>OV702297.1:78664398-81164398 GCA_916181665.1 Avena sativa
GCGGATTTCTTCATTCGTTTCTTGGGGGCCGCCTCTGAGGCACCAGCAGGAGCCCCACGTTTCCCCGAGGTAACAGGGGGCCGGGAAGCAATAGGCTCGGCGTCGTGAACCTGACCGGCCGGGTTAGCTGGGAAAGTAGAAGCCAGAAATGCATAAGAAATGGGCATTGCGGCAACTACCTCTAGAACTTGGACCTCGTCCAAATCACCTTCCTCCTCGTGGGCCGAGGTCTTGCCACGAGCACGAGCTGGGGCGAGATCCGACTTGGGGACGAACTCTTCCGAGTCCGGCTCCCCAATGTCCGGGGTATTCCGGTCCGCAGGCCACGGAAGCGACAAAACCTCGGCATCCTCGTCCTTCTGCTCTGCGAACCTCTGTAAGACAAGAAAGAGGAAAATTAGCGAAAACAGTTACGGAAACAATTGAAAAACAAAGTGTTAGTGGTTAAGCTTACTTCGGGAGGGGGACGCTCGCGGGTGAACGGCTTCAATCCCCAAGCCCAGTCCTCAGGCATCTCCGTCTTGAAGATAGCTCGGACACGCTTAAAGATGAGATAGTTGTCCAGCTCCACGGTCGAGACTCGGTTGGGGTCAAGAGGACCGCTCATGTAGCAGAGTTTGTGCGTCCGTTTCTGGAATGGGCAGATTCGGCTACTGATAAAGGTAGCCATCAAATCCTCGCCGCGTAACCCGGCGCGGATCAGTTCCTTAAGCCGAATCTCAAAAGCCTCGGCCAAGGCGTGACTCTTCCTCGGATTATAAGTCCAATTCACCTTGGAGGGCGTACCAATGGAGAATGCAGGGAGCCGAATCTTGTCCTCCGTCCCCATGTTCTTGACATAGAAGGACTTGTGCCACTTCTTGCACGACTCTAGCCCCGTAACACGAGGAAATACGGACTTCCTCCGAGGTGTAATGGACGCTGCTCCACATTGAGTAAGCAGTTTCTCGGAAGGGTGCAGAGACTTGTCAGGGACAACGTTAGAACGAATCTGGAAGAATTTCGACCAGACATGCACGGACGGCCATAGGCCGAAGTATCCCTCCGAGGCAGAGATAAAAGCAGAGAGAGAGGCGATGGCATTTGCGGGAAGGTGATGCGGCTGAAGGCCGAAGTAGTCGAGAAATTCCCTAGCAAAGTCGCTAAGAGGGAGACCAAAGCCGCGCGAGAAATGCGACATGAAAACCACATACTCGCCCTCCCTAAGATCCGGAGAGGACTCGCTGCCGGGTAAGCGACAGGAGACCTCAGCGGGAATCCTCCGAGTCCGGATAAGCCACTCGATCTCACGACGAGTAACGGAGGAGCCCTGCCACGAGCCTCGCTCGGGCCCAGAGCCAGCATCGTCATCCTCTATCAGGGCACCGCTGAAGGAGCTAGACATGGGCTCGCCGGAGAAATCAGCGGAGGAAGAACTAGCGGCGGAGGAAAGTTTAGAACTACAGGGCCCCGTTGTGATTCTACACAGAAACGACGGCGGAGCAGCAAAGGAACCACCGAGTGAAAACGAAAGGGAAACAGAGGAATCTGGAGGAAAGCCTAGGCGACGGGACCGGAAAGAACTCACCGGCGACGACGCCGGAGCTAGCAAACAAGGACGAGGCAGACGGAGCAACGCGGCAGAGTCCTCGCCGTCGGAGGTTCAGATGTACGCGCGGCGGCGGAGCCGCGAACAGGCGCAGAATCGAGAGGAAGAAGAAGGGCGCGAGCGAGCGAAAAGGGGAAAGTGAATTCCCCAGCACCGCGCCCCTCTTTATAATCGAGCCGCAAGCGAGGTAGTGGGATCGTGGGTGTGGCGGTTGACCGTGTAGATCGTGTGCGCCGCACGACCGCACGTCGTTGAGCGGAACCGCACCAAGGGCCACACGGTGGCAAAGAGGGTCCCGATCCCCAACGGAAACGGCACACGAGGCGTCGCAGCGCCGGCGCGACAGGCGCAGTAGTAACTGTAGCATGTCAGTAAATACTATAGAGGAACAAAAAACTAGAGAAACAATGATGGGGATGACACATAGGACGAGGCGTACGCGAGAAGATACGATGATACCTCGAACGAGAAAGAAATAACTCGGAAACAATGCGGAACAAGTGTCATGAAACTGATACGGCCCGGCCGAGGTTATCGGCGGGGCCATACCAGCTTCGGGGACTAATGTTGGGAGATAACCCCGGATAGGGTAAAGACGGGGAAAGACGAAAGGATGTCCCCCGTCTAGTTTTCGAGTTACAGTCTGAATCGGCCGAATCCTGTAGAACTCGGCCGAGATAAGAAAGGGCAGAACCCTTATAATGATGGCAAGGCATTACCCGGCCGAGATACTGCGTAAGTCGACCGGGTTAGCCCGAGTAATCTTGATGCAGGTGAAGGACAGGCCGAGTTACGCGAGGCAGGGCCGAATGACACGAAGCTTGCAGGAGAAGGAGAAGCCTAAAGTTAAACTCTAGCCGCAGGCTAGGGAGAATCTGAGCGGAGCCAAGCACTAGGGACAAAGGCGCAGAGGGACAGAGAAGCAGAAGGAGGTCACGGAGGTGACAGTCCTGAAACCCGAGGCGCACAGGAGGGGCCCTCTGGAACCTTGCCGTCATTAGGGGAGCGACAGGGAAAGGGGGGCGCCGAACTACTATATTGGGACAAGCATATTCCTCGAATATGCTTGCCACATCAGTCCTAAAAGAACCCAAGGCTCTCCTTTATAAGGGGAGACTTGGACCCTGAGGAGGGCATCGGCTTATTTAGTACCGTTAGGCTGGTAAAGTTCTTCTTTCCTCCTTGAACACAGCTCAAGGAGCACTTGTAGCCCAAGGAAGGAGAAATAAAGATCTTTGCCTTTGCCTTATGTGTGTAGAATCAACTGCATCTTTCCTCCCCAGATCCCTCTAGCATCCATTGGACCATACTTTAGCCTACCCATGGCGTCTGCCGTGCCACCACCACGACAGGTACGGATTAAAACAAGAAATCTAAATATCTGCTACTACATGCATTGATATTTGAGGATTTTATGTTCAGTAAGTCAAGAAATTTAGGTTTGCGAGACATCCTGGGAGAAGCATGTTGCAGCTGAATCGCACAGCTCCCTTTTTCTCTCTCTACACTCCCATGTTGTTTCACACAACTAGTCTCTCATTAACACCACAGACGGTGAGAAACTCTACACACCGACGCACCAAGGAGCCAACTAGCTTTGCAACGAGGCACCTTTTCCTTGGTGATCCCTATGGCTACATTGTTTTCTCTTGCCCTCACGGTCTAGCCTTTTCATTTAGTCAATGCAGACATTTATACAAGTGACTCTGAACTACCTGGCCACTAATTAACCGGCCACTAACTCCACCTCTCACATGATCATGCATGTAGCTACTCTTAATCCCAACTAAGCCATGTAGATGCGGGGAAAAAACACCAAGTAAATCATTTGGAAAAACTTATAAGGAACACTAATAACAAAAACTCCAGCAAAATGGTATTGTACCTGATAGATGTGCTCTGACAATTTTTAGTTGTTTGTCAACATATTCAGTGTGCATCATCTCTCTGTATAAAATCTCTAGCTTGTCTTTAATCTCAGTGACTCAGTTATCATTGGGTTGGTTTGGTCATTCAAAGAAAAGCTGTAGAATTTTCGTTTGAATTCAACCCAACTGTAAGCTGACCCTTTCCTAAGACCCCAGTCTCTCAGTCTTCTTCACACGTGTAGCATCTTCCCATTTACCAGCTTCCGCATATATGTTGGACAGTATGATGGATGGAGTCGCATCCGTGGGCCCAATACCTTACAAATTTTCAGCTGCCACTCTTGCTAAATTCAGGTTTCCATGGATCCTGCACGAGTGACGAATGGAGATCCAAATCAATCGATCAGAGCATTGCCCACATGATCCTCTGAAGAAAGGCCAAGGATGACTAGCTGAACATATCGGCTTCCCGGACCCAATGTGAGGCAGTGAGCAGGCAACACTCAGGAAAGTAGCATACGGCAAGGCCGGCCTATCCAAGCCGAGCGCCGTGCCGGCACGCCAGCTCTAAGCATAGTGCGCCTGCGATCATGACAATGTAGGATCTTGTCAAACAGCTTCTCCATCTCGCTAACGCTGTCAAATTTGGATTAGAAATCCAGCACCGAGTAGTTGACAAACACAATGCGCGCGGCGGAGGTGGCTCTGGCAACTAGGCCGTGGACCTGACGGCCAAGTAGGAGGTCACAGACTCCCGTGCCCACGGTGAGCATGCTGGATAAAGTGAAGTGGGTGGCGCCGTGGCCCGCTCGGTGCATGTCGGCGAACAAGTCCAGGCGTCCAGCGCCTCCGCATGCAGCGATGCCTTGGAGCACCCCCATCATCATGGCGTTGTAGCCTTGTAGTTGACGGAGTCCCTTCGCAGCGTCTTCTCGAACACCCTCCGGAGAGCAAGCGTTGCGCCGGTGGGGCAGCAACCGGTCGAACAGCTTTCGGGCCTGCGCGGGGCGGCCCGAGGAGATAAGCAAGTGGAGGGCAGGTTGAGCCGGTAGGTGGCCAGGTCGAAGCCCTTCTTGACCATGCGCGCGTCCGGCGGCGTGGCCGCGCCGGCGCCCCCGCCGCCGACAATGGTGGCGGCGAGAGTGGGCGTGAATGGGAGGCGCATTGCGGGCGGCATAGGCATATCCGCCGGCGCCTTCTCCTACTGGACGGCCGAAGCGCGCGGGGCAAGAGCTTTTCCGACGCGCGCATTACCTCGCTCCTCGTCTCTGGTCGCCCGCCGGCCGATCTCCTCTCCCCCCGTCTCCTGTCTCCGGCCAACCCAAGAAACGGCGTCCCGTCAGGCTCCGCGGTGGCGCGAAGCTCACAGCTCGGCGACCTTCGCGCCAGCTCGGCGACTGGGAATAAGGACCCGCCGGCAGCTCGGGAGGAGGAATGCGGCGCTGGTGGCGTTCCGGCGGCCGACGACGCAGTGGTATCGATCTTTTTTTTAAGGAATGGGATCGATCTTTTCGAAAACGAGTTTCCTCGGGGCAAAATTTGCTCCCGATTTCGGCATATGTACACCGAGTTTTCCACTCACTTTTCTAGACCGAGTTCTCGCGTTCGCCTAAAATTCAGACGAGTTTGGCAAATTCAAACGGATTTCATTAAAGATGGACGAATATAGGCGGATTACATCGAATTTTAACTAGATAATAAACTAAAAAATTAAAAAAGGTCGCCGCCGTCTCCTTCGCCGATGTCGTCGTCGATGTCGTCGCTGCTTCTACATGCGGAGGTTGCCGTAGAAGGACGTGTAGCCGGGGTCGGCCCTGCCGTCGTCCTGGCCGCCGCCGTCGTCATCGTCGTCGCTCGGCGGCTGTGGCGGGCGGGAGCTCTCCTGACCGGCGTCGCCGCACCTCTAGGGCTGGTAAGAGGAGGCGGCCTTGTCATTGTCGAGGACGAAGAGCGGGGCGCCCTGGTAGACGAGCGTGCGCCCGGACCATGCCTGCCTCCGGGCTGCCTGCTCCTCGGCCGCCTGCTGTAGGCGCTGGACACGGAAGCGCTCTTGCTCCTCCCAATCCGACCCGGACCACGCCAGGATATCCGGCGACGACGGCTCCACCAACGGCGGTGCGGCGCCGAGTCGCGGAGTGATACGTCCAATTTGCATCACCATTCTATATCATAATTTGCCTCTATTTATTGGTATATTTTATATTAAGAGGTGTTACTTATGTCTTTTCATCTGTTTTGCATGTTGGATGATTCTTGGAGGATGAATGTAACACCCTCGGATCGGCCCTATGCAAGTTTTAGCGATTTCCGCCAAACCCGCATAAAAACGACTCAAAGGTGCCCACCAGGCACTTGCGTGTGGGTGGAAAACGAAGTAATATCATTACACAATAGTCCTCGATGGAACCCACAAAACATATATATACAACGACTCCATGAGTCAAGAATACAGATATACAGTACAAAGATCCAAATCACCTTGAAAACGATACAGCGTCCGGCTACGGACAAGATGCAAATGGGGCTAAGAGCCCTGAAGAATAACCAATGGCGTCCATAACCCTGCCCAGGCCAAGTCGGAAGGGTAACCCTTCTAACGACGTCGATCTCAAAACCTGCTTAAACAAAAGGGGTGCCGACAAAGGGCAAAGGAAAAAAAAAAGCTGTCAGTACTGAGGCCAGTACACGGCGAGACTAGAATTCGGCGGTTCTCGCCTACATAGATATGGTGGACTGAAGCGGCAGCGCAGCATGCACTAAACAACCTATAGAGACTCGATACAACTGTCGGCTATCAGAGAGGGATAAGAAAGTCCTATTCAGAACCAACCTGATACTACCACCAAACATACCCATCCTGGTATTTCCCCCTCGAGACCAAACGAGGAAGTCAACCGAGGAACTCACACAGTTGGCAGTTTTATTTATTCAGTTATCGTTGCAGCAATTACTAGTCAGGTATAGATAGTCATCCTGATATAATAAGCAGTGGGCACTTTTAGTTAACCATTTCGTTGTAGTTGCGACACTTACTAGTGAGATACAATTAGCATGAGATATCCCAAACCCAGCAGTTGTTGGTACTTTTATTTAGCCATTCCGTTGTAGTGAAGCTGATTACTAGTCATATCAGATACAAGTCAAATTATAACAGTAAGCTTTAGTTATAGTTTTCTATGATCGAGAACTGTGCTCCAAGTCGTCCATAACCGCGGACACGGCTTCTCGAAAAGATTTAACCCTGCAGGGGTGCACCAAAGTTTCCACACGCACCTACACCCTTGTTGTCAGATCAGGTAGGTACAAGATCACAAAACATACACCCAACGGTATGTCGACGGGGTTTCGGACACGACGTTTCCCAGACCCAAAGCAAACACATGGGGGGCCACCCCACTAAGCTACCCGTAATGAAGTCGGCCGGTCTCCGAGACGGACCCAGGGTTTGCGAGAACGGCTGTAAACGACTGGGAACCCGAAAGTGTGACTGGGCTTGTCGATACCGCGAAATCGTGCCGCGATCCAAAATAGTACAGGCGCTCCACGCGCAATCGTAAATAAAGCAGTAAAGCATGGCATAAGTACAGGATAGTAATAAAGCCCCAAACTACTTTGTGGCCCCCGGTACAGTACTTTGAAATCAGGTACTAAATCGATGGGGGTGCCCACACACCCCACCTGTGGTTAGCGCGCTCGATCTCGGAACATGTGTCAAGAACTCGGGGTCCTACGGGACACCAGTGAGCGGTTAAAAATCAAATATTGTCTATTATCCACCGGTGCCTCTGCATTTACCTACTTCAATTTTAGTTATTAAACAATAATTAAAGCCATGATCATCTCCAACATGAAGCATATTACAGTCTTCCAACAACCGTGGTACTTGACGACACGCAACAGCACTTGAGTAAGCAACTACGACACGCAAGTCCAACTATCTACCAAACAACAGGTAATAGGATGTGTCCAAGGCAATATAAGGCTGCAAGGGATATCGCGGGTACGAAAACTAGAGCATCGAAACACAGATAGCAATAGATCAACAGGAGGAAATAAAGACTATAAAGTAAAATAGGTAGAAAGGGGGAGAATGCTCGCCTGAAAAACATTGCCGAAGGTTCATCCGAAGATCGGGTCGACACTCGCATCAACTCATCGGCCTAATCCATGAAGAAGCAAAGCACTAGAAGAAACACCGGATGCACTATTTAATACTACAGCAAAAGATCGGGCATGATGCATATATGATGTATGACATGGCAAGATGCGATGCAATTAGGCCATATTAAGCGGAACCGGGGTCCCGACAATTAGTTGAGTGGTTTATGTTGTTTAGATGCCCCGCAATTTAAATATTGTCTTAACAAGGCAAAATTTATATCATCGGTTCGCTAAACAAATTTAAATGGAGCCAATATAAGACTAGATTTGCCCGCATATGACCTCCATATTTAATTTAGGTGAATCGTCGAAACACCCTCCAAACAACCACAATATGTATACAAGCATGGTCAATTGTATGTAACAAGTATAATATGTCAATTTATAAAATAGGGGCTCGGGAGGG
Organism: Avena sativa; assembly: GCA_916181665.1. Taxonomy (NCBI): domain Eukaryota; kingdom Viridiplantae; phylum Streptophyta; class Magnoliopsida; order Poales; family Poaceae; genus Avena; species Avena sativa. The sequence goes on from OV702297.1 coordinate 78,672,422, forward strand.
GTCACACATTGGCGTTGGCGATCTTGGTTTGATGTGGTTCAGGTTTGGTCTTCGGACGTCGGGATCGGTCTTCACCTTCGAAAACGGGGTCGTGAAGGAGAACATGAAGCCGATGCCGGGGTTCGGACTTCAGATCCGGGATGGAGAACTTGGCGTCAGACGTCCTTCGGGTCCATGTGTGCTAGCGTCCATTTTTGAGCATCGGGATCTTGTCCAAAATCCAGGTAATAGGCAGCGCCGGCCATCAGAATCATAATCCTCCCATCGATACACCAATCCTTCACCACATCTCACACACATCAGGGACTTACAATAGTGAGCAACACAGGAAGGCATGGTCACTTGTTGATCTCAGGCATGCAACACACTTAAAGGATACAGAGGAAGAGATGGCGTGCTGGCTGCTAACATGGGACGACCCAACGATGACACGAGGTCAATCAGGAGGCCATGAGTCGAGGAGGGAGGCCTAGCGCTGGGCTCGAACAGAGACCACGAGGTTGGATGGAGCTCTTGCCGGCGGTGGGCCGACGACGGCAGCTCCCGGGTGGCCATGGCAGGGGTGCGGGCGAGCACGGCCGTGAGCGCGAGATGCAGGAGTAGGCAACCGCGTGACGACGACGGCAGGGCCTTGGGCCGAGGAAGAGGGAGCTCACGCGGCAACAGAGGGTGCCTGCGGACGGCGGCTTGATGGGGACGGGGAGGGCCGGCTAGCAGAGGAGGGCCTGCCGACGCTGCAGGCTCGCCATGGCTGCAAGGGGATGGCCGCGACGGGGAGGATCCTGGCGATGGAGAGGGGCCCTCGAGGCGGCACTGGCGGCCAAAGGAAGGCGCCGGGAAGATGACGGCAGGAGAAGTCGACAAGCGACGGCGGGGCTCGCTGGTGTGCAAGCAACATCCAGATGGCGGTGACCAGGGGCGTTGGGGTTGGCGAGGCAGAGAGGGCGAGATGCGCAGGCCGACTCGAGGAGGAGTCGAGCAGGGCGGAGAGGAGAGATGAGCGGGCGGCGCCAGGGGAGAGCTGGGCAGCGGCAGGACTCAAGCGGAGGGGATCGTCGGGGTGGGGAGGGGTTCACGAGCAGGGAGGCGAGGGGGAATCGAGAGCGTGGCCGCGTGGGGGATACGGATGGGTCCGATTGGAACCGGTCAAGCGGGCAGGTGGCTCAGGCGACGCGATCGGGTTGGTGAGCGCGAGCGAGGCCGGTTCAGCCTAGGAGCGTTCGAGGGTGCGTGCGTTGTGTGTTTGCATGTGTGGAGGGAGGGGCATGTGTGTCCTAGTGAGGTGAGTGGCGGTGGGTGTGGGGAGTGGTGGAGGCAGGGGTTGGTCTAGGTATTAGGGTTAGGGTTTGTAGGTGGGTTGTAGGTGGCCTGTTGGTTGGGCCTTTGGGCCTGGTCGACTTGGTTGCCTCCCCGCAAAAATAGTTTTTATTATATATTTAGTTGTAAAAATATTTTTGTAATTATTTAGACAAAACAAAATATTCGGACAGACCGGATTTTGCAGTTGAAATCAAGAGGGAGGTAAATAGAAAACAATTAGGTTTTTTGGAGAAATAGTTTTTAGGTTAAAATATGCATGATGGTGTCATGATGATGCAAAAATAAAATAACAGACATTTTCTAATAGTGGTTTTTATCTGGGGTGCTACAATTCAACACCACTAACAATGGATCTCGCCCTCGAGATCCGCCTCATAGTACAGGGAAGAAGGTCGATGATCTGAAACTTTTGGCTTCATATAGATCCTTGCGACACCACTAACAAGAGTTCTTTCTCCATCTTGAAATACTCGACACCACCAACAAGGATCGATGCTCACGTTCGTCGAGAGAACACTCCGGAGAAATAAATGACTAAGGTAGAGGTATCAAAATATAAGGCCATCTCTAACTTCCACGGAATGAGTATAATTGCATCGATCCACCGACTCAATGTACAAGAGCAAATGATAAGAGTAGTCGGATGGTGATCAGTCCATCGCGCACCCAAAGCATTACTCTGCACATGAATAGGAGAATTATGCAACCAACTCTTAGAATCAGACTAAAGATCTCAACAACCGAGTTTCGGAAACAAAGGAGGGATGGAGATTCTCATCAGATCTGATGCAGATGACTTCGTCATATCGGATAACACCGGAGGATAGAAAGAAAAAAATTAGTGAATTTTCGATCCACTGAAGGCACAACAGATGAAAGATTCATCAGATAGCATGAATGTCGAATGTTGAAGCACCGTTACAATAGGATGGAAGCGAAACCCTAAAGGTACGACGGAACCCAACCACAAGAAATCCTAGACTCGAAGAAAGATAAGAGAGCAAATTCAAAACAAGCAGAGGTAAGAAGAGAATAGCAGAGGGGTAAGGAGTAAAAGCAGACCTAATCAGATCTATCCAACCGATTTTTCAAAAATAGTTTTGACACTCTACAACGTCCGTTAGCTAGGTTATCCTACAGGCTGGACCAGTGGGGTATCGTAACTGCTGAGCTCTGATACCACTCTGTGACACCCTCAGATTCGGCCCTATGCAAGTTTTAGCGATTCCCGCCAAACCCGCATAGAAACGACTCAAAGGTTCCCACCAGGCACTTGCGTGCGGGTGGAAAACGAAGTAATATCATTACACAATAGTCCTCGATGGAACCCACAAAACATATATATACAACGACTTTATGAGTCAAGAATACAGATATACAGTACAAAGATCCAAATCACCTTGAAAACGATACAGCGTCCGGCTACAGACAAGATGCAAATGGGGCTAAGAGCCCTGAAGAATAACCAATGGCGTCCATAACCCTGCCCAGGCCAAGCCGGAAGGGTAACCCTGCTAATGACGTCGATCTCAAAACCTGCTTAAACAAAAGGGGTGCCGACAAAGGGCAAAGGAAAAAAAAGAGCGGTCAGTACAGAGGCCAGTACACGGCGAGACTAGAATTCGGCGGTCCTCGCCTACATAGGTATGGTGGACTGAAGCGGCAGCGCAGCATGCACTAAACAACCTATAGAGACTCGATATAACTGTCAGCTATCAGAGAGGGATAAGAAAGACCTATTCGGAACTGTAGGGTTTCGTAGCATGGAAAACAAAAAATTTCTATCGCATACAAACAAACAAGCCAAGATCTATCTACTAGATTGTAGCAACGAGTCGATGGAATAACTCACCCTCGAAGATTCCAAAGCGTTTAACGAGAGCGGATTCTCGTGGGTGATGTAGTCGTACTCTTCCCGATCTCAAGATCGCGTAGACGATCCTTACGGCGCTGCGTTCCGGCAGCGCTCCCGCAGTCGGTCACACGTTCAGTACTCGATGAAGACCTTCCTCTCCCTTGTTACAGCAGGCAGCGGAGGTTGTAGCACTCTCCTCGTGATTCCGGCAGCACAACGGCGTGGTACCGGAAGTAGAGGGGAGATCTCGTAGGGCTTCGCCTTAAGCCGGAGCGAGTATGGTGGAGTATGAGAGAGTCATCGGTGTTCTAGGGTTTAGACACACCAAGGAGGGGGGCAAGCCGGCGGCTAGGGTTTATCTAGGCGGCGGCTAGGGTTTGCCCTAGGTCCGGCGGCGGCTTGGGGCTAGGGTTTGGAGGAGAGGATCTTGTGTGTCTCTAGGAGGGAGCTCTGCCCCTCCTTATATAGGTGGAGGGGCTGGCCGGCCAAGGGGAGGGAGAGGAGTCCCTCCCCAACTCGGCTTGGGTGGTGCACCGGCGGTGGGGAGGAGGGACTCCTCCCCAACTCGGTTTCCTCCTCCTTTCCCACTTCCCAAAATTGTCGTTTGACTTTCAAACTAGCCGTTTGACTTTTCAAACTAGGATTTGAATAAACCCTCTATTTTGTTCAGCGATGACACTTAGTACATGATGCAATCATACCAACTTGATATAACACATTCATGTACCCTCCCCCCCCACCCGGAGTGCCGAACATTCTGGAACCTTCTAGAACATTCCCGATGAAAACACCGGAACCATTTCCTAACTCCGAAACGGGACTTTCCTTATATGAATCTTATTCTCCGGACCATTACAGATCTCCTCGTGATATCTCGGATCCCATCCGAGACTCCGAACAACATTTGGTCTCTTTCTCATCATTCCATAACTACTCAAAACAACGTCGAATCCTTAAGTGTGTCTCCCTACGGTTCGTGAATTATGCGGACATGATCGAGACACTTCTCCGATCAATAACCAATAGAGGAATCTGGAAATTCATATGGCTCCCACATATTTCTACGATTACTTTGCGATCGAATGAACCACTTACATACGATACCAATTTCCCTTTGTCTCACGATAGTTTACTTATCCGAGGTTATGATTGTCGGTATCTCTGCATACCTAGTTCAACCTCGTTACTGATAAGTACTCTTTTCTCGTTCCCGTGATATGTGATCCCTTGTGAGCCAGTCACATGCTTGCAAGCTAATTGGATGACATTTCACCGAGAGGGCCCAGAGTATATCTATCCGTCATATGGATGGACAAATCCCACTCTTGATCCATGTGTCTCAACCAATACTTTCCGAACACTCAATGCCACCTTTATAGCCACCCAGTTACGGTGTGGTGTTTGATGTCATCAAAGCATCCATCCGGTAAAGGTGATATGCATGATCTCATGGTCGAAGGAATTAGGTTACTATGTATCAGAAAGCATATAGCAATTGAACTATTAAAATGACTTGATCTTTATGCTACGCTTATCTATAGGAGTATGTCCACCATATCATTCTCCTAATGACATGATCTTGTTGTTAATAACATATCAATGTTCATGATAGGGAAACCACAATCATTTATTAACCAACAAGCTAGTGATGTATAGAGGCTATACTAGGGACTTCAATTTAAGTTTACAAATCACACAAGTATTAATGTTTCCTTGTTAATACTATTATAGCATGAATGTAAACATTTATCATAAACACAAAGATATAATAATAACTACATTTATTATTGTCTCTAGGGCATATCTCCAACAGTCTCCCACTTGCACTAGAGTCATCTAATCTAGATTACATGGTAATATACCGAACACCCATGGCAGTTTGGTGCTGGTCATGTTTTGCCCTCGGGAGAGGTTTAGTCAACGGATCCGCCACATTCAGATCTATGTGTACTTTGCAAATCTTTATGTCCCCATCTTGGACATGCTCTCGAATAGCGTGAAAACGTAGCTTGATATGCTTCAGCTTCTTGTGTGACCTTGGTTCTTGCGCATTGGCTATGGCGCCCATGTTATCACAGTAGATAGACATTGGGTCCAGCGCACTAGGAACCACACCCAACTCTGTAATGAACTCTTTCATCCATATCGCTTCTTGTGAAGCCTCCGAAGCAGCCATGTATTCCGATTCAGTTGAAGATCTCGCCACAACGCTTTGCTTTGCACTCCTCCAGCTAACTGCTGCACCATTCAAAATAAATACGTATCCAGATTGTGATTTAGAATCATCCGGATCGGTGTTCCAACTAGCATCGGTGTAACCATTAACAACGAGCTGTTCATCACCTCCATAAGAAAGAACCATATCCTTAGTTCTTCTCAAGTACTTAAGGATGTTTTTGACCGCTGTCCAATGATCCACTCCTGGATCACTTTGATATCTGCTAGTTAAACTAACAGCATATGCAATGTCGGGTCTAGTACATAGCATGGCATACATTAGAGATCCTATGGCTGAGGCATAGGCAGTCTTACTCATCCTTTCTCTATCTTCTGCCGTTGTCGGACTTTGAGTTTTACTCAAGGTCGTATTGGGCAACATGGGCAAGAACCCTTTCTTGCTATCTTCCATTCCAAACCTCTTTAGAACTTTGTCCAAATATGTACTTTGTGACAATGATATTAGGCGTCTCGATCCATCTCTATAAATCTTTATGCCTAATATGTAAGCTGCTTCGCCAAGATCCTTCATTGAAAAACTATTATTCAAATATTCCTTGACACTATTAAGAAGGTCTACATCATTCCCAATCAACAATATGTCATCTACATATAGTATTAAGAATGCTATAGAGCTCCCACTCACTTTCTTGTAAATACAAACTTCTCCATAAGTTTGTATAAAACCAAAACTTTTGATTACCTTATCAAAACGTTGATTCCAACTTCGGGATGCTTGCTTCAATCCATAGATGGACCGTTGAAGTTTGCATACCTTGTTAGCATATTTAGGATCGACAAAACCTTTGGGTTGCATCATATACAACTCTTCATCAATGTCTCCATTGAGGAATGCTGTTTTGACATCCATCTGCCATATCTCATAATCATAATATGCAGCGATTGCTAACATAATGCTCACAGACTTTAGCTTCGCTACTGGTGAGAAATTCTCATCGTAGTCAACTCCTTGAATTTGTCAAAACCCTTTTGCGACAAGTCGAGCTTTATAGACAGTAACATTACCATCAACATCTGTTTTCTTCTTGAAAATCCATTTCTTCTCGACGGCCTTCCGGCCATCCGGTAAGTCCACCAAAGTCCATACTTGGTTTTCGTACATGGATCCAATCTCGGATTTCATGGCTTCTTGCCATTTGTTGGAATCTGGGCTCATCATCGCTTCCGCATATGTCTCAGGGTCATCGGTGTTATCCACCAACATGACATTCATAACGGGATCATACCAATCTGGAGTGGTACGAGTTCTCGTTGACCTGCGAGGCTCTGTAGCAACTACAACCGAAGTTTCATGATCATCATCATTAGCTTCCTCTCTTAATGGTGCAGACATCACAGGAACTACTTCCGGTGTTGCGCTACTCGCAAGTTCGAGAGAAGGTTCGACAACCTCGTCGAGTTCTACTTTCCTTCCAGTCACTTCTTTCGAGAGAAATTCCTTCTCCAGAAAGGATCCATTCTTGGCAACGAAGATTTTGCCCTTGGATCTATGATAGAAGGTATACCCAATAGTTTCCTTCGGGTATCCTATGAAGACGCATTTTTCCGCTTTGGGTTCTAGCTTGTCCGGCAGTAACTTCTTTACATAGGCTTCGCATCCCCAAACTTTAAGGAACGACAATTTAGGTTTTTTCCCAAACCATAATTCATACGGTGTCGTTTCCACGGATTTAGATGGTGCCCTATTTAAAGTGAATGCGGCTGTTTCTTATGCATAACCCCAAAATGATAGCGGTAAATCTGTAAGTGACATCATAGAACGAACCATATCTAAGAGAGTTCGATTACGACGTTCGGACACACCATTACGCTGTGGTGTTCCCGGCGGTGTCAATTGTGAAAGTATTCCGCATTTCTTCAAATGCTCGCCAAACTCGTAACTTAGATATTCACCTCCACGATCAGAACGTAGAAATTTAATCTTCTTGTTACGTTGATTCTCTACCTCACTCTGAAATTCCTTAAACTTCTCGAAAGTTTCGGACTTATGTTTCATGAAATAGATATACCCATATCTACTCAAGTCATCCGTGAAGGTAAGAACATAACGATAACCACCGCGCGACGCCACACTCATTGGACCACACACATCGGTATGTATGATTTCCAATAAGTCCGTAGCTCGCTCCATCATACCAGAAAATGGAGTCTTAGTCATTTTACCCATCAGACATGCTTCGCATCTATCAATTGATTCGAAATCAAGTGATTCAAGAAGTCCATCGGAATGGAGTTTCTTCATACGCTTCACTCCAATGTGACCAAGACGACAGTGCCACATATAGGTCGAGTTATCGCTCGATTTCAAACGTTTAGCCTCAATGTTATTAATATGTGTATTTCCACTATCGAGATTCAACAAGAATAGACCATCTATCAAAGGTGCATGTGCATAAAACATATTACTCATATAAATCGAACAACCATTATTCTCGGATTTAAACAAGTAACCGTCTCGCAATAAACAAGATCCCGATATAATGTTCATGCTCAACGCAGGCACCAAATAACAATTATTTAAGTATAAAACTAATCCCGATGGTAGATGAAGGGGTAGCGTGCCGACCGCGATCACATCAACCTTTGATCCGTTTCCAACGCGCATCGTCACCTTGTTCTTCGCTAGCTTCCGTTTATTCTGCAGCACCTGTTTCGAGTTACAAATATGAGCAACCGAACCAGTATCAAATACCCAGGCACTACTACGAGTACTAGTGAGATACACATCAATAACATGTATATCAGATATACCTTTATTCTTGATGTTGTCGTTCTTCAAATCCGCCAAGTACTTTGGGCAATTCCGCTTCCAGTGACCTTCTCCCTTGCAGTAAAAGTACTCAGTATCAGGCTTAGGTCCAGCCTTGGTCTTCTTCGTCGGCGTGGTAACTTTCTTACCACCCTTCTTGAAGTGTCCCTTTTGCTTAGACTTGCCTTTCTTGAATTTGGTGGTCTTATTGACCAACAACACTTGGTGCTCTTTCTTGATCTCCACTTCTGCAGATTTCAACATGGCAAAGAGTTCTGGCAACGTCTTGTTCATGTTCTGCATGTTGTAGTTCATCACAAAGTTCTTGTAACTTGATGGTAGTGATTGGAGGACACGGTAAATCCCCAAAGCATTGGGAATCACTATGCCCAAGCTTTGAAGTTTGTTTGCGTGCCCAGACATCTTAAGCACATGCTCACTGATGGAGCTGCCCTCTTCCATCTTGCAGTTAAAGAACTTTTCAGAAGCCTCATAGCTCTCAATTGCCGCATGAGTCTCAAAGATCAATTTGATATCACGGACAATATCATGTGGGTCTGAATTCTCAAACCTTTTCTGAAGCTCCGATTCTAAACCATACAAGATAGCACACTGAACTGTGGAGTACTGAGTCTTCCGAGTGAGGTAAACATTCTTTACTTCATCGGTAGCAGTAGCTGCAGGTGGGTCACCTAGCGGTGCATCCAGCACATAGGTCAAATTACCAGCTGTGAGGACAATCCTCAAATTGCGGAACCAATCCGCGAAGTTGCTTCCATTGTTTTTCAACTTTTCTTTCTCTAGGAACGCATTAAAATTGATGGTAGGGGCTGCCATTGATCTACAACATATTTGCAATAGTTTAGACTAAGTTTATGACAAATTGAGTTCAAATTAATAACAAAATTAACCTAGGTGAACTCCCACTTAAAACAACATCCCTCACATTGTTTGTGAACACACGAACCAAATCCACCATATCAACACCGATCATCACGAGAGTTGATATAGTTTCAATGGCGAACAATCGACATGTTCATCATATCTACTATATGATTCATGCTTTACCTTTCGGTGATCCGTGTTCCGAGACCTTGTCTGTACATGCTAGGCTCGTCAAGATCAAACCTTAGTTTCTGCATGAGCAAATCTGGCTTGCTCACGTTGTATACACTTGCGGAATCTAACACACCCGATCATCACGTGGTGCTTCGAAACAACAAGCTTTAGCAACGGTGCTAACTAAGGGTGAACACTTTATGATTTGAAATTCATGTGCATGAGGGATCATCTTATAATGCTACCATCGTCTACTAAGCAATACAAGATGCATAAAGGATTAACATCACATGCAATTCATAATATGTGATATGATATGACCTTTCTTCTTTGTGCTTCCGATCTCCATCTTCAAGCACGAACATGATCTCCATCATCACCGGCATTGCATCAAGGTCAATGACGCTTCTCCATGGTTGTCGTCCACCGGCTTCAACTATTAAAACTACTTTGAATAGACATGCGGGTCTTAACATAAATTAAAGACAACCATATGGCTCCTGCCGGTTGCCAACTTACAATAAGGATCATTGCATACATCAAATATAATCACAATCATGGCCATATCACATCACTGCACACCCCTGCAAAACAAAGTTAGACGCCTCTACTTTCTTTGCATGTTTTACGTGGTTTGGGGCTTTCAATAAGTGTCGTTCTAACTTACGAACATGAACCACAACATTGATACTAGTATTGTTAATCACCCGTTGTAAATTGGATCTTAACTATGCTAGGAGAAACAGGCACCCGCAAAGCCACTTATGCAATACAAGTTGCATGTCAAGCGTGGAGCAAGTCTCATGAACGATGTCATGTAAGGTTAGCCCGGGCCGCTTCATCCCAACATCCCGCAAGATGCAAAGTACACAAGAAGCAATCGACAATAAAAGCATCAACGCCCACAATGACCATTGTGTTCTACTCGTGCAACAAATCTACATATAGACATGGCTCTGATACCACTGTAGGGTTTCGTAGCATGGAAAACAAAAAATTTCTATCGCATACAAACAAACAAGCCAAGATCTATCTACTAGATTGTAGCAACGAGTCGATGGAATAACTCACCCTCGAAGATTCCAAAGCGTTTAACGAGAGCGGATTCTCGTGGGTGATGTAGTCGTACTCTTCCCGATCTCAAGATCGCGTAGACGATCCTTCCGGCGCTGCGTTCCGGCAGCGCTCCCGCAGTCGGTCACACGTTCGGTACTCGACGAAGACCTTCCTCTCCCTTGTTCCAGCAGGCAGCGGAGGTTGTAGCACTCTCCTCGCAATTCCAGCAGCACAACGGCGTGGTACCGGAAGTAGAGGGGAGATCTCGCAGGGCTTCGCCTTAAGCCGAAGCGAGTATGGTGGAGTATGAGAGAGTCCTCGGTGTTCTAGGGTTTAGACACACCAAGGAGGGGGGCAATCCGGCGGCTAGGGTTTAGCTAGGCGGCGGCTAGGGTTTGCCCTAGGGCCGGCGGCGGCTATGGAGGCGGCGGCGGCTTGGGGCTAGGGTTTGGAGGAGAGGATCTTGTGTGTCTCTAGGAGGGAGCCCTGCCCCTCCTTATATAGGTGGAGGGGCTGGCCGGCCAAGGGGAGGGAGAGGAGTCCCTCCCCAACTCGGCTTGGGTGGTGCGCTGGCGGTGGGGAGGAGGGACTCCTCCCCAACTCGGTTTCCTCCTCCTTTCCCACTTCCCAAAATTGCCGTTTGACTTTCAAACTAGCCGTTTGACTTTTCAAACTAGGATTTGAATAAACCCTCTATTTTGTTCAGCGATGACACTTAGTACATGATGAAATCATACCAACTTGATATAACACATTCATGTACCCTCCCCCCCGGAGTGCCGGACATTCCGGAACCTTCTAGAACATTCCCGATGAAAACACCGGAACCATTCCCCAACTCCGAAACGGGACTTTCCTTATATGAATCTTATTCTCCGGACCATTATGGATCTCCTCGTGATATCCCGGGTCCCATCCGAGACTCCGAACAACATTCGGTCTCTTTCTCATCATTCCATAACTACTCAAAACAACGTTGAATCCTTAAGTGTGTCTCCCTACGGTTCGTGAATTATGCGGACATGATCGAGACACTTCTCCGATCAATAACCAATAGAGGAATCTGGAAATTCATATGGCTCCCACATATTTCTACGATTACTTTGCGATCGAATGAACCACTTACATACGATACCAATTTCCCTTTGTCTCACGATATTTACTTATCCGAGGTTATGATCGTCGGTATCTCTGCATACCTAGTTCAACCTCGTTACTGATAAGTACTCTTTTCTCGTTCCCGTGATATGTGATCCCTTGTGAGCCAGTCACATGCTTGCAAGCTAATTGGATGACATTTCACCGAGAGGGCCCAGAGTATATCTATCCGTCATATGGATGGACAAATCCCACTCTTGATCCATGTGTCTCAACCAATACTTTCCGAACACTCAATGCCACCTTTATAGCCACCCAGTTATGGTGTGGTGTTTGATGTCATCAAAGCATCCATCCGGTAAAGGTGATATGCATGATCTCATGGTCGAAGGAATTAGGTTACTATGTATCAGAAAGCATATAGCAATTGAACTATTAAAATGACTTGATCTTTATGCTACGCTTATCTATAGGAGTATGTCCACCATATCATTCTCCTAATGACATGATCTTGTTGTTAATAACATCTCAATGTTCATGATAGGGAAACCACAATCATTTATTAACCAACAAGCTAGTGATGTATAGAGGCTATACTAGGGACTTCAATTTAAGTTTACAAATCACACAAGTATTAATGTTTCCTTGTTAATACTATTATAGCATGAATGTAAACATTTATCATAAACACAAAGATATAATAATAACGACATTTATTATTGCCTCTAGGGCATATCTCCAACAGGAACCAACCTGATACTACCACCAAACATACCCATCCTGATATTTCCCCCTCGAGACCAAACGAGGAAGTCAACCGAGGAACTCACACAGTTGGCGGTTTTATTTATTCAGTTATCGTTGCAGCAATTACTAGTCAGGTATAGATAGTCATCCTGATATAATAAGCAGTGGGCACTTTTAGTTAACCATTTCGTTGTAGTTGCGACACTTACTAGTCAGATACAATTAGCATGAGATATCCCAAACCCAGCAGTTGTTGGTACTTTTATTTAGCCATTCCGTTGTAGTGAAGCTGATTACTAGTCATATCAGATACAAGTCAAATTATAACAGTAAGCTTTAGTTATAGTTTTCTATGATCGAGAACTGTGCTCCAAGTCGTCCATAACCGCGGACACGGCTTCTCGAAAAGATTTAACCCTGCAGGGGTGCACCAAAGTTTCCACACGCACCTACACCCTTGTTGTCAGATCAGGTAGGTACAAGATCACAAAACATACACCCAACGGTATGTCGACGGGGTTTCGGACACGACGTTTCCCAGACCCAAAGCAAACACATGGGGGGCCACCCCACTAAGCTACCCGTAATGAAGTCGGCCGGTCTCCGAGACGGACCCAGGGTTTGCGAGAACGGCTGTAAACGACTGGGAACCCGAAAGTGTGACTGGGCTTGTCGATACCGCGAAATCGTGCCGCGATCCAAAATAGGTAGAAAAGGCTGGGAAAACTAGAGCATCGCAACACAGATAGCAATAGATCAACAGGAGGAAATAAAGACTATAAAGTAAAATAGGTAGAAAAGGGGAGAATGCTCGCCTGAAAAACATTACCGAAGGTTCATCCGAAGATCGGGTAGACACTCGCATCAACTCATCGGCCTAATCCCTGAAGAAGCAAAGCACTAGAAGAAACACCGGATGCACTATTTAATACTACGGCAAAAGATCGGGCATGATGCATATATGATGTATGACATGGCAAGATGCGATGCAATTAGGCCATATTAAGCGGAACCGAGGTCCCGACAATTAGTTGAGTGGTTTATGTTGTTTAGATGCCCCGCAATTTAAATATTGTCTTAACAAGGCAAAATTTATATCATCGGTTCGCTAAACAAATTTAAATGGAGCCAATATAAGACTAGATTTGCCCGCATATGACCTCCATATTTAATTTAGGTGAATTGTCGAAACACCCTCCAAACACCCACAATATGTATGCAAGCATGGTCAATTGTATGCAACATGTATAATATGTCAATTTATAAAATAGGGGCTCGGGAGGGGTCACACATTGGCGTTGGCGATCTTGGTTCGATGTGGTTTAGGTTTGGTCTTCGGACGTCGGGATCGCTCTTCACCTTCGAAAACAGGGTCGTGAAGGAGAACATGAAGCCGATGCCGGGGTTCGGACTTCATATCCGGGATGGAGAACTTGGCGTCAGACGTCCTTCGGGTCCATGTGTGCTAGCGTCCATTTTTGAGCATCGGGATCTTGTCCAAAATCCAGGTACTAGGCAGCGCCGGCCATCAGAATCATAATCCTCCCATCGATACACCAATCCTTCACCACATCTCACACACATCAGGTACTTACAACAGTGAGCAACACAGGAAGGCATGGCCACTTGTTGATCTCAGGCATGCAACACACTCAAATGATACAGAGGAAGAGATGGTGTGCTGGCTGCTAACATGGGACGGCCCAATGATGACACGAGGTCAATCAGGAGGCCATGAGTTGAGGAGGGAGGCCTAGCGCTGGGCTCGAACAGAGACCACGAGGTTGGATGGAGCTCCTGCCAGCGGTGGGCCGAGGACGGCAGCTCCCGGGTGGCCATGGCAGGGGTGCGGGCAAGAACGGCCGCGGGCGCGAGATGCAGGAGTAGGCGACCGCGTGACGACGACGGCAGGGCCTTGGGCTGAGGAAGAGGGAGCTCACGCGGCAACAGAGGGTGCCTGCGGACGACGGCTTGATGGGGACGGGGAGGGCCGGCTAGCAAAGGAGGGCCTGCCGGCGCTGCAGGCTCGCCATGGCTGCAAGGGGATTGCCGCGACGGGGAGGAGCCTGGCGATGGAGAGGGGCCCTCGAGGCGGCGCTGGCGGCCAAAGGAAGGCGCCGGGGAGATGACGGCAGGAGAAGTCGACAAGCGATGGCGGGGCTCGCTGGTGTGCAAGCAACATCCAGATGGCGGTGACCAGGGGCGTTGGGGTTGGCGAGGCAGAGAGGGCGAGAGGCGCAGGCCGGCTCGAGGAGGAGTCGAGCAGGGCGGAGAGGAGAGATGAGCGGGCGGCGCCAGGGGAGAGCTGGGTAGCGGCAGGACTCAAGCGGAGGGGATCGTCGGGGTGGGGAGGGGTTCATGAGAAGGTAGGCGAGGGGGAATCGAGAGCGTGGCCGCGTGGGGGATACGGGTGGGTCCGGTTGGAACCGGTCAAGCGGGCAGGTGGCTCGGGCGACGCGATCAGGTTGGTGAGCGCGCGAGGCCGATTCAACCTAGGAGCGTTCGGGGGTGCGTGCGTTGTGTGTTTGCATGTGTGGAGGGAGGGGCGTGTGTGTCCCAGGGAGGTGAGTGGCGGCGGGTGTGGGGAGTGGTGGAGGCAGGAGTTGGTCTAGGTATTAGGGTTAGGGTTTGTAGGTGGGTTGTAGGTGGCCTGTTGGCTGGGCATTTGGGCCTAGTCGACTGGGCTGCCTCCCCGTAAAAATAGTTTTTATTATATATTTAGTTGTAAAAATATTTTTGTAATTATTTAGACAAAACAAAATATTCGGACAGACCGGATTTTGCAGTTGAAATCAAGAGGGAGGTAAATAGAAAACAATTAGGTTTTTGGAGAAATAGTTTTTAGGTTAAAAGATGCATGATGGTGTCATGATGATGCAAAAATAAAATAAAAGACATTTTCTAATAGTGGTTTTTATCTAGGGTGCTACAATGAACTGCCGAAGTCAGGATTCTGATGGAAAAATAGGTGTTTTGATGCCATTTCATGAAGATTAGAAAAATACCAGAAAAACTACGGAAAAGCATATTTTCCCAGAAGACGAAGAATGCCAGAAGGGGAGGCGGAGATGGCCACAGGGGGCCCACACCCCCTAGGCGCGGGCCGCACCTACAGGGGGTGTGGCCCACCTGGCCCACCTCTGGCTCCGCCCTCTCGCCTATATCTTCTCCTCGGAACCATAATACACGGGAGAGCGACCATAGAAAGATTTCGCCGCCTCTGCGGGGCAGAAAACACCGAGAGAGAAAGAGCTCTCCGGCAGTCAGATTTCTGCCGGGGAAATTCCTTCCCCAAGAGGGGAGATCGTCGCCATCAACACCATCATCAAGCTAGACTTCATCGGGATCATCATCATCCACACCATCATCTCCACCAGCACCATCATCACCACTCCATCCCGCTGTAACAATCGTGTTGAATACTTGCATAGTTCTTAGGGAAACTTTCCCGGTGTTGATTACTATTGTAGTTGATGCTTGTGAGTGGAACCATTGGATTATTGTTTATGTTCAGATTGTTATTCATCACCATATCATCTTTGATCTTGATCCATATGATGTCTCGTGAGTAGTTCGTT
The DNA here is from genome assembly GCA_916181665.1 of Avena sativa. Taxonomy (NCBI): domain Eukaryota; kingdom Viridiplantae; phylum Streptophyta; class Magnoliopsida; order Poales; family Poaceae; genus Avena; species Avena sativa. Next base: position 78,688,122 of record OV702297.1, read on the forward strand.
TAGTTCTTGAGAACATGGGAGAAGTCATGTTGTTAGTAGTGGATTTGTGTTGAGATATTATTCAATAGTTTAGTATTTTAAGTTGTGGTGCTATTCTTCTAGTGGTGTCATGTGAACGTCGACTACATGATACTTCATTATTTATGGGCCTAGGGGAATGCATTGTGTATTTGGCTACTAATTGTGGGGTTGCCGGAGTGACAGAAACCTGAACCCCCATTAGGACACCATTGCACAAGGGAGTATAGGATCTCAGAGTTTAAGGTTGTGGTTAGGTTTATACCTTAATTGCTTTCTTGTAGTTGCGGATGCTTGTAGGGGGTTTAATCACATGTATGTATTAGTCCAAGTAAGGTCGGTATATTAGCACAGGTTCACCCACACAACACTTACAAAACCAAAGAAGACTACTCAGCTATTTGAAGCGAAAGCACTTGACAGAATTCCCATGTGTCCTCAAAAACGTTTGGTCCTTATAAGTATTTCCACCGGCTTGTCCTTTGTTAAGAAAGGATTGGGCCACTTGCTGCAATTATTCGTTGTCTTTATTACTTGCACTTTATTTCTTTGCTTTATCAGAAAACCCCTAAAAATTCGTTTGCTAAGTATTTATAGAGATTTCCTGCTCCATACCACTAGTCAACACCTTATGCTACTCGTTGGGATCGACACTCCTATTTATCAAAAGTACTAAGATACACCCCCTACACTTGTGGGTCATCAAGACTATTTTCTGGCGCTGTTGCCGGTGAGTGAAGCGCTATTGAAGAGTGGAACTGGTAAAGGAAACTTCTACTGTGAGTATTATTCTTATTTCTGTTTGTTGCTTTGTTTCCAATATGGATAACCCACTTGGTTTTCTGTTTGGTAAAACTACTACCACTGGTAGGGTAGTATATGAACCACCGCCTGTTGAGATAAATCCTTTTAAGATACCTACAAGTATTGTTGATAGTGTTATGGATAATTATTATTTAGGGGATGGAACTGTCCATCCTGGTGATCATTTGCTTTTTATCCATGAATTATGTAGGTTGTTTAAGTGTGCAGGTATCACAACTGAATAGGTGAAGAAGAAGTTACTCTTTATATCCTTGAAAGGAAGAGCTAAAGATTGGTATAAGCTGTTGAAGAATGGACAATCCATAGAATGGGAGGAATAGTACCTCTCTTTTATTCTAAATTCTATCCTCCCAGTGAGATTCATAAGGATATAAATCTGATATATAACTTTTGGCCTCGTGATGGAGAGAGTACAACTCAAGTTTGGGGGAGATTGAAGTTACTTATGCTTAAATATCCTATTCATGAACTCCCTAACAATATTATTATCAATAACTTTTATGCTAGCCTTTCTCTTCATGATAAATATTTACTAGATGCTTCTTGTGCTGGATCATTCACACGTATAAAGGAAGAAGCTAAATGGGATATCCTAGATCGTATTCAAGTGAATACTGAAGCATGGGAGAATGACAAAGGAAGAAAGTCAAATATAAACTATGATTATGAATGCATTAAATCTTTTATGGGAACTGATGATTTCCATGATATTAGTACTAAGTATGGTCTTGATTCCTAAAGTATTGCCAACTGTTTTAAGGCCTTTGCGTCTTACATAGAAATTCCTAAAAAGATGTAGAATAAGTACCATGCACCTTATAAAGATGTTGTTAATCATGTTCCTGTTAGAAATACCGAAGTTTGTACTACTAATCATATTTTTCCTGAAACTTATGTTGAGAAAACACCTTTTACAGCTAAGGTAAAGGAGTATTCTATGATAATCAGTACGAATAACAAAGGTGTAAAGAAATTTGTGGAACCTGATGAGCAAATACACAATGAACCGGTGGTAGCTATTGTGAAAGACCCTGTCACTAGAAATATAGAGGATGAGCACATTGTCTTCTATGAAGACGCTTCTAATATTATCTCTCATCCTAGTAAGGCTAGAAAACCTAGTGTCCTTGTGCTTTCTGTTAAAATTGGTGATCATTGCTACTATGGTTTATGTGATATTGGTGCTAGTTCTAGTGCTATTCCTTATGAGCTTTACAGGGAAATTATGCATGAAATTGGTCCTTGTGAGCTTGAGGACATTGATGTGGTTATTCACCTTGCTAATAAGGAAACCATTTGCCCTATTGGTATTATAAGAGATGTGGAGGTTCTCTGCGGTAAGATTAAGTATCCTGCTGATTTTCTAGTGCTTAATTCAGCAGCTAGTAAAACTTGTCCTATTATCTTTGGTAGACCTTTCTTGAACACTTGTGGAGCTATTATAGATTGTAAAAAGGAGAACGTTTTAACTAAATTTGATGGAGATTCTTACAAGTTTAACTTTTACAAATTTGCTAAAGCTCCTTGTGAAAATAGATTGCCTAATGAAGGTTTCAGGATAGAACAACTTGCTTCTATTGATCCAGTTTATGAACTTGTACCTCTTTTTGATGATTGTAAGTATGCTCATTCTTATGATAAAGTTGTTTGCTATGACAGTTATATTGTCAACTTTATTCAAAGTGCTACTGAAAGTTATTATGAGAGAGGGAAACATGGTTTTATGCATCTCAATAATGTTAAGTTTCCTAGTTTTATGTTGAAAGCTTTGAAGTTGCATTTGTTTTGTCTTCCTATGCTAGTGGCTTTTTGTTTGAACAATTTGTTTTCTCATGATACTCCCTTGCATAGGAAGTGGGTTAGACTTAAATGTGTTGGATATTTGCTTCTTGATGCTCTCTTTTACTTCAAATATATATCTCCTATGTGAGAATCTTTGAAATTTTTAAGCCTAACTTAAAGGCATTAAAGAAAAGTACTTCTTGGGAGATAACCCAATAGTTTTGTTGAGTCTTGGAAGTTATTACCTCAGTAATAACCGCTCCTTATCCTTTTTGTTTTGGTTTTTGTGTCAAGATCAATTACTTTTGAGAAGTAGAGGAGTTGTGAAAAGTGGCTGTCTTGGGACAGATTTTTGTGATGCATTGCAAAAAATCGTGAAGGAGCTCAGTACTTCGGATGGAGCTGTATTTTCCTGTGCTTGTTCTCCAAGTTGTTACTGATGGTGCTGACGTGGAGCACTTCGTTGGAAACCCCAAGAGCACGGTGTGATGAGCACAGCAGCAAGTATTCCCTCAGTAGAGACCGAGGTTATCGAACCAGAAGGAGGAAGGAAACGACACACAGGTGTTGCAAGCAACGCGGAGACCTGCACAACACAAACTCAAGACTTTGCCCCAACGAATCAGTGAGGTTGTCAAGCTCACCGGTTTGCTGTAACAAAGGATTAAATGTATGGTGTGAAAGGTAATGGTTTGCAGCAAGTAAACAGGTAACAGTGGAAGATGTATCAATGGTAAAGATTGGACCAGGGTCCATAGTTCACTAGAGGTGCTCTCCTTAGATAAACAACATGGCATGAAGGGTAAACAAATTACAGCAGGGCAATTGACAGGAACTGAGCAAGGAATAACAATGAAATTACTAGTCAGAAAGATCCTATGAGATTCGATTGGGCAATACAACAATATACATAGACCGCCATCCAACTGCATCTATGACTAGAAGTCCACCTTCAGGTTATCATCCAAACCCCCTCCAGTATTAAGTTGCAAGCAACAGACAACTTCTTTAAGCAAAGTGTGTAAGGTAAACAGTCCACATGTTCCATGAACAAGAGACCGTTGTTTTCTCCCTGGTGGCAACAACACATCTACAACCAAAGAGATTTATGTCACTTCCCTTGGAAACTAGAGGCATGAACCCACTATCGAGCATAAATACCCCCTCTTGGAGTCACTAGCAACTACTTGGCTAAGATAGCTACTAACAACGGAGAGCATGCAAGATCAAAAACAACACAGACATGACATAATTATAAAGACAAAACCATTAATCAAACCAACATAATAATCTCAATATCCATCGGATCACCGCAAACACAACATGCATGATTACAAATAGATTAGATCTTGGTCATGAACGGAGCTCACAAGATCTATACATGAAAGCACAAACGAGGAGATACAACCATCTAGCTACTACATGGACCGATAGTCCAAGGTAGAACTACTCACGCATCATACCGGAGAGAAGGCCTCTGAGATGATCTCCCCTCCAGCATTGTGCCAAGAAGAACTTCAGACCCCCCCCCCCCGATCTAGGGACGATGGTGGCGGCGACTACAGACGGTTTCGTGGATTTTTGATCGGGTACTCAAGGTTTCTGCATCACGGGCTTCTTATAGGCAAAGGGGGAGGCCGAGGAGGCGGCCAGGGTCGCCAAACCCTAGCCAAGCGCGGGGCTAGGCCCACCCGCGCCTGGGGTGGGTCTGCCCCCCTGGCTGGCCCCTCTGTCTCCCCTCTAGACTTCTTGTTCCGCACGGAAAGTAATTGACTTTGACGTTTGTCCCGTCCAATTCCGATAATATTTCTTTACTAACTTTTCTGAAACCAAAAACAACAGAAAATAGGCATCTGGCAATGTTGCAACTTGTTAATAGGTTACTACCAAAAAACATGTAAAAAACACCTCAAAGTGTGGACAAGTAAAGCAAAGTAGATACTAAACAAGCATGGAGCATCAAAAATTATAGATACGTTTCCAACGTATCAACATCCCCAAGCTTAACTCCTGCTCGTCCTCGAGTAGGTAAGTGATAAAAAGAATATTTTTTGTGGTGACATGCACCCTCACAATAAAGATCCAACCATTTGCAAGCATTGAAAGCTGGGATCAAAGAACTCTAAACATGTGCATGAAAGATGGAGTTATAACAATAGGACATAGTAACTATGCATGCAACATGAAAGGCTACAAACAAAGATCATGAATAACATGCATTGAAAAACATTTGTTTGTTTCACATGCAGAAAACATGGCATAGTGGCAATCAGCTTGTCCCTCATAGAGTAGCAAATAGATGCATAGGACACCTGCAAAGTTCACAAGGGTGACTAGAAACAAATAGCACAAGAACAAGTAATATCACAATATGCATCAATTAATAAGCTTTGGAACACTGCACATAGAATGACAACTATGCTCTCTTAATGGTGCCTAAAGGTAGAAGGTGGAGACTCAATAATGGTGGAAGAAAGGCCTTCTTGTAAAGGAAGCAGGGATTACAATTTACAAAAAGAGCTTCCAAAAATTATGGTACTTGTTAGCTTTCAGCCCTCATTGCCCCTATCATAAGCATCTTGAAGTGGTTAACGTTAAAGTGGCAAAGTTGGAGTATATGCTTAACGAATTATAAGTTGGCAATCTCAAGTCCCTTGAATACGAGGGCCACACCTCATGCATACTCAACTTTGGGTCCAGGTAAGTTCTTGTCACTGTAAGTATTTGCATATCATTCAGAACCGCCAACGGGGTACCCCTTGCACATGGTACAGGAGATTTCCCATAACCAAAATGACAAGGCAAGCAGACAATGAGCATCTCAGCAATCTTCTTATGTACCATGGGAATATGGTGATTTTTTCTTGTAACATCCCAAAAATACTAAACTTAGATCATCAAACTCTAATCATCAAAATTAGGGTTAACAAAAACTTTTCTAAATAAAAATATGAAAGCATGCATGTGTGTATGCATCCCATTTTGAATTCTTTTGGATTGCCTTGTTTATGTGTTTCTTTGCTTGTAAAATGTTTCTTAGGTGAAATAAACACCATCTAAACAATCCCCACACTTTTCCCAAAGACAAACAAATCAAAACAAACCAAATTGGATGAATGGTCATTTTGACCAATTTAACTCCCATGCCTACTTTGGCTGTCCCAAACTTTCAGAACTTAATAGAAACTTGTTTGGATCTTTTCACCCCTTGATTGTACTCATAACAAAGTATCAAGTCTCACCTTGTGATCATCCAGAAACTTTCAAATGCATAGTTTAAATGACAATTCAAAATTGAATCTTTATCATATGAGAAGATCCCTCTTTTTCAAAAACCACTCAAACAAGCTCAACTTTCAAAACCCAAGCATCTGCAGACTCACCAGCACCAACCTAGCACACCCACCAAAAATCTTTTCAAAATTCAAAACTTGAATTCTTGCGGCCATTTCATCAAACACATTGCAGACACAAATCATAAAAATCTTAAACACTATGTGAGCAGTGATTGAAGCCTAACTTGTTCCCTCTCTGGTTACAACTAGGTTTTAGTAGATCATCTAGTTCAATTGCACACCCTTAGCATCACTGTAAGCTTGGAATTACCATCAATGGTGAGCAGGCCGAATGCACCCTTGTCACCCCCATGTCGACAGCAAGCTAGGAGGAGAAACAAGCCTAGCCATCATGTCTGGGAGCAAGCCAACATCCCACCGCCACTCCCTGTCTAGTGCTCGAACGTTGCCAGCCACTGGACCACACGCACGAACCATGCCAACCTCGCCAGCAACCATGCCGAGAGAACGCCCCGTGTGCCACGCTCGACCGACGCCCACAGACCGCACGCCGCCCTCGCCACGTGCATACGTGATCACCACCATCCCAGCAACCCCGCAGACATGCTCGTTCGCCGTCGCACGGACCACGCGCGTTGCGCGCCATTAAATCTTCCGTTAGGCACGCGCAGAGCACCGTCGCGTTCCGACCAAACCGCATCGCCCCACGTCTCGCCACCGTGTCGTTGAGCATCGCCAGGGAGCACCGCACCGCCCCTACCGTCGCCCACGCCGATAGCCGTCTGTACCGTCGACCACGACGAGCTCGCCTTGCACCCCGTCGGTCCCCTCTCTCCACTATAAATAGAGGCCACCCCCAGCCGAATTGAGCACACCATCTCACTCCCCTCTCCTCACTGATCGTGCCACCCCGTTTCCGGAGCAAGGCGAGCAGCACTTCGCCGGAATTTCACCGGAGCCCGCCGCTACTGGAGAAGAAGGGAGCCAGCGATTGGAGCCGCCCCAGGAGAAGCTGCCGGTACCAGGAGGTTCGCCATCGTCGACTTCGTCGTTCGCCCGCCTCGCCGACCCTCGCCTGAACCCCGATGAGCCCCCAACGACCCCCACTGGCCGCGCTAGGTTTCTGTCTCGCCGGCGTTGCCCAACATCGACAATAACTCTCAGCCGTTGGATTAGAACCAGATCGGACGCACCACATCGCCCCATACCGCTTCACACCCCCTCGTCTCACTGACGCGTGGGAACAGCCACTTAACCAGCCCGCGTAAGCGCTGTGCTTAGCAGGCCGGCCCAGTATCGCTTCCCGCGCAGCCCAGTCATTTGAAATTAACCTTTTCCATTTTATTTCAAACACACTTCTGCACCTAGATTCAAAAATCAACCCAGATTAATTCAGTGAACCAAATTGAATGAAACCAATTTTGTTAGAAAGGTCTGGGAATACTGAATCCAAGCCCGTTGGATTCAAGTCAATTGGATCTGTAGATCATCCTTGGTAAAAATAACAAGGCAGAAGCTTTTCTGCATTCAAACATTTGTCAAATTTAAACCAGAATAGATTTTGAGTTGATTCCAACTCTCAAAAATCACATTTAACCATACCTTTCAGAATATATAAAAATATATAGGTTTACTTACAGAAATAATGTTCAAGTAATAAAAGAATGCTACATAGGCATTTCTAGTCACTTTATTTAATTAAAATAAAAGGATAAAACCTTATTAAATTGTGACACCACTTTAAATCACCTTCCCGTGGACTAAAATATGTGGTGATGACATGTGTCAACATGATCCCATGTTTGGTTTGGAGAATATTAAATCTTAAGTAATTTTTCAATGAGTAGAAATTACTTTTCTAAAAATAAAAGGAATTAAACCAAGCTTTAATCTTGTAATGTTAGTGATGATGCTAGATCATCTATAGGACCCTTTGGTGTGATGATTGCAAGTAGTTAAGTATTGTTTGGTGATTGTGTACATCGTATTTATTTATAGACGCTAGTACCGACCAAGGATACGAGGAGGAAGGAGGATACTACGAAGAAGAAGCCGAGGAGAACTTCAACCACTGCTCTGCACAAGGCAAGCTTATACTGATATTGATACAAGCTAACACTTGCAAGATACTCTAATTTAGCAAGCCTAATACTACTAGTTGGATGTGCAAGCTAATACCTGCTTGCTACCATGCCCACTATATGCCTTAAAGCATATATGATCATGACCCCTTGATAAACCAATCCTAGTTTTACTTGCAAGTTTATTACTTTATTTCTTTATCAAAGATATTACTTAGAGTTTACTGGAATAAATGGTAGATACTAGAAGGATAATTGAAGGTTGCATAAAGAGCATAAAATTTGGCCTAAGCTAGATAATCTTGATGTCATCCTAAGGCATGAGATTAAACTCCGTTAAACTCCAATAGTTTACCACCACTCATTAGTGCTTACCCCCACTTGTAGATGCTAGTGCTAAGCATAAAACTTGATCAACATTAGATGGGAATACTTGGTGAAAATGGTTATGAAAACCTTAGAATGACGGATCATTCTACTGAGATGTTTTGACATGTGTTTCCGAACACCTGATGATTTTAGTGATGAAAATGTTGAGGTAGGAGCCTTAGCCCTTTATAAAACTGATGGTTGTGTGGATGCGATACCATTCCAATTTTATCGTACAACCACAATACCCGAAGATTGGGTAGGGCTTGACTGGAAACTTATATACCTTAGTATTGGTTCCCTCACGGCCAAGGTCTGAGCTGAGGCTACCTTGTGAAGATTGTCCACCTGTGTAGTACCCAAGATGACAGTTGGTCATGGTTGGGAGGCCAAACTCACAGGAGAGGTGCTTATACTAGGGCGTGTAATTGAAAGGTTAGGATTGATTATCCGCATACTGAGTATGGTGAATTCAGGATTTGTTCCTGACGGATGTATCGAATGTTGTGGTGAAAGTGTACAATCTCTGCAGAGTGTCAAACTATTCGAATAGCCGCGTCCGCGGTTATGGAAAGTTGGAGTGGCCATACTGTTCCCCCGTCAGATGTTTTCAAAAGACTTGTGAAATGAATTGAGACTTTGACTTGACCACAACAGGGTTGTGGCATGAGATACAAGTTCCCACTTAGGTGTTATAAAACCTTAACTAGCATTCGTTGCTTCCAAACTTAGTAGATATAAATCTGGCTTTTGCAAAACAACCCTACAGCCTAGTGTCCTATTATCAAAAACCCCTTTCACTTGTTAGTATTAGTTTGCGAGTACTTAAAGAGTACTCATGGCTTTGTCCCTGGCTATTCCCATGGCCAGACTATGAAGAGGAGTACCTGGAGGATGGACCCCAGGAAGGTTACGACAACTAGGATTATCTCCCATCGTCAGCATTGCCTGTGACCCCGAAGATGGAGCTTTGCCTATGCTACCGTTATTATTACGTATTCCGCTGCTTGAAGTTGTATTAAGAACTGGATCAATGAGATCCCTATTTGTGTAAGACCTTATGTATGGTTTGTAATGGATGATGTACTGTGGTATCCAATTCTGTTATGTCTCGCAAAAATGGTAATCCTGGGATTGCGATGTATGGCATAACAGGCATCTAGGATTAAAAATCCGGGTGTTGACATTTCTCTCTTTCCTCTTTTCTCAATGTGTCTCTTTTTTTATAAGAAGAATGCTTCATAGATGCCACTATGGTGATGCTGCAAGTTTCCACCATGATTAGGCATGGCTTAGGCTAGCGGCCAAGACGTTTTTCTAACACATTATACAAACTCCATGGACTTACAAGTTCCCTCTTTATTTCACACCGGTGACATCCATAGACAAAAGAACATGATATCAACTTAATACAAAGTACTAATGCAATGTTGAAAACGTTCCCCGTGACAGCACGGTTCTGCTAATTCCAACTTATAAGTGCAAGCATATACAACAAAGTTGTCACAATGGTTCAAGTTTATTAGGGACAAAGAATAAAGTGTGCCATCAAGTTTGTGAGGGCTTTAATCACTAAGTTTTCACATAACAAAATAGTTTTTAATTGGAAGATAGTTGAAAACAAGAATATACTTGGAATGGTGTAACACACCATGCATAGGAGTTTATAGTGGACACTTTGGAATAACTTGGTTTCTTGGGAGTTGGAGGCATGAGTAAAACTTAATCATACAAGTGGAGGCTAGCAAAAGACTGGGAGCAACCAACTAAGAGAGCAATAATGGCCATAATCATGCAGTGCAACAAAGCATACTAATCAAAGCAAAGAGTGGTACTACAAGTCAAGGACTAAATGATCATAGAGGCTAATGGTGACTTGTGAGAGTCATAACATGGTGTGAGCATGTGCCAAGTCAACCCAAGAGAAGCATCAAAGGAGAATACCACAATACTATGTTTTTTCATGCTAAAACAACGTATAATTTCTTCAAGGCACACTAAGCAATCCCAATTATTTGGAACAAGACATGCTGCAACAATAATCATTAAGCATAAGGTCAAAACAACACCTAGCATGTCATGTTAAAGTCTAAGTCACAGTTAATGCAAGCTCCTCTTGCACTTCAAGCAAGAACTTACTACTCCTTCCAACACCAAGCAACTTATTTGCAAAACAACACAGCGAGAACGGGTGTCCAAACTACTCAAGCAAACTAAACAAACTAAGCAAAGCAAACTAAAACTAAGATGCTCCAAGAACAACACAATTGTGCATGAAACAATAAAAACAAAGTGTCTAGACAGACCTGAGCTTTTTATTGATGAAGAAGGGGATGCCTTGGGCATCCCCAAGCTTTGACGCTTGTACCTCTTGGATATTTCTTGGGGTGACACCACGGTGGCATCCCGAAGCTTGAGATTTTGTCCATTCTTCATCTTATTGCATCATTCTCTCTCTACACCCGAAATTTTCCTTCATACAAAACTTCACACAATCTTCATTAGCAACATTAGTGTATTCAAAAGATATTAGACCTCTGGCAAAGCTTTGGAACATCAAGGCTTTTCACTAAAAACACAATCTACTGTAGTAACTCCTTCAAAAAGCTCAATTCACCTAAAGAGAACTCAAAAAGGAATCAATAAGAAGCAAATGCAAATAATGGCAGAAATCTGTCAAAACAGACCAGCAGGTAGAAACCGATTTTTTCAAACATCTTATGTTGCTAAAATCAAAAAGTGTTGAACTAACTAAAGTTATCTAACATACTAGAGGATTTATTCGTAAATTTTGAGCTCACTACGAGTTACAGAGCCTCCTCACGAATATTTTTGGTGGAGGGCAGAAATCTGTTTCGGGACAGGAACTCCCCAAATCTTACTTCCCTCTCATTAGAGGTCATTCTTGGCACAAAAAGCAAACAAAAAGGATAAGGAGAGGTCATTACTGAAGTAAAAACTTTCAAGACTCAAGGAAACTCTTGGGTTATCTCCCAACAAGTACTTTTCTTTAACGCCTTTAAGTTAGGCACAAGAAGCAAGAAGAATCAAGTATTTTCAAATGAAGAAGCATTAACATCAAATCTTGCTTTCAAAGGAGGAGAAAAAAACAACTTCTCTCTCCTCATAGGGAAGTGTTCAATACCTTTCTTGAATGGAAAATGATATTTAATGGTGCCTTCTTTCATATCAATGATGGCACCAACTGTTCTAAGAAAAGGTCTTCCCAAAGTAATAGAACAAGAAGCATTGTATTCAACATCCAAAGCATAGAAATCAACAGGGACATAAGCATTGTTAACCATGATGAGAACATCATTAATACTCCCCATGAGTTTCTTCTTAGCATTATCATTGAGTGGGACATGCAAATAACAATCTTCCAATGGTGGCAAATCAAGCATTTTATAAATCTTCCTAGGCATAATAGAGACACTAGAACCAAGATCACATGAAGCTTTGAGATCAAAGTCATTCACTTGCATATTAATAATGGGTTCCCAACTATCTTCTACTTTCCTAGGAATAGAAGCTTTGTGTTTTAGCTTCTCTTCATTAATCTTAACAAGAGTATCTGTAATGTGTTTGGTAAAGGCAACATACATATCACTAGCATCAGGACTTCTAGCAAACTTTTGCAAGAACATAATCACTTCAGAAATATTGCAACCATCAATATCAAAATCAAACTTAGCATCACTAGTAGTAGGCTCAATAGGCTTAAGCATAGAAGGGGTAGATATAGGGACTACTTGTGGTTTAGTGGTGATAGTGCACACACTATTGTTTCTATCAATTTTAGCTTCCCTTTCCCACTTAGCATGAAGTTGAGCTAACAGCCTAACATTTTCATCAATAGTAACTTGTATGGCATGAGCAGTAGCAAAGGTATTTTCCATAGCTTCAGGTTTAGCAATCATTTTATTAACCAAGGAAGTTTGAGCTTCAGACAAAGAGGATATATTTTTCTCAACAGTTAAAAGCTTTTCCTCTATAGTCTTATTGAAAGTGGTTTGTTTACTAATAAAGTCCTTGAGCATGACTTCAAGTTTAGAGGGGGCACTTCTAGCATTATTGTAAGAGATTCCATAAGAATTGCCATTATTAGGAGGCTAAGGCCTATAATTTTTGTTGCTACCAAAAATTTTCCTATAGGCATTGTTGTTGAAATTATTCTTTCTAATGAAGTTCACATCAACTTGCTCTTCTTGAGCAACCAAAGAGGCTAAGGGAACACTATTAGGATCTAGAGGAGCTTTCCCATTAACAAGCATAGCCATAATAACATCAATCTTTTCACTCAAAGAGGAAGTTTCCTCAATAGAATTTACCTTCTTACCATGTGGAGCTCTCTCAACATGTCATTTAGAGTAGTTAACCATCATATTACCAAGGATCCTTGTTGCAGCACCCAAAGTGGGGCCCATAAAAGTACCTCCAGCAGCTGAATCCAATAGGTTTCTTGAGGAGAAGTTCAAACCTACATAAAAAGTCTGGATAATCATCCAAGCAGTGAGTCCATGAGTAGGGCAATTTTTAACCAAAGATTTCATTCTTTCCCAAGCTGGAGCAACATGTTCACTATCAAGTTGTTTAAATTTCATAATATCACTTCTCATAGATATAATCTTGGCATAAGGATAGTAGTTTCCAATAAAAGCATCTTTGCACTTAGTCCAAGAATCAATACTATTTTTAGGCAAAGAAAGCAACCATTCTTTAGCTTTTCCCCTCAAGGAGAAAGGAAAAAGCTCGAGGTTAATAATATCTCCATCTACATCCTTATACTTCTGCATCTCACAAAGTTCAACAAAGCTATTAAGATGGGCAGCAGGATCATCAGAACCAGCACTAGAAAATTGCTCTCTCATCACAAGATTCAACAAAGTAGGCTTAATTTCATAAAAGGTAGCATCAGGAGCAGGTGGAGCAATAGGAGTGCTTAGGAAATCATTGTTGTTGGTGCTAGTGAAGTCACACAACTTAGTGTTCTCAGCAGAGTTCATTTTGGCAAAGCTGGGCAAGCCAAAAATAGCAGCACCAGCTAGAGCAGGAACTAATTTTTTTGTGTTTTTGAAAGAGGCAAGCAAACCAAACTAGACTAATTTTTTTTTGGTTTTTTGAAAAGAGGAAAACAAAACCAAGCAAAAGAAACAAAGCAAACTAAAAACAAAACAAAGAGAAAGGAAGTGAAGGACTCCCCTAGTGAAGGCGTCCTTGGACTCCCCAGCAACGGCGCCAGAAAACTTGTTGATGGTGCTGACGTGGAGCGCTTCGGTGAAAACCCCAAGAGCAAGGTGTGATGAGCATAGCAGCAAGTCTTTCCTTAGTAGAGACCGAGGTTATCGAACCAGAAGGAGGAAGGAAATGTCACATAGGTGTTGCAAGCAACACGGAGACCTGCACAACACAAACTCAGGACTTTGCCCCAACGAATCAGTGAGGTTGTCAAGCTCACCGGTTTGCTGTAACAAAGGATTAAACGTATGGTGTGGAAGGTAATTGTTTGCAGCAAGTAAACAGGTAACAGTGGAATATGTATCAATGGTAAAGATTGGACCGGGGTCCATAGTTCACTAGAGGTGCTCTCCTTAGATAAACAACATGTCATGAAGGGTAAACAAATTACAGCAGGGCAATTGACAGGAACTGAGCAAGGCATAACAATGCAATTACTAGTCAGAAAGATCCTATGAGATTCGATTGAGCAATACAACAATATACATAGACCGCCATCCAACTGCATCTATGACTAGAAGTCCACCTTCAGGTTATTATCCGAACCCCCTCCACTATTAAGTTGCAAGCAACAGACAACTGCTTTAAGAAAAATGTGTAAGGTAAACAGTCCACATGTTCCATGAATAAGAGACCATTGTTTTCTCCCTAGTGGCAACAACACATCTACAACCGAAGAGATTTATGTCACTTCCCTTGGAAACTAGAGGCATGAACCCACTATCGAGCATAAATACCCCCTCTTGGAGTCACTAGCAATTACTTGGCCAAGATAGCTACTAACAACAGAGAGCATGCAAGATCACAAACAACACATACATGATAGAATCATAAAGACTAAACCATTAATCAAACTAACATAATAATCCCAATATCCATCGGATCCCCGCAAACACAACATACATGATTACAAATAGATTAGGTCTTGATCATGAACGGAGCTCACAAGATCTATACATGAAAGCACAAAGGAGGAGATACAACCATCTAGCTACTACATGGACCCATAGTCCAAGGTGGAACTACTCACGCATCATACCGGAGAGAAGGCCTCCGGGATGATCTCCCCTCCGGCAGGGTGCCGGGAAGAACTTCAGATCCCCTCCGATCTAGGGAGGATGGTGGCGGTGGCTACAGACGGTTTCGTGGATTTTTGATCGGGTACTCAGGGTTTCTGCATCACCTGCTTCCTATAGGCGAAGGGGGAGGCCGAGGAGGCGGCCAGGGTCACCAAACCCTAGCCAGGCGCGGGGCTGGGCCCACCCGTGCCTGGGGTGGGTCTGCCCCCCTGGCTGGCCCCTCCGGCTCCCCTTTGGACTTCTTGTTCCCACGGAAAGTAATTGACTTTGATGTTTGTCCCGTCCAATTCTGAGAATATTTATTTACTAACTTTTCTGAAACCAAAAACAACAGAAAATAGGCATCAGGCACTGTTGCAACTTGTTAATAGGTTAGTACCAGAAAACATGTAAAAACACCTCAAAGTGTGGACAAGTAAAGCAAACTAGATACTAAACAAGCATGGAGCATCAAAAATTATAGATACGTTTCCAACGTATCAGTTACCCAACTTTCATTAGTTTTGCACTTTTTTATTTGAGCAATAGAAGTTTTTCGAAAAAATCAATCTTTACCTGCTGGTCTGTTTTGACAGATTTCTGCCATCATTTGCATTTGCCTCTTATATTGATTCCCTTTCAGATTCTTTTTGGGTTTTTTGGAAAGGAGTTGCTACAGTAGCTTTTTTTTGATGGATTTCAGTTGAAGTGTGTACCTAAAGGTTTATTGTTTTTGCTTACACTAATGTTGCCATTGAGGTTTGTGAATTGCCTTGTGAGAAAAGGAATTTCCAGGAGAAGGAGAAAAGGAATCTGCAGAGTTCGTCTTTGAATGGATAAAAGTGGTGAAAACAGAAGGTTCGTGAAAGCCTAATCTTTTTATACATTTGATGTTTTTACTACATACGGAAGGTTACGAGACGAAACAGAGGAGGAAACGGAGGCCAGGGTGGCCACACCCACCCTAGGCGCGGGCCCCAGCTGGCCGCGCCTGGAGGGGGTGTGAGCCCCCTGAGCTCCGTCTCTTCCTCGTTTTTGCACCAGTACCTTCCTTATGCATTGGAACTTCGTAATATATAACCCTCCGATCCCCCGAGGTTCGCATATCGTGTTCTCGTCGTGTTTTCGTTTCGATCTGTTTCTGTCAGGAAATACTCTCGAGTTTAGAGCACCATGGTCTCAGCCAACGACAAAGGCAAGAAGCCCGTGGAAGAAGGAAGGATCACTGCTAGGTGCGAAGACATGGATTGGAGCGTCGAGGAGGAAGTTAAGATGGGGGAACAAACCTCCGTAGGTTCAAGGGCAAGGAAACCTACTTTTGTAAGGAGCAATTAACACTGGACGTGCTTTTTATCGTAACATGCAAGGGATTATAGCCTCCGTTCCAGACTTCAGATCCTGCCCTGAGGTAGTGGAATCCCTCCGAACCACTGATGAGTTTTGTGATAAGTACTGTGCTTTGAGGATGAAGGTGGATACACTCCAAGAGGAGAATAACAGGCTTCGTAAGATGCTGGAAGGTTTTCTTACCCTAAACAAGGGAACACCACCACCGAAGGAGTAATTCGTCATCAGGTTTGGCATCCCCTTGGCTTGTTCCAAGCTTGGGGGAGTGACGCGGTATCACATCATTATCTTTTATCTTTTACCTTTTTAGTAGATTCATATCTTTGGTAGAGAAGTTATATTATAGGTTGGTTTGCATTGTGGAAGTATCTCTCCTTTAGTTGGTTATCTATGTATCCCTTGGTGTGAGTGCCCTTATGGATTATTAATGAGAAGTTTCATCTTTTACTTTTTGCACTTCTTATTTTAGTTTGCAATCTCTATTATATGATTGATCTTGTTGATCATTATTTGCATCACTTTTAGAGCATCAAGTAGATCTAAATTGGTTTTGGCAAACCGAGCTCTAGTCATTAGCAACACTTTTTGAGGTTTGAAAGAAAAAGAGAAAAAGCTTACAGGTATTTTGTATCATTTATTCTCTTTCTTGATTGGCCCATAAGATTAGTATTCTTTATTTAAGATCTTTTGTGCCTTCAAGGAAGATTGCATGTTTGGATTTATAACGTGTATGTTTGCTTGTTTCTTTCAACTCTTTTGCTTGCTACCCAACCCTGCTAGCCAAAAACCTGTTTTGAGAAGACATACTTATCATGCATCCAATCTCCTTAAACCAAAACCTGTGCCATTTGTGTCCACCATATCTGCCTATTAGCATTATTGATATTCCAAGCAAATTCTCAATCTTCATCTATCTTTTGAATTAAAAATTATTTTGTTATGTGAAAACTAGTTAGTAAAGCTCTCACGAACTTGATGGCACACCTTATTTTCTTGCCCCTAATAAACTTGAACCATTGTGTCATCGAAGTTGTATATGCTTGCATCTATACGTTGGATTAGCATAATCTTGCTGTCACGAGGAACGCTTTCAACACTTGTAAATACATACCCAGTTGATATCATGCTCTTTTGTTTGCGGATGTCGTCGGTGTGAAATAAAAGGGAAGCTTGTAAGTCCATGGAGTTATGTATGTGTGTTAGAAAAACGCCTGGGCCGCTAGCCTAAGCCATGCCTAATCATGGTGGAAACTTGCAGCATCACCATAGTGAGCAATCTATGAAGCTTTCCTCTTATATAAAAAAAGAGAGACATATTGAAAAGAGGAAAGAGAGAAAAAGGCGCCATTTTCCCATGGCAAATAAGAGATTGCTGAGATGCTCACTGTTTGCTTGCCTTGTCATTTTCGTTATGGGAAAGCTCATGTACGATGTGCAAGGGGTATCCCATTGGCGGTTCTTTATGATACACATGTACTTACAATGACAAGAACTTACCGATAAGTAAAGTTGAGTAGCATGAGGAGCGACCCTCGTACTCAAGGGACATGAGATTTCCAACTTATATTTCGTCAAGCATATACTCCATATTTGTTCACTTCAACCTTAATCACCTCAAGATTCTTATGATAGGGGCAATGAGAGATCAAAGCTAGTAAGTACCATAATATTTTGGAAGCTCTTTATGAACTTGAAATCCCTGCTTCCCTCTATGAAGGGCCTTTCTTCTACTTCTAAGTTGAGTCAGTAAACCTACTTCCTCTCTGTCTCCATCAAGCATTTGAGTTGTTGTGTTTCAAGCATTCCTATGACGATTTATTCAATCATGTTCTTTATCTTCCTTGTTTGCATAAGACTCTTATCTATTGATTATTACTTTGAAAGTCATCATTGTGAAAAACCTTTATGTTTGAAGCAAAGAGTACTCCTGTTGTAAAACTTCTACAAAAGCTTTTTGTAAAACTGTTTGCTAGCAGTTCTCTGACCAAGAACAAAGTTTGCAATTCTAATTATGATTTATCTTTATGCATCTCTATTGTGACTCATGTACTTGTCGCAAGATAAGTTATATAATGGTGAGTTGCTTTCTTCTATGAGTTGCATAATGGTAAGTGTGATGCTTCTTGTCCGTATCTTTTATTGACACTTTACTCCATAAACCCGTGGACATGTTTACTGAGCTCAGATTTTTGCTTGGGGACAAGCGAAGGTCTAAGCTTGGGGGGAGTTGATACGTCCAATTTGCATCACCATTCTATATCATAATTTGCCTCTATTCATTGATATATTTCATATTAAGAGCTGTTACTTATGTCTTTTCATCTGTTTTTGCATGTTGGATGATTCTTCGAGGATGAACTACCGGAGTCAGGATTCTGATGGAGAAATAGGTGTTTTGATGCCATTTCGCGAAGATTAGAAAAATACCAGAAAAACTACGGAAAATCATATTTTCCCAGAAGACGAAGAATGCCAGAAGGGGATGCGGAGATGGGCCACAGGGGGCCCACACCCCCCAGGCGCGGGCCACCCCTAGGCCATGCCTACAGGGGGTGTGGCCCACCTCTAGCTCCGCCATCTCGCCTATATCTTCTCCTCGGAACCCTAATACATGGGAGAGGACCATAGAAAGATTCTGTCGCCTCTGCGGGGCGGAAAACACGGAGAGAGAAAGAGTTCTCTGGCAGACATATTTCTGCAGGGGAAATTCCTTCCCGGAGATGGGAGATCGTCGCCATCAACGTCGTCATCAAGCTAGACTTCATCGGGATCATAATCATCATCCACACCATCATCTCCACCAGCACCATCATCACCACTCCATCCTGCTGTAACAATCGTGTTGAATACTTGCATAGTTCTTAGGGGAAACTTTCCCGGTGTTGATTACTATTGTAGTTGATGCTTGTGAGTGGAACCATTGGATTATTGTTTATGTTCAGATTGTTATTCATCACCATATCATCTTTGATCTTGATCCATATGATGTCTCGTGAGTAGTTCGTTTAGTTCTTGAGGACATGTGAGAAGTCATGTTGTTAGTAGTGGATTTGTGTTGAGATATTATTCAATGGTTTAGTATTTAAGTTGTGGTGCTATTCTTCTAGTGGTGTCATGTGAACGTCAACTACATGATACTTCACCATTTATGGGCCTAGGGGAATGCATTGTGTATTTTGCTACTAATTGTGGGTTGTCAGAGTGACAGAAACTTGAACCCTCGTTAGGACACCATTGCACAAGGGAGTGTAGGATCTCAGAGTTTAAGGCTGTGGTTAGGTTTATACCTTAATTGCTTTCTTGTAGTTGTGGATGCTTGTAGGGGGTTTAATCACAAGTATGTATTAGTCCAAGTAAGGTCGCTACATTAGCACAGGTTCACCCACACAACACTTACAAAACCAAAGAATACTACTCAGCTATTTGAAGCGAAAGCACTTGACAAAATTCCCATGTGTCCTCGAGAATGTTTGGTCCTTATAAGTATTTCCACCGGCTTGTCCTTTGCTAAGAAAGGATTGGACCACTTGCTGCAATTGTTCATTGTCTTTATTACTTGCACTTTATTTCTTTGCTTTATAAAAAAACCCTAAAAATTCGTTTGCTAAGTATGTACAGAGATTTTCTGCTCCATACCACTAGT
Source organism: Avena sativa (assembly GCA_916181665.1). Taxonomy (NCBI): domain Eukaryota; kingdom Viridiplantae; phylum Streptophyta; class Magnoliopsida; order Poales; family Poaceae; genus Avena; species Avena sativa. Next base: position 78,707,779 of record OV702297.1, read on the forward strand.
CAACACCTTCCGCTCCTCGTTGGGATCGACACTCCTATTTATCGAAAGTACTACGATACACCCCCTATACTTGTGGGTAATCACGGAGCGACTGCTCCATCGCCATCCTTAAGGCGCTAACCTCGGGCGGCGCCGAGCGGTCCGCCGGCTCAGGCTTCGGGCGGCGAAGGCGACCAGTTGGATCCGACAACACCGGCACACGTGGCTCGCCGATGACGATGCCGCGGGCGTGTCCGCAGCGGCGAGCGGACCGACGAGACCGCCTCGCACTTGACTGGGCGCAGCGCCGACGAAGGACCCGTCGGCGTACGAAGCGTCATGGAGCCTGATGAGTGGGAGGCCAAGGCGGAGGAGAAGGAGCTCAGGCTGGCCATCCTCCTCGGCATCTAGTTTGCCAGAGGATGCCGCCTCGAACTGGCCTCCGGCGTGTATGTGCGCGGGAAGCTGAGATGTGGCGTGTTTCCGGCGTGGATGTGCTCTAGCACTGCCGCAGGCGTCCGGCCTGGCGCGCTCCAAAAACGCCGGCGACCCGCCGCGTTGTTGCGCTTCGGCGCTTCGTCTGGCGGCCCCTAGTGGCGGGATAGCTCCTGGGTGCGACGGTCGACGAAGAATGTCTCCCAGTAGAGGAGGTTGTCGAGGCTCTCGGCGTCGGAGGGATCGTCCATGGCCGCGATAAAGGCCTGGATCTCGTCGGGCAGTTCGTCCGGCGTCGACGCCGGTAGGATAGGGATGCCGCCAGCGCTAAGCTTCCATCTCGGAGGGTTCCGCGTGTCCGGCGGCGCCATGTAGCCGGCTTTGTAGAGCATGTGCGCCTCCCAAGGCTAGAGCGTGCGCCGACCGAAGCCGTTCGTCGTTGTTCCGTCGCCGGGAAAGCGCTCGGCCATGGCTAAGTGAGGGAAGGAGAGCTGTGTGTTCGCCAGAGTTGTGGGCTGGGGAGCTATGAGAGAGTGTGAGGAACTCCGTCGAGGGGTACGGCTTTTATAGGCCGAGATAGGCGGCGAGGGCGGGATGAGTGTAGCGACGAGGGCGGGAAAGGGGAAACAACGGGAAGTTAGTGCCCGCCGGTCTGTCGCGGGAGCCGAGGCAACGGCGGTAGCGCGGCAATTTGGCGACGCATGGCCGAAGCGACGGGCAGTTATTGTCCGGCGGTCGCCGCGTGGTTCTGAGGACGACGACAACTCAGCTTCCGTCGCTGACTCGGCGGGTCCACATGCTGCTTCGTTTTTTTTGCGAGTTCGCTGCGTCTGGCGTTCCCAAGGCGTACCCGGGATCCTGGGAACGGCCTAGGGAGTCCGGACCAAAATTGGCCTAAATCCGGACAAAAACAAATTTCTAGATACACGACCGATTTTCGGCGTCCAGACCTAAATTCATATCCGGATTGGCGTCCTGGATAGCCGTGTGAAGATGCTCTAATACACACACGTTGGGTTTCTTAGCAGTTGGTTGGCCTGCCCACATATGGCACGTAACTGCAACGGCATTCTGCCCAGGATGCAGCCCACTTGTGTGTTTTGGTGTAAGTAGTAGGATTTGACAATCAAATTTATTTACTTTTCGTTATAAAATAGATGTCTCAAGTTTATCAAATTTAGATGAATCTAGATACTATTTAGTATATAGACTTATCTAAATTTTAAAAAACCTAAGACATCTATTTTAAAACGGAGGGAGTAAATGACAAAAGAAGAAATTGGGCCTTTAAAAACAGAAGGGTAAAAAAACTGCTTCCTATTACCTTTTTTAACAACTCTATACACTTTTACATAGGTTGATACACATACATTATTACCATCTGCAGTTCATCTGCAGTTTGTTTACACATTTCTGAAACGTTTCTCTTAAATTCCAAGCACCGAACTCTCCCTTCAAACATATATTTAACCGAGAATAAATACCGGTCTCCTCGTCTACCTCGTCGACGGCGATCTCGACCCTTAAACATTTGGTGACGACATTGGTTTGTGAGAGCATCTCTAATGGAGTCCTTAAACGCCCGGCCTGTAAATCGCGAGTACAGGCTTTTGTACTTGCGATTTTCAGGTTCGAGTTCATTGGCGCAGATCGGAGTCCGTGAAATCAACCCGTAAATTCGAACTTTAAAAACTCCGGCAAGAAATTTGCGCGAATGTCATCGACAGATCGAGCAGTTCATATAAAATACATCAAAATCATAAAAAACACTTAAATAGGAGGGAGAGCTCGCCAGGGACGCCGACGCGTCCACGTGTGGCCAAAATCAAGCTCTCCGTCAAGATCGGAGCTCCGCTGTCGCTACGGCCTCCTCCCTGCCCGCGTCCGCCGTGCAACATTGACATGGCGAGAGCACCGTCGTCGATCCGCAACTGCCGTGGCCTGATTCGCTCGCCGGATGAGGTTGGTCTGCACGGTGGTGGCGGGATGGTAGGGTTTGCTGTGCGGCGGCGGCATGCGGGTTGGAGCCCGTATCCGCCCGCACGCACACTACTTGTAGGGGCTGCAAAGGGTGGTTCAAGGGGGGCCGTGAAAAAAGAATACGGGCCGGGGTGTTTACGGACTCGGTTAGCTCGGCCTCTCGGCCCATGGCCTGTATTCTCGCTGGAATTTTACGGGTTTGACCCTTTTAAGGGCTCCGTTAGAGATGCTCCAAGACATCCAGGTTGTTGATCTTGACCCTTAAACATTGAGTTCATGTAGCATTGTTTTAGTTCACTGATCAATCTTCCAAACACAGCCAAGCTGGTTTCTGTCAACCAAGGCCTCATAGATTCATCCGGCAAGCTAATATTACCTGATTGCACTGGAGATGATTCAGATAGTGACCTGAGAACGAGGCCCTCTTTTCTGAACTAGAACTTCCATCAAGACTGTTCAGTAGGAAAATGTCAAATATTTCATATATGTGAGTAAATTGAATCTATAGAAGTTTACAGACCAGAGTAACTCCGCAAATGTTGATAAACTTAAGAGAGATCTATTGATGAATGATGAGCATAAAGCATCCTGATGCAGTATGCAACTGAAGACAGAGAAGCGGTTGTGAGTGCATTAACATGTGGTGATTGACTGATTGTGAAAGTAACAGTCATAGGATGGGTGTGTAGACATAAACATATTCTACTTCAGGTCATATTCCAGTGGCATCGGTCATATCTGTTCATATTTATAGCTTATAGAAGCCACCAACAGAACTCAGTATTCAAGGAGTATTCAGTTTGGCATTAGTGACCTGGTTTTCAGAGACGAGAAAGGACAATCCAATGTATTGAAGAACCATAGCTTGCTCGAAAACCTGCCCTATGTATGAAAACAAAAGAACATGAGACTAGCAACAATGTTGCCTTCTGGGACTGGGAGTAGATATGTTAGATTATGATGAATGAAAACTAGTAGCCTGAGGGCTCATGACAGTAGAGCTGCCTCCTATAAATAGAGAAGTGGAGTAACTAGCAAAGCCTTGCCTATATCATTGAGCATTAGAATTTCCTTGAGCAGCAAAGTGTTCTACAAAACATGAAAATGATAAGGACATACATATATAAGAAGAGTACCAAATCAAACAACTCAACCAGAAAATAAAAGAAGCCATAACTAATACTCCCTCCGTTCTACGATATAAGTCATTTTACCTAGCTGTTTTAGCTTACTAAAAAAGCTTACATTATAAAACAGTGGTAATAACTAGCAGTAAAAGGATGGAACCGGGACTGCAATTGGTAAGAAAAGAGTCAGCCATTTGTACAGTCGCCTAAAAAAGGCAGCCATTTGTACAGTCGTCTTCTTTTTCGTCATCTTCTTCTTCCTCCATGTCGCTGTCAGCTGTTCAACAGACATATTCTTTTTTTTTTTGAAAGTTCAACAGACATATTCTGTCTCATACTTTCTTGTTATAAAATTTCTGCACCGCATATTCTCAGGACATCTCACACAAAGAAGAAAGATAACCCCATTTGTTTGATCACTAAAAAAGGGGAAAAGTAAAACACTATTGTATGGCCATGCTCGCTCTCCCTCGGGGGAGGGGGAGGAGAGCGCCATCCCTATTTCTCTCGAATCAGGCTTTCACCCCGCTATATTAATATAGCAACCAACTGATACAACGGTATGACCAATGGGGCAAACAACACAAGTTATGCCCAAAAGAAACAAAAAAGAAGGAAGAGAAAACAATGCCGACATCGGCGGAGAAAAAAGCAGAGATGACTCGCCACCGTTGCACCCTCTAAGAATTTCCACCACGCTCCTAGCACCCGAAGCGTCTTGTACCAAGCAACACCTCCAAGAAGGGGGCAACGACGACGACGCTGCTGCCTAGACAGATCCTAGGTTTCCCTCGGAGCAAGTCTTAGGGTTTCCCCCGCTACACTGGGAGGTGGACACGAGGTACAACCGACGCCCTTCAGGAAGGATGACGACACCCGCAGGCGACGCCGCGTCAGTGCCGAAACGACATGGATTTCTCCCGAACCCCAGAGCCCACCCCCGGATGGTCCGAACCGCTCCACCAATCTTTGCCGGCTGCCAGCGCACGCCACCACGATCTTGTAGTCATCACCGTCGTCTCTCCATGTCCAAAGTTGCGAGGCCGGCAAAACCTAGCGGAAGGAGCGCAAGCGAGGGAAAGCGATATGGTAGCACGCGGGAGGGAACGGCCTCCACCACCGGAAGGCGGTAGCAGCAGGTCAAACCAGGCTCCTAGAGGCCCGACCGAGCCCAAAAGGACCCTTAAAGTCCCGCCACCACACTGCAGCGAGGGTGTAGGGTTTCGTAGCATGGAAAACAAAAAAATTCTATCGCATACAAACAAACAAGCCAAGATCTATCTACTAGATTGTAGCAACGAGTCGATGGAATAACTCACCCTCGAAGATTCCAAAGTGTTTAACGAGAGCGGATTCTCGTGGGTGATGTAGTCGTACTCTTCCCGATCTCAAGATCGCGTAGACGATCCTTCCGGCGCTGCGTTCCGGCAGCGCTCCCGCAGTCGGTCACACGTTCGGTACTCGACGAAGACCTTCCTCTCCCTTGTTACAGCAGACAGTGGAGGTTGTAGTACTCTCCTCGCGATTCCGGCAGCACAACGGCGTGGTACCGGAAGTAGAGGGGAGATCTCGCAGGGCTTCGCCTTAAGCCGGAGCGAGTATGGTGGACTATGAGAGAGCCCTCGACGATCTAGGGTTTAGACACGCCGAGGAGGAAGCTTGGCCGGCGGCTAGAGTTGCTAGGCGGCGGCGGCTTGACCTAGGGCGGCGGCGACAGCAGGTGGCGCCGGCGGCGGCTTAGGGTTTGGAGGCGGGGATCTTATGTGTCAAGGAGGGGAGCCCTGCCCCTCCTTATATAGGTGGAGGGGCCGGCCGGCCAAGGGGAGGGGAGTCCCTCCCCAACTCGGCTTGGAGGTGGGCTGGCGGTGGAGGAGGGACTCCTCCCCAACTCGGTTTCCTCCTCCTTCTCCACTTCCCGAAATTGCCGTTTGACTTTCAAACTTGGCGTTTGACTTTTCAAACTAGGATTTGAATAAACCCTCTATTTTGTTCAGCGATGACACCGAGTACATAATGCAATCATATCAACTTGATATAACACATTCATGTACCCTTCCCCTCCAGAGTGCCGGACATTCCGGAACCTTCTAGAACCTTCCCGATGAAAACACCGGAACCATTCCACAACTCCGAAACGGGACTTTCCTTATATGAATCTTATTCTCCGGACCATTCCGGATCTCCTCGTGATATCCCGGATCCCATCCGAGACTCCGAACAACATTCGGTCTCTTTCTCATCATTCCATAACTACTCAAACAACGTCGAATCCTTAAGTGTGTCTCCCTACGGTTCGTGAATTATGCGGACATGATCGAGACACTTCTCCGATCAATAACCAATAGAGGAATCTAGAAATTCATATGGATCCCACATATTTCTATGATTACTTTGCGATCGAATGAACCACTTACATACGATACCAATTTCCCTTTGTCTCACGACAGTTTACTTATCCGAGGTTATGATCGTCGGTATCTCTGCATACCTAGTTCAACCTCGTTACCGACAAGTACTCTTTTCTCGTTCCCGTGATATGTGCTCCCTTGTGAGCCAGTCACATGCTTGCAAGCTAATTGGATGACATTTCACCGAGAGGGCCCAGAGTATATCTATCCGTCATATGGATGGACAAATCCCACTCTTGATCCATGTGTCTCAACCAATACTTTCCGAACACTCAATACCACCTTTATAGCCACCCAGTTACGGTGTGGTGTTTGATGTCATCAAAGCATCCATCCGGTAAAGGTGATATGCATGATCTCATGGTCGAAGGAATTAGGTTACTATGTATCAGAAAGCATATAGCAATTGAACTATTAAAATGACTTGATCTTTATGCTACGCTTATCTATAGGAGTATGTCCACCATATCATTCTCCTAACGATATGATCTTGTTGTTAATAACATCTCAATGTTCATGATAGGAAAACCACAATCATTTATTAACCAACAAGCTAGTATTATAAAGAGGCTTTACTAGGGACTTCAATTTAAGTTTACAAATCACACAAGTATTAATGTTTCCTTGTTAATACTATTATAGCATGAATGTAAACATTTATCATAAACACAAAGATATAATAATAACTATATTTATTATTGCCTCTAGGGCATATCTCCAACAGTCTCCCACTTGCACTAGAGTCATCTAATCTAGATTACATGGTAATATACCGAACACCCATGGCAGTTTGGTGTTGGTAATGTTTTGCCCTCGGGAGAGGTTTAGTCAACGGATCCGCCACATTCAGATCTATGTGTACTTTGCAAATCTTTATGTCCCCATCTTGGACATGCTCTCGAATAGCGTGAAAACGTAGCTTGATATGCTCAGTTTCTTGTGTGACCTTGGTTCTTGCGCATTGGCTATGGCGCCCATGTTATCACAGTAGATAGACATTGGGTCCAGCGCACTAGGAACCACACCCAGCTCTATAATGAACTCTTTCATCCATATCGCTTCTTGTGAAGCCTCCTAAGCAGCCATGTATTCCGATTCAGTTGAAGATCTCGCCACAACGCTTTGCTTTGCACTCCTCCAGCTAACTGATGCACCATTCAAAGTAAATACGTATCCAGATTGTGATTTAGAATCATCCGGATCGGTGTTCCAACTAGCATCGGTGTAACCATTAACAACGAGCTGTTCATCACCTCCATAAGAAAGAACCATATCCTTAGTTCTTCTCAAGTACTTAAGGATGTTTTTGACCGCTGTCCAATGATCCACTCCTGGATCACTTTGATATCTGCTAGTTAAACTAACAGCATATGCAATGTCGGGTCTAGTACATATCATGGCATACATTAGAGATCCTATGGCTGAGGCATAGGGAGTCTTACTCATCCTTTCTCTATCTTCCGCCGATGTTGGACTTTGAGTTTTACTCAAGGTCGTATTGGGCAACATGGGCAAGAACCCTTTCTTGCTATCTTCCATTCCAAACCTCTTTAGAACTTTGTCCAAATATGTACTTTGTGACAATGATATTAGGCGTCTCGATCTATCTCTATAAATCTTTATGCCTAATATGTAAGCTGCTTCGCCAAGATCCTTCATTGAAAAACTATTATTCAAATATTCCTTGACACTATTAAGAAGGTCTACATCATTCCCAATCAACAATATGTCATCTACATATAGTATTAAGAATGCTATAGAGCTCCCACTCACTTTCTTGTAAATACAAGCTTCTCCATAAGTTTGTATAAAACCAAAACTTTTGATCACCTTATCAAAACGTTGATTCCAACTTCGGGATGCTTGCTTCAATCCATAGATGGATCGTTGAAGTTTGCATACCTTGTTAGCATCTTTAGGATCGACAAAAACCTTTGGGTTGCATCATATACAACTCTTCATTAATGTCTCCATTGAGGAATGCTGTTTTGACATCCATCTGCCATATCTCATAATCATAATATGCAGCGATTGCTAACATAATCCTCACAGACTTTAGCTTCGCTACAGGTGAGAAAGTCTCATCGTAGTCAACTCCTTGAATTTGTCGAAACCCTTTTGCGACAAGTCGAGCTTTATAGACAGTAACATTACCATCAGCATCTGTTTTCTTCTTGAAAATCCATTTGTTCTCGACGGCCTTCCGGCCATCCTGTAAATCCACCAAAGTCCATACTTGGTTTTCATACATGGATCCAATCTCGGATTTCATGGCTTCTTGCCATTTATTGGAATCTGGGCTCATCATCGCTTCCTCATATGTCTCAGGTTCATCGGTGTTATCCACCAACATGACATTCATAACGGGATCATACCAATCAGGAGTGGTACGAGTTCTCGTTGACCTGCGAGGCTCTGTAGCAACTACAACCGAAGTTTCATGATCATCATCATTAGCTTCCTCTCTTACTGGTGCAGGCGTCACAGGAACTACTTCCGGTGCTACGCTACTCGCAATTTCAAGAGAAGGTTCGACAACCTCGTCGAGTTCTACTTTCCTTCCTGTCACTTCTTTCGAGAGAAATTCCTTCTCTAGAAAGGATCCATTCTTGGCAACGAAGATTTTGCCTTCGGATCTATGATAGAAGGTATACCCAATAGTTTCCTTCGGGTATCCTATGAAGACACATTTTTCCGCTTTGGGTTCAAGCTTGTCCGGCTGTAACTTCTTTACATAGGCTTCGCAACCCCAAACTTTAAGAAACGACAATTTAGGTTTCTTCCCAAACCATAATTCATACGGTGTCGTTTCCACGGATTTAGATGGTGCCCTATTTAAAGTGAATGCGGCTGTTTCTAATGCATAACCCCAAAATGATAGCGGTAAATCTGTAAGTGACATCATAGAACGAACCATATTTAAGAGAGTTCGATTACGACGTTCGGACACACCATTACGCTGTGGTGTTCCCAGCGGTGTCAATTGTGAAAGTATTCCGCATTTCTTCAAATGCTCGCCAAACTCGTAACTTAGATATTCACCTCCACGATCAGAACGTAGAAATTTAATCTTCTTGTTACGTTGATGCTCTACCTCACTTTGAAACTCCTTAAACTTCTCGAAAGTTTCGGACTTATGTTTCATGAAATAGATATACCCATATCTACTCAAGTCATCCGTGAAGGTAAGAACATAACGATAACCACCGCGCGATGCTACACTCATTGGACCACACACATCGGTATGTATGATTTCCAATAAGTCCATAGCTCGCTCCATCATACCAGAAAATGGAGTCTTAGTCATTTTACCCATCAGACATGCTTCGCATCTATCAAGTGATTCGAAATCAAGTGATTCAAGAAGTCCATCGGAATGGAGTTTCTTCATACGCTTCACTCCAATGTGACCAAGACGACAGTGCCACATATAGGTCGAATTATCGCTTGATTTCAAACTTTTAGCCTCAATGTTATTAATATGTGTATTTCCACTATCGAGATTCAATAAGAATAGACCATCTATCAAAGGTGCATGTGCATAAAACATATTACTCATATAAATCGAACAACCATAATTCTCGGATTTAAACAAGTAACCGTCTCGCAATAAACAAGATCCCGATATAATGTTCATGCTTAACGCAGGCACCAAATAACAATTATTTAAGTATAAAACTAATCCCGATGGTAGATGAAGGGGTAGCGTGCCGACCGCGATCACATCAACCTTTGATCCGTTTCCCACGCGCATCGTCACCTCGTTCTTCGCTAGCTTCCGTTTATTCTGCAGTACATGTTTCGAGTTACAAATATGAGCAACCGAACCAGTATCAAATACCCAGACACTACTACGAGTACTAGTGAGATACACATCAATAACATGTATATCAGATATACCTTTCTTCTTGATGTTGCCGTTCTTCAAATCCGCCAAGTACTTTGGGCAATTCCGCTTCCAGTGACCTTCTCCCTTGCAGTAAAAGCACTCAGTATCAGGCATAGGTCCAGCCTTGGTCTTCTTCGTCGGCGTGGTAACTTTCTTACCACCCTTCTTGAAGTGTCCCTTTTGCTTAGACTTGCCTTTCTTGAATTTGGTGGTCTTATTGACCAACAACACTTGGTGCTCTTTCTTGATCTCCACTTCTGCAGATTTCAACATGGCAAAGAGTTCTGGCAACGTCTTGTTCATGTTCTGCATGTTGTAGTTCATCACAAAGTTCTTGTAACTTGGTGGTAGTGATTGGAGGACACAGTAAATCCCCAAAGCATTAGGAATCACTATACCCAAGCTTTGAAGTTTGTTTGCGTGCCTAGACATCTTAAGCACATGCTCACTGACGGAGCTGCCCTCTTCCATCTTGCAGTTAAAGAACTTTTCAGAAGCCTCATAGCTCTCAATTGCCGCATGAGTCTCAAAGATCAATTTGAGATCACGGACAATATCATGTGGGTCTGAATTCTCAAACCTTTTCTGAAGCTCCGATTCTAAACCATACAAGATAACACACTAAACTGTGGAGTACTGAGTCTTCCGAGCGAGGTAAACATTCTTTACTTCGTCGGTAGCAGTAGCTGCAGGTGGGTCACCCAGCGGTGCATCCAGCACATAGGTCAAATTACCAGCTGTGAGGACAATCCTCAAATTGCGGAACCAATCCGCGAAGTTGCTTCCATTGTTTTTCAACTTTTCTTTCTCTAGGAACGCATTAAAATTGATGGTAGGGGCTGCCATTGATCTACAACATATTTGCAATAGTTTAGACTAAGTTTATGATAAACTGAGTTCTAATTAATAGTAAAATTAATCTAGGTGAACTCCCACTCAAAACAATATCCCTCACATTGTTTTAGTGATCACACGAACCAAATCCACCACATCAACACCGATCATCACGAGAGTTGATATAGTTTCAACGGCGAACAATCGACATGTTCATCATATCTACTATATGATTCATGCTTTACCTTTCGGTGATCCGTGTTCTGAGACCATGTTTGTACATGCTAGGCTCGTCAAGATCAAACCTTAGCTTCCGCATGAGCTAATCTGGCTTGCTCACGTTGTATACACTTGCGGAATCTAACACACCCGATCATCACGTGGTGCTTCGAAACAACAAGCTTTAGCAACGATGCTAACTAAGGGTGAACACTTTATGATTTGAAATTCATGTGCATGAGGGATCATCTTATAATGCTATCGTCGTCTACTAAGCAATACAAGATGCATAAAGGATTAACATCACATGCAATTCATAATATGTGATATGATATGGCCTTTCTTTTTTGTGCTTCCGATCTCCATCTTCAAGCACGAACATGATCTCCATCATCACCGGCATTGCATCAAGGTCAATGATGCTTCTCCATGGTTGTCGTCCACCGACTTCAACTATTACAACTACTTTGAATAGACACGTGGGTCTTAACATAAATTAAAGACAACCATATGGCTCCTGCCGGTTGCCAACTTACAGTAAGGATCATTGCATACATCAAATATAATCACAATCATGGCCATATCACATCACTGCACACCCCTGCAAAACAAAGTTAGACGCCTCTACTTTCTTTGCATATTTTACGTGGTTTGGGGCTTTCAAAAAGTGTCGTTCTAACTTACGAACATGAACCACATCATTGATACTAGTATTGTTAATCACCCGTTGTAAATTGGATCTTAACTATGCTAGGAGAAACAGGCACCCGCAAAGCCACTTATGCAATACAAGTTGCATGTCAAGCGTGGAGCAAGTCTCATGAACGATGTCATGTAAGGTTAGCCCGGGCCGCTTCATCCCAACATCCCGCAAGATGCAAAGTACACAAGAAGCAATCGACAATAAAAGCATCAATGCCCACAATGACCATTGTGTTCTACTCGTGCAACAGATCTACATATAGACACGGCTCTGATACCACTGTAGGGTTTCGAAGCATGGAAAAAAAAAAATTTCTATCGCATACAAACAAACAAGCCAAGATCTATCTACTAGATTGTAGCAACGAGTCGATGGAATAACTCACCCTCGAAGATTCCAAAGTGTTTAACGAGAGCGGATTCTCGTGGGTGATGTAGTCGTACTCTTCCCGATCTCAAGATCGCGTAGACGATCCTTCCGGCGCTGCGTTCCGGCAGCGCTCCCGCAGTCGGTCACACGTTCGGTACTCGACAAAGACCTTCCTCTCCCTTGTTCCAGCAGGCAGCGGAGGTTGTAGTACTCTCCTCGCGATTCCGGCAGCACAACGGCGTGGTACCGGAAGTAGAGGGGAGATCTCGCAGGGCTTCGCCTTAAGCCGGAGCGAGTATGGTGGACTATGAGAGAGCCCTCGACGATCTAGGGTTTAGACACGCCGAGGAGGAAGCTTGGCCGGCGGCTAGAGTTGCTAGGCGGCGGCGGCTTGACCTAGGGCGGCGGCGACAGCAGGTGGCGGCGCCGGCGGCTTAGGGTTTGGAGGCGGGGATCTTATGTGTCAAGGAGGGGAGCCCTGCCCCTCCTTATATAGGTGGAGGGGCCGGCCGGCCAAGGGGAGGGGAGTCCCTCCCCAACTCGGCTTGGAGGTGGGCCGGCGGTGGAGGAGGGACTCCTCCCCAACTCGGTTTCCTCCTCCTTCTCCACTTCCCAAAATTGCCGTTTGACTTTCAAACTTGGCGTTTGACTTTTCAAACTAGGATTTGAATAAACCCTCTATTTTGTTCAGCGATGACACCGAGTACATAATGCAATCATATCAACTTGATATAACACATTCATGTACCCTTCCCCTCCGGAGTGCCGGACATTCCGGAACCTTCTAGAACCTTCCCGATGAAAACACCGGAACCATTCCACAACTCCGAAACGGGACTTTCCTTATATGAATCTTATTCTCCGGACCATTCCGGATCTCCTCGTGATATCCCGGATCCCATCCGAGACTCCGAACAACATTCGGTCTCTTTCTCATCATTCCATAACTACTCAAACAACGTCGAATCCTTAAGTGTGTCTCCCTACGGTTCGTGAATTATGCGGACATGATCGAGACACTTCTCCGATCAATAACCAATAGAGGAATCTAGAAATTCATATGGATCCCACATATTTCTACGATTACTTTGCGATCGAATGAACCACTTACATACGATACCAATTTCCCTTTGTCTCACGACAGTTTACTTATCCGAGGTTATGATCGTCGGTATCTCTGCATACCTAGTTCAACCTCGTTACTGACAAGTACTCTTTTATCGTTCCCGTGATATGTGATCCCTTGTGAGCCAGTCACATGCTTGCAAGCTAATTGGATGACATTTCACCGAGAGGGCCCAGAGTATATCTATCCGTCATATGGATGGACAAATCCCACTCTTGATCCATGTGTCTCAACCAATACTTTCCGAACACTCAATATCACCTTTATAGCCACCCAGTTACGGTGTGGTGTTTGATGTCATCAAAGCATCCATCCGGTAAAGGTGATATGCATAATCTCATGGTCGAAGGAATTAGGTTACTATGTATCAGAAAGCATATAGCAATTGAACTATTAAAATGACTTGATCTTTATGCTACGCTTATCTATAGGAGTATGTCCACCATATCATTCTCCTAACGATATGATCTTGTTGTTAATAACATCTCAATGTTCATGATAGGGAAACCACAATCATTTATTAACCAACAAGCTAGTATTATAAAAAGGCTTTACTAGGGACTTCAATTTAAGTTTACAAATCACACAAGTATTAATGTTTCTTTGTTAATACTATTATAGCATGAATGTAAACATTTATCATAAACACAAAGATATAATAATAACTATATTTATTATTGCCTCTAGGGCATATCTCCAACAGAGGGTGCCACACCACCACCATCCCAAGCTCAGGCCACTACCCACAGTTCACCGGAGGCAGCGCCACCCCGCCTGGGCGGCCCGCCCAAGCCTAGATCAGGCCCGATTGGGCCCAGATCTGGGCCAGGAGGGCACTGCCGGCCACACTCCGGCGACCAGCCAGCCACCCGCTGCCAGGTACCCTGCCCCGCCGCCAAAGGGCCACACCACCGCTGCCAAGAACACCCGCCGCACGCAGGCCGATGTACCGCCGAGGAGCACCGCTGGAGTCGTCGTGCGCCGCGCCGCCGGAGGACCCTGCGCGGGGAAAGGCCGACCACCGCCGCCGGCACCAGCACCGCCCAAGAAGCGCCCGGTGGCCCGACCCGACGGCGGCGGTGAGAGGGAGGGGAGGCGGAGGTGGGAGGCGGCGGCGCTAGGGGCCCCTATTCGCTCACGCGGGGGCGAGACAGGGGAAAGGTTGTCTCATCCCTATTTCTCGGGGCGCACGATTTTCAAGCCGTGTCCCTAGAGCAAGTACGGCGAAACGTTACAAACGCGTGCGAATTTGATCGGATTTCATAAATATGAAATTCATAGATATTTAGGCGAGTTTGTATAAGATTGGACAGAAACTAAACTAAAACAAAAAAAATGCTAGTTCATGCCGATTTCCTAGACGTGTATTTGTCGCCCCCGTCGCTCGGTGGCTCGTCCTTTGGCGGCCCGCAGCTGCTCCCCTAGCCATCATCGCTGATGCTCCTTCTTAGAGGAGCATTGCTTGGCCCGGCCTCGGCGTCGTCGATGAAGATGACATTGCAGTTGAACCGAGCTGCTTGGCGGCGTGCAACACGCTCCTGCAATCGCTGATGGCATTTTGCCTCCTCCCGCTCGGCCTCGCCCTTGGCCCAGGAGAGCGCCGCCTTCAGCGGCATTGGCGGGATGTCGTCCAACGACACCTGCCCAGTGATCCTCCAGCCGGGGTGTCCTCGGGGTCCTCCGGCGCTTCCACCTTGAGCGCACTCCGGGGGTACTCGCACGATGACAACTACTCCGGCTTCGGCTTCCTGCCCGACGGACCGCCAGCGTGGCGCTCCCTCTTTGGCTTGGCGAGGTGTACGCTACCACGTGGGGGTGATGGCACTCGCTAGTCATTGATGACGATGGTGCCGGAGCATGCCCGCGTGTGCGGTGGTGGGCGAGGCGTCTCCTCAGGATCATCCTTGACGGGGGTGAGATGTGCCGCGAATCATGGTGACGGTGTCGCCGGCCCGGACCCCGAAGAGTAGGACGGCACAACCATCCTCCGTGGCATCCAGGAGCTCCCTCTGCGGCGAGTGACATGCGGCTGCAACAGAGGGTAGGTGAGGCGCGGGTTGTTGCCGGCCTCGATCTGCACGAGGATGGCTTCGAGCGTAAACCCCGTGGCTCCCCACCAAAGTCGGCGGCAGACGGCGTTCCATTTTTTCGGTGGTGGCCCCCCTCCTTCGTAGGCGACAAGATCGCGGGCGCGCCGGTCGGCAAAGTGTGTCGTCCTGACGTCGTGGTTGTTGGTGTCCCAGGCGGGGTCGGCCCGCTGCTCGTCGGTGAGCTCGCCCCACTATATCTGTTGGATCTGGGCGAGGATCTCGTAGCCGATGGGTACCGGCGGTACTGGTACGCCGCCGGGTTGAGCTTCCACATCGGCGGACATCGGAAGTCAGGGGGCACCGGATAGCCCGCTCGGTACAAGAGGCGCGCTCCCCATTCGTGGAGAGAACGGCGGGCAAAGCCGTCGGCCGCCGCTTTGTCGCCGGGGTACCGTTCGACATTGGAGGTGATCTGGTGGAGGCCGAGATTGGGGGATAGCGGCGAGTTTGGGTGTGCTCTCTCGCCGACGAGATTGGGGAAATATATAGAGGCGAGGGCTGAGGCGGGAGGGGTGTAGCTAGCACCAGAAGTTGGGCGGGAAATCGGAGCATTGACACGCCATTTCTTTTCCGTGTGACCCGCGATTGGACGCGTCTGCTGCTCGCCCGAAAGACCGACTGGCGGCAGGCCACTAACGCGGCATGGAAGACATGACCATGAGGACGTCGAGGCTTCAGATCAATGACAAGGCAGGGCCACTTAGCGGCCAATTATTCGGCGTGCTTTTTCTTTCCGCCGATGCCCCCGAGCCCCCCCCCTCCCCCCTTAACGCGCTGGGTTCGGTCTAGAAACGCCAGCTCAACCTGGGTTCGGTCATGGGGAAATCCTCTAGCCTTAGTGAGCCTTGTTTTTCAAAAAAGGCTATCATATCTGGTTCTTTCCAGCCCTCTAGATACAAGGAAAATACATCGAGTACATCATTTGGAAAACAACATATAAGGAACACTAGTAACAAAAATTCCAGCAAAATAGTAGGGTGCCAGTCTACCAGATAGATGTGCCCTGACAACCTTTTGTTGTTTGTCAGCATATTCAGTGTGCATCCTTCATCGTGCATGAAAAACCCATACCAATAGTCTCCACAAGAACAAACTCCATCCTTATGGTGGAACCTGCTTGAATCTCTTACAATCATGTGTCTGTTTACAATCTTTGGCACCATCTTGGTTGCAGCATGGCAGTGTCTAGTACGCAGATAGATTCTTCATCACTCTAATTGGCATGTCATATCAGCGAGTCCAACTTTAGGTCATCATCCACTTGATGCAAGGCGTTGCTACTGTTGGGCTTATATCCGTGTTTATCCATCTCTCTGTATAACCTCTCTAGCTCGTCTTTAATCTCAGTTATCATTGGGTTGGGTTGGTCATTCAAAGAAAGAAAAGCTGTAGATTTTTTGTTTCAATTCAACCCAACTGTAACCCGACTCTCTCCTAAGTCCCCCGATCTCTCATAGTCATCTTCACACGTGCAACATCTTCCCATTTACCAGCTTTCTCATATACTCCCTCCGTTTCAAAATATAAGATGTTTTAGGTTTGTGAAGAAAATAAATCTAGACTTCTTTTAGTGTATAGATTCATCTCAAAGTAGAATGAACCTACATACTAAAACAAGTCTAGATTCATCTTCTTTACAATACTAAAACATCTTATATTTTGAAACGGAGGGAGTAGGAAACACGCCCATTCTAAAAGGCCGAGAGAGTCAACTTGAGGGGCAAGTTGTGGCCCAGCCGACCATATAGGCGACTTCGCATCCTATCTTATAAAACCCTAGCCGAGGTGTCCTCCATACAAACCTCCGCAGGGAACTAGAACAACATATTATTCTCTACGCCTTAGCGTGATCACCGCCTAGCACTAGTCGACACACCGCCTTCAGCGCCTTTGTAATCGATCTAGTGCAATACAATCTCAACCAGGAGTAGACCTTTACCTCCACCGAGAAGGTATGAAGCTGGGTAAGCACCGTGTGCCCAATGTCGTTTCGTAAATGCCTAAGATCTCTCCACTCTCTACCTCTCATAAGCTACCCCTGTAGCATCTGCCGGATCTATGCACCGACAGTTGACGCCCACCGTTGGACATGGAACTTCATGTGTGATATTCCCAGGGCCGGTCCTGAGATTTTAGGGGCCCAGGGCGACACAAAAACTTGAGGCCCTTAATATAAGCATCAAAATAATACTAATAAATATTATACGCGTAGAACATATGTTACCAATAACACTTAAATACAGTCCAAATATAGTAAGAATATCAAACAATTTATATATATATATATATCTTACCTTAAAAATCCTTCTAGCATTTCTCAATGCAAAATCACTTATGATGGGCTCGTTGTCGATGCCATCCAATATTTTTTTCTCGATACATCTATATCTATCTATACCAATAAAAAAAGGCACAAAGTGACAGATCCAAAACATCTGGACCGTACGAGCATCTAATCCACCGGTTCATATTAACACTAAAACAGTGGTTAGACGACTAGACGCCCACGTCCCATGTCAAATCCGCTCGCATCCGCTCACATCTAAAAAAAACATAAGTCAAACCGTCCCCGTCAATCACTCGGCTGTTTTTCCCTTGCCCGCCGGCCGCGCTGCCGGCCGCACTCCATACCACGCCGCTGCACTCTGCCCTGCTTTGCCTGGTGTGAATTGCCTTGCCGCGACCTGCCCCGAACGCCGCCTGCGACAATCGCCGCCGCCCTCCACAGAAGCTGCTTCCCTCCGTCTCACGCTGCCGCCCTCCGTCGCACGCTGCCCGCGACGACCGCCACCCGAGCCGACCGCCTGCTGCCCGCGACGACTGCTGCGACGCGCGCCGACCGCCAACTGCCGTCCTATCCTGGCCGCCCCCGCCCCTGCTTTGACTGACGCGAGTTGCCCCCTATGCCGCCGTTAACCTGATATCCCGCTCGATGTTGGGGTGATGGCTGTACGCTTGCAAAGGGCCTCCACAAATTCTGGTGTATCATTACCTAAGGTATCTTCTCACTCTTAACGTCAAGCGACATAGCAGAGAAACTCTAGAACATCCCAGGGAAGAAAGAGAAGATATCAGTTCATATAGTTAGTTTTTCTTCAGTCATTTGAACTGCAATGTTTTCTAATTATAATTAAGAGAAAATTTGCTATAATACACCGTTATTTTTCGGCGTTTGCCAAAACACACTACACAATTATGTCTTTGCCGGGTACCATTATAATTTTATGACACATTTGCTAGAACACACCGCATGACCAAAAAAGGAAAGTCTGACACATTTTTTTCAAACCAGGACATAACATGGTCACTCAGGCAAAAGTGCCAAAACTTTCTATTTTTGGCCACCTGGTGTGTTCTGGCAATGTGCCACAAAATTGTACTGGTACCTAGCAAAGACACAATCGGATGGTGTGTTTTAGCAAATGGCAGAAAATAACGATGTCCTGTAGCAAATTTTCCCAATAATTAAAGGTATATGGTTTCTTAAAAAGCTGGCAAACCTTTCTAAATTGTGATGTTATTTATACATAGCATATCTGAATATGGAGTTGTATATACCAGTGTGGTGTTTTCGATAGAAAGCCAAAACAGATTAGGGATAACTGAACTTCCAAACTAGGATAAAGGGAGAAGAGTTTCACCACGCTAATAACTGTTACCATTTCGCATATCAAATTTTCTTGTGCTACATCTTTCTCAATAGCCTTGTCCTCGAAATTATTTATGTATGGGAGTTTATACCGCCTCAAATAATCTACTCCCTCCAACCTATATTAGTTGACTCAACTTTATTAAAATTTAGATGAATCTAGACACTATTTAGTATATCGGTTCATCCAAATTATGACAAATCCAAGTCAACTAATATGGATCGGAGGGAGTATAATGATCTTGTAGAGAGATTTTAAACATAACCTCAACACAACTTTTCATTACAATGCCCGTGTAGTATCTGGTTCAAACTTCCGTGGCAATATGCTATTCAGGGAGCACATGTAACTTTCTCTTCCACATCTCAGTTTACTCTTATTTTCCATTCTTATGATCCGTTGATTGACCAATTGCTAAGAGCACGCCACTTCTTTCAGCCTTCTAAGTTGAAAATGGCACCGCATTACTGTTATCAGGCATTTAAACCTTTCTTAATAGAATGCATGTAGCAGAGAAAGGTTACTATTATATATTTTTTACTTACCAACTTCATTATCTGTTGACATGGGATTTTCATCAAAGATTTTTAATTGGAGACATATTCTTTAGAAATTTGGACTTACAGGAAAAATGTCTCGGTAATGTTAATGTAATCACTTCTCTCTGGATCTTTAGTTGGAAGCTCATTAATTTTAGTTCGCCTAATCAATTTAGAGTTATCTTCTACGGGTAGTTCACATCCAAGAATCTGATTTGCGGCATGCAAACAATAGTTTTCCAATATTTTGGAGATACATTGCCATTATCCACTTGTAGATAGACCATTGCAATGTTATTTGCTGACATTTTAGTGTGGTTAAATCTCATAGGTAATTTCTAGCTTCTTTTGTCCATACTAAGTTTATTATTATTTCTCTCGGATCTTATCATGGAGATCATAACTCTTTTCTTTGGGAACCGCTCAATATGGGAAAATTTAAGGAGGTCAAGGAAATTCCGTGGTTCAATAGCGTACCTATAGACTATGCATGTGCACTAGATGAAGTTTTACATCTTCTTTATGTTGGAAATCAAGGGATTGACATATCTACTACACCAAGGTTTTGAAAGAAAACAGTCTGGTTTGAAGTACACCTCAGGTCATAAAATACATCTCCCAGGTATGAAAAATGAGAAGGTTTGCGCATGAGTATGTCCACATTGTTCATGCGATGGCTGCATTGCTGATCAAGTATTTTGCAGAGATATATAAAGCTGTGTCCAATAGGAAATTCAATCAATCAATTTTCTTATGATTATAATAATCTGTGGTAATTCACACACACCATTTTTCATGACATTACTATTACCATGATTTTAGATCAAATGTCAACTAGAGTTTGTACAAACAATTAAGGTATTAGTGCTCTCTTGACATTCGTCCCAAAAGGATAGGTAATAAATTTATAATAAATCTATATTAGACAAAACGCGTATTGCGCGTGCACATTTACTAGTCTCTACTATCTAAAAAAATAGTTTGGTGTTCCGTTTTCTGTCTACTACGTCGCGCGCCTTCGTCCAACTTCTCCAGCCTTAGCTTTTGACCGTCCCACAAACCACGCCTCTCAAAGCAAATGCTCATCAAAACCGTCACCTAAATCAGCCCAATCCCGTCCACAGCACCATGTTATTCCCTGCATAGACGACCAAGTCATCAAACTATCAAAATATCATCATCGCATGCCGGATGGTCGTCCAGTGTCAAGATCTACCTGAGCGTCGCCCCTGCTACCTCGTGGATGGCGTGCTCACGGCCGCCAGCCCTTCCGCTCGCCACCGGTCGCGCTACAGCGCCGCCATACTCACCCCAGCCGGAAAAAAGAAGAAACTCAAGTCCTCAACTCTCAGGTTGGTGATTCCGAGTCCAGCTCCTTTCTTAGGCAGGGAGCGGTGGTGCCTCGACCGTGGAGAGGCCAACTCCTTTCTTATTTCTAAAATTGGATCCAGAATACATGTGTTCTTTGATGGAAATTGTCGTCATGGATTCATGGATTTTAGATCCGATTTCTGTTTGTGTTTTCTTAGATGGAGGTGGAGCATGTTCCTCCACAGTGGCCAGTATACAGATCAATATGGCTGGATATTTACAATGTTTATCATGAGATTGAATGGGGATTCTTCTTGGACCTGATTGGATATAAGGATTTATGCTCCAAAACGAAACCACCCACTTTAGGATTTGACGAGAGGTACCTGCAAAGCGTTTTTCAATTCCTCTCTTTGTTACTATGTGCAACTACAACTCCGTCAGCTTCTCTCTGTGTTGTAGAGTCTAAATGTTACATACACTCTGGTGGAAAACCTGGTATGCTTCAAGGGATGTGCCGAACGCCGTGCCTGCACCAACTTGATCTTAGATGCGAACGACGCACTATCTGAAATGAGGCCTGTTCCGGTGATGATTTCTATAGTGGTATTACTGCAATTGGCCATGTGTGAGGCAGTTTAGTTCACTCTTGCATCCTAACAGGTAATATTTTGCTGGATCTGATGCATTTTATCTTAGTAAACTTTATGATCGGAAAATTATTATGTTCCTTTTTGGACCGCAAGCCTTACCTTCCCCAGGGGGATGTAAATGATTCTGTCCCTGAAATTTGCATAATTGGATCTCTATGCAGCTCAATTTCCGCTTTACTAAAAATCATACTTTCGTTTGGTCATATGCCATGATGCCATGACCACCGATACATGTTTGGTGTCTGATGATCACAAGTGTCTGTATAAGTTTCAGTACATGGATAACCTTGGAAAATAAGCCAGCTATGAAGGATAACAGGAATGGTTGGAAGTACATAAAAGTATGCAAGCTACAGTAATATAACAAGACATTGCTAATGGCACCTTCAGTTTGATTAGGCCATTCATCATGTTACATTGCATTTTTCATGGTAATGTCCAACTATATAGACTAGCTAGATTTTGCTGCGACAGAGCTATTGTGAAATGACCCACTACATGTTACCAAGCTTATGTAGAATTCATCAAATAGGCATCTGGTTGAAACTTGATGTGTGTCTAATAGCCTTATGTTTACTTCTCTCTTCTTTTTAATTAATATAATCTAATCATACAATGCTTCTAAATTTTACAGCAAGACCCGAAAGGGTTGTTGGTCCAATTCAGCCTTATGAAAATGGTGGCGTTAATGATCCATATAACCCTCGAAGAGTGGTGATGAACTCAAGTATCCTACCCAACAACAAATCACACAAACATATTGTTATTATTGGATGCCAGCAAAGTCAGTTTGCTCTGAGCCATTGCAGGCTGAAAGGTATACACTGCACCAGCAGGCCTATGATTGTGCATACAGTTCAATTGTGCCTGATGTTGTACATGAGAGCACCCCCTTTCCACCAACCAATAGTGCTGAAAAGTGGCTGAACAGGTAGGTTATCAACAAAAATAAACCTATACATAGGATCCCTTAATAACATTGCTGCAACTACATCTGGAGTGGCGGCAAGTACTCACAGAAAGGTTAGTGTTGTTCCAAATGGCATGTCATAGATGTATTAGTGGCCAAATCAGGACATATCCGACATGCCTTCCTGGAGATATGTTGCTGGCTGGTGGCGGAACAGTGAGAAACTAAGCAGCGGATCAAGCTTAGGTGGATGATGCGAATTTCACAATGCACGGCAGCCCGCGATTCATGATATTTGCAGTGGTGCCCTGATGCTTGTGAAATGACCCACTACACTTACCAAGATTATGTAGAATTCATCAAATAAGCGTCTGGATGACGCTTGAAGTGTGTCTAATAGCTTTATGTGTACTTATCTCCTTTTTATTTTGATTTGTCCCTTAGTTTGAGCTTAAGTTTAATTTCAACTTGCTTCGTTGCATTGATCCATCCTCTCCTCTGCTTTCCCTTCCATAGCCCCTGCCACTCACCCGCGCGGGCGACGATGACGCCGCCAGAGAGAAGGCGGCAGCTCTCCCTCCCGTGCCGAGCCCTCCCATGACAAGGGCCAACACATCCTTCCCATGTCTCCATGTAAGGAGCAGCAGCCGCAGAACATAGCGGGGAGTGTGAAGTGATGAACAACAAGTGATCCCCCCGATCCAGACCTGAGACCACCTCCTGGCCCACCTCTTCGCCAGCGTCCACTTCGTCCTTGTCGGCTTCGACAACGTCTCCGAGTCCCAGGTGCGTGCTGGTCCGCCACCGCCTTCCCCTCCCATTTCGCCCCCTTCCTGGATATGCTCAGAGCCTCACTTCCGGTGGTTTTGTTTTCCTGCAGTACCAGGCGGAGATGGTGCGGTGCAGGGGCGCCGACGCTGGGCGATTCGGCAGCGGGTGCACCCACGTCATCACTTGCGTCACATCTACGTGAGTCCGGGATTACGGTTCGGCCTGTGTGTGTTTTTGGTGGATTTCCTGGGGGATCTGGGACCAATCCTGTTGTGTGTGTGCAGGATGACCCCGTGTGCGTGGTGGCTAGGGCACAAGGGCACAAGGTCGTCAGCGAGCTGTGGGTGGAGATAGCGTGGTGGTGGTCGTGTTCTTGGCAATAGGGCTCGCTGCCGTCATGTACCGTACCGGAAGCGGCATGCCAACATCGGTGTCCAGGTACGCTGACTACTCTGCGCCTCTGTCATATGATCTCTCTCCATATGTCCAGGAGAAAATCCGGTGTCCAGGAAGGTGGTAGGCCAAGATGTTTTTTCATTGTAGTACCAAATCTGGCGTCAGTTCTGTAGATTTTGTTGTATGTTGATTGTTCAAGAGGGTGTCTTGACTGACAACTATTAGGTGTTTAACAACATCCGACCAATATCTGTAGTCGGTCTGAATGCATATAATTTCTGGAATGTCGATTTTATGTTACATTCTACATAACATATTTACAAGTACTCCACGATCACACATGTTATTATAATATAGTGATCCTTGGTTTGGAGACGATGTGCATTATGATAAGCAAGTAAGCAGCTTGTCCTGCTTCATACATGTCGGTGGCAATATTGTAAGTTAAAATGTGTAGCTAGCATTGGTAATATTTTGTTCATATGTACAACTACGGCCGGTGGCTATATCGTGTTAGTTGTGGTATTGTAGTTGTTGAACCATTTGAACAAACAAAATGTTTTTCCCTTTGTAAGATTTTGTCAATTTGATTCAATCGGAGTGACATCATTCTAACTAGATCCTAGCCAGTTACAAACATTTCAGGCTCCTGCGTGTACACCTTCTGAAAGTAACGACTCAATAGAGTACACGAATACAAGCTTTTTCTAGGAGTCTTGAGGTTAGTTTAAAAACTACTTTTTGTTTCTTATCACTATCAGGGTTTAAACAACATTGTGCTCTTGGATATTCTTAGAAGATTGCAAAAGACGAAGCTTTTGTAAAAAGGTTTGTTCATGTCTTGTGTTGGTAACATCAGTGAATTTGATACAAGTGAGCTGATCTGCTCTGTTTAGCTTGGGGTGCAAGGTCCCCTGATGATTTTCCTTGTTTACACACCACATGTGGATTGGCGGATTTCTAATAGTCGGTGAATATCTCCTTCCCTAATCCAAGATTGGAGAAAGAAGCATCTAAGAGGGACCTATGGAGAATGTGGTCAGAAATCGATAGCAGCTCCAAGTGTGACATGCGACTTACAATGCTCATGGGTGCAGATAAGGTGCGAACCATTCGTTCAGTGCAAAAGTTCAATGTGTATTGCAGATCCTCCGAGGGCTTTAGCAGGGGATCAACATATGTTCGATGGTACCGCCGAAACTCTGAAATTAATTTTACACTACAAGTATTGCATCTCTTCCATATGGAAAATAATTTCCTATGTGTTTCTTGATTGTGTGACGTGTCTGTTGCAATAATGATTGCAGATGGGAAGTGCAAGCTGTTGATACCGCCGATTTTGGCATATGGACCTTAACCGAAGGCTGCTTCTCAGGTAATAAAACAACAAATTGTTCTCAGTTTAGGAAATTAGAGACCAGAGTATTTAAGGACATGACTATGATCCCTATTCGTGTGGACTTATGCTAACCATATTTTTGCACTTTTCTTTTCTAAGAAACTCCACCATGTATATTCTGACTCGCTCAACCGTATACAGTATGGTGAACTGAACATAAATTCTAAAAATGTGTTGAATTGAGATCTGATTCTGCATGTGGTTGTATTAAGATCTACTACTCTACTTCATTTACATTTGTGCAATTTTCCTTATAAAGGGAAAAAATATCACTTATGCTTTGATCGAAATTGAATTGCACACTGCTATATTTAGTGAATGTGGTCCAATCGATTAGATGTTGATAACTTGAACCTTGCGTGTGATCGTGTGGCTGTAATTTGCAGTTTTAGCTATTTTCAGTATTTCATACATATATATTCTGAGAACACCTAAGATTTCTTGATACATGTTACTATGTTAGTAGTAGAAATAATTGGTGTGTGTAGGTAATAGGTAATTTCTAAATTATTCTTACAGTAGGCAGATAATCTGAATGGTCAATGGTGTGAAGATTACTAAAATGAGAACATTTATTAGTCTTGATAGGATTCTGTAAAATGCTGTTGCGTCTCACATAATTTAGTTTTTTCTTTTGGTTTAGAACTGGCTTTCATTCGTTACTTTTGGTCGCACAGTGCAGTTATAGACCTTGATGAACAAACAAGAATAGATAATGGTTTCACGATAAAGCATAGATAATCAATAACTTTTTGCACTTTTTGATAAGGGCATGTCATGGGGAGATCTTATTGCAATAAGCATAACAAACAACACATGAGTTGTTCTATACTGAAAATATATACATCTCTACCAGATGTAGTAAATTGGCTTCTTGCTGGTTGACTATAAAGCTTCAAGTTGGGTTGTAATTTCTGTTTAACCCATGAACTAAAGTTACTTTATCTCACTTTTCTCAGAGATAATGCACGAGTTGCTTGACATATAGTAAAATTTGCAATATTTTTCAGATTTTTGAAAGAAGTCTATAAGGAGGAGAAATCACAGCGACTATCAAAGAAGATCCTCAATTGCTAATTATTAGATTGCCTATTCAAGGTACATATTTGTGGGGTTTTATCTTTTTCTGTTTCTTGCAGACAATGTGCTTGAGCTCCGAGTCCCTAGCATCGCAAAGATCTATATTGGTGTACCGTTTTCCGATTCAGGTTCTTCTATACCTCTTTTTGGCATCATTTATTTACTGTAGTGTTATATTGGTACAATTAAGGCCAAGAAGAAAGTAAAGGGAGTGAGGTAAATGCATAGTTCTCCTTGAAGCCCAAAAGTTTCACTCCTTACGTTAATATAGTTCTTAAAATTTAATTAAAGTGGTCTCGAGACTATGTAAAAAGCCAGCATCAAAGTTGCTACCAAATGATTTCTAATAGTGCTCAATCCCTTGAATTTTTATTTCTAGACAAAAAAGGTGATCTGGTTTGATATCATGGAGGTTACTTCTGGACAATTAATGGTGCTCAATCCCTTGGGATTCTGTGAAGTGTTTATGTTTTATACCATGTTTTGCGACTCCATTATACTTTTTTGTTTGGAATTGCTCTTATATTTGATAAGTCAGTATTTCATACAATGAGCAATTCCCTAGCCGTACCTCTCAAAAAGGATTGTTCTAATTGATATTATATTTTTTCTATCAGAATTGAGCTTTTCTCCTATACTTCGGTTTTCAGTTAAACGACACGTATAATTCAGGAGAGGGCTCAGTTTACTCTTTTTTTGTAATATCTGTTGAGTAGTCAGTCTGTGTATTCTTATAGGCACTAAAATATGTGTACCACGTGACCCACTTGCAATCAATTTTCTTGGGAACATCTGCTGCCTATATTTTGTAATTTTGTTACTGAATACAACTTGTACCTCTAATGATCAACGGTCTTTCTGGAATTCATGTCTCATGCGAGTTGAATCTATTTTTTTACTCTTGTAGCTGAAATGCAAAATGAAAGCCCCCCCCCATAATCCCTTGATTCTCCCCTTCACGAACAAAAGACATAAACATGTTAAATGGAAATGATAGTCTGGTGAGCAAACATGGTTTCCATCTCTCCCTATTGTGATTTTATTGGTTATATATAATGGGATAAAGGAAATATATTTGTTCTTGCTTCTCATATATGTGGTGTAGTTATTTAATAGTGTTCGTCTTGTACTATTTCATATAGATTTACAAAGCTTTTAAGTCTTGCAATATTAATACGGGTGTCTGCTAGATGATGAGAGAAATATCCAGTGGCCGACATATATGAGGATGTCCACCGGTGATCGACAACGTGCTTTGATTTGTCACTATGTTCACCATTCTACTATCAGGGACGCGTAAAACCAAGGCTGTAATGGCAGTGACGTGCGAGGTCATTGGTTGGCAGTGTAAAAGATAAGCCATGGAAATATATGGGTGATTCTTCTATACTGTTTTCTTGCAATAGCTCAAGCAAAATGAAGGCATGGGATTTTCCATGTTTGTTAATGTTTTTATCAGATTTACTTCCCTGAGTTGCTTAATTCCTGAGATGTAAGTGTTCGGTTCTTATATCATTACTCTGTTTCTTTTTGTGAGACATGATCAATGCTTAGCTGACCATATTTTGGCCAAACCCCTGTTTAGATTAAGATACATACCTTGGTTTTTTCTATTGGATTTGTTTTTGTCCCGATTTAGAATATATGAAGTAACTTTGCTATCTATTGCTGGGGAGGTCACTATAGAAATCTTTATGTTGATTCCATTTTTCTTAGTCTCTAACTGTGGCACCATATATTATGTCTGATTTCATGTTCAGGCTAAAGAGTTGTTATGTGTAATCTTGTGATATTCTTAAACATGTTGGAACATAGAATAAAATTTCATAGTCGAGTTGCTAAATTGATGAATATAATGACTAAAAATACAAGAGGAGTTGACGGAAAATGTCTTGCTTGCAAAATTCACCCAAAAGCATCATCGTGGTTCTATGTCTAGAACATAAGAAATATTGGGTTAATTTGCTAAAACAAAAAATTAACCAACTGACTTGCCAATGCAATTTGTATGACACTTAATAAAAACAAGACCATCAATCTCCGCATATGACATAAGACGTGATAATATTAACCGAACTATGCAATGTTGCCACGTGACAACATATCAACGTTAAGTGAACATACTGAGGGAAGTCAAAGCAACAGCTGAGAGATTATATATTCTTGAAAAGAAGGTCTAAATTGTGCACATAGATCGTTGAAGAGGTATGAGGTGAGATAAATGTGGTATACATGAAAAATCACAAAGCTTTTACACTTGGGCACAAACATTAGAACATGTAGTTATCCTTACCCGTAGGAACGCACAAGTATTTAACTAGATTATATGTTCTTGAAATGAAGGTCAAAATTGTGCACATTGATCGTCAAAGAGGTACGAGATGACATAAATGAGGCATACATTGAAAATCACAAGGCTTTTACACTCAGGCACAAACATTTAGAACATGTATTCATCCTTATCCCGTAGCAACGCACGGGCATTTAACTAGTACCAATAAAAAAAGGCACAGAGTGACAGATCCAAAACATCTGGACCGTACGAGCATCTAATCCACCGGTTCATATTAACACTAAAACAGTGGTTAGACGACTAGACGCCCACGTCCCATGTCAAATCCGCTCGCATCCGCTCACATCTAAAAAAAACATAAGTCAAACCGTCCCCGTCAATCACTCGGCTGTTTTTCCCTTGCCCGCCGGCCGCGCTGCCGGCCGCACTCCATACCACGCCGCTGCACTCTGCCCTGCTTTGCCTGGTGTGAATTGCGTTGCCGCGACCCGCGCCGAACGCCGCCTGCGACAATCGCCGCCGCCCTCCACAGAAGCTGCTTCCCTCCATCTCATGCTGCCGCCCTCCGCCGCACGCTGCCTGCGACGACCGCCACCCGAGCCGACCGCCTGCTGCCCGCGACGACTGCTGCGACGCGCGCCGACCGCCAACTGCCATCCTATCCTGGCCGCCCCCGCCCCTGCTTTGACTGACGCGAGTTGCCCCCTATGCCGCCGTTAACCTGATATCCCGCTCGATGTTGGGGTGATGGCTGTACGCTTGCAAAGGGCCTCCACAAATTCTGGTGTATCATTACCTAAGGTATCTTCTCACTCTTAACGTCAAGCGACATAGTAGAGAAACTCTAGAACATCCCAGGGAAGAAAGAGAAGATATCAGTTCATATATCTGTAGTCAGTTAGTTTTTCTTCAGTCATTTGAACTGCAATGTTTTCTAATTATAATTAAGAGAAAATTTGCTATAAGACACCGTTATTTTTCGGCGTTTGCCAAAACACACTACACAATTATGTCTTTGCCGGGTACCATTATAATTTTGTGGCACATTTGCTAGAACACACCGCATGACCAAAAAAGGAAAGTCTGACACATTTTTTTCAAACCAGGACATAACATGGTCACTCAGGCAAAAGTGCCAAAACTTTCTATTTTTGGCCACGTGGTGTGTTCTGGCAAATGTGCCACAAAATTGTACTAGTACCTAGCAAAGACACAATCGGATGGTGTGTTTTAGCAAATGGCAGAAAACAACGATGTCCTGTAGCAAAATTTTCCCAATAATTAAAGGTATATGGTTTCTTAAAAAGCTGGCAAACCTTTCTAAATTGTGATGTTATTTATACATAGCATATCTGAATATGGAGTTGTATATACCAGTGTGGTGTTTTCGATAGAAAGGCCAAAACAGGTTAGGGATAACTGAACTTCCAAACTAGGATAAAGGGAGAAGAGTTTCACCACGCTAATAACTGTTACCATTTCGCATATCAAATTTTCTTGTGCTACATCTTTCTCAATAGTCTTGTCCTCGAAATTATTTATGTATGGGAGTTTATACCGCCTCAAATAATCTACTCCCTCCAACCTATATTAGTTGACTCAACTTTATTAAAATTTAGATGAATCTAGACACTATTTAGTATATCGGTTCATCCAAATTATGACAAATCCAAGTCAACTAATATGGATCGGAGGGAGTATAATGATCTTGTAGAGAGATTTTAAACATAACCTCAACACAACTTTTCATTACAATGCCCGTGTAGTATCTGGTTCAAACTTCCGTGGCAATATGCTATTCAGGGAGCACATGTAACTTTCTCTTCCACATCTCAGTTTACTCTTATTTTCCATTCTTATGATCCGTTGATTGACCAATTGCTAAGAGCGCGCCACTTCTTTCAGCCTTCTAAGTTGAAAATGGCACCGCATTACTGTTATCAGGCATTTAAACCTTTCTTAATAGAATGCATGTAGCAGAGAAAGGTTACTATTATATATTTTTTACTTACCAACTTCATTATCTGTTGACATGGGGTTTTCATCAAAGATTTTTAATTGGAGACATATTCTTTAGAAATTTGGACTTACAGGAAAAATGTCTCGGTAATGTTAATGTAATCACTTCTCTCTGGATCTTTAGTTGGAAGCTCATTAATTTTAGTTCGCCTAATCAATTTAGAGTTATCTTCTACGGGTAGTTCACATCCAAGAATCTGATTTGCGGCATGCAAACAATAGTTTTCCAATATTTTGGAGATACATTGCCATTATCCACTTGTAGATAGACCATTGCAATGTTATTTGCTGACATTTTAGTGTGGTTAAATCTCATAGGTAATTTCTAGCTTCTTTTGTCCATACTAAGTTTATTATTATTTCTCTCCGATCTTATCATGGAGATCATAACTCTTTTCTTTGGGAACCGCTCAATATGGGAAAATTTAAGGAGGTCAAGGAAATTCCGTGGTTCAATAGCGTACCTATAGACTATGCATGTGCACTAGATGAAGTTTTACATCTTCTTTATGTTGGAAATCAAGGGATTGACATATCTACTACACCAAGGTTTTGAAAGAAAACAGTCTGGTTTGAAGTACACCTCAGGTCATAAAATACATCTCCCAGGTATGAAAAATGAGAAGGTTTGCGCATGAGTATGTCCACATTGTTCATGCGATGGCCGCATTGCTGATCAAGTATTTTGCAGAGATATATAAAGCTGTGTCCAATAGGAAATTCAATCAATCAATTTTCTTATGATTATAATAATCTGTGGTAATTCACACACACCATTTTTCATGAAATTACTATTACCATGATTTTAGATCAAATGTCAACTAGAGTTTGTACAAATAATTAAGGTATTAGTGCTCTCTTGACATTCGTCCCAAAAGGATAGGTAATAAATTTATAATGAATCTATATTAGACAAAACACGCATTGCGCGTGCACATTTACTAGTAATATTGGCAAACCATTTAACCTATTTTGCTCTTTTCCTTTTAGCATAACCATATAGACATTTTCTCAATGAGGACGATATGATAAAACACAATGCTGAAAAACAACTTTACGTCAAATATTGAATAGTACAAATTGGGCATCATGTATGTGAAGGTAAATATCAGGCGATATTAATAAAACATTCATTATACCTAGATTTATATTCCGGTGACCAGGACCCGAAAATTGAAACGAGCAATATGATGACACGATGAGTTGATGAACTGGTGACGATAAAATCAAAATTAGGCAAAAAATGGAAGTAAACAAGAACCCTAAATCGATCCTGCATAAAAGTAGATTGGATTCTTACCATTGGAATCAGAACCCGATTAGAATCACCGGTTGACTAATCGTCCACCATCGCTAGAGGCCCATTAGGCCATTTATTTTTCAGACACATACTCTAACATATACGATCTCTACTATATAATTTGTCTAGAGGTGGTTTTCGTCGCCCATAGTTTTCGTCCGTCGCTAGAGTCTGCGAGGAACTTGTCTGTTGCATCCGACCCGAACAAGGACGGAAACACCGGGACGACGCATGGCAAAGTAAAAAAAGGGAAATAGACGAATTGTTGGGGTCGGAAGCTGGGGATAGCCGGCCGCCGCCGCCCCCTGGCCATGATGTCCTCGATCCGCGATGCCTCGGCTGCACGTACGTGTTCTGTCGCTGTGATCTACACCTCCAGCCGACGTTCCTCTGCCCGTGTCCGTGTGCTCCGCCGTCCCACTATATAAATTGCTGACTGGATTCCCTCTTTTTCAATTTGAGGACACGGCTTCAGATTCCTAAGTGGCAGGTCGACGGGAACCGGAATCAATGTGTTACCTATCGAGTCTCACGAGCTTGCTCGCGTGGAACAGAGGCGATGCGTCCGCCACGGTGAGTAGGTAGGGGACTTGCGGAGGAGGGACAGCGGGTGAGGGGGAGCAACTCTGCCGTCATGGACAAAGAGCGCCCGCGGCTGGCGAGCTGGTGACGAGGTCGGGAGGACAACTCCGGACTGCGAGCGGTGGGGGCGAAGCAGAACGACGGCCGGAGAGGATCTCAAGCGGGTGGCGTGCGTGGAGGAGCCAACACACTTGACTTGCTCTGGCCGATGGCACAACAAAGGGTAAAGAGGTGGATCGGGTTGAGAGAGTTATGTGTCGGGGGACGGGGAGGAGCTCGAGGCCTCGAGCTAGGCCGGCCGGTGAAAAAACAGACCAGAAAATTGCAGGAGGAGGCTACGCGCGTGTGGGCAGAAGGTGACCTCGCACTGGAGCAAAGAATAGTGTGGTCTCGGGCGGGGAGAGAGGCCACGAGAGGGGCGAGGCTAGCTCTGCCCGCTGTTGGCGCCCCAAAAACGCCCCATCGCATCAAGGCTCCACTGTTGGACCTACCTACGCCGTCATGCGCCCTGTGCCTCACTTCAACACCGTCCGTATCCTGAATGGCTGACGCCGTCCCATCTAGGAAATCACTAGCCGAAATGCACAAGTCTGACACTCTCGATTCCTCTTTTACGACGAAACAACGAGGAGCAGGGACTATTGATCTATAAAACACCACCGTAGCAGGTAACCCAACAGTACACGCCGTGGCTTTCTATGTTCCAAGCCTTCGTGCGGTGTTTAATATTTTGTGTATTTGCTTTTAAATATGCAGAAAGCTCGACTCATTGAGAGGCAATACAGACGTCGGCGAACACGGTGAGATGGATAAAATAGTTTTGCGTGCAAACAATACTTGTGATGATCACAATCACTTGCAACTTATGATATTTTAATAATAGTTTGCTTACAGCGATATCTAGAAGACCGTTCTCACAAGTTTGCTAAAGCGTAGATAAGGTGTTGGGGAAAAAGGTTGTCGACTAAATAGCTATTTGTTGCCATATGAACAGATATCACCGGGCATTATGTTTATTTTTTAAAAATTTAGAATAATTGTTCAAATATGTGTACCTTTTATGTTATTCCGTAGCAACGCACGGGCATTCAACTAGTATATGTAGTACTACAACACATGTGGGGTGCCCCCTTGGATTTTGGGAGGACCCTAGCGGCCGCACACCCTACCCACCCCTAGGGACGGCCCTAGATATTCCCGACGAGACCAACTTCCTCAGTTACTGATCAAATCACCATCATCGCCATGTTGTACATCATCTCCGATGGCTACGCTCGCACGTCGGTGCCGGTCACACGTGCCTGCATGGTGCCGTTCAACCGGATCAACTCCTTCATCGGTTACACTACAGTCGCCGAAGCCCCGGCTCCAGTGACCTCGTGCAGACGGTGACTCTGTCAACAACCACACCCTTGCCATCATGCACTGGCGGGCACAAACAGATTCATGGGTATTCAGCTGAATACCCATTATTTCTAGCTAAAAAATTACTATATACATAGTATATGTAGGTGACTACATGTATAGTAGATACCTAGCTGACCGGCTCACCTAGAGAAAATCCATTCACGTCCCATAGAACCATCTAGGCCAAGGGCCAAGGCTCAAATTCAGCAGCAGATTTACTACCGTCTGCGGTACTCTGTCCAGTTTGAGACTCCATCGGCAGAGGCGAGACACTGACGCTGCATGTTAACGTTCTAAATTCTCGCTGATATTTTTCCAGTTTCGAAACTAGTAAATCAGCAATTGCCCCGCAAAAAAATATATAATTGGTTACTCATCGATGCGATCGTAGTGCTATAAATTTATCTATTGTTAAATTTCTCTAGTATTTTAAGATGTCGTCGTAATGGAAAATTCTTGAGCCATCTTTTTAGTATTACACAATCTTTCATGTAATTTATCTACTGTTTTGATATGACGTTGTTATGGAAAATTCGTGAATCTTCTATTTAGTATTGCACAATTTTTCATGTAATTTCTCTACAATTTTTTAGACTATAGATTTTGTATTGGATTTTAAAAAAAACTTTGAATACCCATTGCAAATAGCCTGTGCCCGCCCATGCCATCATGGAACCCAGCTCCGCTGGCGATATCTCCCTCCGCGACGACATGGGTTCGATCGCCTCGGCCTCAGAAGCAGGGTCGATTGTGCCACTCTCTAACACTAGTGACTTCGAGCATTAGAAGGACTCGCTGCTCCCTGTCCTCAACTATGAGTCGGATGACGGGAGTCGCGTGTGCGAGGACTATGACTGCCACATGCATCTACATGGCCACGGGCAGTAACAACAACATCAACCCTAAAACCTCAGAGCGGAGCAACCCGTGGTATACTGTACCAGCGTATCCAGGAGATTTCCCTTTTTCTTTTGGGTGACAAAAATGCCGAACCGATCGGTGCGTGTCCATGCACGTCTGACAACCTAGGCTCACACACGTTTGTGGAGGGAAGCATACCGACGCGCGCGGCGGAGCGGCTGGCGATGAGATGGAAGCGCGGAACACACGCGCGGGTGCGGGCGCGGGAACACGCCGAGTCCCTGGATCGCGCGCGCGCTCTGCGACGGTTATACCCTGTCGCACGGCAGCGCACGGAACGGGACCCTATTGGCCCGTCGTACAATGCTGCAGGAGGTTCGGGCCCACCGTTCTGTTGTGTCCCCTCTGTGTCGCTAGCCTGGCAGGGGAGATACGATTCTGTGGGGCCGACTCCTGGTGTTAATTAATTATTAGTCCCGAAGTACTAGGTAACTCCTGAGTTAAACCAGTGCAGTAATTCTTTTACCCCTAACAAGATCCGATCCTATCACTATACCTCGTGCACTAGTATACATGCTTCGCAACATAAATTAATTTACTGTGAAATATTCCTTTTTTACACAGAAAAATAATCCAAAATATTCATGATAAAAATTGTTTTAACCTTCCTGAACTTCCTAACATATCATGAACACGTCGGCGGGCGAGTCCGATGATGACAGCAAGATCACGGTGGACGTGGATTGACCATAGTGAGAACCAAAGGCCAAGGTCCAGGGGATCGGTGCCGGGACGAAGGGCAGCGTTGGACCGTAACCGAGAGGCCAACCATGAGCAACTCTAGCGGGACTATTTCCATCGTACTGATCCGTTAGGTATGTACCCAACGCCTCTTTTTCAGCGACACATTTGGATGTCAAGAAAAGTTTACATGCATCTTTAGGATGTGAGGATGCTTGCATATGGGGTCATTATGATTACCTCCGGTTAAAGAAGGATGCAACAGGTAAACTTGGCTTCACTTCTTACTAGAAATGCATTGCGGCTGTGAGGATGCTTGCATATCAAGCCAAAGGTGACCTAGTTGATGAGTACATGAGCATAAGTGAGTCCACGTTCCTTGACTCAATGTATAGGTTCTACAAAACAGTGGTTCATGTGTTCGGTGGATAATACTTGAGACAACCTAATGTCATCGACACTGCTTGGCTGTTGTTAATCAATGAGTCGAGATGGTTTCCTGGACTGCTTGGAAGCATAGATTACATGTATTGGGAGTGGAAGAACATTCCATTTTCTTGTCAAGGTAAATGCAAAGGATATTTCAGTGGGTGCACAATCATATTTGAGGCCATTGCTTTAGATCTTCGGATTTAACACTCCTTTGGTTTGGCAAGTTCTCACAATGACATAAAACGTGGTTCAACGCTCTCTGGTGTTTTTTAGGTTTGCGGAAGGCAACTCTCCCGCACTCGACTGTGTGATGAATAGCCAATATTATGGCAAAGGATACTATCTTGCCGATGACATATATCCCGAGTGGTCCACATTGGTGAAGACAATCTGCATACCTCAAGATGAGAAAGAGAGTAGGTTTGCTAAAGAGCAATAGTCTTCTAAGAAGAATGTGGAGCGGGCATTTGGTGTCCTTCAATCTCGTTGGTTTATTTTTTGACACCTTGCTAGAACATGGAGCATGGACCATTTGTGGGAGTTCATTAATGCTTGTGTGATCATGCACAACATGATCATTAAGGATGGGCATGATGACACCAGATATGATCAAGGGTAGGAATTTCAGGCTGAATTGGTTGTGCCCGAGCCCGAACCACCTACATCTTTCGAACATTTTCTCCAGGTACATCATGAATCCCTAGATCGGTCAACTCACAACCAACTCCGGTTCACTATGTGTGGAATCATGTGGGAAACCACTAATCCTTTCCTCTTTTTTATTTGAGTTCAAAGGATTGTAATCTATGCATGAACCATGTTATGTTTTTATGGACTATGATGTTTAAATTTTATTGTCAACTATTTGTATGTCCATAGATGGTCAAAATGGTCTAAATTGTGTGCATATTTTAAAAATGGCAACCGACGACCAAACAGGGGCACTGTTGGGTGGACTACCCACCGCATACAGATCATCCGCGAGCATGGGCATCTAGCCTATCTGCGGGCCACCATAAGCGGACCCGATCGAACACTTTTTATTTTCGAAATGGGGGGCACCGTTGGAATTTCCCTTACACCCTTCCTCCATGAACTGTGGCATGTAGAATGGTGTGCCTTATGATGTCCATAGTGGATTGCAATGCATGAATTTTGGTGATGCGGAGAAAAGATAAATGAAAGATAAAAGAGGTTCTATATAGTTCTGTAAATATTTTCTATGTGTTTTTCCATTGCATGGATATTGACTATAACTCACATGCATAAATGGTGTTAATTAAAAAATGGACTAATTCCATTTATACTATATGTATTGTTTTATGTAACCTACCGTAGACAACCCTTGTCAACACTATTATACATGGCCTAAGGAAGAGCAAGCTTTTGGCTAGACCATGTTATCCAAGGGGTATTGACATGAACAACATGTGAGGTTGACGAGCAGAAGCACTAAGTCCATGGAAGAAAATGTGATTAAGAAGTTCTGCTTTGTGGCATGATAGACGAGAATTGGGACATTGGTAAGGTTAAAGAGCCTGAGAGGTCCAAGGAGGAGATGACGAAGATGCTTTGCACAATGTCACTATATGTGAAAACCGGGATGTCGGCGAGCTGATGCAGTCAATTTTGTACCCAAATTATTTATTTTATAACTATTAGATGCTGCATAACAAAACTTTGTTTCCAACGTCACTACTCCTGGTGCAACTAGATCTTGTTTCGAATAAATAACTAAAAGTGACTAGTTTTTTGACTTATTTTGTTTCTAAAACATCAAAATAGGTCTACATACTAGAAAAAATGCATGTATTGTAAACAATTTTATTTCAAGATAATGTGGATTAATGTCAACTATTAATTAAAAGGACAAAATTTTGAACATGCAATTTTTATGGGACTGCATGAAACATACTAGACCAAGCTATTTTTTGTACGTAGTAGACCAAGCTTTTAAGGTAAAGCACAATCGATTCTCGCAGCGCATGATTCCTTAGCTCTCATGCTTTGCTTCTGTATCCGAGATACTAAAATCACATATTTTTTAGCCTGCGAATTAGTAGATATTCCTATATTTGCTACACAAAAAATGACTGTGAATTGCGCAAAATAACAAAAATAAAAAAATGGAATTACAAAAATAAAATTTAGAACTACACAAAATTTCAATAACCAATAAATAACAAAGTGAAATTATAAAAAAATCAATTGCACACAAAAGTGTACTTGCACAAAATAGAGTGTAGCTACACTAAAATAAAAGTAAAAATCCACAAAAAATGTAGTTTCACATAACTGAAAGTGCATGTGCACAATATAAATATTACCAACTATTTATGTGCCAAAATATAAAAAAATAAAACAACAAATTATACATAAGACAAGGGAAATAATAAAAAGCAAAAAAAGGAACACACTTCTTTGGTACGAGAAAAAAAGGATTCTAGCATAATTGCAAAGCCCAACTCAACAAAGCGGCATGTCATGGATTCAAGCCCAAAATTCTTACCCATTTTCTTTGTATTTTTTACAAAAACACAAAAAAAATATGAATCTCAGTGTAAATACAATATAATAAAAAACAATTTTGTTCAATAATAAAACTGACGATTGTGTTTTTCATATCAAGATTTTATCGTATATGAGTGCAATTTTTCCTTGTCTCGGTGTGCATGCAAATCAAACCTACTAGACAGCTATGGGCATGTAAAATAGTGCTATCTTAGCAATTCTACGTAGGATGATTGGTGAGTTTGAGAAGAAATAAAAACATTTGCCTTCTCTTATCTAAGATAAATAAATGATAGTTTCCATGGTGAGAGATGTATTATCTTATTCACCTAATTTTAAATCTAATTTTGTTCTCCATAATTTTTGTTGCATAAAACATTTATTGTTGGAGTTAACACTAAGATACAATGCTTTATGTATCATACTTTACTTGTTTTATCTAAAATACATGGAACATATTATAAGACCATCTTATGAACCACTATACACGCCCTAATGCATGACTAGGACATGTGCCTTTAATCGAACCCAATGTTTAACCTTGCTTGCTTTTGAATATCGTGTCGTCTATTTCTGAACAACCAAGACGGTATGTAAGACCTTAAAAATACGAGGATTTGTTTCCACAACCTACCAAACCTTTAGTCCCCTCCCACCCCCACTGCCACTCTAGTCCCTTCCCAATGCACTATAGTACTAGTGGCGATGGGATCTCGATCTTCCTTTATACGAGGCTATTATATTCCTACAAGTTTGTGCTTGACTCCCAAAAGGCCAACGTGAATGGTGGGGTTGAGGTGGTTCCCCTCACTTTTGAATTCATGGCCTGCTCAGTCGCCAAGTAGAGGCGACGCTCCTCCTTTTGCTTATATGCTTGAAAATTTGGAATGATGACATATAGAAGGCTAGGAGTGGCTCAAGTGGATTGGTTTTTTGAATCCTTTGATAAGGTGGTGCCATAGTTATTCAGTGTGGCATGGCTATGAAGTTAGATAACACAAGGGATTACAAGGCAGCTAGCGTGATGCTTTGTGTGAGCACATGCCGCCCATTAGGGATGGTGGCAATGGTAGATTCAATGATGTTTATTAATTTTCACTAGGACAAATCCCATGTTCTTTGTTCACTTGTTAGATCATGTTACATTTACATACATGGGTGGCCCCTTGTTTGTGTGTTGTGGGTGGTGCCTCCTACTTGGAGGGTGATAATTCTATGTGTGCCACCTTCGGTTTGACTATGCAATATCTATATAGATTATTGCGCTCTCTACTCCTCCCCGTGCCATAACAATTCCACAATACAAATACAGTGTGATGCGGTTGCCAGCTTAAGCTTACATCACACGGCCTAGGACCAAACAACTTACATCAACAATGAATTTGTTTAGAAAACAACATCAAAAGTTATGTGGAAATGATAGAACCCATTGTTCTCACTAATGTGGATAGCTCCATTGATGATAGGCACCTCCTTGATAGTGTGAGTACCTCGTGGTGACTTTGTTAAATTTCAAGCGCCATGAATTCTCTCTATTCCCTTGGTCTAGAAATAAGTGTGTTTCTAGAGTTTTTCCTAAGTCTAACTAAGTAAAATTTGACCAATTTTATATATAAACTGTAGAATTGAATAGAACGATAATAGATAATCGTATTGAGGAAGCATACAAGTGTTTATATAGGCTAGTAAAAACCGACCCGACTAAGTTAACTTGAGAATCAAGTAATAACCTACCCCCCCCCCCCCCCCGCATTATCAACATGAGGCTCGACGACATTGAGACTGAAACACATGTCTTGAAATGGTGTAGTAGCCACTCCTTTGGTGAAGATATCAACGAACTGAGCTTTAGTTGGGACGTGAAGATCCCATACTTGGCCAGGAGCCACCTTCTCGCGAACAAAGTGAATGTCAATCTCGATGTGTTTGGTTCAATGATGTTGAACAAGATTGCCAGATATATAGAAAGCTGAAATATTGCCACGATAAATAATGGTAGCCTGCTCGATTGATCGGTGTATCTTTGATAACAACTAATGAAACCAAATAGTATAAGCAACAACATGTTTCACAACACGGTACCCAGCCTCAGTAAACAAGCGGGAGACCGTGACCTATATTCTCGTGGACCAAGAAATCAAATTGTTACCAAGAAAAACACAAAATCTGGATGTGGACCTATGAATATCTAGAAAACCAGCCTAGTCTGCATCAGAGTATGTTGTCAGAGAAGTATGAAGAGAATTATTGATATGAAGACCAAGACCAAGAGTACCTTTGAGATATGAAGAATGCGTTTAGCATGATTGAAGTGACGAAGACGTGGGTCCTGTATGTATATACAATCTTGTTTGACAACAAAATAAATTTTAGGACGAGTAATAGTGAGATATTGGAGAGCCACCCGTGAGACTACCATAAAGAGTAGCATCAGAGAAAGGTTCACCATCATCAGAAAGTGTGATAATAGTATCAACATGAGTGTGATAAGATTAAGAAACTAGCATACCAGCATGAGAGACAAGATCAAGAATATACTGACATTGTGAAAGAAAGAGACCAAATGAATCACAAAGAACTGCAATGCCCAAAAACTGATGAAGTAGTTTGAGATCAATCATAGAAAATTCAGAGTGAAGAAGGGTGATAATGTGATCTAAACATGTTTGTGAAGATGCACTAAGAATGATATCATCAACATATATAAGTAAGTATGAAACATCAGAATAGTGGTGGTAGACAAAGATAGAAGTGTCAGGAAGAGAGGGAGTAAAACCGATGGTTTGAGTGATGGAAGAAAATCATTGGAACCAGGATCAAGGTGCTTGTTTGAGACCATAAAGAGATTTTTGAAGAAGACAAACATAATTAAAATAGGAAGGATTTTTGAAGCCAAGAGTTTGACAGTAGACGGTTTCTTGACGAGAGCCATGAAAAAAAGCATTTTGACATCTAATTGGTGGATATGCCTTATGGAAGAGACAACAATGCTTAGAACGGTACGAATGGTGTTGGGCTTGACAACGGGGGATAATGTTTCATCGTAGTCAATGTCGTGTTGCTGAGAGTAACAACGGCATACCCATCGAGCTTTGAATCAAGCAAGACTCCCATCATAGTGTAATTTTCGGGGAAAAACCTATTTGTCGGACACGATGTTGGTGTTAGAAGGTCGAGGAACCAACTGCCATGTGTTGTTCTCAAGTAGAGCATTGTATTCATCTTGCATGGCGGCGACCCAATTTGGATTAAGAAGATCTACTTTGTAAGATTTTGGAATAGAAGAAAGAGACATGTTGGCATGTAGATTGAGACATTGGGAAGGTAGACGAAATCCAGATTTACCACGTGTGTGCATAGAATGATCATTTTGTGGTCCAGTGATGGGAGTGGAATGAGGAGGATGTGGTTGTATGGAGGATGATGAAGAGGCTCCTGCCGATGAAGAAGGCATGGGTGAAGGTGGTGGTGGTGGTGGGGGGGGGGGGGGAGGTATGCCGCAACAGAGGTAAGCTCTATCGCGGGTGGGTTTTTGGCAGTTTCGGCTACCACGCCAAGAGTCACGGTAGAGGAGGGATGTGGAGGCGCTTCCCCGTAGGATTTTGGGCCGCCTTAGGAGGATTTGGAGTGGATTCGGCTACCGCGGCAGGATCCACGACATAGGAGACATGAGCATAAAAAGTAAAAGGTACACATTGAGGAGAAGAAGTGGAAGACAGAGGATTAGTGGGTTCATGGGAGGCATGTTGGGCAAAGGAAAAAATATTTTCAGAAAAGGTAACATGTCAAGACACATGGACACGCCTGGTAAGTAAATCAAGGCGGCAAAACAGCCCTTGTGTTTGTCAGAAAAACTAAGAAGAACGCATGGGATGGAGCGGGGAGAAAGTTTATTGGGTGATGTGACATAAGTTCTTGGAAAACAAAGACAAACAAATATATTTATATCAAAGTAGTTCGGATGACAGAAAAATAGAGAAGTAGGAGTGGTGTTTGGGTTTGATTTGGAAGGGAGAATGCTAAGTAAAGAAATGGCCGTGTGGAGGGCCTCAGCCCAGAATTTTGGAGGCATGAAAGATTGAAGTAATAGAGTGCGAACAATGTCACTAAGGGTACAAAGATAGCACTCAACTTTACTCTTTTGAGGAGATGTATAAGTACAAGACAAACATAGAAGAATGTCGTGTTTTAGAAGAAAGTGTGACTTTTAAGATTGTAAAATTCACGACCCTTATCACATTGG
Organism: Avena sativa; assembly: GCA_916181665.1. Classification (NCBI taxonomy): domain Eukaryota; kingdom Viridiplantae; phylum Streptophyta; class Magnoliopsida; order Poales; family Poaceae; genus Avena; species Avena sativa. The sequence continues at coordinate 78,750,036 of OV702297.1, forward strand.
ATGAAAAGAATTGGAAGAAAGAAGTGCATTGAAACATATTGTTGGAAATAAAGAAAAAGTGTGTACATCAGATTTGTTGCACAAAGGAAAAGTCCAAACAAAGTGTGTATAATCATTGAGTATGACAAGATAATACTTAAAACCAGAAACACATGCAATTGGAGATATCCATAGATCATAGTGTAGTAATTCGAACAGAAAAGTACTAATAGAGCTAGAGGAAGTAAAGGGAAGACACACATGTTTTCCAAATTGACAAGACTCACAAAGCGAGGAATTATGAGAATATCGATTACAATGGATTGAAAATTTGCTAAGTAGAGATGATAAAACAACATTATTGGATGGCCGAGGCGTTGGTGCCAAAGATCAACCGAAGCCACCATGGATGTGGGAGGACCAGTGATAGGAGCACCATGGAGAGAGTATAGATCATTGGAGATATTGAAGCATATGATCTAGGCCTTGTTCCGGTAATCCTTCACAAGTAAACCAAAGAGGTAAAACTCGACAGAAACAAGATTATCACGAGTTAATTGACGAACATAAATTAGGTTTTTAATAAGAGCTGGAGCAACAAGATCGTCATGAAGGAGCATTTTTTTGGTTTGAGAAGAAGTTTGAGCCTAACCAACACAATACATAGGAATAGAAGAACCATCACCGAGTGTAATTGGAGTAAAAGGAGATGTAGTGAAAGAGGACAATAAATTACATGATGCAAACATATGACTAGAAGCACCAGAATCAAAAATCCAATCCATACCTGAGTTCCCTTGAGAAGCAAAGTTGTTCATGGCCTAGAGAAAGGCATCTTGATCCTAGCTCAACGTCGAGGTTGATGTAGGTGTAGGCAAGAGGGTAGGATGATGTGGCGGTGTCAGCAGCAGAGCTGGCAGGGGCATGTAATAGGCACCTCCGTCGGGGTAGTGGGATGGTGGAGCATCATATGAAGTGTACATCAGAGTAGGGTATGCCGAAGGAGTGTATGTTAGAGAAGCGTGATATGCATGCATCAGCTGGCGTGGTGCAAGGAGCCGAGGAGCATCGGTGTATGGGAAAGCGCTAGGCTTCCAGGCACCAACGTAGGAAGGTGGGGTGCCATATGGAGACGAGGCATACCAGAGAATGGGCCAAACCTGCACGAGCCTAGTCTAGGGTCATACGAAGGGTGCCACCTGGGAGAGGCGGGCGGAGCACTTGGAGTAGCCGTTGTCAAGGGCGAGTGCGCTGGACGCATCTGAGGCGGCCGATAGTTGGGGTTCTTGCTATGGTAATTAGGATTGGGACTCTAGCCTGGTGGTGGTGGAGGCATCGTTAGTGGAGGAGGTGGTGGCGGCGCAGGTGGTCAAGATATGTTGGCAAAGACCCGGGGATGGGCGTCCTTATTTGATTGGGCACGATCAGCCTACTAGATCATGGAGTGAACCTCGGCAAAGCACGAAAGTGGCCACATCATGGGGATGAAGGAGGACCGCTTCTTGAAATGCTCACCGAGGCCGACGAGCAGGACGTTGAGGAGCTAACGATCGTCGATAGGGTCATCGATTTCATGGAGTTCGACGACGATGACCTTGAGGCGTTGACAATAGACACTGACCGGAGCATCGCCTTGCACCATGTTTCGTAGCTCGGTGTGGAGACTGTTGGTGCGAGCATCGATGTTGTCCTGGAACAACTGACGGAGGGACACCCATAGATCGACGATGGCAGTAGCATCACGAAGGAGGAGATTAAAAATCTCAGTGGACTCACATGTAGATCCATTGTATAATGGCGATATCATCCTTGACCCATTTGGGATCTTGGGCTTGAGGAACGGAGGTTGATGGGACATGAGAGCGTAAATTGCATCACCCAAGATGAACGTCGAAGAGGTGGCGCTAGTGGTTATAGGAATATAGGGGCCGGCGCAGAGCAGTATCCGCAAACTGAACCCGTAAAGCATAATATTCTCTTTTACGAGTTGGGTTTGAGGGGGCTGTTCCGCGCCCTGCAAAGCTGAACCCGTAAAACAATTGTTTTTGGAAGTTTATCTCAATTTGGATATAAGAAACCATACAACATAGATCAAATATTCGAATCAATAAACACACAATAACCATCCAAATTATTACATCAATGTTTCTCGCAAATTACAACAACTGTTCATCTCACACAGTTATGTTCTCGCCGGCAAACAATGGTTCATCTCACACATACAAGAATAGGAAATGGAAGAGTAAAACAAAGGTAGCTCATTGGCGCTGGCCATGCAGCTGCCAGTGGTGCTCCATCAGATCTTGTTGGAGCTGATGATGAGTTTGGTTATCTTCAATCCTCCGATGCATTTCTAGAAAACCTTCAAGGCGATCGGGGTTTCTCTCGAGTTGCACGAGGGTACCAACATTGTCGTAGAAACACGACAAATTTAACCCTCTCTCATCCCCGAGGATCATGTTGTGTAGAATCATACAACATGTCAGGATGTTCATTAGGGTTTTTTTGTCCCAAAAGCGATCAGGACCCCGCACAATGGAAATCTTGCTTGCAAAACACCAAAATCTCTCTCAGTTTCCTTGCGGGATGACTCTTGTGCGTTGGTGAAAATAGCAGCTTTTCTTGTTAAGGTCTGGTCATTCTTCTCTTTAATAGATTTCACAAGAGTTGTCCACACAGGATAAATGCCATCGGTTAAATAGTATCCCATCGTGTACTCATTGTTCATGATTTTGTAGTTGCAAGTTGGGGGCCTGACCATTAGCTAGTCTTGCAAACAAAGGAGATCTTTGTAAAACGTCGATATTAGTTGATATTACTGAGTGTTCCCGGAAAACCAAAAAAATCATGCCAAATCCATATGTACTCTGATGCCACGGCCTCAAGCACAATGGTAGGATCATGGTTTTTCCCGCAATACATTCTATGACATGACTTTGGGCAATTTTTTCATGTACAATGCATGAAATCAAGACTACCAAGCATTCCCGGCCAACCCCTTTTTTCATTCATCCCCATTAATATCTTTGTATCTTCCTTGTTGGGAGCTCGAAGATACTTCTCACCATACAACCAGATGATCATCTTGGCAAACCTATGTACGGCCTCCGTTATTGTATATCTGCCAATGCGAAGGTACTCATCGGTGTAGTCCGCGGGTATGCCATAAGCAATCACCCGCATGGCAGCCGAGATCTTTTGCCAAGCACTAAATCCTAGGGTGCTGGCAGCGTTTCTGCATTGCTTGAAGTAAATCGAGTTGGCCTCGCAATCTTTCACTATTTTCTCGAACAAGGACCGACACATTCGGTACCTTCTATGGAAGAGGCGTGGTGGGTATGTTGATACCTCGGCAAAGTAGTCTTGCATGAGCAGGGCGTGGTAGAGCCCGCGGTTCCGCGGGATACACATGCGCCCCATCTTTGACACGAGCCTCCGATCCAGCAGCGCCTTGCGGTCCTCCAGCTCCTTCACAGCAAGGATGAGGACCAAGCTCTCTATGTCATCGTCTTGGAGCAGGTCGTCGATGTCGGAATCATCCGAGGGTGAGGACCAATTGGACATCAAATCGACCACGCCGTCCATGTTTACCTCCGAGCTCATCTACATACGCGAGCTGGCGTCAAAATCTATCTTGCGTGCTCGGGCAAAATAAATATGACGGGGGGTTTCATATCTTCGACGGCGGCGATGCGGGAGAGAGGCCGAATCCGGGCGCGGCGGGCTGCGGGGCAGTTGGGGGAGGCGGGGCGTGGGCAGCGACATGCGGAACGGGTGGCGGCGCGGGCGGAAGCGGCGCGAGCGGAAGGGGAAAGGGAAGGCGAGTTGAAATATCTGCGCGCCCTAGCGGAGCGAAAAAGTAGGGGTCACGACCAGTTCTACCTCCCAGCCCGAACAAGTGGGGGTTGACAAGCCAAAACCGGTTCGGCCCGCATTTTTTTACAGTTTCCACGATATAAGGGTTCTGATCGGCGCCGTGGAAGTGCATAAACTCGTAAAAATATTGGTTATTATAAGGGTTTCGGCCGAGTAAGGGGACCGCTAGTCTTGCTTTTAGGTGTTGTTTCTAAAAATAAATTGTTTGGAATATATTTGTAAGAACAACGAAATTGGTACAGTTTTGTATATACATTTTTTAACTTTTTTGTTCTAAATATTGGGGTGCAAGAAAGAAAGCTAATGAAAGAATTGAGAAGGTTTTTATTCATTGTTGAGCCTGTTTTTTATAGTCTTTTCGGGATGTTGAGGCGATGGCTACGTGCTGAAATCAGAATGATGTTCTCCTCGCTTTATCCTCGCTCCTGTGGTGCATCTAGCTCCTACGAAGAGCGCGTGGAGTAAGTTTGTCTGACAGATCTATTAGAATTTTGTCCATTTTCGTCTTTATTGGTTTGTGTTCAGGTTAGTCTCTTTCTGATATACTCTTTCTGATATACCCTTATCATTATTGGTGATGGTTCTTGTTACAATTGCGACAAGAAGACAACGAAGAACGAAAACGAAAAACACAGCAAGAGGACACAGATTTAACGTGGAAAACCTCTCCAACAAAGAGAGGAAAAAACCACGGGCGCTAGCCAGCGAAACTTCACTATATCGAGGAGTGTTTACAAACGCCGGGGATTTCACAGATGCAACTCGTCCCAACCGGCGGCTTACAAGGAGTTTATATATCGGTGGAAACCTAGGTCTTCAACGATCCGTACACTCGGCCCAAGCCTCCGGCGACGGGCCTCGCTCCACTCGTCAGAAGTTGGCCTATACTTTGTAGAATTTGGATCAATATATAACAGTTCTGCTCTAATGCGCTGGTCTTTTGTGGGTTTAGCATGAATTTTCGTTTGTCTATTACAACAAAACCTTTGCCCGACTTCAATGATGGATGGCTAGGACGACGGCATGACTTCAACTCGCTCTAGTGTTTCTAGTCCTCGCTAGATAGTCCAATGATCTATTTGTAATTTATATTATTTTTTTATATTTTTACTGTTGTTGACTATTATTAATTATTAATAGATGAGTGAAATTTGGCAAAGAAAAAAAAAAGATAGGACCCGCCAGCCGGTGTATTTTTTACTGCGCTTGGTACTATAGTAATTAGAAAAGCCGGAAGGTGGCATGCGTGCCATGTGGTTGCTCCTCCGCTATAAAAACCGAGCAGCGCTCTCGCGCAGCACAACACAGCCGTTCCTGCTTTGCTTTGCTTTGCTTGCCGGCGCGGCGATGGAGGATGCAGCGGGAGTGGAGGCGCCGCTCCTCGCACCGGTCGCCGGCGGCATCGGCAACCGCGCCTGGCGCCCTTCGGTGAGTAGTCGTCGCTCCTTTCCTCCCTCCCTCACCCCGTCCCTCGAATCCGGTACGGACGAGCATCCCATCCATGATCTATCGGCGTAAGTAGTTTCATGGCACACCGGTCGGCGCGAGGATCGATGTGTAGTGGGTATGATGTTTCCGTGTACTTGTGCTTGATCGAGCACCGTCTGCTGCATGTGGATCTGGCGGCCTGTATGTGTATGTGATGGCTCCGTTCTCCTCCCCGTAAAAATATTGGGCAGTTTTTTGAGATGGATTTCGTGGTTGATTTGGTTGATCCGGCGGTGCGTAGCAAAGTTTCGATGTTTCATGTTTGATCGACTGACGTGTTCGTTGAGCTAATGCATTAGAAAACCGATTGTATGTTTGGATTGCTATAGATTGTTGCTTGATCCGCTGATTGAACCTGCTTTTTAGATCAAATTTTGCGCTGGCATGGTTTGAAATATTCGTTGTAGCTGCATCGTTGTGTGATTCCGCCTAGTTGCGCCCATGGATGCGTGCACGCCCCGGCCAAAGCGCGTTAGATCGATGTGTTGGCTAATTTGCTTGCGATTGCTGCTGGTTGATTTGGTTGATCCGGCGACGGCGCACGGCCGATGGTTTTCCGGTGTGATCAGCAATTGTATTTTCCATTTTGTCTGCTGCTGTATCGATCTCAAGCGTACGTATACGTGTGGAGTAGTATTGATCCATCCTGGGCAGCCGGCACGAAGCACTAGTGTATATATATGCAAATTTTTATGGACGACGCATGCATCCTCTGTGTTTTTAACTTGGATTTGACCTTCTAGCTACACACATTGTTATTACTCCTTTATCTGGGGCATTGACACTGTTTGAGATCGATTATTTTGCTGGCATTCGTTTGTGTACTACTCATGCTAGCTTCTGTTTCATGTTTGATCGTCGAATAATGTTCGTTGAGCTAATAATGCAATAAAAAATCGATGGTATATGTTCTAATTTGGATCGGATCTTTAGGCTGTAGCTATATATATTGTTACTTGATCTGTTGTTTGAACCCTTTTTAGATCAAATTTTGGTTTGAAATATTCGTTGTTGTGTACGTACTGCGCAGGAGGCTTTCCTCGATCAAGTGGATGATGTTGGGTGTGCTCACACTTTTCGTCATGTCCAGTATCGGGTTGCTTACCGTCGGATCATTCAGCTACCAGGTGTGGGTCAAAACCATGTCATGCATGGACGCCAAGGCGTGGAAGGGTGCGCTGTTCGCTTCCGCTGGTGACTTGACTACACTCTTCCTCGTCTTCTCTCCACTGTAAGCACCGCCCTTAGCTCCCTGTGTCAATAAGCAGCTAGGTAATTTGTGGCAATCGAGCACCTCTAATGCAATGCATGCATGCATGATTCCTTGATGAATTCAAATGCAGGGACAGCTTCGTCGAGATCAGTCGGGTTGGCAATGTGGGCGACCGCGTCCACGTCTCCAACGTTGAAGCGGTCATCAACTGCGGGATTTGGACATGGTATGGCGCCGCCCTCAAGACGGTGAACTACTCCGTCGTCCTCACCAACCTCACGGGCGCCGCTTTCCACGTCGGATACCTCGGAGTCTACTTCAAGTGTTGCCGCGGCCGGCGGGCGTTCTTCTTCACCTGGGTGGGGGTCGGAGGCGCCTTTGCAATGGCAATCGTAGCCACCTGCTTGTGCTTGAAGTCTGCCGGCAGCGACTTATCACACGTGGTCGGCTTGTCCGGCCTCCTCACCGGCGTGCTGATGTACTCAGGGGCAGCTGCGGAGAACATGGTACGTTCCCGTCGTCTCGTGTTCTTCATCTTGAGTTTGTATGCGACATGATAGGAGGATCAGATGCATATTGCCATTGGGAGCTTATTTGTTCTTGTATTTATGATTCAGCTGGTAGCTCACCGTACCAACGGGCAGGAGGGGAAAACAGGCTTGCTGGCAACAACGCTGAATGCAGGCCTATGGACAGTATATGCAATAATCATTGAAGACATCATCATGCTGGTAAATGCCTCTCCCCCTCCTGTTTAATTTGGTAGTACACAGGAAACGCCGCAATTGCTTCGTGTTCGTGGTGAGAAATAATAATGTTTGCATTGCACCGCAGTTCCCAAACGCCCTCGGCCTTTTCCTCTGCGCGTGTCAGGTCATTCAGCGATTGGTCTACCGCTTCTGGATGCCGGCCGGTGAGCTCTATGCACGGCTAGTGGGCGCCTTGAACGCGATGGTGGCAAATGGCGCGGCGGCGGCAGCCGACAACAACGGCGGCGAGCCGTGATGATCGACTCCGTGCATTGCTAACCATCCTCAAGAGGTTTTGCTCTATGTTAGAATGAATTGGTCACCTGCTAGTGATCTGCTACTCTGTTTCCTGTGTGTTTGCTGATGGATGATTAGACCAGAGCATGCGTACGATGGACGAACGCTTGGGGGGATGAACGGACCATGTATGACTCGCTCCTGTAGAGCAGAATCTATGATAGACTTTTGCCCACCTGCTTTCTATACATGGTTACCTACACTTTATGGCAGTACATGGTTACACAAAGCCAGGGCGTGCACCATAATTTTAATTTTTCCTAAAAATTTCTCTGCACGACGGTAAAATTTCAACTAACTCCATCTTCCCGAAAAAATCTCATACTTTTATTTTAGTACTTGTGCTGCTACGACATAGTAAAAAATTACGTATGCATCTACCATGAGTTTATATTTGCTAAAGTTTAGAGAGGGGGGACACTGAAGCAAAAGTGATGCATCTAACGCCCAGCTTGGTTTCCGTTTCGTGGACATAGTGCAGATGACAATCTACTTGTACCATGTTTAACCACGTCATAATAAAACTACTCCCTCCGATTTAAATTAATTGACTTGGATTTTTTTAGATTTGGATATATCTAGTCTTAAAACAAGTCTAGATACATTCAAATCTAGATAAATCTGAGTCAATTATTTTGGATCGGAGGGAGTACTTATTTTTTTCTCTATATGGCAATGTCAGTGAAAAATAAATGTGAAATATTTGAACATATAAAAGTTTGGGAGAAAAGAATATCGACCTGGATGCCATATGGAGTTTCAAATACAATAACATGAAACTAATTCATTATTAAAGACACAATGGCTTTATTATTTACAATAACATGAAACTAATTCTCTCTATATGGTCATCTATTTGGAAACTTACAGTATGCTTTTACCTGCTTTTGCCTGATCCGAAAATGACATAATCATGCATTCATTCCGTCATGTGACCACATTGATTATCTATACCAAGAAAACTACATGTTTAAATTGAGAATAGAGGAACTTCCATTTACATGTCAAGGAAATCATGCAAGCATATATAATAGCACCAGAGAAAATAATACAAATCTATGTAATTTTGTTATGTATACAATGGCAAAGTACTCGTATTAATCAACATCCAACTCACTATTAAAATGTCCAGGTAGTGCTATCTGGTCTTCTTTGGCAGATACAATAACCATTACAAGAATTGTAGTTAGCAGCAATAGATGATACTCATTTTATATGATTACAATGCTAAAGTCTAGACAAATAATTATTGAAGAAATGCTAAAAGAACAAAATCCAGAGCATCTAGATTTATTCGGACACTATGGATTAGAACCAACTATAAAATTTGCAAATAATTTAAAGAATACAGGTAAACAAAGATGAATATGTGATTGGTAGTGTTAAATAAATTCCTATGCCAAAAATAAAGTTCAGATGCTGAAGAGAGTATATGACGTACTACAAACTTTGGATTTTACCCTTAAAGGTATGCTGCTTCCTAGTGTAGATATACTCGTTACTAAGCAACATTTGCGCAAATGTTTTGGAGTTGACTTATGATGCTTCCTTGGTGTTAATAATTGAATCTTCCATCCATTTGGAACTTTTTTCCATGTAATTTTGATTCAGATTTTGAAAAGATGTTCTTTTAGAGACGGTTGTAAAATATAACCGCCTCTAAAATATGCCGTTCAATCTGCCTTGGACGGTCATCGCTCACTGCTTTTAGAGTGCGCCTCTATTCTTCAGGGAACATATCCGCCGCCCTAGCTCAAGCCCTATGCTCCGCGACCGCTCGCTTGACCGCTCCGCCGCCACATCGCTCTCCTTGCCAGCCCACACCACGCCGCCACTACTCTTCCACACCGTCGGTACCTCGTAAGAAGCGTTGTAGCAATCTCGTCAAATAGAGATGTCGTCAAACGAATCAGGTGCAAACTTTGCAGATCGATTTCATGAAATTCATCGTAGTACTAGAATAATTGGTAGAATCCCGTGTATGATTCAGTCTTAGATGTTGTCACATCCCAAAATTTTCCAAATTTTGTAATGTGAAAAATAAATAAACAAAATAAATAATTTTTGAAATTTAGGGTGAAAAGAAACTTTTTGATTCCAAATGGAAACTTAAAATCCCATCTTGAACAAACTTTGATTAATGTTTGAACCCAACTAAATTCAAATCAAGTGAAATGCATTCTTTATAAATGCATCTTGAAATTTAAACACTTGAAAAATAAACCAAAACCCTAAAACCCTAATGGAAGAAAAACATTTCCAAGTTATCTCTAAGCCTATGGTTTTGGTGCACATAAAAATTGGTCAAACAAACATTTCAAAATGATCAAGAATGACAAATAGAAATATTATAAAACCATAGAAATTGGTTTCACTTAATTTGGAGCCATAAATAAAATCTTATGAATTTAGTAAGATCAGGAAATTGAAATTTCCAAAGCTAATAAAGCACCTATCTAAAAATCCATACCAAATGGTGAGTAAATAATTCTAGAGAGATTTAAAAGGATAAACAAATATTAAATAAAATTTTACAAGTTGGAATCACCATTTTTGGATCCTTAAATAAAAGGATATGGTTTTTATAAGCAAAGGAAGAAATAAATAAATAAGGACTATTTTAAAAGGCCAAATTAAAACTTGGCCAAGCAAATAAAATAAAACATTTTTGTTTAATAAAAAGAGTAAAGGATTATTTAATAAAATCATGAGGTTTTATTATTATCCAATTTCATTTAAGTAAAGACATTTCCCATTTTAAATGAACATTAAAACATAATAAAGTATTTTAAATTATATTTCATAGTGTTTTATTTTTTAATAAAACATACTAAAAAGGTTTGGTAAAAATTTAGGTTTCAAATAGAGTTTTAAAACATATTAAATCCTATTTGAAATAAAGACAAATGTCTATTTTTAAAATAAATAAAAGACCCTAAAAAGAATAAAAGAGATATTCTAAATTTGACTTTAGAATGTATTAATAAACAGTATTTGAATTTACCCAAAGTTTAGCAAAGGTTTGAATTTAAATGGTGTTTGAATTGTTTGAATAAAAATCAAAACAGAATAATAGAAATGGAAAAAGAAAAGGGAAACAGAACAAAAAAAGGAACAAAGCCAGCCCAGCCAACCCAGCCCACTGGCCCAACTAGCCACTCCCTCTCTTCCCCCCCGAAATGTTTTCTTCTCACCGCAGAACAAACCCACTCAGTCACTGACTGCTGGTTCCCACTGCCTCTCTCTCTCTCTGCCAAGCAGACCCCACCAGTCAGTCTTCTTCCTCACCCACCACGGCGACCATGCCCTCCTTCCCAGCCGTTTCTGTCGCCGTTTCTCCGATTAAATTCGCGATAACGACGCCATTAAACCGTCCCCTGACCATGCCCCCTTAAACGCACACGACCCCTCTCCATTTCCCCTCGCTCGCCCCTCCCTCTCGGCCACAGGGCTGCCTCGATTACGCACTTGAGCACACTCTGCTCTGACGAGCTCTCCGAGCGATTCCGGCCGCCACTCGCCACCCCTTGCCTCCCAGTCCCCACTAGCTTGCTCGCCATAACCGTGCGCGTCTCCCAGTGTCGCCCGTTCAGCCGCACATGCTCTGCATGTCAACGTCAACTCGAAGCATCGCCGTCGTCTGTTTCCTTCTCCGGCGAAGCCCCCTGGTAACCACCGACCACGCCTCCCCTTCTCGTTGATACTCCTGTACTCGCCGCGCCTTTGCGCATCTAATGGCACCTCCGTTTTCCTCTAGCGCGCACCGTATCTTCACCAACGACGACAGACAGAGAAGCCCGATGCCAGACACATCTCCGGCGAGGAATCACCGGTGATTCAGTGCGCCCCTCGACAAGCTACTGCCACGTTGAGCTCCAACACGTCTCTGCGAGCCTGGTGAGCCTCCCCATTCTCTTCCTCGCTTCCAGTAGCCGCCGCAGCGCCGTAGACCGAGCGCTCCTCCGCTCACCGTCGCCGCGCGCCGCCAGTTGTTGGTCGCTTGATCAACGACCGTAGGATCTTGATCCAGTGGCTACGATAGAACACAACCCGAAGGGGTATCCTTTAATCTGATCCGTGCGATCCACTTTAGATCCAACGCACCGCATCGGCTGATCCGTGTGAAGTGGTATGGGCGAATCAGGACGTGATCGCGTGGCCTGTAATTTGTTTTAAAAACAGAAACTTGTCTATTAGTTGTTTGATTTTGTAAAATTCATAACTCTTGATCCACACGTCCAAATTTTGCAAATTTTATATCAATGGGATCAGCAAAGCAAGTACTTTCCAACCATACACTTTGTTTAATGAATTTCTTCTGGTAAAATAGTTGTTTTTGTAGAAACATGTGTAGGTATATTTTGGATATAAAAATTATTCTAGCAATGTTTTTAGGATAAAATCTTGGACCAATTGGTTGTTTTGAACCTATTGACCATATAAAACAACTTGTGGAATTAAAAGTATATTTTGTGAAGTTAAAAGATGAATCTTTGATTTAGAACATTTCTAGTCAAATAAAAATATTGTTATTATGTTAAAAATGCTTTTGGAGAAAAACCTTTGGAAAATGTTTTGATTTAAACTCTCTGACCCTAAACACCAAGTTTTAGGATTTAAAAATATATTTTATTAACCCTACAAAATTATTACTTTGCTAAAAAGCAATTTCAACAACATAAAATATTGATTTGGTATAAAAAATGGTTTATAGGTAAAACCTTTTGCAAATGGTTTCAATATTACACATTTGACCTTAAAACACTAACATTTGTGTTTCAAAATGTATTTGCCAAAACACTAGAAATTATCACTTTGATTTAAACCATTTCTAGCAAAACAAAAATGATTTAAAGTAGCCATTTTTCACTAACTTAATATCAAATGATTCTAACACTTTTGTAGATGACCAATAGGTGTTTTCAAATGTTTATAACCTATTATAAACCACTTTTCCAAATAAAACAATCTTTAGCATGTTTGCATGCATTACCTTGTTTTAATCATTTTATGTGATGCTTGCTTGAATGGTAGATTGAGTATTGCTTGCTTGATTGAATTGTAGTGGAATTTGAAGGGTGTGACTATTGCAAAGATCAAGGAGTGAACTTATAATCTCTACCAAAAAGGCAAGTGATGCTTCATACTTTTGTCCCATTATTTTCACTATGCATTCAAAGTAGTACTTGCATGGAATATTTGCTAAGTATAAACTATGCCATGGGAAATCCTAGTAGATGAAGACTTAGTAGAATTTTGCCTAAGTTAAGATTTCTACTACTATCTTGCTTATCTTAGCTAGTAGAAAACAAGGGTGGATTATATTCATGCTATGGGATATTTCTAAGTCAAGGACTTGTGTTTTGTTTAATAAAACAACTAAGTGAATGAATCACCTGGGTGGAATGGAAAGAATGGTTTGTGTTGAGTGGTTACGTAAGTCCAGTATGCTGGGGAAAACTTGGGCATCACCAAGTCCAGTATACAGGGGAAAGCTTGGTATCTCACTTGTGGATTGCCACCCAGGAACAAAGATATTTGAGATGTCAAATGTTGAGAAGCTTCAAGTGCAGCCACATGGCATTATGGGCTCTGCCTGGATTATATAGGTTGCAAGAACTTAGCCAAATGGACAGTTGGTGGTAGGGGATGATAGGTTGGAACACGTCCATTCTGGTCTAAGGGAAGGCTTCTGAAAGATCTTGTTGTAGGGGTTCGTAGCATGGAAAACAAAAAATTTCTACCGCATGCACACACACAAGCCAATATCTATCTACTAGATTGTAGCAACGAGTCGATAGAGGAACTCACCCTCGAAGATTCCAAAGCGGTTAACGAGAGCAGATTCTCGTGGGTGATGTAGTCGTACACTTGCCGATCTCAAGATCGCGTAGATGATCCTTCCGGCGCTGCGTTCTGGCAGCGCTTCCGCAGTCGGTCATAGGTTTGGTACTCGATGAATACCTTCCTCTCCCTTGTTCCAGCAGGCAGCGGAGGTTGTAGCACTCTCCTCGTGATTCCGGCAGCACGACGACGTGGTGTCGGAAGTAGAGGTGAGATCTCGCAGGGCTTCGCCTTAAGCCGGAGCGAGTATGGTGGAGTAAGAGAGGGCCTTGGCGATCTACGGTTTAGAGGGCACCAAGGGGGTTGGCTTGGCCGGTGGCTAGGGTTTAGAGAAACCCTAACTCGGCGACTTGAGGAGCCCTAGGAGGCGGCAACACTTGGAGAGGTGTAGGCGCCTTGCTAGGGTTTGGAGTTGTGTGGAGAGGGGCGCCCTACCCCTCCTTATATAGGAGGGGAGAGGCGGTTTGGGGAGGAGGGAGTTGTAACGCCCCCGAATCGGGTCTATGCAGATCTCAACGTTTCCCGCCAAAACCCGCATAGAAGCGATTCAAAGACGCCCACCAGACACTTTCGTGTGGGTGGGATTTGATTACAAGTAGTTACATCACAGTAGTTTACAACAGAGTCCACAAGAACTTATATATACAACAACGACTCAACGAGTCAAGAATACAAAAGATATAATACGAAGATACAACTCAAGTAGAAAGCAAAATAATATCCGAGTACGGACAAGATCCAAATGGGACTAAGAGTCCTGAAGAATAACCAAGCGGTGTCCAACCCTGCCCAGGCCAAACCTGAAGGGTAACCTTGCTAACGTCGTCAATCACATACTTGTCAAGCCAAAAGGGTGCCGACAAAGGGCAAAGGAAAACAGAAAGAGAGCGGTCAGTACTGAGGCCAGTACACGGCGAGACTAGAATTCGGCGGTCCTCGCCTACATAGGTATGGTGGGCTCAGCGGCGGCAAATCTTGCACTATATAACTTATAGAGACACGCTACAACTTCGGCTATTAGAGAGAGATAAGAGAGCGCTATGCGGTAACAATAATACAACACCAAACATAACCCATCCGAAGATTTCCCCCTCGAAGACCAGTCGAGGAAGTCCCCTTGCGGGACGCACACGGTGGCAATTTTAGTTAAGCAAGTGTTTAGTTGATAAGGCTAATTACTAATCATATTATTAAAGAGGCTAAGCATTAGTGGCTTTGTCTATGATCATGACACTGTACTCCTGAGGCATCCATAACCGTGGACACACGGCTTCTCGAAAAGATTTACCCTGCAGGGGTGCACTACTGTACCCAAACGCATGCTCAACCCATCAGGCAACCTATTACGCGTGCCATCCGAATCTCACAACAAGAACTATCCCATAACTACGCGCATATCCAGAGGCATCACCTACTGTGGGGAATCCAACCAAGAGGTATGACGATTCTCAAGGGAGGCACAGCGTTTGCGCCTACTGGTGGACCGGGCCCTGCGGGGTAACTTGTACACACCGTGGGTGCCGCCACCGTGTACCGCGATTTATGTATGCAAGCCATGGCAATCCACCAAAATATCAAGTCCGAAGACATATCAACTCACCCATGTCCGAGGACATATTATGCGTATGCACCAAATAGAAAATCAATTTTGTAACCCTCTGGATATACGAATAGCGCCGGTAGTTGAGGGGGGGGGGGGGGGGGGGGGGGTTCCCAGAGGCCCCACGTTTGGTTAGCGCGATCAACTCAGAACTGGTATCGTAGAACGAACGGGTCCTAGGTCGGCTCAAGCAGTTCCCAAAGGTGGTCCCTGCCGGGGCCTTATCATTAGGTGAAACCATAACCAACAATATCAGATTAATTATCTTATCACCAACCATATCCGAGTATCATGTTCCACCTGTATGAGAGCGGTACTAAGCATGCCTACGACTCGCAAGGACAAAGCTAGCTAATCAAAGAAGGCAATGGGATAACCAAGGCAATATAGTGGACGAGGTAAATAAAGGAACGGTACTATAGCATCGACAATAAAGATAGCAATAGATCAAAGGAAGGATGTAAAGACTATAAATGCAAAATAGGTAGAAGGGGGAGAATGCTCGCCTGTGAAACAAAGTTGGGTAACTGGAGGCTTGTCGAAACTCGCATCCACTCATCGTCCTATCCGGTGAAGAAGCAAAACACTAGAAGGAACAACCGGTACACTATTTAATACTAGACGGAAGATCCAGCATGTTTATGGTATGATGCAAGGCATGACAATATACGATCCTACTTAGCAATATTAAGCGGAATCGGGATCCCGACATTTATTATTAGGTTCAAGTTATTTAACTACCCCGCATATTAAATGTTGAACTAATAAGGCAAAGCATGGCATCGGTTCGCTACACAAATTTAAATGGAGCAAATATTAGACTAGATTCGCCCGCATATGGTCTCCATATTTAATTATGAGGTGAATCAACAAAGTACCCCAGACAAATAAATATGTATGCGAGTATGAATGGTTATATGGAACAAGTATATTATATTTATCAAAATAGGGCATCGGAAAGGGGTCACACATTGGGGTTCGGAAGATCTTGGTTTCGACAGGGTTCAGGTGATCGGTCTTCGAACGCCGGGAACGGGTCTTCGGATTCCGAAAGTGGATCTTGAGGTTTCCGTGACGGAGGTCTTAGCGTGCCGATGGATCGGTCTTTAGCGGGATCGATCTTGAATCCGGGAAGGAGAACTCGATGTTCCATGTTGAAGGCCTTGGAATCCGGCTTCCGGTGGTCGGTGACGTTCTTGTCGACTTCGAGAGGCTTGCAATAGCCTTCTGCCGGGGACATAACACAAACGCACCAAGGGCGGACATACACGAGACGGGACGGGCATGTAGGGTTGGTGCGAGGAGGCCGTGTCCTGTTCAGGTATTATCCCAAATACCTTGCAGGGAGCTGCGACAACAACACACGCTGTGGTTCCTGGCGACGAGCTCAAAGGCCGGCGACGTGGAGGCGGGCAGAGGCTGACAGAGCTTGGCGAGGAGTTGCAGAGGGGGGAGTCGGTCGAGCCTCTGGCGGACGGGGTGACGGTGGATGGCGACACTGTGGTAGGCGGCTTCATTGGGGAGAGGTCAGAGGACGACGAGGATTCTAACAACGGCCTGGAGGGCGCTCGGCGGCGGCGCCACTGGGAGGTCGAGGCGGCCACGGGCGGAGCAGAAGAGGACAACCACAGAAGTCGTGCGAGGCTGAGGAGAGCAGGTCGAGGAGCTCGGCTCCTGCCGGCAATGGCGCAGCACGAGATTGAGGAGAGAGGGGGTCTCGGGTCACAGGACAAGCTCCAGAGAGGCCACCACGACGACGCGGCGTGCTGCCGGCCGGGGAGGAGGGGCAGCAGCTCGAGCCGGATGGGGCACGGCGGAGGGCTCGCTGGCGGTGGCACAGGAAGGCGTTGGGATAGCGATGGAAACAGGAGGAGCTTGATGGGGATTAGGGTAGGTGGCCCTATGTGGGAGCGGAGCGTGGCGAGTGCGTGTGTCCTGTGTGCGTTGGGTCTGGCTTGGACGGTGGCTAGGGTTTAGAGAAACCCTAACTCGGCGACTTGAGGAGCCCTAGGAGGAGGCAACACTTGGAGAGGTGTAGGCGCCTTGCTAGGGTTTGGAGTTGTGTGGAGAGGGGCGCCCTACCCCTCCTTATATAGGAGGGGAGAGGCGGTTTGGGGAGGAGGGAGTCCTCCCCAAACTCCTCTTCATGGCCGGCGGGTGGGAGGGAGGAAGATCCCTACCCCAAGTAGGATTCCTACTCTCCCTCCACCAAGCAAACTTGCCGTTTGACTTCTCAAATTGGCGTTTGACTTTCAAAATAGGATTTGATTTCTCTCTCCATATTGCCCAGCCAAGTGACCTAGTACATGATGCAACCATTCCACATTGTCATGACACATTCATGTACCCTTCCCCTCCGGAGTGCCGGACCTTCCAGACCCTTCTAGAACATTCCTGGTGAAAACACCGGAATCATTTCCGAACTCCGAAACAACACTTTCCTTATATGAATCTTATTCTCCGGACCATTCCGGATCTCCTCGTGATATCCCAGATCCCATCCGAGACTCCGAACAACATTCGGTCTCTTACTCATCATTCCATAACTACTCAACAACATTGAATCCTTAAGTGTGTCTCCCTACGGTTCGTGAATTATGCGGACATGATCGAGACACTTCTCCGATCAATAACCAATAGAGGAATCTGGAAATTCATATGGCTCCCACATATTTCTACAATTACTTTGCGATCGAATGATACACTTACATACGATACCAATTTCCCTTTGTCTCACGATAGTTTACTTATCCGAGGTTTTGATCGTCGGTATCTCTGCATACCTAGTTCAACCTCGTTACCGATAAGTACTCTTTTCTCGTTCCCGTGATATGTGATCCCTTGTGAGCCAGTCACATGCTTGCAAACTAATTGGATGACATTCCACTGAGAGGGCCCAGAGTATATCTATCCGTCATATGGATGGACAAATCCCACTCTTGATCCATGTGCCTCAACCCATACTTTACGAACACTCAATGCCACCTTTATAGCCACCCAGTTACGGTGTGGTGTTTGATGTCATCAAAGCATCCTTCCGGTGATGGTGATTAACATGATCTCATGGTCAAAGGAATTAGGTTACTATGTATCAGAAAGCTTATAGCAAATGAACTATATTAAATGACTTGATCTTTATGCTACGCTTAACTATAGGAGTATGTCCATCACATCATTCTCCTAATGATATGACCCTGTTGTTAATAACATCTCTATGTTCATGATCAGGAAACCATGATCATATATTAACCAACAAGCTAGTTTAACAAGAGGCTTTACTAGGGACTCTTTTATGTTTACAAATCACACAAGTATTAATGTTTTCTGTTAATACAATTATAGCATGGTATGTAAACATTTATCATAAGTATGAAGATATGATAATAACCACTTTATTATTGCCTCTTGGGCATATCTCCAACAGTCTCCCACTTGCACTAGAGTCAATAATCTAGTTTCAAACCTTTGTGTATTCAACACCTATGGCTTTCCGGTGTTGTATATACACGATTGCTAGTGGTCAACTGATCTCCGGATCTGACACTTCCAGGTCCGTGTGTAATTGCATGTCTTTGCTTCTCTACGCATCACTCATTCTCTAATGAGATGACTTTGTATAAATTTGGTCCTTTGGTGAGACCTTTAGTTCTTTGGGGTTTAAAACATTTTGATAATATTGTCATACAATATATCTTCATAGTACTATCCCACTGTGAACTACACCTAGTTTGATAACAAACTACTTGACACAAATGCCCTCTTTTGCTGCTATAATAGCATTCATATACTTAGCCTTTTGTTGTAGTATCTGTCACAATGTCTTAACTTTGGAATTCATCCAAATTCATTATGGAAATTACTTTCCATCATATTGTGCCACCGTTAGTTTAGGTTGAGATAAACTTAATTTATACTTTGTGACAAAACTAGTATCAATATAATTCATTTACAATGAACTAACCATCTATTTATCACTTCTACAAAATAATATATTCTTAGTTCTTTTACTAGATCATAAGAATATCTTTACTATCGTCCAATAATCATCTTATGAATCATTCTGGTATATGCTCATAAATTTAGATCATAGGACATATCTGGATTTGTACACATCACAGCATGATTGATAAAATACTCTTTGTAATTGTATCTATCAAGTATCAAAAATACTTAAATCTTTATTCAATCCTTACTATGCAACAAGAACTTTTCTTATAGTTTCTATATTGAGCTCATTCAATATCTCATCTATGTACTTCTGGCACAACCATATTGGTGTCACAATTTATCCATATAGACATTGATGCCAAATATTCGGGTTCTGCCTAAGCCTTTCATCAAGATGAAATTCTTATCATGTGTTAATAAAAGATACATCATTTCCAATCAACAATATGTCTTCCACATAATGTATTAGAAACATGTCTTAGCGCTCCCACTTAATTTCTTGCAAATGCAAGCATCTTCATCGTCTCCGATGAAATTAAACTCTTTTAACAGTTTTATTATAGTGAAGATTCCAACTCCGCAATGCTTACTTCGACCATTCAAGTTTGCATATGCTTTTAGCATCCTTTGAATTAACAAAACCCTTTGTACCCTGTCATGCACACGTATTAGGTAACCATTCTATTAGAAGAACTTGTTTTTTGAGGAATGACAGCAGGAGAGTCTCCTACTGTGTTTTATATATAGGTAGAGAAATATTTACATCGTTTGTACAACTGGTCCCTTCAGGGATGACCAAGCCCAACCAGCGAGATGAAATTGACTACTACAAGAGTTTTCCTTTTACAAGTGGATACGTGCTATAATCCCTCTAAGAGGTTCCTGTAGATCCTCCTTGATCCTACACTCTAGGATAGAAAGGTCCTGCTTAAGTTGTCTCTGCCAGTTTACGATGTCAGGTTGCACCCCTTCAAAATAAGCTCGGTTCCTTATTTTTCAGATGTTCCATGCGCCTAGAATCATTGTTTCTCCAAATAGGGGTTTGTTCCACACCTCCTTGGCATCCGCAATCATAGGTTCAAGCGCAAGACTGGTGTCCCATTTGATTTCTATGGTATTCCAGCACTCCAACACAAAACTACAGGTGAAGAATAGGTGGTTCCGAGTCTCTCTTGCCCCTACGGTGCACGTCACGCAGGTGAAATCAGAACCAATATTGTAGTTCCTTCTCTGGAGCATGTCACGTGTGTTTAGTCTGTCCACTAGCATGAGCCAAGCAAAGACCCTGTGTTTCATTGTGCACTTAGTTTCCCATATCTTAGCTAGATAATTTGGCGGCACAGCTCTGTAGAAGAAATCATAGAAGTCACGCGGTTTGTACTTATCTGCTCCCCAAACGAAGCTCCAAGTATCAGGGATCCTCTCATCAATCACGCCCTCATGTATGACCGAGCCCAACTGGTTCAGCTCCTCATGGGCCTCGGTTGACAACGGCAGCTGAAAGAATTCTTCAGGATTCATGCTTTCGGCAAATTTTTTAATCGAGATGTCCTCATTAAGCGTGAACGAGAAGAGTCTCGCAGAGCTGATGCAAAGAGGAGGATCAATCCAGTTATCTTTCCATAACAGCACGTTGTCACCAGCCTTGATCTCGCACTTGGTGATTCCTCTGAAAATATCCACAGTGCTCATGATATCCCACCACCAGAAGGAGCCGCACGGAGGTCGGGCATGTGGAACTTTGTCTTCATAGTACTCCGACCAAACCAGCTGAACTCTATTAGAAGAACTTGTTTTGTTTATTCAACTATCACATAACAAAATTATATGTAGTGGTTGCTACATTAATCCATCTAGACTAAATATCGCTTAATGAAAGATCAGATCTTGTCATAGTCAACTCCTTGAACATTGTCGTGAACTCTTTCCTGACATGTCGATAATTTCATAGATGTGAAACATCCATGTCTATTTCTTTATAGATCCAAATATGACTGTAAGGTCTTGTACCTTTCCAGAGGGTCTTTCAAGTTCAAAGCTTGATCTCTTGTATACGGAACTATCACGGATTTTATGGCTTCAAGCCATTTGACGGAGTCAGGGCCCATCATCGCTTCTTTGCATGTAGTTGGATCATTACTGTCAAATAATGATTTAACTCTCAAATCTTGGTATTTGATTGTTTACCCGACCTAATTTTTTTAATAGGAACTTAGACCTCCGTGAGCACAAACTTTGAGGCATGTGAGCCATGAGCATTGTTGCTGCCTCCAGAACACTTTTCGGCGCTGCGCAACTTTGATCATATATAGCTAAGGTTCTTTTAACCTTGTCAAAGTTCTATTGTCCTCCCACTTAACTTTTCACGGAAAATTTCTTTCTCAAAGAAACTTGACGTTCTAAGCGACAAACAATTTTGTCTTTGGTGTTATGGAGGAATACTCAACGATTATTCAAAATAACATACAAAGATATGTTCATCCGTTTTTTGTTGCAAACATCTTTATTATGTATAGCATATCAATTTTTAAGAAAGGACAACTTGGTTTTTATCCCAAACCATAAATTTATATGGTGTCAATTCAACGGATTATGATGGAGCTCTTTTCAGTGGAAAAACAGTAGTCTCTAAAGCTTTTAATCTTTAAAATATAATGACAGTTTTATGAATTACACCTTTGATCTTATCATGTCAAACAAGGTTTAATTACATATCTCGAACGCTCCATACTCTTATGGTGTTTCGGGAAATGTGTCACATCCCAAAATTTTCCAAATTTTGAAATGTAAAAAATAAATAAACAAAAGAAACAATTGTTGAAATTTATGGGGAAAAGAAAACTTTTTGCTTCTAATTGGAAACATTAAAATCTTTTAAACTATTACAAAAGTTCCCCCCCAAATAAAGGTACTCCTTAAAATAAAAATAGCATTTAACAAAAACCCTAAGACCAAGCATCAAGATTATCCATATATCTCCTCTACTTAAAATTTTTAATTTGCAAGGTTCCCCTTCAAAATATTTTTCACAAACTTCCTATATTTGAAAATTTATTTTTAATCTTGAGGAATGTTCTCAACCAAAAACCATCTATACATCTCAACTACCTCATTTACATTTTTCAAACAACCGTTGTTTTGTTTTGAACCAAAAATAAAAGCAAAGAGTCTCGTTTTAAAATAAGCACCATAGCTTATGTGAGCTATTTTAAAATTTTATAAAATTATCCTTTCATATTTTCAAACTTTAATTCATGATTATCCATGTAAATTGGAACTAAATCGAATCAAGTTCAAATAAGGAAAGAATCCAAGTCATTCCAAATATATTGCCCTACAACTAGACCAATATCGCACACATGCAATCGTACAATAATTAACTAATTAATAATTGAGAAAATTAAATATTTCCAAATATATAAAATTTATGTCCTAAAATATTGCCCATGAATTTATAAACCCGCAGAAATTTGAATCGGTAAATTCGGAGCTCTAAATCAAAAGTTATGAAAGAATTAAGAAATAGAAAAAAAATATAAAACAAAAAAAAGCCGGCCAGGCCAGCCAAAATGGGCCGGCCCAACCAGGCCGATCGGCCAGGAGCGCACCACCACCAGGTACATACACAGGAACGAGGAGGAGGTTGCTCTTCATTTCACTTGTATCTAATGCTCCTAAATGACTCTCAATTGCCCTCCTAAATTGCACTAAATACCCCTAATTTCTCTTCCTCTTTAATCTCCTTTATTCTAGCCCCTACCCCCTCCTATATAAACCCCACTAGAGGAAAGTTTAAAGTTTTCAACTCATCATACCTCCATTTTCGTCCAAAATTCTTCCCAATCTTCTCCACCAAAATAGACCTTCAAGACGACCTCGGATCGCGGCGGCTTGAATATGGAAGTTGTTCCCCTCGTCAAGACGGTTCCATTCCCGCTGGTTTCACCTCGTTTCGTTCATCGAGCAGAGAGAAAAACACGGTCAAAGATTCAGATCTTAGAAGATATAATCCATTTTATGCCCACCTCGTTGCTCCAAACACAATTTCGTTTAAACAGTAGATAAATCTAGTTGTTATCTACAACTTTCATTTAGAAAGTTTTTCCATCCGAGCAACTTTTTTTGTAGTCAAATCTGACATCATCATGACATCAACGTAGTCTAAAGTCAACTTAGTCAGATTAGTCAAAGTCAAATTCAGTCAATTCCCGAGTTTGACTCTCCAGATTTTAGTATGAACTTGTATAATTCATAGAAAAAGATTTAGAAGTCCAAAAATTATAAATTTGGTATCCCTGAAAAGCTGAGATTCTGTAGAATCCATTTCTGCAATAATATTACTTATTCTCTGTACAAAAATTTGATTTATAAATTAAATGGTTTAATTGGTCATTTTCACCATAAAAATTATATCTTTAGTTCTGTATATCCAAATTTAGCAAATAATATGTCTATGGATTCACAAAAACGAGTAGAACATAGTGGACCCATAATTCGGTATTTTTGAGTCTGTTAAAATCATGTTTTATACAGAACCATTTGTGGACTATTTTGAGTATAAAAATTGTTGTGTAAATTATTTTTAAGTGAATCCTTTTGCAAATGGTTGTATATTGAACCCTCTGTACAGTAAGAGAAAAATATAATTTTATTATATTATAATAATACCATGGAAAGTATTTAGTGAGAACGTACTTTCCAAGTGTTGGAAAATATTGCTAATTGCTACAATTGCACAAATGGTTACATTTGTAATCTTGAAAATATAAAATGTTTAGAAATCACTTAGTAATGTTCATAACCTTGTTATAAAAATTTGTACAATAAAAATGTCCATCTTGCATGTTTGCATACTTTGCATGATTTTTGTGTTGCCATTAGTGTTGATCTTGTGTATGTTTTGTCTTGGTTGTTTTGCTTGATAGATTGTGTTGATTGTCAAGTGTGTTATTGTGAAGAGTGTACCAACACCACCAACTACTAAGGCAAGTGACACTATCATCCATGTCCTACTATTTTCATTATACTTAGTGGATTTTTGTAGTATGCATGATAAGACTACTATATTTCTATGCTATGCTAGGTCCTATTAGGAAATCCATCTTCCTTAGTGAAAACATCATAGTTGTAGTATGCTTAGCCCTGCTATATACTTGGGGTGGAATACCATATCGGGATTTCATGAAGTGTTGGAAAAATATATGTTTTTATATAATAAAACAAGTACTCAATGAACCACCTGGGTGGAAAGAGGATACTCACTTTGGACAAGGTGGCAACAAAGGGAACCATGTTTATATGGCTATCTTTTGTATGTGAACTAGAAGAAAACCACCCAGGGACTTAGAGATTGAACATATTTCTCGTACAGTGGCTTCCGTGTACAGCCACATGCTAAATGGGCTCTGGCTTAGTCAACTACATAGTGGAAGACCCATGCATCGACATCTTCAGGTTAACTAGAATTGTGTAAGGGAAATTTATCCCTACATTGGTGCCTGGTTGAAAAGCTAGCATTGTGTATTGGGAGGACTTCTATGGAAAGACTTTGTCACATTCTCGATCTGCCGGTACTCCATTTGGTGTGTACTTATCCAGCGGCCACTGGTGGCGTCAAGACGAGATTGTGTCATGTGGGTAAAGTGTACAACTTCTGCAGAAGATCAAATTCTAAGTACTGTAACATCCCAAAAATACTAAGCTTGGATCATCAAACACAAATCATCAAAATTAGGGTTAACAAAAACTTTTCTAAATAAACTCATGAATGCATGCATATGTGTATGCATGGATTTTGAATTTCTTTAAAACCACCTTGTTTGTTTGTTTCTTTGCTTGTAAAATGTTTCTTAGGTGAAATAAACACCATCTAAAATATTTCCCACACTTTTCCTAAAGACAAGTAAATCAAAACAAATATATTAAGGGAATGGTCACTTTGACCAATTTAACTCCCATGCCTACTTTGGCTGTCTCAAACTTTCAGAACCTAACAGAAACTTTGCCGGATCTTTGCACCCCTTGATTGTACTCATAACAGAGTATCAAGGCCCACTTTGTGATCATCTAGAAACTTTCAAATGCATAGTTTAAATGCCAATTCAAAATTGAATCTTCTTCATATGGGAAGATCCCACTTTTTCAAAACCCACTCAAACAAGCTCAACTTTCAAAACCCAAGCATCTGCAGACTCACCAGCACCAATCTAGCAAACCCACCAAAAATCATTTCAAAATTCAAAACTTGATTTCATGCGGCCATTTCATCAAACAGGTTGCAGACACAAACCAAACAAACATCAAATACTATAGTGTGCAATAAATTTGGCCTAACTTGTTCCCTAGTTAGCTCACACACAGCTCAGTAGATCATCTAGGAAGTTTAACCACGGACTAGCACCCCTGTGAGCTTGCCATTGCCATCAATGGTGAACAGCCGAGCACCCCCTTGCCATCCCATAGTCGACAGCAAGCTAGGAGCAGCAGCAAGCCTAGCCAGCATGTCTGGGAGGCAGCCCACCGTCCACCGCCACTCACTATCCCAGCCGCAAGCGTTGCCAAGCCCTAGACCACGCGCACAAGCCGCACCCAGACCATGCCGAGCGTGCGCCAGAGCGCCATCCTCGACCAGCGCCCACAGACCGCGCGCCGCCCTCACCGCGTGCACACACGATCGCCATCAACCCAGGAGACCACCATACACCCCCGTTTACCGCCACGTGCCGCACAGCCACCGCCCGCTGTCGAAGACGCCGCCTCTGCCGCGCAGAGCACCGCCCGTTCCAGACCAAACCACACCGCCCCATGCCTCGAGACCATGTCGTTGAGCATCGCCAGGAGACACCGCACCGTCCCCTACCCTTGCCCATGCCAATAGCCGCCTGTAACATCGCCCCTGACGAGCTCACCGTGCACCCCGACGGTCCCCTCGCTCGACTATAAATAGAGGCCACCCCCGCACGATTTCTTCACACCATCTCACTCCCCTCTCCTCACTGATCGTGCCACACCATTCTCAGAGCAAGGCGAGCACCACCTCGCCGGAATTTCACTGGAGCCTGCCGCTGCCGGAGAAGAAGGGCGCCATCGATTTCGTCCACCCCAGGAGCTGCCGTGACCACCCCTGAGTTCACCGTCGTCGACTTCGTCGTTCGCCCGCCTCGCCGACCCTCGCCAGCACCCCGGTGAGCCCCCAGCAACCCTCACTGGCCGTGCTAGGTTTTGTTGTCGCCGGCGTTGTCTCGCGTCGACGATGACTCCCAGCCGTTAGATTAGAACTAGATCGAACGATCCACTTCGCCCCATACCGCTTCGCTCAGCCTCGTGTCACTAACGAGTGGGGACACCCACTTAAGCAGCCCGCGGGAGCACTGCGCTTAGCAGGCCGGCCCAGTAACCTTTCCCGCGCAGCCCAGTTATTCAAATTAAACCTTTTTCTATTTCAATTCAAACACACGTCTGTACACAACTTCAAAAATCAACCCAGATCGATTCAGTGCACCATTTTGATTGAAACCAATTTTGTTGGAAAGATCTGTGAATGTTGAATCCAGGCCTGTTGGATTCAAGTCATTTGGATCTATAGATCACCCATGGTAAAAATAACAAGGCAGAAGCTTTTCTGCATTCAAACATTTTTCAAATTTAAACCATAATAGCTTTTGAGTTGTTTCCAACTCTCAAAAATCACATTCAACCATACCTTTCAGAATATATAAAAATATATAGGTTTACTTGCAGAAATATTGTTCAAGTAATAAAATAATGCTACATAAGCATTTCTAGCCACTTTAACTAATTAAATTAAAAGGGTAAAACCTTATTAAATTGTGACACTACTTTAAATCACATTCCCATGGACTACAATATGTGGTGATGACATGTGTCAACATGATCCCATGTTAGTTTGGAGAATATTAAATCTTAAGTAGTTTTGCAATGAGTAGAAATTACTTTTCCAAAAATAAAAAGAATTAAACCAAGCCTTAACCTTGTAATGTTACAGATGATGCTAGATCAACTATAGGACCTTTATGTGTGATGATTGCAAGTAGTTAAGTATTGTTTGGTTATTGTGTACCTCGTATTTATTCATAGACGCTAGTACCGACCAAGGATACGAGGAGGAAGGAGGATACTACGAAGAAGAAGCCGAGGAGAACTTCAACCACTGCTCTGCACAAGGCAAGCCTAATACTACTAGTGAATGTGCAAGCTAACACTTGCACTTTAGCAAGCTTATACTGATATTGATGCAAGCTAACCCTTGCAAAATACCCTACTGATGCCACAAACCCATACTTGTGCTATGACTACTATATGCCTTAAGCATATGTGACCATACACACTTGATAAACCAATCCTAGTTTTATGTGCAAGCTTCTTACTTTATTTCTTTATCAAAGCTTACTTAGAGTCTACTTAAGAGTTTGGTAGATATTAGACAGTTGCGGAAGGTTGCATAAAGAGCATAAAATTTGGCCTAAGCTAGAAAACCTTGATATCATCCTAAGATATAAGGTTGCACTTAGTGGAAACTCCACTAGTTACCACCCCTCATTAGTGCCTACCCCCACTTATAGATGCTAGTGCTAAGCATAAAACTTGATTAACTTAGATGGGAATACTTGGTGAAAATGGTTATGAAAACCTTAGAATGATGGATCATTCTACTGAGATGTTTTGACATGTGTTTCTGAACACCAGCTGATTTTGGTGATGAAAATGATGAGGCATGAGCCTTAGCCCTTTATAAAACTGATGGTTGTCTGGATGTGATACTATTCCAATTTTATCGTACAACCACAATACCCGAAGATTGGGTAGGGCTTGACTGGAAACTTATATTCCTTAGTATTAGTTCCCTCACGGCCAAGGTCTGAGCTGAGGCTACCTTGTGAAGATTGTCCACCTCTGCAGTACCCAAGATGACAGTTGGTCATGGTTGGGAGGCCAAACTCACAGTTAGGGAATGTAATTGAAAGGTTAGGATTGATTATCCACATACTGAGTATGGTGAATTCAGGATTTGTTCCTGACGGATGTATCGAATGTTGTGGTGAAAGTGTACAATCTCTGCAGAGTGTCAAACTATTCGAATAGCCGCGTCCGCGGTTATGGACAGTTGGAGTGGCCATACTGTTCCCCCGTCAGACTTTTCAAAATGACTTGTGAAATGAATTGAGACTATGACTTGACCACAACAGAGTTGTGACCTGAGTTACAAGATCCCACATAGGAGTTATAAAATTGTGACTAGCTTTGGAACTGAGTAGAGGTAAATCTGGCTTTTTGCAAAACAACCTTAGAGCCTAGTGTCCCAGAATCCAAAAACCCCTTACCTGTTAGTATTAGTTTGCAAGTACTTAAAGAGTACTCATGGCTTTGTCCCTGGCTATTCCCATGGCCAGACTATGAAGAGGAGTACCTGGAAGATGGACCCCAGGAAGGTTACGACAACTAGGATCATCTCCCATCGTCAGCATTGCCTGTGACCCTGAAGATGGAGCTTCGCCTACGCTACCGTTATTATTACGTATTCCGTTGCTTGATGTTGTATTAAGAACTGGATCATGAGATCCCTATTTTTGTAAGAACTTCTGTATCGTTTGTAATGGATGATGTACTATGGTATCCAATTCTGTTATGTCTCGCAAAAATGGTAATCCTGGGATTGCGATGTATGGCATAACAGGCATCCAGGATTGAAAAATCCGGGTGTTGACAAGTTGGTATCAGAGCCATCCTGACCATAGGAGACCCTAGTTAGACTAGACGTTTGAACAAAAACTTAGTTTCAAAACCAAAGAAAACAAATATTTACAAAAACTTATTCTCATTCTTATCTCTTGGATTTCTTTCATAAAAATTCATGGTCCTCAAAAATTCTTGCAAAATACATAAATTTTTGACACACTTGATCACTCTGCTAATCTACTCATCCTCTATTTTTATAGATGGACGTGAAGTACAGCAAGTTTTATCAGTTGGGGAATGGAGGAGACCTTATCTTTGAGAGGGATTTGGACCAGCTTTCAGAACTTCTGGAGCGTCCGCACCCCGAGTTCTTTGGAGCTCAGCTCAATGATCAAGGAGGAGAAGATCTGCAGTGGCTAATTGTTGCAAGTCTCCGAGGAAAGATTGAACGTCCCACTGCGGAGGGAATTCAGTTTACCTTAAGGGAAAACAACTGGCTCGATGGACTTGCCAGAGCAATGCAGGAATCTCTTTCCCGTCTATGTGGGCAGAGCATCAATCAGATCAAGGGAACCCGCTTTGAGTTTTTCCCAAGGCGTGATGCAAATGGACAACGCCTGGAAGCCCCATACCACCCCGAGCTGAAGACTCAATTGGACCACCTTAGCTTCATGATGTACGATCGTCAGCAGGAGTTGGACAACTGTCGTGACTATTGCAACCACAAGTCTGCCATCATCCAAACGAAGGATTAGACCATAGCCATGCTAGCAAAGGATCGCAAGTCTCGTCGCCGTCAGCTCGACAAGAAGGAGCGCATTATTGCCCGTCTTCGCCACCGCATCTCATCTCTAGAGGAGACCATCCACGAGAGAGACATGCAGTTGGAGGAAAGGGAGAATGCCGGAGAGGATCTTCGTGGAGACCCTTACTCCTATCTCAGCGATGACGATGATTTTCTGGAGGATCAGGCCATGGACTTCTTCACCGATGAGGATGATTTCGCCTTCATCGATGATGATGAAGATGATGCAGCCACAGACTCCGAGGAGTAGTAGCACTTGAGCACTAGCGTAGTGAGTAGTATTCGGTCCCACTGTATCGTAGATTCCAGAATGGTTCTTAAAACCATCTGTTTTTCCTTGTTGTGGTGTGTGTTGTACTGTGTGCTATGAATGAATGAAAAAGCAAGTTGCTAGAAAAATCGGAGACAAACTTTGAAAACTTTTCAAAGACCCCAAAACCTTAGAAATTTCCCTCTTTTCTCATGATCTATATCAATCTTCAGATGCCACATGGAGGAAGTGGTTCAGCCCCGGACCCGATGTTGCAGATTCTGCAAATGTTGACTTCTGACCGCGAAGCTGAAAGAGCGGAACGTCAAGCCAACCTAGCCACTCTGCAGAAGATAGCCCAGCTAGCCCACAACAACCAAGGCCATGGAAATCAGGACAACCATGGACCTAAGCTCAAGAATTTCCAGAATACCAACCCACCTGTTTTCACTAAGTCCGAGGAACCCCTAGACGCCGATGATTGGCTGCAAACCATGGAAAATAACTTAGAAGTACCAGGAGTGGAAGCCAACGAGAAAGTCCTGTTTGCCACCCATTATCTAGCCGGAGATGCCAGGGCATGGTGGAACAGTGTTCGCGCAATGACCGGAGGCCAGATGATGACCTGGGAGGAATTCAAGGTCAAGTTTAGCAGAACACATGTGCCACCAGGTTTGATCAAGAGAATGAGAGACGAGTTCAGGGAGCTGAAGCAAGGAAGGATGACTGTAGTGGAATACCGTGACAAATTTTTGTCATTAGCTAGGTATGCCCCGGACGAGATAGACACCGAAGCCAAGAAGAAAGAAAGATTCCTGAATGGTCTGCATGACGAGATGCAGACGGTGTTAGTCAATATCCCCTTTGATGATATTGAAGCTCTTGTCGATTCTGCCATCCAGATGGAAGGAAAGATCAACCAAGCCAATGAGAACCGCAAGGGTCGCATGATGCATCAACCCGGAACCCATCAGACCCCAAAGTATCGCCCCAACCCATCTCCAGGATTTGCCCCAAGAACCAACAGACCCCCTATGACCCGTCTGACCTATCCCAACCGTGGAAACCCTAGACCTGGAGGGAATCACAACAACCCCGGCCACTCTAGCAATTTCACCCGTGCCCCACCCAAGTTCAACACCAATAATGCTACCGCCAACACCAACACTGCCCCGAGGACTGGAAGCAATGCTGTGCCTGTCGCAGCCAAGGACAAGTCACAAGTGACCTGTTATGACTGTGGAAATAAAGGCCACTATTCCAACGAGTGCCCCAACAAGAAGAATGCTACAACCCGTAATGCCAATGCCCCAGCTCAGCAACAGCGTCGTGTCCAGCCAGGAAGAAGATTTGCCCCAGGGAATTCACTTAACCGCAATGGTCGTCTTTTTCTCATGCATGCTGAAGAAGCTCAGGAAGCGCCAGACGTCGTGCTGGGTATTTTTCTGTTAATTCAGTACTTGCAAGAGTGTTGTTTGACTCTGGTGCATCGCATTCATTTGTCACCGAAGAATTTGCATGCACTAGTAAAATTCAACCAACCAAATTGAAGCATGTGATGATTGTGCAAATTCCCGGATCAACCACCAAGGCTAGGCAAATTTGCAAAGCTGTCCCTATCTGAATCCATGGCATAGATTTTTATGCTAATCTAATAGTACTCGGAACTAAAGGTTTGGAAGTAGTACTAGGAATGGATTGGATGTCCAAACATAAGGGATTGATTGACTGTGCTAAGAAAGCCATCACCATGACCAGTACCGTCGGAATATCAGTCGAGCATATATCTGAAACCTTACCTCGCCAATTCAAGTGTAACAAGAGTCTAGCCCAACCTACCATTGACCAAGTCCGGATAGTCTGTGAATACCCCGATGTATTTCCAGATGTTTTGCCCGGTATGCCCCCAGATCGCGATATCGAGTTTATCATTGAACTAATCCCTGGAACAGGACCCATAGCCTAGAGACCCTATAGTATGAACCCGTCAGAACTAGCAGAACTGAAGAAGCAACTGGATTCCATGCTAGAAATTGGATTGATTCAACCAAGTGCGTCACCATGGAGATCACCTGTCTTGTTTGTGGACAAGAAATATGGAGGTAACCGTTTGTGTACGGATTATCGAAAATTGAATGATGTCACCATCAAGAACAAGTACCCCTTTCCCAAAATAGAAGATTTGTTTTATCAGTTGACCGGTGCTAAAGTGTTTTCTAAGATTGATCTTAGAACTGGCTATCATCAACTCAAAATTCGTGCAGAGGATATTCCAAAGACTGTCTTTACCACCAGATATGGATTGTATGAGTATACGGTCATGTCTTTTGGATTAACCAATGCCCCTGCTTATTTCATGAACCTCATGAATAAGATTTTTATGGACTTCCTGGATAAGTTTGTCGTTGTTTTCATCGATGACATTCTGATTTATTCCAAATCAGAAGAAGAACATGAGCTACACCTAAGGACCATTCTTGGAACCCTTAGAGAGCATCAGTTGTATGCAAAGTTTAGCAAATGTGAATTCTGGTTACAGGAGGTAGGATTCCTCGGTCACATTGTATCAGCCGGAGGAATTGCCGTTGACCCTGCCAAAGTGAAAGATGTAGAAGATTGGCAAGCCCCAACCACCCAAACCCAAGTTCGTGCATTTCTCGGATTGGCGGGATATTACCGCAAATTCGTAGAAGGATTCTCTAGTATCGCCCGACCCATGACCCAATTGCTGAAGAAGGACAAGAAGTTTGAATGGACAGACAAATGTGAAGCGAGTTTTCAAGAACTCAAGAGGAGATTGATATCAGCCCCAATCTTAATCATGCCGGATATCACGAAGCCCTTCAATGTGTATTATGACGCATCCAAGATTGGTCTCGGATGTGTGCTAATGCAAGAAGGCAAAGTTATATCTTATCTATCTCGACAGTTGAAGCAACATGAGCAAAACTATCCAACCCATGACCTCGAACTCGCAGCAGTAGTTCTAGCCCTGAAGACATGGAGACATTACCTAATGGGAAATCGTTGTGAGATTTATTCGGATCACAAGAGCCTAAAGTATATATTCACTCAGAAAGAGTTGAATATGAGGCAGAGAATATGGATTGAGCTAATCAAGGATTACGATCTGGACATTCACTATCACCCTGGTAAAGCCAACGTGGTAGCTGATGCCCTTAGCAGATTGCCGTGCCGCTTGAACTCCATTATTTTGAAGGAGCAACCAAGTTTGCACAAAGAGATGGAAGATTTTCGAATAGAATTAGTAAGTGGAGGATTTTTGGCTAGCATAGAACTTCAGCCCACTTTGATCAGTCAGATTAAAGAAGCGCAGAAGGGAAATGCTAGTATCGACGGAATCAAGCGTCGTATCGGTACAGGAAAAGTACCCGGATTCACCGAGGAAGAAGAAGGAGTTCTGTGGTACAAAGGACGCCTTTGTGTACCAGCAGATTCGGAATTGAAAGAAGTTATTTTTAAGGAGGCTCATGATACTCTTTATTCTATCCATCCCGGAGGAACTAAGATGTATCAAGATTTAAAGGAGCAATTTTGGTGGCATAAGATGAAGAGAGAAATCGGAAGCTATATCGCCAAGTGTGATATATGTCAGCGAGTCAAAGCAGGACATCAAAGACCCGCTGGATTGTTGTAACCTTTGCAAATTCCAGAATGGAAATGGGATTCTGTAGGAATGGACTTTATCACTGGACTACCTACTTCTAGTAGGGGAAATGACTCTATTTGGGTCATAGTGGACAGATTGTCCAAAGTCGCCCATTTCTTGCCCGTCAAAACCACCTATCAGAGTTCGAAACTAGTGGAGTTGTACATCGCTAGAATCATCAGTTTGCACGGAGTCCCTAAGAAACATAGTATCGGATCGAGGAACTCAGTTTACCTCGAGATTCTGGAAGAAAGTTCAAGAAGGTTTAGGAACCCGCCTAGATTTTAGTACCGCGTATCACCCTCAGATCGATGGACAAACGGAGCGAGTAAATCAAATACTCGAAGATATGCTTAGAGCATGTGTGCTAGAATATGGATCCAAGTGGGAAGACTGTCTACCGTTTGCAGAATTTTCCTACAACAATAGTTACCAAGCCAGTTTGCAAATGGCCCCATTTGAATTCATGTACGGAAGAAAGTGTCACACCCCTTTGAACTGGTCGGAAGTAGGAGAGAGTCAGATCTTCGGACCCGACATCCTACAAGAAGCAGAAGAGAAGGTTCACAAGATTCGTGAGCACCTCAAGACAGCCCAATCCCGACAAAAGAGTTATGCCGACAAGAGACGTCGAGACCTCGCCTTTAATATAGGAGATTTTGTTTATCTGAAAGTGTCGCCATTGAAGGGAATGCAACATTTCCAACTCAAAGGAAAGTTAGCCCCCAGATATATCGGACCTTTCAAAATTCTGAACCGTCGAGGAGAAGTATTGTATCAACTGGAACTACCTGAAGAGATGTCAGCTGTGCACAATGTGTTCCATATCTCATTACTTCACAAGTGTCTCGAAGTCCCCGAGAAGACCGAAGTGTTCAAGAATATCGATCATCAGACCATAGAGATCAACGATGACCTGACCTATCCTGAAGTACCCATCCGCATTTTGGAAGAAGCTTTTCGAACTACCCGAACCAAAAGCATCAAGTTTCTCAAGATTCAGTGGAGCAACCACACATAAGAGGAAGCTACCTGGGAGCGCGAAGATTACATCAGGACGGAGTTTCCCGATCTCTTCAAGTCCTAGGTAATCTTTTCGTCCTTTTTCAAATCTCGGGACAAGATTTTGTTTAAGGGAGGAAGGTTTGTAACATCCCAAAAATACTAAGCTTGGATCATCAAACACTAATCATCAAAATTAGGGTTAACAAAAACTTTTCTAAATAAACTCATGAATGCATGCATATGTGTATGCATGGATTTTGAATTTCTTTAAAACCACCTTGTTTGTTTGTTTGTTTGTTTCTTTGCTTGTAAAATGTTTCTTAGGTGAAATAAACACCATCTAAAACATTTCCCACACTTTTCCTAAAGACAAGTAAATCAAAACAAATATATTAAGGGAATGGTCACTTTGACCAATTTAACTCCCATGCCTAGTTTGGCTGTCTCAAACTTTCAGAACCTAACAGAAACTTTGTTGGATCTATGCACCTTTGATTGTACTCATAACAGAGTATCAAGGCCCACTTTGTGATCATCCAGGAACTTTCAAATGCATAGTTTAAATGCTAATTCAAAATTGAATCTTCTTCATATGGGAAGATCCCACTTTTTCAAAACCCACTCAAACAAGCTCAACTTTCAAAACCCAAGCATCTGCAGACTCACCAGCACCAATATAGCAAACCCACCAAAAATCATTTCAAAATTCAAAACTTGATTTCATGCGGCCATTTCATCAAACAGGTTGCAGACACAAACCAAACAAACATCAAACACTATAGTGTGTAGTAAATTTGGCCTAACTTGTTCCCTAGTTAGCTCACACACAGCTCAGTAGATCATCTAGGAAGTTTAATCACAGACTAGCACCCCTGTGAGCTTGCCATTGCCATCAATGGTGAACAGCCGAGCACCCCCTTGCCACCCCATAGTCGTCAGCAAGCTAGGAGCAGCAGCAAGCCTAGCCAGCATGTCTGGGAGGCAGCCCACCGTCCACCGCCACTCACTGTCCCAGCCGCAAGCGTTTCCAAGCCCTGGACCATGCGCACAAGCCGCGCCCAGACCATGCCGAGCGTGCGCCAGAGCTCCATCCTCGACCAGCGCCCACAGACCGCGCGCCGCCCTCACCGCGTGCACACACGATCGCCATCAACCCAGGAGACCACCAGACACCCCCGTTTACCGCCACGTGCCGCACAGCCACCGCCCACCGTCGAAGACGCCGCCTCTGCCGTGCAGAGCACCGCCCGTTCCAGACCAAACCACACCGCCCCATGCCTCGAGGCCATGTCGTTGAGCATCACTAGGAGACACCGCACCATCCCCTACCCTTGCCCATGCCAATAGCCGCCTGTAACATCGCTCCTGACGAGCTCACCGTGCGCCCCGACGGTCCCCTCGCTCGACTATAAATAGAGGCCACCCCCGCACGATTTCTTCACACCATCTCACTCCCCTCTCCTCACTGATCGTGCCACACCATTCTCAGAGCAAGGCGAGCACCACCTCGCCGGAATTTCACTGGAGCCTGCCGCTGCCGGAGAAGAAGGGCGCCATCGATTTTGTCCACCCCAGGAGCTGCCGCAACCACCCTGAGTTCGCCGTCATCGACTTTGTCGTTTGCCCGCCTCGCCGACCCTTGCCAGCACCCCAGTGAGCCCCCAGCAACCCTCACTGGCCGCGCTAGGTTTTGTTCTCGCCGGCGTTGTCTCGCATCGACGATGACTCCTAGCTGTTAGATTAGAACTAGATCGAACGATCCACGTCGCCCCATACCGCTTCGCTCAGCCCCGTGTCACTGACGAGTGGGGACACCCACTTAAGCAGCCCGCGGGAGCACTGCGCTTAGCAGGCCGGCCCAGTAACCTTTCCCGCGCAGCCCAGTTATTCAAATTAAACCTTTTTCTATTTCAATTTAAACACACTTCTGTACACAACTTCAAAAATCAACCCAGATCGATTCAGTGCACCATTTTGAATGAAACCAATTTTGTTGGAAAGATCTGTGAATGCTGAATCCAAGCCAATGGATTCAAGTCATTTGGATCTATAGATCACCCATGGTAAAAATAACAAGGCAGAAGCTTTTCTGCATTCAAACATTTTTCAAATTTAAACCATAATAGCTTTTGAGTTGTTTCCAACTCTCAAAATCACATTCAACCATACCTTTCAGAATATATAAAAATATATAGGTTTACTTGCAGAAATATTGTTCAAGTAATAAAAGAATGCTACATAAGCATTTCTAGCCACTTTAATTAATTAAATTAAAAGGGTAAAACCTTATTAAATTGTGACACTACTTTAAATCACATTCCCATGGACTACAATATGTAGTGATGACATGTGTCGACATGATCCCATGTTTAGTTTGGAGAATATTAAATCTTAAGTAGTTTTGCAATGAGTAGAAATTACTTTTCCAAAAATAAAAAGAATTAAACCAAGCCTTAACCTTGTAATGTTAGAGATGATGCTAGATCAGCTATAGGACCTTTGTGTGTGATGATTGCAAGTAGTTAAGTATTGTTTGGTGATTGTGTACCTCGTATTTATTCATAGACGCTAGTACCGACCAAGGATACGAGAAGGAAGGAGGATACTACGAAGAAGAAGCCGAGGAGAACTTCAACCACTGCTCTGCACAAGGCAAGCCTAATACTACTAGTGAATGTGCAAGCTAACACTTGCACTTTAGCAAGCTTATACTGATATTGATGCAAGCTAACCCTTGCAAAATACCCTACTAATGCCACAAACCCATACTTGTGCTATGACTACTATATGCCTTAAGCATATGTGACCATACACACTTGATAAACCAATCCTAGTTTTATGTGCAAGATTCTTACTTTATTTCTTTATCAAAGCTTACTTAGAGTCTACTTAAGAGTTTGGTAGATATTAGACAGTTGCGGAAGGTTGCATAAAGAGCATAAAATTTGGCCTAAGCTAGAAAAACTTGATATCATCCTAAGATATAAGGTTGCACTTAGTGGAAACTCCACTAGTTACCACCCCTCATTGGTGCCTACCCCCACTTATAGATGTTAGTGCTAAGCATAAAACTTGATTAACTTAGATGGGAATACTTGGTGAAAATGGTTATGAAAACCTTAGAATGATGGATCATTCTACTGAGATGTTTTGACATGTGTTTCTGAACACCATATGATTTTGGTGATGAAAATGATGAGGCATGAGCCTTAGCCCTTTATAAAACTGATGGTTGTCTGGATGCGATACTATTCCAATTTTATCGTACAACCACAATACCCGAAGATTGGGTAGGGCTTGACTGGAAACTTATATTCCTTAGTATTAGTTCCCTCACGGCCAAGGTCTGAGCTGAGGCTACCTTGTGAAGATTGTCCACCTGTGCAGTACCCAAGATGACAGTTGGTCATGGTTGGGAGGCCAAACTCATAGGAGAGGTGCTTATACTAGGACGAGTAATTGAAAGGTTAGGATTGATTATCCGCATACTGAGTATGGTGAATTCAGGATTTGTTCCTGACAGATGTATCGAATGTTGTGGTGAAAGTGTACAATCTCTGCAGAGTGTCAAACTATTCGAATAGCCGCGTCCGCGGTTATGGACAGTTGGAGTGGCCATACTGTTCCCCGTCAGACTT
Organism: Avena sativa; assembly: GCA_916181665.1. NCBI lineage: Eukaryota > Viridiplantae > Streptophyta > Magnoliopsida > Poales > Poaceae > Avena > Avena sativa. The sequence goes on from OV702297.1 coordinate 78,788,094, forward strand.
TTCAAAATGACTTGTGAAATGAATTGAGACTATGACTTGACCACAACAGAGTTGTGACCTGAGTTACAAGATCCCACTTAGGAGTTATAAAATTGTGACTAGCTTTGGAACTGAGTAGAGGTAAATCTGGCTTTTTGCAAAACAACCTTAGAGCCTAGTGTCCCAGAATCCAAAAACCCCTTACCTGTTAGTATTAGTTTGCAAGTACTTAAAGAGTACTCATGGCTTTGTCCCTGGCTATTCCCATGGCCAGACTATGAAGAGGAGTACCTGGAAGATGGACCCCAGGAAGGTTACGACAACTAGGATCATCTCCCATCGTCAGCATTGCCTGTGACCCCGAAGATGGAGCTTCGCCTACGCTACCGTTATTATTACGTATTCCGCTGCTTGATGTTGTATTAAGAAATGGATCATGAGATCCCTATTTGTGTAAGAACTTCTGTATCGTTTGTAATGGATGATGTACTATGGTATCCAATTCTGTTATGTCTCGCAAAAATGGTAATCCTGGGATTGCGATGTATGGCATAACAGGCATCCAGGATTGAAAAATCCGGGTGTTGACAAGTACTTATCGGTGTCCCCGGTTATGGACAACTCTGAGCAACTAAGGCCTGAAGCTATGGAAGATCTCGACATTCCAATTTCTCAAAGTAAAACTTGATGGTGACAACAAGGGGTTTGAAGCACTTGGAGTTTTCCAAGGAGTTCAGAAAGATTTTCAAAAGAGCAAAACTATTTTGGAAAAGATAGGAGAAAACTATATTGCTTTCTGCAAATGAGCCTAAACCCTACTTAGCCAAATATGCATGTAATGATAGGATGCACTTATTTCTACATAGTAGTGAAACTTGCCAATACAATTCAAATGTATGACCCTTGTGGCTGTAACTTATTATGTTGCAGGTTTGTTTGATGTTAGTGAAGTGTGTTAAATAGGATTACAACTCTACAACCAACATGACTGCCCGTGGCACTTTGAAGTTGAAGGACTCCATGCTATATAGTTATTTCTGCTGCATTGTAATGAGATAGCCAAATGAGCTATGTAAGATGTAATGTATTATTTTATTCCTAGTTATAAAGTTGTATTATGACCTTTGTTTCTTGATATTACATCTTAAACTGTGGATGCTAGCTATTGATCCAGGGACTAGCATTGTAAACACAGGGATCTCTACCTTATCAGGTTGGGACCTCTACAGATGGTATCAGAGCACTGTGTTGCCTGTAGGATTGTAACCCTAGGATTGGACAAAACCCCTTAGAAAAATAGGAGTTGTATTTGTTCCAAACTTATTTACAAACAATCTTGTAAACTCTTTTCTCAACCTTTTTTGTTTTGATTCTACATCTCTTCCTTTTCAAATTGATGGACAAAAACTTCAACTTGAGCAAAGACTTCAACATCACCAATGACTTGAACTTGGACATCACTAAGGACTACAAGAGAGACAAAATATTACTCAAGACTTGGAGACTAAGGAAACACAACTTAGAAGGAACCATCATCACCTTGAAGCTTTGTGACCAAGATGCAAGAATATTTCCAAGGAAACCATGATCTTGTTCAAGAAGAGACAACCAAGAAGAATGGAATGATCACAAGTGAAACCTATAGTTGGACCACCATACTAGTGTTTAGATTAGATCATATATTGATCACACCAACTTATGTGGTGTAGGAAAAATATTTTGTTGCCTAAAAATATGCTAGAATCTTGTTGTTTGAGTGGATTGTTGATTGTGATTGCTTGTGTGAATTGTTGTTTGTGAGTAGACTTCTTCCCTAGAAATCTTTTGCCTATTCTAATCCCAATCGAACCCAAACAGATGACTACTCCAAGAGACTCCAACATCAAGGATGGTAACAACAACCAAGAGATACACATGATGTAATCTAGTTGAAAATCTTTTAAGGGTGGTAGTACCCTAGTTGTCTTGAAGCCAACTTGTAACCTCTAGCCTTCCCAAATCTTGGGACGAGATTTCTTTTAAGGGTGGTAGCCTGTCACATCCCAAAATTTTCCAAATTTTGAAATGTGAAAAATAAATAAACAAAAGAAACAATTGTTGAAATTTATGGGGAAAAGAAATTTTTTTGCTTCTAATTGGAAACATTAAAATCTTTTAACCTATTACAAAAGTTTTCCCCCAAATAAAGGTACTCCTTAAAATAAAAATAGCATTTAACAAAAACCCTAAGATCAAGCATCAAGATTATCCATATATCTCCTCTACTTAAAAATTTTAGTTTGCAAGGTTCCCCTTCAAATCTTTTTCACAAACTTCCAATATTTGAAAATTTATTTTTAATCTTGAGGAATGTTCTCAACCAAAAACCATCTATACATCTCAACTACCTCATTTACATTTTTCAAACAACCGTTGTTTTGTTTTGAACCAAAATAAAAGCAAAGAGTCTTGTTTTAAAATAAGCACCATAGCTTATGTGAGCTATTTTAAAATTTTATAAAATTATCCTCTCATATTTTCAAACTTTAATTCATGATTATCCATGTAAAGTGGAACTAAATTGAATCAAGTTCAAATAAGGAAAGAATCCAAGTCATTCCAAATATATTGCCCTACAACTAGACCAATATCGCACACATGCAATCGTACAATAATTAACTAATTAATAATTGAGAAAATTAAATATTTCCAAATATATAAAATTTATGTCCTAAAATATTGCCCATGAATTTACAAACCCGCAGAAATTTGAATCGGTAAATTCGGAGCTCTAAATCAAAAGTTATGAAATAATTAAGAAATAGAAAAAAAATATAAAACAAAAAAATAAGCCGGCCATGCCAGCCAAAATGGGCCGGCCCAACCAGGCCGATCGGCCAGGAGCGCACCACCACCACCTACATACACACGAACGAGGAGGAGGTTGCTCTTCATTTCATTTGTATCTAATGCTTCTAAATGACTCTCAATTGCCCTCCTAAACTGCACTAAATACCCCCTAATTTCTTTTTCTCTTTAATCTCCTTTAATCCAGCCCCCACCCCCCTCCTATTAAACCCCACTACAGGAAAGTTCAAAGTTTTCAACTCATCATACCTCCATTTTCGTCCAAAATTCTTCCCAATCTTCTCCACCAAAATAGACCTTCAAGACAACCTCGGATCTTGGCGGCTTGAAGACGGAAGTTGTTCCCCTCGTCAAGACGGTTCCATCCCCGCTGGTTTCACCTCATTTCATTCATCGAGCAGAGAGAAAAACACGGTCAAAGATTCAGATCTTAGAAGGTATAATCCATTTTATGCCCACGTCGTTTCTCCAAACACAATTTCCTTTAAACAGTAGATAAATCTAGTTGTTATCTACAACTTTTATGTAGAAAGTTCTTCCATCCGAGCAACTTTTTCTGTAGTCAAATCTGACATCATCATGACATCAGCGTAGTCAACAGTCTACTTAGTCGGATTAGTCAAAGTCAATTTCAGTCAATTCCCGAGTTTGACTTTTCCAGATTTTAGTATGAACTTGTATAATTCATAGAAAAAGATTTAGAAGTCCAAAAATTATAAATTTGGTATCCCTGAAAAGCTGAGATTCTGTAGAATCCATTTCTGCAATAATATTACTTATTCTCTGTACAAAAATTTGATTTATAAATTAAATGGTTTAATTGGTCATTTTCACCATAAAAATTATATATTTAGTTCTGTATATCCAAATTTAGCAAATAATATGTCTATGGATTCACAAAAACGAGTAGAACACAGTGGACCCATAATTCGGTATTTTTGAGTCTGTTAAAATCATGTTTTATACAGAACCATTTGTGGACTATTTTGAGTATAAAAATTGTTGTGTAAATTATTTTTAAGTGAATCCTTTTGCAAATGGTTGTATATTGAACCCTCTATACATTAAGAGAAAAATATAATTTTATTATATTATAATAATACCATGGAAAGTATTTAGTGAGAACGTACTTTCCAAGTGTTAGAAAATATTGCTAATTGCTACAATTGCACAAATGGTTACATTTGTAATCTTGAAAATATAAAATGTTCAGAAATCACTTAGTAATGTTCAGAACCTTGTTATACAAATTTGTACAATAAAAATTTCCATCTTGCATGTTTGCATACTTTGCATGATTTTTGTGTTGCCATTAGTGTTGATCTTGTGTATGTTTTGTCTTGGTTGTTTTGCTTGATAGATTGTGTTGATTGTCAAGTGTGTTATTGCGAAGAGTGTACCAACACCACCAACTATTAAGGCAAGTGACACTATCATCCATGTCCTATTATTTTCATTACACTTAGTGGATTTTTGTAGTATGCATGATAAGACTACTATATTTCTATGCTATGCTAGGTCCTATTAGGAAATCCATCTTCCTTAGTGAAAACATCAACATCATAGATGAAGAGAGAAATCGGAAGCTATATCGCCAAGTATGATATATGTCAGCGAGTCAAAGCAGGACATCAAAGACCCGCTAGATTGTTGCAACCTTTGCAAATTCCGGAATGGAAATAGGATTCTGTAGGAATGGACTTTATCACTGGACTACCTACTTCTAGTAGGGGAAATGACTCTATTTGGGTCATAGTGGACAGATTGTCCAAAGTCGCCCATTTCTTGCCCATCAAAACCACCTATCAGAGTTCGAAACTAGCGGGGTTGTACATCGCTAGAATCATCAGTTTGCACGGAGTCCCTAAGAACATAGTATCGGATCGAGGAACTCAGTTTACCTCGAGATTCTGGAAGAAAGTTCAAGAAGGTTTAGGAACCCGCCTAAATTTTAGTACCGCGTATCACCCTCAGACCGATGGACAAACGGAGCGAGTAAATCAAATACTCGAAGATATGCTTAGAGAATGTGTGCTAGAATATGGATCCAAGTGGGAAGACTGTCTGCCGTTTGCAGAATTTTCGTACAACAATAGTTACCAAGCCAGTTTGCAAATGGCCCCATTTGAATTCATGTACGGAAGAAAGTGTCGCACCCCTTTGAACTGGTCGGAAGTAGGAGAGATTCAGATCTTCGGACCCGACATCCTACGAGAAGCAGAAGAGAAGGTTCACAAGATTCGTGAGCACCTCAAGACAGCCCAATCCCGACAAAAGAGTTATGCCGACAAGAGACGTCGAGACCTCGCCTTTAATATAGGAGATTTTGTTTATCTAAAAGTGTCGCCATTGAAGGGAATGCAACGTTTCCAACTCAAAGGAAAGTTAGCCCCCAGATATATCGGACCTTTCAAAATTCTGAACCGTCGAGGAGAAGTATCGTATCAACTGGAACTACCTGAAGAGATGTCAGCTGTGCACAATGTGTTCCATATCTCATTACTTCGCAAGTGTCTCGAAGTCCCCGAGAAGACCGAAGTGTTCAAGAATATCGATCATCGGACCATAGAGATCAACGATGACCTGACCTATCCCGAAGTACCCATCCGCATTTTGGAAGAAGCTTTTCGAACTACCCGAACCAAAAGCATCAAGTTTCTCAAGATTTAGTGGAGCAACCATACAGAAGAGAATAAGATTACTTATTCTCTGTACAAAAATTTGATTTATAAATTAAATGGTTTAATTGGTCATTTTCACCATAAAAATTATATCTTTAGTTCTGTATATCCAAATTTAGCAAATAATATGTCTATGGATTCACAAAAACGAGTAGAACATAGTGGACCCATAATTCGGTATTTTTGAGTCTGTTAAAATCATGTTTTATACAGAACCATTTGTGGACTATTTTGAGTATAAAAATTGTTGTGTAAATTATTTTTACGTGAATCCTTTTGCAAATGGTTGTATATTGAACCCTCTGTACAGTAAGAGAAAAATATAATTTTATTATATTATAATAATACCATGGAAAGTATTTAGTGAGAACGTACTTTCCAAGTGTTAGAAAATATTGCTAATTGCTACAATTGCACAAATGGTTACATTTGTAATCTTGAAAATATAAAATCTTTAGAAATCACTTAGTAATGTTCAGAACCTTGTTATAAAAATTTGTACAATAAAAATGTCCATCTTGCATGTTTGCATACTTTGCATGATTTTTGTGTTGCCATTAGTGTTGATCTTGTGTATGTTTTGTCTTGGTTGTTTTGCTTGATAGATTGTGTTGATTGTCAAGTGTGTTATTGCGAAGAGTGTACCAACACCACCAACTACTAAGGCAAGTGACACTATCATCCATGTCCTACTATTTTCATTACACTTAGTGGATTTTTGTAGTATGCATGATAAGACTACTATATTTCTATGCTATGCTAGGTCCTATTAGGAAATCCATCTTCCTTAGTGAAAACATCATAGTTGTAGTATGCTTAGCCCTGCTATATACTTGGGGTGGAATACCATATCGGGATTTCATGAAGTGTTGGAAAAATATATGTTCTATATAATAAAACAAGTACTCAATGAACCACCTGGGTGGAAAGAGGATACTCACTTTGGACAAGGTGGCAACAAAGGGAACCATGTTTATATGGCTATCTTTTGTATGTGAACTAGAAGAAAACCACCCAGGGACTTAGAGATTGAACATGTTTCTCGTACAGTGGCTTCCGTGTACAGCCACATGCTAAATGGGCACTGGCTTAGTCAACTACATAGTGGAAGACCCATGCATTGGCATCTTCAGGTTAACTAGAATTGTGTAAGGGAAATTTATCCCTACATTGGTGCCTGGTTGACAAGCTAGCATTGTGTATTGGGAGGACTTCTATGGAAAGACTTTGTCACATTCTCGATCTGCTGGTACTCCATTTGGTGTGTATTTATGCAGGGGCCACTGGTGGAATCAAGACGAGATTGTGTCATGTGGGTAAAGTGTACAACTTCTGCAGAAGATCAAATTCTAAGTACTTAGCCGTGTCCCTGGTTACGGACAACTCTGAGCAACTAAGGCCTGAAGCTATGGAAGATCTCGACATTCCAATTTCTCAAAGTAAAACTTGATGGTGACAACAAGGGGTTTAAAGCACTTGGAGTTTTCCAAGGAGTTCAGAAAGATTTTCAAAAGAGCAAAACTATTTTGGAAAAGATAGGACAAAACTACTTTGCTTTCTGCAAATTAGCCTAAACCCTACTGAGCCAAATATGCATGTAATGATAGGATCCACTTATTTCTACATAGTAGTGAAACTTGCCAATACAATTCAAATGTATTGACCCTTGTGGCTGTAACTTATTATGTTGCAGGTTTGTTTGATGTTAGTGAAGTGTGTTAAATAGGATTACAACTCTACAACCAACATGACTGCCTGTGGCACTTTGAAGATGGAGGACTCCATGCTATATAGTTATTTCTGCTGCATTGTAATGAGATAGCCAAATGAGCTATGTAAGATATAATGTATTATTTTATTCCTGGTTATAAAGTTGTATTATGACCTTTGTTTCTTGATATTACATCTTAAACTGTGTATGCTAGCTATTGATCCAGGGACTAGCATTGTAAACACAGGGATCTCTACCTTATCAGGTTCGGACCTCTACAAAATGCAAATCCACGGAACGATTCCTTAAATCTTAGGTATTATGTTAAACTTGTAACTCAAATATCTTCCTTTATGATCTTATCATAAACCATTTATATTCTTATTACAATGATTTTGCACTTCATCTTGAAAGTCTTTGAACTTTTCAAATGTTTCATACTTCATCCTTATCTAGTAAATATTCATATATTCACTCAAATTTTCAGAGAAAGCATATGAAGTTGAAATCCATTGCTCTTGACTATACATAATGGACTTCATACAACAATATGTACAAGTTCCAATAAGCTAGTCATTTGTTACCTTTTGGCCTATGAACAAAGTTTTAATTATCTCTAGGAAAGTTTTCACAAGCGTCATTTGATCAAAAATCAAAAGACTCCAAAATTCCATCCACATGGAGTTTCTTCATGTTTTCTTTCCAATATAATTTAAACGGCGATGTCACTTCCTAAGTGATCTTTTAATCATTTTGTCTTTTGACATTTTTAGCACTAGTTTATGGATGTGGTTCTCCAACGAGATTTGTAAATCATCCATCTTTTATGGATTACGGCGATTATTTGAACAACCCTTTTGTTCTCATAATACCTGATAAAACAAACCTTGAAGGAAACCTTTGATGTTTAACAAGCAACACAATAACCCTTTATTTGTTCTCGATGAACATCATCACATTTCTTTTGCTAGTTACTTAGGCCATTGTAGTTCATGAATTCTGTTGTTTCGTATGACGATTCATACCAACAAATTTAGTATCAAATACTTAAGAACCACATTGTTTAATTAGAAAAGAATATAGCCATAACATGTATATCATCTATATACTTAAGCTGAACAATTCTAGTTTTTTCTTTTCTGCCATATATTTATGAGATTCTCTTTCAGTATTTCCTTTTCTGTTTGAAAGAATTTATCAACATCAATAGTGGAGCCATATACATGACACATAGTCCAAAGCATGTATAGTGAAATACTAATGTCTTTTGTCATGCACTTTGAAGTAGATCACCATCATCAAATGTTTGGTGTTCTTTCAAATTCCTTTCTTTAGTAATCTCTTGGTGCAGTAAACATTTTACCTACATCAAATATTCAACCTTCTCACGGAATCACGAGTATAATGTTGCTCTCCAAAACCTTTTGGAGGATTAGGACAACTAGTGTCTCCAACTTTTTGCAAATTCTCATCAAATATGAGAATATGACTTCTGCCATATTATACTCTATCATGTTGCAACCAAAACTTTGTTTCAGATATCACAATATCTTCCACACATCATGGTTTCTGAAACAACTCTTTCAGATCCTAGATAACCTTGATATTAAGACAATCCTTTGAATATCAAGAATCATGGAGACAAACATGATACTCATACACTAACACATGGAATTGTCACTCTTGATTTAATACCAATTATTAAACTTCATGGAGTAACCGGATCTTACTAAAAGTTTGCCATAGGACTTTTAAACTTTAGATTAACACTTCAAAACAATACGATACCAGTTCGTAAAGTAACTAACCAGATGTAACATCCCTAAAATCATGTTTCAAAACTCATGCATATCATCCATTCATCCATGATCATTTAGGGTTCCTTTTCAAAAACCAATTCAAAAACAGGAGCATCTGGTGCTCATTATTTTATGTAAGCAGGACAATGGTCCAATGCTACTCTCCAATTGAAAGATTAATTGTTTTTAACCAAGCTTTGCTTGCTCTCATGTTGTTTTGATTGAATGATAGTGCTTGGACCAAAGTTTACAAAACAGATTTGGTTTTAAAACATTTTCAAAACTTATTCAAATCAAGTGCTATAGCACTGTTTATTTTGTTTAATCAAAGGGACCAAGCTAGTACAGAGAGACCACATGGTTTTATACCCAAAAATGTGAGTGTTACACTCTACAAAAATCCAGAAAAGATTTGAATTCAAATGGCTTTTGAATTTATTTGTAAATGGATCCAGAAAATTAAAACAGAATTAGAAAAGGAGTAAAGAAAAGAAAAAGGGCCAGTGTCGCCAATCTGGCCCAACATTGGATCCAGCCCAACAACCAGCCCACCCGGGGTTTCCCTTTCCCTCTGTTTGTCACCCGCGTGAGTACCCCCCTCTCACTGACGCCCCAGACCCACCTGCCCCGTCATCATCGTCCCCAAACCCCGCCCACGACCGAGCCCTCTGCCGTTTCCTCCCCGCGTCTTTGCCGTTGATTGAGCGAGTAAATGCCGTTGATTCGTCAAGTAACTCCTCGCCCAGCTCCGGCTACTTAAGCCCAAAGTCCCTGCTCCATTTCCCCCCACTCAATTTCCTCTGAACGCCGCCAGGCTGCTCACTTTCCTCTCCACATCGCCGCTGTCCCCACGAACTCCGGCGACCGATTGTGGTAAGCCTCGTGCGCGCCTCCCTCTCTAGTTCACGCGAGCTGCTTCGCAACCATCTTGCGCTCCTTCTGACACCTTTGGTTCGTCTTGTACTGCCCCAGGTCGCCGAGTCCGTCGAGCACCGCAAACTACCGACGCCATCTCCAACTCCGACCAGGAATTACGGTGAGGTTCGACCGCCCCGTGCCTTTCCCTTGACCCTAACTTGTTCGCCTGAACGTCGTGCACACACTGATGCCTTCCGTTTGTATTAGGGCGGATCAAAACATCGCCAACGTTGCCGTCCACCTAAGCCCGACGCTGCCCCCGACTCCGACGAGCTTCCACGGCCACAGCAACACGCCCCCGTTCCCACGATGACCATGTTGAGCTCCCTCGTGCACGTGCGAGTCTGGTAAGCATCACCACTTCCCCCAGCCCTCGCTAGATTCGCCGATCCATCGCCGGTAGAGCCGTCGCCGCCGTTCTGGCCATTTGCACCGCCGAGTTGTGGTCAAAGCGATTAGATCCACTGGATCTAGATCCAGTGGTTGAGATTAGAAGCCAGGCGAAGAGGTATGGGTGGATCTGAGCCGCAGATGTTAAGTAGATCTGACGGTGCACGAGCACGATCCAGCGCGAAGTGGTACCAACCAACCAGAAGCTGCCGTGTGGCACGAGTTTCGTTTTAAAAATTTGAATTAGATCAATTAGATGGTTAAACTTGTTTAAATCATAACTTTTGATTCCCATGTCCAAATTTGACAAATTTTATATCAATGGAATCAGGAGAGAAAATCCTTTCAATTTATGCAATGTGTTTAAAGTTTTGCGTCTGTCAAAATGGTTGTTTTCACAGAAACATGTGTAGGCCTATTTTGTGTATATTAATTATTTGGAAAAGTTTTTGCTAATCAAATAAAGTTTATTTTGGCTTGTTTTGTACTTGTTTATGTTTCAGTACTATGCACTTGTCTTGTTTGGTGTAGAAAATCATCACATGGCATATTGCATACATTCATGTATTTTTGCTTGTATAAATTGTATATATGATTTTGTGCCATTATTTTATGTGTAGATTTTGGTGCAAATAGTGATTGTGATTGTGATTGTGAGGATTGTTGCTACTCCCCAAAAGGCAAGTGGTACTTCATGATTTTATTCCTATGTTTTCAACTATGCATTAGAAATATTTTGCTAGCCTTGCATGAATATTTTGATATATATACTATGCTTGGGAAATCCTAGTAGTTATAGAATTGCTAGAAATTTCTAAGTTAAGATTCTTGTCAATACCATGCTTAGCATAGCTAGTAGCAACCAAGGGTGGTTATATATTCATGCTATGATAAAATATTTCTAAGTCTTTGGACTTATGTTTTTGCTTAATAAAACAACTAAGTGAATGAATCACCTGGGTGGAATGGTTGTGAATGGGTTATGTTGAGTGGTTACACAAGGCCCATTTCTATGGTTTACCTTGTGTATCTCACTTGTGGAAAGCCACCCAGGAACAAAGGGATTTGAGATGCCATATGTTAAGAAGCTTCTAGTGCAACCACTTGGCAATATGGGCTCTACCTGGATCATATAGGTTGCAATAACTTAGCCATTTGGACAGTTGGTGGTAGTGGGATGATAGGTTGGAGCGCGTCAATTTGGTCTAAGGGAATACTTCTGAAAGTTCCTGTCTTGGTGAAAATCAAGTCTTGTGGGGAAAGTGCACAACCTCTGCAGATGGAAGAATCTAAGTACTTAGCCAAGTACCTGGTATTGGACAACTTGAGCATCAAGACATGGAAGCTATCAAGAATATCCTCATCCCTATTTCTTAGTAAAAACTTGTGGTTGAACAAGGGTGAAGGTTCCCCAATTTCTATTGGTGGTTCCTTGGGAAAGTTTTTGTCAAAGAAAAACTTAGTGATTTCAACTAATAGGTAAAACCTATTTTGAGCAAAGAAAGCCTAAGCTACACTTAGCAAAATGCATATAGTATCTAGTCTACCAATATTCTACTAAGGTATCACTTGCCAATACTATTCCAATGTATTGACCCACTGTGGCTGTAACTTGTGATGTTGCAGGTTATTCTGATGATGATTAGGGGTTATGAGTCTACACTCAACATGCTTGCCTGTGGCACATGAAGATGAAGACTTATTTATCTTATTACATATTTGAACTCTTGTACTAGTCCTATGGCCATGGAGTTTGTAAAAGACTATGTTTGTCTCTGGAATGACTTGTAATAATGACCTTTGTTTCTATGTACTTCATCTTAAACTGTGGATGCTAGCATTGATCCAGGGACTAGCATTGCAATCACAGGGATCTTTTCCTTTATAAAGGAGGGATCTTACAGATGGTATCAGAGCACTGTGTTGCCTGTAGGATTATGACCCTAGGATTGGAAACCACTAAGGAATTTTTTTAACAAACTTCCACACTTGTCTTTTCTTCTCGTAAACTTTTCTAATCTTCTTTCTCATCTCTATTTGTAGATGAACTCCATCAACGAAGCCGTGAGGAAGAGACCACTCATGACTATGACTTTGGAGTGTGAGACAGAATTCCCCAAGGCTCTCAAGGACCTCATGGTTGCCATGGGAATACATGGTGCAGCTGTGTACAAAGGTTTTCCTATGATGGATGAAGGAGTTGAGTACTGGTGGGTGCAACTTCACTTGTATAAAAACAAGGAAGACAACCACAAGGAATCAGGATTCTGCATGGTCACCAACTCAGTGATGCACACTACATTCTTTGATTCAGCAAGGGATGCAGCTTGGAAAGCCATCAAAGAACTTGGTGATAGAATCAAGTGCAGAATGCTCAACACCCAGAATGACCTTAAGGAAGAAAAGAAGCATACCCAAGAGTTAGAGGCTACCAACCAAGGTTTAAGGGAGGACATCATAGACTTAGCAATGGAGTCATGTGATCTAGATAGACAGATTGCCTCTAGGGATGCCCTGTTAGCCAACTTGGCAAGTGAGATGGGATTGTAAACGTACTTCGTTAGTTGGACCACCACACTTACCATTTTATTTCCCAAATGTTGTTTAGAATAAGTTGAACCTTGGTTGTTTGTAATGAATCCATGTATGCCATGACTTGGTGTGTTTTGATTTCCAAAGATATGCATGTGATACCTTGTCTTGTGATTTATCTTAAATTGTGTTGATTTTAAAATTTTCCTATCTTATTAAATAGATGCCTAATGTTACTATCAGCACGGCTGAAGAGTTCAAGGGAACTCGTTTTGGCACTCGTATTATTGAGCTCACTAGTTTGCTCAATCTCCCACTTCCTACCATCATGATGCTTCCCCTCACCAAGTTTGAGAGGAAAGACCTTTGGGGCTTCAAGGTTAATCAGCCAGGATGCCAGACTGAGCCTGCCACGGAGGCCATCATCTTCAAGCTCATGCATGATGACAAGGAGAGATGCCTAGAGGTAGTCTTGCAGGATTTGCTTGGACGTTTGCTAGGGACACTCTCTCGAGAGGTTAGAGGTACTCACTTCCACGCCTTTGGTAGACATGATGAGGATGGTGAGGCCATTGACTTTGAGGATACTTTGAGAGAGACGGCAGAGCCGATTCGTCTATACCTCCAGGACTTAGAGGTTCTTCTTAGGCACCTAGATACTGATAGGACCAACGTCATGCTCAGCAATGACGAACTCCAGGTGCAGCTTCGTGAGAAGGACAAGCTCTTCGCGGAGCAAGATGAGATAGTCAAGGAGATGGAGGCCAATTTTGAGAGTCAGGATAGAAAGTTCAAGAGTCAAGAGAAGCGAGTCCAAGATAGGAACAAGAGGATTCGAGACATGACTGTAGAACTAGAGGCCAAGGACTTCGAGCTCGAGCATCAGCAAGGTGTGATTGAGAGGCTTCGTGCACAGAAGGGGGCTCTCAAAGCCAAAGTAGATACCTTGACCACCAATGTCGAGGAATACAAGACCGCTATGGAGAATGCAGGTCTTACACTTGTTGATGAGGAGGTTGATGAAGAGGAGTAGTGATGGCTACTCATTTACCATTTATTTACTATGCTTTTGATTATTGATTCGCAATGACCATCCAACATGTGGATGGCTTGCTATTGGTGTGTTTACTTTTTCAAAAACTTACTGTCTGTGTTGTTGAACCTTTTACTATTATGATGCATGTTTGGTGATTGTGTATGTGATGTATTGTGCATGTTAGCATCTATGGATATCTCATTCTTATCTCTATTGAACAACCACAGATGCCTCCCCGACGTGCCAATCCCAACCCCAACAACAACAACATCACCCCTGAGATGCAGCAGATGATGAAAACTCAGACTCAGTTGATGCAAATGATGACCACGTTCATCCAGAATCGGAACAACAACAACAACAATAATAATAACAACAACAACAATCAGAACAACCCACCGGGTTTTGACATGCTTACCAGGTTCTTAAGACTAAGGCCAACAAAGTTCTCAGGAACTACTGATCCTATGGTGGCCAATGATTGGCTACGCTCTGTGAACAAGGATTTGGTAACTGTTGGCCGTACTGATGAAGAGAAGGTCAGATTTGCAGCACACCTGTTGGAAGGACCAGCAACCACTTGGTGGGATAACTTCCAGATCACCACTCCCATTGCGGATGTGACATGGGCTATCTTTGAAGATGGTTTCCGTACTGCTCACATCTCATCCGGAGTGATGAGTTTGAAGAAGAAAGAGTTCCATAACTTGAAGCAGCGCCACCGCAGCGTGGCTGAATATATTGAGGAGTTCAACAATCTGGCGCGATATGCACCGCATGAAGTTGACACTGATGCTAAGAGGAAGGAAAAGTTCCTTGAAGGATTGAATGATGAATTAAACCTGCAGTTAGCTGTGGCCTATGTTCCCACATAGCAGTCTCTTTGTGACAATGCTTCTATTTTGGAGAGCAAGATGAAACAAGTTGAAAGCAGGAAGAGAAAGCACTCTGACAAGCACATCTCGGGATCATCTCCCAAGTGTTCCCATTATGATGATAGTGGGAGTTCTGGATCCCACAAGCATGGGAAGTTCAACAAGCACCACAACCACAACCGTTATCATGACAAAAAGCACCACCGTAGTCATGACAACGATAAGTACAAGAATCACAAGGGTGGATATAAGAGCCACCACAATGGAAGTGGAAGTGGCAGTGGAAGCCAGCCTGTCAAGAAGGATCTTAGTCAGGTTGAATGTTTCAAGTGCAAGAATATGGGGCATTATGCAAATGAATGCCTAGAAAAGAAAGTTGAAGGACCCAATAAGCCCAACCCTTTTCAAAAGGGACAAGTGAACCACATTAATGTGGAGGAGATCTATGAGGAATCTGATGCTGTTGCTGGTAAGTTGAAACTCAATTCTATTCCAGCACTTGTTCTTTTTGATACTGGTGCATCACATTCATTCATATCAAAAGCATTTTGTTGATAGAAATGGGTTTCCAACTGAAAACATTGGGTGTCCAATAAAAGTAAGTTCTCCTGGTGGAGATATGATAGTAAGTCTTGGATGCCGGGATCTAGTGATAGAGTTTGGAAAACATAAGTTTCCAGTGAGTCTGATAATCCTAGATTCCCAAGGACTGGATGTAATTTTGGGAATGGATTGGATGACCAAGTATGAAGGAGTACTAGATTGTGCCAATCGTACTGTTGCACTCACAACCCCGGAAAAGAAACGGATTAGATTCAAATCTAACTTTAAATCAAAAGGAAGTAAGCTAAATTCTCTTAAGGGGGTTAGCATAGACAATGTGCCTATTGTGAGTAAATATCCTGATGTGTTTCCGGAAGAATTGCCGGGAATGCCACTAGATAGAGATGTGGAATTTCTTATTGACTTGCTACCAGGATCTGGACCAATAGCAAAGAGACCATACAAGATGTCAGTTGATGAACTGAAAGGACTCAAGAAACAACTTGGAGAACAGTTGCAGAAAGGTTTTATCCAACCAAGTTCTTCATCTTGGGGAGCACCAATTTTGTTTGTGGAAAAGAAAGATAGAAGTCAAAGGTTATGCATAGATTACCGTTCACTCAATGAGGTGACTATCAAGAACAAATACCCTTTGCCAAGAATCAATGACTTGTTTGATCAGTTAGAAGGAGCTTGTGTGTTCTCAAAGATTGATCTCCGGTCAGATTATTTCCAGCTCAAGATAAGGGAACAAGACATACCTAAGACAGCTTTCACCACAAGGTATGGATTGTATGAGTATACCGTGATGCCATTTGGTTTGACCAATGCACCAGCATACTTCATAAATATGATGAACAAGGTGTTCATGGAATTCCTTGATAATTTTGTTGTCGTTTTCATTGATGACATTTTGATCTACTCCAAGAGCAAAGAAGAGCATGAAGGACATCTACGTTTGATACTTGAAAAGCTTAGAGAGCATAAGCTGTATGCCAAATTCAGCAAGTGTGAATTTTGGTTAAATGAAGTTGGTTTTCTTGGACACATTGTGTCAGGAGATGGTGTAGCAGTTGATCCTGCTAAAGTTTCAGCTGTAACTGAATGGGAATCTCCCAAGTCAGTGAAAGTGGTTCGTAGTTTCCTTAGCTTGGCAGGATACTACAGAAGATTTATTGAGAATTTCTCCAAGGTAGCTAATCCTATGACATAACTGCTAAAGAAAGACAAGAAATTTGCTTGGTCTGAAGGTTGTGAACTCAGCTTTCAAGAATTGAAGAGGAGACTAGTGACAGCACCAGTCTTATGTTTGCCAGATTTGGAGAAAGATTTCCAAGTATATTGTGATGCCTCTCATCATGGATTAGGTGCAGTACTTATGCAAGAAGGGAAAGTTGTGGCTTATGCCTCGAGACAACTCAAAACTCATGAAGTAAACTACCCTACTCATGATTTAGAGTTAGCCTCTGTTGTCCATGAACTCAAAACATGGAGACATTATCTTTTGGGAAAGCGATGTGAAGTGTTCATAGATCACAAGAGTTTGAAGTATACCTTCACCCAGAAATAAATTAACATGAGACAAAGAAGATGGCTAGAACTCATCAAGGACTATGACTTGAGTTTGCAATACCACCCCGGTAAAGCAAATGTTGTAGCGGATGCTCTAAGCCGTAAAGTTTTTGTGAATGGCCTTACCAAGGGAGAATTGCCAGATGATCTGTGTGCCCAATTCAGAGATCTCAGATTGGAGATTGTGCCTGAGGGACATCTCATGTCTTTGGATGTTCAACCCACTTTGTTGGACAAGATCAAAAAAGCCCAAAAGACAGATAAGGAAATTGAAGAGATTAAGGAAAAGATTGGCAAGGGAAAAGCCAAATGATTCCATGAAGATGAATAGGGTACTTTATGGTATGGAAAACGTATCTGTGTTCCACAAGATCCGGAACTTCGGAAACTGATTTTACAAGAAGCACACAACTCACCATATTCCATTCATCCGGGTAACACCAAAATGTACATGGATATGAAAGAAAGATTTTGGTGGAATAATCTCAAGAAGGACATCACCGAACATATTGCTTTGTGTGATGTATGTAGTAGAGTGAAAGCGGAGCACCAGAAACCAGCAGGATTGTTACAACCACTACCTATTCCTGATTGGAAGTGGGACAAGATTGGCATGGATTTCATCTCCGGGTTGCCAAGGACCAGGTCAAGATATGATTCTGTTTGGGTAGTAGTGGATCGCTTAACTAAAGTGGCTCATTTCATACCCGTAAAGACAACCTATACAAGTGCTAAGTTAGCCAAGATCTATATGAGTAGAATTGTATGTCTACATGGAGTGCCCAAGAGTATTGTGTCTGATAGGGGAACTCAATTCACTTCTCATTTTTGGAGGCAGCTACATGAGTCATTGGGAACGAGGTTGGAATTCAGCACTGCTTTTGATCCACAAACTGATGGACAAACAGAAAGGACCAATCAGATTCTTGAAGATATGTTAAGGGCATGTGCTCTAGACTATGGAGCCAGTTGGGATGAAAGTCTGCCTTACGCAGAATTCTCTTACAATAACAGCTATCAAGCCAGTATTGAGATGGCACCATTTGAGTTTATCTATGGGAGAAAGTTTACCACCCCATTGCTATGGAATGGTGTGGGAGAAAGAAGTTTGTTCGAACCATAACTAATCAAAGAGGCTGAAGAGAAAGTCAAGCTAGTTAAGAACAGATTGAAGATAGCACAATCCCGACAAAAGAGCTACGCAGATCCTAAGTGTAGAGAAGTCACCTATGAAGTAGGTGATAGAGCTTATCTTAGAGTGTCACCACTTCGTGGAGTGAAGAGGTTTGGTGTCAAAGGTAAATTGGCCCCAAGATATGTTGGACCATTCAAGATTCTGAGTCATAAAGGAGAGGTAGCTTATGAGATTGAATTGCCAGAATCATTGTCTGCCGTTCACAATGTGTTTCATGTGAGTCAGCTTAAAAAATGCCATCCAGAAATGGAAGAGACTTCTTTGAAGGATACTATACCTTTGGAAGAGGTCCAATTGGAAAGTGATCTCACTTATGAGGAGAAACCTATCAAGATTCTTGAGACTGCAGAAAGAGTTACTCTGACCAAGACTATCAA
This sequence comes from Avena sativa, assembly GCA_916181665.1. Taxonomy (NCBI): domain Eukaryota; kingdom Viridiplantae; phylum Streptophyta; class Magnoliopsida; order Poales; family Poaceae; genus Avena; species Avena sativa. The sequence goes on from OV702297.1 coordinate 78,806,549, forward strand.
ATTCTGCAAAGTTCAATGGAACCATCATTCCGAAGAAGAAGCAACATGGGAAAGAGAAGATGATCTTCGGAAAGACCACCCTGACATATTTGCTATCCAACCCGAATCTCGAGGGCGAGATTCACCTTAAGGGGGTTAGATTTGTAACATCCCTAAAATCATGTTTCAAAACTCATGCATATCATCCATGCATCCATGATCATTTAGGGTTCCTTTTCAAAAACCAATTCAAAAACAGGAGCATCTGGTGCTCATTATTTTATGTAAGCAGGACAATGGTCCAATGCTACTCTCCAATTGAAAGATTAATTGTTTTTAACCAAGCTTTGCTTGCTCTCATGTTGTTTTGATTGAATGATAGTGCTTGGACCAAAGTTTACAAAACAGATTTGGTTTTAAAACCATTTTCAAAACTTATTCCAATCAAGTGCTATATCACTGTTTATTTTGTTTAATCAAAGGGACCAAGCTAGTACAGAGAGACCACATGGTTTTATACCCAAAAATGTGAGTGTTACACTCTACAAAAATCCAGAAAAGATTTGAATTCAAATGGCTTTTGAATTTATTTGTAAATGGATCCAGAAAATTAAAACAGAATTAGAAAAGGAGTAAAGAAAAGAAAAAGGGCCAGCTTCGCCAATCTGGCCCAACATTGGATCCAGCCCAACAACCAGCCCACCCGGGGTTTCCCTTTCCCTCTATTTCTCACCCGCGCAAGTAACCCCCTCTCACTGACGCCCCGGACCCACCTGCCCCGTCATCATCGTCCCCAAACCCCGCCCACGACCGAGCCCTCCGCCGTTTCCTCCCCGCGTCACTGCCGTTGATTGCGCGAGTAAATGCCGTTGATTCACCAAGTAACTCCTCGCCCAGCTCCGGCTACTTAAGCCCCACAGTCCCCGCTCCATTTCCCCCACTCAATTTACTCTGAACGCCGCCAGGCTGCTCGCTTTCCTCTCCACATCGCCGCTGTCCCGGCGAACTCCGGCGACCGATTGTGGTAAGCCTCGTGCGCGCCTCCCTCTCTGGTTCACGCGAGCTGCTTCGCAACCATCTTGCGCTCCTTCTGACACCTTTGGTTCATATTGTACTGCCCCAGGTCATCGACTCCGTCGAGCACCGCAAACTACCGACGCCGTCTCCAACTCCGACCAGGAATTACGGTGAGGTTTGACCGCCCCGTTCCTTCCCCTTGACCCTAACTAGTTCGCCTGAACATCGTGCACACACTGATGCCTTCCGTTTGTATTAGGGCGGATCAGAACATTGCCAGCATCGCCGTCCACCTAAGCCCTTCGCTGCCCCCGACTCCGACGAGCTTCCACGGCCACAGCAACACGCCCCCGTTCCCACGACGACCACGTTGAGCTCCCTCGTGCACGTGCGAGTCTGGTAAGCATCACCACTGCCACCAGCCCTCGCTAGATTTGCTGATCCATCGCTGACAGAGCCGTCGCTGCCGTTCTGGCCATTTGCGCCGCCGAGTTGTGGTCAAAGCGATTAGATCCACTGGATCTAGATCCACTGGTTGAGATTAGAAGCCAGGCGAAGAGGTATCAGTGGATCTGAGCCACAGATGTTAAGTAGATCTGACGGTGCGCGAGCACTATCCAGCACCAAGCTGTACCAACCAACCAGAAGCTGCCGCGTGGCACGAGTTTCGTTTTAAAAATTTGAATTAGATCAATTAGATGGTTAAACTTGTTTAAATCATAACTTTTGATTCCCACGTCCAAATTTGAGAAATTTTATATCAATGGAATCAGGAGAGAAAATCCTTTCCATTTATGCAATGTGTTTAAAGTTTTGCCTCTGTTAAAATGGTTGTTTTTACAGAAACATGTGTAGCCCTTTTTTGTGTATATGAATTATTTGGAAAAGTTTTTTCTAATCAAAAGTTTATTTTGGCTTGTTTTGTACTTGTTTATGTTTCAATACTATGCACTTGTCTTGTTTGGTGTAGAAAATCATCACATGGCATATTGCATACATTCATGTATTTTTTCTTGTATAAATTGTATATGTGATTTTGTGCCATTATTTTATGTGTAGATTTTGGTGCAAATAGTGATTGTGAGGATTGTTGCTACTCCCCAAAAGGCAAGTGGTACTTCATGATTTTATTCCTATGTTTTCAACTATGCATTAGAAATATTTTGCTAGCCTTGCATGAATATTTTGATCTATATGCTACACTTGGGAAATCCTAGTAGTTGTAGAATTGTTAGAAATTTCTAAGTTAAGATTCTTGTCAATGCCATGCTTAGCCTAGCTAGTAGCTACCAAGGGTGGTTATATATTCATGCTATGATAAAATATTTCTAAGTCTTTGGACTTATGTTTTTGCTTAATAAAACAACTAAGTGAATGAATCACCTGGGTGGAATGGTTGTGAATGGGTTATGTTGAGTTGTTACACAAGTCCCATTTCTATGGTTTACCTTGTGTATCTCACTTGTGGAAAGCCACCCAGGAACAAAGGGATTTGAGATGCCATATGTTAAGAAGCTTCTAGTGCAGCCACTTGGCAATATGGGCTCTGCCTGGATCATATAGGTTGCAATAACTTAGCCATTTGGACAGTTGGTGGTAGTGGGATGATAGGTTGGAGCGCGTCCATTTGGTCTAAGGGAAGGCTTCTGAAAGGTCCTGTCTTGGTGAAAATCAAGTCTTGTGGGGAAAGTGCACAACCTCTGCAGATGGAAGAATCTAAGTACTTAGCCAAGTCCCTGGTATTGGACAACTTGAGCATCAAGACATGGAAGCTATCAAGAATCTCCTCATCCCAATTTCTAAGTAAAAGCTTGTGGTTGAACAAGGGTGGAGGTTCCCCAATTTATATTGGTGGTTCCTTGGGAAAGTTTTTGTCAAAGAAAAACTTAGTGATTTCAACTGATAGGTAAAACCTATTTTGAGCAAAGCAAGCCTAAGCTACACTTAGCAAAATGCATATAGTATCTAGTCTACCAATATTCTACTAAGGTATCACTTGCCAATACTATTCCAATGTATTGACCCACTGTGGCTGTAACTTGTGATGTTGCAGGTTATTCTGATGATGATTAGGGGTTATGAGTCTACACTCAACATGCTTGCCTATGGCACATGAAGATGAAGACTTATTTATCTTATTACATATTTGAACTCTTGTACTAGGCCTATGGCCATGGAGTTTGTAAAAGACTATGTTTGTCTCTGGAATGACTTGTAATAATGACCTTTGTTTCTGTGTACTTCATCTTAAACTGTGGATGCTAGCATTGATCCAGGGACTAGCATTGAAATCAGAGGGATCTTTTCCTCTATAAAGGAGGGATCTTACACCAGAATTCTATATTTCTATCATCTCAATTATAACTAAGCGCAAGGTGGTAAACGGATGACAATGACTACAACAACTATGCAAATTCACTTTGATTTAATTTATGATAAATAGTGTTCAACTTTTAATGAAATTGCTGTTGAACTCCCACTCAAAACAATATCCCTCACGCTTCGTTTGGATGTTCATATTGGCAGGCTAGATATTATATTGGGTTGAATATCCAATATCCAGTATATTGATATTGAGCTAGAATGCCAATATTTATGTTTGGATGTTTTAAATATTCAGAAGAGAAGTAGATATTGAGATTGAATGCCAAATTCTGTTCGGATAGCCAAACTGATGAATTCTAGCTCTAGATGACTGACATCAGTTATCACATCCCCAAATTCTCCTAATTTTGGAATGTGAAATAAATAAATAAGTTTGATTGATTGTTTGACTATGTTGAAAATTCTCAAAGAGAAGAAACTTTTTGAATAGAAAATCCTCTCAACCTTGAATTCAAAATTTTATATTCTTTTGTTATGACCTAAGTAGCCATATGGATTGATTATGGATTGTAGAATTGGTGTGCAAGATTTCAAAATCAAAATCATGAAGCATTTATAAGCATTTCATTACATCCATGCAAAGATCTCACAAACTAAATCCAAATCCTGGTATCTAAATCCTATAGTTGATTCGCCCAAATGTTCCTAAGGGTAATTAAATTGACTTATTAAAACCCACTGTTGCTAAGGCATAAATTATTGATAATTATAGCCTAAAGAGATCCAATTAATACTACAAAATTTTAGAAACAAAATTGATCTCATTTGGAGCTAGTATGAAAAAGTTATGAAATAAATACAAACACATAAAGATATAAATAAAATGAAATATACAAGGATTTGTAAATTCACTACTTCCAAACTAGTAAAAAGATTACAAATTTGATCCTACAATGATCTATTCGATTTTAGAAAAATTTAGAAACAAGAATCATATCATTTGGAGTTCGTATGCAAAAGATATGAAGGAAACAAGTAAATAGAAAAAGAAAAAAAAAACTAACGAGCCGGCGGCCCAGCTAGCAAGGACCGAACCAGCCACGTACGTGACATGATCGAACCATGGAATTGCTTTAAAAAGCGTGCAATCAGTTTTTCTCTAACCTATCTCTATTCAAACTCTTATAACTTTTTATCTACAACTCCAAATTGACTTCCGTTTGTTTTTACTTGTTCTCTACTTCAAGGCCTATCTCTAAACCATCCTAAACCTCCATATAAACTCGTGGAGCCATGGCTGTACGAGTTTCTATTCTCGAAATCCCGAATCTACATATGCCCGAATCTTATTTCGCTTTTTAACCCATCTAGACTTCGTCGTTTGCCTTCGGTCAAAATAACGAAAGTTGTAGGAATCGTCGAAATCTTTCAATCCTGACAAACCTCACCTCTTTTCATCCACCACAGCCGGAGAATTTCGCATCGCAATATTTCAGATCTTACGGTGTAAATCCAAGATCTACTCGCGCTCGTTTCTTCAAATCCAAATTCCTTTGGTGAGAAGGTAGGAATAATGATTCCCCACAACTTTCATGTTCTGAGTTTTTCAATTTGACCTACGGATTTGTCTCTCTAACACAGATCTATTTCTTGTCTATTCTGAGCCAAAATCGGGTCAATCTCTTCTTCTAGCCACCGGATCCTATCCAGACGGTCGAGATCCAACCAAGCCGGTGCGTGCCATGTCGTCATCCCGGTCATCTTCATCATCAACACCACATCAACGTAAGGTCAACATCTAATCCCAGTCAGCATGCAAAGTCAACCTGTCCAGTCAGCGGAATATTCCCTGGAATATTCCGTTCGAATTTAAAATTGCACATTATAGATCTAACTTGTAAAATTCATTAGAAATTCATACCACATCCAAAAATTGCGTATAATATATCAAATTGAAGATAATTTCACGTAGAATCATCTTATCAGAATAGATCCAACTTTTACTGTACGTGATTACTGCAGTAATTTAATTAGTTTTAATGGTCTTTTAGGTTAATAAATTCATAAAAAATTATCTGTAACTCCGAAAAATATGAATAATATATCAAATTGAAGCTTCTGTAATGTACTTTAATAATATCTGGTTGGATCTAGCCTTTGCGGAATATTTACCACGTAGCAATTTAATTAGTTTTAATGGATTTAGAAGTTATTAAATTCGTAGAAAATTATTTGCATATCACAAAAATATAAATAATATACCGATAGAAAGCTGGTTCCATGTAGATCATCAATCTGCAAATGGTTCAGTAAAATACTATAAGGTTTCGCAGCAATTAAATAAATGGTTTAATGGCTTATTTAGAGTAATAAATTCATAAGAAAATAAACACTATTCAGAAAATTACAAATAATATCTCCCTGAAATCAAAATTCCGTGGAGATTACAGATATAATTTTAGTTTGATTTTTAGGCAAAAGAAACTGTATGAATCATTTAAAACCCATTAAACACTATTTAAATCATACAAAAAGATCTATAACTCCGATTAGGGTGAATCCAACACCTACTGGTTCGTATTAACGTCGTTTATCCATTAAACCCAAGAAACAAATTTAATTCTACAGTTAGAACAAACGTTACAACAGAACTATCAAAACCCTTATATTGGCAAGTAATTATTAATAACAAGTACCCTATTGCATTAAATGAACTCATACATGCATCATATGATATATTAATATTCATACAACTAATTATACCCATTGTGTAATGTTAAATCATCATGCATGTTTTCGATCATCCTTGTTGTGTTTGCTATGTTTGCAATTGTTTTGATTGGAACTACCTTGTCCTCGTATTAGATTGTTCGGAGAGTGCGATTGCTGCGGAGAAATACAATCAACACCCATATTATCAACATAAGGCAAGTTACACCACTTGTTCATATTATCGTCCCAGTTTTGATTCTATGCATGTGATGTTCAAAATTCTGTAGTATGCATGTGTAGGATGTTCTAGTAGAATTTTTCCTTAGTATTATTTTGCAAGTGCGATGATTTTGTAGTATGCCATGAGTAGCTCTATACTTAGGATTTCCCATCCTAATAGGTTATCCCTGTTTTTGCTAAGTATTACTTGCTATGCTATATATACAAAGTACCGTTGGGGGGTTCGAAAGACAAATAATTTTTCTAAGTATAAAGGGATCTCTAGAGCAAACTTTTCTTCTCAAATCCACTTCAAAATAAAACTAAGTTTTCTTCTGGGCGGAATGGTTGTCGGGTCAACGAGTGAGATTTTGGTGGAGGACGGCCGCCCAGGAATCAAAGAAGTCTGCCATGTTTCAGAATTCAGAAGCTTCCAGTGCAACCACAATACATTATGGGCTCTGTCTTGGCCTAGTACTTAGTGGGAAACCTCACCTGGGTACCAACATTTGGAGGTTCTTGGCACGGTTGGATCCGGAAGGTAGAGGGGCTACTAAGGGAAAGCCTCGCCATGGTCTTGTCTGTAAAAAGGACTTGATCGTGGATTGTGGGTAAAGTGCACAAACTCTCGAGAGTATTGCAATCTGATCGATCAGCCGTGTTCACGGAAACAGAACAACATTGAGCATCTGAAGGATGGAGTCTCTGAAGGATCTTCCTCTCTCTTTTCTAAAACAAAGTTTTGAAACCCCATGGCGTGCGTAATATCGCTAATGGGTGGGAATTTGGGAACTTGGTGTGTAATATCCAAGTGACGCTTGGTGCGTAATATCCAAGTGTTTGGTTGTTTGGACACTTGGTGCGTAATATCCTCGTGTGCCACTCAACCTTATTTTATCTAAGCAAATGTTTACAAAGTAGGACAATCCTCTCTTCTTCTCTCTACTTAAGAAAATTAGCTTTATGCAAATGAACTCCAAAGCCTAAACTAGCCTTGCATGTAGAGTTAGTCTTTCCTTCCTTGGTGTAATTTGCCAATACATTCAAAGTATTGACCCAACTTGTTGGCTGCACGTTTCATGTGCAGAATTTCGGAGATCTTTGAAAGGTGCGCTAGGATCGCGGGTCTTCACTCAACCTGCATGTGGCATTGATGGGACTCCAAGTTGTATTTATATCGCCTCTGTTGTAATAATGTAAACTCTGGATTATTCGATTCATGTAATAAAGACTTGTGTTTTACATGATATTTCATCGACTGTGAGTGCTAGCTATTGATCCAGGGACTAGCATGTTATTCACAGGAACTTAGGATCTTACTTGATCCGAGGTCACTACAGATGGTATCAGAGCATAAGTTGACTGTAGATCGTGACCCTAGACATGGAAAAACCTTAGGACAAATATTTTCTAAGTTATTTCAGAAAACTTTCATACTTCTCATCATCTACCTTTGGGGTTTTAAAATTTCTTAAGTCTCTTCCTTTCAACATTAGAATATGACCACTACACACTTGAAGAAGAAACTTTTCTCAAGATTACCTTTTCAAATAAGATCATCTCAATGTTTCGATTAAGTCGGGACTTTTGAAGACCTCCATGAAAGATGTTCCAAGACTGATGATACAAGATTAAAGACTTCAAAGGCCTTAATTCAATGTTATTAACTAAAGAACTCGAAAGATTGAAGATTATGAAGAACGTGAAGACTATCAAGAGCACGAAGACTTTTGGAGACTCGAAGCCTCGAAGATTCCAAGTGACCTATTAGGAACCAAACCCGAATAAGATTTCGCTAAATATAGATGTGACAAATTGTTTGCTATCTTGTATGGTTTATTACCTTAGCTAATGAAAACCTGTTTTCTAAATAAAATTTCTTGTATGGGTTATTCTTCTTCTTCCATACTCCGTTCATTCCTACTCTAAACCTTGGTCAACTCGACGGATGAACCATATCAATAAGGAGGACAAGGAACTCAACTCCACCAAGCGTAAGAGCCACGCCGATGCAAATAAGTGGATGCTCCAGGTTGAAGAAAGAATGAAGGATGCCAACATTGAAGTCAACAGAATGCTTCATTATGCCACCCAATTCCTAAAGGACGACGCTCCAACTTGGTGGGAGATGCAACACACCATTGATGATCATCAAGGGGTGATATCTTAGGAAGAATTTAAAGTGGTTCTACTTCAATCTCGTCTCGTATACCAAAAATCCAAGAAGTTGAAGTACCGAAACATTTAGCTTGCACGATCTATGGAGAAATAGGGCATATCACCAAGGAGCATCATGATCAGCGCCCCTACTGTGAAGGAAGGAACCCATCAGAAGAATGTCCCACCTCTCAAGTTACATTCTTCCTGTGCGAAGGGACCAATCAACCCTGCTCAATGCACCTCTACCCGGTGGTACATCAACTGAATCAACAAGTCAGAGACGGAATGCGCCAAGACCTCATGAAGCTCCGCGAGGACACGACAAATACAAGGGATGGATTCAAGACTCTAGACACCGCACCCAAAGTCATCACTTCGCAATACTCGACATATGAAAGGAATGCCCATTTTCCCCAAACTGGCTCAAGGAAACGATCAAGGCTTCTAAATGTTGAGGTAGAGCATGAAGAACCACAAGACGGGATGTCCTTGCCAAAAAGGAGGAAGGATCTAAGCAAAAGTTGTTGGAATTGTGCCCTAGAGGCAATAATAAAGATGTTATTATTATAATTCTTGTTCATGATAAAGTTTATATTCCATGCTAGAATTGTATTAAGCGAAAACATTAATACTTGTGTGGTTTATGAACAACACCGTGTCCCTAGTACGCCTCTATGGACTAGCTCATTGATCAATGATGGTTAAGGTTTCCTAACCATAGACATGAGTTGTCAATTGATAATGAGATCATATCATTGGGAGAATGATATGGTGGACAGACCCAAACTAAGCGAAGCAATTAGATCGTGTCATTGTGTTCATCTTTGCGAAGCTTTTCCTATGTCAAATATTGTATTCCTTAGACCATGAGATAATACAACTCCCTGGTATCGGAAGAAAGCTTTGAGGTCATCAAACGTCATCCTATGAGAGGGTGATCATAAAGGTGTCTCTCAGGTGATCGGAAAGTATCTGTTGGGTTGTATGTATCGAGATGGGATTTGTCCCTCCCAAGTCGGAGAGATATACTTCGGGCCCACTCGGTAATCGATATCAACACCGCTTGCAAGCATGTGGTTAAGGAGTTAATCACAAAGTGATATCGGATTACGGAATGAGTAAAGTACTTGCTGTGAACGAGATTGAACTAGGTATGACGATACCGACGATCGAATCTCGGGCAAGTAAAATATCGCGAGACGAAGGGAATATATATATGGGATTGATTGAATCCTAGCATCGTGGTTCATCCGATATGATCATCGATGAATGTGTGGGAGTCAATATGGGTGCCCAGACCCCGCTGTTGATTATTGATAGAAGATCATGTCTGCATATTCTCGAACCCGCAGGGTCACACACTTAACGTGTCTCGACGCTAGGATAGATTGGATACTTGGTTTATGAATTTTTGTTCGGAGTCTCGGATGGGATCCGGGACATCACGAGAGGTTCCGGAATGGTCCGGAGAATAAGATTCATATAAGGCAGTGCAGTTTTTGGAGTTCGGAATTGTTCCGGATTAATCGGTATTGTACCGGAAGCTTCTAGAACCTTCCAGAAGGGGGCCAACGTGGTCCCACCTTCCGGGAGGGGGCATGGGCCTATGAGGGGGTGTCCTGGCCGCATTGGGCCAGGGGCACAAGGCCCCATAGGGCCCAGCCGATCCTAGATAAGTTTAAACTCGTTTAAACTAGAGATAGGGTTTCTAGATAAGGGATAAGTTTAAATCGTTTAAACTAGAGATAGGCTTGGAGGATGGGCAAGGGCTGGCCGCACCCCCCCTCTATATATAGAGGGCTGGTGCACCCCCTTCCCCACATCCACACCTTCCTCCAAACCCTAGTTTGCTGCCCTTCCACTCTCCCTCCCGACTGTTTGTAGGCGAAGCCCTGCTGCAGAAATTCTCCACCATATACACCACGCCGTCGTGTTGTAGATCCAATCCATATCTCCACCATACTTGCTGGTCCGAGGAAGGAGGAGACGTCGAGGTGCTGCACGTGTGCATCTCACGGAGGCACTGCCACTTGTGGTGCTAGATCGGATCGGATCGCGAGGAGGAGAAGCGAGTACAACTACATCACCCACGTTCCGACGAACGTTCCGCTGTGCGAATCTTCAAGGGTATGAAGATCTAATCCAATCTCTCTCGTTGTTTGCATCTCCTAGATTAGATCTTGGCTTTCCCTCTGTTCGCTTCCGTAGAAAGTTTTGATTTACTATGCTGCGAAACCCTTCAGTGGTATCAGAGCTAGATCTATGCGTAGATGTGATTCACGAGTAGAACGCAACATGGTTGTTGCGGGCGTTGATGTTTTCTGTTGCAAGCCTCTTGTTTGTGTTCTTCTTATGACGCGGCATAGTGAGATTGAAGCGGTCCAGGCCAACCTTACGCGACGTCGTTCGCGAGACCGGCTCCGCACTTGACGTGTGGCTTGTTCCACACATGCGGCTGGTGGATGTCAGTTTCTCTCACTATAGTGTTCATGGGATTAACACCGGAGTTTGGCAACCATAATATCACCGTTGTGGCTTTCCGTAGGTAAGAATCGTTCTTAGCATCTACTCCCATAAGCCACGTAAAACATGCAACAACAAAGTAGAGGCGTCTAACTTGTTTTTGCAGGGAGTGTTTTCTGTGATATGGTATGGCCCAAGATGTGATGTGTATAATGTATGCGATGATCATGTTTTGTAACGTTTCACGACTTGCATGTCGATGAGTACACAATCGGCAGGAGCCATATGGTTGTCTTTATAATTGTGTATGACCTGCGAGTCAACTTCTTATGCGCCATGTAATAGCTTTACTTTATCGCTAAGTAGTTAGCAATATTTGTAGTTGCTATTCGTGGTGGAGGCAATCATGGTGGAGTGATGGAGATCATGCCGGAACGCACAAGATGGAGATCATTGCGCGAAGATTGGCTATACCATGTCACATAAAGTTATATGCATGTGATGTTTATCCTTTTATGTATCTTATTATGCTTAGATCGCGACGGTAGCATTATAAGATGATTCCTCACTTAAAGATCAAGATAAAAACTGTGTTCTCCCCAAGTATGCACCGTTGCGAAAGTTCGTCGTGTCCAAGCATCACGTGATGATCGGGTGCTATAGACTCTACGCTCACATACAACGGGTGCAAGCCAGTTTTGCACACGCGGAAATACTTGGGTCTAGCTTGACGAGCCTAGCATGTACAGACATGGCCTCGGAACACAAGAACCGAAAGGTTAAGCATGAGTCATATGAATGATATGATCGACACTTCGTTGTCCACCATTGAAACCACATCTCTTCTCGTGATGATCGGATTAGGTGTGGTGAATTTGGATCGTGTTCACTAAACAACTTGAGGGATGTTGAATTTAGTGGGAGTTCATCTAGTAATTTGATTAAGTTGAACTATTTATCATGAACATAGTCTAAATTGTACTTGCAAATACTGTAGATCACATGGCCAAGTCCAACTTCAACTTCAATGTTTTTGCTGAGAAAGAAAAGCTTAGAAACAATGGGTCTAACTTCACCAACTGGTTCCGCAATCTAAGAATCATTCTGTCTGGCGGACAAAAGGACTATGTCCTTGAGAAAGCGTTAGGTAATCCCCCTGCTGCAACTGCGCCGGCTGATGAGAAAGCTGTCTATCAGTCGCGCAAAGATGATTACGGTGTGATTAAGAGCACCATGTTGTTTGCTATGGAACCGGAACTTCAAAATCGTTTTGAAAACTATCCTGGGCCCTTTGAGATTCTCGAGGAGCTGAAAACCATGTTTCAGACTCAGGCCCGTTCTGAGAGATATGAGATCTCTGAGAAGTTCTTTAACTTCAAGATGGAGGAAGGGAGTTCCGTTAGTGAGCACGCCATTAAGATGTCGGGCTACACTCAACGCCTTGAGCAACTGGACTGCAAGATTCCAGAGGAGCTCAAGATTGACAGGGTTCTGCAATCACTCCCTCCCAGCTACAAAAGTTTTGTAGTGACTCATAATCAGATTGGTTCCACTGATACGATCACCGAGCTCTTCGCAAAGCTGAAGGCTGCGGAGGTGGACATCAAGAAGGATAATCATGTGTTGATGGTCAACAAGCCCTCCTTTAAGAAAGGTAAAGGTGCAAAGAAGCCCTTCAAGAAAGGCGGCGGCAAGCGCGTTGCCCCTGCTGAGAAGAAGCTCAAGTCTGGTCCCAAGCCGGACACTGAGTGCTTCTATTGCAAGGACAAGGGTCACTGGAAGCGCAACTGTCTGATGTACTTAGCGGACAAGAAGGCTGGCACCATCAAAGGTATATTTGATATACATGTTATTGATGTTTTCCTTACTAGCCCTCGTTGTAGTGCCTGGGTATTTGATACTGGTTCAGTTGCTAATATTTGTAACTCGAAACAGGAGCTACGGAATAGACGGCGGCTTGCGAGGGATGAGGTGACGATGCGCGTTGGCAACGGATCAAGAGTTGATGTGATGGCCGTCGGCACGCTCTCCTTAGTTTTACCTTCGGGATTAGTTTTAAACCTTAATAAATGTTATTATGTGCCTGCGTTGAGCATGAACATTATTTCTGGATCATGTTTATTGCAAGACGGTTATTCACTTAAATCAGAGAATAATGGTTGTTCTATTTATATGAGTAACATCTTTTATGGTCATGCACCTCTTGTGAATGGTTTATTTCTTCTAAATCTCGAAAGGGATGAAACACACATCCATAACATTGAGGCTAAGAGATGCAAAGTAGATAGTGATAATACTACTTATTTGTGGCACTGTCGTCTAGGTCATATTGGTGTAAAGCGCATGAAGAAACTCCATTCTGATGGACTTTTGGAGTCTCTTGATTTTGAATCATTTGACACATGCGAACCATGCCTCATGGGCAAGATGATCAAAACCCCGTTCTCCGGTATGATGGAGCGAGCAACGGACTTGTTAGAAATCATACATACCGATGTATGCGGACCGATGAGTGTTTCGACGCGCGGTGGATATCGCTATTTTCTCACTTTTACCGATGACTTAAGTAGATATGGGTATATCTATTTAATGAAACATAAATCTGAAACGTTTGAAAAGTTCAAAGAATTTCAGAATGAAGTGGAGAACCATCGTAACAGAAAGATTAAGTTTCTACGATCCGATCGTGGGGGAAAATATTTGAGTTATGATTTTCTCACGCATCTCAAAGCAAGTGGAATCGTTTCACAACTCACGCCACCCGGAACACCACAGCGCAATGGTGTGTCTGAACGCCGGAATCGAACCCTATTAGATATGGTCCGATCGATGATGTCTCTTACTGATTTGCCGTTATCATTTTGGGGTTATGCATTAGAAACCGCTGCATTCACTTTAAATAGGGCTCCATCTAAATCCGTTGAGATGACACCGTATGAACTGTGGTTTGGTGCTAAACCTAAGTTGTCGTTTCTTAAAGTTTGGGGATGCGAAGCTTACGTCAAGAAGTTGATGCCGGACAAGCTCGAACCCAAAGCGGAGAAATGCGTCTTCATAGGATACCCTAAGGAAACTATTGGGTATACCTTCTATCACAGAACCGAAGGCAAAGTGTCTGTCGCAAAGAACGGTTCCTTTCTTGAGAAGGAGTTTCTCTCGAAAGAAGTGAGTGGGAGGAAAGTAGAGCTAGACGAGGTTATTGAACCTTCTCTTGAATTGGAGAGTAGCGCAACACCTGAAATTGTTCCAGTGCCGCCTGCACCAACAATAGAGGAAGCTAATGACAAGGATCATGAAGCTTCGGACGATGCTGCTACTGAGCGTCGCAGGTCGACAAGGTCGCGTGCCCCTCCTGAGTGGTACGGCAACCCTGTCTTGACTGTCTTGTTAGTAGAAGACAGTGAACCTACGAACTATGAGGAAGCGATGATGAGCCCAGACTCTGAGAAATGGCTAGAAGCCATGAAATCCGAATTGGGATCCATGAGCGAAAACCAAGTATGGACTTTGGTGGACCCTCCTAGCGACCGAAAGGCCGTTGAGTGCAAATGGATCTTCAAGAAGAAAACGGACGCGGATGGTAATGTTACCGTCTATAAAGCACGGCTTGTTGCGAAAGGTTTTCGACAAGTTCAAGGTGTTGACTATGATGAGACTTTCTCTCCCGTAGCGATGTTTAAGTCCATTCGGATTTTATTAGCAATTGCTGCGTTTCATGATTATGAAATATGGCAAATGGATGTCAAGACTGCTTTCCTCAATGGCAACATTGATGAAGAGTTGTATATGATGCAACCCGAAGGTTTTGTCGATCCTAAGGATGCTGATAAAGTATGCAAACTTTAGCGTTCCATTTATGGACTGAAGCAAGCATCTCGGAGTTGGAACCTTCGTTTTGATCAAGTGATCAAGAGCTTTGGATTTGTTCCAAATTGCTACGAAGCTTGCATCTACAAGAAAGTGAGTGGGAGCTCGGTGACGTTTCTGGTACTATATGTGGATGACATATTGATTATTGGAAATGACATCAACATGCTTAACGATGTGAAGAGTTATTTGAACAAGTGTTTTTCAATGAAAGACCTAGGTGAAGCTGCTTATATATTGGGCATCAAAATCTATAGAGATAGACAAAGACGCCTGATAGCTTTAAGCCAGAGTACATACCTAGACAAAGTTCTGAAAAGGTTCAGAATGGATAAGGCATTGAAAGGTTCAGTGCCTATGTTGTCAGGTAAGATATTGAGCAAGGCTCAGTGTCCAGCTACGGTAAATGATAGGGAAGCTATGAGCAAAGTGCCTTATGCCTCGGCCATAGGTTCCATCATGTATGCCATGCTGTGTACTAGACCGGATGTGTCCAATGCTCTTAGTTTGACGAGCAGATATCAAAGTGATCCAGGAGTGGAACACTGGACAGCCGTGAAGAACATCCTAAGGTACCTAAATAGGACTAAAGAAATGTTCTTAGTCTATGGGGGTGATGAATAGCTCGTCGTAAAAGGTTACGTCGATGCTAGTTTCGACACCGACAAGGATGATTCTAAATCTCAGACAGGATACATGTATATTTTGAATGGAGGAGCTGTGAGCTGGAGAAGCTGCAAGCAAAGCGTGATCGCGGGATCTACAGTAGAAGCGGAATACATGGCTGCTGCAGAAGCGTCAAGTGAAGGAGTTTGGATCAGAAACTTCATCACTGAGCTTGGCGTGGTTCCAAGTGCATTGGACCCACTGGAGATATTGTGTGACAACACTGGTGCCATAGCACTCGCTAAGGAACCAAGATATCATCCAAAGACTAAGCATATCAACCGCAAGTTTCATATAATCCGAGATTATATAGCAGATGGAGATCTGAAGATCAGCAAAGTACATACAGATCTGAATGTCGCAGATCCATTGACTAAACCTCTTCCATGTGTAAAACATGATCAACACCTCAGTGCCATGGGTGTGAGATTGTTTCCAAATGTAAACTAGATTATTGACTCTAGTGCAAGTGGGAGACTGTTGGAATTATGCCCTAGAGGCAATAATAAAGATGTTATTATTATAATTCTTGTTCATGATAAAGTTTATATTCCATGCTAGAATTGTATTAAGCGGAAACATTAATACTTGTGTGGTTTGTGAACAACACCGTGTCCCTAGTACGCCTCTATGGACTAGCTCATTGATCAATGATGGTTAAGGTTTCCTAACCATAGACATGAGTTGTCAATTGATAATGAGATCATATCATTGGGAGAATGATATGGTGGACAGACCCAAACTAAGCGAAGCAATTAGATCGTGTCATTGTGTTCATCTTTGCGAAGCTTTTCCTATGTCAAATATTGTATTCCTTAGACCATGAGATAATACAACTCCCTGGTATCGGAAGAAATCTTTGAGGTCATCAAACGTCATCCTATGAGAGGGTGATCATAAAGGTGTCTCTCAGGTGATCGGAAAGTATCTGTTGGGTTGTATGTATCGAGATGGGATTTGTCCCTCCCAAGTCGGAGAGATATACTTCGGGCCCACTCGGTAATCGATATCAACACCGCTTGCAAGCATGTGGTTAAGGAGTTAATCACAAAGTGATATCGGATTACGGAACGAGTAAAGTACTTGCTGTGAACGAGATTGAACTAGGTATGACGATACCGACGATCGAATCTCGGGCAAGTAAAATATCGCGAGACGAAGGGAATATATATATGGGATTGATTGAATCCTGGCATCGTGGTTCATCCGATATGATCATCGATGAATGTGTGGGAGTCAATATGGGTGCCCAGACCCCGCTGTTGATTATTGATAGAAGATCATGTCTGCATATTCTCGAACCCGCAGGGTCACACACTTAACGTGTCTCGACGCTAGGATAGATTGGATACTTGGTATATGAATTTTTTTTCGGAGTCTCGGATGGGATCCGGGACATCACGAGAGGTTCCGGAATGGTCCAGAGAATAAGATTCATATAAGGCAGTGCAGTTTTTGGAGTTCGGAATTGTTCCGGATTAATCGGTATTGTATCGGAAGCTTCTAGAACCTTCCGGAAGGGGGCCAACGTGGTCCCACCTTCCGGGAGGGGGCATGGGCCTATGAGGGGGTGTCCTGGCCGCATTGGGCCAGGGGCACAAGGCCCCATAGGGCCTAGCCGATCCTAGATAAGTTTAAACTCGTTTAAACTAGAGATAGGGTTTCTAGATAAGGGATAAGTTTAAATCGTTTAAACTAGAGATAGGCTTGGAGGATGGGCAAGGGCTGGCCGCACCCCCCTCTATATATAGAGGGCTGGTGCGCCCCCTTCCCCACATCCACACCTTCCTCCAAACCCTAGTTTGCTGCCCTTCCACTCTCCCTCCCGACTGTTTGTAGGCGAAGCCCTGCTGCAGAAATTCTCCACCATATACACCACGCCGTCGTGTTGTAGATCCAATCCATCTCTCCACCATACTTGCTGGTCCGAGGAAGGAGGAGACGTCGAGGTGCTGCACGTGTGCATCTCACGGAGGCACCACCACTTGTGGTACTAGATCGGATCGGATCGCGAGGAGGAGAAGCGAGTACGACTACATCACCCACGTTCCGACGAACGTTCCGCTGTGCGAATCTTCAAGGGTATGAAGATCTAATCCAATCTCTCTCGTTGTTTGCATCTCCTAGATTAGATCTTGGCTTTCCCTCTGTTCGCTTCCGTAGAAATTTTTGATTTACTATGCTGTGAAACCCTTCAAAAGTCCTATGCTTCCAGTGTCACCATCCTAGGCATTATGCTGATAATTGTCCAAAACATGTGAATGTAGCTGGAAAGGATAAAAATGACGATGGTAATAGCAATAGAAGACCTCTATTATGAGAACTATCATATTTTATACTTATTAGATGTTCTTATATTCCTTGTCTATCTTTTTATAACCTCTTCTTGTTCAAATTTGTAGTTGTCCATTCTTATGATACCTATATGAGAGTTAGCTAAGTAAAAGAACAAATAGTATGACATAAATAAACATCTCATCAAGTTTGGTTAGGTCTGGACCATCATATTTTATCTCTTTAGGAGATCATCGCTATCGTGTTAGCATATTGTTTTTACCAACTTATGTGGTATGACAATATAGGTTGCTTGCTGGTTTGTACTAAATCATATCGTGTGATGCCTTGTTTAGGATCTGTTGTTTTGAAACTCTAAAGTTGCTGGAACTTTCGTGTGGTTTTAAAATTATTTTAATGGTGTGAATTGATTGAAATTCGTGGATTACTGCTGCAGTTTTCTGCCTGACCTGTTGTACCGCGCGATTTTACATAATTTATTGGTAACTCAGAAAAAATCTACAAAAATAGGATCTGGAGCGTAATTACCTGTAGTACATGCACAAAAATTGGCTAAAATTCGTGACGAGTTTAAGTCGGTCAGAAAAATTCATGAAGTCTGCTGTACCGTTTTGACAGATTTTGTTTATTGCTTATATGTTGCTCTATTTTACTCTAGTATTGTTCCCAATGCTTTCAAACTATTTTGTGGTTATAAACTACTAAGTTTATACACCTGTAATGTTATTATATAAGTGTTTGCTTGTGTGTTGATTCCTTATGATTGTTTGCTTGTTTGTGACATTGATTGCTTCATATAGTTATGGGTAGGATTATTTTCTTAGTCGTTTCTTTCCTATAATTCTTCCCTATCTTGAACCCTTGGAGATATAATGATGTGTTAAGTGGAAGGTTTGACCACACAATGCATTTAGGAAAGAGAATGCTTCACCTAATGGAAAAAGGATGTGGAAGTATGAAGTGTTGCACATGATGTTATGTAGTAGATTACCCAACCTGAAAGTTGAAGTATCGATAGCTTAGTTTTAGTAGTAGCTTTGTTGATTGAATACATGGGAGTATACATAGAGCATTAGTTCGTGCCCATGGAAACATTCTTCAAGGCAAGTAAGAATGCCCGAGTGATAGAAAAACGTGATTTACCTATCCTCATACAGGGTAATGATTTGGGTGCAGGATGGATTGATCACCATTCCTACTACTCTTATTATTCGCTCTTGTACTGTTGGCTTTGCGAATCTTGAGTGCCCTTTTCAACCTTAGCAGAGAGTCGACGTTGAGCCTAAACCCTAGAATGGTATATTTTTACACCCTTCTAAAAGCATCCATTGCTAAGCATAGGATGTACGGTAAGGATGAATCCCAACCGTGAATTATGAGCACCGTGAAGTAAACATTCCCTATTTGCCCACCATGAGAGTTTTGCTAGTTTAAGAAGTGTTTTCTCGGAAACTACCAATCATGATGTTTAGAATGTGCTAGAGACATTGTGCCAATAAAAGTCTAAAGGAGAACCAATCTGAGCTAAGTGAATCCTCGAGTAGTGACCTAGTCAATTTCTTTTAAGGGTGGTAGCATCCTAAAGGATCCCGAACCTTTCTTTCTTTCTAGCCTTCCCAAATCTCGGGACGAGATTTCTTTTAAGGGTGGTAGTATATCACATCCCAAAATTCTCCTAATTTTGGAATGTGAAATAAATAAATAAGTTTGATTGATTGTTTGACTATGTTGAAAATTCTCAAAGAGAAGAAACTTTTTGAATAGAAAATCCTCTCAACCTTGAATTCAAAATTTTATATTCTTTTGTTATGACCTAAGTAGACATATAGGCAAAAGGGCATGGATTGATTATGGATTGTAGAATTGGTGTGCAAGATTTCAAAATGAAAATCATGAAGCATTTATAAGCATTTCATTACATCCATGCAAAGATCTCACAAACTAAATCCAAATCCTGGTATCTAAATCCTATAGTTGATTCGCCCAAATATTCCTAAGGGTAATTAAATTGACTTATTAAAACCCACTGTTGCTAAGGCATAAATTATTGATAATTATAGCCTAAAGAGATCCAATTAATACTACAAAATTTTAGAAACAAAATTGATCTCATTTGGAGCTAGTATGAAAAAGTTATGAAATAAATACAAACACATAAAGATATAAATAAAATGAAATATACAAGGATTTGTAAATTCACTACTTCCAAACTAGTAAAAAGATTACAAATTTGATCCTATAATGATCTATTCGATTTTAGAAAAATTTAGAAACAAAAATCATATCATTTGGAGTTCGTATGCAAAAGATATGAAGGAAACAAGTAAACAGAAAAAGAAAAAAAAACTAACGGGCCGGCGGCCCAGCTAGCAAGGACCGAACCAGCCACGTACGTGACATGATCGAACCATGGAATTGCTTTAAAAGGCGTGCAATCAGTTTTTTCTAACCTATCTCTATTCAAACTCTTCTAACTTTTTATCTACAACTCCAAATTGACTTCCGTTTGTTTCTACTTGTTCTCTACTTCAAGGCCTATCTCTAAACCATCCTAAACCTCCATATAAACTCGTGGAGCCACGGCTGTACGAGTTTCTATTCTCGAAATCCCGAATCTACATATGCCTGAATCTTATTTCGCTTTTTAACCCATCTAGACTTCGTCGTTTGCCTTCGGTCAAAAAAATGAAAGTTGTAGGAATCGTCGAAATCTTTCAATCCCGATAAACCTCACCTCTTTTCATCCACCACAGCCGGAGAATTTCGCATCGCAATATTTCAGATCTTACGGTGTAAATCTAAGATCTACTCGCGCTCGTTTCTTCAAATCCAAATTCCTTTGGTGAGAAGGTAGGAATAATGATTCCCCACAACTTTCATGTTCTGAGTTTTTCAATTTGACCTACGGATTTGTCTCTCTAACACAGATCTATTTCTTGTCTATTCTGAGCCAAAATCGGGTCAATCTCTTCTTCTAGCCACCGGATCCTATCCAGACGGTCGAGATCCAATCAAGCCGGTGCGTGCCATGTCGTCATCCCGGTCATCTTCATCATCAACACCACATCAACGTAAGGTCAACATCTAATCCCAATCAGCATGCAAAGTCAACCTGTCCAGTCAGCGGAATATTCCCTGGAATATTCCGTTCGAATTTAAAATTGCCCATTATAGATCTAGCTTGTAAAATTCATTAGAAATTCATTCCACGTCCAAAAATTGCGTATAATATATCAAATTGAAGATAATTTTACGTAGAATCATCTTATCAAAATAGATCCAACTTTTACTGTACGTGATTACTGCAGTAATTTAATTAGTGTTAATGGTCTTTTAGGTTAATAAATTCATAAAAAATTATCTGTAACTCCGAAAAATATGAATAATATATCAAATTGAAGCTACTGTAATGTACTTTAATAATATCTGGTTGGATCTAGCCTTTGCGGAATATTTACCCCGTAGCAATTTAATTAGTTTTAATGGCTTTAGAAATCATTAAATTCGTAGAAAATTATTTGCATATCACAAAAATATAAATAATATACTGATAGAAAGCTGGTTCCATGTAGATCATCAATCTGCAAATGGTTCTGTAAAATACTATAAGATTTCGCAGCAATTAAATAAATGGTTTAATGGCTTATTTAGAGTAATAAATTCATAAGAAAATAAATACTATTCAGAAAATTACAAATAATATCTCCCTGAAATCAAAATTCCGTGGACATTACAGATATAATTTTAGTTTGATTTTTAGGCAACAGAAACTGTATGAATCATTTAAAACCCATTAAACACTATTTAAATCATACAAAAAGATCTATAACTCCGATTAGGGTGAATCCAACGCCTACTGGTTCGTATTAACGTCGTCTATCCAGTAAACCCAAGAAACAAATTTAATTCTACAGTTAGAACAGACGTTACAACAGAACTATCAAAACCCTTATATTGGCAAGTAATTATTAATAACAAGTAACCTATTGCATTAAATGAACTCATACATGCATCATATGATATATTAATATTCATAAAACTAATTATACCCATTGTGTAATGTTAAATCATCATGCATGTTTTCGATCATCCTTGTTGTGTTTGCTATGTTTGCAATTGTTTTGATTGGAACTACCTTGTCCTCGTATTAGATTGTTCGGAGAGTGCGATTGCTGTGGAGAAATACAATCAACACCCATATTATCAACATAAGGCAAGTTATACCACTTGTTCATATTATTGTCCTAGTTTTGATTCTATGCATGTGATCTTCAAAATTCTATAGTATGCATGTGTAGGATGTTCTAGTAGAATTTTTCCTTAGTATTATTTTGCAAGTGCGATGATTTTGTAGTATGCCATGAGTAGCTCTATACTTAGGATTTCCCATCCTAATAGGTTACCCCTGTTTTTGCTAAGTATTGCTTGCTATGCTATATATACAAAGTACCGTTGGGGGTTCGAAAGACAAAGAATTTTTCTAAGTATAAAGGGCTCTCTAGAGCAAACTTTTCTTCTCAAATCCACTTCAAAATAAAACTAAGTTTTCTTCTGGGCGGAATGGTTGTCGGGTCAACGAGTGAGATTTTGGTAGAGGACGGCCGCCCAGGAATCAAAGAAGTCTGCCATGTTTCAGAATTCAGAAGCTTCCAGTGCAACCACAATACATTATGGGCTCTGTCTTGGCCTAGTACTTAGTGGGAAACCTCACCTGGGTACCAACATTTGGAGGTTCTTGGCACGGTTGGATCCGGAAGGTAGAGGGGCTACTAAGGGAAAGACTCGCCATGGTCTTGTCTGTAAAAAGGACTTGATCGTGGATTGTGGGTAAAGTGCACAAACTCTCGAGAGTATTGCAATCTGATCGATCAGCCGTGTTCACGGAAACAGAACAACATTGAGCATCTGAAGGATCTTCCTCTCTCTTTTCTAAAACAAAGTTTTGAAACCCCATGGCGTGCGTAATATCGCTAATGGGTGGGAATTTGGGAACTTGGTGTGTAATATCCAAGTGACGCTTGGTGCGTAATATCCAAGTGTTTGGTTGTTTGGACACTTGGTGCGTAATATCCTCGTGTGCCACTCGACCTTATTTTATCTAAGCAAATGTTTACAAAGTAGGACAATCCTCTCTTCTTCTCTCTACTTAAGAAAATTAGCTTTATGCAAATGAACTCCAAAGCCTAAACTAGCCTTGCATGTAGAGTTAGTCTTTCCTTCCTTGGTGTAATTTTCCAATACATTCAAAGTATTGACCCAACTTGTTGGCTGCACGTTTCATGTGCAGAATTTTGGAGATCTTTGAAAGGTGCGCTAGGATCGCGGGTCTTCACTCAACCTGCATGTGGCATTGATGGGACTCCAAGTTGTATTTATATCGCCTCTGTTGTAATAATGTAAACTCTGGATTATTCGATTCATGTAATAAAGACTTGTGTTTTACATGATATTTCATCGACTGTGAGTGCTAGCTATTGATCCAGGGACTAGCATATTATTCACAGGAACTTAGGATCTTACTTGATCTGAGGTCACTACATCAGTGTACTGAAATATATACGTGTAAAAAATATATGCAACAATCACAACATTGTAGCACTCGCAACACGGAAAAAACAACAATACATACCAACAAAAAAATCTCGAAATAGTTTGACAATAACATAACATCGAGTTCCATGCATAATCCATTGCCACGTCCAGATAATATAAGTCACCAACACACACTAACATGGTGTCATACACAATATTATAAGTTCTTATAATAGAAAGCATAAGCAGAATCGAGTATTTTAGAACACAATACAAAAATGCGATATGGATCAAGGCAACATCAGCAGCCATTCCTTCCTAAAATCCATGGGAAGCTCCATAAGTGCAAGAAATGAACGCTCACTATGGATTAGCTTCCCATAAGCTCACAACTTGTCGGTATGAGAGAACTCGGGTATGGCATTCAGTGCTGCAAGTATCACGGAAGGAGGAGTAGCCTAGGGCATTTGCAATGGCTCAGTTGACTTTATTGCATCATTGAAAGACGTCTTTACCTCTCTAAGCATGCATAAAATTGCTTCACTAGTACGTGGCTTTTTTGGCGGTGGACCAACAGAGTGAGGAGAGTTGTCATTGGCTTCCGGTCCTGGTTGTAAATTCTCAGTTACAGTCTCAGCACCCGTCCTAGCACCTTGACCGGTGGCATGGTCTTTTGAGTAAATGGTACAGATCTCATTCCAATTGTGGATTACTTTGTTCTTGTAGATAGCTGCTTTTTCATTAGCCTGCAAACACATACAAAGTAAATTTACATTGGTGAATTACAAAAAGTAGAATGACCAAGTGACATGCATGTACCTCCACATATCTGTCCCACACTTCATCACTCTCAAGCAATAAGACATTCTTTTCCCAATCCCAGCCAAATCCACTTTGTGCAAGAATTTTGCTAACAATCTCGTAGTGCTTGTCAAAAGTTTTGCACCTTGATACGATTTTTTCCTTTGTGACATCCACCCCACACTTGTCACGAACATTTTGTATAGCATTACGGTACACATGTGACTTCCATCCATTTTGGGCACGATCACCATTGTTGTGATGCTCGATAAGCACATCTAACAAGGCACGGTCCATCTCTAGAGTCCATTGCACGTAATTTCTGCTGTACTTCTTTCCGTTTGCTTCCTCCATGAACCTACACAATTAAACAGAAACCATAGGTAGACAAAATGCATTAACAACAATAGTAAGACCCATAGAAAAGAAAAACGATCGTATCTTATATATGTATTATAATTTTTTTGTCGGTATGATGTTTGTACAAACGCAATATCTAGCTAAATTACACATCCTACTCCACATCTAGGTCTGCATGGGCAAGCACGTATTCAGCAAACATGTCAGTGGCAAATTGATTCCCGAAGTTCTTCCACGCATTAGTGACTCTAACAGTTGTAATGTAACCGGCGCCATCTTCAGCCTCAATTGGCTGAGCTGCTATTTCGGCATCCACCTCCTCCAACAATAGGTCGTCCATAATGTACTGCCTATCTCTTGTATAGTTGTGCAACACGCAACAAGCACTAATAATTCGAATCTGCAAACATATTAATTCATAGTTAGCATATGTGTTATTTCCTCTTTGTTCAAATACGATATGGACATAGGTTACCTGGTCCTCTATGTTAAAAAAACTCGGAGAACGTAAGATGGCCCACTTTTTCTTCCACAACCCAAAAGTTCTCTCTACCACATTTCTAGCACGAGCGTGACGTAAGTTATATAACTCTTTGTCTGTTTTGGGTCGTTGTGCACTAGTTACCCACTCTTTCAAGTGATACCGAGTGGATCTGAATGGAGTAAGAAATCCAGGTCCATTGGTATAACTGGCATCGGCTAAGTAATATTTTCCTATGGTCAAGGAAGCAATTAAGTTAGCTAAGATCAAAAGCAAATACAAACAAAATGTCAAGAGAAAGAGTAGTACCAACAGGTACAGCAAATGCATCTTGGTGACTTGTTCTCATTGCATCACGTAGGACTCTTGAGTCAGAAGCTGAACCTTCCCAGCCAGGCAATACATAAAGAAATTTCATGTTCCAGTCAACAACACCCAACACGTTAGTGGTGATGGCTTGTTTTCTATTTCTATACCGTCCTTGGTCAGCCACATTAACACAAACATCAATATGGCAACCATCGAATGCTCCAAGGGCATCTCCGAACCACTTCCATTTATGATCATTGGGAGGCTGAACCGAAGGATCTGGCAACTTAATGAACTCCCCATGGAGAGATAAAATTGCCTTTAACACCTCCCCAAAGTGTGTGCTAATAGTCGATAATGATCTCTTGTACTGCCCTCGCAACAACCTCATTTTTAGACCATGACCAACTACAAGCAAGAACATGGCAACCTTCTCTTCAACCGCAACATAGACACTATCACGTAAACCACACTTCTCACGCAACATAGCGCATAAATCATGAAAATTTCTTTTTGTTAGACGGAGTTGATCATAGCATGCAACTTCAGCGCCATCATACATATCTTTGAGCAAGTACTTTCTAAGAGAGTGGTTATGCTCATCATCAGTAAAGCTCCCTAAGTCCCTCGGTCGCCTCTGCATATTAACATATGCCATTGCAAGAAGAGTGGATTCAAAGTATTGTTTCATCAACACAATCCTTCTCCGCTTTCTTCTTTTGTTTTCTTCGGTGATGTAAGAAACCAATTTTAATTCTTCGGACATGTTGCAACTACAATGTACATCAATTTTATTAGCAAGGAATGCAATTTGTAGTGTAACAATATTTCAGAAATTTTTACAGCTAGCACTATCACACATCAATTAATTCTGCAAACCACTGCATTAACCAGTAAACCAGGAGCACATTACGTACAGGGGCGAAGCTAGAGCAGAATTTTATTGGGTTCAACTATGCTACTCCCTCCTACCCATATTAATTGACTCAACTTTATCTAAATACGGATGCATCTAGACTAGATACTTAACTAGATTCATATAAATTTAGACAAACTTGAGTCAATTAATATGGGCCGGAGGGAGTACTCATTGTGTATTCTTCCACTAATAAGCAACTTGAAAGACTAATTCAATGACGAGTGGATGAATTTTCTTGGGTTCAGCTGAACAACCCAACGCTTCTATGCTAGCTCCGCCGCAAGAGAGCACCTAATCAAAATAATATGGAGATAGGATTGGGGCAGACGTCCTAGCTCAGGTGAGGGGTCGGGTTCCAGTGAAACAAACCTGGATGGAAGACGAAGCTTGGATGATTAGTTCTGTGGACGTCGGAGCTCCAATCGCCGCCGCCCTACAGAGAATAGAGAGCTCAATCAGGTGGAAGAGATATAACGAACAAGAGAAGGATTGATTCCTGTAGGAGGGAGGGAGGGCAGCAGCGTCGTTCTCGGCCAGAGAAGGATGACGGGAGGGCAGTGGCATCGTTCCTAGCCAGAGAAAGATCACGGGAGGATGAGATGGTGGAGTACCTGCCGCTGCCGCCTAGGTATCTGTCGTGATGGGAGGACGAGACGCGTGTTCGCGAGGGCAGACGGTTCTGGGAGGGCGCGGGCCGAATATGTAGATGATGTCGAGCCTAACCAATCGACATCGGTCCTCTAGATTTTTGCCGTCCATGGCGTCAGGTAGATATCGAGGCCTAATATTCTCCAATCAATACAGAGGACATCAGAACAACAGGAAATCGTGTATTCGGGGCTGAGCCCTTCCGAATATCCAATACACAGGCTCAATGTCAACATCCGAACGAAGCATCACATTGTTTTAGTGATCACACGAACCAAATCAACCACATCAAAACCGATCATCACGAGAGTTGATGTAGCTTCAATGGCGAACAATCAACATGTTCATCATATCTACTATATGACTCATGCTTTACCTTTCGGTGATCCGTGTTCCGAGACCATGTCTGTACATGCTAGGCTCGTCAAGATCAAACCTTAGCTTCCGCATGAGCAAATTTTGCTTGCTCACGTTGTATACACTCGCAGAATCTAACACACCTGATCATCACGTGATGCTTCGAAACAACGAGCTTTAGCAACGGTGCTTACTAAGGATGAACACTTTAAAACTTGAAATTATGTGCTTGAGGGATCATCTTATAATGCTACCGTCATGAACTAAGCAATACAAGATGCATAAAAGGATTAACATCACATGCAATTCATAATATGTGATATGATATGGCCTTTCTCCTTGTGCTTCCGATCTCCATCTTCAAGCATGAACATGATCTCCATCATCACCGGTATGGCGTCAAGGTCAATGACGCCGCTTCATGGTTGTCATCCACCAGCATCAATTATTACAACTACCTTGAATAATAGACACGCAGGTCTTAACGGAATTTAAAAGACAACCATATGGCTCCTGCCGGTTGCCAACTTACAATAAGGAACATTGCATACATCATATATAATCACAATCATGGCCATATCACATCACAACACACCCCTGCAAAACAAAGTTAGACGCCTCTAATTTTCTTTGCATGTTTTACGTGGTTTGGGGCTTTCCATAAGTGTCGTTCTAACTTACGAACAAGAACCACAACATTGATACTAGTATTGTCAATCACCCATTGTAAATTGAATCTTAACTATGTTGGGAGAAACAGGCACCCGCAAAGCCACTTATGCAATACAAGTTGAATGTCAAGTGTGGAGCAAGTCTCATGAACGATGTCATGTAAGGTTAGCTCGGGCCGCTTCATCCTACCATCCCGCAAGATGTAAAGTACACAAGAAGCAATCGACAACAAAAGCATCAACGCCCACAATGACCATTGTGTTCTACTCGTGCAACAGATCTACATATAGACACGGCTCTGATACCACTGTAGGGGTTCGTAGCATGGAAAACAAAAAATTTCTACCGCATGCACACAAACAAGCCAAGATCTATCTACTAGATTGTAGCAACGAGTCGATAGAGGAACTCACCCTCGAAGATTCCAAAGCGGTTAACGAGAGTAGATTCTCGTGGGTGATGTAGTCGTACACTTGCCGATCTCAAGATTGCGTAGACGATCCTTCCGGCGCTGCGTTCCGGCAGCGCTTCCACAGTCGGTCACACATTCGGTACTTGATGAAGACCTTCCTCTCCCTTTTTCCAGCAGACAGCGGAGGTTGTAGCACTCTCCTCGTGATTCTGGCAGCACGACGACGTGGTGTCGGAAGTAGAGGGGAGATCTCGCAGGGCTTCGCCTTAAGCCGGAGCGAGTATGGTGGAATAAGAGAGGGCCTTGGCGATCTACGGTTTAGAGGGCACCAAGGGGGTTGGCTTGGCCGGTGGCTAGGGTTTAGATAAACCCTAACTCGGTGACTTGAGGAGCCCTAGGAGGCGGCAGCACTTGGAGAAGTGTAGGCGCCTTGCTAGGGTTTGGAGTTGTGTGGAGAAGGGCGCCCTACCCCTCCTTATATAGGAGGGGAGAGGTGGGTTGGGGAGGAGGGAGTCCTCCCCAAACTCCTCTTCATGGCCGGTGGGTGGGAGGGAGAAAGATCCCTACCCCAAGTAGGATTCCTACTCTCCCTCCACCAAGCAAACTTGCCGTTTGACTTTTCAAACTGGCGTTTGACTTTCAAACTAGGATTTGATTTCTCTCTCCATATTGCCACCCAAGTGACCTAGTACATGATGCAACCATTCCACATTGTCATGAAAAATTCAAGTACCCTTCCCCTCCGGAGTGCCGGACCTTCCAGACCTTCTAGAACATTCCTGGTGAAAACACCGGAATCATTTCTGAACTACGAAACAGCACTTTCCTTATATGAATCTTATTCTCCGGACCATTCCGGATCTCCTCGTGATATCCTGGATCCCATCCAAGACTCCGAACAACATTCGGTCTCTTACTCATCATTCCATAACTACTCAACAACATTGAATCCTTAAGTGTGTCTCCCTACGGTTAGTGAATTATGCGGACATGATCGAGACACTTCTCCGATCAATAACCAATAGAGGAATCTGGAAATTCATATGGCTCCCACATATTTCTATGATTACTTTGCGATCGAATGAACCACTTACATATGATACCAATTTCCCTTTGTCTCACGATAGTTTACTTATCCGAGGTTTTGATCGTCGGTATCTCTGCATACCTAGTTCAACCTCGTTACCGATAAGTACTCTTTTCTCGTTCCCGTGATATGTGATCCCTTGTGAGCCAGTCACATGCTTGCAAGCTAATTGGATGACATTCCACCGAGAGGGCCCAAAGTATATCTATCCGTCATATGGATGGACAAATCCCACTCTTGATCCATGTGCCTCAACCCATACTTTCCGAACACTCAATGCCACCTTTATAGCCACCCAGTTACGGTGTGGTGTTTGATGTCATCAAAGCATCCTTCCGGTGATGGTGATTAACATGATCTCATGGTCGAAGGAATTAGGTTACTATGTATCAGAAAGCTTATAGCAAATGAACTATATTAAATGACTTGATCTTTATGCTACGCTTAACTATAGGAGTATGTCCATCACATCATTCTCCTAATGATATGACCCTGTTGTTAATAACATCTCTATGTTCATGATCAGGAAACCATGATCATATATTAACCAACAAGCTAGTTTAACAAGAGGCTTTACTAGGGACTCTTTTATGTTTACAAATCACACAAGTATTAATGTTTCCTGTTAATAAAATTATAGCATGGTATGTAAACATTTATCATAAGTATGAAGATATGATAATACTCACTTTATTATTGCCTCTTAGTCATATCTCCAACACTTGTCTTGGTGAAACCAAGTCTTGTGGGGAAAGTGCACCACCTCTGCAGAGTGTAAAATCTAAGTACTTAGCCATGTCCCTGGTGAAGGACAATTTGAGCATCAAGACATGGAAACTATCAAGAATCTCCTCATCCCAATTTCTAAGTTAAAACTTGTGGTTGAATAAGGGTTGAATGTTCACCAATTTCTATTGGTGGTTCCTTGGGTGATTTTTGACAAACAAAAACTTAGTGTTTTCAAATGATAAGGAAAATCTATTTTGAGCAAAGCAAGCCTAAGCTCCACCTAGCCAAATGCATATAGATGGTAGACTCCACTATACTAACATAGTATCACTTGCCAATGCAATTCAAATGTAGTGACCCTTGTGGCTGTAACTTATTATGTTCCATGTTTGTTTGATGTTAGTGAAGTGTGTTGATTAGGTTTAGAAGTCTACAACCAACATGATTGCCTGTGGCACTTTGAAGATGAAGGACTCCATGCTATAGTTATTTTCTGCTGCATTGTAATGAGATAGCCAAATGAGCTATGTAAGATGTAGTGAATTATTTTATTCCTGGTTATAAAGTTGTATTATAACCTTTGTTTCTTGATATTACATCTTAACTGTGGATGCTAGCTATTGATCCAGGGACTAGCATTGTAAACACAGGGATCTCTACCTTATTAAAGGTTGGGACCTCTACAGATGATATCAGAGCACTGTGTTGCCTGTAGGATTTGTAACCCTAGGATTGGACAAAAACCCTTAGAAAATAGGAGTTGTATTTGTTCCAAAACTTATTTACAAACAATCTTGTAAACTCTTTCCTCAACCAATTTGGTTTTGACTCTACATCTCTTCCTTTTCAAACTTGATGGACAAAGCCTCAACATGAGCAAAGACTTCAACAAGAACAAGGACCTCAACCATGAGCAAAGGACTTCACCAACTCAAATGACTTCAACATCATCAAAGACTTCAACTTTGTTTTCACCAAGGACTTCAACTTGGACATCACTAAGGACTACAAGTGAGCCAAGAAATATTACTCAAGACTTGAAGACTAAGGAAACACAACTTAGAAGGAACCATCATCACCTTTGAAGTTGTGACCAAGACACAAAATTTCCCAAGGATATAATGATCTCATTCAAGAAGAAACAACTAAGAAGGATGGAATGATCTCAAGTGAACCATATAGTTGGACCACCATATTAATTTTAGATCAAACCCACCAACTTATGTGCTGTAGCAAAAATATTTTGTTGCCTAAAATGTAGGGTTCGCAGCATAGAAAACAAAAAATTTCCTACGATGGGAACAACTATGTACCAAGATCTATCTACTAGATACAAACAACGGGTGGATATACATCCATAGAATACATACCCTTGAAGACCGACAAATCTTAACGAGTCCAAACTCGTGGTTGATGTAGACGATCTCTTGCCGATCTCAAGATCGAGAGGAAGTCCTAGCGCCGCAAAACATCAGCGCATCCGTGCTCGCACACATGTTCGAGGCACCGAGCAACCTCCGCCTCCTCGCTCCAGCGATGCAGTGGAAGCACAACTCTTTCTTGCCGAAAAGCCACCGGGAACATGTATCTCGCTAGTCCGAGACCATGGGGGATAAATTCTAGAGGGGGATAGAGATCCTTCACGAGGAGGTGTTCTTTGAGAGGAGGAGAGGGGGGCCTTTTATAGGAGAGAGGGGGGGAACCCAAGGGGCATGGCGCCCAGCCATGGGGCTGCCCCCACCTCTTTCACATTCATGTGGGTGGAGCTCCCACTCAAAATGAAAAGCCTCCACTCCCATTAAAAAGCCTCCACTCAAAAATCCACTCACATGCATTAAATTTCCACCAAATTTAATGCAAGCTCTCATTTAAATAAAACTTTTTTTTTTATTTATTCAGAATTTTGTTAATTAATTTAATTAACCAACATTCACATAAAACCCCTTGCTAGTATTCCATTTCACATGCAGAACCAGTTTCAGCAATTTCAACCAAAACAGTTTCGGTGTCTAGTGAAATAAATTCCTGCGCTTTCCTTTTCTTTTCGGCATGAAACTTTTGCTCCAAATGGATGTCGGTGTCTCTTAAGTGTGTCACCCTACGGTTCGCGAATAATGCAGACAAGATCGAGACTCCTCTCAGATCAATAATCAGAAGCGGGATCTGGAGACCCATACTGACTCCCACACATTCAACGATGACTTTCTTGTGATCATCAGAACCTTTTACGCTAGTATCTTAATCCCTTTGTTTCGCGATATATTACATGTCCGAGATTCGATCATCGGTATCTCCATACCTAGTTTTATCTCATTACTGACATGCACTCTTTTCTCTTTCCCGTGATATAACATTCTAGTGATCAAATCACTTGCTTGCAAGCTAATCAATGTGATATCACCGAGAGGGCCCAGAGTATATCTATCCGTCATCGGGATGAACAAATTCCACTCTTGATCCATGGGCCTCAACATAACACTTTAGTAGTCCTGAACCCATCTTTATAATCACCCTGTTACGGTGTGACGTTTGATGTTATCAAGAAACTCTTCCGGTATTAGTGATTGACATGATCTCATGGTCTAAGGATTAGGATCACTTCGTAAGTTGTTATAGCAATATAAACTCAATGACTTTGATCGTAATGCTATACTTCAGATGAATGTTCATCACACCATTACACTAATGTTGTGACCTCGTTATTAACAACATCTAATGTCCATGATCAGGAAACCAATGATCATCTTGTTAATCAACGAGCTAGTTTATAAGAGAGGCATAACTAGGAACTTCCTTTTTGTTTATTAAACACACATGTATTAATGTTTCCGTATTAATACAATTATAGCATGTAAAATAAACATTTATCATAAACAAGGAATACGATAATAACCACTTTATTATTGCCTCTCGGGTATATTCCCTTTAGTCTCCCACTTGCACTAGAGACAATAATCTAGTTTGAAAACTTTGCGTATTGAACACATATGGCTTTCTGGTGTTCCATATACGCAACTGCAAGTGGTTAACATAATCTACGGATCTGACGCTTCAGGTCCGTGTGTATTTGCATGTCTTTGCGTCTTCACGCATCACTCATTCTCCAATGAGATGGCATTGTATAAAATTTGGTCTTTTGGTGAGACCTTTAGTTCCTTGGGGTTAAATCACGTCAATACTATTGTCGTACAATATATCTTTAGTGTTAGCCCGTTGCGAACCACACCTTAGTTTGATAACAAACTACTTGACACAAATTCCCTCCTTTGTTGCTACTATAGCAGTCATATACTTAGCCTTTTTGTTGTAGTATTCGTCACAATGTCTTAACTATGGATTTCATCCAAATCCATCATGGAATCTTCTTTCCATTACATTGTGCCACCCATAGTTTAAATTGAGATAAACTTAATTTGTATCTTGTGACAAAACTAGTGTCAATGTAACGCTTTACAATGAACTATTTGTAATTGTTTGTCACCTCTACACAAATATATTCTTAGTTCTTTCAAAAAGATCATAAGAATATCCTCACTATCGTCCAATGATCATTTTATGATTCATTCTGGTATATGATCATAACACTTAGAGAATAGGACATATCTGGATGTGTACATATCATGGTATGATTGATCAAAACATTCTCGTGATTTTACTCATCAAGTGTCAAAGCACTTGAATCTTGTTTCACTTATCAAGTGTCGATACACTTGAATCTTGATTCAATTCCTTTCCATGCGACAAGAACCGTTTCTTGTCGTTTCTATATTGAACTCCTTCAATATCTCATATATGTACGTTTGGCACAACCATATTGACGTCACGGTCTATCCACTATAGACTTTCATGCTAATTATTCGGGTTTTGCCTAAGTCTTTCATCAAAATGAAATCCTTAACCTTTGTCAATAAAAGATACATCATTTCTAATCAACAAGATGTCCTTCACATAATGTATTAGAAATATGTCTCAGCGCTCCCACTTAATTTCTTGCAAATGCAAGCATCTTCATCGTCTCCAGATGAAAAACTCATTTTTCATCATGGTGAAGATTCCAACTCCGCGATGCTTACTTCAACCATTGAAGTTTGCATGCCCTTTTAGCATCCTTTGAATTTAACAAAACCCTTTGGACCGTGTCATGTACACGTCCTAGGTAACCATTCTATTAGAAGAACTTTGTTTTGTTTATTCATCTACCATATACCAAATTATATGTAGTGGTTGCTACTTTAATCCGTCCAGACTAAATATCGCTATGAAAGATCAAATCTTGTCATAGTCAACTCCTTAAACATTGTCGTAAAATACTTTACGACATGTCGACTATTTCATAGATGTGAAACATCCATGTCTGTTTCTTTATAGACCCAAATACGACCAATAGGTTTTTACACCTTTCCGGAGGGTCTTCCAAGTTCAAAACTTGATTTCTCATGTATGGAACTATCACGGATTTTATGGCGTCAAGCCATTTGACGGAGTTAGGGCCCATCATCGCTTCTTTGCATGTAGTCGGTTCATCATTGTCAAACAATAATGATTTACTCTCAAATCTCAGTATTTGATTGTTTATCCAACTGACTTGGTTCAATAAGAACTTAGACCTCCGTGACCGCAACCTTTGAGGCACGTAATCCATGTGCATTCTGGCTGCCTCCGAAACATTTTCCGGCGCTGCGCAACTCAGCACATATAGCTAAGGTTCGTTAACCTTATCAAAGTTCTATTGTCCTCCCACTTAACATTTATGAAAAATTCCTTCTTCAAGAAACTTCACGTTTCAAGCGACAAACCCTTTTGTCCTTGGTGTTATGGAGGAATAACCAATTGTTATTCGAAATAACCTACAAAGACATGCTCATCCGACTTCGGTTGTAAACATCTTACTTATGTTTAGCATACCAAAATTTAAGAAATGACAACTTGGGTTTTACCCCAAACCATAACTTCCATGGTGTCATTTCAACGGATCAAGATGTAGCTCTTTTCAGTGTAGAAGCGGAAGTCTCTAAAGCTTTAATCTTTTAGAACATAATGACAGTTTTATAAATAACACCTTTGATCCTACCATGTCAAACAAGGTTTCATTACAAATCTCAAACATTCCATACTCCTATGGTGTTTCGGGAGATGTAAATCTAGGTGTTTTGCTAAACTTGCAACTCAAATAAATCCCTTTATGATAAAATCATAATTCATTAATTTTCTTGTTACACTTGTAACTCAAATAAATCCCTTATGATAAAATCATAAACCATTTATTTTCTTGTTACAATGATTTTCACTTCATCTTGAAATTCTTTGAACGTTTTCAAATATTTCACACTTCTTTCTCATTAAGTGAACATTCACTCAAATTTCTGGAGAAAGCATATGAAGTTGAAACCCATCGCTTACGACTACACATAATGGAATACATACATCGATATGTATAAATTCCAATAATTTAGTCGTTTGTTCTTCCTTGGCCTTTGAACGAAGTTTTAATTATCCCGAGGAAAGTCTCACAAGCGTCACTTGATCAAATCAAAGACTCCAAAAATCCATGAATATGGAGATTCTTCATGTTTTGTTTCCAATATAATTTAAACAGCGATGTCACTTCGTAAGTGATCTTTCAATCATTTGTCTTGCAACATTTTAGCATTAGGTTTTATGGATGTGATTTCTCCAACTAGATTTGTAAATCATCCATCTTATATGGAATACGGTAATTATTTGAACAACCTTTGTTCTCATAATACCTGATTTAAATAATAATTATTAAAACAAATCTTGAAGTCAAGCTTTGATGTCAACGAGAAATACAAACAACGGTTTGTTTGTTTTCGATGAACATTATCACATATTCTCTTGCTAGTTACTTAGGCCATTGTGGTTCATGAATTGCGTCATTCCGTATGAAATTTCATACCAATCAATTAGGTATCCAATACTCAAGAACCACATTGTTTAACAAGCAAAGAATACAACCATAACATGTATATCATATATATACCTAAATTGGATATTTCCAATCTTTTCTTTTCTGCCAAATATATTTTATAGATTCTCTTTCAGCATTTCCTTTTCCTTTTTAAAAGAATCTATCAACATCAAAAGTGGCGCCATATACATGACACATAGTCCAAAGCGTGTATATTCAAATAATAATACCTTTGGACTTGCACTTTGAAGTAGATCACCATCATCAAAATGATTGGTATTCTTTCAAAATCCATCCTTTAGTAATCTTTTAGTGTAGTAAACATTTTTCATACATATTCTATTCACCCTTATCATGATGACGATCAAGCTACTGTAGCTTATAAAGGCGAATCGTGAGTATAACATTACTTTCCAAAACCCTTTTGGATGATTAGGATGTCTAGCATCTCCAACCTTCGTAAATTCTCATCCAATATGAGAACATATATTATACTCTATCATATTGCAACCAAAACATTGTTTCATATATCGTTATATCTGCCACACATGATGGTTTCTGAAACAATTCTTTCAGCTCCTAGATAAACTTGATATTAAAACAATCAAGAATCATGGAGGCAAAAATGATACTTAAGATACTAACACTGGAATTGTTACTCTCGATTTAATACCAACTATTAAATTTCACGGAGTAAATAGAGTTTGCTGAAAGTTTGCAATAGGACTTTAAACTTTAGATTGACACTCAACACAATACGATACCAGTTTGTAAAGTATATATCCAGAATTCTATAGTTCTATTATACCAATTATAACTAAGCATAAGGTGGTGAACGAATGCCAATGACTACAACAAATTATGCAAATTCACTTTGATTTAATTTATGATAAATTGAGTTCTACTAATCCAAATTAGAAATGAACTCCCACTCAAAAACGACATCCCTCGTGTCTTTTTGGTGATTACATGAACCAAATCCACTACACCAAGTCCGATCATCACGTGAGTCGGTGTAGCTTCAAAAGCGAGCATCCATATGGTCATCATATCAAAACATATGACTCATGCTTAACCTTTCGGTCCGTGTTCCGAGGCCATGTCTGTACATGCTAGGCTCGCCAAGTTAGAACCTTAGTATTCGCGTGTGTAACTGTCTTACACCCGAAATATGGTCGTGGATCCAAAAACACCCGATCATCACGTGATGTCTTGGAGCGACGAGAACATAATCGGTGCATACTAAAGGAAGAACACATTCTTATCTTGATATTTAAATGAGGGATCATCTTATTATGCTAATAAAACGCCAAACAAGCAATATAAGATGCAATCAAAACATCACATGTTTATAAGTGAAATGATATGGTTCCCGCATATGATCTCCATCATGTGCACCGTGGTATGATCTCTATCATACCTCTATGTGTAAGGCCAAGGTCTATGGAACCTACACGTTATGTGTGTTGTAAGAGTATCATCTTATACTTCTACTTACAACATCACCATATCATAACACTAGCCCAACAACAATCTAAACTAGACACCTCTAATT
Source organism: Avena sativa (assembly GCA_916181665.1). Classification (NCBI taxonomy): domain Eukaryota; kingdom Viridiplantae; phylum Streptophyta; class Magnoliopsida; order Poales; family Poaceae; genus Avena; species Avena sativa. The sequence continues at coordinate 78,844,043 of OV702297.1, forward strand.
TATCCATTGCAAGTTTTACGTGGCTTAGGGCTTTCGAATATAGAACCGTTCTTACCTACGAACATTAACCACAACAAGGATAACCAAATTGTTGACAACTCGTTGCAAATTAGATATTGACTATAGTAGGAGAGATAGACACCCGCTAGCCACTTATGCAAAACTAGTTATATGTCAAGCGTGGAACAGGTCTCATGTGCGAGGACATGTAAAGTTTGTCCGGGCCGCTTCATCCCACTATGCCACCAATATCCAAAGTACAACTAAGAAGCAATAAAATGATCATCATCGCCCACATACTCATATGTGTACTACCCGTGCAAAGTATCTACGCATAGATCCGGCTCTGATACCACTGTAGGGTTCGCAGCATAGAAAACAAAAATTTTCCTACGATGGGAACAACTATGTACCAAGATCTATCTACTAGATACAAACAACGGGTGGATATACATCCATAGAATACATACCCTTGAAGACCGACAAAGCTTAACGAGTCCAAACTCGTGGTTGATGTAGACGATCTCTTTCCGATCTCAAGATCGAGAGGAAGTCCTAGCGCCAAAAACAGCAGCGCATCCGTGCTCGCACACACGTTCGAGGCACCGAGCAACCTCCGCCTCCTCGCTCCAGCGATGCAGCGGAAGCACAACTCTTTCTTGCTGAAAATCCACCGGGAACATGTATCCCGCTAGTCCGAGACCATGGGGATAAATTCTAGAGGGGGAGAGAGAGATCCTTCATGAGGAGGTGTTCTTTGAGAGGAGGAGAGGGGGGCCTTTTATAGGAGAGAGGGGGGGCACCCAAGGGGCATGGCGCCCAGCCATGGGGCTGCCCCCACCTCTTCCACATTCATGTGGGTGGAGCTCCCACTCAAAATGAAAAGCCTCCACTCCCATTAAAAAGCCTCCACTCAAAAATCCACTCACATGCATTAAATTTCCACCAAATTTAATGCAAGCTCTCATTTAAATAAAACTCTTTTATTTATTCAGAATTTTGTTAATTACTTTAATTAACAAACATTCACATAAAACCCCTTGCTAGTATTCCATTTCACAAGCAAAACCAGTTTCAGCAATTTCAACCGAAACAGTTTCGGTGTCTAGTGAAATAAATTCCTGCGCTTTCCTTTTCTTTTCGGCATGAAACTTTTACTCCAAATGGATGTCGGTGTCTCTTAAGTGTGTCACCCTACGGTTCGCGAATAATGCGGACATGATCGAGACTCCTCTCAGATCAATAATCAGAAGCGGGATCTGGAGACCCATACTGACTCCCACACATTCAACAATGACTTTCTTGTGATCGTCAGAACCTTTTACGCTAGTATCTTAATCCCTTTGTTTCGCGATATATTACATGTCTGAGATTTGATCATCGGTATCTCCATACCTAGTTTGATCTCGTTACTGACATGCACTCTTTTCTTGTTCCCGTGATATAACATTCTAGTGATCAAATCACTTGCTTGCAAGCTAATCAATGTGATATCACCGAGAGGGCCCAGAGTATATCTATCCATCATCGGGATGAACAAATTCCACTCTCGATCCATGGGCCTCAACATAACACTTTAGTAGTCCCGAACCCATCTTTATAATCACCTTGTTACGGTGTGACGTTTGATGTTATCAAGAAACTCTTCCGGTGTTAGTGATTGACATGATCTCATGGTCTAAGGATTAGGATCACTTCGTAAGTTGTTATAGCAATATAAACTCAATGAATTTGATCGTAATGCTATACTTCGGATGAATGTTCATCACACCATTACACTAATGTTGTGACCTTGTTATTAACAACATCCAATGTCCATGATCAGGAAACCAATGATCATCTTGTTAATCAACGAGATAGTTTATAAGAGAGGCATAACTAGGAACTTCCTTTTTGTTTATTAAACACACATGTATTAATGTTTCCGTATTAATACAATTATAGCATGTAAAATAAACATTTATCATAAACAAGGAATACGATAATAACCACTTTATTATTGCCTCTCGGGCATATTCCCTTCATAAAAATGTGCTTGAAACTTGTTGTTTGAGTGGAATGATTGTTTGTGATTGCTTGCACATTGCTTGTGTGAATTGTGATGTGTGTGATTAGAATTATTTCCTTAGAAATATTTTGCCTATTGTAATCCCAATCCAACCCAAACAGATGACTACTCCATGAAACTCCAACATCAAGAATAGTGACAACAACAACCAAGAGATCCACATGAGAGAACAACTACTAGCAAACAAAACCCAGTTGAATCAGTTGACAACTCAGTTTTTAGCCAACAACAATGAGTTAGACCCAACCATGCAAAAGTTTTTGGGAATTCAATCCCAATTGTTGCAAGGGATGACCACTCAAATGATCAACATGAAAGATAGCCTTTCCCAAGGAGATGGAGACAACAAGGATGTCAAGGATGATATTATAGAAGGAACTCAAGCTTGCAATATTTGTGGAGACAAGGATCACACTTCCAAAGAGCATGAAGACCAATGCCCCAATTGTGAAGAGAAACATACAACTAACCAATGCCCCACATCTCAAGCTACTTGTTTCCTATGTGAAGGAAATAATCATGTCCCTATCCAATGCCACATCTATTCCATAGTTCAACAAAGGAAACAAGGTGGAGTGCATCAACAGATTATAAACCCCCAGGAGGGAACACCTTCTACCAAGAAGGATGAAGACAAAGGAAAATCTCAGCTTGCACCTCCATGCAATATGACTCACCTTGATGGACAGAAGAAGAGACATATGTATTATCCAAGAAATAGATTAAGGAGACCAGGAGACTTTCCCACCTTTGAGATAAGATATGAAGAGCATGAACTAGAAGAACTCCTAGCTTTGGAGAAACCCAAGAAGAAGAAGGACAAAAGCCAAGTGCAGTGTTGCCATTGCAAAGAGATGGGACACTATGCCAATCAATGTCCAGAGAAGAAGAAGAAGTATAAGGAAATTAGCCAAGTATGGTGCAACAACTGCAAAGAGCTAGGCCATTATGTATCAACTTGTCCACAGAAGATATGTGAAGAGCTCAATCTTGTTACATGTTACAATTTTGGTCACCAAGGACATTATTCAAGCAATTGTCCAGAAAAGATGAAGCACAAAGTAAACAATCCTATGAAGGATCTCAGCCTTGTCACCTGTTTCAAGTGAGGAAACAAAGGACACTATGCAGATGTTTGCCCAGAGAAGTTTCATCAAGATCCCAAGAAAGCCAAGAAGTAATCTAGTGGAAAAAATTTAAGGGTGGTAGTACCCTAGTTTCTTTGAGCCAACTTGTAACCCTATTTTTCCCAAATCTCGGGACGAGATTTCTTTTAAGGGTGGTAGCCTGTCACATCCCAAAATTTTCCAAATTTTGACCTGTGAAAAATAAATAAACAAAATAAATAATTGTTGAAATTTAGGGTGAAAAGAAACTTTTTGATTCCAAATGGAAACTTAAAATCCCATATTGAACAAACTTTGATTAATGTTTGAACCCAACTAAATTCAAATCAAGTGAAATGCATTCTTCATAAATGCATCTTGAAATTTAAACACTTGGAAAATAAACCAAAACCCTAAAACCCTATTGGAAGAAAAACATTTCCAAGTTATCTCTAAGCCTATGGTTTTGGTCCACATAAAAATTGGTCAAACAAACATTTCAAAATTATCAAGAATGACAAATAGAAATACTATAAAACCATAGAAATTGGTTTCACTTAATTTGGAGCCATAAATAAAATCTTATGAATTTAGTAAGATCAGGAAATTGAAATTTCCAAAGCTAATAAAGCACCTATCTAAAAATCCATACCAAATGGTGAGTAAATAATCCTAAAGAGATTTCAAAGGATAAACAAATATTAAATAAAATTTTATAAGTTGGAATCACCATTTTTGGATCCTTAAATAAAAAGATATGGTTTTTATAAGCAAAGGAGAAATAAATAAATAAATAAGGACTATTTTAAAAGGACAAATTAAAACTTGGCCAAGAAAATAAAATAAAACATTTTTGTTTAATAAAAAGAGTAAAGGATTATTTAATAAAATCATGAGGTTTTATTATTATCCAATTTCATTTCAGTAAAGACATTTCCCATTTTAAATGAACATTAAAACATAATAAAGTATTTTAAATTATATTTCATAGTATTTTATTTTTTAATAAAACCTACTAAAAAGGTTTGGTAAAAATTTAGATTTCAAATAGAGTTTTAAAACATATTAAATCCTATTTCAAATAAAGACAAATGTCTATTTTTAAAATAAATAAAGGACCCTAAAAAGAATAAAAGAGATATTCTAAATTTGACTTTAGAATGTATTAATAAACAGTATTTGAATTTACCCAAAGTTTGGCAAAGGTTTGAATTTAAATGGTGTTTGAATTGTTTGAATAAAAATCAAAACAGAATAATAGAAATGGAAAAAGAAAAGGGAAACAGAACAAAAAAATGAACAAAGCCAGCCCAGCTAACCCAGCCCACTGGGCCAACTTGCCAATCCCTCTCTCCCCCCGAAACGTTTTATTCTCACCGTAGAACAAACCCACTCAGTCACTGACTGCTGGTTCCCTCTCTCTCTCTCTCTCTCTCTCTCTCTCTCTCTCTCTCTCTCTCTCTCGATGTCAAGCAGACCCCACCAGTCAGTCTTCTTCCTCACCCACCGCGGTGACCACGCCCTCCTTCCCAGCCGTTTCTGTTGCCGTTTCTCTGATTAAATTCGCGGTAACAACGCCATTAAACCGTCCCCTGACCACGCCCCCTTAAACGCCCACGACCCCTCTCCATTTCCCCTCGCTCGCCCCTCCCTCTCGGCCACAGGGCTGCCTCGATTACGCACTTGAGCACACTCTGCTCCGACGAGCTCTCCGAGCGATTCCGGCCGCCACTCGCCGCCCCTTGCCTCCCAGTCCCCACTAGCTTGCTCTCTATAATCGTGCGCGTCTCCCAGTGTCGCCCGTTCAGCCGCGCGTGCTCTGCGTCGTCGTTAACGTCAAGTCGAAGCACCGCCTTCGTCTGTTTCCTTCTCCGGCGAAGCCCCCTGGTAACCACCGACCGCGCCTCCCCTTCTCGTTGATACACCTGTACTCGCCGCGTCTTTGTGCATCTAATGGCACCTCCGTTTTCCTCTAGCGCGCACCGTATCTTCACCAACGACGACAGACAGAGAAGCCCGACGCCAGACACATCTCCGGCGAGGAATCATCGGTGATTCAGTGCGCCCCTCGACAAGCTACTGCCATGTTGAGTTCAACACGTCTCTGCGAGCCTGGTGAGCCTCCCCATTCTCTTCCTCGCTTCCAGTAGCCGCTGCAGCGCCGTAGACCGAGCGCTCCGCCGCTCACCGTCGCCGCGCGCCGCCAGTTGTTGGTCGCTTGATCAACGGCCGTAGGATCTTGATCTAGTGGCTACGATAGAACACAACCCGAAGGGGTATCCTTTGATCTGATCGGTGCGATCCACTTTAGATCCAACGCACCGCATCGGCTGATCCGTGCGAAGCGGTATGGGCGAATCAGGACGTGTGGCCTGTAATTTGTTTTAAAAACAGAAACTTGTCTATTAGTTGTTTGATTTTGTAAAATTCATAACTCTTGATCCACACGTCCAAATTTTGCAAATTGTATATCAATGAAATCAGCAAAGCAAGTACTTTCCAACCATACAGTTGTTTAATGAACTTATTCTGGTAAAATAGTTGTTTTTGCAGAAACATGTGTAGGTATATTTTGGATATAAAAATTATTCTAGCAATGTTTTTAGGATAAAATCTTTGACCAATTGGTTGTTTTGAACCTACTGACCATATAAAACAACTTGTGGAATTAAAAGTATATTTTGTGAAGTAAAAAGATGAATCTTTGATTTAGAACATTTCTAGTCAAATAAAAATATTGTTATTATGTTAAAAATGCTTTTGGAGAAAAACCTTTGGAAAATGTTTTGATTTAAACTCTCTGACCCTAAACACCAAGTTTTAGGATTTAAAAATATATTTTATTAACCCTACAAAATTATTACTTTGGTAAAAGCAATTTCAACAACATAAAATATTGATTTGGTATAAAAAATGGTTTATAGGTAAAACCTTTTGCAAATGGTTTCAATATTACACATTTGACCTTAAACGCTAACATTTGTGTTTCAAAATGTATTTGCCAAAACACTAGAAATTATCACTTTGATTTAAACCATTTCTAGCAAAACAAAAATGATTTAAAGTAGCCATTTTTCACTAACTTAATATCAAATGATTCTACCACTTTTGTAGATGACCAATAGGTGTTTTCAAATGTTTATAACCTATTAGAAACCACTTTTCCAAATAAAACAATCTTTAGCATGTTTGCATGCATTACCTTGTTTTTATCATTTTATGTGATGCTTGCTTGAATGGTAGATTGAGTATTGCTTGCTTGATTGAATTGTAGTGGAATTTGAAGGGTGTGACTATTGCAAAAATCAAGGAGTGAACTTATAATCTCTACCAAAAAGGCAAGTGATGCTTCATACTTTTGTCCCATTATTTTCACTATGCATTAGTGATATTTCAAAGTAGTACTTGCATGGAATTTTTGCTAAGTATAAACCATGCCATGGGAAATCCTAGTAGATGAAGCCTTAGTAGAATTTTGCCTAAGTTAAGATTCCTACTACTATCTTGCTTAGCTTAGCTAGTAGAAAACAAGGGTGGATTATATTCATGCTATGGGATATTTCTAAGTCAAGGACTTGTGTTTTGTTTAATAAAACAACTAAGTGAATGAATCACCTGGGTGGAATGGAAACAATGGTTTGTGTTGAGTAGTTACGCAAGTACAGTATGCTGGGGAAAACTTGGGCATCACCAAGTCCAGTATACTGGGGAAAGCTTGGTATCTCACTTGTGGATTGCCACCCAGGAACAAAGAGATTTGAGATGTCAAATGTTGAGAAGCTTCAAGTGTAGCCACATGGCATTATGGGCTATGCCTGGATTATATAGGTTGCAAGAACTTAGCCAAATGCACAGTTGGTGGTAGGGGATGACAGGTTGGAACGCGTCCATTCTGGTCTAAGGGAAGGCTTCTGAAAGATCTTGTTGTGGTGAAACCAAGTCTTGTGGGGAAAGTGCACCACCTCTGCAGAGTGTAAAATCTAAGTACTTAGCCATGTCCCTGGCAAAGGACATTTGGATCATCAAGACATGGAAACTATCAAGAATCTCCTCATCCCAATTTCTAAGTTAAAAACTTGTCATTGAACAAGGGTTGAAGGTTCACCAATTTCTATTGGTGGTTCCTTGGGTGATTTTTGATAAACAAAAACTTAGTGTTTTCAAATGATAAGGAAAATCTATTTTGAGCAAAGCAAGCCTAAGCTCCACCTAGCCAAATGCATATAGATGATAGACTCCACTATACTACCATAGTATCACTTGCCAATACAATTCAAATGTATTGACCCTTGTGGCTGTAACTTATTATGTTGCAGGTTTGTTTGATGTTAGTGAAGTGTGTTGATTAGGTTTACAAGTCTACAAACAACATGATTGCCTGTGGCACTTTGAATATGAAGGACTCCATGCTTTAGTTATTTTCTGCTGCATTGTAATGAGATAGCCAAATGAGCTATGTAAGATGTAATGAATTATTTTATTCCTGGTTATAAAGTTGTATTATGACCTTTGTTTCTTGATATTACATCTTAACTGTGGATGCTAGCTATTGATCCAGGGACTAGCATTGTAAACACAGGGATCTCTACTTTATTAAAGGTTGGGACCTCTACAGATGTTAGTGTCATATACTCGGTTTCAAATGTTAGCGTTCTAGGACCTAGTTTTGTCAAATAGGATCTGGCAGTCTTTTATTTTTCTCTCTAGTACTGTACCTGTTTGTGCCTCCACATAGCATATAAATTTTGATTTATCATCTCTTTACATTCTAGCAATCATGGGACTAATCATGGTAGTATATATGTAGCATCCTATTTTAAATTTATTAATTCTTTACATTATTACTCGCATAGTGGCGCCCCCAAATGCGAGGGTATAATATTTACTACCATGAATGGTCTTGAATTGAATTTAGTGTTTCATATATTTTCATGGGATGCCGATTTGGTGCCTATGGTGGTAGCAGTGCATATGGTCATGACAGTAAGATTGCAGGAATATTTTCTCTCTTGATAGCATCCTGCTGAACTTGGTTTTCGCCGTTGTTGGAGATATGACCAAGAGGCAATAATAAAGTGGTTATTATCATATATTTATGTTTATAATAAATTTTTATATCCCATGCTATAATTGTATTAACCGGAAACATTAATCTTATGTGTTTTGTAAACATAAAAGAGTCCCTAGTAAGTCTCTTGTTAAACTAGCTTGTTGATTAATAGATGATCATGGTTTCCTGATCATGGATATTGGATGTTGTTAATAACAAGATCATGTCATTAGTAGAATGATATGATGGGCACACACCCAAAGTAAGCATAGCATAAGACCAAGGCATTAAGTTCACTTTGCTACAACCTTTCAAATACATAGTAACCTAATCCTTCGACCATGAGATCATGTTAATCACCAACACCAGATGGATGGTATGATGACATCAAACACCACTTCGTAACTGAGTGGTTATAAAGGTGGCATTGGGTATTCTGAAAGTATGGATTGAAGCGCATGGATCAAGAGTGGGATTTGTCAATCCAAATGACGGATACTCTGGGCCCTCTCGGTGGAGTGTCATCCAATTGGCTTGTAAGAATGTTACTAGGTCACAAGGGATGTCACATCATAGTATGATTAAAGAGTACTTATCAGTAATGAGGTTGAACTAGGTATGGAGATACCGACGATCGAACCTCGGATAAGTAAAGTCTCGCGCGACAAAGGGAATCGATATCGTATGTGAATGGTTCGTTCGATCACGAAGTCATAATTGAATATGTGGGATACACTATGGATCTCCAGGTCCCACTATTGGTTATTGATCGGAGAGGTGTCTCGATCATGTCTGCATAGTTTGCGAACCGTAGGGTGACACCGTTGAGGATCGATGTTGCTTTAAGTAGATATGGAATATGAGTTGGAGACCGAATGTTGTTCGGAGTCTCGGATTGGATCCAGGACATCACGAGGAGATCCGCAATAGTCCGGAGAATAAGATTCATATAAGGAAAGTCATTTTACGGGGTTCAGAAATGTGTTCAGTGTTTTGATCGGAAGCTTCTAGAATGTTCTAGAGGGGCCAACAGTGGGAACACCACCCCAGGAGGGACCACTTGGGCTAAGACATGCCGCGGGGGACCATGGGCCAGCCTCACCAAGACCAAGGGGCCAAACCGGCCAGCCCAAGGGGATTGGGGCAAAACCCTAATAAGGAAAGGGGGGAACTTTGGGGGGAAGTTTCCCCCTCTCCTTCTTGTGCTGAGTTGGGAAAGGATTCAGCAAAGGGCTAGGAACCCTTGGCCGCACCCCTCTGTATAAAGAGGGGAGGGGTGGGCGCCTATCCCCTGCTCACTTTCCTCTAACCCTAGCCGCCACCTCCTCCTTCCTCCATCTTCCTGCCGCGGCCTAGGCGAAGCCCTATAGGGATTTCTCCTCCAACACCATCACCACCTCGTTGTGCTGTTGGGATCCCGAGGAGATCTACTACCTCCGCTGCCCGCTAGAACAGGGAGATGAAGGTCTTCATCGACTCCGTATGTGTGACCGAGTGCAGAAGCGCTGTCGGAACATGATGGCGCCCAATATTGTCTTGGGAGCGCTTCGTTGGAAACCCAAAGAGCAAGGTGTGAAGAGCACAACAACAAGTCTTCCCTCAGTAAGAAACTGAGGTTATCCAACCAGTAGGAGGAAGGAAACATATCAAAGGTGTTGCAACCAACGTGAAAACCTACACAACACAAACTCAAGACTTTGCCCAACGAACAGTGAGGTTGTCAAGCTCACCGGTTTGCTGTAACAAAGGATTAAACGTATGGTGTGGAAGGTGATGATGGATTGCAACAAGTAAACAAGTAACAGTGGAAGATGTATCAATGGTAAAGATTGGACCGGGGTCCATAGTTCACTAGAGGTGCTCTCCTTAGATAAACAAACATGGCATGCAGGGTAAACAAATTACAGGAGGGCAATTGATAGGACTGAGCAAGGCATAACAATGCAATAGTAGACAAAAATATCCTATGATATTCGATTGGGCAATACAACAATATACATAGACCACCATCCAACTGCATCTATGACTAGAAATCCACCTTCAGGTTATCATCTGAACCCCATCTAGTATTAAGTTGCAAGCAATAGACAACTGCTTTAAGCTAAGTGTGTAAGGTAAACAATCCACTTGTTCCATGAACAAGAGACCGTTGTTTTCTCCCTAGTGGCAACATCACATCTACCACCGAAGAGATTTCTGTCACTTACCTTGGTAAATATAGGCATGAACCCACTATCGAGCATAAATACCCCCTCTTGGAGTCACTAGCAACTACTTGGCCAACATAGCTAATAACAATGGAGAGCATGCAAGATCACAAACAACATAGACATGATAGAATCAATAAGATAAAACCATTAATCAATCTGACATAGTAATCTCAATATCCATTGGATCCCTGCAAACACAACATGCATGATTACAAATAGATCAGATCTTGATCATGAACGGAGCTCACAAGATCTATACATGAAAGCACAAAGGAGGAGATATAACCATCTAGCTACTACATGGACCCGTAGTCCAAGGTGGAACTACTCACGCTTCATACCGGAGGCCGGCATGATGAAGAAGAAGGCCTCCGGGATGATCTCCCCTCCGGCAGGGTGCCGGGAAGAGCTTCAGATCCCCCTGATCTAGGGACAATGGTGGCGGCGGCTATAGACGGTTTCGTTGAATTTTGATTGGGTCCTTAGGGTTTTGGCATCGGGGGGACTTTATAGGCAAAGAGGCGATGCAGGGGGGCTGCACCCCCCAGGCGTGCCTAGGGCTAGCCCGTACCGCCAGGGGGTGTGGGCCCTAGTGACCCTCCTCCGTCTCGTATTCTAGCTTCGTGTTGCCCACGGTAAAATATTGACTTGGCTTTTGTCCCGTCCAATTCCGAGAATATTGATTTTCTGCCTTTCTGGAACCAAAAATAGAAGAAAATAGGCAACTGGCACTGTGGCATATTGTTAATAGGTTAGTACCAGAAAACATATAAAAACACCTCAAAGTGGACAAAGCAAAGCAAAGTAGATACTAAACAAGCATGGAACATCAAAAATTATAGATACGTTTCCGACGTATCAAGCATCCCCAAGCTTAACTCCTACTCGTCCTCGAGTAGGTAAGTGATAAAATAATAATGTTTGAGGTGACATGCACCATCAAAACCAAGATCAAACCATTTGCAAGCATTGAAAGCTGGGAACAAAGAACTCTAAACATGTGCACGAAAGATGGAGTTCTAACAATAAGACAAAGTAACTATGCATGCAACATGAAAGGCTACAAACAAAGATCATGAATAACATGCATTGAAAAATGTTTGTTTGTTTCACATATAGAAAATATGGCATAGTGGCATTCAACTTGTCCCTCATAGAGTAGCAAATAGATGCATATGACACCTTCAAAGTTCATAAGAGTGACTAGATAAAAGTAGCACACGATCAAGTAATATCACAATATGCATCAATCAATAAGTTTTGGGACACTTCACATAGAATGGCAACTATGCTCTCTTAATGGTTCTTAAAGGTAGAAGGTGGAGACTCAATATAATAGTGGAAGAAAGACCCTTCATAAAGGGAAGCAGGGATTTCAAGTTTCAAAAAGAGATTCCAAAAATTATGGTACTTGTTAGCTTTCATCCCTCATTGCCCCTATCATAAGCATCTTGAAGTGATTAAGGTTAAAGTGAACAAACTATGGAGTATATGCTTGACAAAGTATAAGTTGGCAATCTCATGTCCCTTGAATACGAGGGCCACACCTCATGCTACTCAACTTTAGTCACCTGTAACTTCTTGTCATAGTAAGTACATGTGTATCATAGAGAACCGCTGATGACCCACAAGTATAGGGGGTGTATCGTAGTACTTTTGATAAATAGGAGTGTCGATCCCAACAAGGAACAGAAGGTGCTGAACAGTGGTATGGAGCAGGAAATCCCTGTGAATACTTAGCAAACCAATTTTTAGTGGTTTTCTAACACGGCAACAAAACAAGGAGCAAGTAACAAAGGTAACGAACAAACGGAGCAAGTGGCCCAATCCTTTCTTAGCAAAGGACAAGCCGGTGGAAATACTTATAAAAACCAAACGTTCTCGAGGACACATGGGAATTCTGTCAAGTGCTTTCGCTTCAAATAGCTGAGTACTCTTCTTTGGTGTTGTAAGTGTTGTGTGGGTGAACCTGTGCTAATGTACGGACCATACTTGGACTAATACATACTTGTGATTAAACCCCCTGCAAACATCTGTAACTACAGGAAAGTAATTAAGATATAAATCTAACCACAACCTTAAACTCTGAGATCCTGCGCTCCCTTGTGCAAAGGTTTTCTAACGGGGGTTCAGGTTTCTGTCACTCTGGCAACCCCACAATTAGTAGCCAAATACACAATGCATCCCCCTAGGCCCATAAATGGTGAAGTGTCATGTAGTCGACGTTCACATGACACCACTAGAAGAATAGCGCCACAACTTAAATACTAGACCATTGAATAATAACTCATCACAGATTCACTACTAACAACATGATTTCTCCCATGTCCTCAAGAACTAAACGAACTACTCACAAGACATCATATGGATCAAGATCAAAGATGATATGATAATGGATAACAATCTTAACATAAACAATAATCCAATGGTTCCACTCACAAGCATCAACTACAATAGTAATCAACACCGGGAAAGTTTCCCCTAATGAACTAAGAAATATCCAACACAATGATGATGGTGTGGATGATGATGATCCCGATGAAGCCTAGCTTGATGACGGTGTTGATGGCAACGATCTCCCCTCTCCAGGAAGGAATTCCCCCGGCAGAAATCTGTCTGCCGAAGAGATCTTTCTTTCTCGGTGTTTTCTGCCCCTAGAGGCAGCGGAAATCTATCTGTGGCCGCTCCCCAAGGCTTAGGGTTCTGTAGGGAAGATATAGGAGAAGGGGCGGAGTCGGAGGCCAGGCAGGTGGGCCACACCTGACCTAAGTGCGGGGTCAGGTGGTCCCGCGCCTAGGGGATGTGGGCCCCCTGCGGCCCCTCTTCGCTCCTCCTTCTGGCTTCCTTCGTCTTCTGGTAAAATAATATGTTTCCACATTTTTCTGGTATTTTTCTGATCTTTGCGAAATTTCACCGAAACGCCTTCTTTTCCCTTAGAATCCAGACTCCGGCAGTCCATCCTCCATGAATCATCCAACATGCATAAACAGATGAAAAGCCATAAGTAATACCTCATAATAAGACAAATATCAATGAATAGAGGTAAATTATGATATAGGAAGGTGATGCAAATTGGGCGTATCAACTCCCCCAAGCTTAGACTTCGCTTGTCCCCAAGCGAAAACTGAGCTCAGTAAACATGTCCACAGGTTTATGGAGTGAAGTGTCGATAAAAGAATACGAACAAGAAGCATCACACTTACCATTGCACAACACATAGAAGAAAGCAACTCACCATTATATAACTTAGCTTGCAACCAAGTACAACAGTCACAATAGAGATGCATAAAGATAAATCATAATTGGAATTGGAAAACTTGTTCTTGGTCAGAGAACACCTGGCAAATAGTTTCACAAAAAGCTTTTTGTAGAAGTTTCAAAACAGGAACACTCTTTGCTGAAAAAGGTTTTTCACAATTGAAGGCTTTCAAAGTAATACTCAATAGATAAGAGTTCTGTGCAAACAAGGAAGATAAAGGACATGATTGAATAAATCACCATATGAATGCTTGAAACACAACAACTCAACCGCTTGTTGGAGATAGAGAGGAAGTAGGTTTACTAACTCAACTTTGGAAGTGGGATAAAGGTCCCTTTATAGAGGGAAGGAGGTATTACAAGTCATAAAGAGCTTCCAAAAGATTATGGTACTTACTAGCTTTGAGCCCTCATTGCCCCTATCATAGGCATCTTGAGATGATTAATGTTAAAGTGAACAAATATGGAGTATATGCTTGACGAAATATAAGTTGGAAATCTCATGTCCCTTGAATATGAGGGCCACTCCTCATGCTACTCAACTTTGGTCACAGGTAAGTTCTTGTCATTGTAAGTATTTGCATATCATTGAGAACCGCCAACGGGGTACCCCTTGCACATGGTACAAGAGCTTTCCCATAACCAAAATGACAAGGCAAGCAAACAATGAGCATCTCAGCGATCTTTTTATTTACTATGTGCATAGCTGTTTATTGGGGATGCTTCATAGATGACTCACTATGGTGATGCTGCAAGTTTCCACCATGATTAAGCATGGCTTAGGCTAGCGGCCCAGGCGTTTCTCTAACACAGGATACAAACTCCATGGACAAAAGAGCACGATATCAACTGTGTACAGAGTACAAGTGCAACGTTGAAAACGTTCCTCGTGACAACACGGTTCTGCTAATTCCAACGTATAGATGCAAGCATATACAACTTCGATGTTCACAATGGTTCAAGTCTATTAGGGGCAAGTAAATAAGGTGTGCCATCAAGTTCGTGAGAGCTTTACTAACTAGTTTTCACATAACACAATACTTTTTAATTCGAAAGGTAGATGAAGCTTGAGAATTTGCTTAGAATAGCAAAAATGCTACTAGGTAGATATGGTGGACCAAATGGCAAAAGTTTTGGTTCAAAGGATTTTGGAAACATGAGAAGTATGCCTTCTCAAAACATGTTTTCGGCTAGCAAGGCTGGGTAGCAAGCAAGAGAGTTGAAAGAAACAAGCAAATATACAAGTAATAAAGACAAACATGCAATCTTCCTTGAAGACACAAAAGATCTTAAATAAAGAATACTAAGCTTATGAGCTAACAAGAAAGAAAAAATGATACAAAATACCTGTAAGCCTTTTTCTTTCTTTTTCTCTTTCATAGTAATGCTACTGACTAGAACTCGGTTTGCCAAAACCAATTTAGATCCACTTGATGATCCCAAAGTGGTGCTGTCACATCCCAAAATTTTACAAATTTTGTAATGTGAAAAATAAATAAACAAAATAAATAATTGTTGAAATTTAGAGTGAAAAGAAACTTTTTGATTCCAAATGGAAACTTAGAATCCCATCTTGAACAAAACTTTGAATAAAGTTTGAATCCAACTAGTTTCAAATCAAGTGAAATGCATTCTTCATAAATGCATCTTGAAATTTAAACACTTGGAAAATAAACCAAAACCCTAAAACTCTAATGGAAGAAAAACATTTCCAAGTTATCTCTAAGCCTATGGATTTGATCCATATAAAAATTAGTCAAACAAACATTTCAAAATGATCAAGAATGACAAATGGAATTATTAGAAAACCATAGAAACTGATTTCACTTAATTTGGATCCATAGATAAAATCTTATGAATTGAGTAAGATAAGGAAATTGAATTTCCAAAGCTAATAAAGTACCTATCTAGAAATACATACCAAACAGTGAGCAACAAAAATCCTAAAGACATTTAAAAGGATAAACAAATATTAAATAAGATTATACAAATTGAAAACACCAAGTTTGGATCTATAAATAAAAAGATATGGTTTTTATAAGATTAAGAAAGAAATATTAAATAAGGAATATTTAAAGGCCAAATTAAATCTTGGCCTAATCCATAAGCAAATGGAATAGTTATAATCCAAATCCAAATAAAAGGATAGAGAATTTTCCAAATAAAATAAAAGGGAATTAACCAAATCCTATTTATATTTGAATAAAGATAAAATCCCTAGTAGAAATGATTAATTAAATCATGTATTTGGAATTTACCCAAGTGGAATAAAAGTTATTTAATTAACTTAAATGGGTCAAAGAAATCAACTAAATAAATTTATGGAATTAAACCCATATTTAATTTCATTGGAATAAAGACAAATACCCAATTTAAATGATTAATAAATCATATTAAAAATATTCCAAATAATTCAAAGTGAATTATTTGACACCCTAATAAATAAATAAAACCTACTGAAAAGATTTGGAAAGATTTAGATTTCAAATGGAGTTTGAAAACATGATTGAATTAATACAAAGGCCTATTTTAAATAATTAATATACCCTAAAAAGAATAAAAGAATTATTTTAAAATTGACTTTAGAATGTACTATTAATCAGTATTGGTATATACACAAAGTTTGGTTGAAGTTTGAATTGAAATAGTTGTTTGAAATAATTAAACAAAATCAAAATAGAATAATAGAAATGGAAAAAGAAAAAGTTTCTGTATAAAAAATGAAACAAGGCCAGCCCAGCTAGTCCGGCCCATCTAGCCCAACTAACCCCCTCTCCCGGAAACGTTTTTCTCACCGCAGAACAGACCCACTCAGTCGCTGACTGCTAGGTTCCACTCTACCTCTCTCTCTCTCGCTGTCAACCGGACCCCACCTGGCATGTCTTCTTCCTCACCCCGCGGCGACCACGCTCGGGCGTTTCCTGCCAATGAATGCCGTGAGTAATTCGCATCAATGCCTCGTTTTAACCTCGCCGCGACCACACTAGATTAAACGCATGCTCCCCCTCTCCATTTCCCCCGGACCCCAATCCTACTCTGCCCCCAGAATTTTGAGCTCGCGTCCCCACTGCTCCGACGAGCCTCTTCTCCAATTCCGGCCAGCCACCGTCACCCCTCGCCCCCTCGACCACACGAGCACGTTCCCCAGACTTCTGCGCACCTCCCAGTACTCCCCACTCGCCCGCGCGCGTTCCCTAGGCTCGGCAACAACCAAGACCGAGAGCGCCGTCGTCTGCTTCCACTCCGGCGACACCCCCTGGTAACTCCTGACCACCCCATCCCCTCTGATCGATACTCTTGTACTCACCTTTCTCGCACGAACCTAACAGCATCGTCTGTTTGTTGTGGTGTGAACTGTATCCTCGCCTTCGACGACGATAGAGAGCACCCGACGCTGTCGTGGAATCCGACGAGCAATTCCCTTCGTCCTCGTGCGCCCCTGCCTCCTCTCGAACACGTTGAGCATCGCAACGATCCCCGGAACCTGGTGAGCTACCCCTCTCTCTCTAGCCCCCTGTATCGCCGGCAACCTCACTGGCCGGGTGCGTCGCCGCCACTCGCCGTTGCTGCGCCACCAAACTATGGTCAATCATTTGTGAACCGTTAGATCTCCATCTGGCAGCTTAGATAGATTCACTTATGCGAAGAGGTATGGCTGACTCTGTACTGCACGATCCACATTAGATCCTACGGCCCGCATCGCTTGATCCGTGCGAATCGTTTTCAACCAATCAAAATAGGACGCATGGCCTAGAGCTGTTATAAAAACCAGAAAATGTTCTATTAGTTATTCAAACTTGCAAAATTCATAACTTTCAATCCAAACGACCAAACTTTGCAAATTTTATACCAATGGAATCAGAAAGACAAGTACTTTCCAACCATGCACTTTGTTTAGTAAATTGCTTCTGTTAAATTGATTGTTTTTGCAGAAACTTGTGTAGGCATATTTTGGATATAAAATTTGTTCTAAAAATATTTTTATGGTAAAACCTTTGGCCAATGGATTGTTCTGAACCTACTGACCACATAAACCAACTTGTGGATTCAAAAACATATTTTGGGAAGCAAAAGAATAAATCTTTGATTTAGAACATTTCTAGTCAAATAAAAATGTGGTTTATATGTTAAAAATGCTTTTGGAGGAAACCCTTTGGGAAATGTTTTTGATTTAAACTCTCTGACCCTAAACACAAGGTTTTATGATTAAAATATATTTTATGAACCCTATAGTTTATTAATTTGCTAAAAAGCATTTTCAACCATATAAAATAATGTTTTGGTTTAAAAAGGGTTTATAGGTAAAATCTTTTGCAAATGGTTTTTCCACTTTTATAAAATGACCAATAGGTGTTCTCAAATGTTTATAACTCATTAGAAACCACTTTTCCAAATAAAACAATCTTTTGCATGCTTGCATGCATTGGTTTGTTTCTATTATTTTATGTGATGTTTGCTTGAATGGTAGATTGAATATTGCTTGCTTGGTTGAATTGTAGTGAAATTTGAAGAGTGTGAATATTGCAAGATCAAGGAGTAAACTTATAATTCTCTACCAAAAAGGCAAGTGATGCTTCATACTTTTGTCCCAATATTTTCACTATGCATTAGTGATATTTCTAAGTAGGACTTGCATGGAATTTTTGCTAAGTATAAACTATGCCATGGGAAATCCTAGTAGATGAAACCTTAGTAGAATTTTCCTAAGTTAAGATTCCTACTACTACCATGCTTAGCTTAGCTAGTAGAAAACAAGGGTGGATTATATTCATGCTATGGAATATTTCTAAGTCAACGACTTGTGTTTTGTTTAATAAAACAACTAAGTGAATGAATCACCTGGGTGGAATGGAAGGAATGGTTTGTGTTGAGTGGTTACACAAGGCCCATTTCTATGGTTTACCTTGTGTATCTCACTTGTGGATGGCTACCCAGGAACAAAGAGATTTGAGATGTCAAATGTTGAGAAGCTTCAAGTGCAGCCACTTGGCATTATTGGCTCTGCCTGGATCATATAGGTTGCAATAACTTAGACAAATGGACAGTTGGTGGTAGGGGATGATAGGTTGGAACGCGTCCATTCTGGTCTAAGGGAAGGCTTTTGAAAGATCTTGTCTTGGTGAAACCAAGTCTTGTGGGGAAAGTGCACCACCTCTACAGAGTGTAAAATATAAGTACTTAGCCATGTCCTTGGTAAAGGACAATTTGAGCATCAAGACATGGAAGCTATCAAGAATCTCCTCATCCCAATTTCTAAGTTAAAATTTTGTGGTTGAACAAGGGTTGAAGGATCACCAATTTCTATTGGGAGATGCCTTGGGTGATTTTGACAAGCAAAAGCTTAGTGTTTTCAAATGATAAGGAAAATTCTATTTTTAGCAAAGCAAGCCTAAGCTCCACTTAGCCAAATGCATATAGATGATAGACTCCACTATATTAGCATAGTATCACTTGCCAATACAATTCAAATGTATTGACCCTTGTGGGTGTAACTTATTATGTTGCAGGTTTGTTTGATGTTAGTCAAGTGTGTTGATTAGGATTACAAGTCTACAACCAACATGTTTGCCTGTGGCACTTTGAAGATGAAGGACTCCATGCTATAGTTATTTCTGCTGCATTGTAATGAGATAGACAAATGAGCTATGTAAGATGTAATGAATTATTTTATTCCTGGTTATAAAGTTGTATTATGACCTTTGTTTCTTGATATTACATCTTAACTGTGGATGCTAGCTATTGATCCAGGGACTAGCATTCTAAACACAGGGATCTCTACCTTATTAAAGGTTGGGACCTCTACAGGTGCCAATACTGATCAACAAGATCCATCATATAATATAGGTTGCAAACTAAAATAAGAAGTGCAAAAAGTAAAAGATGATACTTCTCATTAATATTCCAATAAAGGCACTCACACCAAGGGATACAAAGATAATCAACTAAAGGAGAGATACTTCCACATGCAAACCAACTATAAAATAACATCTCTACCACAGATATGAATCCACTAAAAAGGTAAAAGATAAAAGATAATGGTGGTGATATCGTGGCACTCCCCCAAGCTTGGAACAAGCCAAGGGGATGCCAAACCTGATGTCGAATTACTCCTTTGGTGGTGGTGTTGCCCCCTTGTTTAGAATAAGAAAACCCTCCAACATCTTACGAAGCTTGTTGTTCTCCTCTTGAAGTTCATCCACCTTTATCCTCAAAGCACGATAGATTTCACAAAACTCATCAGTGGTTCGAAGGGCTTCCGCTACCTCGGGGCAGTATCTGAAGTCTGGACCAAAGGCTACGATTCCCTGCATGTGACGAGAAAAAGCATCCATAGTGTTAATTTCTCCTACAAAAGTAGGTTTCCTTTCCCTTGTTCCTGTGGTGGTTTGTTCTTCCAACTCTATCTCCACGGGCTTCTTGCCTTTGTCGTTGGTGGAGGCCATGGTGCTCTAAACTTGAGAAGATTTCCTGACAGAAAAAGATTGAAACGAAAACATGACGCACGAACCTTAGGGGATCCGGGGGGTTATATATTACGAAGTTTCAATGCATAAGGAAGGTTTTGACACGAAAACGAGGCGGAGACGGAGTTCGAGGGGGGAATACCCCCCTCGGGCACGGCCAGGCTGGTGAAAGAGCATTTCGTATCCCTAATTATTTTGGTGTTTTATAAAAACACACATATCAGACTAATTATTTGCCAAGTGTACCACAAGTTGTATTAAAAAGGGGTTTGCAGTGTACCGGGTGTACTGGCAGTTGCTACTAAGTGTGGCAGTGTGGTTGGACAAACCGTCCAAAACTTTCTACCTGGCGCGGTACCAAAAAGCGGTAGTACCGCCTTTTGCTACCTGGCGCGGCAGTAGGTTTTGGCTAGTTGTCAAAAATCCTCTGCCAGGATAGGTACTAAAAAGTGGTAGTACCGCATTTTAGTGTAGGGGTTCGTAGCATGGAAAACAAAAAATTTCTACCGCATCCAAACAAACAAGCCAAGATCTATCTACTAGATTGTAGCAACGAGTCGATAGAGGAACTCACCCTCAAAGATTCCAAAGTGTTTAACAAGAGCAGATTCTCGTGGGTGATGTAGTCGTACTCTTGCCGATCTCAAGATCGCGTAGACGATCCTTCCGGCGCTGCGTTCCGGCAGCGCTTCCGCAGTCGGTCACACGTTCGGTACTCGATGAAGACCTTCCTCTCCCTTGTTCCAGCAGGCAGTGGAGGTTGTAGCACTCTCCTCGCGATTCCGGCAGCACGACGGCGTGGTACCGGAAGTAGAGGGGAGATCTTGCAGGGCTTCGCCTTAAGCCGGAGCGAGTATGGTGGACTATGAGAGAGGCCTTGGCGATCTAGGGTTTAGAGGCACCAAGGGGTGGAGCTTGGCCGGTGGCCTAGAGCTTGGGGAAGCCCCAAGTCAGCGGCTAGGAGAAACCCTAGGGCGGCGGCGACTTGCAGGAGGCCGGCGGCTAGGGTTAGGGTTTTGGGTGGTGTTGGGTGTTGGGAAGAGGGGCAGCCCTGCCCCTCCATTTATAGGTGGGAGGGCGCGGCCAAGGGGGAGGGAGTCCTCCCCCAAGTCGGCCTCCTTGGCCGGTGGGTGGAGGGAGAGGAACTCCTCCCCAAGTAGGTTTCCTACTCTCCCTCCACCAAGCAAAACTGCTGTTTGACTTTTCAAATTGGTGTTTGACTTTTCAAACTAGGATTTGATTTCTCCCTTTATTTTGCCCAGCCATGATACCTAGTACATGATGCAACCATTCCACATTGTCATGACATATTCATGTACCCTTCCCCTCCGAAGTGCCGGACCTTCTGGAACCATTTAGAACATTCCCGATGAAAACACCGGAATCATTCCCCAACTCCGAAACAGGACTTTCCTTATATGAATCTTATTCTTGGACCATTCCGGATCTCCTCGTGATATCCCGGATCCCATCCGAGACTCCGAACAACATTCGGTCTCTTACTCATCATTCCATAACTACTCAACAACATCGAATCCTTAAGTGTGTCTCCCTACGGTTCGTGAATTATGCGGACATGATCGAGACGCTTCTCCGAACAATAACCAATAGAGGAATCTGGAAATTCATATGGCTCCCACATATTTCTACGATCACTTTGTGATCAAATGAACCACTAACATACGATACCAATTTCCCTTTGTCTCACGATAGTTTACTTATCCGAGGTTTTGATCGTCAGTATCTCTGCATACCTAGTTCAACCTCGTTACTGATAAGTACTCTTTTATCATTCCCGTGATATGTGATCCCTTGTGAGCCAGTCACATGCTTGCAAGCTAATTGGATGACATTCCACCGGGAGGGCCCAGAGTATATCTATCCATCATATGGATGGATAAATCCCACTCTTGATCCATGTGTCTCAACCCATACTTTCTGATTACTCAATGCCACTTTATAGCCACCCAGTTACGGTGTGGTGTTTGATGTCATCAAAGTATCCTTCCGGTGATGGTGATAAGCATGATCTCATGGTCGAAGGAATTAGGTTACTATGTATCAGAAATCTTATAGCAATTGAACTATTAAAATGACTTGATCTTTATGCTACGCTTATCTATAGGAGTATGTACACCATACCATTCTCCTAATGATATGATCTTGTTATTAACAACATCTCAAATGTTCATGATCAAGAAACCATGATCATCTATTAATATACAAGATAGTATTAAGAAGAGGCTTTACTAGGGACTCTAATTTAGTTTACAAATCACACAAGTATTAATGTTTCTTGTTAATACTATTATAGCATGAATGTAAACATTTATCATAAACATAAAGATATAATAATAACTACATTTATTATTGCCTCTAGGGCATATCTCCAACAGTCTCCCACTTGCACTATAGTCAACTAATCTAGATTACATGGTAATATACCGAACACCCATGGCAGTTTGGTGTTGGTCATGTTTTGCCCTCGGGAGAGGTTTAGTCAACGGATCCGCCACATTCAGATCTGTGTGTACTTTGCAAATCTTTATTTCACCATCTTGGACATGTTCTCGAATAGCGTGAAAACGTAGCTTGATGTGCTTCAGCTTCTTGTGTGACCTTGGTTCTTGCGCATTGGCTATGGCGCCCATGTTATCACAGTAGATAGACATTGGGTCCAGCGCACTTGGAACCACACCGAGCTCTGTAATGAACTCCTTCATCCATATCGCTTCTTGTGAAGACTCCAAAGCAGCTATGTATTCTGATTCAGTTGAAGATCTCGCCACAACGCTTTGCTTTGCACTCCTCCAGCTAACTGCTGCACCATTCAAAGTAAATACGTATCCAGATTGAGATTTAGAATCATCCGGATCGGTGTTCCAACTAGCATCGGTGTAACCATTAAAAACGAGCTGTTCATCACCTCCATAAGAAAGAACCATATCCTTAGTTCTTCTCAAGTACTTAAGGATGTTTTTGACCACTGTCCAATGATCAACTCCTGGATCACTTTGATATCTGCTAGTCAAACTAACAACATATGCAATATTGGGTCTAGTACATAGCATGGCATACATTAGAGATCCTATGGTTGAGGCATAGGGAGTCTTACTCATCCTTTCTCTATCTTCTGCCGTTGCTGGACTTTGAGTTTTACTCAAGGTCGCATTGGGCAACATGGGCAAGAACCCTTTCTCGCTATCTTCCATTCCAAACCTCTTTAGAACTTTGTCCAAATATGTACTTTGTGACAATGATATTAGGCATCTCGATCTATCTCTATAAATCTTTATGCCTAATATGTAAGCTGCTTCGCCAAGATCTTTCATTGAAAAACTATTATTCAAATATTCCTTGACACTATTAAGAAGGTCTACATCATTCCCAATCAGCAATATGTCATCTACATATAGTATTAAGAATTCTACAAAGCTCCCACTCACTTTCTTGTAAATACAAGCTTCTCCATCAGTTTGTATAAAACCAAAACTTTTGATTACCTTATCAAAACGTTGATTCCAACTTCGGGATGCTTGCTTCAACCCATATATGGACCGTTGAAGTTTGCATACCTTGTTAGCATCTTTAGGATCGACAAAACCTTTGGGTTGCATCATATACAACTCTTCATCAGTGTCTCCATTGAGGAACGCCGTTTTGATATCCATCTGCCATATCTCATAATCGTAATATGCAGCGATTGCTAACATAATCCTCACAGACTTTAGCTTCGCTACTGGTGAGAAAGTCTCATCGTAGTCAACTCCTTGAATTTGTCGAAACCCTTTTGCAACAAGTCGAGATTTATAGACAGTAACATTACCATCAACATTTGTTTTCTTCTTGAAAATCCATTTGTTCTCGACAGCCTTCCGGCCATCCGGTAAGTCCACCAAAGTCCATACTTGGTTTTCATACATGGATCCAATTTCAGATTTCATGGCTTCTTGCCATTTATTGGAATCTGGGCTCATCATCGCTTCCTCATATGTCGCAGGGTCATCGGTGTTGTCCACCAACATGACACTCATAACGGGATCATACCAATCTAGAGTGGTACGAGTTCTCGTTGACATGCGAGGTTCTGTAGCAACTTCAACCGAAGTTTCATGATCATCATCATTAGCTTCCTCTCTTATTGGTGTAGGTGCCACAGGAACTACTTCCAGTGCTGGCTACTCGCAAGTTCGAGAGAAGGTTCAACAACCTCGTCGAGTTCTACTTTCCTTCCAGTCACTTCTTTTGAGAGAAATTCCTTATCTAGAAAGGATCCGTTCTTGGCAACGGAGATTTTGCCTTCGGATCTATGATAGAAGGTATACCCAATAGTTTCCTTCGGGTATCCTATGAAGACGCATTTTTCCGCTTTGGGTTCAAGCTTGTCCGGTTGTAACTTCTTTACATAGGCTTCGCAACCCCAAACTTTAAGGAACGACAATTTAGGTTTCTTCCCAAACCATAATTCATACGGTGTCGTTTCAACGGATTTAGATGGTGCCATATTTAAAGTGAATGCGGCTGTTTCTAATGCATAACCCCAAAATGATAGCGGTAAATCTGTAAGTGACATCATAGAACGAACCATATCTAAGAGAGTTCGATTACGACGTTTGTACACACCATTACACTGTGGTGTTCCCGACGGTGTCAATTGTGAAAGTATTCCGCATTTCTTCAAATGCTCACCAAACTCGTTACTTAGATATTCACCTCCACGATCAGAACATAGAAATTTAATCTTCTTGTTACGTTGATTCTCTACCTCACTTTGAAATTCCTTAAACTTCTCGAAAGTTTCGGACTTATGTTTCATGAAATAGATATACCCATATCTACTCAAGTCATCCATGAAGGTAAGAACATAACGATAACCACCGTGTGATGCTACACTCATTGGACCACACACATCGGTATGTATGATTTCCAATAAGTCCATAGCTCACTCCATCATACCAGAAAATGGAGTCTTAGTCATTTTACCCATCAGACATGCTTCGCATCTTTCAAGTGATTCGAAATCAAGTGATTCAAGAAGTCCATCGGAATGGACTTTCTTCATACGCTTCACTCCAATATGACCAAGACGACAATGCCACATATAGGTCGAGTTATCGCTCAATTTCAAATGTTTAGCTTCAATGTTATTAATATGTGTATTTCCACTATCGAGATTCAATAAGAATAAACCATCTAT
The DNA here is from genome assembly GCA_916181665.1 of Avena sativa. Lineage (NCBI taxonomy): Eukaryota > Viridiplantae > Streptophyta > Magnoliopsida > Poales > Poaceae > Avena > Avena sativa. The sequence goes on from OV702297.1 coordinate 78,869,396, forward strand.
CAAAGGTGCATGTGCATAAAACATATTACTCATATAAATCGAACAACCATTATTCTCGGACTTAAACAAGTAACCGTCTCTGAACAAACATGATCCAGATATAATGTTCATGCTCAACGCAGGCACCAAATAAAAATTATTTAAGTATAAATCTAATCCCAATGGAAGATGAAGAGGTAGCATGCCGACCGCGATCACATCAACCTTTGATCCATTTCCAACGCGCATCGTCACCTTGTTCTTCGCTAGCTTCCGTTTATTCTGCAGCACCTGTTTCGAGTTACAAATATGAGCAACCGAACCTGTATCAAATACCCAGGCACTACTACGAGTACTAGTGAGATACACATCAATAACATGTATATCGGATATACCTTTCTTCTTGATGTTGCCGTTCTTCAAATCCGCCAAGTACTTTGGGCAATTCTGCTTCCAGTGACCCTCTCCCTTGCAGTAAAAGCATTCAGTATCAGGCTTAGGTCCAGCTTTGGTCTTCTTCGCAGGTGCGGCAACTTTCTTACTACCCTTCTTGAAGTTTCCCTTTTGCTTAGACTGGCCTTTCTTGAATTTGGTGGTCTTATTGACCAACAACACTTGATGCTCTTTCTTGATCTCCACTTCTGCAGATTTCAACATGGAGAAGAGTTCTGGCAACGTCTTGTTCATGCTTTGCATATTGTAGTTCATCACAAAGTTCTTGTAACTTGGTAGCAGTGATTGGAGGACATGGTAAATCCCCAAAGAATTAGGAATCACTATACCCAAGCTTTCGAGTTTGTTTGCGTGCCCAGACATCTTAAGAACGTGCTCACTGATGGAGCTGCCCTCTTCCATCTTGCAGTTAAAGAACTTTTCAGAAGCCTCATAACTCTCAACTGCCGCATGAGTCTCAAATATCAATTTGAGTTCACGGACAATATCATGTGGGTCATGGTTCTCAAACCTTTTCTGAAGCTCCGATTCCAAACCAAACAAGATAGCACACTGAACTGTGGAGTACTGATTCTTCTGAGTGAGGTAAACATTCTTTACTTCATCGGTAGCATCAGCTGCAGGCGGGTCACCCAGCGGTGCATCCAGCACATAGGTCAAATTACCAGCATTGAGGACAATCCTCAAATTGCGAAACCAATCCGTGAAGTTTCTTCCATTGTTTTTCAACTTTTCTTTCTCTAGGAACGCATTAAAATTGATGGTAGGGGCCGCCATTGATCTACAACATATTTGCAATAGTTTAGACTAAGTTTATGACAAATTGAGTTCTAATTAATAGTAAAATTAATTTAGGTGAACTCCCACTCAAAACAATATCCCTCACATTGTTTTAGTGATCACACAAACCAAATCCACCACATCAAAACCGATCATCACGTGAGTTGATGTAGCTTCAATGGCGAACAATCGACATGTTCATCATATCTACTCTATGATTCATGCTTTACCTTTCGGTGATCCGTGTTCCAAGACCATGTCTGTACATGCTACGCTCGTCAAGATCAAACCTTAGCTTCCGCATGAGCAAATCTGGCTTGCTCACGTTGTATACACTTGCAGAATCTAACACACCCGATCATCACGTGGTGCTTCGAAACAACAAGCTTTAGCAACAGTGCTTTCTAAGGATGAACACTTTAAAACTTGAAATTTATGTGCATGAGGGATCATCTTATAATGCTACCATCGTTAACTAAGCAATACAAGATGCATAAAGGATTAACATCACATGCAATTCATAATATGTGATATGATATGGCTTTTCTTCTTGTGCTTCCGATCTCCATCTTCAAGCACGAACATGATCTCCATCATCACCGGTATGGCGTCAAGGTCAATGGCGCTGCTTCATGGTTTTCGTCCACCAGCTTCAACTATTACAACTACTTTGAATAGACATGCGGGTCTTAACAGAAATTAAAGACAACCATATGGCTCCTGCCGGTTGCCAAATTACAATAAGGAACATTGCATACATCAAATATAATCACAATCATGGCCATATCACATCACAACACACCCCTGCAAAACAAAGTTAGACGCCTCTAATTTTCTTTGCATATTTTACGTGGTTTGGGGCTTTCAATAAGTGTCGATCTAACTTACGAACAAGAACCACAACGTTGATGTTTGAACTATCAAGTGCTCGTTGTATATTGGATCTATACTATAATGGGAGAGACAGACACCCACAAATCCACTTATGCAATACAAGTTGCATGTTGAGCGTGGAGCAAGTCTCATGAATGATGTCATGTAAGGTTAGCCCGGGCCGCTTCATCCCATCATACCGCAAGATGCAAAGTACATAAGAAGCAATTGATAATAAAAGCACCACCGCCCACAATGACCATTGTGTTCTAATCGTGCAACAGATATACATATAGACACGGCTCTGATACCACTGTAGGGGTTCGTAGCATGGAAAACAAAAAATTTCTACCGCATGCAAAAAAACAAGACAAGATCTATCTACTAGATTGTAGCAACGAGTCGATAGAGGAACTCACCCTCAAAGATTCCAAAGTGTTTAACAAGAGAAGATTCTCATGGGTGATGTAGTCGTACTCTTGCCGATCTCAAGATCGCGTAGACGATCCTTCCGGCGCTGCGTTTCGGCAGCGCTTCCGTAGTCGGTCACACGTTCGGTACTCGATGAAGACCTTCCTCTCCCTTGTTCCATCAGGCAGCAGAGGTTGTAGCACTCTCCTCGCGATTCCGGTAGCACGACGGCGTGGTACCGGAAGTAGAGGGGAGATCTCGCAGGGCTTCGCCTTAAGCCGGAGCGAGTATGGTGGACTATGAGAGAGGCCTTGGTGATCTAGGGTTTAGAGGCACCAAGGGGCGGAGCTTGGCCGGCGGACTAGAGCTTGGGGAAGCCCCAAGTCGGCGGCTAGGAGAAACCCTAGGGCGGCGGCGACTTGCAGGAGGCCGGCGGCTAGGGTTAGGGTTTTGGGTGGTGTTGGGTGTTGGGAAGAGGAGCAGCCCTGCCCCTCCTTTTATAGGTGGGAGGGCGCGGCCAAGGGGGAGGGAGTCCTCCCCCAAGTCGGCTTCCTTGGCCGGCGGGTGGAGGGAGAAGAACTCCTCCCCAAGTAGGTTTCCTACTCTCCCTCCACCAAGCAAAACTGCCATTTGACTTTTCAAATTGGCGTTTGACTTTTCAAACTAGGATTTGATTTCTCCCTTTATTTTGCCCAGCCATGATACCTAGTACATGATACCTAGTACTTTTCAAATTGGCGTTTGACTTTTCAAACTGCCATTTGACTTTTCAAATTCCACATTGTCATGACACATTCATGTACCCTTCCCCTCCGAAGTGCCGGATCTTCCAGAACCTTCTAGAACATTCCTGATGAAAACACCATAATCATTCCCCAACTCCGAAACAGGACTTTCCTTATATGAATCTTATTCTCCGGACCATTCCAGATCTCCTCGTGATATCCCGGATTCCATCCGAGACTCCGAACAACATTCGGTCTCTTACTCATCATTCCATAACTACTCAACAACATCGAATCCTTAAGTGTGTCTCCCTACGGTTCGTGAATTATGCGGACATGATCGAGACACTTCTCCGAACAATAACCAATAGAGGAATCTGTAAATTCATATGGCTCCCACATATTTCTACGATTACTTTGCGATCGAATGAACCACTAACATACGATACCAATTTCCCTTTGTCTCATGATAATTTACTTATCCAAGGTTTTGATCGTCGGTATCTCTGCATACCTAGTTCAACCTCGTTACTGATAAGTACTCTTTTCTCGTTCCCGTGATATGTGATCCCTTGTGAGCCAGTCACATGCTTGCAAGATAATTGGATGACATTCCACCGAGAGGGCCCAGAGTATATCTATCCGTCATATGGATCGACAAATCTCACTCTTGATCCATGTGTCTCAACCCATACTTTCCGAATACTCAATTCCACCTTTATAGCCACCCAGTTACGGTGTGGTGTTTGATGTCATCAAAGTATCCTTCCGGTGATGGTGATAAGCATGATCTCATGGTCGAAGGAATTAGGTTACTATGTATCAGAAAGCTTATAGCAATTGAACTATTAAAATGACTTGATCTTTATGCTACGCTTATCTATAGGAGTATGTCCACCATACCATTCTCCTAATGATATGATCTTGTTATTAACAACATCTCAAATGTTCATGATCAAGAAACCATGATCATCTATTAATCAACAAGCTAGTATTAAGAAGAGGCTTTACTAGGGACTCTAATTTAGTTTACAAATCACACAATTATTAATGTTTCTTGTTAATACTATTATAGCATGAATGTAAACATTTATCATAAACACAAAGATATAATAATAACTACATTTATTATTGCCTCTAGGGCATATCTCCAACATTTAGTACCTAGCGTGACAGAAGCTTTTTGCAACTTGTCAAAAGCTACCGCCCGCCCCGGTATTAAAATGTGGTAGTACCGCATGTTAGTACCTAGCGCGACAGAATATTTTTGCAACTTTTCGAAAGCCACTGCCCGCCCCGGTACTAATTTAGTACCTAGCGTGGCAGAAGCTTTTTTACAAGTTACCAAAAGCTACTGCCTGCCTAGGTACTAAAATGCGGTAGAGTTTTTGGCAAGTTGCAAATACCACTGCCCTCTACGGTATCAAAATGCGGCACTACCGCATGCATCCGGTAGTACCGTATCTCAGGGGCGGTACTAGCACTGTGTGGTAGCACCAAAAATTGATACCGCTGGTGGCTGGGGCATATGTGCTTTGAAGATTGCTCTTCCGGTACCAGGTCCGGTAGTACCGGAGTTTTCTGGTAGTACCGCTTGAAGTTCCGGTACTACCGCTACATTAAATGCTCCAACGGTCAGATTGGATCTAGGAGCTATAAATACCCCTCCACCTACCTTGGGACAAGGTGCTCGTTGCATTGAAGACTACTATCTCCATTTGAGCCACCAAATCGCCAAGATCTCTTCACTCCACCACCCAAAGTCTTTGATCTTTGGATAATCGAAGGAGGAGGCCTTGATCTACTACTTCACCAAAAGAGATCTTCATTTCCCCCTCATTCACTTGAGGGCCCCCATTGCTCTAGTGTTTTATTTGGAAACCCTAGTTCTAGATTTGGTTCTTACAAGCTTGTCTTTGATTTGTCTTGGCAGCTTGCTTGTATTTGGGAGCCTCCAATTAAGTTGTGGATGAGTGCCCTAAACTTGTTGTAAAGGTTCCGGCTTCCACCTCAAAGGTTGCCGATATAGTGGAAGGTGGATCGATCCCGTTGGGGTGAGATTCATCGGAGAACAAGGGATGCCTCTCGTGGCGTTGGTGGTTTGAAACCACCCCCTCTCCAAACGTAGACGTACTTCCCCTCAAAAGGAAGGAACTACGGGAAACAAATCCTTGTGTCTCTGCGTCCACCAGTTTGGTTACTTCTATACTTTATCGCACTTTACTTACTTGTTCTTGCTTAGTGTTGTGTTAGCTAGTGCTTGTTTGTCCTATAGGTAAATTCACCTTAGTTGCATTATCTAGATAATTTACCTTATTGTCAAACCTTAATTTGAAAAGGAAGAAAATTTGAAGTAGCACCTATTCACTCTGCCTCTAGGTGCCCAACGATCCTTTCAATTGGTATCAGAGCCTCGACTCTTTATTCGGGCTTTACCGCCTAAGAGTATATGGGTAGCAAATAAGGGGATGGTGATGGTGAGTCTATCCACTCGGTGACCATGGATGATCTCAATAACTTGGAAGCAAGATTGAGCTCTACCTTGGGAAACAAGATCAAACAATTGCACATGTTACTTGATCAACTTGTTAAAGATAAGGATGGCTCATCATCCCCTTCTCCACAAGAGGATCCTCCATCTGTGGTACCCAAGGGTAATACTTCGGTATCACCCGAGGGTATGGTAGTGGGGGGTAAACAAGACAACACTAATTCCTCCACACAAAATGATGGTGGGAAAGGTGAGCACCATGATTCATGGTACTCTCCCGACCCTCCAATTCGCCACCCTCATGTAAACAATAGAGGTGACCCACCTAAGCTTGAAGCATCTACTACTTTTGCTCAATGGTAATCTCTAATGAAAACTCATGTGCGCAGCTCTTGCATTGAACTTTGGAACATCATCGAACAAGGACTCTATATTGGGGATCCAAACAACTTGACAAGAAGAGAAGTTGTCAATAGTCAACTCAATGCCACCGCTTTCCACATGATTCAACAAGGTTTGGGTACAAAGGATTACCCACACATTGAGCAACTCAGCACCGCCAAGGAAGCTTGGGATGCTCTCACGGTGTTGTTTGTTGGAAATGAGAGCATGAGAAGGAACCAGTATGATGCACTGAGCAATGAAGCCGAAGGATTCTACATGAAGGAAGGTGAAGATCATGAAGACATGTACCGTAGGCTCAAGACCACCGCCACCGCTTTCAGAAATGTGGGTGCCTCACATGTGGATGATGCTTGGATAAAAAGGAAATATGTGAGTGCACTCATGCCCTTTGAGCCCACCGACTTGAAGAGCCTACAAGGAATACACAACTACCATCTCATGACCTCCAATGAAGTTATGCAAGAGATGTCCTATTTCAAGGTTGCCATCAAGAATGCGGAAGATGCCCGTGCTCATTCCCTTGGTATGAGCAATGTTGTCAACGTTGCTTTGAAGGCCAAAGTTGTGGAACATGGTGATGAAGATGATATTGATGAAGGCCTCTCCATGGACCACCCCGATGATGTCAAGATTCCTCATAGTCAATATATGGCCTTCTATGCAAAGAAATTTTGGAAGAACCCCGCCAAGGCCAAGATGGAAATGCAATGAAGAAGCAACCCAAATGGGAAAAGAGAAAATACCACTAGATTGAGAACTTGCTTAAACTGTGGTGACCGCTATCACTTTGTGGCAAGTTGCCCCTATGAGAAGAGAGAAGATCATGGGGGCAAGCTTGTGTTGAAGAAAACCCCCAAAGCTCCTTACAAGAAACCCTTCGTCAAGAAGAATCCCATCAACAAGAAGACGGGCGAAATTGTTTTGATCACTCATGAAAAATTCTCCTCTGACAATGAAGATAAGGAAGAAGACACATCAAGTGGTGTGGCTGCTCTAGCCACTACTTCTACTCCAACATTCTCACTCTTCGATTATCCAAATGAGAATGCTCCCAACAAGAATGTCACTTGCCTTATGGCAAGAGGAACAGTGGTATCCTCATCATCTCACTGCACCCCCTTAGCTAATGATGAAATTGATGAGGAGATGTCCCTTGAAGTAAAAAGGGAATTAATTGCTTTTGATGAGTTTGTGACTAACTTACAAGGGGAGGCCAAGACACATTTTGGGAGCATATTAGATCTACTTTCCCACACACAAGAGCTTCTAGATGTAAGATGTAAACTTGGGCATGAACACATGATTGAACTAGAAGCCCTAAATAATGCTCTAGAAGAAGAACAAGAGACTAGAATGTCTCTTAAACTAAAACTTGAAGGGCTTGATGAGGCCAATGATTTTATTGTTAATAGACTCATCAAGGAACATGATCATGCTATTGCTAAATATAAAAAGGCTAAAAAGGACAAGATTGAGTTTGGTGTGGTTCATAAAAAACTTGCCGAGGACTTTAGTTCACTTGACAAGGCTCACAAGGCTTTGGAAAGTGAACTCTTGTCTCTCAAAAAGTCCTATGAAACGCTTCAAACTCAATTGACCAATATTCCTTCACCTAGTAATTTCATTCCTTCTAGTAGTACAACTATACTTGAAGAAAATGCTAGGTTGAAGGGGGAGCTAGCCAAGGCCACATTTCCACAAGGTAACAAGTCAATTGATGATATCTTGATTAAGAAAAGGCCTTGTGGTGAGAAAGGGGGCATTGGTTTTGTCTCCAAGGACAAGAAGAAGAATCACAATAAGAAGGCCAAACCCGCACAAGAGAAGAACAAGTCCATTGTGGATAGTAAGACCACAAGTGGTAAAACTATGTCTCATGATCATTTTGCGGGAAGTAATAACCCTCACTATGTTATAATGGGTGATTATTATGGTGATGTGTGTGCACAATATGTTGTCCCATATGATGGTTATATTGCTTGGTCTATTTGGGTCCCCAATACCCTTGTTGCTAACAAAAAAGGACCCATTGAAAAATGGGTACCTAAAAATTACCTTGATCTTTTGTAGACTTATGCTTCCGGAGGGTCAAAGTGGGTGCTTGATAGTGGTTGCACAAGTCATATGACCGGAAGCTCGTCTATAGTCAAGGACTTAAAGCCAAATGATGATCAAATCACCGTGACATATGCCGAGAAGTCAAAGTCTAAGGTAATGGGTTTCGGCAAGGCTGTGGTTGCTCACGACATTACACTCGTGAACATCATGCTTGTTGAAACCCTTGGTTACAATTTACTTTCCGTCTGTGCTCTTGGAAAGATGTGCTTTGCCGTCTTTATTGATAATGATATTGTGGTCCTCATGTGGAGCAAGTCTCTCAAGGTCGCTTTCGTTGGGTATGTCGAACACGACTTGTATGTGGTGGACTTTTCGGGGCAAACCACTACAAGTGCGATGTGCTTATTCGGAAAGGCCGATGTGGGTTGGTTATGGCATCGCCGACTAGCCCATGTCAATATGAGAACTTTCCAAAGTCTCCACAAGGAGGGCCATATTGTTGGACTAAAATAAAATGTTTCCTTTGCCAAAGATCGTGTTTGCAGGGTGTGTGTTTTAGGAAAAATGCATGATGCTCCCCACAAGCCAAAGAACCGCATCAAGTCTACCAAGATCTTGGATATCCTTCATGTGGATCTCTTTGGTCCTCCATCTCATGCAAGTCTTGGTGGGAAGAAATATTGTTTGGTGATTGTTGATGACTTTTCAAGATACTCCTGGGTATATTTCTTCAAGTTGAAGAGTGAGACCCAAAAGACCTTCATCGACTTCATCAACATGGTTCAACGTTAATACAATTTCCCATGTTGATTATAAGAAGTGACAACGGCACCGAGTTCAAGAACTACACATTGAATGATTTCCTTAGTGATGAGGGGATAAAAGATCAATATTCCGCTGCATACACCCCTCAACAAAATGGTGTGGCCAAGAGGAAGAATCAGACTCTTATTGATATGGCTAGGACCATGTTGGCGGAGTTTAAATCTCCATACAACTTTTGGGCCGAATCCATCTCCACTGCTTGCCATGCATCAAAACGGCTCTACCTCCGCAAAGAAATCAACAAGACTCTGTATGAGATACTTACTGGTAACAAGCCCAACATATCCTACTTCCAGGTGTTCGGTTGTAAGTGTTTCTATCTCATAAAAGGTGTTCGTTTGTCCAAATTCGAGTCTAAAGCATTAGAGGGTATTTTTGTTGGCTATGGTCTCGAATCTCACACTTAAAGAATCTATGATAAGCTCTCCGGAGCCGTCATATAATCTTGTAGTGTGACCTTCGAAGAATATGATGGTCCCCAAGGGGGGCGTGTTGATGCTTGTGATGCAGATGATGAAATGCCTTAGGATGCCATAGGAAGAATGGGTGTGGGATATATCCGACCCGTTGAGGAACCCCTTATGGAGGATCGAGAAGAACTATGCTCCACTCAAGTGGAGCCCTCATCTTCACAACCTCAACATGCTCCATCCACCGAGGAGGGAAATGACTCAAGCCAAAGACAAGATGTGGACCCTCAACATGTTGATCATAGTGACGACTCTAGTCAAGAGGAGCTTGATTCATTCTCCAGGATGTCAAGTGGTGCTAAGTCAATTGTTCAAGGAAGATCCGTTCAAAACGGCCTTGAGACAAGCTCAAATCGATGCTAGAAGAGCGCTTGATCAAGACCAAGGTCAATCTTTGCCTCTTAATGAAGAGAATGATACCGATGATGATCAAGGTCAAGTTGATGGTCAAGATGAGGACCAAAATGATGAAGAGGGTCCCCCAAGAAACAACTTGGAGATCCACGCTCGTCGTGAATCTAGAAAGGAAAGAATGTTGGAATTGAGAGACCACTCTCTACAAAATGTGGTTGGTGACCTAAGAAAAGGCATTTCCACAAGATCACAATTGAAGAGGTTCAGTGAACACCAAGCACACATCTCCATGATTGAACCAAAGAAAGTGTGGGAAGCTCTTGAAGATTCGGATTGGTTGGAATATATGCACAAAGAGCTCAACAACTTTGAGAGGAACAAAGTATGGAAGTTAGTTGAGAAGCCAAAGGATTGCCGCAATGTTATAGGCCCGAAGTGGATATTCAAGAACAAGCAAGATGAGCATGGAATTATAGTAAGGAACAAGGCTAGATTGGTTGCACAAGGGTTCTCTCAAATTGAAGGCATTGACTATGGAGATACATATGCACCCGTGGATCACCTTGAGTCCATCCATATCCTTCTTGCTTATGCGGCACATCATACCTTTAAGTTGCAACAAATGGATGTAGAAAGTGCATTTCTTTATGGTCCATTAAATGAGTTGGTATATGTAAAGCAACCCCTGGGATTTGAGGATCCCACCTTACCAAACCCTGTCTACAAACTTGATAAGGCACTCTATGGGCTCAATCAAGCCCCACGCATGTGGTATGAGCACCTTAGAGAGTTGTTGTTTGACCGTGGGTTTGAGGTTGGGAAAATCGATCCCACGCTTTTTACTAAGAAGGTCAATGGGGAGCTTTTTGTATGACAAATATATGTTGATGATATTATCTTTGGCTCATCTAACAAAGCTTTTAATGATGGATTCTCAAAGCTTATGACTAGTAGGTTACAGATGTCTTTGATGGGGGAGTTGAGAGTATTTCTTGGTTTTGAGATCAAGCAAGTTAGAGGAGGGACATTCTTCAACCAAGCCAAGTATACTCAAGATATGCTCAAGAGATTCAAAATGCAAGATTTAAATGGAGATCCTAATCCCATGGCTACAAAGACTCATCTAGAACAAAATCCAAGTGGTAAAGATGTGGATCAAAAGGTATACTGGTCTATGATTGGTTCTTTGCTTTACCTTTGTGCATCTAGACCCGATATTGTGTTGAGTGTAGGTGTGTGTGAAAGATATCAAGCGGCTCCTAAAGAAAGCCATTTAATGGCGGTCAAGAGAATCTTTTGATATTTAGTTCATACCCCATTTTATTGTCAACACCCGGATTTTTCAATCCTAGATGCCTATTATGCCATACATCGCAATCCCAGGATTACCATTTTTGCGAGACATAACAAAATTGGATACCATAGTACATCATCCATTACAAACGATACATAAGTTCTTACACAAATAGGGATCTCATGATCCAGTTCTTAATACAACTTCAAGCAGCGGAATACGTAATAGTAAAGGTAGCGTAGGCGAAGCTCCATCTTTGGGGTCACAGGCAATGCTGACAATGGGAGATGATCCTAGTTGTCGTAACCTTCCTAGGGTCCATCTTCCAGGTACTCCTCTTCATATTCTAGCCATGGGAATAGCCAAGGACAAAGCCATGAGTACTCTTTAAGTACTCGCAAACTAATACTAGCAAGTAGAGGGGGTTTTTGGATAATAGGACACTAGGCTCTAGGGTTGTTTTGCAAAAGCCAGATTTATCTCTACTAGGTTCCAAAGCTAGTCACAGTTTTATAATTCCTAAGTGGGAACTTGTACTTCATATCACAACCCTGTTGTGGTCAAGTCAAAGTCTTGATTCATTTCACAGGTCATTTGGAAAAGTCTGACGGGGGAACAGTATGGCCACTCCAACTGTCCATAACCGCGGACGCGGCTATTCGAATAGTTTGACACTCTGCAGAGATTGTACACTTTCACCACAACATTCGATACATCCGTCAGGAACAAATCCTGAATTCACCATACTCAGTATGCGGATAATCAATCCTAACCTTTCAATTACACACCCTAGTATAAGCACCTCTCCTGTGAGTTTGGCCTCCCAACCATGACCAACTGTCATCTTGAGTACTGCACAGGTGGACAATCTTCATAAGGTAGCCTCAGCTCAGACCTTGGTCGTGAGGGGACTAATACTAAGGAATATAAGTTTCCAGTCAAGCCCTACCCAATCTTCGGGTATTGTGGTTGTACGATAAAATTGGAATGGTATCGCATCCAGACAACCATCAGTTTTATAAAGGGCTAAGGCTCATGCCTCAACATTTTTATCACCAAAATTCTCAAGTGTTTGGAAACACATGTCCAAAACATTTCAATAGAATGATCCATCATTCCAAGGTTTTCATAACCATTTTTCCACCAAGTATTCCCATCTAAGGTTGATCAAGTTTTATGCTTAGCACTAGCATCTACAAGTGGGGGTAGTACTAAAGAGGGGTGGTAACTAGTGGAGTTTCAACTAAGTACAACCTTATGTCTCAGGCTGATGTCAAGGTTTCTAACTTAGGCCAAATTTTATGCTCTTTATGCAACCTTCAGCACCTTTCCAATATCTACCAGTCACTTAAGTAACTCTAAGTAAGCTTTGATAAAGAAATAAAGTAGGAAGCTTGCACATAAAACTAGGATTGGTTTATCAAAGGGGTATGATCACATATGCTTAAGGCATATAGTAGTCATAGAACAAGTATGGGTTTGTTGCACCAGTAGGGTATCTTGCAAGGGTTAGCCTGCGTAGGTATAGTATCAACTTGCATCAATATCAGTATAAGCTTGCTAAATTGCAAGTGTTAGCTTGCCTTGTGAAGAGCACTGGTTGAAGTTCTCCTCGGCTTCTTCTTCATAGTATCCTCCTTCTTCCTCGTATCCTTGGTCGGTACTAGCGTCTATGAATAAATACGAGGTACACAATCACCAAACAATACTTAACTACTTGCAATCATCACACACAAGGGTCCTATGGATGATCTAGCATCATCCCTAACATTACAAGGTTAGGGCTTGATTTAACATCCTTTTATTTTTAGAAAAGTACTTTCTACTCCTTGAAAAACTACTTAAGATTTAATATTCTCCAAACCCAACATGGGATCATGTTGACACATGTCATCACCACATATTGTAGTCCATGGGAATGTGATTTAAAGTGGTGTCACAATTTAATAAGGTTTTACCCTTTTATTTTAATTAATTAAAGTGGCTAGAAATGCTTATGTAGCATTCTTTTATTACTTGAACATTATTTATGCAAGTAAACCTATATATTTTTATATATTCTGAAAGGTATGGTTAAATGTGATTTTTGAGAGTTGGAATCAACTCAAAAGCTGTTATGGTTTAAATTTGAAAAAAATGTTTGAATGCAGAAAAGCTTCTGCCTTGTTATTTTTACCATGGGTGATCTATAGATCCAAATGACTTGAATCCAACGGGCTTGGATTCAGCATTCACAGACCTTTCCAACAAAATTGGTTTCATTCAAATTAGTGCACTGAATCGATCTGGGTTGATTTTTGAAGTTGGGTGCAGAAGTGTGTTTGAATTGAAATAGAAAAGTTTTTAATTTGAATAACTGGGCTGCGCGGGAAAAGTTACTGGGTCGGCCTGCTAAGCGCAGTGCTCCCGCGGGCTGCTTAAGTGGGTGTCCCCACTCGTGAGTGACACGGGGCTGGGCGAAGTGGTATGGGGCGACGTGGATCGTTTGATCTAGTTCTAATCTAACGGCTGGGAGTCATCATCGACGCGAGACAGCTCCGGTGAGAACAAAACCTAGCGCGGCCAGTGAGGGTTGCTAGGGGCTCACCGGGGTACTGGCGAGGGTCGGCGAGGCGGGCGAACGACGAAGTCAACGACGGCGAACTCAGGGGTGGTCGCGACAGCTCCTGGGGCGGCTCCAATCGCTGGCTCCCTTCTTCTCCGGCAGCGGCAGGCTCCAGTGAAATTCCAGCGAGGTGGTGCTCGCCTTGCTCTGAGAATGGTGTGGCACGATCAGTGAGGAGAGGGGAGTGAGATGGTGTGAAGAATTCGTGCGGGGGTGGCCTCTATTTATAGTCGAGCGAGGGGACCGTCGGGGCGCACGGTGAGCTCGTCGGGGGCGAGGTTACAGGCGGCTAATGGCATGGGCAAGGGTAGGGGACGGTGCTGTGTCTCCTGGCGATGCTCAACAACACGGTCTCGAGGCATGGTGCGGTGTGGTTTGGTCTGGAACGGGCGGTGCTCTGCGCGGCAGAGGCGGCGTCTTCGACGGCGGGCGGTGGTTGTGCGGCACGGGGCGGCAAACAGGGATGTCTGGCGGTCTCTTGGGTTGATGGCGATCGTGTATGCACGAGGCAAGGGCGGCGCGCGGTCTGTGGGTGATGGTCGAGGGTGGCGCTCTGGCGCATGCTCGGCATGGTCTGGGCGCGGCTTGTGCGCGTGGTCTAGGGCTTGGCAACGCTCGCGGCTAGGACAGTGAGTGGCGGTGGACGATGGGCTGCCTCCCAGACAAGGTTGGCACGGCTAGTTCTTCCTCTAGCCTTCTGTCCACACTGGGGTGACATTGGGGTGCTCGGCTGTTCTCCATTAATGGCAATGGCAAGCTCACAGTGGTGCTAGTGTTGGGCTAATCTTTCTAGATGATCTACTGAGCTGTGTGTGAGCTAACTATGGAACAAGTTAGGCAAGAATCACTGCACACTATAGTGTTTAATGTTTTGTTTGATTTGTGCCTACAACCTGTTTGATGAAATGGCCGCATGAAATCAAGTTTTGAATTTTGAACTGATTTTTGGTGCGTTTGCTAGATTGGTGCTGGTGAGTCTGCAGATGCTTGGGTTTTGAAAGTTGAGCTTGTTTGAGTGGGTTTTGAAAAAGTGGGATCTTCCCATATGAAGAAGATTCAATTTTGAATTGTCATTTAAACTATGCCTTTGAAAGTTTCTGGATGATCACAAAGTGGGCCCTGATACCTTGTTATGAGTACAATCAAGGGGTGCAAAGATCCAGCAAAGTTTCTGTTAAGTTATGAAAGTTTGAGACAGCCAAATTAGGCATGGGAGTTAAATTGGTCAAAGTGACCATTCCCTTAATATATTTGTTTTGATTTACTTGTCTTTAGGAAAAGTGTGGGAAATGTTTTAGATGATGTTTATTTCACCTAAGAAACATTTTACAAGCAATGGATCACACAAACAAGGTGGTTTAAAAGAATTCCAAAATCAATGCATACACACATGCATGCATTCATGATTTTATTTAGAAAAGTTTTTGTTAACCCTAAATGTTGATGATTAGAATTTGATGATCCAAGTTTGGTATTTTTGGGATGTTACATTTATGGTCTTTGGTATCCTCGAGGGTCAACATTTGCTCTTTGTGGATACACGAATTCGGATTGGCGGGTGATAAGGATGATAGAAAATCAACATCCGGGGCTTGACAATACCTTGGTAGGTCCTTGGTATGTTGGTCTTCTAAGAAGCAAAATTGTATATCTCTCTCCACCGCAGAAGCCGAGTATGTGGCAGCTGCTAGTGCTTGCACCCAATTGCTATGGATGAGGCAAACTTTAAAGGAATACGGTGTCCATTGTGACAAAGTGCCTCTTCTATGTGACAATGAAAGTGCCATCAAGATTGCCTATAATGCGGTGGATCACACAAGGACAAAGCATATTGAGATTCGCCATCACTTCATTAGAGATCATGTTGCTCGAGGTGATATTGATCTATCATATGTGTCTACCAAAGACCAACTTGTCGACATCTTCACGAAGCCACTTGATGAAGCAAGGTTTTTCTACTTGACGAATGAACTAAATATCGTAGATTCAAGGAGCTTGACTTGATTATCTTGCATTCTCACCTATGATTTGACCCGTATTTGGTTTAGGTGTAGGCATGGATATAGGGGGAGTGCGGTCCTAATTGATCCCCATTATGCCCAAAGAAATCAAAATCATTCCTGTTAATATCATTTTGTGATATGTGAGCTTAAATGATGAGTTTCGGTAATTGACCCAAGATATATCTTCGTGGTGCCAAGCTGAGAATACTCAATTATGGTGGCCTAGGACACCGCCCTCTCTCATTCGAGAGGTTGGTGCTTAATCATGTTTGTCATTCTCGAGTTGGGTTTGTTCTTACAGTCATGCACTCTCGTTTGGCTCTTCATATGTTTTTTCCATTTTTAGAGTGCATAGGTCCATATCAGTGTGACTCTCTTAACCCAAGCCTTTTCTTATCCCCCGGCAAAACTCATCTACTCTGCACAAGAACCTTCCACTTTATATACCTGGCTCTCTGTTCTGGTGGTTATGGTACTACCGGTACTGACCTGTGATACTACCGCCAAACGGTACTGCCGTGAAAAGTTAGCAGTACTACCGCTCCGGGGTCGGTTTCCAGGACATTTTTTGGAAACTTCCCAGGTGCAGTACTACTGGTAGTTTTCTATGGTACTACCGCCTAGCGGTACTACCGTGCGTTCCCTCGGTACTACCGCTTTGCGCATCGGTTAAGATTGGAGATGCGGGGAGGGGGACCTCTCAGTGCCTCATTATTCCCCCGTCTCCACTCCTAACCACCGCTGCCGCCGGAGCAGGAGAATGCTGCCGGAGCCCCGCCCCCTCCTCCTTTCACCGGATCCGACCTCCTCGCGTGCTCCTCCTCATTCTCCACCGCCATGGACACAGGTACTATCGCCCTCCTTTTCCTCTCACATGTTTTCTCCATTGAATCTAGGGTAACTTTGATTCTTGGCCAAAACAAGTGTTTTTGAGGTTGTACCGTGTGCTTGCTACCTTATATTACTCCTAGTCCAATGGCATTCTTGTTTTGTGTAAATTTTACTGCCCGTCCATGGATCGATAATACCAGATCTGCACTATGGTCGCATGACCGGTATTACCGGAAATCTTTTTCGGTACTACCGCTGTGCGGTACTACCGCCCGTGAGATTTGGTACTACCGCCCAATAATGAAAGGAAAATTTCCTCTGAAAAACTTGAATTTCGTCGTCTGTTTGTCTCGGGTTCTTGTTCCCTTACCCCTATGCTATCTCCATTATTCTTTCATAGGTGCAGGGGGTTCCCGGGGTTCACGCAAACGCTCCAAAGCTCATTATGAGATCGAGGACTATGAGTCAGAGTAAGATTCCGAGGCTGAAACTGAGTCAGAAGAAGAGATCATGCCTCAACCTAGCACAAGTCTGAAGCTGAAAACCACTCGTGGTCGACATGGAGGGGGAGTTAAACAAAGTGTTGGCCGTGGTAAGGCTCCTCCTCCTCTTCCTCCCTCTGGTCATCGCAAGAGTCAAAGTTCAGGGTCATCTGGCCAAAGCTCCTATCTGATTTGTCTGAGGTTGACTTTCATGAAATGAGGTCTGGCAATCCATATGTTGCTGCTCGCTTTCATGCTCGGAAATATAGCCTCTTCTATACGGATTTCTAAGAGCGTGTGTTCCATGAGATACTCATGAAGGATGATAAGCTTGTGGTCCCTCAGAAGTGGATCGAGATGAATCATGTGATCGAGATTTGCACAAACATTGTCTTGCTTCCCATTATGCAGTTCCACGAAACTATGACCCAATGCTCATTACTCAGTTTTATGCAACCATTAACTTTGCCAAGAACCAGGCTTGGACTCTCACCTGGATGACCGAGGGCGTTGTCAAGCAAGCAACCTTGGCTGAGTTTGCGGCTATTCTTGGGTACGAGGACCGTGGCAAGGACACTCCTGTTGGCTTTCGGTGTCACAACAATGATCGCCCATGAAGAAGGATGTTCTTGCTCCACTGTACATCTGGGGGCGCGGTATTCCTGGAAAGATCAAAGGGCTTCTCCCCACATATGAAATCATGCACCGTATATTCCGTGAGACCGTTGCCCCCCGAGCTGGGAATGTTGATGAGATGCATGCCTTCATGGTGGATATCATGATCACCACCTTTCACCACCGTGATTCCGGCCAACCAATGGATGTGATGGATGTTATTTGGAATGAGATGGTCTGTGCCACCTACACTTGGAGGGTGCCTCCTTTTGCTCCCTATATCATGGCTCTCATTCTTAGCAAGTTCCCATCAATTGCTCGTGAAATTACTTCTCAACGCCTTGTCACTGACCGACACAAGAATCTGTTGATCAAGATCCATCTCAAACCTCGCAATGCGGATGGTCAAATTGTTGATGAGGATGGGAACCCGGTTGAGGAGGGGTTAGGTGATGATGATGATTCCCAGTAGGATGCTGACTTTGTAGTCTCATGCTGCAAGCCTGCTCAACCATCTTGGGCCAAGAGGATTGAGGCCAAGCTCAAGAAAGTTTTTTGCTTCCAAGTTGACAATCAGAAGCGCATGTATGAGGCTCATGTCTATGGCAAGAAATCATGTGCTCGTCAGAAGGAATTGATGGAGGCTCAAGGTTTGACCGTCTCCAAGGGCTCCGAGAACAACATCACCCCGGAAGACCAATGGATCTCCAAGCACAACCACTGGGATGATGATGCCACCTCCTCCTTCCGTGCCCCGCCGACTCACGATGATGCTTGGGATGCCTAGGATGATGACGAGTAATCTCCGTGCAGTGACCCAGCATACCACTGCATGTGTAGTACACTATAGTCATTGACATGACATCCACAGAACATCGTTCCGTAAATATCACATCCCTCAGAGTGGTAGAACAGAAATATTGCAGGTCCATATTACAAACATACACACGTTATTATTATCAAAATACCGGAAGTTCAAGACTTCCAAAAGATTCAACTTACAAACAAAAATATAAGTGTTTTAGCGGAAGTTTCAAATTTAAACTTAAACACCAAATTGAGCTCAAAAACTTATTGCTATATAATGTTCATGTTGCTCGGTTCAAGTGGCTATTAGAACTATGGTAATTATTCGGACTCTTGGAACTCTACTCCATAGACGATGTCGTAGTCCTCCCCTTCTATGGCTCCATATAGGTTGGGCTCTTCAGAGAGGACCTCCTCTTGGATCTCAGATGCATACATTGGAGTATCTTCGGGATTCTCAGAGTCTAATCAAGGATTCAAAGGAAAGGTTGAGTAACAGCGTTACCCAGAAAATTCATTATATGCAAGGTAGGAAGTTTCATGCTCTATCTACCACCTCGGACTATCAGTCTTTGGGACTATGCAATTTTCGTAAATCTTTCTTCAAAGGTTGATTTTATTATGAAAATCTATGACCATCAGCCTTCACAGGTTGACCAGAACTTTCATGGAGTTCCTTTCCTACCGCGTTCGTAGTGCCTTCCCGGAACAGGGAGTAACAAGTGACAATTCTTACACTCTGCAGAGGTGCGTTACTTTTCCCGTGAGAGATCAACTCCTTGTTGCACAACCGGGCGTACTTTCCCATCCACAATTCCATGATGTGGGGCCTAGTAGTTGGTCCAAGCCAATCATTGCCCTCTCCGCGACCTCATATGTCTGCATGATCCTTCGGAGCTGGCTCACCTTCGTTAAGCCCCCTTTCGGGAAGGCTAAAACCCTGATGAGTTCCCGAAGACTCTATGACCTAGTGATGCCCGGAATAGTACCATTTATATGGACTATATCCCTAAACACCATTCATAGATAATCTAGACACCAAAAGTGTGGGGCGTAAGGGTGCCCACCCATATGTTTGATCCGCACAAGGAATCACAACGTCACGTTAAGGTCGTCTTGCCTCCATACAAGAGGAAAAGGATACAACTGACTTCTTTGTCCCATTCCAAATCTCATGGTTAACGCGTAATATACGGCGCTAGAATCAGTGATGTCATGGGTTATTAATCCCTAATTGTTCATCATTATTGCAATTAGAACCCTAAGTTCTATTGCTCCATCATATCATCACTTAGGATGATATCTAAGATTTATTATATTGAGAAAATAATTTTTTCTTTTTCTATAATATAGATGATAACACACAATTCACAAATACTTTGATAAAGACTCTTCAACGGATATGATCAAGTGATGAACTTGCCTTGTGATTGCAAGGTAGTGAAGTCTGATGCTTGCACTGGACCTTGAGCTTCTATGTCTACAAAAACATCATTATTGCCCATAAGGACAATATTTAAAGAAGCAAAATGATTATGCAAAGTAATGTAATGCATTATTTAACTTTATATGTATTCTCCCCCATTATTTAAATTATAGAAATCCTTTTTAATAATTAAGGATTTATAAATATTAATTTCTTTAATATTTATTGAATATTGTATTCTTTTATTTTATTTCCTTTTTATTTGCATTTTATTTACTTAATAATTCTTTAAGAATTATCATTAAATACCAAAAATTGGTATTACATATTTGTTTAGTATTTTTCTAAAATACTAAAATATTAATATATAATGAAAGTGATTTTTATTTATTTTTATCATCTTTCAATAATTTTGTAAAATTCCATAAGGAATAAATATAGTACAAAATTCTTAATAAAATTTATATGTCTAAAATTTTATTTCTTAATTTATTTGTATAGTTTGGATTATTGTGAATCCATAAATATTTAATGTATAATTTTTGGATTTTTATTTTATTTTCTAGAATTTATTTAAATTCAGGGCCATTTTGGTCTTTTTACATTTATTAAAACAAGCTCTAAATGATTTGGGCTGACTTTTTGGGTTTATTGGGCCCTTGTGGCCTAGTAGGGTAGAGCCAAAATGATACCCTGAAGGGGTCCTGGCCCAATCCAGCCCAACACTCTCTGTCTCTCTCTCTCGAGCTCAACTCTCTTCTTCTCCTCCCCGACCCCATGGTCAGCGGTGTCACCGCCGGTGATTCACGCTGCCGTGGACCTCCCTGGCCGCCGCCGTGGTGCAGGACAAGGTTTTCGGCCCTGCTCTACCCTCCTGTCCAATTCGATTTGGACCTGGAGCCCTCCTATGGCCAGACTGGCTCCATCCCAAACCCTAGGGTTTGGGGTGATGCTGGCGCTGTCACCGCCACCGTTATCATGTGCTGTGGTGGTGCTCCTCGCCTCCAAGCCTGGTTGTGGTTGCTGCCTCGGTGTGGTGTGGGTCGCAGCGCCCCCTTGGGGGTGCTTCCCGTGCCTCCGTGCTCATCGTCGACCCTCTGCTTCCTCTTCTAATCTACAGCAAGGACCACAGGTGAGTTGGTCCTTGGATTATCACCCGTGCCTCTACCTTCTTTGAGTTCACATGTGTGTAACTAGTGGCCATTCCTCATTAGGGTTCATCTTGGCTCTAGGGTTCTTCCCTGGTTCTAGGATTCATTCATCTTTGTGCTTGTAAGATGAGGATTTGATCTAGTAGTGATGCCTAGTGAAGATTGTGCTCACTGCACTTCAGTGCTTTTGGTCATGTCTTGATTATCTGGTGATATTCTTGACCTGATGCTATTGTTGATCTAATGCTAGTGGTTCAGTAATGTTGCCTCTAATTGGTGATAAATCTTGGTTAAGCTGATGGTGTGACTGTGAAGCTTGATTGGTTAGGTTGATGCTTAGTGTGTCTCTCTACTGTCAGTACTCTAGTACTGATGGTAGCACTGTCAGTGGTGATTTACTGCATTAGTAAAGATTGGCTTGTGAATTCATGTGCAGATTGAGGTTACTTGGTTTCTTTCAGTAACACTTTGCACATATACACTTGATCCTGATTCCTGGTTACTCTTTCCAGGAAAATGATAGTTATTGTCTGATTGGTTTATTTATGAAAGCTAAGTGATTGTTGGCTTGTTTTTAGAACTGGTTCTTGTGACACCATCCTAGGATAGCACACAAGTAGTGATTCTATTACTAGGCTTTACTATGGCAATGCTTAAGATTGTATATCTGTTAAAGATAAATTATAAGCTTCTTTGTTTTAAAGATCAATGCCTATGATGCTGGTCTGAGGCTTAGGAATTAAATTCCTATCCTACCGTCCCTCATAGATATGCTTAAGTGTCAAGTTTGTTCACTAGATCTTGGATCCTGGTTGGCTAAAATGATTTGTTTGCTTATAGCTTAATGTTGGTGCATATAGTTTTATGAAATCTGTGGTGCTACTTCATTAGGAGATGTGCCCAAATTTCATAATCTATGTGAGAACATTTTGGAATAGATATGGGTTGTTGATAATCACCAGGATCTATGATGCTGGTCTAAGATCCTGGTGGATTTGGTAGAGCTTACTACTGGCCTTATATTTCAAATTTACTCTATGATAGATTCACCCCACTTGTGTGATCACTGAGAGGTTTAATTTGTAAAACAACACATGCCTTTCTACTTGAATATATTGAACAGAATATGTGGATGCTTTATGATGCTCACCACACTTGGTTGTTGTTGTTGCAAGTTGTTGATCTTGTGGCTAGCTTGATCTGGTGCATTTCCTGATACTTCCAGCTCCTGGACTTGTTCTTGATCTAGCTCTCCACCTCCTGGTCCTGGTGGCTTGATCTTGTCCTTGCTCTCCACCTGATCTACCCCATCCTTATGTCACCATCTTGGTGAGATGATCCACGGTTTGGTTGGTGTGATCTAGTTTGGCTTTGCTAAGCTGAGTGTGTTCTTGGTGTGTAAGAACAGAGAAATGGTGTAGGGATGCCTCCGACGGCTGTGCTGATAGTTTTATGTGTGTGGAGCTGTTGGTGCTGTGCTGACAGCACACACCATGCTGTTTGGTGTGTGTGCTACCTGTGTGCCTGCTGCACACCTTGTGGATATGCCCTGGATATGAAGTTACTTCTATCTGGTTACATTTACTTGTCTTGGTGAAATTTGCCCCTCCTTGCTGTTTATTTGGCTTCTGACTTGAAATTATGAAAGATATATTCTTTCATATTGGTGAAATTTGCCCCTTTAAAAGATTGCTCAATGATGAACTTTGAACAGTGCACTTCACTGTTAATTCTGAGACTAAAACATTTTTAACTTTAACTTTGTTTCTTTTTTGTTTGTGTTTGTTTTGCAGGTACCAGACTTGAAGATCAAGACTTTAGTTTAGGTTTTTCTTTTTCTTTATAGAATAGTCACTTGTAATATTCTCTTATTCAATTGTAATCTTTATTTATTCTTTTGTACTTTTTATTTTACTCTTTTGTAATAAAGATTGTACTATTACTTAATATATAAATATTATTCTTTTATTTATTTACTATTGTAAATTTTGTTCCTCATTCACATAAGTTACTTTTTTTGTAACTTATTTATTAAATTAAGGAATAAATATTCATTTTATTGATTATGTTATTTATTTAAGGTTTGAGCTACTAATCAT
The DNA here is from genome assembly GCA_916181665.1 of Avena sativa. Taxonomy (NCBI): domain Eukaryota; kingdom Viridiplantae; phylum Streptophyta; class Magnoliopsida; order Poales; family Poaceae; genus Avena; species Avena sativa. Next base: position 78,892,533 of record OV702297.1, read on the forward strand.
CTTCTCTTGACTAAATCAAAATACTCAAACATAATTCTAAATCCTTTTGAATTATAATTCAAACACTCAAGTTTTAAATTCAAATTTCATTTCCCAAAACACTCTAATCCACAAAGATCATGTCAAAGTCTATAACAATCATCCTTCAAGACTATACCTAATCTCAAAGCATGAAAGAAACTTTGATCACTTTAGGTTTTTATTTGGCGGAAAATTTACCCCCATTTTCACACATGAATGCATGCAATATCACAAATTCCTAAATCTACCCTTCATTGATTCCTAAATGCTGGGATGTTACAGACGTCCTCCTTAAATTAAACTTCGTCCCAAAGTTTGTTGAGATGTACCTGAATAGTTCTGGATAGGCTTTTCTTAAATCCTCCTATTTCTCCCAAGTGGCTTCCCTTTCAGGGTGATGTTCCCATTGTACCTTGCAGTATTTGATTGCCCTATTCCTCAACCTTTTCCAGTTTTCTTCCAAAATTTTACAGGGCTTTTCAACATAAGTCAAGTCTGCTTGTAGTTCTATCTCCTGATGTGTGATTGCATCATCCAGAACTTTCAAACATTTACGAAGTTGTGACACATGGAAAACATTATGCACTTGAGCCAATCTTGATGGTAACTCTAAAGCATAAGGTATAGACCTGTTATGACTCAGTATCTTAAATGGTCCGATGTATCTTGGACTCAATTTTCCTTTAACTCCAAACCTTTTCACCCCTTCCATTGGACTTACTTTAAAATATACCATGTCTCCCACTTCTGGATGCCAAGATCTTCGACTTTGATCAGCATAACTTTTCTGCCTACTCTGAGCTATTTTCAGTCTATCCTTGATCTTATCAATGATATCTTGTTTTTCCTTGATATAATCTGGTGCAAATTCCTTGCTGCTTCCAGGCTCATACCAACATATTGGTGATCTACACTTACTTCCATATAGAACCTGATATGGAGCCGCCTTCAGACTACTCTGATAGATATTATTGTAGGAAAATTCTGCCAATGTTTCATGTGCTTCTGTGAGTATGACATCTCGAATCTCAGTCACATCAGGAACACAAGGACAATCTTGGAAACACAAATACCCATAATCTCCAAGGCAAAAACGGATTTTCCCTTGAGATATCCTCCGAATTTCCTCAACAATGAAAGGATCTTCTGCTTGATGTCTAAAAATTTTGTGCTTAAGATCACTGTCCTGCTCTACAACTACCTGGATAGTAGCTAACCCTCCAAGAACCTCTGTTCTAATGAATTGAAGTTATAATCTTTCCAAGTCCATTTGTAACTCTTTTGGTAGCTCCCGATTGCTAGGCTGAATGTCTGCACTCTTTCTGCTTAAAGCATTAGCTACAACATTTGCTTTCCCTAGAGTATAATTGATTGTTAAATCATAATCTTTGATTAGTTCCAACCAACGCTTTTGTCTCATATTCAACTCCTTTTGAGTGAAGAAATACTTAAGAATTTTATGGTTAGTGTATAACTCACATCTGGCTCCATAAAGAAAATGCCATCCTTTCACTACAAAGACTACTGCTGCTAATTCTAAATCATGAGTTGGATAATTGACTTCATGTGGTTTCAGTTGTCTTGAACCATAAGCAATCACCTTCCTATCTTGCATTAACACACAACCCAAACCTTCTTTAGATGCATCACAGTATACTGTGAAGTCCTTCCCTGTTTTAGGAACTGCTAAGATTGGAGCTGTGGTTAACCGAGTCTTCAACTCCTAAAAACTTGCTTCACACTTATCATCCCAATTGAATGGTGTATTCTTTATTAAAAATTTGGTCATTGGTCCAACTATTTTGGAGAAACCTTCAATGAATCTCTGATAATAACCAGCCATTCCTAAGAAACCTCGAATTTGCTTCACATTGGTTGGTGCAATCCACTCTAGTACTGACTGAACTTTAGATGGATTTACAGCAATTCCATCTTTACTGATCACATGGCCGAGGAATTCTACCTCATACTCCCTCTGTTTCAAATTACTCCGCCGGCGCGCTTATGTAGGTGGGCTAGTACTCCTTCATTTTTCATTCAGAAAAATCCTGAAATTTTTGAAATAGATAGTATGAAATGTGTACTATCTATACCAAAAATCCTATGAATTTTTTGATAAAAAATGAGAAAATACTAAGCCACCTAGGTAAGCGTGCACGCGGAGTAATTTGAAATAGAGGGAGTATAGCCAAAATTCACACTTACTGAACTTAGCATAAAGTTTATGTTCCCTTAGAGTCTGCAATGCTATTCTCTAATGATCAGCATGCTCTTCCTTATCCTTGGAATATATCATAATATCATCAATAAAGACTAGGACGAACTTATCCAAATATGGCATGAAGATTTTGTTCATCAAATTCATGAATATTGCTAGTGCATTGGTCAAACCAAATGGTACTACCAGGTACTCATGGTGTCCATATCTTGAGACAAATTCTTTCTTGGGAACATCCTCAGGCTTGATTTTTATTTGATGGTATCTAGATCTTAGGTCGATCTTTGAAAATACTCCGGCTCCTTTCACTTGATCAAACAAATCTTGAATCCTAGGTAAAGGATACTTATTCTTGATAGTAACGTTGTTCAGATTTCTATAATCTCCACACATCCTTCTTCCACCATCCCTCTTATCCACAAAGATTACTGGTGTTCCCCATGGGGATACACTTTCCTGGATAAACCCTTTTCTGGCTAACTCATCAATTTGCTCTTTGAGTTATTTTAATTCTTTTGGTCCCATTTTATATGGTGCTTGAGCTATTGGTGCTGTACCGGGAATTAGATCAATAGTGAATTCTATCTCCCGATCTGGTGGCATTCCAGGTAGCACTGCTGGAAAAACATCTTGAAATTCATTTACTATAGGAATATCTTCCAATTTGACCTCTTTCATCAAATTCAACTGCAGATCCACCATGATATGACTGTGCTTATCTGCTTGGTAAACTATCCTTGCTCCACTTGGAGTTTTGATTGAGACAATTTTCTTCTCACAATTTATCTGAGCTCCATGTTCCGTCATACAGTCCATCCCCAGCACTACTGCAATTCCCTTCAAAGGAATCACATAAAGGTCTGCAAAGTATGTACAACCACAGATCGAGATAACCTAATCTTATTTAATGTGGTGTACAATCACATTCCCCCCTGCCGTAACTACGGTCATAGGGTTTTCTAATGTTTCCCTTCTAATCCCGAACTTATCACAGAATTCTTCAGAAATGAATGAAGTAGTTGCACTAGTATCAAATAGAACTTTGCGGGATTGGTAAGGATATTGAGCGTACCTATCACTGCATGCTCCGAATTATCCACCTCCTTGAGGGTTGCACAGTTCAGCTTCCCGGTAGGTCTTTTCCTATTGCCATTGTTGTTCTTGCCATTATTTCCTCCTTTATTGGGCTGTCCATTTCTTCCCATGGCTTTCCTTCCATCTCGAACCGACTAACCTCCTTGTGGTTTGCTTGGACAATTTGGCTTTATGTGGCCTCTCTGCCCACAAGCATGGCATACAATTACTAGTTTCGGGCAATCCCTGCTCATATGCCCCGGGAGTTTGCAATTGTGGCATATAATATTCTTTACGTTTGGATTTGCACTCCGATTGGAATTGTTATTGTTATAGGGCCTATTCCTTGGTTTGAATTCCAGATTGGGCTTGGGCTTGCTTGCTTGTATCCTCTTGGTTTCCTTCTTAGCTCTCTTCCTTCTATCCTCTTGGACATTCTTGTAGTCATCTTCAAAGGTAATAGCTGCATCTAGCAACTACTGATAAGGTTGCTTATTATCCAACCTCAAATGCATCCTCACAAATGGATTTAATCCACGCAGGAAACACTTTTTCCTCTTTTCCTCCGTATTAACTTCTTCCTCAGCATAACGAGACAGTTCACTAAACTCCTGGATATACTTCATAACACTAGTATATCCCTGCTGCAGCTCCTCAAATTCTCTCCGCTTCAACTCCACAACACTCTCCGGAACATGATATTCACGGAATCTCTGTTTAAACTCTTCCCAAGTGTACTCCCTTCCTGGTTGTTGCATGGCTAACTGATTCTCCCACCATGATGATGCAGGTCCAGTCAGAAGATGAGTTGCATACCTCAATTTCTCATCCTCATTGCAACCTATAGTATTCAGCTTTCTTTCTGTATCTGCTAGCCAATATTCTGCATCCATTGGTTCAGGAGCTGATGCAAAAGGTAACGGCCTTGCATTCTGGAAGTCAGATAGACTCACTCCTCCACCTTCAGGTGCCCTCTAATTTGCTCGTCCCAGCAACTCTTCCATGAACTTGTTCTGGGGTCTCTTGCATCATTTGCATACACTGCATAAAATTCTACTCCATTAACAGCCTCATTGGTGGTGGTGGTAATTCTCCCTGACTTGCTGCATCTGCATCGGCCTTCTCCTTAGACTCACGTTCCATCTGCTGCTGCTCAGATTCGGTTTCTACACCCGTATCCATGACCCTCTTGTCCTGCAACATAAAGCGAATACTCATAATTATATCATGCACATGTGTTCTGGGCTCGACTTTACGCACAGAACTAGTCACACAATGAAGATCCAAAGAAAATCCAAATATCCATTTCACATATAATACATAATATCATAATAATACAAAGTCATTACAATATATACCATATAGGTATAATCACAACACTACCTTATTTATCTAACTATCTTATTTCTTGGATTACAATACACGGTACTTGATACCTCTAAATAGTTGCCTACTTCTAGTAGTAACTACGCTCATCATATGCCTGATGTCCAACCGTGATGGCGTGTCGTTCGTCAAACAATTTGTGGAACGAATGGCCTTCCAGAAGGAACATACTCAGTATCTAAAGTGTCAGGACTTGAGTCATTACTCAACCTAAGCGCATTGACTCCCTCCATCTCAACTGAAAAGTATTCAGAAACATATTCAACATTATCTCCTGCCTGCATCTCCTGAGCTTCATTCCTTGAGTTGTCAACAGGATACACAGATCCTTCTGATCCCCAGGTGCTCCTTTGGGAAAAATAATTAAACACCGGATAATGTATATTCCCTAGGTTTTTAGAATATGTTGATGATTTAAAAACTCTCTCCTCAGGATCTTCTTCTTCACCCTGATTATCTATTGACATGGCATTTCTACTACTGTTACTAGGGTTAATTCTTGCACCCATCCAGCTAGATTGTCCAACATTTCTGTCAGAACCATCTATGGACATCTGGCGTTCATGAGATCCTTCATATGATCCCCTTCTCCAACCATCAGAATTCTCAATAGGAAGTTCTGAATCAGAACCATCCTCTGAATCCTGTGGTACTGCATACCTTGTATCCATAGTAGGATCATGTATAGGTTCAGGACTTGGTGAATAAGGATATGGTATAAAAGATTCAGGATCTATAGGTATATCCTTAAAGATAGGTGTTGCACTACTACTTGATTCCTTCTCCAACTGGAATGCTAACTACTTCCTCTTTTCCGGATCAGTTAGATCCTCTAACATGTCATTTTTATCTTCGACAATCACTTGATGTGTCTTATAAAAAGACGCAACGAGTGTTTGGTATCTATCCATAAACTTGGAAGCTAACTTAGGATGCTTGTTAACCAAAGTAAGATGATCCGGTACGGTCTCTGAGTCTATAGAATCATGGGGTATCACAGAAAATGTGCTAGCCTCTAACTCCGTGTCTTTATGCTCCCGGATATTAGCTATCGCCTCCACAACAGCAACATTATAGGCTGCTAAATGACTTCTACCTTCACCTATAGGTAGATCGTGATATAATCCAAGCTCCTCTGGGATTTGGATACTCACACGATACTTAGATAACATGCGACAGTCATAATAGGTTATGGTGTTCACTGGAATTCTAGTTGGACAACTAAAAATCTTTAAAAGTTGACGAAGTTGGTCTGTGAATGATCCTTGATAATCATCAAGAGTCTCTTCTTTCCTTACCAAAGTATGTTTTGGAAACTTTAGTGCCATAACTCTGTATATCAAGAAAATAATTTTTATTAGTAACCAATAATATATTGCATCATAACAAAGAAATTATTGCACTAAAACATATAACGGAATATTCTCATTTGAATACCCATTATATTCTCTTAGAGAATTCTTTATCGCTGCTATACTCTCCTACAGGTAATACCCTTACTAGGTTTCCAACCTAAGGTCAAAGCAATTTTCTCTGATACCAACTGCGGTGACCCAACATAACGTTGCATGTGTAGTACACTATAGTCATTGACATGACATTCACAGAACACCGTTCCATAAATATCACATCCCTCAGAGTGGTACAACAGAAACATTGCGGGTCCATATTACAAACATACACACGTTATTATTATTACAATACTGGAAGTTCAAGACTTCCAAAAGATTCAACTTACAAACCAAAACATAAGTGTTTCAGCAGAAATTTCAAATTTAAACTTAAACACCAAATTGAGCTCAACAACTTATTGCTATATAATGTTCATGTTGCTCGGCTCAAGTGGATACTAGAACTATAGTAATTATTCGGACTCTTGGAACTCTCCTCCATAGACGATGTCGTAGTCCTCCCCTTCTATGGCTCCATATAGGTTGGGCTCTTCATAGAGGACCTCCTCTTGGCTCTCAAATGCATACATTCGAGTATCTTCGGGATTCTCAGAGTCTAAGCAAGGATTTAAAGGAAAGGGTGAGTAACAGCGTTACCCATCAAATTCATTATATGCAAGGTAGGAAGTTTGATGCTCTATCTACCACCTCGGACTATCAGTCTTTGGCACTATGCAATTTTCGTAAATCTTTCTTCAAAGGTTGATTTTATTATGAAAATCTATGACCATTAGCCTTCACAGGTTGACCAGAACTTTCATGGAGTTCCTTTTCTGCCGCGTTCGTAGCCCCTTCCCAGAACAGGGAGTAACAAGTTACAATTCTTACACTCTGCAGAGGTGCGTTACTTTTTCCATGAGAGATCAACTCCTTGTTGCACAACCGGGCGTACTTTCCTGTCCACAATTCCATGATGTGGGGCCCAGTAGTTGGTCCAAGCCAATCACTGCCCTCTCCGCGACCTCATATGTCTGCACAATCCTTCGGGGCTAGCTCACCTTCGTTAAGCCCTCTTTCGGGCAGGCTAAAACCCTGATGAGTTCCCGAAGACTCTATGACCTAGTGATGCCCGGAATAGTACTATTTATATGGACTATATCCCTAAACACCATTCATAGATAATCTAGACACCAAAAGTGTGGGGCGTAAGGGTGCCCACCCATATGTTGGATCTGCACAAGGAATCACAACGTCACGTTAAGGTCGTCTTGCCTCCATACAAGAGGAAAAGGATACAACTGACTTCTTCGTCCCATTCCAAATCTCATGGTTAACGTATAATATACGGCGCTAGAATCACTGATGTCATGGGTTATTGTAACATCCAAAAATCATGATTTATAAAGTTTGCATAGCATTCATGCATTCATAAGCATTTGATCTTTTTCAAATGAATTTTCAACATAAGAAACCATATTTTTTCTACTACTTTATTCAAGTAATGCAAGGTTTATATTTTTTACTTTTCAAATATGTTTAAAGTATGATCAGTAATGGTTGGAAAGTGAATAAAAGCCACACAAAATATTTCAAAACAAATCAATCATAAAACCATCTTTATGCCTAGTACTATTATTTTATTAAAGGCATGGTTTCATATTTAATTTCAAACTCAAAATGATTTTTGAGTATAAGTAGATGTTTTACACATCCTTGGACATAAGAAACACAGTGCAAAAGTTTGGAGGAAATTCAAATTGAAGCATATTTGAAATAGTCATTCAAAATCAAACTAGAAAATCAAAACAGAAAAATAAAAAGGGAAAAGAAGAAAAAAAAACCCAGCGACCTAACTAACCCAACCCACCCGTGGCCCAACAAGCCAGCCTAGCAAGCCCACCCAGGAAAACCCCCTCCCCTCTCTGTTTCTCACTCACGCGCGCACCCCCTCTCTCTCTGTCGAGTGGACCCAATGCCCAGTCAGCATCATCGTCCCCAAATCTCCGTGCGATGACCCGCTCCGCCGTTTCTTCCTCGCAGTGACGCCGCGTTGATTCCTCGCTTAATTCCCATTGATTCAGCGCATAATTGTCGCCCTCTCTCTGGCTACATAACCACATCGCCACCCCGCATTTTTCCCCTCACTCACCACTGCCTAAGAGCCACCAGGCTGTTCGAATTGGAGCTCAGACCGCCGCGGTACCGATCGTCTCCGGCGACTGATTCCGGTGAGCCCCGACCGCCCCTTCACTTATGGTTCAAACGAGCATGATCCTTGTGTCTTTGTGCACCTTCTGATGTCTTTGGTTTGCCTGCGCGTGACCCAGGTCGCCGTCCCCGTCCACCTCTGCAAACGACCGAGCCGCCGCTCAACTTCGTCAAGCAATCTAGGTAAAACTCGAGCGCCCCTTGCCTTCTGCCTGACCCTATCGTGTTCGCTTGACCTTTGTGCATGCACTGATGCTCATGGCTTGGGCTAGGGCGATCCATAACGTCGTCAACGTCGCCGTCCGCACAAACCCGACGCCGCCCGCAACTCTGACGAGCGCTAGCCTCTGCTACAGCCCGCACCTGTCCACGCCAGCAGCACGTTGAGCTTCCTCGTGTTCTTGCGAATCTTCTAAGCCACACCACAACCCCCAGCCCCTCCTGTATTCGTCGGACCGTCGCCTCCAGTAGCGCCGCCGCCGCTGCAACCATGCGCGCCGCCAGTTCTTGGCCAAGCCGTCGTGGGTCGTTGGATCTAGATCTAGCGCGTTAGATTAGATCACCTATCGAAGGGGTACGATCAGATCTGGCCCGTGCGATTTCATTTAAATCCTGCGGCTCTCGTTGATCGATCTAGCCGAACTGGTACGGGCCAATCAGATACGCCCACGTGTCTGGGTTTTTAAATTAAAATCTGTTTTTGAATCTATTAGTTAATCAAACTTGTAAATTCAATAACTTTTGTTATGTTTATCCAAAAAATACAAATAATATATCAATGGATTCACAAAATTAAATCCTACACATATGTCTTCTTAGTTTTGTATTATTCTTCTGATAAAATAGAATTTTATGTAGAGACATTTGTAGGCCTATTTTGTGTATAAAAATTATTTGGAAAATGTTTTAAAAGAAAAATTAAGTTTAATTGGTGTATAAATGTTTAGATTAATGTTCAGTACTGTTTTACTTGTATTGTTTAGTTTAGAAAAATCATCATATGGCATTTGCATGCATTCATATATTTTTGTTTGAATTGTTTGAAATATAAATTTGGTGCTATCATTTTATGTGTAGATTTTGGTGCTAGTGGTGATTGTGATTGTGAGTATTGTTTCTACTCCCCCAACTACCAAGTCAAGTGGTGCTTCATATTTTTGTCCCAATATTTTGACTATGCATTAGTGATATTTTGTATAGAGCATGCATGATAATTTTTGCTAAGTATCTATATGCTATGCTTGGGAAATCCTAGTAGTTGTAGAATTGTTAGCATTTTATCTAAGTTAATATACTTGCTATATTGCCATGCTTATCCTAGCTAGTAGCAACCAAGGGTGGATTATATACATGCCATGGAAAATATTGCTAAGTCTTTGGACTTGTGTTTTTGCTTAATAAAAACAACTAAGTGAATGAATCACCTGGGTGGATTGGTATGTTTGGGTTATGTTGAGTGGTTACACAAGGCCCATATCTATGGTCTACCTTGAGTATCACACTTGTGGAAAGCCACCCAGGAACAAAGGGATTTGAGATGCCATATGTTAAGAAGCTTCTAGTGCAGCCACATGGCAATATGGGCTCTGCCTGGATCATATAGGTTGCAATAACTTAGCCAAATGGACAGTTGGTGGTAGGAGGTGATAGGTTTGGAGCGCATCCATTTTGTTCTAAGGGAAGGCTTCTGAAAGGTCCTGTCTCGATGCATGTCGAGTCTTTTGGGGAAAGTGCACCACCTCTGTAGAAGGAAGAAACTAAGTACTTAGCCGTGTCCCGGCAATGGACAATTTGAGCATCAAGACATGGAAGCTATCAAGAATCTCCTGATCCCAATTTTCTAAGTTAAAACTTGAGGTTGAACAAGGGTTAAGGTTGAAAGGACTATATCTTCCCATGCTGTTTTTGGTGTTAATGACAATCCCATTTGTGATTTAATTGTGCGCTTGAGTTTTAGGGAAAACGCTAGTGATGTTTCATTAAAACGGTGTGGATGCTCTCTTGGGATCTCATGAAGACGGTGGCCTTTAGTTTTCTCCTAGTTTCTCTCCTATTGTTGTTTTAGGTCGCCGTACTATTAAGAGGGGGTCCATCTCGGAAGGCTGTGAGAAATCACCTATTCTTGCACAAACCTATCTGCACTGCCACAACCATCCTACTATTCCGTGAGAGAGTGTGTTTATGATCTGCTGAAGCCTTCTTTGTCTCACCGGAACTTCCGCCCAGCCACCGGATCTTCCGGTCAGACTTGGTTTGCGACCCAGAAGTTCTGCCCCTAGTTCCGCTCCAAGTTCCGCTGAAGCCGCTGAAGGATCAGTAACCTTCTGTTTAAAGCGTTCTATTTGACGGAACTTGGGTCGGAACTTGCATCGGAAGTTCACCGAAACTTCTGGTATGTTATGAACGGAACTTCCGGTTGAGATTTTGGAGCGGGCGTCAACGGTCTGATGATCGTTGGAGCCATGCTGGGCGGAACTTCCGGCCTCTCACCGGATGTTCCGATGAGGTCGCGGGGGCTGTAACGGTTCAGTGCGGAGGGGGCCTATTTAAGGCGCCCCTCTTCTTCCTCCCACCTACTTCGATTTTCTCTCTCCTCCATTAATGCTTGAGCTTCACCTCACTAGATCTCTCTCTCTAGCCACTCAAATGACTTGATCTTTTGAGAGGTGAGGGAGGTGACCTAGATCTACACTTCCACCAAAGAAGATTTGATTTCCACCACCCATCCTTTGTGGATCTTGTTGCTCTTGGGTTTCTTAAAACCCTAGACGGTGTAGGGCATCCTTGGAGCTAAGGCTTGTGTTGTGAAGCTTCGAGGTGTCGTTGAGGGCCTCCAATTGAGTTGTGGAGCTTCCCCCTCAACCTTGGTGTAAACTTTTCGGTTGGAGCCTTCAAGGTCACCGGTTAGTGGATTGTGAGGCCTCCTTTGTGGGGGAGCTCACCGGAGAAGAAGGTGAGGCCTTTGTGGCGGTCGGGTGACCTTGTGAGGCCCCGACACCTCTGCAACATAGACGTAGCTCCTTGGGAGTGAACTACGGGAATTATATCTCCGTGTCCCCGCTCCGGTTACTTTGTTCCCTTCCTTTACTTCTTTCTATTTACCGTTCTTGTGGTTGTTATAAGTTATCTTGCATTTAGGTTGTTCACTTAGTTGCACATCTAGATAACTTTCTTTCTCGTTGAGCCTAAAAGTGAGAAACAAATTAAAATTGGGTAGACGCCTATTCACTCCCCCCTCTAGTCGTATCAAGTCGGTACTTTCAATTGGTATCAAAGCCATGGCTCTTATTTCGGGCTTTACCACCTAAGAGACTATGGTCGACGATGGGGGTAGTGTGTAACATCCCAAAAATATTAAACTTGGATCATCAAACTCTAATGATCAAAATTAGGGTTAACAAAAACTTGTCCAATTAAAATATGATAGCATTCATATGTGTATGTATCAAAATGTGGTTTCTTTTGAATTGCCATGGTTCTGTGTTTCTTTGCTTGTAAAATCATTCTTAGGTGAAATAAACATCATCTAAACAATCCCCAAACTTTTCACCAAGACAAACAAATCAAAACAAACAAATTAAGTGAATGGTCACTTTGGCCAATTTAACTCCCATGCCTACTTTGGATATCTCTAACTTTCAGAACTTAACAGAAACATGTATGGATCTTTGCACCCCTTTAATACTCATAATAAGGTACCAAGGCCCACTTTGTGATCATCCAAAAACATTAGAATGCATGGTTTAAATGACAGTTTAAAATTGAATCTATTTCATATGGGAAGATCCCACTATTTCAAAAACCACTCAAACAAGCTCAAATTTCAAAACCCAAGCATACACAGTATCACCAGCACATGCCTAGCACACCCACCAAAAATCTTTTCAAAATTCAAACATAGTTCTATACCTAGTTTCAAAAATCAACCCAGCTCGATTCATTGAACCAAATCGAATGAAACCAATTTTGTTAGAAAGATATTGAAATGCTTAATCCAAGCCCGTTAGATTCAAATCATTTGGATCTGTAGATCAACCTTGGTAAAAATAACAAGGCAGAAGCTTTTCTGCATTCAAACAATTTTCAAATTTAAACCATAATAGATTTTGAGTTGATTCCAACTATCAAAAATCATATTTGATCATACCTTTCAGAATATATAAAAATATATGGGTTTACTTACAGAAATAATGTTCAAGTAATAAAAGAATGCCACATAGGCATTTCTAGTCATTTATTTTTATTTAAAATAAAATGTTAAATCTTATTAAATTGTGACACCACTTTAAATCACATTCCCATGTAATGAAATATGTGGTGGTGACATGTGTCAACATAATCCCATGTTTGGTTTGGAGAATATTAAATCTTAAGTAGTTTTTCAATGAGTAGAAATTACTTTTCTAAAAATAAAATCAATAAGACAAATGCTTTAATCTTGTAATATTAGTGATGATGCTAGATCATCCATAGAACCCTTGTGTGCGATGATTGAGAGTAGTTAAGTATTGTTTGGTGATTGTGTACCTCGTATTTATTTATAGACGCTAGTACCGACCAAGGATACGAGGAGGAAGGAGGATACTACGAAGAAGAAGCCGAGGAGAACTTCAACCACTGCTCTGCACAAGGCATGCCTAATACTACTAGTTTATTGATCAAGCTATTAACCTTGCAAGCTAACACTTGCAATTATGAAAGTTAGATAACCTATGCAATGCACTAAGCATGCTTGGTTAGACATATTTGATGATACCCCCTCCTAGTTTTACTTACAAGCTTTCTACTTTATTTCTTTATCAAAGCTATTACTTAGGGTTTACTTGAGTAAATTGTAGATACTAGAAAGATAATTGAAGGTTGCATAAAGAGCTTTAAATTTGGCCTAAGCTAGATAATCTTGATGTCATCCTAAGGCATGAGATTGAACTTAGCTAAACTCCACTAGTTTACCACCCCTCATAGTACTTACTCCCACTTGTAGATGCTAGTGCTAAGAATAAAATTTGATCAACTTTAGATGGGAATACTTGGTGGAAAATGGTTATGAAAACCTTAGAATGATGAGTCATTCTACTGTGATGTTTTGACATGTGTTTCCGAACACCAGATGATTTTGATGATGAAAATGTGAAGGAATGAGCCTTATCCCTTTATAAAACTGATGGTTGTCTGGATGCGATATCATTCCAATTTTACCGTACAACCACAATACCCGAAGATTGGGTAGGGCTTGACTGGAAACTTATATACCTTAGTATGTGTTCTCTCACGGCCAAGGTCTGAGCTGAGGCTACCTTGTGAAGATTGTCCACCTGTGCAGTACCCAAGATGACAGTTGGTCATGGTTGGGAGGCCAAACTCACAGGAGAGGTGCTTATACTAGGGCGTGTAATTGAAAGGTTAGGATTGATTATCCGCATACTGAGTATGGTGAATTCAGGATTTGTTCCTGACAGATGTATCGAATGTTGTGGTGAAAGTGTACAATCTCTACAGAGTGTCAAACTATTCGAATAGCCGCGTCCGCGGTTATGGACAGTTGGAGTGGCCATACTGTTCCCCCGTCAGATGTTTTTAAATGACTTGTGAAATGAATTGAGATTTTGACTTGACCACAACAGAGTTGTGATATGAAATACAAGTTCCCACTTAGGTGTTATAAAACTTCAACTAGCATTCTTTGCTTCTCAACTTAGTAGAGGTAAATCTGGCTTTTTTGCAAAACAACCCTAGAGCTTAGTGTCCTACTACAAAACCCCCCTTCACTTGTTAGTATTAGTTTGCGAATACTTAAAGAGTACTCATGGCTTTGTCCCTGGCTATTCCCGTGGCCAGACTATGAAGAGGAGTACCAGGACGAAGTACCCCAGGAAGGTTACGACAACTAGGATCATCTCCCATTGTCAGCATTGCCTGTGACCCCCCAAGATGGAGCTTCACCTATGCTACCTTTATTATTATGTTATTCCGCTGCTTGAATTGTATTAAGAACTGGATCATGAGATCCTTATTTGTGTAAGACCTTATGTATGGTTTGTAATGCATGATGTACTGTGGTATCCAATTCTGTTATGTCTCGCAAAAATGGTAATCCTGGGATTGCGATGTATGGCATAACAGGCATCTGTGATTAAAAATCCAGGTGTTGACAATTTGGTATCAGAGCCATCCTGACCATAGGAGACCCTAGTTAGACTAGACATTTGAATCAAAAACTTAGTTTCAAAACCAAAGAATGCAAATATTTACAAAAACTTATTCCCATTCTTATCACCTTGATTCTTTCATAAAAATTCATGTTCCTCAAAAACTCTTGGAAAATACATAAAATTTGACACACTTGATCACTCTACTAACTTACTCATCCTATATTCTTATAGATGGACGTGAAGTACAGCAAGTTTTATCAGTTGGGGAATGGAGGAGACCTTATCTTTGAGCGGGATTTGGACCAGCTTTCGGAACTTCTGGAGCGTCCGCACCCCGAGTTCTTCGGAGCTCATCTCAATGATCAAGGAGGAGAAGATCTGCAGTGGCTAATTATTGCAAGTCTCCGAGGAAAGATTGAACCTCCCACTGCCGAGGGAATTCAGTTTACCTTAAGAGAGAACAACTGGCTCGATGGACTTGCCAGGGCCATGCAGGAAGCTCTTGCCCGTCTGTGTGGGCAGAGTATCAACCAGATCAAGGGTACCCGCTTTGAGTTTTGTCCAAGGCGTGATGCTATGGGACAGCCACTAGAAGCCCCATACCACCACGAGCTGAAGACTCAGTTGGACCACCTTAGCTTCATGATGTACGATCATCAGCAGGAATTGGACAATTGCCGTGACTACTCCAACCACAAGTCCGCCATCATCAAGACAAAGGATCAAACCATCGCCATGCTAGCAAAGGATCGCAAGTCTCGCCGCCATCAGCTCAAAAAGAAGGAGCGCATCATTGCCCGTCTTCGCCACCGTATCTCGGATTTGGAGGAGACCATCCACGAGAGAGACATGCAGTTGGAAGAAATGGAGAATGCCGGAGAGGATCTTCGTGGAGACCCCTACTCCTATCTAAGTGATGATGATGATTTTCTGGAGGATCAGGCTATGGATTTCTTCACCGATGAGGATGATTTCGCCTTCATCAATGACGATGATGATGATGAGGATGACTTGAGCACTAGCTTAGAGAGTGTATTCGGTCCCACTGTATCGTAGTTTCCAAAATGGTTCTTAAAACCATCTGTTTACCTTTGTTGTGGTGTGTGTTTGTATCGTGTGCTATGAATGAATGAATGAAAAGCAAGTTGCTAGAAAATCTGAGTAAAACTTTAAAAAAATTTCAAAGTCCCTGAACCTTAGAAATTTCCCTCTTTTCTCATGATCTATCTCAATCTTCAGATGACACGCGGAGGAAGTTCATCCCCGGACCCGATGTTGCAGATCCTGCAAATGTTGGTTTCTAACCGCGAAGCCGAAAGAGCCGAACGTCAAGCCAACCTAGCCACCCTTCAGCAGATAGCTCAGCTAGCCCACAAAAATCAAGGCCAAGGAAATCAGGACAACCATGGATCTAAGCTCAAGAATTTCTAGAACACCAACCCACTTGTTTTCACTAAGTCGGAAGAGACCCTAGACGTCGATGATTGGCTGCAAACCATGGAAAACAACCTAGAAGTCGCCGGAGTGGAAGCTAACGAGAAAGTTCTGTTCGCCACCCACTATCTAGCCGGAGATGCAAGAGCATGGTGGAATAGTGTTTGTGCAATGACCGGAGGACAGATGATGACCCGGGAGGAATTCAAGGTCAAGTTCAGCAGAACCCATGTGCCACCGGGTTTGATCAAGAGAATGAGAGACGAGTTCAGAGAACTGAAGCAAGGACGGATGACTGTAGTGGAATACCGTGACAAATTCTTGTCATTAGCTAGGTATGCCCCAGATGAGCTCGACACCGAAGCCAAGAAGAAAGGGAGATTCTTGAATGGTTTGCATGATGAGATGCAGACTGTGTTGGTTAATATACCCTTTGCTGATATTGAAGCCCTTGTCGACTCTGCCATCCAGATGGAAGGAAAGATCAACCAAGCCAATGAGAACCGCGAGCGTCGCATGATGCATCAGCCAGGAAACCATCAGACCCCAAAGTATCGCCTTAACCCATCTCTAGGATTTTCCCCGAGAACCAACAGACACCCGATGAACCGTTCGACCTATCCCAATCGTGGAAACCCAAGGCCCGGAGGAAATCACAACAACCCCGGCAACTCTAACAATTTCAACCATGCTCCACCCAAGTTCAACAACAACAATGATGCCGCCAACACCAACACTGCCCCAAGGACTGGAAGCAACGCTGTGTCTATTGCATCAAAGGACAAGTCGCAAGTGACTTGTTATGACTGTGGAAATAAGGGTCACTACTCCAGCGAGTGCCCCAAGAAGAATGGCACAGCCCCCAATGCAAATGCCCCAGCTCAGCAGCAGCGTTGTGTTTAGCCTGGAAGAAGATTTGCCCCAGGGAATTCGCTCAACCGCAACGACCGTCTTTTTCTCATGCATGCTGAAGAAGCCCAGGAAGCGCCAAACGTCGTGATGGGTATGTTTTCTGTTAATTCAGTACTTGCTCGAGTGTTGTTTGATTCTGGTGCATCACACTCATTTGTCGCCGAAGAATTTGCATGCACTAGTAAGATTCAACCAAACAAACTGAAGCATGTTATGATTGTTCAAATCCCAGGTTCAACCACCAAAGCTAGGCAAATTTGTAAAGCCGTCCCTATCCGAATACATGGCATAGATTTTTATGCTAATCTAATAGTACTCGGAACTAAAGGTTTGGAAGTAGTACTAGGAATGGATTGGATGTCCAAACATAAAGGATTGATTAACTATGCCAAGAAAGCCATAACCATGACCAGTACCGCTGGAATATCAGTCGAGCATGTATCTGAAATCTTACCTCGTCAATTCAAGTGTAACAATTGTATAGCCCAACCTACCATTGTCCAAGTCCAGATAGTCTATGAATACCCCGATGTATTCCCAGATGTTTTGCCCGGTATGCCCCCAGATCGTGATATCGAGTTTATCATCGAACTAATCCCCGGAACAGGACCCATAGCCCAGAGACCATATAGTATGAACCCGTCTGAACTAGCAGAACTGAAGAAGCAACTGGATTCCATGTTGGAAATTGGATTAATTCAACCAAGTGCATCACCTTGGAGATCACCTGTCTTATTTGTGGACAAGAAGGATGGAGGTAACCGTTTGTGTACGGATTATCGCAAGTTGAATTATGTCACTATCAAGAACAAGTACCCATTGCCCAAGATAGAAGATTTGTTTGATCAGTTGACCGGTGCCAAAGTGTTTTCTAAGATTGATCTTAGAACAGGCTATCATCAACTCAAGATTCGTACAGAGGATATTCCAAAGACTGCCTTTACCACCAGATATGGATTATACGAGTATACTGTCATGTCTTTTGGATTAACCAATGCCCCCGCTTATTTCATGAATCTCATGAATAAGATTTTTATGGACTTCCTGGATAAGTTTGTCGTTGTTTTCATCGATGACATTCTGATTTATTCCAAATTGGAAGAAGAACATGAGATACACCTAAGGACCATTCTTGGAACCCCTAGAGAGCATCAGTTGTATGCCAAGTTTAGCAAATGTGAATTCTGGTTACAAGAAGTAGGATTCCTCGGCCACATTGTATCAGCCGGAGGAATTTCCGTTGACCCTGCAAAAGTGAAAGATGTCGAAGATTGGCAAGCCCCAACCACTCAAACCCAAGTTCGTGCATTTCTCGGATTGGCGGGATATTACCGCAAGTTTGTAGAAGGATTCTCGAGTATCGCCAGACCCATGACCCAATTGCTGAAGAAGGACAAGAAGTTTGAATGGACGGACAAATGTGAAGCGAGTTTTCAAGAACTCAAGAGGAGATTGATTTCAGCCCCCATCTTAATAATGCCGGATATCACGAAGCCCTTTGATGTGTATTGTGACGCATCCAAGATCGGTCTCGGATGTGTGCTAATACAAGAAGGCAAAGTCATATCTTATCTATCTCGGCAACTGAAACAACATGAGCAAAATTACCCAACCCATGACCTTGAGCTCACAGCTGTAGTTCTAGCCCTGAAAACATGGAGGCACTACCTGATGGGAAACCATTGTGAAATTTATTCGGATCACAAGAGCCTCAAGTATATATTCACTCAGAAGGAGCTGAATATGAGACAGAGAAGATGGATTGAGCTAATCAAGGATTACGACCTGGACATTCACTATCACCCTGGTAAAGCCAACGTGGTAGCAGATGCCCTTAGCAGATTGCCGTGCCGCTTGAACTCCATGATTTTGAAGGAGCAACCAAGCTTGCACAAAGAGATGGAAGATTTTTGAATGGAATTAGTGAGTGAAGGATTTTTGGCTAGCATAGAACTTCAACCCACTTTGATCAGGCAGATCGGCACAGAAAGGAAATGCTAGTATCGACGGAATCAAGCATCGTATTAGTACAGGCAAGGTACCCAAATTCACCGAAGATGAAGAAGGAGTTCTGTGGTACAAAGGACGCCTTTGTGTACCAGCATATTCTGAGTTGAAAGAAGTTATTCTCAAGGAAGGTCATGATACTCTTTATTCTATCCACCCCGAAGGAATGAAGATGTATCAAGATTTGAAGGAGCAATTTTGGTGGCATAAGATGAAGAGAGAAATCGGAAGCTATATCGCCAAGTGTGATATATGTCAGCGAGTCAAGGCGGGACATCAAAGACCCTCTAGATTGTTGCAACCATTGCAGATTCTAGAATGGAAATGGGATTCCGTTGGAATGGACTTTATCACCGGATTGCCTACTTCTAGTAGGGGAAATGACTCTATCTGGGTCATAGTGGACAGATTGTCCAAAGTCGCCCATTTCTTACCCGTCAATACCACATATCAGAGTTCGAAGCTAGCAGAGTTATACATCGCTAGAATCGTCAGTTTGCATGGAGTCCCCAAGAACATCGAATCAGATCGAGGAACTCAGTTTACCTCGAGATTCTGGAAGAAAGTCCAAGAAGGTTGAGGAACCCGCCTAGATTTCAGCACCGCATATCACCCTCAGACCGATGGACAAATGAAGCGAGTAAACCAAATACTCGAAGATATGCTAAGAGCATGTGTGTTAGATATGGATCTAAGTGGGAAGACTGTCTACCGTTTGCAGAGTTCTCATACAACAATAGTTATCAAGATAGTTTGCAAATGGACCCATTTTAATTCATGTATGGAAGAAAGTGTCGCACCCCTTTGAATTGGTCGGAAGTAGGAGAGAGTCAGATTTTCGGACCCGATATCCTACGAGAAGCAGAAGAGAAGGTTCACAAGATTCGTGAGCACCTCAAGACAGCTCAGTCAAGACAGAAGAGTTACGCTGACAAGAGACGTCGAGACCTCGCCTTCAACATAGGATATTTTGTGTATCTGAAAGTGTCGCCATTGAAGGGATTGCAGGGTTTCTAGCTAAAAGGAAAGTTAGCCCCTAGATATATCGGCCCCTTCAAGACTCTGAACCGTCAAGGAGAAGTGTCATATTAATTGGAACTGCCCGAAGATATGTCAGCCGTGCACAATGTGTTCCATATCTCATTACTTCGCAAGTGCCTTGAAGTCCCAGAGAAGACCGAAGTATTCAAGAATATCGATCACCGGACCATAGAAATCAACGATGACCTAACCTATCCCGAAGTACCCATCCGTAATTTGGAAGAAGCTTTAAGAACTACTAGAACCCGGAGCATCAAGTTTCTCAAGATTCAGTGGAGCAACCACACGAAAGAGGAAGCTAACTGGGAGCGCGAAGATCACATCAGGACGAAGTTTCCCGATCTCTTCAAATCCTAGGTAATCTTTTTCGTCCTTTTTCAAATCTCGGGAAGAGATTTTGTTTAAGGGGGGAAGGTTTGTAACATCCCAAAAATATTAAACTTGGATCATCAAACTCTAATCACCAAAATTAGGGTTAACAAAAACTTGTCCAATTAAAATATGAAAGCATTCATATGTGTATGTATCAAAATGTGGATTCTTTTGAATTGCCATGGTTCTGTGTTTATTTTCTTGTAAAATGATTCTTAGATGAAATAAACATCATCTAAACAATCCCCAAACTTTTCCCAAAGACAAACAAATCAAAACAAACAAATTAAGTGAATGGTCACTTTGGCCAATTTAACTCCCATGCCTACTTTGGCTATCTCTAACTTTCAGAACTTAACAGAAACATGTATGGATCTTTGCACCCCTTGATAATACTCATAATAAGGTACCAAGGCCCACTTTTTTATCATCCAAAAACATTAGAATGCATGGTTTAAATGACAGTTTAAAATTGAATCTATTTCATATGGGAAGATCCCACTATTTCAAAAACCACTCAAACAAGCTCAAATTTCAAAACCCAAGCATCCACAGTATCACTAGCACATGCCTAGAACACCCAGCAAAAATCTTTTCAAAATTCAAAACTCAAGTTCTTGCGGCCATTTCATCAAACACTTGGAGACAACAAATCAAACTGGCCAAACTTCACTGTTTTGAGCAGTAATTTGGCTAAGCAATGTTCACCATTGATCACCCCTGTCTCCCCTAGTGCCAACCAGTGTATTGACCACCCCTAGCCCCTACCCATTGCACCATGCCATGCCAACCCGAAGGAAACCTTGCCAGCCGACCATGGCTAGCTAGCCAGAGCAAGAACCAAGCCTAAACACCATGTCTAGGACACAGGCCACCATCCACCGCCACCCCCTGTCCAGCGCTCGAACCCTGCCAGCCACTGGACCAGACGCCCAAGCCATGCCAAGCCGCTCTGCAAGCGTGCCGAGAGCGAGCCAGAGCGCCACCCTTGACACACGCCCACAGACCGCGCGCCGCCCTCGCCCCATGCACGCGTGATCACCACCGTCCCAGCAACCTCGCATACACCCCCGTTCACCGCCCCATGCCTCACAGCCACCGCTAGCCGGCGAAGACGCCGTCTCTACCGTGCAGAGCACCGCACATTCCGGACCGTTTGCCACCGCCCCTACACGCGCATTTAAACCATAGAGCATCGCCAGGAGACCACCCGTCCATCGCCAACCTCGGCCATGCCTCTAGCCACCCGTAGCCGTGTCGCCACCGTCGCCTGCCCATCCCTCTCGGTATCGTTGTCGAGCCTATAAAAGGAGACGACCCCCGCTCGAATTCTTCACACCATCTCACTCCCCTCACCTCACTGATCGTTCCACCCCTTATCCGGAGCAAGGCGAGCAGCACATCGCCGGAATTTGGCCGGAGCTCGCCGCTGCAGAGGAGAAGAGGAGCCGTTGATTTCGAACACCCCTGAGTTCGCCGTCGTCGACTTCGTCATTTTCCTGCCTCGCCGTCGTCACTGGAGCCCCGGTATGCCCCCTATGCACCCCCACTGAGCCGCTAGGGTTCGAGCTCGCCGGTGACTTGTTCATCGTCGACGACGACCCTCAGCCGTCGATCTTCATTCTAATCCAATGCACCACATCGCCCCGTACCGCTTCGTATTTCATGAGCCACTGACTAGTAGACCCCCCTGTCAGTTGCGCCCCGCGCTGCGGAGTGACACTGGGCCGGCCCATTACCCCTCCCCGCGCAGCCCACTCATTTGAATTTAGCTTTTTCTTTTTATGTTCAAACATAGTTCTGTACCTAGTTTCAAAAATCAACCCAACTCGATTCAGTGAACCAAATCGAATGAAACACTTTTTGTTAGAAAGATATTGAAATGCTTAATCCAAGCCCGTTGGATTCAAATCATTTGGATCTGTAGATCAACCTTGGTAAAAATAATAAGGCAGAAGCTTTTCTGCATTCAAACATTTTTCAAATTTAAACCATAATAGCTTTTGAGTTGATTCCAACTCTCAAAAATCATATTTGATCATACCTTTCAAAGTATATGAAAATATATGGGCTTACTTACATAAATAATGTTCAAGTAATAAAAGAATGCCACATAGGCATTTCTAGTCATTTATTTTTATTTAAAATAAAAGGTTAAATCTTATTAAATTGTGACACCACTTTAAATCACATTCCCATGTACTGAAATATGTGGTGATGACATGTGTCAACATGATCCCATGTTTGGTTTGGAGAATATTAAATCTTAAGTAGTTTTTCAATGAGTAGAAATTACTTTTCTAAAAATAAAATCAATAAGACAAATGCTTTAATCTTGTAATATTAGTGATGATGCTAGATCATCCATAGAACCCTTGTGTGTGATGATTGAAAGTAGTTAAGTATTGTTTGGTGATTGTGTACCTCGTATTTATTTATAGACGCTAGTACCGACCAAGGATACGAGGAGGAAGGAGGATACTACGAAGAAGAAGCCGAGGAGAACTTCAACCACTGCTCTGCACAAGGCAAGCCTAATACTACTAGTTTATTGATCAAGCTATTAACCTTGCAAGCTAACACTTGCAATTATGAAAGTTAGATAACCTATGCAATGCACTAAGCATGCTTGGTTAGACATATTTGATGATACCCCCTCCTAGTTTTACTTACAAGCTTTCTACTTTATTTCTTTATCAAAGCTATTACTTAGAGTTTACTTGAGTAAATTGTAGATACTAGAAAGATAATTGAAGGTTGCATAAAAAGCATTAAATTTGGCCTAAGCTAGATAATCTTGATGTCATCCTAAGGCATGAGATTGAACTTAGCTAAACTCCACTAGTTTACCACCCCTCATAGTACTTACTCCCACTTGTAGATGCTAGTGCTAAGCATAAAACTTGATCAACTTTAGATGGGAATACTTGGTGGAAAATGGTTATGAAAACCTTAGAATGATGAGTCATTCTACTGAGATGTTTTGACATGTGTTTCCGAGCACCAGATGATTTTGATGATGAAAATGTTAAGGCATGAGCCTTAGCCCTTTATAAAACTGATGGTTGTCTGGATGCGATACCATTCCAATTTTACCGTACAACCACAATACCCGAAGATTGGGTAGGGCTTGACTGGAAAATTATATACCTTAGTATGTGTTCCCTCACGGCCAAGGTCTGAGCTGAGGCTACCTTGTGAAGATTGTCCACCTGTGCAGTACCCAAGATGACAGTTGGTCATGGTTGGGAGGCCAAACTCACAGGAGAGGTGCTTATACTAGGGCGTGTAATTGAAAGGTTATGATTGATTATTCGCATACTGAGTATGGTGAATTCAGGATTTGTTCCTGGCGGATGTATCTAATGTTGTGGTGAAAGTGTACAATCTCTACAGAGTGTCAAACTATTCGAATAGCCGCGTCCGCGGTTATGGACAGTTGGAGTGGCCATACTGTTCCCCCGTCAGATGTTTTTAAATGACTTGTGAAATGAGTTGAGATTTTGACTTGACCATAACAGAGTTGTAATATGAAATACAAGTTCCCACTTAGGTGTTATAAAACTTCAACTAGCATTCTTTGCTTCTGAACTTAGTAGAGGTAAATCTGGCTTTTTGCAAAACAACCCTAGAGCTTAGTGTCCTACTACAAAAACCCCCTTCACTTGTTAGTATTAGTTTGCGAGTACTTAAAGAGTACTCATGGCTTTGTCCCTGTCTATTCCTGTGGCCAGACTATGAAGAGGAGTACCAGGACGAAGTACCCCAGGAAGGTTACGACAACTAGGATCATCTCCCATCGTCAGCATTGCCTGTGACCCCGAAGATGGAGCTTCACCTACGCTACCTTTATTATTACGTTATTCCGCTGCTTGAGTTGTATTAAGAACTGGATCATGAGATCCTTATTTGTGTAAGACCTTATGTATGGTTTGTAATGGATGATGTACTGTGGTATCCAATTCTGTTATGTCTCGCAAAAATGGTAATCCTGGGATTGCGATATATGTCATAACAGGCATCTGTGATTAAAAATCCGGGTGTTGACATAGTGAAACCGAAAACCCCAAGAACTTGGCCACTATGGATGACCTCAAGTAATTGGAGTCATCTATGATGTCCAAGTTCGAGGAAATGATGACTATCTTGTAGTCCCTCAAGCCAAACCCCATGGTTGCTCTTGACACACCCCAAACCACCGAGCTTCTTCCCACCGTCACCACTCGCTTGGGACTTGGTTTTGTTGCTCAAACCTCTACCAAGGTTCCAAGTGAGAACACCGAGGAGCCCGAGAACCCAACTTCCAAAGAGAAAAATGGAGGAAAGGACTACTCGGCGGTGCCCCCACCGCCTAAGTACACTCCGGATCCACCCATTCACATGACACACATCATTCCTCAAGGAGCACCACCCATGTTAGATACTTCAAATTTCGCCAATTGGCAATATCTAATGCGCTCACATATTTCCAGCTCTTCTATTGAGTTAATGAGGATTGTGGAGGATGGATTCTCTCCATATGAGCCAAAGAAGTTGACACGAGGTGAAGTGGTGGACAAGCAACTCAATGCCACAGCTTTGGGGATGATTCAAAAGGCTTTGACTTCAAAGGACTTTGCTCACATTCGCCAATTCGACACCGCCAAGGGAGCTTCGGATCAACTCACCGAGCTCATTGTTGGGAATGCAAGCATCCAAAGCTCCAAGTTTGATGAAATCAACAACGAGTGTGATGGTTTCGCAATGCAAGATGATGAGACCCCCGAAGACATGTATAGGAGCCTCAAAGTCCTTTGTTCCACTATGAGGGACCTTGGGGCCACCTATGTTGACGACAAGTTTATGAAGAGGAAGTTCATTCAAGCTCTCCTTCCATTTGAAGAACAAAAGCTCAACTCTATCAAGGGAAGAACCAACTTTCACCTAATGACCTCCCAAGAAGTCTTGAGCGAAGTAATTGCCATGACTATTGGCAAGAAGAATGCGGAGTCCGCTCGTGCTAGGGCCATTGGGTAAACCAAAGTGAATCTTGCTTTGAAGGACAAGGCTATTGAAGTTGATGATGATGATACATCAACTGAGTGGTCTCAAGAGGATCTCAAGTGTGCCTTCAACGAACATGTTGCTCTCGCTTCAAGGGCCTTTTGGAACAAGTCCGGGTTCAAGTCAAGATCAAGGGACAACTCAAGATTCAACTCACCCAACAAGTCTTTCAAGGCAAGGTCATGCTACAATTGCAACGACAAGAGTCACTTCGTGGCCAAGTGTCCCTTTGAGAACCGTGAAGACAATGGTGGTCGTCTCATTCGCAAGATCAAGTCAAGACCTCCTCATCCCTTGAACAAGAACTACGCCGTCAAGAACGTCGCCAACAAGGAACGAGAAATAGTGGTCCATGAAGAATACCTTTCGGGCACGGATGAAGATGATGATGATGAAGTTCATGGTGGTGAGATTGTGGGAGTTGCTGCTATTGCCACTACCTCAACTCCATGTCTATCCCTCTTTGACTCTCCAAATGAAAATGTCATCTCCTCCAACCAAAAGTGCTTCATGGCCAAGGCCACCGAGGTAACATCAAAAGCCACTCTTCAACCTATCTCTAGTGAGCCTTCCTCTCTTGATCTTGTTGGTCTAGAGGTGAAGAAAGAGATGATTGACATGTGTTAATTTGTTGCTACCTTGGATGTAGAAACTAAAACTTGCTTTGAATCCTTGCTTGCACAACTTGACAATGTTAGGGATGCTTTAGATGAAAAGGAAGAACTTCTTGACTTACTAAGTAAAAATGAAAGAGATGCCGCTGATGAAATTGCTTCTCTCACTCAAAGTCTTGAGGATTAACAAAATATGAGAATTAATCTTGAAGAAAGTGTGTCTAAGATTGTAGATGATCATAACAACACCATGTGCTCAATAATTAAAGAACGTGATCATGCTCTTGCTTTGGTTAAGGTGCTTAAGAAAGAAAAAGTTGAGTTTGTGGGTGGCCATGATAGGACTCAAAAGGATCTTGAGAAACTCAAAGAGGAACACAAAGCCTTGGAGAGCAAATTCTCAAATCTTTTTGAAGCCCATGAGTAGCTTCAAACTCAATTAACTTGCGAACATGCTAAGTCTTCCGTTGTGCAAATTATAGACTTGTCTAGCACTCCTAACCCTTGTTGCAAGCATGAGCATCTCATTGAGGAAGTCAAGGTGTTGAAGGATCAACTTGCCAAGATTAAGAAGAAGAAGAGAAAGAACAAGAAGAAGAAAAAGAACAAGGGCATGGCTCAAGGGGCTCCTAATGGCCTAACCATCTTGCAAAGTGACAACTTTGTCGGAAAGAACAATCCCTCTTATATTCTTTGCAAATCTTATTATGGTCATGTATATGCTATATATGTGGGAACTTCTTACACGCATGATTATCATTGGGCCATTTCGGTGCCAAAGGCTCTTGTTACTAACAAAAGGGGACCCATTGCAAAATGGGTACCTAAAACCAAAGCTTGATTTTCTTGTAGGACTACGCTTCCGGTGGATCGAAATGGGTGCTTGATAATGGTATCATGAGTCATATGTCCGGAAGCAAGTCTATCATGACGGAGATGAGGCCAAATATTGCCAACACCATGGTCTCCTACGGTGATAAAACAAGCTCTCAGGTTTTGGGTTTTGGCAAAGTGGCGGTAACCCCGGATGTATCTTTGGTTGACGTCATGCTTGTCAAAACTCTTGGTTACAATTTACTCTCAGTTCGTGCTCTTGCTCTTATGGGTCTTTCTTCGTTCTTTAATGCTCATTTCGTGGTCCTCATGTGGAGCAAGTCTCTCAAGGTGGCTTTTGTAGGGTATGTAGAGCATGACTTGTATGTGGTGGACTTTTCAGGGGCCACTACTCCTCATGCTCTATGTCTCTATGCTAAAGCCGACAAGGGCTGGTTGTGGCATCGCCGCCTAGCCCATGTTAACATGAGGACTTTACAAAGACTTCACTCCGAGGGCCACATCCTTGGAATTAACGATGTTTCTTTTGCCAAAGATCATGTTTGCAGGGCTTGCATTGAAGGGAAGATGCATGAAACTCCTCACAAAGCACTCAATAAAATCACCACCGAGAGGTGTTTAGAGCTCTTGCATATGGACCTTTTTGGTCCACCCTCTCATGATAGCCTTGGAGGCAAGAAGTATTGCTTGGTTATTGTGGATGATTTCTCAAGATACACTTCGGTGTTCTTTTTCAAGTACAAGAGTGAGACTCAACAAACCGTCATCGATTTTTCTAATGAGGTTCAACGGAAGAACAATGCAACTATTCTCTCAATTATAAGTGACAATGGCACCGAGTTCAAAAACTATACCTTGGATGAGTTTCTTAGTGATGAAGGAATCAAGCATCAATACTCCACTCCCTATACCCCTCAACAAAATGGAGTTGCTCAAAGGAAGAATCGCACTTTGATGGATGCGGCTCGATCTATGATAGCTGAGTTCATGTCTCCGTACAACTTTTGGGCCGAGGCCATCTCCACCGCTTGCCATGCAACCAACCGGATTTATCTCCACAATAAAAAGAATAAGACCCCCTATGAACTCCTCACCGGGAAAAAGCCAAATGTTAGCTACTTTTGGGTGTTTGGTTGCAAGTGATACATTCTCAAGAAAGGAGTTCGTTTGTCCAAGTTTGAATCCAAGGCTCAAGAAGGAACTTTCGTTGGTTACTAGAATCAGTCCCATGCTTATAGAGCCTACAACAAAGCCAATGGAAGAGTTGAAGAGATGAGCAATGTGAAGTTTTATGAAAACCATGAGTCTCTTGTTAGGCAAGATGGTGTTTGTGATCCAAGTGATGAAATTCCTCCTAAGTCCATAAGAAGAATGGGTGTGGGTTTCCACCTCCCCATTGAGGATCCCCTTGTGGATGAGGGAGAAGGACCAAGCTCTTCTCAAGTGGAGCCCTCACTTTCACAAGATCATCTTGCCCCTCAAGGACCTACATTTTTGGCACAAGCTCCCTCAAGCTCTTCCGAAGCTTCCCATGCTCATGGCTCTCCAAGCTCCAAAGATCAAGCTCTTCATCAACAGCATCAACCTCCCCACGATGGGGCTCCTTCTCAAGGCACCTCCCATGGTCAAGCTCTTCATCAACTTCATCAACCTCCCCAAGATGGGGCTCCTCCTCAAGGTCACGGCTCTCCTCAAGGTCAAGCTCGTCAAGATCACGAGCAAGTCAATGATTCTCAAGGCTCCACTCCAAATGATGACTCCCCCGAAGTGGAAATTGATGAAGATGATCCTCGTGTTCGTGCTTATAGTCAAGGCGGCAGCTCAATTGGTGGTAATGACCAAGTGGTAGCTCAAGAATCTCGTGTTGAAGCCCAAGCCCGCTGTCAAGCCTCTCGTCTCACCAAGCTTGTTCGAGATGGCCATATCCTTGATAATGTTTATGGAGATTTCAATAAAGGTTCCACTACTAAGAGGCAACTAGCTTCCTTTAGCTCTCACCATGCCTTTATCTCTCTTGTGGAACCACAGAAAGTCTTCGAAGCTCTTGAAGATGATGATTGGCTTGATGCTATGAATGAAGAACTTAACAACTTCAAGAGGAACAATGTTTGGACATTGGTTGAGCAGCCCAAAGATTGTCAAAACGTCATTGGAACCAAGTGGGTTTTCAAGAACAAGTGTGATGCGAATGGAATTGTCGTGCGCAACAAGGCAAGGTTAGTTGCCCAAGGATACTCACAAGTTGAGGGCATCGACTACGGTGAGACTTATGCCCCCGTTGCTCGCCTTGAATCCATTCGTATGCTTCTTGCTTTTTCTACTCATCATAACTTTAAGTTGCATCAAATGGATGTTAAGAGTGCTTTTCTTAATGGTCCTTTGAAAGAGTTGGTATACGTCAAGCAACCTTCGGGCTTTGAGGATCCACTTTTTCCGAACCATGTCTACAAGCTCAATAAGGCACTCTATGGTCTCAAGCAAGCCCCACATGCGTGGTATGATTGCCTTAGGGAGCTCTTGTTAGACCGTGGCTTCGAAGTGGGCCTCATTGATCCCACTATTTTTACTAAGAAAGTTGGAGGCCACTTGTTCGTATGCCAAATCTATGTTGATGACATTATCTTTGGGTCTATTAACAAAACTTTTAATGAGGATTTTGCCAAGCTCATGACCGATCGCTTCGAGATGTCCATGATGGGGGAGTTGAAGTTTTTCCTTGGGTTTGAAGTCAAGCAATTGAGGAAAGGGACTTTCATCAACCAAGCCAAATAAATCCAAGACATGCTCAAGAAGTTCAAGTTTGATCAAGTCAAAGGTGCCAAGACTCCCATGCCAACTAAGGTTAATCTTGATCTCGATCCCAAGGGTAAGGAGGTGGATCAAAAACTCTATCGTTCTATGATTGGTTCTTTGCTCTATCTTTGTGCATCCCGACCAGATATTATGTTGAGTGTGGGTATGTGTGCAAGATTTAAAGCCGCACCAAAGGAAAGACACATGGTGGCGGTCAAGATAATCTTTTGATATTTAGCTCATACCCCAAACTTTGGGTTGTGGTACCCCAAGGGAGCCAGCTTTGATCTTATTGGTTACACGGACTCGGATTGGGCTGGTAACAAAGTGGGAAGAAAGTCAACCTCCAGAGCTTGTTAGTTTATCGGAAGATCATTGGTTTGTTGGTCCTCGAAGAAGCAAAAATGTGTGTCTATGTCCACTGCCGAAGCTGAGTACATCTCCGCCGCAAGCTGTTGTGCTCAATTGCTATGGATGAAGCAAACTTTGAAGGATCTTGGACTATCTTTTGACAAGGTGCCTCTTCTTTGTGACAATGAGAGTGCCATTGCCATTGCTTACAATCCCGTGCAACACAACCAGACCAAGCACATTGAGATTCATCATCATTTCATTCGGGGCCATGTTGCTAGAGGAGACATTTCTTTGGAGTATGTTCCCACTAAGGTAAATCTTGTGGATCTTTTCACGAAGCCTCTTGATGAAGCAAGGTTCCGGGAGTTAAGGCATGAGCTAAATATCATTGATTCGAGCAATGTTTCTTGAGTACCTTGCACACCTACCCGCGTCTCAATGTGTATCTTGTTTGGATGTAGGCATGGATTTAGGGGGAGTGTAGTTCCTCTTATGAACAAACACTATCCCTATTATGCACACATTAAAGTTTTCATACTCTATAGTCTCTAAAGGAGACCATTTGAGATTCATGATGAGTGTTGGTAATGAACCCAAGATATATCTTCGCGGTGTCAAGCCATTTACTCTTATATAAGGTGGCCTCGGGCACCGACCCGTTTTTATTTGTGTCTTTGACCTTTTTGTTTTTTCTTGTTTTTGTTAGCTTTGGTTCTTCACAGTTTGAGCTCTCTATCCTAAGCCTTTCCTTTCCTCAAGCCCTCTCTATTCCCTGCACAAGTTCTTCCTTGTTATCTTACAAACCTGAGAAAGTCTTTCTGGCGTCACCGGAACTTCCGGCCAGCTGCCGGAACTTCCGGTCAGCTGGTTGTTCGTTTGAATCACCTGCTGACCTGGAACTTTTTCAGCCTGACCCGGAACTTCCGATCCGCTGGAACTTCTGATCAGGCCCTGGGGGAAAATGGGATCTTCTTCCTTTTTCCCCCAAGACCCATCTTCTATTTGGAGCAGCCGCTGGCCAAGTCTCCTCCGCGAAGGTGCTCCGGCCCCTTCGCCTCCGGCCACCCCTCCGCAGATCTGCTCTGTGGGAACCTTCCCCACCTCGATCTCCCGCCATGGACTCTGGTATTTGCCCTCAACTCCCTCCATTAATGGAGATCTAGCTCTCTCACCATTGCTTGAGTTAGGGCACACCGTGTCTAGGCTAGTTCTTTGGCTAGAACTTGTTGGGAGATCTTGGTAGGCCTAGGGTATCATGCTAGAGTAGATTGGTCCAATACACTCTTGGAAATATTTGCACTTGTGGCTTGTAGATCTAGATCTAGTGAACTGCTGCTTTGAACCGCCAGTTCGTGGTCTCACCGGAACTTCCGGTGAGCCACGACCGGAACTTCCGGTGGACCATTTTCACCGGAAGTTTCGGCGATAGTGAAATTTTTTCCTGAATGTATTTTTCCAATCTATTTCTTTTCTTTCCTCTTTTGAACTTGTGCACTTACCCCCACCTTCCCTCCCTATTCTTGTGCTTTCTTCTCAGGGCAAGGTGGTTCCCGCAAAGGCAAGCGTGTCCGTAAACCTTCCTCTGATATTCCTCCTGAGATTGATGAGGAATATGTTGAGGTAGTGCGTCCAACCACTCAGTCTACCCGTCAGAAGGCTGATGCTACTCGTCGTGCTGCTGCTGCAGGAAAGAGGCATGTTCTTGCCTCTCAGAAGGCCACTGCTGCTGGGCCTGACAAATCCAAGGCCAAAATCTCCAAATGGACTCAGAAGGCCTACTCTGAATTCAGGCGTACAGATCCCTACCTCATTCCTCGTGACCGTCTTTGCTTGGATCCTCTCTTCCACAACTGCCGTCAGGAACAAATATTTGCTGAGATCTATGCAACGAAGACTAAGTTTGTGGTTGCTCCTCAAAATTACATCAGTGTGACTCACATGGAAGAGAAACATGCATATTTTGGCGAGGCTCTTGATATTTTCCAGAGGTTTGGGCTGATTCCCCTCATGGAGCACCGTCAGAACTTTGATGAGGCTTCTATTGCTCAGTTTTACTCTACCCTGTTTATTCACATGAGCTCCTCTACTGAAGGTGTGTTGAAGTGGATGACTAGGGGAGTGTTTCTTACCGCCACTTGGTCTGAGTTTGCTGAGCTTCTTGGCTATCCCCTTCCACCTGGAAACGGGGAAAATGGTTGGCATGTTCATACTACCCAAGCTGCTGATTCTGAGGTCCTGGAGCCTCTCTACATTGAAGGGTGGGGCACTGTTGGGCAGGTGAATCATCTGCTGCCAGTTTATGACATCATGCGCAGGGTGTACTTGAACACCATCTCTCCCAAGGCTGGCAACTTTGATTAATTTCATGCCTATCAGGTTGACCTCATGCATCAGACTTATCTCTGCCGTGACACTGACAGGCCAATGGATGTTATGCACTTCATCTACACAGAGATGTGGTAGGCTATTATTGAAAAGCGCTCCTGCATCTATGCTCCCTATATTCAGACTCTCATCAATCACAAGTGGCTTGAGACAACTGGCACTCGCTATCCTGAAGACAACATCGCCATTCATGAGGATAAGAAGCTGCGTGTGAGTAAACACCAAAAGCCTCGTTCTCAAGAAGAAAGGGAAGCTGAACTCTAGAAGGCTCGAGATGAAGCTGGTGGTCCCTCCTCTGCTCCTGGTGGCTCTGGTGCTGGTGGTCCTTCTCTTTAGAGGTAGCCATCCTGGGCAAAGAAGCTGCTTGGGAAGGTGAAGAAGACTTTCTGCTTTCTCCAGGACCGCGAGTATCAGGCGTATGTCGACCAGCATCACAATGTTCAACGCCAGAAGGCCATCATGACTGCTCTCAACATTCCTAGCTCACTGGTCACTAGCTCTGTCACTGCTCCCAAGGATGATTGGATTCGCGACAACTGCCATTGGTCTGAGGATGAGTCTGAGGAGGAGGTCACTGGTCCGCCGCCTGAGTGGGGTTCTTGGGTCCCTGAGTCTGCTCCTCCTCCCTTTCATGGTTGGGGCGATTAGATTGATCTTCTCTTCCTTTTTGGTGTCTCGATGCCAAACGGGGATAAATATGTCTATTAGGTTGTCTACGGGATTTGCATGGGTTGAGTCGCGATCCTGTTCTTGCCTTTGATCTTTTCTAGCTCGCGAACTCTCTAGTTTATTTGTGTGCTT
The DNA here is from genome assembly GCA_916181665.1 of Avena sativa. Taxonomy (NCBI): domain Eukaryota; kingdom Viridiplantae; phylum Streptophyta; class Magnoliopsida; order Poales; family Poaceae; genus Avena; species Avena sativa. Next base: position 78,925,573 of record OV702297.1, read on the forward strand.
GTGGAAATTTTATGTCTGTGAACTTATGTGTGCTTGTGTACCATATTATGTTTGAGACTATGTGGTATCTATGTGGTATCTTAAGCAATGCCGTGTATGTGGTATTCTCGTTGTCATCTTATGGGCATATGCATATGGTGGTGGATCCTCGTAGCTCTTGTTGTTATTATAACTTTTTTGTCTCCACCACAGTTGGTTGGTACCTGGTATGATTTCTATCCTTTCTTGTACCTTGCACTTGTGCTATCTTTGCATTTGAAGGGGGAGCCTCCTTGTATGTGTGTTAGTCCCTTTACCTTACACACATATAGGGGGAGCTTGTCCCATCCATTGCAAAGGTTGCTTCTATTTTATGCAAATCTTTGGGATTGTCATCTAACACCAAAAAGGGGGAGTTGAAAGGACTATATGTTCCCATGCTGTTTTTGGTGTTAATGACAATCCCATTTGTGATTTAATTGTGCGCTTGAGTTTCAGGGAAAATGCTGGTGATGTTTCATTAAAACGGTGTGGATGCTCTCTTGGGATCTCATGAAGACGGTGTCCTTTAGTTTTCTCCTAGTTTCTCTCCTGTTGTTTTTTTATGTCACCGTACTATTAAGAGGGGGTCCATCTCGGAAGGCTGTGGGAAATCACTTGTTCTTGCACAAACCTATATGCACCGCCACAGCCATCCTACTATTCTGTGAGAGAGTGTGTTTCTGATCTGTTGAAGCCTTTTTTGTCTCACCGGAACTTCCGCCCAGCCACCGGAACTTCCGGTAAGACTTGGTTCGCGACCCAGAAGTTCCGCCCCTAGTTCCGCTGAAGCCGCCAAAGGATCAGTAACCTTCTGTTTAAAGCGTTCTATTTGCCGGAACTTGGGTCGGAACTTGCATCGGAAGTTCACCGAAACTTCCGGTATGTTATGACCGGAACTTCCGGTTGAGCTTTTGGAGCGGGCGTCAACGGTCTGATGACTATTGGAGCCATGCTGGGCAGAACTTTCGGCCTCTCCGGTGAGGTCGCATGGGCTATAACGGTGCAGTGCGAAGGGGGCCTATTTAAGGCGCCCCTCTTCTTCCTCCCACCTACTTCGAATTTTTCTCTCTCCACCATTAATGATTGAGATTCACCTCACTAGATCTCTCTCTCTAGCCACTCAAATGACTTGATATTTTGAGCGGTGAGGGAGGTGACCTAGATCTACACTTCCACCAAAGAAGATTTGATTTCCACCACCCATCCTTTGTGGATCTTGTTGCTCTTGGGTTTCTTGAAACCCTAGACGGTGTAGGGCATCCTCGGAGCTAAGGCTTGTGTTGTGAAGCTTCGAGGTGTCGTTGAGGGCATCCAATTGATTTGTGGAGCTTCCCCCTCAACCTTGGTGTAAAGGTTTCGGTTGGCACCTTCAAGGTCACCGGTTAGTGGATTGTGAGGCCTCCTTTGTGGGGGAGATCACCAGAGAAGAAGGTGAGGCCTTTGTGGCGCTCGGGTGACCTTGTGTGGCCCCGACACCTCTCCAACATAGACGTAGCTCCTTGGGAGTGAACTACATGAATTATATCTCCGTGTCCCCGCTCCGGTTACTTCGTTCCCTTCCTTTACTTCTTGCTATTTACCTATCTTGTGATTGTTATAAGTTATCTTGCATTTAGGTTGTTCACTTAGTTGCACATCTAGATAACTTTGTTTCTCGTTGAGCCTAAAAGTGAGAAACAAATTAAAATTGGGTAGACGCCTATTCACTCCCCCCTCTAGTCGTATCAAGTCGGTACTTTCAAAGGTTCACCAATGTCTATTGGTGGTTCCTTGGGAAGTTTTGTCAAACAAAAAAAACTTAGTGTTTTCAACTTATAGGTAAAACCTATATTGAGCAAAGCAATTCTAAGCTACACTTAGCCAAATTCATGTCGAATCTAGAAACTATTATTCTACTAAGGTATCACTTGCCAATACTATTCCAATGTATTGACCCACTATGGCTATAACTTGTGATGTTGCAGGTAACCCTGATGAGGATTAAGGTTATGAGTCTACACTCAACATGCTTGCCTGTGGAACATGAAGATGAAGACTTTTATTTATGTTGTTAAGATAAACTCTTGAACCAGCCTATGGCTATGGAGTTGTAAAATACTATGTTATCTCTATAATGACAATGTAATAATGACCTTTGTTTCTGTGTACTTCATCTTAAACTGTGGATGCTAGCAATTGATCCAGGGACTAGCATTGCAATCACAAGGACCTTTACCTTTATAAAGGTGGGGTCTTACAGTTATTAATCCCTAATTGTTCATCATTACTACAATTAGAACCCTAAGTTCTATTGCTCCATCATATCATCACTTAGGTTGATATCTAAGATTTATTATCTTGAGAAAATAATGTTTTCTTTTTCTATAATATAGATGATAACACACAATTCGCAAATACTTTGATAAAGACTCTTCAAAGGACATGAGCAAGTGATGAACTTGCCTTGTGATTGCAAGGTAGTGAAGTCTGATGCTTGCACTGGACCTTGAGCTTCTATGTCTACAAAAACATCATTATTGCTCGGTAAGGACAATATTTAAAGAAGCAAAATGATTATGCAAAGTAATGTAATGCATTATTTAGCTTTATATGTATTCTCCCCCATTATTTAAATTATAAAAATCCTTTTTAATAATTAAGGATTTATAAATATTAATTTCTTTAATATTTATTGAATATTGTATTATTTTATTTTATTTCCTTTTTATTTGCATTTTATTTACTTAATAATTCCTTTAAGAATTATCATTAAATACCAAAAATTGGTATTAAATATTTGTTTAGTATTTTTCTAAAATACTAAAATATTAATATATAATGAAAGTGATTTTTATTTATTTTTAACATCTTTCAATAATTTTGTAAAATTCCATAAGGAATAAATATAGTACAAAATTCTTAATAAAATTTATATGTCTAAAATTTTATTTCTTAATTTATTTGGATAGTTTGGATTATTGTGAATCCAAAAATATTTTATTTATAATTTTTGGATTTTTATTTTATTTTCTAGAATTTATTTAAATTCAGGGCCATTTTGGTCTTTTTACATTTATTAAAACAAGATCTAAATGATTTGGGCTGACTTTTTGGGTTTATTGGGCCCTTGTGGCCTAGTAGGGTAGAGCCAAAATGATACCCTGAAGGGGTCCTGGCCCAATCCAGCCCAACACTCTCTGTCTCTCTCTCTCGAGCTCAACTCTCTTCTTCTCCTCCCCGACCCCATGGTCAGCGGTGTCACCGCCGGTGATTCACGCTGCCGTGGACCTCCCTGGCCGCCGCCGTGGTGCAGGACAAGGTTTTCGGCCCTGCTCTACCCTCCTGTCCAATTCGATTTGGACCTGGAGCCCTCCTATGGCCAGACTGGCTCCATCCCAAACCCTAGGGTTTGGGGTGATGCTGGCGCTGTCACCGCCACCGTTATCATGTGCTATGGTGGTGCTCCTCGCCTCCAAGCATGGTTGTGGTTGCTGCCTCGGTGTGGTGTGGGTCGCAGCGCCCCCTTGGGGGTGCTTCCTGTGCCTCCGTGCTCATCGTCGACCCTCTGCTTCCTCTTCTAATCTACAGCAAGGACCACATGTGAGTTGGTCCTTGGATTATCACCCGTGCCTCTACCTTCTTTGAGTTCACATGTGTGTAACTAGTGGTCATTCCTCATTAGGGTTCATCTTGGCTCTAGGGTTCTTCCCTGGTTCTAGGATTCATTCATCTTTGTGCTTGTAAGATGAGGATTTGATCTAGTAGTGATGCCTAGTGAAGATTGTGCTCACTGCACTTCAGTGCTTTTGGTCATGTCTTGATTATCTGGTGATATTCTTGACCTGATGCTATTGTTGATCTAATGCTAGTGGTTCAGTAATGTTGCCTCTAATTGGTGATAAAGCTTGGTTAAGCTGATGGTGTGACTGTGAAGCTTGATTGGTTAGGTTGATGCTTAGTGTGTCTCTCTACTGTCAGTACTCTAGTACTGATGGTAGCACTGTCAGTGGTGATTTACTGCATTAGTAAAGATTGGCTTGTGAATTCATGTGCAGATTGAGGTTACTTGGTTTCTTTCAGTAACACTTTGCACATATACACTTGATCCTGATTCCTGGTTACTCTTTCCAGGAAAATGATAGTTATTGTCTTATTGGTTTATTTATGAAAGCTAAGTGATTGTTGGCTTGTTTTGAGAATTGGTTCTTGTGACACCATCCTAGGATAGCACACAAGTAGTGATTCTATTACTAGGCTTTACTATGGCAGTGCTTAAGATTGGATATCTGTTAAAGATAAATTATAAGCTTCTTTGTTTTAAAGATCAATGCCTATGATGCTGGTCTGAGGGTTAGGAATTAAATTCCTATCCTACTGTCCCTCATAGATATGCTTAAGTGTCAAGGTTGTTCACTAGATCTTGGATCCTGGTTGGCTAAAATGATTTGTTTGCTTATAGCTTAATGTTGGTGCATATAGTTTTATGAAATATGTGGTGCTACTTCATTAGGAGATGTGCCCAAATTTCATAAGCTATGTGAGAACATTTTGGAATATATATGGGTTGTTGATAATCACCAGGATCTATGATGCTGGTCTGAGATCCTGGTGGATTTTGTAGAGTTTACTACTGGCCTTATATTTCAAATTTACTCTATGATAGATTCACCCCACTTGGGTGATCACTGAGAGGTTTAATTTGTAAAACAACACATGCATTTCTATTTGAATATATTGAACAGAATATGTGGATGTTTTATGATGCTCACCACACTTGGGTGTTGTTGTTGCAAGTTGTTGATCTTGTGGCTAGCTTGATCTGGTGCTTTTCCTGATACTTCCAGCTCCTGGACTTGTCCTTGATCTAGCTCTCCACCTCCTGGTCCTGGTGGCTTGATCTTGTCCTTGCTCTCCACCTGATCTACCCCATCCTTATGTCACCATCTTGGTGAGATGATCCACAGTTTGGTTGGTGTGATCTGGTTTGGCTTTGCTAAGCTGAGTGTGTTCTTGGTGTGTAAGAACAGAGAAATGGTGTGGGGTTGCCTCCCACGGCTGTGCTGATAGTTTTATTTGTGTGGAGTTGTTGCTGCTGTGCTGACAACACACACCATGCAGTTTGGTGTGTGTGCTTCCTGTGTGCCTGCTGCACACCTTGTGGATATGCCCTGGATATGAAGTTACTTCTATCTGGTTACATTTACTTGTCTTGGTGAAATTTGCCCATCTTGCTGTTTATTTGGCTTATGACTTGAAATTATGAAAGATATATTCTTTCATATTGGTGAAATTTGCCCCTTTAAAATATTGCTCAATGATGAACTTTGAACAGTGCACTTCACTGTTAATTCTGAGAGTAAAACATTTTTAACTTTAACTTTCTTTCTTTTTTGTTTGTGTTTGTTTTGCAGGTACCAGACTTGAAGATAAAGACTTTAGTTTAGGTTTTTCTTTTTCTTTATAGAATAGTCACTTGTAATATTCTATTATTCAATTGTAATCTTTATTTATTCTTTTGTACTTTTTATTTTACTCTTTTGTAATAAAGATTGTACTATTACTTAATATATAAAGATTATTCTTTTATTTATTTACTATTGTAAATTTTGTTGCTCATTCACATAAGTTACTTTTTTGTAACTTATTTTTTAAATTAAGGAATAAATATTCATTTTATTGATTATGTTATTTATTTAAGGTTTGAGATACTAATCATCTTCTCTTGACTAAATCAAAATACTCAAACATAATTCTAAATACTTTTGAATTATAATTCAAACACTCAAGTTTTAAATTCAAATTTCATTTCCCAAAACACTCTAATCCACAAAGATCATGTCAAAGTCTATAACAATCATCCTTCAAGACTATACCTAATCTCAAAGCATGAAAGAAACTTTGATCACTTTAGGTTTTTATTTGGCGAAAAATTTACCCCCATTTTCACAGATGAATGCATGCAATCTCACAAATTCCTAAATCTACCCTTCGTTGATTCCTAAATGTTGGGATGTTACACTCCGGGACGTTAGTGTTGTTCTTGTCCATTTTTGGCATCTTGATGCCAAAGGGGGAGAAGTTGCACATTAGGCATGCGGGATTTGCGTGGGAAAAGTCACAAGATCATTCTTGCCATTTATTTTCATTCGCTTGTGAACTTTATTTGCTTGCCTCGTATTTATGTGTGAACTAATTATTTGTGCTATGTATTGTGAGACTATGTGGTTATCATATGGATCCATCATGTGTGTGGTATGGGTATTCGTATATGGATCCATCTTATGTGGTGTGTGTGATGACATTATCTAGTCGTTATCAATATTTATCATCACACTCTATTATGCAAAGGTATGTGTTCTAAGTGCCACTTTACACTCCTAGGTAGCTTGTAAAATAGAAGGGGGCTATATTCTACTTTTCTAGTGGGAGCCCCATCTCTATTTTTCAAAACCTTCTTTGTCATCACAATATTATCATGCAAATGTGTGTTGTCATCAAACACCAAAAAGGGGGAGATTGAAAGAGCATTTCCTATCCCTAGTGATTTTGGTGTTTTATAACAACACACATATCGGACTAATTATTTGCCAAGTGTACCACAAGTTGTATTAAAAAGGGGTTTGCAGTGTACCGGGTGTACTGGTAGTTGCTACTAAGTGTGGCAGTGTGGTTGGACAAACTGTCCAAAACTTTCTGCCTGGCGCGGTACCAAAAAGCGGTAGTGCCGCTTTTTGCTACCTGGCGCGGCAGTAGGTTTTGGCTAGTTGTCAAAAATCATATGCCAGGCTAGGTACTAAAAAGCGGTAGTACCGCATTTTAGTACCTAGCGCGATAGAAGCTTTTTGCAACTTGTAAAAAGCTATTGCCAGCCCCGATACTAAAATGCGGTAGTACCGCATTTTAGTACCTAGCACGTCAGAAGCTTTTTGCAAATTTTCAAAAGCCATTGCCCGCCCCGGTACCGCATTTTAGTACCTAGCATGGCAGAAGCTTTTTTACAAGTTGCCAAAAGCTACTGCCTGCCTAGGTACCAAAATGTGGTAGTACCGCATTTTAGTACCTAGCGCAGCAGAGAATTTTGGCAAGTTGCAAATGCCACTGCCCTCTGCGGTATCAAAATGCGGCACTACCGCATGCATCCGGTAGTACCGTATCTCAGGGTCGGTACTACCGCTTTGCGGTAGCACCACAAATTGATACCGCTGGTGGCTGGGGCATATGTGCTTTGAAGATTGCTCTTCTGGTACCAGGTCTGGTAGTACCGGAGTAATCCGGTAGTACCGCTTGAAGTTCCAGTACTACCGCTGCATTAAATGCTCCAACGGTCCGATTGGATCTGGGAGCTATAAATACCTCTCCACCTACCTTGGGACAAGGTGCTCGTTGCATTGAAGACTACTACCTCCATTTGAGCCACCAAATAGCCAAGATCTCTTCACTCCACCACCCAAAGTCTTTGATCTTTGGAGAATCGAAGGAGGAGGCCTTGATCTACTTCTTCACCAAAAGAGATCTTCATTTCCCCCTCATTCACTTGAGGTCCCCCATTGTTGTAGTGTTTTATTTGGAAACCCTAGTTCTAGATTTGGTTCTTACAAGCTTGTCTTTGATTTGTCTTGGCATCTTGCTTGTATTTGGGATCCTCCAATTAAGTTGTGGATGAGTGCCCCGAACTTGTTGTAAATGTAACACCCTCGCCTGATAAGGCTGAGTTCATGTGTATAGTGCCAATCCCTGGATCGCTTCACTGGCACACACAATACAAAATGATACCAAATATAACTGTGCATCATAAATACAACGAATATGATCCAGAATTTACATTATTTATACAAGTACACAGCGGAAAACGAATACAAGGTAGATCTCCATCCTTCAAATGTGCCACAGGCGAACAATTGTTGAGTGGAGTCTCGCGACCTATGAACGATCACTCAGATACGATATAACCTGCAACATGAAATGTTGCAGCCACAAATGGTCAATACATTGAATGTATGGCAAGTAGGCTAAAGTGGTTAACAACATATCTACCAACTACATGCTTATTTGGCCAAGTGGAGTTCAGGCTCATTTGCATAAAGCAACGGTTTTATCCTAGCATTTGTAATAAAGTAGTTTTCCAATACGATAAATAGGACACTCTGGTTCACTCCCAGGTGCTCCTACCCAATTATTTTCACCCAACAAGTTTTAAGTAATCAAGAAATAAGGATGAGTGAGAAATATCATAGCATCAGTATCAGGTCGCTCAAATTGTCCATAACCGGGGACACGGCTAATCGATTAGTTTATACACCCTGCAGGGGTTAGTACACTTTACCCATGTGACTTGGCCAGCCCAGCTCGTACCACCACTCTCATATTGGGTGATGATAGGGAGAAGTCCAAGAAGGAACCGTTCGGAAAGTAGCTCCCCAATCCCGACGCGCACCGGTCCAACCTACACTATCTACATCTCTGGATAACCGGGTTCGAGTTACCACAACCTACTGAGTTCAACCAACCGCCCATTTCATTATTGGCACATGGTTGCACACGAAAGCTTCCAAACAAAGAAACCAATCATTTCTCAGTGTCCTGGGTGCCTTTCCGCAATGATACCACCAAAAATTATCAATCCCATCACACCTAGGAGATTCATTGATTAAGTTGTTTTAGTTTTCGCAAACCAACACATTTAGAAACAACTTCAGTGATGTAACCTAGCCCTCGTTCATCATAGTATGGCTAAGCACATCTACCAACGGTGGCTCATAAACAAGGAATGCTAGGGAATAATATGGGACATAGCATAGCATATACACATTAATTCCTACATATGCAATTCTACAAAAACATCTACAATGCATAGGAAAACAGTAGGACTTTTATGACCAAGATAGCACCACTTGCCTTTGTTGTAGATGTAGTCGATTAGATAATCCTCACAATTCTCATAGATATAATGGTTGCTCTCGTCATAACCACAATACTTGCAATCATAGTAGTTGCAATCACACACGTTGCACTCCTCGCAATCTATTGATCAAACAATTGCATAAAACATAAACAATAGCACATAGAGATCAAACAAATGCAACAAATGCATGCATGACAATTTAATAAGTCACAATGGTTGTTACTTTAGTTCTCTAAACAATATTGAAGTATATGATGCATGCAAGAGAACAATTAATGCAATGGAGTATTTGTTATTAATAATTACTTGCCAATATAGGGTTTTTAATAGTTCTGTTGTAACGCCTGTTCTAACTGTCGGATTAAATTTGTTTCTTGGGTTCACTGGATAGAGGACATTAACACGAACCAGTAGGCGTTGGATTGACCCTAATCGGAGTTATAGATCCTTTTGTATGATTTAAATAGTGTTTAATGGTTTTAAATGATTCATATAGTTTCTGTTGTCTAAAAATCAAACTAAAATTATATATGCAATCTCCACGGAATTTTGATTTCAGGGACATATTATTTGTAATTTTCTGAATAGTATTTATTTTCTTATGAATTTATTACTCTAAATAGGCCATTAAACCATTTAAATCTTCACGGCAAAACCTTATAGTAAAATGCTTAAATAATTGCATATTGATGATCTACATGGAACCAGCTTTCCATCAGTATATCATTTATATTTTTGTGACAAGCAATTAATTTACTATGAATTTAATGATTTATAAATCCATTAAAACTAATTACATTGCTACGGGTTAAATAATCTGCAAAGGCTGGATCCAACAAGATATTATTAATCTACATTACAGTATCCAACAAGATATTATTCATATTTTTCGGAGTTACAGATAATTTCCTATGAATTTATTAACCTAAAATACCATTAAAACTAATTAAATTACTGCAGTAACCACGTACAATAAAAGTTGGATCTATTCTGATAAGATTATTCTACGTAAAATTATCTTCAATTTGATATATTATACGCAATTTTTGGACGTGGTATGAATTTCTAATGAATTTTACAAGTTAGATCTATAATATGCAATTTTAAATTCGAACGGAATATTCCAGGGAATATTCCGCTGACTGGACAGGTTGACTTTGCATGCTGACTGAGACTAGATGTTGACCTGACGTTGACGTGGCATTGATGAGGAAGCTGACTGGGTTGACGACATGGCATGCACCGGTTTGATTGGATCTCGACCGTCTGGATATGATCCGCTGGCTAGAAGAAGAGATTGACCCGATTTTGGCTCAGAATAGACAAGAAACAGATCTGTGTTAGAGAGACAAATCCTTTGGTCAAATTGAAAAACTTAGAACACGAAAGTTGTGGGGAATCATTATTTTTACCTTCTCACCAAAGGAATTTGGATTTGAAGAAACGAGCGCGAGTACATCTTGGATTTACACCGTAAGATCTGAAATATTGCGATACGAAATTCTCCGGATGTGGTGGATAAAAAGAGGTGAGGTTTGTCGGGATTGAAATATTTCGACGATTCCTACAACTTTCGTTTTTTGACCGAAGGCAAATGACGAAGTCTAGATGGGTTAAAAAGCGAAATAAGATTCGGGCATGTGTAGATTCGGGATTTCGAGAAGGGAAACTCGTACAGCTGTGGCTCCACGAGATTATATGGAGGTTTGGGATGGTGTAGAGATAGGTATTGGAGTAAGGAACAAGTAGAAACAAACGGAAGTCGATTCGAAGTTATAGATAAAAAGTTACAAGAGTTTGAGTAGAGATAGGTCTAGAAAACGTATTTTCGCACGAGTTTTAAAGCAACTGGCACATACGATCGGCCTCAGGTATGTGCGTCTGGCTGGTCGGTCAGGGTGGGCCGGTGGCCCGCTTAGTTTTCTTTTTCTATTTACTTGTTTCCCTCGTATCTTTTGCACACGAACTCCAAATGACATGATTCTTGTTTGTAATTTTTTCTAAAATTGAATAGATCATTATATGATAAAATTTGTAATATTTTTACTAGTTTGGAAGTAGTGGATTTATAAATCCTTGTATATTTCATTTTATTTATATTCTTATGTGTTTGTATTAATTTCATAACTTTTTCATACTAGCTCCAAATGAGCTCAATTTTGTTTCTAAAATTTTGTAGTATTAATTGGATCTCTTTAGGCTATAATTATCAATAATTTATGCCTTAGCAACAGTGGGTTTTAATAAGTCAATTTAATTACTCTTAGGAACATTTGGGCGAATCAACTATAGGATTTAGATACCAGGATTTGGATTTAGTTTGTGAGAACTTTGCATGGATGTAATGAAATGCTTATGAATGCTTCATGATTTTAATTTTGAAATCTTGCACACCAATTCTACAATCCATAATCAATCCATGCCCTTTTGCCTATATGGCTACTTAGGTCATAACAAAAGAATATAAGATTTTGAATTCAAGGTTGAGAGGATTTTCTATTCAAAAAGTTTCTTCTCTTTGAGAATTTTCAACATAGTCAAACAATCAATCAAACTTATTTATATATTTCACATTCCAAAATTAGGAGAATTTTGGGATGTGACAGACTACCACCCTTAAAAGAAATCTCGTCCCGAGATTTGGGAAGGCTAGAAAGAAAGAAAGGTTCGGGATCCATTAGGATGCTACCACCCTTAAAATAGAATTGACTAGGTCATTTCTCGAGGATTCACTTAGCTCAGATTGGTTCTCCTTTAGACTTTTATTGGCACAATGTCTCTAGTACATGCTAAACATCATGATTGATAGTTTCTGAGAAAGCACTTCTTAAACTAGCAAAACTCTCATGGTGGGCAAATAGGGAACATTTACTTCACGGTTGGGATTCATCCTTACCGTACATTCCTATGCGTAGCAATGGATGCTTTTAGAAGGGTGTGACAATATACCATTCTAGGGTTTAGGCTCAACGTCGACTCTCTGCTAAGGCTGAAAAGGCACTCAAGATTCGCAAAGCCAATAGTACAAGAGCGAATAATAAGAGTAGTAGGAATGGTGATCAATCCATCCTGCACCCAAATCATTACCATGTATGAGGATAGGTAAATCACGTTTTTCTATCACTCGGGCATTCTCACTTGCCTTGAAGAATGTTTCCATGGGCACGAGCTAATGCTCTATGTATACTCCCATGTATCCAATCAACAAAGCTACTACTAAAACTAAGCTATGATACTTCAACTTTCAGGTTGAGTAATCTACTACATAACATCATGTGCAACACTTCATACTTCCACATCCTTTTTTCCATTAGGTGAAGCATTCTCTTTCCTAAATGTATTGTGTTGTCAAACCTTCCGCTTAACACATCATTATATCTCCCAGGGTTCAAGATAGGGAAGAATAGATTCTATAGGAAAGAAACGACTAAGAAAATAATCCTACCCATAACTATATGAAGCAATCAATGTTACAAACAAGGAAACAATCATAAGCGATCAACACACAATCAAACACTTGTATAATAACATTACAGGGGTCTAAATATAGTAGTATATAACCACAAAATAGTTTGAAAGCATTGGGAACAATACTAGAGTAAAATAGAGCAACATATGAGCAATAAACAAAATCTGTCAAAACGGTACAGCAGACTTCACGAATTTTTATGACCGACATAAACTCGTCAGAAAAATTAGCCAATTTTTGTGCATGTACTAAAGGTAATTACGCTCCAAATCCTATTTTTTAGATATTTCTGAGATACCAATAAAATATGAAAAATCGCTCGGTACAACAGGTTAGGCAGAAAACTGCAGCAGTAATTCCACGAATTTCAATCAATTCACACCATTAAAATAATTATAAAACCACACGAAAACTCCAGCAACTTTAGAGTTTCAAAACAACAGATCCTAAACAAGGCATCACACGATATGGTTCAGTACAAACAAGCAAGCAACCTATATTGCCATACCACATGAGTTGGTAAGAACAATATGCTAACACGATAGCGATGATCTCCTAAAGAGATAAAATATGGTGGTCCAGACCTACCCAAATTTGGTGAGATGTTCATTTATGTAATGTTATTTGTTCTTTACTTTTAGGCCAACTCTCATATAAGTATCATAAGAATGGACAACTATAAGTTGTTTGAATAGGAAGAGGTTCTAGAAAAGATAGATAAGGAATATAAGATCTCTAATAAGTAGAAAATATGATTGTTCTCCTAATATAGGTCTTCTATTACTAATCCATTTCTAAGGTCACGATACTACAGTCAACACACAGCTCTGATACCATCTTGTAACACCGTCGCCTGATAAGGCTGAGTTCATGTGTATAGTGCCAATCCCTGGATCGGTTCACTTGCACACACAGTACAAAATGATATCAAATATAACTGTGCATCATAAATACAACGAATATGATCCAGAATTTACATTATTTATACAAGTACACAGCGGAAAACGAATACAAGGTAGATCTCCATCCTTCAAATGTGCCATAGGCGAAAAATTGTTGAGTGGAGTCTCGCGACCTATGAACGATCACTCAGATACGATATAACCTGCAACATGAAACGTTGCAGCCACGAATGGTCAATACATTGAATGTATGGCAAGTAGTCTAAAGTGGTTAACAACATATCTACCAACTACATGCTTATTTGGCCAAGTGGAGTTCAGGCTCATTTGCATAAAGCAATAGTTTTATCCTAGCATTTGTAACAAAGTAGTTTTCCAAGACGATAAATAGGACACTCTGGTTCACTCTAGGTGCTCCTACCCAATTATGTTCACCCAACAAGTTTTAAGTAATCAAGAAATAAGGATGAGTGAGAAATATCATATCATCCGTATCAGGTCGCTCAAATTGTCCATAACCGGGGACACGGCTAATCGATTAGTTTATACACCCTGCAGGGGTTAGTACACTTTACCCATGTGACTTGGCCAGCCCATCTCGTACCACCACTCTCATATTGGGTGATGATAGGGAGAAGTCCAAGAAGGAACCGTTCGGGAAGTAGCTCCCCAATCTCGACGCGCACCGGTCCAACCTACACTATCTACATCTCTGGATACGCGGGTTCGAGTTACCACAACTTACTGAGTTCAACCAACCGCCCATTTCATTATTGGCACATGGTTGCACACGAAAGCTTCCAAACAAAGAAACCAATCATTTCTCAGTGTCCTGGGTGCCTTTCCGCAATGATACCACCAAAAATTATCAATCCCATCACACCCAGGAGATTCATTGATTAAGTTGTTTTAGTTTTCGCAAACCAACACGTTTAGAAACAACTTCAGTGATGTAACCCAGCCCTCGTTCATCATAGCATGGATAAGCACATCTACCAACGGTGGCTCATAAACAAGGAATGCTAGGGAATAATATGGGACATAGCATAGCATATACACATCAATTCCTACATATGCAATTCTACAAAAACATCTACAATGTATAGGAAAACAGTAGGACTTTTATGACCAAGATAGCACCACTTGCCTTTGTTGTAGATGTAGTCGATTAGATAATACTCACAATTCTCATAGATATAATGGTTGCTCTCGTCATAACCACAATACTTGCAATCATAGTAGTTGCAATCACACACGTTGCACTCCTCGCAATCTATTGATCAAACAATTGCATACAACATAAACAATAGCATATAGAGATCAAACAAATGCAACAAATGCATGCATGACAATTTAATAAGTCACAATGGTTGTTACTTTAGTTCTCTAAACAATATTGAAGTATATGATGCATGCAAGAGAACAAATAATGCAATGGAGTACTTGTTATTAATAATTACTTGCCAATATAGGGTTTTTAATAGTTCTGTTGTAACGTCTGTTCTAACTGTCGGATTAAATTTGTTTCTTGGGTTTACTGGATAGAGGACATTAATACGAACCAGTAGGCGTTGGATTCACCCTAATCGAAGTTATAGATCCTTTTGTATGATTTAAATAGTGTTTAATGGTTTTAAATGATTCATATAGTTTCTGTTGTCTAAAAATCAAACTAAAATTATATCTGTAATCTCCATGGAATTTTGATTTCAGGGACATATTATTTGTAATTTTCTGAATAGTATTTATTTTCTGATGAATTTATTACTCTAAATAGGCCATTAAACCATTTAAATCTTCACGGCAAAACCTTAAAGTAAAATGCTGAAATAATTGCATATTGATGATCTACATGGAACCAGCTTTCCATCGGTATATCATTTATATTTTTGTGACAAGCAATTAATTTACTATGAATTTAATGATTTATAAATCCATTAAAACTAATTACATTGCTACGGGTTAAATAATCTGCAAAGGCTGGATCCAACCAGATATTCTTAATCTACATTACAGTAGCTTCAATTTGATATATTGTTCATATTTTTCGGAGTTACAGATAATTTCCTATGAATTTATTAACCTAAAAGATCATTAAAACTAATTAAATTACTGCAGTAACCACGTACAGTAAAAGTTGGATTTCTTCTAATAAGATTGTTCTACGTAAAGTTATCTTCAATTTGATATATTATACGCAATTTTTGGACGTGGTATGAATTTCTAATGAATTTTACAAGTTAGATCTATAATATGCAATTTTAAATTCGAACGGAATATTTCAGGGAATATTCCGCTGACTGGACAGGTTTACTTTGCATGCTGACTGGGACTAGATGTTGACCTGACGTTGACATGGCGTTGATGAGGAAGCTGACCGGGTTGACGACATGGCACGCACCGGTTTGATTGGATCTCGACCGTCTGGATAGGATCCGGTGGCTAGAAGAAGAGATTGACCCGATTTTGGCTCAGAATAGACAAGAAACAGATCTGTGTTAGAGAGACAAATCCATAGGTCAAATTGAAAAACTTAGAACACGAAAGTTGTGGGGAATCATTATTCATACCTTCTCACCAAAGGAATTTGGATTCGAAGAAACGAGCGCGAGTACATCTTGGATTTACACCGTAAGATCTGAAATATTACGATACGAAATTCTCCGGATGTGGTGGATGAAAATAGGTGAGGTTTGTCGGGATTGAAAGATTTCGACGATTCCTACAACTTTCGTTTTTTGACCGAAGGCAAATGACGAAGTCTAGATGGGTTAAAAAGCAAAATAAGATTCGGGCATGTGTAGATTCGGGATTTCAAGAAGGGAAACTCGTAAAGTTGTGGCTCCACGATATTATATGGAGGTTTGGGACGGTGTAGAGATAGATATTGGAGTAGGGAACAAGTAGAAATAAACGGAAGTCGATTCAGAGTTGTAGATAAAAAGTTACAAGAGTTTGGGTAGAGATAGGTCTAGAAAACGTATTTTCGCACGAGTTTTAAAGCAACTGGCACATAGGATCGGCCTCAGGTACGTGCGTCTGGCTGGTCGGTCCGGGTGGGCCGGCGGCCCGCTTAGTTTTTTTTTCTTTTTCTTTTTCTATTTACTTGTTTCCCTCGTATCTTTTGCATACGAACTCCAAATGACATGATTCTTGTTTTTAAATTTTTGTAAAATTAAATAGATCATTATAGGATCAAATTTGTAATCTTTTTACTAGTTTGGAAGTAGTGGATTTATAAATTCTTATATATTTCATTTTATTTATATTCTTATGTGTTTGTATTTATTTCATAACTTTTTCATACTAGCTCCAAATGAGCTTAATTTTGTTTCTAAAATTTTGTAGTATTAATTGGATATCTTTAGACTATAATTATCAATAATTTTATGCTTTAGCAACAGTGGGTTTTAATAAGTCAATTTAATTACCCTTAGGAACATTTGGGCGAATCAATTATAGGATTTAGATACCAGGATTTGGATTTAGTTTGTGAGAACTTTGCATGGATGTAATGAAATGCTTATGAATGCTTCATGATTTTAATTTTGAAATCTTGCACACCAATTCTACAATCCATAATCAATCCATGCCCTTTTGCCTATATGGCTACTTAGGTCATAACAAAAGAATATAAGATTTTGAATTCAAGGTTGAGAGGATTTTCTATTCAAAAAGTTTCTTCTCTTTGAGAATTTTCAACATAGTCAAACAATCAATCAAACTTATTTATTTATTTCACATTCCAAAATTAGGAGAATTTTGGGATGTGACAGTAAAGGTGCTGGCTTCCACCTCGAAGGTTGCTGATATAGTGGAAGATGGATCGATCCCATTGGGGTGAGATTCATCGGAGAACAAGGGAGGCCTCTCGTGGCGTTGGTGGTTTGAAACCACCCCCTCTCCAAACATAGACATACTTCCCCTCAAAGGGAAGGAACTACGGGAAACAAATCCTTGTGTCTCCGCGTCTACCACTTTGGTTACTTCTATCCTTTACCGCACTTTACTTACTTGTTCTTGCTTAGTGTTGTGTTAGCTAGTGCTTGTTTGTCATATAGGTAAATTCACCTTAGTTGCATTATCTACAGAATTTACCTTATTGTCAAACCTTAATTTGAAAAATAAGAAAATTTGAAGTAGCACCTATTCACCCCCCCCCCCTCTAGGTGCCTATACGATCCTTTTAGCTGGGCCTGCACCTGTGGTGGGTTTGTCCACCCCAGGCTCCGTTTCCTCTTCAGTTTCGTCTCGCAACTTCCCTTATGTATTAAAAACATCAAAAATATAAAAATATTGGGGTTTCACGAACCTTCTGTTTTCACCACTTTTACCTATTCAAAGACGAACTCTGCAGATTCCTTTTCTTTTTCTCCAGAAAATTTCCTTCTTACAGAACCCTTGCACAAACTCAATGACAACATTAGTGTAAGAAAAAACAATAAAACTTTGGTAATCACTTCAACTGAAAACCCATCAAAACAAAATCTTCTGTAAGAGGCAAATGCAAATGATGCCAGAAATCTGTCAAAACAGACCAGCAGGTAAAGATTGATTTTTTCGAAGACCTTCTGTTGCTAAAATCAAAAAGTGTAGAACTGATGAAAGTTGGGTAACAACTTGGAGAACAAGAACAAAAAAATGCAGCTCCATCCTACGTACTAAGCTCCCTCATGAATTTTTATAATGCAGCACAAAAAATCTGTCCCAGGATAGCCACTTTTCACAACTCCTCTACTTCACAAAAGTAGTTGAACTTGACACAAAAACCCAAAACAAAAAGGATAAGGAGCGGTTATTACAGAGGTAATAACTTCCAAGATTTGACAAAACTCTAGGTTTATCTCCCAACAAGTACTTTTCTTTAATGCCTTTAAGTTAGGCTTGAAACTTCCAGAGATGCTCACATAGGATATATATATTTGAAATGAAAGAGAGCATCAAGAAGCAAATAACCAACACACTTCAGTCTGACCCACTTCCTACGCATGGGAGCAGTATGAGAAAATGAATTGTTGAAACAAAAAGCCACAAGTATAGGAAGACAAAACAAATGAAACTTCAAAGCTTTCAACATAAAACAGGGAAACTTAACATCATTGAGATGCATAAAACCATGTTTCCCTCTCTCAAAATAACTTTCAGTAGCACTTTGAATAAAGTTGACAATATAACTGTCACTGGCAACAACTTTATCATTTGAGTAAGCATACTTACAGTCACCAAAAAGAGGTCCAAGGTCATAAACTGGATCAATAAAAGCAAGTTGTTCCATCCTAAAATCTTTATTAGGCAAGCTGTTTTCACAAGGAGCTTTAGCAAATTTGGAAAATTTAAACTCATAAGAATCTCCATCAAACTTAGTTAAAACTTTTTCCTTCTTACAATCAATAATAGCTCCACAAGTGTTCAAGAAAGGTCTACCAAAAATGATAGGACAAGTTTTGCTAGCTGTTGAATTAAGCACTAGAAAATCAGCAGCATACTCAATCTTACCACAAAGTACCTCCACATCTCTTACAATGCCAATGGGGCAAATGGTTTCCTTATTAGCAAGGTGAATAACCACATCAATCTCCTCAAGCTCACAAGGACCAATCTCATGCATAATTTCCCTGTAAAGCTCATAAGGAATATCACTAGAACTAGCACCAATATCACATAAACCATAGTAGCAATGATCACCAATTTTAACAGAAAGCACAGGAACACTAGCTTTTCTAGACTTACTAGGATGAGAGATAATATTAGAAACGTCTGGACATAAGACAATGTGCTCATCCTCTCTATTTCTAATGACAGGGTCTTTCACAATAGCTAACACAGGTTCATCACTCAAATGCTTACCAGGCTCCACAATTTTCTTTGTACCTTTGTTATTTGCACTAATAATCATAGAATACTCCTTTACCTTAGCTAGGAAAGGCATTTTCTCAACACGAGGTTCAGGCACAATATGATTAGCAGTACAAACTTGAGTACTTCTAACTGGAACATGACTAACAACATCTTTATAAGGAGCATGCTACTTATTCCACTTCTTCTTGGGAATTTCTATGTAAGAGTCAAAGGCCTTAAAACAGTTGGCAATACTTTGGGAATCAAGACGAAACTCATTGATGATATCACAGACATTGTCAGTTCCCATAAAATATTTAATGCATTCATAATCATAGTTTATACCTGACTTTCTTCCTTTGTCATTCTCCCAAGCTTCAGTGTTATCTTGAATACGGTCTAAGAGATCCCATTTAGCTTCTTCCTTCATACGTGTGAATGATCCAGCACAAGAAGCATCTAGTAAATATTTATCATGAAGAGAAAGCCTAGCATACAAGTTACTGAGAATAATATTGTTAGGGAGTTCATGAATAGGACATTTAAGCATTAGTAACTTCAGTCTCCCCCAAGCTTGAGTTGTACTCTCTCCATCAAGAGGCCAAAAGTTATATATAAGATTTCTATCCTTATGATCACTACAAGGATAAAATTTAGAGTAAAAGAGAGATGCCATCTCCTCCCATTCCATGGATTGTCCATTCTTCAGTAGCTTATACCATGCTTCAGCTCTCCCTTTCAAGGATATGGAGAGTAACTTCTTCTTCAACTATTCAGTTGTAATACATGCACACTTAAACAACCTGCATAATTCATGGATAAAAGCAAGTGATCACCGGGATGGACAGTTCCATCCTCAAAATATAATTATCCATAACATGATTAACAATACTTGTAGGTATCTTAAAAGGATCTATCTCAATAGGAGGTGGTTCATCTACTATCCTAGCAGTGGTAGTAGTTTTCCCAAATAGAAAACCAAGTGGGTTATCCATATTGGAAACAAATTAACAAGTAGTAACAAAAGAAATACTCACAGTAAAAGTTTTCCTTACCGATTCCACTCTTCAATAGCTCTTCACTCCCCGATAACGGTGCTACAAAAATAGCCTTGATGACCCACAAGTATAGGGGGTGTGTCGTAGTACTTTCGATAAATAGGAGTATCAGTCCCAACGAGGAGCAGAAGGTGCTGAACAATGGTATGGCGCAGTAAATCCCTGTGAATACTTAGCAAACGGATTTTTAGTGGTTTTCTGACAAGGCAACAAAACAAGGAGAAAGTAACAAAGGTAACGAAAAAATGGAGCAAGTGGCCCAATCCTTTCTTAGCAAAGGACAAGCCAGTGGTAATACTTATAAGGACCAAACGTTCTCGAGGACACATGAGAATTCTGTCAAGTGCTTTTGCTTCAAATAGCTGAGTACTTGTCACATCCCAAGATTTTCCAAATCATGTAATGTGAAAAATAAATAAACAAAATAAATTTTTTGTTGAAAATCAGGGTGAAAAGAAACTTTTGTTTCTAAATGGAAACTTAAAACCCCATCTTGAACAAACTTTGGTAAAAGTTTGAATCCAACAAAAATACAAATCAAGGGAAATGCATTCCTCAATGAATGTATCTGGAAATTTAAACACTTGGAAAATAAATCCAAACCCTCAACCCTAAGGGAATAAAAATCATTTCCAAGTTATATCCAAGCCTATGGATTTGACCCATATAAAAACTTGTCAACGAACATTCACAAATGATCAAGAAAGACAAATAGAAATAATAAAGCCATATAAATTGGTTTCACTCAATTTGGAACCATGGATAAAATCTTATGAATATAATAAGATAAAGAATTGAATTCCCAAAGCAAATAAAGCACCTATCTAAAACCCATACCAATTGTTGAGAAAATGATCCTAAAGAGATTTAAAAGGATAAACAAATATAAAATAAGATTTCACAAATTGGAATCACCAAGTTTGGATCTCTAAGTAAAAAGATATGGATTTTATAAGAAAAGAAAGAATTATTAAAAAAAGAATATTTAAAGATCTAACTAAATCTTGGCCTAATCCATTAAGCAAATGGAATGATTATAATCCCAATCCAAATAAAATAAAAGGATAAAGAATATTCCAAATAAAATAAAATGGCAATAACCATTCTATCCCTATCTTAATAAAGACAAATCTCTAAATAAGAATACATGAGAAAATGATATTTCGAATTTACCCAAGTGGAATAAAAGTTGTTTAATCAACTTAAATAAAATAAAACCTCCAAATATAAATTCGGGAATTAAAACTATATTAAATTCCATTGGAGTTAAAACAAATACCCAATCTTAAATGATTAATAAATCATATTAAATATTTTCCAAATAGTTCAAGATGAATTATTTGAACCAACTGAACGAATAAAAACCTACTGAAAGGAATTGGAAAGTTTAAAAGTTTAAATGGTGTTTGAAAATATTATTAAATCTATTTTAAAACTAGAACCTATTTTGAATAAATAAAAGACTCCAAAAATAATAAAGTTTTATTTAAAAATTGACTTCAGAATGTGTTACTAATCAGTATTTAAGCCCACACAAAATTTGGCAAGGTTTGGAATTCAAATAGGTGCTTGAATTGACCAAACAAAATCAAAACAGAAAATCAAATGAGAAAAAGAAAAAGAATCAGGAAAAAAAATGGAACCAGACAGCGAGCCCACTAAGCCCAACTTGCAGCCCACCTGCAACCCCTCTGCCGAAACGTTTTATCACTCAGACACGCACCCGCATAGTCACTGACGCGTAGACCCCACTCCCCGTCTCTCTCACGCGGACAGACACGCCCCACCTGTCCGGTTTCTCCCCTACCCGCGACGACCCCTTCTTCCTTCCCTCGTCGTCGTTTCTGGCTATGATTCCACGGCTTAATTCGCCTTAACGCTGCAGCCATTACTCGTTGTGATCACGCACACTTAAACGCCCACGCCCCCTCTCCATTTCCCCTCTGTCGCCCACCTTAGCGCGCCCCCAGGCCGACCTAATTCCTCTAAGAAGCTCCACTGCCCCGACGAGCTCCGGCATCGATTCCGGCAGCCCCTCGCCGCCCCTTGCCTCTCCGAGCACACAGGCACGTTCTCCAGACCCAGGCGCACCTCTCCGTATCGTCAGCTCACCCGCGCGTGCTCTGCAAGCTCGACAACATCACCGCTAGTGCAGCGCCACCGTCTGCCTCCGTTCCGACAAACCCTACCGGTGAGACCAGACCCCCCTTGCCCTCCTTTTGATACACGCATGTCTGCGACTTGCGTACGAAGCTAACCGTGTCCTCTGTTTGTTTCTTCGTGACCCATAGGGCCTCCCTCGACGACGATAGAGCGTGGCCGTCGTCAGACGCAACTCCGACGAGGAATTCCTGCAACCCCAGTGCGCCCCTTGACCAACCACGAGTACCTTGAGCTTCCCCACGCCACGGCGATCACGGTGAGCCATCTCTTCTTCTTCCTTGCTTCCTCTATCGCCAGCTCCGCCGCTAGCCGAACGTCGCCGCCGCGCGCAGCCGTCGAGCGCCGCCAGAACTTGGTCAGGGTGACGATGGCCATTAGATGACGATCTAATGGATACGATAGATTCACTTAACACCGAAGAGGTACGCAACCTGCGCCGTGCGATGTAACTTAAATCCAACGGCCTGCATCGCTTGATCCACGCGAAACGGTATCATCGAGTAAGAACACAACACGTGGCTCAGTCTTCGTTTTAAAAACAGAAACTTTCCTATTAGAAGTTCAAATTTGAAAAATCCATAACTTTCAAACCACACGTCCAAATTTTTCAAATTTTATATCAATGGATTCAGCAAGACAAGCCCTAGCCAACCATGCACTTTGTTTAGTAAAAAGCTTCTGGTAAAATGTTTGTTTTTGCAGAAACTTATGTATGCTTGTTTAGGATATAAAATTTATTCCAAAATGATTTTGAGGATAAAATCTTTGGCAACTGGTGTGTTTTGAACCTACTGACCATAGGAACCACTTTGTGGTTTCAAAAATGTATTTGGTGAAACAAAAGAATGAATATTTGGTTTAAAACCATTTCTAGTCAAATAAAAATATGGTTTAGTTATTAAAAAATGGTTTTGGAAGAAAACCTTTGAGAAATGTTTTGGAAATAAACTCTCTGACCCTAAACAAAAGATTTTATGGTTTGAAAACATATTTTGTGAAACCTATAGATTAAAGCTTTATTAAAAACATTTCTACACCACATAAAATGATACTTTGGTTTAAAAAAATGGTCTATGAAGTAAAACCTTTTGCAAATGGTTTTTGCCACTTTTATAAAATGACCAATAGGTGTTTCCAAATGTTTATGAACCATTAGAAACCACTTCTCCAAATAAAACAATCTTTTGCATGCTTGTATGCATTACTTTAATTCTATCATTTTATGTGATATTTTGCTTGAATGGTAGATTGAAATATTGTTTGCTTGATTGAGTTGTAGTGATTTGAAGTGAGTGAACATTGCAAAGATCAAGGAGTGAACTCATACTCTCTACCAAAAAGGCAAGTGATGCTACATACTTTTGTCCCATTTTTTTCACTATGCATTAGTGATATTTCTAAGTAGGACTTGCATGGAATTTTGCTAAGTATAAACTATACAATGGGAAATCCTAGTAGATGAAACCTTAGTAGAAATTTCCTAAGTTAAGATTCCTACTACTATCATGCTTAGCTTCGCTAGTAGAAAACAAGGGTGGAATATAAATTCATGCTATGGAAAAATTTCTAAGTCTGAGGACTTGTGTTTTGTTTAATAAAACAACTAAGTGAATAAATCACCTGGGTGTAAAGGGACTTGCTTGGTGGTTTTTGGTTGAGTGGTTACACAAGGCCCATTTCTATGGTTTACCTTGTGTATCTCACTTGTGGATGGCCACCCAGGAACAAAGAGATTTGAGATGTCAAATGTTGAGAAGCTTCAAGTGCAACCACTTGGCATTATGGGATCTGCCTGGATCATATAGGTTGCAGTAGCTTAGCCAAATGGACAGTTGGTGGTAGGGGTTTGATAGGTTGGAACGCGTCCATTCTGGTCTAAGGGAAGGCTTCTGAAAGATCTTGTCTTGGTGAAACCAAGTATTGTGGGGAAAGTGCACCATCTCTGCAGAGTGTAAAAATCTAAGTACTTAGCCATGTCCCTGGTAAAGGACAATTTGAGCATCAAGACATGGAAGCTATCAAAAATCTCATCATCCAAATTTCTAAGTTAAAAACTTGTGGGTGAACAAGGGTTGAAAGGATCACCAATTTCTATTGGGAGATGCCTTGGGAAAGATATTTGTCAAGCAAAAACTTAGTGTTTTCAAATGATAAGGAAAATCTATTTTGAGCAAAGCAAGCCTAAGCTCCACTTAGCCAAATGCATATAGATGATAGACTCCAAAATACTACCATAGTATCACTTGCCAATACAATTCAAATGTATTGACCTTTGTGGCTGTAACTTGTTATGTTGCAGGTTTGTTTGATTTAGTGAAGTGTATTGATTAGGATTACAAAGTCTACAACCAACATGTCTGCTTGTGGCACTTTGAAGATGAAGGACCCCATGCTATTGTTATATTCTGCTGCATTGTAAAGATGTAATAAATATTTTATTCCTGGTTATAAAGTTGTAATATGACCTTTGTTTCTTGATATTACATCTTAACTGTGGATGCTAGCTATTGATCCAGGGACTAGCATTGTAAACACAGGGATCTCTACCTTATTAAAGGTTGGGAACCTTACAGATGGTATCAGAGCATTGTGTTGCCTATAGGATTGTAACCCTAGGATTGGACAAAACCCCTTAGAAAAATAGGAGTTGTGTTTGTTCCAAAACTTAATTACAAAACAATCTTGTAAACTCTTTCCTCAACCATTTTGGTTTTGATTCTACATCTCTTCTATTTCAAACTTGATGGACAAAACCTACCCCATGGCCAAAGACTTCACCATGTGCAAAGGACTTCATCAACTCTAATGACTTCAACATCTTCAACTCTAATGACTTCAACATCTTCAACATTTTCACCAAGGACTCCAACCTTGGATGTCACTAAGGACTACAAGTGAGACAAGTAATGTTTCTCACGACTTGAAGACTAAGGAAACACAACTTAGAAGGAACCATCATCACTTTGGAGTTTTGTGACCATATTTTGTTTAAGTTAAACCCACCAACTCATGTGGTGTAACAAAAATATTTTTGGTTGCCTAAAAATATGCTTGAAACTTATTGTTTGAGTGGAATATTTGCTTGTGATTGCTTGCACTTTGCTTGTGTGAATTGTGATGTGTGTGATTAGAATTGATTCCTTAGAAATATTTTGCCCATTCTAATCCCAATCCAACCCAAACAGATGACTTCCCCAAGAGACTCCAACATCAAGATTGATGACAACAACAACAACAACCAAGAGGACAACATGAGAGAACTCATAGTAACCCAAACCCAGTTGAACCAAGTGACAGCTTAATTTATAGCCAACACCAGTGAGGTAGATCCAACCATGCAAAGGTTTTTAGAAACCCAAACCCAATTGTTGCATAAGGTGACAAATCAAATGATCAACATGGGAAGCAGCCTTCCAAAGGAGTTTGTGACAACAAGGATGACAAAGATGTTATTCTAGAAGGAACCCAAGCTTGCAATATTTGTGGAGACAAGGATCACACTACCAAGGAGCATGAAGATCAATGCCCCAATTGTGAAGAGAAACATCCAATTGACCAATGCCCCACATCCCAAGCTACTTGTTATTTATGTGAAGGAAATAATCATGTCCCTATCCAATGCCCCATCTATTCCATAGTTGAACAAAGGAAACAAGGTGGAGTGCAACAACTGATTGCAGATTACCATGAGAGAGCCAAGTCTACCAAGAAAGATGAAGACAAAGGAAAATCTCCACTTGTACCTCCATACAATATGACCCAATTTAAAGGACCAAAGAGGAGACATATGAATTATCCAAGGAGAAATAGAAGGTCAAAGAAACCAGTAAACATTCCTACCTATGAGATAACATATGAAGAACATGAACTAGAAACACTCCTACCTTTGGACAAACCCAAGAAAAAGAAGGACAAAAACCATGTGCAATGTGGTCATTGCAAAGAAATGGGACACTATGCCAGTGAATGTCTAGAGAAGCAGAAGTATAAGGAGATTGGCCAAGTGTGGTGCAACAACTGCAAAGAGCTAGGCCATTATGTAGCAACTTGTCCACAGAAGATACGTGAAGAACTCAATCTTATCACATGCTACAATTGTGGTAACCAAGGACATTATGCAAGCAACTGTCCAGAAAAGATGAAGCACAAGATAAACAAGCCTATGAAGGATCTCAGCCTTGTCACATGTTTCAAGTGTGGAAACAAAGGACACTATGCAGATGTTTGCCCAGAGAGATTCCAACAAGATCCCAAGCAAGCCAAGATGTAATCTAGTTGGAAAATTTTTAAGGGTGGTAGTACCCTAGATGCTTTGAATTAACTTGTAACCCTAGCCTCCCCAAATCTCGGGACGAGATTTATTTTAAGGGTGGTAGCCTGTCACATCCCAAGATTTTCCAAATCTTGTAATGTGAAAAATAAATAAACAAAATAAAAATTTTGTTGAAAATCAGGGTGAAAAGAAACTTTTGTTTCTAAATGGAAACTTAAAACCCCATCTTGAACAAACTTTGGTAAAAGTTTGAATGCAACAAAAATCAAAATCAAGGGAAATGCATTCCTCAATGAATGTATCTGGAAATTTAAACACTTGGAAAATAAATCCAAACCCTAAACCCTAAGGGAATAAAAATCATTTCCAAGTTATCTCCAAGCCTATGGATTTGACCCATATAAAAACTTGTCAACAAACATTCACAAATGAGCAAGAAAGACAAATAGAAATAATAAAGCCATATAGATTGGTTTCACTCAATTTGGAACCATGGATAAAATCTTATGAATATAATAAGATAAAGAATTGAATTCCCAAAGCCAATAAAGAACCTATCTAAAACTCATACCAATTGTTGAGCAAATGATCCTAAAGAGATTTAAAAGGATAAACAAATATAAAATAAGATTTCACAAATTGGAATCACCAAGTTTGGATCTCTAAGTAAAAAGATATGGATTTTATAAGAAAAGAAAGAATTATTAAATAAAGGATATTTAGAGATCTAACTAAATCTTGGCCTAATCCATTAAGCAAATGGAATGATTATAATCCCAATCCAAATAAAATAAAAGGATAAAGAATATTCCAAATAAAATAAAATGGCAATAACCATTCTATCCCTATCTTAATAAAGACAAATCTCTAAATAAGAATACATGAGAAAATGATATTTGGAATTTACCCAAGTGGAATAAAAGTTGTTTAATCAACTTAAATAAAATAAAACCTCCAAATAAAAATTTGGGAACTAAAACTATATTAAATTCCATTGGAATTAAAACAAATACCCAATCTTAAATTATTAATAAATCATATTAAATATTTTCCAAATAGTTAAAGGTGAATTATTTGAACCAACTAAACAAATAAAAACCTACTGAAAGGAATTGGAAAGTTTGAAGAGTTTAAATGGTGTTTTAAAATATTATTAAATCTATTTTAAAACTAGAACCTATTTTGAATAAATAAAAGGCTCCAAAAAGAATAAAGTTTTTATTTAAAAATTGACTTCAGAATGTGTTACTAATCAGTATTTAAGCCCACACAAAATTTGGCAAGGTTTGTAATTCAAATAGGTGCTTGAATTGACCAAACAAAATCAAAACAAAAAATCAAATGAGAAAAAGAAAAAGAATCAGGAAAAAAATGGAACCAGACAACGAGCCCACTAAGCCCAACTTGCAGCCCACCTGCAACCCCTCTGCCGAAACGTTTTCTCACTCAGACATGCACCCGCACAGTCACTGACACGTAGACCACACTCCCCCTCTCTCTCACGCGGACAGACACGCCCCACCTGTCAGGTTTCTCCCCTACCCGCGATGACCCCTTCTTTCTTCCCTCGTCACTGTTTCTGGCTATGATTCCGTGGCTTAATTCGCCTTAACGCTGCAGCCATTACTCGCTGTGATCACACACACACTTAAACGCCCATGCCCCCTCTCCATTTCCCCTCTGTCGCCCCACCTTAGCGTGCCCCCAGGCCGACCTAATTCCTCTAAGAAGCTCCACTGCCTCGACGAGCTCCGGCATCGATTCCGGCAGCCCCTCGCCGCCCCTTGCCTCCCCGAGCACACAGGCACGTTCCCCAGACCCAGGCGCACCTCTCCGTATCGTCAGCTCACCCGCGCGTGCTCTGCAAGCTCGACAACGTCACCGCCAGTGCAGCACCACCGTCTACCTCCGTTCCGACGAACCCTACCGGTGAGACCAGACCCCCCCTTTCCCTCCTTTTGATACACGCATGTTCGCGACTTGTGTACGAAGCTAACCGTGTCCTTCGTTTGTTTCTTCGTGACCCGTAGCGCCGCCCTCGACGATGACAGAGCATGGCCGTCGTCAGACGCAACTCCGACAAGGAATTCCTGCAACCCCAGTGCGCCCCTTGACCAACCACGAGTACCTTGAGCTTCCCCACGCCACGGCGATCACGGTGAGCCATCTCTTCTTCTTCCTTGCTTCCTCTATCGCCAGCTCCGCCGATAGCCGAACGTCGCCACCGCGCGCAACCGTCGAGCGCCGCCAGAACTTGGTCAGGGTGACGATGGCCATTAGATGACGATCTAATGGATACGATAGATTCACTTAACACCGAAGAGGTACGCAAACTGCACCGTGCGATGTAACTTAAATCCAACGGCCTGCATCGCTTGATCCACGCGAAACGGTATCAGCGAGTAAGAACACGACACGTGGCTCAGACTTCGTTTTAAAAACAGAAACTTTCCTATTAGAAGTTCAAATTTGAAAAATCCATAACTTTCAAACCACATGTCCAAATTTTGCAAATTTTATATCAATTGATACATCAAGACAAGCCCTAGCCAACCATGCACTTTGTCTAGTAAAAAGCTTCTGGTAAAATGTTTGTTTTTGCAGAAACTTATGTATGCTTGTTTAGGATATAAAATTTATTCCAAAATGATTTTGAGGATAAAATCTTTGGCAACTGGTGTGTTTTAAACCTACTGACCATAGGAATCACTTTGTGGTTTCAAAATTTTATTTGGTGTAACAAAAGAATGAATCTTTGGTTTAAAACCATTTCTAGTCAAATAAAAATATGGTTTAGTTATTAAAAAATGGTTTTGGAAGAAAACCTTTGAGAAATGTTTTGGAAATAAACTCTGTAACCCTAAACAAAAGATTTTATGGTTTGAAAACATATTTTGTGAAACCTATAGATTAATGCTTTATTAAAAACATTTCTACACCACATAAAATGATACTTTGGTTTAAAAAATGGTCTATGAAGTAAAACCTTTTGCAAATGGTTTTTGCCACTTTATAAAATGACCAATAGGTGTTTCCAAATGTTTATGAACCATTAGAAACCACTTCTCCAAATAAAACAATCTTTTGCATGCTTGTATGCATTACTTTAATTCTATCATTTTATGTGATGTTTTGCTTGAATGGTAGATTGAAATATTGTTTGCTTGATTGAGTTGTAGTGATTTGAAGTGAGTGAACATTGCAAAGATCAAGGAGTGAACTCATACTCTCTACCAAAAAGGCAAGTGATGCTACATACTTTTGTCCCATTTTTTTCACTATGCATTAGTGATATTTCTAAGTAGGACTTGCATGGAATTTTGCTAAGTATAAACTATACAATGGGAAATCCTAGTAGATGAAACCTTAGTAGAAATTTCCTAAGTTAAGATTCCTACTACTATCATGCTTAGCCTGGCTAGTAGAAAACAAGGGTGGAATATAAATTCATGCTATGGAAAAATTTCTAAGTCTGAGGACTTGTGTTTTGTTTAATAAAACAACTAAGTGAATGAATCACTGGGTGGAAAGGGACTTGCTTGGTGGTTTTTGGTTGAGTGGTTACACAAGACCCATTTCTATGGTTTACCTTGTGTATCTCACTTGTGGATGGCCACCCAGGAACAAAGAGATTTGAGATGTCAAATGTTGAGAAGCTTCAAGTGCAACCACTTGGCATTTTGGGCTCTGCCTGGATCATATAGGTTGCAATAACTTAGCCAAATGGACAGTTGGTGGTAGGGGTTTGATAGGTTGGAACGCGTCCATTCTGGTCTAAGGGAAGGCTTCTGAAAGATCTTGTCTTGGTGAAACCAAGTATTGTGGGGAAAGTGCACCACCTCTGCAGAGTGTAAAAATCTAAGTACTTAGCCATGTCCCTGGTAAAGGACAATTTGAGCATCAAGACATGGAAGCTATCAAGAATCTCATCATCCAAATTTCTAAGTTAAAAACTTGTGGGTGAACAAGGGTTGAAAGGATCACCAATTTCTATTGGGAGATGCCTTGGGAAAGATATTTGTCAAGCAAAAACTTAGTGTTTTCAAATGATAAGTAAAATCTATTTTGAGCAAAGCAAGCCTAAGCTCCACTTAGCCAAATGCATATAGATGATAGACTCCAAAATACTACCATAGTATCACTTGCCAATACAATTCAAATGTATTGACCTTTGTGGCTGTAACTTGTTATGTTGCAGGTTTGTTTGATTTAGTGAAGTTTATTGATTAGGATTACAAAGTATACAACCAACATGTCTGCCTGTGGCACTTTGAAGATGAAGGACCCCATGCTATTGTTATATTCTGCTGCATTGTAATGAGATAGCCAAATGAGCTATGTAAGATGTAATAAATATTTTATTCCTGGTTATAAAGTTGTAATATGACCTTTGTTTCTTGATATTACATCTTAACTGTGGATGCTAGCTATTGATCCAGGGACTAGCATTGTAAACACAAGGATCTCTACCTTATTAAAGGTTGGGAACCTTACAGTACTCTTCTTTGGTGTTCTAAGTGTTGTGTGGGTGAACCTGTGCTAATGTACCGACTGTACTTGGACTAATACATACTTATGATTAAACCCCCTGCAAACATCTGTAACTGCAGGAAAGTAATTAAGATATAAATCTAACCACAGCCTTAAACTCTGAGATCCTGCGCTCCCTTGTGCAAAGGTGTCCTAATGGGGGTTCAGGTTTCTGTCACTCAGGCAACCCCACAATTAGTAGCCAAATACACAATGCATCCCCCTAGGCCCATAAATGGTGAAGTGTCATGTAGTCGACGTTCACATGACACCACTAGAAGAATAGCACCACAACTTAAATATCAAACCATTGAAAATTACTTCAACACAATTCCACTACTAACAACATGACTTCTCCCAAAGTCATTGTCATGAGTGGTCCTTTCCTTACGGCTTCATTGATGGAGTTCATCTACAAATAGAGATGAGAAAGAAGATTAGAAAAGTTTACGAGAAGAATAGACAAGTGTAGAAGTTGCTGAAATTTTTTCCTTAGTGGTTTCCAATCCTAGGGTCATAATCCTACAGGCAACACAGTGCTCTGATACCATCTGTAAGATCCCTCCTTTATAAAGGAAAAGGATCCCTGTGATTGCAATGCTAGTCCCTGGATCAATGCTAGCATCCATAGTTTAAGATGAAGTACACAGATACAAAGGTCATTATTATAGCCATTCCAGAGATAAACATAGTCTTTACAACTCCAAGGCCACAGGACTAGTACAAGAGTTTGAATAAGTAAATAATTAAAAAGTCTTCATCTTCATGTGCCACAGGCAAACATGTTGAGTGTAGACTCATGACTCCTAATCCTCATCAGAGTATCCTGCAACATCACAAGTTACAACCACAGTGGGTCAATACATTGGAATAGTATTGTCAAGTGATACCTTAGTATAATTTAGGTGGACTAGATACTATATGCAATTTGGCTAAGTGTAGCTTGGCTTGCTTTGCTCAAAATAGGTTTTGCCTATTAGTTGAAACACTAAGTCTTTTCTTTGTCAAAACTTTCCCAAGGAACCACCAATAGACATTGAGGTCCTTCACCCTTGTTCACCCACAAGTTTTTACTTAGAAATTGGGATGAGGAGATTCTTGATAGCTTCCATGTCTTGATGCTCAAGTTGTCCATTACCATGGACTTGGCTAAGTACTTAGTTTCTTCCATCTGCAGAGGTTGTGCACTTTCCCCACAAGCCTTGATTTTCACCAAGACATGACCTTTCATAAGCCTTCCCTTAGACCAAATGGACGCGCTCCAACCTATCATTCCCACTACCACCAACTGTCCAAATGGCTAAGTTCTAGCAACCTATGTCATCCAGGCAGAGCCCATATTGCCAAGTGGCTGCACTAGAAGCTTCTTAACATTTGGCCTCTAAAATCTCTTTGTTCCTGGGTGGCTTTCCACAAGTGAGATACACAAGGTAAACCATAGAGATGGGCCTTGTGTAACCACTCAACATAAACCAAACCTTCCATTCCACCCAGGTGTTTCATTAACTTAGTTGTTTTATTAGGCAAAACACAAGTCCAAAGACTTAGAAATATTTTAACATAGCATGTATACTTCACCACCCATGGTTACTATTAGCTAGGCTAAGCATGTCATAGATAAGTATCTTAACTTAGAAATTTCCTAGAAATTCTACAACTACTAGGATTTCCCATCATGGCATAAGCAAAATATAGCATGCAAGTCTAAGAAAATATTTCTAATGCTTAGTAGAAAACATAGGAATAAAAATATTCATGAAGCACCACTTGCCTTGGTAGTTTGGAGAGTAGCTACACTCCCCACAATCACAATCACTAGCACCAAAATCTACACAAGAATTATAGCCACAATCACATACAAAACATATACAATCAAAAATATATGCATGCATGCAAAATGCTAAGTGATGATTTTTAAAACTCAACAAAGCAAGTATACAGTACTGTTTCATAAACAAGTTAAAAACTTGCCAAACAACATTTTATTTAAACCCTAAATCATTCCCTAAACATTTCATATACTCAAATTAGCCCTACACAAGTTTCTGCAAATAAAACTATTTTAACAGAAGAAAAACATTAAACACATTGCATATTTATAAAGAGCTTGCTCTCCTGATTCCAACGGTATAAAATTTGTCAAATTCTAACATGGGGATCAAAAGTTATAGCCAAAACAAATTTGAACATCTAATAGATCTAATTCAAATTTTTAAAACAAACTCTGTGCCACGCGGCGCTATTCTATTGGCTGGTACCGCTTCGCTTCGGATAACGCTTCTGAGCCGCTGGATCTAACTTAATCGCGCAGCTCTGATTGAATCATACCGCTTCATCTAGGTTCTAACGTGACCACTAGATCTAGATCTAACGGTGCTCAGCACCCGACCATCAAGTGGCGGCGCTGGCGGCGGCGACAGGCGGCGACGCGCTCTGTCAGTGGCGGAGCTGGTGAACAAGGTCGCCCGGGAAGGTGGGAGGATGCTCACCAGGTTCGCAGTGACAAGGAGAAGCTCAACTTTCCCTTGGTTGGCGAAGGAGCGCTCGGAGTTGTCAGGGATTCCTCGCCGGAGTTCGCGAATGCGTCGGGTACGGCTGGTCATTGACATTGGCGAAGATACAGATCATGCCAGGGCAAAATAGACAGTGCGTCAGATGCACGGAGTGATGCTGGTCATGCGAGTGTCAAAGAGAGAGCAAGGCGCGGTCAGAACTAACCAGGAAGGCTTGCCGGAGTTGATGGTGTCGTCTGACTCGTGCTGCCGCCGATGTTGCCGAGGCTCTGAACGATCCTAGCATGCACTAGAGGGGCCAGGAGATGCGCATGGTTGCAGAGATTGTACTGGCAAGGCTAGATGTCAAGGGGCGCGGGGAGCTCACCGGAATTTGATGCCGAAGTTCGTCGGTACCGCGGCAGTGTTCGGCGAATTGTGGGCAGCCTGGTGGCGTGACGTCTATGCTAGGTGAGGAGAAATGGGCGGCGAGGGGAGGTGGTCTTATAGCCAGAGCGGGGGCGTAAATCTCTCGCCGTATCAATGCAATTTAAGCGTGGCATCAGTGCGGGGAAACGGCAGCGGCGAGGTGGTCATCGGCGTTGATTGAGGACGAAGGGTGACGCGGCAGTGAGGGCCCATCTGTCAGCGAGTGGGTACACGCGCGCGGGTGAGAAACAGAGGGAGAGGGGGAAACCCGGGTGGGCTGGCTAACGGCTGCTTCGTCTGTTGGGCCAAAATCCTGGCGCCGGCCCTTTTCCTTTTCTCTATTCCTTTTCTTTTTCTGTTTTCAATTTCAGGAACCAAATTCCAATGATTTCAAAACCTATTTGAATTCAAATCTTTTCAGGGTTTTTGTAGTGTGCAACAGTCACATTTCTGGGCATAAAACCAAGTGGTCACTTTGAATTGGCTTGGTCACTTGGAAATAAATAAAATAAGAAGTGGCATAGCACTAGTTTGAATAGGTTTTGAAATTGGTTTTTAATTCTATTTATTTTGAAACTTTGGTTTAAATCTTAGGAATCTAGCAAAACCACCTGAGAGCAATAAGACAACAAAGTTTACTTTCATGCACAACAATCTCTTATTGGAGTCATTTGTTTCAAATGCTGATCACATAAAATAATGAGCTCATATGCTCCTGTTTTTGAAGTGATTTGTTTGAAATGAAAATCATATGATCATGGATGCATGGATGATATGCATGAGTTTGAAACATGATTTTAGGGATGTTACAAATTCATTTAATGTTAAATAAAATTTGTTAATATTTCTAAAATTAACCAATTAAAGTATAATAAATAGTATTAGTCTTAAATATTGATGGTATGAAGTCAAAATGGTTGAACACACTTTAAATACAATTTTATTGAATTATCCTTCAACCATAAGTGTATATTATTTTATATAAGGATTATTATCCAATATAAAATCTCCAAGAATAATTTATAGTGAAATAAAACCTATTCCTTTACTTTAACCACAAGTTTATCAACATATCAAAACACTATAATGAATCCATAAATAGTTAAGTAATATTATTACCTTGATTACAAATCATAACCATACCTTAATAAAAAGATAAATGATTCTATTCCATTATACAATTAAGAAACCACAACTTAAATAGAGATAATGCCATTCTTAAGTAACTTTAAGAAAATAGTATAAAGTGAACCAGATATAAGTATCATAAGAAATACACCTTAAGTCTATCCATGTCTTTAAAGTTAACTTTAGTCTACAAGACTTTAAATATTAAATAAAAACTTTATTATGTGTTTTATAGTTAACTTTGGTCTGTTATAAGTAAGTTATAAAGCATCTCAAATCCAAACTGTTCCAGCAAGCACAAACAACATCAACCACATCTGATTAGCCACAAGGATTGTTTAAACCTTAATAAAGGAATCTTTTCTTCAAAAGTTATTCGTTTTTCCACTTCACTCAACATATGACAATTAATAGTAAACACCTTACTTTATACTTTACTTATATACTTAGGATTGTTAATACTTAAAGTTCCTTATAAATGCCTATACTTGTAAAGCAAGATTTAAAGATAAGGCAATTCTTATATAAGTAATCTTTGAATAGCATCCCACAACTTTGTATCTTACTGTTGTATGATAGTATAATTACATATTGTTTCACACACACTCACAAGCCCTAATAAGAAGCACAAGTGTGAAACTTATCTAAAAGGACAACACATTCTAAAGAAACCATTTCTAGTATCTTAACCCTACAACAACGTTATCTCCGGGATTCGTGGTTATAAAGTGCATCACATTACTTATGCATAAGAGCATATTGCTTCTTTAAACATTAGTCCTACCGGACCAATGATGCTAATTTCAGATATTGGATCTTTTATATTGTCTTGAAGACCGTGAGTGCATAATCTTGTAATCACAAAAGGCAAGTTCACACTTGATCATGTCCTTTGATTATTTTCTGTAAAGTATTTTACAAATCCAGTGTTGTCATCACCTGCATTTGAAAAAGGTAAGAAAACACTATTTTCATAATAATATGATTATAGGTTATTTACCATGAGGTAATAACCTACTATAAAAGTTCCGGTGGTAAAGGAACATATTATCTAGGACTTAACAACCAATGTCGCCAGTGATTCTTGCGCCGTATATTACGCGTTAACCATGAGATTTGGAATGGGACAAAGAAGTCAGCTGTATCTTCTTCCTCTCGCATGTAGCCAGATGTGCAGGTCGTCGCTGTTATCCTCGTAGCATGCATACTAATTGGTAATTCGTAGAGGATATGCAGCATATGGGTGGGAACCCTCAACGTCCCACGATAGTTCTGGCATCTAATGGTCTATACAAACCATTGTTGTAATTCAATATGTGGGCATGGTGTACACCAAGGAGGCATGCGAGGTCGCGAAGGGGTAGTGATTGGCTTGGATCATCTACTAGGCCCCACACCATAGGAAGTGTGGACGGGAAAGATCGCCCGGTTGTGCAAAAAGGATTTGATCTCTCATGGGTAAAGTAACGCACCTCTGTAGAGTGTAAGAACTGTAACTTGTTACTCCCTGTTCCGGGAAGGAGCTGCGAACGCTACGGAAAAGGAACTCCATGAAAGTTCTGGTAAACCCGTAAAGGCTAACGGACATACCTTTTCACATTAAAAGTAACCTTTGAAGAAATTTTTACAAAAACCTGCATTGCCTATGACCTACGGTCTGTGGATGTAGATATAGTGCATCAAACACTCCTTTTCTAGTGAACTTGCTGAGTACGATCGTACTCAATGTATCTTCTTAACCCTTGCTAGATTTTGAAGCCATTAAGACGATGTCTACATCAAGTTATACTCCAGGAATCATCATCATAAGCTAAAAGCTCTGCAATGAAGTCAAGAAAGTCAACATATACATTAAATCAAGTGAAGACGAAGTTACTGATTAAATAGGAATATAATCTCTAGCCATAGAACCTATTTCTATAGCGTATTGCAATAGCAGCAATGCCAGACCATTAGTTAAAATGCTAGTCTTAATAGTATGATAGTTTTTGAGTTGTTTATCTCTGATTCTTCTTGTAAGAAGTTTCTTTCTCTCTCTTTAACCTAGAGTGTTCTCTGGATCTTGTGTAAAGAGTTGGGTTGTAACCTATAGTCATGTCTTGGACCTGCTGTGTTTCTGTTGTACCACTCTGAGGGATGTAATACTAGTGAACGATGTTTCATTGGTGTTATGTCAACGACTATAGTGTACTACATCATGCAGTGGTATGCTGGGTCACCGCAGTGTGTAAGGTAAACAATCCACTTGTTCCATGAACAAGAGACCGTTGTTTTCTCCCTAGTGGCAAAAACACGTCTACCACCGAAGAGATTTCTGTCACTTCCCTTGGTAAATAGAGGCATGAACCCACTATCGAGCATAAATACCCCCTCTTGGAGTCACTAGCAACTACTTGGCCAAGATAGCTACTAACAACGGAGAGCATGCAAGATCACAAACAACACAGACATGATAGAATCAATAAGACAAAACCATTAATCAATCTGACATAGTAATCTCAATATCCATCGGATCCCCGCAAACACAACATGCACGATTACAAATAGATTAGATATTGATCATGAACGGAGCTCACAAGATCTATAAATGAAAGCACAAGGAGGATATACAACCATCTAGCTACTACATGGACCCGTAGTCCAAGGTGGAACTACTCACGCTTCATACTGGAGGCTGGCATGATGAAGAAGAAGGCCTCCGTGATGATCTCCCCTCCAGCAGGGTGCTGGGAAGAGCTTCAGATCCCCCGATCTAGGGACGATGGTGGCAGCGGCTAGAGACGGTTTAGTGGAATTTTGATCGGGTCCTGAGGGTTTTGTCATCGGGGGACTTTATAGGCGAAGAGGCGAGGCAGTGGGGCCACCAGGGCGGCTGCACCCCCAGGTGCTCCTAGGTCGAGCCCGCGCCACCAGGGGGTGTGGCCCCTGGTGAGCCTCCTCCGTCTCGTATTCTGGCTTCGTGTTTCCCATAGTAAAATATTGACTTTGGCTTTTGTCCCGTCCAATTCCGAGAATATTGATTTTCTGCCTTTCTGGAACCAAAAATAGAAGAAAATAGGCAACTGACACTGTGGCATCTTGTTAATAGGTTAGTACCAGAAAACATATAAAAACACCTCAAAGTGTAGATAAAGCATAGCAAAGTAGATACTAAACAAGCATGGAACATCAAAAATTATAGATACGTTTCTGACGTATCAGAACACGGCGTCGGAAGGATCGTCATCACGATCTTGAGATCGGTAAGTGATCGGCTACATCAACCACGAGATACGATCTCGTTAAACGCTTTGGATCTATGAGAGTCAGTTCTCTACAATCTCGCTGCACCGATCTCGTAGATTAGATCTTGGAT
Organism: Avena sativa; assembly: GCA_916181665.1. Classification (NCBI taxonomy): domain Eukaryota; kingdom Viridiplantae; phylum Streptophyta; class Magnoliopsida; order Poales; family Poaceae; genus Avena; species Avena sativa. Next base: position 78,964,112 of record OV702297.1, read on the forward strand.
TTTCCATAGATTGGATCTTGGTTTTATGTGTTCTATGCAACAAACCCTACAGTGGTATCAGAGCCGAATCTATGCATAGATCTGTTGCACGAGTAGAATATAATGGTTTTGTGGGTATTGATGCTTTTTTTGTCGCTTGCTTTTTGTGTACTTTGCATCTTGCGGAATGGTGGGATGAAGCGGCACGAGCTAACCTTACATGTCGTCGCACATGAGACTTGCTCCACGCTCAACGTGCAACTTGCATTGCATAAGTGGCTTTGCGGGTGTCTGTCTCTCCCACCATAGTTAAGATCCAACTTACAATCTGCACTTGACAACCCTTGTATGAGCATTGTGGTTCTTGTTCGTAGGTAAGAAAGGTTCTTATTCGAAAGCCCTAAGCCACGTAAAACATGCAAAGAAAATTAGAGGCGTCTAACTTGTTTTTGTAGGGGAATGTGATGTGATATGGCCATGATGTGATTGTGATTATATTTGATGTATGCAATGATCCTTATTGTAATATGGCAACCGGCAGAATCATAATGGTCGTATTTAAATTTTTTAAGACCTTCATGTCTATTCATCATGTAATAGCTTTATTCTAAGTAGTTGCAATAGTTGATGTTGGTGATGGACAACCATGAAGCGGCGCCACTGACCTTGAAGCAACGCTGGTGATGATAGAGATCATGTCCGTGCTTTGGAGATGGAGATCAAAGGCACAAGAACAAAGGCCATATCATATCACATATTATGAATTGCATCTGGTGTTAATCCTTTTTATGCATCTTGTATTGCTTAGATCGGGATGGTAACACTATAAGATTACCCCTCTCACTAAATATCAAGTAATAAAGTGTTCTTCATTAGTAGGTGTTGGAGATATGCCCAAGAGGCAATAATAAAGTGGTTATTATCATATCTTCATACTTATGATAAATGTTTACATACCATGCTATAATTGTATTAACCGGAAACATTAATACTTGTGTGATTTGTAAACATAAAAGAGTCCCTAGTAAAGCCTCTTGTTAAACTAGCTTGTTGGTTAATATATGATCATGGTTTCCTGATCATGAACATAGAGATGTTATTAACAACAGGGTCATATCATTAGGAGAATGATGTGATGGACATACTCCTATAGTTAAGCGTAGCATAAAGATCAAGTCATTTAATATAGTTCATTTGCTATAAGCTTTCTGATACATAGTAACCTAATTCCTTCGACCATGAGATCATGCATATCACCTTTACCGGAAGGATGCTTTGATGACATCAAACACCACACCGTAACAGGGTGGCTATAAAGGTGGCATTGAGTGTTCGGAAAGTATTGGTTGAGACACATGGATCAAGAGTGGGATTTGTCCATCCATATGACGGATAGATATACTCTGGTCCCTCTCGGTGGAATGTCATCCAATTAGCTTGCAAGCATGTGACTGGCTCACAAGGGATCACATACCACGGGAACGAGAAAAGAGTATTTATCAGTAACGAGGTTGAACTAGGTATGCAGAGATACCGACGATCATAACCTCGGATAAGTAAAATATCGTGAGACAAAGGGAAATTGGTATCGTATGTAAGTGGTTCATTCGATCGCAAAGTAATCGTAGAAATATGTGGGATCCATATGAATTTCCAGATTCCTCTATTGGTTATTGATCGGAGAAGTGTCTCGATCATGTCCACATAATTCACGAACCGTAGGGAGACACACTTAAGGATTCGATGTTGTTGAGTAGTTATGGAATGATGAGTAAGAGACCGAATGTTGTTCGGAGTCTCGGATGGGATCCGGGATATCACGAGGAGATCCGGAGAATAAGATTCATATAAGGAAAGTCCTGTTTCGGAGTTGGGGAATGATTCCGGTGTTTTCATCGGGAATGTTCTAGAAGGTTCCGGAATGTCCGGCACTCCGGAGGGGAAGGGTCCATGAATGTTTTATATCAAGTTGGTATGATTGCATTATGTACTTGGTGTCATCGCTGTACCAAATAGAGGGTTTATTCAAATCCTAGTTTGAAAAGTCAAACGGCTAGTTTGAAAAGTCAAACGGCTAGTTTGAAAAGTCAAACGGCTAGTTTTGGAAAAGAGGAGAAGGAGGTTTGAAACCGACTTGGGGGAGGAGTTCCTCCTCCCACCGCCGGCCCACCTTGGGTCCGAGTTGGGGAGGGACTCCCCTCCCCAGGCGCGCCTCCCTCCACCTATAAGAGGAGGGGCAGGGCTCCCCTCCTAGACATAAGTTGCCTCCCTCTAAACCTAAACCCTAGCCACAGCCTAGGGATTTCTCCCAAGCCGCCGAGTTAGAGCTTCTAATTGCCCTAGCCGCTGGTTTAGCCCCTTCTAATTGGTGTGTCTAAACCCTAGATCACCAAGGCTCTCTCATAGTCCACCATACTCGCTCCGGCTTAAGGCGAAGCCCTGCGAGATCTCCCCTCTACTTCTGGTACCACGCCGTCGTGCTGCCGGAATCGCGAGGAGAGTGCTACAACCTCCGCTGCCTGCTGGAACAAGGGAGAGGTAGGTCTTCATCGAGTACCGAACGTGTGACCGACTGCGGAAGCGCTGCCGGAACGCAGCGCCGGAAGGATCGTCTACGCGATCTTGAGATCGGCAAGTGTACGACTACATCAGCCACGAGAATCTGCTCTCGTTAACCGCTTTGGAATCTTCGAGGGTGAGTTCCTCTATCGACTCGTTGCTACAATCTAGTAGATAGATCTTGGCTTGATCATAGATTAGATCTTGATTGTGTGTTCATGCGGTAGAAATTTTTTGTTTTCCATGCTATGAACCCCTACAGTGGTATCAGAGTCGTGTCTATATGTAGATCTATTGCACGAGTAGAACACAATGGTCATTGTGCGCGTTGATGCTTTTGTTGTCGATTGCTTCTTGTGTACTTTGCATCTTGCGGGATGGTGGGATGAAGCGGCCCGGGCTAACCTTACATGACATCGTTCATGAGACTTGCTCCACGCTTGACATGCAACTTGTATTGCATAAGTGGCTTTGCGGGTGCCTGTTTCTCCTAACATAGTTAAGGTTCAATTTACAACGGGTGATTGACAATACTAGTATCAATGTTGTGGTTCTTGTTCATAAGTTAGAACGACACTTATTGAAAGCCCCAAACCACGTAAAACATGCAAAGAAAATTAGAGGCGTCTAACTTTGTTTTGCAGGGGTGTGCTGTGATGTGATATGGCCATGATTGTGATTATATTTGATGTATGCAATGTTCCTTATTGTAAGTTGGCAACCGGCAGGAGCCATATGGTTGTCTTTAAATTATGTTAAGACCTGTGTGTCTATTCAAAGTAGTTGTAATAGTTGAAGCTGGTAGACGACAACCATGGAGCGGCGTCATTGACCTTGATGCAATGCCGGTGATGATGGAGATCATGTTCGTGCTTGAAGATGGAGATCGGAAGCACAAAGAAGAAAGGCCATATCATATCACATATTATGAATTGCATGTGATGTTAATCCTTTTATGCATCTTGTATTGCTTAGTTCACGACGGTAGCATTATAAGATGATCCCTCAAGCACACAATTTCAAATCATAAAGTGTTCACCCTTAGTTAGCACCGTTGCTAAAGCTTGTTGTTTCGAAGCACCACGTGATGATCGGGTGTGTTAGATTCCGCAAGTGTATACAATGTGAGCAAGCCAGATTTGCTCATGCGGAAGCTAAGGTTTGATCTTGACGAGCCTAGCATGTACAGACATGGTCTCGGAACACGGATCACCGAAAGGTAAAGCATGAGTCATATAGTAGATATGATGAACATGTTGATTGTTCGCCATTGAAGCTACATCAACTCTCGTGATGATCGGTTTTGATGTGGTGGATTTGGTTCGTGTGATCACTAAAACAATGTGAGGGATATTGTTTTGAGTGGGAGTTCAACAGCAATTTGATTAAAAGTTGAACACTATTTATCATAAATTAAATCAAAGTGAATTTGCATAGTTGTTATAGTCATTGGCATCCGTTTACCACCTTGCGCTTAGTTTTAATTGAGATGATAGAACTATAGAATTCTGGTTAGTTACTTTACGAACTGGTATCGTATTGTTTTGAAGTGTTAATCTAAAGTTTAAAAGTCCTATTGCAAACTTTCAGTAAGTTCCGGTTACTACATGAAGTTTAATAATTAGTATTAAATCAAGAGTGACAATTCCAAGTGTTAGTGTATGAGTATCATGTTTGTCTCCATGATTCTTGATATCAAGGTTATCTAGGATCTGAAAGAGTTGTTTCAGAAACCATGATGTGTGGAAGATATTGTGATATCTGAAACAAAGTTTTGGTTGCAACATGATAGAGTATAATATGGCAAAAGTCATGTTCTCGTATTTGATGAGAATTTGCAAAAGGTTAAAGACACTAGTTGTCCTAATCCTCCAAAATGTTTTGGAGAGCAACATTATACTCGTAGTTCACCGTTATAAGCTAAAAGTAGCTTGATCATGGATAATTCCATAATAAGGGTGAATATTTGATGTAGGTAAAGTGTTTACCACACCAAGAGATTACTAAAGAATGGAATTTGAAAGCACACCAAACATTTGATGATGGTGATCTACTTCAAAGTGCAAGTCCAAAGACATTGGTATTTAATTATACACGCTTTGGACTATGTGTCATATGTATGACTCCACTGTTGATGTTGATAGATTCTTTCAAACAGAAAAGGAAATACTGAAAGAGAATCTCATAAATATATGGCAGAAAAGAAAAGACTAGAATTGTTCAGTTTAAGTATATAGATGATATACATGTTATGGCTATATTCTTTTCTTATTAAACAATGTGGTTTTTAAGTATTTGATACTGAATTTGTTGGTGTGAATCGTCATACGAAACAACACAATTCATGAACTACAATGGCCTAAGTAAAAGAATATGTGATGATGTTCATCGAGAACAAATAAAGGGTTATTGTGTTGCTCGTTAAACATCAAAGTTTGCCTTCAAGATTTGTTTTATCAGTAATTATGAGAACAAAAGGGTTGTTCAAATAATTGTCGTAATCCATAAAAGATGGATGATTCACAAATCTCGTTGGAGAAATCACATCCATAAAACTAGTGCTAAAAACGTCGAAAGACAAATTGATTGAAAGATCACTTAGGAAGTGACATCGCCGTTTAAATTATATTGGAAAGAAAACAGGAAGAAACTCCATGAGGATGGAATTTTGGAGTCTTTTGATTTTGATCAAATGACGCTTGTGAAAATTTCCTAGAGATAATTAAAACTTCGTTCATAGGCCAAAAGGGAACGAATGACTAGCTTATTGGAACTTGTACATATTGTTGTACAAAATCCATTATGTGTAGTCAACAGCGATGAATTTCAACTTCATATGCTTTCTCCGAAAATTTGAGTGAATATATGAATATTTACTTAATAAGGATGAAGTATGAAACATTTGAAAAAGTTCAAAGTCTTTCAAGATGAAGTGCAAAATCATTGTAATAAGAATATAAATAGTTTATGATAAAGATCATAAAGGAAGATATTTAAGTTACAAGTTTAGCATAATACCTAAGATTTAAGGAATCGTTCGGTGGATTTGCATTTCCCGAAACACCATAAGAGTATGGAGCGTTCGAGATATGTAATTAAACCTTGTTTGACATGGTGAGATCGAAGGTGTAATACACAAAACTGCCATTATATTTTAAAAATTAAAAGCTTTAGAGACTATCGTTTTCCACTGAAAAGAGCTCCATCAAAATCCGCTGAAATGACACCATATAAAGTTATGGTTTGGGATAAAACCCAAGTAGTCCTTTCTTAAACATTGGTATGCTATGCATAAGAAGGATGATTGCAACCAAAGTCGGATGAAACTGTCTTTGTATTACTGTTAAGTATTCCTCCATAAACACCGGAGACAAAAGTATTTATCGCTTAGAACGTCAAGTTTCTTTGAGAAGGAATTTTTCGTGAAAAGATAAGTGGGAGGACAATAGAACTTTGATAAGGTTAAAGGAACCTTAGCTATATGTGCAAAGTTGCGCAGCGCCGAAAAGTGTTCCGGAGGCAGCAACAATGCTCATGGCTCACGTGCCTCAAAGGTTGCGGTCACGGAGGTCTAAGTTTCTATTGAACCAAGTAGGTCGAGTAAACAATCAAATACCAAGATTTGAGGGTTGAATCATTATTTGAGAATAATGAACGGACTACATGCAAAGAAGTGATGATGGGCCCTGACTCCGTCAAATGGCTTGAAGCCATAAAATCCGTGATAGTTCCATACACGAGAAATCAAGTTTTGAACTTGAAGGACCCTCAAGAAAGGTGTAAGACCTTACAGTTGTGTTTGGATCTATAAAGAAGCAGACATGGATGTTTCACATCTATGAAATAGTCGACATGTTGGGAAAGAGTTCACAAAATGTTCAAAGGTTGACTATGACAAGATTTTGATCTTTCATAGCGATATTTAGTCTAGACGGATTAATGTAGCAACCACTACATATAATTTTGTTATGTGGTAGTTGAATAAACAAAACAAGTTCTTCTAATAGAAGGGTTACCTAGGACGTGTGCATGACACGGTCCAAAGGGTTTTGTTAATTCAAAGGATGCTAAATGCATATGCGAACTTCAATGGTTGAAGTAAGCATAGCGGAGTTGGAATCTTCACTATGATGAAACTGTTAAAAGAGTTTAATTTCATCGGAGACAATGAAGATGCTTGCATTTGCAAGAAATTAAGTGGGAGCGCTAAGACATATTTCTAATACATTATGTGGAGGACATATTGTTGATTAGAAATGATGTATCTTTTATTAACACATATTAAGAATTTCATCCTGATGAAAGACTAAGGCAAAACCCAAATATTTGGCATCAATAGACGCTAATATGGTTGTGCCGAAAGTACATAGATGATGTATTGAATGAGTTCAATACAAAAACTACAAGAAAGGTTCTTGTCACACAGAAAGGATTGAATGAGTTCAATATTGATGATATATTCAAGTGTATTGACACTTGGTAAGTGAAACAAAGATTCAAGTATAGATTGATACTTGATGTATGAAATCACAAAGAGTATTTATATCAATCATACTGCGATATGTACAAATCCAGATATGTCCTATGCTCTAAATGTTATGAGCATATACCAGAATGATTCATAAGATGATCATTGGACGATAGTAAGGATATTCTTATGATCTTTTGGAAGAACTAAGAGTATATTATTTGTAGAAGTGACAAATAGATGGTTAGTTCATTGTAAAAGTACTACATTGATAATAGGTTTTGTCACAGAGTACAAATTAAGTTTATCTCAATCTAAACTAAGGGTGGCACGATATAATGGAAAGTAAGTTCCATAATGGATTTGGATGAGTTCCAAAGTTAAGACATTGTGACAGATACTACAACAAAAGGCTAAGTATATGACTGCTATAATAGCAGCTAAAGAGGGCATTTGTGTCAAGTAGTTTGTTGTCAAACTAGGTGTAGTTCACAGCGGGATAATACTATGAAGATATATTGTACGACAATATTATCAACATGTTTTAACCCCAAAGAACTAAAGGTCTCACCGAAGGACCAAAATTATACAAAGCCATCTCATTAGAGAATGAGTGATGCATAGAGACGCAAAGACATGCAATTACACACGGACCTGGAAGTGTCAGATCCGGAGATCAGTTGACCACTAGCAATCGTGTACATACAACACCAGAAAGCCATAGGTGTTGAATACACAAAGGTTTGAAACTAGATTATTGACTCTAGTGCAAGTGGGAGACTGTTGGAGATATGCCCAAGAGGCAATAATAAAGTGGTTATTATCATATCTTCATACTTATGATAAATGCTTACACACCATGCTATAATTGTATTAACCGGAAACATTAATACTTGTGTGATTTGTAAACATAAAAGAGTCCCTAGTAAAGCCTCTTGTTAAACTAGCTTGTTGGTTAATATATGATCATGGTTTCCTGATCATGAACATAGAGATGTTATTAACAACAGGGTCATATCATTAGGAGAATGATGTGATGGACATACTCCTATAGTTAAGCGTAGCATAAAGATCAAGTCATTTAATATAGTTCATTTGCTATAAGCTTTCTGATACATAGTAACCTAATTCCTTCGACCATGAGATCATGCATATCACCTTTACCGAAAGGATGCTTTGATGACATCAAACACCACACCGTAACAGGGTGGCTATAAAGGTGGCATTGAGTGTTCGGAAAGTATTGGTTGAGACACATGGATCAAGAGTGGGATTTGTCCATCCATATGACGGATAGATATACTCTAGGCCCTCTTGGTGGAATGTCATCCAATTAGCTTGCAAGCATGTGACTGGCTCACAACGGATCACATACCACGGGAACGAGAAAAGAGTATTTATTAGCAACGAGGTTGAACTAGGTATGCAAAGATACCGACGATCATAACCTCGGATAAGTAAAATATCGTGAGACAAAGGGAAATTGGTATCGTATGTAAGTGGTTCATTCGATTGCAAAGTAATCGTAGAAATATGTGGGAACCATATGAATTTCCAGATTCCTCTATTGGTTATTGATCGGAGAAGTGTCTCGATCATGTCCGCATAATTCACGAACCGTAGGGAGACACACTTAAGGATTCGATGTTGTTGAGTAGTTATGGAATGATGAGTAAGAGACCGAATGTTGTTCGGAGTCTCGGATGGGATCCGGGATATCACGAGGAGATCCGGAGTGGTCTGGAGAATAAGATTCATATAAGGAAAGTCCTGTTTCGGAGTTGGGGAATGATTCCGGTGTTTTCATCGGGAATGTTCTAGAAGGTTCCGGAATGTCCGGCACTCCGGAGGGGAAGGGTACATGAATGTGTTATATCAATTTGGTATGATTGCATTATGTACTTGGTGTCATCGCTGTACCAAATAGAGGGTTTATTCAAATCCTAGTTTGAAAAGTCAAACGGCTAGTTTGAAAAGTCAAACGGCTAGTTTTGGGAAAGAGGAGAAGGAGGTTTGAAACCGACTTGGGGGAGGAGTTCCTCCTCCCACCGCCGGCCCACCTTGGGTCCGAGTTGGGGAGGGACTCCCCTCCCCAGGCGCGCCTCCCTCCACCTATAAGAGGAGGGGCAGGGCTCCCCTCCTAGACATAAGTTGCCTCCCTCTAAACCTAAACCCTAGCCACAGCCTAGGGATTTCTCCCAAGCCGCCGAGTTAGAGCTTCTAATTGCCCTAGCGCTGGTTTAGCCCCTTCTAATTGGTGTGTCTAAACCCTAGATCACCAAGGCTCTCTCATAGTCCACCATACTCGCTCCGGCTTAAGGAGAAGCCCTGCGAGATCTCCCCTCTACTTCTGGTACCACGCCGTCGTGCTACCGGAATCGCGAGGAGAGTGCTACAACCTCCGCTGCCTGCTGGAACAAGGGAAAGGAAGGTCTTTATCGAGTACCGAACGTGTGACCGACTGCGGAAGCGCTGCCGGAACGCAGCGCCGGAAGGATCGTCTACGCGATCTTGAGATCGGCAAGTGTACGACTACATCAGCCACGAGAATCTGCTCTCGTTAACCGCTTTGGAATCTTCGAGGGTGAGTTCCTCTATCGACTCGTTGCTACAATCTAGTAGATAGATCTTGGCTTGATCATAGATTAGATCTTGATTGTGTGTTCATGCGGTAGAAATTTTTTGTTTTCCATGCTACGAACCCCTACAGTAGGCACCATTGCTAAGACTCGTCGTTTCGAAGCATCACGTGATGATCAGGTGTTATAGATTATACGTGTCCATACAACGGGTGCAAGCCAGATTTTCACATGCGGATACTAAGGTTAACCTTGACGATCCTAGCATGTATAGACATAGCCTCGGAACATGGAATACCGAAAGATAAATCATGAATCATATGGTTGATATGATGAACATGTTGATTGTTCACCTTTGAAGCTACATATTCTCTCGTGATGAGCGGACTTGGTGTAGTGGATTTGGTTCATGTAATCACTAAGGAAACATGAGGGATGTTATTTTGAGTGGAAGTTTAAAAGTAATATGATTAAAAGTTGAACATAATTTATCATAAATTAAATCAAAGTGAATTTGCATAATTATTATAGTCATTGGCATCCGTTCACCACCTTACACTTATTTATAATTGAGATACTAAAACTATATAATTCCGGATATTTACTTTACAAACTGGTATCGTATTGTTTTGGGTGTCAATCTATAGTTTAAAAGTCTTATTGCAAACTTTCAGCAAACTCCATTTACTCCGTGAAGTTTAATAATCAGTATTAAATCAAGAGTAACAATTCCAATGTTAGTATCTAAGTATCATGTTTGCCTCCATGATTCTTGATGTTTAAAGATTGTTTTAATATCAAGGTTATCTAGGAGCCGAAAGGTTGTTTCAGAAACCATCATGTGTGAAAGATATTGCGATATCTGAAACAATGTTTTGGTTGCAACATGATAGAGTATAATTTAGAAAAATATATTTTCTCATATTTGATGTGAATTTGCGAAGGTTAGAGATGCTAGATGTTCTAATCCTCCAAAAGGTTTTGGAAAGCAACATTATACTCGTGATTCGTCGTTATAAGCTATAATAGCTTGATCATGAAAATTGTCATGATAAGGATGAATAAAAGATGTAGGTAAAATGTTTACTACACTAAAAGATTACTAAAGAATGGATTTCAAAAGAACGTCAAACATTTGATGATGGTGATCTACTTCAAAGTGCAAGTCCAAAGATATTAGTATTTGACTATACACGATTTGAAATATGTGTCATGTGTATGGCACTACTATTGATGTTGATGGATTCTTTTAAGAAAAAAGGAAATAATGAAAGAAAATCTCAGAAATATTTGGCATAAAAAGAAAAACTAGAAATTTTCCAACTTAGGTATATAAATGATATACATGTTATGGTTGTATTCTTTTCTTGTTAAAAATGTGGTTCATGGGTATTGGATACCGAATATGTTGGTATGAAGTGTCATACGGAACAACACAATTCATTAACTACAATGGCTTAAGTAACTAGCAAGAGAATATGTGATGATGTTTGTCGAAAACAAATAAAGTGTGGTTGTGTTTCTCATTGACATCAAAGATTTCCTTCAAAGATTTATTTTAATAATTTTTATTTTGATCAGGTATTATGACAACAAAGGTTGTTCAAATAATTACCGTATTCCATAAAAGATGGATGATTTAGAAGCCTGGTTTGCGAAATCACGTCCATAAAACTAATGCTAAAATGTCGAAAGACAAATGATTGAAAGCTCACTTAAGAAGTGATATCACCATGTAAATTATATTGGAAAGAAAACATGAAGAAACTCCATGTTGATGGAATTTTGGAGTCTTCGATTTTGATCAATTGATGCGTGTGAGACTTTCCTAGAGATAATTGAAACTTTGTTCAAAGGCCAAAGAAGAACGAACGATTAACTTATTGGAGTTTGATACGTCGGAAACATATCTATAATTTTTGATGTTTCATGCTTGTTTAGTATCTACTTTGCTTTGCTTTGTCCACACTTTGAGGTGATTTTCATATGTTTTCTGGTACTAACCTATTAACAAGTTGCCACAGTGCCAGTTGCTTGTTTTCTGCTGTTTTTGGTTCCATAAAAGCTAGTAAGGAAATATTTTCGGAATTGGACAGGACAAAAGCCAAAGTCAATATTTCACCAAGGAGAACACGAAGTCCAGAGGAGAGACGGAGGGGCGCCACAGGGCGGCCACACCCCCCAGGCGCGGCCTAGGGTGGGACCGCTCCTAGGCAGGGTGTGGGCCCCTTGGCCGCCTCCCAGCCTCGCCTCTTCGCCTATAAGAAGCACCCTATGCCTAAACCCTAGGCACCCGATCAATATTCCACGAAACCGTCTGTAGCCGCCGCCACCATCGTCCCTAGATCGGGGGGATCTGAAGCTCTTCCCGGCACCCTGCCGGAGGGGAGATCATCCCAGAGGCCTTCTTCGTCATCATGCCAGCCTCCGGTATGAAGTGTGAGTAGTTCCACCTTGGACCACGGGTCCATGTAGTAGCTAGATGGTTGTATCTCCTCCTTGTACTTTCATGTCTAGATCTTGTGAGCTCCGTTCATGATCAAGATCTCATCTATTTGTAATCATGCATATTGTGTTTGCAGGGATCCAATGGATATTGAGATTACTATGTCAGATTGATTAATGGTTTTATCTTATTGATTCTATCATGTCTGTGTTGTTTGTGATCTTGCATGCTCTCCTTTGTTAGTAGCTATCTTGTCCAAGTAGTTTCTAGTGACTCCAAGAGGGGGTATTTATGCTCGATAGTGGGTTCATGCCTCTAGTTAATCTAGGGAAGTGACAGAAATCTATACGGTTATAGATGTGATGTTGCCACTAGGGAGAAAACAACGGTCTCTTGTTCATGGAACAAGTGGATTGTTTACCTTACACACTTTGCTTAAAGCAGTTGTCTGTTGCTTGCAACTTAATACGGGAGGGGGTTCGGATGATAACCCAAAGGTGGACTTCTAGTCATAGATGCAGTTGGATGGCAGTCTATGTATTTTGTTGTATTGCCCAATCGAATCTCATAGGATCTTTTTGTATTGTATTGCATTGTTATGCCTTGCTCAGTCATGTCAATTGCCCTGATGTAATTTGTTTACCCAGCATGCCATGTTTGTTTATCTAAGGAGAACACCTCTAGTGAACTATGGACCTCGGTCCAATCTTTACCATTGATACATCTTCCACTATTACTGTTTACTTGTTGCAAACCATCATCATCTTCCACACCATACAGTTAATCCTTTGTTACAACAACCAGTGAGATTGACAACCTCACTGTTAGTTGGGGAAAAGTCTTGAGTTTGTGTTGTGCAGGTTTCCATGTTGCTTGCAACACCTGTGTGACGTTTCCTTCCTCCTACTGGTTTGATAACCTTGGTTTCTTACTGAGGGAAAACTTGTTGTTGTACCGCATCATATCTTCCTCTTGTGGTCTTCCAACAAAGTGTTGTTGCACGCATCAAAACTTTTTTGGCGCCGTTGCCGGGGAGGCTAAGGACGTCTTCACAAGGGGAGTCCTTCTCAACCTTTCTCTTTACTTTTTTTTGGTTTGCTTAGTTTCTTTTTCTTGGTTTTGTTTGCCTCTTTTTATCAAAAACTCCAAAAAAATTGTTTAGTTTGGTTTGCTTTCTCTTATAAAAAATACAAAAAAATAGCTCCTTCTCTAGTTGCCATCTTGTTCTAGCTCACCATGTTGTTCCCCAATTTCACCCTAAAGGACCTTTTAATAGGTAGTGGCTCCATAATTGGGAAAGATAATATTGAAGAATTCTTTAATCATGTTAGCAAGCATGAGGATATTGAGGATAGATGTATAGCAGAACTTGCTCCTAATTATGAAATTGCTGCAGGTTCTTTAGTTCATATGTTGGAGGCTAGGTTTGTTAGCCTTAACCCCATGATGCAAATTTAGTTCTTAAAACTAAAAGAAGAAAAGAATGCTGAAAAGAGAGAATTTATCCTTCAAACTTTACTAAAAGAGTTCCATGATATTGCTAACGAAGCCAAAAAGGTCTTTGAGCATTTTAATATGCTAGGCTCATGTGTAGATGTTGTGGGTACTTCAGATAAAACCAAACCTAGAGAGGAATTCAAGATACCCATACCCTTTAATCTTCTTGGGATGCATGAAGCCTTTGAAAATAATTTTGATTGGATTGTTCCTAAAAATCCTTTTGATGAAAGTAGTAAATCAAAGAGAGATGAGAAGGGATCCTCCAGAACTCTTTTGGATGAGATACCTTTCATAGTTGAAGACTTTGCAAGTATTGATCTTAATTCTTCATTTGAAAATACTTGATTTCTTGCTTCTTGTGCCTAACTTAAAGGCGTTAAAGAAAAGTACTTGTTGGGAGATAACCCAAGAGTTTTCTTGAGTATTGGAAGATACTAATTCAGTAATGACCTCTCCTTATCCTTTTTGTTTGATTTTTGTGCCAAGAGTGACCTCTAATGAGAGGGAAGTAAGATTTGGGGAGTTGCTGTCCCGAAACAGATTTCTGTCCTCCACCATAAAAATTCGTGAGGAGTCTCTGTAAGTCGGATTGAGCTGAAAATTTACGAATTAATCCCCAAGTATGTTAGATAACTTTTGTTAGTTCAACACTTTTTTATTTGAGCAACATAAGGTCTTCAAACAAATCGGTTTCTACCTTCTGGTCTATTTTGACAGATTTCTGCCATTATTTGCATTTGCTTCTTATTGATTCCTTTTTGGGTTCTTTTTGGGAAATTGAGATTTTTGAAGGAGTTGCTACAGTAGCTTGTGTTTTTAGTGAAAAGTTTTGCTGTTCTAAAGCTAAACCCAATGGTCTATTATCTTTTGAATACACTAATGTTGCTAATGAAGATTGTGTGAAGTTTTGTATGAAGGAAAATTTCAGGTGTAGAGAGAGAATGATGTAATGAGATGAAGAATGGACAAAAACTCAAGCTTGGGTATGCCACCCTGGTGTCACCCTAATAAATATCCAAGAGTTACAAGCGTCAAATATTGGGGATGCCCAAGGCATCCCCTTCTTCATCAATAAAAAGATCAGGTCTTTCTAGACACTTCATTTTTATTGTTTCATGCATTGTTGTGTTGTTCTTGGAGCGTCTTAGTTTTAGTTTGTTTTGATTAGTTTGTTTAGTTTGCTTGAATAAAGTAGTTTGGACCCCCGTTATCGCTGTGTTGTTTCAAATAAGTTGATTGGTGTTGGAAAGGAGTAGAAAGTTCTTGCTTGAAAGTGAAGAGGAGCTTGCATTGACTGTGACTTAGACTTTAGCATGCCATGCTAGGTGTTGTTTTGACCTTATGCTTAGTGATTATTGCTGTAGCATGACTTGTTCCAAACAATTGGGATTGCTTAGTGTGCCTTGAAAGAATTATGTGTTGTTTTAGAATGCAAAAGCATGGTATTGTGGTATTCTCCTTTGATGCTTTGTTTGGGTTGACTTGGCACATGCCCACACCATGTTATTACTATGAACAAGTCACCATAGCCTCTATGATCATTTATTCCTTGACTTGTAGTATCACTCTATGCTTTGATTAGTAATGTTTTGTCACTCTGCATGATTATGGCCATTATTGCTCTGTTAGTTGGTTGCTCCCAGTATTTTGCAAGACTCCACTTGTATGAGTAAGCTCTACTCATGCTTACAACTCCCAAGAAACCAATTTATTCCAAAGTGTCCACTATAAATTCCTATGCATGGTGTGTTACACCATTCTAAGTATATTCTTGTTTTCAGCTATCTTCCAATTAAAAAGTATTTTGTTATGTGAAAACTTAGTGATTAAAGCTCTCACAAACTTGATGGCACACTTTATTTTTCTTGCCCCTAATAAACTTGAACCATTGTGTCATATATGTTGTATATGCTTGCACTTATACGTTGGAATTAGCATAACCATGTTTTCATGGGGAACGCTTTCAACATTGCACTTGTACTTTGTGCACAGTTGATATCATGCTCTTTTGTCTATGGATGTCGTCGGTGTGAAATGAAAGGGGAGCTTGTAAGTCCATGGAGTTATGTTTTTTGTGTTAGAGAAACATCTAGGCCGCTAGCCTAATCCATTCCTAATCATGGTGGAAACTTGCAGCATCACCATAGTGACATCTA
This sequence comes from Avena sativa, assembly GCA_916181665.1. Taxonomy (NCBI): domain Eukaryota; kingdom Viridiplantae; phylum Streptophyta; class Magnoliopsida; order Poales; family Poaceae; genus Avena; species Avena sativa. The sequence continues at coordinate 78,979,799 of OV702297.1, forward strand.
TGAAGCATTATTCTTATAAAAAAAATAGATTGAGAAAAAGAAAAAATATGAGAAAAGAGGAAAGAGAGAAAAAAAGCACCATATTCCCATGGTAAATAAGAAGAATGCTGAGATGCTCATTATCTGCTTGCCTTGTCATTTTGGTTATGGGAAAGCTCCTGTAGCATGTGCAAGGGGTACCCCATTGGCGGTTCTCTATGATACACATGTACTTACTATGACAATAACTTGCAAGTAACTAAACTTGAGTAGCATGAGGAGCGACCTTCGTATTCAAGGGACATGAGATTGCCAACTTATACTTTGTCAAGCGTATACTCCATAGTTTGTTCACTTTAACCTTAATCACTTCAAGATTCTTACAATAGGGGCGATGAGGGCTGAAAGCTAACAAGTACCATAATTTTTGGAAGCTCTTTTTGAAACTTGAAACCCCTACTTCCCTTTATGAAGGGTCTTTCTTCCACCATTATATTGAGTCTCCACCTTCTACCTTTAGGCACCAGTAAAAGAGCATAGTTGCCATTCTTAGTTCTATGTCCAGTGTCCCAAAACTTATTGATTGATGCATATTGTTGATATTGCTTGCTCTTGTGCTATTTGTATCTAATAACTCTTATGAACTTTGAAGGTGTCCTATGCATCTATTTGCTAATCCATGAGGGACAAGCTGAATGTCACTATGCCATGTTTTTTCTATATGTGAAACAAACAAACGTTTTTCAATGCATGTTATTCATGATCTTTGTTTGTAGCATTTCATGTTCCATGCATAGTTACTTCGTCTTATTGTTAGAACTCCATCTTTCATGCATATGTTTAGAGTTCTTTGATCCCATCTTTCAATGCTTGCAAATGGTTTGATCTTGGTTTTGATGGTGCATGTCACCTCAAAAATTATTCTTTTTATCACTTACCTACTCGAGGACGAGCAGGAGTTAAGATTGGGGATGCTTGATACGTCGGAAATGTATCTATATTTTTTTATGTTCCATGCTTGTTTAGTATCTACTTTTCTTTTCTTTGTCCACACTTTGAGGTGCTTTTCATATGTTGTCTGGTACTAACCTATTAACAAGTTGCCACAGTGCCAGTTGTCTGTTTTCTGCTGTTTTTGGTTCCAAAAAAGCTAGTAAGGAAATATTCTCGAAATTGGACGGGACAAAAGCCAAAGTCAATATTTCACCGAGGAGAACACAGAGTCCAGAGGAGAGATGGAGGGGCGCCACAGGGCGGCCACACCCCCCAGGCATGGCCTAGGGTGGGTCCGCGCCTGGGCAGGGTGTGGGCCCCCTGGCCGCCTCCCAGCCTCGCCTCTTCGCCTATAAGAAGCCCCCAATGCCTAAACCCTAGGCACCCGATCAATAATGAAATCGTCTGTAGACGCCGCCACCATCGTCCCTAGATCGGGGGGAATTTGAAGCTCTTCCCAGCACCTTACCAGAGGGGAGATCATCCCAGAGGCCTTCTGATTCATCATGCCAGCCTCTGGTATGAAGCGTGAGTAGTTCCACCTTGGACTACAGGTCCATGTAGTAGCTACATGGTTGTATATCCTCCTTGTGCTTTCATGTCTAGATCTTGTGAGCTCCGTTCATGATCAAGATCTCATATATTTGTAATCATGCATGTTGTGTTTGCGGGGATCCGACGGATATTGAGATTACTATGTCAGATTGATTAATGGTTTTGTCTTATTGATTAATGGTTGCAGGGATCCGATGGATATTGATATTACTATGCTCTCTGTTGTTAGTAGCTATCTTGGCCAAGTAGTTGCTAGTGACTCCAAGAGGGGGTATTTATGCTCAATAGTGGGTTCATGCCTCTACTTAATCAAGGGAAGTGACAGAAATCTCTATGGTTGTAGATGTGTTGTTGCCACTAGGGAGAAAACAACGGTCTCTTGTTCAAGGAACAAGTGGATTGTTTACCTTACACACTTTTCTTAAAGCAGTTGTCTGTTGCTTAAAACTTAATACTGGAGGGGGTTCAGATGATAACCCAAAGGTGTACTTATAATTATAGATGCAGTTGGATGGCGGTGTATGTATATTGTTGTATTGCCCAATCGAATCTCATAGGATCTTTTTGTCTAGTATTGCATTGTTATGCCTTGCTCAGTCATGTCAATTGCCCTGCTGTAATTTTTTTACCCAACATGCCATGTTTTTTTATCTAAGGAGAACACCTCTAGTGAACTATTGACCCCGGTCCAATCTTTACCATTTATACATCTTCCACTGTTACTATTTACTTGCTGCAAACCATCATCATCTTCCAAACCATACAGTTAATCCTTTGTTACAGCAACCGGTGAGATTGACAACCTCACTTTTAGTGGGGCAAAGTCTTGAGTGTGTGTTGTGCAGGTTTCCATGTTGCTTGCAACATCTGTGTGACGTTTCCTTCCTCCTACTAGTTCGATAACCTTGGTTTCTTACTGAGAGAAAACATGCTGTTATACTGCATCATACCTTCCTCTTGGGGTCTAACAACAAATTGCTACTGCACGCATCAGAGTTTGTGCATATTGATGTATGTAGTCCATTATGTGAAGTCGTGAGCGATGGATTTCATCTTCACATGCTTTCTCCGAAATTTTGAGTAAATATATGTGAATATTTACTTAATGAGGAAGAAGTGTGAAACATTTGAAAATGTTCAAAACTTTCAAGATGAAGTAGAAAATCATTATAACAATAAAATAAAGAGTTTATGATTGAATCATAAAGGAAGATATTTGAGTTACAAGTTTAGCAAAACACTTAAGATTTGAGGAATCATTCCATGGATTTGCATTTCCCGAAACACCATAGGAGTATGGAGTGTTCGAGATATGTACTGAAACCTTGTTTGACATGGTAAGATCAAAGGTGTCATTTATAAAACTGCCATTATATTTTAAATATTAAAGCTTTAGAGACTACCGCTTTTACACTGAAAAGAACTCCATCATGATCCGTTGAAATGACACATATGAGTTATGGTTTGGGATAAAACCCAAGTTTTCCTTTCTTAAATTTTGGTATGCTAGGCATAAGTAAAATGTTTACAACCAAAGTCAGATGAACATGTCTTTGTAGGTTATTTCAAATAACCGTTGCGTATTCCTCCATAAATAGCGAAGACAAAAATGTTTGTCACTTAGAACGTTGAGTTTCTTGAGAAGGAATTTTTCGTGAAAAGTTAAGTGGGAGGACAATAGAACTTTGATAATGTTATTGAACCTTGGCTATGTGTGCTGAGTTACGCAGCGCTGGAAAGTGTTCTTGAGGTAGCCACAATGCTCATGGCTCACGTGCCTCAAGGGTTATGGTCACGGAGATCTAAGTTCCTATTGAACCAAGTAGGATGGGTAAACAATCAAATATCAAGATTTGAGAATTAAATAATTATTGTTTGACAATGATGAACCGACTACATGCAAAGAAGCAATGATGGGCCCTAACTCCATCAAATGGCTTGAAGCCATAAAATCCGTGATAGTTCCATACATGAGAAATCAAGCTTTGAACTTGGAAGACCCTCTAGAAAGGTGTAAAACCTTTCAGACGTATTTGGATCTATAAAGAAATAGACATGTATGTTTCACATCTGTGAAATAGTCGACATGACGGGAAAGAGTTTATGACAATGTTCAAAGAGTTGATTATGACAAGGTTTAATCTTTCATAGCGATATTTAGTCTGGATGGATTAATATAGCAACCACTACATATATTTTTGGTATATGGTAGTTGAACAAACAAAAGAAGGTCTTCTAATAGAATGGTTACCTAGGACGTGTACATGGCACGATCTAAAGGGTTTTGTTAATTCAAAGGATGCTAAAAGAGCATGCAAACTTCAATGGTTGAAGTAAGCATCGCGGAGTTGGAATCTTCATCGTGATGAAACTATTAAAAGAGTTTAATTTTATCAGAGACGATGAAGATGCTTGAATTTGCAATAAATTAAATGGGAGCGCTAAGGCATATTTCTAATACATTATGTGAAAGACATATTGTTGATTGAAAATGATGTATCTTTTATTGACACATGTTAAGAATTTCATTTCGATGAAAGACTTAGGCAAAACCTGAATATTTGGCATCAATGTCAATATGGATAGATAGAGATGCTAATATGGTTGTGCCAAATATACATATATGAGATATTGAATGAGTTCAATATGGAATGACAAGAAAGGTTCTTTCCACACTGAAAGGACTAAATCAAGATTCAACTGTCTTGACACTTGGTAAGTGAAACGAGATTCAAGTGTTTTGACACTTGGTGAGGAAAATCACAAAAATATTTTGATTAATTATACCGTGATATGTAAACATCCAGATATGTCATGTGCTCTAAATGTTATGAGCATATACGAGAATGATTCATAAGATGATCATTGGACGATAGTAAGGATATTCTTATAATCTTTGGAAGAAGTAAGAATACATTCATGTAGAGGTGACAAACAGTTAAAAATAGTTCATTGTAAAATGTTACATTGATACTAGTTTTGTCACAAAGTACAAAGTAAGTTTATCTCAATTTAAACTATGGGTGGCATAATGTAATGGAAAGGAGATTCCATAACAGATTTGGATGAGTTCCAAAGTTAAGACATTATGATAGATACTACAACAAAAGGCCAAGTATATGACTGCTATTGTAGCAACAAAAGAGGGCATTTGTGTCAAATAGTTTGTTTACACCGGGCTAGTACTATGAAGATATATTGTATGACAATTGTATCGACATGGTTTAACACCAAGGAACTAAAGGTCTCACCAAAGGACAAAATTTATACAATGCTATCTCATTAGAGAATGAGTGATGCGTAGATACACAAAGACACGCAAATACACATGGACCTGAAAGTGTCGGATCCGAAGATTATGTTTACCACTAGCAATCTTGTATATAGAACACCAGAAAGCCATATGTATTGAATGCACAAGTTTTTTCCAAACTAGATTATTGACTCTATTGCAAGTGGGATACTGTTGGAGATATGCCCAAGAGGCAATAAAAAATTGTTATTATCATATGTTTATGTTTATGATAAATGTTTACATCCCATGCTATAATTGTATTAACCGAAAATATTAATACTTGTGTGTTTTGTAAACATAAAAGAGTCCCTAGTAAGCCTCTTGTTAAACTAGCTTGTTAATTAATAGATGATCATGGACATTGGATGTTGTTAATAACAAGATCATATCATTAGGAGAATGATGTGATGGACACACACCCAAAGTAAGCATAGCATAAGATCAAGTCATTAAGTTCACTTTGCTACAAGCTTTGAAATACATAGTAACCTAATCCTTTGACCATAAGATCATGTTAATCCCCAAACCAGGTGGATGCTATGATGACATCACACACCACCTCATAACTGTGTGATTATAAAGGTGGCATTGGGTATTTTGAAAGTATGGATTGAAGTGCATAGATCAAGAGTGAGATTTGTCCATCGAACCGGTTTTGCACAGGCTTAGCTGACAGACATGCCCCAGGTGCACCTGGGGAGGTCTCCACCACACCCAAGTCTTCCTGCTCGTATCCACCATGCCCAAGTACAAGGATCCCGTATGGATTGGCAGGGGTGCGTCACCGCAGAATGAGAAGAGGAGTGGTCCCACAACGGAGTAGGTCGAGGTAGGGGCAGGATGGTGGCAGCCATGGGTGCAGGGAGGGGAATGAACTGTGGCATTGGGTATTGGGTGGGAGGTGGGGTTGGGCATTGGGAAAGAAGCGGCAGGTAGATGGGGGTCGTGCATGGGGAAGATGACGAGGCTTAACGGCGTTGGTTTAGATGGAGGGTGAAAATACTCTATAGTGTTGATCTAATGGTTGGAAATGTATGCATAGATAGCACCCTAGATATCCCACTATTTTCCATATATATATCGAAAATAGTGGGATACTCAGACGGCCAGCTACGCATACACATACAACCATTGGATCAGCTACAATGTTTACTAGATATGAACCCAGGAGCAAAAACATGCACTCACGGCATCACACCAGGTTCATATTTCCTAACCCAAACCATGCATAGCCACGAAAAGTGATCCGCACATGCAACACCACACGGTATGCACATCCAAAAAAACAGTCCACAAGGTACAAGTAAAGAGAACATCCACAACAAACGCCACAATTTTTTTACCCACAATAAAGATCCATGGAGAGTTCTTTTTTTCTACCAAACAATAATTTGTGGCCCTCTCCAAATCCTTTATCAGCCGTCCAACGAGCACGAGTTCTATGCCCTCCTCTTCCATCCTAGAATGGAGATCACCCTACAAGTGTACCATGCTCATTTAGAATTTTAAAACCCATAAACACACTAGTGGAAACGAGGCCTTTGGTTGAGGTCAAAAATGGGCTTTAACACCGGTTCTTCAACGAACCGGTGTTAAAGGGGCGCCCGTACCAGCGTGGTCCAGAAAGCAAAAAGGCGCACCCCCTTTAACACCGGTTCGAGCCACGAACCGGTGCTAAAGGCCCTGCACCATCGCCCCGCGCATCCCCCCTCCTTAAACACCGGTTCGTGGCTTGAAACAGTGTTAAAGGGTGGGGCATTTATTTCGTACATTAATGGTGTGGGGGCATTTTTAATTCAAAAAATAGGATAGAATTTAGAAAATTCATATCTTTTTCATTTCAACTCAGAAAAATATGAATAATATATCATAATTTTCAGAAAAATAAGATCTATCCATTCATATAAAAACAATTTATAGTTATTGTATATGAAAATTTTCAAAATGATTAAAACACTTACATAAATTTTTTGATTATTCAATTAAAACAAAAATAAAATAGTCAAACCCTAAAACTTTGAACATAAGAAATATTAAGCATCTGAAAAGGAATCTAACACTATTTTATTAGAGCAAATAATATTATATTTTGTATTAACATTTTTGAATTGGTTGGATATTTTAATTTAGCATCTTTTGTATACTTTGGAATCAAACAATTCTTCCCGCCATTTTTCTTCCCGCCAGTTCTTCCCGCTAGTTCTTCCTGCCAGTTTTCTTCCCGCCATTTCTCACTATATATATGTAGGATTGGCCTCCATTGTCATTGCACATCTCTAGACTCATATCTGCAACCTCCTCACTCTTTTCCATGGCTTCCACCGTACCACTAACCCCCGGGAGGCGGAGGCGCTTTGCGCCTCAAACTACCCCTGCCCGTCGGGCTACTGCGTCCCCGTCGGCTGGATGATGAGCACCGGAGGCATGCCGGTTCCTCCTGTCCCTCTAGGTGTGGCGCGCCGGATGGCCATCACGAACCACTACTACTTCGAGCTCACGCCGGAGCAGCGGAGGAATCCCAAGTGGCATCCCGACTATTTCCCGACTTGGGAAGCCTTCTTCAGGGATCGGCGTGAGAGGGCGCTCGCCAGGCACGAGGAGGACGGCCTACCTCCTCCGAACTTCAACGAGGCCGGCCGTCGGCTGTGGTGGCGCGGCCGGACTCTCCAGAGCGTCATGGCCTATGACACGGCCGCCGACTCTAACCCCCGCCCGCGCTACCCTCAAGTCTAGCCCATGCGTACTCAGCCTTCAAGGTTCAATTACAGCGACCCCGACGACGACAGCAACGACGGCCGCAGCGAGTACGACGACTACAGTGGCGAGTATTACAGGTGTAGGCAGGAGCATGACTGAATCACTCCAACATTCCAAAACAAGTTCGGCCGATTGTGACTTAATCTGGCCATGTATCTTAATTTTTAGTTTGTTTATGTGTTGGAGATATGCCCTAGAGGCAATAATAAAAGTGGTTATTATTATATCTTTGTGTTTATGATAAATGCTTACATTCATTCTATAATAGTATTAACCGGAAACATTAATACTTGTGTGATTTGTAAACTAAATTAGAGTCCCTGGTAAAGCATCTTTATAATACTAGCTTGTTGATTAATAGATGATCGTGGTTTCTCGATCATGAACACTGAGATGTTATTAATAACAAGATCATATCATTAAGAGAATGGTATGATGGACATACTCCTATAGATAAGCGTAGCATTAAGATCAAGTCATTTCAATAGTTCGTTTTCTATAAGCTTTCTGATACATAGTAACCTAATTCCTTCGACCATGAGATCATGTTAATCACCATCACCGTAAGGATGCTTTGATGACATCAAACACCACACCGTAACTGGGTTGCTATAAAGGTGGCATGGAGTGTTCGGAAAGTATGGGTTGAGGCACATGGATCAAGAGTGGGATTTGTCCATCCATATGACGGATAGATATACTCTGGGCCCTCTCGGTGGAATTTCATCCAATTAGCTTGCAAGCATGTGACTGGCTCACAAGGGATCACATATCACGGGAACGAGAAAAGAGTACTTATCGGTAACGAGGTTGAACCAGGTATGCAGAGATACCGACGATCAAAACCTCGGATAAGTAAACTATCGTGAGACAAAGGGAAATTGGTATCGTATGTAAGTGGTTCATTCGAGTGCAAAGTAATCATAGAAATATGTGGGAGCCATATGAATTTCCAAATTCCTCTATTGGTTATTGATTGGAGAAGTGTCTCGATCATGTCCGCATAATTCACGAACCGTAGGGAGACACACTTAAGGATTCGATGTTGTTTAGTAGATATGGAATGTTAGTAGGGATACCGAATGTTGTTCGGAGTCTCGGATTGGATCCGGGATATCACGAGGAGATCCAGAATGGTCCGGAGAATAAGATTCATATAAGCAAAGTCCTATTTCGGAGTTCGGGAAAGTTTCCGATGTTTTCATCAGAGAGGTTCTAGAAGGGTCTAGAAGGTTCACCGGTCCGGAAGGAGAATGATCCATGAATGTGTCATGGGTAAGTGGAATGATTGGATCATATCCTAGGTCACTTGGTGTGTGCATTTGTAAGAGAGAATTAAAGCTCTAAATTGAAAGTCAAACGGGAGTTTGAAAAGTCAAACTGGAACAATGGTTTCCTAGTGGGAGAAAAAACAAGTCCTTCTCTCAATCCAACTTGGGTTTGGGTTTGGATTCAAACCCACCCCTCCCAAGGCTGGCCCCCTCTCATAAATAGAGGGGGAGGGCTGCCCCAAAGACACAAGCCCTAGCCCCTCTCCCCGCACACGAGCCGCCGTCACCGACCCGCCGCCACGCCGCCGCCGGTCCGTCGCCGCCGCCTTAGCCGCTGCCGACACCTCCTCCTCCTCCCGGACTTATAAACCCTAGATCTCTGGGAAACCCTAATCCACCATAACTCGCACCGGCTTAGGAGAAGCCCTGCGGGATCTTCCCTCTACTTTCGACACCACGCTGTCGTGCTGCCGGAATCGCGAGGGGAGAACTACAACCTCCACTGCCTGCTGGAACAAGGGAGAGGAAGGTCTTCATCGAGTACCAAACGTGTGACCGACTGCAGAAGCGCTACCGGAACGCAGCGCCGGAAGGATCGTCTACGCGATCTTGAGATCGGCAAGTGTACGACTACATCACCCACGAGAATCTGCTCTCGTTAACCGCTTTGGAATCTTCAAGGGTGAGTGCTTCTATCGACTCGTTGCTACAATCTAGTAGATAGATATTGGCTTGTTTGTGTGCATGCGGTAGAAATTTTTTGTTTTCCATGCTACGAACCCCTACAGTGGTATCAGAGCCGTGTCTATATGTAGATCTGTTGCACGAGTAGAACACAATGGTCATTGTGGGCGGTGGTGCTTTTATTATCAATTGCTTTTTGTGTACTTTTCATCTTGCGGTATGATGGGATGAAGCGGCCCGGGCTAACCTTACATGACATCGTTCATGAGACTTGCTCCACGCTCAACATGCAACTTGTATTGCATAAGTGGCTTTGCGGGTGTCTGTCTCTCCCTTCATAGTATAGATTCAATTTACAATGGGCACTTGATAGTTCAAACATCAACGTTGTGGTTCTTGTTCGTAAGTTAGAACGACACTTATTGAAAGCCCTAAACCACGTAAAATATGCAAAGAAAATTAGAGGCGCCTAACTTTGTTTTGCAGGGATGTGCTGTGATGTGATATGGCCATGATTGTGATTATATATGATGTATGCAATGTTCCTTATTGTAAGTTGACAACCGGCAGGAGCCATATGGTTGTCTTTTAAATTCCGTTAAGACCTGCGTGTCTATTCAAAGTAGTTGTAATAGTTGTAGATGGTGGACAACAACCATGAAACAGCGCCATTGACCTTGACGCCATACCAGTGATGATGGAGATCATGTTCGTGCTTGAAGATGGAGATCGGAAGCACAAGAAGAAAAGCCATATCATATCACATATTATGAATTGCATGTGATGTTAATCCTTTATGCATCTTGTATTGCTTAGTTTGCGACGGTAGCATTATAAGATGATCCCTCAAGCACAAAATTTCAAGTTTGAAAGTGTTCATCCTTAGTAAGCACTGTTGCTAAAGCTCGTTGTTTCGAAGCACCGTGTGATGATCGGTTGTGTTAGATTCTGCGAGTGTATACAACGTGAGCAAGCCAGATTTGCTCATGCGGAAGCTAAGGTTTGATCTTGACGAGCCTAGCATGTACAGACATGGTCTCGGAACACGGATCACCGAAAGGTAAAGCATGAGTCATATGTTAGATATGATGAACATGTTAATTGTTCGCCATTGAAGCTACATCAACTCTCGTGATGATTGGTTTTGATGTGGTGGATTTGGTTCGTGTGATCACTAAAACAATGTGAGGGATATTGTTTTGAGGAGTTCACCTAGATTAATTTAACTATTAATTAGAACTCAATTTGTCATAAACTTAGTCTAAACTATTGCAAATATGTTGTAGATCAATGGCGGCCCCTACCATCAATTTTAATGCGTTCCTAGAGAAATAAAAGTTGAAAAACAATGTAAGCAACTTCGCGGATTGGTTCCGCAATTTGAGGATTGTCCTCAATGCTGGTAATTTGACCTATGTGCTGGATGCACCGCTGGGTGACCCGCCTGCAGCTAATGCTATCGATGAGGTAAAGAATGTTTTCCTCGCTCGGAAGAATCAGTACTCCACAGTTCAGTGTGCTATCTTATATGGTTTGGAATCAGATCTTCAGAAAAGGTTTGAGAATCATGACCCACATGATATTGTCTGTGAACTCAAAATGATATTTGAGGCTCACGCGGCAATTGAGAGTTATGAGGCTTCTGAAAAGTTCTTTAACTGCAAGATGGAAGAGGGTAGGTCCGTCAGTGAGCACGTGCTTAAGATGTCTGGGCACGCAAGCAAGCTTCAAAGCTTGGAAATAGTGATTCCTAATGCTTTGGGGATTCACCATGTCTTCCAATCACTACCACCAAATTACAAGAACTTTGTGATGAACTACAATATGCAAAACATGGACAAGTCGTTTCCAGAACTCTTCTCCATGATGAAATCTGCAGAAGTGGAGATCAAGAAAGAGCACCAAGTGTTGTTGGTCAATAAGACCACCAAATTCAATAAGCAAGGCAAGTCTAAGAAAAAGGGAAACTTCAAGAAGGGCGGTAAGAAAGTTACCGCGCCGGCGAAGAAGACCAAGGCTGGGCCTAAGCCTGATACTGAGTGCTTTTACTGCAAGGGAGAAGATCACTGGAAGCGGAATTGCCCAAAGTACTTGGCGGATTTGAAGAATGGCAACATCAAGAAGAAAGGTATATCCGATATACATGTTATTGATGTGTATCTCACTAGTACTCGTAGTAGTGCCTGGGTATTTGATACTGGTTCGGTTGCTCATATTTGTAACTCGAAACAGGTACTGCAGAATAAACGGAAGCTAGCGAAGAACGAGGTGATGATGCACGTAGGAAATGGATCAAAGGTTGATGTGATCGCGGTCGGCACGCTACTTCTTCATCTACCATCGGGATTAGTTTTATACTTAAATAATTGTTATTTGGTGCCTGCGTTGAGCATGAACATTATATCTGGATCATGTTTATTGCGAGACGGTTACTTGTTTAAGTCCGAGAATAATGGTTGTTCGATTTATATGAGTAATATGTTTTATGCACATGCACCTTTGATAGATGGTCTATTCTTATTAAATCTCGATTGTGGAAATACACACATTAATAACATTGAAGCTAAACGTTTGAAATTGAGCAATAACTCGACCTATATGTGGCACTGTCATCTTGGTCATATTGGAGTGAAGCGTATGAAGAAACTCCATTCCGGTGGACTTCTTGAATCACTTGATTTCGAATCACTTGAAAGATGCGAAGCATGTCTGATGGGTAAAATGACTAAGAATCCATTTTCTGGTATGATGGAGCGAGCTACGGACTTATTGGAAATCATACATACCGATGTGTGTGGCCCAATGAGTGTAGCATCGCGCGGTGGTTATCGTTATGTTCTTACCTTCACGAATGACTTGAGTAGATATGGGTATATCTATTTCATGAAACATAAGTCCGAAACTTTCGAGAAGTTTAAGGAATTTCAAAGTGAGGTAGAGAATCAACATAACAAGAAGATTAAATTTCTATGATCTGATCGTGGAGGTGAATATCTAAGTTACGAGTTTGGCGAGCATTTGAAGAAACGCGGAATACTTTCACAATTGACACCGCCGGGAACACCACAGCGTAATGGTGTGTCCGGACATCGTAATCAAACTCTCTTAGATATGGTTCGTTCTATGATGTCACTTACAAATTTACCGCTATCGTTTTGGGGTTATGCATTAGAAATAGCCGCATTCACTTTAAATAGGGCACCATCTAAATCCGTTGAAACGACACCGTATGAATTGTGGTTTGGGAAGAAACCTAAATTGTCGTTCCTTAAAGTTTGGGGTTGCGAAGCTTATGTAAAGAAGTTACAGCCAGACAAGCTTGAACCCAAAGCGGAAAAATGCGTCTTCATAGGATACCTGAAGGAAACTATTGGGTATACCTTCTATCATAGATCCGAGGGCAAAATCTTCGTTGCCAAGAATGGATCCTTTCTAGAGAAGGAGTTTCTCTCGAAAGAAGTGACTGGAAGAAAAGTAGAACTCGACGAGGTTGTTGAACCTTCTCTCGAACTTGCGAGTAGCGTAGCACCGGAAGTATTTCCTGTGGTGCCTGCACCAATAAGAGAGGAAGCTAATGATGTTGATCATGAAACTTCGGTTGAAGTTACTACGGAACCTCGCAGGTCTACGAGAACTCGTAGCACTCCTGATTGGTATGATCCCGTTATGAGTGTCATGTTGGTGGACAACACCGATGACCCTGCGACATATGAGGAAGCGATGATGAGCCCAGATTCCAATAAATGGCAAGAAGCCATGAAATCCGAGATTGGATCCATGTACGAAAACCAAGTATGGACTTTGGTGGACTTACCGGATGGCCAGAAGGCTGTCGAGAACAAATGGATTTTCAAGAAGAAAACAGATGCTGATGGTAATGTTACTGTCTATAAGGCTTGACTTGTCGCAAAAGGGTTTCGAAAAATTCAAGGAGTTGACTACGATGACACTTCCTCACCAGTAGCGAAGCTAAAATCTGTGAGGATTATGTTAGTAATCGCTGCATATTATGATTATGAGATATGGCAGATGGATGTCAAAACGGCGTTCCTCAATGGAGACATTGATGAAGAGTTGTATATGTTGCAACCCAAAGGTTTTGTCGATCCTAAAGATGCTAACAAGAAATGCAAACTTCAACGGTCCATATATGGATTGAAGCAAGCATCCCGAAGTTGGAATCAATGTTTTGATAAGGTAATCAAAAGTTTTGGTTTTATACAAACTTATGGAGAAGCTTGTATTTACAAGAAAGTGAGTGGGAGCTCTGTAGCATTCTTAATACTATATGTAGATGACATATTGTTGATTGGGAATGATGTAGACCTTCTTAATAGTGTCAAGGATTATTTGAATAATAGTTTTTCAAAGAAAGATCTTGGTGAAGCAGCTTACATATTAGGCATAAAGATTTATAGAGATAGATTGAGATGCCTAATATCATTGTCACAGAGCACATATTTGGACAAAGTTCTAAAGAGGTTTGGAATGGAAGATAGCAAGAAAGGGTTCTTGCCCATGTTGCCCAATACGACCTTGAGTAAAACTCAAAGTCCTGCAACGGCAGAAGATAGAGAAAGGATGAGTAAGACTCCCTATGCCTCAGCCATAGGATCTCTTATTTATGCCATGCTATGTACTAGACCCGACATTGCATATGTTGTTAGTTTGACTAGCAGATATCAAAGTGATCCAGGAGTGGATCATTGGACAGCGGTCAAAAATATCCTTAAGTACTTGAGAAGAACTAAGGATATGGTTCTTTCTTATGGAGGTGATGAATAGCTCGTTGTTAATGGTAACACCGATGCTAGTTGGAACACCGATCCGGATGATTCTAAATCTCAATCTGGATACGTATTTACTTTGAATGGTGCAGCAGTTAGCTGGAGGAGTGCAAATCAAAGCGTTGTGGCAAGATCTTCAACTGAATTGGAATACATAGCTGCTTCGGAGGCTTCACAAGAGGCGATATGGATGAAGGAGTTCATTACAGAGCTCGGTGTGGTTCCAAGTGCGCTGGACCCAATGTCTATCTACTATGATAACATGGGCACCATAGCCAATGCGCAAGAACCAAGGTCAAACAAGAAGCTAAAGCACATCAAGCTACGTTTTCACGCTATTCGAGAGCATGTCCAAGATGGTGACATAAAGATTTACAAAGTACACACAGATCTGAATGTGGCGGATCCGTTGACTAAACCTCTCCCGAGGGCAAAACATGACCAGCACCAAACCGCCATGGGTGTTTGGTATATTACCATGTAATCTAGATTAGTTGACTCTAGTGCAAGTGGGAGACTGTTGGAGATATGCCCTAGAGGCAATAATAAAAGTGGTTATTATTATATCTTTGTGTTTATGATAAATGTTTACATTCATGCTATAATAGTATTAACCGGAAACATTAATACTTGTGTGATTTGTAAACTAAATTAGAGTCCCTGGTAAAGCCTCTTTATAATACTAGCTTGTTGATTAATAGATGATCGTGGTTTCTCGATCATGAACATTGAGATGTTATTAATAACAAGATCATATCATTAGGATAATGGTATGATGGACATACTCATATAGATAAGCGTAGCATTAAGATCAAGTCATTTCAATAGTTCGTTTTCTATAAGCTTTCTGATACATAGTAACCTAATTCCTTCTACCAGGAGATCATGTTAATCACCATCACCGGAAGGATGCTTTGATGACATCAAACACCACACCGTAACTGGGTGGCTATAAAGGTGGCATTGAGTGTTCGGAAAGTATGGGTTGAGGCACATGGATCAAGAGTGGGATTTGTCCATCCATATGACGGATATATATACTCTGGGCCCTCTCGGTGGAATGTCATCCAATTAGCTTGCAAGCATGTGACTGGCTCACAAGGGATCACATATCATGGGAACGAGAAAAGAGTACATATCAGTAACGAGGTTGAACTAGGTATGCAGAGATACCGACGATCAAAACCTCGGATAAGTAAACTATCGTGAGACAAAGGGAAATTGGTATCGTATGTTAGTGGTTCATTTGATCGCAAAGTAATCGTAGAAATATGTGGGAGCCATATGAATTTCCAGATTCCTCTATTGGTTATTGATTGGAGAAGTGTCTCGATCATGTCCGCATAATTCATGAACCGTAGGGAGACACACTTAAGGATTCGATGTTGTTTAGTTGATATGGAATGTTAGTAGGGATACCGAATGTTGTTCGGAGTCTCGGATTGGATCCGGGATATCACGAGGAGATCCGGAATGGTCCGGAGAATAAGATTCATATAATGAAAGTCCTATTTCGGAGTTCGGGAAAGTTTTCGATGTTTTCATCGGAGAGGTTCTAGAAGGTTCACCGGTCCGGAAGGAGAATGATCCATGAATGTGTCATGGGTAAGTGGAATGATTGGATCATATCCTAGGTCACATGGTGTGTGCATTTGTAAGAGAGAATTAAAGCTCTAAATTGAAAGTCAAACGGGAGTTTGAAAAGTCAAACTGGAACAATGGTTTCCTAGTGGGAGAAGAAACAAGTCCTTCTCTCAATCCAACTTGGGTTTGGGTTTGGATTCAAACCCACCCCTCCCAAGGCTGCCCCCCTCCCAAAGACAGAAGCCCTATCCCCTGTCCCCGTACACGAGCCGCCGTCGCCGACCCGCCGCCGCGCCGCCGTCGGTCTGTCGCCGCCGCCCTAGCCGCCGCTGACACCTCCTCCTCCTGGAATTCTAAACCCTAGATCTCCGGGAAACCCTAATCCACCATAACTCGCACCGGCTTAGGCGAAGCCCTGCGGGATCTTCCCTCTACTTCCGACACCATGCCTTCGTGCTGCCGGAATCACGAGGGGAGAACTACAACCTCCGCTGCCTGCTGGAACAAGGGAGAGGAAGGTCTTCATCGAGTACCGAACGTGTGATCGACTGCGGAACCGCTGCCAGAACGCAGCGCCGGAAGGATCGTCTACGCGATCTTGAGATCGGCAAGTGTACGACTACATCACCCACGAGAATCTGCTCTCATTAACCGCTTTGGAATCTTCAAGGGTGAGTGCTTCTATCGACTCGTTGCTACAATCTAGTAGATAGATCTTGGCTTGTTTATGTGCATGCGGTAGAATATTTTTGTTTTCCATGCTACGAACCCCTACATTATGTATCTTAATTTTTAGTCGTGCTTTATGTAACTTACTATTAGTTGCGTTATGTACTTTAATTCCAGTTCTATCGTAATAAAAAATTTCTTCTCGTCCATTATTTCCCGCCCTTTTCTTCCCGCCCTTTTCCTCCAGCTCATTCTGGAGGAAACAATGCCTGTTGTTCGACAAAGTTTGACAATAGTTTAAAACGGGCATAAAAAATTAAAAAATGATCGAAACAATGCGAAACCTTCGTGTGGTGTTATATTATGTGACATAGTTAGAAGGAAAAATATCAAACTTGGTATATTGATTATGTCTCAAAAAAACCTTCACAAAATGACCTATCTCATTCGAGGTTTCTTGGCTTTCGGGTCAAATGACCAATGTTATAGCTAGAATGAAGGCATAGTTTGTGATCATGTGGCCGTATTGTGCATACATGTGCATCATGGGATGGCAAACAATGTTGCAAGAGGAAGTTTTCCTTTTTGTCGCACCAAAAAGGCATTTTCCATTTTCCGAGCATAAAAAACGGACAGTTTTGTGAAGCAACCACCAAATAGCTAATTCAAAATACTACCACCAAATTTTACAAAAATACTAGACCACCTTATATGGACAATGAACCAACAGGGGGATCTGAAACCTTTCTATCCACCTCTGGTGAAAAAGACAAATTCCTGCCGAATCGGTAGGAAGTGGGTCAGATATGAACTACATGTACATGATACAATGCTCATGTTTTTTACAAAAATCATTTTTAGGTTCACAATATGTTATTTTATTAAAAATCCAATGCAAGTTTAGCGAGGCTTGGCCCCGAGCTAAGAATCTTCATGCCCGTTGTTCGACAAAGTTTGACGATAGTTTAAAACGGACATAAAAAATTAAAAAACGATCGAAACAATGCGAAACCTTCGCGTGGTGTTATATTATGTGATATAGTTAGAAGTAAAAATATCAAACTTGGTATATTGATTATGTCTCAAAAAAGTTTCACAAAATGACCTTTCTCATTCGAGGTTTCTTGGCTTTCGGGTCAAATGACCAATCTTAGGGCTAGAATCAAGGCATAGTTTGTGATAATGTGGCCATATTGTGCATACATGTGCATCATGGGATGGCAAACAATGTTGCAAGAAGAAGTTTTCCTTTTGTCGCACCAAAAAGGCATTTTCCATTTTCCGAGCATAAAAAACGGACGGTTTTGTGAAACAACCACCAAATGGCTAATTCAAAATACTACCACCACATTTTATAAAAATACTAGACCACCTTATATGGACAATGTACCACATTTTCATGTTGAAAGTTTTGTCAGATTCCAAATTATACAAAAGATGCTAAATTTAAATATCCAAACAATTCAAAAATGATATGATTTGATCTAATAAAATAGGGTTAGATTCCTTTTCATATGCTTAATATTTCTTATGTTCAAAGTTTTAGGGTTTGACTATTTTATTTTTGTCTTAATTGAATAATCAAAATTTATATGTAAGTGTTTTAATCATTTTGAATATTTTCATCTACGGTAAATATAAAATGTTTTTATATGAATGGATAGATCTTATTTTTCTGAAAATTATGATATATTATTCATATTTTTCTGAGTTTAAATGAAAAAGATATGAATTTTCTACATTCTATCCTATTTTTTGAATTAAAAATGCCCCCACACCTTTAATGTATGAAATAAATGTCCTCCCTTTAACACCGGTTCCAGCCACAAACCGGTGCTAAAGTGGGAGGGGGCTGCGCACGAAACGAAATCCCTAGCCCCCTTTAACACCGGTTCATGGCTGGAACCGGTGTTAAAGGGGGGAGAGGCGCGCGAAACGAATTCCCCCTAGCCAGATCAAGCGCGCGTAGAGCAAGAAAGCAGAGGAGCCGTCGTTGCCGTCGCCGTCCACGCCCTCGCCGTTGCTGTCGTCGCTGTCCCGCGAGAGCGCGTCGCCGGGCCGTGACGTCGACGTTCCACTGGCCGCCCTCGTCGTCCATGCCGCGACTGCCGCCACCGGCCGGCTGCCTCGACCCCGCGCCTCTCTCCGCACGCACCTCCTCCCCGCACCTCTCCCGCGGCACTGGCGGCCATCGCCTACGCCCCTCTCTCTATCGCCGACCGCCACCGTACCACACCGATCTCCTCCCTCGGCACCGGCAGCCACCGCCTCTATTCTTCCGCCACCCCCACAGCCACCGCGTGCCACCGCGTGCGGCACCACCGGCTAGCAGCTTCCCCGCCACCACCACAGCCACCGCCACCGTCACCGACTGGGCCACCCACTTCGGCCTCCTCTAGGTAATTAATTAGTTGGTTTTTATATTAATTAGTATTTCTATATTAGGTAATTAGGTTGTAATTTTGATAGGTGTATATAGTTGATAGAAATAATATTGGTATAGTTGATAAATATAGTTGATAGAAATTAATTTGTGTGTGTATGTGTATATATGTATATATTTGTATGTGTATGTGTATATATGTATATATTTTTTGTATGTGTATGTGTGTATATATTTATATATTTTTTGTATGTGTATGTGTATGGTGAGGAGCAGGACGATTGCATGTGGTTGGCTTAGGGCTCACTTTTTCAATCGGTTTGCACTTGACCGATTACTTTTCCAATGTCGTGGACCCTGACCTCCTCTTCCCTCGCTGAGCCTACACACGTGTCGAGGGTGAGTCTCCCATTTTAGGTAGCCCACGTCGTGCTGGTTCGAACGCACACCCCCACGCATCCCAGCCCCGCTCTCGCCCTAGCGCCGCCAGCCACCGCTCTAGTACACCTCTCGTTGTCAATATAGCATTAGGGTTTCTCCGAATCCGAGGTTTCTCCGAATGTATCCTCTCATATGAATCCAGGGTTTCTCCGAATTAGGGTTTGGAATGACCAAGCATGTATCAGGATTACATTTCAATACTTTTAACCTATCATATCATCATCCTTGCTTGAGCATTTCAATAGATGTATTACTGATATTTGTGTGATAATATTATTGTTTTAGAAACTATGGATCCACTCAGTAGAAACCTTGAAGAGGAAGAAATAATGGAGAACATGATCCATAAGGACACCTCACAATATTTGAACTTGGAGGGACATGATGACAGCTCAAGTAGTCATGGAGAAGATGACGACTCCGGTGACCGCACTTTAGTGATTACAAAGTCCGTCGAGGTATATGCATAGATTAAGCCTCTGCTGACTTGCACCAATTGATTTGTATATATGTACATGTATTAATTAACGCTTCTTTCTTCTTTTAGCCCTCCGGATTGACCAGCCAGCAACAATCTTCTTCTATGAAAAAGAGCAAGCGAGGCGCGAGCCATCGGTTGAAAGATCGTGCAAAGTTCATGATCGAAGCAGTCCGTGTTGATGGCAGACCGATGGAGCCCAAGAAGGCCGCAGACAAATTTATACGTCAGGCTGGAGTTCTTGTTAGGGACCAAATCCAAATCACAATTGAATATTGGAATAAGCCAAAGAAGGGCGACGATACCTTTGTCGATGAAAGATCCAAAGAAACGCTTTGGACTTTGCTGTTGGTAAATTTCACCCAACCGCCAGAGGAGGACGAAAATAAACTAGTTATAAAGGAAAAGGTCAAAGAGTGGACTCTAAAGAAGATGGCTGACGCTTTCCGCAACTGGAAGACAAAATTGAACAAATTTGTGAAAGCTCGCGAGACTCCAGATTTCGAAGACCTATATTATGCGAAGATAAGACCTCACTGGCCCGAATTTGTGGCGTACAAGGAAGGTGCTATAGCTACAAAGAGGTCAGAAACCAATACGTTAAATGCCCAGAAGAAGGAATATCACCAAGGACAGGGTCAGGTGGCTACATATCTCAGAGGCCTAAGTGGGAGGAAGCTGAGAAGGCCTGCGCGCTAGAGGGATCACACCCCAGACACATGGGTGGGACCTACGTGCAAAGACTTGGTTCTAAGGAATCGGGGCAAGGTTGGACCCAGAAACGGGATTGTGTATCTTCCCAACAATTCTTGCCAAACCCGTCACTGAGCTCATCACGGCATACGAGGAAACAGCCACCAGGACCTTCCATCCTGACAGAAAGAATGACCAGCTGACATGCGCCATCGATAAAAAAGAACACCCTCGACTTGCACGAGGCACAGGGGGTATGACGTGGAAGGATGGGTTTGCCGAGTGGGGCGACTCTTACAGATGGCGCAGTAGAAAAGAAAAAGAGCATACAGACCGGATGACACAGATAGAACATGCACTTGTGGCGCTATAGTCGCAAGTGAATGAACAAAAGAGCCAGCAAGCTACCAGCCCATCTCAGCGGCATGAAGAGCATGCATTGGAAGCTGCCGGCGGCCCAGACTCTGCGTGGAAAAGCAGCATGGCTTCCACGGATAACATGCAGCCCACGCTTGAAATGGCGGGTCCTCGATACCCCGTGGATGATATCATGGAGAGCGAACACGCTGAGCTGCATGTGAGATTAATGGTCTTATCCATTAAGGTGGCGGTCGGCTATGCCTTACCTCCTGTAGCTGGTGGATCTTACCACTGCCGACCGATTCCAGATGGCTATGCTATTGTCGGGGTGGATGAGGTTGTGAAGGAATATGAGGAAGCACAGCTTGACCATGCTACAGGTGAAGGGGAAACTCAACTCAAATTTGCAGTGAAAACAACCATTCTTTGGAAGAAGGAACACATCATGCTTCCAAATTGGAGGCCACTGGCACCCCCGCCGTCTCCGCAGCGTCAGCAGTCTGAGCCGCCTCAGCCGTCTCCAAGTCATCAGAATTCTCCCCTGTCGTCTTCGGCGCTTCAGCCATCTCCTGCGCGGCAGCCATCTCCTGCGCGCCAGCTATCTCCTGCGCGGCAGCCATCTTTGGCGCGCCAGCCATCTCCTGCACGTCAGCCATCTCCTACGCGTCAGCGTAAGCGGAAGAGCACTGCCACGAAGAGCATCACTAGCACTGCCATGAAAAAATCCGCAGGAAACAGTACGCCAAAGAGTTCAAGAAACTACGTCCCGCAGCCTTCCGCCAAGCCATTGCCGGTATTACCGTGAAATCGCAGCGACGAGGAGACCAAGAGGATCTCAGAAGAAGAGGTCAAGAAATTCTTTGCACCTAGACGGGCCGAGCCAAAGGAGAAACTAGATCTGGCGGTGGTGGAGAAGTTTTACAATAATATTTTGAAACCTGAAACCCCACTTGTGCCGGACTACGAGCGCCAGATTATGAAGGGGGATGCAAGGCGGAGGGAGTCTAAAAGTAGCAGTCGTGCGGCACCCCAGAAAACAGTTCCCATGCTCGGAGAGAAGGAAAACCAATTGTGCGCCCCGCTCCAATTGTTCGACACACGGATAGCTCCTCCTGTAAATGATTACGAGGAAGAGCTACAAAGAAAGACCAATAAGATGGGGATGACTTACATTGCATACTTGAACATCATGGGACACAACTTGCCCAAATGCGATGTCAACCCCATACAACCATGGAAGTATAGGAAGAATCTCGTCAAGAAAGAGGAGCTCAAGAATCTACCAACAAAGATGCGAAGATTGCATAAGTGGTACCTTGATTTCTGCAAAACGAGAAAGAAAGAATGGATCACGACGCATATAAGAGATCAGATTTTCTTGTGCGAAGACGACGAGATCAGCTTCAACATTCAAGACTTGCATTTTCTATTCAATCAGAAGGAACTCGACAAAGCCGCCATCAGCCTTTATTGTGTGTAAGTACAATTTCTGTAATTTCTATCTCATCTCATTCAATTCATTAATTGCATGTATATATATGCTCACCATATATGTATATACTATTATGCAGGAAAAAGGTTATGGAATGCATGAAAGGATGCCCTTTTGACATTGGGTTCATTGACCCAAATAGAGTTCATGAACAAGTGGTAAAAAACAAACTCGGGCAAACAGAAGATTTCTTGCTAACGTTTTTACTGAGACAACAAACCAAAAGGGAAATACTATTGCCTTACAACTTCTCGTGAGTGTTACCCTCTCTTATACATATTTTATTTTGGCTTACTCGATGTTAAGTGTAACTGATGATGAGTTATGCGTGCGTAGGTTCCACTTTATTCTGCTAGTCATTCAAGTTGACTCAGGAAAATTCCTTGTCATGGACTCGTTACGAAAAGACCAAGAGCTATGGGCAGACTTTAAAGAGATGCTAGAGGTAATTTCAATCATATTATCGCACTAGATCCGCAACTTTCATGACAACAAGTAATTAATTACTCCTTTACCCATTTTCTTTGCCGGACAGGGTTTGGAAAAGGTTCACGGGCGGGGCCGTGGGTGAATGGTCAGAAGAACTAAAATTTGTAGACCAAAATGTAAGTCATACTAGTCAGCTAGGTCTGCGTATCTCTTTGATTCTGCTTCCAATTCCATTATATCATGCTTTATTGATTATTATTTTGATTAAACTCTCTATTCTCGTGAAGTGCGCGCATCAGGGACCCGGCAATAACTTATGTGGATACTATGTTTGCGAGTTCATTCGCAACACGATATGTGCGACGGGCCAGGCCGCAGTAGAACAACTTAAAGTAAGTAAACAAAGTACACAACATTACTTTATTACCATCAGTTGTGTTAATTTTTATTCTTATATATATATATATTGACCCCATTCTTTCTTCATATATATTTAGATCGAACGGATGCGGGACCAACTCCTACCATTTGACCACATACGAGCCATTCAAGAGGAATTGGCGGGGTTCATACTTGATAAGGTCGTCACGCATGGCGGAGAACTCTTTAGATATCCACCAAAATAAACGTGTACGGAGATGTTATATTGTATATATGCTTAAACGTGTTTGTCTTGTACTTGATGCTTCAACGTGTACGGAGAATACCACAATGACGATGTTTGTGTATAATAATAGTTGCTTAATTATTCATGTACTCGTATGTACCGACGATATATGTGTATACCTCTCCCGATCAATTCCCCTCCCCCGCTCCGCCGCGCCGCAGAAATCCACCCAGAACGGGGCGGCGGCAGAACTCTGCCGCGGCAGAGATTTATGCCGTTTTCCTTCTGCGGCAGTGAACCTTTAACACCGGTTCGTGCTACGAACCGATGTTGGAGGAGGGGGGGCTGAGCGCTGCGGCAGGTCCACGTGCGCAACCCTTTATCAGCGGTTCGTATAAGACCCGCTATTAAAAGGGGGCTCTAACACCGAACCCCCAACAACGGTCGAAACCGCTGTTAGAGAGTCTACTGAACCGCTGTTAGAGGTTGTGTTGTGCACTAGTGACATGACTGGTTTATGATCCACAGGTATGCGTTCTACGCCCTCCGCTTCCATCAACAATGGAGATAACCCTACAAAGTTTGCCATGCTTATTTTCTATCGGTCCATATTTTTTGTTGCAGGTTTTAGCACGCAGGGAAGCTCGACTAAGATGAGCAGCTCCGGGGGGACATGGTGAGGCCGGAAGTGTCATGCTCCCTCCGTTTCAGGGCTTAAGGCGTCCTCGTTTTGCGTGTTTTTTCTTTGACCAAGAATTACTCTAAATACGTAAAGATTTTGATATAAAACTAGTATCACTGGAAAGTATTTTTCAATACGAATCCAACGGTACTAATTATGTATAATATAATCAAGATTTTGTTGCTCAATTCTTTTGGTCAAACTTTGCTTTGGAAAGCGTGTGCGCCTTTAAGCCTTGAAACGGAGGTAGTACATAGAAAGAAGCGCCAATGAAGTCGTGGAAGCGGCGAAGAACAGCAAGCAATCAGCCTACGCGAACTTGCATCTTTTCTGCGCGCACAACAACATCGTTAAGCTTTTTACAGAATAGCAGAAGAAGCTCGCCCAATCTACTATTTCTATCATTCGCCAAACCGGTGCATGCAATCCAGTTCGACAGACAGTTCATGGTGTGGATAATGCCCAAAGTAGACACCATGTCGACTATTAGCCAAACTGCCGGTAGGATGACGTTGCCATAGTTTTCAGAGCATGAGCCACTCGTATTCCCCATGGCGCTCTAGTCAAACTAACGGACCATTTCTTTAGTGCGGGAGAAGGACGCCTGTGGTGGTGCCGCCGAGATGAAGCTACTGGCATGGCTGACAGTAAGGGTGTGCAAAAAAAGAAACCGGCCAAACCAGCCAAACTGGCTAGTTGCATTCTATTCATTTTTCTTCACAAATGAAATTTAAACTCAGAAGTTGGTACAAAAATTTTAACTAGTCCAAACCAGCTAAATCAGTCGAACCAGTTTTGCACGGGCTTAGCTGACAGACATGCCCCAGCTACACCTGCAAGGGCTGTTTTTTTTTTCACGGCAAACAAATGCGACAGCTGCAGTTAAGCCTGTGCATCAACGGGTTAAACTGGTTTAGCTGGTTTATCGACACCGCCAAAATATCTGCAGTTTTGAACGGACTGGGATGGTTTTGACGGGCTGATGGCACGCATATGACATATTCGCGGGTTGGGTCGGGACGGTTCCACAGTTTTGTCGGTTTGGCACCGATGAACGATTGACCGATAAACATGAGCCTGGAATGACCTGGCGACCTGCTGAAAAGGACATGCTGCCCGCTCCAATGATTGCGGCTCCGCCGAATCGCCTGAGCATGTGGAGAACCAGGACCGTCAAGTTCGCGTGAGAAACAAAGGACTCCGCCCCTTCGAGCTTCTGCTCCGCCCGCCGCCCGCCAACCAACGACCTGGAGCTCTACCTCCTAACTCCTCACTACCAGGTCGAGGCTGCTGAAGTCGACCTAGCCCTCCATCAGCAGTGCGAGCCCGTCGTAAAGGCCAGAACCGGCCGCTGCCGCCGGGCCGCCGAGCACAAAATCACGCGTATCTCTACGTTCCGCCTCCAGTGCTACCTCGCCACCGCTGCAGACGAGTACATGGGTTCGTACGGTTTCCCTGGTTCTAGCGGTGTCAACCCAGCTGACCACAATTGATTTGCGGGTTCAGTCTACAAACTGGACAAACCGGGAAAAACCGTCCTCACGGTGTGGTACGGTCTGGGTTCGCGGTTTAGGTGGTTTCAAACCAAACTATGCCTAGGATTAGGTGCAGTGTTCCCCAATGGTCGGCTTCGATGGATAGGAGCAGGCGGTACATACTTGTACCAGCCTCCACATTTCTTGCACCGGGATGGTGGCAGTGGTAAACCATTTTTTGTTATCTCCCACGGCAGGGCAGATCGGAAGTTTCTCTTTCACCCAACACAGGGGAACTAGTCAAGGTCCGTGACTTCTAGTCGACTGTTAATTAAGCCGTTACACATGATTATTTTCAACCATTCGTTTGCTGAGCCAATGAAATGACACCAACGCAACACCAATATCAAAATACAAGAGACCGTCACACTAGTACATTCATTTCCATGAGCTAGATGAACACGTCGAATTGGCAGAGAAATGCATTTCGTTCACAAAATGAAGGAAAATAAAACAAGTTTCGTATTCTCATTTTCGACTTCCCTCTGGCTAAGCTAGGAAGGAAAACCAGTCATAAAGGAAAGACATAGAGCGCCCCTGCGGGAGGCGATAAAAATCGAGTTGTACCACGGATAACGGTGTGACCAATTCAACTGGGTTAACGAGCGAGCTGAGCATGGCGCAAGAAAAGTAACTCCCACACTGTAAAAATGGTTGCGGCCGCCCGACACACCGCTGCAACTGCCCACTGAATATAGTGCATGGACACCGCACGTAACACATGTTATAATTGCGACAAGAAGATAACGAAGAACGAAAACGAAAAACACAGCAAGGGGACACAGATTTAACGTGAAAAACCTCTCCAACAAAGAGAGGAAAAAACCACGAGCGCCAGCCAGCGAAACTTCACTATATCGAGGAGTGTTTACAAACGCCGGGGATTTCACAGATGCAACTCATCCCAACCGGCGGCTTACAAGGGGTTTATATATCGGTGGAAACCTAGGTCTTCGACGATCCGTACCGTACCGCGGGGGGCTGTCGCCCCCTGCACCCCCCACAGGCGTCCCCGTTGGGCACGGTGTGGGCCAACTTCAGACTCGTTACACTCGGCCCAAGCCTCCCGGCGACGGGCCTCGCTCCACTCGTCAGAAGTTGGCCTATACTTTGTAGAATTTGGATCAACATATAACAAACTCCACCTTGAGACAAATTCCTCCTTGTAGCATCAACAGCAACCATCTCCTTGAACAAACAAAGCAGATACTTTTGGCGCCAATAGCCACTTGGGCTAATCAGTTAAACCAACTAAGTTCGACCAAAGCTCAAACTTAGCAACAGGAACAGGTTTAGTCATCATATCAGCAGGATTATCATGAGTGCTGATCTTGCATACCTTTAATTTACCTTGAGCAACAATGTCTCTAACAAAATGGTACTTGACATCAATGTGCTTAGTTCTCTCATGGAACATCTGATCTTTTGTAAGGTATATGGCACTTTGACTGTCACAAAACAAAGTAATGCAAGAATCATCTTCACAAAGCTCAACAAACAAACCTTTCAACCAAACAGATTCTTTGCAAGCTTCAGCAATAGCCATGTATTCAGTTTCAGTAGTAGATTGTGCAACAACAGCCTGCAAAGTAGCCTTCCAGCTAACAGCACAACCACCAATATTAAACACATAACCTGTGAGGGATCTTCTCTTATCCCAATCGGCAGCAAAATCTGAATCCACATAGCCAACGAGTCCCTCACCGGTCCTGCCAAACTTCAAACAAGCATTGGAAGTGCCAAGAAGGTACCTGAAAACCCACTGAACAGCCTTCCAATGTTCTTTACCAGGATTAGCCATGTATCTACTTATCAAACTCATAGCATATGATAAATTAGGACGAGAACAAACCATGGCATACATCAAAGAACCAACAGCACTAGAATATGACACCTTTGACATGTACTCAAACTCTTCATCAGTAGTAGGACATTGAGAAACTGACAATTTAAAATGAGGAGCAATAGGAGTACTAACTGAGTTGGCACCATCCATATTAAAACGATGAAGAACTTTCTTAATGTAACTTTGCTGACTAAGAAATAACAAACCAGATTTTCTATCTCGGGTAATCTCCATACCTAAGATCTTCTTAGCAGCACCAAGATCCTTCATCTCAAACTCACTACTTAGGTGTGCCTTCAAAGTAGTGATTTCTTTCATGCCCTTGGCAGCAATTAACATATCATCAACATATAGCAGCAAGTATATAGGTGACCCATCAACAAACTTGATATAAACAAAACTATCATATTTAGACCTCTCAAAACCATGTGAGATCATAAATGAATCAAACCTTTTATACCACTGTCTTGGAGATTGCTTTAAGCCATAAAGAGACTTATTTAATTTGCACACAAAATCCTCTTTACCAGGCACTATGAACCCTTCTGGTTGGTCCATGTATATTTCCTCATCAAGCTCTCCATGCAGAAAAGCAGTCTTGACATCTAACTGCTCAAGCTCAAGATCACGCATAGCCACAATACTAAAGAAAGTACGAATGGAACTATGCTTCACAACTGGAGAGAACACATCATTGTAATCAATACCTGGAATCTGGCTGAACCCTTTTGCTACTAACCTTGCCTTGTACCTTGAAGGCTCTTTGGGAGATAGACCTTCCTTTTTCTTGAAGATCCACTTGCAGCGGACCGCCTTCTTTTGTTTAGGCAAGCGCACAACATCCCATGTGCCATTTTTCTCAAGCGATTGCATCTCTTCTTGCATAGCAGAAACCCACTTCTCGCGGTCAACGGATGCAATGGCTTCATTATATGTAGCAGGTTCAGAATCGTTCTCCACCTGTTCAGCACAACTCAAAGCATAATGTACAAGATTGCACTCTTCAATTAAACGAGGACGAGGACCATAGTTACGCCTTGGTCTATCAGCAGCAATGGACTCATGTGGCTGCTGCAAAACAGTAGGTGAGTGCTGAACAACAATATCATCAATGTTTTCCTCATGTGTATCTTCAACGATAGCATCATTATCAACAGTTTTCTGCAGGTTCTCCACCTGCACATTAACTCTCTCCTCTCCAACAGCAACAGGAGAGGTATCTGATGGCAAGCTATCATGATACATAACGGACTCATTGAAAACAACGTTTCTACTTAGCAAAATCTTTTTAGTTTCAGGATTCCATAGTTTATATGCTTTAACTCCTGAACCATAACCAAGGAATATGCACTTAACAGCCCTAGGCTCTAACTTTCCATTATCAACATGAGCATATGCAGTGCCGCCAAAAACTCTCAACTGTGAATAATCAACAGGCGAACCTGACCATACCTCAATGGGAGTTTTCTTCTCAAGTGGAATAGAAGGTGACCTGTTGATGAGGTAACACGCTGTGTTGGCTGCTTCAGCCCAGAAACGCCTATGCATACCTGCATTAGACAACATACAACGAGCCCTCGAGATGATGGTTCTGTTCATGCACTCTGCCACGCCATTCTGCTGAGGAGTATATGGGATGGTGTGATGCCTGATCATGCCATCGTTACTGCAAAACTCCTCAAACTCATTAGAACAGAATTCCATACCATTGTCAGTACGTAGTACCTTTACCTTCTTCTCAGTCTGTTTTTCAACCATAACTTTCCACTTCTTAAAAGCATCAAAAACATCAGATTTATGCTTCAGAAAATAAGGCCACACTTTTATTGAGTAATCATCAATAATAGTAAGCATATAATTAGCACCACCAATAGAAGTCTTACGGGACGGACCCCATACATCAGCATGCACATAATCTAATATGCCTTTGGTGGTATGAACGGAAGCATTGAATTTAACTCTTTTATGCTTACCAAAGATGCAGTGCTCACAGAACTCAAACTTACTCAAGTTGCAACCATCAATCAGCTCTCTCTTGACCAACTCTGCCATGCCTTGTTCGCTCATATGCCCAAGACGCATATGCCATAGATGTGTTTTACCACAATCATCAGAATCATTAGAAGCAACAGCAGCAGCAATACCAGGCAAAGTGCTACCTCTAAGAACATATAATTTAGCAGAATTCATATCACCTATCATGTGAATAAGAGAACCTTTTGATACCTTCAGAACTCGATGCCCACCGGCATACTTGTATCCATCAACGTCCATGGTACTCAGGGAGATCAAATTTCTGGCCATGCTTGGTATGTGCTTCACCTCACTCAACGTGCGTGTCACGCCATCATGTGTCCTAATCTTAACAGATCCAACACCAACGATATGGCATGGGTTGTCATTCCCCACACGCACAAAATCTCCAGTCTGCACAGACTCATATGAACTGAACCAATCTTTGTTACAGCAAATATGAAACGAACATACAGTATCAAGTATCCATTCATCATCACGAGAAGCACAAGCAGCAAAAACAGCTAAGCATTCACCATCAGAACTATCAGAAACAACAGCAGCCTTACTAGAACCTTCAGTCCTATCTTTCGGTTGGTAAGTTCCGTTTCTTTTCTCCTTATTCTGCAACTTCCAACAATCATCAATAACATGATTAGATTTCTTACAATACCTACATAATTTATCCTTTCCCTTAGACTTTGAACGACTTCTACCGTCCTTGCTCTTATCTCTGTTGCCATAGTTGTTGTACCTCTGCTCGGTCCTGCCACGAACCTGCAGAGCCTCATCCTTGGATGACGTCCCATCTGACCCTACCATAGTTTTCATCTTTTCCCTCTGTTTGAGGGCGTCATGTACTTCGGCAAGGGTTAGTTCATCACGGCTCAACAATATTGTATCACGAAAGTGTGTATAGGAACTAGGCAACGAGCATAAGAGTAGAAGAGTTAAATCCTCATCATCATATTTTACCTCCATAGACTGCAAGTCTGAAACAATCTCTTTAAAAACAGATATGTGATTCATTACCGATCCACCTTCTTGTAGTCTGTGCGAGATCAACTTCATCTTCACGTTCATCTTACTGGTTAGATCCTTTGACACACAGATCGTTTCCAGTTTTTCCCATAGGGCAGCAGCATATTTCATCTCTAGTACTTCCTACAAAATATTATTGGACATATGAAGTTGAATCAAATACAAAGCCTTACGGTCCTTCCGCTTCTCTTCGGCGGACCAGGTATTAGCATCCTTTTCACCGAATCCATCCAGTGCTTCATCCAGATCAGAAGTTTGGGCGAGAATCGCCCGCATCTTTACCTGCCATAAGGAGAATCTTGTGGTGTAGTCCAGCTGTGGTAGATCGAACTTCAATAATGACATGTCGCAAACCCTAGATTATAACCTGGGGTTCTGATACCACTTGTTACAATTGCGACAAGAAGATAACGAAAATGAAAAACACAGCAAGGGGACACAGATTTAGCGTGGAAAAACCTCTCCAAATAAGGTGGATCGGTAACCCATGCGGCCAGCGTCGTAACGCGTCGTAACTCGTAAGCTGAGCCTTTTTGATCTCCTGCTCGCGTGACGCGTTGTACCCAGTTTTCAGGGCCTTGCTCGTTTCTCGTGGGTAGCATATGTATACCCGTATATATATACTCCCATTTGAACATGTTAAAGTTTACTAAATTTGACCAACTTTATAGATAAATAAAGCAACATATATTACATCAAATTAACATATTATGAAACTAAATTTAAAAATATATCTATTGGTAATAATTTAGAGTCATAAGTACCACTAAGTTTTTTTATAAAAATTAGTCAAACGTTATTAACTTTGACTTAGAACAAGGCTAGAAATACATTTATTTGTGAACAAAGGGGGTAGTGAGTATAAATTTTTGGGCCCCCTCTGGCCGTGGGCCCCTGGCCGATGCCAGGGTCGCCATCCCTCAGCGCCCGCCCTGACTATGGGTGACATCAGAAACATAAACACCATGGACAGCCTCGCATGGATACCCCAAAAGAGAATAGCCATAGTACATGCCACACGAAAAGAATGTAACCACACTAAAGAAACACCACACCGTGACAGCAGCGGCGTATCTAGTGGGGCTTCTTCCATGGATGCCATGACACCCCCTAAAAAATGCATATTCTTTAGATCTTTTAGTAATTAGTCTAATTCTTTGTGTTTAAAACATACTTATACATGATATTTAAACTATAAAATTGAGCTTGACACCCCCCTCTCTATAATCCTACATCCGCCACTGCGTGGCACCACACAAGCTGGTTTTGTCGTATGGGTTAGGAACAAAAGCAAACAACCATAGGAAAATACATGTCATAGAGCGAACGACGGTGGTGGCCTCTCGTGGCAAAAGCAATGCTCCTGTATACATGCACGGGATGGGGTGACGGTTTGAGACGATAAAATCATGCACCGTCACTTGATGTGTGGTCTCTATTCACTACATCAAGACCACATCCAACGATTCCTACCGAGAATGTGTAGATAGCCGTGCACTTATATATATATATATACCTCTGCTATTCAAGAACCAGTTTCTGAATAACTATTTAGGAACCCCATCCTAACTTCCCGGGTAACAGGTGTTAACTTCCGTTCTGTACCTTCGCAGACGTTATTTTTCACGTAAAATGTTGGTTCGTGCGTATTTTTAACGGGTTGCTTGGGCTCGTATCGTGCGGGGCCGTGTCCGGATGGTTGTTTTAACGTGGTCTGGTTGGGTGCCATAACTCCCCTTCCCGACATCTTCTCTTCCCACCCCGCTCATAACTCCCCTTCTTGACATATTCTCTTCCCACCCCGCACTAACCGCTCGCAGTCACGATTTTCGGCAGCCGCCGTTGCCCCGTAGAAATCAGCCACTATCTCTTCTCGCTCCATCATTTCCTCACCCGCGTGGTACCCCTCGCGCTCCTCCCCGTACTCGCAGGCGCTTCCGGTGCTCGGATTTTTCCAGATGTCTAGGGTTTTTGGGCGGAGGCGGAGCAGTTGCCGGCGTTTCCTCCACCGGCGCCATTGACGGCTTGTGTTTATCGGTGGAGGACCGACGTGCTGCGTATTCTCTTGCTCTTATCTAGAGGTTGGTTAGTTCACCGAAACCTATTCCATATCCTCTCTATCATGATTTGGTTTTTTGGGTCGCGGATGCTTTACTGAGATCCCCAAATTCGATGTCTGTGTAGGGAGAAATCTCCTGCTAGTTGTGTGTTAGTTGATTTCTATGGATGATTCTCGTTATCCAGGATAAAGAGGTTTGTTTAATTTCATTACTAAGTTTCTTTCGATTTTGTAGTTAATTTCGTCTGTGTATGATGTTAACTCCTGCTGTTTTTCCATTATTTTTGTTTCTGCTGATGTTAAAATGATGCTAACTATAGCCTAAAAATATCCTGCTAGTTGATGTTAGTTGATTTATGCTAGTTGTATGATGTTAGTTGAACCTAACTTCTGTTAAGAGGGTGTTAACTCCCCTGTTTTGTCTGAACTTTCCAATTGTTTGAAGTTAACTTCTAGTATATTATGATGCTATAATAAATTATAGGGTTCATTGTCGTATATCTCGTGCTGTTTTTTGATTTTTTTTTTGTTCTGCTGATGTTAAAATGATGCTAACTTCAGCCTAAAAATATCCTGCTAGTTGATGTTAGTTGATTTATGCTAGTTGTATGATGTTAGTTGAACCTAACTTCTGTTATAAGAGGGTGTTAACTCCCCTGTTTTGTCTGAACTTTTCCAGTTGTTTGAAGTTAACTTCTAGTATATTATGATGCTATAATAAATTATAGGGTTCATTGTCGTATATTTATTATTTTTCCAATTTAATATATGTTTTGTGAGTTTAATTTTGTAAAATGAAACACTTGTGATATGTTTTTTCCTGTTAGTTTCTTGTTTTTATGAATTATGTGTATTAAATCTCAACTTTGTAGCTTTCAACTTTTATAGTTCGTGTTATATTAACTTCTAACTTTCATATTTTAAATTTATACTATTATTGCACATTATATTGACTACTTTATTTTAACTTTTATAACTTCTAATTATAACTTCTGTCATATATTTATCTTAACTTCCTATATTTTGAATTTTTATAGTTCAGTGTAACTCCCAACTTTTTTGTATCTTAACTTTTTCATTTTTTTTGCAGCTAGCTTTCCTTTTTTAAGTTATATTTTTAGTGTATGTGAACTTTCAATCTTTTATTTTTAGTTTTTTTGCAACACAATGCAAATTCTGTAATAACATCTTAGGCAGATTACTGACAAGTTAACTTCTCAAGCTCATTATGTGAACTTCACATTTGTATTAGTTAATTCTTGTCTGTTACAGTATGTTCTTTTTTTATGTTGCATTTTTGTAATGATTTCTGTTAATTGTGTGTGTGCTTTCCCAGGATATGGTGATGCTTCTGAGAGTTCAAACCCTGTTACGGTTATTAAGAAAGCGAAATTAGTTGCCCGTGATGGAAAATTGAGTTGTCCTGCTGACATTCCTTTAGTGCTTAGTCATGCGTCTCTAGTTTCTGAATATATCGCGCAGACGCAGGATATGGCCAAGGACGATCACCATACGGTTGATCTTGTCGAAAAACCCGTATCTCCACCTGGTATGGTTTTATTCTTTTTTCATTCTTTTTCTTTGTTTAACTTGTAATTTTTTTATGTTTAATTTTCTCCTTTTTTACTCATATAATTAACTCCTAGTTTTATTATGTTGATTTGGCAGTTATATCTGTGGCAAATAATCCTAATTTGGAAGATTTATCTACTGCTGATGGAGGTTTCTTCTCTAATACTTTCACTACTTCTGTTAACTCTTTATCTTATTTTTGTTTATGTGTTGCGACCTGGTTTATTTATAAAATGAAACACCTGTTAAATTTTTTTTCTTGTTAGATATGTGTTTTAACTGTCCTATTTAAAATTGAGACTATTAATACATATTGTCTACCTCTAATTATAACTTCTATCATTCATTTATCTTAACTTCCTAGATTTTATGTGCATTTATATGTGAACTTTACATCTTTGATCTTTATAATTCAGTGTAACTCCCAACTTGTTTGTATCTTAACTATTTAAATCTTTGCATCTAACTTTCATATTTTAAATTTATACTACTAATGCACCTTTTCTTCTTTAGCTTAACTTTGATAACTTCTAATTATAACTTCTATCATATATTTTATCTTAACTTCCTAGATTATGTGCATTATATCTGATATTTATAGCTTTGTGTTTAGTTTTTTGGAACATAATGCCAATTCTGTAATAACATCTTAACTAGTTTTTGAAGGTAACTTGCATTCCTATAGTAACTACATTCATTTTTTATCACTAATGCATTTGTTTTTGTTATACCAGCTGATGAAACTATTAAGCAAACCTTGGATATGTTGAATGCTGATTATGTTCATCCAGACCAACCTGAAGAAGTTGCTACTGTATCTGATACTGTGACTGCCAGTGCTTTGGGGCCCGATGGTGTAAGAGGGCCAGCCTCGTATGATGAGCGTACACCTGTTCGTGGAGCTGATGTAGAGGGTTCTGGTGAAAGGACAGTTGGACCTATTTTTGATAGCACATCTGGTGTGCAAGAGCAGGATGATGGTTTCCTGTATGGCAGCACACGCCGTCTCAATCTGTAGATGGTACAGAGGAGGTTACACAGGAACATAATGTGAAAGCGCAGCTTGAATTGTATGCCAAGCAACACAGTTCTAGGCTTGATGCTTACAATGAGAAGGTTAAGATGTTCTATAGGAAGCGCTCGTCGAAGTCAAAGCAACAAAATGCCGGTGTGTTAGGCATGCAAAATGATCCTCCAGCAGAATCAACCTAGAAGAATAGGGTTGCTGTTCGTAAGAGGCCGTTGTCTGCTATTACTCCTCGTTGTAGTCCTCGTGTTGCTGTGATGAGGAATGATATGATTTCTGCTCAGCAAGCATCACCTGTGAAAGGTTCATCTTCTAAGCGTCGCTGTACCATGGATGAAACATATGTGCCAGACGCATATAACGTTTCTGGTGGGGAGGATGCCGCTGCAGCTTGTCCCGAAAAGGTTACCATTCATCTTTGCTGCCACTTTTTTTTGTTGTGCTAACTTCTTGTATCATCAATATTAACTTTCATTATATTTGATATA
The DNA here is from genome assembly GCA_916181665.1 of Avena sativa. Classification (NCBI taxonomy): domain Eukaryota; kingdom Viridiplantae; phylum Streptophyta; class Magnoliopsida; order Poales; family Poaceae; genus Avena; species Avena sativa. The sequence goes on from OV702297.1 coordinate 79,015,519, forward strand.
TTTTTTCTTTGTTTTTCAATTTTTTTTCAGCCTACAAAGAATAAGAGGGGTAGAGTTGTTGTGGACACATCTCCTAAAAATGTTGGTAAAAAGATTAAAGTTGCTGTGACGAGGAAGCCACGTGGCATAAAAAAAGCTAGAAATGACGACAATGCTCGAGATCGCTTCTAACAGACTGTTCGTTGTTCGTTGGGAGAAGTTCTGGAGGCTGTGAAGTTGCTGGAGGATGCTCACAAAAAAGTCATAGAAGCAGGTTTCAGATGTGTGTTTGATTGGGTGTTGGAGGGCAATGTGTCGCGTGTTCTCATGTGTTTCCTGCTCAAGAAAATTGACACAACAACTATGAAAATAGATTGCGGTGCTGGAAGGATCCTGTGTGTTAACAGGGAAGCAGTGCATCACATTTTTGGATTCCCAATGGGAGGTGAAACAGTCCCAAGGCCCGCAGGGAGTGGCCATGATTCCTCAATGGCGAGTCTTAAGGCAGAGCTTGGTTTTGAGAGTAATGCTGCTATTGATACCAAGGATCTTTGTAAACTGCTTGCTGAGCTTGTCAAGGATGAATCAAAAGTTGACACAGCTGTTAAGGTGTTCTTTGCTATCATTTTCACGAAGCTTGTATGTCCTGGATCTTCCGTTCGTCTTGGTAGAGAGGCGGCAATGCTTGTAAACATGGATTATAATAAGATGGCTTCAACTGATTTCTGCCAATTAGTTGTTGATGAGTTGAAGCGAGAAGCGGAGAAATATCAGGATTCCAATATAGCACAGGCCGGTCCCGAAGGGTGTGGTATTGTCCCTGTAGTTATGTATTTGGATAGCTGTCATTCAAAGAAGCATTCTGTGATGCATCTCAGGACCCCTCGTGCTAACTTCTTGCACGAGAAACCATCGAAAGCCATTTATTCTGAAGACATTATCAAGAATGGCAAAAGTGATTTGTCCAAGTATGTTTTTGGGAAGCTTCCGGTCATTAAACCACCCCCATGCTTTTTATGTTGTATATACGATGAGTGAACTCGTGTTCCTTATTTGTTATTTAATTCCTCTATATGTTCATTCTTACTGTTATAGTTAACGACAATTATTTGAATAATGTTTAATCTCCATTTATTCCACTGTTAACTTCTTTGTTTAATATAGTTAACTTCTTGGTTTTATACAGTTAACTTCCTTTTATTTTCAGTTTTTTTTGTTTCAGTTAACTTACTGTAAGTTTTATTCCTATTTTGAGAATAGAATTCGATATGCACTACATAAAAAATTTAGGATACATGGCTTTTTATAAGGGTTTTTACTTTGACCATAGTAAAAGTTAGCCTCCTAGTTTCTGAAAGTTTTAAATTTTTGTTTTTTATGTATGATTTTTTTGTTTACATGGTGGTAACCTCCATCGTTTATGAAAGTTAATTACCATTTTTATGAGAAGTTAACTTCCACCTTTTTTCTGTCTGGTCCTAATGTGAATTCTGATTCATTTATTTTGTCTATCCCCTTTTTTATTGATATGCAGTGGAAGGGTCGCAATGACATTGTTTATTCATACTCCATCTGCGTCGAAGATATGTACATTGATGACATTCGGTCCCATGATCCTTTGGTAATATCTCAGCATCCTCATGAGCATATTGAGAGGTCTGAGCATCGCGATGAGCCTATTGAGAGGTCTGAGCACCCTGATGAGCATATCGAGAGGTCTCAGCCCTATTTGGTGAGTGAACAGGCTCCAGTGGCTGGTGAGAGGTTTGCTGATGCATCAATGTTTTCTAAAAGTGGAAAGTCTACGTCCTCTACGGCCATAAAAGATATTGATCAGCTGCTGCAGAAAGTTAGTGATACTGTTAAAGTTGTTCCGACTACAGTTGACCGTCTTGGCAGTATAACTGGCCTTTTTCCTGCTAGGCATGGGCCTACCGAAGAAGTTATGAAAGAGGCTTGTGATCTTGAAGTTAGTTTCCCTGGCGACATGGTGTCTGCTGTAAAGTTTTTGCGCAAAGGTTTAGCTAATTTTGGTCGTAAGCAAGATTTGATATGCACACCCTGCGAAAGAGAAGCTGGTACTATAGCAAGACAGATGGATTTGAATGATGATGTCCTTGCTCGTGGTGGCGTTGACAAATCCACCTTCACTACAGTTCTAGGGCAATCAGCTTCTGAGGCTCAGGTATAATGTTTTCTCTCTTTTCCCATTCTTTTTGCTTAGAGGTTTTTTCATTGCCTTTTCTGTTTTTATTATTGTTTGATAACTTCTAGGATTTATGTAACTTAACTTCTAGGATCTCTATAACTTAACTTATTTTTTGTAATTTCTGAAAGTACATATTTTTGTATTTTATCCTTTTGTTAATTGTAAACTCCTGTTACTGTAAGAAGTTAACTACCAGGGCAATATGATGTTTTTAACTTCAATATTGTACTTTTTTGACTGGCATTGTTTTATTTACTAGACATCTTATTTTTTTTAAACAGATTTGCATCATGTTTATTTTTCGTGGTTTTGTTAACTCCCAGTTGTTAGTTTTATTTTCTTGACATCTTAACTTCTCACAGGAAGAAGCTAGAGTAGCTGAGAAGAATGCTTCGCAAGATATTGAAGAAATCGGTGGAGGACTGGATGAATGCATTTTTGAGAAATCTAGTCCTCGTGTTAACCGTGCGTCAGTTCCTGTGTCACCGCCGCAGGCCTACAGTAATGAAGATGATGATGGTCTTGATAATTTTGAAGAGAAAAATGACGCTCCCCTGATGTGCTTTCTCTAGAAGATGTTGATGTCAACAATGTAGATGATTGTCATGTTGCTGATGATGGTGGGTGCTTTTTTGCCCGTGATATATGTTTGCTGTCACTTTAGAACGTTATTTTTGTTTGTACTGATGTTTTTGTCTTTAGCAGATTCTGAGGCAGATAAATGTGCACTATCAGCTGAGCCGCCTATTGTGGCTGTATTTGAACATTCTGTAGATAACCATACGCAGGAGCAAGCTGGATATAAGAAGACGCAGGAGGAAGATACATGCAATGATTCCCAGATTATATTTTTCTAATGTTCCTACGCCCCTGCCACATACCCTCGTATTCTCCTTCATTAGTGCTTTTGTTTTTTTTGTTTTTACTCCTCACATCTCTGTTGTTATGTATTATTACCCTGATATCTACTTTTACTTTATTCTGGGTAAGCACTAGGTGGGAGGAGGCGGGTGGTAGTGGGTGGAACTTTTTTAATGTTGTAATGTAATAAGACTTTCAAAATGATATATATATTGTACAGTTTCTTCTTTTTTTATGTTTGCATATGATGTGTATCATTTCTTTTGTTTTTGTCCATGCGTAGTCTGAATCAACTACGCGTTTACCGGCATGTGAACTTCCATTATTTTTCCTTTTTTAACAGCATCCTCTGTATTCTCTACTCCGTCCACTCCTCCAGCTTTGGAGAAGATCAGAGAGGTTTATCATGCAGTGTGCAGGCTGAGGAATGACAAGAAGAAAGAGTACTTCTGTTCACATTTCTTTTTTGTTATTTTTGTTTCTATCCATCACCACATTTGTTTTCCAGTGCTATTTTTCTTGATTTATTTTGATGTCTGTGATATTTTTATTTTTTTCAGGGGCATCACACTCTTCAGGAATGACGATTGTGATTGCACAATAGGGCAAATTGTCAGGGCTTTCCAACCATCTGGGTTTCTTTGCTCATACACAGTATCTGTTGGAACTTATCTGCTTGGAAAAAAATACAAGGGATCAGAGAAGTTGATTGTACCGTATATTTGCTGTGTAAGTTAATTCCTTGTATTTTTGTCTTCACTACTTTTTTTTATTTTTGGTATGGATGGATCCATAATATTTTTGTATATTATATTGTTTTTAGATAGTTAACTCCCATAATTTTTTAAGAAATCTAGTTTATTGGATGTCTTTTAGGTTTATCTGCTCTGTCAATGGAAGTTAACTGTTAGTATCATATAACTTAACTTCCTAGTAAAAAACAGTAATTACCTTTTTTCTTCATGCACGGCTTCCACGAATGTTAACTTCCAGTTTTTCATTAACTTATCTTCCTAGTCTCTTTTATGATTTTATATTTTTTCTTTACGTGGGATATGATGGTTTTAATCAGAGGCATATTTTCGAAGAAAACCTGCATAACAGGCGTGTGCAGAAATTTTTTAGTGTAGATTCGGAAGACCGTTTGGACCAGAAAGATATTGTAAGTGTGAAGATTTTTGTTTAACATATTGTTTCTCTCTATATTTTTGTTTTAGGTTCATTTTTCAGTTTGTTTCATGATTATATTTCAGTTAACTCTTGATCCTTTTTATTTCTTTTGTAGATTCTTTTTGCTACTTTCGATCCTCCTGACCCTCCAGTCCCTGGTGTGGTGGGCCACTTTTGTGTTGTTGGTATCAACATGCGCAAGAAGCGTTTTCAGTTCCTTGATTCTATGCGTGGTGCCGATGATCTAGATGCTCAGAGGGTAATACACATGATGGTTCAAAACATCAGGAAGTTATGGAGGGAAGCTGCCAATTCCAAAGGTGAAAAGATTGATCCACCAAATATTGATAGTTGGGGGATTGACTACGTTAGAGTGCCTAAACAGTCAACTCCGTAAGTTTTATTTGCAATTTTTATAGTTTTCATGCTAACTTTCTCTGTGCTTTCCATTATATGTCTTGTGTATTTTTAGAATTTTTGCTCTTTTTGATATTAATTTTTTGCATTTTTTAATATTGATATTCTTTTTTTTATTCAGTCATTGTTGTGGGTTTTTCATGCTCCAATTCTTGTTAACTTTTGATGGAGATGGTTTGGTGTCTTTCCATCAGAAAGACATCTTAAATATAAGGATGACCACATTGTACAGTTGGTTGACTACACCTGATTTTAAAATTGATTTAGCAGAAATGTGCCTCTCCATATATTATGTTTGACTAGATACTATTAGTATACAGGAAGAAATGTGCCTCTATGTTTTTTTCGTTTTTAACATAACTTCTGTTATAGAAGGGTGTTAACCCCCTCATTTTATCTTAACTCTTCAGCTGTTTGAAGTTAACTTCTACTATAATATGATGCTAACTCCCCATGATACATTGAACTGTTATTTTTTTTAAAGTGTTGTTAACTTTTCATACGTGTTTCAGGAATTCCTCTTGCCATAGAGGAAGATAACTTCGCGTTATTTGAAACTCAGTTCTTCACACCAGAAGTTATAGCTTTACAAGAAGAAGAATTTCAGTTGCAAGCTGTTAGCAAGGCGAAGAAGGCTATCGCAAGACTGCATGGCTATCCAGTGAAGAAACCAAATACCACTAAGGCATTAGTATATGTGAAGGATAAGGAGAAGGTATTAGTAAATGTGGATGATGAAGATGATGATTTTGTCTCTCCGCCACCCCCGAGGACTGTTATAAAATCTGTTTAGAAAGATATAGTTATCTACTCAGATACCAGCAGTGATGACTTTGTAACTCAGTTTCGAAAGTATCAACCACCTGCCCAAGCTCTTGTACTTTCTAACAAGAGGCCGACCAAAGTCTCTAAGAAGCTCATGAAAGATGTCCCCGAGTTTGTTCCTTACAAATTACCATGCTTAGTCAAGGCCAAACAATTCAGAGATTTAATTTTAAGCCCGGATTACCTGAAGGAACATGGGGAGTAAGTACCATTGCTATCTTTTTCTGTTGTTTTATGCGTGTTTTATATGTTAATTTGTTTTTTGCTAGCTGGTGTATTACCCGAATCTGAACTTATGCTTTTTCATCATTTTTTTGTCTTTTTTGCAGGTCGGATTTGGTTATGTTCACAAACACTTGCGGTGATCCTGTATCTATCGATGGCAATTACATGTTTAGACTTTTTGGCCGTGGTCAACAGATGGAATCTGAGATTATGGATTATATATTCTCTTTCTGGAAGGATGATCCCACTATAAAGAAAATGTTTGAGTCTGGGGAGCGTGTTTTACTTCCTCCTTATACTGTCCCTGTAAATTCCGCAAACTTATGTCCCTTTTGCTAGTATTTTTTCTCATTTGTCATTTTTGGTTTTTATTGGCTTCTTTTTGTGTTCAATTTGTTTTGCAGTACATTCTTGACTTCTCACCATGGTTGCGAAAAGATGCTGGTGCAAATGATATTTCAAGGAAAGCTTTTGATGTTAAGAGAGCGGCTAAACAATTCTCAGGTTTTGTGAGGGAAGGAGAAAACCTGCTGGATGCAAATTTGGTAAATTTTTTTGTCCATTTTGACTTTTGTGTGTAAATTGTTTTTGCATGGTGGTGCTGAAGTTAACCTTCTACATATGCATCACTTAACTTCCATAGTTGTCTGTTACAAAAAGTTATTTTTGGTACATATGCATCACTTAACTTCCATATTTGTTTGCTACACATATTCTTATCCATTACTTCAACAGAGATCATCACACTCTTTACATGATGAATCGGTACACTCAGACGCTTGATATTTTTGATTCAAGGAGGTATCTAATCTTCAGAACTTATCTAGGAGTGAATTCCACGCCGACCGTGTCGAAATTGTATGCTTTTCTTTTTCTCTTCGGTTTTGAATTTTAAAAATCTGCAATATCTAGGTGTTTTTGTAAACTCTAATGTTTTATGTATTTTATTACCCTTGTGTTTTGTTCTTGAACACAACCAAACAGATCAAAAGAATGGTTGCGGTTATGAAGGAGGTTTATGGGGTTTCTGCTTTCAACAAGAAAGACACAGTCCAGCGGGATGTAGCTGCAGACAGGTGCGGATATGTGCTGACCCCAGAGCAGGGTGTCAACAAGTGCGCATTTTACATGATGAAGATGGCTCTTGTCTACGATGGAATTAAGATTACAGAGCATATCAAAAACAAGGATGTTAGTTTCTATATTTTTTTCTTGAAACACTATCACTTTTTTCTGTTTCTGATATTGCTTGAACTCCACTCCATTTTTATCAACTTACTTGTATTTTGTTGGCTTTATTTTTTTGAAATCAGGTACGTGTTGAAGACTGGAAGGCTGAATTCATGTTCCAGCTCTTGTTCCACATGAGCAATGAACTAGGTCCATCAGATTGGCCAAGTGTTTTACAGAAACTTGTTGCTGAATAGGCACTTCTTTGAACCATCCACTAGCAACTGTCAATCAATTTGTTCGGGTGATAGCAAGATGCATTGTAGTTTTGTGAAAACATGTTGTACATTGAATATGATTTGTATTACTAAATTTTCTATTGCTTCGATGTATTACCATATATTATTGGTATTTTTGTGGAAGTACCAGATTTGTGAACTATATTTGTTGTTTGTCTAGTATTTGTTGTTAGCAGCTCAAACATGTTTGTTTTATGAAAGTTAACTTCTAAGGTTTCTGAAACTTAAATTCCAGGTTTACATGAACTTAACTTCCAATCTATTTTTATAAAAGTAAACTAGTGAATATTCAGATTTACTTCGAATTATCTCTCATTTCATCTACAAGCGTATATTCTATTTTTCACAACAAAGAGTTTAAAGCAAGCTGAAGCCCACATTATTGTATAGTTAACCTCCATTATCTGTAACTTTAACCTTCAAATTTTTTAAAGGTAAATTTTTAAATTTTTAATTCTTGTCCACTTCATTTTCGATAAGCTTACATCTACTATTCCAAATTTTTATCTATCTTTTATTTTTCAGCTAACGTTCATGTAGTTCTAATTCTAACCTACTTTATTATAAACTAAGCCGCGGGTAGCCGACAGCCGTATGTAGCAAATTTAACCACCGCAGGTAGCAAAAAATGGTCATCAGCTCGCCCCTTGTAGCACTACTGACGCACTGCCTTGTTGTTCTATGTTGCACTGCCTTAGTTCACAGTGCACTGCGCGCTGTCCAGAAAGTGCACAGTCCATGCACTACCTGGTTGTACTGCATTGCACTGCCTAATTTTTAACTTGTGCGTACAAGTTAACTACCACTTTCTATGCAAGTTAACTTCCTTTGCACTGCCTTGTTGTACTGTCTTCGGTTGCAGTGCACTGCACGGTTTTCTGACAGTGCACTACGCGCTGTCCAGATAGTGCACCGTCCATGCACTGCCTTGTTGTGCTCCGTTCCACTGCTTTGTTGTGCTGCGTTCCACTGCCTGATATTTAATCCCCTTTATTTTTTTTGTAAAACAAATTTTGCTAGAAAAGCATTCGTGTAATTTCAATAAAAAAAAGCAAATCAATAATTTGTTCGCGGCAACATATTCTCAGTAATGTTACTCAGATAATTTACTTGTATGCTCCCATAGTTTGCACTCGCACTCAAATATGCCTTCTGTTTCATCCGCTAGCACACGGAACTCATGCCTCGACCAAGCAAATACCCTAATTTGGTTGTAGTGATGGACGAGGAAGTGTGTTGGGTTTTCCAAAGATGTTTTAATTCTGAAAGCTATGCTATGATATAGGTGTTCTTTAAACACCGAGTACACTGCTCTCGTGTACTCCTTTAGTGCTTGTTCCTCAAATCCATATCTGGTCAAATATTTCCTTACACCCTGCATATGTAAACTAACATATCAGCCAATGCACTATGAAGTATTGTTTACATATTTTATCCTTTACTTAAAACATCTATTACAAACCCAACCTCTATAATTTTTTCTAATGTATACTTCAATTTTTTTATAAGTTAACTTCAGTAGTATGACATACTTAACTTCAATATTTATTGTAAGATAATTTCCATGTTGTGCAAACATAACTTAAATATGTATTATTTACTCAAAAAATAAAGAAGCATGTTTACGATTTGTACCATCGATGCAAGTGTTTCTGCGTTTTCTGCTTCTCGCCTTGTTTGTATACATCTATTTACTTGCTTCGCAATTATATGGAGATTATCTTGTTCCTTCACGAATCCTTTCTTCAGCACATGGTTCATGCTCTCACTTCTCTGTGTCGATGTCATCTGGCGCAGAAAACATCCTTCCAATATGCCGAGATCCATGTAGTCCTCTCGTTCCACAGGTTGATCATCACATTGATATCGTGCAGCCCGTACTTATCAACCAGTTCATGTCATGCTGCTTTAAATTCCGACGACATTAGCGGATGGTTCAAAATCGCAGCTAGCTGCTCTTTCAGGTCAGGAAAAAGTTGGTAAACCTTTCTCAGCGGAACTTTATGCTTTCTCATTATGTGCCATCTGCACAGCTTATGGAGAGACCGTGGGAAAATCGCCGGTATAGCCTGCGCCATAGAGGGACACTGATCTGTAACATCCCAGATTCTATAGTAGGATGTTATTAGTAGCATGCCTCATCTTTGCATCATTGCATCCTACAAATGTTTTTTTTTGCAACAAAACCCTAACAACAAAATCTACTAAAACCCTAATAAAGGAATCCATCTATGTGAGCAAGAAAGAAGTAATCTTGTTGAACCTTCCGAAAACCTGGTAAAAATATTAATCCATGGTCCTATGCTGACCACCTTATTTTTACAAAAATTTGGAAACAAGTTTAACCAAGTTTGGACTTGCTATGCAAAAGTTACAAGTGAATTAGTAAAACAGAATTGGAAAAAGAAAAAGAATAAAAAAAAACTAACAACTAACCTGCCGGGCCAGCGAACCAGGCCCAACTGCCTGCCTACCGCCCAGCGCAGCAAGCTGCTTCGGCCAGCCCCTCCCCTCCATCACTGACGTGGGGGTCCCACCCCGTCGTCTCCCTCCTGGAGACCGCGGCGGACACGGCTGCCGACCGCGACGGACTCCAGGTTGCGCCGGACTCGGCCGCCCCCTTCCCCAAGTCCCTGCCCTTTATAAGCTGACCCCTCCCGTCGTTTTCCTCTTCGAGAAACCCTAGCCCAAGCCCTCGCCCGACCCCGCCGCTCTGCTCGCCATTGCCGCGCTCTGGAAGGTAGAGCTCCCGGCGATTTGCGCCACCCCGATCCCTCTTCCGCCGCTGGTTGTCCTTCCCGTGTTTCTCTGCTTCGCCTGACCCCTTTTTCCCCTTCTGCAGAGCGCTAGGTCGCGCTCAATTTCTCGCCGACGCCTCGCCGGAGCTCGCGGAGATCGGCGGAGCACCGCAGCTGAACGGGGAAGCGAACGAGGAAGCCGAACACGTGAACGAGACCGCGAGGACCAGGCGCTTCCAGTCGACCACGCCACCACCGCGGGGAGCCACCGGAGCGCCGCCAGCCATCACCGTCGACGCCGCCGCCTCTCATGACCGTCGGATCGAAGATGAACGCGCAGGATTAGAAGTAGGCCGAAGGGGTATCGGCAAATAGCGGCTTGCCACATGGCCACGTGCGTCAGCACGCACGCGCCAACGCCGCGTCGCTCCAGCTGGACCAATCAGACGGTGACACCTGGCTAGGTTTTTAAGTGAAATTTAGATCTGTTTGCAGATTGGATTTAAAACTTGCGAAAATCGTATAAAATCAAATATTTGGCCAAATTTAGCTTATAATATACCGTTGGATTCCTAATTTTATGAAGAATCCAAATCTGTAATAATATTTCAGGTTTGCAGTAATGTTTTAGGTGTAGATTTAATATTTAGATTAGAGGGTTTAATCTATAGAAAAATAATTAAAATTCTATTCTAATTGATTCTTGTTGCTATAACTTTGTTTCCACAATACCTACTGATCCAAATCATTGAGCCTTGCTTAGGGTCATTAGATCTAGCTTGGGGCTAACTAGATGGTTGATCTCCTTATAATCCTAGGATTTGTTTAGTGACACTATAGTAGATCTAAACCCTTGGAAAATAAATCCTAGTGACACCCTTACACTATCACAACACAAACTTGCTACCTTGATCAATTTAACCAACCTTGCATAAACTACCATGTTGCATGCATGCATGTTTTCCCTTTGTGTATGCTTTGAACAAGTTGTGATCAGATCTATGTTTGCGATTCGTTAGATTGCTCGGAGTGCGCTAAGGAGTGCTATTGTGTAGAGTGCTGCTCGGATCAAGGAAAGTTACACCACTTGTTCATAATTTTGTCCCAGTTTTGGTTCTATGCATGTGATCTTCAAAAATTCTGTAGTATGCATGTGTAGAATATTCTAGTAGAATTTTTCCTTAGTATTATTTTGCAAGTGCGATGATTTTTTAGTATGCCATGAGTAGCTCTATACTTAGGATTTCCCATCCTAATAGGTTACCCATGTTTTGCTAAGTGTTGCTTGCTATGCTATATATACAAAGTACCGTTGGGGGGTTCGAAAGACAAAGAATTTTTCTAAGTATAAAGGCTCTCTAGAGCAAACTTTTCTTCTCAAATCCACTTCAAAATAAAACTAAGTTTTCTTCTGGGCGGAATGGTTGTCGGGTCAACGAGTGTGATTTTGGTGGAGGACGGCCGCCCAGGAATCAAAGAAGTCTGCCATGTTTCAGAATTCAGAAGCTTCCAGTGCAACCACAATACATTATGGGCTCTGTCTTGGCCTAGTACTTAGTGGGAAACCTCACCTGGGTACCAACATTTGGAGGATTCTTGGCACGGTTGGATCCGGAAGGTAGAGGGGCTACTAAGGGAAAGCCTCGCCATGGTCTTGTCTGTAAAAGGACTTGATCGTGGATTGTGGGTAAAGTGCACAAACTCTTGAGAGTATTGCAATCTGATCGATCAGTCGTGTTCACGGTAACAGAACAACAATGAGCGTCTGAAGGATGGAGCCTCTGAAGGATCTTCCTCTCTCTTTTCTAAAAACAAAGTTTTGAAACCCCATGGCGTGCGTAATATCGCTAATGGGTGGGAATTTGGGAACTTGGTGTGTAATATCCAAGTGACGCTTGGTGCGTAATATCCAAGTGTTTGGTTGTTTGGACACTTGGTGCGTAATATCCTCGTGTGCCACTCGACCTTATTTTATCAAAGCAAATGTTTACAAAGTAGGACAATCCTGTCTTCTTCTCTCTACTTAAGAAAACTAGCTTTATGCAAATGAACTCCAAAGCCTAAACTAGCCTTGCATATAGAGATAGTCTATTCTCTCCTTGGTGTAATTTGCCAATACATTCAAAGTATTGACCCAACTTGTTGGCTGCACGTCTTATGTGCAGAATCCGAAGATTGAAAGGTGCGTAGGGATCGCGGGTCTACACTCGACAAGCCTGGGCGTTGATGGACTCATGCTGCTTTTATGTTTCCGCTGTTATTTGAGCTAGCATAATGCTAAGCAACTTTTGTAATAATTTCATACTCTGGATTCTCCTTGTAATAAAGACTTTGTGTTTTACATGATATTTCATCGACTGTGAGTGCTAGCTATTGATCCAGGGACTAGCATGTTAATCACAGGGACTTAGGATCCTTGCCGATCCGAGGTCATTACAGATGGTATCAGAGCACATCGTTGCCTGTAGGACGTGACCCTAGGATTGGAACCACCTCTAACTTTAGTGCCTTACTTGTTTCCTACTAAGTTATTTTCCGCACCTCTAGTATCTGCTTTCCTCTACTTGTTTAAGTATCTAACCCTCATTCTTCTAACTCAAAGATGACAAGCTTCCTCTATGACACCGTCGCGGACATCGAGCCCCTTCGCTTTGGAGGATGCCTCATGGATCTACTCACACGTTTGGACCTTCCTCTCCCAACAATCCAAGGGAGCACAATGAAGAAACTCCACAAGGACGGCTGTTGGGGAGTCAAGGTCATTCAACCAGGAAAAGAGCGAGGCAAGAACCCGGAGGAAGACATAGCAATCCACATTGTTAGCAATTCCAAGGAGAAGGCCCTTAGCATTAGCTTACAGCAACTCATTGGTCGCCTATGTGGACGTCATCATGAAGCTCTCCAAGGACACTGCGCGGCCTCTTTGGAAGACGAGATGAGGAAGGAATTCCCATGGAGTTAACCTTTGAGGAAAGAACTTCTACCAAGCGTCGAAGAACACAATATCAAGACTTGGAGTGCCACATCCATGACCTTGAAAAGGGTACCTTCCTCGAGATGTTGAAGAATGGCGAGCTATGCGCCCTCATCAAAGAGAAGGGAGAAATGATCAAGCAGCAGGAAGAGGCAATGAAGCTCCAAGAGATAAAATTCCAGGACCAAGAGAAGAAGTTCGCTAACCAAGAGAAGAGGGTGATAAATAAAAACAAGAGAATTAGGGAACTCAAACAGCAGATCGATGGAGATGAAGTGCAAACTGAAGGCCTTTGCAAGATAATCGATGATGTGTGTGCTTCCAAGAGGGACTTGGCAAAGCAACTTGAAGCCGCAATGAAGTCAGGTTTAGTGGAGGAGCTACAAAGCGAGAAGGAGGGACTTCAGGAGCAGCTGGAAGCCACTACCAAGAAGCTACAGGATGAGATAAAGGACCTCCAAGAGAAGCTTGAAGCCACCACAAAGGAGATGGAGTTGTACAAGACAACTCTAGAGCAAGAAGGCTACTCGTTCGAGGACGAGGAAGAGGAAGGCGTGGAAGATGTGTAATAGTTGGACCACCTTTAATTCTATTGTAGAACGTTATTCGCAATGTAATAAATACCAAGATAAAGCCTGGTTTAGTTAAAAACTTGGTTGTTAATCTGTGTTGTTATGTCTTGTGTGCTTGGTGTGTTTTCATAAGGGTAGGAGTTTACTACTTAGTCTTTCTGTCTATTTCTTAACTATTCTCTTAAACCCCACAGATGCCGCCAAGACGTGCGGATCTCGAAATCCCGCCAGAAATAGCAGAACTTTTGGCCACTCAGAACCAGCTGATCCAACTGCTCACTCAGAACATGCAAAACAACAACAACAACAACCCGCCACCACCACCACCTCCGCCACCTCCTCAACAAGATCGCTTGACTCGGTTTTTAAGGCTGAACCCACCTACCTTCACTAGCAGCACTGAACCAATCATCGCTGATGACTGGCTGCGTACGATCAACAAGAAGCTAGACACCGTGCAAGCTGTCGGAGCCGATAGGGTGCGTTATGCCGCGCACCAGCTTGAAGGACCTGCTGCAGAATGGTGGGATAACTACCAAGTCACCCACCCGGATATTGATGCTATCACTTGGGAACAGTTTGAGTTAGCCTTTCGCACTCATCATGTGGCTGTTGGTGTCATGGCTCTAAAGAGGCGCGAGTTTCACGACCTACACCAGCTGCACCGTTCTGTCACCGAGTATGGTGAGCTTTTCAATAAGCTAGCCCGTTATGCACCCGATGATGTTTCCACTGATGCCAAGAGACAGGAGGAGTTCTTAAGAGGGCTCAATGATGAGATATCCATTCAGCTTGTGGCTCAGAAATTTGACAACTTTCAGGAACTCCTGGACAGAGCCATTGTGGTTGAATCAAAGAGGAAGAGCATAGAAAATCGCAAGAGGAAATCTAACCCTCACAAACACTCTGTTCCGTACCAGAAGCAGCATAATTCCTCACCACCACCTTATAACAATAATGGCCACAACCATAACGGTCATAACCATGGTGGCCACAAACACAATGGGCACAGAAACCGCAATGGCAATGGCAGCAATGGAAAGGATCTCAGTGAGGTGACATGCTTTAAGTGCAACAAGACAGGGCACTATGCAACCTCTTGCCCCGAGAGGAAGAATGGCAATGGGAATAGTAATGGACACAACTATGGCAATGGAAACGGGAAGAAGCCAAATCCGTTTGTTAAAGCCACGGTGAATCATGTTTCTATGGAGGATGCTTGTGATGCGCCAGACTCCATGATTGGTAAGTTCAAACTCAATTTTATTCCCGCAGTTGTTCTTTTTGATACCGGTGCATCGCATTCATTCATATCAAGGGTATTTGTGGATAGAGGCAAGATACCAACAGAGACTATAAACTTTCCTCTAAGGGTAAGTTCTCCTGGGGGAGAAATAGTGGCAAACTCCGGTTGCCAGGAATTAGAACTAAGGATTGGGACACACATTTTTCCCACCAGTCTAGTAGTTCTAGAATCACAAGGATTAGACATAATCTTGGGCATGAATTGGATGACCGAATATGAAGGAGTCATAGATTGTGCCAAGAGAACTATCATGCTCACAACATTGGAAGGGAAGAGGATTCGTATCAAGTCGAACTTCGCACTCAAAGAAGTCATGGTGAACTCTCTTAAGGGGGTTAGTTTGGAAGAGGTACCTATTGTAAAGGAATACCCAGATGTCTTCCCAGAAGAGCTACCCTGAATGCCACCCGACCGTGATATCGAGTTTCTCATTGATTTAATGCCAGGCACGGGGCCGATAGCTAAGAGACCATACAAGATGGATGTGGACGAGTTAAAGGAACTCAAGAAACAGCTTAGGGAACAATTGGACAAGGGGTTCATTCAACCCAGCGCGTCATCTTGGGGAGCACCCGTCCTATTTGTGGAAAAGAAGGATAAGACCAAGAGGCTGGTTGTGGACTACCGCTCGTTGAACGAAGTGACGATTAAGAATAAGTATCCTCTGCCCAACATCAATGACCTATTTGACCAGCTAAAAGGAGCCAGTGTGTTCTCAAAGATCGATCTACGATCGGGCTATTTTCAGCTAAAAATTCGAGAACAGGATGTGCCCAAGACAGCATTCACCACAAGATACGGATTGTATGAGTACACCGTGATGTATTTTGGTCTAACCAATGCCCCAGCATACTTCATGACCATGATGAACAAGGTGTTCATGGAATACTTGGACAAGTTTATCATAGTATTCATAGATGATATACTCATATACTCAAAGGATGAGAAGGAACATGAGAAACATCTGCGCCTTATTATGGAAAAATTAAGAGAACACAAGTTGTATGCCAAATTCAGCAAGTGCGAGTTCTGGTTAAAAGAAGTGGGATTCCTTGGCCATGTTGTGTCAGCTAAAGGAGTTGCCGTAGATCCTAGTAAGGTAGCTTCCGTGACGGAATGGGAGTCACCCAAGAATGTGGGGGATATTAGAAGTTTCTTGGGCCTCGCAGGATATTACCGTAGGTTCATCGAAAACTTTTCCAAGATAGCAAAACCCATGATGGAACTATTAAAGAAGGAAAAGAAATTCCTATGGACCGAGGCATGTGAAGAAAGTTTTCAAGAGTTGAAGAAACGCCTGGTAACGGCACCAGTTCTGTGTCTGCCAGATATCCAGAAGGATTTTCAAGTCTATTGTGACGCTTCACGACAAGGACTTGGAAGTGTATTGATGCAGGATGGGAAAGTGGTATCCTATGCCTCCCGACAACTTAAGAACCACGAACACAATTATCCCACACATGATTTGGAACTTGCATCTGTGGTTCATGCACTCAAGGTATGGAGACACTACCTCATGGGCAAACATTGTGATGTGTTCACATATCATAAGAGTTTGAAGTACATCTTCACCCAAAAGGAGTTAAATATGAGACAAAGAAGATGGCTTGAGTTAATTAAGGATTATGACTTGGATTTACAATACCACCCCGGAAAGGAAAACGTGGTGGCTGATGCCTTAAGTCGTAAGGTGTATGTGAATGGACTGACCGCAGGGGAACTTCCAGAGGATTTATGCAAGCAATTCAGGGACCTCAGGCTAGAGATAGTCCCGAAAGGACACGTAGCGACTATGGAAATAGTGTCCACCTTCCAAGAAAGGATCCAAGAAGCACAAGAGGGGGATAAAGAGTTGGAAGAAATAAGAGTCAGGATAAATGAAGGAAAGACTAAAGAATTTCGTCTAGACAAACAAGGAACCCTCTAGTATGGGAAGCGTTTGTGCGTTCCCAATGACCCCGATATCAGGAAGATGATTTTACAAGAAGCTCATGATTCGCCATACTCAATTCATCCAGGCAACACAAAGATGTACATGGATGTGAAGGATAGATTCTGGTGGAATAACCTAAAGAGAGATATTGCAGAGTATATTTCTCTGTGTGATGTGTGCAACAGAGTTAAAGCCGAGCATCAGAAACCGGCAGGATTACTTCAACCACTACCTATACCCGACTGGAAGTGGGACAAGGTAGGCATGGATTTCATCACGGGATTGCCCCGGACTCGTTCTGGATTTGATTCTATCTGGGTAGTGGTGGACCACTTCACCAAGGTGGCTCACTTCATTCCCGTAAAGACCACATATACAAGTGCTAAGCTCGCTAAGATATACATGACAAGAATTGTAAGCCTACATGGTGTTCCTAAGGGAATTGTGTCAGATAGAGGCACCCAGTTTACTTCAAAGTTTTGGCGACAACTACACGAGTCTCTTGGAACCCGACTAGAATTCAGTACTGCCTTCCACCCTCAAATAGATGGCCAAACAGAGAGGGTGAATCAAATTTTGGAAGATATGTTGAGAGCTTGTGCACTAGACTATGGGTCTAGTTGGGACGATAACCTGCCATATGCTGAGTTCTCATACAACAACAGCTACCAGACAAGTATCAAGATGGCTCCGTTTGAAGTTTTATATGGCAGGAAGTGTAGGACTCCATTGCTATGGAATGGAGTTGGAGAACGCAGTCTTTTTGGACCTGACTTGATAAAGGATGCCGAAGAAAAGGTGCGACAGATTCAGGATAGGCTAAAAGTAGCCCAATCCCGAGAGAAGAGCTATGCTGATTCCAAACGCAGAGATGTGGCTTATGAAATAGGGGACCGTGCGTACCTCCGAGTTTCACCCCTATGTGGAGTTAAGAGGTTCGGAATCAAGGGCAAGTTAGCCCCACGATTCATAGGACCATATAAAGTTCTGGCCCGTAGAGGAGAAGTTGCTTATCAGTTGGAGTTACCGGAAGGACTGACTGTTCATGATGTGTTTCATATGTCGCAACTAAAGAAGTGTCACCCGGAGATGGCTGAAACACCTCTAAGAGACACCGTTTCCCTAGATGAGGTTCAATTGGAGAATGACCTTACCTATGAGGAAAAACCCATCAAAATACTAGAAACAGCTGAAAGGATTACCCGCACCAAGACTATAAGGTTCTGCAAGGTACAATGGAACCACCACTCCGAGGAAGAAGCTACGTGGGAGCGTGAAGAAGACTTGAAGGCAGAACACCCACACCTATTTGCTAGCCAACCCGAATCTCGAGGACGAGATTCTTCTTAAGGGGGGTAGGTTTGTAACATCCCAGATTCTATAGTAGGATGTTATTAGTAGCATGCCTCATCTTTGCATCATTGCATCCTACAAATGATTTTTTTTTTGCAACAAAACCCTAACAACAAAATCTACTAAAACCCTAATAAAGGAATCCATCTATGTGAGCAAGAAAGAAGTAATCTTGTTGAACCTTCTGAAAACCTGGTAAAAATATTAATCCATGGTCCTATGCTGACCACCTTATTTTTACAAAAATTTGGAAACAAGTTTAACCAAGTTTGGACTTGCTATGCAAAAGTTACAAGTGAATTAGTAAAACAGAATTGGAAAAAGAAAAAGAATAAAAAAAACTAACAACTAACCTGCCGGGCCAGCGAACCAGGCCCAACTGCCTGCCTACCGCCCAGCGCAGCAAGCTGCTTCGGCCAGCCCAGCACCGCCCCCCCTCCCCTCCATCACTGACGCGGGGGTCCCACCCCGTCGTCTCCCTCCTGGAGACCGCGGCGGACACGGCTGCCGACCGCGACGGACTCCAGGTTGCGCCGGACTCGGCCGCCCCCTTCCCCAAGTCCCTGCCCTTTATAAGCTGACCCCCTCCCGTTGTTTTCCTCTTCGAGAAACCCTAGCCCAAGCCCTCGCCCGACCCCGCCGCTCTGCTCGCCATTGCCGCGCTCCGGAAGGTAGAGCTCCCGGCGATTTGCGCCACCCCGATCCCTCTTCCGCCGCTGGTTGTCCTTCCCGTGTTTCTCTGCTTCGCCTGACCCCTTTTTCCCCTTCTGCAGAGCGCTAGGTCGCGCTCAATTTCTCGCCGACGCCTCGCCGGAGTTCGCGGAGATCGGCGGAGCACCGCAGCTGAACGGGGAAGCGAACGAGGAAGCCGAACACGCGAACGAGACCGCGAGGACCAGGCGCTTCCAGTCGACCACGCCACCACCGCGGGGAGCCACCGGAGTGCCGCCAGCCATCACCGTCGACGCCACCGCCGCCCCACGCCGCCGTCACGCCCTGTAAGTCGACGCCGCCTCTCATGACCGTCGGATCAAAGATGAACGCGCAGGATTAGAAGTAGGCCGAAGGGGTATCGGCGAATAGCGGCTTGCCACGTGGCCACGCGCGTCAGCACGCACGCGCCAGCGCCGCGTCGCTCCAGCTGGACCAATCAGACGGTGACACCTGGCTAGGTTTTTAAGTGAAATTTAGATCTGTTTGCAGATTGGATTTAAAACTTGCGAAAATCGTATAAAATCAAATATTTGGCCAAATTTAGCTTATAATATACCGTTGGATTTCTAATTTTATGAAGAATCCAAATCTGTAATAATATTTTAGGTTTGCAGTAATGTTTTAGGTGTAGATTTAATCTTTAGATTAGAGGGTTTAATCTATAGAAAAATAATTAAAATTCTATTCTAATTGATTCTTGTTGCTATAACTTTGTTTCCACAATACCTACTGATCCAAATCATTGAGCCTTGCTTAGGGTCATTAGATCTAGCTTGGGGCTAACTAGATGGTTGATCTCCTTATAATCCTAGGATTTGTTTAGTGACACTATAGTAGATCTAAACCCTTGGAAAATAAATCCTAGTGACACCCTTACACTATCACAACACAAACTTGCTACCTTGATCAATTTAACCAACCTTGCATAAACTACCATGTTGCATGCATGCATGTTTTCCCTTTGTGTATGCTTTGAACAAGTTGTGATCAGATCTATGTTTGTGATTCGTTAGATTGCTCGGAGTGCGCTAAGGAGTGCTATTGTGTAGAGTGCTGCTCGGATCAAGGCAAGTTACACCACTTGTTCATAATTTTGTCCCAGTTTTGGTTCTATGCATGTGATCTTCAAAAATTCTGTAGTATGCATGTGTAGAATATTCTAGTAGAATTTTTCCTTAGTATTATTTTGCAAGTGCGATGATTTTTTAGTATGCCATGAGTAGCTCTATACTTAGGATTTCCCATCCTAATAGGTTACCCCTGTTTTGCTAAGTGTTGCTTGCTATGCTATATATACAAAGTACCGTTGGGGGGTTCGAAAGACAAAGAATTTTTCTAAGTATAAAGGCTCTCTAGAGCAAACTTTTCTTCATAAATCCACTTCAAAATAAAACTAAGTTTTCTTCTGGGCGGAATGGTTGTCGGGTCAACGAGTGTGATTTTGGTGGAGGACGGCCGCCCAGGAATCAAAGAAGTCTGCCATGTTTCAGAATTCAGAAGCTTCCAGTGCAACCACAATACATTATGGGCTCTGTCTTGGCCTAGTACTTAGTGGGAAACCTCACCTGGGTACCAACATTTGGAGGATTCTTGGCACGGTTGGATCCGGAAGGTAGAGGGGCTACTAAGGGAAAGCCTCGCCATGGTCTTGTCTGTAAAAGGACTTGATCGTGGATTGTGGGTAAAGTGCACAAACTCTCGAGAGTATTGCAATCTGATCGATCAGTCGTGTTCACGGTAACAGAACAACAATGAGCGTCTGAAGGATGGAGCCTCTGAAGGATCTTCCTCTCTCTTTTCTAAAAACAAAGTTTTGAAACCCCATGGCGTGCGTAATATCGCTAATGGGTGGGAATTTGGGAACTTGGTGTGTAATATCCAAGTGATGCTTGGTGCGTAATATCCAAGTGTTTGGTTGTTTGGACACTTGGTGCGTAATATCCTCGTGTGCCACTCGACCTTATTTTATCAAAGCAAATGTTTACAAAGTAGGACAATCCTCTCTTCTTCTCTCTACTTAATAAAACTAGCTTTATGTAAATGAACTCCAAAGCCTAAACTAGCCTTGCATGTAGAGATAGTCTATTCTCTCCTTGGTGTAATTTGCCAATACATTCAAAGTATTGACCCAACTTGTTGGCTGCACGTCTTATGGCAGAATCCGAAGATTGAAAAGTGCGTAGGGATCGCGGGTCTACACTCGACAAGCCTAGGCGTTGATGGACTCATGCTGCTTTTATGTTTCCGCTGTTATTTGAGCTAGCATAATGCTAAGCAACTTTTGTAATAATTTCATACTCTGGATTCTCCGTGTAATAAAGACTTTGTGTTTTACATGATATTTCATCGACTGTGAGTGCTAGCTATTGATCCAGGGACTAGCATGTTAATCACAGGGACTTAGGATCCTTGCCGATCCGAGGTCATTACATGATCTGTATCCAACAGCAGTAACACTTTGTCAATTTTTTCACAATCAATATTATATTAAAATTCATATCAATATATAATAGCTCAGTTAGCCATATCAACATGTAGTTAATTTCCCTAAAAATAGCAAGTGGACTTTCATGACAACATATAGTTAACTTCCAGATACTCAGCAAGCTAGAGATTTTTTCATATTAAAATAGCTACCTAACTCCCAATAGGCAAAGAAGTTGGCTTTTCATAAATACAGCTACCTAACTTTGTCATTTTTTCCCAATTAATATTATATTTAAATTACTCGTTATTCATATTAATTAATATATATCTAAGTTTGCCATAACAACAGCTAGTTAATTTCCCAAATCAGAGCAAGTGAACCTTAGTGCAAACATATAGTTAACTTCCAGATGCAGAGGAAGCCATAATTTTTATCATATAAAACAGATACCTAACTATCATAAGATAACAAGTTGGCTTCCATAAAAATAGGTACCGAACTTCCATAAGCAGAGCAAGCATCATCATTTTTCTTAATAAATAGATACATAACTTCAATGGACAGAACAAATGGACTTTCATAAAAATAGCTAGCTAACCTTTTTTCAAGGTTAATATTGACATACCTGTTAAAATACAAATTGGCTGTTTCCCGCCCATGCACTTCAAGAATGTGCTGAATACTCATTTGAATGATTCTATGCTTTCGTCGCCCATCAGCGCGACACCAAAAATGGTCGACTGCAAATGATTATTGACGCCATAAAAAACTGCAAGTGGCATGTGGTATATATTGCTCTGATATGTTGTATCGAATGTGATACAGTCGCCGAAATCAGCATATGCAGCTCTGCAGCTAGCATTTGACCAGAAAATATTTCTAATTATGTTTTCTGAATCAACTTGCACATCAGAATAGAAATTCTCGTTTTCAGCTTTCATATCAGCAAAGAACTTGAATAGTTTCTGCACATCGTCTGCGTTGTCGAGGCGTGTATTACGCGCTTTCCTTCAAAATTTGTAGTTTATAAATATCAGTTATTGCCAGAGAATATGAGTTTATATGATTTCTTTTTTGTTTTTTTCATGCGCTGATACTTACATGTTCTTTATATCCTTGTCATGGCATGGTAACTTGTTGCGTCCACCATTCATCCTAGATAGGAATCCCATTATGCCAGCATGTTTAACGTTGCTAAACTAAAGGTCTTTAATCAAATCCTGCAGCGTTGCGTCAACACGTTTGTGTGAATGCAAGAACACTTGCATTGATGGAGTTAACAGCAATGGGTGATTGTGTTCTAGGATTATATCCATCACAACACAACCACCATCATCTCTCTCTTTTAATCTCATAAATGCTTTGCAGCCAGTTTTTTTGCTCACTTTATCCCGTTGTCTGTTAGATTCATCGAAACTTTGTTGTGTGTTCCCTCGCAGACACATCGCAGATACCGCCGTCTCTTGTCACGTTGGGCTTTCTTAATGCCAAACCCAGTGTGCTTAGCATGTGTTGTAAAACTGAAAAGCCTCATACAATGTTTCGAATTCCTTGGCAACTGTAGGTATGAAACTCTCTGGGAGCTCATGTGCCTGCATATGTTTCCCAGGCATAATATGCCAGTCACTATTAGTTTATTATCTTCTCCAAGTAACGAAGATAAAATAAACAACATTTTTCATTTTTCACCATATCTAGAATGCTATATTTTTTTTTGTTATTTCATAATTAATTGAAACAATTATTTTTTACAGGCACTCACATGTGTGTACGATTGTAGAGGAGTTGGTGTTTCTTCATGCCCATGTTTGATGGGGCAAGGTGGCGTGACAACAGGTACATGAAGCAAAGGATTTTTCGGAGGCATATGATTTGATGAAGTCCTATTTTTATGCATTGCATCATTCTCAGATTTACCATCTGGCCTCGTATCCTTTGATGATCTTACTGCCAGCTTTGATTCGATATGTACATTTGATGTTTTCTTCTCAACTTCATTATGTGCACATCTTGACTCACCACTATTACTTTGGATTGCCCTTCATGGAAGACGAAAAACTAGATCTGTAGCAACAATTGGCTCATTGCAGCGTACAGGTGGGCGTGGTTTTTTTTGGACTAGACCACATCATGATCTCATCGTCATTGGAGTGGCTGTCTGATGAGTCTGGAATTGACCTAACTGCTTCTTGATGGAGACTTAACTGCCCAGTGTTGATTTCTGAGTTACCATAAATGTGAACAATGTCAACATTGTCTGCATCTACTACTTTCTGCCTCTTGTGTTGCATATGATTCCTAGCTACAACACTTGGATTGCTTGAAACACCACTTCACAGGTTCACATCCACACTGTTCTACACTGATGTAGACTTGGCAATGGGATTGCGGCATGCTCTGCTACCAGCTTGTAGTTTTGGAAGACGCATCATAGGTTCAAAACGACCTATAGGCTCATCACATATCACAGGAGAACGTTTACGCTTTGGTGGGCCAGACCAGCAGTATATTTCTTCACCTCCATCTACCATCTTTTCAACCATATCATTGTTTCCATGGGCCATTTTTAGATGTGTATCTGTTTCAAAAATCTACGGAGAAAAAGATACAGCATGTGTTAATTTTATTGAACACCTAACTTCCACATTCCCTAGTAGCTAACTTCCATACATGAAATTAGTTAGCATCATTTTTTTTGTCATCCCTGATCAAGCACATGTTATTTTTCAACATCCCAACCTCCACAGTTTACCATTGCTAACTACCATATATAAACAGTTTTGTTCCAAAGATTTTTTGGTGGTGCAACACATTTCATATTTTCACAACAACCAAAATCACCCTAGTTGAACATAGTTAACTCCCATACAAACATAATTAGTGGAGTTTACATTAAAATATTTACTCTATTTTTTATACCTGAAATCTTTGGTCAGAGAAGCTTGATATTTCTTTTTCAACATCTGTTTCTACTTTCTCAATTACACAATTAGTCACTATTTCAACTTCAGTATTGAACACCCCAATCACATGTAACCTTAATTAACTTCTATCAATTTAACATCTTAACTCCCACAATTTTTTTAGGAGTAATATAGCTGCAATACCAAATACTGCTAGATAACTTTCTGTTTTTTCCAAAAGTCTAAGTGAACCCACACAATAGTGATAATCAACTTTAAAACACAAGTAACCATAGTTAACTTCTCATACTATAACATCATAACTCCCAAAAAATCCTGATCTGACCCAGTAATGTTTTTTCTAAAACTACATTTGACACGTTCAGTTAACTCCCAAAAAACCACCACAAAACAAACACATCAGTTATTTTTTACAAGGTTTCATTAATTTCACAAGACAAATTTAAGCAGTTAATTAGAAGAAGTTTGCAAGGTGCTAAACCCCATCATGTGCTAACTACCATGGATTGTTTCAATTAACTTCCAAAAAAACACGAAACCGGACACACTGGTGATTTGCAAGTTCCTCTTAGCTCACCATAATATTCTAGCAGAATTTATGGCAGTTAACTAGAAAGATTTGTGACAGTTAACTAGCAGGATTTTAGGCACACACCTCAGATTTTTGCAGGGACACCCCTTTCCGCCTGATAGGTGCCATGAATACCGGCGGTATCTCGCCTGCACCGATGCGGCGGATGATTGGTGCCCTCGCCGGGTGTAGAAGGGTATTGGAGATTGCACAGCACGAATTGGGCCGGCTGCTCATGTATATATATGCGGACACATGTACAATTACAGGTACAACCCTGACAAAACACGGGGATCTATACCTAGTACAATATGTTACTCAACACCCCCGGCAGTCGAAGGGTCGGCACCGACACATAGACTGGAGCAAAATTCAGGAAAAGTCATGGACGACAATCCCTTTGCCATGATATCGGCAAACTACTGAGACGTCGGTACGTGAAGAACTCGAATGTGACCGAGAGCAACTTGCTCACGAACAAAGTGAATGTCCAGCTCGATGTGCTTTGTGCGCCCATGATGAACGGGGTTGGCGGAGAGGTAGACAGCCGACACGTTGTCGTAGAAGACCACCGTAGCCTTGTCAACGGGACAAGAGAGCTCGGAGAGAAGCTGGCGAAGCCACGTGCACTCGGCCATAGCATTAGCCACGACGTGGTACTCGGCCTCAGCACTGGAGCGAGACACGGTGGGCTGCCTCTTGGAAGACCAAGAGACAAGCGACGAGCCGAGGTAGACACAGTAACCGCTGGTGGAGCGCCGCGTGTCCGGGCAGCCCTCCCAGTCCGCGTCCGAGTAGGCGACAAGGTCGGTCGACGTCGAGGGCGAAGCATGCAGCGACATGCCGTAGCCCATGGTGCCACAGATGTAGCGGAGAA
The DNA here is from genome assembly GCA_916181665.1 of Avena sativa. Classification (NCBI taxonomy): domain Eukaryota; kingdom Viridiplantae; phylum Streptophyta; class Magnoliopsida; order Poales; family Poaceae; genus Avena; species Avena sativa. The sequence continues at coordinate 79,041,064 of OV702297.1, forward strand.
TCCGCTTCACCGTGGCCCAATGGGCATCCCGAGGAGCATGCATATGCAAGCACACCTGCTGCACAGCGTACTGGAGCTCCAGACGTGTCAACGTCAAGTACTGGAGGGCGCCTACGATGGAGCGGTAGAACGGCGCGTCGGAGGCCAGCGACCCATCACTGGCCAAAAGCTTGGCCTTCGTGTCGACAGGAGTAGGCGCAGGATTGCAGTTAAGCATCCATGCACGCTCGAGAAGCTCGCGGGCATACTTCTGCTAATGAAGGAAGAACCCGTCCGCACACCGGACAACCTCGATGTCGAGGAAGTAGTGGAGCGGACCGAGGTCCTTCAACACGAACTCAGCGCGAAGACTGTCGGTGAGCTGTCGAAGAAGACCAGCGGTGGAGGCCGTCAAGATGATGTCGTCGACGTACAGCAGCAGGTAGGCCATGTTGTTGCCGGTCTGGTAGATGAACAACGATGCATCGGAACATGTGGAATGGAAGCCGAGCTGATGCAGAAACATGGCGATGTGCTGGTACCAGGCGCGGGGCGCCTGCTTCAATCCATACAAGGACCGAGAGAGCAAGCACATGTCATCGGGGCGCTCGGCGTTGACGAAGCCAATGGGCTGCTGACAGTAGACCTGCTCCGACAGGTGGCCATGGAGGAAGGCGTTGGAGACGTCCATCTGATGCACCGGCCATGCGCGAGAAGCGGCGAGGTGCAGCACCATGCGGATCGTTTCCGGTTTGACAACCGGGGCAAACGTATCCGTGAAGTCGACACCAGCGTGTTGCCGAAAGCCGCGCACGACCCAGCGCACCTTGTAGCGCTCGAGAGTACCATCGGAGCCGAGCTTGTGCTTGAAGACCCATTTGCCGGTGATGACGTTGGCACGAGGGGGCCAGGGAACCAGCTCCTAGGTCCGGTTACGCTGCAGCGCGTCATACTCCTCCTGCATGGCGGCGCTCCAGTGCGGGTCGCGCAACGCGGCGCGAGCCGAGGTGGGCACCGGCGAGAGGGCGGAGGTGGACGGCGCACTCGGCAGCGGGGAGGGCGTCTCCCCCTCGCGGGACGACGGCACCCCGCCGTCATGCGGCAGAACACTGTTCCCGCTGGCCGAGAAGGCAGACGCGGCGGATGGGGACACCGTGCAGACGTACTGGTCGGCGGGGTAGCGCGTAGACGGCTGCCGCACGCCCGCACGTGCTCGGGTGAGCATGGGCGCAGGAACCGCAGCGACGGGCGGCGAGGCGGCCGATGAAGCGGGCGACGAAGAGGTGGTCCGGCTGGCCAACGTCGCTGGAGGCATCGCAGGAGCGGGCGACAGGGGCTCCGCGGGACCAGGCGGGGCCGGCGCAGAGGGGGCCGCCGTGGTCAGTCATCGGCGCGCGGGTCTGGCCACAAGGGGGCCGGCGGGTGCCGGGGGCGTCATCGGAGGCGTCGCGAAGAGTCCCTGCTGAAACGGAAAAACCAACTCGTCAAAGTACACGTGCCGGGAGGTGAGAACGCGATGTGAGACCGGGTCGTAGCAGCGGAAGCCCTTGGTGTTGGCGGGGTAGCCGAGAAACACACAAGGGAGAGAGCGGGGCGTAAGCTTGTGTGCGGCAGTGGCAGTAGTGTTAGGATAACACTTGCAGCCGAAGACGCGGAGGTCATCATAGGCAGGCGGCGCATCGTAGAGAAGGTGATGCGGCGTGTAAGACCAACGCACACGACATGGGCGGATGTTGACGAGGAGAGTCGCCATGGCAAGAGCATCCGGCCAGAACTGTGGGGGCATGTGTGCGTGGAACAGAAGGGTGCGGACACAGTCGTTGAGAGTACGAAGCATCCGTTCAGCACGACCGTTCTGTGGAGAAGTGTAGGGACACGTGAGACGGAAGATGGCGCCATGGGCGGCGAGAAGTGAGCAAATAGTGATGTTGTCGAACTCTTTGCCGTTGTCTGTTTGTAAGGCGTGAATGGGGCGACCGAATTGAGTGGAAACGAAGGCGAAAAAAGTGGTGAGGGTGGCGGCAACGTCGGATTTACGACGAAGAGGAAAAGTCCATACAAAATGCGAGTGGTCATCCAAAATTACGAGATAATAATTATAACCAGAATTACTTGGGACAGGCGAGGTCCAAACATCACTATGAATAAGTTGAAATGGAAAAGACGCGACTGTGGAGGAGGAACTAAACGGGGGGCAAACATGTTTGCCTATACGACATGCTTCACAAGAGTGGGCATCCGTTTTATTACAAGTAAAGGAAAAGCCTTGCATTATTTGACGCAGAGCGGCGGAGCTAGGATGGCCGAGGCGAGCATGCCAGAGATCGACACCGACGGAGAGGGCGAGTGGGCTACTGGAGGAGGTGGAGGCCGAACCAACAGGGTACAGATCGCCGGGGCTGTCACATCGGTGGAGGAGCATCCGAGTACGACCATCCTTGACAGAGAAACCAAAGGTGTCAAATTCCACAGTCACAGGATTATCACGATAGAAAGATTTAACGGAAACAAGATTTTTAATCAAGGCAGGAGAAACAAGAACGTTATTTAGAGAGAGAGGAGTGGAAGTGGAAGGAAAAGAGACGGAACCGGTGTGAGTAATGGGGAGATCATGACCGTTGCCAACAATGATGCGAGAGGAGGTGGAGGCGGGTGTAGAAGAAGAGAGGTTACCGGGGTGCGCGACCATGTGCGCGGAGGCGCCGGTGTCCATGAACCAGTCGCCACCACCACCATACGCCCCAGCGGTGGGGGCGCTCTGGAGGGCGGTCAGGAGCGCGGGGTCCCATGCGGCCAAGCTCAGGAGGGTGGCGTAGGCCGGGGCGGGGTAGCCGCGACACTGTAGCCCGGGGCAGCGGCGTAGCTCGGCGTGGCTGCGGGTTGGGGCGTCGCGTAGAAGGCCTGGTGGGTGGCCGGACGCGGCCCCATGATGCCCGGATAGGGAGCGCGCGGCACGGGCATGAAGTAGGCATGAACGACCCCGGTCCACGGATTGTGACCCGCGAGCCATGGCAGAGTAGGAGCGGTGTACTGAGGTGGATGAGGCGCGGGGGCGGTGGCGTTGGCGCCACCACTGCCACCGCCGTGGCCACCACCACCACGGCGACGACGCCCGCGGCGACCACCGCCGTTGCCACCGCCGCCGGTGGCGGGGGGAGGGGGCGGGGACGGCTGGGTGTAGAAGCGGCTGGGTGGCGGAGGACGGGGGCGGGTCCGGCGAAGGGGTTGCTGCTGCTGGAGCAGGAGGAGTTGAAGGGGTCGGAGGGGCCGGAGGAGGAGAAACCGGCCATGGCGGAAGCGGTTGTGGTGGTAGGAGGCGGAAGGGGTGGGCGGCGGCTAGGGTTGGGGAAAGAGGAGCGGCGGCGAGGGAGTGGCCGGCGGCGCCCAGGGGTAGGAGGGGGCGGCGGCGCCTAGGGTTAGGGAGAGGGCGGCGGCTAGGTCAGGGACCAGAGGGTCTCTGATACCATGTAGAAGGGTATTGGAGATTGCACATCACCAATTGGGCCGGCTGCTCATGTATATATATGCGGACACATGTACAATTACAGGTACAACCCTGACAAAACACGGGGACCTATACCTAGTACAATATGTTACTCAACACCGGGGAATCCGGCACCTCCTCCTCGCGTCTTCCGCTACTGCAGCTCGCTCGCCTGCACCGGCGCACCCTGGAGGAAGGTCGTTATGTCGGGCACAAGATGGAAACTCCGGCGCCTCCTCCCTCGCGTCGGCCTCTGCCGCTGCTCGCTCGTCGGCGTCGACGCATCCCAGAAGAAGGTCTTTAGCTCGGGAAAAAGCGGGGGACTCCGGCGCCTACTCCCTCGCGTCGGCCTCCACCGCCGCTAGCAACTCCGGCGCCTCCTCCCTCGCGTCGGCCTCGGCCGCCGCTCGCTCGTCGGCGCTGGCGCAGGTCTCCGATCGTGGGGTGAGGCTTTGAAGGAAGGGGGCGTGGTCGGGGCGTCCGGGTCGGAGACGTCCGGGATGTCGGGGTCCGGGTCGTGCTAGTTTTGGGTTAACAAACACTTTCCAAAAAGTAGGTGGTTCCTAGATAACTATCTAGGAACCTCTTAAGGAGGTGTTTCCGAATAGTCCTGTCGCATACATATATATATATATATTTTATAGAGGATAGCGCTATTTGATCCCTAAACTATTATACACCCATCTTCTATCTTTAGAACTATATTTTATTATTTTTACGTCGCGTAAATTTTATCTTAACTTAAGAGTTGAGAAGAACATAAGTAAATATAGCCATTTCATATTTTTTTTTGTTTACATATCGTATAAAAATACGAAGTAAAATACATATTTTTAGTATTTTTTACACTATAATTACTCATAAACTATTTTTTGATGTCAATTTTTTTTACGTTATGGATGAATATGAACATAATTATTTGTATACAAAACATAAATTTCTAAATGTGACAACATAAAATTATGTGAGGTGCAAAATAACTATTCTGCACACCGGGTATCGAATAGGGTTTATATATATATATATATATATATATATATATATATATATATATATGAAATGGTGCACCTTGGTGCCCAGGCACCATATATATAAATAGACACCCTATTCGACACCCAGAGTGTAGAATAGTTATTTTGCACCCCACATAACTTTATGTTATCACATTTAGAAATTTATGTTTTGCATACAAATAATTATGTTCATATTCATCCACAATGCAAAAAAATTGATATAAAAAAATAGTTTGTGAGTAATTATAGTGTAAAAAACACTAAAATATGTATTTTACGTCATATTTTTATACGACATTTAAACAAAAAAATTTATGACATGCCTATATTTTCTTACATTCTTCTCAACTCTTGAGATAAGACAAAATTTACGCGACATAAAAATAATATACAGTTCTAAAGATAGAGGGTGGGTGTAGAATAACTATTCTATACCCTGGGAGTCAAATAGCGCTATATATATATATATATATATATATATATATATATATATATATCAACGCGGATTTGCTATCTAGGATGCTACCAATGCATACAAGCGTTAACGTTGGATACAGGGAGTACATGAACTAGCTGCCAAGATAAGAGAGAGCCAAAATCTTGCATGCAGTTAACAGTGTTATTTGCCGTTTGTAGAATGGCAAGACCAGACTGTATTGTAGCATATCAACCAGGCTATATTGTTGCAAAAATTTCTACAAACTACACACGGTTGGTAGTTGTACTTGCATGCACTAGACCTGACTAGTTATACTAGTTGATGAGGATGTGTGCATGTTAGCATAAATCCTAGCATGAAAACATATAAAAATTTCTACAATAAAACCAATAGTGGGAGTAGACCAACATATCAAGCAAGTTATCATGTGTTCTAGGTTTCACGAATTTTGGCCAATATTTCCGCGTGTGGCTTTCGTTTTAGCGCGGTGCTTCCTGCGTCCGTTCCTGCTAAATTTTTTCAATACAAAAGCTAGTATTGCTAGAATGGATGCTGAAATTTTAGCCAGTTCAGTGGTCTATTAGTACTGCTAGCTTGCATGCATGCGCAGTTGTTGCTAGTTTGCATGTATGTGCTAGCTTGCATGTGTACTTGCATGTACTAGCAATGAATGCAAAAAATGCTCTTGATGTAATGAGGATGATGTTTTTCGTTAGATATTTTGTGCCCCTGCTGCTCAACTTCATGCTCTCTATAGAATATCCAATAGTTGGATTAGTATGCACAGGTAGCATTCTAGGTAGCCCACTATTTCCCATATATATATATATGTATATATATATATATGTATATATATGGGAAATAGCCTGCTAAACACGGGCATAGCTACGCATAGCCTATCAACCGTTGATTCTATCCTCTTTTGATATAGGGAGCACATGTATCCAGACCCAGGATTTGTCTAAAAACTAATGCCGTTAGTGGTCATTTGGCATGCATGCATGAAGCTCTAGCAAAACAAACCTTATCTAGTTTCGTTTGCACGAGGCAAACCCTAACGAGCAACATGCGATAAACACTAAACCAAATATACTACACGGTAAACCGTAATATACTACATGCATAAAGCCCTAACAAAACAAAGCTTATCTAATTTCGTTTTGGTTAGTCAAACCCTAATATACAACATGAGGTAAACCCTAACCCTAATATACTACATGCATGAAGCCCTAGCAAAACAAAGCTTGTCTAATTTCGTTTGCATGAGGCAAACCCTAACGAGCAACATGCAAAACAAAGCTTATCTAATTTCGTTTAGGCGAGGCAAACCCTAACGGACAACATGCTGAGAAACCCTAACTTATTTAATCCTTGTTCTCAATCCCTTCTTATTTTAGATGCCAAAATTTTTGTAGCCAAAACAGTGTGTTAATTTGGAACCCATGCCAAACCCTAGATTCTTGCATGCATGCACAAACTAACACTGTTAGCTCATCCATGTTCCACCCCACTTCCATCTAGAGGTTGCATGCATTTGATCCCTAAATCCAACGGTGCTCTGCCTATGCGCAGCTACGCCCGTGAGTAGCAAATCCACGTGATATATATATATATATATATATATATATATATATATATATATATATATATATATATATATATAGACAAACACATGGTATACCTGTATACTGTGGCACACCATCCACTACTTGGAGATCCGTGCTGGTAGAGAGAATATCCTCACATTTGGTCTTTACATGATATCCCCATTATATCCCAAAGAGGTATTTCGGTGCTAAACTTTTCCTGCCTCTGTCCTGCCGCCCTGCACCGCGCGCTAGCAGACTGCTTATTCCGTCACCGACCAGACCATTGCTCCCATGTCCATCAAATATCAGATCCACCATACCGCCACGCCAGATCCCACAACTGCAGCGTCTCCGCTCATCCCTGGCATACGTCCCCGCCTTCACCATCGTCACCGGTTACCCTCTTGCCACCGTCGCCAACCACCCGTCAGAGCACAGCCTCATCGCCGCCGTCCACTGCCCCAGTTTCCGGCACCACCATCTCGTATCCTTCATAACCCTATCCTGCCCACAAATTCCCCACCCACCGCATAGCTCACTCCGGCAGCCGTCACCTCCTATCACCATCGCTGGCGGTTGGCACGCACTCCTCCATCCACAGATCTGGGTCTGTCCATCCTCATGAACCATTCACATGGACGGCAACGACGATGCAAGCTAGTCCCTTCGCGGTCGCCTTGCCGGAGAGCAAGCCGCCGCCACCACAGCGGCAGCAGGATCAGGGCGGCGCGGCGGCGGGGCCGGGGGCGGGGGCCATCGTGCCGCTGCGGAGGCCGTGGGGGCGGCCCATGGGGTCCAAGAACAAGCCCAAGACGCCGGTGATCATCACGCGCGACAACCCCAACGCGCTCCACTCGCACATCCTCGAGGTGCCCCCGGCGCCGATGTGGCCGCCTGCGTTGCCAAGTACGCGCGCCGACGCGGCCGTGGCGTCTGCGTGCTTGGCGCGCCGGGCGCCGTCGCGGACGTCGCCGTGCGCGGCGAGGCCCCTCCTGGGGAGATTCGAGCTGCTCTCCATGACCCGCATCGTGCTCCCATGGCGATTCGATCTGCACTCCTGTCGCAGGAGGTACAGGCGCAGATGCAGTTGCCCATGTCTCAGCCCATGGCCATGGGCGGGGCGCCGGCTCCCCTGATCACCGCTCGCCTCCGTATCCATGGGGAGGTCACTCAGGTGGCATCTGATGATGACCGACCCATGGATGGATCGTTAACATTTTGGTGTTCTTGCTCGCTCCTAACATCCTCTAGAGAAGTAGGTTTAATTTGGCAACTTGACTGATTCATGGACTGCTCTTCTTGGGCTCGTGTAATTTTCTTTTCTTCACCCCCCATTGTGATTTTGCTGTCGAATATCAGCAGAAAACGATGAGGAACTGCACACATCAGGATCGAACCACATTTTGTGTGGTTAATTGAGGTCAGTGTTCTAGTTTTACAAGCTTGGTTAGTAGTTTTGGATTTAGCTGAGTTGGTGCAGCATCACTGGCATTATCAGCATGTGAAATGTGATAACTGACTGGGGAAATTTGGGATTCTGTTCTCTCAAAAAAATTTGGGATTTTGCTGTTAATTAAGCTGTGCTTGTCTCATTGTATTTCTTTTATCCAACTTCCTGTTGGGCTGTGTTTTTAATGCATGCTTGCCATTGTACAAAACCTTCACACTGCGATTGGTCAATATGAAACCGTGCCTGACAAACTGAGTTTAACATGATATGTTGCCAACGTACAGCTTGTTTGAGATTATTTGAGATTAAGCACCATACACTGGGAGCTATATATCGAGTGAGATTATGTGTTTCAAATTTTTAAAGTCGGGGGTAACCCAATGTCCGATCGACGATACCGGGCAGCGGTGATGTCTCGTAAACCCACATCCTTGGATGGCGCATCTCGAATGGCACCGAACCAATATGCGATTGGCCTACCACTTACTCGGCACACGCTCGAGGAACCGAATCTAGTCACAAGTGATACCGAAACACCTGACTGGCTTATCATTGATACAAAATACGACCGAGGAACCGAATCTAGGCATGTGTGGTACCGAAACGAGAGGTCATGGGCACTGAAAGTACCTCCGCACATGTACCGTATTTGCCCACGCGTGGTACCGAAACAATTGATGATCGGGGACGAGGTGCCGAATCTAGCAACACGTGGTACCTAAAACGTACAAGAGCGGTGCGTGGTCGCTCGACGAACCCCCGCGTGGTGATGAAAATATCAATTGAGTGGTACCGAAACTCACGACTAACTTATCACCAGCACGGAAACACAACCGAGGATCCGATTCCAGCAACACTAGGTACCGATTCGAGAGTGCCCTCACCCAGGTACCGAATATATGCACACATGTTACCAAAGCAATTGATGATCAGGGAATAGGTGCGATGGGCGAGGTCGCCTAACGGCTAGCCCTAATACCAAGACGACCCTCCTGGTACCAAGCATTTGGGACCGAGGCACCGAACCGTTTTCTCATTGTACCGAATCGGTTTCCTTAGAAACTACGACCACGATCTGGATATGGGCGAGGTCGCCTAACAGCTAACCCTAACACCAAGACTACCCTCCTGGTTCTGAGCGTTGGAGACCGAGGCACCGAACCGTTTTGTCATTGTACCGAATCGCTTGCCTCAGAAATTACGGTCAGACGCGATGGGCGATCCTGCCCAACGGCTACCTCTAATACCAATACGTCCACCCCCGCCTCCACACCATACCCCCACACCACACCCACACTCATCGTCGCTCCGCCGTATGTCCTCTCCCCGAGACCGCCTCGTCTCCGGCCGCTCCGGCACACACCTCGATCACCGCGCCGCACACACTGTCCCTGTCCGCTCCACAACTCTGGTAAAAATGAAGTCAAGACGGATAATAATACACTCAGACAAGATTTTTTTCTGACTGGTTTCGTGTGGTGATCTTCGTGATCTGAAATGGAGGTCCTAAATCAAACTTACCATGACATGCCGGCGTAACGTAGCTCTGGTCAATAGTATTTGTCCACATATCATTCGGTACCTGCGTTGTCTTGTATTCTGCATCTTACCTATAGCAACGTCAGCTAGCTTCCTGACTCCTGTGACCTTACACACATGAGCGCATGGTATGGCGTGCGAGCGTGCTGCTCCATCACCGAATGAATGTTGCATCTCGATGGCACTGAATCAATACATGAATGGCCTACCACTTATTCGGTACACAACAGAGGAACCGAATCTAGCCACGAGTGGTACCGAAACACTTGAACGGCTTATCACTGGTAGGGAACACGGCCGAGGAATTAAGGAATTAGATCTTTCAGTTCTTGCCCGTTTGGAACTGTTTGAGGCCTTGGTTTAGAGAGATCGTTGTGCATACATGCGCCAGATGCATAGGGTGCTTAATGGGTCAATGTGTGGTGCTGAATCATATGGGTTCATAACGAGTTTCTTTGAGATGCGGAATCAGATGGGTTCTTAACGAGTTTCTCTGTGGTACCGAATTATATGAGTGCTTACCAAGTTTATCTAAAGTGTGGAATCAAATGGTGCTTAATGAGTTTCTCTGAGGTGCGGGATCATATGGGTTCTTAACGAGTTTCTTTGTGGTACCGAATCATATTGATTCTTAATGAGTGTCTCCATGGTACCGAATCATATGCGTGCTTACCAAGTGTATCTAAAGTGTGAAATCAAATGTTGCCTAATGTGTTAAACTGTGGTGCCGAGAAATTTAAAACAGGGTGCTGAATCGTGGTGGACTAGGGCCATGGACGACCTCGTGACAACGAAGACCGAGGTGCTTAAGAAGGTATGCCGCGGTGCTTAACAACTGTTGTATGGAGGCCGAATAGTTGGAAGATGCTTGCAGTTGGCTGCAAGTATGTAGTAGTATGCAGTTCCACAAAGATATTCCATTACCAGACATAAACATGCATAGCAGACACTAACGAACTGCAAATGCATTATTTTCCATGAGTACTTACCATTTTCTACTTGGTGTCGGACGCATTTTTACAAGGGTGCTTGACAAGTTGTACTAGGGTGTTGAATGGTGGTGGCTTAGGACCATGGGAACCTAGGAAGTGCCCGACGAGCTTGTGATAGTGAAGACAACAAGGTGAGACCTGCAAACATTTTATCTTGTTCTTTACATGGAAGCGATGCATGACAGATTTCCAATGATAAGTTATGGCGTGGTGGTTCAGAACTTATTTCCGAGCAATTAGTTCCGTTGCTTGTTAGCACGACTCGTTCACCATGGGCAGTTTGATCTTTGATGTACCTTTGGATTGATGTTACTATTTCTTTCTTGGTCGCTTACCAGGTCCTAAGTACAGATCATTTAAACTATAATACCAAGGTGCTTTGAAGACTAACCGTAGTCACTGAATATTTGAGTGGCTTGGTCTATCGATATTTCGATGGCTTTCCATAGATCTTAGTACCAATTGACCCAAGAACTAATATGGCAGCGCGGTGTTGAGGTACCTAGTCTGGCATTATTATTTGACACGTGTTGCCGGTAACAGGCACCAATGAACAAGTTACCAAAATTAGCTACTTTTTTTCTGAAAATAGTAGAGATATTCCTAAAATTGAAAAGAGCATGCACAAAAAAATTATCAAAAGATTTCTCATATGCAGGCTGATTGTTTCTAAGCTTTCATCAAACAGGTACTAGTGCTTTTTCTGAAGGTCCAGCGAGGCTGGCAGTGTTGGTAGAGAGAGCCAATGGGCACTGATCAAAGATTTTGCATGCAGTTAAATGATTTTTTGAATGTATACATAGTACAAGCTAGCATATAAAATGGATGAATTTTCATTTTTACCAGGTATGGTGCTGAATCTATATACTTCGTATTTGAATTCGGTGCTGAGTGCAACATATATGGGTGCTTAATGAATCAGATTCTCATGTGCAATTGGTCGTTGACACGCTTGCTAGCCCCTTGCTGGCGAGAATACAGAAAAAAGTAAAAACACGATGCATACAGGCTACAACGAGGTCTTGTTCGGTATCAAACCATGTTTGCAGAGCAATCGGTCCGATATGTTGTCAGGCCCATGTGATGCCACTGCTAGGTACCGAGCGAGCTTGAGACAGGGGAGAGTGAGCAGCCCATGTGACGCCACGATCAGGTGTCTCGTTTTTGCAAACAGAAGTTAATTTGTTTTTTGAATTCTCGGCTCCTCACATGTGAGACAGATGATCACGTGGGCCTGCTGCAGCAATTCAAAAGTCTATGGGCTGACATGCACCACACTCAGCCGACTGCACGTTGCAGTCTATGTTGCCATTTTTTGCATCGGTTTTGAACTCAAATTTAAATAAAGGCTGCCAACAATGCATGAATAGACATGCAGAACTGTGCAATTTTCCTCTTTTGCTTGGGATGTCATGTTGGTAGGTAGAGAAACTCATTTTATAAATAGGTGGTGAAAGTGGGAAAAGAAAAAAAGAGGCCATTGAGTACCAATCTCAAAGGACACGTGTGGTGAGAGATACATCCTCCCGGGTAGTACTAGGGCATACCATTTTCGTTTCCTACATATATATATATATATAAGGTTTAGGGTTTTGAGAGAGAGACGCTATTTGACACCCAGGGTATAGAGTAGTTATTATTCACCCACCCTTTATCTTTCAAATCGTATATAATTTTTATGTCACGTAAATTTTCTCCTACCTCAAAAGTCAAGGAGAACATAAGAAAATTTAGACATGTCATAAAAAAATTTGTTGACATGCCGTTTAAAAATACGACGTAAAATGCATATTTTCTATGTTTTTACACTATAAGAACTCATAAATTGTATTTTTATGTCGTTTTTTGCTTTTATGATGAATATGAACATAATTATTAGTATACAAAACATAAATTTCTGAATGTGAGAACACACAAATATATGGGCGCATAATAACTATTCTACAATTTATGATGTAGAATAGTTATTCTATACCCACCCTCTATCTTTAGAACTATATATTATTTTTACGTCGCGTAAATTTTGTCTTACCTCGAGAGATGAGAAGAACGTAAGAAAATATAGACATGTCATAATTTTTATTTATTTACATGTCGTATAAAAATACGACGTAAAATGCGTATTTTTAGTGTTTTTTACACTATAATTACTCATAAACTATTTTTTATGTCAATTTTTTGCGTTTTGGATGAATATGAACATAATTATTTGTATACAAAACATAAATTTCTAAACATGACAACATAAAGTTATATGGGGTGCAAAATAACTATTCTGCATCCTGGGTGTCGAATAGGGTTTATATATATATGGAAAATAGCTAGCCAAACACAGGCATAGCTGCGCATAGCCTATCCACCGTTGATTCTCTCTCCTTTTGATATAGGGAGCACATGTATCCAGACCCAGGATATTGGCTCAATAGTAACGTCGTTAGTGTTCCTTTGATGCATGCATGAAGCCCTAGCAAAACAAAGCTTATCAAATTTCATCTAGGTGAGGCAACCCTAATATACAACATGCGGTAAACCCTAATCCTAATATACTACACGATAAACCCTAATATACTACATGCATGAAGCCCTAGCAAAACAAAGCTTATCAAATTTTATTTAGGTGAGGCAAACCCTAATATACAACATGCGGTAAACCCTAACCCTAATATACTACATGGTAAACCCTAATATACTACATGCATGAAGCCCTAGCAAAACAAAGCTTATCAAATTTTATTTAGGTGAGGCAAACCCTAATATACTACATGCGGTAAACCCTAACCAAACGAAGCCTTATTGCATTGCCGTCCCAATAAAAAAAACAACCTTTGTTTCGTTTTCTTCACATTCTCATTGATGCATGCGGCCACCAAACACATACCAAAACAACCTTTGTTAGGGCACTATTTTGCATGGCACATAGTCTAAAGCTTCTGCATGCAAAACCTGTTTTAATCCTTGTTCTCAATCCCTTCTTATTTTAGATGCTAAAACTTTTGTAGCCAAAACAGTGTGCTAATTAAATTGGAACCCATGCCAAACCCTAGATTCTTGCATGCATGCACAAAACTAACACCGTTATCTCAGCCATGTTCCACCCCACTTCCATCTAGAGGTTGCATGCATTTGATCTCTAAATCCAACGGTGCTCTGCCTATGCGCAGCTACGCCTATGAGTAGCAAATCCGCGTTGATATATATATATATATATATATATATATATATATATATATATATATATATATATATATGGGAAATAGCCTGCTAAACACAGGCATATCTGCGCATGGCCTATCCACCGTTGATTCTCTCTCCTTTTGATATAGGAAGCACATGTATCCAGACACAGGATTTGTCTCAGTAGTAACGCCGTTAGTGTTCCTTTGCATGCATTTATAAAGCCCTAGCAAAACAAAGCTTATCTAATTTAGTTTAGATGAGGCAAACCCTAACGAACAACATGCGATAAACCCTAACCCTAATATACTATACGGTAAACCCTAATATACTACATGCATGAAGCCCTAGCAAAACAAAGCTTATCTAATTTCGTTTAGGTGAGGCAAACCCTAACGAATAACATGCGGTAAACCCTAACCCTAATATACTGCACGGTAAACCCTAATATACTACATGCATGAAGCCCTAGCAAAACAAAGCTTATCAAATTTCATTTAGGTTAGGCAAACCTTTGTTAGGGCACTCTTTTGCATGGTACATAGTCTAAAGCTTCTGCATGCAAAACCTGTTTTAATCCTTGTTCTCAATCACTTCTCATTTTAGATGCTAAAACTTTTGTAGCCAAAACAGTGTGCTAAATTGGAATCCATGCGAAACCCTAGATTCTTGCATGCATGCACAAAATCCCATGCCAAACCCTAGATTCTTGCATGCATGCACAAAACTAACACCGTTAGTTCATCCATGTTCCACCCACTTCCATCTAGAGGTTGCATGCATTTGATCCCTAAATCCAACGGTGCTCTGACTATGCGCAGCTACGCCCGTGAGTAGCAAATCCGCGTCGATATATATATATATATATATATATATATATATATATATATATATATATATATTAATGAGTTAATTTATGGTCATCATATGGTATTATATTAGTAACTAAAAATAAATATAAGGGTTTTCGATCTCGCAATTTCGATAGTCTACATCTATAAAGATTGATTAGTGGTGGTCAACTCAATATAAAACTCAATATAAGGTTGCTAGCTTTAGCCGTGTAATGTATATAATTTGCTTTACAATAGAATTTCCTAGCCTCATTTTCTCTCTTATTTGTTTTATAAGTAGACTTCTCTCGGTGCTCCTGGGGCGTAACCGATAGGTAGAACGCTTCGATGTGATCGTGCTGAATATACGTGCCCCTCTCTGCGCCCCACGGGTCAAGGCAGTCAGATAGTTTGCTTAATTTTTAACAGAAAGTTTGGCTATGAAAGAAGGGCGGGCGAATGTGTTACTTTGCATAAACTTGTCGACACGACTCTGCATACGCTTGAATCAGATATGATGGACAAAAAAGCATTAACATAACAAAATATAAGTAGAACATGAGGTGCGTACAAAGAGAAGCATGAAACAACCACCCTAATCATCGCTCTGATTTTCAATGGCAAGGAGAGAGTATGATGTGAAACAACTACCGCAAGCATCGCGACTGATTTTCAACATCAAGGACAAAGTTCGATGTGATTATGAAACATTCTTTTAAGTTTAAGGCTGCAACCATCGGTAAGAAAAGATCTTGACACGATTGTTATACTCCCTCCGACCCATATTAATTGACTTGGATTTATCAAAATTTGAATGAATCTAGACACTATTTAACATATAGGTTCATCCAAAATTTAATAAATCGAAGTCAATTAATATGGACTGGAGGGAGTACATTTTTTCAGTTTAAGTCTAGAATGACTAGACCCACAGTTGTGCAGATGAGAGGTAGACAAATTTATTTGAAAATACTGAGCATAAGAAGTACATATAAGTGATAGTCAGATATAATAAAGAAACATAGTCTCATTACGAAGCAGATAAGAGCAAGTACAATAATTATGGTGACACACATTCGAACGTTGTGGATGACAGTAAAAACAAAATTTTCATTCAAGATACAAGAATATTTACAACTACAAACGAAATTTGTAAGCTATCTAAAATTAAAAAGTTAACCTATCTAAAAATAAAAAATGGAAACAAAAAAATTAAATTCAAACTGCCATGACACTGAGATGGAGCTAGGGGCGCGGCCTACTCGTCTCCGTCATCGATGTGGTGGGCG
Source organism: Avena sativa (assembly GCA_916181665.1). NCBI lineage: Eukaryota > Viridiplantae > Streptophyta > Magnoliopsida > Poales > Poaceae > Avena > Avena sativa. The sequence continues at coordinate 79,056,845 of OV702297.1, forward strand.
AGATCGACCAGCACCGGACGCGGCTATAGCCTGTTCCATGGTTGTGCCTGGGCGGCATACCCTGTTGGCGGTGGTGGCAGAGGCAACTATGGAAGGTGGTGGCAGAGGCAACGATGGAAGGTGGTGGCGTTTGAGGTGGTGCCTGCGCCGGGCACGCGGCCATGGAGGACTGGTGTAGGGCACAAAAAGTATCCACCCAATGCGCCTCTTATTCGAGTGACGCGTGCTCCTGCGCCTCCTCCAGATCGAGTTCCGGTGTCATGATGCCCGCATGAAAATCCCCGTGCACCGTGCCACGATGTTGACGTGCGTCTCCGGCGATGTTGTGTTCCGCCTGGTAGTCAGCACCATCGGCAGGGAACTCCTCGTCGGGGATCTCTTTGTCACGCAACCATTCGCACACCTCTCCTTCGGCCGCTGCGTGCTCCTGCGACTCGCGCAGCGCCAGCACCTCCTCCGGATCGAGTTTCAGCAGCATGTTGTCTGCATGAAACTCCTCCTGCACCGCACACTGCTGCTGTGTGGCTCCTGCGCCGAAGGACACGCCGCACGCCGCACGCTTTGGCTATGTGCGCGATGACGGGGTTCGTCGTGGTGCAGAAGGAGGCATAGCCGTCAAGTGTGGCCAAACGAAGAAGGCGGTATGGCGACGCACATTGCGACGATAGTGATGACTGCAATTGCACAGATCAATTGTAGCTAGTTTCTAAATAAGAGTATCGAACCCACATAGAGATATTTGGTTAAGGTCTTTATGCCCCTCATCACTATCTACCAAAGGATACTTGTAGGTTGCCTTTGATCTGAAGTAAAGAGTGTTCAAAAAGTGTTGTGTTTGTGTGCAAGAAAGTAATGAAAACAAGTAAACAAAGTAACAAGTGCGTTGTGATTGGTGTTGGATTTTAATAAGTCTTAAATGTTCTCGAGGATGTAGGATACACCATTAGCATATTAGAATTACTTATGATCAGATAACCTATATCTTTCTTCATGATATGTATGGGGAGAGCTCCATAATAATATGTTCACCAACAAGTATCGTGAGCAAGCCACTTAACTAGTCATGTGATGAGGTCATCTTTAAATAATCACTGCGATGCCTGCGAGCAAGTCACTTCTGGAGGCCACCAGAATTAAAGGTATCCCCATGGATGTCGTTATGTGAATCTCTCTTTATCCCCCCTCTGACCATGTAGATTATAAGCCAATGCTTTCAGTCACAAAATAGCACTAGACATACTCCCATACACGTCCAAAGGGTAGTTCCCTCTCTTTTATTCCCATAGTCAAATGTTATGTGGTCGACTTCACATAACATCTAGAGAGAGAGAGATCTTAAACAATATCATAGATCAAGTAAAGATCAAATACCAAAATGATAGATCATCTTTATTTCATTTCATAATAATTCTAGGGTTTCTCCATCTCCCAAAGAACATAGGGAACTACTCACACATGGAGGAAATCAACAATATCATCATATTCATATGGATGAATTAAAAGTGCAAAGATAGAATCAAGTGCAAACCCACAATTGTATTTGGAATTACAACAAGATCTAATTAATGAAAGAGGGGACGATGATGTTGATGGAGATACAGTGGTTGATGATGAAGGGGATGATGCATTATCCTCTGATGTCTATGCACACTTCTATTCTTATAGACAATGTTGGGCCTCCAAGTGCAGAGGTTTGTAGAACAGAAGCAAGTTTCCCTTAAGTGGATCACCCAAGGTTTATCGAACTCATGGAGGAAGAGGTCAAAGGTATCCTTCTCAAGCAACCCTGCAATCAAGATACAAGAAGTCTCTTGTGTCCTCAACACACCCAATACACTTGTCAGGTGTATAGGTGCACTAGTTCGGCGAAGAGATAGTGAAATACAAGTATTATGGATGATTATAAGTGGTAATTGCAATCTGAAATAAAAATGGCAGCAAGCAAACATGTAACATGATTGATTGTAAATGGTGTTCAATGCTTAAAAACAAGGCCTAGGGATCATGCTTTCACTAGTGGACACTCTCATATAAATATCTTCTCTTCATTATGCTACTCTGAACTACTCTCCGGTTGGATAACTACAATCCACGGTAGGGCTACAAAAGCTCTCCTTAAAGTTCGCATTCCCCATCTAGGTAACCCCACACTATCACCTTGAGCGCTAGATGGTTCCAACAAATACCACAATTTCATAAAGACATCTAACTCAAAATATAACTCATGACAAGTATTTCTATAATCTTTAGTCTAAGTGCCACACGCTATGCACACTGTCAACTTCACACACATGGGGATAAGAGGAGATTAATTGAAGCACTTGAGTAGCAGAGTAGATCTACTTATTCAACTAGATTACAAAGCTCATGATCACAATAATATCACGCATATAGAGAGAGATGAACACATAGCTACCGGTAGAGCCCTTAGCCTCGAGGGAGAACTACTCCCTCCTCATCATGGGAGTCAACAACGGCGATGGAGATGGTAGTGGAGTCGATGGAGATGGCTCCAGGGGAAATTCCCCGTCCTGGCCGGGTGCCGGAACAGAGACTTCTGTCCCCTGAATCTTGTCTTCGGTGGTGGCGACGCTGCTAAACTTTTCGTGGATTTCTGATATTGGTCGGGTTTTTGTCTCGGGGAGGCGTATATATAGGCGAAAGTGCAAGGTAGGTGGAAGCCCGAGGGGCCCACACCATAGGGCGGCACGGCCTAGGGTGGACTCGCGCCAGCCCTAGGTGTGGCCACCTCATGGCTCCACTTCATCTCTCCTTCGGGCTCCGTGTTGCGTCTGAAAATAGGAACTTCGGCTTTTGTTTCGTCCAATTCTAAGAATATTTATTTACTAGCTTTTCTAAAACCAAAAATAGAAGAAAACATGCAACTAACACTACGACATCTTATCAATAGGTCAGTTCCAGAAAATGTATAAAATGCCTCAAAGTGTAGACAAAACATAAGATAGTTGGTACAAAACAAGCATGGAGCATAAAAAATTATAGATACGTTTATGACATATCAAGCATCCCAAAGCTTAACTCCTGCTCGTCCTCGAGTAGGTATGTGATAAAAAAATTTAGGTGACATGCGCCATCACAATCTTGTTCAAAGTATTGTAAAGCATTGATAGCTGGGATCATAGTACTCTAAATATGAGCATGAAAGATCTAGTTCTAACAATAATACAAATCAACTAAGTTGTAACATGCAAAGGTACAAACAAAATATCATGAATAACAATGCATTGAAAGACATTTGTTTGTTTCACATATAAAAAACATAGCATGAGTGGTATTCAGCTTGTCCCTCATGGAATAGCAAAACATAAATGCATAGGACACCTTCAAAGTTCGTAAGGGTGACAAGATACAAATAATTTAAGAACAAGCAATACCATGATTATGAATCAATCAATAAGTTTTGGGACAATGTACATTGAACTAAGAATGACAACTATGGTCTCTTAATTGGTGCATAAAGATTGTAAGACCCCACCTTTATAAGGTAATGGTCCCTGTGATTGCAATGCTAGTCCCTAGATCAAATTCTAGCATCCACAGTTTAAGATGAAGTACACAGATACAAAGGTCGTTTATTACATTGTCATTCAAGGAACATCATAAGTTACAGCCACATTGGGTCAATACATTTGGAATAGTATTGGCAAGTGATACCATAGTAGAATAGTAGTATCTAACTTCTATATGAATTTGGATAAGTGTAGCTCAGGCTTGCTTTGCTCAAAATAGGTTTTTCTTATCAGTTGAAAACACTAAGTTTTTGTTTGTCAAATCACCCAAGGAACCACCAATAGAAATTGGTGAACCTTTAACCCTTATTCAACCACAAGTTTGTAACTTAGAAATTTTTATGAGGAGATCCTTGATAGCTTCAATGTATTGATGCTCAAATTGTCCGTTGCCGGGGACACGGCCAAGTACTTAGGTTTTACCCTCTCGAGAGGTGGTGCACTTTCCCCACAAGACTCGACATGCATCGAGACGAGATCTTTCAGAAGCCTTCCCTTAGACCACCATGGACGCGTTCCATCCTATCACCCTACCACCATCTGTCCATCTGGCTAAGTTATTGCAACCTATATGATCCAGGCAGAGCCCATATGCCATGTGGTTGCACTAGAAGCTTCTAAACACTAAGTATCTCAAATCTCTTTGTTCCTGGGTGGCTTTCCACAAGTGTGATACACAAGGTAAACCATAGACATGGGCCTTGTGTAACCACTCAACACAAACCATCATACCATTCCACCCAGGTGATTCATTCACTTAGTTGTTTTATTAAGAAAAAACACAAGTCAAAGACTTAGTAAAATTTCCATAGCATATATATATATATTCCACCCTTTTTTTCTACTATCTAGGCTAAGCATGATATCATAGCAAGTATCTTAACTTAGTGAAATTCTACCAAGACTACAACTACTAGGATTTCCCAAGGCATAGCATATATACTTAGCAAAAATTCCATGCAAGGCCTACTCAAAATATCACTAGTGCATAGTCAAAATAATAGGACAAAATATATGAAGCACCACTTGCCTTGGTAGTTGGGGGAGTAGAAACAATCCTCACACTCACAATCACCACTAGCACCAAAATCTACACATAAAATGATAGCACCAAATTCATATTCAAGCAAAAATACACATGAATGCATGCAAATGCAATGGAATGAATTTCTACACTAAACTAGTCAAACCAAACAGTACTGAACACAAAACCAACTATTTAAAGTCTAAAAAAACTCAAATTTGCTTTAAAATCATTTTCTAAATAATTTATATAGCCAAAATAATCCTATATTTGATTCTGCAAATAAACCTAATTTTCCAGAAGCAAATACAAATTTAATCCCACATTAATGTAGGATTTAATTTTTTGAATCCAATGATATATTATTTGTAAAATTTGGCCAAACAGAACTAAAAATATGAATTTTACAAGTTTAAATCTCTAATAGATATAAAAACAGATTTTAAAACAAAGTCATAGACACGTGGGCGCATCTGATTGGCCCGTACCGCTTCGTGCGGATCGACTAACGCGAGCCGTTTGATCTAAGTGACAACGCATGGGCCAGATCTATTGATATCGATTTGTTAAGTGATCTGTTCTATGCCTTTAGATCTAAATCCAACGGTGCTTGATCAAGTGACCACAGATGGGCGGCGTGCGTGGCTACTGCGGCGGCGGCGGCACTACTGGTGGTGCTGCTCCGGTGAATCCAGAAGGGGATATGGGTGGTGGTAATGCTCACCAGCGTCGCAAGGTTGCGAGGAAGCTCAAGGTGGCTTCGGCTTGGAGGAGGGCGAGCTGCTGCGGTCGCTGGGGCTCGTCGGAGTTGCGGACAGCTTTGGCTCATGTAGACGGCGACGGAGGCGACGACCTGGGACACCCTAGCACAAACCAAATGCATCAGGATGTGCACACGGACCAGGTGAACAACATCGTTTCATCTAGAGGTCGGGGGGCGGTCGTGTCTTACCGGGATTGCTCGTTGGAGATGAAGACGGCGTCGGGTTCTCACGATGCTGACGTTCTGGGTCACAAGAAGATGAACAAAGGGTATGAGAAGAAGCGCAAGATCAAGGGAAACACAGCAGTAAGAGCTAGAGCGCATGGGGCGGACGGTGCTCACCGGAATACCTCACCGGAGTTCGTCTCGCAACGGGGTTTCGAGTTGAAATATGAGCAGCCTGGCGGCGAATAGGGGGTGGCGAGTGAGGGGAAATGCTCGCGGCGGGGTGGAGTTTAAGTAGCCAGTGGGAGTGAGGGAATCACACTGCGATTCAATTGCAATTAAGCCTGAAATCAACGCGGCGGTGAATGGGGAAGAAACGGGCAGCGGCGGCGTCTGCGCGCGAGGTGTGGGGAAGACGACGTTGAGCTGGCCTAGGCCCAGTGGCAGTGAGCGCGGGGTAGGGCTAGTGCGCGTGAGAGAGAGAGGAGGAGGAGGGGGATGGCCCGGGTGGGCCTTTGGGCCTGTTCTAGAGCTAGGCTCAAATGCAGCGCCGGTTTTATTTTTTTCTTTTAACCATTTCTCTTTCTGTTTATTTTTCAGGAATGGTTTTCAAACCCTTTTCAAACTTGTTTGAATTCAAATCTTTTGTAGATTTTTGTAGTGTGATCCTTTCACTCAAATGTGTGTCAAACACTACTGTTTACACAAACAAACCTTGGTCCTTTGAAAATAAGAGCAAAACCATGCCTCATATGAATTTTAAAATGGGCATATAAATGGCTTTGTTTGATTTTAAACTTTGAATTTTTTTATGCCAACCCTAAATGCTATGACAATATGAATGCAATGCATGATTTTATAATTCATGATTTTTGGGATGTTATAAAGATAGAAAGTGGAGACTCAATATAAAAGTAAAAAAGAAAGGCCCTTCACAGAGCGAAGCAGGGATTTCAAGTTTCATAAAGAGCTTCCAAAAATTATGGTACTTTTTAGCTTTGAGCTCTCATTGCCCCTATCATAAGCATCTTGAAGTGATTAAGGTTAAAGGGAGACAAATATGAGGTATATGTGATGACGCCCAGCACTGTCGTGGGATGCTTCATTGGAAACCCCAAGAGAAAGGTGCGATGAGCACAGCAACAAGTTTTCCCTCAGTAAGAAACCGAGGTTATCAAACCAGTAGGAGGAAGGAAACGTCTCAAAGCTGTTGCAAGCAATGTGGAAAACTGCACAACACAAACTCAAGACTTTGCCCCAACGAATCAGTGAGGTTGTCAAGCTCACCGGTTTGCTGTAACAAAGGATTAAACGTATGGTGTGGAAGGTAATGGTTTGCAGCAAGTAAACAAGTAACAGTGGAAGATGTATTAATGGTAAAGATTAGACCGGGGTCCATAGTTCACTATAGGTGCTCTCCTTAGATAAACAACATGACATGAAGGGTAAAAAAATTACAACAGGGCAATTGACAGGAACTGAGCAAGGCATAACAATGCATTAAAATACAAAAAGATCCTATGAGATTTGATTGGGCAATACAACAATATACATAGACCGCCATCCAACTGCATCTATGACTTGAAGTCCACCTTCAGGTTATCATCCGAACCCCCTCTAGTATTAAGTTGCAAGCAAAAGACAACTGCTTTAAGCAAAGTGTGTAAGGTAAACAATCCACTTGTTCCATGAACAAGAGACCGTTGTTTTCTCCCTAGTAGCAACAACACATCTACAACCAAAGAGATTTCTTTCACTTCCCTTGGAAACTAGAGGCATGAACCCACTATCGAGCATAAATACCCCCTCTTGGAGTCACTAGCAACTACTTGGCCAAGATAGCTACTAACAACGGAGAGCATGCAAGATCACAAACAACACAGACATGATAGAATCATAAAGACAAAACCATTAATCAATCTGACATAGTAATCTCAATATCCATCGGATCCCTGCAAACACAACATGCATGATTACAAATAGATTAGATCTTGATCATGAACGGAGCTCACAAGATCTATACATGAAAGCACAAGGAGGAGATACAACAATCTAGCTACTACATGGACCCTGATGACCCACAAGTATAGGGGGTGTATCGTAGTACTTTCGATAAATAGGAGTGTCGATCCCAACGAGGAGCAGAAGGTGTTGACTAGTGGTATGGAGCAGGAAATCTCTGCAAATACTTAGCAAACGGATTTTTAGTGGTTTTCTGATAAAGCAACAAAACGAAGTGCAAGTAATAAAGAACAAATGCAGAAAGTGCCCCAATCCTTTCTTAGCAAAGGACAAGCCGGTGGAAATACTTATAAGGACTAAACGTTCTCGAGGACACATGGGAATTCTGTCAAGTGCTTTCGCTTCAAATAGCTGAGTACTCTTCTTTGGTGTTTTAAGTGTTGTGTGGCTAAACCTGTGCTAACATACCGACCTTACTTAGACTAATACATACTTGTGATTAAACCCCCTGCAAACATCCGTAACTACAGGAAAGTAATTAAGATATAAATCTAACCACAGCCTTAAACTCTGAGATCCTACACTCCCTTGTGCAAAGGTGTCCTAACGGGGGTTCAGGTTTCTGTCACTTCGGCAACCCCACAATTAGTAGCCAAATACACAATGCATTCCCCTAGGCCCATAAATGGTGAAGTATCATGTAGTCGACGTTCACATGACACCACTAGAAGAATAGCACCACAAATTAAATACTAAACCATGGAATAATAACTCAACACAAATCCACTAATAACAACATGACTTCTCCCATGTCCTCAAGAACTAGACGAACTAATCACGAGACATCATATGGATCAAGATCAAAGATGATATGATAATGGATAACAATCTGAACATAAACAATAATCCAATGGTTCCACTCACAAGCATCAACTATAATAGTAATTAACGTCGGGATAGTTTCCCCTAAGAACTAAAGCAATATCCAACACAATTTTTACAGCGGGACGGAGTGGAGATGATGGTGTGGATGATGATGATCCCGATGAAGCCTAGCTTGATGACGGTGTTGATGGCGATGATATCCCCGCTCCGGGAAGGAATTTCCCCGGTAGAAATCTGTCTGCCGGAGAGATCTTTCTTTCTCGGTGTTTTCTACCCCGCAGAGACGCGGAAATCAATTTGTGGTCGCCCCCTGGTGTTAGGGTTCCGTAAGGAAGATATAGGCGAGAGGGAGGAGTCGGGAGCTGGGCAGGTGGGCCACACCTGCCCTAGGCGCGGCCCAGGGGGACCTCTGTCTTCTGGAAAAATATAATTTTCCCATATTTTTCTGATCTTCGCGAAATTACATCAAAACGCCTTCCTGTCCATCAGAATCCAGACTCCTGCAGTCCATCCTCCAAGAATCATCCAACATGCAAAAACAGTGGAAAAGACATAAGTAATACCTCATAATAAGACATATATTGAATAGAGGTAAATTATGATATAGAATAGTGATGCAAATTGGGCGTATCAACTCCCCCAAGCTTAGACCTTCACTTGTCCCCAAGCGAAAACTTAGCTCAGTAAACATGTCCACAGGTTTATGGAGTGAAGTATCGATAAAAGAATACGAATAAGAAGCATCACACTTACCATTACACAACTCATAGAAGAAAGCAACTCACCATTATATAACTTAGCTTGCAACAAGTACAGGAGTCATAATAGAGATGCATAAAGATAAATCATAATTGGAATTGGCAAACTCTTGTTCTTGGCCAGAGAACAGCTGGCAAATAGTTTCACAAAAATCTTTTTGTAGAAGTTTTATAACAGGAGCACTTCTTTGATCAAAAAGGTTTTTCAATGAAGGCTTTCAAAGTAATACTCAATAGTAAGAGTTTTGTGCAAACAAGGAAGATAAAGAGCATGAGTGAATAAATCACCATATGAATGCTTGAAATACAACAACTCAAATGCTTGCTGGAGATAGAGAGGAAGTAGGTTTACTGACTCAACTTGGTAAATAGGAGAAAGGTACCTTCATAGAGGGAAGCAGGGATTACAAGTCATAAAGAGCTTTCAAAATATTATGATACTTACTAGATTTGAGCCCTCATTGCCCCTTCATAGGCATCTTGATATGATTAAGGTTAAAGTGCACAAATATGGAGTATATGCTTGATGAAATATAAGTTGGCAATCTCATGTCCCTTGAATATGAGGGCCACTCCTCATGCTACTCAACTTTAGTTACCGGTAAGTTCTTATCATTGTAAGTACATGCGTATCATAGAGAACCGCCAATGGGGTACCCCTTGCACATGGTACATGAGCTATCCCATAACCAAAATGACAAGGCAAGCAGACAATGAGCATCTCAACGATCTTTTTATTTACTATGTGCATAGCTTTTTATTGAGGATGCTTCATAGATATCTCACTATGGTGATGCTGCAAGTTTCCACCATGATTAGGCATGGCTTAGGCTAGTGGCCTAGGCGTTTCTCTAACATAAAATACAGACTCCATGGACTTACAAGTTCCCTCTTTATTTCACACCGTTGACATCCATAAACAAAAGAGCACAATATCAACTGAGTACAAGGTACAAGTGCAATGTTGAAAGCGTTCCCCGTGACAGCATGGTTCTGCTAATTCCAACATATAGATGCAAGCATATACAATTTCGATGGCACAATGGTTGAAGTCTATTAGGGGCAAAGAAATAAGGTGTGCCATCATGTTCGTGAGAGCTTTACTAACTAGTTTTCACATAACAAAATACTTTTTAATTTGAAAGGTAGATGAAGCTTGAGAATTTGCTTGGAATAGCAAAAGCTAATAGGAAGATATGGTGGACACAAGTCGCAAAGGTTTTGGTTCAAAGGGATTGGAAACATGAGAAGTGTGCCCTCTCAAAACAGGTTTTTGGCTAGCAGGGCTGGGTAACAAGCAAGAGAGTTGAAATAAACAAGCAAACATACAAGTGATAAATCCAAACATGCAATCTTTCTTGAAGACACAAAAGATCTTAAATAAATAATACTAAGCTTATGATCCAACAAGAAGGAAAACAAATGATACAAAATACCTGTAAGCTTTTTCTCTTTTCTTTTCAAACCTCAAAAAGTATTGCTACTGACCAGAACTTGGTTTGTCAAAACCAATTTAGATCCACTTGATGATCCCAAAGTGATGCCAATACTGATCAACAAGATCCATCATATAGTTTGCAAACTAAAATAAGAAGTGCAAAAAGTAAAAGATGAGACTTCTCATTAATATTCCATAAAGGCACTCACACCAAGGGATACATAGATAATCAACTAAAAGAGAGATACTTCCACATGCAAGCCAAACTATAAGATAACTTCTCTATCAAAGATATGAATCCACTAAAAAGGTAAAAGATAAAATATAATGATGGTGATACCGCAACACTCCCCCCAATCTTGGAACAAGCCAAGGGGATGCCAAACCTGATGACGAATTACTCCTTCAGTGTTGGTGGTGTTCTGTTGATAAGCTCTTCAATCATCTTCCTCAACTCCTCAGTCTCAAAGGTTAGAGTACGAATCAACTCTGAGTTTTTCTCAATGTGGTTCATGATCATATCGAACCGAGAGTTCCAGTCCTTACTATTCTTTCCCCACTCTTCCTTCTTAGTGTGCTCCTCCCCTGCATGGTTAGAACGAGGCATATCCCACATCGAGGGCAAGTTCCCTTTGGGCACATGCTGATATTGACGCTCATGTTTAAGAGTGTGGAAGGGTTTCTTGGTACTTAGAGGAGGTGACCATGGAGAGAGGGTATGACGTCAAGATTTTCCTCCTGTAGACATCCATGTTGTCCTCTTAAGCTTGGTAGGTTTTGCCACCAATCCAATGCTTGCGACGGTAGTGCGGGTGTCCGGTTTCTTGTCCTCCTCCATGTCTCCTTAATAACCTACCAAAATCTCTTCCTCCTTGGGTTTGCAAGGATCGTCTTCCTCGGGCCTCTTGCCTTTGTCGTTGGCCGAGACCATGGTGCTCTAAACTTGAGAAGTTTTCCTGACAGAAATAGATCGAAACGAAAACACGACAAGAACACGATGCATGAACCTCGGGGGATCCGGGGGTTATATATTACGAAGTTTTAAAGCATAAGGAAGGTTTTGACACGGAAATGAGGCGGAGTTGGAGCTCAAGGGAGGCACACCCCCTCCAGGCGTGGCCAGGCTAGGGCCCGTGCCTGGGGTGGGTTTGTGTAACATCCCAAAAATACTAAATTTGGATCATCAAACTCTAATCATCCAAATTAGGGTTAACAAAAACTTTTCCAATTAAAAATATGAAAGCCTTCATATGTGTGTGCATTAAAATTTGGATTCTTTTGAATTTCCATGATTCTGTGTTTCTTTGCTTGTAAAAGAATTCTTAGGTGAAATAAACATCATCTAAACAATCCCCAAACTTTTCCCAAAGACAAACAAATCAAAACAAACAAATTAAGTGAATGGTCACTTTGGCCAATTTAACTCCCATGCCTACTTTGGCTATCTCTAACTTTCAAAACTTAACAGAAACATATATGGATCTTTGCACCCCTTGATAGTACTCATAACAAGGTACCAAGGCCCACTTTGTGATCATGCAAAAACATTTAAATGCATAGTTTAAATGCCAGTTTAAAATTGAATCTATTGCATATGGGAAGATCCCACTATTTCAAAAACCACTCAAGCAAGCTCAATTTTCAAAACCCAAGCATCCACGGAATCCTCAACACATGCCTAGCACACCCACCAAAAATATTTCCAAAATTCAAAACTTAAGTTCATGCGGCCATTTCATCAAACAGGTTGCAGATTCAAATCAAAAAAATCATAAACACTATTTTGAGCCAACCTTGTTCCCTATCTGGTTACACTAGCCTCAGTAGATCATCTAGCAACCTTAACTAAGCTCTAGCACCACTGTAAGCTCGCCAATGTCATCAATGGTGAACAGGCCGAGAGCACCCATGTCACACCAGTGTGGACATCAAGCTAGGAGAGGAACTAGCCGTGCCAACCTTGTCTGGGAGGTAGCCCATGCCTCACCGCCCCTCTCGACCAGCCCTAGCTCGAAGACAATGACCAGAACCTCCAGGAACACCGCGCCCGCGCCGCTGTCGACCATGCCGACGCGCACCGCAGAGCACGCGCCGTTCCCACACAACCCGACCACCTCGAGCCCTCGCCGCCCGCCAACATGCACCCCACCGTCCTAGGAGACCACCATACATGATCGTTTCACCGCCCGTGCCCCGTAGCCACCGCTCGCCGCAGAGTTCGCCGCCTCTGCCTCGCAGAGCATCGCGCGTTCTCGACCATTTGCCACCGACCCTACACGCGCATTTAAACCATAGAGCATCGCCAGGAGATCGCCCGTCGATCGCCAACCTCGGCCATGCCTCTAGCCGCCCGTAGCCGTGTCGCCACCGTCGCCTGCCCATGCCTCTCGGTCTCGCCGTCGAGCCTATAAAAGGAGACGACTCCAGCTCGATTTATTTACACTATCTCACTCCCCTCACCTCACCGATCGTTCCACCCCTTAGCTGGAGCAAGGCGAGCTGTTGCATCGCCGGAATTTGGCCGGAGCTCGCCGCTGCAGAGGAGAAGAGGAGTCGTTGATTTCGACCACCCCCGGAGCTGCCGCGCCCACCCCTGAGTTCGCCGTCGTCGACTTTGTCGTTTGCCCGCCTCGCCGTCGTCACTAGATCCCCAGTATGCCCCCTATAAACCCCCACTGAGCCGCTAGGGTTCGAGCTCGCCAGTGACTTGTTCATCGTTGATGACGACCCTCAGCCGTCGGTCTTCATTCTAATCCAACGCACCACATCGCCCCGTACCGCTTCGCGTTTAAAGAGCCACTGACCAGTAGACCCCACTGTCAGTCGTGCCCCGCGTGGCAGAGTGACACTGGGCTGGCCCATTACCCCTTCCCCCGGAGTGACGCAGCCCACTCGTTTGAATTTAGCATTCTCTATTTATTTCCAAACTCAGTTCTGTACCTAGTTTCAAAAATCAACCCAGCTCGATTCAGTAAACCAAATTGAATGAAGCCCGTTGGATTCAAATCATTTGGACCTATAGATCAACCTTGGTAAAAATAACAAGGCAGAAGATTTTCTGCATTCAAACATTTTTCAAATTTAAACTATAATAGCTTTTGAGTTGATCCCAACTCTCAAAAATAATATCTGATCATACCTTTCAGAATATATAAAAACATATGGGTTTACTTATATAAATAATGTTCAAGTGATAAAAGAATGCCACATAGGCATTTCTAGTCACTTTAATTATTTAAAATAAAAAGGTTAAACCTTATTAAATTGTGACACCACTTTAAATCACACTCCCATGTACTGAAATATGTGGTGATGACATGTGTCAACATGATCCCATGTTTGAGTTGGAGAATATTAAATCTTAAGTAGTTTTTCAATGAGTAGAAATTACTTTTCTAAAAATAAATAAATAAGATAAATTCTTTATTCTTGTGATGTTAGTGATGATGCTAGATCATCTATAGAACCCCTTTGTGTGATGATTGAAAGTAGTTAAATATTGTTTAGTGATTGTGTACCTCGTATTTATTCATAGACGCTAGTACCGACCAAGGATACGAGGAGGAAGGAGGGTACTACGAAGAAGAAGCCGAGGAAAACTTCATCCACTGCTCTGCTCAAGGCAAGCTATTAACCTTGCAAGACTATCACTTGCAATTATGAAAGTTAGATAACCTATGCAATGCACTAAGCATGCCTGGTTAGACACATTTGATGACACCCAATCCTAGTTTTACTTGCAAGCTTTATACTTTATTTCTTTATGAAAGCTATTACTTAGAGTTTACTTGATTAAGTTGTAGATACTAGAAAGATAATTGAAGGTTGCATAAAGAGCATTAAATTTGGCCTAAGCTAGATAATCTTGATGTCATCCTAAGGCATGAGATTGAACTTAGTTAAACTACACTTGTTTACCACCCCTCATTAGTACTTACCCCCACTTGTAGATGCTAGTGCTAAGCATAAAACTTGATCAACTTTAGATGGGAATACTTGGTGGAAAATGGTTATGAAAACCTTGGAATGATGGATCATTCTACTTAGATGTTTTGACATGTGTTTCCGAATACCAGATGATTTTGATGATGAAAATGTTAAGGCATGAGCCTTAGCCCTTTATAAAACTGATGGTTGTCTGGATGCAATACCATTCCAATTTTACCGTACAACCACAATACCCAAAAATTGGGTAGGTCTTGACTAGAAACTTATATACCTTAGTATAGGTTCCCTCACGACCAAGGTATGAGCTGAGGCTACCTTGTGAAGATTGTCCACCTGTGCAGTACCCAAGATGACAGTTGGTCATGGTTGGAAGGCCAAACTCACAGGAGAGGTGCTTATACTCGGGCGTGTAATTGAAAGGTTAGGATTGATTATCCGCATACTGAGTATGGTGAATTCAGGATTTGTTCCTGACGGATGTATCGAATGTTGTGGTGAAAGTGTACAATCTCTGCAGAGTGTGAAACTATTCGAATAGCCGCGTCTGCGGTTATGGACAGTTGGAGTGGCCATACTGTTCCCCCGCCAGATGTTTTCAAAATGACTTGTGAAGAATTGAGATTTTGACTTGACCACAACAGAGTTGTGATATAAAATTCAAGTTCCCACTTAGGTGTTATAAAACATCAACTAGCTTTTCTTGCTTCTGAACTTAGTACAAGTAAATCTGGCTTTTTGCAAAACAATGCTAGAGCTTAGTGTCCTACTACAAAAACAGCTTCACTTGTTAGTATTAGTTTGCGAGTACTTAAAGAGTACTCATGGCTTTGTCCCGGGCTATTCCCGTGGCCAGACTATGAAGAGGAGTACCAGGATGATGGACCCCAGGAAGGTTACGACAACTAGGATCATCTCCCATCGTCAACATTGCCTATGACCCGGAAGATGGAGCTTCGCCTATGCTACCTTTATTATTACGTATTTCCGCTGCTTGAGTTGTATTAAGAACTAGATCATGAGATCCTTATTTGTGTAAGACCTTATGTATGGTTTGTAATTGATGATGTACTATGGTATCCAAATCTGTTATGTCTCACAAAAATGGTAATCCTGGGATTGCGATGTATGGCATAACAGGCATCTGGGATTAAAAATCCGGGTGTTGACAAGTTGGTATCAGAGCCATCCTGACCATAGGAGACCCTAGTTAGACTGGACGTTTGAATCAAAAACTTAGTTTCAAAACCAAAGGAAGCAAATATTTACAAAAACTTATTCCCATTCTTATCACCTTGATTCTTTCATAAAAATTCATGTTCCTCAAAAACTCTTGCAAAATACATAAAATTTTACACACTTGATCACTCTATTAACTTACTCATCCTATATTCTTATAGATGGACATGAAGTACAGCAAGTTTTATCAGTTGGGGAATGGAGGAGACCTTATCTTTGAGCGGGACTTGGACCGGCTTTCTGAATTTCTGGAGCGTCTGCACCCCGAGTTCTTCGGAGCTCAGCTCAATGATCAAGGAGGAGAAGATCTGCAGTGGCTAATTGTTTCAAGTCTCCGAGGAAAGATTGAACCTCCCACTGCCGAGGGAATTCAATTCACCTTAAGAGAGAACAACTGACTAGATGGACTTGCCAGGGCCATGCAGGAAGCTCTTGCCCATTTGTGTGGGCAGAGTATGAACCAAATCAAGGGTACCCGCTTTGAGTTTTGTCCAAGACGTGATGCTATGGGATAGCCACTGGAAGCCCCATACTACCACGATCTGAAGACTCAGTTGGACCACCTTATATTCATGATGTACGATCGTCAGCAGGAATTGGATAATTGCCGTGACTACTCCAACCACAAGTCCGCCATCATCAAGACGAAGGATCAGACCATTGCCATGCTAGCGAAGGATCGCAAGTCTCACCGTCGGAAGCTGGACAAGAAGGAGCGCATCATTGCCCGTCTTTGCCATCGTATCTCGGATTTGGAGGAGACCATCCACGAGAGAGACATGCAGTAGGAAGAAAGGGAGAATGCCGGAGAGGATCTTCGTGGAGACCCCTACTCCTATCTCAGCGATGATGATGATTTTTTGGAGGATCAGGCTATGGATTTCTTCACCGATGAGGATGACTTTGCCTTCATCAATGACGATGATGATGATGAGGATGATGACTACACCGACTCCAAGGAGTAGTAGCACTTGATCACTAGCGTAGTGAGTTGTATTTAGTCCCACTGTATCGTAGTTTCCAGAATGGTTCTTAAAACCATCTGTTTACCTTTGTTGTGGTGTGTGTTTGTATCGTGTGCTATGAATGAATGAACGAAAAGCAAGTTGCTAGAAAATCCGAGTCAAAATTGAAAAACTTTTCAAAGTCCCGTAACCTTAGAAATTTCCCTCTTTTCTCATGATCTATCTCAATCTTCAGATGCCACATGGAGGAAGTGGTTCATCCCCGGACCCGATGTTGCAGATCCTGCAAATGTTGGTTTCTGACCGCAAAGCTGAAAGAGCTGAACGTCAAGCCAACCTAGCCACCCTTCAGCAGATAGCTCAGCTAGCCCAAAACAATCAAGGCCACGGAAACCAGGACAACCATGGATCTAAGATCAAGAATTTCCAGAACACCAACCCACCTGTTTTCACTAAGTCGGAAGAGCCCTTAGATGCAGACGATTGGCTGCAAACCATGGAAAACAACCTAGAAGTCGCCGGAGTAGAAGCTAACGAGAAAGTTCTGTTCGCCACCCACTATCTAGCCGAAGATGCAAGATCATGGTGGAACAATGTTCGTGCAATGACCGGAGGACAGATGATGACCTGGGAGGAATTCAAGGTCAAGTTCAGCAGAACCCGTGCCACTGGGTTTGATCAAGATAATGAGAGATGAGTTCAGGGAACTGAAGCAAGGAAGGATGACCGTAGTGGAATACCGTGACAAATTCTTGTCATTAGCTAGGTATGCCCCGGATGAGATCGACACCGAAGCCAAGAAGAAAGAGAGATTCCTGAATGGTTTGCATGATGAGATGCAGAATATGTTGGTCAATATACCCTTTGCAGATATTGAAGCCCTTGTCGACTCTGCCATCCAGATGGAAGGAAAGATCAACCAAGCCAATGAGAACCGCAAGCATCGCATGATGCATCAGCCAGGAACCCATCAGACCCCAAAATATCGCCCTAACTATGGATGTCAATGGATACCCGTCACCCACTAACCCGATGGGTACCCGCGTGAAATGGAGGAGGGTTTGGTTGAAAATAAAACCCATGGGTCTACTTAGTGGTAAATATCCAGACCCATCGGGTCTAGCGAGTGCGGGTCTGGAGGTGGTAAACCCATACCCTTTAACCCGCAGACCCGACAACTACAGGTAGGCCCCACATGTAAGTGTCTACAAGAAATCCTAATTGGCTAACCAAACCCTAACTTCCTAAGTGGCTGAGCCTGACCCCACCCCTCTCAGTTCTCCCACCCCGCGCCACAATCCCCCTCCCACATCCTCGCGTACTCTCTTGCCTCTCCATGCCAGTCGCCTCCCCAGTCCCCTCCCTGGTCCCTACCTTCCCGCCGCCGCCGCTAAGGCTCGAATCCATGGAGGCCAAGCCAGTCGACATCGAGGAAGGCGGAGGATCTGGTGATGGATCGCTCCAGCAAGGCGCGTGTCCCACAGTCCCCACGCCACCGCGCCAACAAGAAGACGGCGATGAGTTGCCGGAGATCCCGCCCGGCTTGGCTTCTTCCTCGGCATGCGGACCTCAATGTAGAACAACAGGGGAGACCAAGGAGGCGGCCAGAAACGGGGATGTATGCCATCTGATTTGCCCTCCGACATCGATGATCAAGTCCAAAAGAAGGGGAAGCACATCCCTTGTGCTTGTGCACTGTCACGGGTACCCGTCGGGTCATGGGTACCCACCGGGTGGCGGGTCAGGTGGAGATCTAGACCCGACGGCGGGTATGGAGGCGGGTGGTGGTGGCGGGGAGAGGTGGTGGAGGAGGGTATGGAGGTGCCATACCCGCCTCCATACCCGGCGGGTGCCATCCGTAGCCCTAACCCATCTCCAGGATTTGCCCCGAGAACCAACAGACCCCCGATGAACCGTCCTACCTATCCCAACCGTGGAAACCCAAGGCCCGGAGGAAATCACAACAACCCCGGCAACTCTGGAAATTTCAACCGTGAACCACCCAAGTTCAACAACAACAATGCTCCCGCCAACACCAACCCTACCCCGAGGACTGGAAGCAATGTTGTGCCAGTTGCAGCAAAGGACAAGTCGCAAGTGACTTGTTATGACTGTGGAAATAAGGGTCACTACTCCAATGAGTGCCCAAAGAAGAATGCCGCAGCCCCCAATGCAAATGCCCTAGCTCAGCAGCAACGTCATGTTCACCCCGGAAGAAGGTTTGCCCCAGGGAATTCACTCAACCGCAACGGCCGTCTTTTTCTCATGCATGCTGAAGAAGCCCAAGAAGCGCCAGACGTCGTGCTGGGTATGTTTTCTATTAATTCAGTACTTGCTTGAGTGTTGTTTGATTCTGGTGCATCACACTCATTTGTCACCGAAGAATTTGCATGCACTAGTAAGATTCAACCAACAAAACTGAAGCATGTCATGGTTGTTCAAATCCCCGGTTCAACCACCAAAGCTAGGCATATTTGCAAAGTCGTCCCTATCCGAATCCATGGCATAGATTTTTATGCTAATCTGATAGTACTCGGAACTAAAGGTTTGGAAGTAGTACTAGGAATGGATTGGATGTCCAAACATAAAGGATTGATTGACTGAGCCAAGAAAGCCATAACCATGACCAGTACAGCCGGAATATCAGTCGAGCATATATATGAAACCTTACCTTGTCAATTCAAGTGCAACAAGAGTATAGCCCAACCTACCATTGACCAAGTCTGGATAGTCTGTGAATACCCCGATGTATTTCCAGATGTTTTGCCCGGTATGGCCCCAGATCGGGATATCGAGTTTATCATTGAACTAATCCCCAGAACCGGACCCATAGCTCAGAGACCCTATAGTATGAACCCGTCTGAACTAGAAGAACTGAAGAAGCAACTGGATGCCATGTTGGAAATTGGATTGATTCAACCAAGTGCGTCACCATGGAGATCACCTGTCTTATTTGTGGATAAGAAGGGTGGAGGTAACCGTTTGTTTACGGATTATCGGAAGATGAATGATGTCACTATCAAGAACAAGTACCCATTGCCCAAGATAGAAGATTTGTTTGATCAGTTGACCGGTGCCAAAGTGTTTTCTAAGATTGATCTTAGAACAGGCTATCATCAACTCAAGATTCGTGCAGAGGATATTCCAAAGACTGCCTTTACCACCAGATATGGATTATACGAGTATACTGTCATGTATTTTGGATTAACCAATGCCCCCGCTTATTTCATGAATCTCATGAATAATATTTTTATGGACTTCCTGGATAAGTTTGTTGTTGTTTTCATCGATGACATTCTGATTTATTCCAAATCGGAAGAAGAACATGAGCTACACCTAAGGACCATTCTTGGAACCCTTAGAGAGCATCAGTTGTATGCCAAGTTTAGCAAATGTGAATTCTGGTTACAGGAGGGAGGATTCCTTGGCCACATTGTATCAGCCGAAGGAATTGCTGTTGACCCTGCAAAGGTGAAAGATGTTGAAGATTGGCAAGCCCCAACCACTCAAACCCAAGTTCGTGCATTTCTCGGATTGGCGGGATATTACCGCAAGTTCGTAGAAGGATTTTCGAGTATCGCCAGACCCATGACCCAATTGCTGAAGAAGGACAGGAAGTTTGAATGGACGGACAAATGTGAAGCGAGTTTTCAAGAACTCAAGAGGAGATTGATTTCAGCCCCAATCTTAATCATGCCGGATATCACGAAGCCCTTTGATGTGTATTGTGACGCATCCAAGATCGGTCTCGGATGTGTGCTAATGCAAGAAGGCAAAGTCATATCTTATCTATCTCGACAACTGAAACAACACGAGCAAAATTACCCAACCCATGACCTCGAACTCGTAGCCGTAGTTCTAGCCCTGAAGACATGGAGGCACTACCTGAGGGGAAACCGTTGTGAGATTTATTCGGATCACAAGAGTCTGAAGTATATATTCACTCAGAAGGAGCTAAATATGAGACAGAGAAGATGGATTGAGTTAATCAAGGATTACGATCTGGACATTCACTATCACCCTGGTAAAGCCAACGTGGTAGCAGATGCCCTTAGCAGATTGCCGTGCCGCTTGAACACCATGATTTTGAAGGAGCAACCAAGTTTGCATAAAGAGATGGAAGATTTCCGAATGAAATTAGTGAGTGAAGGATTTTTGGCTAGCATAGAACTTCAACCCACTTTGATCAGCCAGATCAAGGAGGCGCAGAAAGGAAATGCTAGTATCGACGGAATCAAGCGTCGTATCGGTACCGGCAAAGTACCCGGATTCACCGAAGATGAAGAAGGAGTTCTGTGGTACAAAGGACGCCTTTGTGTACCAGCAGATTCCGAGTTGAAAGAAGTGATTCTGAAGGAAGATCGTGATACTCTTTATTCTATCCACCCCGGAGGAACAAAGATGTATCAAGATTTGAAGGAGCAATTTTGGTGGCATAAGATGAAGAGAGAAATCGGAAGCTATATCGCCAAGTGTGATATATGTCAGCGAGTCAAGGCGGGACATCAAAGACCCGCTGGATTGTTGCAACCATTGCAGATTCCGGAATGGAAATGGGATTCCGTTGGAATGGACTTTATCACCGGATTGCCTACTTCTAGTAGGGGAAATGACTCTATCTGGGTCATAGTGGACAGATTGTCCAAAGTCACCCATTTCTTACCCGTCAAGACCACATATCAGAGTTCGAACCTAGCAGAGTTATACATCGCTAGAATCGTCAGTTTGCATGGAGTCCCCAAGGACATCGTATCGGATCGAGGAACTCAGTTTACCTCGAGATTCTGGAAGAAAGTCCAAGAAGGTTTAGGAAACCGACTAGATTTCAACACCGCTTATCACCCTCAGACTGACGGACAAACGGAGCGAGTAAATCAAATACTCGAAGATATGCTAAGAGCATGTGTGTTAGAATATGGATCTAAGTGGGAAGACTGTCTACCATTTTCGGAATTTTCATACAACAACAGTTATCAAGAGTTTGAAAATGGCCCCATTTGAATTCATGTATGGAAGGAAGTGTCACACCCCTTTGAACTGGTCGGAAGTAGGAGAGAGTCAGATTTTTGGACCCGAAATCCTCCGAGAAGCAGAAGAGAAGGTTCACAAGATTCGTGAGCACCTCAAGACAGCCCAGTCCAGACAGAAGAGTTATGCCGACAAGAGACATCGAGACCTCGCCTTCAACATAGGAGATTTTGTGTATCTGAAAGTGTCGCCATTGAAGGGAATGCAGCGTTTCCAACTCAAAGGAAAGTTAGCCCCCAGATATATCGGACCCTTCAAGATTCTGAACTGTCGAGGAGAAGTGTCGTACCAATTGGAACTACCCGAAGTGATGTCAGCCGTGCATAATGTGTTCCATATCTCATTACTTCGCAAGTGCCTCGAAGTTCCAGAGAATACTGAAGTGTTCAAGAATATCGATCATCGGACCATAGAAATCAACGATGACCTGACCTATCCCGAAGTACCCATCCGTATTTTGGAAGAATCTTTCAGAACTACCAGAACCCGAAGCATCAAGTTTCTGAAGATTCAGTGGAGCAACCACACGGAAGAGGAAGCTACCTGGGAGCGCGAAGATCACATCAGAACGGTTTCCCGATCTCTTCAAATCCTAGGAAATCTTTTTCGTCCTTTTTCAAATCTCAGGACGAAATTTTGTTTAAGGGGGGAAGGTTTGTAACATCCCAAAAATACCAAACTTGGATCATCAAACTCTAATCATCCAAATTAGGGTTAACAAAAACTTTTCCAATTAAAAATATGAAAGCCTTCATATGTGTGTGCATTAAAATTTGGATTCTTTTGAATTGCCATGATTCTGTGTTTCTTTGCTTGTAAAAGAATTCTTAGGTGAAATAAACATCATCTAAACAATCCCTAAACTTTTCCCAAAGACAAACAAATCAAAACAAACAAATTAAGTGAATGGTCACTTTGGCCAATTTAACTCCCATGCCTACTTTGGCTATCTCTAACTTTTAGAACTTAACAGAAACATATATGGATCTTTGCACCCCTTGATAGTACTCATAACAAGGTACCAAAGCCCACTTTGTGATCATGCAAAAACATTTAAATGCATTGTTTAAATGACAGTTTAAAATTGAATCTATTGCATATGGGAAGATCCCACTATTTCAAAAACCACTCAAACAAGCTCAATTTTCAAAACCCAAGCATCCACAGAATCCTCAACTAAGTTCATACGGCCATTTCATCAAACAGGTTGCAGATTCAAATCAAAAAAATCACAAACACTATTTTGAGCAGTGTTTTGAGCCAACCTTGTTCCCTCTCTGGTTACACTAGCCTCAGTAGATCATCTAGCAACCTTAACTAAGCTCTAGCACCATTGTAAGCTCGCCAATATCATCAATGGTGAATAGGACAAGAGCACCCATGTCACCCCAGTGTGGACAACAAGCTAGGAGAGGAACTAGTTGTGCCAACCTTGTCTAGGAGGTAGACCATGCCTCACCGCCCCCTCTCGACCAGCCCTAGCTCGAAGACAACGGCCAGAACCGCCAGGAACGCTGCGCCCGTGCTGCTGTCGACCATGCCGACACGCACCACAGAGCACGCGCCGTTCCCACGCAACCCGACCACCTCGAGCCCTCGCCGCCCACCAGCATGCACCCCACCGTCCCAGGAGACCACCAGACATGATCGTTTCACCGCACGTACCCCGTAGCCACCGCTTGCCGCAGAGTTCGCCGCCTCTGCCTCGCAGAGCATCGCGCGTTCCCGACCGTTTGTCACCGCCCCTACACGCGCATTTAAACCTTAGAGCATCGCCAGGAGACCGCCCGTCGATCGCCAACCTCGGCCATGCCTCTAGCCGCCCGTAGCCGTGTCGCCACCGTCGCCTGCCCATCCCTCTCGGTCTCGCCGTCGAGCCTATAAAAGGAGACGATCCCAGCTCGATTTCTTCACACCATATCACTCCCCTCACCTCACTGATCATTCCACCCCTTAGCTGGATCAAGGCGAGCAGCAGATCGCCGGAGTTTGGCTGGAGCTCGCCGCTACAGAGGAGAGGAGGAGCCGTTGATTTCGACAACCCCTGGAGCTGCCGCGACCACCCCTGAGTTCGCCATTGTCGACTTCGTCGTTTGCCCGCCTCGCCGTCGTCAATAGAGCCCCGGTATGCCCCCTATGCACCCCCACTGAGCCGCTAGGGTTTGAGCTCGCCGGTGACTTGTTCATCGTCGACGACGACCCTTAGCCGTCAATCTTCATTCTAATCCAACGCACCACATCGCCCCGTACCGCTTCGCGTTTAAATAGCCACTGACCAGTAGACCCCCCTGTTAGCCGCGCCCCGCACTGTGGAGTGACACTGGGCCGGCCCATTACCCCTTCCCGCGCAGCCCACTTGTTTGAATTTAGCCTTCTCTATTTATTTTCAAACTCAGTTCTATACCTAGTTTCAAAAATCAACCCAGCTTGATTTATTAAACCAAATTGAATGAAACCAATTTTTTTATAAAGATATTGAAATGCTTAATCCAAGCCCGTTGGATTCAAATCATTTGAACCTATAGATCAACCTTGGTAAAAATAACAAGGCAGAAGCTTTTCTGCATTCAAACATTTTTCAAATGTAAACTGTTATAGCTTTTGAGTTGATTCCAACTCTCAAAAATCATATTTGATCATACCTTTCTGAATATATAAAAACAGATGGGTTTACTTACAAAAATAATGTTCAAGTAATAAAAGAATGCCACATAGGCATTTCTAGTCACTTTAATTATTTAAAATAAAAAGGTTAAACCTTATTGAATTGTGACACCATTTTAAATCGCATTCCCATGTACTAAAATATGTGGTGATGACATGTGTCAACATGATCCCATGTTTGAGTTGGAGAATATTAAATCTTAAGTAGTTTTTCAATGAGTAGAAATTACTTTTCTAAAAGTAAATAAATAAGATAAATGCTTTATTCTTGTGATGTTAGTGATGATGCTAGATCATCTATAGAACCCCTTTGTGTGATGATTGAAAGTAGTTAAGTATTGTTTGGTGATTGTGTACCTCGTATTTATTCATATACGCTAGTACCGACCAAGGATACGAGGAGGAAGGAGGGTACTACGAAGAAGAAGCCGAGGAAAACTTCAACCACTGCTCTGCTCAAGGCAAGCTATTAACCTTGCAAGACTATCACTTGCAATTATGAAAGTTAGATAACCTATGCAATGGACTAATCATGCCTTGTTAGACACATTTGATGATACCCAATCCTAGTTTTACTTGCAAGCTTTATACTTTATTTCTTTATCAAAGCTATTACTTAGAGTTTACTTGATTAAATTGTAGATACTAGAAAGATAATTGAAGGTTGCATAAAGAGCATTAAATTTGGCCTAAGCTAGATAATCTTGATGTCATCCTAAGGCATGAGATTGAACTTAGTTAAACTACACTTGTTTACCACCCCTCATTAGTACTTACCCCCACTTGTAGATGCTAGTGCTAAGCATAAAACTTGATCAACTTTAGATGGGAATACTTGGTGGAAAATGGTTATGAAAACCTTGGAATGATGGATCATTCTACTGAGATGTTTTGACATGTGTTTCTGAACACCAGATGATTTTGATGATGAAAATTGTAAGGCATGAGCCTTATCCCTTTATAAAACTGATGGTTCTCTGGATGCGATACCATTCCAATTTTACCGTACAACCACAATACCCGAAAATTGGGTAGGGCTTGACTAGAAACTTATATACCTTAGTATGGGTTCCCTCACGGCCAAGGTCTGAGCTGAGGCTACCTTGTGAAGATTGTCCACCTGTGCAGTACCAAGATGACAGTTGGTCATGGTTGGGAGGCCAAACTTACAGGAGAGCTGCTTATACTAGGGCGTGTAATTAAAAGGTTAGGATTGATTATCCGCATACTGAGTATGGTGAATTTAGGATTTGTTCCTGACGGATGTATCGAATGTTGTGGTGAAAGTGTACAATCTCTGCAGAGTGTCAAACTATTCGAATAGCCGCGTCCATGGTTATGGACAGTTGGAGTGGCCATACTTTTCCCCCGTGAGATGTTTTCAAAATGACTTGTGAAATGAATTGAGATTTTGACTTGACCACAACAGAGTTGTGATATGAAATTCAAGTTCCCACTTAGGTGTTATAAAACTTCAACTAGCTTTTCTTGCTTCTGAACTTAATAGAGGTAAATCTGGCTTTTTGCAAAACAACCCTAGAGCTTAGTGTCCTACTACAAAAACCCCTTCACTTGTTAGTATTAGTTTGCGAGTACTTAAAGAGTACTCATGGCTTTGTCCCGGGCTATTCCCGTGGCCAGACTATGAAGAGGAGTACCAGGATGATGGACCCCAGGAAGGTTACGACAACTAGGATCATCTCCCATCGTCAGCATTGCCTGTGACCCCAAAGATGGAGCTTCGCCTATGCTACCTTTATTATTACGTATTTCCGCTGCTTGAGTTGTATTAAGAACTGGATCGTGAGATCCTTATTTGTGTAAGACCTTAAGTATGGTTTGTAATGGATGATGTACTGTGGTATCCAAATCTGTTATGTCTCGCAAAAATGGTAATCCTGGGATTGCGATGTATGGCATAACAGGCATCTGGGATTAAAAATCCGGGTGTTGATAGTTTGTCCACCCCGGACTCCGTTTCCTCCCTTGTTCCATCTCGTAACTTCCCTTTTGTATTAAAAACATCAAAAATATAAAAAGATTGGGGTTTCACGAACCTTCTGTTTTCACCACTTTTACCTATTCAAAGACGAACTCTGCAAATTCCTTTTCTCCTTCTCTTGGAATTTCCTTTCCTACAAGGTCTCACACAAACCTCAGTGGCAAAATTAGTGTAATAAAAAACAACAATCCTTTAGGTTCACACTTCAACTGAAATCTATCAAAACAAAGGCTTCTATAAGAGGCAAATGCAAATGACGGCAGAAATCAGTCAAAACAGACCAGCAGGCAAACATTGAATTTTTCGAAAACCTTCTGTTGCTCAAATCAAAAAGTTTTTAACTAATTAAAGTTGGGTAACAACTTGGAGAACAAACTCAGAACAATTCAGCTCCAATGGACGTACTGAGCTTCCTCACGAATTTTTATAATGCAGCACAAAAATCTGTCCCAGGACAACCACTTTTCATAACTCCTCTACTTTACAAAAGTAGTTGAACTTGACACAAAAACCAAAACAAAAAAGTATAAGGAGCGGTTATTACAGAGGTAATAACTTCCAAGACTCAACCAAACTCTTGGGTTATCTCCCAACAAGTACTTTTCTTTAATGCCTTTAAGTTAGGCTTGATAGTTTCAACGATGCTCACATAGGAGATATATATTTGAAGTGAAAGAGAGCATCAAGAAGCAAATAACCAACACATTTGAGTCTAACCCACTTCCTATGCATGGGGGTATCATGAGAAAATGAATTGTTGAAACAAAAAGCCACCAGCATGGGAAGACAAAACAAATGCAACTTCAAAGCTTTCAAAATAAAACGGGGAAACTTAACATTATTGAGATGCATAAAACCATGTTTCCCTCTCTCATAAGAACTTTCAGTAGCACTTTGAATAAAGTTGACAATATAACTATCATTGGCAACAACTTTATCATCAGAATGAGCATACTTACCGTCACCAAAAAGTGGCCCAAGGTCATAAACTGGATCAATAGAAGCAAGTTGTTCCATCCTGAAATCTTTATTAGGCAAGCTGTTTTCGCAAGGAGCTTTAGCAAATTTGGAAAAGTTAAACACATAAGACTCTCCATCAAACTTAGTTAAAAACTTTTCCTTCTTACAATCTATAATAGCTCCACAAGTGTTCAAGAAAGGTCTACCAAAAATGATAGGACAAGTTTTGCTAGCTACTGAATTAAGCACTAGAAAATCAGCAGGATACATAATCTTACCACAAAGAACCTCCACATCTCTTATAATACCAATAGGGCAAATGGTCTCCTTATTAGCAAGGTGAATAACCACATAAATGTCCTCGAGCTCACAAGGACCAATTTCATGCAAAATTTATCCTGTAAAGCTCATAAGGAATAGCACTAGAACTAGCACCAATATCACATAAACCATAGTAGCAATGATCACTAATTTTAACAGAAAGCACAGGAACATTAGATTTTCTAGACTTACTAGGATGAGAGATTATATTAGAAGCGTCTTCACAGAAGACAATATGCTCATCCTCTATATTTCTAGCATCAAGATCTTTCATAATAGCTACCACAAATTCAACATTCAATTGCTCATCAGGTTCCATAGTTTTCGTTGTACCTTTATTATTTGCACTAATAATCATAGAATACTCCTTTACCTTAGCTGGGAAAGGAACTTTCTCAACATGAGGTTCAGGCACAATATGATTACTAGTACAAACTTCAGTACTTCTAACGGGAACATGATTAACAACATCTTTATAAGGAGCATGGTACTTATTCCACTTCTTCTCGGGAATTTCTATGTAAGAGGCAAGGGCCTTAAAACAGTTGGAAATACTTTGGGAATCAAGACCAAACTCATTACTAATATCACGAAAGTCATCAGTTCCCATAAAAGATTTAATGCATTCATAATCATAGTTTATACCTGACTTTCTTCCTTTGTCATTCTCCCAAACTTCAGTGTTCTCTTGAATACGGTCTAGTAGATCCCATTTAGCTTCTTCCTTTATACGTGTGAATGATCCAGCACAACAAGCATCTAGTAAATCTTTATCATGAAGAGAAAGCCTAGCATAAAAGTTATTGATAATAATATTGTTAGGGAGTTCATGAATAGG
Organism: Avena sativa; assembly: GCA_916181665.1. NCBI lineage: Eukaryota > Viridiplantae > Streptophyta > Magnoliopsida > Poales > Poaceae > Avena > Avena sativa. The sequence goes on from OV702297.1 coordinate 79,085,332, forward strand.
ACATTTAAGCATTAGTAACTTCAATCTCCCCCAAGCTTGAGCTGTACTCTCTCCATCGCGAGGCCAAAAGTTATATATCAGATTTCTATCCTTATGAATCTCACTGGGAGGATAAAATTTAGAATAAAAGAGAGATGCCATCTCCTCCCATTCCATGGATTGTCCATTCTTCAGCAGCTTATACCATTCTTCAGCTCTCCCTTTCAAGGATATGGAGAGTAACTCCTTCTTCACCTGTTGTTGTGACCTTGGATCAATAAAGATCCTAAGTCCCTGTGATTTACATGCTAGTCCCTGGATCAATAGCTAGCACTCACAGTCGATGAATATTATGTAAAACACAAAGTCATTATTACACGAGGAATCCAGGGTATGAATTTATTACAAACTTGCTTAGCATAAGTGTAGAGGTCCCAACCTTTAATAAGGTAGAGATCCCTGTGTTTACAATGCTAGTCCCTGGATCAATATCTAGCATCCACAGATAAGATGTAATATCAATAAACAAATGTCATAATACAACTTTATAACCAGGAAAAAAATAATTCATTATATCTTACATAGCTCATTTGGATATCTCATCAATGCAGCAGAAATAACTATAGCATGGAGTCCTTCATCTTCAAAGTGCCACAGGCAATCATGTTGGTTGTAGACTTGTAATCCTATTCAACACACTTCATTAACATCAAACAAACTTGCAACATAATAAGTTACAGCCACAAGGGTCAATACATTTGAATTGTATTGGCAAGTGATACTATGCTAGTATAGTGGTAACTATCATCTATATGCATTTGGCTAAGTGGAGCTTAGGCTTCCTTTGCTCAAAATAGATTTTCCTTATCATTTGAAAACACTAAGTTTTTGTTTGTCAAAATCACCCAAGGCATCTACCAATCAAAGATTGAAGATCCTTTAACCCTTGTTCAACCACAAGCTTTTAACTTAGAAATTGGGATGAGGAGATTCTTGATAGCTTCCATGTCTTGATGCTCAAATTGTCTAATACCAGGGACATGGCTAAGTACTTAGGTTCTTCCATCTACAGAGGTTGTGCACTTTCCCCACAAGACTTGGTTTCACCAAGAAAAGATCTTTCAAAAGCCTTCCCAAGATCTTACAGAGGTTGTCCAATACCAGGGACACGGCTAAGTATTTAGATTTTACACTCTGCAGAGGTGGTGCAATTTCCCCACAAGACTCGACATGCATCGAGACAAGATCTTTCAGAAGCCTTCCCTTAGACCAGAATGGACGCGTTCCAACCTATCATCCCCTACCACCAACTATCCATTTGGCTAAGTTATTGCAACCTATATGATCCAGGCAGAGCCCATAATGCCAAGTGGCTGCACTTGAAGCTTCTCAACATTTGACATCTCAAATCTCTTTGTTCCTGGGTGGCATTCCACAAGTGAGATACACAAGGTTCACCAGTCCCCTGGCCTTGTGTAACAACTCAACAAAAATCCATCCAAGCAATAACATTCCACCCAGGTGATTAATTCACATAGTTGTTTTATTAAACAAAACATAAGTCCTTGAATTAGAAATATTCCATAGCATGAATATAATCCAACCTTGTTTTCTACTAGCTAGGATAAGCATGATAGTAGTAGGAATCTTAACTTAGGGAAAATTCTACTAAGGTTTCTTCTACTAGGATTTCCCATGGCATAGTTTATACTTAGAAAATTCCATGCACGTCTTACTAGAAATATCACTAATGCATAGTGAAAATAATAGGACAAAAGTATGAAGCACCACTTTCCTTTTTGGTAGAGAATATAAGTTCACTCATTGATCTTGCAATAGTCACACTCTTCAAATTTCACTAAAATTCAATCAAGGCACAAATTTAATCTACCATTCAAGCAATTCATCACATAGAATAATAAAAACAAAGCAATGCATGCAAGCATGCCAAAGATTGTTTTATTTGTAAAAGTGGATTCTAATAGGTTACAAACATTTTAAAACACCTATTGGTCATTTATAAAAGTGGCAAAACCATTTGATATTAAGTTAGTGAAAATGGCCACTTTAAATCCCTTTTGTTTTGCTAGAATTGATTTAATCAAAGTAATAATTTCTAGTGTTTGACAAATATATTTTTTAAACACAAATGTTAGTGTTTCAAGGTCAAGTGTTTATTATTAAAACCATTTGCAAAAGGTTTTACCTATAAACCATTTTTAAATCAAATAACATTTTATTTCATTAGAAATGCCTTTAAACAAAGTAATAATTTTCTAGAGTTCACCAAATATATTTTTAAATACTAAAACTTGGTGTCTAGGGTCAGAGAGTTTAATTCAAATCATTTTCCAAAGGTTTTACTCAAAAAGATTTTTTAAAACATATATTTTTATTTAACTAGAAATGCTTTTATTCAAAGATTTATTCTTTAGCTTCACCAAATACACTTTTAAATCCATAAGTGGTCAGTAGGTTCAAATCAAACCATTTACCAAAAAATTTACCCTAAAAATATTTCTAGTATCATTTTTATATTCAAATTATGCCTACACAAGTTTCTGCAAAAACAACTAAGTTTACAGAATCAATTTACTAAACAAAGTACATGATTGGATAGAATTCTCTTTGCTGATTCCATTGATATAAAATTTGCAAAATTTGGACGTGTGGATTTAAAGTTATGATTTTTGCAAAATCTAACATCTAATAGAATGTTTCTGTTTTTAAATCTAAACACGTGCCACGCGTCATGTTTTCATTCGTTGATACCGGTTCGCACGGATCGGCATATGCGGTGCGTTGGATTTAAAGTGGATCGTGTGGTAGAGATAAGCGCATACCCCTTCGGGTTAAGTTCTATCGTAGCCACGCGATCAGGATCTAACGGCCGTTGATCAAGCGACCATTAACTGGCGGCGCGTGGCGACGATGAGCAGCGATGCGCTCGGTCTATGGTGCTACGGTGGCTACAGGAAGCGAGAGAGATAGGGTATAAGCTTACCGAGTTTGCCGTGAGTTGCTGATGCTCAAACCGTGCTTGGTTGGGGAAGGGGCACTCGAGGTCGAGGCTGATTGCTCATTGGAGATCCTCCTGGCGTCAGGCACTCTCTGGCATCGTCGAAGGTGAAGCTTTGAGGCACGAGAAGGCAAGCCAAGGGTGGCGTTAGATGCGCAAGAGAACGATGGTTGTATGAGCGTCAACGAGAGGGAGATGGGCGGTCAGAACTCACCGGGGAAACTCGTCGGAGTCGAGGCAGTGGACGGCGACGTTCGGTTGTCTTCGTTGCCAAGGTTACGGTGCTCGCGCGGCTGAACGGGCGGCACAGGGAGATGCGCAAGAGGCTGGGGATCACGCTCCTGTGCTCTAGGGGCAGTGGGGCTGGCGGCGGTGGCCGGAATCGTCGCCGGATTGCGTCGGGGATAGTGGTGCTCGCTGCAAGCAATTTGAGCATCCTAGGGCAGAGGGAGAATGGCGAGCGAGGGGAAATGGAGACGGGGCATAGGGGGTTAATCAGGCGTGGTCGCATGAGAGATTGACTGCTGCGTTAACGTGAATTAACGCGATTGAAATCGGGCCAGAAATGGCCGGGGAGAGTGGCGAGGTCGGCGCACGGGTGAGGAAGACAGTGACGGGGCAGTTGGTCCTGGCGGCAGCAAGAGAGAAAGAGAGGTGCGGTGGGGTCCTGTCATCAGTGGCGGTGCGGGTTCGTTCGCGAGTGTGAAATGTTTTCTCTGTGGGGAAGAGGAGGGGTGGGCTAGTTGGGCCGGCCTGGCTAGCTGGGCTGGAATGATTTCTTTCCCTTTTTTTGGTTCTGTTTTGATTTTTGATTTTCTGTTTTTTTCTGTTTCCAATTTTGTTCAAATAATTCAAACACTATTTGAATTCAGAACCTTACCAAACTTTCAGTAGGTTTTATTGTTGTTTAATCATGTATTTTAAATACCATTTTAGAAATAATTCTTTTGTTCTTTTATGGTTTATATTTTATTTAAATTGGGCACTTGCCTTTATTCAAATAAGATATTAAATATAGTTTCAACTCTTATTTCAATTCAAATTTTCATCAAGCCTTTTCAGTAGGTTCTATTTATTTATTAGGGTGTCAAATAATTCACTTTGAATTATTTGGAATATTTTTAATATGATTTATCAATCATTTAATTTAGGCATTTGTCTTTAATTAAATAAAATTTGTTTATGGTTTTAATACCATATAAATTTTATTAAAATAACTCTTTTAAGTTAATTTGATAACTATTTAATCCACTTTGATAAATTTCCATTTATTATTTTCTCATGATTTAGTTAATCATTTCTATTAGGAATTTTATCTTTATCCATATATATTTAGAATATGATTTAATGCCATATAATTTTATTGGAATAATCTTTATCCCTTTATTTTATTTGGATTATCTTTATTTCATTTACTTATGGATTTGGCCAAGATTTTATTTGGCTTTTAGGTATTCCTTATTTAATTATTCCTTTCCTTATCTTATAAAATCCATATCTTTTTATTTAAAGATCCAATATAGGTGATTCCAATTTGTATAATTTTATTTAGTATTTGTTTATCTTTTTAAATCCTTTAGGATTAGTTTTCTCACAATTTGGTATGGATTTTAGGTAGGAGCTTTATTAGCTTATTTCCTTTCAACTTATTGAATTGATAAGTTTTTATCCATGGTTCCAAATTAAATAGAATCAATTTCTATGGTTTTATAATATTTCCATTTGTCATTCTTGATCATTTATAAATGCTTGTTGCTGAATTTTTATATGGATCAAATCCATGGTCTTAGAGTAATCTTGGAAATGATTTTCTTCCATTAGGGTTTTATGGTTTTGGTTTATTTTCCAAGTGTTTAAATTTCAAGATGCATTTATGAAGAATGCATTTCACTTGATTTGAATTTTGTTGGATTCCAATTTGTTCAAAATTTGTTCAAGATGGGTTTTGATGTTTCCATTTAAAAGCAAAAAGTTTCTTTTCACCCTAAATTTCAACAATTATTTATTTTATTTATTTATTTTTCACATTACAAAATTTGGAAAATTTTGGAATGTTACAATAAGGTAGCTCAAATGACAACGAAAACATAAAGAAGTTTGAGTCCATCAACGCCCCAAGCTTGTTGAGTGTAGACTCGCGATCCCAATGCACCTTTCAATCTTCGGATTCTGCACATATGACGTGCAGCCAACAAGTTGGGTCAATACTTTGAATGTATTGGCAATTACACCAAGGAAAGAAAAAGACTAACTCTACATGCAAGGCTAGTTTAGGCTATAGAGTTCTTTTGCTCAAAGCTAATTTTCCTAAGTATGGAAAAGAAGAGGAGATTTCCCTACTTTGTAAATATTTGTTTAAGTAATATATGGTCGAACGACACACGAGGATATTACTCACCAAGTGTCCATACAACCTAACACTTGGATATTACTCACCAAGTTCCCAAAACCCACCCAATAGCGATATGACTCACGCCTTGGGATTTTAGAGAACTTCAAGTTTTGAAAGAGAGAGAGGAAGATCATTCATAGGATCCATCCTTCAGATGCTCAAGTGTTCTTTTCTGTGAACTCGGCTGATCGATCAGATTGCAATACTCTCGAGGGTTTGTGCACTTTACCCACAATCCACGACCAAGTCCTTTTACACACAAGATCATGGCGATGCTTTCCCTTAGTAGCCCCTCTACCATCTGGATCCAACCGTGCCAAGAACCTCCAAATGTTGGTACCCCAGTGAGGTTTCCCACTAAGTACTAGGCCAAGACAGAGCCCATATGTATTGTGGTTGCACTGAAAGCTTCTGAATTCTGAAACATGGCAAACTTCTTTGATTCCTGGGTGGCCGTCCTCCACCAAAATCTCACTCGTTGTCCCGACAACCATTCCGCCCAGAAGAAAACTTAGTTTTATTTTGAAGTGGATTTGAGAAGAAAAGATTGCTCAAGAGAGCCTTTATACTTAGAAAAATTCATTGTCTTTCGAACCCCCCAACGGTAGTTTATATATATAGCATAGCAAGGACTTAGCAAAACAGGGGAACCTATTAGGAGGTAAAAATCCTAAGTATAGAGCTACTCATGGCATACTACAAAATCATCGCACTTGCAAAATAATACTAAGAAAAATTCACATGCATACTACATAATTTGAAGATCACATGCATAGAATTTAAAACTGGGACAAGATTATGAACAAGTGGTGTAACTTGACTTGGTCCGAGCAGCACTCTACACAATAGTACTCCTCAGCGCACTCCGAACAATCTAACAAAACACAAACATAGATCTAATCACAACTTGCACAAAATAATGCCATAGAAATAATATGCATGCATGCAACATGGTAGTTATGCAAGATTGTGTTCTAATTTGACCAAGTTATCCTTATTGGGTTGCTAATGTGTTGGGGATGTTGTTAGTATTAGTTTCCCACAGATTTTAATTAATTTGGATCATTACTTTAATTTATAGGATCATAAAGAGTTCCAACCATCTAATTAGCCCCGAATCATATCTAAAGATCCTAAGCAAGATATTATAATTTTAGTCAGTAGACATTGTGAAAACAAGGCCAACACAACAAGAATCAACTAAAACGGAGTTCTAATTATTTTTCTATGAATTAAATACTCCAATCTAGAGATTAAATTCTACACAGAATATACTACTACAAACTCGCCAAATTATTTCATATCTGTGTTCTACACAATTTTGTGAATCCAACGGTATATTATACATGATTTTTGGACAAACGGTTGAATTTGTATGAATTTTGTAAGATTTAGATATAATCTGCCAAATTAAACCCTAACCCTAACGGGCTTGCGACAGGTGGCAGTTTCTGATTGGCCACAGCTAGGCGACGAGGGCTGACATAGTCGTTAGAAGGGGAGGCAAGGGACAAATAAGGGGAGGAAGGGGCGTTTGGTTTTTTGGTAAAAGCTCACCGTCTGAAGCTGCTGCGGCAGAGCTCCGACAAGATCGATTCAAGCTCGCAATCGGCAGCCCTGTGGCGGTTCGCGAAATAGTTTTAGGGTTCTGGCGAAGCGTGACACGGATAATTAAATAGGACTCGTTTCTTGGCGGCAGAGGCACGGATTTGTTCCGAAATCGGCCGAGATTCGCGGTCGGTTGAGGGTGGTGGCGGCGTGTTCGTTCTGGAGACCGACAGAGGTAATGACGTGTGGGTCCGAGTGGTCAGCGGGTGCGGGCGGGCTGGCGCTGCAGGCTGGCGGCTTGGGCGCTGGTGTGCTGGCGGCGTGGGCGCTGGTAGGTTAGGCAATGCGCGTGCTCTGGTAGGGCTGCGCAGCCGACCTAGTAGGTTAGGCAGTTTTTTTTTGTTTAATGCATTTAGCATTTTCAGCTTTTCCTTTTCTTTAATAATTTTTGCATAACAAATCCAAATTTAGTGAGACTAGTTTCTCAATTTTTGTAAAAATGAGGTGGTCATCATAGAACCAGAGAATTTTTTTTATAAGGCTTTAGGAAGGCTAAGCATAGAAATCCCCTTCTTTCTCATATAGAGGAATGTTTATTAGGGTTTTGTCATTGTTTGGTGGTAGGGTTTTGTTGTAACTTTAATTGTATGATGCAAAGGTGCAAGGATGATGCAAACCTGGGATGTTACAAACCTACCCCCCTTAAGAATAATCTCGTCCCCGAGATTCAGGTTGGCTAGCAAATAGGTGTGGGTGTTCCGCCTTCAAATATTCTTCACGTTCCCAAGTGTATTCTTCCTCGGAATGGTGGTTCCATTGGACTTTGTAGAATCTGATAGTCTTCGTACGGGTAATCCTTTCGGCTGTTTCCAGTATTTTGATGGGTTTTTCCTCATAGGTAAGGTCATTCTCCAATTGAACCTCATCTAGGGGAACTGTATCTCTTAGCGATGTTTTGGCCATTTCCGGGTGGCACTTCTTTAGTTGTGACACATGAAACACATCATGAACAGTCAGTCCTTTTGGTAACTCCAACTGATAAGGAACTTCTCCTCTACGGGCCAGAACCTTATATGGTCCTATGAATCATGGGGATAACTTACCCTTGATTCCAAACCTCTTAACTCCTCGTAGTGGTGAAACTCGGAGGTACGCATGGTCCCCTATTTTATAAGTCACATCTCTGTGCTTGGAATTAGCATAACTCTTTTATCGGGATTGGGCTACCTTTAGCCTGTCTTGGATCTTTCGTACCTTTTCCTCGGCATCCTTGATCAATTCAGGACCAAACATGCTACGTTCTCCAACTCCATTCCGTAACAGTGGGGTTCTACATTTGCTGCCATATAGAACTTCAAACGGAGCCATCTTGATACTTGTTTTGAAACTGTTGTTGTATGTGAACTCAGCATATGGCAGGTTATCATCCCAACTAGACCCATAGTCTAGTGCGCAAGCTCTCAACATATCCTTCAAAATCTGGTTCATCCTTTTGGTTTGGCCATCTGTTTGAGGGTGGAAAGCAGTACTGAATTCTAGTCTGGTTCCGAGAGACTCATGTAGCTGTCGCCAAAACTTCGAAGTGAACCGGGTGCCTCTATCTGACATAATTCCCTTGGGAACACCATGCAGATTCACAATTCTCGACATATATATCTTGGCAAGCTTAACACTTGTGTATGTGGTATTTACGGGGATAAAGTGAGCCACTTTGGTAAAGTGGTCCACCACTACCCAGATAGAATCAAATCCTGAACGAGTCCGGGGAAATCCCACAATAAAATACATGCCTACCTTATCCCACTTCCAGTCGGGTATAGGTAGTGGTTGGAGCAATCCGGCCGGTTTCTGATGCTCGGCCTTATCTCTATTGCATACGTCACACAGGGAAATATACTCGGCAATTTCTCTTTTCAAATTATTCCACCAGAATATATCCTTCACATCCATGTACATCTTTTTGTTACCCAGATGAATTGAGTATGGTGAATTGTGAGCCTCTTGTAAAATCAACTTTCTGATATCGGAGTCTTTGGGAACGCACAAACGCTTCCCATACCAAAGGGTTCCTTGTTCGTCCAGACGCAAATCTTTTGCCTTCCCTTCACTTATTTTGAACCTTATTTCTTCCAACTCTTTATCCCCTTTTGTGCTTCCTTGATTCTCTCTTGAAGAGTAGGCACTATTTCCGTAGTCGCTACGTGTCCTTTCGGAACTATTTCTAGCCTGAGATCTTTAAACTACTTACATAAATCCTCTGGGAGTTCCCCTGCAGTAAGTCCATTCACATAAACTTTACGACTTAAGGCATTAGCTACTATACTTGCCTTTCTGGGGTGGTACTGTAAATCCAAGTCATAATCCTTGATCAGTTCAAGCCATCTTCTTTGCCTCATATTCAACTCCTTTTGGGTGAAGATGTACTTCAAACTCTTATGATTCGTGAACACATCACAATGTTTGCCCATGAGGTAGTGTCTCCATACCTTGAGTGCATGTTCCACTGATGCAAGTTTCAAATCATGTGTGGGGTAGTTGTGTTCGTGGTTCTTAAGTTTTCGAGAGGCATAGGATACCACCTTCCCATCTTGCATCAATACAATTCCAACTCCTTGCCGAGAAGCGTCACAATAGACTTGAAAATCCTTTTGGATATCTGGTAGACACAGAACTGGTGCGTTACGAGGCGTTTCTTCAACTCTTGGAAGCTTGCTTCACATGCCTCAGTCCATAGGAATTTATTTTCCTTCTTCAACAGTTCTGTCATGGGTTTTGCTATTTTGGAAAAGTTTTCAATGAACCTCCGATAATATCCTGCGAGGCCCAAGAAACTCCTAATATCTCCCACATTATTGGGTGACTCCCATTCAGTTACGGAAGATACCTTACGAGGGTCTACGACAACTCCTTTTGCCGACACAACATGACCAAGGAAACCCACTTCCTTTAACCAGAACTCGCATTTGCTGAATTTGGCATACAACTTGTGTTCCCTTAGCTTCTCCATAATTAGGCACATATGATTCTCATGTTCCTTCTCATCCTTGGAGTATATAAGTATATCATCTATGAATACCATGATAAACTTGTCCAAATATTCCATGAACACCTTCTTCATCATGGTCATGAAGTATGCCGGGGAATTGGTTAGTCCAAACGACATCACGGTGTACTCATACAATCCATATCTTGTGGTGAAGGCTATTTTGGGCACATCCCGTTCTCGAATCTTTAGCTGAAAGTAGCCTGATTGCAGATTGATCTTTGAGAACACACTGGCTCCCTTTAACTGATCAAACAGGTCATTGATGTTAGGCAGAGGGTACTTGTTCTTGATCTTCACTTCATTCAACGAGCGGTAGTCCACAACTAGCCTCTTGGTTTTATCCTTCTTTTCCACGAATAGGACAGGCTCTCCCCAAGATGATGCGCTGGGTTGGATGAATCCCTTGTCCAATTGTTCCCTAAGCTGTTTCTTGAGTTCCTTCAACTCGTCCACATCCATCTTGTATGGTCTCTTGGCTATCAGCCCTGTGACTGGCATCAAGTCGATGAGAAACTCAATATCACGGTCAGGAGGCATCCCTGGTAATTCCTCCGGAAAGACATTTGGGTATTCCTTCACAATGGGTACATCCTCCAAGCTAACCCCCTTAAGAGAATTCACCATAACTTCCTTAAGAGCAAAGTTTGACTTGATATGAATCCTTTTCCCTTCCGGTGTTGTGAGCGTGACAGTCCTTTTGGCACAATCTATGACTCCCTCATATTCGGTCATCCAATTCATGCCTAAGATTATGTCTAATCCTTGTGACTCCAGAACTACTAGACTTGTGGGAAAGATGTGTGTCCCAATCCTTAGTTCTAACCCCCGGAAACCGGAGTTTGCCACTATTTCTCCTCCAGGAGAACTTACCCTTAGGGGAGAATTTATAGTCTCCGTAGGTATCTTTCCTCTATCCACAAATACCCTCGATATGAATGAATGCGATGCACCAGTATCAAAAAGAACAACTGCGGGAATGGAATTGAGCTTGAACTTACCAATCATGGAGTCCGGTGCGTCACAAGCATCCTCCATAGAGACATGATTCACCGTGGCTTTGACAAACGGATTTGGCTTCTTCCCGTTTCCATTACCATGGTTATGTCCATTGCCATTGCCATTCTTCTTCTCGGGGCAAGTGGTTGCATAGTGCCCTGTCTTGTTGCACTTAAAGCATGTCACCTCACTGAGATCCTTTCCATTGCTGCCATTTCCATTGCGGTGCTTATGCCCATTGTGTTTGTGACCGCCATGGTGATGACCGTTATGGTTGTGGACATTACTATTATAAGGTGGTGGTGATTAAGTGCGCTGCTTCTGGTACGGAACAAAGTGCTTGTGAGGGTTAGACTTCCTCTTGCGGTTCTCTATGCTCTTCCTCTTGGATTCAACCACAATGGCCCTGTCCAAGAGCTCCTGAAAGTTGTCAAACTTCTGAGCCACAAGCTGAATTGATATCTCATCATTGAGTCCTCTTAAGAATTCCTCCTGCCTCTTGGCATCAGTGGAGACATCATCGGGTGCATAACGGGCGAGCTTGTTGAAAAGCTCACCATACTCGGTGACAGAACAATGCAACTGGTGTAAGTCGCAAAACTCGCGCCTTTTCAGAGTCATGACACCAGCAGCCACGTGATGAGTGCGGAAAGCTATCTCAAACTGATTCCAAGTGATAGCATCGATACCCGGGTGGGTGACTTGGTAGTTATCCCACCATTCTACAGCAGGTCCTTCAAGCTGGTGCGCGGCATAATGCACCCTGTCGGCTCCGACAGCTTGCACGGTGTCTAACTTCTTGTTAATTGTGCGGAGCAAGTCATCTGCAATGATTGGTTCAGTGCTGCTAGTGAAGGTAGGTGGGTTCAACCTCAAAAACCGAGTCAAGCGATCCTGTTGAGGTGGTGGTGGAGGTGTGGGTGGCGGAGGTGGCGTGTTTTTGTTGTTTTGCATGTTCTGAGTGAGCAGTTGGATTAGCTGGTTTTGAGTGGCCAAAAGTTGTGCGATCTCTGGAGGGATTTCGGTGTTCGCACGTATTGGCGGCATCTGTGGGGTTTGAGAAACAAGTTAAGAAATAGACAGAGAGACTAAGTAGTAAACTCCTACCCTTATGAAAACACACAAGGCACACAAGACACAAGCAGCACAAGTATAACACAGAAATCATCCAAGTTTAACTAAACCAAACATGTCTTGGTATTTATTACAATCGCGAAAATGTTCAACTATAGAATTTAAAGGTGGTCCAACTACTACACATCTTCCATGCCTTCCTCGTCCTCGAACGAATAGCCCTCCTGCTCTAGGATTGTCTTGTACAGCTCCATCTCCTTTGTGGTGGCTTCAAGCTTCTCTTGGAGGTCCTTTATTTCATCTTGCAGCTTCTTGGTAGTGGCTTCTAGCTGCTCCTGAAGTCCCTCCTTCTCGCCTTGCAGTTCCTCCACTAGGCTTGACTTCTTCGCGGCTTCAAGTTGCTTTGCCAAGTCCCTCTTGGAAGCAAGCACATCATTGATTATCTTGCAAAGGCCCTCGGTATGTACTTCAGTTCCCTTGATTTCTTTCTTGAGTTCCCTAATCCTCTTGTTTTTATTTATCACCCTCTTCTCTTGGTTAGCGAACTTCTTCTCTTGGTCCTGGAACTTCATCTCTTGGACCTTCATTGCCTCCTCCTGCTGCTTGATTACTTCCTCCTTCTCCTTGATGAGAGTGCATAGCTCATCGTTCCTTAGCATCTCGAGGAAGCTACCCTTTTCAAGGTCATGGATGTGGCACTCTAAGTCTTGATATTGGGTCCTTTGGCGCTTGGTAGAAGCCCTTTCCTCAAAGGTTAACTCCATGGGAATTCCTTCCTCATCTCGCCTTCCAAAAAGGCCGCCGCAATGTCCTTGGAGAATTTCGTGATGGCGTCCACATAGGCGACCAATGAGCTACTGCAAGCTGATGCTAAGGGCCTTCTCCTTGGAGTCGCTAACGATGTGGATTGCTATGTCCTCCTCCGGGTGCTTTCCTCGTTCTTGTCCTGGCTGGATGACTTTGACTCCCCAATAGCCGTCCTTGTGGAGTTTCTTCATTGTGTTTCCCTGGATTGTTGGAAGGGGAAGTTCCAAACGTGTGACGAGGTCCATGAGGCATCCACCAAAGCGAAGGGGCTCGATGTCTGCGACGGTGTCGTAGAGGAAGCTTGTCATCTTTAAGTTAGAAGAATGAAAATTAGATACTTAAACAAGTAGAGGAAAAGCAGGTACTAGAGGTGCGTGAAAAATAACTTAGAAGAATAAAGGCACATAAGTTGGTGGTTCCAATCCTAGGGTCACGTCCTACAGGCAACGATGTGCGCTGATACCATCTGTTGTGACCTTGGATCAATAAAGATACTAAGTCCCTGTGATTTACATGCTAGTATGTGGATCAATAGCTAGCACTCACAGTCGATGAATATTATGTAAAACACAAAGTCATTATTACACGAGGAATCCAAAGTATGAATTTATTACAAATTTGCTTAGCATAAGCTATCTCAAATGACAGCGGAAACATAAAGAAGCTTGAGTCCATCAACTCCCTAGGCTTGTTGAGTGTAGACTCGCGATCACTACGCACCTTTCAATCTTCGGATTCTGCACATAAGACGTGCAGCCAACAAGTTGGGTCAATACTTTGAATGTATTGGCAATTACACCAAGGAAAGAAAAAAGACTAACTCTACATGCAAGGCTAGTTTAGGCTGTGGAGTTCTTTTGCTCAAAGCTAGTTTTATTAAGTATGGAAAAGAAGAGGAGATTTCCCTACTTTGTTAACATTTGTTTAAGTAATATATGGTCAAACGACACACGAGGATATTACTCACCAAGTGTCCATACAACCTAACACTTGGATATTACTCACCAAGTTCCCAAAACCCACCCAATAGCGATATGACTCACTCCTTGGGCTTTTAGAGAACTTCAAGTTTTGAAAGAGAGAGAGGAAGATCATTCATAGGATCCATCCTTCAGATGCTCAAGTGTTCTTTTCCGTGAACTCTGCTGATCGATCAGATTGCAATACTCTCGAGGGTTTGTGCACTTTACCCACAATCCATGACCAAGTCCTTTTACACACAAGATCATGGCGATGCTTTCCCTTAGTAGCCCCTCTACCAGTTGGATCCAACCGTGCCAAGAACCTCCAAAATGTTGGTACCCCGGTGAGGTTTCCCACTAAGTACTAGGCCAAGACAGAGCCCATATGTATTGTGGTTGCACTGAAAGCTTCTGAATTCTGAAACATGGCAGACTTCTTTGATTCCTAGGCGGCCGTCCACCACCAAAATCTCACTCGTTGTCCCGACAACCATTCCGCCCAGAAGAAAACTTAGTTTTATTTTGAAGTGGATTTGAGAAGAAAAGATTGCTCAAGAGAGCCTTTATACTTAGAAAAATTCATTGTCTTTCGAACCCCCCAACGGTACTTTATATATATAGCATAGCAAGGACTTAGCAAAACAGGGGAACCTATTAGGAGGTGAAAATCCTAAGTATAGAGCTACTCATGGCATACTACAAAATCATCGCACTTGCAAAATAATACTAAGAAAAATTCTAATAGAACATCCTACACATGCATACTACATAATTTGAAGATCACATGCATAGAATTCAAAACTGGGACAAGATTATGAACAAGTGGTGTAACTTGACTTGGTCCGAGCATCACTCTACACAATAGTACTCCTCAGCGCACTCCGAACAATCTAACGAAACACAAACATAGATCTAATCACAACTTGCACAAAATAATGCCATAGAAATAATATGCATGCATGCAACATGGTAGTTATGCAAGATTGTGTTCTAATTTGACCAAGGTATCCTTATTGGGTTGCTAATGTGTTGGGGATGTTGTTAGTATTAGTTTCCCACAGATTTTAATTAATTTGGATCATTACTTTAATTTATAGGATCATAAAGAGTTCCAACCATCTAATTAGCCCAGAATCATATCTAAAGATCCTAAGCAATATATTATAATTTTAGTCAGTAGACATTGTGAAAACAAGGCCAACGCAACAAGAATCCACTAAAACAGAGTTCTAATTATTTTTCTATGAATTAAATACTCCAATTTAGAGATTAAATTCTACACAGAATATACTACTACAAACTCGCCAAATTATTTCATATTTGTGTTCTACACAATTTTGTGTATCCAACGGTATATTATACACGATTTTTGTCCAAATGGCTGAATTTCTATGTATTTCGCAAGATTTAGATATAATCTGCCAAATTAAACACTAACCCTAACGGGATTGCGACAGGTGGCAGTTTCTGATTGGCCACAGCTAGGCGATGCGGGCTGACGTGACCGTTAGAAGGGGAGGCAAGGGACAGAGAAGGGGAGGAAGGGGCCTTCGGTTTTTGGGTAAAAGCTCAGGTCCGAAGCTGCTGCGGTGGAGCTCCGACGAGATCGATTCGAGCTCGCAATCGACAGCCCTGTGGCAGTTCGTGAAATAGTTTTAGGGTTCTAGCGGAGCGAGGCACGGAGAATTAAATAGGACTCGTTTCTTGGTGGCGGGGGCACGGATTTGTTCCGAAATCGGCCGATATTCGCGGTCGGTTGAGGGTGGTGGCGGCGTGTTCGTCCTGGAGACCGACGAAGGTGATGACGTGTGGGTCCGAGCGGTCAGCGGGTGCGGGCGGGCTGACGTTGCGGGCTGGCGGCTTGGGCGCTGGTGGGCTGGCAACGTGGCGCTGGTAGGTTAGGCGACGTGCGCACGCTGGTAGGGTTGCGCAGCCGACCCAGTAGGTTAGGCAGTTTTTGTTGTTTAATGCATTTAGCATTTTCAGCTTTGCCTTTTCTTTAATAACTTTTGCATAACAAATCCAAATTTAGTGAGACTAGTTTCTAAATTTTTGTAAAAATGAGGTGGTCATCATAGAACCATAGAAAATGAATTTTTATAAGGTTTTAGGAAGGCTAAGCATAGAAATCCCATTCTTTCTCATATAGAGGAATTTTTATTAGGGTTTTGTCATTGTTTGGTGGTAGGGTTTTGTTGCAACTTTAATTGTATGATATAAAGGTGCAAGGATGATGCATGCTTCTAGTAACATCTTAATATAAAAATCTGGAATGTTAGACCTGTTCAGTTGTGATACCTGCACACTTAAACAACCCCCATAATTCATGGATAAAAAGCAAATGATCACCAGGATGAACAGTTCCATCCCCAAAATAATAATTATCCATAACACGATCAACAATGCTTGTAGGTATCTGAAAGTATCTATCTCAACAGGCGGTGGTTCATCTACTACCCTAGCAGTGGTAGTAGTTTTCCCAAACAAAAAACCAAGTGGGTTATCCATATTGGAAACAAAGCAACAAACAGAAACAAAAGCAATACTCATAGTAGAAGTTTCCCTTACCAGTTCCACTCTTCAATAGCGCTTCACTCCCTAGAAACGGCACCAGAAAATAGTCTTGATGACCCACAAGTATATGTTGAATAAAAGATCAACTTACCAAGTGAATTACACATAATAAACACTAGATAAAACATGATTAGAATAATAGACAAAAAACTAATGATGTGGAATAGAAAAAACATATTAAGACAGGTTACCAAACAGACTGCAAGACGAAGATCTTGAAATGCGATCAGAACAAGATTGAGACAGAAAACATAAACAGCAGCAGCAGCAGAGGAGGAACCGCCGGTGTTCGCGTTGGCACCATCGTTAGACATGTCATCGAGGACGAGGGTGCTGATGTCGGGGAAGAAGTCCTTGTTGGGAAAGACGTCGGCACGATCGCTATCCGAGAGAGAGAGTCCATGATGAAGCCAGTAGTCACGACGATAGCGCTCCCCAAAAACCTTATCGCCCTTCTCCCGTACAGGACTCGAAGCAGCGGGGTCTCGGAGGCCTACTGTCCCGGCTCGCGGTGCACGCCACAAGACGGGATGGGGAAGATCTAGGTGGCGCAGTGCTCTGGAACTGGAGGCGCAAAGGATGTGTGGCAGTGTGTCCGAGAGGAGGCGTGACCTCTATTATATAGGCACAAAGGGGAAGGCAGACAGGCTGCATAGGAGATGAAACGAATGGACAGAAGTTGAAGCGAACAGGCGGCAGCCCACCGGACAGCCTCCACTCAGTTCGTATTCATTTAGCTCGTATTAAAAGTCCACTTGAGCAAAACGTTTTTGCTTCTATACAACTATTCATATACCATTCATGCGTGGCAAAATAAAGCTCGGCTCGGCGAGATTCCCGCAACCCGCAGCGCATGCGCGTCGTGACGAGGCGAGGCGTGGTGTGGCGAGGCGAGCAAGGAGGAGGAGGAGCATGCGTGTATATGTCTTCTCTTCTCAAGCTCGTACAACTGGTGGAAGAGCTCAACTTATAAGCTGGTCCAACTTCCACTCAACTAGCAATGTGGGACTAAACATTTGTCCCAGCTCTTGGCTTGCATGAATGGGCCAAATGGGCCTCTAGGATTTCAGGAATTTATTGGCATATAATAAATGGTCTGGGCCTATTTAGGCAAAAATTCCAACAATCCCCCACCAGATCCCAGAGGCACATGAAGTTTGCCTTTGGTTCCAAAACATTGTTTATATACTGGTACTATAGTGGAGACTGTTAAGTTGAACTTCCACCTAGAGCTTTATGTTATACTAGGCTGCAACTTGTATAGTGGACTATGCCTTGAACTGCAAGTTTGCTGCGAACCTAGCTTCACAAAAAATCTTGACCGATACTAGGCTACCGTGGGACTTCCCCGCGGGTGGAGCTTATACGTCATACTCCATGACCTTTCATGAGTTTATTAGAGAGCACCCTACTCTCATAGACTACGACGTTTTAACAGTCAGACTCATATAGGTGTGCTCTTCAACAGATGTTCTACAGGACAACATCTTTTCTTAGGATAAGCCACTTAGAACACATTAAGATAATAAATCAACCTGTCGTGCAAAATAGGAAAGTAATGCATCTTTATGGAGTGGTGTTTATTAAAGTAGGGATACTTTCCTCTCAGCTAACCAACAACTTGTCTCCCAATTCTAATTCACGGGATCTCCAATCACATAGAGTGGTTTACCACTATGGAAAGCTCAAATTGTGGGTCTCGTACCCATCTCCTTCGATGCATTTTCTATCACGTTGAATGATAGACCCTTTATGAAGGGATCTGCCAAGTTTTTAGATGTTTGGATATAAGCCAATGAAATAACTCCGTAGTTTCTCATTTTCCTGACAGATTTTAGTCTCCTCTTCACATGTCTTGATGACTTCATATTATCCATAGAACTATTTACCTTGAAAATCACAGTTTGATTATCGCAGTTCATAAGGATTGCGGGTATTGGTTTTTCAACCACAGGCAAGTTCATCAAGAGTTCACGAAGCCACTCTACATCAACAGTGGTTGTGTCTAATGTTGTGAGTTCTGCTTCCATAGTTGACCTCGTTAAGATGGTCTGCTTGCAAGACTTCCAAGAAAAAGTGCCACCAGCAAGTGTGGATACATATCCACTTGTGGCCTTTATGTCGTCAGCATCAGATATCCAATTTGAATCACTATAACCCTCTAGTACCCTCGGATACCCGGTATAGTGAATGTCATAGCTTGCAGTGCCTTTTAGATAGCGCATGACTCTCTCAAGAGCATGCCAGTGATCATATGCTGGATTTGAAGCAAATCGACTGAGTTTTCTTACAGCAAATGCGATGTCAGTCCTCGTGGCACTAGATAAATACATAAGCGAGCCAATAATTTGAGAGTATTTCAGTTGGTCTCTAGCATTTCCTCGATTCTTTCGAAGCAACACACTAGGATCATACGGTGTAGGAGAAAACTTGAAGTTGATATACCCGAAACGACTCAAGACCTTTTCCACATAGTGGGACTGAAGCAATGTAATCCCACCGTCATCATCTCTCAATAGCTTGATGTTCAGGATGACATCAGCTACTCCCAGATCCTTCATCTCAATGGAACGAGATAAGAAATCTCTGACCTCCTTAATTGCATTAAGGTTGGTTCCGAAAATCAGTATGTCAACAACATACAAACAAAGGATGACTCCCTCACCCCCACCATGGCGATGGTACACACATTTATCAGCTTCATTTACAATAAAGCCTACAACAGTTAAAGTTATTTCGAACTTCTCATGCCACTACTTAGGGGCTTGTTTTAGACCATATAAAGACTTCAACAACTTGCACACCTTTCCTTCTTGACCATTTACCACAAAGCCATCTGGCTGATCCATGTAAATTTCCTCATCCAACTCTCCATTAAGGAAAGTTGTCTTAACATCCATTTGATGAACAAGAAGACCATGAGAGGCAGCCAATAAGAGTAATACTCGAATGGTGGTCAATCTGGCAATGGGTGAGTAAGTGTCAAAGAAGTCCTCACCTTCTTTTTTAGTATATCCCTTGGCCACAAGCTGTGCCTTGTACTTCTAAACAGTACCATCAGGTCTAAGCTTTTTCTTAAACACCCAATTGCATCCTACAGGTTTACACCCATAAGGGCGATCAGTGATCTCCCATGTTCCATTATCTAAGATGGAATTCATGTCACTATGGACGGCTTCCTTCTCGTAGTCAGCATCAGGAGATGCATATGCTTCTGAAGTGGAAGTGGGGGTGCCATCCACAAGGTACACAATGAAATCATCACCAAAAGCCTTTGCAGTCCATTGTCTCTTGCTCCTTTTAGGAATTCCATTATCATCCTCCTTAGGACTTTCAGAGTGTTCAATTGGAATGGTAGGTTCAGAGAATGTAGCAAATTCCTGATTAGATGAACTAGGTATCTTCGGATTTGATGAGTTAGGTTTATCCTTCATTGGAAAGATATCCTCAAACAAACTCGCATCAGTCGACTCCATGATTGTACCGACATGAATGTCAGGCACTTCAGATTTTACTATCAAGAATCTATAACCAATGCTATGAAAAGCATAGCCCATAAAAACACAATCAATGGTTTTTGGTCCATGCTTGCGCTTCTTGGGGATTGGTACATTAACCTTTCCCAAAAAACCCCAAGTACGTAAGTAAGAGAGTTTTAATATTTTCTTCTCCCATTCTTCGAATGGAGTAATTTCTTTGTTCTTTGTGGGAACTCGGTTTAGGACATGAAACGCAGTCAATAGTGCCTACCCCCACCATTCCTTAGAGAGACTCGATGTGTCTAACATGGCATTAACCAAATCTGTTAGAGTACGGTTCTTTCTTTCGGCTACTCCATTTGACTTGGGTGAGTAGGGAGGCGTCCTCTAATGAATTATGCCATGTTCTGCACAAAAGAAATCAAACTCGTTGGAAAAATACTCTCCACCACGATCAGACCTAAGCCTCTTAATCTTTCGATCAAGTTCATTTTCTGCCTCAACTTTATAGATTTTGAAGAAACTCAAAGCCTCATCTTTTGATTTCAGAAGATACACATGACAATATCTCGTAGAGTCATTGGTCAAAGTCATGAAATATTTCTTTCCACCTTTTGTCAATACACCATTCATCACACAAAGATCAGAATGTATGAGCTCTAGTGGTGTTAAATTTCTCACTTATGCAGTCGTATGTGACTTGCGAGGTTGTTTAGATTTCACGCAGACTTGGCACTTAGATCCCTTAATAGTTGTGAAATCAGGGAATAAATTCATTTTGGCTAGCCGCGTCATACAACCAAAATTAATATGACAAAGATGACAGTGCCAGACATTTGATTCAAAATTCGTGTAAATATTATTAACAACTTTATTACAAATGTCTGACAGAGATAAGTGGAACAAGCCTCCGCACTCATAGCCATTACCAACAAAGGTTCCATACTTCGAAATTACAAATTTATTGGACTTTAAAACAATCTTATTGCCATCTCAACACAGAAGAGATCCGCTAACAAGATTTTTATTTATTGAGGGAACATGATGCATGTTCTTCAGGCGCACGGTCTTTCCTGAAGTGAACTTCAGATCGACCGTACCAACACCATGAACAGAAGCATGCGAGCCGTTCCCCATCAGCATGGTTTGAGTCCCTCTGACCTGATATGAAGAAAACATGGAAATATCAGAACATACATGTACATTAGCGCCCATGTCAATCCACCAATCAGGAGAATGACATAATGAAAGAACAGTAGGTAATATACCATACCCAACATCTTTCATCTCAACGTCTCCCATGACAACATTAGCAGTCTCGCTGCCCTTCCCATGCTGGAGCTTGTCAAAGCGGTTGGGACAAGCAGGGGCCCAATGATCAGGATCACCGCACACATGACAAGCACCTTTTCTCGTATCAGTCTTCTTCTTGAAGCTGGTAGACTATGAGGCCTTGTTCTTTCCATCGAAATTTCCTTTGCCGTAAAACTTGCCTTTGTTCTTGAACTTGTGAGGCTGGAAGTTCCTTTTATGTACCAGGTTGGCATTAGAACCTCCCTCGGTACCTCGAGCACGTGTGTCTTTTTCTCTTGCCCTCTCTTCCACATCAAGAGTCCCAATGAGATCCGTCACGGAGAACTCTTGTCTCTTGTGCTTCAGAGAAGTAGCAAAATTCCTCCATGACTAGGGAAGTTTGGCAATAATGCCTCCGGCAACAAACTTGTCCGATAACACACAAGTGAAGTGCTCAAGCTCCCTAGCAAGTGACTGTATCTCATGAGCCTGCTCCACAATGGGGAGGTCATCAACCATTTATAGTCATAGAATTGTTCCATGACATATAGTTCACTACCAGCATCGGAGACTCCAAATTTTCTCTCGAGCGCATCCCACATATCCTTGCCATTGCTAAATGACAGATATGAATTTACAATATTGTCGCCAAGAATGTTGATCAAGGCAGCCTTGAAAGTGGTATCAAGTTTTTGGAATGCCTCTTACTGAGCGGGATTAAGTTCTCCCTCAGGTGCGCCATAGATGGCGTTATAGCAGCTCATGGTCTGAAACCAGAGCACTGCTCTCGCACGCCATCATTTGTAATTTACACCTTCGAACACAGGTGGCTTCATAGAAGCAACGAAGCCACTTGGGGCAAATTGCCTGAAATAAGGTTTTTCGATTGTTGAATAAAAGAGCAATTTACCAAGTGAATTACCCATAATAAATGCTAGATAAAACATGATTAGAATAATAGACAAAAAACTAATCATGTGGAATAGCGAAAACATATTAAGACAGGTAACCAAACAGACTGCAAGACAAAGATCTTGAGGTGCGATCAGAACAAGATTGAGAAAGAAAACATACACGACAGCAGCAGCAGAAGAGGAACCGCCGATGTTCGTGTTGGCACCGTTGTTAGCCATGTCGTCGAGGAAGAGGGTGCTGATGTCGGGGAAGAAGTCCTCGTTGGGAAGACGTCGGCGCAATCGCTATCCGAGAAAGAGTCTGTGATGAAGCCAGTAGTCGCGCCGATAGCGCTCCCCAAAAACCTTATTGCCCTTCTCCCATACAAGACTCGAAGCAGCGGGGTCTCGGAGGCCTACTGTCCTGGCTCGCGGTGCACGCCGCAAGACGGGATGGGGAAGATCTAGGTAGCGCAGTGCTCTGGAACTGGTGCCACAAATGATGTGTGGCAGTGTGTATGAGAGGAGGCGCGACCTCTCTCTTATATAGGCACAGAGGGGAAGGCAGACAGGCTGCGCAGGAGATGAAACAAATGGACAGAAGTTGAAGCGAACAGGCGGCAGCCCACCGGACAGCCTCCACTCATTTAGTATTCATTTAGCTCATATTAAAAGTCCACTCGAGCAAAACGTTTCAGCTTCTGTACAACTGTTCATATACCATTATTCATACATGGCAAAATAAAGCTCGGCTCGGCAAGAGATTCCTGCAACCCGCGGCGTGTGCGCGCGTCATGACAAGGCGAGGCGAGGCGTGGCGTGGCGAGGCGAGCGAGGAGGAGGAGGAGCGCGCGTGTATATGTCTTCTCTTCTCAAGCTCATATGAGTGATGGAAGAGCTCACCTTATAAGCTAGTCCAACTTCCACTCAACTAGCAATGTGGGACTAAACATTTATCCCATCTCTTGCCTTGCATGAATTGACCAAATGGGCCTCTAGGATTTCAGGAATTTATTGGCATATAATAAATGGGCTGGGCCTATTTAGGCAAAAATTCCAATAGTATAGGGGGTGTATCGTAGTACTTCCGATAAATAGGAGTGTCGATCCCAACGAGGAGCAGAAGGTGTTGACTAGTGGTATGGAGCATGAAATCTCTGCAAATACTTAACAAACGGATTTTTAGTGGTTTTCTGATAAAGCAACAAAACAAAGTGCAAGTAATAAAGAACAAGCGTAGCAAGTGGTCAAATCCTTTCTTAGCAAAGGACAAGCCGGTGGAAATACTTATAAGGACCAAACGTTCTCGAGGACACATGGGAATTCTGTCATGTGCTTTTGCTTCAAATAGCCGAGTACTCTTATTTGGTGTTGTAAGTGTTGTGTGGGTGAACCTGTGCTAACATATCGATCTTACTTGGACTAATACATACTTGTGATTAAACCCCACTGCAAACATCCGTAACTACAGGAAAGTAATTAAGATATAAATCTAACCACAGCCTTAAGCTCTGAGATCCTACACTCCCTTGTGCAAAGGTGTCCTAACGGGGGTTCATGTTTCTGTCACTCCGGTAACCCCACAATTAGTAGCCAAATACACAATGCTTTACCTAGGCCCATAAATGGTGAATTATCATGTAGTAGACATTCACATGACACCACTAGAAGAATAGCACCACAACTTAAATACTAAACCATTGAATAATTACTCAACACAAATCCACTAATAACAACATGACTTCTCCCATGTCCTCAAGAACTAGACGAACTACTTAGGAGACATCATATGGATCAAGATCAAAGATGATACGATAATGGATAACAATATGAACATAAACAATAATCCAATGGTTCCACTCACAAGCATCAACTACAATAGTAATTAATACCGGGAAAGTTTCCCCTAAGAACTAAAGCAATATCCAACACAATTGTTACAGCGGGACGGAGTGGTGATGATGGTGCTGGTGGAGATGATGGTGTGGATGATGATTATGATGATCCCTATGAAGCCTAGCTTGATGACGGTGTTGATGGCAATGATCTCCCCTCTCCGGGAAGGAATTTCCCCGGTAGAAATATGTCTGCCGGAGAAATCTTTCTCTCTCGGTGTTTTCCGCCCCGCAGAGGCGGCGAAAATCTATCTATGGTCAACCCCTGGTGTTAGGGTTCCATAAGGAAGATATAGGCGAGAGGGCGGAGTCAGGAGCCGGGCAGGTGGGCCACACCTTCCCTAGGCGCGGCCTAGGGGGGACCCGCGCCTAGGGGGTGTGGGCCCCCTATGGCCCCTCTTCGCCTCTCCTTCTGGCATCCTATGTCTTTTGGAAAAATATAATTTTCCCATATTTTTCTGGTATTTTTCTGATCTTCGCGAAATTGCATCAAAACGCCTTCGTTTCCATCAGAATCTAGACTCCGGCAGTCCATCCTCCAAGAATCATCCAACATGCAAAAACAGTGGAAAAGATATAAGTAATACCTCATAATAAGACATATATCAATGAATAGAGGTAAATTATGATATAGAATAGTGATGCAAATTGGGCGTATCATACCCATAGTACAAGGTGGAACTACTCACGCATCATACCGGAGAGAAGGCCTCCGGGATGATCTCCCCACCGGCAGGGTGCTGGGAAGAACTTCCGACCCCCCCCCCCCCGATCTAGGGACGACGATGGCGGTGGCTACAAATGGTTTCGTGGAGTTTTGATCGGATTCCTAGGGTTTCTGCATCAGGGGCTTCTTATAGGCGAAGAGGCGAGGCTGGGAGGCGGCTAGGGGCCCCACACCCTATCCAGGCGTGGGGTGGGCCCACCCACGCCTAGGGGGGTCTGGCCGCCCTGGTTTGCTTCTCCGTCTAGTCTTCTGGCTTTGTGTCCCCCACGGTAAAATATTAACTTTGGCTTTTGTCCTGTCCAATTCGGAGAATATTGATTTTCTGCCTTTCTGGAACCAAAAACAGAAGAAAACAGGCAACTGGCACTGTGGCAACTTGTTAATAGGTTAGTTCCAGAAAAGATATAAAAACACCTCAAAGTGTAGACAAAGCAAAGAAAAGTAGATACTAAACAAGCATGGAGCATCAAAAATTATATATACATTTCTGACGTATCAAGCATCCCCAAGCTTACCTCATGCTTGTCCTCAAGTAGTTAAGTGATAAAAAGAATAATTTTTGAGGTGACATGCACCATCAAAACCAAGATCAAACCATTTGCAAGCATTGAAAGCTGGGATCAAAGAACTCTAAACATGTGCATGAAAGATGGAGTTCTAACAATAGGACATAGTAACTATGCATGCAACATGAAAGGCTACAAACAAAGATCATGAATAACATGCATTGAAAAACGTTTGTTTGTTTCACATACAGAAAACATAGCATAGTGGCAATTAGCTTGTCCCTCATAGAGTAGAAAATAGATGCATAGGACACCTTCAAAGTTCACAAGGGTGACTAGAAACAAATAGCACAAGAACAAATAATATCACAATATGCAGTAATCAATAAGTTTTGGGACACTTTCACATAGAATGACAACTAAGCTCTCTTAGTGGTGCCTAAAAATATAAGGTGGAGACTCAAATAATAGTGGAAGAAAGGCCTTTCATAAAGGAAGCAGGGATTTCAAGTTTCAAAAAGAGCTCCCAAAAATTATGGTACTTGTTAGCTTTCAGCCCTCATTGCCCCTATCATAAGCATCTTGAAGTGATTAAGGTTAAAGTGAACAAACTATGGAGTATATGCTTGACAAAGTATAAGTTGGCAGTCTCAAGTCCCTTGAATACGAGGGCCATACCTCATGCTACTGAACTTGAGTCACCTGTAAGTTCTTTTCATTGTAAGTATATGTGTATCCGAGAGAACCGCGAACAGGGTACCCCTTGCACATGGTATAGGAGCTATCCCATAACCGAAATGACAAGGAAAGCAGACAATGAGCATATCAGCGATCTTTTTATTTACTATATGCATAGCTTTTTATTGAGGATGCTTCCTAGATAGCTCACTATAGTGATGCTGCAAGTTTCCACCATGATTAGGCATGGCTTAGGCTAGCGACCCATGCGTTTCTCTAACACAAAATACAAACTCCATGGACTTACAAGTTCCCTCTTTATTTCACACCGGTGACATCCATAGACAAAAGAGCATGATATCAACTGAGTACAAAGTACAAGTGCAATGTTGAAAATGTTCCCCATGACATCATGGTTCTGCTAATTCCAACATATAAGTGCAAGCATATACAACATAGACGACACAATGGTTCAAGTTTATTAGGGGCAAAGAATATAAAGTGTGCCATCAAGTTCGTGAGAGCTTTAATCACTAGGTTTTCACATAACAAAATACTTTTTAATTGGAAGATAGATGAAAACAAGATTATACTTGGAATGGTGTAACACACCATGCATAGGAGTTTATAGTGGACACTTCGGAATAACTTGGTTTCTTGGGAGTTGGAAGCATGAGTAGAGCGTACTCATACAAGTGGAGGCTAGCAAAAGACTGGGAGCAACCAACTAAGAGAGCAATAATGGCCATAATCATACAGAGCAACAAAACATTATTAATCAAAGCATAGAGTGGTACTACAAGTCAAGGACTAAATGATCATATAGGCTATGGTGACTTGTCATAGTCATAACATGGTGTGATCATGTGCAAAGTCAGCCCAAACAAAGCATCAAAGGAGAATACCACAATACTGTGCTTTTGCATACTAAAAGAACGCATAATTTTTTCAAGGCACACTAAGCAATCCCAATTGTTTGGAACAAGACACACTACAGCAATAATCACTAAGCATAAGGTCAAAACAACACCTAGCATGTCATGTTAAAGTCTAAGTCACAGTCAATGCAAGCTCCTCTTGCACTTTCAAGCAGGAACTTCCTACTCCTTTTCAACACCAACCAACTTATTTGCAACAACACAGCAAGAACGGGGGTCCAAATTACTTTATTCAAGCAAACTAAATAACCTAAGCAAAGCAAATGAAAACTAAGACGCTCCAAGAACAACACAACAGTGCATGAAACAATAAAAACGTAGTGTCTTGACAGAACTGAGCTTTTTATTGATGAAGGGGATGCCTTGGGCATCCGCAAGATTTGACGTTTGTACCTCTTGGATATTTCTTGGGGTGACACTGGGGTGGAATCCCCAAGCTTGAGATTTTGTCCATTCTTCATCTCATTACATCATTCTCTCTGTACACCTGAAATTTTTCCTTCATACAAAACTTCACACAATCTTCATTAGCAACATTAGTTTATTCAAAAGGTATTAGACCTTAGTCGAAGCTTTGTAACAGCAAGACTTTTCACTAAAAACACAATATACTGTAGCAACTCCTTCAAAAAGCACAATTCCCCAAAATAAAACTCAAAAAGGAATCAATAAGAAGCAAATGCAAATAATGGCAGAAATCTGTCAAAACAGACCAGTAGGTAGAAACTGATTTTTTTGAACATCTTATGTTGCCCAAATCAAAACGTGTTGAACTAACGTAAGTTAGATAACATATTGGTCGATGTATTCATAAATTTTCAGCTCAATACGAGTTACAGAGACTCTTCACGATTTTTTTTGGTGGAGGACAGAAATCTATTTCGGGACAGCAACTCCCCAAATCTTACTTCCCTCTCAATAAAGGTCATTCTTGGCACAAAAAGTAAACAAAAAGGATAAGGAGAGGTCATTACAGAACTAATAACTTCCGATACTCAAGGAAACTCTTGGGTTATCTCCCAACAAGTACTTTTCTTTAACGCCTTTAAGTTAGGCACAAGAAAGTTTGAGAAGATGTTCACATAAGAAATATGAATTGAAGTAAAAGAGAGCATCAAGAAGAAAATTCAAAACACATTTAAGTCTAACCCTCTTCCTATGCATCGTAATCTTGTACAAAGATAAATTCACAAAGAACAAAGTGACAAGCATAGGAAGATAAAACAAGAGTAACTTCAAAAATTTCAGCATATAGAGAGGTGTTTCAGTACCATGAAAAATTCTACAACCATACTTTCCTATCTCATAATAATTTTCAGTAGCATCATGAAAAAACTCAAAAATATAGTTATCACATAAAGCATGCTTTTCATGATCTATAAACTCATAATTTCTATCAAGCTCAAAAATAGTGGGATTAAAACCTCCACAGGTTTTATCCAAAGTAGATCTTTCAAAAGGATCCATAGGAACATAACATTCATCCTCCTTTGGTAAGCATGGGGGACAATCAAATAATGTAAGGGATAAAGAGTTACTCCCATTAGAAGGTAGGAATGGGTAGATGTAACATCCCAGCATTAGAGCCTAGAAATAAGCTGAACCCAGATGTGTGCATTGCATTCATGCATAGAAAATCCGAATAATTTTCGTGCTTTTGAACAAAACTTGTTAAAATGATTGAAGCTTCTCTCAACTTGATGGAACTGAGGTAGATCATGAATTTGACTTTGATAAGTTTCAATATGACTTTGCTAAAATCTTATTTTTGGGTAACCATAATTTGATCTAAGGGTAGATCAAATATAATAACAATTAAATCATAATGCATTGCTTAAATGACTAATATCTGATCCTTAAGGGATCATATCATACTATTCATTACAACAAACCATGAATACCAAGTTAAGAATGTAATAATTTACCCTTGACTTATTTAATTTTTATTCAATTATACCATGAGTATCATGGTAATACCTAACTTAAACTCTTTAGTGAGATTGGGAAGGGAAGAAACTAAGTCTAGATCATTCACCATATATCTTTCTTTCCATATCAATCCTTATCATCTCTATTAAGTTATATTCCAATATCTGTTGTTCATCAATGTTGAGAAATCAACTATTGATTCACCAATTCTCAATCTATCAACTCTTGACCATAACATAGCTTACACTTAAGTGCCTATAAAGAAACAACTAAGAAGAGGTAAATAGTAATGCTAGTTTTAGATATCATTTATAGGATGGGAGTGATAGAAGACGAATAAAATCAATGTGATAACTGATGGAGTTAAACTCACTCCTGAAAGGATAGAAGAGTTATTGGGATATATAATTATATGGTAGTAAAGAAGATTACAAGGATGAATCCTGAAGATAGTTACCAGTAGTAATTCTATTGGATCAAGTGGGCATAGTCCATGAATAACAGCCTTAATCCAATTAAAGATACTAAGAAGATAAATCCAATACAATTGTATGGTTGTATTGATAAAGCCTTGATTAGCCAACTGAAAATCTAAGAAATAAATGATTAAAGGATTATAATGATCATGCCTTGCTCACTAGGATTGTATACTTATATCAAGTATAAGTGACATTGGTGGGTAGAACATGATTGAAACCCTAGTATAGGTAAGTTCCTAGAGTAGTTATTACAGGTCACATTAATATAATGTGAGGTTGGAGTATGAGTTATTAGAGTAAAGTAAATGTAGGATAGTATGATTAAATTAAAGCTAGTATAGCATAGAGTTATGGAAGTAATGTTATTCATCTTAAAGGATAGTAAGCTTTAAAGAAAAGTAGTTGGATGTATACATCTAATGGAGAAATATTAGTGATGGATGATTAAGGAAGATTATGAGTGGAGTTTGAAGGAACTACTTGTTGGATTGAAGATTATCAGCAGAAGAGTAGTTGATATAGCCAATCCTGGATAGGTGAAGATCATAAAATGCTTTAGTGTTAAACTAATTGGATTCATCCATGAGTTTAGAAGAATAATAGGTGGATAAGAATATTTTTATGAAGTAAAGCTTATCATGTTAACCATGATGATGGATAGGAAGAAGTAGTATATCTAGGAAAGGAATTCCTTAATTAGAATTCCAGGATTGTGAATTATGGAAAATAGACATTCTTGGTAAACACCCAACTCTAAATCTCAAACCAAACATAATATCCATTTCATGTTATTGATCCATCATCTTATCTCCATATCACTTTAAAGGAATATTTTCCTATAGCCCATCACATAAGCACATCTTTATCATTTCAAATTGTCTTAACCATATGTGTTATAAGCTATTTTTATCAATTTCTTTTCCATAAAACATTTTAGATGTAACTTTCTATTTTAAAAGGTGATATCATTAAAGATCACAACCAAAAGACAATATTCTTAGCTATTAAATCTTTACTCACATCAACAAAAGAATATAAGTAAATTAAGAACCCTAAAACCTTGGGTAAACATTTACAATTCAAACCCTAAACTTCTTTGTTTATCATAATAGAATATATACATTGTCATTTTCTAAATTAATGGAAGTAGTATTAACCATATTAATTTCTTTTGTATTTCATGCATCAAATAATGATATAGGATCATTATATATAAAAATTTCTATTCAAACTATGAGCTAACTAGATTTAAGTTTTATAAACAAATAAGAAAATATCATATAATAAAGCCATGGTTTAGTATAGAAAGAAAATTAATAATAAAGGCTTCTACATAATATTAAAAGGGGATTTATATAAAGAAAATAAAGAAATATATATATAAAGAAAATATTTATCATTAAGATTTACATAATAAATCTCAATCAATACAAATTGTTGCTACAAGTGTTCAACAAATAAACTTTATTAGAAAAGTTCAAATTATAGATTAACTACAAATATGAAAAGTAAAACAGAAAATAGAAAAAGGAAAACAAATAAAAAAACATTTCCTGGTCGTGGCCCAACTTCCCTCTTCTTATCTGTCACCCACGTGCAGCCCACAAAGGCCCAACAGCCAGCCCAGTTCGTCCTCTTCTGTGACTGATGGGTGGGACCAAAGAAGGATCACAGGTTGAGAGGAAAGAAGTTCTATGGGGTTTTCTGCAAAATCGTCGTCGTCATCCTCAGGCACACAGGCAGCTCGCTGGAGGAGTCCGCCGCCGCCCGATGCTGTCATCATCGTTAGCCGTGTGTCGAGATGCTCACCGTTGTTCCAGAGGGGGATAAGAAGGCCACCGCGACACCCTGCCTCAATCCCTATCCACATTCCCTCCTTATCCTCTCTGATTCGAATGGGGCCGAAACCCTAGCTCACCGGAGCCACACCTCGCCGTTGGTAGAGTTCGTCCGGGAGGCCATGTAGTGGACGAGGAGAAGCACCGTCGCTTGTAGACCATATGAGAAGAACACAGAGACTAGGGGAGTATGAGTTGGGGCGAATTTCATCATCTTATTCCGTCGGGGTTCGTCGGAGAAGTTGACCGTGCGCTCGTCTCTAACCACGCCTGTCCTCGTCGACCCCTCTATCATCATTAGGGTGAGTTTCTGAATCTTCCAGTACCCCTAAATCGCCTCATCTCGTTGTCAATCATCGTCACACCATATGCCACCCTTGGCCACCGTCGGAGCTCGTCGGAGCCGAGGCTCCGATGACCATTTCCGAGCGGCGCCGCCACTTTAGGGTCCAGCTTGATGCGCTGATTCAAACTAGGCTAGTTTCATTTGCTAGGGCACCGTAGATCGTCGCCGGCGACCACCCCACTGATGATAGCGGTTGTGCTGACGTCGTAGCAACGTTATGCCGACGCCACCCTTGACCCAGTCCACCGTTTAACCTAGTCTTCGCTTGTGTGGCTGATGAGGTGGCCATAGGCCCACTAGTCAGTGACTAGGGCTAGGTATGGGTGTGGTGTAAAAAGCCTAGTGTCTGTTTAGGAAATAACTCAAATATTACAAATCCAAATTTAAATGTTTCAGGAATAAAATAAAATCATTAAATCTTATTAAATCCATAACTTTTGTTTTATAGTTCAGAAAAATATGTGTAATATATGAAAAAATTTAGGAAAATAAAATCTATAACTTAAAACCATTATCAAACATTATTATGTTAACAATTTAAATAATTATTATTTAATAAAGATTTTAAAAGTAATAAAACTTTGATAATTCCTATTTTAATAATGGTAAATATTAAAAATATAAATAAAATACTAAAAATCTTGGAAAAATAAAAACAATACTTTAAATCTATAATCCTGCATTATTATTTCACTTAAATAAGTATTTATTATTTATTAAATATTTATAAAGTAATAATCGTATAAAAATCATATCTTATTATTTATAAATCACCAAAAATAAATGTAATATATCAAGATAATCACAAAAATAAGATCTACTTGTTAAAATATAATATTCCACTTTTAAAGTAAATAAAAAACTTAATATTCTAATAATTTAAATTTAAACCTATTTCCTTAGTTAAAAATTCATCTAAGGGTAAATAAAAAAATTGTTAATATTTCTAAAAATTAGACAATTAAGTCTAATAAATAGTATTAGTCTTAAATATTCATATTATGAAGTCATAATGGTTCAAAACATTATAAAATAAAATTTTATTGAATTATCCTTCAACCAAATGAGTAATTATTTTCTAAAAAGGTCCTAAACAATTATAAAACCCCAAGAATAATTGTAACTAAATCCAATCTTATCCATATACTTCAACCATCAGTTTACAAAACTATCACAACACTATAGTTAATGCATAAGTAGATAAGTAATATTATTTCTTTGTTTATAAACTATAACCACTCATCTATAAAAAGGTAAGTGATACTATTCCATTATAAAATTAAGAAACCACTACACCAAGTAAAAATATAACCATTCTTAAGTATCCTTAAGGAAACATTACCAAGTACACAAGCTATAAATGTCATAAGCATTACACTTTCAACCATCTATGTTTTAAAGTTAACTTTAGTCTACAAGACTCTAAATATAATACTAAAGACATTGTTATATGTTTTATAGTTAACTTTGGTCTATTATAGTTAAGTCATAAAGCCTCACAAGTCCAAACTATTCAAGCAAGCACAAATAACATCGACCAGACTCAACTAACCATAAAGATTATTTAGACCTTAGAAAAGAAATATCTTCTTCAAATGTTATTCTTTTTGCCAGTTCAAACAACAAATCTTAAGACAATACTCCCAAATCTTAACAATTAAACTTAAGAACTTTCATCATAGTCAACAGATGACAATTAATCATAATTACGTTGATTTACACCTTACTTATACATCAAGATTGTTAATACTTAAAGTTTCTTCCAAATGCCTATACTTGTAAAGCAAAATTTAAAGATAAGGCAATTCTTATATAAGTAATCTTTGAATAGCATTCCACAATTTTGTATCTTAATGTTGTATGATAGTATAATTACATATTGTTTCACACACACTCACAAGCTCTAATAAGAAGCACAAGTGTAACACTTATCTAAAAGTACAACACATTTCAAAGACATCATTTCTAGTATCCAAACCCTAGAACAATGTTATCCCAGGGATTCGCGTTTATAAAGTGCATCACATTACTTATGCATAAGAGCATATTGCTTCTTTAAACATTAGTCCTTACCGGACCAATGATGCTGATTTCAGATATTGGATCTTATATTGTCTTGAAGACCGTGAGTGCATAATCTTGCAATCACAAAAGGCAAGTTCACACTTGCTCATGTCCTTTGATTATTTTCTATAAAGTATTTTGCAAATACAGTTTTGTCATCACCTGCATTTGAAAAAGGTCAGAAAACACTATTTTCATAATAATATGATTATAGGTTATTTACCACGAGGTAATAACCTACTATGAAAGTTCCGGTGGTAAAGGAACATAGCATCTAGGACTTAACAACCAATATCGTCAGTGATTCTAGCGCCGTATATTACGTGTTAACCATGAGATTTGGAATGGGACGAAGAAGTCAGTTGTATCCTTTTCCTCTTGTATGGAGGCAAGACGACCTTAACGTGACGTTGTGATTCCTTGTGTGGATCCAACATATGGGTGGGCACCCTTACGCCCCACACTTTTGGTGTCTAGATTATCCATGAATGATATTTAGGGATATAGTCCATGTAAATGGTACTATTCCGGGCATCACCAGGTCATAGAGTCTTCAGGAACTCATCAGGTTTTTAGCCTTCCCAAAAGGGGGCTCAACGAAGGTGAGCCAGCCCGAAGGATCGTGCAGACATATGAGGTCACAGAGAGGACAGTGGTTGTCTTGGACGAACTACTGGGCCCCACAACATGGAAATGTGGATGGGTAAGTTGCCTAGTTGTGCAACAAGGAGTTGATCTCTCATGGGAAAAGTAACGCACCTCTGGAGAGTGTAAGAACTGTAACTTATTACTCCCTGTTCTGGGAAGGAGCTGCGAACGCGGCGGGAAAGGAACTCCATGAAAGTTATGGTAAACCCGTGAAGGCTGACGGACATAGCTTTTGAAAATAAAAACAACCTTTGATGAAATGTTTATGAAAACTTGCATTGTCTATGATCTACGATCTGTGGCTGTAGATATAGTGCATCAAACACTCCTTTTCTAGTAAACTTGCTGAGTACGCTCGTACTCAACGTATCTTATTAACCCTTACTAGATTCTGAAGCCATTAAGATGGCGTCTACAACAAGATATGCTCCAGGATTCATCATCCGAAGCTAAGGGTCTTCAACGAAGACAGGATAGTCAACATATACCTTAACTCAAGTAAAGACGAAGTTACTGATAAAATAGGAATATACTCTCTAGCCAAAGAACCTATTTTTGTAGTGCGTTGCAATAGCAGCAATGCCAACCCCTTGGTTAAAATACTAGTCTTAAAAGTATAATAGTTGGTGCATTATTTATCTTTGATTCTTCTTTATAAGAAGTTCTTTCTCTCACTTTAACCTAGAGTGTTCTCTGGATCTTGTGTATAGAGTGAGTTGTAACCTTTAGCCATGTATTGGAACCCGCTGTGTTTCTATTATACCACTCTGAGGGATGTAATACTAGTGAACGGTGTTTCATTGGTGTTATGTCAACAATTATAGTGTACTACATCATGCAGTGGTATGCTGGGTCACCGCAGTAGATAATCCATTCTTCCTCCTTTTGTTCATCACTCTCCCCCTCTTTTTCATCTAATGAGCTTCCAGTTTCAACAATTTTTTCTTCCATAGGCTCCTGCAAGGAAATAGTCTCTTCCATTTGTGGAAAATTCCTATTAAAATATTCAAGAATATAGCCATTTTATTCCTTGTAATTATCAAAGAAAAATTTAAGTATCTCAAAAACCTCTTTTTTATAAGGTGCATCATCAGGATTTTCAAGCAAACAGGCAAATTCAAATGCACCGTTGAAGGAAATAAATTATTCAATTTGTTCCACATCATAAAGTCAAACATTATCATTATACTCACATTGAAAATGGAGGTGTTTATACCTCCTATAGCAACAAGCTTTATCAAAGCAATAAGTAACATTATAAGTAGAGCACACCTCTCTAGCATAGTATTCAACTTATCAATTTGTTCCCACCGGAGAGCGGCGGAGTTGGGGCGGCGCGGCCAACCATAGGCCCTAGCACCTATGTCCTCCAGATGCGTGAGGGTAAAGGGAAATCGAAGGAGAAAGGGCCGTCGCTTGTTGTCTACAGAAAAGAACGAAGGGGTACGCTAACTAATCAGTTGGCAACAACGGGTAATTTTCACTCGCTTCTTTGAACGCAACGCAACCAAAGGAGGGGTATAGCTTTTTTTACAATCAATACCACATTATATCAATAGAAGCAAATAGTACATGGTAGATATATATGACCTGACTCCAACGATTACAAAATAAAGTCTAAAAGAAACTACCAAATCTTCAAGGTATTCATACTTTTTCTTATTTCACAACACAATCTTGCACTTTTCTGAAGGCAGCCGAACTAAACTAAAACTGACATAGAAACCGAACCAAAGACCTGTAAATACTAACATTGGTTCTCCCATAATTTTAGTGCGTCGCAATGCCAAGGCTGCAAGCACACACACAACCATTAAAGTAATCAACCAACATCAGCAAGAGTACCAACCCCAATATTTCAGGGAATAATAACCGAAATCGACGTCGCTGATAAACCGATAGTAGGAATCATCATTGTCGAGAACGTAGCCGCCACGACAAATATTGCAAGGACAAACCTCGTTGCAACCATAAGAAAAAAAATCCAAAATAGATTTGGCGAAGCAGGATCTGAAGACCCATACCTAGAAAACTGTAATCTTCCAACATCACCATTGACATCACGAAAAAGATCTCGTTGTCGAACGAATAGTGGAAGATAGCTTATTATAGATAATGCAATCTCCATTGGGGCAAAAATGTCTATCAAAATCCTAAAGCTAATCCCGACATCGGCGTGGACTCCGGAGGAGGGGGAACCGATCTACAAAGGAGGAGGGGGCGAGAGGCGGCTTCTTCAGGCGGTAGGTGTTTCCGTACATAGGGTTCTTCTCTAGGGCATGTAGTGACTGCAACCTTGTCTAACTTACCAGAGATTAGGTATGTTCAGAGAATCACACCAGCCAACGTTCCCCAAAGCAGGGGTATAGCTGGTGCGGGAATTACACGTCCAGAATCTGTCAACTTCCAAAAATTTGATTCTGTTTTAGCAACGTTTCGTTAGCTTATAACTTTTCGTAGAAGAAGTAGGTTGATTAATCAGAACCAAACACACCCTAAAACTGAAAGATATATTACAAAGTTTCAATAGATCTCTCCAAGCTTGAAGTCAAGCCAGGAGGTATCACATAACTCCATGTGAATACCTATTCCTTTTTTGGGATGAAGAAAGAATCATCCTCTACATCCTCCTCCGTTTCGAGGCTGCGAGCATGAGCAATACACGCAAAGCGAGTGGATAGTTCGGTAATGCTAGCATGTTGCTCTTTTATTATCTTGCAAAGTAACTTCCTGTCATCAACCATCTCAATAACAATTTTAGTCCAGATTTGAACCCTGTTATCGATGTCATCAACCTTTTTCTCAAGGTCTTTGCCCATCATGTAGTAGGAATCAATCCCCTCGCCAATGGTTTCAGCACATAATTTGGAGATTTTCTCGAGATTAGAGATCTTCTTCCTAATCTTAGCTTGCTTTCCCTTGTGTTGGGACGGGGAACTAGGAGAAGACTTGAGAGAGGATCCACATTGATTACTACTCCCTCCGTTTCAAAATATAAGATGTTTTATGTTTGTTAAGAAAATGAATCTAGACTTGTTTTAGTATGTAGGTTCACTCAACTTTGGGATGAATCACATACTAAAAGAAGTCTAGATTCATTTTCTTCACAAATCTAAAACATCTTATATTTTAAAACGGAAGGAGTACATGATACAAAGTACAAGAACTAAACATATACCCATACTTTATAGATGTCAATCAAATTTATAATTTTTTGAGCTTTATCTATTATAATTTTTTATAGTGATGATACGTCTATTATCTAAGTCTCACATGCAGGCAACTTACTAGTAATATTAGTACTTCGGAAAAAAGAGTATGTATCTTCTCGACAACCCCGCGCGCACCTGCCAGCTGATCTCTCTCTCGTCCACAACTTGGCACTGAGCGCGTGTGCCATGGTTAGGGTTGCGATTTGAGATCCCGCTTCTAGTTCATTTAAAAATTCTATAGTAATTTTTTTTGAGAAAAGTTAAACTAGTAAACCTCAAAATAAACTAGAAGTGGGACTATCGCGGGATACCGCTTGCAACCGTAGCCATGGTACGATTGGTCTGTGTATGTCGCTGGTGTGTTTGTCAGCTGTGTAGCGTTGGTGTGCATAGGAAGGAACCACTTTGAGCAGCGGGTTGGGACAGCGGCAAAAAGTAGTAGTTAATCAAACTTTTTGGATTTTGAATTTTCCACCCTCTTCCCGAACATCAGGAGGTAAGGTTATTCCAAGGATTGCCACTTGCAGTAGTGAAGAAGGGACTACCAAAGAAGTTTGTTAAGAAATAGACTACCAAATAAGCCAGAGAAGATAGAGTTTTGATCCCAAACCCAGTCATCGGGATGATACAAAAAACAACGCCCTCCAAGAGGGTAGTGACCCCTGCAGGAGCTACTGTCGCCGGTGCCAAAGCGGGAGCTTTCGCTCAGACCCTCACCCGTGCCATCAGAAATACAACCCGAAGCCTCCAAATCTTGACAAGAGACGCCCACCGACGCCAGGATCACCCGCTGCCAAGCCCCTCGCCACACACTTGGCCAAAGGGAGGGCCACCACCACTGCTTCGATGGTTCCTGCTATGCAACCTCTTCTTCTGGGGTCACCACCCCGACATCCGCAAACGCGAGCCCAAGTTACATGAACAACACAAGGAGCTGCTATTTTCCGCCCGCAGCGTGTGCGTATACGCATCGCTCACTAACAGCACTAACCGGGACGGCTTGTTCAGAACGGAAACACAAGCACATCCTCAAAGGAAGATCGACGGGAAAATAGAAAAGTTAACTCCACGAGGTAAAAAAAGATATGTGCATAGATGCAGTTCTATCCAAAATATAAAAAAGTTGAAAATCAAAAAATGTTCATATTATAAAACTATTCAAATTCAGAAACCGTTCATACTCGGAAAATGTTAAAATTTAAAAACCGTTCACATTCAGAAAGTGTTCAAATTCGGAAAGTGTTCAGAAAACAGAAAAGAAAAGAAGCCAAAGAAATAAAAAAGAGACATAGAAAAAAAAGGAAAGCCATATGGGCTGACCCAACACGCGCCTAAGTAAACGGAGCCTATTAACGTCCGCGTTGGACGGGAAATAAAATTTGCCAACAATACAACACGGATCTGGCGTGGATCGGACGAGGTGGGCCAAAATAGCGGTTGGTCCGGGCCAAACAATTTATTCACGCGACATCCTTCCAGCGCACGTTTCACTAATTCCTTCTATTAATTAGGTGAGTTAGTTACGGACGGTACTCTGCTAAAAAAAAGTTATGGACGGGACTTATCTTATATTCCCTCCTCCCATCATCATCTTTTATTTCTGTTTCTTCTCTCGGTTATATCGATTTATTTATTTTTAGATCAGATCGATCTTGTTCAGGTAGGTATATGGCGGACGTGGAAGACGGCGTGGCCATGGCGGAGCAAGGCTTCCCCCGGCCCATCCTGTTGGTGTGTGCACAAGGTTTAAGGGATTTCATCGTCAACCTGCTCAACCTCGAGGGCGGCAGCGATGAGGATGCCGTCGCGGCGCAGCCAGAGGAGCATAGCAGGTGGATCCTCATGTCCCTAATGATCGCCGGGGCCGCCGTCACGCTTCTGGCCTACATCTTCCTGGCGCTTAATGGATACAGCTGGAAGGTGTATGTCCCATTCCTTGTAGTTACAGGAACCCTTATACAGCTTTCTACTATTGCTGTAGCAGATTGCCAAGTTGGGTTCCAAGATGAGCATCATGATAGGCTCTTAGATTTCTTGATCCAGTTGTAACAACCTAATTTAACTATATATAGCCGTTGGATGATAATTAATCATCAGTACTACTAGCTGGTATAGATGCATGATTGCATGCTACGATAGAAGAAACCATTCTTCTTGTTTGACCATATATATACGGAGTATTATGTTGTCTCTGCACATGGAAAGGCCCTATCTGATCCAAAGATTCTCATAGGAAGTTTGAAGGATTTAAACCATAAGGTGGTAAGATGGAATTTTATGGAAAAGATTTCTAAAGATACATTTTATAGGAAATTTAACATTCGAGCTCAAACCTTATTGTGAGAACTCTCACTACATGAAACGTCCAAGGAGCCGACGACTATATTCTACGCCGAAGGCCAAATGTCAGGACCATCGGCGTAGAGGCACGAGCCGGACGGGCCGGCAAATGGCCGTCGGCCCAGAAAAGCCATCGGCATAGGCAAAAAAAGCTTAGACGGGCCGTCGACGTATTAGATAGACCATGATGGTGATGCGACGGCGTCAATGCTACCCGATGGCAAAGACGTCAGCCTAGGTTTTACACCTACACCGACAGCAAAGCCGTCGGCATAGCTATTTTCCCTTCTGGTCATTTAATACTAGAAAAATCGTAACTAAACCATTCTAATTTAGAAAAATACATATAATATATCAAAATTTGCATAAAATGAAATCTATCTAACTAAACTCAAATACTACATATTTTTATTGAAAAAATATAAAAAACATTACATATACTTTTGTATAACATATTTTCTATTTTCCAAGCACGAAAACGGGGCGTTTTGTGAATCAACCACAAAATGACAGTTTTAAAATGGTACCATCTTATTTTTCAAAAATATTAGACCATCTTACATGGAAAATGTCCCAATCTGGGTATATAAAACCTTGTAGGGGTTCGTAGCATGGAAAACAAAAATTTTCTACCGCATGAACACACAATCAAGATCTAATCTATAATCAAGCCAAGATCTATCTACTAGATTGTAGCAACGAGTCGATAGAGGAACTCACCCTCGAAGATTCCAAAGCGGTTAACGAGAGCGGATTCTCGTGGGTGATGTAGTCGTACTCTTTCCGATCTCAAGATCGCGTAGACGATCCTTCCGGCGCTGCGTTCCGGCAGCGCTCCCGCAGTCGGTCACACGTTCGGTACTCGATGAAGACCTCCCTCTCCCTTGTTCCAGCAGGCAGCGGAGGTTGTAGCACTCTCCTCGCGATTCCGGCAGCACGACGGCGTGGTACCGGAAGTAGAGGGGAGATCTCGTAGGGCTTCGCCTTAAGCCGGAGCGAGTATGGTGGAGTAAGAGAGGGCCTTGGGGATCTCCGGATTAGAAGCACCAAAGGGGTGGTGTGGTCGGCGGCTAGGGCTTGGAGAAACCCTAATTCGGCGGCTAGAGGATCCATAGGTGGCGGCAACACTTGGAAGGGTGGTGGCGCCTAGAGCTAGGGTTTTTGGGTGGAGAGAGGTGTGTTTGGAGGGGCAGCCCTGCCCCTCCTTATATAGGTGGGAGGGCGTGGCCAAGGGGAGGGGAGTCCCTCCCCAACTCGGATCCCTAGTAGGCCGGCGGTGGAGGAGGAACTCCTCCCCAACTCGGTTTCCCACTTTCCCACCACTTCACAAAATAGCCGTTTGACTTTTCAAATTGGCGTTTGACTTTTCAAACTAGGATTTGATTAAACCCTTTATTTTGTTCAGCGATGACACCTAGTACATGATGCAATCATACCAACTTGATATAACACATTCATGTACCCTTCCCCTCCGGAGTGCCGGACATTCCGGAACCTTCTAAAACATTCCTGATGAAAACACCGGAACCATTCTCCAACCCCGAAACATGACTTTCCTTATATGAATCTTATTCTCCGGACCATTCCGGATCTCCTCGTGATATCCCGGATCCCATCCGAGACTCCGAACAACATTCGTTCTCTTACTCATCATTCCATAACTACTCAACAACATCGAATCCTTAAGTGTGTCTCCCTACGGTTCGTGAATTATGCGGACATGATCGAGACACTTCTCCGATCAATAACCAATAGAGGAATCTGGAAATTCATATGGCTCCCACATATTTCTACGATTACTTTGCGATCGAATGAACCACTTACATACGATACCAATTTCCCTTTGTCTCACGATAGTTTACTTATCCGAGGTTTTGATCGTCGGTATCTCTGCATACCTAGTTCAACATCGTTACCGATAAGTACTCTTTTCTCGTTCCCGTGGTATGTGATCCCTTGTGAGCCAGTCACATGCTTGCAAGCTAATTGGATGACATTCCACCAAGAGGGCCCAGAGTATATCTATCCGTCATATGGATGGACAAATCCCACTCTTGATCCATGTGTCTCAACCCATACTTTCCGAACACTCAATGCCACCTTTATAGCCACCCATTTACGGTGTGGTGTTTGATGTCATCAAAGCATCCTTCCGGTGATGGTGATAAGCATGATCTCATGGTCGAAGGAATTAGGTTACTATGTATCAGAAAGCTTATAGCAAATGAACTATATTAAATGACTTGATCTTTATGCTACACTTAACTATAGGAGTATGTCCATCACATCATTCTCCTAATGATATGACCCTGTTGTTAATAATATCTCTATGTTCATGATCAGGAAACCATGATCATATATTAACCAACAAGCTAGTTTAACAAGAGGCTTTACTAGAGACTCTTTTATGTTTACAAATCACACAAGTATTAATGTTTCCGGTTAATACAATTATAGCATGGTATGTAAACATTTATTATAAGTATGAGGATATGATAATAACCACTTTATTATTGCCTCTTGGGCATATCTCCAACAGTCTCCTACTTGCACTAGAGTCAATAATCTAGTTTCAAACCTTTGTGTATTCAACACCTATGGCTTTCCAGTGTTGTATGTACACGATTGCTAGTGGTCAACTGATCTCCGGATCTGACACTTCCAGGTCCGTGTGTAATTGCATGTCTTTGCGTCTCTACGCATCACTCATTCTCTAATGAGATGGCTTTGTACAAATTTGGTCCTTTGGTGTGACCTTTAGTTCTTTGGGGTTAAAACATGTTGATAATATTGTCGTACAATATATCTTCATAGTATTATCCCTGCTGTGAACTACACTTAGTTTGATAACAAACTACTTGACACAAATGCCCTCTTTTGCTGCTATAATAGCAGTTATATACTTAGCCCTTTTGTTGTAGTATCTGTCACAATGTCTTAACTTTGGAACTCATCCAAATCCATTATGGAACTTACTTTCCATCACATTGTGCCACCCTCAGTTTTAGATTGAGATAAACTTAATTTGTACTTCGTGACAAAAC
Organism: Avena sativa; assembly: GCA_916181665.1. Classification (NCBI taxonomy): domain Eukaryota; kingdom Viridiplantae; phylum Streptophyta; class Magnoliopsida; order Poales; family Poaceae; genus Avena; species Avena sativa. Next base: position 79,128,038 of record OV702297.1, read on the forward strand.
TAGTATCAATGTAGTACTTTTACAATGAACTAACCATCTATTTGTCACTTCTACAAAACAATATATTCTTAGTTCTTCCAAAGGATCATAAGAATATCCTTACTATCATCCAACGATCATCTTATGAATCATTCTGGTATATGCTCACATCATTTAGAGCATAGGACATATCTGGATTTGTACATATCACAACATGATTGATATAAATACTCTTTGTGATTTCATACATCAAGTATCAATCTATACCTGAATCTTTGTTTCACTTATCAAGTGTCAATACACTAGAATATATCATCAATATTGAACTCATTCAATCCTTTCTGTGCGACAAGAACCTTTCTTGTAGTTTCTATATTGAACTCATTCAATATATCATCTATGTACTTTCGGCACAACCATATTAGCGTCTATTGATGCCAAATATTTGGGTTTTTCCTAAGTCTTTCATCGAGATGAAATTCTTATCCTGTGTTTAATAAAAGATACATTATTTGCAATCAACAATATGTCTTCCACATAATGTATTAGAAACATGTCTTAGCGCTCCCACTTAATTTCTTGCAAATGCAAGCATCTTCATCGTCTCCGATGAAATTAAACTCTTTTAGCAGTTTCATCATAGTGAAGATTCCAACTCCGCTATGCTTACTTCAACTATTGAAGTTTGCATATTATTTTAGCATCCTTTGAATTAACAAAACCCTTTGGACCGTGTCATGCACACGTCCTTGGTAACCATTCTATTAGAAGAACTTGTTTTGTTTATTCAACACATAACAAAATTATATGTCGTAGTTGCTACATTAATCCGTCTAGACTAAATATCGCTTAATGAAAGATCAGATCTTATCATAGTCAACTCTTTGAACATTGTCGTGAACTCTTTCCCGACATGTCGATAATTTCATAGATGTGCAACATCCATGTCTATTTATTTATAGATCCAAATACGAATGTAAGGTCTTGTACCTTTCCAGAGGGTCTTTCAAGTTCAAAGCTTGATCTCTCGTATATGGAACCATCACGGATTTTATGGCTTCAAGCCATTTGACGGAGTTAGGGCCCATCATCGCTTCTTTGCATGTAGTCGGATCATTATTGTCAAATAATGATTTAACTCTCAAATCTTGTGTAGCATCCCAATTGTCTAACAATTGTAATGCTACTTGGTCTAGTAATATAATGGCTACTTCAAATATATAATTGTTGCATCATCATTATATCATGCTCATGTCATCATGCCACCTTGCATTTGAGCATCATATAAAACCCTTTTGATTTGGTTCTTCTCTCATATGCATTGTTAATTGTATTTGCCTCTTGATATTGTATTTGGGTCTTGATATATTGTTTAAATGCCCAAGTTGAGTTGGGGGCATATCTTTTATTAACTCCACCACCTTTCTTTCACCACCTTATAATTCCACCATCCAACTAAATATGAGCTTGGCACTTATTGGTTTTACCTCTAGCTCATGTGGGTTGGGATGGATCCAATTTTTTTCCACATGCTCTCATCTTGGCATCATGTTGTTTTCACATCATTGATATATGAGAGCCACATGGCCACCTTTGCATGCCTTGTGAGTGGAACCTTTTTCCTAGCTTCCATATGGATTATTATGGATTTATGCTCATGTGGGAATATTTTTGGGACTAGTAAGCATCTAGTGGAATATACACACTAGCAAGTCCCAATTTTAATCCAATATGATCATCTCCATCTATTCCACTTGGGACTTTCTTTTAAATTCTTTTGCTTAGGCCTTACTCCACATTGTGGAATGCATAAGAATAATGCCATGTAAATAACCTTGTTTTCACAAAATAAGCATGGTATTAATTATTATGCATGGCCCATGCAAGTACCATTTTTTGCTTGTCATTTGGATTTTATTTGATTTTTGAGTGGATCATCTCTATCTCTATCCTTTCTTTTGGCTTGATCTATGTTGATCTTGCTTAAACCCTATCACCACATCCCTCTCTTTTTCTTGTCTTGATCTTGTTAGAGCTTGTCTAGAGCATGCTTGATCTTGTCAAAAGGGACCACTCCATCTAATCTCTCCTCTCTCTCTAAACCTCTCTCCTAATCTATATCTAAGCTAAACCCAAACCCTACACCTAATCCACATGTTCTTGCTTGATCTTAGTGTGGAGCATGCAAGCTTCTAAAAACCCTAAGCCACCACCCCTTCTCTCTTATCCTCTATCTAGACCCTCCCTAATCACATACCCCATCATCACCATACCCCTCATTCCTAAACCCTAGTCCCTCTCTAATCTAACCACACCCCACCTAAACCACCCTAGCTTTCATGCTACCCTCTCTCTCGGCCTCTCCTCTCTCACCCTGGCCACCTAGCTGCCATCCAACCCTACCCCAACCCTAGCTGGTCCCACCCGAGCCACACCTACTCCCCCTGCCCTAGCTCCAAACCGAGCTCCCTCTACCCCTCCCTTTCTCTAGCTCTCTCTCTCTGCCACCCTAGCCCCACCATCCTCTCCTCCTTCCCTGGGCCACCTGACAGCTCCCCTTCACCACCTCGCCCTGCTCCTGCCCCTGCCGAGCACATGAGAAGGAGAGGAAAAGTGGCCGAGCCACCTTTTCCATCTACCCCCTCCCCACGGCACCTTCCTCCCCCTCTCTGCCTTATCACCTCTCTGCCTCGCCCTACTGCCCCCAGATCTACCCCAGGGCCGTGCCTCTCCGCTCCTTCCTCTCCACCACCGGCCACTCGCTCTCGCCGGCCACCGTCGGTCACCACCGATCTCCCCTCTTCCAGCCGGTGGCGTGGAGCTCAAGGGTGTCGAGGAAGGTCACGTGGTTCCTCTGCTTCGCCCTGAAACCGCCAGCGAGGAGGAGAAGCCCAGGAGCGCCGGTACCAGCGCTGCACCGACGCCAAACCCTAGACCGCCGGCCTCTGCCTCACCGCCGATCGTCGGCTCCTCTGCTTGATCCGACCACACCGACCTAACCTCGGTGAGCTCCCTGACCCCCTGGACATGTTCTGCTTCGCCGTACCGCCCTAGATCCGCCGGCCCTTCCGTCGAGCACCCTCGGTGCACCGACGAGCGTGGCGTCTGTTCGCTCCAGCGTCGCGCAGAAACCCCCTCTAGGCCCCAACCCCCTTGCGGTCACCAAACCCCAGGCCACCGCAGTGGCTCCGCCCTCTGCGCGCGCGCCTAGGTCGCGAGTTTGAGCCCCGCCGCGGCGCCCTGTCCTTCGTCGCGCACCGACCTGTCTACTGCACGCGAGAAGAAGCACAGTACGGGCGCTCCTTTTGCGCATACCCCCCTGCGCCTTTTTGACGCTCAACCTGCGGTCCGCCTGAGCCCACCAGTCAGTGTTTGTTCCGTTTTACAAAAAGCACCCTGCTCTTTCGCTCCATCAACCCGCAGTCCCCCCCGCCGTGCCGCGTGGCAGCCCCGCACCCGCCCTCTGGCGTGTGGGTCCGCGTGTGCCGTGACCCCACCTGTCATTCGCTGGGGCTAGAATAGCTCGCGGTGACAGAATCTTTTTCTGCGCGCGTGTGTCCCAGTCAGCAGTGGCCCACTGGTCATTGGCTGAGGCTAGCTCTGGGCTAGGTAACAAAATTATTTCTGTAATCTGTTTTAATTCAAATCTTTTCAAAAATTAATTCAAATTCAAATTTAATTCTGTTTTTAAATAACTTTTAAAATATAAACCAAAATAATACAAATAATATATGTTTTCAAATCAGAAAAATATGAGGAATTCAAATATGCCATTCAAAATATATTTTGGACACTTTATTTTCCAAGTTGTGTAAAATTACATTAAAATGCCCTTTTGTCTTATTTAATTAATAACTTTTGTTTTATAACTCCAAATTTAACAAATGATATGTCTAAAATGATTAGCTCGACGAGACCTTTCTATTTATGCATTCCATGGTTGGTTTTGAAGCATGCATCATATAAATATAATGTATACAGCAACTAATATGAGGTTAAAATAAGGCTAAAACTCAATAAAATGCTTTATTATTGTATTCCACACCTCACCCATGCCATGCTACTTTGTTGCCATGCAAATTGTGCATCATTCATCATGGCATGATTGTTTGCTTGTCGCATTTATTCATATGCTTGTGCACTTTATTTATGTTGGCCCTTGTTTGTTTGGTTCTTCTTCGAGTAGACGCTGAGCAGGGGGTATATTAAGAGAACCAGGAGCACTACCCAGATCCTTCTCACGCTTCAACTGAGCTGCCAGGCAAGCACTACCACATGCTTGCATACATATAGTACCTATTGCCTCTATCTTATTCTTGCATCATTGAGTCGCGATTGCAATAAATTGAATCGCAAGTACTGCATAGCCTTTACTTTTAAACCCCACCGAAGCTTGTTCCTCCATCCCATGAGCCCTTACTACAGGAGTTGTTTGAGCCATGCGAGTCGTAGAACATCATGTGTAGGGTATGTGAGTGTCTGATGGATAATGAGGTACCTAAACAACTTAACCTGAGTAGTAATGGGATAACTAATGAAAGTGGCACCGGTGAGCCATATTCGCTATTTGGTTTTTCAGGCTCACTTGTGTCCCGTAGGACCCCGAGTACTTGATTCCTGTTCCTTGAATATTCGCGCTATCCGCATCCGGGAGGCCTTATGGAGCCCCCTGAGCCAGAGCTTGATTCATTCTTATTTCTTGGGGCCACAAACTAGTTTGAGGTTTTATTTACTATCCTGTACTTATGCCATGCGTTACTGCTTTATTTAAATTGTGCGAGGTACTGCACACTGTACTGTTTTGGAAAGCGGAGTGTTTTCGCGGTATCGACAAGCCCAGTCACACTTTCGGGTTCCCAGTCGTTTACAGCCACTGACGCAAACCTTGAGTCCGTCTCGGAGTCAGCTAACTCCGTTGCGGGTAGCTTAATGGGGTGGCCCCCTGAAATATTTCTGAATCCTGTGATCGCTTTGTCGTGACTGCCTTGTTGGTTTTGATTTGGTTTTTCCGAGGTTGATCGAGTGTGTGTTGCTATTTGTGCACCCCTGCAGGGTAAAACTTTCTGAAAGTCGTGTCCGCGGGTATGGACGACTTGGAGCACAGTTTCTCGATCATAGACAAGCATAACTAAAGTGCCGCTTCTAATTTGACTAAGTACCTGCCTAGTAAATAGTGCAACACTCATGGAATGGTTAATAAAACTGCCAACGGATGGGGGGTTGTTCGTCCGCTTCCTCGTCGGTAAGCAAGGAGGAGGATGGATCTGTGGATATTACCGTTATTACTGTTATAACTGTTGTTATTAATTCACGGACATCCGTCTATCTCTGGTTAGGCGGATGGTTAGCGAGTATCTATAGAATTGCTAGGGTTTATCTTTTGCTGCAATTGCGTCACCCCAGGTTGTGTACCCTTTAGAGGCATAAAGACTTGCTGAGTACCCCTAGGGTCTCACACGATAAATTGTTTGATTCAGATGAACAGGTAAGCTCGCAAGATGGATACTGGGTGGAGGAGACGGACGATGTGGGCAACGATCATTCGGTGTAGAGATTCCGGGAACGGGGATCCGTGAGATCCGTGGGCGGGATCTGCTTATTTATGGGGCATCTTATGCCGATTTGCTTCTTATCCGTACTCGGATTTTGTCTTCCGCTTCCGCCTGATACTCTGTTGATTGATGTATGAGGAGATATCCTAAACTATTATATCTATCTAGGATATTTGGATCTTGCCGTATGGCGTTGCAATATTTCCTTTCTTTTCAGATGGAATGACTCTGAGAACCATTGTATGGTGGCTTGCATACATACTCATTTGTGTATGTAGTTTATCCCTTCGCCTGCCGATTACGCCGCCCGTTCTTGTCCCGATGTTTGGAAATGGTTGGGACGGCCGAAAGGTCTACCTGTGAGTGGCATTTGGGCCCCACCGTACTATTTCAACCATTTCTGTTCATCCAGGCTTGTAGCTAGGAGCGTAATTTACCGAGGTAGTTACAATTGGTATCAGAGCCATCCCGCCCTTCAGGGTCTCAGCCAAATGGTCGTTGTCTGTCTAGCAAATATTTTTGGTAGTTATGTATACTAGGAAAAAACAAAACGCGAGAGTAGGACTGCTTCCACTTTTCTTCTTACCCACCCACCCACCCTTTTCTGGTAAGGAAGTGTAATGTTTTCAATCCTCTTCTTAAAATTCAAACTAGGATTCACGTGTTCTGGGTTTCCGTAGTACCATAGGTTGTGTGTGTGTGTGTGTGTAATTCTTTGTCTATCTGTTGCATCCAACATGTTATCTTTATCGGCCTTTGGTTATCAACTGTTGGTACATTCCATACCGACAGGCTTTTGCAAACCGACGTGATCTAGCTGATTCGTTGTATACCGCCGCGATATGTCTTACTCTTTGTTATCCGACGCTATCTTGTTTGGGGTGTTCGTTTCTGTAGTTGCTAATCTTTAGGTTCGTCGTGAGAAGAAGGTGTTGGGATATGTGTTTTACTTATTCATGTGCGGAATAATGATTTGAGTGCGGGATGGAGTCGCGACCATACCACTACTCTTATCATTCGCTCTTGTATATTGAATCGGTAGAGTCACTAATCTTGATTCGTTAAGGGATTTTGCGCATCTATTGGTATTTTAATGCCGAAATTTGTGGAAAATTTTTCTTTGATATATTTGTGTACCACACTCCTTTTCAGTCGTGTGCGATATGCTTAATATCTTCTAGGTGCTTTGAACTTTGTTGATATTTTAATATCATCTTTGTAAATTGTATCCTTTAATCTTGAGTAATTCCATCTTGGTACTATTTTGGATTATTATTATTCTCCATCATAGTACAGACTTGTGTTTTATATCAATAACAGGATGGCACCACTACGCCGTTCTGAGGAGGACATACAACCTGAACTGGGGGCAGCGTTGTCAAGCATCGCCAATGCCTTGGCAGCAATGCAGCAGAACCAGCAGCGGTTTGAGGAAAGTGTCAGGAGGAATGAGTTTGTGCCGCTACCTCCACCTCCCAAGCGAGGAGACATCAAGAGCTTCCTGAAGTTCAACCCACGCTAATTTGATGTTTCTGATCAACCACTTGATGCTGATGATTGGTTGCGTGAGATGTCAAGGTTACTGGCAACTGCTGATGTTCCTGAGCAAGAATGGGTAAAGTGTGCTACTCACCTTCTGAAGGGAGATGCAGCTCTGTGGTGGGACAATTACCTGAAGGCAAACCACACTGGTTTTCAGCCTACTTGGGGACAGTTCACTGGAGCTTTCAAAGAGCAGTATTTGTCAGAAATTGTCATGGAGAGGATGAAGGAAGTGTTTCTCAACCTCAAGCAGGGCAATGACAATTTCAACACCTACATCAGGAACTTCATGAACCTTTCTCGTTATGGTGGCGATGAGATCTTGGATGACAAGAAGAAGCAAAAGAAGTTCAGGCAAGGGCTCAATGCATCGATTAAATATGCAATCACACATGCAAGGCCGGCGTCTTTTCTGGAACTTCAGCATACAGCTCTGCATGAAGAGGCAAGTAGGCAAGTGTTTGAGGAGTCAAAGAAACACAACTGTGAGGCAGCAAGCTCTTCAGCTATGTCAACTCCTTCTAAGCGTCGTGTCTGGGTTCCTAACACCCCATCGTCGCTCCCGGCTTCACCAAGACCTTCAAGCTTCGCGGCAAGGCCACCAAACTTCATCACTGCTGCTCCCAGGGGCTACAACCACCACTACCCTGGAGCGCCTGGCGGAGTCCCTGGCTATGTTGCTCCACGTCCACCTGGTGCTTGTTTCACGTGTGGAAACACTGGGCATCAATACTGGAACTGTCCGATGAAGAACAAGGCTCTCCCTCCACCACCTCCAAGATCTGCGGCAAGCTCTCCTTTGGTTCGTGCACCACCACCTCGGGCTCTCAACATCAACACCAAGCCCGGGTCTACTGTTGCTCGTGCCAACTGTGTCAACGCCGCTCAAGCTGAGCATGCACCTGGAGTTGTGATGGGTATGCTATCCGTTAACTCAGTCCCTGCACGAGTTTTGTTTGATTCTGGTGCATCGCATTCTTTTGTGTCTCACAAGTTTGCACATGAGAATGAGTTAGTGATGGATCCTCTCCTCAAGCGGTTAATGGTCCTTTCTCCTGGAGCAAAGATGGCAGCTTCTAAAGTCAGCCATGGCAATCAAATTGAGATTGGTGGCTCTTCGTTCTCGGCTTCCTTAATTGTTCTGGGCAATTCTGACATTGATGTCATCTTGGGCATGGATTGGTTGATAGCAAATGCAGCTGTGATTGATTGTGCTGAACGCTCGGTTTCTCTGAAGATTCCTGAAGGCCATATAGTCTATTCTCCAAGTCTGACTTCTGCTATCCAGCTTTTCTCTTTGGCGGCTCTGAATGATGATGCTATGGAAGCTATTCAGAGTGTTCCGGTGGTCTGTGAGTTCCCAGATGTCTTTCCTGAAGAGTTGTCAGGTATGCCTCCGGATCGTGAGGTTGAGTTTGTAATTGAGCTTGAACCTGGTACCGCTCCTATCTCCAAGCGGCCTTATAAAATGGGTCCTGCTGAGTTGGCTGAACTCAAACGTCAGCTTGATGAACAAGAGAAGTTGGGTTTCATTCAGCATAGTACTTCTTCTTGGGGTAGCCCAACAATCTTTGTGAAGAAGCGAGACAAGACTGATAGACTTTGTGTTGACTATCGGGCTCTCAATGCTAAAACCATCAAGAATAAATATCCCCTTCCGCGGATTAATGATCTCTTCGATCAGCTAGCTGGAGTTGTGGTATTCTCTAAGCTTGACTTGAGAAGTGGTTATCACCAAATCAAGATTCGCAAGGAAGATGTTCCTAAAACAGCTTTCACCACCCGCTATGGCCTGTATGAGTACACAGTCATGTCTTTCGGTCTCACCAACGCACCTGCCACCTTCTCGAGGCTCATGAACTCGGTTTTCATGGAGTATCTTGATAAGTTCATTGTGGTCTACCTGGATGACATCCTAGTCTATTCTAAGTCAAAGGAAGAGCATGAAGAACACCTTCGGTGTGTCCTAAACAAGCTTCGTGAGAACCGCCTGTATGCAAAGTTCTCCAAGTGTGAGTTTTGGCTGCCTCAAGTAACCTATCTTGGTCACGTCATCTCTGCCAAGGGCATTGCAGTCAACCCGGAAACTGTGAAGACAATTGTTGAATGGCTTCCTCCTGTAAATGTCAAAGAAGTGCGGAGTTTCCTTGGTTTGGCGAGTTATTGCCGTCGCTTCGTTCAGAACTTTTCGAAGATAGCGAAGCCTCTTACCGATCTCCTCAAGAAAGGCAAGAAATACCTTTGGACTCCTGCATGTCAAGCAAGCTTTGAGACACTCAAAGAGAAGCTCACTTCCACACCAGTCTTGGTTCCTCCAGATACATCCAAGCCGTTCCAGATATTCTGTGACGCCTCTTTGCAAGGATTGGGTGCGGTCCTCATGCAAGAAAAACAAGTTGTTGCTTATGCCTCTCGACAGTTGAAGACGCATGAGATCAACTATCCTACACATGACCTCGAGCTCGCAGCAGTTGTCTTTGCTTTGAAAGTATGGAGGCACTACTTGCTTGGCAACCGTTGTGAGATCTTTTCTGATCACAAGAGTCTGAAGTATATCTTTACTCAGCCTGATCTCAACCTTCGGCAAAGGAGATGGATTGAAGCAATCAATGACTTCGATTTGACCATCAACTACACTCCTGGCAAAGCTAATGTCATGGCAGATGCTCTCAGCCGCAAAGCTTATGTCAACAACCTCATGATGGAAGAGCAGCAGCCTCTCTTGTGCGAGGAATTCCGTCAGCTCAACCTTGAAATTGTGGAACAAGGGTATCTCCTGAACCTTCTAGCAACCCCTCTCTTGGAAGAAAAGGTTCGCTCTTCTCAGCTTGGTGATCCGTACACAAGAAAGATCATCTCCAGGATTCAGCTTCCGAAGTATGAGTCCTTCCACGTCGATGATCAAGGCACGCTTTTCTTTGAACACCGGATGTTTGTTCCGAACTACCCGGGTTTGAGAGAGCAAGTTCTCAAGGAGGCGCACGATTCTGTTCTTCCTATCCACCCTGGCAGCACAAAGATGTACATGGACTTGAAAACACAATATTGGTGGCCGGGTTTGAAACGATATTGTGCCAAGTATGTCTCGGAGTGTGATGTCTGTCGCAGAGTGAAAGCTGTCCATCAGAAACCTTCCGGTCTTCTACAGCCATTGAAACCCCCGGAATGGAAATGGGAGAAAGTAGAGATGGACTTCATCACTGGTTTCCCAAGGTCGCAGAAGGGCAACAATGCAATCTTTGTTGTCATTGACAGGCTTTCTAAAGTGGCTCACTTTTTCCCCGTCAAGGAAACCATTTCTGCAATTCAGTTGGCGGAGCTCTATATCAACAGAATTATCTCTCTGTATGGGGTTCCGCTTGAGATCAGTTCAGACCGTGGAAGCATCTTCACTTCCAAGTTCTGGGAGAGTTTCCAAAATGCTTTGGGAACAAAGTTGAACTTCAGCACAGCTTACCACCCTCAGTCGCAAGGACAAGTTGAAAGGATCAATCAGATTCTGGAGGATATGCTTCGTGCTTGCGTCATCTCTTTTGGCATGAAGTGGGAAGAATGTCTTCCTTATGCTGAATTCTCTTACAATAACAGCTTCCAGAAAAGTCTAAAGATGGCACCATTTGAGGCTCTCTATGGTCGCAAATGCAGAACTCCGGTTGGTTGGTCGGGTGCAGGTGAAAGGGTCTTGTTTGGCCCTGACATTGTGACTCAAGCGGAGGAGAAGGTTGATATCATTCTGGAAAATCTGAGGATTGCTCAAAGTCGCCAGAAGAGCAATTATGACAGGAAGCACACGGACATGGAGTATGTCCCTGGTGATCTCGTTTACCTTCGTGTCACTACCATGAGAGGCACGCACCGCTTTGGTATCAAAGGGAAGCTGGCTCCTAGATACATCGGTCCTTTCAAAATTCTTGGAAGAAGAGGAGAAGTTGCTTATGCTCTTGAGCTCCCGGAAAAACTCAAGGTCCATGATGTTTTCCACATCTCTCAGCTCAAGAAGTGCTTCAAGGATCCCGGCAGGACCGTGGACCATGAGCTTATCAATCTCCAAGAAGACCTGTCTTATCAAGAACACCCCACAAAAATCCTTGAGACCGCAGAAAGAAGGACTCGCAACAAGTCCATCAAGTTCTGCAAGGTGCAGTGGTCACACCATTCTGTTGATGAAGCCACTTGGGAACGTGAAGACGAGCTCCGTGCCAAGTATCCTACCCTCTTTGTGTCTTCTTCTTCTTCCTAGAATCTCGGGGCGAGATTCCTGTTTAGTGGGGGAGAGTTGTAGCATCCCAATTGTCTAACAATTGTAATGCTACTTGGTCTAGTAATATAATGGCTACTTCAAATATATAATTGTTGCATCATCATTATATCATGCTCATGTCATCATGCCACCTTGCATTTGAGCATCATATAAAACCCTTTTGATTTGGTTCTTCTCTCATATGCATTGTTAATTGTATTTGCCTCTTGATATTGTATTTGGGTCTTGATATATTGTTTAAATGCCCAAGTTGAGTTGGGGGCATATCTTTTATTAACTCCACCACCTTTCTTTCACCACCTTATAATTCCACCATCCAACTAAATATGAGCTTGGCACTTATTGGTTTTACCTCTAGCTCATGTGGGTTGGGATGGATCCAATTTTTTTCCACATGCTCTCATCTTGGCATCATGTTGTTTTCACATCATTGATATATGAGAGCCACATGGCCACCTTTGCATGCCTTGTGAGTGGAACCTTTTTCCTAGCTTCCATATGGATTATTATGGATTTATGCTCATGTGGGAATATTTTTGGGACTAGTAAGCATCTAGTGGAATATACACACTAGCAAGTCCCAATTTTAATCCAATATGATCATCTCCATCTATTCCACTTGGGACTTTCTTTTAAATTCTTTTGCTTAGGCCTTACTCCACATTGTGGAATGCATAAGAATAATGCCATGTAAATAACCTTGTTTTCACAAAATAAGCATGGTATTAATTATTATGCATGGCCCATGCAAGTACCACCTTTTGCTTGTCATTTGGATTTTATTTGATTTTTGAGTGGATCATCTCTATCTCTATCCTTTCTTTTGGCTTGATCTATGTTGATCTTGCTTAAACCCTATCACCACATCCCTCTCCTTTTCTTGTCTTGATCTTGTTAGAGCTTGTCTAGAGCATGCTTGATCTTGTCAAAAGGGACCACTCCATCTAATCTCTCCTCTCTCTCTAAACCTCTCTCCTAATCTATATCTAAGCTAAACCCAAACCCTACACCTAATCCACATGTTCTTGCTTGATCTTAGTGTGGAGCATGCAAGCTTCTAAAAACCCTAAGCCACCACCCCTTCTCTCTTATCCTCTATCTAGACCCTCCCTAATCACATACCCCATCATCACCATACCCCTCATTCCTAAACCCTAGTCCCTCTCTAATCTAACCACACCCCACCTAAACCACCCTAGCTTTCATGCTACCCTCTCTCTCAGCCTCTCCTCTCTCACCCTGGCCACCTAGCTGCCATCCAACCCTACCCCAACCCTAGCTGGTCCTACCCGAGCCACACCTACTCCCCCTGCCCTAGCTCCAAACCGAGCTCCCTCTACCCCTCCCTTTCTCTATCTCTCTCTCTGCCACCCTAGCCCCACCATCCTCTCCTCCTTCCCTGGGCCACCTGCCAGCTCCCCTTCACCACCTCGCCCTGCTCCTGCCCCTGCTGAGCACGTGAGAAGGAGAGGAAAAGTGGCCGAGCCACCTTTTCCATCTACCCCCTCCCCACGACACCTCCCTCCCCCTCTCTGCCTTATCACCTCTCTGCCTCGCCCTGCTACCCCCAGATCTACCCCAGGGCCGTGCCTCTCCGCTCCTTCCTCTCCACCACCGGCCACTCGCTCTCGCCGGCCACCGTCGGTCACCATCGATCTCCCCTCTTCCAGCCGGTGGCGTGGCGCTCAAGGGTGTCGAGGAAGGTCACGTGGTTCCTCTGCTTCGCCCTGAAACCGCCAGCGAGGAGGAGAAGCCCAGGAGCGCCGGTACCAGCGCTGCACCGACGCTAAACCCTAGACCGCTGGCCTCTGCCTCACCGCCGATCGTCGGCTCCTCTGCTCGATCCGACCACACAGACCTAACCTCGGTGAGCTCCCTGACCCCCTGGACATGTTCCGCTTCGCCGTACCGCCCTAGATCCGCCGGCCCTTCTGTCGAGCACCCTCGGTGCACCGACGAGCGTGGCGTCTGTTCGCTCCAGCGTCGCGCAGAAACCCCCTCTAGGCCCCAACCCCAGGCCACCGCAGTGGCTCCGCCCTCTGCGCGCGTGCCCTTTGCGCGCGCGCCCAGGTCGCGAGTTCGAGCCCCGCAGCGGCGCCCTGTCCTTCGTCGCGCACCGACCTGTCCACTGCATGCGAGAAGAAGCACAGTACGGGCGCTCCTTTTGCGCATACCCCCCTGCGCCTTTTTGACGCTCAACCCGCGGTCCGCCTGAGCCCACCAGTCAGTGTCTGTTCCGTTTTACAAAAAGCACCCTGCTCTTTCGCTCCATCAACCCGCAGTCCCCCCCGCTGTGCCGCGTGGCAGCCCCGCACCCGCCCTCTGGCGTGTGGGTCCGCGTGTGCCGTGACCCCACCTGTCATTCGCTGGGGCTAGAATAGCTCGCGGTGACAGAATCTTTTTCTGCGCGCGTGTGTCCCAGTCAGCAGTGGCCCACTGGTCATTGGCTGAGGCTAGCTCTGGGCTAGGTAACAAAAGTATTTCTGTAATCTGTTTTAATTCAAATCTTTTCAAAAATTAATTCAAATTCAAATTTAATTCTATTTTTAAATAACTTTTAAAATATAAACCCAAATAATACAAATAATATATGTTTTCAAATCATAAAAATATGAGGAATTCAAATATGCCATTCAAAATATATTTTGGACACTTTATTTTCCAAGTTGTGTAAAATTACATTAAAATGCCCTTTTGTCTTATTTAATTAATAACTTTTGTTTTATAACTCCAAATTTAACAAATGATATGTCTAAAATGATTAGCTCGACGAGACCTTTCTGTTTATGCATTCCATGGTTGGTTTTGAAGCATGCATCATATAAATATAATGTATACACCAACTAATATGAGGTTAAAATAAGGCTAAAACTCAATAAAATGCTTTATTATTGTATTCCACACCTCACCGAAGCTTGTTCCTCCATCCCATGAGCCCTTACTACAGGAGTTGTTTGAGCCATGCGAGTCGTAGAACAACATGTGTAGGGTATGTGAGTGTCTGATGGATAATGAGGTACCTAAACAACTTAATCTGAGTAGTAATGGGATAACTAATGAAAGTGGCACCGGTGAGCCATATTCGCTATTTGGTTTTTCAGGCTCACTTGTGTCCCGTAGGACCCCGAGTACTTGATTCCTGTTCCTTGAATATTCGCGCTATCCACATCCGGGAGGCCTTATGGACCCCCCTGAGCTAGAGCTTGATTCATTCTTATTTCTTGGGGCCACAAACTAGTTTGAGGTTTTATGTACTATCCTGTACTTATGCCATGCGTTACTGCTTTATTTAAATTGTGCGAGGTACTGCACACTGTACTGTTTTGGAAAGCGGAGTGTTTTCGCGGTATCGACAAGCCCAGTCACACTTTCGGGTTCCCAGTCGTTTACAGCCACTGACGCAAACCTTGAGTCCGTCTCGGAGTCAGCTAACTCCGTTGCGGGTAGCTTAATGGGGTGGCCCCCTGAAATATTTCTGAATCCTGTGATCGCTTTGTCGTGACTGCCTCGTTGGTTTTGATTTGGTTTTTCTGAGGTTGATCGAGTGTGTGTTGCTATTTGTGCACCCCTGCAGGGTAAAACTTTCTGAAAGCCGTGTCCGCGGTTATGGACGACTTGGAGCACAGTTTCTCGATCATAGACAAGCATAACTAAAGTGCCGCTTCTAATTTGACTAAGTACCTGCCTAGTAAATAGTGCAACACTCATGGAATGGTTAATAAAACTGCCAACGGATGGGGGGTTGTTCGTCCGCTTCCTCGTCGGTAAGCGAGGAGGAGGATGGATCTGTGGATATTACCGTTATTACTATTATAACTGTTGTTATTAATTCACGGACATCCGTCTATCTCTGGTTAGGCGGATGGTTAGCGAGTATCTATAGAATTGCTAGGGTTTATCTTTTGCTGCAATTGCGTCACCCCAGGTTGTGTCCCCTTTAGAGGCATAAAGACTTGCTGAGTACCCCTAGGGTCTCACACGATAAATTGTTTGATTCAGATGAACAGGTAAGCTCGCAAGATGGATACTGGGTGGAGGAGACGGACGATGTGGGCAACGATCATTCGGTGTAGAGATTCCGGGAACGGGGATCCGTGAGATCCGTGGGCGGGATCTGCTTATTTATGGGGCATCTTATGCCGATTTGCTTCTTATCCGTACTCGGATTTTGTCTTCCGCTTCCGCCTAATACTCTGTTGATTGATGTATGAGGAGATATCCTAAACTATTATATCTATCTAGGATATTTGGATCTTGCCGTATGGCGTTGCAATATTTCCTTTCTTTTCAGATGGAATGACTCTGAGAACCATTGTATGGTGGCTTGCATACATACTCATTTGTGTATGTAGTTGATCCCTTCGCCTGCCGATTACGCCGCCCGTTCTTGTCCCGATGATTGGAAATGGTTGGGACAGCCGAAAGGTCTACCTGTGAGTGGCATTTGGGCCCCACCGTACTATTTCAACCATTTCTGTTCATCCAGGCTTGTAACTAGGAGCGTAATTCACCGAGGTAGTTACATCTTGGTATTTGATTGTTTACCCGACCTTCTTGTTTCAATAGGAACTTAGTCCTCCGTGACCACAACCTTTGAGGCACGTGAGCCATGAGCATTGTTGCTGCCTCCGGAACACTTTTCGGCGCTGCGCAACTCTGCACATATAGCTAAGGTTCTTTTAACCTTTTCAAAGTTCTATTGTCCTCCCACTTATTTTTTCACGAAAAATTCCTTCTCAAAGAAACTTGACGTTCTAAGCAACAAACACTTTTGTCTCCGGTGTTATGGAGGAATAGTTATTCGAAATAACATACAAAGATAGGTTCATCCGACTTTGGTTGCAAACATCTCTCTTATGCATAGCATACCAATGTTTAAGAAAGGACAACTTGGGTTTTATCCCAAACCATAACTTTATATGGTGTCAATTCAACGGATTATGATGGAGCTCTTTTCAGTGGAAAAACGGTAGTCTCTAAAGCTTTTAATCTTTAAAATATAATGACAGTTTTATAAATTACACCTTTGATCTTACCATGTCAAACAAGGTTTAATTACATGTCTCGAACACTCCATACTCTTATGGTGTTTCGGAAAATGCAAATCCATGGAACGATTCCTTAAATCTTAGGTATTATGCTAAACTCGTAACTCAAATATCTTCCTTTATGATCTTATCATAAACTATTTATATTCTTGTTACAATGATTTTGCACTTCATCTTGAAAATCTTTGAACTTTTCAAATGTTTCATACTTCATCCTTATTAAGTAAATATTCATATATTCACTCAAAATTTCGGAGGAAGCATATGAAGTTGAAATCCATCGCTCTTGACTACACATAATGGATTTCATACAACAATATGTACAAGTTCCAATAAGCTAGTCATTCGTTCCCTTTTGGCCTATGAACAAAGTTTTAATTATCTCTAGGAAAGTTTCACAAGCGTCATTTGATCAAAATTCAAATGACTCCAAAATTCCATCCACATGGAGTTTCTTCATGTTTTCTTTCCAATATATTTAAACGGCGATGTCACTTCCTAAATGATCTTTCAATCATTTTGTCTTTCGATATTTTTAGCACTAGTTTTATGGATGTGATTTCTCCAACGAGATTTGTGAATCATCCATCTTTTATGGATTACGGCAATTAATTGGACAACCCTTTTGTTATCATAATACCTGATAAAACAAATCTTGAAGGCAAGCTTTGATTTAAACGAGCAACACAATAACCCTTTATTTGTTCTCGATGAACATCATCACATATTCTTTTGCTAGTTACTTAGGCCATTGTAGTTCATGAATTGTGTTGTTTTGTATGACGATTCACACCAACAAATTCAGTATCAAATACTTAAGAACCACATTGTTTAATAAGCAAAGAATATATCCATAACATGTATATCATCTATATACTTAAGCTGAACAATTCTAGTCTTTTCTTTTCTGCCATATACTTATGAGATTCTCTTTCAGTATTTCCTTTTCTGTTTGAAAGAATCTATCAACATCAATAGTGGAGCCATATACATGACACATAGTCCAAAGCATGTATAGTAAAATACCAATGTCTTTGGACTTGCACCTTGAAGTAGATCACCATCATCAAATGTTTGGTGTTCTTTCAAATTCCTTTCTTTAGTAATCTCTTGGTGTAGTAAACATTTTACCTACATCAAATATTCACCCTTATCATGGAATCATCCATGATCAAGCTACTTTTAGCTTATAACGGTGAATCACGAGTATAATGTTGCTCTCCAAAACC
The DNA here is from genome assembly GCA_916181665.1 of Avena sativa. NCBI lineage: Eukaryota > Viridiplantae > Streptophyta > Magnoliopsida > Poales > Poaceae > Avena > Avena sativa. The sequence goes on from OV702297.1 coordinate 79,145,649, forward strand.
TTTTGGAGGTTTAGGACAACTAGTGTTTCCAACCTTTTGCAAATTCTCATCAAATATGAGAACATGACTTTTGCCATATTATACTCTATCATGTTGCAACCAAAACTTTGTTTTAAATATCACAATATATTCCACACATCATGGTTTCTGAAACAACTCTTTCAGATCCTAGATAACCTTGATATTAAGACAATCCTTTGAATATCAAGAATCATGGAGAAAAACATGATACTCATACACTAACACTTGGAATTGTCACTCTTGCTTTAATACCAATTATTAAACTTCATGGAGTAACCGGAACTTTCTGAAAGTTTGCAATAGGACTTTTAAACTTTAGATTAACACTTCAAAACAATACGATACCAGTTCGTAAAGTAACTAACCAGAATTCTATAGTTCTATCATCTCAATTATAACTAAGCGCAAGGTGGTAAACGGATGCCAATGACTACAACAACTATGCAAATTCACTTTGATTTAATTTATGATAAATAGTGTTCAACTTTTAATCATATTGCCGTTGAACTCCCACTCAAAACAATATCCCTCACATTGTTTTAGTGATCACACGAACCAAATCCACCACATCAAAACCGATCATCACGAGAGTTGATGTAGCTTCAATGGCGAACAATCAACATGTTCATCATATCTACTATATGACTCATGCTTTACCTTTCGGTGATCCGTGTTCCGAGACCATGTCTGTACATGCTAGGCTCGTCAAGATCAAACCTTAGCTTCCACATGAACAAAACTGGCTTGCTCATGTTGTATACACTTGCAGAATCTAACACACCCGATCATCACGTGGTGCTTCGAAACAACAAGCTTTAGCAACGATGCTAACTAAGGATGAACACTTTAAAACTTGAAATTTTTGTGCTTGAGGGATCATCTTATAATGCTACCGTCGTTAAATAAGCAATACAAGATGCATAAAGGATTAACATCACATACAATTCATAATATGTGATATGATATGGCCTTTCTTCTTTGTGCTTCCGATCTCCATCTTCAAGCACGAACATGATCTCCATCATCACCAGCATTGCATCAAGGTCAATGATGCTGCTCCATGGTTGTCGTCCACCAGCTTCAACTATTACAACTACTTTGAATAGACACGCGGGTCTTAACAGAATTTAAAGACAACCATATGGCTCCTGCCGGTTGCCAACTTACAATAAGGAACATTGCATACATCAAATATAATCACAATCATGGCCATATCACATCACAGCACACCCCTGCAAAACAAAGTTAGACGCCTCTAATTTTCTTTGCATGTTTTACGTGGTTTGGGGCTTTCAATAAGTGTCGTTCTAACTTACGAACAAGAACCACAACATTGATACTAGTATTGTCAATCACCCGTTGTAAATTGAATCTTAACTATGTTGGGAGAAACAGGCACCCGGAAAGCCACTTATGCAATACAAGTTGCATGTCAAGCGTGGAGCAAGTCTCATGAACGATGTCATGTAAGATTAGCCCGGGCCCCTTCATCCCACCATCCCGCAAGATGCAAAGTACACAAGAAGCAATCGACAATAAAAGCATCAACGCCCACAATGACCATTGTGTTCTAGTCGTGCAACAAATCTACATATAGACATGGCTCTGATACCACTGTAGGGGTTCGTAGTATGGAAAACAAAAAATTTCTACCGCATGAACACACAATCAAGATCTAATCTATGATCAAGCCAAGATCTATCTACTAGATTGTAGCAACGAGTCGATAGAGGAACTCACCTCGAAGATTCCAAAGCGGTTAACGAGAGCGGATTCTCGTGGGTGATGTAGTCGTACTCTTTCCGACCTCAAGATCGCGTAGACGATCCTTCCGGCGCTGCGTTCCGGCAGCGCTCCCGCAGTCGGTCACACGTTCGGTACTCGATGAAGACCTCCCTCTCCCTTGTTCCAGCAGGCAGCGGAGGTTGTAGCACTCTCCTCGCGAATCCGGCAGCACGACGGCGTGGTACCTGAAGTAGAGGGGAGATCTCGCAGGGCTTCGCCTTAAGCCGGAGCGAGTATGGTGGAGTAAGAGAGGGCCTTGGGGATCTACGGATTAGAAGCACCAAAGGGGTGGTGTGGCCGGCGGCTAGGGCTTGGAGAAACCCTAATTCGGCGGCTAGAGGATCCATAGGTGGCGGCAACACTTGGAGGGGTGGTGGCGCCTAGAGCTAGGGTTTTTGGGTGGAGAGAGGTGTGTTTGGAGGGGCAGCCCTGCCCCTCCTTATATAGGTGGGAGGGAGCGGCAAAGGGGAGGGGAGTCCCTCCCCAACTCGGATCCCTAGTGGGCCGGCGGTGGAGGAGGAACTCCTCCCCAACTCGGTTTCCCACTTTCCCACCACTTCACAAAATAGCTGTTTGACTTTTCAAATTGGCGTTTGACTTTTCAAACTAGGATTTGATTAAACCCTTTATTTTGTTCAGCGATGACACCTAGTACATGATGCAATCATACCAACTTGATATAACACATTCATGTACCCTTCCCCTCCGGAGTGCCGGACATTCCGGAACCTTCTAGAACATTCCCGATGAAAACACCGGAACCATTCTCCAACCCCGAAACAGGACTTTCCTTATATGAATCTTATTCTTCGGACCATTCCAGATCTCCTCGTGATATCCCGGATCCCATCCGAGACTCTGAACAACATTCAGTCTCTTAATCATCATTCCATAACTACTCAACAACATTGAATCCTTAAGTGGGTCTCCCTACGGTTCGTGAATTATGCGGACATGATCGAGACACTTCTCCGATCAATAACCAATAGAGGAATCTGGAAATTCATATGGCTCCCACATATTTCTACGATTACTTTGTGATCGAATGAACCACTTACATACGATACCAATTTCCCTTTGTCTCACGATAGTTTACTTATCTGAGGTTTTGATCGTCGGTATCTTTGCATACCTAGTTCAACCTCGTTACCGATAAGTACTCTTTTCTTGTTCCCGTGGTATGTGATCCCTTGTGAGCCAGTCACATGCTTGCAAGCTAATTGGATGACATTCCACCGAGAGGGCCCAGAGTATATCTATCCGTCATATGGATGGACAAATCCCATCTTGATCCATGTGTCTCAACCCATACTTTCCGAACACTCAATGCCACCTTTATAGCCACCCAGTTACGGTGTGGTGTTTGATGTCATCAAAGCATCCTTCCGGTGATGGTGATAAGCATGATCTCATGGTCGAAGGAATTAGGTTACTATGTATCAAAAAGCTTATAGCAAATGAACTATATTAAATGACTTGATCTTTATGCTACGCTTAACTATAGGAGTATGTCCATCACATCATTCTCCTAATGATATGACCCTGTTGTTAATAACATCTCTATGTTCATGATCAGGAAACCATGATCATATATTAACCAACAAGCTAGTTTAACAAGAGGCTTGACTAGAGACTCTTTTATGTTTACAAATCACACAAGTATTAATGTTTTCGGTTAATACAATTATAGCATGGTATGTAAACATTTATTATAAGTATGAGGATATGATAATAACCACTTTATTATTGCCTCTTGGGCATATCTCCAACAAACCTTTCCGTACATCCCTATTAAAAAAGATAAATGTATATCAAATCGTTAGGAAGTGGGTCCGGTTTGAACTACATTAATAAAAAGATAAATGTATATCAAATCATATTTTTTTAAAGTTCGTTTTTAGACTCACAATATGATGTTTCTTCAGAGATATAATGCACGTTTTAGCAAGGCCCATCACATATCTTCATGCCCGTCGTTTTGACCATAGTTCGGAACGGAAATTTTTTGAAACGAGCATAAGAAATTCAATAACGGTCCGAACAATGTAAATCCTTCGCGTGGTGTCATATTATGTGACATAGTTGCAAGGAAAAATGCCAAACTTGATAAATTGATTATGTCTCAAAAAACCTTCATAAAATAATCTATCATGTTCAAGGTTTCCTGACTTTCGGATCAAATGATCAATGTTATGGCTATAATCAGGACATAGTTTGTGATACTGTGCCAATGCATGTGCATCATGGGATGGCAAACAATGTTACAGGAGAAAGTTTTCCTTTTCGTCATATGGAAAAGCTATTTTCTATTTTCCGAGCGCAAAAAATGAGGTGTTTTGTGAAGCGACCACCAAATGACAGTTTCAAAATGGTACCATCCTATTTTTCAAAAATATTAGACCACCTTACATGAACAATGTCCCAACTGAGATATCTCAAACCTTTCCGTACACCTCTGGTGAAAAAGACAAATGTATGCCGAATCAGTAGGAAGTGAGTCCAGTTTGAACTACATGTACATGATCTAATGCTCATGATTTTTTGGAAAAATCATTTTAGACTCACAATATGATGTTTTTTCAGAGATACAATGCAAGTTTTAGCGAGGCCCATTGATGAGCTCAGTCAACTTCAGAGCTTCATTCGGAAACCACAAGAGGAAGGTCTGATGAGCACAGCAACAATTTTTCTCTCAGTTATGAAACCAATGTTACCAAACAGTAGGAGGAAGGAAACAACTCCAAGGTGTTGCTAACAACTTGGAATCCTGCAGAACACAAACTCAAGACTTTGCCCCAACTTACTGAAGGGAATATGTCTTGAGAGGCAATAATAAAGTGGTTATTATGTGTATTCCACGTATATGATAGATGTTTATTTTGCATGCTATAATTATATTAATACGGAAACGTTAATACATGTGAGTTTAATAAACAAACAGAAATTTCCTAGTTATTCCTCTCTCATAAACTAGCTCGTTGATTAACAAGATGATCAAGGTTTCCTGATCATAGACATTGGATGTTGTTAATAAAGGGATCACAACATTAGTGTAATGGTTTGATGAACATTCATCCGAAGTATAGCATTACGATCAAAGTCATTGAGTTTATATTGCTATAACAACTTACAAAATGATCCTAATCCTTAGACCATGAGATCATGTCAATCACTAACACCGGGAGAGTTTCTTGATAACATCAAACGTCACACCGTAACAGGGTGATTATAAAGATGGATTCAGAACTAATAAAGTGTTATGTTGACTGATAGATATGCTCTGGCCCTCTCGGTGATATCACATTGATTAGCTTGCAAGCAAGTGATTTAATCACTATAATGTTATATCACGGGAACAAGAAAAGGGTACATGTCAGTAACGAGATCAAACTAGGTATGGAGATACCGATGATAGAATCTTGGACATGTAATATATCGCGAAACAAAAGGATTAAGATACTAGCGTAAAAGGTTCTCACGACCACAAGAAAGTCATCGTTGAATGTGTGGGAGTCAGTATGGATCTCTAGGTCCCTGCTTCTGATTATTGATCTGAGAGGGGTCTTGATCATGTCCACATTATTCGCGAACCGTAGGGTGACAAACTTAAGAGACACCGACACCATTTGGAGCAAATAGTTTAATGCTGAAAAGAATAAGAAAGCGCAGGAATTTATTTCACTAGATACCGAAACTGGTTTCGGGTGAAATTGCAGAAAGTGTTTCTGCATGTGAAATCAAATACTAGCAAGGGGTTATATGTGAATTTTTGTCATTAAAGTAATTGAAAATATTCTGAATAAAGAAAAGGAGTTTTATTTAATGAGAGTTTGCATTAAATTTGGTGGAAAATTTAATGGGAATTTGAGTGGAGAAAATTTAGGGGCATTTTGTGAGTGGAGCTTCCACCCACATGAATGAAGGAGGGGAGGGGGCAGCCCCCATGGCCAGCGGCCACCCCCTTGGGTGCCCCCCTCCTCCTATAAAAGGAGCCCCTCCCTCACTTCTCACTCACACCTCCTCGTGAAGGATCTCTCTCCCCCTCTAGTATTTATTCCCCGTGGTCTCGGACTAGCGAGATACATGTTCCCGGTGGCTATTCGTCAAGAAAGAGTTGTGCTTTCACTGCATCGCTGAAGTGAGGAGGTGGAGGTTGCTCGGTGCCTCGGACGTGTGTGCGAGCACGGATGCGCCGCTGATTTGCGGCGTTAGGACTTCCTCTCGATCTTGAGATCAGCAAGAGATCGTCTACATCAACCACGAGTTCAACCTTGTTAAGCTTTTTCGGTCTTCAAGGGTATGTTCTCTACGGATGTATATCCACCCGTTGCTTGTATCTAGTGGATAGATCTTGGTACATAGTTGTTCCCATCGTAGGAATTTTTTTGTTTTCTATGCTATGAACCCTACAGTGGCATCAGAGCCGGATCTATGCGTAGATGCTTTGCACGGGTAGTACACATATGAGTATGTGGGCGATGATGATCATGTTATTGATTCTTAGTTGTACTTTGGATATTGGTGGCATAGTGGGATGAAGCGGCCCGGACAAACTTTACATGTCCTCGCACATGAGACATGTTCCACGCTTGACATGCAACTAGTTTTGCATAAGTGGCTAGCGGGTATCTGTCTCTCCTACTATAGTCAATATCTACTTTGCAATGAGTTGTCAACAATTTGGTTATCCTCGTTGTGGTTCATGTTCGTAGGTAAGAACACTTCTATCTTCGAAAGCCCTAAGCCACGTAAAACTTGCAATGAATAAATTAGAGGCGTCTAGTTTAGATTGTTGCTGGGCTAGTGTCATGATATGGTGATGTTGTAAGTAGAAGTATAAGTCGATACTCTTACAACACACATAATGTATAAGTTCCATAGACCTTGTCCTTACACACAGAGGTATGATAGTGATCATACCATGATGCACATGATGAAGATCAAGTGCAAGAACCATATCATTTCACTTATTAACTTGTGATGTTTGATTGCATCTTATATTTCTTGTTTAGCGTTTTATTAGCATAATAAGATGATCCCTCATTTAGATATCAAGATAAAAATGTGTTCTCCCTTAAGTATGCACCGATTATGTTTCGTCGCTCCAAGACATCATGTGATGATCGGGTGTTCTTAGATCCACGATCATATTTCGGGTGTCAGATAGTTACACACGCGAATACTAAGGTTCTTACTTGGCAAGCCTAGCATGTAAAAACATGGCCTCGGAAAATGGACCGAAAGGTTAAGCATGAGTTATATGGAAGATATGATTCCCATTTGATGCTCGCCTTTGAAGCTACACCGAATCACGTGATGATCGGACTTGGTGTAGTGGATTTGGTGCATGTAATCACCAAAAAGGCATGAGGGATGTCGTTTTTGAGTGGGAGTTCATTCTTAATTTGGATTAGTTGAACTCAATATATCATAAACATAGTCTAAACTTTACAAATTCTGTTGTAGATGGCACCACCCGCTTTTGATTTCAATGTGTTCATGGAGAAAGAGAAACTTGCAACGAATGGTAGCAACTTTACCGACTGGGCCATGAATTTGAGGATTCTCCTCACTGCTGCACAAAAGCAATATTTGCTAGAAGCGCCTTTAGGCCCCCCACCGTTCGATGATGCCCCTGACGAGGAAAAGAATGTCTATCATACTCGTCAGGAGGACCACAACTTAGTTCATTACGGCATATTGTATGGGCTAGAGCCAAAACTTCGAAAGCGTTTCGAAAACGACAATGCTTTTGATACAATTGGTGAGTTGAAAATGATTTTTGACACCCATGCTTCTGTAGATAGTTACAATACTTCAGAAAAGTTCTTTAGATGCATGCTGGAAGAGAACATCTCCGTAAGTGAGCATGTAATCAATATGTCGGGTTACGCTGATAAGCTTGTGTCCTTGGGAATAACGATTCCCATTGATTTAGGCATCCATCGTGTTCTCCAGTCTCTGCCACCTAGCTATAAGATATTCATGATGAACTACAATATGCAAGGCATGAAGAAGTCTCTCCCCGAGCTTCTGTCAATGCTTAAAACTGTAGAAGTGGAGATTAAGAAAGAACATTATGTTTTGATTATCAATAAGACCACTGGTTTCAAGAAAGACAAGAAGGGTAAATAGAAGGGAAAGAAGGGCGGCAAGCCGGTTACCGTGCCTGAAAAGAAACCCTGAGTTGGCCCTAAGTCTGATACCGAGTGCTATTATTGCAAGAGGACTGGCCACTGGAAGCGCAACTTCCCCAAGTATTTGGCAGACAAGAAGGCCAGCAAGGCAAATAAAGGGGCTGTAGAACAAGCGACCACTAGCAAGGGGTGAGGTCAAGATGCGTGTGGGCAATGGATCAAGCGTTGATGTGGTCGACGTCGAAAATCTATCTCTCCACTTACCATCGGGATTAGTTATAAACTTGAATAATTGTTATCTGGTGCCAACACTGAGCATGAACATTGTATCTGGAACATGTTTGATGCGCAGTGGTTATTCATTTAAATATGAGAACAATGGTTATTCAATTTATATGAATGAAATATTTTATGATCATGCACCAATGATGAATGGTTCTCTGTTGGATCTCGATAATAGTGTTACACATATTCATAATTTTGATGCTAAAAGGATTAAACTTAATGATGATATATCCGCATATATGTGGCACTGCCGTCTAGGTCATATTGGCGTTAAAAGCATGAAGACGCTCCATTCGGATGGACTTTTGGAATCACTTGATTTTGAATCATTTGATACATGTGAGCCATGCCTTATGGGCAAGATGACTAGAACACCATTTTCTGGTTCAATGGAACGAGCAACAGATTTATTGGAAATCATGCATTCTGATGTGTGTGGTCCAATTAGTGTGTCGACGCGAGGTGGATATTGTTATTTTGTAACTTTCACGGATGATTTGAGTAGATACGGTTATATCTACTTGATGAAACACAAGTCTGAAACCTTTGAGAAATTCAAGGAGTTTGAGAGTGAAGTGGAAAATCATCGTAATAGAAAGATCAAATTTATACGTTCCGACCGTGGAGGTGAGTATCTAAGTTACGAGTTTAGCACTCATATTAAAGAGTGTGGAATAGTTTCACAACTCACACCTGCCAGAACACCACAACGAAATGGTGTGTCAGAACATCGCAATCATACTTTATTAGATATGGTTCGATCTATGATGTCTCTGACGGACTTGCCACTGTCATTTTGGGGTTATGCACTAGAAACTACTACATTCACTTTAAATCGGGCACCATCTAAATCCGTTGAAAAGACACCATATGAATTGTGGTTTGGAAACAAACCTAAGCTGTCATTTCTTAAAGTTTGGGGATGCGATGTTTATGTGAAGAAACTTCAACCGGATAAACTCGAACCCAAAGCGGAAAAATGCGCCTTCATAGGATACCCTAAGGAAACTATTGGGTGTTCCTTCTATCATAGATCCGAGGGCAAGGTTTTTGTTGCCTAGAATGGATCCTTTCTAGAGAAAGAGTTTCTCGCCAAAGGCATGAGTAGTTGGAAGGTAGAACTCGAAGAGGTTGTAGAACCTTCTCTTCATAATATGGCGAGTAGCGCAGCGCCAGAAGTCGTTCCGGAGTTGGCTTCACCAAATGAAGAGGGAACTAATGATAATGATCATGAAGCTCCGAAAGAGAATACTACCAAACCTCGCAGGTCTAGTAGGATGCGTGTAGCTCCCGAACTATATGGAAATCCTGTTATGAATTTCATGGTCGATGAAATTGATGACCCTGCGACGTATGAAGAAGCGATGATGAGCCTGGATTCCAACAAATGGTTAGAAGCCATGAAATCCGAGATGGAATCCATGTACGAAAAACAGGTTTGGACCTTGGTGGACTTACCTCATGACCGAAAGGCCGTGGAGAATAAATGGATTTTCAAAAGGAAAACTAATGCTGATGGTAATATAACCTTCTATAAAGCTCGACTTGTCGCAAAGGGGTTTCGACAAATTCAAGGAGTTGACTACGATGAGACATTCTCTCCCGTAGCGATGCTAAAGTCAGTTAGGATTATGTTAGCAATTGCTGCATATTTTGACTATGAGATATGGCAGATGGATGTCAAAACTGCGTTCCTCAATGGCAATATTGAAGAAGAGTTGTATATGGTACAACCAAAGGGTTTTGTCGATCCTAAGGATGCTTACAAGGTATGCAAGCTTCATCGATCCATCTATGGACTGAAGCATGCATCCCGGAGTTGGAATCTCTGTTTGATGAGGTGATCAAAGAGTTTGGATTTGTCCAAACTTATGGAGAGTCTTGTATTTACAAGAAAGTGAGTGGGAGCGATGTGGTATTTCTCATATTATATGTGGATGACATATTATTGATCGGAAATGATATAGATCTTTTAAACATTGTTAAAAGTTATCTAAACAACAAATTTTCAATGAAGGACCTAGGTGAAGCGTCATACATATTAGGCATAAAGATATATAGGGATAGATCTAGGCGCCTAATAGGCTATCGAAAAGTACATACCTTGATAAGATTTTAAAGAAGTTTTAAATGGATGGAAGTAAGAAGGGGTTCTTACCTATGTTGCAAGGGAAGACATTGAGTAAGACTCAAAGTCCGGCTACGGCGGAAGAAAGAGAGATAATGGACAAAGTCCCCTATGCTTCAGCCATAGGCTCTATAATATATGCCATGCTATGTACAAGACCGGATGTGGCACATGCTATTAGTTTGACTAGTAGGTACCAATCTGATCCAGGATCGGAACACTGGATAGCGGTCAAGAATATCCTTAAGTACTTGCGAAGAACTAAGGATATGTTTCTTGTGTACGGAGGTGAAGAAGATCTCGTCGCTAAGTGTTATGTTGATGCTAGCTTTGACACCGATCCGGATGACTATAAGTCTCAATTCGGATACGTATTTCTCATGAATGGTGGAGCGGTTAGTTGGAGGAGTTCCAAGCAACCCGTGGTGGCGGGATCAACAACGGAGGCCGAATATGTTGTTGCTTTGGAAGCGGCTCAGGAAGCAGTTTGGATGAAGGAGTTCATAAACGAACTAGGTGTGGTTGCGAGCGCGTTGGACCCAATGGTGATCTATGGTGACAACAATGGTGCCATAGCCAATGCCAAAGAACCAAGGTCTCACAAGAATTCCAAGCATATTAAGCGCCAGTTTCACTCCATCCGCGAGCATGTCAAGGGTGGAGATATAAAGATTTGTAAAGTACACACGGATCTCAATGTAGCAGATCCGTTGACTAAAACTCTCCCTAGAGCAAAACATGATCAACACTAGAACTCCATGGGTGTTAGATTTATCACTATGTAACTAGATTATTGTCTCTAGTGCAACTAGGAGACTGAAGCGAATATGCCCTAAGAGGCAATAATAAAGTGGTTATTATGTGTATTCCAAGTATATGATAGATGTTTATTTTGCATGCTATAATTGTAATAATACAGAAACGTTAATACAAGTGTGTTTAATCAACAAAAAGAAAGTTCCTAGTTATGCCTCTCTTATAAACTAGATCATTGATTAACAAGATGATCAAGGTTTCCTGATCATGGACATTGGATGTTGTTAATAACGAGGTCACAACATTATTGGAATGGTGTGATGAACATTCATCCGAAGTCTAGCATTATGATAAAAGTCATTGAGTTTATATTACTATAACATCATACGAAGTGATCCTAATCCTTGACCATGAGATCATGTTAATCACTAACACTAGAAAAGTATCTTGATAACATTAAACGTCACAGCGTAACAGGGTGATTATAAATATGGGTTCGTACTACTAAAGTGTTATGTTGAGGCCCATGGATTGAGAGTGGAATTTGTTCATCCCGATGATGGATAGATATGCTCTGGGCCCTCTCGGTGATATCACATTGATTAGCTTGCAAGCAAGTGATTTGATCACTAGAATGTTATATCACGGGAACAAGAAAAGAGTATATGTCAGTAACGAGATCAAACTAGGTATGGAGATACTGATGATCGAATCTCGAACATGTAATATATCACGAAACAAAGGGATTAAGATACTAGCGTAAAAGGTTCTCATGGTCACAAGAAAGTCATCGTTGAATATGTGGGAGTCAGTATGGATCTCCAGGTCCCCACTTCTGATTATTGATCTGAGAGGGGTCTCGATCATGTCCGCATTATTCACGAACCGTAGGGTGACACACTTAAGATACACCGACACCATTTGGAGCAAATAGTTTCATGCTGAAAAGAATAAGAAAGCGCGGGAATTTATTTCACTAGATACCGAAACTGGTTTTGGGTGAAATTGCAGAAAGTGTTTCTGCATGTGAAATGAAATACTAGCAAGGGGTTATATGTGAATGTTTCTCATTAAAGTAATTGACAAAATTCTGAATAAATAAAAGGAGTTTTATTTAATGAAAGTTTGCATTAAATTTGGTGGAAATTTAATGGGAATTTGAATGGGATTTTGAGTGGAGAAAATTGAAGGGGCATTTTGTGAGTGGAGCTTCCACCCACATGAATGAAGGAGGGGAGGGGGCAGCCCCCATGGCCGGCGGCACCCCCTTGGGTGCCCCCTCCTCCTATAAAAGGATCCCCCTTCCTCACTTCTCACTCACACCTCCTAGTGAAGGATCTCTCTCCCCTCTAGTATTTATTACCCATGGTCTCGGACTAGCGAGATACATGTTCTTGATGGCTATTCGGAAAGAAAGAGTTGTGCTTCTGCTGCATCGCTGGAGCAAGGATGCGGAGGTTTCTCGGTTCCTCGGACGTGTGTGTGAGCACGAATGCGCCGCTGATTTGCGGTGCTAGTACTTTCTCTCGATCTTGAGATCGGCAAGAGATCGTCTACATCAACCATGAGTTCAGCCTCGTTAAGCTTTGTCGGTCTTCAAGGGTATGTTCTCTATGGATGTATATCCGCCCGTTGCTTGTATATAGTAGATAGATCTTGGTACATAGTTGTTCCCATCATAGGATTTTTTTATTTTTTATGCTGCGAACCCTACACTTATAGTGAGGTTGTCAATCTCACTGGTTTGCTGAAAACAAAGGATTAAACATATAGTGTGAAAGGTAATAGTTTCTTGTAAAAATTAAACGGTAATAGTAGATGATGTATCAATGATAAAGATTGGACCGGGGTCCACAGTTCACTAGAGGTGTTCTCCTTAAGATAGATAACATGCTGGGTGAATAAATTACAGCGGGGCAATTGACAGATTGAGAAAGCATAACAATGCATATACTAGACATCATGACTCCTATGAGATTTTATTGGGCATTACAACAATATACATAAATCGTAATCCAACTGCATCTATGACTAATAATACACCTTCAGGTTGTCATCCGAAACCCTTTCAGTAAGTTGCAAGCAATGGATAATTGCATTAAGCAATGTGTGTAAAGTAAACAATACAATTGTTCTATGAACAAAAGATTGTTGTTTTCTCCCTAGTAGCTGATACGTCCATTTTGCATCACTATTCTATATCATAATTTACTGTTATTCATTGATATATTGCACATTAAGAGGTGATACTTATGTTATTTCATCTATTTTTGCATGTTGGATGAATTTTGGAGGATGAACTGCCAGAGTTTGGATTCTGATGGAAAAAAGCGGTGTCCAGATGCAATATTCGCGAAATCAGAAAATTCCAGAAAATATATGGAAAATCCTATTTTTACAGAAGACGAAGGAAGGTAGAAGGGGAGGCATAGATGGGCCACAGGGGGCGCACACCACCCCTAGCGCGAGTGTCTTCGGATTTTCGACAAGTATGCCATAGGGGGTGCTAGTTGCGTTGGAAAGATTTGCTAGTCTACGACAAGTACGCCAAAGGGGGTCCTAGTGGCAAGAAACGGACCTCCTCTTGTTTTATTTGGATGTCGCTTGAAATTTGACTGGTATTTAGCAGGATCACTGTCTAATTATTGCTTAAGCTCGACGATGCGTGTGGCCTCTTCGAGCAGAAATAGACGATGCTTTTCCAGGTCATCAGCCCTTTTCTCTAGCGCCTCCGGAGTAAGATCCGAAGCTGTTGGGATTGGAATCGTGGGAGCATCTCCGTAAATTTCACGTGAACCCTTGGTCACGACGTGTCCATCCATAGGAGGGTCGATCAGTGTGGTATTAATCGGATCTCCATCTTGATTCTCCATCTCGATCTCTTCATCAACTTTTTCTTCGTTGGTTTCCTCGACGTCCGGCTCTGTTGGTGTTGGATTCTTGTTATTCTTCTTCTTTGACCACCTAGTAGCCTTAACGTGCGTACCGGTGGCAAAGACGGATTTTGGTTCGGTACCGGGGGATAAACTTCTGTCGGTACTTTCCGTAGTGGTTGGCTGTGGACATCAGATGAATCTCTGGTATCCATATCATCCTATGAGGTGTAGCTTTCATCCATGCTATCATATGGACTAGGAGAATTTTTTGGCTCACCTGAGTTGGCTTGGAGGCGTGTTCTTGTTCGTACTCCTCCATCTCCTTGTCGAAGTCTCGAAGTTCCTGCGATGTTATTGACTCCTGAGGTGAGCCAGGTATGTCGGTGTTTTCTTCGATTGCACCGAGGACTGAATCGCTGCCGGCTCTAGCATCGACAGAGTCGGATACAGAGCTTATTTGGTACACGAAACAATGCTTCTTCCTATTCATGGTCTTGAGGTAGTGGCACAGTTGGGTTTCCGCCTCCTCCATCTCAAAGATTTCCTTGATATCGGTGATTACTTCATAATCAATGTAGGGGTGGCTCGTCATCTTGTTCATCTTGCTCCTCAAGAGTAGTTTTTCTGCTACGACATCGACAGGGCTGGATCCGTAGCGGATGTAGTATTCGTTTGTGTACCCGATCTCCTCAGGGAGATCAGATTCGGATTTTTCTTCCAACTCTTCTTCCACTACAGGAGGGGGCTAGGTGGGTTTGATTTTTTCCGGGATCTTGAACTCTTCCGCCTCTACGGACAAAGTAGATCCAGATTTTTCTTCCGCCATGGTCATCACCTCAAGGGTGGGTTGGGCAGGTTCTGCGAAGCCGAGGTAAATATCGATCTCGCCTATAGGCATGATCGTGTAGGTCATCACGTGTTTGCTAGCCGGAATCCAGGTCTTGTCGAGAATAACGAGAGGGACATCACTTGCATAGACCATGCGACCCATGGTGATGGTTTCCAGCCTGGGCAGGGTGTGGGCCCCTGGCCGCCTCCCAGCCTCGCCTCTTCGCCTATAAGAAGCCCCCGATGCCTAAACCCTAAGCACCCGATCAATATTCCACGAAACCATATGTAGCAGCCGCCACCATCGTCCCTAGATCGGGGGGATCTGAAGCTCTTCCCGACACCCTGCCGGAGGGGAGATCATCCCGGAGGCCTTCTTCTTCATCATGCCAGCCCCCGGTATGAAGCATGAGTAGTTCCACCTTGGACTACGGGTCCATGTAGTAGCTAGATGGTTGTATCTCGTCCTTGTGCTTTCATGTCTAGATCTTGTGAGCTCCATTCATGATCAAGATCTCATCTATTTGTAATCATGCATGTTGTGTTTCCGGGGATCCGGTGGATATTGTGATTACTATGTCAGATTGATTAATGGTTTGGTCTATTTGATTCTATCATGTCTGTGTTTTTTGTGATCTTGCATGCTCTTCGTTGTTAGTAGCTATCTTGGCCAAGTAGTTGCTAGTGACTCCAAGAGGGGTTATTTATGCTCGATAGTGGGTTCATGCCTCTACTTAATCAAGGGAAGTGACAGAAATCTCTATGGTTGTAGATGTGCTGTTGCCACTAGGGAGAAGACAACAGTCTCTTGTTCATGGAACAAGTTGCTTTTTTACCTTACACACTTTTCTTAAAGTAGTTGTCTATTTCTTGCAACTTAATACTGGAGGGGGTTCGGATGATAACCTAAAGGGGGACTTCTAGTCATAGATGCAGTTGGATGGCGGTCTATGTATATTGTTGTATTGCCCAATCGAATCTCATAGGATCTTTATGTCTAGTATTGCATTGTTATGCCTTGCTCAGTCCTGTCAATTGCCCTGCTGTAATTTGTTTACCATGCATGCCATGTTTGTTTATCTAAGGAGAACACCTCTAGTGAACTATGGACCCCGGTCCAATCTTTGCCATTGATACATCTTCCATTGTTACTGTTTACTTGCTGCAAACCACTTTTCACCTTCCACATCATACGGTTAATCCTTTGTTACAGTAACCGGTGAGATTGACAACCTCACTGTTAGTTGGGCAAAGTCTTGAGTTTGTGTTGTGCAGGTTTCCACGTTGCTTGCAACACCTTTGAGACGTTTCCTTCCTCCTACTGGTTCGATAACCTCGGTTTCTTAGTGAGGGAAAACTTGCTGCTGTGCTACATCACACCTTCCTCTTGGGGTTTCCCAATGAAGCACTCCATGTTGACGCAGCGCCATCAAAGATTTTCTGGCGCCATTGCCGGGGAGGCTAAGGAAGTCTTCACAAGGGGATTCCTCCTCAACCTTTCTCTTTACTTTGTTTTTAGTTTGCTTAGTTTATTTTGCTTGGTTTTGTTTGCCTCTTTTTATAAAAAACTCAAAAAAAAATTATTTTAGTTTGGTTTGCTTTCTCTTATCAAAAACACAAAAAATTAGTTCCTACTCTAGCTGCTGCTATTTTTGGCTTGCTCCACTTTTGCCAAAATGAACTCTGCTGAGAACACCAAGTTGTGTGACTTCACTAGCACAAACAACAATGATTTCCTTAGAACTCCTATTGCTCCACCTGCTCCTGATGCTACCTTTTATGAAATTAAGCCTGCTTTGTTGAATTCTGATGAGAGAGCAATTTTTTGGTGCTAGTTCTGATGATGCCCGTACCCATCTCAATAACTTTGTTGAACTTCGTGAGATGCAAAAGTATAAAGATGTAGATGGAGATATATTTAAGATCAAGCTATTTCCTTTCTCCTTGAGAGGAAAAGCTAAAGTATGGTTGCTATCCTTGCCTAGAAATAGTATTGATTCTTGGATTAAGTGCAAAGATGCTTTTATTGGAAAGTACTACCCTCCTGCTAAGATTATATCTATGAGAAGTGATATTATGAAATTTAAACAACTTGATAATAAACATGTTGCTCAAGCTTGGGAAAGAATGAAATCTTTGGTTAAGAATTGTCCTACTCATGGACTTACTTCTTGGTTGATTATCCAGACTTTTTATGCAGGTTTGAACTTCTCTTCAAGAAACCTGTTGGATTCAGCTGCTGGAGGTACCTTTATGACCATCACCTTGGGTGCTGCAACAAAACACCTTGATAATATGATGATTAATTATTCTAAATGGCACACTGAGAGAGCTCCACAAGGTAAGAAGGTAAATTCTATTGAAGAAATCTCCTCTTTGAGTGATAAGATTGATGGTATTATGGTTATGCTTGTTAATGGGAAAGCTCCTTTAGATCATAATAGTGTTCCCTTAGCCTCTTTGGTTGCTCAAGAAGAGCAAGTTGATGTGAACTTCATTAGAAACAATAATTTCAACAACAATGCCTATAGGAATAATTTTGGGAGTAACAACAATTATAGGCCTTATCCTCCTAATAACGGCAATACCTATGGAAACTCCTACAACAATGCTAGAAGTTCCCCCTTTGAACTTGAAGTCATGCTCAAAGACTGTATTAGTAAACAAACCACTTTCAACAAGACAGTGGAGAAAAAACTCTTAAATGTTGAGAAAAATATTTCCTCTTTGTCTGGAGCACAATCCTCTTTGATTAATAAAATGGATGCTAAACCTGAAACCATGGAAAGTACCTTTACTGCTACTCATGCCATACAAGTTACTATTGATGAAAATGTTAGACTATTAGCCCAACTTCATGCTAAGTGGGAAAGGGAAGCTGAAATTGATAGAAATAATAGTGTGTGCACCATCACCACCACTCATATGGATGCCACTAAACCACAAGAAGTCCCTATTCCTCCTCCTACAATGCCTAAGCCTAATGAGTCTACTACTATTGATGCTAAGTTTGATTTTTATATTGATGGTTGCAATATTTCTAAAGTGATTATGTTCTTGCAAAAGCTTGCTAGAAGCCCTGATGCTAGTGATATGCATGTTGCTTTCACCAAACACACTACAGATGTTCTTGTTAAAATAAAGGAAGAGAAGTTAAAACACAAAGCTTCTATTCCTAGGAAAGTAGAAGATAGCTGGGAACCCATATTAATATGCATGTGAATGACTTTGATCTCAAAGATTCATGTGATCTTGGTTCTAGTATCTCTATCATACCTAGGAAGATTTATGAAATGCTTGATTTGCCACCTTTGGAAGATTGTTATTTGGATGTCCCACTTAATGATAGTGCAAAGAATAAACTCATGGGGAGTGTTAATGATGTTCTAATTATGGTTAACAATGCTTATGTCCCTGTTGATTTCTATGTTTTGGATGTTGAATACAATGCTTCTTGTCCTATTACTTTGGGAAGACCTTTTCTTAGAACAATTGGTGCTATCATTGATATGAAAGAAGACACCATTAAATATCATTTTCCATTCAAGAAAGGTATTGAACACTTCCCTATGAGGAGAGAGAAGTTGCTTTTTGCTCCTCCTTTGAAAGCAAGATTTGATGTTAATGCTTCTTCATTTGAAAATACTTAATTCTTCTTGCTTCTTGTGCCTAACTTAAAGGCGTTAAAGAAAAGTACTTGTTGGGAGATAACCCAAGAGTTTCCTTGAGTGTTGGAAGTTATTACTTGAGTAATGACCTCTCCTTATCCTTTTTGTTTGCTTTTTTTTGCCAAGAATGACCTCTAATGAGAGGGAAGTAAGATTTGTGGAGTTGCTATCCCGAAACAGATTTCTGTCCTACACCATAAAAGTTCGTGAGGAGTCTGTGTTAGTACGATTGAGATAAAAATTTACGAATAAATCCCCCAGTATATTAGCTAACTTTCGTTAGTTCAACACTTTTTTATTTGAGCAACAGAAGGTCTTCGAAAAAATCGATTTCTACCTGCTAGTCTGTTTTGACAAATTTCTGCCATTATTTGCATTTGCTTCTTATTGATTACTTTTTGGGTTCTTTTTGGGAAATTGAGATTTTTGAAGGAGTTGCTACAGTAGCTTGTGTTTTTAGTGAAAGTTTTTCTGTTCTAAAGCTAAACCCAAGGGTCTATTATCTTTTGAATACACTAATGTTTCTAATGAAGATTGTGTGAAGTTTTGTATGAAGGAAAAATTTCAGGTGTAGAGAGAGAATGATGTAATGAGATGAAGAATGGAAAAAATTTCAATCTTGGGGATGCCACCCCGGTGTTACCCCAATAAATATCCAAGAGGTACAAGCGTCAAAGATTGGGGATGCCCAAGGCATCCCCTTCTTCATTAATAAAAAGCTCAGGTCTCTCTCTAGACACTTCGTTTTTATTGTTGCATGCACTGTTGTGTTGTTCTTGGAGTGTCTTAGTTTTCGTTTGCTTTGCTTAGTTTGTTTAGTTTTCTTGAATAAAGTAGTTTGGACCCCCATTCTTGCTATGTTGTTTTAAATAAGTTGATTGGTGTTGGAAAGGAGTAGAATGTTCTTGCTTGAAAGTGCAAGAGGAGCTTGCTTTGACTGTGACTTAGACTTTATCATGTCATGCTAGGTGTTGTTTTGATCTTATGCTTAGTGATTATTTCTGTAGCATGACTTGTTCCAAACAATTAGGATTGCTTAGTGTGCCTTGAAGGAATCATGCGTTGTGATGCTTTGTTTGAGTTGACTTGGCACATGCTCACACCATGTTATGACTATGAACAAGTCACCATAGCCTCGATGATAATTTAGTCCTTGACTTGTAGTACCACTCTATGCTTTGATTAGTAATGTTTTGTCGCTCTGCATGATTGTGGCCATTATTGCTCTCTTAGTTGGTTGCTCCCAGTCTTTTGCTAGCCTCCACTTATATGAGTAATCTCTACTCATGCTTCCAACTCCTAAGAAACCAAGTTATTCCAAAGTGTCCACTATAAATTCCTATGGATGGTGTGTTACACCATTCCAAGTATATTCTTGTTTTCAGCTATCTTCCAATTAAAAAGTATTTTGTTATGTGAAAACTTATTGATTAAAGCTCTCACAAACTTGATGGCACACTTTATATTTCTCGCCCCTAATAAACTTGAGCCATTGTGTCATCTATGTTGTATATGCTTGCACTTATATGTTGGAATTAGCAGAACCATCTTTTCATGGAGAACGCTTTCAATATTGCACTTGTACTTTGTACATAGTCGATATCATGCTCTTTGGTCTATGGATGTCGTCAGTGTGAAATAAAGAGGGAGCTTGTAAGTCCATGTAATTATGTATTTTGTGTTAGAGAAACGCCTGGGCCGCTAGCCTAAGCCATGCCTAATCATGGTGGAAACTTGCAGCATCACCATAGTGACATCTATGAAGCATTCTTCTTATAAAAAAGAGATTGAGAAAAAAGAGACATATTGAGAAAAGAGGAAAGAGAGAAAAAAGCACCATATCCCATGATAAATAAGAAGAATGCGAAGATGCTCATTGTCTGCTTGCCTTGTCATTTTGGTTATGGGAAATCTCATGTACCATGTGCAAGGGGTACCCCGTTGGTGGTTCTCTATGATACACATGTACTTACTATGACAAGAACTTGGAAGTAACTAAACTTGAGTAGCATGAGGAGCAGCCCTCGTATTCAAGGGACATGAGATTGCCAACTTATACTTTGTCAAGCATATACTCCATAGTTTGTTCACTTTAACCTTAATCACTACAAGATGCTTATGATAGGGGCAATGAGGGCCGAAAGCTAACAAGTACCATAATTTCTAGAAGCTCTTTTTGCAACTTGAAATCCCTACTTCCCTTTATGAAGGGCCTTTCTTCCACCATTATATTGAGTCTCCACCTTCTACCTTTAGGCACCACACTACAATAAATCTGGTGATACATGACCCTTCATATTGGTCACTGAAAGGTCATAGTTTTTAATTTGTGACCTTTTTGTGACCAAATACAGAAGGTCAAAAGCTGAGCGTCACTAGTTAAACACCATGACCTTTTTCTGAATTGGTCATTGACGTCTATGACCAATACAGTTGGTCACAGATTCTATGACCAACTTCATTGGTCACAGACTGTCTGCCCTGTCCACGTAGGATACTACGTGGCCCATCCTACGTGGCAAATTTGTGACCAATTCGAAAGGTCGTGGATCAGATTTAGCCCAGTCCAGATAGGTGTTTTATATGGGCCAAGCCCAACAATTCAACATATTTTCATGATTATATCTGTCAACTCTGGTCCATTAAATGGGCCAAGTCCAACAGTTTAGCTTTCTAATTTCTTAGACTTTCCACTTTACTGCTGGTCTTAGGCTTTTAGCAATTCATTTACTTTTGGACCTTGGACCTTTAGCAATTCATTTTCCTTTTTGCTCTTGGCCTTTTAGCAATTCGTTACTTTTTGGGTCATTTGGCCTTTTAGAGTTAAATTTCATGACAGTTTCAATTTTTCGTTTCCCAAATATGCGCCATAGATGCTTTGGGCCGTGGCATTTTTGCAGGCCACAAAATCCGAATATCAACCTAAATTTCAGCCTAGTTTGGAAATGTTCGGCCGAAGGCATCATAGCCAAACTACCAAATACGACCCAGGATAGGTAGACAGCAAACAATAATAAGGATACACAGAAATACAAAAATATAGCAAACAGATTTTCAAGTCACAAACATACTTGATCCATCAAGTTACAAGTTCAGGTTCACAACAAATTCACAGCCATGCATCAACCATAGTTCACAAAGATACAAAAAGAATAGTTCCCAGAACTAGTCCAGCAAAATAGGTAGTTCCTAGATGCTTTACCAACACAACTGCATCAACAGTTCCCAGATCCTTTACCACCAAGCAGTGCCATCAAGTGAGCATACCTCACGTCATTTTCTTCTGTCTTTTTGTGCAACAGCTTGAACTCTTTTTTGCGTGCAACTTGTGCAGCTTCAGAGTCCTCTGACCTCTTCTTGAGCATGGCCACTTCCTCTCGAGATCTATCCAGCTTGTCTTCTAAGTCACGTACATGTGCAGCTACAACATCATTGGATTTGCCAGCCTTGTTTGTAGATGACTTGAGACCAACATTTGTCAAGAAAGTACTTGACTTGCAATCCGCCGACGAAGAACTACATCAACAACCTCAGCATCAGACTTCGGTTGGTCACCGTCTTGTAGAGGTGCAGCCTTCATACTTTCCATATGGACCTGGTACATGGAGAATTGCACATTATTGGCAGAATAGATTTTTAGGACTCCAACAATCATCTAAAGCACAAGTGAACAAATACAGAACCGGTAGTACTATTGAATGACAATCGGAGCAAGAAACAAGTCACAGGAGCATTCACAGATTTACTTACAATAGCCTCCTTCAGTTGCTCCGAAAAGCCGTTTTTCTTGCTGTTGTGTGTGCTTTTGAACAGATCAATGGCAGTCAGCTCTTCACCCTGGAGTTCCTGCCTCTGAAATGTTATTCAACAAGAATCAGAACCAAAGCAAAAGCTTTTGAGACAATAGTTATGTGGGTGTAAATAAAATCAAGTCTTATGGTGGCAAATATATGCGCGATGTACGACCTTGAACCAGTTTTCTGCTGGAACTTGACCTTTTCTTGGTTGGCCTTGTTTGACTCACAAGTTTGCTGCAAAAAAGACTATAATCACTAGCACAAGAAACAACACCCAGCCAGATACCACAAGAAACAGCACGCAGCATAGCCAATACATGTATAAAATACCATGCACACAAACACAACAATACCTTGTGTCTTGGGGTAGACCACAACGCAACCAGACCTTGCCATTCATCATCCGACATGCCTTTAACCAGAGACTTCATGATAACTTGATTTGCTGGTATGCCATCAAAGAATAGCTTCTTGATTTTGTGGCGTCTGTTCTTTGATACCTTCTGCAGCATATCAGTGCATGCACTCTTAATGATCTCCGAGTTGGTGTCCATCACAAAGTTCGCCTGCCAAGAGAGCAAACAAGGCAAGGACATGGTTAGCAGTCAAATGGCAGGTGTTACAGTGAGAATGAAACACACTCAGCTATGAGAGAATTAACTTATAGCAACTTTCCCAATGAAGTTCTCCATGAGGTTCTCGTCCTTTTTGTAGTCCTTGAAATGTGACAGCACCGAAGTATTGGTTCTTGCGTTAAGTCCACACTCAGAGGCAAGCTTTGCAGCCTGCACAGGATCCTGTGGACGCTTCATCCCTTCGGAAATGTGTATTTTCACCTTGGTACCCAGCGCCTTGGTCATCCTTTCAAGCCCTACACCCTTTCTTTTGTTACACCTGGCCACAACGATTATCTCTCAAAATGAAATCAACCTCATTAATAAGAAGTACAAATGAAAGAATGGTTCATAGATGCATTGCTTCCAATTAGGAAATGAACTAGAAAAAATAGAGGTGACGAGCTTGCCTTGATCACACATTGCCTGCTCGGGTTCTTCACGTTCTTCGGGTTCTTCAGAAATGATAGCTGAGCGGAGTCGCTGATCCGTGATGACAGGGCAGAGGTCCATGTAGGCAGAGCTTGCTTCATCCATGGAGACAAGCACTGGATCCTTTATTTTGGTACGCTTGGCCATGGTGATTATCTCTGAAAATGAAATTAACCACATTAATAACAAGTACAAATCAAGGGATGGTTCTGCCAAATAGGTAGGCATACATGCATTGTTTACACTTATGAAATGAACTAGTAAAAGAGCATCAGTATATAAACTTGCCTTGGTCTTGCCTCTCAAGTTCTTCAGCTTCTTCGGAAATGGCAGTAGAGTCAAAATATTGATTCCTGGCCACAGGGCTGAGGTCCATGCAGACAAAACTTCCTTCATTAGTGGACTTAAACCCATCATAAAGGTGTAGTGATCTCTACACATGAGTCTCCTTTCCTTTCTTCCTAGTCCCTCTAGCAGGAGCAGGTACAACAGCTTCCAAAATGCTCTTTGATGCCGCTGGAGCTACCGCGAACACCCTACCCAGAGCCATTGCACTAGATGCTTCTAGTATCTTCCTAGGCTTCTTCACAACACTCTTCTTCCTCCTAGAAAACTTGTGAGCCTTGTATGAACAGCCAATAGAATGGCATTAGATCACAAGTAAAAATATTGTGTGAGCACAAAATGTAAGGAAAAGAATAAAGCACAAAAGCAAACAAAGTAACCCCCCTGCAAACAAGTTTAAAGTTTGCACCTTGACATTCTTCTCCACAACATTGTCATTGACCTCCTCTTCATCAATGACTCCATCATCTCGAGGATTGTATTCTGAGCTTTCGCCATGTGATATCTTAGATGCCGAGGCCGCACTGGTAATTCTACTAACTGCTGGACCATCACTCGAATTTCTAATCATCGACACTAGTGCATTGATGCCTAGTGTCTGGAATATGCGGTTGTTACGCATCATTGTTTTAGCCCTAAGCTTCTCAATTTCAGTGAGCAGCGCTTCTTTACATGGATAGAAAAAACATACTATTAGATGTATGGTTGAAATGCATTGACAAGCATTACAACTCAAACAGCTATAAGTATGCTATCAGTTTATATTTCTATTTACTCCTAGTAGACTAACAGGACAATAAGAATATAACAGGGTTATTCATATTATGTCAATGTACAGCAACTACCAGATTGAAAACAAAACATGGGTAAAAATTCTTGTCATGCTTCATACAAACACAGAAACACAGAGACACATTCATAAATAAAACTAACAGTGTAAGTGCAAGTTCCATACCAACCAACTGTGTCTTCTTAGTCATCCTTGCCATGGATGATGTCGATGTTGTTGGATCCTTGTTAGTTAGTTTGATGATGTTCAATTGCACTAATATCTCGCAAAAAAGAGTGGACAAGAGTTATATACACCATAGATAAATTATAATCATCATGGTCAATACACATTGTTCAAATTATGCTATTGTTCCTTATGCCTTTCCTGATTGGGCAGTAATAACTAAACAAATAAACTAGCATGTAATGTTATAGCAAGCAAACAAGTAAGCAACTATAATGTAGGAAACATCTCTAGTTGTTACAGCAAGCAAGCAACTATAGTACTACTACTGTCATGAGCAGTAACTTCAAGCAAGCAAGCAACTATAGTACTACTAATGTCATGTTATAGCAAGCAAGAAACTATAGTACTACTATTGTCATGTTACAACAAGCAAGTAAATATACTACTACTATTGTTTCTTATGCCAAAGCAAGTAAGCAAACAACAAGCAAGCAGCATGAGCAGTAACTTTACTACTATGTTACAACAACCAAGTAACTATACTACTACTATTGTTGCTTATGCCAAAGCAAGCAAACAAGCAAGAAGCAAGCAAGCAATAGTTGCAACATACCCTGTTCAGCTGTTCAATACTGCTGTGTTAGCGAGCTCCGGTTTGATTTTTTCTTGATCCAATTCACCTCTCTTCTTTCTATCCCGTTCCAAAAAAACAAATGTATTAAAGCTCTGTTTCAGGATACACTCTAGCTCCACATATGTCAGCACTCTAGCTACACATGAATTTAGTTAGCATGCCTCTGTAACAGAATACAACATCATGTTCCTTAAAAAAAGTCTAACAACATGAACTCTAGGCTTGTTCCTTTCAGAAAATGAACCCCCTAAATCCCATGGCAATGAAAACCTAACGGCATGAACAATAGGCATGGCAAGAAACCCGAACCCGAACCCTAGGCATGGAAAGAAACCCTATCCCGAACCCTAGGCATAGCAAGAAACCCTAACCCGAACCCTAGGCATGGCAAGAAACCCTAACCCTAGGCATGGAACGAAATCCTAATGGCATAACCATAGTCATGGAACGACATAGAATAGGAGGATCTGAGGAGAACATCAGACGAACTCGCCTGAACAGATCGGTGGCCGTCGTAGGTCGCAGCTACCCGCCCGTGGCCGTCGGCAGCGGCGCGTGGCCGTCGTCTTCCCGAGTGCGCGCCTGGCCGTCGTCTTCTCGGGTGGGGGTGGATGGGGAATGGAGAAGGAGGGGGAGGGGAATGGAGAAGTGGGGGTCGAATGGATGGGGATCTGAGGGATATAGGTGGATGGCCGTCTCCTCGTGTGGTTTGTCCTAATTGCCCTTATCTTTTTCTCTTTTGGCGGGCGTTTGTGTCATTGTGTTGTCGAGGTGGGAGGTCCAAGCGGGAGGTTCAGGCGGGAAGTTTTGGGTGGAGTGGAGCGAAATTTGGTGAAGCGGGAAAATTTTGGGCATTTGGAAGCTCCTTTCATTTTATGTGCCCTAGTATTAGGAGTACAAAAAAATTATTTTTTGTGAGAAAGTACAAATAAAATGTTGTGAAGTGGCATTGGCTCATTTTTATAAAATATTAGACCACATTTTATGTAAAATTGAACAAACGTTTATTTTGCAACTACAATCTTCCTAGGCACTTCTCATGAAGTAGACAAGTTTCCGTCGATTTGGCTGCAGCTCTTCAAAATTTGAACTAGAGGCGTGCTTTGTATATTGCTCATGAGTTTTCCTAAAAATCATTTTTAGAGTTAGGGCATGTTATTCAAGTTGTGACAAGATCCAACCCGGTTTCATTGAAACGAAGAGTTCCCCCTTAACAATTAAGTTCGGTATCTTCGTTTTTAGGTGATAGTGCATGTCTGCAAAGAGGGTGACACTTCGGGTACCAGGGTTTTGGACATTTCAGCATTCCACCACACTCTAATACACATGCTAGGGGTCCATTGCAAGGTTTGGAGGTATTCCGATGCTCCGAGGCGCTTCTTCCTATGAAACACTGATCTGTGGGCCCAGAATCGTCTACCCCCCTAGATGTTCTTATGAAAGGGGTAGCCCGGTAGATTTTTCTCTTGGTATTGTGCTTGGTTCGGTTATAGGATAATTCCAAACCATGTTTGGGCATAATTTGTGACAACATCTAACCTGGTTTCACCAAAATTGGGAGTTCTTGACCCCCTAATAAATAAATTTCCAGTAGGTGACATCGCATGTCTGCGAACGGGTCACACTTGGGAACCATGTTTTGGACATATTCAGCATGTGTTGCCGATGGTGTACGCTACCACACCGTTGACCGCGAGAAGAATAGAAACACGCAGAATAGTGGAATTTTTGCCGAGGGAGACCATGAGGGTACAATCATTGACTTCTACGGTTAGCTCAGAAGCATCATCAAGTTGCAGTACAATTGTAGCGTTGGTATCCATCGGTCGGTTGTCTTGTTTCGCTGCGATTGGTTCAATGTTGGTGGCAAGAAGAATTCAGGTTTCCAAGACGATGGACACTTTAAGAGCATTAACACTGCAAGGTTTTGGTACAAGACTGATCTTTTTCTTCTAACAACCCAAGAAATAAAGGTGTTCTATGTGCCAGATACCGACTTGGGTGGAAGTTGGCGAGTTGTGCAAAAATTCCAGCATAGGCATTTGTGGAGTGTTAGAGAAACTGAAGTGGAAAAGGATCCCTGTGGTGGTGCTGGGCTAACATACCAAGATGATGACACACCGAAAATTCCGGTGCATGCTAAAGAAGCCAATGTGAAAACTAGGTTGCGAAGGGACAGGGGAGTGTGGTACTCTCTGCTGCGTATGTAGAAAAAATAAAGAATAAGAGGAAAGGGGTAGTTGATGGCGAGGATGAATGAAACATGACAGATCATACAATGTATAAGTATTGTAGCGATGATGAAGATAATAGGAAGAGGCATCAGTTCGACGATGACGAGTAGTTTATGTCCGATGTGTGTGAACTAGTGATAATAGGCAGAGGCAGTTTCTGTCAAGTTTTATGTACTGAATTTAACTACTGTGCAATTGATGTACTGTGAAATTTATGTACTAAAGTTTTATGTACACAAGTTTATGTACTCAAGTTTATGTACTGAAGTTTATGTTTGCCACTGTGAAATTGCAGCTAAAATGTCCACAAAATACAGTCGAAATGCTGCCCAAATTTAGTATTTTAAGCAGACAATGTTGCTAGATTTCAACCCTAAAAATGCATGCAAAATGCTGCCAAATTTTAGATCACAGTGCTACATACACATTATATAAGAAATGGTCCGAATGATATTGCTAGACATAGGCAGTTTTCACTTGTGGACATATCAAATGATCTTAAATTTGTGGACATAGGCAGTTTTCACTTGTGGACATAGGCAGTTTTCACTACAGAAAATGATCCAAATAATAAATAAATTGCATCCTCCATCTCCTTGCATCTTCAACTTCTCTTTCTCACTTGCACCATCTCCCTGCATCTTCAGTTCATCATGCACCATCCCCATTGTCTCTCCATTG
Source organism: Avena sativa (assembly GCA_916181665.1). Taxonomy (NCBI): domain Eukaryota; kingdom Viridiplantae; phylum Streptophyta; class Magnoliopsida; order Poales; family Poaceae; genus Avena; species Avena sativa. Next base: position 79,173,828 of record OV702297.1, read on the forward strand.
CTTCCAAGCCTTTCAATTGCTTCAGTTTTCTCCCACACAGCATCTCTTAGGTCCCTGATTAAATCTTTCTGAAATTTGGGCATCTCACTGTCCGCCCAACTGAATTTGTCACACCCAACACGGCCCTCAATCTGACAAACCAAATTCAGAGATGATCCAAAATTCAGAGATGAACCAAATTTAGAGTTGTAAACTAAACAAAATTCAGAGATAGAGATGCAAACTAACCGAGCGCATCCTGCAATTATGGTATCTTCAGCCGGGATTGTCATCGCTCCAAGATATCCACTGTGGCATCATCTCTCCACAGTCGCAGTACTTGGCGGGAGCATAGTCGAAAGGGAGCTGGCGGTAGGGGATGGGCCGGCGGCGGCGACGCGACGAAGCTGCGCCCCTGGAAGAACTGCCAGAGCTGGCGGCAGGGGATGGACCCATGCTCGTCAGATGCGCGTCCTAGCTAGCTGGTGATGGCAGCAGGGGATGAACTCGAACCCTAGATGGAGATGGCAGCACAAGATGAAATTGAACCTAGCTAGAACCCTAGATCGACCGTGGCAGGCGGGGATTCGAACCCTAGCTGCTCTCCGCCGCCGCCCCAGCCCTACTGATCACCGCCGTCGCTCTTGGAGGAAAACAGACCCCTGGTCCCATGGAGAATCGAGTGGCCCTTTCATAAGTTAGAGCAAAAAATGAATGTATATATAAATTTAGTTCTTCTACATAGACAACAACACTTCATTGTCCCATCGGTTAGGCTCATACATACCAGTGCGAGGTCGTGGGTTCGAGTCCCCGTGGCGCAACCTTTTTTGGTTATTTGATTCCCACCTCGCCTGATATGGGCCACCGGTTCCAGCCCATAGGATGCAGATTCCAACCCGCACGATATGGGCCACCTTTCCAGCCCATATGATCCAGACTGCCCGCCAGATATGGGCCACTGGCTCTAGCGCTCTAGCCCATAGGATTTATACCACTAGTATGTGCTTAAAAAACCGTATAAGAGCGGGACCCACCTATCAGATCCATCCCGCGTGTCGATTTCCGGGGACCACATGCTGAGATGGTTGCCCAGTCATTTTAATTCAACCCAGGTCAAGATATTATGACCATCTAAATTGGTCGTAGTCTGCCAAATAAAAGTCTCTGCACCATGCCGTTAATTTATGACCATTTCATGTAAGCAAACTGTGACCTTTTGGACTAAATTGGTCGTTATTTTTCAAGGTTTGGACCCTCTTGAATTCTCTATGAGCAATTGGTTCAGAATGGTCATAGATATATGACCAAAAATCCATGGTCGTTAAAAAAAGGTCACTAGTGAGCAGATTTCTTGTAGTTCCAGTAAGAGAGCATAGTTTCCATTCTTAGTTCTATGTGCAGTGTCCCAGCTTTCAATGCTTGCAAATGGTTTGATCTTGGTTTTGATGGTGCATGTCACCTCAAAAATTATTCTTTTTATCACCTCGAGGACGAGCAGGAGTTAAGCTTGGGGATGCTTGATACGTCAGAAACGTATCTATAAATTTTGATGTTCCATGCTTGTTTAGTATCTACTTTTCTTTGCTTTGTCCACACTTTGAGGTGCTTTTCATATGTTTTCTGGCACTAACCTATTAACAAGTTGCCACGGTGTCAGTTGAGTGTTTTCTGCTGTTTTTGGTTCCAGAAAAGCTCGTAAGGAAATATTCTTGGAATTGGACGGGACAAAAGCCAAAGTCAACATTTCACCGAGGAGAACACGGAGTCCAGAGGAGAGACTGAGGGGCACCATAGGGTGGACACACCCCCCCAGGAGCGGCCTAGGGTGGGCCCGTGCTTGGGCAGGGTGTGTGCCCCCTGGCTGCCTCCCAGCCTCGCCTCTTCGCGTATAAGAAGCCCCCGATGCCTAAACCCTAAGCACCCGATCAATATTCCACGAAACCGTCTATAGTCACCGCCACCATCGTCCCTAGATCGGGGGATCTGAAGCTCTTCCCGGCACCCTGCCAGAGGGGAGATCATCCCGGAGGACTTCTTCTTCATCATGCCAGCCTCCGGTATGAAGCATGAGTCACTACTAGGAAAACGGCTATAGGTAATCAGCACATTCGTGGCTCACATGGTTGAAGTGCCCCACGGCTAAAACAGGCGTGGCTCACCTGTGGGCAGTGCCCTACTAGTAACTAGAACAACCGTGGCGCACATGACCATAGTGCGCCACAGATATGTGTGGGCCAGGGCCCTGTTGGCCGCACGCCAAACATCTGTAGCGCACACAGGTCAGGTGCGCTACGGATGTTAGTGCCAACTGTGGCGCACATGGTGGGGGTGCGCTACGCCCCCCCCCTCTGCTGTGAAACGGCCAGACACATCCGTGACGCACTATGGCATGTGCGCCACGGATGTTACTACCCCCTGTGGCGCACTAGGGCATGTGCGCCACGGATGTTACTCTTCCCTGTGGCGCACTAGGGCCGTGTGCGCCACAGATGTGTCGATTTTTTTTGACAGCACTTTATGTGCACACGTGTGACCACATCCACCACCCCACACTTCACTTTCCCCTTCTTCTTCCTCCTTAGATCAAGTCGGGACCTTCTCCTTCCCACCTCAATTTCTCCACCCATTCACCATTTTTTAGCATGTAGAACTTGCCTTGGATGTTACATAAGTAATAGAGGAAGGTCTCCGGTCTCGCGCGCACCTCTTCTTTACATCTTTCTCGCGATCGGTCTCTCATCTCGGTAAGTTGTCCATGTAAGGATGTGTTAATGTGTATATGGATGATGTGCTCATATGTATGTAGATGATCGATGCTCATGATGTGTGTATGGAGAGGATCGATGGTCATATGTGTGTGTGTATATGGAGAGTATCGATGATGCTCATGCATGTGTGTATGGAGAGGATAATGATATGTTCATGTGTGTATGGATCGGTCTCTCTCTCTCTCTCTTGTGTTTGTATGTGAACAAGTTGCCATTTGTTTTGCCAAAATGTTGATTCATTTCCATTTTGGCAAGACTTTGGCATTTCGCAAAGGTCCTAATTTTAGGATAGGTCATGCCGAAATTTTCTATCGACCATTGCATGCATGTATGTGGTTCTAATAGACTTAGCATTGTACCGTGTACACCGTGCAGGCAAAAATGGTCCGCATAATGAGCAAAGGCATTGTGGCTAGATTTTTGAAATATGCGACGACCGACATGATACGAAATAACAAGACAGATATAAGATGTCCGTGCAGAAGATGCAAACTCAACTGGGTGATCGACCCAGATTCCGGGAATCTGCAGGCGCACCTGCTCCGCCATGGTTTCATGGATGGATACACTCATTGGATAAGCGATGACGTAGACGATGGAGACGGTGAAGGTGGCCAACATGACGATGATCATCATCACGGCGAGAACGGGCGAGATGATGAAGAGTCTCCTGGAGATGGTGAAGGTGCAGAAGCAGACCGGGATGATGATGATCTAGATGCCGGAGGAGCAGACGACGATGGAACAACGTCAGGCTGGGTGCGGGACCCTTATGTGCAAGAGCTGCTTCTCAAGCAGACGAGTAACGCCAGGGCTGCCGCTAGAGAGAAAGCCAAGCTTGCGCAACTTGAGAAAGACGCGGTTACTCCATTGTATGAAGGATGCAGGCCCGATGATACCCGGTTGAATGTAACTCTCAAGGCTATGGAGATGAAGGCAAAACACAAATTGAGCGACGCAAGCTTCGACGATATGATGGCATTCTGGGACGATCGTCTCCCGGAGGGGAACACATGTCCAACTAGTATCGAGGATGCCAAGAAAATCGTCTGTCCTCTCGATCTACCGCACGTTAGATATCACGTATGCATCAACGATTACATCATTTATCGGGGCGAGGACGCGGAGAAAACCACATGTCCGGTGTGCGGTGTGAGTCGATACAAGAAAGGGAAGAAAGCACCTCGAAAAGTGGTATGGTACTTTCCTATCACTCCTCGTCTACAGCGCTATTTCGCGGACCCTAAGGAGGCGAAGCTCATGTGATGGCATGCGGAAAGGAAGAAGCCAGGAGATGATGATGACCCCGAAAAGGATGAGCTGCTGACGCACCCTTCAGATGCTAGCCAGTGGAAAGCATTGGACCTCGAATTCCCAGAATTCGGTGGAGATTCGAGGAACATCAGGCTTGGTGCGAGCACCGATGGACTCAATCCGTTCGGTAGCGAGAGCAGCACCGATGGATAACACAAGCTATCTCCAACTAGAGAAAGATCCAGGGTCATCAAAAACCGTGTTCATGGCGCACCGGAGGTGGCTCGGCAAGAATGATCCATGGAGAAAACGTGGAGACCTGTTCGATGGCAAATCAGAGACCCGAGGAATCCCAGAGCGTAGGAGCAGCAAAGAAGTGGAAGAGTTGCTGAAAAACTGGAAAGATTGTCCTAAGCCTGGAAAGAAGCGAAAGAGGCAGCAACAAGACAAGCCGCTGATGAAGGTATGGAAAACAAGGTCTGTTTTCTGGGAGTCGCCATACTGGAAGTTTCTCCGCACGCCTCATAGCCTCGACATCATGCATATCACGAAAAATTTGTGCGAGAGTCTGGTCGCCACCATAATCAACATGCCATATAGGACGAAAGATGGTCCGAAAGCAAGGCACGACCTGATATGCTTGGGTATCCGGAAGGAGCTTCACGGAGGACGCACTACTCCTGATGATCAGGAAGATGACGATGATCATGAGTCGGAGACGACACAAGGTCGTCGGAAGGGTAAAAAGTTCAAGAAGAACGAATATTACTGCCCTCCTTCTTGCTTCACTCTAAGCCAGGATGAGATCAAACAGTTTTTCAAGTGCCTTCTAGGAGTCAAATTTCCTTACGGCTACGCGGGCAAGATAAGCAGATACCTAGACGAGGCGAAGCAGGGTTCAGTGGCATGAAGTCTCACGACTGTGCCGTGCTAATGATGCAGGTACTTCCGGTCGCACTAAGAGGGATAATGGACGAGCATGTCCGTGAAACGTTATTTGTCCTATGAAAGTTTTTCGACGTCATCTCTAGGAAGTCGATTGGCGTGAATCAGCTCGGGAGGCTACAGGAGGAGATCGTGGTGATACTATGTGAGCTTGAGGTCTACTTCCCACCCGCATTCTTCGACATTATGGTGCATCTGCTGGTCCATGTCGTGGAGGACATCGTACAACTCGGGCCGATGTTCCTCCGCAACATGATGGCGTTCGAAAGGATGAATGGACACATCAAAAGATACGTTCGCAACAGGTCCCGTCCAGATGGAAGCATAGCCAAGGGCTTTCTGGCCGAAGAGTGCATCTCTTTCTGCACGAATTATCTAGACATCGAGAACCCTGTCGGTCTTCCCGTCAACAGGCACCTTGGCAAGCTCGACGAATCTGGTCACCGAGAGGGTCGTCGCATACTGCATGCAGACTTCGATTTTCGACGCGCAGACTTTGATCGAGCAAACGTCGTCACGCTACAGCATTTAGAACTGGTCGATCCTTGGGTACAGAAGCACAAAAGGTTAATCGAGAAGAAGTACAGTGAACGGGGCATACAGAGGACGCAGGAAGAAATAATCAAAGAGCACAACTCAGATTTCACGCGTTGGTTTAGGCAGACGCTCCTTGATAATCCCCCGTGATCGCATTCTTCTGACACAGAAAAGATCATATTCACCTTGTCGCAGGGACCGATGCAAAACCTGGTAACCTATGAGGCGTATGATATCAACGGCTACACATTCTACACGGAGGAAAAGGACAACAAGTGTGATTATCAGAACTCAGGCGTAATGTCGGAATTCTACACCGATGACAACGTGAAGGAAAGATTCTACGGAAGAATCGAGGAGATCTGGGAGCTTGACTACTGTTGAGAAAAGGTGCCGATGTTCCGTGTCAGATGGGCAAAGAGCGTCGAAAGAGAAGAACGGTATTTCACAACCATGGTTATACCCGAAGCAGCCAAATCCAAGGCCGCCGGTGCAAACGTGGCCGCGAAAAATGAACCATGGGTACTGGCTACCAAAGTGGACCAATGTTTTTTTATTACCGACCCGACAAAGCCTAGCCGTGTTGTCGTGAGGAGAGGAAAAAGAAACATCATCGGAATAGATGGAGTCACCAACGAGCAAGACTTCGACCAGTTTGGAGATCCAAAGATTGAAGATGACGACGACTACGATGCAGCAACATACATCACAAGAAGAAAAAGGACAACCCTACCCAAAAAAGGTAGCTCGTTCGAAAGAAGAAACATTAAAGTGCCGGGGCTAAATTATTCAACCGCGACAAAGAAGGGAAAAAAAGATTGTAAAACGCTGGCTCAAAAAATATTGTAAAACGCGTGGTCGAAAAAGATTGTAATATTCATGGACAAATTATTATGAAATTTAGTTATACTTTGAATCATATTTGTAACACTTTTATGACATATATTATCACTTTTGGGCATTTTTGGAATATTTAAAAGTATTTTAAAAACAAAACAAAACTTGTATGGCATATATCACCACTTTTGGGCATTTTTTGGAACATTTAAAAGTATTTTTAAAATAAAAATAAAAAAGTGGAGCACCAGGATTCGAACCTGGGTGCTCATAGTTTAGAATAGAGCTAAGGGGCAGAACCAATGGGATAAGACAGTACTAGTGTTAACTAGTGGGGTGGCCGCCCTCTTATCTGATAGTCCAACCCACATAGGCATAGCGCACCCTGGCCAAGTGCGCTACGGTTATCCGTAGAGCACTTGGCCAGGGTGCGCTACGCCTATGTGGGTTGGACTAGTCAACCGCGCGTGCCACGTCCACCTCTCTCATCCCCATCTCACAGACACCGCCACCGCCGCTGCTTTCTCTCGATCCGCCACTGCCGCTGCTTTCTCGATCCGCCACCGCCGCGCTGCGCTCTCGAGGAGGAGGAGGCCCGCGCCGTGGCCGATCTGTGGAGGAGGAGGAGGCCCACGCCGCTTGTGGAGGAGGAGGATCTCGCGCCGCTCGAGGAGGTGGAGGCCGTCGTCGTCCGCCCGTCAGGGGTGAGCGTCGCCCCTCCCCTGTCTCTCCCTCTCTCCCTCTGTCCCTCTCTCTCCCTCTGTATGGTGGTAGTTAGATGGTCGAGTGAGTAGAATGATTTGATCCTTTTGTTATGTTTGTTACTGTGATAGTTCATCAGTAAAAAAAATTCACATTATTTCATCAGGAATGCAAACTTAAGGAACTGATCAATAAAAAGGGTAAGTAAGAAAAAGAAAAAAACAAGGGAACAAAGGTTCATATCTTCAAGATATTTTTTGGCATTGTTTCAATTTGATAGAAGTTCAGATGTGGTTTCATGATCTAAACTGCTTCATATACCACTGTTTTCATGATTAAATTTGGTGACTGGAGCATGACATAACTCCATTTTCATGATGGAATGATGTATGAGCAGATCAGAACAGACACATAAATCAAACCATAGCCAAAGAAGGCTTAGTTTTCTCTTTGTTGTGCTCCTACTTTATCAACAGAACAGGAAAGGCTTATACGTAGATTGAAAAATCACACACAAACCATAAGGAGCTGGCACCCAGTAGTTCTGTGAGAACGATAGTTCGAACCCCGATTGGCAGGGGGGTCTTACCACCGTGCTATCAACACGTTCTCTCAATGAACTATAGAGGGGTTAATGGTTACAAACTTTACTAAATAAACTGCAAAGGTAGAAACAATTGTGTACATGATCAGCATGCACAATTATATTGGTTTGTGAACCAGGAGGCACCACCAAATCTCATGGAGTTCTTGATGCTGAAGGTACATACTTTAAGCTTCAAGTAAATTGCTTGGCACATGAAACTCAATAATATAGAAGCAGAGCCAAAGATTTAAGTAATGACTAGACAAATAACTGTCTGATATTCCAAGGGAAGGAATTTGATAAATAAAGACACTGTAGAATCATGCACCACTGTGTGTTTGAAGAAGCAGATCCCTTCTTTATCGATCTTAACTATTTTCCTGGAATACTCAGTATTAACTAAATTCGGTGATGTAAGAAAACTCTTTTCAACTGATGAACTATCACAGTAACAATCCTAACAAAAGGATTAAATCATTCTACTCTCATGGTAAAGTTAGATGAAGCATAGGTTAATACAAACATTTCCCTTCATTACTTAGCTCTGCCTAGGATGCAAAGCCTGAGGCTTTGATGATGTTTGTATACAAAAGCTATTGCTTGCTTATGAAACTATCCAATGATGATCTAGTACTCCATGTGAGTACAAAGCTGAGGATTTTCTATTGCCCCCTCTATTTTCTTTAAGATGCAATAGTAAGAACAGATGCAAGGACATGATCTTGGATGGATAACCTGTTGTGTTGGAGTTGTGGTTGATTTTGTGCCTATATTATTGATCACTACTGTGCCAACCCCATCCTCTCACCTCCTAACTTGGTCCCTTGGATTTGCTGGTGCTCCTGGATGGCTTTCCCAAGCAACCAGAGTGCTGGTGAGAGTTTTAGTGCTGAACCATGTGCTCTGGATTAGCTAGTAGTAATATTATTCCCATAATTCTAAATCATAACCACTCACTTATAAGTAAATAAACTCACAGTAGTGGTGAGAGTTTTAGTGCTGAACCATGTGCTTTGGATTAGCTTGTAGTTTTAGTGCTGAACCATCTTTAGGCAGTAGGTGTTGCTTGCTTATTTGCTTTAGTGATGAAATGCTCCTGGTGATGAAATGCTAGCTGAAACTGAAACAAGACAGTAGCTAGCTGTGTAATGCTGTGAAATGCTTATTTGCTTATTTGCTTTAGTGATGAAATGCTAACAAAAACAAGACAGTAGCTAGCTGTGTATACTATTTGCATTTTTACACTCTTTATGCTTGCTGAAACCTGAAACTGCTAAGTCCAAACCTAAAACCTGAAACTGCTAAGTCCAAACCTAAAACCTGGCTATTTATGCTTGATGTACTATTTGTGTGTTGGCCATTTATTCTAGTTGCTCCATTTTTGCCTGAAACAGATTTATTGTGTGCTGGTTGTGCAGTTGTGCTGGCTATACTGGGCCATTTATGCTGGTTGTGCTGGCTATGATGGGCATTTATTGTGTGCTAGCTATGCTGTCCATATATATGCAGGTTCTTGTATGAAATGAGTCCCGATTTTTGCCGGAATGTTGATTAACTTCTGTTTCGTCACAAATCGGGCACTCCTAGTTTAAGAAAATTAGCAAAGGTCATGCCGGATTTTTCCGTGCATTTAACGAATTATTTGTTTTTTATTAGTGCGAAGATGTGTGACAACGACGAGGCTGGATGTTCTAAGCGCATCAGCGCTGAAGGAGAACTCAGACCTCCGAATAAACAATTGACATTCTGGGAGGCGGCCCAGCGGCTAGAAGATGATGAAGAATACCATCCTTCGGAGAGCGAGGATGATGAGATGGAAGACGCGGAGGAAGAAGCCGAAGGAACGGCGGACGATGAAACCACTGGTGGCGGCGATGGCACAGGGAGTGGTACCAATCCTCCTAAGAAGAAGAAGAAGAAGAAGAAGAAGCCGAAGGACCGGTGCCCGAACACGGTCGGCACGGTCAGGGAGGAAATTACCGAAGTGAGCCCATCAGGGGTTCCTTTGGAGCCCGATCTTGTCGTCAAAGGGTACGGTGGGCAAGTGGCGGCGATCACCCGGACAACCATCTCGATCAACACCGAGAATCTCCGGCATAAATATAATGGCCACTTGTGCACACTCCTCTTCGAGAAGATGCACGCAAGATACAAGTTCCCCACTAAGTATCAGAACACAAATTATCATGGGAACGAAGTAAACAAATCCGCCCTCACAAAGATGAGCACCGCCCTGGCCAGCTGGAGAACCCGGATAAAGAAGAAGATCTATAAAGAAGGCAAAAGTCTCGAGGAGATCCAGAAGATTGACCCGCAGATCACCGAAGATCAGTTCCGGGAGTTCAAGAAGAGGTGTGAATCCGAAAGAGCCCTGGCCAATAGTAATCGGGGAAAGGTGCTGCAGGCGATGAATATAGGTCATCATCATCTCGGATCTGGTGGATACAGAAACACGGAGGCCAAATGGAATAAGGAGGACGAAAAGTATAGATCCAAGGGGATAGAAAACCCCTTTGCTAAATTCTAACCCGGGCAGGTTCGAAACTTCATCAGGGCCCGTTACCATGTGGACCCAAAAACCAAACAACTCACCACGGATCCTGCGGTGAAGGAATTCGAGGAAATTGTGGTAAGTATAATCTAATTACCGCGGATCAACTCGATTGCAATCTAATCGATGATCTAAATGATTCACTGTTAGTTCTTCTGCAGGAGGAGGAAATTGTTGCTAGTCATGGATCCCAGGGTTCCTCATCCCAGGGGTCGGCGGAGGCCACCCGGTGGGATAACCCTTTTAACAGGGCGATGAACCGGGCCAAGAAAATAGAGCCGGTTACGAAGAAGCCGTCGTCGGCTGGCCGTCTGGCCGGCCTCGGGGGTAAGAATTGGGTGGATCATTTTGGTCCACCGCCGAGGACACATGTGGCGCCGTCGGGAAGGAGCGAGGAGGAAAACCGTGAGGTTCAAGAACTTAAGGCACAAGTGGCACGGATCCCGCAGATCGTCCAAGACAACCTGGCAATCACCCTCACGTCCTTCCTGCCTACCTTGGTGGAGTCAATAGCGAACTGGAGTGCGGGTGGTCGAGTAGGGCCGTGCCCGATTCCAAGCATGGTCAGCAGCCACTCGAACAACGCGGCACCGACGAATCAGGCGAACTACGTGTTCGTGACTCCGCCCGCTAGCACCGCGGCGCCGCAAGTGTTGGTGACTCCCCCTGCCATCACCGCGGCACCGGAGTACATGTTGGTGCCCCCCTGCCATCATCGCGGCGGCACCGGAGATCCAAGCACCCGTCGGTAGGGAGAATACACCGGCGTCCAGCACCGCGCCATCGAACAACCCTTCCGTCTCTTGCACGCTCGTCGCCGTATGCGGTGCGTCGACATTAGCCAATCTCGACGCCATCACGGTAAACAAATTGCTTTAATTACCTCCTTTCATGCCATCTATTACTCTTATGGCATCTCTGACGACGCCGTACATGTTTTCCGCAGACGGATGTTCCTTGCACTCTCTTATGCTACGTGAACAACAAGCTGAGGGATGTTGCCAAGGGTACCATCGTTCAACCCTTGCAGCGCATGTTCCACTCAAGGCCGATGTCAGATAGCGTGCACAGGGTTAAAATTAGTCGGGTGCTAAGGGGCTGCGACGACCTGGAACCTCCCATTCAACCCCCAGGAGCGGATGAAGAAGAGCCGTCTGTCCTCAGAACTTGCTTCGTCTTATTCTTGCTATGGCCAAAGAGCATGATCCGTTTGGGGACGGCGGGGCCATCACGCCACAGACAACAGCACCGCCTGTCGTGCCAGCGACAAGCGGTGGCAAGGCCCCCTTACCACCCTCGCCGTCACCTCCACGCGGTGGGTCGGATGATCATGTTGATGATATGCACATGGCGCAGGATCCGGCCGAGGACGATGAAGACTGGAATGATCACTTCTTCAGCACTCAGTTTGGCAACGAAGAAGACCTAGCGGGTGGCCCCACAGAGAAAGCCACTATCACCAAGCGTCTGTTTGGTTCTCAGGAGACGCCTCCAGCTTGCGCCTTTATAGAGCCAGCTGATACAACCAACCGGCCCTTTATTCTAAGCCCTGACACACTACATAGGGCGGCCGGTGCTCAGATTGCGGTGCCTGCCCGCTCTCCAAAAGGAAAAAGGGCAGGAAAAGAAAATCTAGCAGCTCGAGCCAGCGGTGGCGTCAACAACTGCGAATCCGATCAGGTTTCGGGACGGGCCACCAAGACCCGAGGGTATTATGTGGAGGATTCATGTGGCGGGTGAGCCCATGCTACCTAAGAATTTGTGGAAGCTCGCCAGTTCGGAACTGCAGAGTGTGCATGACGGCGTGCTGACGATAGAGAGACGCCTTCTATCGGAGAAAGATCCCTCGCACCCGGTATTCGTGGTTAAGGTGCCACCAGGCTTGGGCTTCGTCGACAATGCCCCTGCGGATCTGTTCTTCCTACGGTTCGACGACATCTTCAATATGTTCCACCTATACCAGCTGCACTATACCATGGTCTGTCTGTTTTCTCTCAGCCTGGCCATGCAGATCATTAGAGAGAACACACCGGGCATCGCTATAGTGGACCCCTACTACATGCGTGATGGCTGCTTGGGTTCCCCCGCCGAACAACGTATCGTGGCCTCGTACCTAAAAAGAATCCGTGTGGCGAACAAGACAAAGGAATACATTCTCGTGCCTTACTTTCCCGAGTAAGTCGTTATTCACTCGCCACCGTCGATTGGCTTTATTAGATCATCATCATTCTTTTTCCAACACATTCCGTTTGAATTTCTTGCACAAAGATGAACACTGCACGCTCATCACCTTATCGCCGAAGCATTCCCACGCCACGTATTTCGACTCTGGGAGTCTAGAAAAGAAGAAAAACTACGACAAGATCAAGGAAGTTCTGGATGATGCTCTCACTGGCTTTGCCTCAACGGAAGGCACCACCTTCGTGCGTACGAAGGTCAAGTTCGGCAGGCACGTCTTCAACCATGTAACGGAGTTCCCCTGCGTGAAGCAGCCGGAAAACAGTAAGAAGGAAGCCTACTACGCACTCCATCACATGAGGGCGTTCCTACTTGACCAGCAGAATTCTACGCTGCCAGATCATTTCAACCAGTGGGCCGAAGCAAAGGCTAAGATCAATGATTCGGATATTACACAAGAGATGTATCACATCCAGCAGCAGTTTGGGGCAATCATCTTTCGTGATGTCATGACTTCAAGGGGGATCTTCTACGGAGGAAATATCCCGAATAACCGTGACATAGAAGATCGCCTAGAGATGCAGGGTGACTATAGGAAGTTCATGACGAGACAAGGCATCCTCCCGTTCCCTAAGCCGAGCCAGAAGGCTTGATGTTGGCCTAGTTGTAGTTACAAACTATAGATGACCTTTGTGTGTGTGTGGACAAGTGTACTTATCTTATTAGGTTTATGAATCATCGCTTACTTATTTTGCTTATTATTATTATATATCAATCAATGCTTGGTTTTTTTGCTTACTCTTTGGTCCTTTGCTCACTTTGGTCCTTTTTTTCCTTACTCTTTTTTCGAGAATAATGCCGATGATTGAAATGTCATGGCACACTATATATGTGAATGTGCTACGATGGGATTGTGAGCCTTGTGATATGCACAAGTCCAGGTCTTGTGCATCCTACTTGGCTCACTGTTCCATCGTAGCATATTCCTGTGTCCAACGACCTATGTATATATATGAGGCATTCTTTTCGAGTTATTTTTGTCTTTTTCGAGAATAATGCCGGTGATTGAAATGTCGTGGCACACTATATATGTGAATGTGCTATGATGGAATTGTGAGCCTTGTGATATGTACAAGTCCAGGTCTTATGCATCCTACTTGGCTCACCGTTCCATCATAGCATATTCCTGTGTACAATGACCTATGTATATATATGAGGCATTCTTTTCGAGTTATTTTTGTCTTTTTCGAGAATATGCTGATGATTGAAATGTCGTGGCACAATATATATGTGAATGTGCTATGACGGGATAGTTAGCCTTGTGATATGCACAAGTCCAAGAATTGTGCATCCTACTTGGCTAACCGTTCCATCATAGCATATTCCTGTGTCCAACGACCTAGCTAGTTATATATGAGGCATTCTTTTCGAGCTACTTTGGTCTTTTTCGAGAATAATGCTGATGATTGAAATGTCGTGGCACACTATATATGTGAATGTGCTACGATGGGACTATACGCCTTGTGCTATGCACAAGTCCAGGTGTTATGCATCCTACTTGCGTACGGTTCCATCGTAGCATATTCCTGTGTCCAACGACCTATGTATATATATGAGGCATGCTTTTTGAGTTACTTTGGTCTTTTTCGAGAATAATGCCGATGATTGAAATGTCGTGGCACACTATATGTGAATGTGATGCGATGGGATTGTTCGCCTTGTGCTATGCACAGGTCCAGGTGTTGTGCATCCTACTTGGCGAACAGTTCCATCGTAGCATATTCCTGTGTCGAACAACCTAGTTATATATGAGGCATGCTTTTTGAGTTTGGTCTTTTTGATTTAGGAGTACTTTCTATAAGTGTATCTTCATATGCGACTTTAATTATATATGTTTTTTTTCAATCACCGGTTAATTATTATTGTCAACTTATAGATGACGTGGTACGTCGTGTACAAGGGACGGGTTCCCGGAGTCTACGATGATTGGGAAGACTGCCGGAGACAGGTGCACCATTTCAGCGGCAATAACTACAAAGGGTACAACACTATGGCGGAGGCGGAAGCTAGATACACGCGCTATCTAGCGGGAGTTAGGACAAGGAACCGGATGAAGACCTACACCTTCGTCGCAGCGGTGATCATGCTTATCTTCTTTGGTTGTTTATCCGACGTTTGTGTCTAGCTAGTTTAGATGTCTAGGAGAGCTTCCGAGCTCTAACTTGTTTGATCGACACATGTATTCGCATGTCACCAACTACTACTTTGTAACTTGATCGAAACAATGTAACTTATACTATGTATTCATGTATGAGACTTATCTATATGTATTTGTTTCAATCTTGTTTTTCATATTGTGTATTTATATATATAATTGTATATCTTGTATCTGTGCGTGTATATCTGCTGTAATATTGTATATAATCTGTATTGTATATAATCTGGCTCGGAAATTAAAAAAAAACAAAAAACACATCTGTGGCGCACATGGTCTACCTTCTGTGGTGCACTACACCTAAAGCGCACTATAGAAGCTTAGTGGCGCACTAGGTAGTGCGTCACAGAAGATCCTAGGGGTAGCGCACCTGCCCAAATATCTGTGGCGCAATAGCAGGTGCGCTACGCCTGTCTCTACACAACCGTGGCGCACTAGGCAGTGCGCCACGGCTGAGAGATAGCCGTAGCGTAAGGCACGTGGCGCACTACAAGTGCGCCACAGATGATGTTTTCAGGTGCGCCACTCAAGGCCGTTTTCCTAGTAGTGAGTAGTACCACCTTGGACTACGGGTCCATGTTGTATCTAGATGGATGTATCTCCTCCTTGTGCTTTCATGTCTAGATCTTGTAAGCTCCGTTCATGATCAAGATCTCATTTATTTGTAATCATGCATGTTGTGTTTGTGGGGACCCGATGGATATTGAGATTACTATGTAAGATTGATTAATGGTTTGGTCTATTTGATTCTATCATGTTTATGTTGTTTGTGATCTTGCATGCTCTCCATTGTTAGTAGCTATCTTGGCCAAGTAGTTGACAGTGACTCCAAGAGGGGGTATTTATGCTTGATAGTGGGTTCATGCCTCTACTTAATCAAGGGAAGTGACAGAAATCTCTACAATTGTAGATGTGATGTTGCCACTAGGGAGAAAACAACGGTCTCTTGTTCATGGAACAAGTGGATTGTTTACCTTACACACTTTTCTTAAAGCAGTTGTCTGTTGCTTACAACTTAATACTAGAGGGGGTTTGGATGATAACCTAAAGGTGGACTTCTAGTCATAGATGCAGTTGGATGGCGGTCTATGTATATTTTTGTATTGCACAATCGAATCTCGTAGGATCTTTATGTCTAGTATTGCATTGTTATGCCTTGCTCAGTCCTGTCAATTGCCCTATTGTAATTTGTTTACCCTGCATGCTATGTTTGTTTAGCTAAGGAGAACACCTCTAGTGAACTATGGACCCCGGTCCAATATTTACCATTGATACATCTTCCATTGTTACTGTTTACTTGTTGCAAACCACTTTTCACCTTCCACACCATACAGTTAATCCTTTGTTACAGCAACCGGTGAGATTGACAACCTCACTGTTAGTTGGGGCAAAGTCTTGAGTTTGTGTTGTGCAGGTTTCCATGTTGCTTGCAACACCTTTGAGACGTTTCCTTCCTCCTACTGGTTCGATAACCTCGGTTTCTTACTGAGGGAGAACTTACTGCTGTCCTACATCACACCTTCCTCTTGGGGTTTCCCAACGAAGGGCTCCACGTTAACGCAGCGCCATCATCCCACATCTGGCTTCACCATTTTGCCTATATATTATCCTCGAAACCCTAAGACGAGGGAGAGCGACCACAGAAAGATTCCGCCGCCTCTGCGGGGCGGAAACTACGGAGAGATAAAGTGCTCTCCGGCAGGTAGATTTCTGCCGGGGAAATTCCTTCCCGGAGAGGGGAGATCATCGCCATCAACACCGTCATCAAGCTAGACTTCATCGGGATCATCATCATCATCATCATCCCCACCACCATCTCCACCAGCACCATCATCACCACTCCATCCCACTGTAAGAATTCGGTTAAATCTTGCATAGTTCTTAGGGGAAACTTTCCCGGTGTTGATTTCTTTTTGTAGTTGATGCTATTGAGTTGAACCATTGAATTATTGTCTATGTTCAGATTTTTATTCATCATTATATCATCTCTGATCTTGATCCGTATGATGTCTCGTGAGTAGTTCGTTTAGTTCTTGAGGACATGGGAGAAGTCATGTTGTTAGTAGTGGAATTGTGTTGAAGTAATATTCAATGGTTTGATATTTAAGTTGTGGTGATATTCTTCTAGTGGTGTCATGTGAACGTCGACTACATGATACTTCACCATTTATGGGCCTAGGGGAATGCATTGTGTATTTGGCTACTAATTGTGGGGTTGCCGGAGTGTCAGAAACCTGAACCCCCTTTAGGAAACCTTTGCACAAGGGAGTGTAGGATCTCAGAGTTTAATGTTGTGGTTAGGTTTTATCTTAATTACTTTCTTGTAGTTGCGGATGCTTGCAAGAGGTATAATCACAAGTATGTATTAGTCCAAGTAAGGTCAGTACATTAGCATAGGTTCACCCACACAACACTTATCCAACCAAAGAAGATTAATCAACTATATGAAGCGAAAGCACTTGACATTATTCCCAAGTGTCCTCAAGAACGTTTGGTCCTCATAAGTAATACAACCGGCTTGTCCTTTGCTGAACAAAGGACTGGGCCACTCGCTGCAATTAATATTGT
Source organism: Avena sativa (assembly GCA_916181665.1). Taxonomy (NCBI): domain Eukaryota; kingdom Viridiplantae; phylum Streptophyta; class Magnoliopsida; order Poales; family Poaceae; genus Avena; species Avena sativa. The sequence goes on from OV702297.1 coordinate 79,190,951, forward strand.
TGTCTTTATTTACTTGCACTTTATTTCTTTGCATTATCAAAAAACCCTAAAAATCCGTTTGCTAAGTATTTATAGAGAATTCCTGATCCAAACCACTAGTCAACACCTTATGCTCCTCGTTGGGATCGACACTCCTATTTATCGAAAGTACTATGATACACCCCCTATACTTGTGGGTCATTGATGGTGCTGGTGAGCACTTCGTTGGGAACCCCAAGAGGAAGGTGTGAAGCAGCACAATAGCAGTTTTCCCTCAGTAAGAAACCAAGGTTATCGAACCAGTAGGAGGAAGGAAACGTCACACAGGTGTTGCAAGAAACGCGGAGACCTGCACAACATAAACTCAAGACTTTGCCCCAACTAGACAGTGAGGTTGTAAAGCTCACCGGTTTGCTGTAACAAAGGATTAAACGTACGGTGTGGAAGGTAATGGTGGTTTGCAGCAAGTAAACAAGTAACAATGTAAGATGTATCAATGGTAAAGATTGGACCGGGGTCCATAGTTCACTAGAGGTGCTCTCCTTAGATAAACAACATGGCATGAAGGGTAAACAAATTACAGCAGGGCAATTAACAGGAACTGAGCAAGGCATAACAATTCAATACTAGTCCACATGTTCCATGAACAGGAGACCCTTGTTTTCTCCCTAGTGCCAACAACACATTTACAACCGAAGAGATTTCTGTCGCTTCCCTTGGAAACTAGAGGTATGAACCCACTATCGAGCATAAATACCCCCTCTTGGAGTCACTAGCAACTACTTGGCCAAGATAGCTACTAACAACGGAGAGCATGCAAGATCACAAACAACACAGACATGATAGAATCATAAAGACAAAACCATTAATCAAACCAACATAATAATCTAAATATCCATCGGATCCCCGCAAACACAACATGCCTGATTACAAATAGATTATATCTTGATCATGAACGGAGCTCACAAGATCTATACATGAAAGCACAAGGAGGAGATACAACCTTCTAGCTACTACATGGACCCATAGTCCAAGGTGGAACTACCCACGCATCATACCGGAGAGAAGGCCTCCGGGATGATCTCCCCTTTGGCAGGGTGCCGGGAAGAACTTTAGATCCCCCCGATCTAGGGACGACGGTGGCAAAGGCTACAGAAGGTTTCATGGAATACTGATCGGGTACTTAGGGTTTCTGCATCGGGAGCTTCTTATAGGCGAAGAGGCGAGGCCGGGAGGAGACCAGGGGGCCACACCCTGCCTAGGCGTGGGCCCACCCCTAGCCGCGCCTAGGGGGGTTTGGCTTGGCTCGCATCTCCGTCTCGTCTTCTGGATTCTTGTCCCCCACGAAAAGTTATTGACTTTGGGTTTTGTCTCGTCCAATTCCGAGAATATTGATTTTGCCTTTCTGGAACCAAAAACAGAAGAAAACAGGCAACTGGCACTATGGCAACTTGTTAATAGGTTAGTTCCAGAAAAGATATAAAAACACCTCAAAGTCTGGACAAAGCAAAGCAAAGTAGATACTAAACAAGCATGGAGCATCAAAAATTATAGATAGGTTTCCGACGTATCAGTCATCAAGACTATTTTCTGGCGCCGTTGCCGGGGAGTAAAGCGCTATTGAAGAGTGGAACTGGTAAAGGAAAATTCTACTGTGAGTATTGTTTTTATTTCTGTTTGTTAATTTGTTTCTAATGACCCTCAAGTATAGGAGATCGCAACAGTCTTCGCGGGTAGTATTACCCAATTTATTGATTCGACACAAGGGGAGCCAAAGAATACTTGCAAGCCTTAACAACTGAGTTGTCAATTCAGCTGTACCTAGAAATAGTTATTGCTCATAGAAGATTATCAGTAGCAACATTTTGTAGCAGCAACAGCAAAGCAACAACAACAGTGAAACATGAGCAATAGTAACAGTAACAGTAAACAGTAGGATTCGAGTGTGGTAGGCATAGGGATGGATGGACGGGCGTTGCATGGACGAGTCTAAACATGTAACTTCAAGATCTAGGGCAGTGCAGATAAATAAGAACAAGCATCCAAGTACTAGACAATCCTAGGCATGTGCTCCATATATAGGCATACGTGCTCGCAATGAGAACTTGCACAACATCTTCTGTCTAGCCAGCCCGTGGCACCGGCGCCTCTAGGGAACTACTGGAAATTAAGGTACTCCTTTTAATAGAGAACCGGAGCAAAGCATTACCACTCCGTGAACACACATGATCCTCACACCACAGCCATCTCCTCCGATTGTCCCATTTTTTGTCACTTCGGGGCCTTTAGATCCGGACAATGATATGTGTACACTACTTGTAGATAAGATCACAAAAAATACTATCATAATGATTCAATAATAAGTTCAGATCTGAAATCATGGCACTCGGGCCCTAGTGACAAGAATTAAGCACAACAAGTTGCAACAAAGTCAAATAGCACTAATAGAGATACAAGGCACTATGCCCTAACAATCTTATTCGATTACATGATAGAACTCATCCAATTCCTACCATCCCCATAGCCTACATCGGGGATTACTCACTCATGGATGAGGGAAACATTAATGGTTGATGGAGAGGCGTTGGTGATGACGATGGCGACGATCCTCCCCAAATTCCCCATCCCGACAGGATGCCAAAACGGAGAGGGAGGCCAAGGGGGTGCCTCGGTGGTGGCGGTGCAACAGAACTCTTTCTGGAAAAACATCGAACCCCCCTCGGTTTTTAGGTCAAGAGGCAACTTATAAGCGCAGAGGGAGGCCAAGGGGGTGCCTCGGGTGGCGGCACCCCCCTAGGCGCGGCCAGGCCTGGCCCGCGCCTGGCAGGGGTGTGAGCCCCCCAGGCCTCCACTCCGTCTCGTACTCTGGCTCCGTGGATCTTCTGGTGAAATAGGATTTTTGGCATATTTTCCTGGATTTTTCCTGATAGTTGATTTTCTATACAAAAACTAGACACCAAGGTAATTCTGCTGAAAACAGCGTCAGTCCGTGTTAGTTGTATCCAAATCACACAAGTTTAGAGGTGAAACAATAGCAAAAGTGTTTGGGAAAGTAGATACATTTTGGACGTATCAACTCCCCCAAGCTTAGCTTATTGCTTGTCCTCAAGAAATTCAGTTGAAAACTGAGTGCGATAAAAGAACTTGCATGAACACATTTGCTTCATATGATGTAAATATTCTCAGCACAGGAGTAGATGCTTAAACCATTCATGATAAGAAGTATGCAACTAAGTCTACTCAATAGTCATTGCAAGCTATGAAGAGAAAACAACTCAATAATAATAAGTAGCATGAAACATAAACATAAGCAACATTGCAATGCTCATAATAAGGTATGATAGAGTGGTATCTCGCTTGCCTTTGTTTGTAGAGCACAATATAAATGCCAAGGCACCTCTAAAGTTCGAGTGAAGACTAGAAGTAAAGATATCATAGATACAAGCATCAAAGTCATGACATAATTAACCAAGTTTTGGAACAAACACAAGTATGACAATTATGCTCTCAATAAGGTGCTCAAAGAATAAGTGGTGACTCAACAAACAAGTGAAAAGGTTTTAAAAAGTTTGAAAGGCTTCCAAATGCTGAAAGTAAGGTACTCATTAGATTTGAGCTCTCATTGCCCCTATCATAGGCATCTTTATGTGGTTAAGGTGAAAGTTAGGTCCAATCTGAGTTATATGCTTGACAGACCATAAACTGGAAATTCCAAGCCCCTTGAGTACGAGGGCCGCTCCGCATTCTACTCAACTTTGGTTACCTATAAGTTCTTGTCATTGTAAATACATGCATATCATAGAGAACCGCCAACGGGGTACCCCTTGCACATGATACAGGAGCTATCCCGTGATCAAAATTACAAGGCAAGCAGACAATGAGCATCTCAGCGATCTTTTTATATACTATGTGCATAGCTTTTTATTTGAGGATGCTTCATAAATACTCATTATGGTGATGCTGCAAGTTTCCACCATGATTAGGCATGGCTTAGGTTAGCGGCCCATGCGTTTCTCTAACACAATGTATAAACTCCATGAACTCACAAGCTCCCCTTTTATTTCACACCGACGACATCTGCAAACAAAAGAGCAAGATATCAACTAGATATGTATCCAAAAGTGTTGAAAGTGTTTCCCGTGACAGCATGGTTCTGCTGACTCCCAACATATAATTTGCAAGCATATAACTTTTATTGACAAGTCACAATGGTTCAGGATTATTAAGTGCAAGGAATAAAGTGTGTCATCAAGTTCGTGAGAGCTTTATTAACTAACTTTCCCAAAACAGACAAACATTTTATTTAGAAGAAAACAAGGCATATAGAATATGCACTAAAGTAGCAAATGATGCTACTAGGTAGGTATGGTGGACACTGTTGGCAATATTGGTTTTGGGGAGTTGGAAGGACATGTAGAGGTCATACTCAGTGAAAGTGAAGGCTAGCAATAGAGAGGGAGCGACAAATGAGAGAGCAATAATTGTCATAATCATGCTTGCAACAAACAAGACTAACTATGGGATGAAAGTGATACTAGAACTCTGAGGCAAAATAAATTGTCGAGGCTTACTGACTATTGTTTAGTCATATGCATGCATGAGCATGTGCCAAGTCAATTCACATGAAACATTCAGAGGATGATACCATAATATCATACCAAATTATGAATAAAACAATGCAATCAAACAATCACATGACATGCTACAAACTATTAGCAAGCTGGAGTTAATCATAAGAAAGCAAGAACTACTAAGCATCCATAATAACATACACCCTACATGAAAAGACTAATAATGCTCACAATGATGACTATATGTACAAAAATGAAAACAAATAGAGTTCGTTACCAGCCTCTTACCACACCTCTAGTTGTCTTAATCTTCATTATTGCCCTTCACTTATGTGGCTTGAATAATAACATGAGACCAAACTCCACTAAGGACGGCTGAACCCTGCAAACTCACAAAACCAAAGAAGAAGAACAAATATTTTTGGTGTTTTCGATTTTTAAAGAAAGCAAACAAAACAAAGAAAAAACAAACCAAAAGAAACAAACAAATAAAAATCTTTTTGGATTTTTATTTTAAGGCAGACCAAAACCAAAAAGCAAAGAAAAAAACCAAGAGAAACAACGGAAATATTTTTGGTATTTTTGAGTTTTTGAGAAAACAGCAACAAGAACCAAAAATAAAGCGAAACAATGGATATACAAAGAACCGACGAAACATGATATATAGATGAGTGTGATGTTGGTATACCTCCCCCCAAGCTTAGGCTTTTGGCCTAAGTGGGCCTCAATCCCATGGTGCCCAAGAACGTGTACCTCCATAGTACGTCGAGGAGGATCCCTCATCCTGGTATGAGCTCGAGGACTCCCCTGTGTAGGGGTCGTATGAGGGTACTTCCCCCTGATAGTGTCCATGGAAGCCAAGAACGTGCTTGTCATCCATCTCCTCCTTGGAGCGTGACAAAGGTCCCTAAGAAATACTGAACAAAGTGGTTTGGGTAGAGGGATCTCTCTCTCTTCCCCATCAATAAACAACATTCTATAAACCAAACTATCAAGGGTAGAGCTAGTAGTGACAAAGTGATGCGCCTTCATGGCGGCAAGATCAAGCCTCTGAGGAGCCAAAATTGTATCATTTGGATCAACAGCAAGGTCTAAGACATCAACAACACGTGCACCAATAATTCCCCCATAATGGGTCCCTTAGAAGCTAAGCGACGAGCAATGAGAGAACCAAGATTGTACTATAACATCCCAAAAATACTAAACTTGGATCATCAAACTCTAATCATCAAAATTAGGGTTAACGATGACCTGACCTATCCCGAAGTACCCATCCGTATTTTGGAAGAAGCCTTCAGAACTACCCGAACCCGAAGCATCAAGTTTCTCAAGATTCAGTGGAGCAACCACACAGAAGAGGAAGCTACCTGGGAGCGCGAAGATCACATCAGGACGGAGTTTCCCGATCTCTTCAAATCCTAGGTAATCTTTTTCGTCCTTTTTCAAATCTCGGGACGAGATTTTGTTTAAGGGGGGAAGGTTTGTAACATCCCAAAAATACTAAACTTGGATCATCAAACTCTAATCATCAAAATTAGGGTTAACAAAAACTTTTCTAAATAAAATTATGGAAGCATGCATGTGAGTATGCATTTCATTTTGAATTCTTTTGAACCACCTTGTTTGTGTGTTCCATTGCTTGTAAATGGATGCTTAGGTGAAATAAACATCATCTAAACATTTCCCACACTTTCCCAAAGACAAGTAAATCAAAACAAATAAATAAGGGAATGGTCATTTTGACCAATTTAACTCCCATGCCTACTTTGGCTGTCTCAAACTTTCAGAACCTAACAGAAACTTTTCTGGATCTTTGCACCCCTTGATTGTACTCATAACAAAGTATCAAGGCCTACTTTGTGATCATCCAGAAACTTTCAAATGCATAGTTTAAATGACAATTCAAAATTGAATCTTTATCATATGGGAAGATCCCACTTCTTCAAAAACCACTCAAACAAGCTCAACTTTCAAAACCCAAGCATCTACAGACTCACCAGCACCAACCTAGCACACCCACCGAAAATCTTTTCAAAATTCAAAACTTGAGTTCTTGCGGCCATTTCATCAAACACTTGGAAGACACAAATCAAACAAAATCCAAACACTATTGGGAGCAGTGATTGAAGCCTAACTTGTTCCCTCTCTGGTTATAACTAGGTTTTAGTAGATCATCTAGTTCAATTGCACACCCTTAGATCACTGTAAGCTTGGCATTGCCATCAATGGTGAGCAGGCCGAATGCACCCTTGTCACCCCCATGTCGACAGCAAGCTAGAGGAGAAACAAGCCTAGCAAGCATGTCTGGGAGCAATCCAACACCCCACCGCCACTCCCTGTCCAGCGCTCGAACGTTGCCAGCCACTAGACCACACGCACGAACCATGCCAATCTCGCCAGCAACCATGCCGAGAGCAAGTCCCGTGCACCACGCTCGACCGACGCCCACAGACCACGCGCAGCCCTCGCCACGTGCATACGTGATCACCACCGTCCCAGCAACCTCGCAGACACGCTCGTTCGCCGCCGCGCGGACCACGCGTGCTGTGCGCCATTAAATTCTCCGTCGAGCACGCGCAGAAACCATTGCATTCCGACCAAGCCGCACCATCCCACGTCTCGCCACCGTGTCGTTGAGCATCGCCAGGGAGCACCGCACCGCCCCTACCGTCGCCCATGCCGATAGCCGTCTGTACCATCGACCATGACGAGCTCACCGTGCACCTCGCCGGTCCCCTCTCGCCACAATAAATAGAGGCCACCCCCAGCCGAATTGAGCACACCATCTCACTCCCTTCTCCTCACTGATCATTCCACCCCGTTCCCGGAGCAAGGCGAGCAGCGCAGCGCCGGAATTACACCGGAGCACGCCGCTGCTCGAGAAGAAGGGAGCCAGCGATTGGAGCCGCCCTAGGAGAAGCTGTCGGTACCAGGAGGTTTGCCGTCGTCAACTTCGTCGTTCGCCCGCCTTGCCGACCCTCGCCTGAACCTCGGTGAGCCCCCAACGACCCCCACTGGCCGCGCAAGGTTTTTGTCTCACCGGCGTTGCCCAACGTCGATGATGACCCTCGGCCGTTGGATTAGAACCAGATCGAACGCACCACATCGCCCCATACCTCTTCGCACCCCCTGTCTCACTGACGCGTGCGGACAGCCACTTACGCAACTCGCGGAAGCTCTATGCTTAGTAGGCCGGCCCGTTAACCTCTCCCACGCAGCCCAGTTATTTGAATTAAACCTTTTTCATTTTATTTCAAACACACTTCTGTACCCATTTTCAAAAATCAACCCAGATTGATTCAGTGCACCAAATTGGATGAAACTAATTTTGTTAGAAAGGTCTTGAAATGCTGAATCCAAGCCCGTTGGATGCAAGTCATTTGGATCTGTAGATCACCCTTGGTAAAAATAACAAGGCAGAAGCTTTTCTGAAGTCAAACATTTTTCAAATTAAAACCATAATAGCTTTTGAGTTGATTCCAACTCTCAAAAATCACATTTAACCATACCTTTCAGAATATATAAAAATATATAGGTTTACTAACAGAAATATTGACCAAGTAATAAAAGAATGCCACATAGGCATTTCTAGCCACTTTAATTAATTAAAATAAAAGGGTAAAACCTTATTAAATTGTGACACCACTTTAAATCACATTCCCATGGACTAAAATATGTGGTGATGACATGTGTCAACATGATCCCATGTTTCGTTTGGAGAATGTTAAATTGTAAGTAGTTTTTCAATGAGTAGAAATTACTTTTCTAAAAATAAAAAGGAATTAAACCAAGCTTTAATCTTGTAATGTTAGTGATGATGCTAGATCATCTATAGGACACTTTTATGTGATGATTGCAAGTAGTTAAGTATTGTTTGGTGATTGTGTACATCGTATTTATTTATAGACGCTAGTACCGACCAAGGATACGAGGAGGAAGGAGGATACTACGAAGAGGAAGCCGAGGAGAACTTCAACCACTGCTCTGCACAAGGCAAGCCTAATACAACTAGTGAATGTGCAAGCTAACCCTTGCAAGATATTCTACTGGTGCAAACAAACCCTTACTTGTTACCATGCCAATCCTATGCCTTAAGCATATGTGATGATATCCACTTGTTACCCCCTCCTAGTTTTATTTGCAAGGTTTCTATTTTATTTCCTTATCAAAGATACTTCCTTAGAGAGTACTCAAGTGACTTGTAGATTATATAAAGATATAGTTGAAGGTTGCATAAAGAGCATAAAATTTGGCCTAAGCTAGAAAATCTTGATGTCATCCTAAGGCATGCGATTGAACTTAGTTGAAACTCCACTAGTTTACCACCCCTCATTAGTATCTATCCCCACTTATAGATGCTAGTGCTAAGCATAAAACTTGATCAACTTTAGATGGGAATACTTGGTGAAAATGGTTATGAAAACCTTAGAATGATGGATCATTGTACTGAGATGTTTTGACATGTGTTTCCAAACACCGGATGATTATGGTGATGAAAATGTTGAGGCATGAGCCTTAGCCCTTTATAAAACTGATGGTTGTCTGGATGCGATACCATTCCAATTTTATCGTACAACCACAATACCTGAAGATTGGGTAGGGCTTGACTGGAAACTTATATACCTTAGTATTAGTTCCCTCATGGCCAAGGTATGAGCTGAGGCTACCTTGTGAAGATTGTCCACCTGTGCAGTACCCAAGATGACAGTTGGTCATGGTTGGGAGGTCAAACTCATAGGAGAGGTGCTTATACTAGGGCGTGTAATTGAAAGGTTAGGATTGATTATCCGCATACTGAGTATGGTGAATTCAGGATTTGTTCCTGACGGATGTATCGAATGTTGTGGTGAAAGTGTACAATCTCTGCAGAGTGACAAACTATTCGAATAGCCGCGTCCGCGGTTATGGACAGCTAGAGTGGCCATACTGTTCCCCCGTCAGCTGTTTTCAAAATGACTTGTGAAATGAATTGAGGCTTTGACTTGACCACAACAGGGTTGTGCTACGAAATACAAGTTCCCACTTAGGTGTTGTAAACTTCAACTAGCTCTCTTGCTTCTGAACTTAGTAGGGACAAATCTAGCCTTTGCAAAACAACCCTAGAGCCTAGTGTCCTATTATCCAAAAACCATTTTTACTTGTTAGTATTAGTTTGCGAGTACTTAAAGAGTACTCATGGCTTTGTCCCTGGCTATTCCCGTGGCCAGACTATGAAGAGGAGTACCTGGAGGATGGACCCCAGGAAGGTTACGACAACTAAGATCATCTCCCATCATCAGCATTGCCTGTGACCCCGAAGATGGAGCTTCGCCTACGCTACCGTTATTATTACGTATTCCGCTGCTTGAAGTTGTATTAAGAACTGGATCATGAGATCCTTATTTGTGTAAGACCTTATGTATGGTTTGTAATGGATGATATACTGTGGTATCCAATTCTGTTATGTCTCGCAAAAATGGTAATCCTGGGATTGCGATGTATGGCATAACAGGCATCTGGGACTAAAAATCCGGGTGTTGACAAGTTGGTATCTGTCGTGGGAATGGTCACGGCAGATGCTGCAATCGGCAGCGAGTAGTAGAACGAGGGGCAAGGGCGGCCAGCCATCTGCGGTGCGAGATGAGGGCGGAGACACAAGGTTTTACCCAGGTTCGGCCCCCCTGAGGGTAAAGACCTACTCTTGCTAGATTGTATTATGAAGTAGGTACAATGGGCGAGCTCGGCGGCTAGGCGGCGAGTCGCTTGGGTGTATGATGGAACGTATCTCTACACGCCCTGTAGGGAGGTTTATATAGGCTTACCTCCCCTAGGGTTTACATATCTCAACCGAATCAGTTAAGGCTTCGGTACTTGTTTAACCTAATCTGACTGGGCCTATCTACTCGCCTGGGCCTTCAGCTTTCAGTCGCTTGGATCCACACCGGGCCTTGATCCAGTCGCTGTCTTGCAGGCCCACTCGCCAGTTCCTGGGCCAGTCGGAAAATGTCCTGCTGGGTATACCCCGGTAGGCACATCCCTATCAGTAATCCCCGAGGCCGTCGTCGATTGGGCGTAGGTGGCTGCTGGCAGTCGGAGTATACGGCTTCAAAGCAGACATCCAGTCGAATCGTCGGCGGGCTCCTGTATAAAGGAGGAAACTAGTCATTCTGATCGCAGCTTTTGGCGAGTCGAGTCGGCGAAATACTCAGTCACTGTCGAAGTGATTGGGTCGGCGAGCCGAGTGGCTGAAGTTGGACCGTTAACCATGGTCAAACTAGCCGTTGGGGTAATCCAACGGTAACCTTTGGTGTAATCACCGCGTAGTAACGGCTCCCTGATTTGGCGGGTAACAACTGCTATATAAGGGGAATGGAAGGCAATCGGAGAACCATCTCCTCGTCATTTCCTCCGAATGTGCACGCCTTCACCTTCCTCCGCATCGCGATCCAGCCGACCCGAAACCTTCCAATTTCCACGAAACCTTCCTCCAATGGCCCCCTCCACCGAGCCTTGGGGCAGATCTAAGTGTACGAGGGCACAGCTGGCGTCCTTCGAGGAGGCCGGGACCCTGCGCGCCGGAGAGGTGACCCCGAACCCGCGCGTGGGGGAGTTCATCTGCTTCACCAGCCACCTGGAACGGGGGTTGGGATTCCCTACGTCCCTGTTCTTCTGGCGCTTCTGCGCCTACTATGGGATCCAACCGTCGGACCTGGGTCCGCACAGCATCGAGCAGCTCGCCATCTTTGTGGCGTTCTGCGAGTGCTACCTGGCCTGCCGGCCCTACTTCCCTCTGTGGCAGGATCTGTTCCACGGACAGATCAGTCGCGAGGAAGCGGGTGGCCCAATGCTCGCCGCGGGCAGCCTGACATTCCAGCTCAAGTCGAAGGCCTCCTTCTTCGATTTGATGCTACCCGCCAAGGCGGCGAGCCAATGGAAGAATTCTTGGTTCTACGTCACCGAGGCGACTCCGGAGGGCGAGGTGGCGATCCCGCGATACTCTGCTGATCGACCCGAACCGCGCCGACTCCGAGTCGGCAAGCTTCCCACCGACCAGCGGATGGTCGTGGACGAAATGCTTCAGACCATCTGCGGTCTGAAGAAGAAGGGCCTCCAGACGATCAATCTATACAACTGCTGGCTCGGGCGGCGGCTCGTCCCTCTGGCGCAACGGGACCACTATATGTACTAGTATACGGGCCGGGAGGACTCGACGAAGTCCTGCCCCGCCGAGTGGAAACTTGAGGACTACACCTCAGCGCTGAAGAAGATTACCCAGGCGGTGTACCTGGACGCAAAGGCCGGGGTCGCCCCCTACAACGCGAAACATCCAGCCCCAACGGTAAGTCTCTTTGCATCATTCGTGGTCGCAGTTTGTGCAGTCGCGGTCATTCGAAACTCATCTTGTGTTCATTACAGCTATTCCAAGTGGTGGAAGGATGGCTCCCACCCTCAGATGACGAGAACTCGAGCTCGTCCGTCCAGGACATGGGCGAGTCACCTCCCGCCAAGGGCGACGCCGAGAGCGACGAGAGCCAAAGCGACGACGAGTCCGAGGAGGAGGTCGCTCCGCTGGTCCGCAAGAACCGCGGGCAGCGTCAGCGTGAGCTTGAGGCGAGTAGAAGCCTCGAGCGTCATGATGATGAGGACGAACTTCCGGAGACCACCTCGCGCCGCCAGGCTACTCCGTCGAAGAAGAAGAAGAAGGAGAAGGAGGCGAAGGCCCCTCCGAAGAAGATGAAACCGTTGAGGCCGGCCTCGCCACCGCATTCGGCGAGCAGCTCTGATGCCCCCAGCCCGGCCAAGGACGAGGCGCCGCCGACGACAGTCGCGCTGGACACGGCCACTATCGAGGTGCCACTCCGGCCGTGGCGGCTTCAGAGCGCAGGAAAGCTCCTGCTGAGGATGTCCCAGAAGCTCCTGTTGCGGCCTCGACGACAAAGAAGACGTCCGTGTCTTGGGCACGCGACGTCCTGGAGATGGGCCTCAGCCGCCGGCTGGGCCCCGAACTGGAGAAGCCGGCCGGCATCCGCATGGGGCTGCGCTTCATTCCAGTCGCCAAGTGAGTTCGCTGATCTACTTTTGTCTTTCATAGTAACTTGAATTATCTTGCTCACATGATCGGTTTACAAGACCGGAGCGAAGAAGATAGGCCACCCAACCGTGGCTAAGGTGCCACCCGTCGACAGCGAGCAGGATCCTTCCCGTAAGAGGAAGGCAGATGAAGTCGTCGCCCCTGCGGATGGCGCCAAGAAGGCCAAGGGCGACGATGTCATCACGATCTCCGACGACACGGCGGTCGTGCCGAGTGAACCCGCAACGGAGGCGGCCGTACCTACGAGGGAGGGTGCTCCCTCGCCTGGGGCGTCCGAGCCGGCCTCCTTCGGTGTTGGTACCTCTATCGCAACGTTCCCGCGCTTCATGACCAAGGCGGCTGCAGCGAGTGGGACCTCGCCCTCGAGCCGTGCACCTGGGGTCGTCGACGCAGAGGTCGAGCAGCGTCGTGGGCACACGCCGGCTCTCCTCGCATCCGTGGATGCGATGCAACTTCACGGCATGCTTGGCGTAGCCATCCAGGTATGTCCAGTCCCCGAGGATCAGGTCGGTGTGATGCAGCGATCTGATTCTTTAAGTGCCTTGTTGTTATTTTTCGCGCCCAGTCCCCGAGTGCGTACTCGCTGAATTTCAGCGGGTGGGGCACTTAGGATTTTTTTTTGACCGCCAGTCCCCGAGTGCGCACTCGCTGAATTTCAGCGGGTGGGCACTTGGGATTTTTTGATCGCCAGTCCCCGAGTGCGCACTCGCTGAATTGCAGCGGGTGGGCACTTAGGATTTTTTGATCGCCAGTCCCCGAGTGCGTACTCGCTGAATTTCAGCGGGTAGGCACTTAGTATTTCGGTTTGGTTAACTGTTTGAATTGTGTGAAGGGCCTGCAACGTGAGTTAGCTGACCGATTGGTAGCGAAACACCTCGCGGAGAAGGAACTGGCCGCTGTCCAAGAGGCGAATAAGGGGCTTCAGGCGGTTGCCGCGAAGGCGGAGGAGGCTCGCCAGGGACTTGTCCCGGCGGGTGAATTGGCAGTGGCTCAATCGGCGTTGAGCTCGGCTGAGAAGTGGATCGCCGATCTCGAGCACGAGCTGAGGGAGGCGAAGGACGAAGCGAGCTCGGCAGATGGGCGAGCCAAGGCCGCTGTTACGGCCGCCGCAGAGGAGCGTAAAGTGTCCGACGCCCTTGTTGCTGGGCTTCAGGACGACTATACTTCGCTTCAATGCTTCATCACGGATCTCTCCTGCCCCTTGATTGGTAGGTGTATCAGCCCCTGCATGTGCCTTTTTGCGATATCCGACGTACTCACTGTTATCTTCTATTCGCAGGTCGCATCCTTGATAGCGCAGACGAGGCAAGCTCGTTCGACGCGCGGCAATGTGTGGCTACGCTCGTCGACTCGGCGACGTTGTCGGCGACATGCATCCGAGCCTACCTCCAGGAGATATCGCCCACGGAAGTAATTCCAAGCGACCTTGTCGAGGTGTGGAAGTATTTGGAGAAGGCGCCCTCGGTTGTTGAGTTCATGACGCGATCGGCATTCCGGCGCGGACCGGCGACGGCGCTTAGCCTTGGGCTTGCTCACTTCCCGGAGGACTTCGACCTCGACGACGTGACGAGTGGCTACCTGTTGCCGACTGGCGCGGTGGAGCTCTCCGAGGTGCTCAAGTTGACGGACCGCGCCGTGATGTACTCTGAGCGTGTCTGGGCAATGGGCGATCTCCTTCCGTACCAGGAGACTATCGTCGCACCCAACGACCCCGAGCCGCAGCACCGGGACTTCAAGGTCGAGCAGCCCTTCCGTGCGGCGATGGCGGGTGAGCTGACGACATACCCGTCAAACCCGTACACGCCGTTCATCCGAAATCGCAAGGGTGCTGGCGAGTCATCGTCGAAGCCTGCGGAATAGGATAGTTTGCCCTGGGGCGTTAGTAGCAGATCTGCCGTTTGGGCATATTTTGTATTCTAAGATGATTTCAACATGCTATTAATGTGATATCGCGTTTGTTGTGTGACTTGTCTTGTGTATTCCGATTGAGGTTTGAACGAGTCCCCGAGCGCGTCCGCCCTTTTGTGGGGTTTACCTCGTGTGTGATGTGTTTGTGGTTTTTGAATGTTTGTTATTGTGGTCGACTCGCCCGGACTCGAAGGTCCAGTCGCAAGGCGACTCCCTTGAGCGCTCTGTACTTCGCCGTTTTCCCTTGCGCGAACGAGGTCGGGTGGCCGAGTCCCCGAGCGTGGTACTTGGTTGTTCTAGGCGCGACTCGAGGGTGGGTGAGGACTTGGCGCGTTAGTTTGAGCGCGTCACTCCTGCCTGGCCCGTTGGGTCAGTCGCGTGGCGAGTCCTGGGCATGCTCTCATACTTGGCGTTTTCCCGAGCCGGTCTCGATGAACTGGTCGTCAGTCCCCGAGCGTGGTACTTGGCCGTTCGAGTCGCTATGTCGAGGATGCGGAGGATCATGGTCGCTGTAAGAAGCGAAGGCAGTTGTCTTGGCTCGTAGAGCCAGTCGGGCTGGGCGACTCCAATGGGGCTCCGGGTAGGCATTTTTCGTGGACGATGCAAGACCTGAGGTGACCCAGTGCTCTTGCACCGCACTACTTAGCCGTGCCGATCGTTGTACCAGAGGTTGACTTCTGCGGTTAGCTTGACGCTTGTTATTACGAGTGCGAGTGGCACAAGATGCGGAGAGTAGGCGCAATTTGCGGTAACCGATTCTTTTTATTTCATAGCGACTGGGGGGGTACATATGTGGAGTTCTAGGAGTAGAACTTTCGTAGGAGGTTTACATTCCATGGTCGCTTGACGTCGAGCTTGCCGTCCCCGAGTACTCGCCCGATGGCGAATGGTCCCTCCAATGGAGGGGAGAGCTTGTGCATGCCCTTCTTGTCCTGGATGAGGCGCAGCACCAGGTCGCCTTCTTGGAAGGTGCGAGTTTTCACCCGCCGGCTGTGGTAGCGACGGAGTCCTTGTTGGTAGATGGCGGTGCACGAGCGAGCTAGGTCGCGTGCCTCGTCGAGTTGATCGACTCCATCCTGTCTTGCGAGTTCGTTCGCGGCCTCCGTGTAGTGGACGACCCTCGGCGAGTCGTGCTCAAGGTCGGTGGGCATGACTGCCTCGGCGCCGTACACCATGAAGAAGGGAGTGAACCCTGTCGACCTGTTGACTGAGGTGCGGATGCCCCAGATGACGGATGGTAGCTCCTTGACCCAGCACCCGGCGGTGCGCTCGAGTGGTACTTGGAGCCGCGGCTTCAGGCCGTGGAGGATGCTCTGGTTGGCCCGTTCGGCTTGGCCGCTGGACTCCGGGTGGGCGACTGACACCAGGTCGAGCCGGATGTGGTGTTCCTCGCAGAACTCGGCCATGGCGCCTTTGGCGAATTTAGTGCCGTTGTCCGTGATGATGCTGTTTGGGAACCCGTAGCGATATATGAGCTCGCGTAGGAACTTGGTGGCGGTCTTCCCGTCGCATTTCCGGACTGACTTGGCCTCCACCCACTTTGTGAATTTGTCGACCGCGACCAGGAGGTGGGTGTAGCCGGAGAGGGCCTTTTTGAAGGGGCCTACCATATCCATGCCCCACACGGCGAATGGCCAGGTGATGGGGATTGTCTTTAGCGCCGAGCTCGGCACGTGCGTTTGGTTGGCGTACTTCTGGCACCCGGCGCATCACTGGACAATGTCGACGGCATCGGCGTGTGCGGTTGGCCAGTAGAATCCATGTCGCATAGCCTTGGCGACTAGAGAGAGGGCGCCGGCGTGGTCGCCACAGTCCCCGGAGTGGATGTCATGGAGGATCTTGCGTCCTTCGGCCGGTTGGACGCAGCGCTGGAACACGCTGGTGACGCTGCGCTTGTGTAGCTCGCCGTCGATGATGGTGAAGGATTTGCATCGGCGTGCGATCATCCGGGCGTCCGTCTCGTCTGCCGGCAAGGTGCCGGCCTCCAGGTAGGCGATGTAGGGCTTGGTCCAGTCGTCTGGCTCGGTGACGAGTGCGACCAGGGCTGCCTCTGGTTGCAACGGGACTCCGATGTCGATCTCCCTCGGGGGAGAGACTGATGGCTTGGTAATCGTGTCTAGGAAGACACCGGCGGGTGGTGCGAGTCAAGCCGATCCGATGCGAGAGAGTGCGTCGGCCTCCTCGTTCTTCCGCCTGTCGATCCACTCGACGGAGTAGCCGGCGAAGTATCCGCCCAGCTTGTCCACTGCTTGGCGGTACGCCGCCATGGTGGGGGAGACGGCGTCGCAGGTGCCAGCGACTTGCCCAGCGACGAGGTCAGAATCTCCTTGGCAGCTCGCATGCCGTGGAGTAGTGCCTCGTACTCGGCCATGTTGTTGGTGCAGGGGGTGAAGTCGAGGCAGAGGACGTAGCGGATCTTGTCACCCTTCGGTGAGGTCAGCACGATCCCTGCTCCTGCGGCGTCCGCATTCTTGGAGCCGTCGAAGTGCAGGCTCCAGTAATGGAGGTATGGCAGCTTTTCTGGCTGCTGGGCCTCTTCCCAGTCGGCGATGAAGTCCGCTAGAGCCTGCGATTTGATCGCCTTTTGTGGCTCGTACTTGATATTGTGGACGCCGATTTCGACGGCCCACTTGGCGACTCGCCCAGTCGCTTCACGGTTGCGAATGATGTCCTGCAACGGTGCTGAGGAGACGACCGTGATCGGGTGCTCCTGGAAGTAATGCGGCAGGCGCCTCTGTGCTCTGAAGACCGCGTATACCAGTTTCTGGTACTGGGGGTATCGCTGGCGCGACTCGGTGAGGACCTCGCTGATGTAGTACACCGGTCGCTGTACTGGGCGCTCTTTCCTTCCTCCGGCCGCTCGACGACCATGACGGCGCTGACGACGTGCTCGGAAGCCGCTACGTAGACCGGCATGGGTTCTTTGTCGGCGGGGGCGGTGAGTAGCGGTGCGGCGAGTAGCACCTTCTTGAGGTCGCGGAGTGCGTCTTCTGCCTCCTTGTCCCACTGGAAGGTGGGGTTCTTGCGCATCAGACGGTATAGGGGCATCGCCTTTTCGCCCAGGCGGGGGATGAAGCGACTGAGAGCCGCTACTCGCCCGGCCAGCTTCTGGACGTCGCGGAGGCACTCGGGTTTGCCGAGTCGGGCGATCGTGTTGATCTTGGTGGGATTTGCCTCGATCCCTCGCTTGGAGACGACGTACCCCAGTAGTTGTCCTGCTGGTACACCGAAGGTGCATTTGCCTGCGTTAAGCTTTATCTTGTATTTTCGCAAGTTGGCGAATGTTTCCGCCAGGTCGGCGAGTAGATCACCCTGGCGAGCGGACGTTACGACCACGTCGTCGATATAGACGTGGATGTTGCGGCCAATTTGGCTCGTGAGGCACTCTTGCATGCACCGCTCGTAGGTCGCCCCGACGTTCTTGAGGCTGAAGGTCATGGCGGTGTAGCAGAAGGCTCCGAATGGCGTGATGAACGCCGTCTTCTCCTCGTCCTCGACAGCCATTTTGATCTGGTTATATCCAGAGTAGGCGTCGAGGAAGCATAGAGGTTCCGAGCCCGCGGTGGAGTCGATTATTTGGTCGATCCGCGGGAGGACGAACTGCTCCTTTTGGCAGGCACTGTTCAAGTTTTTGTAGTCGATACACATCCTCCAGGTCCCGTTCTTCTTCTCGACCAGGACTGGGTTTGCCAGCCACTTGGAGTACTTGATTGGCCGGATGAAGCCTGCAGCGAGTAGACGCTGCACCTCCTCGGCGATGGCTCGGCGGCGCTCTTCATTGAAGGGCCACAGCGACTGCTTGACGGGTCGCACTTTGGGGTCAGCGTTTAGTTTGTGCTCAGCGAGCTCCCTAGGGACACCAGGCATGTCGGAGGGCTTCCATGCAAACATATCCCTGTTCTCACGGAGGAACTCGATGAGCGCGCCTTCCTAGGCTGGGCTCATCCCTGTTCCGATCGTCACCGTCTGGCTGGAGTCGCCTGGGACCAGCTCGACAGTGCGAGTGTGCATCGTTGCCTCGAAGGCTGAGGTGTTTGCGCCCTCCGAGTTGGGCTTCTTGAGTATGGTGGGGTCGTCATTGTTCACCCTGCTCGCGTACTTGGCGAGCTCGTCAGCGTGGTTGGCCTCTGCCGCGATGACAGCATTGGCGAGTTCGGCTCCTTTGGCCTCGCACGCGGCGGCCATGTCGGGGTCGCCGTTGATGGTGATGACGCCGCACGGCCCAGTGAGCTTCATCGCGTTATACGCGTAGTGTGGCGCCGCCATGAACTTGGCGAACGCCTGGCGCCCCAGGACGCAGTGGTAGGGGCTGTCGAAGGGCACCAGCTCGAAGACGATCCGCTCGGTGCGGAAGTTTGCTGGCGTGCCGAAGGTGACTGGCAGAGTGACCTTGCCGATCGGGTACGCCTTCCGATCGGGGACGATGCCGTGGAACGTGGTGTGGGTTGTCTCGATCATCGACTGCGGGAGCCGCAGCCGCCTGAAGGTGTCCATGTATAGGATGTTGATGGAGCTGCCGCCGTCCATCAATTTCTTGGGGAGCCAGTAGTCGCCCACCTTTGGCTTGACCACCAAGGCGACTCGGCCTGGGTACACGATGCATGGCGAGTGGTCCTGGCGGCTCCAGGTGATGGGCTGCTCTGACCAGTTGAGGAACTGGGGAACGTCCACCTGGGCCACCGCGTTGACGGCGACGGCGCGGGTGATGACCTTGTTCTCGCGCTTCGTGTTGAAGCCGGTGAAGGTATGGAGCGAGCCGGCCACGTTGCCGAACTTTCCGCCGTTTGGCGGGTTGTTGTCGGGGTCCTCCCTTGCTCGCCGTGCCTTCTCAATCTCCCTGAGGGTGTGGCAGTCGGCGGTCGTGTGCGTTGCAGGTTTGCCTTCCCTGCTATGAAACGCACAAGGTTGGTTAAGGAGGGCCGCAGGGTCGAACCTTGGCTTGGCCTTGTAGTTGTCGCCGTCGCGGCGTTGTCCTCCATCGCTGCGGAAGCTTTTGGGCTCGCGTTGTGCGTGCCCGGCATTGGTGACGAAGTCGACTCGCCCGTCCCTGCGGCGCTTGCCAGTGAGGCGAGTGTTGCTGTAGCGTATGTTGGACCGTCGTCCGCTGTCGTTGCCGCTCGTGCGGCGTTGACCTCCCGACTCGTCGTCGGTTTCCTGGTTTGGATCTTCCTCCGCGTACCGTTTGGCGATCTCGAGGAGGTCCGGTATGTTGTCGAGTGTGCGAGAATGTCGCTTGAGCTTGGCGACCAAAGGCTCGTAACGGCACGAGGTCTTGAAGCAATGTATTGTGATGTCCGGGTGGATGCCGACCGCGTTGTACCAGAGTTCTTGCCACCGCTGGACCCAGTTGCGGGTCGACTCGCGGGGTCCCTGGACGCATCGCTCCAGGTCCTCTATGGTGGTGGCGCGGGTGTAGGAGCACTCGAAGTGCCGGACGAAGGCGTCGCGCATTTCCTCCCAGGAGTCGATACTATCCTGGGGGAGGGTGTTGATCCACTGCCTGCACGTCCCCTCCATCATCAGGGGGAGGTAACGGGCGGCTAGCAGGTTGGTGTGGCCTGCGATCCCCATCGCCATGAGGTATGTGTCGAGCCACACGGCGGGGTCGTACGAGGGGTCGTACTTTTCTATCTCCTTCGGCGCCTTGAAGTTCGGCAGGTACTTCTCGCCTCGGATCATCGGTCCGAAGCACTTGGGGCCGAGTCGACTTAGCGACCCCATCTGTTCGCCGTCGCGGCGATTGGTTAGGGTGTGTCGCAGGTCGTCGGGCTGGCGTGCGTGCTAGCTTTGGTTGTTGATGATGTGGGTGCGGGCGTCGATGGGTTGACCGTTGGCGGCGACGAAGTTGGTCGCCGGCCTGGGGTCGTTGGTGGAGAGTGCTGCGTTCGCGGGTCTGTGTTGGAGCTGCAGTGGCTCTTGTGGCGGGCAGTTGAGGGTGTTTGCCGCCGGTGGGCGGCCGCTTGAGGCCGCTCTGCTTCCCAAAAAACGCGAGTACACGCGACCCTGCGAGTCGGTGCCCGCGTTTTGCTGCTTGACGGCCTTCGCGAGCAGGGTCCTGACATACTGTATCTGCAGGGCGCCGTCGCCGGTGGCCATGATGTTGTCAGTCGCTGCGCGGCCCGCCACAAGGTTGTCCATCGGGGTGGAGAACAGTGGGAGGCCGTTCGCGTCTCGCTCCCATGAGGAGACTACTATCCGCGGCTGATCCCTGGGGGATGTGCGGTTGGGTGGAGGTGGGGCGCCCATCGCCGTTGACCCTGGCGAGGGTCGGGCGCTTCCTCCTGGTGGCGCGTTCTGGCAGATCGCGCGCTCGGCCACGCGGGCCGGGTCGTTTTCATCGTCGAAGTGCAGGGCGCGCGACCTGATTCGCTGCTGGTGGTAGCGTGATAGCTCCTGCGCCGTCACCTGCTCGAGGCAAAAATTTTCGCGCTCGGCCTGCTCCTTGCGGACGGCCTCCGCCAGCTTCAGGCGGAGTTCCTCGACCTTCGTTGCCATGGCGTTGGGAGGGATCGGGGTGGAGAATGGATCTTCCGGCGGATCGGTGCTAGTCGCCATATAGGTTGCGGCGTGACGACCGGTCCCGTCGCGGAGATCGGCGGAGTTTTCCGACCAGGAGTCGAAGTCGAAGATCCAAAGGATGGAGGGATCCTCGAAGTCTCCTACGTTGGAGACCTGAGTGATGGAGCCCGCGGGTGAACCCGTGGTGATCGATCCGGCGAGTGACGCCGGGGTCGCCGAGTCGGCGTCGTCGTTGAGGGCCGCGTCTTCTGCGGCCGCTGAGTTTTCAGCCACGTTACTGTGGGCCGAGTTGTACTAGGAGGCGAGGCGATGGATCGTGCGGATCTGGCTCTCGGAGAGCCGATCGCGTGGCGGCGACTCGCGGATGCGAGCCGAGTCCTCCGAGGCGATGACGTCGGTGAGGCCGACGAAGAGGCTGATCGTGCCGACCGGCAGGATCACGCTGTGCGTGATGGGTCGCACCGCCGGGACGTAGCTGCTCGGCAAGATTTGGAGCATCTCGCCGATCGCTATCATGCGGCCGGTGGCGACCGTCTCGTTGATGGGCAGATTGTATCTCGCCGCAGAACACCGGCCAGACCGGCCAGGCCCCACGGTGGGCGCCACTGTCGTGGGAATGGTCACGGCAGATGCTGCAATCGGCAGCGAGTAGTAGAACGAGGGGCAAGGGGGGCCAGCCATCTGCGGTGCGAGATGAGGGCGGAGACACAAGGTTTTACCCAGGTTCGGCCCCCCGGAGGGTAAAGACCTACTCTTGCTAGATTGTATTATGAAGGTGGTACAATGGGCGAGCTCGGCGGCGAGTCGCTTGGGTGTATGATGGAACGTATCTCTACACGCCCTGTAGGGAGGTTTATATAGGCTTACCTCCCCTAGGGTTTACATATCTCAACCGAATCAGTTAAGTCTTCGGTACTTGTTTAACCTAATCCGCCTGGGCCTATCTACTCGCCTGGGCCTTCAGCTTCCAGTCGCTTGGATCCACACCGGGCCTTGATCCAGTCACCGTCTTGCAGGCCCACTCGCCAGTTCCTGGGCCAGTCAGAAAACATCCTGCTGGGTATACCCCGGTAGGCACATCCCCATCAGTATCAGAGCCATCTTAACCATAGGAGACCCTAGTTAGACTGGATGTTTGAATCAAAAACTGAGTTTCAATACCAAAGGAAGCAAATATTTACAAAAACTTATTCTCATTCTTATCCCTTTGATTCTTTCATGAAAATACATGTTCCTCAAAAATTCTTGCAAAATACATAAAAGTTGACACACTTGATCACTCTACTAACTTACTCATCCTATATTCTTATAGATGGACGTGAAGTACAGCAAGTTTTATCAGTTGGGGAATGGAGGAGACCTTATCTTTGAGAGGGATTTGGACCAGCTTTAGGAACTTCTGGAGCGTCCGCACCCCGAGTTCTTCGGAGCTCAGCTCAATGATCAAGGAGGAGAAGATCTGCAGTGGCTAATTGTTGCAAGTCTCCGAGGAAAGATTGAACCTCCCACTGCTGAGGGAATTCAGTTTACCTTGAGAGAGAACAACTGGCTCGATGGACTTGCCAGGGCCATGCAGGAAAGTCTTGCCCGTCTGTGTGGGCAGAGCATCAATCAGATCAAGGGAACTCGCTTTGAGTTTTGCCCGAGGCGTGATGCAAATGGAAAACCACTGGAAGCACCATACCACCCCGAGCTGAAGACTCAATTGGACCACCTTAGCTTCATGATGTACGATCATCAGCAGGAGTTGGATAACTGCCATGACTACTCTAACTACAAGTCTGCCATCATCAAGATGAAGGATCAAACCATCGCCATGCTGGCAAAGGATCACAAGTCTCGCCGCCGTCAGCTCGACAAGAAGGAGCGCATCATTGCCCGTCTTCGCCACCGTATCTCATCTTTGGAGGAGACCATCCACGAGAGAGACATGCAGTTGGAGGAAAGGGAGAATGTCGGAGAGGACCTTCATGGAGACCCCTACTCCTATCTCAGCGATGATGATTTTCTGGAGGATCAGGCTATGGATTTCTTCACCGATGAGGATGATTTCGCCTTCATTGATGATGATGAAGATGATGAAGCCACTGATTCCAAGGAGTAGTACCACTTGAGCACTAGCGTAGTGAGTAGTATTCGGTCCCACTGTATCCTAGTTTTCAGAATGGTTCTTAAAACCATCTGTTTTTCTTTATTGTGGTGTGTGTTGTATCGTGTGCTATGAGTGAATGAATGAAAAGCAAGTTGCTAGAAAACTCTGAGTCAAACTTTAAAAACTTTTCAAAATCCCCGAAACCTTAGAAATTTCCCTCTTTTCTCATGATCTATCCCAATCTTCAGATGCCACGCGGAGGAAGTGGTTCATCCATGGACCCGATGTTGCAGATTCTGCAAATGTTGACTTCTGACCATGAAGCTGAAAGAGCCGAACGTCAAGCCAACCTAGCCACACTGCAACATATAGCCCAGCTTGCCCACAACAACCAAGGCCAAGGAAATCAGGACAACCATGGATCTAAGCTCAAGAACTTCCAGAATACCAACCCACCTGTTTTCACTAAGTTATAAGAGCCCCTAGACGCCGATGATTGGTTGCAAACCATGGAAAATAACCTAGAAGTCGCCGGAGTGGAAGCCAACGAGAAAGTTCTGTTCGCCACCCACTATCTAGCCGGAAATGCCAGGGCATGGTGGAACAGTGTTCGCGCAATGACCGGAGGCCAGATGATGACCTCGGAGTAATTCAAGGTCAAGTTTAGCAGAACCCATGTGCCACCGGGTTTGATCAAGAGGATGAGAGACGAGTTCAGAGAACTGAAGCAAGGAAGGATGACTGTAGTGGAATACCGTGACAAATTCTTGTCATTAGCTAGGTATGCCCCGGATGAGATTGACACCGAAGCCAAAAAGAAAGAGAGATTCTTGAATGGTCTGCATGATGAGATGCAAACGGTGTTAGTCAATATCCCCTTTGCCGATATTGAAGCCCTTGTAGACTCTGCTATCCAGATGGAAGGAAAGATCAACCAAGCCAACGAGAACCGCAAGCGTCGCATGATGCATCAACCAGGAACCCATCAGACCCCAAAGTATCGCCCTAACCCATCTCCAGGATTTGCCCCAAGAACAAACAGACCCCCGATGAACCGTCCGACCTATCCCAACCGTGGAAACCCTAGACCCGGAGGAAATCACAACAACCCCGGCAACCCTACCAATTTCAACCGTGCACCACCAAAGTTCAACACCAACAATGCTGCCACCAACACCAACACTGCCCCTAGAACTGGAAGCAATGCGGTGCCTGTAGCAGCAAAGGATAAGTCGCAAGTGACTTGTTATGACTGTGGAAATAAAGGTCACTACTCCAACGAGTGCCCCAACAAGAAGAATGCCGCAGCCCCCAATACCAATGCCCCATCTCAGCAGCAGCATCGTGTTCAGCCAGGAAGAAGATTTGCCCCAAGGAATTTGCTCAACCACAACGGCCGTCTTTTTCTCATGCATGATGAAGAAGCCCAGGAAGCGCCAGACGTCGTGCTGGGTATGTTTTCTGTTAATTCAGTACTTGCAAGAGTGTTGTTTGATTCTGGTGCATCGCATTCATTTGTCACCGAAGAATTTGAATGCACTAGTAAAATTCAACCAACCAAACTGAAGCATGTCATGATTGTTCAAATTCCCGGATCAACCACCAAGGCTAGGCAAATTTCCAAAGCCGTCCCTATCCGAATCCATGGCATAGATTTTTGTGCTAATCTGATAGTACTCGGAACTAAAGGTTTGGAAGTAGTACTAGGAATGGATTGGATGTCCAAACATAAAGGATTGATTGACTGTGCCAAGAAATCCATAACCATGACCAGTACAACCGGAATATCAGTCGAGCATATATCTAAAACCTTACCTCGTCAATTCAAATGCAACAAGAGTATATCCCAACCTACCATTGACCAAGTCCGGATAGTCTGTGAATACCCCAATGTATTTCCAGATATTTTGCCCGGTATGCCCCTAGATCGGGATATCGAGTTTATCATCGAACTAATACCCGGAACTGGACCCATAGCCCAGAGACCCTATAGTATGAACCCGTCAGAGCTAGCAGAACCAAAGAAGCAACTGGATGCTATGCTGGAAATTGGATTGAATCAACCAAGTGCTTCACCATGGAGATCACCTGTCTTGTTTGTGGACAAGAAAGATGGAGGTAACCGTTTGTGTACGGATTATAGGAAGTTGAATGATGTCACTATCAAGAACAAGTACCCCTTGCCCAAGATAGAAGATTTGTTTGATTAGTTGACGGGTGCCAAAGTGTTTTCTAAGATTGATCTTAGGACTGGCTATCATCAACTCAAAATTCGTGCAGAGGATATTCCAAAGACTTCCTTTACCACCAGATATGGATTATACGAGTATACAGTCATGTCTTTTGGATTAACCAATGCCCCCTCTTATTTCATGAATCTCATGAATAAGATTTTTATGTACTTCCTGGATAAGTTTGTCGTTCTTTTCATCGATGACATTCTGATTTATTCCAAATCAGAAGAAGAACATGAGCTACACCTAAAGACCATTCTTGGAACCCTTAGAGAGCATCAGCTGTATGCCAAGTTTAGCAAATGTGAATTCTGGTTACAGGAGGTAGGATTCCTCGGTCACATTGTATCCGTCGGAGGAATTGCCGTTGATCCTGCCAAAGTGAAAGATGTAGAAGATTGGCAAGCCCCAAGCACTCAAACCCAAGTTCGTGCATTTTTCGGATTTGAGGGATACTACCGCAAATTCGTAGAAGGATTCTCGAGTATCGCCAGACCTATGACCCAATTGCTAAAGAATGACAAGAAGTTTGAATGGACCGACAAATGTGAAGCGAGTTTTCAAGAACTCAAAAGGAGATTGATTTCATCCCCAATCTTGATCATGTCGGATATCACGAACCCCTTCGATGTGTATTGTGATGCATCCAAGATCGGTCTCGGATGTGTGCTAATGCAAGAAGGAAAATTTATATCTTATCTATCTCAACAATTGAAGCAACATGAGCAAAATTACCCAACCCATGACCTCGAACTCGCAGCCGTAGTTCTAGCCCTGAAGACATGGAGACATTACCTAATGGGAAACCATTGTTAGATTTATTCGGATCACAAGAGCCTAAAGTATATATTCACTCAGAAGGATCTGAATATGAGACAGAGGAGATGGATTGAGCTAATCAAGGATTACGATCTGGACATTCACTACCACCCTGGTAAAGCCAATGTGGTAGAAGATGCCCTTAGCAGATTGCCGTGCCGCTTGAACTCCATGATCTTGAAGGAGCAACCAAGTTTGCACAAAGAGATGGAAGATTTTCGAATAGAATTAGTGAGTGAAGGATTTTTGGCTAGCATAGAACTCCAGCCCACTTTGATCAGCCAGATCAAAGAGGCGCAGAAAGGAAATGCTAGTATCGACGGAATCAAGCGTCGCATTGGTATAGGCAAAGTACCCGGATTCACCGAAGACGAAGAAGGAGTTCTATGGTACAAAGGACGCCTTTGTATACCCGCAGATTCTGAGTTGAAATAAGTTATTCGGAAGGAAGCTCATGATACTCTTTATTCTATCCATCCCGGAGGAACTAAGATGTATCAAGATTTTAAAGAGCAATTTTGGTGGCATAAGATGAAGAGAGAAATGGGAAGCTATATCGCCAAGTGTGACATATGTCAGCGAGTCAAGGCAGGACATCCAAGACCCGCTGGATTGTTGCAACCCTTACAGATTCCGGAATGGAAATGGGATTCCATTGGAATGGACTTTATCACCGGACTGCCTACTTGTAGTAGGGGAAATGACTCTATCTGGGTCATAGTGGACCGATTGTCCAAAGTCGCCCATTTCTTGCCCGTCAAGACCACATATCAGAGTTCGAAGCTAGCAGAGTTGTACATCGCTAGAATAGTTAGTTTGCATGGAGTTCCCAAGAACATCGTATCGGATCGAGGAACTTAGTTTACCTCGAGATTCTGGAAGAAAGTCCAAGAAGGTTTAGGAACCCGCCTAGATTTCAGTACCGCGTATCACCCTCAGTCATATGGACAAACGGAGCGAGTAAATCAAATACTCGAAGATATGTTGAGAGCATGTGTGTTAGAATATGGATCCAAGTGGGAAGACTGTCTGCCATTTGCAGAATTTTCTTACAACAACAGTTATCAGGCTAGTTTGCAAATGGCCCCATTTGAATTCATGTACGAAAGAAAGTGTCGCACCCCTTTGAATTGGTCGGAAGTAGGAGAGAGTCAGATTTTCGGACCCGACATCCTATGAGAAGCAGAAGAGAAGGTTCACAAGATTCGTGAGCACCTCAAGACTGCCCAATCCAGACAGAAGAGTTACGCCGACAAGAGACGTCGAGACCTCGCCTTCAACATAGGAGATTTTGTTTATCTGAAAGTGTCTCCATTGAAGGGAATGCAGCGTTTCCAACTCAAAGGAAAGTTAGCCCCCAGATATATCAGACCTTTCAAGATTTTGAACCGTCGAGGAGAAGTGTCGTATCAATTGGGACTACCCGAAGATAAGTCAGCTATGCACAATGTGTTCCATATCTCATTACTCCGCAAGTGTCTCGAAGTCCCAGAGAAGACCGAAGTGTTCAAGAATATCGATCACCGGACTATAGAGATCAACGATGACCTGACCTATCCCGAAGTACCCATCCGTATTTTGGAAGAATCCTTCAGAACTACCCGAACCCGAAGCATCAAGTTTCTCAAGATTCAGTGGAGAAACCACACAGAAGAGGAAGCTACCTAGGAGCGCGAAGATCACATCAGGACGGAGTTTCCCGATCTCTTCAAATCCTAGGTAATCTTTTTCGTCCTTTTTCAAATCTCGGGACGAGATTTTGTTTAAGGGAGGAAGGTTTGTAACATCCCAAAAATAATAAACTTGGATCATCAAACTCTAATCATCAAAATTAGGGTTAACAAAAACTTTTCTAAATAAAATTATGGAAGCATGCATGTGAGTATGCATTTCATTTTGAATTCTTTTGAACCACCTTGTTTGTGTGTTCCATTGCTTGTAAATGGATGCTTAGGTGAAATAAACATCATCTAAACATTTCCCACACTTTCCCAGAGACAAGTAAATCAAAACAAATAAATAAGGGAATGGTCATTTTGACCAATTTAACTCCCATGCCTACTTTGGCTGTCTCAAACTTTCAGAACCTAACAGAAACTTTTCTAGATCTTTGCACCCCTTGATTGTACTCATAACAAAGTATCAAGGCCCACTTTGTGATCATCCAGAAACTTTCAAATGCATAGTTTAAATGACAATTCAAAATTGAATCTTTATCATATGGGAAGATCCCACTTCTTCAAAAACCACTCAAACAAGCTCAACTTTCAAAACCCAAGCATCTGCAGACTCACCAGCACCAACCTAGCACACCCACCAAAAATCTTTTCAAAATTCAAAAGTTTAATTCTTGCGGCCATTTCATCAAACACTTGGCAGACACAAATCAAACAAAATCCAAACACTATTGGGAGCAGCGATTGAAGCCTAACTGGTTCCCTCTCTGGTTACAACTAGGTTTTAGTAGATCATCTAGCTCAATTGCACACCCTTAGCATCAATGTAAGCTTGGAATTGCCATCAATGGTGAGCAGACCGAATGCACCCTTGTCACCCCCATGTCGACAGCAAGATAGGAGGATAAACAAGCCTAGCCAGCATGTCTGGGAGCAAGCCAACACCCCACCTCCACTCCCTGTCCAGCGCTCGAACGTTGCCAGCCACTGGACCACACGCACGAACCATGCCAACCTCGCCAGCAACCATGCCGAGAGCACGTCCCATGCGCCACGCTCGATCGACGCCCACCGAACACGTGCAACCCTCGCCGCGTGAATACGTGATCACCACCGTCTCAGCAACCCCGCAGACACGCTCGTTCGCCGCCGCGCGGACCACGCGCGCTGTGCGCCATTAAATTCTCTGTCGGGCACGCGCAGAGCACCGTCGCGTTCCGACCAAGCCGCACCGCCCCACGTCTCGCCAACGTGTTGTTGAGCATCGCCAGGGAGCACCGCACCGCCCCTACCGTCGCCCATGCCGATAGCCGTCTGTACCATCGACCATGACGAGCTCACTGTGCGCCCCGCCGGTCCCCTCTCGCCACTATAAGTAGAGGCCACCCCCAGCCGAATTGAGCACACCATCTCACTCCCCTCTCCTCACTGATCATTCCAACCCGTTACCGGAGCAAGGCGAGCAGCGCAGCGCCGGAATTTCACCGGAGCCCGCCGCTGCTGGAGAAGAAGGGAGCCAGCGATTGGAACCACCCCAGGAGAAGCTGCCGGTACCAGGAGGTTAGCCGTCAGCGACTTCGTCGTCCGCCTGCCTCGCCGACCCTCGCCTGAACCCCGGTGAGCCCCCAACGACCCCCACTGGCCGCGCTAGGTTTCTGTCTCGCCGGCGTTGCCCAACATCGACGATGACCCTCAGCCGTTGGATTAGAACCAGATCGAACGCACCACATCGCCCCATACCGCTTTGCACCCCCCTGTCTCACTGACGCGTGGGGACAGCCACTTACGCAGCTCGCGGAAGCGCTGTGCTTAGCTGGCCGGCCCGTTAACCTCTCCCGCGCAACTCAGTTATTTGAATTAAACCTTTTTCATTTTATTTCAAACACACTTCTATACCCAGTTTCAAAAATCAACCCAGATCGATTCAGTGCACCAAATTGGATGAAACTAATTTTGTTAGAAAGGTCTTGAAATGCTGAATCCAATCCCGTTGGATGCAAGTCATTTGGATCTGTAGATCACCCTTGGTAAAAATAACAAGGCAGAAGCTTTTCTGCATTCAAACATTTTTCAAATTAAAACCATAATAGCTTTTGAGTTGATTCCAACTCTCAAAAATCACATTTAACCATACCTTTCAGAATATATAAAAATATATAGGTTTACTTACAGAAATATTGACCAAGTAATAAAAGAATGCCACATAGGCATTTCTAGCCACTTTAATTAATTAAAATAAAAGGGTAAAACCTTCTTAAATTGTGTCACCACTTTAAATCACATTCCCATGGACTAAAATATGTGGTGATGAGATGTGTCAACATGATCCCATGTTTGGTTTGGAGAATATTAAATTGCAAGTAGTTTTTCAATGAGTAGAAATTACTTTTCTAAAAATAAAAAGGAATTAAACCAAGCTTTAATCTTGTAATGTTAGTGATGATGCTAGATCATCTATAGGACCATTTTGTGTGATGATTGCAAGTAGTTAAGTATTGTTTGGTGATTGTGTACGCTAGTACCGACCAAGGATACGAGGAGGAAGGAGGATACTACGAAGAGGAAGCCGAGGAGAACTTCAACCACTGCTCTGCACAAGGCAAGCCTAATACTACTAGTGAATGTGCAAGCTAACCCTTGAAAGATATTCTACTGATGCAAACAAACCCTTACTTGTTACCATGCCAATCCTATGCCTTAAGCATATGTGATGATATCCACTTGTTACCCCCTCCTAGTTTTATTTGCAAGTTTTCTATTTTATTTCCTGATCAAAGCTACTTCCTTAGAGAGTACTCAAGTGACTTGTAGATTCTAGAAAGATATAGTTGAAGGTTGCATAAAGAGCATAAAATTTGGCCTAAGCTAGAAAATCTTGATGTCATCCTAAGGCATGCGATTGAACTTAGTTGAAACTCCACTAGTTTACCACCCCTCATTAGTACCTATCCCCACTTATAGATGCTAGTGCTAAGCATAAAACTTGATCAACTTTAGATGGGAATACTTGGTGAAAATGGTTATGAAAACCTTAGAATGATGGATCATTCTACTGAGATGTTTTGACATGTGTTTCCGAACACCAGATGATTATGGTGATGAAAATGTTGAGGCATGAGCCTTAGCCCTTTATAAAACTGATGGTTGTCTGGATGCGATACCATTCCAATTTTATCGTACAACCACAATACCCGAAGATTGGGTAGGGCTTGACTGGAAACTTATATACCTTAGTATTAGTTCCCTCACGGCCAAGGTATGAGCTGAGGCTACCTTGTGAAGATTGTCCACCTGTGCAGTACCCAATATGACAGTTGGTCATGGTTGGGAGGTCAAACTCACAGGAGAGGTGCTTATACTAGGGCGTGTAATTGAAAGGTTAGGATTGATTATCCGCATACTGAGTATGGTGAATTCATGATTTGTTCCTGACGGATGTATCGAATGTTGTGGTGAAAGTGTACAATCTCTGCAGAGTGACAAACTATTCGAATAGCCGCGTCCGCGGTTATGGACAGCTAGAGTGGCCATACTGTTCCCCCGTCAGCTGTTTTCAAAATGACTTGTGAAATGAATTGAGACTTTGACTTGACCACAACAGGGTTGTGCTACGAAATACAAGTTCCCACTTAGGTGTTATAAACTTCAACTAGCTCTCTTGCTTCTGAACTTAGTAGGGACAAATCTAGCCTTTGCAAAACAACCCTAGAGCCTAGTGTCCTATTATCCAAAACCCCTTTTTACTTGTTAGTATTAGTTTGCGAGTACTTAAAGAGTACTCATGGCTTTGTCCCTGGCTATTCCCATGGCCAGAATATGAAGAGGAGTACCTGGAGGATGGACCCCAGGAAGGTTACGACAACTAGGATCATCTCCCATCGTCAGCATTGCCTGTGACCCCGAAGATGGAGCTTCTCCTACGCTACCGTTGTTATTACGTATTCTGCTGCTTGAAGTTGTATTAAGAACTGGATCATGAGATCCTTATTTGTGTAAGA
Source organism: Avena sativa (assembly GCA_916181665.1). Lineage (NCBI taxonomy): Eukaryota > Viridiplantae > Streptophyta > Magnoliopsida > Poales > Poaceae > Avena > Avena sativa. The sequence continues at coordinate 79,222,818 of OV702297.1, forward strand.
CCTTATGTATGGTTTGTAATGGATGATGTACTGTGGTATCCAATTCTGTTATGTCTCGCAAAAATGATAATCCTGGGATTGCGATGTATGGCATAACAGGCATCTGGGACTAAAAATCCGGGTGTTGACATGTACCTAGTTTCATTGTTGAGCGCAACAACTATGAAGGCCAATTGATAGTTGGAAATATTACTAGCGTTATCCCTACCAAGAACACTAATGGCAAGATAGTAAGCGAAGTACCTGATGGCTAGGAGTTGAATATTTCTTATCTTTACCCGTTGGGCTCGACGGTCATCATCATTGGTTATCCCGCGATAAAGCTCCCCAAATCAGTGGGTTGAGCTGGAATCTTATTCCCCGACCCAGCTGTACCAAATCCCAGGGCCTCACAAAATTTCTTCAATGTCATATTATAAGACCTGCCATAAATTTTGAAAGACACGTCTGGTTTGAACATGCTGTTAGTAAAAGAAAAGCTCTCCACAAATGTTTTAGTGAGCATAGCATATTGCACGCTCTCATCCTGCATATAACTTGTTAGACCAACCCTCTGAACCAAGGTTAGAAAATCCTCAAGAATCCTAGCAGCCCGCAAAATGGTTTGGCAAGGAAAGGTGGAAGGGTGCGCATCCCCCTCATCTCCCTCGTCGCCAAATCATAGAGTAATGAGATACTCATTGTACGAGGGCCTAGCTCGGGAGGATGATCTTGAAGGCCTTGCCCTTCTAGGTGCATCACTCTCAAATATTTCACCAAATGTGTGGTTGTCCATGACCTCTTTTTTTCTGAAATTTTTAGACAGACATCAAACCAAGTGATTTCCAAGTTGATAAATGATGAGCAACTACTATAGGAACTTGCTAGAGGGCTACACATGCATCAAAATGAAATATCTAAGCATAGAACAAGCATGCAAGCTCACACAACCTGAAACCTATAGCAGCAAAATACTCAAGATACAATCTACCAATCACAAATCTAATTGGACAAGTGGAGAAGGCACATACCAAGTAGCAATCCCTCAAAAAATCAGCAGCAAAGATGGGCTAAGAAAGGAGAACAAAAATCGCGAGCAAGAACATCAACAATTCGAGCTTGAGAAAGTTTTCTGGTGTTTTCGGGAGAGAGAAAGAAGATGGCTGGGAGGAGGCACCTTGGAGGGGCCCAGGTGGGCCACACCCCTAGGCGCCACCTGTGGGGAGGTCACGCCTAGCAGGGGTGTGGGTGCCTGGGGTGGCCCCCTGGGTCACTCCAGGTGTCCCTCTGCCCCTTTTTTCGAGGAAAAATTTATTTTGAATTTTGTGGAATTTTTCGGGAAAATTTATTTTTGGCCAATTTTCAGGGTATGAAAATTGATTTTGTGGCAGGAAAGACCTTTTTTCAGAAGAAGCAAAAGCAAAAAAAAACTAAACTACTGAAGTTCTACGACACTCTAACAAGCAAGCAACTAGCAAAACTAAAGCTAACAAGAGAAAGAGCAAAGACTAGGACGAAGAAAAGTGAAAGTGAGCAAGTATAACCATAGTGGAAACATTATTTTGTTCATTAAAATCCTTTTGTTAACAAGGTTGATCAAGTCTTGTTACCAAAACAATCTTATATGAAACAAAACTTTGCATTCCACAAAGTGATTATGTTACCTCAAGCTTGATATCAATGGTCCAAATCATAATAGTTTCAAAATTTTCTTGTGGAATGGGACAATATATTTCTCCAACCTTGATGCTCTCAATATTTTCAATGGAATTCAGGCAATAGCTTTTAGCAACCATCTTGGGGAAATAGACAGTATGCTCTTTGTCATTAATATTAAAAGTTACTTTTTGTTGATTACAATTGATGACAGCATATGCAGTATTAAGAAAAGGTCTCCCAAGAATAATAGACATATTATCATCCTCACGCATTTCAATCACAATAAAATCAGTTAAAACCAAGCAATTACGAGCCACTTGAACAGGAACATCCTCACATATACCAACAGGAATAGTAGTTGACTTATCAGCCATTTGCAAAGATATATCAGTTGGTATCAACTTTTCTAGCTGGAGTCTCTTATAGACAGAACAAGGCATAACACTAACTCCAGCTCCCAAATCACATAAAGCAGTTCTATGTCACATCCCAAGATTTTCCAAATCTTGTAATGTGAAAAATAAGCAAAATAAATAATTTTTGAAATTTAGGGTGAAAAGAAACTTTTGTTTCTAAATGGAAACATAAAGTCCCATCTTGAACAAACTTTGGTAAATGTTTGAATCCAACTAAATTCAAATCAGGTGAAATGCATTCTTCATACATGCATCTGGAAATTTAAACACTTGGAAAATAAACCAAAACCCTAAAACCCTAATGGAAGAAAACATTTCCAAGATATCTCTAAGACCATGGATTTTATCCATATAAAAAGTTATCAAGCAAACATTTTAAATTGATCAAGAATGACTATTAGAAAGATTATAAAACCATAGAAAGTGGGTTTACTTAACTTGGAGCCATAGATAAAATCTTATGAATATAGTAAGATAAGGAAATTGAGTTTCCAAAACTAATAAAGCACTTATCTAAAATCCATACCAAATGGTGAGCAAATAATCCTAAAAGGATTTAAAAATATAAACAAACAATAAATAAAGTTATAATAGTTGGAACCACTATTTTTTGATCCTTAAATAAAAAGATATGGATTTGATAAGCATAAGTAGAAATATAAATAAGGATTATTTTAAAGAGCCAAATTAAATCTTGGCCAAGCAAATGAAATAAAATATTTCTATTTGTTAAAAAGAATAAAGGTTTATTTAAATAAAATAAAAGGGATTTATTAATATCCAATTTTATTTAAGTAAAGGCTTTCCCCTTTCAAATAAACATTAAAAACTTATTAAAGTGTTTTAAATAAAATTCCAAAGTGTTTTATAATTTCAATTAAAACCTACTGAAAAGGTTTTGGAAAAAATTTAGAAAGTCAAATAGAGTTTTAAACATATTTGAATCCTATTTTGAATTAAAGACTAAAGTCTATTTATTTATTTTAAATAAATAATAAACCGCAAAAATAATTGTTCCATTTTGGACTTTGAAATATGTTGATAAACAGAATAAAAATTCACCCAAAAGTTTGGTGGTGATTTGAATTCAAATGGAGATTGAATAATATTATTAAATCTTATTTAATTAAAACTAGAACCTATTTTAAATAATTAAAAGACCCTAAAAAGAATAAATGTTTTATTCTAAATTTGACTTTGGAATATGTTATTAATCAGTTCTAGAATTTACGCAAAGTTGGGTTGAAGTTTGAAATCAAATTGTTGTTTGAATAGTTTAAACAAAATCAAAACGGATAAATAGAAAAAGAAAAAGGAAAAAGATTCTGTAAAAAAAATGAAAAGGAACAGCCCAGCCCAGCTAAGCCCATCTGGCCCAGCAGCCCACCTCTCCCTCTCTCCGCGAAGAGTTTTCTTACCGCAGAAAGAACCCACTCTGTCGCCGACTAGCAGGCCCCACTCCCACTCTCTCTCTCTCTTGCTGCCACCAGACCCCACCTGCCCCGTCAGCATCTTCAACCCCGCGACGACCTCTTCCCCCAAACCTCGCTGCCGTTGCTGCACTGATTTCTCGGCTTAAATCCCCCTTAATGCCGCGTTATTTCTCACCGTGACCACGCAGTATTAATCGCCAGGCTCCCCTCTTCCTTTCCCCCAAAGATCACGCCTCGAGAGCCACCAGGCTGCTCGGAATCATCTCCGAACCCCCACTGCCTCCGGCGAACTCCACCTCCAATTCCGGCCAAACCCCGCCGCCCCTCGCCTCCTCGAGCACACGAGCGTGACCCCCAGTCCCTGGCGCTTCTCTCTGCACCCTCATCTCGCCCGCGCGTGCCCGCCAGCGTCGGCAACAACGACGACCAGCAGCACCATCGTCTGTCTTTTCTCCGACGAGCCCTCCAGGTAGTAACTGACCACCCCCATACCTCTCGTTGATGCACACATGATCGCAGACCCCGTACACATCTAACGCAACTGTTATTTTTCCTTTTCGTGGCCTGTAGCCTCGCCAACTGCGACGATAGAGCGTGCCCGACACCGTGCAGACTCCGGCGAGCAATCACCGTCGCTCCTGTGCGCCCCTTGACAGAAGGAAACCGCCTCGAGCTTCCCCACGATGCTGCGAACCCTGTGAGCATCTTCTCTCCCTCCTTTCCTCCCTGCTTCGCCAGAACCACCGCGAACAGAGCGCGCCCCGCCACCTGCCGCCGCCAGCGCCGCCACTCGATGGCTAGCGTGCTGAGCACCGTAGGATCTTGATCGCGTGGCCACGATAGATTGACTAAGAGAAGAGGTATCTTTTGATCAGAGCCGCACGATCTGTTTAACATCTAACTCTCCTCGTTGCATGATCCGCACGAAGCGGTACAGACGAATAGTAACACGCCACGTGGCCCTGCCTGTTTATAAAAACCAGGATTTGATCTATTTGATGTTCCAATTTGAATAATTCATAACTTTCAAACCACACGTCCAAATTTTGCAAATTTTATATCAATGGAATCAGCAAGACAAGTACATTCCAACCATGAACTTTGTTTAGTAAAATGCGTCTGTTAAATTGATTTTTTTTGCAGAAACTTATGTAGACATAATTAGAATATAAAATTTGTTCTTTTTGAGATAAAATCTTTGGCAAATGGTTTGTTTTGAACCTACTGACCATAGAAATCATTTGGTGGTTTCAAAAACATATTTGGTGAAGCAAAATAATAAATCTTTGATTTAAAGCATTTCTAGTCTAATAAAATAATGTTTATTTATTGAAAAATACTTTTGGGAGAAAATCTTTGGGAAATGTTTTGGAATAAACTCTCTGACCCCAAGCACAAAGTTTTATGATTTAAAATTGTATTTGGTAAACCCTATAAAGATTGCTACTTTGATAAAGGCATTTTCAACCACATAAAATAATGATTTGGTTTAAAAATGGTTTATAGGTAAAATCTTTCGCAAATAGTTTTGCCACTTTATAAAATGACCAATAAGTGTTTTAGAATGTTTATAACCTATTATAAACCACTTTTGTAAATAAAACAAAGTTTGGCATGCTTGCATGCAATGTTTTGTTTCTATTATTTTATGTGATGTTGCTTGAATGGTAGATTGAAATATTGCTTGCTTGATTGAATTGTAGTGATTTGAAGAGTGTGATTATTGCAAAGATCAAGGTGTGAACTTATATTCTCTACCAAAAAGGCAAGTGATGCTTCATACTTTTTGTCCCATTATTTTCACTATGCATTAGTGATATTTCTAAGTAGGACTTGCATGAAATTTTGCTAAGTATAAACTATGCCATGGGAAATCCTAGTAGATGAAACCTTAGTAGAAATTTCCTAAGTTAAGATTCCTACTACTATCATGCTTAGCTTAGCTATTAGAAAACAAGGGTGGAATATATATTCATACTATGGAATATTTCTAAGTCAAGGACTTGTGTTTTGTTTAATAAAACAACTAAGTGAATGAATCACCTGGGTGGAATGGAAGGAATGGTTTGTGTTGAGTGGTTCACAAGGCCCATTTCTATGGTTTACCTTGTGTATCTCACTTGTGGAAAGCCACCCAGGAACAAAGGGATTTGAGAGGCCAAATGTTAAGAAGCTTCTAGTGTAGCCACTTGGCAATATGGGCTCTGCCTGGATCATATAGGTTGCAATAACTTAGCCATTTGGACAGTTGGTGGTAGTGGGATGATAGGTTGGAGCGCGTCCATTTGGTCTAAGGGAAGGCTTCTGAAAGGTCCTGTCTTGGTGAAAATCAAGTCTTGTGGGGAAAGTGCACCACCTCTGCAGAGTGTAAAATCTAAGTACTTAGCCATGTTCCTGGTAAAGGACAATTTGAGCATCAAGACATGGAAGCTATCAAGAATCTCCTCATCCCAATTTCTAAGTTAAAAACTTGTGGTTGAACAAGGGTTGAAGGATCACCAATTTCTATTAGGAGATTCCTTGGGTGATTTTGTCAAGCAAAAACTTAGTGTTTTCAAATGATAAGGAAAATCTATTTTGAGAAAAGCAAGCCTAATCTCCACTTAGCCAAATGCATATAGGTGATAGACTCCACTAAACTACCATAGTATCACTTGCCAATACAATTCAAATGTATTGACCCTTGTGGCTGTAACTTGTTATGTTGCAGGTTTGTTTGATATTAGTGCAGTGTGTTGAAATAGGATTACAGGTCTACAACCAACATGTTTGCCTGTGGCACTTTGAAGATGAAGGCCCCCATGCTATTGTTATATTCTGCTGCACTAAAATGTGATAGCCAAATGAGCTATGTAAGATGTAATAAATTATTTTATTCCTGGTTATAAAGTTGTATTATGACCTTTGTTTCTTGATATTACATCTTAACTGTGGATGCTAGCTATTGATCCAAGGACTAGCATTGTAAACACAGGGATCTCTACCTTATTAAAGGTTGGGAACCTTACAGATGGTATCAGAGCACTGTGTTGACTGTAGAATTGTAACCCTGGGATTAGACAAAACCACTTAGAAAATAGGAGTTGTATTTTATCCAAAACTTATTTACAAACAATCTTGTATATTCTTTCCTCAACCTTTTTGGTTTTTGATTCTACACCTCTTCTACTTCAACTTAATGAACAAAATCTACCCCATGGCCAAAGACTTCAACATGAGCAAAGAACTTCACCAACTCAAGTGATTTCAACCTTATTCTCAACAAGGACTTCAACTTGGATATCACTAAGGACTACAAATGAGACAAGAAATGTTACTCAAGAATTGAAGACTAAGGAAACCCAACTTAGAAGGAACCATCATCACCTTTGAAGTTTTGTGAACAAGATACAAGAATTTTCCCCAAGGAAACCATGATCTCATTCAAGTAGAATCAACAAAGGAGGATGGAATGATCTCAAGTGAACCATATAGTTGGACCACCATATTTAGTTTAAGTTGAACCCACCAAACTTATGTGGTGTAGCAAAAATATTTTGTTGCTTAAAAATGTGCTTGAAACTTTGTTGTTTGATTGAAATGTTTGTTGCTTGCACATTGTTTGTGTGAAATTGTTGTGTGTAATTAGAATTGTTTCCTAAGAAATATTATGCCTATTCTAATCCCAATCCAACCCAAACAGATGACTACTCCAAGAAACTCCAACATCAAGAATGGTGACAACAACAACAACCAAGAGGACAACATGAGAGAACTCATAGTAACCCAACCCCAGTTGAACCAAGTGACTGCTCAATTTTTATCCAACACCAGTGAGTTAGATCCAACCATGCAAAGGTTTTTGGAAACCCAAACCCAATTGTTGCATAAGGTGACAAATCAAATGATCAACATGGGAGGCAACTCTTCCCAAGGAGTTTGTGACAACAAGGATGTCAAGGATGATATTCTAGAAGGAACCCAAGCTTGCAATATTTGTGGAGACAAGGATCACACTTCCAAAGAGCATTAAGATCAATGCCCCAATTGTGAAGAGAAACATCCAGCTAATCAATGCCCCACAACCCAAGCTACTTGTTTCCTATGTGAAGGAAATAATCATGTCCCTATCCAATGCCCCATCTATTCCATAGTTCAACAAAGGAAACAAGGTGGAGTGCAACAACTGATTGCAGACTACTATGAGAAAACAACTTCTACCAAGAAGGATGAAGACAAAGGAAAATCTTAGCTTGCACCTCCATGCAACATGACTCAATTTGATGGACCAAAAAGGAGACATATTTATTATCCAAGGAAAAGATCAAGGAGACTAGGAAACTTTCCCACCTTTGAGATAAGATATGAAGAGCATGAACTAGAAGCACTCCTAGCTTTGGAGAAACCCAAGAAGAAGAAGGACAAAAGCCAAGTGCAATGTTGCCATTGCAAAGATATGGGACACTATGCCAATGAATGTCGAGAGAAGAAGAAAAAGTATAAGGAGATTAGCCAAGTGTGGTGCAACAACTGCAAAGAGTTAGGCCATTATGTGTCAACTTGTCCACAGAAGATACGTGAAGAACTCAATCTTATCACATGTTACAATTGTGGTCACCAAGTACATTATGCAAGCAATTGTCCAGAAAAGATGAAGCACAATATAAAGCCTATGAAGGATCTCAGCCTTGTCACATGTTTCATGTGTGGAAACAAAGGACACTATGCAGATGTTTGCCTAGAGAAATATCATCAAGACCCCAAACAAGCCAAGAAGTAATCTAGTTGGAAAAATTTTAAGGGTGGTAGTACCCTAGTTGCTTTGAGCCAACTTGTAACCCCTATCCTTCCCAAATCTCGGGACAAGATTTATTTTAAGGGTGGTAGCCTGTCACATCCCAATATTTTCCAAATCTTGTAATGTGAAAAATAAATAAGCAAAATAAATAATTGTTGAAATTTAGGGTGAAAAGAAACTTTTGTTTCTAAATGGAAACATAAAATCCCATCTTTAACAAACTTTGGTAAATGTTTGAATCCAACTAAATTCAAATCAGGTGAAATGCATTCTTCATAAATGCATCTGGAAATTTAAACACTTGGAAAATAAACCAAAACCCTAAAACCCTAATGGAAGAAAACATTTCCAAGATATCTCTAAGACCATGGATTTGATCCATATAAAAAGTTGTCAAGCAAACATTTCAAATTGATCAAGAATGACTATTAGAAAGATTATAAAACCATAGAAATTGGGTTCACTTAACTTGGAGCCATACATAAAATCTTATGAATATAGTAAGATAAGGAAATTGAGTTTCCAAAACTAATAAAGCACTTATCTAAAATCCATACCAAATGGTGAGCAAATAATCCTAAAAGGATTTAAAAAGATAAACAAACAATAAATAAAGTTATAATAGTTGGAACCACTATTTTTTTGATCTTTAAATAAAAAGATATGGATTTGATAAGCATAAGTGGAAATATAAATAAGGATTATTTTAAAGAGCCAAATTAAATCTTGGCCAAGCAAATGAAATAAAATATTTCTATTTGTTAAAAAGAATAAAGGTTTATTTAAATAAAATAATAGGGATTTATTAATATCCAATTTTATTTAAGTAAAGGCTTTTCCCCTTTCAAATAAACATTAAAAACTTATTAAAGTGTTTTAAATAAAATTCCAAAGTGCTTTATAATTTCAATTAAAACCTACTGAAAAGGTTTTGGAAAAAATTTAGAAAGTCAAATAGATTTTTAAACATATTTGAATCCTATTTTGAATTAAAGACTAAAGTCTATTTATTTATTTTAAATAAATAATAAACCCTAAAAATAATTGTTCTATTTTGGACTTTGAAATATGTTGATAAATAGAATTAAAATTCACCCAAAAGTTTGGTGGTGATTTGAATTCAAATGGAGATTGAATAATATTATTAAATCTTATTTAATTAAAACTAGAACCTATTTTAAATAATTAAAAGACCCTAAAAAGAATAAATGTTTTATTCTAAATTTGACTTTGGAATGTGTTATTAATCAGTACTAGAATTTACACAAAGTTGGGTTGAAATTTGAAATCAAATTGTTGTTTGAATAGTTTAAACAAAATCAAAACAGATAAATAGAAAAAGAAAAAGGAAAAAGATTCTGTAAAAAAAATGAAAAGGAACAGCCCAGCCCAGCTAAGCCCATCTGGCCCAGCAGCCCACCTCTTCCTCTCTCCGCGAAGAGTTTTTCTTACCGCAGAAAGAACCCACTCTGTCGCCGACTAGCAGGCCCCACTCCCACTCTCTCTCTCTCGCTGCCACCAGACCCCACCTGCCCCGTCAGCATCTTCAACCCCGCGACGACCTCTTCCCCCAAACCTCGCTGCCGTTGTTGCACTGATTTCTCGGCTTAAATCCCCCTTAATGCCGTGTTATTTCCTCGCCGTGACCATGCAGTATTAATCGCTAGGCTCCGCTCTTCCTTTTCCCCCAAACATCACGCCTCGAGAGCCACCAGGCTGCTCGGAATCATCTCCGAACCCCCACTGCCTCCGGCGAACTCCACCTCCAATTCCGGCCAAACCCCGCCGCCCCTCGCCTCCTCGAGCACACGAGCGTGACCCCTAGTCCCTGGCGCTTCTCTCTGCACCCTCATCTCGCTCGCGCTTGCCCCCAGCGTCGGCAACAACGACGACTAGCAGCACCTCCGTCTGTCTTTTCTCCGACGAGCCCTCCAGGTAGTAACTGACCACCCCCATACCTCTCATTGATGCACACATGATCGCAAACCCCGTACGCATCTAATGCAACTGTTGTTTTTCCTTTTCGTGGCCTGTAGCCTCGCCAACTGCGACGATAGAGCGTGCCCGACACCGTGCAGACTCCGGCGAGTAATCACCGTCGCTCATGTGCGCCCCTTGACAGAAGGAAACCGCCTCGAGCTTTACCACGATGCTGTGAACCCTGTGAGCATCTTCTCTCCCTCCTTTCCTCCCTGCTTCGCCAGAACCACCGTGAACAGAGCGCGCGCCGCCACCTGCCGCCGCCAGCGCCGCCACTCGATGGCTAGCATGCTGAGCACCGTAGGATCTTGATCGCGTGGCCACGATAGATTGACTAAGAGAAGAGGTATCTTTTGATCAGAGTCGCACGATCTGTTTAACATCTAATGCTCCTCTTTGCACGATCCACACGAAGCGGTACAGACGAATAGTAGCACGCCACGTGGCCCTGCCTGTTTATAAAAACCAGGATTTGATCTATTTGATGTTCCAATTTGAATAATGCATAACTTTCAAACCACACGTCCAAATTTTGCAAATTTTATATCAATGAAATCAGCAAGACAAGTACTTTCCAACCATGAACTTTGTTTAGTAAAATTCTTTTGTTAAATTGATGTTTTTTGCAGAAACTTGTGTAGACATAATTAGAATATAAAATTTGTTCTAAAATGATTTTTGAGATAAAATCTTTGGCAAATGGTTTGTTTTGAACCTACTGACCATAGAAATCATTTGGTGGTTTCAAAAACATATTTGGTGAAGCAAAATAATAAATCTTTGATTTAAAGCATTTCTAGTCTAATAAAATAATGTTTATTTATTGAAAAATACTTTTGGGAGAAAATATTTGGGAAATGTTTTGGAATAAACTCTTTGACTCCAAGCACCAAGTTTTATGATTTAAAAATGTATTTGGTAAACCCTATAAAGATTGCTACTTTGATAAAGGCATTTTCAACCACATAAAATAATGATTTGGTTTAAAAATGGTTTATAGGTAAAATCTTTTGCAAATAGTTTTGCCACTTTATAAAATGACCAATAAGTGTTTTAGAATGTTTATAACCTATTATAAACCACTTTTGTAAATAAAACAAAGTTTGGCATGCTTGCATGCAATGTTTTGTTTCTATTATTTTATGTTATGTTGCTTGAATGGTAGATTGAAATATTGCTTGCTTGATTGAATTGTAGTGATTTGAGGAGTGTGATTATTGCAAAGATCAAGGAGTGAACTTATATTCTCTATCAAAAAGGCAAGTGATGCTTCATACTTTTTGTCCCATTATTTTCACTATGTATTAGTGATATTTCTAAGTAGGACTTGCATGAAATTTTGCTAAGTATAAACTATGCCATGGGAAATCCTAGTAGATGAAACCTTAGTAGAAATTTCCTAAGTTAAGATTCCTACTACTATCATGCTTAGTTTAGCTAGTAGAAAACAAGGGTGGAATATATATTCATACTATGGAATATTTCTAAGTCAAGGACTTGTGTTTTGTTTAATAAAACAACTAAGTGAATGAATCACCTGGGTGGAATGGAAGGAATGGTTTGTGTTGAGTGGTTCACAAGGCCCATTTCTATGGTTTACCTTGTGTATCTCACTTGTGGAAAGCCACCCAGGAACAAAGGGGTTTGAGAGGCCAAATGTTTAGAAGCTTCTAGTGCAGCCATTTGGCAATATGGGATATGCCTGGATCATATAGGTTGCAATAACTTAGCCATTTGGACAGTTGGTGGTAGTGGGATGATAGGTTGGAGCGCGTCCATTTGGTCTAAGGGAAGGCTTCTGAAAGGTCCTGTCTTGGTGAAAATCAAGTCTTGTGGGGAAAGTGCACCACCTCTGTAGAGTGTAAAATCTAAGTACTTAGCCATGTCCCTAGTAAAGGACAATTTGAGCATCAAGACATGGAAGCTATCAAGAATCTCCTCATCCCAATTTCTAAGTTAAAAACTTGTGGTTGAACAAGGGTTGAAGGATCACCAATTTCTATTGGGAGATGCCTTGGGTGATTTTGTCAAGAAAAAACTTAGTGTTTTCAAATGATAAGGAAAATCTATTTTGAGCAAAGCAAGCCTAATCTCCACTTAGCCAAATGCATATAGGTGATAGACTCCACTAAACTACCATAGTATCACTTGCAATAACAATTCAAATGTATTGACCCTTGTGGCTGTAACTTGTTATGTTGCAGGTTTGTTTGATATTAGTGCAGTGTGTTGAAATAGGATTACAAGTCTACAACCAACATGTTTGCCTATGGAACTTTGAAGATGAAGGACCCCATGCTATTGTTATATTCTGCTGCACTAAAATGAGATAGCCAAATGAGCTATGTAAGATGTAATAAATTATTTTATTCCTGGTTATAAAGTTGTATTATGACCTTTGTTTCTTGATATTACATCTTAACTGTGGATGCTAGCTATTGATCCAGGGACTAGAATTGTAAACACAGGGATCTCTACCTTATTAAAGGTTGGGAACCTTACATTCCAACATAATTATTCTTAACGGAGCAAGGAATAGTTGGTATACCTGGATCACCAAGTTTCTTTGGAACCTTTTCATTGAAGGAATAATTAGAAATCAAAGTAGAAATCTCCTCATTAGGAATCTTCCTTTTATTAGAGAGAATATCCTTCATATACTTTGAATAAGGAGGCAACTTAATATCATCAGTCAAAGGAATTTGCAAGAATAAAGGCTTCATCCACTCACAAAACTAGTTGTAGTGTTCTTCCTCCTTTGACTTGTGTTTCTTACCTAGAAAAGGCATAGGTTTCTGCACCCAAGGTTCTCTCTATTTACCATGTTTATTAGCAATAAAATCTTCCTTAGTGTACCTAGTGTTCTTAGTGTGCTTCTCAGGTTCTTCCTCAACTTCGTCCTTATTAGGAGCATCATTTTTATCATTACCACTCTCACTTTCAGCATGAAAGACATATATACTATTAGGATCTACAGCAGGTTCAAGGGGCTCCTCAAATATTTTGTGTTTCTTTTTCTTTCTCTTACGAGGACTACCACTACTTTCACATTGTTGAGAATCTTTCTCAATTCTTTTAGGGTGTTCTTCAGGATATACAGGATCTTGAGTAGCTATACCACTCCTAGTTCTAATTCCATAAGCATGTTTATCTCATGAGGCATTAACTAGCATATCCTTTTGTACCTTAGCAAGTTGATCAAGTTGGGTTTGAACCATTTGAAAGTGTTTATAAAGCATTTTAATATCATTGGAAGTTCTTTCCACAATATCTTTCAACTCTTTAATAGCTCTAGAATTTTCCAATAAATGATTTTCAACTTGTTTATTAAAATTACCTTGCTTAACAATAAAAATGTCAAGTTCATCTAAACATTGATCAAGAGGCTTACCATAAGGAATATCACCTTCATCAAAGTGTTGGAGAGAGTGTACCTCAATAGTAGATAAGTGGGGAATTGGCTTACATAATTCTTCTATAGGAGGTAGATTCTTCACATCTTCAGCTCTAATACCTTTCTCCTTTAGACACTTCTCAGCCTCCTTCATCACTTCATCATTTAAAGAAATAACCCCCCTCTTCTTTGGTGTTGGTGTTGGAACTGATTCAGGCACAATTGGTTCAGGATTAATAGGCTCAGGTGTATTTAGCTCAGTTGAAGTTCAATCATCATAATTCTTGCTTATTTTAGCCATTAATTCTTCAGCATCTGTAGGAGTTCTTTTCCCGAAAACACAATCAACAAATCTATCTAGGTATTTCCTAGAATCATCAGTTAGTCCATTATAATAAATATCAATAAGATCATTCTTAGATAATGGACATCCATGATGTGCATGAATCAAGGCACAGAACCTTGTCCGTGACTCAAGCAATTTCTCTTCTTCTCCCTGTTTAAAATCAAAAAGTCACTGCAAAGCAGAATGTCTAGCACTGGGAGGAAAATATTTATGGAAGATAGAAGCAATCAGGGCTATCAATGGAACCAGGAGGTAATCTATTAAACCAATCCCTAGCTTCTCCTTTTAGTGAAAAAGGGAAGATCTTAGCAACAAAGTACTTGCGCATTTTAAAATCATCAGAGAACAAAACACTCATAGTAGAAAGCTCATTCATATGAGCCACATGACTCTCAGTTTCAGTCCCACAAAAATGTTCTTTCTCAACAATGTCCAAATAGGATAAATCAAGAGAAAAATCATAATCTTTATCTTTAATATCTATGGGAGAGGTGGCAAACTTAGGATCCGAGGACAGCTGAGGAATAATGGTGCATCTCGCAAGGAGACTCTTAATAGCACTAGTATCATGTGTGTTTCGACACTCTTCAACAAAATCATCAGTAAACTCAATGTAGCCATCATTAATATCATAACTCTCTCTAGACTCAGGTGAGTTAACAGGTGTAACAATGTCTTCACTAGGAGTTTCAGAATTTCCTAGACTAGACATAGTAGCATCTAGGAAAGGACCTCATGAACCACTCGCATCAAGCATAGTAGAAGTAACATCATGAGTATCAAAAGCAGTTTCAGACTCAGCAGTAGTAGCAGTGTGTGTAGCATGAGTATGTGGTGGTGGTGTAACAATCTTACTTATAACAGATGGCGAATCAAGAGCAACAGAGGTGTTTAGGACTGTACCTCTTCTTGTAGTCGATGGTAAAATAGGAAACTTTCCATCACGAGACTTCCCTATGATGAAAGGAGTAGCAGTGAACAATAATAGATCCAAGTGAACTTACAAATAAAGCTATGCTCCCTGGTAATGGCGCTAGAAAATAGTCGTGATGACCCACAAGTATAGGGGATCACAACAGTCTTCGCGGGTAGTATTACCCAATTTATTGATTCGACACAAAGGGAGCCAAAGAATACTTTCAAGCCTTAACAACTGAGTTGTCAATTTAGCTCCACCTGGAAATAGTTCTTGCTCACAAAAGTTTATCAGTAGCAACAACTTGTAGTAGCAACAGCAAAGCAACAGCAATAGTGAAATAGGAGCAATATTAACACTAATAGTAAATAGTGGGATTTGAGTGAGGTAGGCATAGGGATGGATGGACAGGCGTTGCATGGACGAGTCTAAACATATAAATTCAAGATCTAGGGCATTGCAGATAAATAAAAACAAGCATCCAAGTACTAAACAATCCTAGGCATGTGCTCCATATATAGTCATACGTGCTCGCAATGAGAACTTGCACAACATCTTCTGTCCAGCCAGCTCATGGCAGTGGGGCCTCTAGGGAACTACTGCCAATTAAGGTGCTCCTTTTAATAGAGCACCGGAGAAAAGCATTAATACTCCGTGAACACATGTGATCCTCACACCACAGCCATCCCCTCCGGTTGTCCCAAATTCTGTCACTTTGGGGCCTTTGGATCCGGACAATGATATGTGTACACAACTTGCAGATAAGATCACAAACAATACTATCATAATGATTCAATAATAAGTTCAGATCTGAAATAATGGCACTCGGGACCTAGTGACAAGCATTAAGCACAACAAGTTGCAACAAAGTCAAATAGCACTAATAGAGATACTAGGCACTATGCCCTAACAATCTTATTCAATTACATGATAGAACTCATCTAATCCCTACCATCCCCATAGCCTACAGCGGGGGATTACTCACTCATGGATGAGGGAAACATTGATGGTTCATGGAGAGGCATTGGTGATGACAATGGCAATGATCCTCCCCAAATTCCCCGTCCCGGCAGGGTGCCAGAACGGAGTTTCTGGTTCCGAATCTTGGTCTCTGGTGGTGGCAGCGCAGCGAAACTCTTTTTGCAAAAATGTCGAACCCCCCTCCGTTTTAGGTCAAGAGGCAACTTATAGGCGTAGAGGGAGGCCGAGGGGGTGCCTGGGGTGGCTGCACCCCCTAGGCGCGGCCAGGCCTGGCCCGCGCCTGGCAGGGGTGTAGGCCCCCAGGCCTCCACTCCGTCTCGTACTCTGGCTCCGTGGATCTTCTGGCGAAATAGGATTTTTGGCATATTTTCTGATAGTTGATTTTCTCCACAAAAACTAGACACCAAGGTAATTCTGCTAAAAACAGCGTTAGTCCGTGTTAGTTGTATCCAAATCACACAAGTTTAGAGGAGAAACAATAACAAAAGTGTTCGGGAAAGTAGATACATTTTGGATGTATCAATTTCCAATATGGATAACCCACTTGGTTTCCTATTTGGGAAATCTACTACCACTGCTAGGGTAGTAGATGAACCACCACATGTTGAAATAGATCCTTTTAAGATACCTACAAAAATTGTTGATCGTGTTATGGATAACTATTATTTTGGGGATGGAACTGTCCATCCTAGTGATCACTTGCTTTTTATCCATGAATTATGCGGGTTTTTTAAGTGTGCAGGTATCACAACGGAACAAGTTAAGAAAAAGTTACTATCTCTATCATTGAAAGGAAGAGCTGAAGAATGGTATAAGTTGCTGAAGAATGGAGAATCTATGGAATGTGAGGAAGTAGTACCTCTCTTTTATTCTAAATTCTATCCTCCTAGTGAGATCCATAAAGACCGGAATCAAATATATATCTTTTGGCCTCGTGATGGAGAGAGTACATCCCAAGCTTGGGGAGATTGAAGTTACTAATGCTCAAATGTCCTATTCATGAGCTCCCTAATAATATTATTATTAATAACTTTTATGCAAGGCTTTCTCTTCATGATAAAGATTTATTAGATGCTTCATTTGTTGGATCATTCACACGTATCAAAGAAGAAGCTAAATGGGATCTTCTAGACCGTATTCAAGAAAATACTGAAGCATGGGAAAATGACAAAGTAAGAAAGTCAGGTATAAATTATGATTACGAATGCATTAAATCTTTTATGGGAACTGATGACTTTCATAATATTAGTACTGAGTATGGTTTTGATTATCAAAGTATTGCCAATTGTTTTAAGGCCTTTGCCTCTTATATTGAAATTCCCAAAAACAAGTGGAATAAGTACCATGCACCTTATAAAGATATTGTTAATCATGTTCCTGCTAGAAATACTGAAGTTTGTACTGTTGATCGCATTTTGCCTGAACCTTATATTGAGAAAATACCTTTTCCCTCTAAGGTAAAGGAACATTCTATTATAGTTAATGTGGTTAGAAAAAGTACAAAGAAAGCTGTAGAACCTAATGAACAAATAAATATTGAACCTGTAGTAGCCATTGTGAAAGACCTTGTCACTAAGAATGTAGAAGATGGGCACATTATCTTTTGTGAAGATGCTTCTAATATTGTCTCAGATCCTAGTAAAACTAGGAGAGCTAGTGTCCCTGTGCTTTCTGTTAGCATTGGTGATCATTGCTATTATGGTTTATGTGATATTGGTGCAAGTTCTAGTGTTATTCCTTATGAGCTTTACAAAGAAATTATGCATGAAATTGGTCCTTGTGAACTTGAGGACATTGATGTGGTTATTCAGCTTGCTAATAAAGAAACCATTTTTCCAATTGGTATTGTAAGAGATGTGGAATTTCTTTGTGGTAAGATTAAATATCATGTTGATTTTCTAGTACTTGTTTCAGCAGCTAGTAAAACTTGTCCTACCATTTTTGGTAGACCTTTTCCTGAACACTTGTGGAGCTATTATAGATTGTAAGAAGGAGAAATTTTTAACTAAGTTTGATGGAGAATTTTATAAATTTATTTTTTCCAAATTTTCTAAAGATCCTTCTGAAAATGAATTGCCTAATGAGGATTTTATGTATGCTCATTCTATTGATCTAGTTTTTGACCTTAAACCTCTGTTTGATGATTTTAAGTATGCTCATTCTGATGATAAGAATGTTTCTTGTGACAGTTATATTGTTAACTTTATTCATAGTGCTACTGAGAGTTATTATGAGAGAGGAAAACATGGTTTTATGCATCTCAATAATATTAAGTTTCCCCGCTTTATGTTGAAAGCTTTGAAGTTGCATTCGTTTTGCCTTCCTATTCTAGTAGCCTCTTGTTTCAATAATTTGTTTTCTTACAAAATTCCTTCGCATAGGAAGTGGATTAGACTTAAATATGTTATATATTTTCTTCTTGATGCTCTCTTTTATTTCAAATCCATATTTCCTATGTGAGCATCATTGAAATTATCATGCCTATCTTAAAGGCTATAAAGAAAGAGCTTTTGGGAGACAACCCATTTTAGTTTTCTTTCGGTTTTTGTTTCTTTGAGTCTTGGAAGTTATTACCTCTGTAATAACCACTCCTTGACCTTTTTGTTTGGTTTTTGTGTCAAGATTTGCCTCTTTTGAGAAGTAGGTGAGTCGTGGGAAGTAGCTGTCCCGGAACAGATTTTTGTGCTTCACTGTAAACATTCGTGAAAAATCCTAGTACATTGGATGGAGCTGTAATTTTCTGTGCTTGTGCTCCAAGTTATTATCCAAATTTAGTTAGTTTTGCACTTTTTGATTTGATCAAAAGAAGATTTTAAAAAAAATCAATCTTTACCTTCTAGTCTATTTTGATAGATTTCTGCCATTATTTGCATTTTCCTCTTAAATCGATTTCCTTTCAAATTCTTATTGGGGATTTTGAAAGGAGTTTCTATGGCAGCTTATGTTTTGATGGACTTCAGTTGAAATTGAACCTAAAGGTTCTTTGTCCTTGCACACACTAATGTTGCTAATGAATATTGTGTGAAGCTTTGTAAGGAAGGAACTTTCAAGTATTGGAGAGAAGGAATCTGCATAGTCCGTTTTGAATAGGTAAAAGTGCTGGAAATAAAAGTTTCACGAAAAAATTTCTATTTAAATTTTTGCAGTTTTTATTCCATATGGAAGATAACGAGTCGAAAGAGGGAAGGAAACGGAGCCCGAGTGGCCCACACCACCCAGTGGCATGGGCCCATCTGGCCGCGCCACCAGGGGGTGTGACCACCCCAGAGCCCGTGTCCGTCCCATTTTCGTCCAGTACCTTCCTTATGTCGTAAAACTCTGTAATATATAATAATCCGGACACCCCGAGGTCCGTATATCGTGTTCTCATCATGTTTTCGTTTCGATCTGTTCTGTTCAGATGTCGTTCTAGGGTTCGATCTCGGAGGACTATGAGCTGCGACACCGGCGCAAGCTCCACCGTGATCTTGAGCAAGGGACTTTCAATGGATGGGTGGAACAAGAAAGGATCATAGCTAGGCACGAAGACATAGATCAGAGCATCAAGGAGGAAGTAAAGAACATGTCAGCATGCATGAAGGGACAAAATGCCACAGGATCAAGGTGTAGGGGTTCGTAGCATGGAAAACAAAAAAATTCTCCCGCATACAAACAAACAAGCCAAGATCTATCTACTAGATTGTAGCAACGAGTCGATGGAATAATTCACCCTCAAAGGTTCCAAAGTGTTTAACGAGAGCGGATTCTCGTGGGTGATGTAGTCATACTCTTGCCGATCTCAAGATCGTGTAGACGATCCTTCCGGCGCTGCGTTCTGGCAGCGCTTCCGCAGTCGGTCACACGTTCGGTACTCGATGAAGACCTTCCTCTCCCTTGTTCCAGCAGGCAGCGGAGGTTGTAGCACTCTCCTCGCGATTCTGGCAGCATGACGGCGTGGTACCGGAAGTAGAGGGGAGATCTCGCAGGGCTTTGCCTTAAGCCGGAGCGAGTATGGTGGACTATGAGAGAGGCCTCGGTGATCTAGGGTTTATTCACACCAAGGAGAGGGAGCTAGGCCGGCGGCTAGGGCTTGGGGATTGCCCCAAGTCGGCGGCTAGGGTTTGCCCTAGGGCGGCGGCAGCTGCAGGAGGGGCCGGCGGCTAGGGCTAGGGTTTGGGTGGTGGAGGTGTCGATCTAGAGGGGTAGCCCTGCCCCTCCTTTTATAGGTGGGAGGGCGCGGCCAAGGGGAGGGAGTCCTCCCCCAACTCGGCCTCCAAGGACGGCGGTGGAGGGAGAGGAACTCCTCCCCAAGTAGGTTTCTTACTCTCCCTCCACCAAGCAAACTTGCCGTTTGACTTTTCAAATTGACGTTTGACTTTTCAAACTAGGATTTGATTTATCCCGTTATTTTGCTCAGCGATGACACCTAGTACATGATGCAACCATTCCAACTTGTTATGACACATTCATGTACCCTTCCCCTCCGGAGTGCCGGACCTTTCGGAACCTTCTAGAACATTCCCGATGAAAACACCGAAACCATTCTCCAACCCCGAAACAGGACTTTCCTTATATGAATCTTATTCTCCGGACCATTCCGGATCTCCTCGTGATATCCCGGATCCCATCTGAGACTCCGAACAACATTCGGTCTCTTACTCATCATTCCATAACTACTCAACAACATCGAATCCTTAAGTGTGTCTCCCTACGGTTCGTGAATTATGCAGACATGATCGAGACACTTCTCCGAACAATAACCAATAGAGGAATCTGGAAATTCATATGGCTCCCACATATTTCTACGATTACTTTGCGATCGAATGAACCACTTACATACGATACCAATTTCCCTTTGCCTCACGATAGTTTACTTATCCGAGGTTTTGATCGTCGGTATCTCTGCATTCCTAGTTCAACCTCGTTGCTGATAAGTACTCTTTTCTCATTCCCGTGATATGTGATCCCTTGTGATCCAATCACATGCTTGCAAGCCAATTGGATGACATTCCACCGAGAGGGCCCAGAGTATATCTATCCGTCATATGGATGGACAAATCCCACTCTTGATCCATGTGTCTCAACCAATACTTTCCGAACACTCAATGCCACCTTTATAGCCACCCAGTTACGGTGTGGTGTTTGATGTCATCAAAGCATCCTTCCGGTGATGGTGATATGCATGATCTCATGGTCGAAGGAATTAGGTTACTATGTATCAGAAAGCATATAGCAATTGAACTATTAAAATGACTTGATCTTTGTGCCACGCTTATCTATAGGAGTATGTCCATCATACCATTCTCCTAACGATATGATCTTGTTGTTAATAACATCTCAATGTTCATGATAGGGAAACCACAATCATTTATTAACCAACAAGCCAGTATTATAAAGAGGTTTTACTAGGGACTCTAATTTAGTTTACAAATCACACAAGTATTAATGTTTCCTTGTCAATACTGTTATAGCATGAATGTGAACATTTATCATAAACACAAAGATATAATAATAACTATATTTATTATTGCCTCTAGGGCATATCTCCAACAGTCTCCCACTTGCACTAGAGTCAACTAATCTAGATTACATGGTAATATACCGAACACCCATGGCAGTTTGGTGTTGGTCATGTTTTGCCCTCGGGAGAGGTTTAGTCAATGGATCCGCCACATTTAGATCTGTGTGTACTTTGCAAATCTTTATGTCACCATCTTGGACATGTTGTCGAATAACATGAAAACGTAGCTTGATGTGCTTCAGCTTCTTGTCTGACCTTGGTTCTTGCGCATTGGCTATGGCTCCCATGTTATCACAGTAGATAGACAATGGGTCCAGCGCACTTGGAACCACACCGAGCTCTATAATGAACTCCTTCATCCATATCGCTTCTTGTGAAGCCTCCGAAGTAGCTATGTATTCCGATTCAGTTGAAGATCTCGCCACAACGCTTTGCTTTTCACTCCTCCAGCTAACTGCTGCACCATTCAAAGTAAATACGTATCCAAATTGAGATTTAGTATCATCCGGATCGGTGTTCCAACTAGCATCGGTGTAACCATTAACAACGAGTTGTTCATCACCTCCATAAGAAAGAACCATATCCTTAGTTCTTCTCAAGTACTTAAGGATGTTTTTGACCGCTGTCCAATGATCCACTCCTGGATCACTTTGATATCTGCTAGTCAAACTAACAGCATATGCAATATCGGGTCTAGTACATAGCATGGCATACATTAGAGATCCTATGGCTGAGGCATAGGGAGTCTTACTCTTCGTGGCCTGCCTCTACTGAGTTCAGAAATCAAAAGAAAGTCTCATGTTGCTCCTCAGAAAACGTGTATAGTGGCCTTCGTCGATGGGACCTCCAGTGTATGAAACTAGCATTTTGTCATGGAAGTTCGATCAACTAACGATATTGTTTTTCGTTGGAAAAACCAATGCCGATGTCAAGATCAGTCTCCTTTCTCTTTTTAGATTCGCATCTATGTCTCTTTGAGAAGACTGCCTTGACAAGTCAATAATCAATCACTAGATTTATGATCACAAGCCGATGCTTCACGTTGAAATGGGTTAGTCTGCTCTTCGAGTTTTACTCAAGGTCGTATTGGGCAACATGGGCAAGAATCCTTTCTTGCTATCCTCCATTCCAAACCTCTTTAGAACTTTGTCCAAATATGTACATTGTGACAATGATATTAGGCGTCTCGATCTATCTCTATAAATCTTTATGCCTAATATGTAAGCTGCTTCGCCAAGATCTTTCATTGAAAAACTATTATTCAAATATTCCTTGACACTATTAAGAAGGTCTACATCATTCCCAATCAATAATATGTCATCTACATATAGTATTAAGAATGCTACAGAGCTCCCACTCACTTTCTTGTAAATACAAGCTTCTACATAAGTTTGTATAAAACCAAAACTTTTGATCACCTTATCAAAACGTTGATTCCAACTTCGGGATGCTTGCTTCAATCCATATATGGACCGTTGAAGTTTGCATACCTTGTTAGCATCTTTAGGATCGACAAAACCTTTGGGTTGCATCATATACAACTCTTCATCAATGTCTCCATTGAGGAACGCTGTTTTGACATCCATCTGCCATATCTCATAATCATAATATGCAGCGATTGCTAACAATATCCTCACAGACTTTAGCTTCGCGACTGGTGAGAAAGTCTCATCGTAGTCAACTCCTTGAATTTGTCGAAACCCTTTTGCGACAAGTTGAGCTTTATAGACAGTAACATTACCATCAGCATCTGTTTTCTTCTTGAAAATCCATTTGTTCTCGATAGCCTTCCGGCCATCCGGTAAGTCCACCAAAGTCCATACTTGGTTTTCGTACATGGATCCAATCTCAGATTTCATGGCTTCTTGCCATTTATTGGAATCTGGGCTCATCATCACTTCCTCATATGTCGCAGGGTCATCGGTGTTGTCCACCAACATGACACTCATGACGGGATCATACCAATCAGGAGTGGTACGAGTTCTCGTTGACCTGCGAGGCTCTGTAGCAACTACAACCGAAGTTTCATGATCATCATCATTAGCTTCCTCTCTTATTGGTGCAGGCACCACAGGAACTTCTTCCGATGCTGCGCTACTCGCAAGTTCGAGAGAAGGTTCGACAACCTCGTCGAGTTCTACTTTCCTTCCAGTCACTTCTTTCGAGAGAAATTCCTTCTCTAGAAAGGACCCATTCTTGGCAACGAAGATTTTCCCTTCGGATCTATGATAGAAGGTATACCCAATAGTTTCCTTTGGGTATCCTATGAAGACGCATTTTTCCGCTTTGGGTTCAAGCTTGTCCGGTTGTAACTTCTTTACATAGGCTTCGCAACCCCAAACTTTAAGGAACGACAATTTAGGTTTCTTCCCAAACCATAATTCATACGGTGTCGTTTCAACGGATTTAGATGGTGCCCTATTTAAAGTGAATGCGGCTGTTTCTAATGCATAACCCCAAAATGATAGCGGTAAATCTGTAAGTGACATCATAGAACGAACCATATCTAAGAGAGTTCGATTACGACGTTCGGACACACCATTATGCTGTGGTGTTCCCGGCTATGTCAATTGTGAAAGTATTCCGCATTTCTTCAAATGCTCGCCAAACTCGTAACTTAGATATTCACCTCCACGATCAGAACGTAGAAATTTAATCTTCTTGTTACATTGATTCTCCACCTCACTTTGAAATTCCTTAAACTTCTCGAAAGTTTCGGACTTATGTTTCATGAAATAGATATACCCATATCTACTCAAGTCATCCGTGAAGGTAAGAACATAACTGTAACCACCGCGCGATGCTACACTCATTGGACCACACACATCGGTATGTATGATTTCCAATAAGTCTGTAGCTCGCTCCATCATACCAGAAAATGGAGTCTTAGTCATTTTTCCGATCAGACATGCTTCACATCTTTCAAGTGATTGGAAATCAAGTGATTCAAGAAGTCCATCGGAATGGAGTTTCTTCATACGCTTCACTCCAATGTGACCAAGACGACAGTGCCACATATAGGTCGAGTTATCGCTCGATTTCAAACGTTTAGCTTCAATGTTATTAATATGTGTATTTCCACTATCGAGATTCAATAAGAATAGACCATCTATCAAAGGTGCATGTGCATAAAACATATTACTCATATAAATCGAACAACCATTATTCTCGGACTTAAACAAGTAACCGTCTCGCAATAATCAAGATCCCGATATAATGTTTATGCTTAACGCAGGCACCAAATAACAATTATTTAAGTATAAAACTAATCCCGATGGTAGATGAAGAGGTAGCGTGCCGACCGCGATCACATCAACCTTTGATCCATTTCCTACGCGCATCGTCACCTCGTTCTTCGCTAGCTTCCGTTTATTCTGCAACACCTGTTTCGAGTTACAAATATGAGCAACCGTACCAGTATCAAATACCCAGGCACTACTACGAGTACTAGTGAGATACACATCAATAACATGTATATCGGATATACCTTTCTTTTTGATGTTGCCGTTCTTCAAATCCGCCAAGTACTTTGGACAATTCCGCTTCCAGTGACCTTCTCCCTTGCAGTAAAAGCACTCAGTATCAGGCTTAGGTCCAGCCTTGGTCTTCTTCGTCGGTGCGGTAACTTTATTACCACCCTTCTTGAAGTGTCCCTTTTGCTTAGACTTGCCTTTCTTGAATTTGGTGGTCTTATTGACCATCAACACTTGGTGCTCTTTCTTGATCTCCACTTCTGCAGATGTTAACATGTAGAAGAGTTCTGGCAACTGCTTGTTCGTGCTTTGCATATTGTAGTTCATCACAAAGTTCTTGTAACTTGGTGGTAGTGATTGGAGGACACAGTAAATCCCCAAAGCATTAGGAATCACTATACCCAAGCTTTGGAGTTTGTTTGCGTGCCCAGACATCTTAAGCACATGCTCACTGACGGAGCTGCCCTCTTCCATCTTGCAGTTAAAGAACTTTTCAGAAGCCTCATAGCTCTCAACTGTCGCGTGAGTCTCAAAAATCAATTTGAGTTCACGGACAATATCATGTGGGTCTGAATTCTCAAACCTTTTCTAAAGCTCCGATTCCAAACCATACAAGATAGCACACTGAACTGTGGAGTACTAAGTCTTTCGGGCGAGGTAAACATTCTTTACTTCATCGGTAGCATCAGCTGAAGGCGGGTCACCCAGCGGTGCATCTAGCACATAGGTCAAATTACCAGCATTGAGGACAATCCTCAAATTGCGGAACCAATCCATGAAGTTGATTCCATTGTTTTTCAACTTTTCTTTCTCTAGGAACGCATTAAAATTGATGGTAGGGGCCGCCATTGATCTACAACATATTTAGTTTAGACTAAGTTTATGACAAATTGAGTTCTAATTAATAGTTAAATTAATCTAGGTGAACTCCCACTCAAAACAATATCCCTCACATTGTTTTAGTGATCACACGAACCAAATCCACCACATCAAAACCGATCATCACGAGAGTTGATGTAGCTTCAATGGCGAACAATCGACATGTTCATCATATCTACTATATGATTCATACTTTACCTTTCGGTGATCCGTGTTCTGAGACCATGTCTATACATGCTAGGCTCGTCAAGATCAAACCTTAGCTTCCGCATGAGCAAATCTGGCTTGCTCACGCTGTATACACTTGCAGAATCTAACACACCCGATCATCACGTGGTGCTTTGAAACAACAAGCTTTAGCAACGATGCTTACTAAGGATGAACACTTTAGAACTTGAAATTCATGTGCATGAGGGATCATCTTATAATGCTACCGTCGTTAACTAAGAAATACAAGATGAATAAAGGATTAACATCACATGCAATTCATAATATGTGATATGATATGACCTTTCTTCTTTGTGCTTCCGATCTCCATCTTCAAGCACGAACATGATCTCCATCATCACCGGCATTGCATCAAGGTCAATGACGCTGCTCCATGATTGTCTTCCACCAGCTTCAACTATTACAACTACTTTGAATAGACACGTGGGTCTTAACATAAATTAAAGACAACCATATGGCTCCTGCCGGTTGACAACTTACAATAAGGAACATTGCATACATCAAATATAATCACAATCATGGCCATATCACATCACAGCACACCCCTGCAAAACAAAGTTAGACGCCTCTAATTTCTTTGCATATTTTACGTGGTTTGGGGATTTCAATAAGTGTCGATCTAACTTACGAACAAGAACCACAACGTTGATGTTTGAACTATCAAGTGCCCGTTGTAAATTGGATCTATACTATAATGGGAGAGACAGACACCCGCAAAGCCACTTATGCAATACAAGTTGCATGTTGAGTGTGGAGCAAGTCTCATGAACGAAGTCATGTAAGGTTAGCCCGGGCCGCTTCATCCCATCATACCGCAAGATGCAAAGTACACAAGAAGCAATTGATAATAAAAGCACCACCGCCCACAATGACCATTGTGTTCTACTCGTGCAACAGATCTACATATAGACACGGCTCTGATACCACTGCAGAGGTTCATAGCATGGAAAACAAAAAATTTCTACCGCATACAAACAAACAAGCCAAGATCTATCTACTAGATTGTAGCAACCAGTTGATGGAATAACTCACCCTCGAAGATTCCAAAGTGTTTAACGAGAGGGGATTCTCGTGGGTGATGTAGTCGTACTCTTGCCGATCTCAAGATCGTGTAGACGATCCGTCCGGCGCTACGTTCCAGCAGCGCTTCCGCAGTCGGTCACATGTTCGGTACTCAATGAAGACCTTCCTCTCCTTGTTCCAGCAGGCAGTGGAGGTTGTAGCACTCTCCTCGCAATTCCGGCAGCACGACGGCGTGGTACCGAAAGTAGAGGGGAGATCTCGCAGGGCTTCGCCTTAAGCCGGAGCGAGTATGGTGGACTATGAGAGAGGCCTCAGTGATATAGGTTTTAGACACACCAAGGAGAGGGAGCTAGGCCGGCGTCTAGGGCTTGGGGATTGCCCCAAGTCGGCGGCTAAAGTTTGCCCTAGGGCGGCGGCGGCTGCAGGAGGGGCCGGCTGTAGGGTTCGCAGCATAGAAAACAAAAAATTTCCTACAATGGGAACAACTATGTACCAAGATCTATCTACTAGATACAAGCAACGGGTGGATATACATCCATAGAATACAAACCCTCGAAGACCGAATAGCGTTAACGAGGTTGTACTCGTGGATGATGTAGACGAACGCTTGCCGATCTCAAGATCGTGATGAAGTCCATTTGGTCTAGCTGGTCCAGCATGATCAAGTCTAGCACCTCAAAGCAGTGGTGCATCCGTGATCGCACACACGTACGGGTACCCCGACAACCTCCGTGCCCTCGCTCCAGCGAAGCAGCGGAAGCAACAAATCCTTCCAGAAAAAGCCACCGGGAACATGTATCTCGCTGATCCGAGACCATGGGGAAATTCTAAAGGGGGAGGGAGATCCTTCGCGAGGAGGTGTGAGTGAGAGAGAGGGAGGGGGCTCCTTTTATAGGGAGAGTGGGGCACCCAAGGGGCCATGCGCCAAGCCATGGGGCTGCCCCCTTGTAAGATCCCTCCTTTGTAAAGGAAAAGGATCCCTGTGATTGCAATGCTAGTCCCTGGATCATTGCTAGCATCCACAGTTTAAGATGAACTACACAGATATAAAGGTCATTTATTACATCCATTCCAGAGATAAACATAGTCTTTACAACTCAAGGCCACAGGCCTAATACAAGAGTTTGAATAAGTAAATAAATATAAGTCTTCTTCTTCATGTGCCACAAGCAATCATGTTGAGTGTACACTCATGACACCTAATCCTCATCAGAGTAACCTGCAACATCACAAGTTACAGCCACAGTGGGTCAATACTTTGGAATAGTATTGGCAAGTGATACCTTAGTATATTTTAAGTGGACTAGATACTATATGCAAATTTGGCTAAGTGTAGCTTGGCTTGCTTTGCTCAAAATAGGTTTTTCCTATTAGTTGAAATCACTAAGTTTTTCTTTGTCAAAGCTGTTCCCCAAGGAGCCACCAATAGACATTGAGGTCCTTCACCCTTGTTCACCCACAAGTTTTTACTTAGAAGTTGGAGTGATGAGATTCTTGATAGCTTCCATGTCTTGATGCTCAAGTTGTCCATTGCCATGGACTTGGGTAAGTACTTAGATTTTTCCATCTACAGAGGTTGTGCACTTTCCCCACCAGACATGGTTTCACCAAGACAGGACCTTTCAGAAGCCTTCCCTTAGACCAAATGGACGCTCTCCAACCTATCAATCCCACTACCACCAACTGTCCAAATGGCTAAGTTCTAGCAACCTATATGATCCAGGCAGAGCCCATATTGCCAAGTGGCTGCACTAGAAGCTTCTCAACACTTGGCCTCTAAAATCCCTTTGATCCTGGGTGGCTTTCCACAAGTGAGATACACAAGGTAAACCATAGCCATGGGCCTTGCGTAACCACTCAACCAAAATCCACCAATCAAGTCCCATTCCACCCAGGCGATTCATTGACTTAGTTGTTTTATTAAGAAAAACATAAGTCCAAGGACTTAGAAATATTTTCATCATAACATGTATATATTTTACCAACCCTTGTTTGCTACTAGCTAGGCTAAGCATGGCATAGATAGTAACTTAACTTAGAGATTTCCTAGAAATTCTACAACTACTTAGGATTTCCCAACATGGCATTTGGCAAAATAGTAACATGCAAGACTTAGCAAAAATTTCTAATGCTTGTATGAAAATATAGGGATTGTAATATTCATGAAGTACCACTTGCCTTGGTAGTTGGGAGAGTATCACTCTTCACAATCACAATCACTAGCACCAAAGTCTACACAAAGAATGATAGCAACAATTACACACAACATATACAAACAAAAATACATATGCATGCATGCAAAATGCTAAGTGATGATTTTTAAAACTCAACCAAGCAAGTGCATAGTACTGAATCATAACCAAGTCAAAAACTTACTAAACCAAGTTTATTTGACATCAAAACAATTTTCTAAACAATTCATATAATTAAAATAGTCCTAAACAAGTTTTTGCAAACAAAGTCATTTTAACAGAAGCTAAACACTAAACACATTGTATAAACATAAAGGGCATGCTCTCCTGATTCCAACGGTATAAATTTTTTCAAATTCTAATGTGTGGATCAAAAGTTATAGCTCAATCAAATTTGGTTAAAAATCTGATTCAAATTCTGTTTTTAAACTAAACCCTAGCCACACGTCACGCTCTGATTCGTCGGTACCACTTCGCGTGGATCGACTAGCGTGGACCGTCAGATCAAACTTAAAGCGCACGGCTCAGATTGTCACTTACCCCTTCGATGCAGATCTAATCTAGAGCGCTGGATCTAGATCCTACGGCTGCTAAGCGCGTGACCAAGGATGGGCGGCGCAAATGGTTGCTGGCGGCGGAGGCGCTACTGGCGGCGATGGTCCGGAGAATACAGGAAGGGCTGGGGTGTGTGGCATGGCTTACCAGACTCGCACGGTCACGAGGAAGCTCAACGTGGTCTTTGCTTGGACAGGGGCGCACTGGCACGGCCGAAAATCCTCGTTGGAGTTGAGCAGGGCGTCGGGTGGTTGCTGTCGAATTGGTTGCCAAGGTTTCGCGTCGCCCTAGCACGAACCAGATGGATTAGGAGATGCGCAAGATAGTGGCGAACATCCTCGTATGCAAGAGGGGGCAAGGGGGCGCGCTCTGCTTACCGTAATTGGTCGCCGGAGTTGAGCGGCGGCTCGGTCGGTTGCGGGCACGAACGGGGACGGCGTCCTGGGTCACGAGCAGGCAAGCGAAGAGTATCAGGAGATGCACGAGATCACGCTGGGCATGATAGTTTGAACCAGAGAAAGGGGGCGGTCAAAGCTCACCGGAATCAGTCGCCGGAGGTCGTCGGTGCTGCGGGGTTTTGAGGTCGAATGCGCGCAGCCTGGTGGCGGAGTGAGCGAGGAAAGTGGGGGAAATGACCGCGGCGGCAAGGGGTTTAAGTAGCCAGAAGCGGGGCGAGGATTGCGCACTGAATCAATGGAATTTAAGCGAGTTTTAATCACGGCGTCACTGCACGGTGGTAACGGCGGAGCGGTGTCTGCGCGCGAGAAATTGGGGAAGACGACGCTGACGTGGAGAGGGCCCAGTGCTCAGCGAAATAAGCAGAGAGGGAGTGGGGTCCAAGCGTCAGCAACTCGTTGGGTGTGTCCGCGCGTGCGAGAGAGAGAGAGGGGAGCCGGGTGGGCTAAATGGGCTGCGTCTGCTGCTGGGCTCAATTCCTGGAGCCGGCCCTTTTCCTTTTCTTTATTCCTTTTCTTTTTCTAGAATAATTTTCAGGAATGGTTTTCAAATGATTTCAAAAGCTATTTGAATTCAAATCTTTTTGGGATTTTTGCAGTGTGCAACAATCACATTTTAGGGCATAGAATCAAGTGGTCTCTCTGTTCAAGCTTGGTTCTTTTGAAATAACAAAATAAACAGTGCCATAGCACTAGATTTTCAAATGTTTTGAAAATGGTTTTGAACCCATTTTTATTTTGTAAAATTTTGTTCTAACTCCACACTCAACCAATCAACAAGGGAGACAAACAATTTTGGTTTAAAACATTCAAGCTCTCAAATGGGGATGGCCATTTGATTTAAGTTTGCTCACATAAAATGATAGCACTATGTGCTTCTGTTTTCTTGAATTTGGTTTGAAATTGATCTCAAAACTATATGCATGAATGAATGATATGCAATCTTTGAAATCATGATTTTAGGGATGTTACAAATCTAACCCCCTTAAGGTGAATCTCGCCCTCGAGATTCGGATTGGCTAGCAAATAGGTGAGGGTGGTCTTTCCGAAGTTCATCTTCTCTTTCCCATGTTGCTTCCTCTTCGGAATGATATTTCCACTGCACTTTGCAAAACTTGATAGTCTTAGTCCTTGTGACTCTTTCTGGAGTTTCAAGAATCTTGATAGGTTTCTCTTCATAAGTGAGATCACTTTCTAGTTGAACCTCCTCCAAAGGTATAGTATCCTTCAAAGAAGTTTCTTCCATTTCTGGGTGACATTTCTTAAGCTGACTCACATGAAACACAGTATGGACTGCTGACAGAGATTCCAGTAGTTCAATTTCATAGGCAACTTCTCCTTTGCGACTCAGAATCTTGAATGGCCCAACATATCTTGGTGCCAATTTTCCTTTGACTCCGAATCTCTTCACTCCACGAAGTGGTGACACTCTAAGGTAAGCTCTATCACCGACTTCGTAGGTGACTTCTCTACGCTTAGGATCTGCGTAGCTTTTCTGTCGGGACTGTGCTATCTTCAACCTGTCCTTAACCAACTTGACTTTCTCTTCGGCTTCTTTGATAAGATCTGGCCCGAATAAACTTCTTTCTCCCACACCATTCCATAACAATGGGGTGGTACATTTTCTTCCGTAGAGAAACTCAAATGGTGCCATCTCAATACTGGCTTGATAGCTGTTGTTATAAGAAAATTCTGCGTAAGGCAGACTTTCATCCCAACTGGCTCCATAGTCTAGGGCACATGCCCTCAACATGTCTTCAAGAATTTGATTAGTCCTTTCTGTTTGTCCATCGGTTTGAGGATGAAAAGCAGTACTGAATTCCAACCTCGTTCCCAATGATTCATGTAACTGTCTCCAAAAATGGGAAGTGAATTGAGTTCCCCTGTCAGATACAATACTCTTGGGCACACCATGTAGACATACAATTCTACTCATGTAAATTTTGGCTAACTTAGCACTTGTATAGGTGGTCTTCATGGGTATGAAATGAGCCACTTTAGTTAGGCGATCCACTACTACCCAAATAGAGTCGTATCCTGACCTGGTCCTTGGTAATCCGGTAATGAAATCCATACCAATTTTGTCCCACTTCCAATCAGGAATAGGTAGTGGTTGAAGCAAACCTGCTGGTTTCTGATGCTCCGCTTTCACTCTACTGCACACATCACACAAGGCAATATGTTCGGCGATGTCCTTCTTGAGATTATTCCACCAAAATCTTTCTTTCATGTCCATGTACATTTTGGTGTTACCCGGATGAATAGAATACGGAGAGTTGTGTG
Organism: Avena sativa; assembly: GCA_916181665.1. Classification (NCBI taxonomy): domain Eukaryota; kingdom Viridiplantae; phylum Streptophyta; class Magnoliopsida; order Poales; family Poaceae; genus Avena; species Avena sativa. Next base: position 79,255,287 of record OV702297.1, read on the forward strand.
CTTCCTGCAAAATAAGTTTCCGCAACTCCGGGTCTTGTGGAACACAGATATGTTTCCCATGCCATAAAGTACCCTGTTCTTCTTCATGAAATTCTTTGGCTTTTCCTCTGCCAATCTTCTCTTTAATCTCTTCAATTTCCTTATCAGTCTTCTGGGCTTCTCTGATCTTGTCCAACAAAGTGGGTTGAACATCCAAAGACATGAGATGTCCTTCAGGCACAATCTCCAATCTGAGTTTTCTGAATTGGGTACACAAATCATCTGGCAATTCTCCTTTGGTAAGGCCATTCACAAATACCTTACGACTTAGAGCATCTGCTACAACATTTTCTTTACCGGGGTGGTATTGCAAACTTAAGTCATAGTCCTTGATAAGTTCTAACCATCTTCTTTGTCTCATATTAATTTCCTTCTGGGTGAAGATATACTTCAAACTTTTGTGATCCGTGAACACTTCACAACGCTTTCCCAAAAGATAGTGTCTCCATGTTTTGAGTGCATGGACGATAGAGGCTAACTCTAAATCATGAGTAGGATAGTTTACCTCATGAGTTTTGAGTTGTCTCGAGGCATAAGCCACAACTTTACCGTCTTGCATAAGCACTGCACCTAATCCTTGATGAGATGCGTCACAATATACTTGGAAATCCTTTTCCAAATCTGGAAGACACAAGACTGGTGCTGTCACAAGTCTCTTCTTCAACTCCTGAAAGCTGAGTTCACAACCTTCAGACCAAGCAAATTTCTTGTCTTTCTTCAACAATTCAGTCATGGGCTTAGCTACCTTTGAGAAATTCTCAATGAATCTTCTGTAGTAACCTGCTAAGCCAAGGAAACTACGAACTTCCTTCACTGACTTGGGAGATTCCCATTCAGTCACAGCTGAAACTTTAGCAGGATCAACTGCTACACCATCCTTTGTCATAACATGACCAAGAAAACCAACTTCCTCCAACCAGAACTCACATTTGCTGAATTTAGCATAAAGTTTATGCTCTCTCAACTTCTCAAGTATCAAACGCAAATGTCCTTCATGCTCTTCTTTGCTCTTGGAGTAGACTAAGATGTCATCGATGAAAACGACAACAAACTTGTCAAGGAATTCCATGAACACCTTGTTCATCATATTCATGAAGTATGCTGGAGCATTGGTCAAGCCAAAAGGCATTACGGTATACTCATACAGTCCATACCTTGTAGTGAATGTTGTTTTAGGTATGTCTTGTTCTCTTATCTTGAGTTGGAAATAGCCTGACCGGAGATCAATTTTTGAGAACACACATGCTCCTTCTAGTTGATCAAACAAGTCATTGATTCTAGGCAAAGGATATTTGTTCTTGATAGTTACCTCGTTGAGTGAACGGTAATCTATGCATAACCTTTAACTTCTATCTTTCTTTTCCATGAACAAAACTGGGGCTCCCCAGGATGAAGAACTTGGTTGAATAAATCCTTTCTGCAACTGTTCTCCTAGTTGTTTCTTGAGCTCTTTCAGTTCGTCAACTGACATTTTATAAGGTCTCTTTGCTATTGGTCCAGAACCTGGTACCAAATCTATCACAAACTCCACATCTCTATCTGGTGGCATTCCCGGCAATTCTTCCGGAAACACATCTGGATACTCACTCACAATTGGCACACTGTCCATGCTAACCCCCTTAAGAGAACTTAGCTTACTTCCTTTAGATCCAAAGTTAGACTTGAATTTAATCCGCTTTCTTTCCGGGGTTGTGAGTGCAACGGTACGATTGGCACAATCTAGTACTCCTTCATACTTAGCCATCCAATCCATTCCCAAAATTACGTCCAATCCTTGGGAATCTAGGATTATCAGACTCACTGGAAATTTATGCTTCCCAAATTCTATTACTAGATCCTGGCATCCAAGGATTACTATCATATCTCCACCCTACTGGCGGTGATGGTCCGGCGAATACAGGAAGGGCTGGGTGTGTGGCATGGCTTACCAGACTCGCACGGTCATGAGGAAGCTCAACGTGGTCTTTGCTTGGACAGGGGCGCACTGGCACGGCCGAAAATCCTCGTCGGAGTTGAGCACGGCGTCGGGTGGTTGCTGTCGAATTGGTTGCCGAGGTTTCGTGTCACCCTATCACGAACCAGATGGATTAGGAGATGCGCAAGATAGTGGCGAACATCCTCGTATGCATGAGGGGGCAAGGGGCGCGCTCTGCTTACCGTAATTGGTCGCCGGAGTTGAGCGGCGGCTCGGTCGGTTGCGGGCACGAACGGGGACGGCATCCTGGGTCACGAGCAGGCAAGCGAAGAGTATCAGGAGATGCACGAGATCACGCTGGGCACAATAGTTTGAACCAGAGAAAGGGGGGCGGTCGAAGCTCACCGGAATCAGTCGCCGGAGGTCGTCGGTGCTGCGGGGTTTTGAGGTCGAATGCGCGTAGCCTGGTGGCGGAGCGAGCGAGGAAAGTGGGGGAAATGACCGCGGCGGGGAGGGGTTTAAGTAGCCAGAAGAGGGGCGAGGATTGCACGCTGAATCAATGGAATTTAAGAGAGTTTTAATCGCGGCGTCACTGCACGGTGGTAACGGCGGAGCGGTGTCTGCGCGCGAGAAATTGGGGAAGACGACGCTGACGTGGAGAGGGCCCAGTGCTCAGCAAAATAAGCAGAGAGGGAGTGGAGTCCGAGCATCAACGACTCGTTGGGTGTATCCGCGCGTGCGAGAGAGAGAGAGAGAGAGAGAGAGAGAGAGAGAGAGAGAGAGAGAGAGAGAGAGAGAGAGAGAGAGAGAGAGAGAGAGAGAGAGAGAGAGAGAGAGAGAGAGAGAGAGAGAGAGAGGGGAGCCGGGTGGACTAAATGGGCTGCGTCTGCTGCTGGGCTCAATTCCTGGCGCTGGCCCTTTTCCTTTTCTTTATTCCTTTTCTTTTTCCAGAATGATTTTCAGGAATGGTTTTCAAATGATTTCAAAAGCTATTTGAATTCAAATCTTTTTGGGATTTTTGCAGTGTGCAACAATCACATTTCAGGGCATAGAATCAAGTGATCTCTCTGTTCAAGCTTGGTTCTTTTGAAATAACAAAATAAACAGTGCCATAGCACTAGATTTGCAAATGTTTTGAAAATGGTTTTGAACCCATTTTTATTTTGTAAAATTTTGTTCTAACTCCACACTCAACCAATCAACAAGGGAGACAAACAATTTTGGTTTAAAACATTCAAGCTCTAAAATGGGGATGGCCATTTGATTTAAGTTTGCTCACATAAAATGATAGCACTATGTGCTTCTATTTTCTTGAATTTGGTTTGAAATTGATCTCAAAACTATATGCATGAATGAATGATATGCAATCTTTGAAATCATGATTTTAGGGATGTTACACCCCTCCCTCCTTTCATTCATGTGGGTGGACACTCCACTCACACAAAAGCCTTTCAATTCCCTCCACTCAAAAACCCACTCAAATTCCCATTAAATTTTCACCAAATTTAATGCAAACTCTCATTAAATAAAACTCCTTTTATTTATTCAGAATTTTGTCAATTACGTTAATGACAAACATTCACATATAACCCCTTGCTAGTATTTCATTTCACATGCAGAAACACTTTCTGCAATTTCACCCGAAAACCCGTTTCGGTATCTCGTGAAATAAATTCCTACGCTTTTTATTCTTTTCCTGGCATATCATTTGCTCCGAATGGTGTCGGTATCCCTTAAGTGTGTCACCCTACGGTTCGCGAATAATGCGTACATGATCGAGACCCTTCTCCGATCAATAATCAGTAGCGGGACCTGGAGATCCATACTGACTCCCACACATTCAACGATGACTTCTGTGATCGTGTGAACCTTTTTACGTTAGTATCTTAATCCCTTTGTTTCACGATATATTACATGTCCGAGATTCGATCATAGTTATCTCCATACCTAGTTTGATCTCGTTACCGACATGCACTCTTTTCTCGTTCTCGTGATATAACATTCTAGTGATCAAATCACTTGCTTGCAAGCTAATCAATGTGATATCACCGAGAGGGCCCAGAGCATATCTATCCGTCATCGGGATGAAAAAATTCTACTCTCGATCCATGGGTCTCAACATAACACTTTAGTAGTTCTGAAGCCATCTTTATAATCACCTAGTTACGGTGTGACATTTGATTTCATCGAGAAACTCTTCCGGTGTTAGTGATTGACATGATCTCATGGTCTAAGGATTAGGATCACTTCGTAAGTTGTTATAGCAATATAAACTCAATGACTTTGATCGTAATTCTATACTTCGGATGAATGTTCATCACATCATTACACTAATGTTGTGACCTCGTTATTAACAACATCCAATGTCCATGATCAGGAAACTTTGATCATCATCTTAATCAACAAGCTAGTTTATAAGAGAGGCATAACTAGGAACTTCCTTTTTGTTTATTAAACACACATATATTAACGTTTCCGTATTAATACAATTATAGCATGTAAAATAAACATTTATCATAAATAAGGAATACGATAATAACCACTTTATTATTGCCTCTCGGGCATATTCCCTTCAGTCTCCCACTTGCACTAGAGACAATAATCTAGTTTGAAAACTTTTGCGTATTGAACACCTATGGCTTTCTGGTGTTCCAAATACGCAATTTGCAAGTGGTTAACATAATCTACGGATCTGACACTTTCAGGTCCGTGTGTATTTGCATGTCTTTGCGTCTTCACGCATCACTCATTCTCCAATGAAAAGGCATTGTATAAATTTGGTCTTTCGGTGAGACCTTTAGTTCCTTGGGGTTAAAACACGTCGATACTATTGTCACACAATATATCTTTAGTGTTAGCCCATTGCGAACCACACCTTAGTTTGATAACAAACTACTTGACACAAATTCCCTCCTTTGCTGCTACTATAGCAGTCATATACTTAGCCTTTTGTTGTAGTATTCGTCGTAATGGCTTAACTTTGGAACTCTTCCAAATACATCATGGAATCTCCTTTCCATTACATTGTGCCACCCATAGTTTAAATTGAGATAAACTTAATTTGTATCTTGTGACAAAACTAGTATCAATGTAACGCTTTACAATGAACTATTTGTAATTGTTTGTCACCTCTACACAAATATATTCTTAGTTCTTCCAGAAGATCATAAGAATATCCTCACTATCATCCAATGATCATTTTATGATTCATTCTGGTATATGCTCATAATACTTAGAGCATAGGACATATCTGGATGTGTACATATCATGGTATGATTGATCAAAACATTCTCGTGATTTCACTCATCAAGTGTCAAAGCACTTGAATCTTGTTTCACTTATCAAGTGTCGATACACTTGAATCTTGATTCAATTCCTTTCCATGCGACAAGAACCGTTTCTTGTTGTTTCTATATTGAACTCCTTCAATATCTCATATACGTACGTTTGACACAACCATATTAGCGTCACAGTCTATCCACTATAGACATTCACGCTAAATATTTGGGTTTTGCCTAAGTTTTTCATCGAAATGAAATTCTTAACCTTTGTCAATAAAAGATACATCATTTATAATCAACAAGATGTCCTTCACATAATGTATTAGAAATATGTCTCAGCGCTCCCACTTAATTTCTTGCAAATGCAAGCATCTTCATCGTCTGCTGATGAAAAACTCCTTTTTCATCATGGTGAAGATTCCAACTCTGCGATGCTTACTTCAACCGTTGAAGTTTGCATGCCCTTTTTAGCATCCTTTGAATCAACAAAACCCTTTGGACCGTGTCATGTACACGTCCTAGGTAACCATTCTATTAGAAGAACTTTGTTTTTTTTATTCATCTACCATATACCAAATTATATGTAGTGGTTGCTACTTTAATCCGTTCAGACTAAATATCGCTATGAAAGATCAAATCTTGTCATAGTCAACTCTTTGAACATTGTCATAAAATACTTTACGACATGTCGACTATTTCATAGATGTGAAACATCCATGTCTGTTTCTTTATAGATCCAAATACGACCGATAGGTTTTTACACCTTTCCGGAGGGTCTTCCAAGTTCAAAACTTGGTTTCTCGTGTATGGAACTATCACGGATTTTATGGCTTCAAGCCATTTGACAGAGTCAGGGCCCATTATCGCTTCTTTGTATGTAGTCGGTTCATCATTGTCAAACAATAATGATTTACTCTCAAATCTCAGCATATTTGATTTGTTTATCCGACCGATTGGTTCAATACGAACTTAGATCTCCGTGACCACAACCTTTGAGGCACATAATCTATGAGCATTATGGCAGCCTTCGGAACGATTTTCGGCGCTGCGCAACTCGGCACATTTAGCTAAGGTTCGTTAACCTTATCAAAGTTCTATTGTCCTCCCACTTAACTTTTATGAAAAATTCCTTCTTCAAGAAACTTCACATTTCAAGCGACAAACCCTTTTGTCCTCGGTGTTATGGAGGAATAACCAATTGTTATTCGAAATAACCTACAAAGACATGCTCATCCAACTTTGGTTGTAAACATCTTACTTATGTTTAGCATACCAAAATTTAAGAAATGACAACTTGGGTTTTACCCCAAACCATAACTTCCATGGTGTCATTTCAACGGATCAAGATGGAGCTCTTTTCAGTGTAAAAGCGATAGTCTCTAAAGCTTTAATCTTTTTAAAACATAATGGCAGTTTTATAAATAACACCTTTGATCCAACCATGTCAAACAAGGTTTCATTACAAATCTCAAACACTCCATACTCCTATGGTGTTTTGGGAAATATAAATCTAGGTATTTTTCTAAACTTGCAACTCAAATAAATACCTTTATGATAAAATCATGATTCATTTATTTTCTTGTTACACTTGTAACTCAAACAAATCTCTTATGATAAAATCATAAACCATTTATTTTCTTGTTACAATGATTTTTCACTTCATCTTGAAAGTCTTTGAAACGTTTTTCAAATATTTCATACTTCTTTCTCATTAAGTGAATATTCACTCAAATTTCCGGAGAAAGCATATGAAGTTGAAATCCATCGCTTACGACTACACATAATGGACTACATACATTGATATGTATAAATTCCAATATTTTAGTCGTTCGTTCTTCTTTGGCCTTTGAACGAAGTTTTAATTATCCCGAGGAAAGTCTCACAAGCGTCACTTGATCAAATCAAAGACTCCAAAAATCCATGAAAATGGATTTTCTTCATGTTTTATTTCCAATATAATTTAAACGGTGATGTCACTTCGTAAGTGATATTTCAATCATTTGTCTTGCGACATTTTAGCATTAGATTTATGGATGTGATTTCTCCAACTAGATTTGTAAATCATCCATCTAATATGGAATATGGTAATTATTTGAACAACCTTTGTTCTCATAATACCTGATTTAAATAACAATTATTAAAACAAATCTTGAAGTCAAGCTTTGATGTCAACGAGAAATACAAACAACGGTTTGTTTGTTTTCGATGAACATCATCACATATTCTCTTGCTAGTTACTTAGGCCATTGTGGTTCATGAATTGCGTTGTTCCATATGAAATTTCATACCAACCAATTCGGTATCCAATACCCAAGAACCACATTGTTTAACAAGCAAAGAATACAACCATAACATGTATATCATCCATATACCTAAATTGGATATTTCCAATCTTTTCTTTTCTGCCAAATATATTTTATAGATTCTCTTTCAGCATTTTCTTTTCCTTTTTAAAAGAATTTATCAACATCAACAGTGGCGCCATATACATGACACATAGTCCAAAGCGTGTATATTCAAATAATAATACCTTTGGACTTGCACTTTGAAGTAGATCACCATCATCAAAATGATCGGTATTCTTTCAAAATCCATTCTTTAGTAATCTTTTAGTATAGTAAACACTTTACATACACCTTCTATTCACTCTTATCATGACGACTTTCATGATCAAGCTATTGTAGCTTATAAAGGCGAATCGTGAGTATAACATTACTTTCCAAAACCCTTTTGGATGATTAGGATGTCTAGCATCTCCAACCTTCGTAAATTCTCATCCAATATGAGAACACATATTATACTCTATCATATTGCAACCAAAACATTGTTTTAGATATCGTTATATCTGCCACACATGATGGTTTCTAAAACAATTCTTTCAGCTCCTAGATAAACTTGATATTAAAATAATCAAGAATAATGGAGGCAAACATGATACTTAAGATACTAACACTGGAATTGTTACTCTCGATTTAATACCAATTATTAAATTTCACGGAGTAAATAGAATTTTGCTGAAAGTTTGCAATAGGACTTTAAACTTTAGATTGACACTCAACACAATACGATACCAGTTCGTAAAGTATATATCCAGAATTCTATAGTTCTATTATCTCAATTACAACTATGCATAAGGTGGTGAACGAATGCCAATGACTACAACAAATTATGCAAATTCACTTTGATTTAATTTATGATAAATTGAGTTCTACTAATCCAAATTAGAAATGAACTCCCACTCAAAAACGACATCCCTCGTGCCTTTTTGGTGATTACATGAACCAAATCCACTACACCAAGTCCGATCATCACGTGAGTCGGCGTAGCTTCAAAGGCGAGCATCAAATGGGCATCATATCTACTATATGACTCATGCTTAACCTTTCGGTCTATGTTCCGAGGCCATGTCTGTACATGCTAGGCTTGCCAAATAAGAACCTTAGTATTCGCGTGTGTAACTGTCTTACACCCGAGATGTGCTCGTGGATTCAAGTACACCCGATCATCACGTGATGTCTTGGAGCGACGAAACATGGTCGGTGCATAATTGTAACACCGCGGTTCTGAAAAGACCATGGCTTCTATATGACATGCCAATCCCTGGATCGGTTCATTGGCCCACAATAGAATGAGATGAATAACATAGCAAAATATCCGTGCATCACAAATAACGAAGATCCAGAGTACCATTATTACAATAAAAGCTTAGCCCAAAGCTAGCTCAAATTATTCAGGTAGCAACATAAATAAAGCAAATCCTCCATTCTTCAAATTGCCCACAAGTGAACAAGTGCCGAGTGGAGTACCGTGGCCTATATCGATTACTCGGAATCGGAATAACCTGCAACATGAAACGTAGCAGCCCCGAAGGGTCAATACATGGAATGTATGGCAAGTAGAGCTAGTAATGGAGACAATAGTACTAACATCTACATGCATATTTGGCAAGCGGAGCTGTGTCTGGCTTCCATTTGCAAATACATTTGTCCTACTTTCATAAACAGTTTTCGATTTTTCTTTGAAAATATCCCAATTAAGTTAACCCAACAATGTTAAAGAAATTATGAAATTAGAATGAGCGAGAAACATGTCATGGAATCAATATCAAGCAACTCAGTTGTCCATAACCGGGGACACGGCTAATCGATTAGATTATACACACTGCAGGGGTTAGTACACTTTACCCATGTGACTTGGCCAGCCCAGCTCGTACCATCACTCTCATTTTGAGTGGTGATAGGGAGAAGTCCAAGAAGAGACTGTTCGGGAAGTAGCTCCTCAATCCCGACGCGCACCGGTCCAACCTACCAAAATTCTACATCTTTGGATACGCGGGTTCGAGTTACCACAACCTACTAAGTCCAACCAACCACCCATTTCATTATTGGCACATGGTTGTACACGTAAGCTACACAATAAAGAAGCCAATCAATTTCTCTCGATACCTGAGTGCCTTTCCGCAATGAAACCACCAAAAATTATCAATACCATCACACCCAGGAGATTCATTGATTAAGTTGTTTTAGTTTTCACAAACCAATACTTTTAGAAACAAGTCTCAATGATGTAACCTAGCCCTCATTCAACATAGCATGGCTAAGCACATCTACCAACGGTGGTTCATCTACAAGGAAAGCCTTACCACATAATAGGACATAGCATAGCGATAGTATCATCCTACACATGCATCTACAAAATACACGACAATGCATTGAAAATAGTAGGACGATATCATGAACAAAGTAGCATCTACTTGCCTTGGTTGTAGCGGTCGGAAGAACAATCCACACACGAGCAAGCGTTGCACTCGTCGCAATCTACACGATACAATTGCAATCATAAACAAACAATCCACAAGCATATGCAACAAAGATGATGCATGAAGGTGTGCAAGGCAAGTGAATTGGTGCTACAGCTGCACCGCATAATCCTAATCAATAAAACTACTGATTGCATGCATGGAAAAAAGTTGTAGCGCAAGGAAAACTATTAAGCAAATATAGTGCTCAAAACTAGAGCTAGAACTCAAATAATTCACTACCGATAGTATACTGTTTTAAAATCTTGGAAAAATTCTACCGCATAGGCATCGCTGATTAGAAACAGTACCAATTGGAATTACTCAAAAAGGAATTATAAAACTCCCGGAGTAATTAAAACACTGCAGAAAGCCACTAGACAGTTTCTGCAGAAGTTTTTAGTGTAAGCCTATCTTTTTAATTCACGATGAGATTCCCCTCGTTCCACTGAATCCAGGGACATATCATACGCGATTTTTGGAGCTACGGATCTTATTCTACGAATTAATTACTCCAAAAAGGCCATTAACCTAATTGATTAAACTGTACTAAACCTTGCTGCAAAAGTCTGAACCAAAGGTACAGCAAGATTCTACACGACTCACTGAATCTACACATATTTTATTTGCAATTTTTGGCCCAGCGGTTTAATTTCTACGCAATTTACAAGTTTCTACCGAAATCTGTCCGCTAAATCGATTAAAGTAATTACCCAGTCAACTATGTCTGTTGACTGGTCAACGCGGCTGCTGACTGGGCGCTGACTGGGCGACTGACTAGTCAACGCCTGGATACTGACCAGTCAACGACTGATCTGAACCGTTGATCTGAGATCTAATGGTGGCTGCAGACTCACCGGAAACGAACGGCGACGAGGTTGGGACGGCAGCGGCGATCGGTTCCGGCGACGGCGGTTTCCTGCGCGAAAGGATAGTGGTCAGCGCGCGGATAAAGACAGTCACGCAACAGCGGCGCGGGACGGTGGCATGGCGCGCGAGGCGTGCGTGCATGCGGGCGAGTGCGGCGCGCGGCAGCGGGCACGCGGGGCAGCGGCAGCGGCGCGGGTGCGAGCCGAGGTGGGCGCGCGGAGGCGACGACGCTGCGAGCGGCTGCGCGCGTGCGTGCGTGCTGCAGCAGCTGCGGCGGCGCTGGCGGAGGGGCGGCGCACGGCGCAGTGCGAGCAGCAGCAGCAGCAGGCGGCGGCTGCAGCGGCAGCAGCGTGGCGCGCAGGCGGCTCGGGGGCGGGGCAGCGCAGCGCGGCAGGTGGCGGCTGCGGCGCGCTGGCGGCGGGGCAGCAGGCGCATGCGGCGCGCGGCGCTGCAGGAGGCGGCGTGGGCTGGCGGCAGGGAGGAGAGGAGAGGAGAGAGGCGCGGCGGCGGGGTACCTGCGACGGCGGCGGGGCACGGGAACCGAGGGAGGCGGTGGCGATCCCGAGGGGAGGCGGCGCGTGCGGGAATCGAGGAGGGGGCGGGGCGATCGAGGCGGCGGGGTCGGTGGGTGCGGTTTACGAGGCAGGGCGGCGGCGGCTGCCCTTTTGTGGCCCCACGCGGGTCCTAGTCCGATTCGGGGCGCGGTTGGATATGGACTCAGAAAATCGGCCCGTTTTTCTATCCTTTAATAAAACGGCCACAACTTTTCCGTACGAGCTCCGAATCGAGCGATTCTTGCTCCTACGGTTTTGTAAAATCGAGGGGAACAATCTAGGGTCAAGGGTTGGACGAAACCACTAGGCTACAAGGGTGGCAACACTAGTTCTTCTAATGCCTCCCGCGGAAGCCTCGTAGTAAAATAGAAAAGGGTTTTGAAAATAGCGTTTCGCCGATTCTTTTCAATCAACGGTTTTGCATGGAAAAGTATGATGCAATGATATGAATGATATGCAGAACCAAATCTAAAATTTGGGATGTGACAAGACTAACCCCCTTAAGATGAATCTCGTCCTCGAGATTCGGCGCGGCTAGCAAATAGGTGTGGGTAGTCCTCTCGGATGTCATCCTCACGCTCCCAAGTGGCTTCCTCTTCAGTGTGATGGCTCCACTGCACCTTGCAAAACCTGATCGTCTTGGTACGGGTAGTCCTCTCCGCTGTCTCCAGAATCTTGACCGGCTTCTCCTCATAGGTCAAATCATTTTCAAGCTGAACCTCCTCTAGCGGTACAGTGTCTCTCAATGGTGTATCCACCATCTCCGGATGGCACTTCTTCAGCTGGGATACGTGGAACACATTGTGAACAGCGGACAGAGCCTCTGGCAATTCCAACTGATAAGCAACTTCTCCTTTGCGTGCTAAGACCCGATACGGTCCAATAAATCAAGGTGCCAGCTTACCCTTAATTCCAAATCTCTTGATTCCACGAAGTGGCGACACTCTGAGGTATGCTCTATCACCTATCTCATACACCACTTCCTTGCGCTTGGCGTCAGCGTAGCTCTTCTGCCTTGATTGTGCTACCCTCAGTCTATCCCTAATCAAGGCGACCTTCTCCTCAGCATCCTTGATCAATTCATGCCCAAACAACTGACGTTCTCCTACTCCATCCCATAGCAATGGTGTTCGGCACCGTTTCCCATACAGCACGTCGAACGGTGACGTCTTGATGCTGGTTTGATAGCTGTTGTTGTAGGAAAACTCCGCATACGGCAAATTCTCATCCCAACTAGAACCATGAGCCAAAGCGCAAGCTCTCAGCATGTCCTCCAAAATCTGATTCACCCTCTCGGTCTGTCCATCAGTCTGTGGGTGAAACGCTGTGCTAAACTCCAATCTAGTACCAAGTGACTCGTGCAACTGGCGCCAGAAGTGTGAGGTGAATTGGGTGCCTCTATCAGATACGATACTTTTGGGAACTCCGTGTAGGCACACAATCCTGTCCATGTAAATCTTGGCCAACTTTGCACTCGTATAGGTCGTCTTTACCGGTATAAAGTGGGCTACCTTGGTCAAATGGTCGACCACTACCCAAATGGAGTCATATCCTGACCTGGTCCTGGGCAATCCGGTGATAAAATCCATTCCCACTCTATCCCACTTCCAATCCGGCATGGGCAACGGCTGTAGCAGTCCTGCTGGCTTCTGGTGTTCCGCCTTTACTCGGCTACATACATCACATAGGGCAATATGCTCTGCGATGTCTCCCTTCATGTTGTTCCACTAGAATCTGTCCTTTAGGTCCATATACATCTTCGTATTGCCCGGATGTATGGAATACAGCGAGTCATGGGCTTCCTGCAGAATCAACTTCCTTATCTCCGGATCGTTGGGAACGCACAAACGATCTCCATACCACAAGGTTCCTTGCTCATCCTCGCGGAATTCCTTTGCTCGACCCTCCTTCATCTTTTCCTTAACTTCATCTATCTCTTTGTCTCCCACTTGAGCTTTCCTGATTCTGTCCTGTAGCGTTGGTTGGACTTCCATTGTTGCCAAGTATCCTTCAGATACTACCTCCAGTCTAAGGTCCTTGAATTTTTCACAAATCCTCAGGCAATTCACCAATTGTCAATCCATTGGCATAAACCTTCCGGCTCAGAGCATCTGCTACAACATTGGCCTTTCCTGGGTGGTATTGCAGATTCATATCATAATCTTTGATAAGTTCCAACCATCTCCTTTGCCTCATGTTCAGTTCCTTCTGCGTGAATATGTACTTCAGGGTCTTGTGGTCGGTGTACACATCACAGTGTTTTCCCATTAAGTAATGCCTCCATACCTTGAGCGCATGAACCACTGACGCTAACTCCAAGTCGTGTGTCACATCCCAAGATTTTCCAAATCTTGTAATGTGAAAAATAAAATGAATAAAATAAAACTTTGTTGATTTTCAGGACCAGAAGAAACTTTTGAATCCAATTGGGAATCTTCAAACCTGTTTGAACAATTAAATCCTAAAGGGATTTATAAAGATAAACATTTATTAAAGGAAATTAAAATGTTATGGAATTACTATTTTGGATCTTTTAATAAAAGACTTTGTTTTCAAATGAAAAGGTGGATTTAAAATAAAGATTATATTTTAAAGAGCCAAATTAATTTTGGCCAAGCTTTTATATTAAAATATTTTGTTTTGATAAAATGAGTAAAGATTTATTTAAATAAAATAATAAGGATTTAAATATCCAATTTTATTAAAGTAAAGGCTTTTTCTTTTTAAATAAATACTAAAACTTATTATTTTATTTTAATAAGTTTTCCAAAGGTTTTGGTTCTCAAAATGAAAAGAAATATTTTAAATGAAGATTATTTTATAAAGCCAAATTAAACCTTGGCCAAGACTTTGAAACAAAAGGTTTTGCTTTGATTAAAAATAGTGGAGGTTTATTTAAAATAAAATAAAAAGGATTTAAATATCCAAGTTTTATTAATAAAGGTTTTTACTATTTCCAAAACATCAAAACTTATTTATTTATTTAAAATAAGTTTTCCAAGTATTTTATTTTCTCAAATAAAACCTACTGAAGTGTTTTGGTTTTATTCTAGAATTTCAAAATAAAGATTTAATAAAACAAATCCTATATGGATTAATAACTAAGGTCCATTTTATTTAATTATTAATGGACCCTAAAGTAAAATGTTGTTTTGTTTTAAACAAGGTTTCCAAATATCTTTTATTTTCAAATAAAACCTACTGATTTGGTTTTAAAGATATTTGGATTTCAAATGAAGATTTTATTAAATAAATCAAACCCTATTTTAATAATAAACTAAAGATCCATTTTATTTAATTAAAGAATGGATCCTAAAAAGAATAAAAATATTATTTTATTTTGAGATTTGGTTTATGTTGATAAACAGAACCAAATTCAAAGTATAAAGTTGAGTGATTGTTTGAATTGTTTGAATTGGTTGAATGCTTGAATAGTTGGATGAAATTCAAAACAGAAAAATAGAAATAAAAAAGGAAAAAGATTTAGACAGAAAAAAAATAGAGCAAACGACCTGGCCCAGCTGCCCCAGCCCAACAGCCCACCTAGCCCACCTCCCCTTAATCCCCGAACCATTTTTCTTCACCACGAAAGAAACCCGCATCCTTACTGACAAGTGGACCCCGTTCCCTCTCCCTTTCCCACTGACCAGAGGACCCCACCGCCACGTCCTTCTTCTTCCCCACCCGCGAACTACGCCTCCCCCTCGCCGGCCGTTGCAGGCGAGTTAAACCCGACGTAATTCGCATTGAAGGATGGATTAAACCTGCCATTGACCATGCCTGATAAAATGCCAGTGACTCCTCTTCACTTCCCCTCTGCCTCCTCCCCAAGCACGCCACCAGGCCGCCCCCAATTCCTCCCCGAGCACCCTCTGCTCCGACATGGTCCGGTGACGATTCCGACGAAACCTCTCCACCTCCTGCCTCCCCGAACACAGGAGCACGCTCATCGCATCCTGGCGCATCTTCCCGTGCCAGTCATTCATCCGCGGGCGTCCTGTAACCTCGGCTCCGACGACGACCTGCAGCACCGCCGTCTACCTCTTTCTCTGACGAAGCCTCCAGGTAGTAACTGGCCACCCCTTGTCCTTCCGATGATATGCCTGTGTTCAGTGCACTTGCCTGCATCTAACCGCATCTGTTTCTTGCCCTCTGGTGGACAGCAGCCCTGTCCCCGTCGTCAAGCAGAAGCTCCTGGCGCCGACCATGTCTCCAGCGAACAATTAACCGCAACCTTGCGCGCCCCTCGTCGAACCATCAGCACGTTGAGCATCGCCGTGACCCCCTGAGCCCGGTGAGCATCTCCCCTTTCTCCCTCACTCCCTGTAGCATCGGCACCGTCGTCGACTGACAGCTCCGCCGCCGGTAGCCACCGCAGCGCCGCCAGTTAGTGGTCTAATTGATTACATCCGTTAGATCTAGATCGTAAGGCTGTAATAGAACACAAACGAAGAGGTATCGAATGTCCCTGTGCCGCTCGATCTAAATGAGATCCTACGGCCTACAGGGCGCGATCCGCGGGAAGCGGTACCACCCAATTAGACAGCGCCGCGTGTCCCCTATTCTGTTTAAAAACAGATTTGAAAACAGAATTATTTGCAAACTTCAAACCCTTGTAACTTTGAATCCACACGTCCAAAAATTACAAATTTTATGTCGTTGGATTCAGGAGAGCAAGCCCTAGCCAACCATGCCCTTGGTTTAGCAAATAGTATCTGTTAGTTTGTTTGTTTTTGCAGATTCTTTTGTGAACTTGTTTAGAGTAGAAAAATTATTTAAAAATGATTTTTGGGTTAAAACCTTTGCAAAATGGTTTGTTGTGACCTTACTGACCCTAGGAACCAACCCATAGTTTGGAAAATGGATTTGATAAAGTTTAGGATGGAAAACTTGATTTAGCCCATTTCTAGCCAAATGGAAATAAAGATTTTGGTTATGAAAATACTTTTATAAAGAAAACTTTGGGAAAATATTTTGGACCAAACCTACTGACCCTAGGAAACACTTTGTGGACTCAAAAATGTATTTGGTGAAATGAAAATATGATTCTTTGATTTAAAACCATTTCTAGTCAAATAGAAATGTGGTTTATTTATTAAAATTGATTTTGAAGGAAAACCTTTGAGAAATGTTTTGTTTTAAACTCACTGACCCCAAACCCCAAGTTTTATAGTTTGAAAACATATTTGGTGAACCCTATAGGTTAATGCCTTAGTAAAAATATTTCTACACCACATAAAATGATACTTTGTTTTGAAAATGGGTTTTAAGGTGAAACCTTTAGCAAATGACTTTGCCACTTTACAAAATGACCATTAGGTGTTTTCAAATGTCTATGACCCATTAGGAACCACCTTTTCAAACAAAACAAAGCTTGGCATGCTTGCATGCAATACTTTGACTTTGTTATTTTATGTGTGTTGTTTTGCTTGAATGGTAGGTTGAAATATTGTTTGCTTGATTGAATTGTAGTGACTTGAAGTGAGTGAACATTGCAAAGATCAAGGAGTGAACCTATACTATCTACCAAAAAGGCAAGTGATGCTTCATACTTTTTGTCCCATTACTTTCACTATGCATTAGTGCTTTCTCTAAGTAAAACTTGCATGGATTTTATTTTGCTAAGTATAGACCTTTCTATAGGAAAACCTAGTAGATGAATCCTTAGTAGGATTTTCCTAAGTTAAGATTCCTATTACTATCAAGCTTAGCCTAGCTAATAGAAAACAATGGGTGGAAAATATATTCACACTATGGAAAAATATTCTAAGTCTGAGGACTTGTGTTTTGTTTAATAAAACAACTAAGTTAATGAATCACCTGGGTGGAATGGGACTTGCTTGGTGGTTTTTGGTTGAGTGGTTCACAAGGCCCATTTTTATGGTTTACCTTAGTGTATCTCACTTGTGGATGGCCACCCAGGAACAAAGAGATTTGAGATGTCAAATGTTGAGAAGCTTCAAGTGCAACCACTTGGCAATATGGGCTCTGCCATGATCATATAGGTTGCAAGAACTTAGCCATATGGACAGTTGGTGGTAGTGTTTGATAGGTTGGAACGCGTCCATATTGGTCTAAGGGAAGGCTTCTGAAAGATCTTGTCTTGGGAAACCAAGTCTTGTGGGGAAAGTGCACCACCTCTACAGAGTGTAAAACCTAAGTACTTAGCCATGTCCCTGGTAAAGGACAATTTGAGCATCAAGACATGGAAGCAATCAAGAATCTCATCACTCCAACTTCTAAGTAAAACTTGTGGTTTGAACAAGGGTTGTTTGAAATCTTCAATCTTTGATGGAGAGATGCCTTGGAAAAGGATCTTCAAATCTTTGATTGGGAAAAATGATTTTGTCAAAGCAAAAACTTAGTGTTTTCAAATGTTAAGGAAAATATATTTTGAGCAATGCAAGCCTCAACTCCACTTTGCCAAATGCATATAGATGTTAGACTCCACTATATTATCATAGTATCACTTGTCAATACAATTCAAATGTATTGACCCTTGTGGCTGTAACTTGTAATGTTGCAGGTTTGATTGATTTTTAGTGAAGATTGATTGATTAGGATTACAAAGTCTACAACCAACATCTGCCTGTGGCAATTTGAAGATGAAGGACCCCATACTTATAGTTATTCCGCTGCAATGTAATGTAATATCCAAATGAGCTATGTAAAGATGTAATAAAATTATGTTATTCTTGGTTATAAAGTTATATTATGACCTTTGTTTCTTGATATTACATCTTAACTGTGGATGCTAGCTATTGATCCAGGGACTAGCATTGTAAACACAGGGGATTCTACCTTACCTTATATTTTAACAAGGTTGGTAACCCTACAAGATGGTATCAGAGCATTGTGTTGCCTGTAGGATTTGTAACCCTAGGATTGGACAAAACCCCTTAGAAAAATAGGAGTTATATTTGTTCCAAAACTTATTTACAAACAATCTTGTAAACTCTTTCCTCAACCATTTTAGTTTCAACTCTACATCTCTTCTATTTTCAACTTGTTGGACAAAACCTACCCATGACCAGACTACACCATGTGCAAAGGACTTCTTCAACACCTTCAACTCCAATGACTTCAACTTCTTCAACTCTAATGACTTCAACATCTTCAGCATATTCACCAAGGACTTCCAACTTGGATATCACTAAAGACTACAAGTGAGACAAGGAAACCTTGCTCAAGATTTAGAGACTGAGGGAATGCAAAAGTTAGAAGGAGCCTACATCACTTGAAGTTTTGAGACCAAGAGTTTTCTAAGGAAACATGATCTTATGCAAGAAGAATCAACCAAGAAGGATGGAAAGATTACAAGTGAACCATATAGACGGACCACCATATTTAGTATAGATAAAACCCACCAACTTATGTGGTGTAACAAAAATTATTTTTGGTTGCCTAAAAATATGCTTGAAACTTGTTGTTTGAGTGGAATGTTTGTTTGTGATTGCTTGCACATTGCTTGTGTGAATTGTGATGTGTGTAGTTAGAACTATTTCCCTAGAAACCTTTTGCCTATTCTAATCCCAATCCAACCCAAACAGATGACTTCTCCAAGAGACTCCAACATCAAGGTTGATGACAACAACAACAATCAAGAGGACAACATGAGATAACTCATAGCAACCCAACACCAGTTGAGCCAAGAGACAACTCAGCTTTTAGTCAACAACAATGGACTAGACCCAGCCATACAAAGGATTTTGAAACTTCAATCCCAATTGTTGCAAGGATTGGTTACTCAAATGATCAACATGAGAGAAAACTTTTCCCAAAGAACTAATGACAATAAGGATGACAAGGATGTTATTCTAGAAGGAACCCAAGTTAGCAATACTTGTAAAATCAAGGATCATGCACCCAAGGAAGATCAATGCCCCAAGAAGAGAGAAAGATCTCCCACTCATGAAGAGCATGAACTAGGAGAACTCCTAGCTTTGGAGAGACCCAAAAAGAAGAAGAAGAAGAAATGCCCCAACCCTAGCAAGGAAGATATTACACAAGTGCAATGTTTCAAATGCAAAGAGATGGGACACTATGCCAATGAATGCCCAGAAAAGAAGATGGACCAAAGAAACAAACAAGAGGCAATGACACCAAAGGAAAAGAAAGATATCAGCCAAGTGATATGCTTCAAATGCAAGGAACCAGGCCACTATGTAAAGAATTGTCCAAAAAAGATGATGAACAAGTTAACCAAGCCTATGGAGAAACTCAACCTTGGACCATGAGTCAAGTATGGAAATAAAGGACACTATGCAAATGTTTGCCCAGAGAAGTTTCCCCAGGATTCCAAGAAGGACAATGTGTAATTTTTGTATGAAAATTTTTAAGGGTGGTAGTACCCTAGTTGCTTTGAGCCAACTTGTAACCCTAGCCTCCCCAAATCTCGGGACGAGATTTATTTTAAGGGTGGTAGTCTTGTCACATCCCAAGATTTTCCAAATCTTGTAATGTGAAAAATAAAATGAATAAAATAAAACTTTGTTGATTTTCAGGACCAGAAGAAACTTTTGAATCCAATTGGGAATCTTCAAACCTGTTTGAACAATTAAATCCTAAAGGGATTTATAAAGATAAACATTTATTAAAGGAAATTAAAATGTTTTGGAATTACTATTTTGGATCTTTTAATAAAAGACTTTGTTTTCAAATGAAAAGGTGGATTTAAAATAAAGATTATATTTTAAAGAGCCAAATTAATTTTGGCCAAGCTTTTATATTAAAATATTTTGTTTTGATAAAATGAGTAAAGATTTATTTAAATAAAATAATAAGTATTTAAATATCCAATTTTATTAAAGTAAAGGCTTTTTCTTTTTAAATAAATACTAAAACTTATTATTTTATTTTAATAAGTTTTCCAAAGGTTTTGGTTCTCAAAATGAAAAGAAATATTTTAAATGAAGATTATTTTATAAAGCCAAATTAAACCTTGGCCAAGACTTTGAAACAAAAGGTTTTGCTTTGATTAAAAATAGTGGAGGTTTATTTAAAATAAAATAAAAAGGATTTAAATATCCAAGTTTTATTAATAAAGGTTTTTACTATTTCCAAAACATCAAAACTTATTTATTTATTTAAAATAAGTTTTCCAAGTATTTTATTTTCTCAAATAAAACCTACTGAAGTGTTTTGGTTTTATTCTAGATTTTCAAAATAAAGATTTAATAAAACAAATCCTATATGGATTAATAACTAAGGTCCATTTTATTTAATTATTAATGGACCCTAAAGTAAAATGTTGTTTTGTTTTAAACAAGGTTTCCAAATATCTTTTATTTTCAAATAAAACCTACTGATTTGGTTTTAAAGATATTTGGATTTCAAATGAAGATTTTATTAAATAAATCAAACCCTATTTTAATAATAAACTATAGATCCATTTTATTTAATTAAAGAATAGATCCTAAAAAGAATAAAAATATTATTTTATTTTGAGATTTGGTTTATGTTGATAAACAGAACCAAATTCAAAGTACAAAGTTGAGTGATTGTTTGAATTGTTTGAATTGGTTGAATGCTTGAATAGTTGGATGAAATTCAAAACAGAAAAATAGAAATAAAAAAAAGGAAAAAGATTTAGACAGAAAAAAAATAGAGCAAACGACCTGGCCCAGCTGCCCCAGCCCACCTAGCCCACCTCCCCTTAATCCCCGAACCGTTTTTCTTCACCGCAAAAGAAACCCGCATCCTCACTGACAAGTGGACCCCGTTCCCTCTCCCTTTCCCACTGACCAGAGGACCCCACCGCCACGTCCTTCTTCTTCCCCACCCGTGAACTACGCCTCCCCCTCGCCGGCCGTTGCAGGCGAGTTAAACCCGACGTAATTCGCATTGAAGGATGGATTAAACCTGCCATTGACCATGCCTGATAAAACGCCAGTGACTCCTCTTCACTTCCCCTCTGCCTCCTCCCCAAGCACGCCACCAGGCCGCCCCCAATTCCTCCCCGAGCACCCTCTGCTCCGACATGGTCCGGTGACGATTCCGACGAAACCTCTCCACCTCCTGCCTCCCCGAACACAGGAGCACGCTCACCGCATCCTGGCGCATCTTCCCATGCTAGTCATTCATCCGCGGGCGCCCTGTAACCTCGGCTCCGACGACGACCTGCAGCACCGTCGTCTGCCTCTTTCTCCGACGAAGCCTCCAGGTAGTAACTGGCCACCCCTTGTCCTTCCGATGATACGCCTGTGTTCAGTGCACTCGCCCTCATCTAACCGCATATGTTTCTTGCCTCTGGTGGACAGCAGCCCCGTCCCCGTCGTCAAGCAGAAGCTCCTGGCGCCGACCATGTCTCCAGCGAACAATTCACCGCAACCTTGCGCGCCCCTCGTCGAACCATCAGCACGTTGAGCATCGCCATGACCCCCTGAGCCCGGTGAGCATCTCCCCTTTCTCCCTCACTTCCTGTAGCATCGGCACCGTCGTCGACCGACAGCTTCGCCGCCGGTAGCCACCGCAGCGCCGCCAGTTAGTGGTCTAATTGATTACATCCGTTAGATCTAGATTGTAAGGCTGTAATAGAACACAAACGAAGAGGTATCGAATGTCCCTGTGCCGCTCGATCTAAATGAGATCCTACGGCCTACAGAGCGCGATCCGCGCGAAGCGGTACCACCCAATTAGACAGCGCCGCGTGTCCCCTATTCTGTTTAAAAACAGATTTGAAAACAGAATTATTTGCAAACTTCAAACCCTTGTACCTTTGAATCCACACATCCAAAAATTACATATTTTATGTCGTTGGATTCAGGAGAGCAAGCCCTAGCCAACCATGCCCTTGGTTTAGCAAATAGTATCTGTTAGTTTGTTTGTTTTTGCAGATTCTTTTGTGAACTTGTTTAGAGTAGAAAAATTATTTAAAAATGATTTTTCGGTTAAAACCTTTGCAAAATGGTTTTTTGTGACCTTACTGACCCTAGGAACCAACCCATAGTTTGGAAAATGGATTTGATAAAGTTTAGGATGGAAAACTTGATTTAGCCCATTTCTAGCCAAATGGAAATAAAGATTTTGGTTATGAAAATACTTTTATAAAGAAAACTTTGGGAAAATATTTTGGACCAAACCTACTGACCCTAGGAAACACTTTGTGGACTCAAAAATGTATTTGGTGAAATGAAAATATGATTCTTTGATTTAAAACCATTTCTAGTCAAATAGAAATGTGGTTTATTTATTAAAATTGATTTTGAAGGAAAACCTTTGAGAAATGTTTTGTTTTAAACTCACTGACCCCAAACCCCAAGTTTTATAGTTTGAAAACATATTTGGTGAACCCTATAGGTTAATGCCTTAGTAAAAATATTTCTACACCACATAAAATGATACTTTGTTTTGAAAATGGGTTTTAAGGTGAAACCTTTAGCAAATGACTTTGCCACTTTACAAAATGACCATTAGGTGTTTTCAAATGTCTATGACCCATTAGGAACCACCTTTTCAAACAAAACAAAGCTTGGCATGCTTGCATGCAATACTTTGACTTTGTTATTTTATGTGTGTTGTTTTGCTTGAATGGTAGGTTGAAATATTGTTTGCTTGATTAAATTGTAGTGACTTGAAGTGAGTGAACATTGCAAAGATCAAGGAGTGAACCTATACTCTCTACCAAAAAGGCAAGTGATGCTTCATACTTTTTGTCCCATTACTTTCACTATGCATTAGTGCTTTCTCTAAGTAAAACTTGCATGGATTTTATTTTGCTAAGTATAGACCTTTCTATAGGAAAACCTAGTAGATGAATCCTTAGTAGGATTTTCCTAAGTTAAGATTCCTATTACTATCAAGCTTAGCCTAGCTAATAGAAAACAATGGGTGGAAAATATATTCACACTATGGAAAAATATTCTAAGTCTGAGGACTTGTGTTTTGTTTAATAAAACAACTAAGTTAATGAATCACCTGGGTGGAATGGGACTTGCTTGGTGGTTTTTGGTTGAGTGGTTCACAAGGCCCATTTTTATGGTTTACCTTAGTGTATCTCACTTGTGGATGGCCACCCAGGAACAAAGAGATTTGAGATGTCAAATGTTGAGAAGCTTCAAGTGCAACCACTTGGCAATATGGGCTCTGCCATGATCTTATAGGTTGCAAGAACTTAGCCATATGGACAGTTGGTGGTAGTGTTTGATAGGTTGGAACGCGTCCATATTGGTCTAAGGGAAGGCTTCTGAAAGATCTTGTCTTGGGAAACCAAGTCTTGTGGGGAAAGTGCACCACCTCTGCAGAGTGTAAAACCTAAGTACTTAGCCATGTCCCTGGTAAAGGACAATTTGAGCATCAAGACATGGAAGCAATCAAGAATCTCATCACTCCAACTTCTAAGTAAAACTTGTGGTTTGAACAAGGGTTGTTTGAAATCTTCAATCTTTGATGGAGAGATGCCTTGGAAAAGGATCTTCAAATCTTTGATTGGGAAAAATGATTTTGTCAAAGCAAAAACTTAGTGTTTTCAAATGTTAAGGAAAATCTATTTTGAGCAATGCAAGCCTCAACTCCACTTTGCCAAATGCATATAGATGTTAGACTCCACTATATTACCATAGTATCACTTGTCAATACAATTCAAATGTATTGACCCTTGTGGCTGTAACTTGTAATGTTGCAGGTTTGATTGATTTTTAGTGAAGATTGATTGATTAGGATTACAAAGTCTACAACCAACATCTGCCTGTGGCACTTTGAAGATGAAGGACCCCATACTTATAGTTATTCCGCTGCAATGTAATGTAATAGCCAAATGAGCTATGTAAAGATGTAATAAAATTATGTTATTCCTGGTTATAAAGTTATATTATGACCTTTGTTTCTTGATATTACATCTTAACTGTGGATGCTAGCTATTGATCCAAGGACTAGCATTGTAAACACAGGGGATTCTACCTTACCTTATATTTTAACAAGGTTGGTAACCCTACATCGTGTGTGGGGTAATTCCGCTCATGGTGCTTGAGTTGTCGCGAGGCATATGACACCACTCTCCCATCTTGCATCAGCACACTCCCAAGTCCCTGTCGAGAAGCATCGCAGTACACTTGGAAATCCTTCTGAAGATCTGGTAAGCATAGAACAGGCGTGGTCACTAGTCGACGCTTCAGTTCCTGAAAGCTGGCTTCACATACGTCTGACCATTCAAACTTCCTCTTCTTCTTCAGAAGTTCAGTCATCGGCTTAGCAATCTTGGAAAAGTTTTCAATGAACCTCCTGTAATATCCAGCAAGTCCCAAAAAGCTTCGAATCTCTCCCGCATTCTTGGGTGCTTCCCACTCGGTTACTACAGTCACTTTGCTTGGATCAACAGCGACTCCTTCTCCTGACACTACGTGTCCAAGAAACCCAATGGTGTTAAGCCAGAATTCACACTTGCTGAATTTGGCATACAGCTTGTGTTCCCTCAGCTTCTCCATAATCAGTCGCAGATGCTTTTCATGCTCAGCATGATCCTTGGAATATATCAGTATGTCATCAATAAACACCACCACGAACTTGTCCAAGTACTCCATAAATACCTTGTTCATCATGGTCATGAAATATGCCAGGGCATTCGTTAGTCCAAAAGACATAACTGTATACTCATATAAACCATACCTAGTGGTGAAGGCGGTTTTTGGTACGTCCTCCTCCCGGATCTTCAATTGGAAGTAGCCTGATCGCAGATCAATCTTGCTGAACACCTTCGCTCCTTCTAGTTGATCAAACAAATCATTTATGTTCGGCAGAGGGTACTTGTTCTTGATGGTCACTTCATTCAGCGAGTGATAGTCCACCACTAATCTCTTACTGCTGTCTTTCTTCTCTACAAACAGAACAGGTGCACCCCATGACGACGAACTAGGCTGAATGAATCCCTTTTCCAGCTGCTCTTTCAACTGCTTCTTCAATTCCTTCAGCTCATCCACATCCATCTTATATGGTTTCTTTGCTATTGGTCCTGTTCCCGGCATCAGGTCGATAAGAAACTCTACTTCCCTGTCAGGTGGCATTCCTGGCAGCTCTTCCGGAAACACGTCAGGGTAATCCTTAATCACTGACACAGTATCCATGCTAACCCCCTTAAGAGAATTCAAATTACACCTTCCTGGTCGTACAGCCGACTTGAATCTGATCCTCTTACCATCCGGGGTTTTGAGTGAAACAGCCCGCTGTGCACAATCTATGTGTCCCTCATGCATAGACATCCAATCCATACCCAGAATAACGTCTAACCCCTGCGATTCCAACACTACCAAATGTGCAACGAAGTTGTGTGTCCCAATCCTCACAGTTAAGTTGCGGCATCCCGCGCTAGCTATCATATCTCCTCCAGGTGAACTCACTCTAATAGACCCTTTCATAGACTCCGTAGGTAACTTATACTTATCCACAAAAGCCCTTGATATGAATGAATGCGATGCACCAGTATCGAATAGTATAAGTGCAGGGTGAGTGTTGATTGGAAACTTACCAATCACAAGGTCAGGCTCATCTGGGATCTCCTCCACATTCATGTGGTTCACTGTGGCCTTCTCGTTGTTGGTTGGCTTCAGTCCCTTCCTCTCCGGACAGTTGTCAGCATAGTGTCCCTTCTGTTTACACTTGAAGCATGTCACCTCACTCAGATCCTTCTTCACAAAGCTGCGATCGCGGTTGCGGTCATGTCCACCGTGTCCTCCAGAGTGGTGAGAGTGTCCTCCCTTGTGGCTGTGGTGGCTGCTCCTGTGGTTGTCATGAAAATGTCCATCGCCCCCATGGTGGTGGCGGTCATGGCTCCCATGGTCACTTCCTCCATGCTTGGAGTATCCGTCATATGAAGTGCGAGACTTGTGATGTGAGCCAGAGTGGTGATTGTTACTCTTTCTTTTGCGGCTTTCCACCTGCTTGTGCTTCCCTTCCAAGATCCTGGCCTTGTCCATAAGCTCCTGAAAAGTGGGGCAATAAACCACCAGTAGCTGCACGGAAAGATCATCACTAAGGCCATCCAGGAATCTCTCCCTCCTTTTTTGCATCAGTGTCAACATCCTTAGGTGCATAACAGGACAGGTTGTTGAACTCCTCAATGTACTCAGCCATAGTGCGGTTGGTTTGGCGCAAGTTGTGGAACTCCTTCCTCTTCAGGCTCAGAACTCCTGAAGACACGTGGTTGGTCCTAAAACCTTCCTCAAACATTGCCCAAGTCACAGTATCCAGCGGGTGGGTGATCTAAAAAGTGTCCCACCAAGATGCGGCTGGTCCCTCCAGTAGGTGAGCGGCAAACCTCACCTTCTCAGCATCCGTGCATCCAACAGTTACCAGATCCTTGTTGACTGAACGCAACCAGTCGAGAGCAACCATTGGTTCCGTTGCAGGAGAGAACTTAGTCGGCCTTAGCCTCAAAAATCTGGTGAGAGCATCTCCTTGAGGCTGGTTGTTTCCATTGTTGTTGTTGTTCTGAGTTTCCATGAACTGAGTCATAACTTGGGTCAGCTGTGCCTGAGCTGCCATGAACTGCTCCAACTCAGTGGGTTGACGGCGGGGAGGCATCTGCGGTTCAGCACAGGTAAGCTTAGAAAGAATCAACTACGATAATAGGATTCTACCCATGCATATGATCAAACAACAACAAACAATAGTAGACAATCACAAGCAAGCAACACATCAACAAAAAAGTGATCCAGCAATATCCCAGGGGTTATCCTAGCAGTATATACCTACTGAAATAGTTTTACAAGAGTTGGCAATGGTTAACTAAATAGTTGATCAACTAAACAGTAAAAACAGCAATCTGCCAGAACAGTCCAGCAGCGTTCGCGAATTTTTCTACCTGACTTAACTCGTCAGAAAATTTTGCTGTTTTTTGCACATACAGTACAGAGAGTTTCGAACCAGCCCTATTTTTTTTCAGATTTTTCCCAGTTACCAGACAAATATGAAAAATCGTACAGTACTGCTATATCAGCAGAAAACTGCAGCGAAAATAACACAGATGTTAACCAAACTTGCCATAACTCTTTCATAAAATTCTCACAAATAAATCCTGGGATATTGGAGTACACAAATAAGCAACTAAACACTCTTAAACTAACAGCAACTAAGTTTCACATCGATCGAGACTAATCCTAATGATTTTACCTAACGAGGACTAATTGGTGGATCTCTATCTACTTCTTGAAGAGGTTGCGGTAGGTCCTTGCACTCATGCGTTGGCGCTTCGGTCCACGGTTCAACCATGGCAGAGGAGTATACACCTCTCCTGAGTCATCACTTGAGATCTCAAACTCCACCTCCTCTGGATCCTCCTCTTCTTCTTCACTCTCAGCTGCAACTGCAACAGCTTCATCTCCTCCACCATCATCGTCTCCATCATCATCCTCGTCCTCATCATCATCATCATTCCCACTGTCATGATCATCCCCATTGTTGCCATCATCTCCATTGTCATCATCAGAGGGTGGATTTAGCTGTGCTTGGAGAGCGGCAATCTGGGCTGTCATAGCTTCAATAGTTTGATCCCTTTCCTGGACGGTCCCTTGCAGTTGTTGTATGTTCTGGGTGTTCTCCTGCACAGTACCATGGAGGTGTGCTATGGTTGCATCTCTGGCTATCAGGGCATTCTCCAAAACTCCCACGGCTTCATGCAAGGTGTCAATCTCCTGTCCTTGGACCACCATACCATTGCTAGCAAAATCTGCAATCTCCTTTATCATCGTCACTTTCTCAGCTAGAGCTCCATTCTCCCTTTCCATGTCCTCTATGTGCCTCCGACGGGGCGGCATGTTGTTCCTGTCGCCCGGGGTAACCGCAATGTGCCCATCTTAATCACGCCTCCCATAGTCACGGTAGGGTGAATCTGCTGGCAGCAGGTGTCGAACATGATGGCACTGGCGAGACAGGGCTTCATGTATGGCCAAGTTGATTCCAAGTCCCCAGTTGCAGTATGTCTTGGTGTAGATCAGGTGAACAGGGTTTGGCAAGGCGGCATCCCTGAAGATGAAGGTGGTGATCTCCCATGCATCCTCACCATATCCATAGGTGTACAACCTTCTTCCCTTGAACATGGGCAGTGGCAATCCCAATGACTGCGAGAGCTGTGCTAACTGCCTTGCAAAGGGCCTTGGTGACTCCATGGTGGCATACTCAGTCCTGACTTCTCCCATCTATCAATTAAAAGAGGAAAGTGTGAGAATAACACATGATAAGGATTTACGAGAGTGAAAGGCATAAGATGAAAGACAGAGTTAACATAAGACTTAATAATTCTATGGCTTCCTAATCCAATCCTAGGTCACGATCCTATAGTCGACACACGGGATCTGATACCATCTTGTAACACCGCGGTTCTGAAAAGACCGTGGCTTCTATGTGACATGCCAATCCCTGGATCGGTTCATTGGCCCACAATAGAATGAGATGAATAACATAGCAAAATATCCGTGCATCACAAATAACGAAGATCCAGAGTACCATTATTACAATAAAAGCTTAGCCCAAAGCTAGCTCAAATTATTCAGGTAGCAACATAAATAAAGCAAATCCTCCATTCTTCAAATTGCCCACAAGTGAACAAGTGCCGAGTGGAGTACCGTGGCCTATATCGATTACTCAGAATCGGAATAACCTGCAACATGAAACGTAGCAGCCCCGAAGGGTCAATACATGGAATGTATGGCAAGTAGATCTAGTAATGGAGACAATAGTACAAACATCTACATGCATATTTGGCAAGCCGAGCTGTGTCTGGCTTCCATTTTTAAGTTAACCCAACAATGTTAAAGAAATTATGAAATTAGAATGAGCGAGAAACATGTCATGGAATCAATATCAAGCAACTCAGTTGTCCATAACCGGGGACACGGCTAATCGATTAGATTATACACCCTGCAGGGGTTAGTACACTTTACCCATGTAACTTGGCCAGCCCAGCTCGTACCATCACTCTCATTTTGAGTGGTGATAGGGAGAAGTCCAAGAAGAGACTGTTCGGGAAGTAGCTCCTCAATCCCGACGCGCACCGGTCCAACCTACCAAAATTCTACATCTCTGGATACGCGGGTTCGAGTTACCACAACCTACTAAGTCCAACCAACTGCCCATTTCATTATTGGCACATGGTTGTACACGTAAGCTACACAATAAAGAAGCCAATCAATTTCTCTCGATACCTGGGTGCCTTTCCGCAATGAAACCACCAAAAATTATCAATACCATCACACCCAGGAGATTCATTGATTAAGTTGTTTTAGTTTTCACAAACCAATACTTTTAGAAACAAGTCTCAATGATGTAACCCAGCCCTCGTTCAACATAGCATGGCTAAGCACATCTACCAACGGTGGTTCATCTACAAGGAAAGCCCTACCACATAATAGGACATAGCATAGCGATAGTATCATCCTACACATGCATCTACAAAATACACGACAATTCATTGAAAATAGTAGGACGATATCATGAACAAAGTAGCATCTACTTGCCTTGGTTGTAGCGGTCGGAAGAACAATCCACACACGAGCAAGCGTTGCACTCGTCGCAATCTACACGATACAATTGCAATCATAAACAAACAATCCACAAGCATATGCAACAAAGATGATGCATGAAGGTGTGCAAGGCAAGTGAATTGGTGCTACAGCTGCACCACATAATCCTAATCAATAAAACTACTGATTGCATGCATGGAAAATAGTTTTAGCGCAAGGAAAACTATTAAGCAAATATAGTGCTCAAAACTAGAGCTAGAACTCAAATAATTCACTACCGGTAGTATAATGTTTGTAAAATCTTGGAAAAATTCTACCGCATAGGCATCGCTGATTAGAAACACTACCAATTGGAATTACTCAAAAACGAATTATAAAACTCCCGGAGTAATTAAAACACTGCAGAAAGCCACTAGACAGTTTCTGCAGAAGTTTTTACTGTAAGCCTATCTTTTTAATTCACGATGAGATTCCGCTCGTTCCACTGAATTCAGAGACATATCATACGCGATTTTTGGAGCTACGGATCTTTTTCTACGAATTAATTACTCCAAAAAGGCCATTAAGCTATTTGATTAAATTGTACTAAACCTTGCGGCAAAAGTCTAAACCAAAGGTATAGAAAGATTCTACACGACTCACTGAATCTACACATATTTTATTTGCAATTTTTGGCCCAGCGGTTTAATTTCTACGCAATTTACAAGTTTCTACCGAAATCTGTCCGCTAAATCGATTAAAGTAATTACCCAGTCAACTGTGTCTGTTGACTGGTCAACGCGGCTGCTGACTGGGCGTCTGACTAGTCAACGCCTGGATACTGACCGGTCAACGGCTGATCTGAACCGTTGATCTGAGATCTAATGGTGGCTGCAGACTCACCGGAAACGAACGACGACGAGGTCGGGACGGCGGCGGCGATCGGTTCAGGCGACGGTGGTTTCCTGCGCGAGAGGATAGTGGTCAGCGCGCGGATCAAGACGGTCACATGACGGCGGCGCGGGATGGTGGCACGGCGCGCGAGGCGTGCGTGCATGCGGGCGAGTGCGGCGCGCGGCAGCGAGCACGCGGGGCAGCGGTAGCGGCGCAGGTGCGGGCCGAGGCGGGCGCGCGGAGGCGGCGGCGCTGCGAGCGGCGGCGCGCGCGGCTGCGCGCGTGCGTGCGTGCAGCAGCAGCGGCGCCGGCGGAGGGGCGGCACGCGGCGCAGCGCGAGCAGCAGCAGCGGCAGGCGGCGGCTGCAGCGGCAGCAGCGTGGCGCGCAGGCGGCTCGGGGGCGGGGCAGCGCAGCGCGGCAGGTGGCGGCTGCGGCGCGCTGGCGGCGGGGCAGCAGGCGCAGGCGGCGCGCGGCGCTGCAGGAGGCGGCACGGGCTGGCGGCGGGAAGGAGAGGAGAGGAGAGAGGCGCGGCGGCGGGGTACCTGCGACGGCGGCGGGGCACGGGAACCGAGGGAGGCGGCGGCGATCCCGAGGGGAGGCGGCGCGTGCGGGAATCGAGGAGGGGGCGGGGCGATCGAGGCGGCGGTGTCGGTGGGTGCAGTTTACGAGGCAAGGCGGCGGCGGCTGCCCTTTTGTGGCCCCACGCGGGTCCTAGTCCGATTCGGGGCGCGGTTGGATACGGACTCGGAAAATCGGCCCGTTTTTCTATCCTTTAATAAAACGGCCACAACTTTTCCGTACGAGCTCCGAATCGAGCGATTCTTGCTCCTACGGTTTTGTAAAATCGAGGGGAACAATCTAGGGTCAAGGGTTGGACGAAACAACTAGGCTACAAGGGTGGCAACACTAGTTCTTCTAATGCCTCCCGCGGAAGCCTCGTAGTAAAATAGAAAAGGGTTTTGAAAATAGCGTTTCGCCGATTCTTTTCAATCAACGGTTTTGCATGGAAAAGTATGATGCAATGATATGAGTGATATGCAGAACCAAATCTAAAATTTGGGATGTGACAATAATTAAGGAAGAACACATTCTTATCTTGATATCTAAATGAGGGATCATCTTATTATGCTAATAAAACGCCAAACAAGCAATATAAGATGCTATCAAACATCACATGTTTATTAGTGAAATGATATGGTTCCCACATATGATCTCTATCATGTGCACCGTGGTATGATCACTATCATACCTATATGTGTAAGTCCAAGATCTATGGAGATTACACGTTATGTGTGTTGTAAGAGTATCATCTCATACTTCTACTTACAACATCACCATATCATAACACTAGCCCAGCAACAATCTAAACTAGACGCCTCTAATTTATCCATTGCAAGTTTTACGTGGCTTAGGGCTTTCGAAGATAGAACCGTTCTTACCTACGAACATGAACCACAACGAGGATAACCAAATTGTTGACAACTCGTTGCAAATTAGATATTGACTATAGTAGGAGAGACAGACACCCGCTAGCCACTTATGCAAACTAGTTGCATGTCAAGCGTGGAACAGGTCTCATGTGCGAGGACATGTAAAGTTTGTCCGGGCCGCTTCATCCCACTATGCCACCAATATCCAAAGTACAACTAAGAAGCAATAAAATGATCATCATCGCCCACATACTCATATGTGTACTACCCGTGCAAAGCATCTACGCATAGATCCGGCTCTGACACCACTGTAGGGTTCGCAGCATAGAAAACAAAAAATTTCCTACGATGGGAACAACTATGTACCAAGATCTATCTACTAGATATAAGCAACGGGTGGATATACATCCATAGAATACATACCCTCGAAGACCGAATAGCGTTAACGAGGTTGTACTCGTGGATGATGTAGATGAATGCTTGCCGATCTCAAGATCGTGATGAAGTCCATCTGGTCCAGCCGGTCCAGCACGATCAAGTCCAGCACCTCAAAGCAGTGGTGCATCCGTGATCGCACACACGTACGGGTACCCCGACAACCTCCGCGCCCTCGCTCCAGCGAAGCAGCGGAAGCAACAAATCCTTCCAGAAAAAGCCACCGGGAACATGTATCTCGCTGATCTGAGACCATGGGGAAATTCTAAAGGGGGGAGAGAGATCCTTCGCGAGGAGGTGTGAGTGAGAGAGAGGGAGGGCGCTCCTTTTATAGGGAGATGGAGGAACCCAAGGGGCCATGCTCCCAGCCATGGGGCTGCCCCCTCCCCTCCTTTCATTCATGTGGGTGGACACTCCACTCACACAAAAGCCTTTCAATTCCCTCCACTCAAAAACCCACTCAAATTCCCATTAAATTTCCACCAAATTTAATGCAAACTCTCATTAAATAAAACTCCTTTTATTTATTCAGAAATTTGTCAATTACTTTAATGACAAACATTCACATATAACCCCTTGCTAGTATTTCATTTCACATGCAGAAACACTTTCTGCAATTTCACCCAAAAACCCGTTTCGGTATCTAGTGAAATAAATTCCTGCGCTTGTTATTCTTTTCCTGGCATATCATTTGCTCCGAATGGTGTCGGTATCCCTTAAGTGTGTCACCCTACGGTTCTTGAATAATGCGGACATGATCGAGACCCTTCTCCGATCAATAATCAGTAGCGGGACCTGGAGATCCATACTGACTCCCACACATTCAACTATGACTTCTGTGATCGTGTGAACCTTTTTACGTTAGTATCTTAATCCCTTTGTTTCACGATATATTACATGTCCGAGATTCGATCATCGGTATCTCCATACCTAGTTTGATCTCGTTACCGACATGCACTCTTTTCTCGTTCCCGTGATATAACATTCTAGTGATCGAATCACTTGCTTGCAAGCTAATCAATGTGATATCACCGAGAGGGCCCAGATCATATCTATCCGTCATCGGGATGAACAAATTCCACTCTCGATCCATGGGTCTCAACGTAACACTTTAGTAGTTCTGAATCCATCTTTATAATCACCTAGTTATGGTGTGACGTTTGATGTCATCGAGAAACTCTTCCGATGTTAGTGATTAACATGATCTCATGGTCTAAGGATTAGGATCACTTCGTAAGTTGTTATAGCAATATAAACTCAATGACTTTGATCGTAATGCTATACTTGGGATGAATGTTCATCACATCATTACACTAATGTTGTGACCTCGTTATTAACAACATCCAATGTCCATGATCAGGAAACTTTGATCATCATGTTAATCAACGAGCTAGTTTATAAGAGAGGCATAACTAGGAACTTCCTTTTTGTTTATTAAACACACATGTATTAACGTTTCCGTATTAATACAATTATAGCATGTAAAATAAACATTTATCATAAATAAGGAATACGATAATAACCACTTTATTATTGCCTCTCGGGCATATTCCCTTCACCGGCGACTAGGGCTAGGGTTTGGGTGGTGGAGGTGTAGGTCTAGAGGGGCAGCCCTGCCCCTCCTTTTATAGGTGGGAGGGCGTGGCCAAGGGGAGGGAGTCCTCCCCCAACTCGGCCTCCAAGGCCGGCGGTGGAGGGAGAGGAACTCCTCCCCAAGTAGGTTTCCTACTCTCCCTCCACCAAGCAAACTTGCCGTTTGACTTTTCAAATTGGCATTTGACTTTTCAAACTAGGATTTGATTTATCCCGTTATTTTGCTCAGCGATGACAACTAGTACATGATGCAACCATTCCAACTTGTTATGACACATTCATGTACCCTTCCCCTCCGGAGTGCCGGACCTTCCGGAACCCTCTAGAACATTCTCGATGAAAACACCGGAACCATTCTCCAACCCTGAAACAGGACTTTCCTTATATGAATCTTATTCTCCGGACCATTCCGGATCTCCTCGTGATATCCCGGATCCCATCCGAGACTCCGAACAACATTCGGTCTCTTACTCATCATTCCATAACTACTCAACAACATCGAATCCTTAAGTGTGTCTCCCTACGGTTCGTGAATTATGCGGACATGATTGAGACACTTCTCCGAACAATAACCAATAGAGGAATC
Organism: Avena sativa; assembly: GCA_916181665.1. Taxonomy (NCBI): domain Eukaryota; kingdom Viridiplantae; phylum Streptophyta; class Magnoliopsida; order Poales; family Poaceae; genus Avena; species Avena sativa. The sequence continues at coordinate 79,290,111 of OV702297.1, forward strand.
TGGAAATTCATATGGCTCCCACATATTTCTACGATTACTTTGCGATCGAATGAACCACTTACATACGATACCAATTTCCCTTTGCCTCACGATAGTTTACTTATCCGAGGTTTTGATCGTCGGTATTTCTGCATACCTAGTTCAACCTCGTTGTTGATAAGTACTCTTTTCTCGTTCCCGTGATATGTGATACCTTGTGAGCTAGTCACATGCTTGCAAGCCAATTGGATGACATTCCACCGAGAGGGACTAGAGTATATCTATCCGTCATATGGATGGACAAATCCCACTCTTGATCCATGTGTCTCAACCAATACTTTCCGAACACTCAATGCCACCTTTATAGCCACCTAGTTACGGTGTGGTGTTTGATGTCATGAAAGCATCCTTCCAGTGATTGTGATATGCATGATCTCATGGTCGAAGGAATTAGGTTACTATGTATCAGAAAGCATATAGCAATTGAACTATTAAAATGACTTGATCTTTATGCTACGCTTATCTATAGGAGTATGTCCATCATACCATTCTCCTAACGATATGACCTTGTTGTTAATAACATCTCAATGTTCATGATAGGGAAACCACAATCATTTATTAACCAACTATAAGATCCCTCCTTTATAAAGGAAAAGGATCCCTGTGATTGCAATGCTAGTCCCTGGATCAATGCTAGCATCCACAGTTTAAGATGAAGTACATAGATACAAAGGTCATTATTACAGCCATTCCAGAGATAAACATAGTCTTTACAACTCCAAGGACACAGGCCTAATACAAGAGTTTGAATAAGTAAATAAATAAAAGTCTTCATCTTCATGTGCCACAGGCAAACATGTTGAGTGTAGACTCATGACACCTAATCCTCCTCAGAGTAACCTGCAAACATCACAAGTTACAGCCACAGTGGGTCAATACTTTGGAATAGTATTGGCAAGTGATACCTTAGTATAATTAGGTGGACTAGATACTATATGCAATTTGTTTAAGTGTAGCTTGGCTTGCTTTGCTCAAAAATAGGTTTTGCCTATTAGTTAAAAATACTAAGTCTTTTCTTTTTCAAAAAATTTCCAAGGAACCATCAATAGACATTGAGGTCCTTCACCCTTGTTCACCCACAAGTTTTTTACTTAGAAATTGGGATGAGGAGATTCTTGATAGCTTCCATGTCTTGATGCTCAAGTTGTCCATTACCATGGACTTGGCTAAGTACTTAGATTTTTTTCCATCTACAGAGGTTGTGCACTTTCCCCACCAGACTTGGTTTCACCAAGACAGGACCTTTCAGAAGCCTTCCCTTAGACCAAATGGACGCGCTCCAACCTATCATTCCCACTACCACCAACTGTCCAAATGGCTAAGTTCTAGCAACCTATGTGGTCCAGGCAGAGCCCATATTGCCAAGTGGCTGCACTAGAAGCTTCTTAACACTTGGCCTCTAAAATCTCTTTGTTCCTGGGTGGCTTACCACAAGTGATATACACAAGGTAAACCATAGAAATGGGCCTTGTGTAACCACTCAACATAAACCATTCCTTCTCTTCCACCCAGGTGTTTCATTAACTTAGTTGTTTTATTAGGCAAAACACAAGTCCAAAGTCTTAGAAATATTTTCATCATAGCATGTATATTTCACCAACCATTGTTTGCTACTAGCTAGGCTAAGCATGGCATAGATAGTAACTTAACTTAGAGATTTCCTAGCAATTCTACAACTACTTAGGATTTCCCAACATGGCATTTGGCAAAATAGTAACATGCAAGACTTAGCAAAAATTTCTAATGCTTGTATGAAAATATAGGGATTGTAATATTCATGAAGTACCACTTGCCTTGGTAGTTGGGAGAGTAGCACTCTTCACAATCACAATCACTAGCACCAAAGTCTACACAAAGAATGATAGCAACAATTGAGATACACAAGGTAAACCATAGAGATGGGCCTTGTGTAACCACTCAACATAAACCAAAACTTCCATTCCACCCAGGTGTTTCATTAACTTAGTTGTTTTATTAGGCAAAACACAAGTCCAAAGACTTAGAAATATTTTAACATAGCATGTATACTTCACCACCCATGGTTACTATTAGCTAGGCTAAGCATGTCATAGATAAGTATCTTAACTTAGAAATTTCCTAGAAATTCTACAACTACTAGGATTTCCCATCATGGCATAAGCAAAATATAGCATGCAAGTCTAAGAAAATATTTCTAATGCTTAGTAGAAAACATAGGAATAAAAATATTCATGAAGCACCACTTGCCTTGGTAGTTTGGAGAGTAGCTACACTCCCCACAATCACAATCACTAGCACCAAAATCTACACAAGAATTATAGCCACAATCACATACAAAACATATACAATCAAAAATATATGCATGCATGCAAAATGATATGTGATGATTTTTAAAACTCAACAAAGCAAGTATATAGTACTGTTTCATAAACAAGTTAAAAACTTGCCAAACAACATTTTATTTAAACCCTAAATCATTCCCTAAACATTTCATATACTCAAATTAGCCCTACACAAGTTTCTGCAAATAAAACCATTTTAACAGAAGCAAAACATTAAACACATTGCATATTTATAAAGAGCTTGCTCTCCTGATTCCAACGGTATAAACTTTGTCAAATTCTAACGTGGGGATCAAAAGTTATAGCCAAAACAAATTTGAACATCTAATAGATCTAATTGAAAATTTTAAAACAAACTCTGTGCCACGCGGCGCTATTCTATTGGCTGGTACCGCTTCGCTTCGGATCACGCTTCTGAGCCGCTGGATCTAACTTAATCGCGCAGCTCTGATTGAATCATACCGCTTCAGCTAGGTTCTAACGTGACCACTAGATCTAGATCTAACGGTGCTCAGCACCCGACCATCAAGTGGCGGCGCTGGCGGCGGGGACAGGTGGCGACGCGCTCTGTCAGTGGCGGAGCTGGTGAACAAGGTCGCCCGGGAAGGTGGGAGGATGCTCACCAGGTTCGCAGTGACGAGGAGAAGCTCAACTTGCCCTTGGTTGGCGACGGGGCGCTCGGAGTTGTCAGGGATTCCTCGCCGGAGTTCGCGAATGCGTCGGGTACGGCTGGTCATTGACGTTGGCGAAGATACAGATCATGCCAGGGCAAAATAGACAGTGCGTCAGATGCGCGGAGTGATGCTGGTCATGCGAGTGTCAAAGAGAGAGCAAGGCGCGGTCAGAACTAACCAGGAAGGCTTGCCGGAGTTGATGGTGTCGTCTGACTCGTGCTGTCGCCGATGTTGCCGAGGCTCTGAACGATCCTAGCATGCACCAGAGGGGTCAGGAGATGCGCATGGTTGCAGAGATTGTACTGGCAAGGCTAGAGGTCAAGGGGCGTGGGGAGCTCACCGGAATTTGATGCCGAAGTTCGTCGGTACCGCGGCAGTGTTCGGCGAATTATGGGCAGCCTGGTGGCATGACGTCTGTGCTAGGTGAGGAGAAATGGGCGGCGAGGGGAGGTGGTCTTATAGCCAGAGCGGGGGCGTAAATCTCTCGCCGTATCAATGCAATTTAAGCGCGGCATCAGTGCGGGGAAACGACAGCGGCGAGGTGGTCATTGGTGTTGATTGAGGACGAAGGGTGATGCGGCAGTGAGGGCCTAGCTGTCAGCGAGTGGGTACACGCTCGCTGGTGAGAAACAGAGGGAGAGGGGGAAACCCAGGTGGGCTGGCTAACGGGCTGTTTCGTCTGTTGGGCCAGAATCCTGGCGCCGGCCCTTTTCCTTTTCTCTAATCCTTTTCTTTTTCTGTTTTCAATTTCAGGAACCAAATTCCAATGATTTCAAATCCTATTTGAATTCAAATCTTTTCAGGGTTTTTGTAGTATGCAACAGTCACATTTCTGGGCATAAAACCAAGTGGTCACTTTGAATTGGCTTGGTCACTTGGAAATAAATAAGATAAGCAGTGGCATAGCACTAGTTTGAATAGGTTTTGAAATTGGTTTTTGATTCATATTTATTTTGAAACTTTGGTTTAAAACTTAGCAATCTAGTAAAACTACCTGAGAGCAGTAAGACAACAAAGTTTAATTTCATGCTCAACAATCTCTTATTGGAGAGTATCATTTATTTTAAAGGCTAGTATCATAAAATAATGAGCTCATATGCTCCTGTTTTTGAAGTGATTTGTTTGAAATGAAAAACGTATGATCATGGATGCATGGATGATATGCATGAGTTTGTAACATGATTTTAGGGATGTTACACCAACAATCCAGTATTATAAAGAGGCTTTACTAGGGACTCTAATTTAGTTTACAAATCACACAAGTATTAATGTTTCCTTGTCAATACTGTTACAGCATGAATGTAAACATTTATCATAAACACAAAGATATAATAATAACTATATTTATTATTGCCTCTAGGGCATATCTCCAACACAAGGGCAAGAAAACCTACTTTTATAGGGGCAATTAACGCTAGACGTGCTTTTTTTTCATAATATACAGGGGATGATGATTTCCATTCCAGACCTCAGTACCTGCCCTGAGGTAGTGGAAGCCCTTCGAGCCACTGATGAGTTTTGTGATAAGTACCGAGTCCTAAGGAGAAAGTTGGATATACTTCAAGAGGAGAATAACAGGCTTCGTAATATGCTAGAGGGTTTCCTCACCAAGGGAACACCACCACCACCGAAGGAGTAATTTGTCATCAGGTTTTGGCATCCCCTTGGTTTGTTCCATCCTTGGGGGAGTGTCATGGTATCACATCATTATCTTTCATCTTTTTACCTTTTTAGTAGAGTCATTGATACGTCCAATTTGCATCACCATTCTATATCATAATTTGCCTCTATTCATTGATATATATATTATTATGAGGTGTTGCTTATGTCTTTTCCTCTGTTTTTGCATGTTGGATGATTCTTGGAGCATGAACTGCCGGTGTCTGGATTCTGATGGAAAAGGATGTGTTTTGATGCAATTTCACGAAGATCAGTAAAATATTGGAAAATTATATTTTCCCAGAAGACAAAGGAAGCTAGAAGGGGATGCGTAGCTGGGCCACAGGGGACCACACCGCCCCTAGGCACGGGTCCCCCCTGGGCCGCGCCTAGGGAAAATGTTCCCACTTGGCCGGCCTCCAAATCCTCCCTCTCACCTATATCTTCCTCTCAGAAACCTAATACCAGGGGAGCGGACCACAGAAAGATTTCCGCTGCCTCTGCGAGGCGGAAAACACCGAGAGAGAAAGAGCTCTCTGTTAGATAGATTTATGCCAGGGAAATTCCTTTCCAGAGAGGGGAGATCATCGCCATCAACACCACCGTCAAGCTAGACTTCATCGGGATCATCATCATCATCATCCACACCATCATCTCCACCAGCACCATCATCACCACTCCATCCCGATGTAACAATCGTGTTGAATACTTGCATAGTTCTTATGGGAAACTTTCTCGGTCTTGATTACTATTGTAGTTGATGCTTGTGAGTGGAACCATTGGATTATTGTTTATGTTCAGATTGTTATCCATTACCATATCATCTTTGATCTTGATCCATATGATGTATCATGAGTAGTTTGTTTAGTTCTTGAGGACATGGGATAACTCATGTTGTTAGTAGTGGATTTGTGTTGAGTTATTATTCAATGGTTTAGTATTTAAGTTGTGGTGCTATTCTTCTAGTGGTATCATGTGAACGTCGACTACATGATACTTCACCATTTATGGGCCTAGGGGAATGCATTTTTTATTTGGCTACTAATTGTGGGGTTGCCGGTGTGACAGAAACCTGAACCCCCATTAGGACACCTTTGCACAAGGGAGTATAGGATCTCAGAGTTTAAGGCTGTGGTTAGGTTTATATCTTAATTACTTCCCTATAGTTGCGGATTCTTGCAGGGGTTTAATCACAAGTATGTATTAGTGCAAGTAAGGTCGGTACATTAGCACAGGTTCACCCACACAACACTTACAACACCAAAGAAGAGTACTCAGCTATTTGAAGCGAAAGCACTTGACAGAATTCCCATGTGTCCTCGAGAACGTTTGGTCCTTATAAGTATTGCCACCGGCTTGTCCTTTGCTAAGAAAGGATTGGGCCACTTGCTGCGTTTGCTCGTTGTCTTTATTACTTGCACCTTGTTTTGTTGATTTGTCAGAAAACCCCTGAAAATCCGTTTGCTAAGTATCTACTGAGATTTCCTGCTCCATACCACGAGTCAACACCTTCTGCTCCTCGTTGGGATCGACACTCCTATTTTTCTAAAGTACTATGATACACCCCCTATACTTGTGGGTCATCAGGACTATTTTCTGGCGCCATTGCCGGGGAGTGAAGCGCTATTGAAGAGTGGAACTGGTAAAGGAAACTTCTACTGTGAGTATTGCTTTTTGTTTCTGTTTGTTGCTTTGTTTCCAATATGCATAACCCACTTGGTTTTCTGTTTGGGAAAACTACTACTACTGTTAGGATAGTAGATGAACCACCACCTATTGAGATAAATCCTTTTAAGATACCTACAAGTATTGTTGATCGTGTTATGGATAATTATTATTTAGGGGATGGAACTGTCCATCCTGGTGATCATTTTTTATCCATGAATTATGCGGATTGTTTAAGTGTGCATGTATCACAACTGAACAGGTGAAGAAGAATTTACTCTCCATATCCTTGAAAGGGAGAGCTGGAGAATGGTATAAGCTGCTGAAGAATGGACAATCCATGGAATGGGAGGAGATATCATCTCTCTTTTATTCTAAATTTTATCCTCCCAGTGAGATTCATAAGGATAGAAATCTGATATATAACTTTTGCCCTCATGATGGAGAGAGTACAGCTCAAGCTTGGGGGATATTGAATTTACTAATGCTTAAATGTCATATTCATGAACTCCCTAACAATATCATTATCAATAAATTTTATGCTAGGATTTCTCTTCATGATAAAGATTTACTAGATGCTTCTTGTGGTAGATCATTCACACGTATGAAGGAAGAAGCTAAATGGGATCTCCTAGACCGTATTCAATAGAACACTAAAGCTTTGGAGAATGACAAAGGAAGAGAGTCAGGTATAAACTATGATTATGAATGCATTAAATCTTTTATGGGAACTGATGACTTCCGTGATATTAGTAATGAGTTTGGTCTTGATTGCCAAAGTATTGCCAACTATTTTAAGGATTTTGCCTCTTACATAGAAATTCCCAAGAAGAAGTGGAATAAGTACCATGCACCTTATAAAGATGTTGTTAGTCATGTTCCTATTAGAAACACTAAAGTTTGTACTACTAATCATATTGTGCCTGAACCTCATGTTGAGAAAATACCTTTCCCAGCTAAGGTAAAGGAGTATTCTATGATGATTAGTGCAAATAATAAAGGTACTAAGAAAATTGTGGATCCTGATGAGCAACTGAATATTGAACCTATGGTAGCTACTGTGAAAGACCCTGTCACTAGAAAAAATAGAGGATGAGCATATTGTCTTCTGTGAAGACGCTTCTAATATTATCTCTCATCCTAGTAAAGCTATAAAATATAGTGTTCCTGTGCTTTCTGTTAAAATTGGTGATCATAGCTACCATGATTTATGTGATATTGGTGCTAGTTCTAGTGCTATTCCTTACGAGCTTTACAGGGAAATTATGCATGAAATTGGTCCTTGTGAGCTTGAGGACATTGATGTGGTTATTCACCTTTTGTAATAAGGAAACCATTTTCCCCATTGGCATTGTAAGAGATGTGGAAGTTCTCTATCGTAAGATTATGTATCCTGTTGATTTTCTAGTGCTTAATTCAGCAGCTAGCAAAACCTATCCTATCATTTTTGGTAGACCTTTCTTGAACACTTGTGGAGATATTATAGATTATAAGAAGGAGAAATTTTTAACTAAGTTTGATGGAGATTCTTATGAGTTTAACTTTTCCAAATTTTCTAAAGCTCCTTGTGAAAATATCTTGCCTATTGAAGATTTCAGGATGGAACAACTTGCTTCTATTGATCCAGTTTATGACCTTGAACCTCTTTTTGATGACTGTAAGTATACTCATTCTGATGATAAATTTGTTGCTAGTGATAGTTATATTATCAACTTTATTCAAAATGCTACTGAAAGTTATTATGAGAGAGGGAAACATGGTTTTATGCATCTCAATAATGTTAAGTTTCCCTGTTTTATGTTGAAAGCTTTGAAGTTGCATCAGTTTTGTCTTCCTATGCTAGTGGCTTTTTGTTTCAACAATTCGTTTTCTCATGATACTCCCATGCATAGGAAGTGGGTTAGTCTCAAATGTGTTGGTTATTTGCTTCTTGATGTTGTCTTTCACTTCAAATATTTATCACCTATGTGAGCATCTTTGAGACTATCAAACCTAACTTAAAGGCATTAAATAAAAGTACTTCTTGGTAGATAACCTAATAGTTTTGTCGAGTCTTGGCAGTTATTATCTCAATAATAACCTCTCCTTATCCTTTTTGTTTTGGTTTTGAGTCAAGTTTGAGTACTTTTGTGAAGTAGAGGAGTTGTGAAAAGTGGCTGTCTTGGAACAGCTTTTTGTGCTGCATTGTAAAAATTCGTGAGGATGTCACATCCCAAGATTTTCCAAATCTTGTAATGTGAAAAATAAATAATTGTTGAAAATTAGGGTGAAAAGAAACTTTTGTTTCTAAATGGGAACTTAAAATACCATCTTGAACAAACTTTGTTTAACATTTGAATCCAACTAAATTCAAAACAAGTGGAATGCATTCCTCATAAAATGCATCTTGAAATTTAAACACTAGGAAATAAACCCAAACCCTAAACCCTAATAGAATAAAATCATTTCTAAGTTATATCCAAGCCTATGGATTTGATCCATATAAAAATTGGTCATACAAACATTTCAAAATGATCAAGAATGACAAATGGAAATATTATAAAACCATAGAAATTGGTTTCACTTAATTTGGAGCCATAGATAAAATCTTAGGAATTTAATAGGATAAGGAAATTGAATTTCCAGAGCTAATAAAGCATCTATCTAGAAATACATGCCCAATGGTGAGAAAATAATCCTAAAAAGATTTAAAAGGATAAACAAATATTAAATAAGATTTGACAAATTGGAATCCCCAAGTTTGGATCTATAAATAAAAAGATATGGATTTTATAAGATAAAGAAAGAAATATTAAATGAGGAATATTTAAAGGCCAAATTAACTCTTGACCTAATCCATAAGGAAATGGAATAAATATAATCCAAATCCAAATAAATTAATGGATAAGGAATTTTGAAATTAATTTAGAGGGCATTAACCAAATCCTATTCTATTTGAATAAAGATAAAATCCCTATTAGAAATAATAAATTAAATCATGGGAAAATAATAATTGGAATTTACCCAAGTAGAATAAAAGTTGTTTGATTAACTTAAATAAGATCAAAGAAAACTTCCAAATAAAATTTATGGAATTAAAACTACATTTAATTTCATGAGAGTAAAGGACAAGTACCCAAATTAAAAATGATCAATAAATCATTTTCCAAATAATTCAAAGTGCATTATTTGACACCCTATTAAATGAATAAAACTTACTGAAAAGGTTTTTGTGAAAAATTGAAATCAAATAAGGACTAAAAATATATTTGATATTAATTGAATTCAAAGCAAAGGCCTTGTTTTAAATAATTATTATACCCTAAAAAGAATAAATAAATTATTCTAAATTTGACTCTAAAATGAACTATTAAACAGTATTTGAATATACCTAAAGTTTGGTTGAAGTTTGAAATTCAAAAGATGTTTAAATTTATTAATCAAAATCAAAACAGAATAAAAGAAATGGAAAAAGAAAAAGAATCAGATCAAAAAAATGGAATAGGAGCAGCCCAGCCCAGTCCAGGCCCAGCAGCCCACTCTCACTTCCCCCTGAAACGTTTTCTTTTACTCGCGAACGAACCCACTAGGTCACTGACGGTTGGACCCCACCCCCACACTCTCTCACTCGCTGACTAGCCGGGCCCACGGCCACGTCGTCGTCGTCCTCACCCGCGCGCGCTGACCACGCCCTCCCCGGCCGTTGCTGCCGATTTATTTGCCGGTGTAATTCGCCTTAACGCCGCGGTTAATCCTTGCTGTGACCACGCCTCCTTAAACGCCCACGACTCCTCTTCTTTTCACCTCAGATCCCACCCGACCAGAGCCACTACACTGCCCAAATTACAACCTCGACTGCCCCTGTCGCCGACGAACTCCCTGACAAATTCCAGCCACACCTCACCGCCCCTCGCCCCATCGACCACACGAGCGTGATCCCCAGCCTCTGGCGCACCTCCCCGTGCTTCCCATTCATCCGCGCAAACACCAGAGCGTCGGCAACAACAACAACCAGCAGCTCCACCGTCTGCTCCAACTCCGACGAGCTCTACTGGTAACATCCGACTGCGCCGCCCCCTCTCTTTGATGCTCCCATACTCCCTACTCTTCTACGCGCCGAACAACGCCCTCTGTTCCCTCTCCCGTGCCCTGTAGCAACGTCCCCGACGACGCTAGTGCGAGCCCGACGCCAGGCAGAACTACGGCGAGGAATCCCAGTCGACTCTATGCGCCCCTTCAGCAACGACAACCGCCTTGAGCTTCCCCATGACGCTGCGAACACTGTGAGCATCTTCTCTCTCTCCTTTCCTTCCTGCTTCACCAGAACCACCGCGAACAGAGCCCACGCCGCCACTCGCCACCGCCAGCGCCGCCACTTGATGGTTGCTTGATCGTCAGCCATAGGATGTAGATCCAACGCACACGAAAGAAACTAAGCGAAGAGGTACCTTTTGATCTGTGCCACACGATTCAGTTAGATCCAACGCCTCACAGCACGCGATCCACGCGAACCGTTTTCGACGAATCAGAACAGCCCACGTGGCCCTCCCTAATGTTAAAAAAACAGATTTGATCTATTTGTTGTTCAATTTTGTAAAATTCATAACTTTCAAACTTCATGTCCAAATTTTACAAATTTTATATCAATGGATTCAGAAAAACAAGTACTTTCTGACCATGCAGTTTGTTTAGTAAAATTCTTCTGTTAAATTGATTGTTTTTGTAGAAACTTGTGTAGGTATATTTTGTATATAAAATTTGTTCTAAAATTATTTTTGTGATAGAACCTTTGGCAAATGGATTGTTTTGAACCTACTGACCATAGAAATCAATTTGTGGTTTCAAAAACATATTTGGTGAAGCAAAATAATAAATCTTTGATTTAAAGCATTTCTAGTCAAATAAAAATATTGTTTATATGTTAAAAATGCTTTTTGGAGAAAACCTTTGGGAAATGTTTTGATTTAAACTCTCTGACCCTAAACACAAGGTTTTATGATTTGAAAATGTATTTGGTGAACCCTATAAAAATTATTACTTTGATAAAGGCATTTTCAACCACATAAAATAATGATTTGGTTTAAAAATGGTTTATAAGTAAAATATTTTTGCAAATGGTTTTGCAACTTTTATAAAGTGACCAATAGGTGTTTTAGAATGTTTATAACCCATTAGGAACCAATTTTCCAAATAAAACAATGTTTGCCATGCTTACATGCATTGTTTTGTTTCTATTATTTTATGTGATGATGCTTGAATGGTAAATTGAAATATTGCTTGCTTGATTGAATTGTAGTGATTTTAAGAGTGTGATCATTGCAAAGACAAGGAGTGAACTTATATTCTCTACCAAAAAGGCAAGTGATGCTTCATACTTTTGTCCCATTATTTTCACTATGCATTAGTGATATTTCTAAGTAGGACTTGCATGGAATTTTGCTAAGTATATACTATGCCATGGGAAATCCTAGTAGATGAAACCTTAGTAGAATTTCCTAAGTTAAGATTCCTACTACTATCATGCTTAGCTTAGCTAATTGAAAACAAGGGTGGATTATATTTCATGCTATGGAATATTTCTAAGTCAAGGACTTGTGTTTTTGTTTAATAAAACAACTAAGTGAATGAATCACCTGGGTGGAATGGAAAGAATGGTTTGTGTTGAGTGGTTATGCAAGTCCAGTATGCTGGGGAAAACTTGGGCATCACCAAGTCCAGTATACTGGGGAAAAATTGGTATCTCACTTGTGGAATGCCACCCAGGAACAAAGAGATTTGAGATGTCAAATGTTGAGAAGCTTCAAGTGCAGCCACTTGGCATTATGGGCTCTGCCTGGATCATATAGGTTGCAATAACTTATCCAAATGGATAGTTGGTGGTAGGGGATGATAGGTTGGAACGCGTCCATTCTGGTCTAAGGGAAGGCTTCTGAAAGATCTTGTCTTGGGAAACCAAGTCTTGTGGGGAAAGTGCACCACCTCTGCAGAGTGTAAAATATAAGTACTTAGCCATGTCCCTGGTATAGGACAATTTGAGCATCAAGACATGGAATCTATCAAGAATCTCCTCATCCCAATTTCTAAGTTAAAAACTTGTGGTTGAACAAGGGTTGAAGGATCACCAATTTCTATTGGTAGATGCCTTGGGTGATTTTGTCAAGCAAAAACTTAGTGTTTTCAAATGACAAGGAGAATCTATTTTGAGCAATGCAAGCCTAAGCTCCACTTAGCCAAATGAATATAGATGATAGACTCCACTATACTACCATAGTATCACTTGCCAATACAATTCAAATGTATTGACCCTTGTGGCTGTAACTTATTATGTTGTAGGTTTGTTTGATGTTAGTGAAGTTTATTGATTAGGATTACAAGTCTACAACCAACATGACTGCCTGTGGCACTTTGAAGATGAAGGACCACATGCTATTGTTATATTCTGCTGCATTGTAATGAGATAGCCAAATGAGCTATGTAAGATGTAATAAATTATTTTATTCCTGGTTATAAAATTGTATTATGACCTTTGTTTCTTGATATTACATCTTAACTGTGGATGCTAGCTATTGATCCAGGGACTAGCATTGTAAACACAGGGATCTCTACCTTATTAAAGGTTGGGAACCTCACAGATGGTATCAGAGCATTGTGTTGCCTGTAGGATTGTAACCCTAGGATTGGACAAAACCCCTTAGAAAATAGGAGTTGTATTTGTTCCAAAACTTATTTACAAAAAATATTGTAAACTCTTTCCTCAACCATTTTTGGTTTTGATTCTACATCTCTTCTATTTCAAACTTGATGGACAAAACCTACCCCATGGCCAAAGACTTCACCATGCGCAAAGGACTTCATCAACTCAAATGACTTCAACATCAAACATCATCAAAGACATCAACTTTATTTTCACCATGGACTTCAACTTGGATATCACTAAGGATTACAAGTGAGACAAGAATATTATTCAAGACTTGAAGACTAAGGAAACACAACTTAGAAGGAACCATCATCACCTTTGAAGTTTTGTGACCAAGACACACGAATTTTCCCAAGGAAACCATGATATCATTCAAGAAGGACCAACTAAGAAGGATGGAATGTTCTCAAGTGAACCATATAGTTGGACCACCATGTTTAGTTTAAATTAAACCCACCAACTTATGTGGTGTAGCAAAAAAAATATTTTATTGCATAAAAATGTGCTTGAAACTTGTTACTTGAGTGGAATGTTGTTTGTGATTGTTTGCACATTTTTTGTGTGACTTGTGCTATGAGTGATTAGAATTATTTCCTTAGAAATATTTTGCCTATTCTAATACCAATCCAACCCACACAGATGACTACTCCAAGAAACTCCAACATCAAGGATTGTGACAACAACAACAACCAAGAGGCCAACATGAGAGAACTCATAGTAACTCAAACCCAGTTGAACCAAGTGACAGCTCAATTTTTAGCCAACACCAGTGAGTTAGATCCAACCATGCAAAGGTTTTTGGAAACCCAAACCCAATTGTTGCATAAGGTGACAAATCAAATGATCAACATGGGAGACAACTCTTCACAAGGAGATTATGGCAACCAAGATGTCAAGGATGATATTTTAGAAGGAACTCAAGCTTGCAATGTTTGTGGAGACAAGGATCACACTTCCAAGGAGCATGAAGATCAATGCCCCAATTGTGAAGAGAAACATCCAGCTAATCAATGCCCCATAACCCAAGCTACTTGTTTACTATGTGAAGGAAATAAACATGTCCCTATCCAATGCCCCATCTATTCCATAGTTCAACAAAGGAAACAAGGTGGAGTGCCACAACTGATTGCAGACTACCATAAGGGAAAAACTTCTACCAAGAAGGATGAAGACAGAGGAAAATCTCAGCTTACACCTCCATGCAATATGACTCAATTTGAAGGACCAAAGAGGAGACATATGTATTATCCAAGGAAAAGGTCAAGGAGACCAGGAAACTTTCCCACCTTTGAGATAAGATATGAAGAGCATGAACTAGAAGCACTCTTAGCTTTGGAGAAACCCAACAAGAAGAAAGACAAAAGCCAAGTGCAATGTTGTCATTGCAAAGAGATAGGACACTATGCCAATGAATGCCCTGAGAAGAAACAAAAATATAAGGATATTAACCAAGTGTGGTGCAACAACTGCAAAGAGCCAGGCCATTATGTATCAACTTGTCCACAGAAGATACGTGTGGAACTCAATCTTGTCACATGTTACAATTGTGGTAACCAAGGACATTATGCAAGCAATTGTCCAGAAAAGATGAAGCACAAGATAAATCCTATGAAGGATCTCAGCCTTGTCACATGTTTCAAGTGTGGAAACAAAGAACACTATGCAGATGTTTGCCCAGAGAGGTTTCAACAAGATCCAAAGCATGCCAAGAAGTAATCTAGTTGGAAAATTTTAAGGGTGGTAGTACCCTAGTTGCTTTGAGCCAACTTGTAACCCCTATCCTTCCCAAATCTGGGGACGAGATTTATTTTAAGGGTGGTAGCCTGTCACATCCCAAGATTTTCCAAATCTTGTAATGTGAAAAATAAATAAACAAAATAAATAATTGTTGAAAATTAGGGTGAAAAGAAACTTTTGTTTCTAAATGGAAACTTAAAATCCCAACTTGAACAAACTTTGGTTAACATTTGAATCCAACTAAATTCAAAACAAGTGGAATGCATTCCTCATAAAATGCATCTTGAAATTTAAACACTAGGCAAATAAACCCAAACCCAAAACCCTAATGGAATAAAATCATTTCCAAGTTATCTCCAAGCCTATGGATTTGATCCATATAAAAATTGGTCATACAAACATTTCAAAATGATCAAGGATGACAAATAGAAATATTATAAAACCATAGAAATTGGTTTCACTTAATTTGGAGCCATAGATAAAATCTTAGGAATTGAATAAGATAAGGAAATTTAATTTCCAGAGCTAATAAAGCATCTATCTAGAAATACATGGACAATGGTGAGAAAATAATCCTAAAAATATTTAAAAGGATAAACAACTATTAAATAAGATTTTACAAATTGGAATCACCAAGTTTGGATCTATAAATAAAAAGATATGGATTTTATAAGATAAATAAAGAAATATTAAATGAGGATATTTTTAAAGGCCAAACTAACTCTTGACCTAATACATAAGAAAATGGAATAAATATAATCCAAATCCAAATAAATTAATGGATAAGGAATTTTCAAATTAATTAAGAGTGCCTTAACCAAATCCTATTCTATTTGAATAAAGATAAAATCCCTATTAGAAATAATAAATTAAATCATGGGAAAATAATAATTGGAATTTACCCAAGTGGAATAAAAGTTGTTTGATTAACTTAAATAAGATCAAAGAAAACTTCCAAATAAAATTTATGGAATTAAAACTATATTTAATTTCATGAGAATAAAGGACAAGTACCCAAATTAAAAATGATTAATAAATCATTTTCCAAATAATTCAAAGTGCATTATTTGACACCCTATTAAATGAATAAAACTTAATGAAAAGGTTTTTGTGAAAAATTGAAATCAAATAAGGACTAAAAATATATTTGATATTAATTGAATTCAAAGCAAAAGCCTTGTTTTAAATAATTATTATACCCTAAAAAGAATAAATAAATTATTCTAAATTTCACTCTAAAATGAACTATTAAACAGTATTTGAATATACCTAAAGTTTGGTTGAAGTTTGAAATTCAAAAGATGTTTAAATTGATTAATAAAAATCAAAACAGAATAAAAGAAATGGAAAAAGAAAAAGAATCAGATCAAAAAAATGGAATAGGAGCAGCCCAGCCCAGTCCAGGCCCAGCAGCCCACTCTCACTTCCCCCTGAAACGTTTTCTTTTACTCGCGAACGAACCCGCTAGGTCACTGACGGTTGGACCCCACCCCCACATTCTCTCACTTGCTGACTAACCGGGCCCACGGCCACGTCGTCGTCCTCACCCGCGCGCGCTGATCACGCCTCCCCGGCCGTTGCTGACGATTTATTTGCCGGCGTAATTCGCCTTAACGCCGCGGTTAATACTTGCTGTGACCATGCCTCCTTAAACGCCCACGACTCCTCTTCTTTTCCCCTCAGATCCCACTCGACCGGAGTCACTAGGCTGCCCAAATTACAACCTCGACTGCCCCTATCTCCGACGAACTCCCTGACAAATTCCGGCCACACCTCACCGCCTCTCGCCCCATCGACCACACGAGCGTGATCCCCAGCCTCTGGCGCACCCCCCTGTGCTTCCCATTCATCTGCGCGAACACCAGAGCGTCGGCAACGACAACAACCAGCAGCGCCACCGTCTGCTCCAACTCCGACGAGCTTTACTGGTAACATCCGACCGCGCCGCCCCCTCTCTTTGATGCTCCTGTACTCCCTACTCTTCTACGCGTCTAACATCACCCTCTGTTCCCTCTCCCGTGCCCTGTAGCAACGTCCCCGACGACGCTAGTGCGAGCCCGACGCCAGGCAGAACTACGGCGAGGAATCCCAGTCGACTATGTGCGCCCCTTCAGCAACGACAACCGCCTTGAGCTTCCCCACGACGCTGCGAACACTGTGAGCATCTTCTCTCCCTCCTTTCCTAGCTGCTTCGCCAGAACCACCGCGAACAGAGCCCGCGCCGCCACTCGCCGCCGCCAGCGCCGCCACTTGATGGTTGCTTGATCGTCAGCCATAGGATGTAGATCCAACGCACATGAAAGAAACTAAGCGAAGAGGTACCTTTTGATCTGTGCCGCACGATTCAGTTAGATCCAACACCTCACAGCACGCGATCCACGCGAACCGTTTTCGACGAATCAGAACAGCCCACGTAGCCCTGCCTAATGTTATAAAAACAGATTTGATCTATTTGTTATTCAATTTTGTAAAATTCATAACTTTCAAACCACATGTACAAATTTTACAAATTTTATATCAATGGATTCAGAAAAACAAGTACTTTCTGACCATACACTCTGTTTAGTAAAATGCTTCTGTTAAATGGATTGTTTTTGCAGAAACTTGTGTAGGTATATTTTGGATATAAAAATTGTTCTAAAATTATTTTTGTGATAGAACCTTTGGCAAATGGATTGTTTTGAACCTACTGACCATAGAAATCAATTTGTGGTTTCAAAAACATATTTGGTGAAGCAAAAGAATAAATCTTTGATTTAAAGCATTTCTAGTCAAATAAAAATATTGTTTATATGTTAAAAATGCTTTTTGGAGAAAACCTTTGGGAAATGTTTTGATTTAAACTCTCTGACCCTAAACACAAGGTTTTATGATTTGAAAATGTATTTGGTGAATCCTATAAAAATTATTACTTTGATAAAGGCATTTTCAACCACATAAAATAATGATTTGGTTTAAAAATGGTTTATAAGTAAAATATTTTTGCAAATGGTTTTTCCACTTTTATAAAGTGACCAATAGGTGTTTTAGAATGTTTATAACCCATTAGGAACCAATTTTCTAAATAAAACAATGTTTGGCATGCTTGCATGCATTGTTTTGTTTTTATTATTTTATGTGATGATGCTTGAATGGTAAATTGAAATATTGCTTGCTTGATTGAATTGTAGTGATTTGAAGAGTGTGATCATTGCAAAGACAAGGAGTGAACTTATATTCTCTACCAAAAAGGCAAGTGATGCTTCATACTTTTGTCCCATTATTTTCACTATGCATTAGTGATATTTCTAAGTAGGACTTGCATGGAATTTTGCTAAGTATATACTATGCCATGGGAAATCCTAGTAGCTAAAACCTTAGTAGAATTTCCTAAGTTAAGATTCCTACTACTATCATGCTTAGCTTAGCAAATAGAAAATAAGGGCGGATTATATTTCATGCTATGGAATATTTCTAAGTCAAGGACTTGTGTTTTCGTTTAATAAAACAACTAAGTGAATGAATCACCTGGGTGGAATGGAAAGAATGGTTTGTGTTGAGTGGTTATGCAAGTCCGGTATGCTGGGGAAAAGTTGGGCATCGCCAAGTCCAGTATACTGGGGAAAACTTGGTATCTCACTTGTGGAATGCCACCCAGGAACAAAGAGATTTGAGATGTCAAATGTTGAGAAGCTTCAAGTGCAGCCACTTGGCATTATGGGATCTGCGTGGATCATATAGGTTGCAATAACTTAGCCAAATGGACAGTTGGTGGTAGGGGATGATAGGTTGGAACGCGTCCATTCTGGTCTAAGGGAAGGCTTCTGAAAGATCTTGTCTTGGGAAACCAAGTCTTGTGGGGAAAGTGCACCACCTCTGCAGAGTGTAAAATCTAAGTACTTAGCCATGTCCCTGGTATAGGACAATTTGAGCATCAAGACATGGAAGTTATCAATAATCTCCTCATCCCAATTTCTAAGTTAAAAACTTGTGGTTGAACAAGGGTTGAAGGATCACCAATTTCTATTGGTAGATGCCTTGGGTGATTTTGTCAAGCAAAATGATAAGGAGAATCTATTTTGAGCAATGCAAGCCTAAGCTCCACTTAGCCAAATGGATATAGATGATAGACTCCACTATACTACCATAGTATCACTTGCCAATACAATTCAAATGTATTGACCCTTGTGGCTGTAACTTATTATGTTGCAGGTTTGTTTGATGTTAGTGAAGTTTATTGATTAGGATTACAAGTCTACAACCAACATGACTGCCTGTGGCACTTTGAAGATGAAGGACCCCATGCTATTGTTATATTCTACTGCATTGTAATGAGATAGCCAAATGAGCTATGTAAGATGTAATAAATTATTTTATTCCTGGTTATAAAGTTGTATCATGACCTTTGTTTCTTGATATTACATCTTAACTGTGGATGCTAGCTATTGATCCAGGAACTAGCATTGTAAACACAGGGATCTCTACCTTATTAAAGGTTGGGAACCTTACAAGGGAACTCAGTACTTCGGATGGAGCTGTATTTTTATGTGCTTGTTCTCCAAGTTGTTACCCAACTTTCATTAGTTTTGCAATTTTTTATTTGAGCAATAGAAGGTTTTCGAAAAAATCAATCTTTACCTACTGGTCTATTTTGACAGATTTCTGTTATCATTTGCATTTGCCTCTTACAGACGCCTTTGTTTTGATGGATTTCAGTTGAAGTGTGAACCTAAATGTTTATTTTTTTGCTTACACTAATTGCCATTGAAGTTTGTGTATTGCCTTGTGAATAAAGGAATATTCAGGAGAAGGAGGAAAGGAATCTACAGAGTTCGACTTTGATAGGTAAAAGTGGTGAAAAAGAAGGTTCGTGAAAACCTTATCTTTTTATATTTTTTTGACGTTTTTATTACATACTGAAGGCTATGAAACAAAATAGAGGAGGAAATGGAGGCCGGGGTGGCCAAACCCACCCCAGGCACGGTCCCCAGCTGGCCACGCCTGGAGGGGGTGTGAGCCCCCCGAGCTCCGTCTCCACTTCGTTTTTGTACCAGTACCTTCCTTATGCTTTGAAACTTTCTAATATATAACCCTCCGGATCCCCTAAGGTTCGTGCATCGTGTTCTCATTGTGTTTTTGTTTCGATCTATTTTCTGTGAGGAAATCTTCTCAAGTTTAGAGCACCATGGTCTCCGTCAACGACAAAGGCAAGAAGCCCGTGGAAGAAGAAAGGATCGTTGCAAGGTACAAAGACATGGATTGGAGCGTCGAGGAGGAAGTTAAGATGGAGGAACAAACCGCCGCAGGGTCAAGGGAAAGGAAACCTACTTTTGTAGGAGGAATTAACACTGGACGTATTTTTTTTCGTAATATGTAGGGGATTATAGCCTCCGCTCCAGACTTCAGATCCTGCCCTGAGGCAGTGCAAGCCCTTCGAACCACTTATGAGTTTTGTGACAAATACTGTGCTTTGAGGATGAAAGTGGATATATTTCAAGAGGAGAACAACAGGCTTCGTAAGATGCTGGAGGGTTCTATTACCCTAAACAAGGGACCACCGCCACCAAAGGAGTAATTCGCCATCAGGTTTGGCATCCCCTTGGCTTGTTCCAAGCTTGGGGGAGTGTCGCGGTATCACCATCATTATCTTTTATCTTTTACCTTTTTAGTGGATTCATATCTTTGGTAGAGAAGTTATCTTATAGATTTGTTTTCATGTGGAAGTATCTCTCCTTTATTTGATTATCTATTGATCCCTTGGTGTGAGTGCCTTTATGGAATATTAATGAGAAGTCTCATCTTTTACTTTTTGCACTTCTTATTTTAGTTTGCAATCTCTATTATATGATTGATCTTGTTGATCAGTATTGGCATCACTTTGGAAGCATCAAGTAAATCTAAATTGGTTTTGGCAAACCGATCTCTGGTTAGTAGCAACACTTTTTGAGGTTTGAAAGGAAAAGAGAAAAGCTTACAGGTATTTTGTATCATTTATTTTCTTTCTTGTTGGCTCAGAAGCTTAGTATTCTTTATTTAAGGTCTTTTGTGTCTTCAAGGAAGATTGCATGCTTGGCTTTATCACTTGTATGTTTGCTTGTTTCTTTCAACTCTCTTGCTTGCTACCCAGCCTTGCTAGCGAAAAACCTATTTTGAGAAGGCGTACTTCTCATGTTTTCACTCCCTTTGAACCAAAACCTGTGCCATTTGTGTCCACTATATCTACCTATTAGCATTTGCTATTCTAAGCAAATTCTCAAGCTTCATCTTTCTTTCGAATTAAAAAGTATTTTGTTATGTGAAAACTAGTTAGTAAAGCTCTCACGAACTTGATGGCACACCTTATTTTTCTTGCCCCTAATAGACTTGAACCATTGTGTCATCAAAGTTGTATATGCTTGCATCTATACGTTGGGATTAGCAGAACCGTGCTGTCATGGGGAACTCTTTCAACACTTATGGATACTCATCCAGTTGATATCATGCTCTTTTGTTTGCGGATGTCGACGGTGTGAAATAAAGAGGGAACTTGTAAGTCCATGGAGTGATGTATGTGTGTTAGAGAAACGCCTGGGCCGCTAGCCTAAGCCATGCCTAATCATGGTGGAAACTTGTAGCATCACCATAATGAGCATTTTATGAAGCATCCTCAATAAAAAGCTATGCACATAGTAAATAAAAAGATCGCTGAGATGCTCATTGTCTGCTTGCCTTGTCATTTTGGTTATGGGATAGCTCCTGTACCATGCGCAAGGGGTACCCCGTTGGCAGTTCTTTATGATACACATGTACTTATAATGACAAGAAATTACCGGTGACCAAGGTTGAGTAGCATGAGGTGTGGACCTCGTACTCAAGGGACATGAGATTGCCAACTTATATTTCATCAAGAATATACTCCATTCTTGTTCACTTTAACCTTAATCGTCTCAAGATTCCTATGATAGGGGCAATGAGGGCTCAAAGCTAGTAAGTGCCATAATGTTTTGGAAGATCTTTATGACTTGAAATCCATGCTTCCCTCTATGAAGGGACATTTCTCCTATTTTCTAAGTTGAGTCAGTAAACCTACTTCCTCTCTATCTCCAGCAAGCATTTGAGTTGTTGTGTTTCAAGCATTCATATGGTGATTTATTCAATCATGTTCTTTATATTCCTTGTTTGCACAAAACTCTTATCTATTGAGTATTACTTTGAAAGCCTTCAATGTGAAAAACCTTTTTGACCAAAGAGTGCTCTTGTTTTGAAGACTTCTACAAAAAGCTTATTGTGAAACTGTTTGCCAGGTGTTCTCTGACCAAGAACAAAGTTTGCCAATTCCAATTATGATTTATCTTTATGCATATCAATTGTGACTCCTGTACTTGTTGCAAGCTAAGTTATATAATGGTGAGTTGCTTTATTCTATGAGTTGTGTAGTGGTAAGTGTGATGCTTCTTGTCCGTATTCTTTTATCGACACTTCACTCCATAAACCCGTGGACATGTTACTGAGTTCAGTTTTCACTTGGGGACAAGCGAAGGTCTAAGATTGGGGGGAGTTGATACTTCCAATTTGCATCACTATTCTATATCATAATTTTCCTCTATTCATTGATATTTGTCTTATTATGAGGTGTTACTTATGTCTTTTCCTCTGTTTTTGCATGTTCGATGATTCTTGGAGGATGAACTGCTGGAGTCTGGATTCTGATGGAAAAGGAGGTGTTTTGATGAAATTTCGGGAAGATCAGAAAAATACCAGAAAAATATTGGAAATTCCTAGAATACGAAGGAAGCCAGAAGGGGAGGCGTAGCTGGGCCACAAGCGGCCCACACCCCCGTAGGTGTGGGTCCCCCTGGGTCGTGCCTAGCGCAGGTGTGGCCCACCTGGATGGCCTCCGACTCCACCCTCTCACCTATATCTTCCTCTCGGAACCCTAATACCAGGGGAGCGGACCACAGAAAGATTTCTGCCACCTCTGCGGGGCGAAAAACACCGAGAGAGAAAGAGCTCTCCGGCAGCCAGATTTTGCCGGGGAAATTCCTTCCCAGAGAGGGTAGATCGTTGCCATCAACACCATCATCAAGATAGACTTCATCGGGATCATCATCATCCACACCATCATCTCCACAAGCACCATCATCACCACTCCATCCCGCTGTAACAATCGTGTTGAATACTTTCATAGTTCTTAGGGGAAACATTCCCGGTGTTGATTACTATTGTAGTTGATGCTTGTGAGTGGAACCATTGGATTATTGTTTATGTTCAGATTTTTATCCATTACCATATCATCTTTGATCTTGATCCATATGATGTCTCGTGAGTAGTTCGTTTAGTTCTTGAGGACATGGGAGAAGTCATGTTGTTAGTAGTGAATTTGTGTTGAGTTATTATTCAATGGTTTAGTATTTAAGTTATGGTGCTATTCTTCTAGTGGTGTCATGTGAACATCGACTACATGATACTTCACCATTTATGGGCCTAGGGGAATGCATTATGTATTTGGATACTAATTGTGGGGTTGCCGGAGTGAAAGAAACCTGAACCCCCGTTAGGACACCTTTGCACAAGGGAGTGTAGGATCTTAGAGTTTAAGGTTGTGGTTAGGTTTATATCTTAATTACTTTCCTGTAGTTGCGGATGCTTGCAGGTGGTTTAATCACAAGTATATATTAGTCCAAGTAAGGTCGGTACATTAGCACAGGTTCACCCACACAACACTTACAACACCAAAGAAGAATACTCAACTATTTGAAGCGAAAGCACTTGACAGAATTCCCATGTGTCCTCGAGAACGTTTGGTCCTTATAAGTATTACCACCGGCTTGTCCTTTGCTAAGAAAGGATTGGGCCACTTGCTGCGTTTGCTCGTTTGTCTTTATTACTTGCACCTTGTTTTGTTGCTTTATCAGAAAACCCCTAAAAATCTAATTGCTAAGTATTTATAGAGATTTCCTGCTCCATACCACTAGTCAACACCTTCTGCTCCTCGTTGGGATCGACACTCCTATTTATCGAAAGTACTACGATACACCCCCTATACTTGTGGGTCATCAGTCATATGATGAATAGAGAAGTTGTCATATAGGATGGTTTGCATTATGGAAGTATCTCTCTTCTAGTTGGTTATCTATGTATCCCTTGGTGTGAGTGCCTTTATGGAATATTAATGAGAAGTTTCATCATTTACTTTTTGCACCTTATTTTAGTTTGCAACTTCTGTTATATGATTGATCTTGTTGTTAGTATTGGTATCACTTTGGGAGCATCAAGTAAATCTAAATTGGTTTTGGCAAACCTAGATCTGGTTAGTAGCAACACTTTTTGAGGTTTGAAAGTAAAAGAGAAAAGCACTTACAGGTATTTTATATTATTTTCTTTCTTTCTTGATTGTCTCATAAGCTTAATATTCTTTAGTTAAGATCTTTTGTGTTTTCAAGGAATATTGCATGTTTGTTTCTATCACTTGAATGTTTGCTTGTTTCCTTCAAGTCTTATGCTTACTACCCAGCCTTGCTAGCCAAAAACATGTACTGAGAGAGAATTCTTCTCGTGCATCCAACCCTTGAACTTAAACCTACGCCACTTGTGTCCACCATATCTACATATTAGCATTATTTCTATTACAAGTAAATTCTCAAGTTTTATCTATCTTCCAAATTAAACATTCTTTTGTTATGTGAAAACTAGTTAGTAAAGCTCTCACAAATTTGATGGCACACTTTATTTCTTGCACCTAATAATCTTGAACCATTATGTCATCTATGTTGTATATGCTTGCACTTATAAGTTGGGAATTAGCAGAACCATGCTATCATGGGGAACTCTTTCAACACCTGTAAATATCTACCAAGTTGATATCATGATCTTTTGTTTGCGGATGTCAGAGGTGTGAAATAAAAGGGGAGCTTGTAAGTCCATGGAGTTATGTATATGTGTTAGAGAAACTCCTGGGCGTCTAGCCTAAGCCATGCTTAAACATGGTGGAAACTTGCAGCATCACTATAGTGAGCAATCTATGAAGCATCCTCAGAAAAAAATATAGAAAATAGAGAAGAGAGAAAATATATACACCATTCTCATGGCAAATAAAGGATCGCTGAGATGCTCACTGTTTGTTGCCTTGTCATTTTGATATGGGATAGCTCCTGTATCATGGGTCAAGGGGTACCCCGTTGGCGATTCTCTACGATACACATATACTTACAATGACAAGAACTTGCTTGTAACTAAAGTTGAGTAGAATGAGGAACGACCCTCGTACTCAAGGGACATGAGATTGCCAACTTATGATTTGTCAAGCATATACTCCATATTTGTTCACTTTAACCTTAATCACCTCAAGATACTTATGATAGGGGCAATTAGAGCTCAAAGCTAGTAAGTACCATAATCTTTTGGGGGCTCTTTATGAAACTTGAAATCCCTGCTTCCCTCTGCGAAGGGCATATCTTTTACTTCTTAGTTGAGTCAGTAAACCTATTCCTTTCTATCTCCAGCAAGCATTTGAGTTGTTGTGTTTCAATCATTCATATGATGATTTATTCAATCATGTTTCTTATCTTCCTTGTTTTGCACATTGCACTTATCTGAATGAATATTACTTTGAAAGATATCATTATGAAAAGCCTTTATGTTTGAGAAAAAGGATTCCTGTTATAAACTTTATTACAAAAGCTTTGCTTGAAAACTAAGTATGATTTGTAAAATGTTCTCTGACCAAGAACAAAGTTTGCCATTACTAATTATGATTTGTCTTTATGCATCTTTATTGTGACTCCCATGCTCATTGCAAGTTAAGTTATATAATGGTGAGTTGTTTTCTATTATGAGTTGTGTATTGGTAAATGTGATGCTTTTTGTCCGTATTCTTTTTATCGACACTTCACTCCATAAACCCGTAGCCATGTTTACTGAGCTCAGCTTTCGCTTGGGGACAAGCGAGGTCTAAGCTTGGGGGGAGTTGATACGCCTATTTTGCATCACTATTCTATATCATAATTTACTGTTATTCATTGATATACACTACAAGAAATGTGTTGACTAGTGACCTTTTCTTAACGACCCTAAGTTTTTTGGTCATAGATCTATGACCATTTCGAACCAACTGGTCGTAGGCCATTTGGGAGGCTACATATCGTGAAAAACTACGACCTTTTTATCTAGAAGGTCATAACTTGCTTACATCAGTTGGTCATTACATAGATATCGCTGGTCCATGACCTTAATTTTTGGACGACTACGACCAATTTAAATGATCGTGGGTGCTATTCATGATAACTTAAAAAATACCCATGGACACCTTAGCAGGTTGATCTAGGTGTCATGTCCATGTGTCAAGTTTCGTTGACGTGTCTGTATATGTGGCATATCCATGTGTCAGATTACGCTGAGCACTGGTGGTTGAACCAAGGATCTCAGGATCCTCCCGTCCTCCTCGACATGGTCTACCAACAGGCCACCGAAGCCTTTTTGTATAGACATGAGTACCGTCGCATATTAACTATCTACCGGCCTTGTTAACCCAGGTAGAATTCCACCTTGCGAATTCTTGGGCTGCTCTCTAGCTTGTCTTGGGCCGACGGTATCAAGAGATATCACAAGGCTAGCTCGGCTGGCCTGATTGCCTGGCGGGGTCACCAGGCCGGCCTCCTTCAGTTTTTTTCTTTTTTAATTTATTTTGTATCTTTTTAATCATAATTCTAAATTGAGACAAACAAAATTCAGAGAAATTGTAAAACTAAATCTTTTTTAGGACATTGTGGAACATTTTACTCTCTATGAAAACTACAAGAATATATATTTCATATAAAACCTTAATAGGTGTAAATAGAGATTTTGAATCATGGTTTTGACAATAGGGATTTGACATTGAATTTTTTTGTCTACGAGGTGATCCTCTCTAAAATATCAATGGATCTCTGAAGAAACATCATATTGTGAGTCTAAAAATGAATTTTGCAAAAAAATCATGAGTATTAAATCATGTACATGTAGTTCAAACCAGACCCACTTTCTACCGATTCGGTAGACATTTGTCTTTTTCGCCAGAGGTGGATGGAACAATTTGATACATCCTACTCGGGACATTGTCCATGAAAGGTGGTCTAGTACTTTTGTAAAATATGGTTTTAGCATTTTGAATTAACCATTTGGTGGTTGCTTCACAAAACACCTCATTATTTGCACACGGAAAATGGAAAATGGATTTTTGTGCGCCGAAAAGGAAAACTTCCTTCTGCAACATTGTTCGCCATCCCAAGATGCACATGCATGCATAATATGGGCATATTATCACAAAGTATACCGTGAATCTGATCATAACATTGGTCGTTTGGCCCGAAAGCCAAGAAACCTCGAACATGATAGGTCATTTTTGTGAATGTTTTTTTTGAGATATTCACAATAAACCAAGTTTGGTATTTTCCTTGAAAATATGTCACATAATATGACACCAGCGAAGGATTTACATTGTTTGGACCATTTTTGAATTTATTATGCCCGTTTTAAAATATGGTCAAAATGACGGGCATTAAGGTTCATAGATAGGGGATGCTCCTAGCTAAACTCTCAATGGATCTATGAAGAAACATCATATTGTGAGTCTAAAAATGAATTTTGGAAAAATCGTGATCATTAAATCATGTACATGTAGTTCAAACCGGACCCACTTTCTACAGATTTGGCAGACATTTGTATTTTTCACCAGGGGTGGACGAAACGGTTTGAGACATCCTACTCGGGACATTGTCCTGTTGGAGATATGCCCAAGAGGCAATAATAAAGTGGTTATTATCATATCTTCATACTTATGATAAATGTTTACATACCATGCTATAATTGTATTAACCGGAAACATTAATACTTTTGTGGTTTGTAAACATAAAAGAGTCCCTAGTAAATCCTCTTGTTAAAATAGCTTGTTGGTTAATATATGATCATGGTTTCCTGATCATGAACATTGAGATGTTATTAACAATAAGGTCATATCATTAGGAGAATGATGTGATGGACATACTCCTATAGTTAAGAGTAGCATAAGATCAAGTCATTCAAATAGTTCACTTGCTATAAGCTTTCTGATACATAGTAACTTAATTCCTTCGACCATGAGATCATGCTAATCACCATCAGCGTAAGGATGCTTTGATGACATCAAACACCACACCGTAACTGGGTGGCTATAAAGGCGGCATTGAGTGTTCGGAAAGTATGTGTTGAGGCACATGGATCAAGAGTGGGATTTGTCCATCCATATGAAGGATAGATATATTCTAGACCCTCTCGGAGGAATGTCATCCAATTATCTTGCAAGGATGTGAATGGCTCACAAGGGATCACATATCACAGGAACGAGAAAAGAATACTTATCGGTAACAAGGTTGAACTAGGTATGCAGAGATACCGACGATCAAACATCGGATAAGTAAAATATCACGAGACAAAGGGAAATTGGTTCCATATGTAAATGGTTCATTTGATCGCAAAGTAGTCATAGAAATATGTGGGAGCCATATGAATTTCCAGATTCCTCTATTGGTTATTGATCAGAGAAGAGTCTCTGTAACATCCCAAAAATCATGATTTCAAAGTTTGCATATCATTTATTCATGCATATAGATTTGAGATCAATTTCAAAACTCATTTCAGAAAAAGAAACAGAAGCACATAGTGCTATGATTTTATGTGAGCAGATTTAAATCAAATGGCTATCCCCATTTGAAAGTTTGATTGATTATGAACCAAGTTTGCTGCCTTCTTAGAGGAAAGGTTTGGGTGTGGAATTTAAACCAAGATTTACAAATTTGAAATGGTTTCATAAAACATTTTTAAAATTTTGCAAACCAAGTGCCAAGCCTCTGTTATTTTGATCCCCAAGCTTGACCAAGCCTTTTCAAAGCAACCACATGATCCTATGCCTATTTTTGAGACTACTGCTCACTGCAAAAATTCCAAGAAAGTTTGAATCCAAATGGAACTTGAATTCATTTGAAAATCTATTCTGAAAATCGAATCAGAAAAAGAAAAAGGGCAAACAAATGAAAAGGGCCTAGCGCCACCAATCTAGCCCAGCATCTGATCAGGCCCAACTAGCCCACCCGGGCCATTTCATTTCCTTCCGCACGCGCGAGCGCACACACTCAGCCACTGACAGACGGACCCCACCTCCACCTCGCGCACCTCGCTGACGAGCGGGCCCTCTCCACGTCGCCCCCGTCTTCCCCAAACCGCGCCCGCGACCACGTCGCTGCTGCTGTCAAGGCCGGTAATGGCGCGGCGTAATTAGCCATTAAGCCGCGGGCGTTTCCTGTCGCGCCTGGGCCTATAAAATCCCCTTTGCGCCACGAGCATTTCCCCCCACTCTCCTCGCTCACTCCGCCACCAGGCTGCGCGCCTTTGCTCTCGAAGCCCCGCGGTACCGACGACTCCGGCATCCAATTCCGGTGAGCCTCGACCGCCCCTCTCTCTCTCTCTCGTTCAAACGAGGATGCTCAGCACGTTCTTGCGCACCTGCTAACACCTTTCTCTTGCCTGCTTGTGACCCAGATCATCATCTCCGTCCACGACCGAAACCACCTGCGCCGCCGCTTGACTCCGGCGACCAATTCAGGTAAAACCCGAGCGCCCCTTGCCCCCTTATTCACGCGAGTTTGTTCGCCCGCGTCTTGCGCAACTCCTGATGCCTCTGGTTCGTGTTAGGGCGACGCCAAACCTCGGCAAGCACCACGTCTGCAAGCGACCGACGCCGCCCGCTACTCCGACGAGCTCTAGAGACCACTCCCGCGCGCCCCTTCGCAAACCAATGCCACCTCGAGCATCAGCAGCCTCCTGCGGTTCTGGTAAGCACCTTTTTCCTTCCCCGGGCGACCTAGAACACCGGCAACACCACTGACCGATGCGCCGCCGCCAGCCGCCGCCGCTAGCGCCGCTCGTTTCTGGTTAGGAGATTTTTAGCCGTCAGATCTGGATCCTACGCGTAGAAATAGTTCACTTAACGAAGGGGTATGGACAGATCTGAGCCGTGCAGCGTTAGTTAGATCCAACGGGATAGAAGAGTGATCTGTCCGAACCGGTACGCGCCAGTAGAAACACGACGCGTGGCTAGGGTTAGATTTAAAAACAGAATTCAAACCAGATTTTGATCCAAATTTCAAATGGCTATAACTTTTGATTCCCACGTTAGATTTTTGCAAATTTTATACCGTTGGAATCAGTGAGTCAAGCCCTTTCTGAATCTGCAATGTGTTTAACAAAAAGTTTATGTTAAAATGACTCTGTATGCAGAAACATGTTTAGGTCCATTTTGAGCATAGATTTAGTTTAGTAATTTGTATTAGTGCTAAATAAGTTTAGTTAGCAAACTTTGTGACTTGTTATGTTTCTGTATCATGTACTTGCATGGTAGAGTTTTCAAAATCATCACTTAGTAATTTCTTGCATGCATGCATTCATATTTTTGATTGTATATAAATTGTGTGTAATTGTATGCTACAAATTTTTGTGTAGATTTTGCTAGTGACTGTGATTGTGAAGAGTGCTACTCTCCCCATTACCAAGGCAAGTGATACTTCATGATATTTCCATTCCCTTTATTTTTGAATAAGCATTAGAATTATTTTGCTAAGTCTTGCATGCTACTTTTGCCAAATGCTATGTTGGGAAATCCTATGTAGTGTAGAATTGTAGAATTGCTAGGGAATTTTCCTAAGTTAAGTTACTATGCCATGATTAGCCTAGCTAGTATAAAACAAGAGTTGGTAAAGTATGTTCATGCTATGTTGAAAATAATTCTAAGTCTTTTGGACTTATGCTTTTCTTAATAAAACAACTAAGTCAATGAACCTCCTGGGTGGAATGGGATTTGAATGGTGGTTTTTGGTTGAGTGGTTACACAAGCCCATGGATTTGGCTTGTGTATCTCACTTGTGGTATGCCACCCAGGCACAAAGGGATTTGGAGGCCAAGGGTTGAGAAAGCTTACAGTGCAACCACTTGGCAATATGGGCTCTGCCATGATCATATAGGTTGCTAGAACTTAGTCACTTGGACAGTTGGTGGTAGTGGGAATGATAGGTTGGAGCGCGTCCATTTGACTAAGGAAAGGCTTCTGAAAGGTCCTGTCTTGGGAAACCAAGTCTGGTGGGGAAAGTGCACAACCTCTGCAGATGGAAAAATCTAAGTACTTAGCCAAGTCCATGGCAATGGACAAATTGAGCATCAAGACATGGAAGCTACAAGAATCTCATCACTCCAACTTCTAAGTAAAACTTGTGGATGAACAAGGGTGAAGGACCCCAATGTCTATTGGTGGTTTCTTGGGAAGTTTTTGACAAAGAAAAACTTAGTGATTTCAACTAATAGGAAAAACCTATTTTGAGCAAAGCATGCCAAGCTACACTTAGCCAAAATGCATATAGTAATATAGTCCACTTAAAATAAACTAAGGTATCACTTGCCAATACTATTCCAAAGTATTGACCCTCTGTGGCTGTAACTTGTGATGTTGCAGGTTACTCCGATGATGAGTAGGAGTCATGAGTCTACACTCAACATGCTTGCCTGTGGCACATGAAGATGAAGACTTATGTTTATTTACTTATTCCTTAAACTCTTGTATTAGGCCTATGGCCCTGAGTTGTAAAAGACTATGTTTTATCTCTGGAATGAATGTAATAAACGACCTTTGTATCTGTGTACTTCATCTTAAACTGTGGATGCTAGCATTGATCCAGGGACTAGCATTGCAATCACAGGGATCCTTTTCCTTTACAAAGGAGGGATCTTACAGATGGTATCAGAGCACTGTGTTGCCTGTAGGATTATGACCCTAGGATTGGAAACCACTAAGGAATTTTTTTTACTACTTCTACACTTGTCTATTCTTCTCGTAAACTTTTCTAATCTTCTCATTCTCCTCTCTATTTGTAGATGAACTCCATCAACGAAGCCATGAAGAAAGGACCACTCATGACCATGACCTTGGAGTGTGAAACTGAGTTTCCCAAAATTCTCAAGGACCTCATGGTGGCAATGGAAGCACATGGTGCAGCTGTGTACAAAGGCTTTCCAGTGATGGATGAAGGAGTGGAGTACTGGTGGGTGCAACTTCACTTGTACAAAAACAAGGAAGACAACCACAAAGAAAGAGGATTCTGCATGTACACCAACACTGTGATGCACACCACATTCTTTGAGTCAGCAAGAGAAGCAGCTTGGAGGACTATCAAAGAACTCAGTGCTAGAGTCAAGTGAAGAATGCTCAACCTCCAAAAAGACTTAGAGAAAGAGAAGGAACTTACCCAAGAGTTGGAAGCCACCAACCAAACCTTAAGGGGAGATATTATAGACTTAGTGATGGAATCATGTGAACAAGATAGGTGGATTGCCTCTAGGAACATTGTGTTAGCCAACAGATCCAGTGAGATAGGATTGTGAACGCACTTCGTTAGTTGGACCACCACCTATCACCTTATTTTCCAAAATGATACCTTAAATAAGTTTGGACCTTGATTGATGTAATGGAATCATGTATGCATGACTTGTGTGATTTTGTGTTCCATGGATATGTATGAAATGTTTGTCTTGTTTTATCTTAAATTGTGTTGTCCTAACTTTTCTATCTTATAAATAGATGCCTATTACCATCAGCACTGTTGAGGAGTTCCAGGTTACCCGTTTTGGTCCTCGTATCGTTGAGCTTACCACTTTGCTCAATCTCCCTCTTCCCACCATCATGGTGCACCCACTCACCAAGTTCGAGAGGAAGGACCTCTGGGGCTTCAAGGTGAACCAGCCCGGACGCCAGACGGAGCCTACTACGGAGGCCATCGTCTTCAAGCTTATGCACGATGACAGGGAGAGAGGCATGGAGGTCGTCATGCATGACCTGATAGGACGTCTGTTAGGCCGTCACTCCCGATAGGTTAGGGGCACCCACTTCCACGTCTTCGGAAGACGTGATGATGATGGAGAGTCCATCGACTTTGAGGACGACTCGAGGGACGCAGCAGAGCTGATACGTCTCTATCTCCAGGACTTAGAGTCTCTTATTAGGCACGTGGACACGGACAGGACCAACGTCATGCTCAGCAATGACGAGCTCCAGGTGCAGCTCCGCGAGAAGGACAAGCTTTTCGCACAGCAGGACGAGATAGTCAAGGAAATGGAGGCGAAGTTCGAGACCCAGGACTGTAAGTTCAAGAGTCAGGAGAAACGCGTCCAGGATAGGAACAAGAAGATCCGGGACATGACTGAAGAACTGAAGTCCAAGGATTTCGAGCTAGAGCAGCAGCAGATGGTGATTGAGAGGCTTCGCTCCCAGAAGAGGACTCTCAAGACCAAGATTGAGTCCTTGACCACTACTATTGAGGAGAACAAGACCGCGATGGAGAACGCAGGTCTTACCTTTGTCGAGGAGGAGATTGACGCTGATGAGTAGACTTGACTACTCGGTTATCTTTCATTATCGTACTTATTATTTGTGAACTTGTTATTGGACCATACGACATGTGGATGGCTTGCCACTTGTGTGTTTTACTTTGAGAACTTGTTATTCTGTTGTTGAACTTTTATCTTTGTGTTGCATGCTATGTGTTTGCTTATGTGATGTAATGTGCATAAAACATCTATGGGTATCTCATTCTTATCTCTATTTGAACAAACCACAGATGCCTCCCCGTCGCGCAAACCCCAACCCCAACAACATCACCCCGGAAATGCAGCAAATGATGAATGCACAAACACAGCTTATGCAAATGATGACAACATTCATCCAAAACCATAATAACACAACAACCCCAATAACAACAACAACAACAACCCTCCGGGCTTTGATATGCTCACCAGATTTCTGCGTTTGAGGCCAGCTAAGTTCTCGGGGACGACTGATCCCATGGTGGCCAATGATTAGCTACGTTCTGTGAACAAGGACTTAGTGACCGTGGGCTGCACGGATGCTGAAAAAGTCAGGTTCGCAGCACATCTGTTGGAAGGGCCAGCCGCCACATGGTGGGACAATTTCCAAATCACCACTCCTATTGATGATGTGACTTGGGCTATCTTTGAAGATGGCTTTCGCACTGCTCATATCTCATCAGGAATGATGAGCCTGAAAAAGAAGGAGTTTCACAACCTGAAGCAGCGCCACCGCAGCGTGGCTGAATATATAGAAGAGTTCAACAATCTGGCGCGCTATGCACCGGATGAGGTTGA
The DNA here is from genome assembly GCA_916181665.1 of Avena sativa. Classification (NCBI taxonomy): domain Eukaryota; kingdom Viridiplantae; phylum Streptophyta; class Magnoliopsida; order Poales; family Poaceae; genus Avena; species Avena sativa. The sequence goes on from OV702297.1 coordinate 79,324,055, forward strand.
CACAGATGCCAAAAGAAAGGAAAAGTTTCTAGAAGGCTTGAATGATGAACTGAATCTGCAGCTGTCTGTGGCATATGTTCCAACTTATTAGTCTCTGTGTGACAAGGCTGCTAATTTGGAGAATAAAATGAAGCAAGTCGAGAGTAGGAAGAGGAAACACTCCGACAAGCACAGCTCGGGATCGTCTCACAAACGATCTCACTATGATGACAGTGGAAGCTCAGGATCCCATAAGCATGGGAAATTCAACAAGCACCACAACCACAACCGTCATGACAACAAGCATCACCGCAGTCATGACAATGACAAGTACAAGAACCACAAGAGTGGACATAAGAGCCACCACAGTGGAAATGGTAGTGGAAGTGGAAGTCAGCCTGCTAAAAGAGACATCTGTCAGGTTGAATGCTTCAAATGCAAGAAGCTGGGGCATTATGCTAATGAGTGCCCTGAGAAGAAAGTTGAAGGACCTAACAAGCCCAATCCTTTTCAAAAAGGACAGGTTAACCACATCAATGTGGAGGAGGTCTATGAGGAGCCTGACGCTGTTGCTGGTAAGTTCAGACTCAATTCCATTCCAGCATTTGTACTCTTTGACACTGGTGCATCTCATTCATTCATATCAAAAGCATTTGTTGATAGAAATGGGTTTGCATCTGAAAACATTGGGTGTCCAATAAAAGTTAGTTCTCCGGGTGGAGATATGATAGTAAGTCTTGGATGCCGGGATCTTGTCATTGAGTTTGGAAAGCATAAGTTCCCAGTGAGCCTGATAATCCTAGATTCCCAAGGATTGGATGTAATTTTAGGAATGGATTGGATGGCTAAGTACGAAGAAGTGCTAGATTGTGCTAATCGTACTGTTGCACTCACAACCCTAGAAAGAAAAAGAATAAAATTCAAGTCAAACTTTGAATCCAAAGGAAGTAAGCTTAATTCTCTTAAGGGGGTTAGCATGGACAGTGTGCCAATTGTGTGTGAGTATCCGGATGTATTCCTGGAAGAATTGCTAGGAATGCCACCAGATAGAGATGTGGAGTTTCTGATAGATTTGGTACCAGGTTCTGGACCAATAGCAAAAAGACCATACAAAATGTCAGTTGATGAACTGAAAGAGCTCAAGAAGCAACTAGGAGAACAGTTGCAGAAAGGATTTATACAACCAAGTTCTTCATCTTGGGGAGCCCCAGTATTGTTCGTGGAGAAGAAAGATAGAAGCCAAAGGTTATGCATAGATTACCGTTCACTCAATGAGGTAACTATTAAGAACAAATATCCTTTGCCTAGAATCAATGACTTGTTTGATCAGCTAGAGGGAGCATGTGCGTTCTCGAAGATTGATCTTCGGTCAGGCTATTTTCAACTCAAGATAAGAGAGCAAGACATACCTAAAACAACATTCACCACAAGGTATGGATTGTATGAGTATACCGTAATGCCTTTCGGCTTAACCAATGCTCCAGCATACTTCATGAATATGACGAACAAGGTTTTCATGGAATTTCTTGACAAGTTCGTTGTCGTTTTCATCGATGACATCTTAGTCTACTCTAAGAGCAAGGAAGAACATGAAGGACACTTGCGTTTGATACTTGAAAAGTTAAGAGAGCATAAACTTTATGCCAAATTTAGCAAGTGTGAGTTCTGGTTAGAGGAAGTTGGTTTTCTTGGTCATGTTATGACAAAGGATGGCGTAGCAGTTGATCCTGCTAAGGTTTTAGCTGTGACGGAATGGGAATCTCCCAAGAATGTGAAAGAAGTTCGCAGTTTCCTTGGCTTAGCAGGTTACTACCGAAGGTTCATTGAGAATTTCTCAAAGGTTGCTAAGCCCATGACTGAATTGTTAAAGAAAGACAGGAAGTTTGCTTGGTCTGAAGGTTGTGAAGTCAGCTTTCAAGAATTGAAGAAGAGACTTGTAACAGCACCGGTTCTGTGTCTTCCAGATTTGGAAAAGGATTTCCAAGTATATTGTGATGCGTCTCATCAAGGTTTGGGTGCCGTACTTATGCAAGACGGTAAAGTTGTGGCCTATGCCTCGAGACAACTCAAAACTCATGAAGTAAACTATCCTACTCATGATTTGGAGTTAGCCTCTGTCGTCCATGCACTCAAAACATGGAGACATTACCTTTTGGGAAAGCGTTGTGAAGTGTTCACCGATCACAAGAGTTTGAAGTATATCTTCACCCAGAAGGAAATCAATATGAGACAAAGAAGATGGTTAGAGCTTATCAAGGACTATGACTTAAGTTTGCAATACCACCTCGGTAAAGCAAATGTTGTAGCAGATGCTCTAAGTCGTAAGGTATTTATGAATGGCCTTACGAAAGGAGAATTGCCAGATGATTTGTGTAAGCAATTCAAAGAACTCAGATTGGAGATTGTGCCTGAAGGACATCTCATGTCTTTAGATGTTCAACCCACTTTGTTGGACAAGATTCGAGAAGCTCAAAAGACTGATAAGGAAATTGAAGAGATTAAGGAAAAGATTAGCCAGGGGAAAGCTAAGAATTTCCATGTAGACGAACAAGGTACTTTATGGCATGGGAAACGTATTTGTGTTCCGCAAGATCCGGAGATGCGGAAACTGATTCTGCAAGAAGCCCACAACTCCCCGTATTCTATTCACCCGGGAAACACTAAAATGTACATGGACATGAAGGAAAGATTTTGGTGGAACAATCTCAAGAGGGACATCGCCGAGCATATTGCTTTGTGTGATGTGTGTAGTAGAGTAAAAGCGGAGCATCAGAAACCAGCAGGTTTGCTTCAACCACTACCTATTCCTGATTGGAAATGGGACAAAATTGGTATGGATTTCATTACCGGATTACCAAGGACCAGATCAGGATATGATTCCATATGGGTAGTAGTGGATCGCTTAACTAAAGTGGCCCATTTCATACCCGTGAAGACAACTTATACAAGTGCCAAATTAGCCAAGATCTACATGAGTAGAATTGTATGCCTTCACGGTGTGCCTAAGAGTATTGTGTATGATAGGGGAACCCAATTCACTTCCCATTTTTGGAGACAGCTACATGAGTCGTTGGGAACGAGATTGGAATTCAGTACTGCTTTTCATCCTCAAACCGATGGACAAACAGAAAGGACAAATCAAATTCTGGAAGACATGTTGAGGGCATGTGCCCTAGATTATGGAGCAAGTTGGGATGATAGTCTTCCTTACGCAGAATTTTCTTATAACAACAGCTATCAAGCCAGCATTGAGATGGCACCGTTTGAGTTTCTCTACGGAAGAAAATGTACCACCCCATTGTTATGGAATGGTGTGGGAGAAAGAAGTTTATTTGGGCCAGATCTTATCAAAGAAGCCGAAGAGAAGGTCAAATTGGTTAAGGACAGGTTGAAGATAGCACAGTCCCGACAGAAAAACTACGCAGATCCTAAGCATAGAGAAGTCACCTACGAAGTTGGTGATAGAGCCTATCTTAGAGTATCACCACTCCGTGGAGTGAAAAGATTCGGAGTCAAAGGAAAGATGGCACCAAGATATGTTGGGCCATTCAAGATTCTGAGTCGCAAAGGCGAGGTTGCTTATGAAATTGAACTGCCAGCATCTCTATCAGCAGTCCATAATGTATTTCATGTGAGTCAGCTTAAGAAATGTCACCCAGAAATGGAAGAATCTTCTTTGAAGGATACCATACCTTTGGAAGAAGTTCAACTAGAAAGTGATCTCACTTATGAAGAAAAGCTATCAAGATTCTTGAGACTGCAGAAAGAGTCACGAGAACAAAGAATATCAAGTTTTGCAAAGTGCAATGGAACCATCATACTGAAGAAGAAGCAACATGGGAAAGAGAAGACGATCTTCGGAAAGACCACCCTCACCTATTTGCTAGCCAATCCGAATCTCGAGGGCAAGATTCACCTTAAGGGGGTTAGATTTGTAACATCCCAAAAATCATGATTTCAAAGTTTGCATATCATTCATTCATGCATATAGATTTGAGATCAATTTCAAAACTCATTTCAGAAAAAGAAACAGAAGCACATAGTGCTATGATTTTATGTGAGCAGATTTAAATCAAATGGCTATCCCCATTTGAAAGTTTGATTGATTATGAACCAAGTTTGTTGCCTTCTTAGAGGAAAGGTTTGGGTGTGGAATTTAAACCAAGATTTACAAATTTGAAATGGTTTCATAAAACATTTTTCAAATTTTGCAAACCAAGTGCCAAGCCTCTGTTATTTTGATCCCCAAGCTTGACCAAGCCTTTTCAAAGCAACCACATGATCCTATGCCTACATTTGAGACTACTGCTCACTGCAAAAATTCCAAGAAAGTTTGAATCCAAATGGAACTTGAATTCATTTGAAAATCTATTCTGAAAATCGAATCAGAAAAAGAAAAAGGGCAAACAAATGAAAAGGGCCTAGCGCCACCAATCTAGCCCAGCATCTGATCAGGCCCAACTAGCCCACCCGGGCCATTTCATTTCCTTCCGCACGCGCGAGCGCACACACTCAGCCACTAACAGACGGACCCCACCTCCACCTCGCGCACCTTGCTGACGAGCGGGCCCTCTCCACGTCGCCCCCGTCTTCCCCAAACCGCGCCCGCGACCACGTCGCCGCTGCTGTCAAGGCCGGTAATGGCGCGGCGTAATTAGCCATTAAGCCGCGGGCGTTTCCTGTCGCGCCTGGGCCTATAAAATCCCCTCTGTGCCGCGAGCATTTCCCCCCACTCTCCTCGCTCACTCCGCCACCAGGCTGCGCGCATTTGCTCTCGAAGCCCCGCGGTACCGACGACTCCGGCATCCAATTCCGGTGAGCCTCGACTGCCCCTCTCTCTCGTTCAAACGAGGATGCTCAGCACGTTCTTGCGCACCTGCTGACACCTTTCTCTTGCCTGCTTGTGACCCAGATCATCATCTCCGTCCACGACCGAAACCACCTGCGCCGCCGCTTGACTCCGGCGACCAATTCAGGTAAAACCCGAGCGCCCCTTGCCCCCTTATTCACGCGAGTTTGTTCGCCCGCGTCTTGCGCAACTCCTGATGCCTCTGGTTCGTGTTAGGGCGACGCCAAACCTTGGCAAGCACCACGTCTGCAAGCGACCGACGTCGCCCGCTACTCCGACGAGCTCCAGAGACCACTCCCGCGCGCCCCTTCGCAAACCAACGCCACCTCGAGCATCAGCAGCCTCCTGCGGTTCTGGTAAGCACCTTTTTCCTTCCCCGGGCGACCTAGAACACCGGCAACGCCACTGACCGACGCGTCGCCGCCAGCCGCCGCCGCTAGCGCCGCTCGTTTCTGGTTAGGAGATTTTTAGCCGTCAGATCTGGATCCTACGCGTAGAAATAGGTCACTTAACGAAGGGGTATGGACAGATCTGAGCCGTGCAGCGTTAGTTAGATCCAACGGCACAGAAGGGTGATCCGGCCGAACCGGTACGCGCCAATAGAAACACGACGCGTGGCTAGGGTTAGATTTAAAAACAGAATTCAAACCAGATTTTGATCCAAATTTCAAATGGCTATAACTTTTGATTCCCACGTTAGATTTTTGCAAATTTTATACCATTGGAATCAGTGAGTCAAGCCCTTTCTGAATCTGCAATGTGTTTAAAAAAAGTTTCTGTTAAAATGACTTTGTATGCAGAAACATGTTTAGGTCCATTTTGAGCATAGATTTAGTTTAGTAATTTGTATTAGTGCTAAATAAGTTTAGTTAGCAAACTTTGTGACTTGTTATGTTTCTGTATCATGCACTTGCTTGGTAGAGTTTTCAAAATCATCACTTAGTAATTTCTTGCATGCATGCATTCATATTTTTGATTGTATATAAATTGTGTGTAATTGTATGCTACAAATTTTTGTGTAGATTTTGCTAGTGACTGTGATTGTGAAGAGTGCTACTCTCCCCATTACCAAGGCAAGTGATACTTCATGATATTTCCATTCCCTTTATTTTTGAATAAGCATTAGAATTATTTTGCTAAGTCTTGCATGCTACTTTTGCCAAATGCTATGTTGGGAAATCCTATGTAGTGTAGAATTGTAGAATTGCTAGGGAATTTTCCTAAGTTAAGTTACTATGCCATGCTTAGCCTAGCTAGTATAAAACAAGGGTTGGTAAAGTATGTTCATGCTATGTTGAAAATAATTCTAAGTCTTTTGGACTTATGCTTTTCTTAATAAAACAACTAAGTCAATGAACCTCCTGGGTGGAATGGGATTTGAATGGTGGTTTTTGGTTGAGTGGTTACACAAGGCCATGGATTTGGCTTGTGTATCTCACTTGTGGTATGCCACCCAGGCACAAAGGGATTTGGAGGCCAAGTGTTGAGAAAGCTTACAGTGCAACCACTTGGCAATATAGGCTCTGCCATGATCATATAGGTTGCTAGAACTTAGTCACTTGGACAGTTGGTGGTAGTGGGAATGATAGGTTGGAGCGCGTCCATTTGACTAAGGAAAGGCTTCTGAAAGGTCCTGTCTTGGGAAACCAAGTCTGGTGGGGAAAGTGCACAACCTCTGCAGATGGAAAAATCTAAGTACTTAGCCAAGTCCATGGCAATGGACAAATTGAGCATCAAGACATGGAAGCTACAAGAATCTCATCACTCCAACTTATAAGTAAAACTTGTGGATGAACAAGGGTGAAGGACCCCAATGTCTATTGGTGGTTTCTTGGGAAGTTTTTGACAAAGAAAAACTTAGTGATTTCAACTAATAGGAAAAACCTATTTTGAGCAAAGCAAGCCAAGCTACACTTAGCCAAAATGCATATAGTAATATAGTCCACTTAAAATAAACTAAGGTATCACTTGCCAATACTATTCCAAAGTATTGACCCTCTGTGGCTGTAACTTGTGATGTTGCAGGTTACTCCGATGATGAGTAGGAGTCATGAGTCTACACTCAACATGCTTGCCTATGGCACATGAAGATGAAGACTTATGTTTATTTACTTATTCCTTAAACTCTTGTATTAGGCCTATGGCCCTGAGTTGTAAAAGACTATGTTTTATCTCTGGAATGAATGTAATAAACGACCTTTGTATCTGTGTACTTCATCTTAAACTGTGGATGCTAGCATTGATCCAGGGACTAGCATTGAAATCACAAGGATCCTTTTCCTTTACAAAGGAGGGATCTTACAGTCTCGATCGTGTCTGCATAATTCACGAACCGTAGGGAGACACACTTAAGGATTCGATGTTGTTTAGTAGATATGGAATGTGAGTAAAGGGACCGAATGTTGTTCGGAGTCTCGAATGGGATTCAGGATATCACGAGGAGATCCGGAGAATAAGATTCATATAAGGAAAGTCCAATTTCGGAGTTCGGGAATGATTCCGGTGTTTTCACCGGAATGTTCTAGAAGGGTCTAGAAGGTTCACCGATCCGGAAGGGGAAGGGTACATGGATCTGTCATGACAAAGTTTAATGGGTGCATAATTTCCTAGGTCACTTGGCTGGAAACTTGGAAGAGATAAATCAAACTCTAATTTGAAAGTCAACAAGGCAGTTTGAAAAGGTCAAATCCCAACATGGTTTCCGAGTTAGGGAGGGTTTCCACCTGGGTTGGGAACACCCTTGGACGCGCCCACCTATATAAGGAGGGGTGGGGGCGCACCCCAAGGTATCCCCCTTGCCCTAGGCGCCCAAGAAACCCTAGGTTGGCCGCCGCCCCCCTCTCTAGTTGCGACCAATCTAGATCTCCTCTAAACCGCTACCGACTAGCTAAACTCTAGTTGCTAGCTACCTCTAAACCTCGGCCCTCTAAACCCTAGATCGCCGGGGTCCCTCTACTCCACCATACTCACTCCGGATTAGGAGAAGCCTTGCAGAATCTGCCGTCTACTTCCGACAGCATGCCGTCGTGCTGCCAGAATCGCGAGGAGAGATCTACAACCTCCGCTGCCTGCTAGAACAAGGGAGAGGAAGGTCTTCATCGAGTACCGTACGTGTGACCGACTGCGGGAGCACTGCTGGAACACATCGCTGGAAGGATCGTCTACGCGATCTTGAGATCGGCAAGTGAACGACTACATCACCCACGAGAATCTGCTCTCGTTAAACACTTTGGATTTTCAAGGGTTAGTACTCTATCAACTTGTTGCACCGATCTAGTAGATAGATCTTGGCTTGATCATAGATTAGATCTTGACTGTGTGTTCATGCGGTAGAATTTTTTTGTTTTCCATGCTACGAACCCCTACAGTGGTATCAGAGCCATGTTTATATGTAGATCAGTTGCACGAGTAGAACACAATGGTCAATGTGGGCGGTGGTGCCTTTATTATCAATTGCTTTTTGTGTATTTTGCATCTTGCGATATGGTGGGATGAAGCGGCCCGGTCTAACCTTACATCACATCATTCATGAGACTTTCTCCACGCTCGACATGCAACTTGTATTGCATAAGTGTCTTTGCAGGTTGTAACATCCCTAAAATCATGTTTTCAAAGCTTGCATATCATCCATGCATTCATAATCATCTTAGGATATTTTGCAAAGTTATTACAAAACAAGAGCATTTGAATGCCTATTATTTTATGTAAGCAAGGCATTGATCCAATGCTACGCTCTAATGAGAGATTATTTGTTTTAAACCAAAGATTTTTCTTCATGGGTTTGTTTGATAAAATCCAAAGCTTGGACAAGGATTTCAAAACAAAGAAACAAATTTAAACCATTTCTTTGTCTTTATTAAGCAATGGGTAAAAACATTGTTTACTTTAAAATTCCAAAGTGCCAAATTATTTTAAAGTGTACAACATTGTTCTGCAACCAAATGTGTACAATTTTCACTTTACAAAAATCCAGAAGTGGTTTGAATTCAAACTTATTTGAAACTCATTTGAAAATGTTTCCTGAAAATCGAATTAGAAAAAGAAAAAGAATAAATAAGCTGAAAATCCAGAGTGCCGGACCTTCCGGAACCCTCTAGAACATTCTCGATGAAAACACCGGAACCATTCTCCAACCCTGAAACAGGACTTTCCTTATATGAATCTTATTCTCCGGACCATTCCGGATCTCCTCGTGATATCCCGGATCCCATCCGAGACTCCGAACAACATTCGGTCTCTTACTCATCATTCCATAACTACTCAACAACATCGAATCCTTAAGTGTGTCTCCCTACGGTTCGTGAATTATGCGGACATGATTGAGACACTTCTCCGAACAATAACCAATAGAGGAATCTGGAAATTCATATGGCTCCCACATATTTCTACGATTACTTTGCGATCGAATGAACCACTTACATACGATACCAATTTCCCTTTGCCTCACGATAGTTTACTTATCCGAGGTTTTGATCGTCGGTATTTCTGCATACCTAGTTCAACCTCGTTGTTGATAAGTACTCTTTTCTCGTTCCCGTGATATGTGATACCTTGTGAGCTAGTCACATGCTTGCAAGCCAATTGGATGACATTCCACCGAGAGGGACTAGAGTATATCTATCCGTCATATGGATGGACAAATCCCACTCTTGATCCATGTGTCTCAACCAATACTTTCCGAACACTCAATGCCACCTTTATAGCCACCTAGTTACGGTGTGGTGTTTGATGTCATGAAAGCATCCTTCCAGTGATTGTGATATGCATGATCTCATGGTCGAAGGAATTAGGTTACTATGTATCAGAAAGCATATAGCAATTGAACTATTAAAATGACTTGATCTTTATGCTACGCTTATCTATAGGAGTATGTCCATCATACCATTCTCCTAACGATATGACCTTGTTGTTAATAACATCTCAATGTTCATGATAGGGAAACCACAATCATTTATTAACCAACTATAAGATCCCTCCTTTATAAAGGAAAAGGATCCCTGTGATTGCAATGCTAGTCCCTGGATCAATGCTAGCATCCACAGTTTAAGATGAAGTACATAGATACAAAGGTCATTATTATAGCCATTCCAGAGATAAACATAGTCTTTACAACTCCAAGGACACAGGCCTAATACAAGAGTTTGAATAAGTAAATAAATAAAAGTCTTCATCTTCATGTGCCACAGGCAAACATGTTGAGTGTAGACTCATGACACCTAATCCTCCTTAGAGTAACCTGCAAACATCACAAGTTACAGCCACAGTGGGTCAATACTTTGGAATAGTATTGGCAAGTGATACCTTAGTATAATTAGGTGGACTAGATACTATATGCAATTTGTTTAAGTGTAGCTTGGCTTGCTTTGCTCAAAAATAGGTTTTGCCTATTAGTTAAAAATACTAAGTCTTTTCTTTTTCAAAAAATTTCCAAGGAACCATCAATAGACATTGAGGTCCTTCACCCTTGTTCACCCACAAGTTTTTTACTTAGAAATTGGGATGAGGAGATTCTTGATAGCTTCCATGTCTTGATGCTCAAGTTGTCCATTACCATGGACTTGGCTAAGTACTTAGATTTTTTTCCATCTACAGAGGTTGTGCACTTTCCCCACCAGACTTGGTTTCACCAAGACAGGACCTTTCAGAAGCCTTCCCTTAGACCAAATGGACGCGCTCCAACCTATCATTCCCACTACCACCAACTGTCCAAATGGCTAAGTTCTAGCAACCTATGTGGTCCAGGCAGAGCCCATATTGCCAAGTGGCTGCACTAGAAGCTTCTTAACACTTGGCCTCTAAAATCTCTTTGTTCCTGGGTGGCTTACCACAAGTGATATACACAAGGTAAACCATAGAAATGGGCCTTGTGTAACCACTCAACATAAACCATTCCTTCTCTTCCACCCAGGTGTTTCATTAACTTAGTTGTTTTATTAGGCAAAACACAAGTCCAAAGTCTTAGAAATATTTTCATCATAGCATGTATATTTCACCAACCATTGTTTGCTACTAGCTAGGCTAAGCATGGCATAGATAGTAACTTAACTTAGAGATTTCCTAGCAATTCTACAACTACTTAGGATTTCCCAACATGGCATTTGGCAAAATAGTAACATGCAAGACTTAGCAAAAATTTCTAATGCTTGTATGAAAATATAGGGATTGTAATATTCATGAAGTACCACTTGCCTTGGTAGTTGGGAGAGTAGCACTCTTCACAATCACAATCACTAGCACCAAAGTCTACACAAAGAATGATAGCAACAATTGAGATACACAAGGTAAACCATAGAGATGGGCCTTGTGTAACCACTCAACATAAACCAAAACTTCCATTCCACCCAGGTGTTTCATTAACTTAGTTGTTTTATTAGGCAAAACACAAGTCCAAAGACTTATAAATATTTTAACATAGCATGTATACTTCACCACCCATGGTTACTATTAGCTAGGCTAAGCATGTCATAGATAAGTATCTTAACTTAGAAATTTCCTAGAAATTCTACAACTACTAGGATTTCCCATCATGGCATAAGCAAAATATAGCATGCAAGTCTAAGAAAATATTTCTAATGCTTAGTAGAAAACATAGGAATAAAAATATTCATGAAGCACCACTTGCCTTGGTAGTTTGGAGAGTAGCTACACTCCCCACAATCACAATCACTAGCACCAAAATCTACACAAGAATTATAGCCACAATCACATACAAAACATATACAATCAAAAATATATGCATGCATGCAAAATGATATGTGATGATTTTTAAAACTCAACAAAGCAAGTATATAGTACTGTTTCATAAACAAGTTAAAAACTTGCCAAACAACATTTTATTTAAACCCTAAATCATTCCCTAAACATTTCATATACTCAAATTAGCCCTACACAAGTTTCTGCAAATAAAACCATTTTAACAGAAGCAAAACATTAAACACATTGCATATTTATAAAGAGCTTGCTCTCCTGATTCCAACGGTATAAACTTTGTCAAATTCTAACGTGGGGATCAAAAGTTATAGCCAAAACAAATTTGAACATCTAATAGATCTAATTGAAAATTTTAAAACGAACTCTGTGCCACGCGGCGCTATTCTATTGGCTGGTACCGCTTCGCTTCGGATCACGCTTCTGAGCCGCTGGATCTAACTTAATCGCGCAGCTCTGATTGAATCATATCGCTTCAGCTAGGTTCTAACGTGACCACTAGATCTAGATCTAACGGTGCTCAGCACCCGACCATCAAGTGGCGGCGCTGGCGGCGGGGACAGGTGGCGACGCGCTCTGTCAGTGGCGGAGCTGGTGAACAAGGTCGCCCGGGAAGGTGGGAGGATGCTCACCAGGTTCGCAGTGACGAGGAGAAGCTCAACTTGCCCTTGGTTGGCGACGGGGCGCTCGGAGTTGTCAGGGATTCCTCGCCGGAGTTCGCGAATGCGTCGGGTACGGCTGGTCATTGACGTTGGCGAAGATACAGATCATGCCAGGGCAAAATAGACAGTGCGTCAGATGCGCGGAGTGATGCTGGTCATGCGAGTGTCAAAGAGAGAGCAAGGCGCGGTCAGAACTAACCAGGAAGGCTTGCCGGAGTTGATGGTGTCGTCTGACTCGTGCTGTCGCCGATGTTGCCGAGGCTCTGAACGATCCTAGCATGCACCAGAGGGGTCAGGAGATGCGCATGGTTGCAGAGATTGTACTGGCAAGGCTAGAGGTCAAGGGGCGTGGGGAGCTCACCGGAATTTGATGCCGAAGTTCGTCGGTACCGCGGCAGTGTTCGGCGAATTATGGGCAGCCTGGTGGCATGACGTCTGTGCTAGGTGAGGAGAAATGGGCGGCGAGGGGAGGTGGTCTTATAGCCAGAGCGGGGGCGTAAATCTCTCGCCGTATCAATGCAATTTAAGCGCGGCATCAGTGCGGGGAAACGGCAGCGGCGAGGTGGTCATTGGTGTTGATTGAGGACGAAGGGTGATGCGGCAGTAAGGGCCCAGCTGTCAGCGAGTGGGTACACGCTCGCTGGTGAGAAACAGAGGGAGAGGGGGAAACCCAGGTGGGCTGGCTAACGGGCTGTTTCGTCTGTTGGGCCAGAATCCTGGCGCCGGCCCTTTTCCTTTTCTCTAATCCTTTTCTTTTTCTGTTTTCAATTTCAGGAACCAAATTCCAATGATTTCAAATCCTATTTGAATTCAAATCTTTTCAGGGTTTTTGTAGTATGCAACAGTCACATTTCTGGGCATAAAACCAAGTGGTCACTTTGAATTGGCTTGGTCACTTGGAAATAAATAAGATAAGCAGTGGCATAGCACTAGTTTGAATAGGTTTTGAAATTGGTTTTTGATTCATATTTATTTTGAAACTTTGGTTTAAAACTTAGCAATATAGTAAAACTACCTGAGAGCAGTAAGACAACAAAGTTTAATTTCATGCTCAACAATCTCTTACTGGAGAGTATCATTTATTTTAAAGGCTAGTATCATAAAATAATGAGCTCATATGCTCCTGTTTTTGAAGTGATTTGTTTGAAATGAAAAACGTATGATCATGGATGCATGGATGATATGCATGAGTTTGTAACATGATTTTAGGGATGTTACACCAACAATCCAGTATTATAAAGAGGCTTTACTAGGGACTCTAATTTAGTTTACAAATCACACAAGTATTAATGTTTCCTTGTCAATACTGTTACAGCATGAATGTAAACATTTATCATAAACACAAAGATATAATAATAACTATATTTATTATTGCCTCTAGGGCATATCTCCAACACAAGGGCAAGAAAACCTACTTTTATAGGGGCAATTAACGCTAGACGTGCTTTTTTTTCATAATATACAGGGGATGATGATTTCCATTCCAGACCTCAGTACCTGCCCTGAGGTAGTGGAAGCCCTTCGAGCCACTGATGAGTTTTGTGATAAGTACCGAGTCCTAAGGAGAAAGTTGGATATACTTCAAGAGGAGAATAACAGGCTTCGTAATATGCTAGAGGGTTTCCTCACCAAGGGAACACCACCACCACCGAAGGAGTAATTTGTCATCAGGTTTTGGCATCCCCTTGGTTTGTTCCATCCTTGGGGGAGTGTCATGGTATCACATCATTATCTTTCATCTTTTTACCTTTTTAGTAGAGTCATTGATACGTCCAATTTGCATCACCATTCTATATCATAATTTGCCTCTATTCATTGATATATATATTATTATGAGGTGTTGCTTATGTCTTTTCCTCTGTTTTTGCATGTTGGATGATTCTTGGAGCATGAACTGCCGGTGTCTGGATTCTGATGGAAAAGGATGTGTTTTGATGCAATTTCACGAAGATCAGTAAAATATTGGAAAATTATATTTTCCCAGAAGACAAAGGAAGCTAGAAGGGGATGCGTAGCTGGGCCACAGGGGGACCACACCGCCCCTAGGCACGGGTCCCCCCTGGGCCGCGCCTAGGGAAAATGTTCCCACTTGGCCGGCCTCCAAATCCTCCCTCTCGCCTATATCTTCCTCTCAGAAACCTAATACCAGGGGAGCGGACCACAGAAAGATTTCCGCTGCCTCTGCGAGGCGGAAAACACCGAGAGAGAAAGAGCTCTCTGTTAGATAGATTTATGCCAGGGAAATTCCTTTCCAGAGAGGGGAGATCATCGCCATCAACACCACCGTCAAGCTAGACTTCATCGGGATCATCATCATCATCATCCACACCATCATCTCCACCAGCACCATCATCACCACTCCATCCCGATGTAACAATCGTGTTGAATACTTGCATAGTTCTTATGGGAAACTTTCTCGGTCTTGATTACTATTGTAGTTGATGCTTGTGAGTGGAACCATTGGATTATTGTTTATGTTCAGATTGTTATCCATTACCATATCATCTTTGATCTTGATCCATATGATGTATCATGAGTAGTTTGTTTAGTTCTTGAGGACATGGGATAACTCATGTTGTTAGTAGTGGATTTGTGTTGAGTTATTATTCAATGGTTTAGTATTTAAGTTGTGGTGCTATTCTTCTAGTGGTATCATGTGAACGTCGACTACATGATACTTCACCATTTATGGGCCTAGGGGAATGCATTTTTTATTTGGCTACTAATTGTGGGGTTGCCGGTGTGACAGAAACCTGAACCCCCATTAGGACACCTTTGCACAAGGGAGTATAGGATCTCAGAGTTTAAGGCTGTGGTTAGGTTTATATCTTAATTACTTCCCTATAGTTGCGGATTCTTGCAGGGGTTTAATCACAAGTATGTATTAGTGCAAGTAAGGTCGGTACATTAGCACAGGTTCACCCACACAACACTTACAACACCAAAGAAGAGTACTCAGCTATTTGAAGCGAAAGCACTTGACAGAATTCCCATGTGTCCTCGAGAACGTTTGGTCCTTATAAGTATTGCCACCGGCTTGTCCTTTGCTAAGAAAGGATTGGGCCACTTGCTGCGTTTGCTCGTTGTCTTTATTACTTGCACCTTGTTTTGTTGATTTGTCAGAAAACCCCTGAAAATCCGTTTGCTAAGTATCTACTGAGATTTCCTGCTCCATACCACGAGTCAACACCTTCTGCTCCTCGTTGGGATCGACACTCCTATTTTTCTAAAGTACTATGATACACCCCCTATACTTGTGGGTCATCAGGACTATTTTCTGGTGCCATTGCCGGGGAGTGAAGCGCTATTGAAGAGTGGAACTGGTAAAGGAAACTTCTACTGTGAGTATTGCTTTTTGTTTCTGTTTGTTGCTTTGTTTCCAATATGCATAACCCACTTGGTTTTCTGTTTGGGAAAACTACTACTACTGTTAGGATAGTAGATGAACCACCACCTATTGAGATAAATCCTTTTAAGATACCTACAAGTATTGTTGATCGTGTTATGGATAATTATTATTTAGGGGATGGAACTGTCCATCCTGGTGATCATTTTTTATCCATGAATTATGCGGATTGTTTAAGTGTGCATGTATCACAACTGAACAGGTGAAGAAGAATTTACTCTCCATATCCTTGAAAGGGAGAGCTGGAGAATGGTATAAGCTGCTGAAGAATGGACAATCCATGGAATGGGAGGAGATATCATCTCTCTTTTATTCTAAATTTTATCCTCCCAGTGAGATTCATAAGGATAGAAATCTGATATATAACTTTTGCCCTCATGATGGAGAGAGTACAGCTCAAGCTTGGGGGATATTGAATTTACTAATGCTTAAATGTCATATTCATGAACTCCCTAACAATATCATTATCAATAAATTTTATGCTAGGATTTCTCTTCATGATAAAGATTTACTAGATGCTTCTTGTGGTAGATCATTCACACGTATGAAGGAAGAAGCTAAATGGGATCTCCTAGACCGTATTCAATAGAACACTAAAGCTTTGGAGAATGACAAAGGAAGAGAGTCAGGTATAAACTATGATTATGAATGCATTAAATCTTTTATGGGAACTGATGACTTCCGTGATATTAGTAATGAGTTTGGTCTTGATTGCCAAAGTATTGCCAACTATTTTAAGGATTTTGCCTCTTACATAGAAATTCCCAAGAAGAAGTGGAATAAGTACCATGCACCTTATAAAGATGTTGTTAGTCATGTTCCTATTAGAAGCACTAAAGTTTGTACTACTAATCATATTGTGCCTGAACCTCATGTTGAGAAAATACCTTTCCCAGCTAAGGTAAAGGAGTATTCTATGATGATTAGTGCAAATAATAAAGGTACTAAGAAAATTGTGGATCCTGATGAGCAACTGAATATTGAACCTATGGTAGCTACTGTGAAAGACCCTGTCACTAGAAAAAATAGAGGATGAGCATATTGTCTTCTGTGAAGACGCTTCTAATATTATCTCTCATCCTAGTAAAGCTATAAAATATAGTGTTCCTGTGCTTTCCGTTAAAATTGGTGATCATAGCTACCATGATTTATGTGATATTGGTGCTAGTTCTAGTGCTATTCCTTACGAGCTTTACAGGGAAATTATGCATGAAATTGGTCCTTGTGAGCTTGAGGACATTGATGTGGTTATTCACCTTTTGTAATAAGGAAACCATTTTCCCCATTGGCATTGTAAGAGATGTGGAAGTTCTCTATCGTAAGATTATGTATCCTGTTGATTTTCTAGTGCTTAATTCAGCAGCTAGCAAAACCTATCCTATCATTTTTGGTAGACCTTTCTTGAACACTTGTGGAGATATTATAGATTATAAGAAGGAGAAATTTTTAACTAAGTTTGATGGAGATTCTTATGAGTTTAACTTTTCCAAATTTTCTAAAGCTCCTTGTGAAAATATCTTGCCTATTGAAGATTTCAGGATGGAACAACTTGCTTCTATTGATCCAGTTTATGACCTTGAACCTCTTTTTGATGACTGTAAGTATACTCATTCTGATGATAAATTTGTTGCTAGTGATAGTTATATTATCAACTTTATTCAAAGTGCTACTGAAAGTTATTATGAGAGAGGGAAACATGGTTTTATGCATCTCAATAATGTTAAGTTTCCCTGTTTTATGTTGAAAGCTTTGAAGTTGCATCAGTTTTGTCTTCCTATGCTAGTGGCTTTTTGTTTCAACAATTCGTTTTCTCATGATACTCACATGCATAGGAAGTGGGTTAGTCTCAAATGTGTTGGTTATTTGCTTCTTGATGTTGTCTTTCACTTCAAATATTTATCACCTATGTGAGCATCTTTGAGACTATCAAACCTAACTTAAAGGCATTAAATAAAAGTACTTCTTGGTAGATAACCTAATAGTTTTGTCGAGTCTTGGCAGTTATTATCTCAATAATAACCTCTCCTTATCCTTTTTGTTTTGGTTTTGAGTCAAGTTTGAGTACTTTTGTGAAGTAGAGGAGTTGTGAAAAGTGGCTGTCTTGGAACAGCTTTTTGTGCTGCATTGTAAAAATTCGTGAGGGATGTCACATCCCAAGATTTTCCAAATCTTGTAATGTGAAAAATAAATAATTGTTGAAAATTAGGGTGAAAAGAAACTTTTGTTTCTAAATGGGAACTTAAAATACCATCTTGAACAAACTTTGTTTAACATTTGAATCCAACTAAATTCAAAACAAGTGGAATGCATTCCTCATAAAATGCATCTTGAAATTTAAACACTAGGAAATAAACCCAAACCCTAAACCCTAATAGAATAAAATCATTTCTAAGTTATATCCAAGCCTATGGATTTGATCCATATAAAAATTGGTCATACAAACATTTCAAAATGATCAAGAATGACAAATGGAAATATTATAAAACCATAGAAATTGGTTTCACTTAATTTGGAGCCATAGATAAAATCTTAGGAATTTAATAGGATAAGGAAATTGAATTTCCAGAGCTAATAAAGCATCTATCTAGAAATACATGCCCAATGGTGAGAAAATAATCCTAAAAAGATTTAAAAGGATAAACAAATATTAAATAAGATTTGACAAATTGGAATCCCCAAGTTTGGATCTATAAATAAAAAGATATGGATTTTATAAGATAAAGAAAGAAATATTAAATGAGGAATATTTAAAGGCCAAATTAACTCTTGACCTAATCCATAAGGAAATGGAATAAATATAATCCAAATCCAAATAAATTAATGGATAAGGAATTTTGAAATTAATTTAGAGGGCATTAACCAAATCCTATTCTATTTGAATAAAGATAAAATCCCTATTAGAAATAATAAATTAAATCATGGGAAAATAATAATTGGAATTTACCCAAGTAGAATAAAAGTTGTTTGATTAACTTAAATAAGATCAAAGAAAACTTCCAAATAAAATTTATGGAATTAAAACTACATTTAATTTCATGAGAGTAAAGGACAAGTACCCAAATTAAAAATGATCAATAAATCATTTTCCAAATAATTCAAAGTGCATTATTTGACACCCTATTAAATGAATAAAACTTACTGAAAAGGTTTTGGTGAAAAATTGAAATCAAATAAGGACTAAAAATATATTTGATATTAATTGAATTCAAAGCAAAGGCCTTGTTTTAAATAATTATTATACCCTAAAAAGAATAAATAAATTATTCTAAATTTGACTCTAAAATGAACTATTAAACAGTATTTGAATATACCTAAAGTTTGGTTGAAGTTTGAAATTCAAAAGATGTTTAAATTTATTAATCAAAATCAAAACAGAATAAAAGAAATGGAAAAAGAAAAAGAATCAGATCAAAAAAATGGAATAGGAGCAGCCCAGCCCAGTCCAGGCCCAGCAGCCCACTCTCACTTCCCCCTGAAACGTTTTCTTTTACTCGCGAACGAACCCGCTAGGTCACTGACGGTTGGACCCCACCCCCACACTCTCTCACTCGCTGACTAGCCGGGCCCACAGCCACGTCGTCGTCGTCCTCACCCGCGCGCGCTGACCACGCCCTCCCCGGCCGTTGCTGCCGATTTATTTGCCGGTGTAATTCGCCTTAACGCCGCGGTTAATCCTTGCTGTGACCACGCCTCCTTAAACGCCCACGACTCCTCTTCTTTTCACCTCAGATCCCACCCGACCAGAGCCACTACACTGCCCAAATTACAACCTCGACTGCCCCTGTCGCCGACGAACTCCCTGACAAATTCCAGCCACACATCACCGCCCCTCGCCCCATCGACCACACGAGCGTGATCCCCAGCCTCTGGCGCACCTCCCCGTGCTTCCCATTCATCCGCGCAAACACCAGAGCGTCGGCAACAACAACAACCAGCAGCTCCACCGTCTGCTCCAACTCCGACGAGCTCTACTGGTAACATCCGACTGCGCCGCCCCCTCTCTTTGATGCTCCCATACTCCCTACTCTTCTACGCGCCGAACAACGCCCTCTGTTCCCTCTCCCGTGCCCTGTAGCAACGTCCCCGACGACGCTAGTGCGAGCCCGACGCCAGGCAGAACTACGGCGAGGAATCCCAGTCGACTCTATGCGCCCCTTCAGCAACGACAACCGCCTTGAGCTTCCCCATGACGCTGCGAACACTGTGAGCATCTTCTCTCTCTCCTTTCCTTCCTGCTTCACCAGAACCACCGCGAACAGAGCCCACGCCGCCACTCGCCACCGCCAGCGCCGCCACTTGATGGTTGCTTGATCGTCAGCCATAGGATGTAGATCCAACGCACACGAAAGAAACTAAGCGAAGAGGTACCTTTTGATCTGTGCCACACGATTCAGTTAGATCCAACGCCTCACAGCACGCGATCCACGCGAACCGTTTTCGACGAATCAGAACAGCCCACGTGGCCCTCCCTAATGTTAAAAAAACAGATTTGATCTATTTGTTGTTCAATTTTGTAAAATTCATAACTTTCAAACTTCATGTCCAAATTTTACAAATTTTATATCAATGGATTCAGAAAAACAAGTACTTTCTGACCATGTAGTTTGTTTAGTAAAATTCTTCTGTTAAATTGATTGTTTTTGTAGAAACTTGTGTAGGTATATTTTGTATATAAAATTTGTTCTAAAATTATTTTTGTGATAGAACCTTTGGCAAATGGAT
Organism: Avena sativa; assembly: GCA_916181665.1. Taxonomy (NCBI): domain Eukaryota; kingdom Viridiplantae; phylum Streptophyta; class Magnoliopsida; order Poales; family Poaceae; genus Avena; species Avena sativa. The sequence goes on from OV702297.1 coordinate 79,344,381, forward strand.
TGTTTTGAACCTACTGACCATAGAAATCAATTTGTGGTTTCAAAAACATATTTGGTGAAGCAAAATAATAAATCTTTGATTTAAAGCATTTCTAGTCAAATAAAAATATTGTTTATATGTTAAAAATGCTTTTTGGAGAAAACCTTTGGGAAATGTTTTGATTTAAACTCTCTGACCCTAAACACAAGGTTTTATGATTTGAAAATGTATTTGGTGAACCCTATAAAAATTATTACTTTGATAAAGGCATTTTCAACCACATAAAATAATGATTTGGTTTAAAAATGGTTTATAAGTAAAATATTTTTGCAAATGGTTTTGCAACTTTTATAAAGTGACCAATAGGTGTTTTAGAATGTTTATAACCCATTAGGAACCAATTTTCCAAATAAAACAATGTTTGCCATGCTTACATGCATTGTTTTGTTTCTATTATTTTATGTGATGATGCTTGAATGGTAAATTGAAATATTGCTTGCTTGATTGAATTGTAGTGATTTTAAGAGTGTGATCATTGCAAAGACAAGGAGTGAACTTATATTCTCTACCAAAAAGGCAAGTGATGCTTCATACTTTTGTCCCATTATTTTCACTATGCATTAGTGATATTTCTAAGTAGGACTTGCATGGAATTTTGCTAAGTATATACTATGCCATGGGAAATCCTAGTAGATGAAACCTTAGTATAATTTCCTAAGTTAAGATTCCTACTACTATCATGCTTAGCTTAGCTAATTGAAAACAAGGGTGGATTATATTTCATGCTATGGAATATTTCTAAGTCAAGGACTTGTGTTTTTGTTTAATAAAACAACTAAGTGAATGAATCACCTGGGTGGAATGGAAAGAATGGTTTGTGTTGAGTGGTTATGCAAGTCCAGTATGCTGGGGAAAACTTGGGCATCACCAAGTCCAGTATACTGGGGAAAAATTGGTATCTCACTTGTGGAATGCCACCCAGGAACAAAGAGATTTGAGATGTCAAATGTTGAGAAGCTTCAAGTGCAGCCACTTGGCATTATGGGCTCTGCCTGGATCATATAGGTTGCAATAACTTATCCAAATGGATAGTTGGTGGTAGGGGATGATAGGTTGGAACGCGTCCATTCTGGTCTAAGGGAAGGCTTCTGAAAGATCTCGTCTTGGGAAACCAAGTCTTGTGGGGAAAGTGCACCACCTCTACAGAGTGTAAAATATAAGTACTTAGCCATGTCCCTGGTATAGGACAATTTGAGCATCAAGACATGGACTCTATCAAGAATCTCCTCATCCCAATTTCTAAGTTAAAAACTTGTGGTTGAACAAGGGTTGAAGGATCACCAATTTCTATTGGTAGATGCCTTGGGTGATTTTGTCAAGCAAAAACTTAGTGTTTTCAAATGACAAGGAGAATCTATTTTGAGCAATGCAATCCTAAGCTCCACTTAGCCAAATGCATATAGATGATAGACTCCACTATACTACCATAGTATCACTTGCCAATACAATTCAAATGTATTGACCCTTGTGGCTGTAACTTATTATGTTGTAGGTTTGTTTGATGTTAGTGAAGTTTATTGATTAGGATTACAAGTCTACAACCAACATGACTGCCTGTGGCACTTTGAAGATGAAGGACCACATGCTATTGTTATATTCTGCTGCATTGTAATGAGATAGCCAAATGAGCTATGTAAGATGTAATAAATTATTTTATTCCTGGTTATAAAATTGTATTATGACCTTTGTTTCTTGATATTACATCTTAACTGTGGATGCTAGCTATTGATCCAGGGACTAGCATTGTAAACACAGGGATATCTACCTTATTAAAGGTTGGGAACCTCACAGATGGTATCAGAGCATTGTGTTGCCTGTAGGATTGTAACCCTAGGATTGGACAAAACCCCTTAGAAAATAGGAGTTGTATTTGTTCCAAAACTTATTTACAAAAAATATTGTAAACTCTTTCCTCAACCATTTTTGGTTTTGATTCTACATCTCTTCTATTTCAAACTTGATGGACAAAACCTACCCCATGGCCAAAGACTTCACCATGCGCAAAGGACTTCATCAACTCAAATGACTTCAACATCAAACATCATCAAAGACATCAACTTTATTTTCACCATGGACTTCAACTTGGATATCACTAAGGATTACAAGTGAGACAAGAATATTATTCAAGACTTGAAGACTAAGGAAACACAACTTAGAAGGAACCATCATCACCTTTGAAGTTTTGTGACCAAGACACACGAATTTTCCCAAGGAAACCATGATATCATTCAAGAAGGACCAACTAAGAAGGATGGAATGTTCTCAAGTGAACCATATAGTTGGACCACCATGTTTAGTTTAAATTAAACCCACCAACTTATGTGGTGTAGCAAAAAAAATATTTTATTGCATAAAAATGTGCTTGAAACTTGTTACTTGAGTGGAATGTTGTTTGTGATTGTTTGCACATTTTTTGTGTGACTTGTGCTATGAGTGATTAGAATTATTTCCTTAGAAATATTTTGCCTATTCTAATACCAATCCAACCCACACAGATGACTACTCCAAGAAACTCCAACATCAAGGATGGTGACAACAACAACAACCAAGAGGCCAACATGAGAGAACTCATAGTAACTCAAACCCAGTTGAACCAAGTGACAGCTCAATTTTTAGCCAACACCAGTGAGTTAGATCCAACCATGCAAAGGTTTTTGGAAACCCAAACCCAATTGTTGCATAAGGTGACAAATCAAATGATCAACATGGGAGACAACTCTTCACAAGGAGATTATGGCAACCAAGATGTCAAGGATGATATTTTAGAAGGAACTCAAGCTTGCAATGTTTGTGGAGACAAGGATCACACTTCCAAGGAGCATGAAGATCAATGCCCCAATTGTGAAGAGAAACATCCAGCTAATCAATGCCCCATAACCCAAGCTACTTGTTTACTATGTGAAGGAAATAAACATGTCCCTATCCAATGCCCCATCTATTCCATAGTTCAACAAAGGAAACAAGGTGGAGTGCCACAACTGATTGCAGACTACCATAAGGGAAAAACTTCTACCAAGAAGGATGAAGACAGAGGAAAATCTCAGCTTACACCTCCATGCAATATGACTCAATTTGAAGGACCAAAGAGGAGACATATGTATTATCCAAGGAAAAGGTCAAGGAGACCAGGAAACTTTCCCACCTTTGAGATAAGATATGAAGAGCATGAACTAGAAGCACTCTTAGCTTTGGAGAAACCCAACAAGAAGAAAGACAAAAGCCAAGTGCAATGTTGTCATTGCAAAGAGATAGGACACTATGCCAATGAATGCCCTGAGAAGAAACAAAAATATAAGGATATTAACCAAGTGTGGTGCAACAACTGCAAAGAGCCAGGCCATTATGTATCAACTTGTCCACAGAAGATACGTGTGGAACTCAATCTTGTCACATGTTACAATTGTGGTAACCAAGGACATTATGCAAGCAATTGTCCAGAAAAGATGAAGCACAAGATAAATCCTATGAAGGATCTCAGCCTTGTCACATGTTTCAAGTGTGGAAACAAAGAACACTATGCAGATGTTTGCCCAGAGAGGTTTCAACAAGATCCAAAGCATGCCAAGAAGTAATCTAGTTGGAAAATTTTAAGGGTGGTAGTACCCTAGTTGCTTTGAGCCAACTTGTAACCCCTATCCTTCCCAAATCTGGGGACGAGATTTATTTTAAGGGTGGTAGCCTGTCACATCCCAAGATTTTCCAAATCTTGTAATGTGAAAAATAAATAAACAAAATAAATAATTGTTGAAAATTAGGGTGAAAAGAAACTTTTGTTTCTAAATGGAAACTTAAAATCCCAACTTGAACAAACTTTGGTTAACATTTGAATCCAACTAAATTCAAAACAAGTGGAATGCATTCCTCATAAAATGCATCTTGAAATTTAAACACTAGGCAAATAAACCCAAACCCAAAACCCTAATGGAATAAAATCATTTCCAAGTTATCTCCAAGCCTATGGATTTGATCCATATAAAAATTGGTCATACAAACATTTCAAAATGATCAAGGATGACAAATAGAAATATTATAAAACCATAGAAATTGGTTTCACTTAATTTGGAGCCATAGATAAAATCTTAGGAATTGAATAAGATAAGGAAATTTAATTTCCAGAGCTAATAAAGCATCTATCTAGAAATACATGGACAATGGTGAGAAAATAATCCTAAAAATATTTAAAAGGATAAACAACTATTAAATAAGATTTTACAAATTGGAATCACCAAGTTTGGATCTATAAATAAAAAGATATGGATTTTATAAGATAAATAAAGAAATATTAAATGAGGATATTTTTAAAGGCCAAACTAACTCTTGACCTAATACATAAGAAAATGGAATAAATATAATCCAAATCCAAATAAATTAATGGATAAGGAATTTTCAAATTAATTAAGAGTGCCTTAACCAAATCCTATTCTATTTGAATAAAGATAAAATCCCTATTAGAAATAATAAATTAAATCATGGGAAAATAATAATTGGAATTTACCCAAGTGGAATAAAAGTTGTTTGATTAACTTAAATAAGATCAAAGAAAACTTCCAAATAAAATTTATGGAATTAAAACTATATTTAATTTCATGAGAATAAAGGACAAGTACCCAAATTAAAAATGATTAATAAATCATTTTCCAAATAATTCAAAGTGCATTATTTGACACCCTATTAAATGAATAAAACTTAATGAAAAGGTTTTTGTGAAAAATTGAAATCAAATAAGGACTAAAAATATATTTGATATTAATTGAATTCAAAGCAAAGGCCTTGTTTTAAATAATTATTATACCCTAAAAAGAATAAATAAATTATTCTAAATTTCACTCTAAAATGAACTATTAAACAGTATTTGAATATACCTAAAGTTTGGTTGAAGTTTGAAATTCAAAAGATGTTTAAATTGATTAATAAAAATCAAAACAGAATAAAAGAAATGGAAAAAGAAAAAGAATCAGATCAAAAAAATGGAATAGGAGCAGCCCAGCCCAGTCCAGGCCCAGCAGCCCACTCTCACTTCCCCCTGAAACGTTTTCTTTTACTCGCGAACGAACCCGCTAGGTCACTGACGGTTGGACCCCACCCCCACATTCTCTCACTTGCTGACTAACCGGGCCCACGGCCACGTCGTCGTCCTCACCCGCGCGCGCTGATCACGCCTCCCCGGCCGTTGCTGACGATTTATTTGCCGGCGTAATTCGCCTTAACGCCGCGGTTAATACTTGCTGTGACCATGCCTCCTTAAACGCCCACGACTCCTCTTCTTTTCCCCTCAGATCCCACTCGACCGGAGTCACTAGGCTGCCCAAATTACAACCTCGACTGCCCCTGTCTCCGACGAACTCCCTGACAAATTCCGGCCACACCTCACCGCCTCTCGCCCCATCGACCACACGAGCGTGATCCCCAGCCTCTGGCGCACCCCCCTGTGCTTCCCATTCATCTGCGCGAACACCAGAGCGTCGGCAACGACAACAACCAGCAGCGCCACCGTCTGCTCCAACTCCGACGAGCTTTACTGGTAACATCCGACCGCGCCGCCCCCTCTCTTTGATGCTCCTGTACTCCCTACTCTTCTACGCGTCTAACATCACCCTCTGTTCCCTCTCCCGTGCCCTGTAGCAACGTCCCCGACGACGCTAGTGCGAGCCCGACGCCAGGCAGAACTACGGCGAGGAATCCCAGTCGACTATGTGCGCCCCTTCAGCAACGACAACCGCCTTGAGCTTCCCCACGACGCTGCGAACACTGTGAGCATCTTCTCTCCCTCCTTTCCTAGCTGCTTCGCCAGAACCACCGCGAACAGAGCCCGCGCCGCCACTCGCCGCCGCCAGCGCCGCCACTTGATGGTTGCTTGATCGTCAGCCATAGGATGTAGATCCAACGCACATGAAAGAAACTAAGCGAAGAGGTACCTTTTGATCTGTGCCGCACGATTCAGTTAGATCCAACACCTCACAGCACGCGATCCACGCGAACCATTTTCGACGAATCAGAACAGCCCACGTAGCCCTGCCTAATGTTATAAAAACAGATTTGATCTATTTGTTATTCAATTTTGTAAAATTCATAACTTTCAAACCACATGTACAAATTTTACAAATTTTATATCAATGGATTCAGAAAAACAAGTACTTTCTGACCATACACTCTGTTTAGTAAAATGCTTCTGTTAAATGGATTGTTTTTGCAGAAACTTGTGTAGGTATATTTTGGATATAAAAATTGTTCTAAAATTATTTTTGTGATAGAACCTTTGGCAAATGGATTGTTTTGAACCTACTGACCATAGAAATCAATTTGTGGTTTCAAAAACATATTTGGTGAAGCAAAAGAATAAATCTTTGATTTAAAGCATTTCTAGTCAAATAAAAATATTGTTTATATGTTAAAAATGCTTTTTGGAGAAAACCTTTGGGAAATGTTTTGATTTAAACTCTCTGACCCTAAACACAAGGTTTTATGATTTGAAAATGTATTTGGTGAATCCTATAAAAATTATTACTTTGATAAAGGCATTTTCAACCACATAAAATAATGATTTGGTTTAAAAATGGTTTATAAGTAAAATATTTTTGCAAATGGTTTTTCCACTTTTATAAAGTGACCAATAGGTGTTTTAGAATGTTTATAACCCATTAGGAACCAATTTTCTAAATAAAACAATGTTTGGCATGCTTGCATGCATTGTTTTGTTTTTATTATTTTATGTGATGATGCTTGAATGGTAAATTGAAATATTGCTTGCTTGATTGAATTGTAGTGATTTGAAGAGTGTGATCATTGCAAAGACAAGGAGTGAACTTATATTCTCTACCAAAAAGGCAAGTGATGCTTCATACTTTTGTCCCATTATTTTCACTATGCATTAGTGATATTTCTAAGTAGGACTTGCATGGAATTTTGCTAAGTATATACTATGCCATGGGAAATCCTAGTAGCTAAAACCTTAGTAGAATTTCCTAAGTTAAGATTCCTACTACTATCATGCTTAGCTTAGCAAATAGAAAATAAGGGCGGATTATATTTCATGCTATGGAATATTTCTAAGTCAAGGACTTGTGTTTTCGTTTAATAAAACAACTAAGTGAATGAATCACCTGGGTGGAATGGAAAGAATGGTTTGTGTTGAGTGGTTATGCAAGTCCGGTATGCTGGGGAAAAGTTGGGCATCGCCAAGTCCAGTATACTGGGGAAAACTTGGTATCTCACTTGTGGAATGCCACCCAGGAACAAAGAGATTTGAGATGTCAAATGTTGAGAAGCTTCAAGTGCAGCCACTTGGCATTATGGGATCTGCGTGGATCATATAGGTTGCAATAACTTAGCCAAATGGACAGTTGGTGGTAGGGGATGATAGGTTGGAACGCGTCCATTCTAGTCTAAGGGAAGGCTTCTGAAAGATCTTGTCTTGGGAAACCAAGTCTTGTGGGGAAAGTGCACCACCTCTGCAGAGTGTAAAATCTAAGTACTTAGCCATGTCCCTGGTATAGGACAATTTGAGCATCAAGACATGGAAGTTATCAATAATCTCCTCATCCCAATTTCTAAGTTAAAAACTTGTGGTTGAACAAGGGTTGAAGGATCACCAATTTCTATTGGTAGATGCCTTGGGTGATTTTGTCAAGCAAAATGATAAGGAGAATCTATTTTGAGCAATCCAAGCCTAAGCTCCACTTAGCCAAATGGATATAGATGATAGACTCCACTATACTACCATAGTATCACTTGCCAATACAATTCAAATGTATTGACCCTTGTGGCTGTAACTTATTATGTTGCAGGTTTGTTTGATGTTAGTGAAGTTTATTGATTAGGATTACAAGTCTACAACCAACATGACTGCCTGTGGCACTTTGAAGATGAAGGACCCCATGCTATTGTTATATTCTACTGCATTGTAATGAGATAGCCAAATGAGCTATGTAAGATGTAATAAATTATTTTATTCCTGGTTATAAAGTTGTATCATGACCTTTGTTTCTTGATATTACATCTTAACTGTGGATGCTAGCTATTGATCCAGGAACTAGCATTGTAAACACAGGGATCTCTACCTTATTAAAGGTTGGGAACCTTACAAGGGAACTCAGTACTTCGGATGGAGCTGTATTTTTATGTGCTTGTTCTCCAAGTTGTTACCCAACTTTCATTAGTTTTGCAATTTTTTATTTGAGCAATAGAAGGTTTTCGAAAAAATCAATCTTTACCTACTGGTCTATTTTGACAGATTTCTGTTATCATTTGCATTTGCCTCTTACAGACGCCTTTGTTTTGATGGATTTCAGTTGAAGTGTGAACCTAAAGGTTTATTTTTTTGCTTACACTAATTGCCATTGAAGTTTGTGTATTGCCTTGTGAATAAAGGAATATTCAGGAGAAGGAGGAAAGGAATCTACAGAGTTCGACTTTGATAGGTAAAAGTGGTGAAAAAGAAGGTTCGTGAAAACCTTATCTTTTTATATTTTTTTGACGTTTTTATTACATACTGAAGGCTATGAAACAAAATAGAGGAGGAAATGGAGGCCGGGGTGGCCAAACCCACCCCAGGCACGGTCCCCAGCTGGCCACGCCTGGAGGGGGTGTGAGCCCCCCGAGCTCCGTCTCCACTTCGTTTTTGTACCAGTACCTTCCTTATGCTTTGAAACTTTCTAATATATAACCCTCCGGATCCCCTAAGGTTCGTGCATCGTGTTCTCATTGTGTTTTTGTTTCGATCTATTTTCTGTGAGGAAATCTTCTCAAGTTTAGAGCACCATGGTCTCCGTCAACGACAAAGGCAAGAAGCCCGTGGAAGAAGAAAGGATCGTTGCAAGGTACAAAGACATGGATTGGAGCGTCGAGGAGGAAGTTAAGATGGAGGAACAAACCGCCGCAGGGTCAAGGGAAAGGAAACCTACTTTTGTAGGAGGAATTAACACTGGACGTATTTTTTTTCGTAATATGTAGGGGATTATAGCCTCCGCTCCAGACTTCAGATCCTGCCCTGAGGCAGTGCAAGCCCTTCGAACCACTTATGAGTTTTGTGACAAATACTGTGCTTTGAGGATGAAAGTGGATATATTTCAAGAGGAGAACAACAGGCTTCGTAAGATGCTGGAGGGTTCTATTACCCTAAACAAGGGACCACCGCCACCAAAGGAGTAATTCGCCATCAGGTTTGGCATCCCCTTGGCTTGTTCCAAGCTTGGGGGAGTGTCGCGGTATCACCATCATTATCTTTTATCTTTTACCTTTTTAGTGGATTCATATCTTTGGTAGAGAAGTTATCTTATAGATTTGTTTTCATGTGGAAGTATCTCTCCTTTATTTGATTATCTATTGATCCCTTGGTGTGAGTGCCTTTATGGAATATTAATGAGAAGTCTCATCTTTTACTTTTTGCACTTCTTATTTTAGTTTGCAATCTCTATTATATGATTGATCTTGTTGATCAGTATTGGCATCACTTTGGAAGCATCAAGTAAATCTAAATTGGTTTTGGCAAACCGATCTCTGGTTAGTAGCAACACTTTTTGAGGTTTGAAAGGAAAAGAGAAAAGCTTACAGGTATTTTGTATCATTTATTTTCTTTCTTGTTGGCTCAGAAGCTTAGTATTCTTTATTTAAGGTCTTTTGTGTCTTCAAGGAAGATTGCATGTTTGGCTTTATCACTTGTATGTTTGCTTGTTTCTTTCAACTCTCTTGCTTGCTACCCAGCCTTGCTAGCGAAAAACCTATTTTGAGAAGGCGTACTTCTCATGTTTTCACTCCCTTTGAACCAAAACCTGTGCCATTTGTGTCCACTATATCTACCTATTAGCATTTGCTATTCTAAGCAAATTCTCAAGCTTCATCTTTCTTTCGAATTAAAAAGTATTTTGTTATGTGAAAACTAGTTAGTAAAGCTCTCACGAACTTGATGGCACACCTTATTTTTCTTGCCCCTAATAGACTTGAACCATTGTGTCATCAAAGTTGTATATGCTTGCATCTATACGTTGGGATTAGCAGAACCGTGCTGTCATGGGGAACTCTTTCAACACTTATGGATACTCATCCAGTTGATATCATGCTCTTTTGTTTGCGGATGTCGACGGTGTGAAATAAAGAGGGAACTTGTAAGTCCATGGAGTGATGTATGTGTGTTAGAGAAACGCCTGGGCCGCTAGCCTAAGCCATGCCTAATCATGGTGGAAACTTGTAGCATCACCATAATGAGCATTTTATGAAGCATCCTCAATAAAAAGCTATGCACATAGTAAATAAAAAGATCGCTGAGATGCTCATTGTCTGCTTGCCTTGTCATTTTGGTTATGGGATAGCTCCTGTACCATGCGCAAGGGGTACCCCGTTGGCAGTTCTTTATGATACACATGTACTTATAATGACAAGAAATTACCGGTGACCAAGGTTGAGTAGCATGAGGTGTGGACCTCGTACTCAAGGGACATGAGATTGCCAACTTATATTTCGTCAAGAATATACTCCATTCTTGTTCACTTTAACCTTAATCGTCTCAAGATTCCTATGATAGGGGCAATGAGGGCTCAAAGCTAGTAAGTGCCATAATGTTTTGGAAGATCTTTATGACTTGAAATCCATGCTTCCCTCTATGAAGGGACATTTCTCCTATTTTCTAAGTTGAGTCAGTAAACCTACTTCCTCTCTATCTCCAGCAAGCATTTGAGTTGTTGTGTTTCAAGCATTCATATGGTGATTTATTCAATCATGTTCTTTATATTCCTTGTTTGCACAAAACTCTTATCTATTGAGTATTACTTTGAAAGCCTTCAATGTGAAAAACCTTTTTGACCAAAGAGTGCTCCTGTTTTGAAGACTTCTACAAAAAGCTTATTGTGAAACTATTTGCCAGGTGTTCTCTGACCAAGAACAAAGTTTGCCAATTCCAATTATGATTTATCTTTATGCATATCAATTGTGACTCCTGTACTTGTTGCAAGCTAAGTTATATAATGGTGAGTTGCTTTATTCTATGAGTTGTGTAGTGGTAAGTGTGATGCTTCTTGTCCGTATTCTTTTATCGACACTTCACTCCATAAACCCGTGGACATGTTACTGAGTTCAGTTTTCACTTGGGGACAAGCGAAGGTCTAAGATTGGGGGGAGTTGATACTTCCAATTTGCATCACTATTCTATATCATAATTTTCCTCTATTCATTGATATTTGTCTTATTATGAGGTGTTACTTATGTCTTTTCCTCTGTTTTTGCATGTTCGATGATTCTTGGAGGATGAACTGCTGGAGTCTGGATTCTGATGGAAAAGGAGGTGTTTTGATGAAATTTCGGGAAGATCAGAAAAATACCAGAAAAATATTGGAAATTCCTAGAATACGAAGGAAGCCAGAAGGGGAGGCGTAGCTGGGCCACAAGCGGCCCACACCCCCGTAGGTGTGGGTCCCCCTGGGTCGTGCCTAGCGCAGGTGTGGCCCACCTGGATGGCCTCCGACTCCACCCTCTCACCTATATCTTCCTCTCGGAACCCTAATACCAGGGGAGCGGACCACAGAAAGATTTCTGCCACCTCTGCGGGGCGAAAAACACCGAGAGAGAAAGAGCTCTCCGGCAGCCAGATTTTTGCCGGGGAAATTCCTTCCCAGAGAGGGTAGATCGTTGCCATCAACACCATCGTCAAGATAGACTTCATCGGGATCATCATCATCCACACCATCATCTCCACAAGCACCATCATCACCACTCCATCCCGCTGTAACAATCGTGTTGAATACTTTCATAGTTCTTAGGGGAAACATTCCCGGTGTTGATTACTATTGTAGTTGATGCTTGTGAGTGGAACCATTGGATTATTGTTTATGTTCAGATTTTTATCCATTACCATATCATCTTTGATCTTGATCCATATGATGTCTCGTGAGTAGTTCGTTTAGTTCTTGAGGACATGGGAGAAGTCATGTTGTTAGTAGTGAATTTGTGTTGAGTTATTATTCAATGGTTTAGTATTTAAGTTATGGTGCTATTCTTCTAGTGGTGTCATGTGAACATCGACTACATGATACTTCACCATTTATGGGCCTAGGGGAATGCATTATGTATTTGGATACTAATTGTGGGGTTGCCGGAGTGAAAGAAACCTGAACCCCCGTTAGGACACCTTTGCACAAGGGAGTGTAGGATCTTAGAGTTTAAGGTTGTGGTTAGGTTTATATCTTAATTACTTTCCTGTAGTTGCGGATGCTTGCAGGTGGTTTAATCACAAGTATATATTAGTCCAAGTAAGGTCGGTACATTAGCACAGGTTCACCCACACAACACTTACAACACCAAAGAAGAATACTCAACTATTTGAAGCGAAAGCACTTGACAGAATTCCCATGTGTCCTCGAGAACATTTGGTCCTTATAAGTATTACCACCGGCTTGTCCTTTGCTAAGAAAGGATTGGGCCACTTGCTGCGTTTGCTCGTTTGTCTTTATTACTTGCACCTTGTTTTGTTGCTTTATCAGAAAACCCCTAAAAATCTAATTGCTAAGTATTTATAGAGATTTCCTGCTCCATACCACTAGTCAACACCTTCTGCTCCTCGTTGGGATCGACACTCCTATTTATCGAAAGTACTACGATACACCCCCTATACTTGTGGGTCATCAGTCATATGATGAATAGAGAAGTTGTCATATAGGATGGTTTGCATTATGGAAGTATCTCTCTTCTAGTTGGTTATCTATGTATCCCTTGGTGTGAGTGCCTTTATGGAATATTAATGAGAAGTTTCATCATTTACTTTTTGCACCTTATTTTAGTTTGCAACTTCTGTTATATGATTGATCTTGTTGTTAGTATTGGTATCACTTTGGGAGCATCAAGTAAATCTAAATTGGTTTTGGCAAACCTAGATCTGGTTAGTAGCAACACTTTTTGAGGTTTGAAAGTAAAAGAGAAAAGCACTTACAGGTATTTTATATTATTTTCTTTCTTTCTTGATTGTCTCATAAGCTTAATATTCTTTAGTTAAGATCTTTTGTGTTTTCAAGGAAGATTGCATGTTTGTTTCTATCACTTGAATGTTTGCTTGTTTCCTTCAAGTCTTATGCTTACTACCCAGCCTTGCTAGCCAAAAACATGTACTGAGAGAGAATTCTTCTCGTGCATCCAACCCTTGAACTTAAACCTACGCCACTTGTGTCCACCATATCTACATATTAGCATTATTTCTATTACAAGTAAATTCTCAAGTTTTATCTATCTTCCAAATTAAACATTCTTTTGTTATGTGAAAACTAGTTAGTAAAGCTCTCACGAATTTGATGGCACACTTTATTTCTTGCACCTAATAATCTTGAACCATTATGTCATCTATGTTGTATATGCTTGCACTTATAAGTTGGGAATTAGCAGAACCATGCTATCATGGGGAACTCTTTCAACACCTGTAAATATCTACCAAGTTGATATCATGATCTTTTGTTTGCGGATGTCAGAGGTGTGAAATAAAAGGGGAGCTTGTAAGTCCATGGAGTTATGTATATGTGTTAGAGAAACTCCTGGGCGTCTAGCCTAAGCCATGCTTAAACATGGTGGAAACTTGCAGCATCACTATAGTGAGCAATCTATGAAGCATCCTCAGAAAAAAATATAGAAAATAGAGAAGAGAGAAAATATATACACCATTCTCATGGCAAATAAAGGATCGCTGAGATGCTCACTGTTTGTTGCCTTGTCATTTTGATATGGGATAGCTCCTGTATCATGGGTCAAGGGGTACCCCGTTGGCGATTCTCTACGATACACATATACTTACAATGACAAGAACTTGCTTGTAACTAAAGTTGAGTAGAATGAGGAACGGCCCTCGTACTCAAGGGACATGAGATTGCCAACTTATGATTTGTCAAGCATATACTCCATATTTGTTCACTTTAACCTTAATCACCTCAAGATACTTATGATAGGGGCAATTAGAGCTCAAAGCTAGTAAGTACCATAATCTTTTGGGGGCTCTTTATGAAACTTGAAATCCCTGCTTCCCTCTGCGAAGGGCATATCTTTTACTTCTTAGTTGAGTCAGTAAACCTATTCCTTTCTATCTCCAGCAAGCATTTGAGTTGTTGTGTTTCAATCATTCATATGATGATTTATTCAATCATGTTTCTTATCTTCCTTGTTTTGCACATTGCACTTATCTGAATGAATATTACTTTGAAAGATATCATTATGAAAAGCCTTTATGTTTGAGAAAAAGGATTCCTGTTATAAACTTTATTACAAAAGCTTTGCTTGAAAACTAAGTATGATTTGTAAAATGTTCTCTGACCAAGAACAAAGTTTGCCATTACTAATTATGATTTGTCTTTATGCATCTTTATTGTGACTCCCATGCTCATTGCAAGTTAAGTTATATAATGGTGAGTTGTTTTCTATTATGAGTTGTGTATTGGTAAATGTGATGCTTTTTGTCCGTATTCTTTTTATCGACACTTCACTCCATAAACCCGTAGCCATGTTTACTGAGCTCAGCTTTCGCTTGGGGACAAGCGAGGTCTAAGCTTGGGGGGAGTTGATACGCCTATTTTGCATCACTATTCTATATCATAATTTACTGTTATTCATTGATATACACTACAAGAAATGTGTTGACTAGTGACCTTTTCTTAACGACCCTAAGTTTTTTGGTCATAGATCTATGACCATTTCGAACCAACTGGTCGTAGGCCATTTGGGAGGCTACATATCGTGAAAAACTACGACCTTTTTATCTAGAAGGTCATAACTTGCTTACATCAGTTGGTCATTACATAGATATCGCTGGTCCATGACCTTAATTTTTGGACGACTACGACCAATTTAAATGATCGTGGGTGCTATTCATGATAACTTAAAAAATACCCATGGACACCTTAGCAGGTTGATCTAGGTGTCATGTCCATGTGTCAAGTTTCGTTGACGTGTCTGTATATGTGGCATATCCATGTGTCAGATTACGCTGAGCACTGGTGGTTGAACCAAGGATCTCAGGATCCTCCCGTCCTCCTCGACATGGTCTACCAACAGGCCACCGAAGCCTTTTTGTATAGACATGAGTACCGTCGCATATTAACTATCTACCGGCCTTGTTAACCCAGGTAGAATTCCACCTTGCGAATTCTTGGGCTGCTCTCTAGCTTGTCTTGGGCCGACGGTATCAAGAGATATCACAAGGCTAGCTCGGCTGGCCTGATTGCCTAGCGGGGTCACCAGGCCGGCCTCCTTCAGTTTTTTTCTTTTTTAATTTATTTTGTATCTTTTTAATCATAATTCTAAATTGAGACAAACAAAATTCAGAGAAATTGTAAAACTAAATCTTTTTTAGGACATTGTGGAACATTTTACTCTCTATGAAAACTACAAGAATATATATTTCATATAAAACCTTAATAGGTGTAAATAGAGATTTTGAATCATGGTTTTGACAATAGGGATTTGACATTGAATTTTTTTGTCTACGAGGTGATCCTCTCTAAAATATCAATGGATCTCTGAAGAAACATCATATTGTGAGTCTAAAAATGAATTTTGCAAAAAAATCATGAGTATTAAATCATGTACATGTAGTTCAAACCAGACCCACTTTCTACCGATTCGGTAGACATTTGTCTTTTTCGCCAGAGGTGGATGAAACAATTTGATACATCCTACTCGGGACATTGTCCATGAAAGGTGGTCTAGTACTTTTGTAAAATATGGTTTTAGCATTTTGAATTAACCATTTGGTGGTTGCTTCACAAAACACCTCATTATTTGCACACGGAAAATGGAAAATGGATTTTTGTGCGCCGAAAAGGAAAACTTCCTTCTGCAACATTGTTCGCCATCCCAAGATGCACATGCATGCATAATATGGGCATATTATCACAAAGTATACCGTGAATCTGATCATAACATTGGTCGTTTGGCCCGAAAGCCAAGAAACCTCGAACATGATAGGTCATTTTTGTGAATGTTTTTTTTGAGATATTCACAATAAACCAAGTTTGGTATTTTCCTTGAAAATATGTCACATAATATGACACCAGCGAAGGATTTACATTGTTTGGACCATTTTTGAATTTATTATGCCCGTTTTAAAATATGGTCAAAATGACGGGCATTAAGGTTCATAGATAGGGGATGCTCCTAGCTAAACTCTCAATGGATCTATGAAGAAACATCATATTGTGAGTCTAAAAATGAATTTTGGAAAAATCGTGATCATTAAATCATGTACATGTAGTTCAAACCGGACCCACTTTCTACAGATTTGGCAGACATTTGTATTTTTCACCAGGGGTGGACGAAACGGTTTGAGACATCCTACTCGGGACATTGTCCTGTTGGAGATATGCCCAAGAGGCAATAATAAAGTGGTTATTATCATATCTTCATACTTATGATAAATGTTTACATACCATGCTATAATTGTATTAACCGGAAACATTAATACTTTTGTGGTTTGTAAACATAAAAGAGTCCCTAGTAAATCCTCTTGTTAAAATAGCTTGTTGGTTAATATATGATCATGGTTTCCTGATCATGAACATTGAGATGTTATTAACAATAAGGTCATATCATTAGGAGAATGATGTGATGGACATACTCCTATAGTTAAGAGTAGCATAAGATCAAGTCATTCAAATAGTTCACTTGCTATAAGCTTTCTGATACATAGTAACTTAATTCCTTCGACCATGAGATCATGCTAATCACCATCAGCGTAAGGATGCTTTGATGACATCAAACACCACACCGTAACTGGGTGGCTATAAAGGCGGCATTGAGTGTTCGGAAAGTATGTGTTGAGGCACATGGATCAAGAGTGGGATTTGTCCATCCATATGAAGGATAGATATATTCTAGACCCTCTCGGAGGAATGTCATCCAATTATCTTGCAAGGATGTGAATGGCTCACAAGGGATCACATATCACAGGAACGAGAAAAGAATACTTATCGGTAACAAGGTTGAACTAGGTATGCAGAGATACCGACGATCAAACATCGGATAAGTAAAATATCACGAGACAAAGGGAAATTGGTTCCATATGTAAATGGTTCATTTGATCGCAAAGTAGTCATAGAAATATGTGGGAGCCATATGAATTTCCAGATTCCTCTATTGGTTATTGATCAGAGAAGAGTCTCTGTAACATCCCAAAAATCATGATTTCAAAGTTTGCATATCATTTATTCATGCATATAGATTTGAGATCAATTTCAAAACTCATTTCAGAAAAAGAAACAGAAGCACATAGTGCTATGATTTTATGTGAGCAGATTTAAATCAAATGGCTATCCCCATTTGAAAGTTTGATTGATTATGAACCAAGTTTGCTGCCTTCTTAGAGGAAAGGTTTGGGTGTGGAATTTAAACCAAGATTTACAAATTTGAAATGGTTTCATAAAACATTTTTAAAATTTTGCAAACCAAGTGCCAAGCCTCTGTTATTTTGATCCCCAAGCTTGACCAAGCCTTTTCAAAGCAACCACATGATCCTATGCCTACATTTGAGACTACTGCTCACTGCAAAAATTCCAAGAAAGTTTGAATCCAAATGGAACTTGAATTCATTTGAAAATCTATTCTGAAAATCGAATCAGAAAAAGAAAAAGGGCAAACAAATGAAAAGGGCCTAGCGCCACCAATCTAGCCCAGCATCTGATCAGGCCCAACTAGCCCACCCGGGCCATTTCATTTCCTTCCGCACGCGCGAGCGCACACACTCAGCCACTGACAGACAGACCCCACCTCCACCTCGCGCACCTCGCTGACGAGCGGGCCCTCTCCACGTCGCCCCCGTCTTCCCCAAACCGCGCCCGCGACCACGTCGCTACTGCTGTCAAGGCCGGTAATGGCGCGGCGTAATTAGCCATTAAGCCGCGGGCGTTTCCTGTCGCGCCTGGGCCTATAAAATCCCCTTTGCGCCACGAGCATTTCCCCCCACTCTCCTCGCTCACTCCGCCACCAGGCTGCGCGCCTTTGCTCTCGAAGCCCCGCGGTACCGACGACTCCGGCATCCAATTCCGGTGAGCCTCGATCGCCCCTCTCTCTCTCTCTCGTTCAAACGAGGATGCTCAGCACGTTCTTGCGCACCTGCTAACACCTTTCTCTTGCCTGCTTGTGACCCAGATCATCATCTCCGTCCACGACCGAAACCACCTGCGCCGCCGCTTGACTCCGGCGACCAATTCAGGTAAAACCCGAGCGCCCCTTGCCCCCTTATTCACGCGAGTTTGTTCGCCCGCGTCTTGCGCAACTCCTGATGCCTCTGGTTCGTGTTAGGGCGACGCCAAACCTCGGCAAGCACCACGTCTGCAAGCGACCGACGCCGCCCGCTACTCCGACGAGCTCTAGAGACCACTCCCGCGCGCCCCTTCGCAAACCAATGCCACCTCGAGCATCAGCAGCCTCCTGCGGTTCTAGTAAGCACCTTTTTCCTTCCCCGGGCGACCTAGAACACCGGCAACACCACTGACCGACGCGCCGCCGCCAGCCGCCGCCGCTAGCGCCGCTCGTTTCTGGTTAGGAGATTTTTAGCCGTCAGATCTGGATCCTACGCGTAGAAATAGTTCACTTAACGAAGGGGTATGGACAGATCTGAGCGGTGCAGCGTTAGTTAGATCCAACGGGATAGAAGAGTGATCTGTCCGAACCGGTACGCGCCAGTAGAAACACGACGCGTGGCTAGGGTTAGATTTAAAAACAGAATTCAAACCAGATTTTGATCCAAATTTCAAATGGCTATAACTTTTGATTCCCACGTTAGATTTTTGCAAATTTTATACCGTTGGAATCAGTGAGTCAAGACCTTTCTGAATCTACAATGTGTTTAACAAAAAGTTTATGTTAAAATGACTCTGTATGCAGAAACATGTTTAGGTCCATTTTGAGCATAGATTTAGTTTAGTAATTTGTATTAGTGCTAAATAAGTTTAGTTAGCAAACTTTGTGACTTGTTATGTTTCTGTATCATGTACTTGCATGGTAGAGTTTTCAAAATCATCACTTAGTAATTTCTTGCATGCATGCATTCATATTTTTGATTGTATATAAATTGTGTGTAATTGTATGCTACAAATTTTTGTGTAGATTTTGCTAGTGACTGTGATTGTGAAGAGTGCTACTCTCCCCATTACCAAGGCAAGTGATACTTCATGATATTTCCATTCCCTTTATTTTTGAATAAGCATTAGAATTATTTTGCTAAGTCTTGCATGCTACTTTTGCCAAATGCTATGTTGGGAAATCCTATGTAGTGTAGAATTGTAGAATTGCTAGGGAATTTTCCTAAGTTAAGTTACTATGCCATGATTAGCCTAGCTAGTATAAAACAAGAGTTGGTAAAGTATGTTCATGCTATGTTGAAAATAATTCTAAGTCTTTTGGACTTATGCTTTTCTTAATAAAACAACTAAGTCAATGAACCTCCTGGGTGGAATGGGATTTGAATGGTGGTTTTTGGTTGAGTGGTTACACAAGCCCATGGATTTGGCTTGTGTATCTCACTTGTGGTATGCCACCCAGGCACAAAGGGATTTGGAGGCCAAGGGTTGAGAAAGCTTACAGTGCAACCACTTGGCAATATGGGCTCTGCCATGATCATATAGGTTGCTAGAACTTAGTCACTTGGACAGTTGGTGGTAGTGGGAATGATAGGTTGGAGCGCGTCCATTTGACTAAGGAAAGGCTTCTGAAAGGTCCTGTCTTGGGAAACCAAGTCTGGTGGGGAAAGTGCACAACCTCTGCAGATGGAAAAATCTAAGTACTTAGCCAAGTCCATGGCAATGGACAAATTGAGCATCAAGACATGGAAGCTACAAGAATCTCATCACTCCAACTTCTAAGTAAAACTTGTGGATGAACAAGGGTGAAGGACCCCAATGTCTATTGGTGGTTTCTTGGGAAGTTTTTGACAAAGAAAAACTTAGTGATTTCAACTAATAGGAAAAACCTATTTTGAGCAAAGCATGCCAAGCTACACTTAGCCAAAATGCATATAGTAATATAGTCCACTTAAAATAAACTAAGGTATCACTTGCCAATACTATTCCAAAGTATTGACCCTCTGTGGCTGTAACTTGTGATGTTGCAGGTTACTCCGATGATGAGTAGGAGTCATGAGTCTACACTCAACATGCTTGCCTGTGGCACATGAAGATGAAGACTTATGTTTATTTACTTATTCCTTAAACTCTTGTATTAGGCCTATGGCCCTGAGTTGTAAAAGACTATGTTTTATCTCTGGAATGAATGTAATAAACGACCTTTGTATCTGTGTACTTCATCTTAAACTGTGGATGCTAGCATTGATCCAGGGACTAGCATTGCAATCACAGGGATCCTTTTCCTTTACAAAGGAGGGATCTTACAGATGGTATCAGAGCACTGTGTTGCCTGTAGGATTATGACCCTAGGATTGGAAACCACTAAGGAATTTTTTTTACTACTTCTACACTTGTCTATTCTTCTCGTAAACTTTTCTAATCTTCTCATTCTCCTCTCTATTTGTAGATGAACTCCATCAACGAAGCCATGAAGAAAGGACCACTCATGACCATGACCTTGGAGTGTGAAACTGAGTTTCCCAAAATTCTCAAGGACCTCATGGTGGCAATGGAAGCACATGGTGCAGCTGTGTACAAAGGCTTTGCAGTGATGGATGAAGGAGTGGAGTACTGGTGGGTGCAACTTCACTTGTACAAAAACAAGGAAGACAACCACAAAGAAAGAGGATTCTGCATGTACACCAACACTGTGATGCACACCACATTCTTTGAGTCAGCAAGAGAAGCAGCTTGGAGGACTATCAAAGAACTCAGTGCTAGAGTCAAGTGCAGAATGCTCAACCTCCAAAAAGACTTAGAGAAAGAGAAGGAACTTACCCAAGAGTTGGAAGCCACCAACCAAACCTTAAGGGGAGATATTATAGACTTAGTGATGGAATCATGTGAACAAGATAGGTGGATTGCCTCTAGGAACATTGTGTTAGCCAACAGATCCAGTGAGATAGGATTGTGAACGCACTTCGTTAGTTGGACCACCACCTATCACCTTATTTTCCAAAATGATACCTTAAATAAGTTTGGACCTTGATTGATGTAATGGAATCATGTATGCATGACTTGTGTGATTTTGTGTTCCATGGATATGTATGAAATGTTTGTCTTGTTTTATCTTAAATTGTGTTGTCCTAACTTTTCTATCTTATAAATAGATGCCTATTACCATCAGCACTGTTGAGGAGTTCCAGGTTACCCGTTTTGGTCCTCGTATCGTTGAGCTTACCACTTTGCTCAATCTCCCTCTTCCCACCATCATGGTGCACCCACTCACCAAGTTCGAGAGGAAGGACCTCTGGGGCTTCAAGGTGAACCAGCCCGGACGCCAGACGGAGCCTACTACGGAGGCCATCGTCTTCAAGCTTATGCACGATGACAGGGAGAGAGGCATGGAGGTCGTCATGCATGACCTGATAGGACGTCTGTTAGGCCGTCACTCCCGATAGGTTAGGGGCACCCACTTCCACGTCTTCGGAAGACGTGATGATGATGGAGAGTCCATCGACTTTGAGGACGACTCGAGGGACGCAGCAGAGCTGATACGTCTCTATCTCCAGGACTTAGAGTCTCTTATTAGGCACGTGGACACGGACAGGACCAACGTCATGCTCAGCAATGACGAGCTCCAGGTGCAGCTCCGCGAGAAGGACAAGCTTTTCGCACAGCAGGACGAGATAGTCAAGGAAATGGAGGCGAAGTTCGAGACCCAGGACTGTAAGTTCAAGAGTCAGGAGAAACGCGTCCAGGATAGGAACAAGAAGATCCGGGACATGACTGAAGAACTGAAGTCCAAGGATTTCGAGCTAGAGCAGCAGCAGATGGTGATTGAGAGGCTTCGCTCCCAGAAGAGGACTCTCAAGACCAAGATTGAGTCCTTGACCACTACTATTGAGGAGAACAAGACCGCGATGGAGAACGCAGGTCTTACCTTTGTCGAGGAGGAGATTGATGCTGATGAGTAGACTTGACTACTCGGTTATCTTTCATTATCGTACTTATTATTTGTGAACTTGTTATTGGACCATACGACATGTGGATGGCTTGCCACTTGTGTGTTTTACTTTGAGAACTTGTTATTCTGTTGTTGAACTTTTATCTTTGTGTTGCATGCTATGTGTTTGCTTATGTGATGTAATGTGCATAAAACATCTATGGGTATCTCATTCTTATCTCTATTTGAACAAACCACAGATGCCTCCCCGTCGCGCAAACCCCAACCCCAACAACATCACCCCGGAAATGCAGCAAATGATGAATGCACAAACACAGCTTATGCAAATGATGACAACATTCATCCAAAACCAGAATAACAACAACAACCCCAATAACAACAACAACAACAACCCTCCGGGCTTTGATATGCTCACCAGATTTCTGCGTTTGAGGCCAGCTAAGTTCTCGGGGACGACTGATCCCATGGTGGCCAATGATTAGCTACGTTCTGTGAACAAGGACTTAGTGACCGTGGGCTGCACGGATGCTGAAAAAGTCAGGTTCGCAGCACATCTGTTGGAAGGGCCAGCCGCCACATGGTGGGACAATTTCCAAATCACCACTCCTATTGATGATGTGACTTGGGCTATCTTTGAAGATGGCTTTCGCACTGCTCATATCTCATCAGGAATGATGAGCCTGAAAAAGAAGGAGTTTCACAACCTGAAGCAGCGCCACCGCAGCGTGGCTGAATATATAGAAGAGTTCAACAATCTGGCGCGCTATGCACCGGATGAGGTTGACACAGATGCCAAAAGAAAGGAAAAGTTTCTAGAAGGCTTGAATGATGAACTGAATCTGCAGCTGTCTGTGGCATATGTTCCAACTTATTAGTCTCTGTGTGACAAGGCTGCTAATTTGGAGAATAAAATGAAGCAAGTCGAGAGTAGGAAGAGGAAACACTCCGACAAGCACAGCTCGGGATCGTCTCACAAACGATCTCACTATGATGACAGTGGAAGCTCAGGATCCCATAAGCATGGGAAATTCAACAAGCACCACAACCACAACCGTCATGACAACAAGCATCACCGCAGTCATGACAATGACAAGTACAAGAACCACAAGAGTGGACATAAGAGCCACCACAGTGGAAATGGTAGTGGAAGTGGAAGTCAGCCTGCTAAAAGAGACATCAGTCAGGTTGAATGCTTCAAATGCAAGAAGCTGGGGCATTATGCTAATGAGTGCCCTGAGAAGAAAGTTGAAGGACCTAACAAGCCCAATCCTTTTCAAAAAGGACAGGTTAACCACATCAATGTGGAGGAGGTCTATGAGGAGCCTGACGCTGTTGCTGGTAAGTTCAGACTCAATTCCATTCCAGCATTTGTACTCTTTGACACTGGTGCATCTCATTCATTCATATCAAAAGCATTTGTTGATAGAAATGGGTTTGCATCTGAAAACATTGGGTGTCCAATAAAAGTTAGTTCTCCGGGTGGAGATATGATAGTAAGTCTTGGATGCCGGGATCTTGTCATTGAGTTTGGAAAGCATAAGTTCCCAGTGAGCCTGATAATCCTAGATTCCCAAGGATTGGATGTAATTTTAGGAATGGATTGGATGGCTAAGTACGAAGAAGTGCTAGATTGTGCTAATCGTACTGTTGCACTCACAACCCTAGAAAGAAAAAGAATAAAATTCAAGTCAAACTTTGAATCCAAAGGAAGTAAGCTTAATTCTCTTAAGGGGGTTAGCATGGACAGTGTGCCAATTGTGTGTGAGTATCCGGATGTATTCCTGGAAGAATTGCTAGGAATGCCACCAGATAGAGATGTGGAGTTTCTGATAGATTTGGTACCAGGTTCTGGACCAATAGCAAAAAGACCATACAAAATGTCAGTTGATGAACTGAAAGAGCTCAAGAAGCAACTAGGAGAACAGTTGCAGAAAGGATTTATACAACCAAGTTCTTCATCTTGGGGAGCCCCAGTATTGTTCGTGGAGAAGAAAGATAGAAGCCAAAGGTTATGCATAGATTACCGTTCACTCAATGAGGTAACTATTAAGAACAAATATCCTTTGCCTAGAATCAATGACTTGTTTGATCAGCTAGAGGGAGCATGTGCGTTCTCGAAGATTGATCTTCGGTCAGGCTATTTTCAACTCAAGATAAGAGAGCAAGACATACCTAAAACAACATTCACCACAAGGTATGGATTGTATGAGTATACCGTAATGCCTTTCGGCTTAACCAATGCTCCAGCATACTTCATGAATATGATGAACAAGGTTTTCATGGAATTTCTTGACAAGTTCGTTGTCGTTTTCATCGATGACATCTTAGTCTACTCTAAGAGCAAGGAAGAACATGAAGGACACTTGCGTTTGATACTTGAAAAGTTAAGAGAGCATAAACTTTATGCCAAATTTAGCAAGTGTGAGTTCTGGTTAGAGGAAGTTGGTTTTCTTGGTCATGTTATGACAAAGGATGGCGTAGCAGTTGATCCTGCTAAGGTTTTAGCTGTGACGGAATGGGAATCTCCCAAGAATGTGAAAGAAGTTCGCAGTTTCCTTGGCTTAGCAGGTTACTACCGAAGGTTCATTGAGAATTTCTCAAAGGTTGCTAAGCCCATGACTGAATTGTTAAAGAAAGACAGGAAGTTTGCTTGGTCTGAAGGTTGTGAAGTCAGCTTTCAAGAATTGAAGAAGAGACTTGTAACAGCACCGGTTCTGTGTCTTCCAGATTTGGAAAAGGATTTCCAAGTATATTGTGATGCGTCTCATCAAGGTTTGGGTGCCGTACTTATGCAAGACGGTAAAGTTGTGGCCTATGCCTCGAGACAACTCAAAACTCATGAAGTAAACTATCCTACTCATGATTTGGAGTTAGCCTCTGTCGTCCATGCACTCAAAACATGGAGACATTACCTTTTGGGAAAGCGTTGTGAAGTGTTCACCGATCACAAGAGTTTGAAGTATATCTTCACCCAGAAGGAAATCAATATGAGACAAAGAAGATGGTTAGAGCTTATCAAGGACTATGACTTAAGTTTGCAATACCACCTCGGTAAAGCAAATGTTGTAGCAGATGCTCTAAGTCGTAAGGTATTTATGAATGGCCTTACGAAAGGAGAATTGCCAGATGATTTGTGTAAGCAATTCAAAGAACTCAGATTGGAGA
Source organism: Avena sativa (assembly GCA_916181665.1). Classification (NCBI taxonomy): domain Eukaryota; kingdom Viridiplantae; phylum Streptophyta; class Magnoliopsida; order Poales; family Poaceae; genus Avena; species Avena sativa. The sequence continues at coordinate 79,369,569 of OV702297.1, forward strand.
TTGTGCCTGAAGGACATCTCATGTCTTTAGATGTTCAACCCACTTTGTTGGACAAGATTCGAGAAGCTCAAAAGACTGATAAGGAAATTGAAGAGATTAAGGAAAAGATTAGCCAGGGGAAAGCTAAGAATTTCCATGTAGACGAACAAGGTACTTTATGGCATGGGAAACGTATTTGTGTTCCGCAAGATCCGGAGATGCGGAAACTGATTCTGCAAGAAGCCCACAACTCCCCGTATTCTATTCACCCGGGAAACACTAAAATGTACATGGACATGAAGGAAAGATTTTGGTGGAACAATCTCAAGAGGGACATCGCCGAGCATATTGCTTTGTGTGATGTGTGTAGTAGAGTAAAAGCGGAGCATCAGAAACCAGCAGGTTTGCTTCAACCACTACCTATTCCTGATTGGAAATGGGACAAAATTGGTATGGATTTCATTACCGGATTACCAAGGACCAGATCAGGATATGATTCCATATGGGTAGTAGTGGATCGCTTAACTAAAGTGGCCCATTTCATACCCGTGAAGACAACTTATACAAGTGCCAAATTAGCCAAGATCTACATGAGTAGAATTGTATGCCTTCACGGTGTGCCTAAGAGTATTGTGTATGATAGGGGAACCCAATTCACTTCCCATTTTTGGAGACAGCTACATGAGTCGTTGGGAACGAGATTGGAATTCAGTACTGCTTTTCATCCTCAAACCGATGGACAAACAGAAAGGACAAATCAAATTCTGGAAGACATGTTGAGGGCATGTGCCCTAGATTATGGAGCAAGTTGGGATGATAGTCTTCCTTACGCAGAATTTTCTTATAACAACAGCTATCAAGCCAGCATTGAGATGGCACCGTTTGAGTTTCTCTACGGAAGAAAATGTACCACCCCATTGTTATGGAATGGTGTGGGAGAAAGAAGTTTATTTGGGCCAGATCTTATCAAAGAAGCCGAAGAGAAGGTCAAATTGGTTAAGGACAGGTTGAAGATAGCACAGTCCCGACAGAAAAACTACGCAGATCCTAAGCATAGAGAAGTCACCTACGAAGTTGGTGATAGAGCCTATCTTAGAGTATCACCACTCCGTGGAGTGAAAAGATTCGGAGTCAAAGGAAAGATGGCACCAAGATATGTTGGGCCATTCAAGATTCTGAGTCGCAAAGGCGAGGTTGCTTATGAAATTGAACTGCCAGCATCTCTATCAGCAGTCCATAATGTATTTCATGTGAGTCAGCTTAAGAAATGTCACCCAGAAATGGAAGAATCTTCTTTGAAGGATACCATACCTTTGGAAGAAGTTCAACTAGAAAGTGATCTCACTTATGAAGAAAAGCTATCAAGATTCTTGAGACTGCAGAAAGAGTCACGAGAACAAAGAATATCAAGTTTTGCAAAGTGCAATGGAACCATCATACTGAAGAAGAAGCAACATGGGAAAGAGAAGACGATCTTCGGAAAGACCACCCTCACCTATTTGCTAGCCAATCCGAATCTCGAGGGCAAGATTCACCTTAAGGGGGTTAGATTTGTAACATCCCAAAAATCATGATTTCAAAGTTTGCATATCATTCATTCATGCATATAGATTTGAGATCAATTTCAAAACTCATTTCAGAAAAAGAAACAGAAGCACATAGTGCTATGATTTTATGTGAGCAGATTTAAATCAAATGGCTATCCCCATTTGAAAGTTTGATTGATTATGAACCAAGTTTGTTGCCTTCTTAGAGGAAAGGTTTGGGTGTGGAATTTAAACCAAGATTTACAAATTTGAAATGGTTTCATAAAACATTTTTCAAATTTTGCAAACCAAGTGCCAAGCCTCTGTTATTTTGATCCCCAAGCTTGACCAAGCCTTTTCAAAGCAACCACATGATCCTATGCCTACATTTGAGACTACTGCTCACTGCAAAAATTCCAAGAAAGTTTGAATCCAAATGGAACTTGAATTCATTTGAAAATCTATTCTGAAAATCGAATCAGAAAAAGAAAAAGGGCAAACAAATGAAAAGGGCCTAGCGCCACCAATCTAGCCCAGCATCTGATCAGGCCCAACTAGCCCACCCGGGCCATTTCATTTCCTTCCGCACGCGCGAGCGCACACACTCAGCCACTAACAGACGGACCCCACCTCCACCTCGCGCACCTTGCTGACGAGCGGGCCCTCTCCACGTCGCCCCCGTCTTCCCCAAACCGCGCCCGCGACCACGTCGCCGCTGCTGTCAAGGCCGGTAATGGCGCGGCGTAATTAGCCATTAAGCCGCGGGCGTTTCCTGTCGCGCCTGGGCCTATAAAATCCCCTCTGCGCCGCGAGCATTTCCCCCCACTCTCCTCGCTCACTCCGCCACCAGGCTGCGCGCATTTGCTCTCGAAGCCCCGCGGTACCGACGACTCCGGCATCCAATTCCGGTGAGCCTCGACCGCCCCTCTCTCTCTCTCTCGTTCAAACGAGGATGCTCAGCACGTTCTTGCGCACCTGCTAACACCTTTCTCTTGCCTGCTTGTGACCCAGATCATCATCTCCGTCCACGACCGAAACCACCTGCGCCGCCGCTTGACTCCGGCGACCAATTCAGGTAAAACCCGAGCGCCCCTTGCCCCCTTATTCACGCGAGTTTGTTCGCCCGCGTCTTGCGCAACTCCTGATGCCTCTGGTTCGTGTTAGGGCGACGCCAAACCTCGGCAAGCACCACGTCTGCAAGCGACCGACGCCGCCCGCTACTCCGACGAGCTCTAGAGACCACTCCCGCGCGCCCCTTCGCAAACCAATGCCACCTCGAGCATCAGCAGCCTCCTGCGGTTCTGGTAAGCACCTTTTTCCTTCCCCGGGCGACCTAGAACACCGGCAACACCACTGACCGACGCGCCGCCGCCAGCCGCCGCCGCTAGCGCCGCTCGTTTCTGGTTAGGAGATTTTTAGCCGTCAGATCTGGATCCTACGCGTAGAAATAGTTCACTTAACGAAGGGGTATGGACAGATCTGAGCGGTGCAGCGTTAGTTAGATCCAACGGGATAGAAGAGTGATCTGTCCGAACCGGTACGCGCCAGTAGAAACACGACGCGTGGCTAGGGTTAGATTTAAAAACAGAATTCAAACCAGATTTTGATCCAAATTTCAAATGGCTATAACTTTTGATTCCCACGTTAGATTTTTGCAAATTTTATACCGTTGGAATCAGTGAGTCAAGCCCTTTCTGAATCTACAATGTGTTTAACAAAAAGTTTATGTTAAAATGACTCTGTATGCAGAAACATGTTTAGGTCCATTTTGAGCATAGATTTAGTTTAGTAATTTGTATTAGTGCTAAATAAGTTTAGTTAGCAAACTTTGTGACTTGTTATGTTTCTGTATCATGTACTTGCATGGTAGAGTTTTCAAAATCATCACTTAGTAATTTCTTGCATGCATGCATTCATATTTTTGATTGTATATAAATTGTGTGTAATTGTATGCTACAAATTTTTGTGTAGATTTTGCTAGTGACTGTGATTGTGAAGAGTGCTACTCTCCCCATTACCAAGGCAAGTGATACTTCATGATATTTCCATTCCCTTTATTTTTGAATAAGCATTAGAATTATTTTGCTAAGTCTTGCATGCTACTTTTGCCAAATGCTATGTTGGGAAATCCTATGTAGTGTAGAATTGTAGAATTGCTAGGGAATTTTCCTAAGTTAAGTTACTATGCCATGCTTAGCCTAGCTAGTATAAAACAAGGGTTGGTAAAGTATGTTCATGCTATGTTGAAAATAATTCTAAGTCTTTTGGACTTATGCTTTTCTTAATAAAACAACTAAGTCAATGAACCTCCTGGGTGGAATGGGATTTGAATGGTGGTTTTTGGTTGAGTGGTTACACAAGGCCATGGATTTGGCTTGTGTATCTCACTTGTGGTATGCCACCCAGGCACAAAGGGATTTGGAGGCCAAGTGTTGAGAAAGCTTACAGTGCAACCACTTGGCAATATAGGCTCTGCCATGATCATATAGGTTGCTAGAACTTAGTCACTTGGACAGTTGGTGGTAGTGGGAATGATAGGTTGGAGCGCGTCCATTTGACTAAGGAAAGGCTTCTGAAAGGTCCTGTCTTGGGAAACCAAGTCTGGTGGGGAAAGTGCACAACCTCTGCAGATGGAAAAATCTAAGTACTTAGCCAAGTCCATGGCAATGGACAAATTGAGCATCAAGACATGGAAGCTACAAGAATCTCATCACTCCAACTTATAAGTAAAACTTGTGGATGAACAAGGGTGAAGGACCCCAATGTCTATTGGTGGTTTCTTGGGAAGTTTTTGACAAAGAAAAACTTAGTGATTTCAACTAATAGGAAAAACCTATTTTGAGCAAAGCAAGCCAAGCTACACTTAGCCAAAATGCATATAGTAATATAGTCCACTTAAAATAAACTAAGGTATCACTTGCCAATACTATTCCAAAGTATTGACCCTCTGTGGCTGTAACTTGTGATGTTGCAGGTTACTCCGATGATGAGTAGGAGTCATGAGTCTACACTCAACATGCTTGCCTATGGCACATGAAGATGAAGACTTATGTTTATTTACTTATTCCTTAAACTCTTGTATTAGGCCTATGGCCCTGAGTTGTAAAAGACTATGTTTTATCTCTGGAATGAATGTAATAAACGACCTTTGTATCTGTGTACTTCATCTTAAACTGTGGATGCTAGCATTGATCCAGGGACTAGCATTGAAATCACAAGGATCCTTTTCCTTTACAAAGGAGGGATCTTACAGTCTCGATCGTGTCTGCATAATTCACGAACCGTAGGGAGACACACTTAAGGATTCGATGTTGTTTAGTAGATATGGAATGTGAGTAAAGGGACCGAATGTTGTTCGGAGTCTCGAATGGGATTCAGGATATCACGAGGAGATCCGGAGAATAAGATTCATATAAGGAAAGTCCAATTTCGGAGTTCGGGAATGATTCCGGTGTTTTCACCGGAATGTTCTAGAAGGGTCTAGAAGGTTCACCGATCCGGAAGGGGAAGGGTACATGGATCTGTCATGACAAAGTTTAATGGGTGCATAATTTCCTAGGTCACTTGGCTGGAAACTTGGAAGAGATAAATCAAACTCTAATTTGAAAGTCAACAAGGCAGTTTGAAAAGGTCAAATCCCAACATGGTTTCCGAGTTAGGGAGGGTTTCCACCTGGGTTGGGAACACCCTTGGACGCGCCCACCTATATAAGGAGGGGTGGGGGCGCACCCCAAGGTATCCCCCTTGCCCTAGGCGCCCAAGAAACCCTAGGTTGGCCGCCGCCCCCCTCTCTAGTTGCGACCAATCTAGATCTCCTCTAAACCGCTACCGACTAGCTAAACTCTAGTTGCTAGCTACCTCTAAACCTCGGCCCTCTAAACCCTAGATCGCCGGGGTCCCTCTACTCCACCATACTCACTCCGGATTAGGAGAAGCCTTGCAGAATCTGCCGTCTACTTCCGACAGCATGCCGTCGTGCTGCCAGAATCGCGAGGAGAGATCTACAACCTCCGCTGCCTGCTAGAACAAGGGAGAGGAAGGTCTTCATCGAGTACCGTACGTGTGACCGACTGCGGGAGCACTGCTGGAACACATCGCTGGAAGGATCGTCTACGCGATCTTGAGATCGGCAAGTGAACGACTACATCACCCACGAGAATCTGCTCTCGTTAAACACTTTGGATTTTCAAGGGTTAGTACTCTATCAACTTGTTGCACCGATCTAGTAGATAGATCTTGGCTTGATCATAGATTAGATCTTGACTGTGTGTTCATGCGGTAGAATTTTTTTGTTTTCCATGCTACGAACCCCTACAGTGGTATCAGAGCCATGTTTATATGTAGATCAGTTGCACGAGTAGAACACAATGGTCAATGTGGGCGGTGGTGCCTTTATTATCAATTGCTTTTTGTGTATTTTGCATCTTGCGATATGGTGGGATGAAGCGGCCCGGTCTAACCTTACATCACATCATTCATGAGACTTTCTCCACGCTCGACATGCAACTTGTATTGCATAAGTGTCTTTGCAGGTTGTAACATCCCTAAAATCATGTTTTCAAAGCTTGCATATCATCCATGCATTCATAATCATCTTAGGATCTTTTGCAAAGTTATTACAAAACAAGAGCATTTGAATGCCTATTATTTTATGTAAGCAAGGCATTGATCCAATGCTACGCTCTAATGAGAGATTATTTGTTTTAAACCAAAGATTTTTCTTCATGGGTTTGTTTGATAAAATCCAAAGCTTGGACAAGGATTTCAAAACAAAGAAACAAATTTAAACCATTTCTTTGTCTTTATTAAGCAATGGGTAAAAACATTGTTTACTTTAAAATTCCAAAGTGCCAAATTATTTTAAAGTGTACAACATTGTTCTGCAACCAAATGTGTACAATTTTCACTTTACAAAAATCCAGAAGTGGTTTGAATTCAAACTTATTTGAAACTCATTTGAAAATGTTTCCTGAAAATCGAATTAGAAAAAGAAAAAGAATAAATAAGCAGAAAAGGCCAGCGCTGCCAATTTGGCCCAGCATAGAACCCAGCCCACTAAGCCCACCCGGGCCATTTCCCTCTGCTCCTTCTCTCACCCGCGCAGAACCTACCCCGCAGCCACTGATCGATGGGCCCTCTCCATGTCAGCGTCTTCTTCCCTAGATTCTCGCGCGCAGTCACCGCTCCGCCGTTACCTCGCCGCAGTGACGCGCGAATTAAACCTCGCTTAATTCCCATTGAATCAGCGTGTAATCCTCGCCCCACTACTGGCTACTTAATCCCCTTCCCACCACGGTGGTTTCCTGCCACACAACACCCTCTCCTCGCCACCAGGCTGCCCATATTTCACCGAACCCCGCTGCGGTACCGACGAACTCCGGTAGTGAATTCCGGTGAGCTCTCCGCGCCCCTTGATTCCTAACTTCGCCAGTAAAGTCACTGCAACCTTGCACTTCCCCTGATGCCTTTCATATGCCTTCTCGTGACCCAGGTCGCCGACCCTGTTCGCGTCCGCAAGCGACAGAACCACCGCTCGACTCCGACGTGCAATCCAGGTAAAACGCGACGGCCCCTTGCCTTCCCTTCGATGCTATCGTGTTCTCCATAGCCTTGCGCACCCCCTGACCCATCTGGTTCGTGCTAGGGTGATCTAGAGCCTCGGCAACTTCTTCGTCTGCAAGCACCCGACGCCGCCAGCAACTACGACGAGGTCCTGCTGTTGTGTCCGTGCACCCCTCGACAAACCACTGCCACGTTGAGCTCCAGCACGTCTCTGCGAGTCTAGTGAGCCTCCCCGTTCTCTTCCTCTCTTCCAGTAGCCGCCGCAATGCTGTAGACCGAGCGCGCCGCCGCTCACCGTCGCCGCGTGCCGCCAGTTGTTGGTCGTTTGATCAACGGCCGTAGGATCTAGATCCAGTGGCTATGATAGAACATAACCCAAAGGGGTAACTTTTGATCTGACCCGTGCGATCCACTTTATATCCAACGCACCACATCGGCCGATCAGTGCGAAGCGGTATGGACGAATCAGGACATGACGCGTGGCCTATTGTTCGTTTTAAAAATCTGAATTAGATCTATTAGTGATTCAAACTTGCAAAATTCATAACTTTTGATCCACACGTTCAAATTTTGCAAATTTTATATCATTGGAATCAGGAGAAAGAATTCTATCCATTTATGCAATGTGTTTAATGTTTTGCTTCTGTAAAATTGGTTATTTATGCAGAGACATTTATAGGACTATTTTGAGTATAGAAATTATTTGAAAAATGATTTAGAGACTAAATAAAGTTTGTTTAGTGTGTATTTGTCTTGTTTATGATTCAACACTATTTCACTTGTCTTGTTTGATTTAGAAAAATCATCATAGAATTTGCATGCATCCATATATTTTTGATTGTATATTTTGATGTGAATTTGGTGCCATTATTTTATGTGTAGATTTTGGTGCTAATAGTGATTGTGGTTGTGAAGATTGTTGCTACTCCCCAAACTACCAAGGCAAGTGGTGCTTCATACTTATGACCCAATATTTTTGCCTATGCATTAGAAATATTTTGGATAGATCTTGCATGAGTATTTTACTAAGTATCTATATGCTATGCTTGGGAAATCCTAGTAGTTGTAGAAATGTTAGAATTTACTTTAAAGCTAAGATACTTGTAATTGCCATGCTTAGCCTAGCTAATAACAACCAAGGGTGGAATATAATCATGCTATGGAAAATATTGTTAAGTCTTTGACTTATGGTTTTTGCTTAATAAAACAACTAAGTGAATGAAACACCTGGGTGGAATGGTAATTTCTTGGTGGTTTTTGGTTGAGTGGTTACACAAGGCCCATTTCTATGGTTTACCTTGTGTATCTCACTTGTGGATTGCCACCCAGGAACAAAGGGATTTGAGATGCCAAATGTTAAGAGCTTCTAGTGCAGCCACATGGCATTATGGGCTCTGCTTGGATCATATAGGTTGCAATAACTTAGCCAAATGGACAGTTGGTGGTAGGGGAATGATAGGTTTGGAGCGCGTCCATTTTGGTCTAAGGGAAGGCTTCTGAAAGGTCCTGTCTTGGTGAAAATCAAGTCTTGTGGGGAAAGTGCACAACCTCTGCAGATGGAAGAATCTAAGTACTTAGCCATGTCCCTGGTATTGGACAATTTGAGCATCAAGACATGGAAGCTATCAAGAATCTCCTCATCCCAATTTTTCTAAGTTAAAACTTGTGGTTGAACAAGGATGAAGGTTCACCAATTTCTATTGGTGGTTCCTTGGGAAAGTTTTGTCAAAGAAAAACTTAGTGTTTTCAACTGAAAGGTAAAACCTATTTTGAGCAAAGAAAGCCTAAGATACACTTAGCCAAATTCATGTAGTAACTAGATGTTAATATTATACTAAGGTATCACTTGCCAATAATATTCCAATGTATTGACCCACTATGGCTGTAACTTGTGATGTTGCAGGTTACTCTGATGATGATTAGGGGTTATGAGTCGACACTCAACATGCTTGCCTGTGGCACATGAAGATGAAGACTTTATTTATATTGTTATGATTAAACTCTTGTATTAGGCCTATGTCCATGGAGTTGTAAAACACTATGTTATCTCTGGAATGACGATGTAATAATGACCTTTGTTTCTGTGTACTTCATCTTAAACTGTGGATGCTAGCATTTGATCCAGGGACTAGCATTGCAATCACAGGGATCCTTACCTTTATAAGGTTGGGATCTTACAGATGGTATCAGAGCACTGTGTTGCCTGTAGGATTATGACCCTAGGATTGGATTCGAAACCACTAAGGAAAAATTTCAACAGTTTCCACACTTGTCTTTTTCTTCTCGTAAACTTTTCTAATCTTGTTTCTCATCTCTATTTGTAGATGAACTCCATCAACGAAGCCATAAGGAAGGGACCACTCATGACCATGAATTTAGAGTGTGAGACTGAATTTCCAAAAGCATCCAAGAACCTTATGTTTACCATGGGGATACATGGTGCAGCTGTGTACAAATGTTTCCCTGTGATGGATGAAGGAGTGGAGTACTGGTGGGTGTAACTTCACTTGTACAAAAACAAGGAAGACAACCATAAGGAATCAGGGTTCTGCATGGTCACCAACTCAATAATGCACACCACATTCTTTGACTCTACAAGAGATGCATCTTGGAAGGCCATCAAAGAGCTTGGTGATAGACTCAAGTGCAGAATGCTTAACACCCAAAATGATCTTAGGGAAGAAAAGAAGCATACCCAAGAGTTGGAAACTACCAACCAACAACTAAGGGGAGACATCATAGACTTGATTTGGGAATCTTGTGAACAAGATAGACAGATGGCTACTAAGGATGCTTTGATAGTCATTTTGTCTAGTGAGTGAGAGTTGTAACGTATTTTGTTAGTTGGACCACCACACTTATTGTTTTATTTCCAATTTTTTTTGTCTAAGTTATGTTGAACCTTGGATTCTTGTAATGGACTTGTGTATGCCATGACTTGTGTGTTTGCTATAAAAGATATGCTTGTGATAAAATTTTCTTGTGATTTTCTCTATGGAATGTTGAATTCTAACTTTTCTCTATCTTATAAAATAGATGACTAATGTTACTATCAGCACGGCTGAAGAGTTCAAGGGAACTCATTTTGGTACTCGTCTTATTGAGCTCATTAGTGTGCTCAATCTTCCGCTTCCTAGCATCATGATGCTTCCCCTCACCAAGTTTGAGAGGAAGGACCTTTGGGGCTTCAAAGTTACCCAGCCAGGACGCCAGACTGAGCCAGCCATAGAGGCTATCACTTTCAAGCTAATGCATGACGACAAGGAGAGAGGCTTAGAGGTAGTCATGCAGGATTTTCTTGGGCGTCTGTTAGGGAGGCACTCCAGGGAGCTTAGAGGTACTCACTTCCACTCCTTCGGCAGACGCGACGAGGATGGTGAGGCTATTGAGTTCGAGGATGCTGCTAGAGAGACGACAGAGCTGATTCGTCTATACCTTCAGGACCTAGAGGTTCTTCTTAGGAACCTAGATACTAATAGGACCAACGTCATGCTTAGCAATGATGAGCTCCAGGTGCAGCTTCATGAGAAGCGCAAGCTCTTCGCGGAGAAAGACGAGATAGTCAAGGAAATGGAGGCTAAGTTTGTGAGCCAGGACAGGAAGTTCAAGAGCCAAGAGAAAAGAGTCCAAGATAGGAACAAGAGGATTCGATAGATGAATGCAGAACTAGAGGCCAAGGAATTCGAGCTCGAGCATCAGTAGGGTGTGATTGAGAGACTTCGTTCACAGAAGAGGGCTCTCAAAGCCAAGATAGAGGCCTTGACTACCAATGTCGAGGAATACAAGACCGCTATGGAGAATGCAGGTCTTACACTTGTTGATGAGGAGGTTGATGCAGAGGAGTAGTGATGACTACTCATTTATCTATCATTTACCATGCTTATGATTATTGCGTCACAATGACCATCCAACATGTGGATGGATTGCTATTGGTGTGTTTGTTTTTCAAACTTGTTGTTTATGTCGTTGAACTTTATGTTATTTTGATGCTTGTTTTGGTGATTGTCTATGTGATGTATTGTGCATGTTAAGCATCTATGGGTATCTCATTCTTATCCTTATTAAAAACCATAGATGCCTCCTCGACGTGCCAACCCCAACCTGAACAACAACAATGTCACCCCCGAGTTGCAACAGCTGATGACAGCACAGGCACATCTGATGCAGATGATGACCACTTTCATGCAGAATCAGAATAACAACAACAACAACAACAATCAGAACAATCCACAAGGATTTGACATGCTCACCAGATTCCTAAGACTGAGGCCTGCAAATTTCTCAGGAACCACTGATCCCATGGTGGCCAATGATTGGCTACGTTCGGTGAACAAATATTTGGTGACTGTTGGCTGTACCGATGAGGAGAAAGTCAGGTTTGCAGCACACCTATTGGAAGGACCAACAGCTACTTGGTGGGATAATTTCCAGATCACCACTCCCATTGAGGATGTTACATGGGCTATCTTTGAAGATGGTTTCCGTACATCTCACATCTCATCCAGAGTGATGAATTTGAAGAAGAAGGAGTTTCATAACCTGAAGCAGCGCCACCGCAGCGTGGCTGAATACATTGAGGAGTTTAACAATCTGGCCCGTTATGCACCAGATGAAGTTGATACTGATGCCAAGAGGAAAGAGAAGTTCCTCAAAGGACTGAACGATGAACTGAACCTGCAGTTATCTGTGGCCTATGTCCCCACCTATTAGTCCCTTTGTGACAAGGCTACCATCTTAGAGAATAAGATGAAACAGGTTGAAAGTAGAAAGAGGAAGCACATCTCTAACAAGCACATCTCGGGATCGTCTCACAAGCGTTCCCATTATGATGATAGTGGGAGTTACGGATACCACAAGCATGGAAAATACAACAACCACCATAGCCACAACCGCCATCATGACAACAAGCATCAGCGTAGTCATGATAGTGACAAGTACAAGAACCACAAGGGTGGACACAAGAGTCACCACAGTGGAGGTGGAAGTGGAAGTGGCAGTCAACCTACAAACAGAGATATCAGTCAGGTTGAATGTTTCAAGTGTAAGAAGCTGGGGCATTATGCAAATGAGTGCCCAGAGAAGAAAGTTGAAGGAGCCGCTAAGCCCAACCCTTTCCAGAAGGGACAAGTGAACCACATCAATGTGGAAGAGATTTATGAGGAGTCTGATGCTGTGGCTGGTAAGTTCAAACTCAATTCTATTCCAGCACTTGTTCTTTTTGATACTGGTGCATCACATTCATTCATATCAAAAGCATTTGTTGATAAAAATGGGTTTCCAACTGAAAACATTGGGTGTCCAATAAAAGTAAGTTCTCCCGGTGGAGATATGATAGTAAGTCTTGGATGTCGTGATCTAGTGATAGAATTTGGAAATCATATGTAACATCCCAAAAATACTAAGCTTGGATCATCAAATTCTAATCATCAAGATTAGGGTTAACAAAAACCTTTCTAAATAAAATCATAAATGCATGCATATGTGTATGCATGGATTTTGAATTTCTTTAAAACCACCTTGTTTGTTTGTTTCATTGCTTGTAAAATGTTTCTTAGGTGAAATAAACATCATCTAAAACATTTCATACACTTTTCCTAAAGACAAGTAAATCAAAACAAATATATTAAGGGAATGGTCATTTCGACCAATTTAACTCCCATGCCTACTTTGGCTATCTCAAACTTTCAGAACTTAACAGAAACTTTGCTAGATCTTTGCACCCCTTGATTGTACTCATAACAGAGTATCAAGGCCCACTTTGTGATCATCCAGAAACTTTCAAATGCATGGTTTAAATGCCAATTCAAAATTGAATCTTCTTCATATGGAAAGATCCCACTTTTTCAAAAACCACTCAAACAAGCTCAACTTTCAAAACCCAAGAATCTGCAGACTCACCAGCACCAATCTAGCAAACCCACCAAAAATCATTTCAAAATTCAAAACTTGATTTCATGCGGCCATTTCATCAAATAGGTTGCAGACACAAATCAAACAAAACATCAAACAATATAGTGTGCAGTGTTTTGGCCTAACTTGTTCCCTAGTTAGCTCACACACAGCTCAGTAGATCATCTAGGAAGATTAGCCCAGCACTAGCACCCCTGTGAGCTTGCCATTGCCATCAATGGTGAACAGCCGAGCACCCCCTTGTCACCCCATTGTGGACAGGAGGCTAGAGGAAGAACTAGTCATGCCAACCTTGTCTGGGAGGCAGCCCACCGTCCACCGCCAATACCTGTCCCAGCCGCGAGCGTTGCCAAGCCCTGGACCACGCGCACAAGCCGCACCCAGACCATGCCGAGCGTGCGCAAGAGCGCCACCCTCGACCACCGTCCATAGACTGTGCGTTGCCCTCACCGCGTGCACACACGATCGCCATCAACCCAGGAGACCGCCAGACATCCCCGTTTGCCGCCCCGTGCCACACAACCACCGCCCGCCGTCGAAGACGCCGCCTCTGCCGCGCAGAACACCGCCCGTTCCAGACCAAACCACACCGCCCCATGCCTCGAGACCATGTCGTTGAGCATCGCCAGGAGACACCGCACCGTCCCCTACCCTTGCCCATGCCAATAGCCGCCTGTAACATCGCACCCGACGAGCTCACCGTGCGCCCCGACGGTCCCCTCGCTCGACTATAAATAGAGGCCACCCCCGCACGAATTCTTCACACCATCTCACTCCCCTCTCCTCACTGATCGTTCCACAACGTTCTCAGAGCAAGGCGAGCACCACCTCGCCGGAATTTCACTGGAGCCTGTCGCTGCCGGAGAAGAAGTGCGCCATCGATTTCGGCCACCCAGGAGCTGCCGCGACCACCCCTGAGTTCGCCGTCGTCGACTTCATCGTTCGCCCGCCTCGCCGACCCTCGCCAGCACCCCGGTGAGCCCCTAGCAACCCTCACTGGCCGCGCTAGGTTTCGTTCTCCCCGGAGTTGTCTCGCGTCGACGATGACTCCCAACTGTTAGATTAGAACTAGATCGAACGATCCACGTTGCCCCATACCGCTTCGCCCAGCCCCGTGTCACTGACGAGTGGGGACACCCACTTAAGCAGCCCGCGGGAGCACTGCGCTTAGCAGGCCGGCCCAGTAACTTTTCCCGCGCAGCCCAGTTATTCAAATTAAACCTTTTTCTTTTTCAATTCAAACATACTTCTGTACCCAACTTCAAAAATCAACCCAGATCTATTCACTGCACCAAATTGAATGAAACCAATTTTGTTGGAAAGATCTGTGAATGCTGAATCCAAGCCCGTTGGATTCAAGTCATTTGGATCTATAGATCACCCATGGTAAAAATAACAAGGAAGAAGCTTTTCTGCATTCAAACATTTTTTAAATTTAAACCATAATAGCTTTTGAGTTGATTCCAACTCTCAAAAATCACATTTAACCATAACTTTAAGAATATATAAAAATATATATAGGTTTACTTGCAGAAATATTGTCCAAGTAATAAAAGAATGCTGCATAAGCATTTCTAGCCACTTTAATTAATTAAAATAAAAGGGTAAAACCTTATTAAATTGTGACACCACTTTAAATCACATTCCCATGGACTACAATATGTGGTGATGACATGTGTCAACATGATCCCATGTTTAGTTTGGAGAATATTAAATCTTAAGTAGTTTTTCAATGAGTAGAAATTACTTTTCTAAAAATAAAAAGGAATTAAACCAAGCCTTAACCTTGTAATGTTAGAGATGATGCTAGATCATCTATAGGACCCTTGTGTGTGATGATTGCAAGTAGTTAAGTATTGTTTGGTGATTGTGTACCTCGTATTTATTCATAGATGCTAGTACCGACCAAGGATACGAGGAGGAAGGAGGATACTACAAAGAAGAAGCCGAGGAAAACTTCAACCACTGCTCTGCACAAGGCAAGCTAATAACCTTGCAAGCTAAAACTTGCACTTTAGCAAGCTTATACTGATATTGATGCAAGATGATACCATACCTGTGCAAGCCTTACTAATCAAGTTGACCTATGTAAGCTAACCCTTGCAAAATACCCTACTGATGCCACAAACCCATACTTGTGCTATGACTACTATATGCCTTAAGCATATGTGATCATACCCACTTGATAAACCAATCCTAGTTTTATGTGCAAGCTTCTTACTTTATTTCTTTATCAAAGCTTACTTAGAGTTTGGTAGATAATAGACAGTTATCTGAAGGTTGCATGAAGAGCACAAAATTTGGCCTAAGTTAGAAACCTTGACATCAGCCTGAGACATAAGGTTATAATTAGTTGAAACTCCACTAGTTTACCACCCCTCCTTAGTACTACCCCCACTTGTAGATGCTAGTGCTAAGCATAAAACTTGATCAACCTTAGATGGGAATACTTGGTGGAAAAATGGTTATGAAAACCTTGGAATGATGGATCATTCTATTGAAATGTTTTGGACATGTGTTTCCGAACACTTGATGATTTTGGTGATGAAAATGATGAGGCATGAGCCTTAGCCCCTTTATAAAACTGATGGTTTTCTGGATGCGATACCATTCCAATTTTATCGTACAACCACAATACCCGAATACTGGGTAGGGCTTGACTGGAAACTTATATTCCTTAGTAGTAGTTCCCTCACGGCCAAGGTCTGAGCTGAGGCTACCTTGTGAAGATTGTCCACCTGTGCAGTACCCAAGATGACAGTTGGTCATGGTTGGGAGGCCAAACTCACAGGAGAGGTGCTTATACTAGGGTGTGTAATTGAAAGGTTAGGATTGATTATCCGCATACTGAGTATGGTGAATTCAGGATTTGTTCCTGACGGATGCATCGAATGTTGTGGTGAAAGTGTACAATCTCTGCAGAGTGTCAAACTATTCGAATAGCCACGTCCTTGGTTATGGACAGTTGGAGTGGCCATACTGTTCCCCCGTCAGACTTTTCAAAATGACTTGTGAAATGAATTGAGACTTTGACTTGACCACAACAGAGTTGTGACTTGAGTTACAAGATCCCACTTAGGAATTATAAAATTGTGACTATCTTTGGAACCTAGTAGAGATAAATCTGGCTTTTGCAAAACAACCCTAGAGCCTAGTGTCCTATTATCCAAAAACCCCCTTTTACCTGTTAGTATTAGTTTGCGAGTACTTAAAGAGTACTCATGGCTTTATCCCTGGCTATTCCCATGGCCAGACTATGAAGAGGAGTACCTAGAATATGGACCCCAGGAAGGTTACGACAACTAGGATCATCTCCCATCGTCAGCATTGCCTGTGACCCCGAAGATGGAGCTTCGCCTACGCTACCGTTATTATTACGTATTCCGCTGCTTGATGTTGTCTTAAGAACTGGATCATGAGATCCCTATTTGTGTAAGAACTTCTGTATCGTTTGTAATGGATGATGTACTATGGTATCCAATTCTGTTATGTCTCGCAAAAATGGTAATCCTGGGATTGCGATGTACGGCATAACAGGCATCTAGGATTGAAAATCCGAGTGTTGACAGCATAAGTTTCCAGTGAGTCTAATAATCCTAGATTCCCAAGGACTGGATGTAATTTTGGGAATGGACTGGATGACCAAGTATGAAGGAGTACTAGATTGTGCCAAGCGTACTATCACACTCACAACCCCGGAAAAGAAACGGATAAGATTCAAGTCTTACTTTGAATCAAAAGGGAGTAAGCTAAATTCTCTTAAGGGGGTTAGCTTAGATAGTGTGCCAATTGTGAGTGAATATCCGGATGTGTTTCCGGAAGAATTGCCAGGAATGCCCCCAGATAGAGTTGTGGAATTTCTGATTGACTTGCTACCAGGATCAGGACCAATAGCAAAAAGACCTTACAAGATGTCAGTAGATGAGTTGAAAGAACTCATGAAACAACTTGGAGAACAGTTGCAGAAAGGATTTATTCAACCAAGTTCTTCATCTTGGGGAGCACCAGTCTTGTTTGTGGAAAATAAAGATAGAAGTCAAAGGTTATGCATAGATTATCGTTCACTTAATGAGGTGACTATCAAGAACAAATATCCTTTACCCAGAATTAATGACTTGTTTGATCAGCTAGAAGGATCTTGTGTGTTCTCAAAGATTGATCTCCGGTCAGGTTATTTTCAGCTTAAGATAAGGGAACAAGACATACCTAAGACAGCTTTCACCACAAGGTATGGATTGTATGAGTACACCGTGATGCCATTTGGTTTGACCAATGCACCAGCTTACTTCATGAATATTATGAACAAGGTGTTCATGGAGTTCCTTGACAAGTTTGTTGTCGTTTTCATCGATGACATTTTGATCTATTACAAAAGCAAAGAAGAGCATGAAGGACATTTGCGTTTGATACTTGAGAAGCTTAGAGAGCATAAGCTGTATGCCAAATTCAGCAAGGGTGAATTCTGGTTAAATGAAGTGGGATTTCTTGGACACGTTGTGTCAGGAGATGGTGTAGCAGTTGATCCCGCAAAAGTGTCAGCTGTAACTGAGTGGGAATCTCCTAAGTCAGTAAAAGAGGTTCGTAGTTTCCTTGGCTTGGCAGGATACTACAGAAGATTCATTGAGAATTTCTCCAAGGTAGCTAAGCCAATGACAGAGTTACTAAAGAAAGACAAGAAGTTTGCTTGGTCTGAAGGATGTGAACACAGTTTCCAAGAATTGAAGAAGAGACTAGTGACACCACCAGTCCTATGTCTACCAGATTTGGAGAAAGATTTCCAAGTGTATTGTGATGCATCTCATCATGGATTAGGTGCAGTTCTAATGCAAGAAGGGAAAGTTGTGTCTTATGCCTCGAGACAACTCAAAACTCATGAGGTAAATTACCCTACTCATGATTTGGAGTTAGCCTCTGTCGTCCATGCACTCAAAACATGGAGACATTATCTTTTGGGAAAGCGATGTGAAGTGTTCATAGATCAAAAAAGTTTGAAGTACATCTTCACCCAGAAAGAAATCAACATGAGACAAAGAAGGTGGCTAGAACTCATCAAGGACTATGTCTTAAGTTTGCAATACCACCCTGGTAAAGCAAATGTTGTAGCGGATGCACTAAGCTGTAAAGTATTTGTGAATGGCCTTACTAAGGGAGAGTTGCCAGATGATCTGTGTGCCCAATTTAGAGATCTTAGATTGGAGAATGTGCCTGAAGGACATCTCATGTCATTGGATGTTAAACCCACTTTGTTGGACAAGATCAAGGAAGCCCAAAAGACGGACAAGGAAATTGAAGATATTAAGGAAAAGATTGGCAAAGGAAAATCCAAAGGATTCCATGAAGACGGACAAGGTACTTTATGGTATGGGAAACGTATCTGTGTTCCGCAATCCGGAGCTTTGGAAACTGATTTTACAAGAAGCACACAACTCACCATATTCCATTCATTTGGGTAACACCAAAATGTACGTGGACATGAAGGAAAGAATTTGGTGGAATAATCTCAAGGAAGACATTGCCGAACATATTTCTTTGTGTGATGTATGTAGTAGAGTAAAAGCGGAACATCAGAAACCAGCAGGATTGTTACAACCACTACCTATTCCTGATTGGAAGTGGGACAAGATTGGCATGGATTTCATCACCGGATTGCCAAGGACCAGGTCTGGATATGATTCTATTTGGGTAGTAGTGGATCGCCTCACTAAAGTGGCTCATTTCATACCCATGAAGACAACCTACACAAGTGCTTAGTTGGCCAAGATCTATATGAATAGGATTGTGTGTCTGCATGGAGTACCCAAGAGTATTGTGTCTGATAGAGGAACTCAATTCACTTCTCATTTCTGGAGGCAACTGCATGAGTCATTGGGAACAAGATTGGAATTCAGTACTGCTTTTCATCCTCAGACTGATGGACAGACAGAAAGGACCAACCAGATTCTATAAGATATGTTGAGGGCATGTGCCCTAGACTATGGAGCCAGTTGGGATGAAAGTCTGCCTTATGCAGAATTCTCTTACAATAACAGCTATGAAGCTAGTATTGAGATGGCACCATTTGAGTTTCTCTATGGGAGAAAGTGTACTACCCCATTGCTATGGAATGGTGTGGGAGAAAGAAATTTGTTCGGACCATAACTGATCAAAGAGGCTGAAGAGAAAGTCAAGCTTGGAAAGGACAGATTGAAGATAGAACAGTCCCGACAAAAGAGCTACACAGATCCTAAGCATAGAGAAGTCACCTATGAAGTGGGTAATAGAGCTTATCTTAGAGTGTCACCACTTCGTGGAGTGAAGAGATATGGAGTCAAAGGAAAATTGGCCCCAAGATATGTTGGACCATTCAAGATTCTGAGTCGTAAAGGAGAAGTAGCTTATGAGATTGAATTGCCAGAATCATTGTCTACAGTTCACAATGTGTTTCATGTGAGTCAGCTAAAGAAATGCCATCTAGAGATGGAAGAGAGTTCTTTGAAGGATACTATACCTTTGGAGGAGGTTCAATTGGAAAGTGATCTCACTTATGAGGAAAAACCTATCAAGATTCTCGAGACTGCAGAAAGAGTTACTCGGACAAAGACTATCAAATTCTGCAAAGTTCAATGGAACCATCATTCCGAGGAAGAAGCAACATGGGAAAGATAGGACGACCTTCGAAAAAACCACCCTCACCTATTTGCTAGCCAATCCGAATCTGGAGGGCGAGATTCACCTTAAGGGGGTTAGATTTTTAACATCCCTAAAATCATGTTTTCAAAGCTTGCATATCATCCATGCATTCATAATCATCTTAGGATATTTTGCAAAGTTATTACAAAACAGGAGCATTTGAATGCCTATTATTTTATGTAAGCAAGGCATTGATCCAATGCTACTCTCTAATGAGAGATTATTTGTTTAAACCAAAGATGTTTGTTCATGGGTTTGTTTGATAAAATCCAAAGCTTGGACAAGGATTTCAAAACAAAGAAGCAAATTTAAACCATTTCTTTGTCTTTATTAAGCAATGGGAAACATTGTTTACTTTAAAATTCCAAAGTGCCAAATTATTTTAAAGTGTACAACATTGTTCTGCAACCAAATGTGTACAATTTTCACTTTACAAAAATCCAGAAGTAGTTTGAATTCAAACTTATTTGAAATCATTTGAAAATGTTTCCTGAAAATCGAATAAGAAAAAGAAAAAGAATAAAGAAGCAGAAAAGGCCGGTGCTGCCAATTTGGCCCAGCACAGAACCCAGCCCACTAAGCCCATCCGGGCCATTTCCCTCTGCTCCTTCTCTCACCCGCACAGAACCTACCCCGCAGCCACTGATCGTTGGGCCCTCTCCACGTTAGCGTCTTCTTCCCAAGATTCTCGCGCGCAGTCACCGCTCCGCCTACCTCGCCGCAGTGACGCGCGAATTAAACCTCGCTTGATTCCCATTGAATCAACGCGTAATCCTCGCCCCACTCCTGGTTACTTAATACCCTCCCCACCACGGTCGTTTCCCCCCACACAGCACCCTCTCTTCGCCACCAGGCTGCCCAAATTTCACCGAACCCCGCCGCGGTACCGACGAACTCCGGTAGTGAATTCCGGTGAGCTCTCTGCGCCCCTTGATTCCTAACTTCACCAGCACAGCCACTGCAACCTTGCGCATCCCCTGATGCCTTTCATTTGCCTTCTCGTGACCCAGGTCGCTGACCCCATTCGCGTCCGCAAGCGACAGAACCACCGCTCCACTCCGACGTGTAATCCAGGTAAAACGCGACCGTCCCTTGCCTTCCCTTCGATGCTATCGTGTTCGCCGTAGCCTTGTGCACCCCCTGACCCATGTGGTTCGTGCTAGGGCGATCCAGAGCCTCATCAACGTCTTCGTATGCAAGCACCCGACGCCGCCAGCAACTCCGACGAGGTCCTGCCGCTGTGTCCGTGCGCCCCTCGACAAACCACTGCCACGTTGAGCTCCAGCACATCTCTGCGAGTCTGGTGAGCCTCCCTGTTCTCGTCCTCGCTTCCAGTAGCCACCGCAATGCCGTAGACCGAGCGCGCCGCCACTCACCGTCGCCGCGCGCCGCCAGCTGTTGGTCGTTTGATCAACGGTCGTAGGATCTAGATCCAATGGCTATGATAGAACATAACCCGAAGGGGTAACTTTTGATCTCACCCGTGCAATCCACTTTAGATCCAACGCACCGCATCGGACGATCCATGTGAAGCAGTATGGACGAATCAGGACATGACGCGTGGCCTGTTATTCGTTTTAAAAAACTGAATTAGATCTATTAGTGATTCAAACTTTCAAAATTCATAACTTTTCGTCCACACATTCAAATTTTGCAAATTTTATATCATTGGAATCAGGAGAAAGAATTCTATCCATTTATGCAATGTGTTTAATGTTTTGCTTCTGTAAAATTGGTTATTTATGTAGAGACATTTATAGGACTATTTTGAGTATGGAAATTATTTGAAAAATGATTTAGAGACTAAATAAAGTTTGTTTAGTGTGTATTTGTATTGTTTATGATTCATCACTGTTTCACTTGTCTTGTTTGATTTAGAAAAATCATCATAGCATTTGCATGCATCCATATATTTTTGATTGTGTATTTTGATATGTGAATTTGGTGCCATTATTTTATGTGTAGATTTTGGTGCTAATAGTGATTGTGGTTGTGAAGATTGTTTCTACTCCCCAAACTACCAAGGCAAGTGGTGCTTCATACTTATGACCCAATATTTTTGCCTATGCATTAGAAATATTTTGGATAGGTCTTGCATGAGTATTTTACTAAGTATCCATATGCTATACTTGGGAAATCCTAGTAGTTGTAGAAATGTTAGAATTTCTTTTAAAGTTAAGATACTTGTCATTGCCATGCTTATCCTAGCTAATAGCAACCAAGGGTGGAATATAATCATGCTATGGAAAATATTGTTAAGTCTTTGACTTATGGTTTTTGCTTAATAAAACAACTAAGTGAATGAAACACCTCGGTGGAATGGTAATTGCTTGGTGGTTTTTGGTTGAGTGGTTACACAAGGCCCATTTATATGGTTTACCTTGTGTATCTCGCTTGTGGATTGCCACCCAGGAACAAAGGGATTTGAGATGCCCAATGTTAAGAAGCTTCTAGTGCAGCCACATGGCATTATGGGCTCTGCCTGGATCATATAGGTTGAAATAACTTAGCCAAATGGACAGTTGGTGGTAGGGTAATGATAGGTTTGGAGCTCGTCCATTTTGGTCTAAGGGAAGGCTTCTGAAAGGTCCTGTCTTGGTGAAAATCAAGTCTTGTGGGGAAAGTGCACAACCTCTGCAGATGGAAGAATCTAAGTACTGAGCCATGTCCCTGGTATTGGACAATTTGAGCATCAAGACATGGAAGCTATCAATAATCTCCTCATCCCAATTTTTCTAAGTTAAAACTTGTGGTTGAACAAGGGTGAAGGTTCACCAATTTGTATTGGTGGTTCCTTGGGAAAGTTTTGTCAAAGAAAAACTTAGTGTTTTCAACTGATAGGTAAAACCTATTTTGAGCAAAGAAAGCCTAAGCTACACTTAGCCAAATTCATGTAGTAACTAGATGTTAATATTCTACTAAGGTATCACTTGCCAATACTATTCCAATGTATTGACCCACTGTGGCTGTAACTTGTGATGTTGCAGGTTACTCTGATGATGATTAGGGGTTATGAGTCTACACTCAACATGCTTGCCTGTGGCACAAGATGAAGAATTTATTTATATTGTTATGATTAAACTCTTGTATTAGGCCTATGGCCATGGAGTTGTAAGAGACTATGTTATCTCTAGAATGACGATGTTATAATGACCTTTGTTTCTGTGTACTTCATCTTAAACTGTGGATGCTAGCATTTGATCCAGGGACTAGCATTGCAATCACAGGGATCCTTACCTTTATAAGGGTGGGATCTTACACGCGTGTCTATCTCTCCCATCATAGTAAAGATTCAATTTACAACGGGCACTTGATAGTTCAAGAATCAATGTTGTGGTCTTGTTCGTAAGTTAGAATGACACTTATTGTAATCCCCAAACCACGTAAAACATGCAAAGAAAATTAGAGGCGTCTAACTTTGTTTTGCAGGGGTGTGCTATGATATGATATGGCCATGATTGTGATTATGTATGATGTCTGCAATGTTCCTTATTGTAAGTCGGCAACCGGCAGGATCCTTATGGTTGTCTTTTAATTTCATTAAGACCTGCATGTCTATTATTCAAAGTAGTTGTAATAGTTGATGCTGGTGGACAACAACCATGGAGCGGTGCCATTGACCTTGACGCCACGCCAGTGATGATGGACATCATGTTCGTGCTTGAAGATGGATATCGGAAGCATAAGAAGAAAGGCCATATCATATCATATATTTTGAATTGCATGTGATGTTAATCCTTTTATGCATCTTGTATTGCTTAGTTCGCGACGGTAGCATTATAAGATGATCCCTCTCACAAAATATGAAGTTATAGAGTGTTCGTCCTTAGTAGGCACCGTTGCCAAAGCTCGTTGTTTCGAAGCACCACGTGATGATCGGGTGTATTAGATTCTGAGAGTATATACAATGGGAGAAAGCCAGATTTGCTCATGCGGAAGCTAAGGTTTGATCTTGATGAGCCTAGCATGTACAGACATGGTCTCGGAAAAGGGAATACCGAAAGGTAAAGCATGAGTCATATAGATGATATGATGAACATGATGATTGTTCGCCTTTGAAACTATATCATGTCACGTGATGATCGGACTTGGTGTAGTGAATTTGGTCCGTGTGATCACTAAAACAATGTGAGGGATATTGTTGTGAGTGGGAGTTCAACAGCAATATGATTAAAAGTTGAAAACTATTTATCATAAATTAAATCAAAGTGAATTTGCATAGTTGTTGTAGTCATTGGCATTCGTTTACCACCTTGCGCTTAGTTATAATTGAGATAATAGAACTATAGAATTCGGGTTAGTTACTTTACGAACTGTTATCGTATTGTTTTTAAGTGTTGATCTAAAGTTTAAAAGTCCTATTGCAAAATTTTAGTAAGTTCCAGTTACTTCGTGAAGTTTAATAATTGGTATTAAATCAAGAGTAACAATTCCAGTATTAGTATATAAGTATCATGTTTGTCTCCATGATTCTTGATATTCAAAAGATTGTTTTAATATCAAGGTTAACTGAAAAAATTGTTTTAGAAACCATCATGTGTGAAAGATATTATGATATCTGAAACGAAGTTTTGGTTCCAACATGATAGAGTATAATATGGCAAAAGTCATGTTCTCATACTTGATGAGAATTTGCAAAAGGTTGGACATGCTAGTCGTCCTAATCCTCCAAAAGGTTTTGGAGAGCAACATTATACTCACAATTCACCGTTATAAGCTAAAGTAGCTTGATCATGAATAGTTCCATGATAAGGATGAATATTTGATGCAGGTAAAATGTTTACTACACTAAATGATTACTAAAGAATGGAATTTGAAAGAACACCAAACATTTGATGATGGTGATCTACTTCAAAGTGCAAGTCCAAAGACATTGGTATTTAACTATACATGTTTTGGACTATGTGTCATAAGTATGGCGCCACTATTGATGTTGATAGATTCTTTTTAAAGGATAAAGAAATACTGAAAGAGAAATCTAAGAAATATTTGGCAGAAGAGAAAATACTAGAATTGTTTAGCTTAGGTATATAGAGGATATACATGTTATGGCTATATTATTTGCTTATTAAACAATGTAGTTCTTGAGTATTGGATACTGAATTTGTTCGTGTGAATCATCATACGAAACAACACAATTCATGACCTAAAATGGCCTAATTAACTAGCAAAAGAATATGTGATGATGTTCATCGAGAACAAATAAAGGGTTGTTATGTTGCTCGCTAACATCAAAGCTTGCCTTCAAGATTTGTTTTATCAGGTATTATGAGAACAAATGGGTTGTTCAAATAATTTCCGTAATCCATAAAATATGGATGATTTACAAATCTCGTTGGATAAACCACATCCATAAAACTATTGCTATAAATGTCGAAAGACAATTGATAAGAAAGATCACTTAGGAAGCGACATTGCCGTTTAAATTATATTGGAAACAAAACATGAAGAAACTCCATGTAGATGGAATTTTGGAGTCATTTGATTTTTGATCAAATGACGCTTGTGAAACTATCCTAGAGATAACTAAAACTCCATTCATAGGCCAAAAGGGAACGAATGACTAGATTATTGGAATTTGTACATATTTTATGTATGAAGTCCATTATGTGTAGTCGAGAGCGATGTATTTTAACTTCATATGCTTTCTCCGAAAATTTGAGTGAATATATGAATATTTTACTTAATGAGGATGAAGTGTGAAACATTTGAAAAGTTCAAAGACTTTCAAGATGAAGTGCAAAATCAATGTAACAAGAAAATAAAGAATTTATGATAGGATCATAAAGGAATATATTTGAGTTACAAGTTTAGCATAACACCTAAGATTTGAGGAATCATTCTGTGGATTTGTGTTTCCCGAAACACCATATGAGTATGGAATAATCGAGATATGAAATGAAACCTTGTTTGACATGGTAAGATCAAAGGTTTAATTCATAAAACTACCATTATATTTTAAAGATTAAAAGCTTTAGAGACTACCGCTTTTCCACTAAAAAGAGCTCCATCATGATCTGTTGAAATGACACCATATAAAGTTATGGTTTGGGATAAATATAGCGACCTCGGATCGGTAAGGATCCTAAGTCCCTGTGATTAACATGCTAGTCCCTGGATCAATAGCTAGCACTCACAGTCGATGAAATATCATGTAAAACACAAGTCTTTATTACATGAATCGAATAATCTAGAGTTTACATTATTACAAAAAAAGAGAAAAATATACAACATGAGTCCCATCAATGCCACAGGCAGGTTGAGTGAAGACCCGCGATCCTAGCACACCTTTCAACGATCTCCGAAATTCTGCACATGAAACGTGCAACCAACAAGTTGGGTCAATACTTTGAATGTATTGGCAAATTACACCAAGGAAGGAAAGACTAACTCTACATGCAAGGCTAGTTTATGTAACATCCCAAAAATACTAAGCTTGGATCATCAAATTCTAATCATCAAGATTAGGGTTGACAAAAACTTTTCTAAATAAAATCATGAATGCATGCATATGTATGCATGTATTTTGAATTTCTTTAAAACCACCTTGTTTGTTTGTTTCATTGCTTTTAAGATGTTTCTTAGGTGAAATAAACATCATCTAAAACATTTCCCACACTTTTCCTAAAGACAAGTAAATCAAAACAAATATATTAAGGGAATGGTCATTTTGACCAATTTAACTCCCATGCCTACTTTGGCTATCTCAAAATTTCAGAACTTAACAGAAACTTTGCTAGATCTTTGCACCACTTGATTGTACTCATAACAGAGTATCAAGTCCCGCTTTGTGATCATCCAGAAACTTTCAAATACATAGTTTAAATGCCAATTCAAAATTGAATCTTCTTCATATGGGAAGATCCCACTTTTTCAAAACCCACTCAAACAAGCTCAACTTTCAAAACCCAAGCATCTGTAGACTCACCAGCACCAATCTAGCAAACCCACCAAACATCATTTCAAAATTCAAAACTTGATTTCATGCGGCCATTTCATCAAACAGGTTGCAGACACAAATCAAACAAAACATCAAACACTATAGTGTGCAGTAAATTTGGCCTAACTTGTTCCCTAGTTAGCTCACACACAACTCAGTAGATCATCTAGGAAGATTAGCCCAGCACTAGCACCCCTGTGAGCTTGCCATTGCCATCAATGGTGAACAGCCGAGCACCCCTTTGTCACCCCATTGTGGACAGGAGGCTAGAGGAGGAACTAGCCGTGCCAACCTTGTCTGGGAGCCAGCCCACTGTCCACCGCCACTACCTGTCCCAGCCGCGAGCGTTGCCAAGCCCTGGACCACGCGCACAAGCCGCGCCCAGACCATGCCAAGCGTGCGCCATAGCGCCACCCTCGACCAGCGCCCACAGACCGCGCGCCGCCCTCACCTCGTGCACACACGATCGCCATCAACCCAGGAGACCACCAAACATCCCTGTTTGCCGCCCCGTGCCGCACAGCCACCGCCCGCCTCGAAGACGCCGCATTTGCCGCGAAGAGCACCGCCCGTTCTAGACCAAACCACACCGCCCCATGCCTCGAGACCATGTCGTTGAGCATCGCCAGGAGACACCACACCGTCCCCTACCCTTGCCCATGCCAATAGCCGCCTGTAACATCGCCCCGACGAGCTCACCGTGCGCCCCGACGGTCCCCTCGCTCGACTATAAATAGAGGCCACCCCCGCACGAATTCGTCACACCATCTCACTCCCCTCTCCTCACTGATCGTGCCACACCATTCTTAGAGCATGGCGAGCACCACCTCACCAGAATTTCATCGGAGCCCGCCGCCTCTGGAGAAGAAGGGACTCAGCGATTGGAGCCGCCCTAGGAGAAGCCACCGGTACCAGGAGATTCGCCGTTGTCGACTTCGTCATTCGCCCGCCTCGCCGACCCTCGCTAGCACCTCGGTGAGCCCCTAGCAACCCTCACTGGCCGCGCTAGGTTTCGTTCTCGCCAGAGTTGTCTCGTGTCGACGATTACTCCCTGCCGTTAGATTAGAACTAGATCGAACGATCCACGTTGCCCCATACCGCTTCACCCAGCCCCGTGTCACTGACCAGTGGGGACACCCACTTAAGCAGCCCGCGGAAGCACTGCGCTTAGCAGGCCGGCCCAGTAACTTTTCCCGCGCAGCCCAGTTATTCAAATTAGACCTTTTTCTATTTCAATTCAAACATACTTTTGTACCCAACTTCAAAAATCAACCCAAATCAATTCAGTGCACCAAATTGAATGAAACCAATTTTGTTGGAAAGATCTGTGAATGCTGAATCCAAGCCCGTTGGATTCAAGTCATTTGGATCTATAGATCACCCATGGTAAAAATAACAAGGCACAAGCTTTTTTGCATTCAAACATTTTTCAAATTTAAACCATAATAGCTTTTGAGTTGATTCCAACTCTCAAAAATCACTTAACCATACCTTTCAGAATATATAAAAATATATATAGGTTTACTTGAAGAAATATTGTCCAAGTAATAAAAGAATGCTACATAAGCATTTCTAGCCACTTTAATTAATTAAAATAAAAGGGTAAAACCTTATTAAATTGTGACACCACTTTAAATCACATTCCCTTGGACTACAATATGTGGTGATGACATGTGTCAACATGATCCCATGTTTAGTTTGGAGAATATTAAATCTTAAGTAGTTTTTCAATGAGTAGAAATTACTTTTCTAAAAATAAAAATAAAAGAATTAAACCAATCCTTAACCTTGTAATGTTAGAGATGATGCTAGATCATCTATAGGACCCTTGTGTGTGATGATTGCAAGTAGTTAAGTATTGTTTGGTGATTGTGTACCTCGTATTTATACATAGACGCTAGTACCGACCAAGGATACGAGGAGGAAGGAGGATACTACGAAGAAGAAGCCGAGGAGAACTTCAACCACTGCTCTGCACAAGGCAAGCTAACACTTGCACTTTAGCAAGCTTATACTGATATTGATGCAAGCTGATACCATACCTGTGCAAGCCTTACTAACCAAGTTGACCTATGCAAGCTAACCCTTGCAAAAACACCCTACTAATGCCACAAACCCATACTTGTGCTATGACTACTATATGCCTTAAGCATATGTGACTATACACACTTGATAAACCAATCCTAGTTTTATGTGCAAGCTTCTTACTTTATTTCTTTATCAAAGCTTACTTAGAGTTTACTTAAGAGTTTGGTAGATACTAGACAGTTGCTGAAGGTTGCATAAAGAGCATAAAATTTAGCCTAAGTTAGAAACCTTGATCCCAGCCTGAGACTTAAGGTTGTACTTAGTTGAAACTCCACTGGTTTACCACCCCTCCTTAGTACTACCCCCACTTATAGATGCTAGTGCTAAGCATAAAACTTGATCAACCTTAGATGGGAATACTTGGTGGAAAAATGGTTATGAAAACCTTGGAATGATGGATCATTCTGTTGAAATGTTTTGGACATATGTTTCCGAACACTTGATGATTTTGGTGATGAAAATGATGAGGCATGAGCCTTAGCCCTTTATAAAACTGATGGTTGTCTGGATGCGATACCATTCCAATTTTATCGTACAACCACAATACCCGAATACTGGGTAGGGCTTGACTGGAAACTTATATTCCTTAGTATTAGTTCCCTCATGGCCAAGGTCTGAGCTGAGGCTACCTTGTGAAGATTGTCCACCTGTGCAGTAACCAGGATGACTGTTGGTCACGGTTGGGAGGCCAAACTCACAGGATAGGTGCTTATACTAGGGTATGTAATTGAAAGGTTAGGATTGATTATCCGCATACTGAGTATGGTGAATTCAAGATTTTTTCCTGACGGATGTATCGAATGTTGTGGTGAAAGTGTACAATCTCTGCAGAGTGTCAAACTATTCGAATAGCCGCGTCCGCGGTTATGGACAGTTGGAGTGGCCATACTGTTCCCCCGTCAGACTTTTCAAATGACCTGTGAAATGAATTGAGACTTTGACTTGACCACAACAGAGTTGTGATATGAAATGCAAGTTCCCACTTAGGAATTATAAAATTGTGACTAGCTTTGGAACCTAGTAGAGATAAACCTGGCTTTTTGCAAAACAACCTTAGAGCCTAGTGTCCCATTATCCAAAACCCCTTTTACCTGTTAGTATTAGTTTGCGAGTACTTAAAGAGTACTCATGGCTTTGTCCCTGGCTATTCCCATGGCCAGACTATGAAGAGGAGTACCTGGAAGATGGACCCCAGGAAGGTTACGACAACTAGGATCATCTCCCATCGTCAGCATTGCCTGTGACCCCGAAGATGGAGCTTCGCCTACGCTACCGTTATTATTACGTATTCCGCTGCTTGATGTTGTCTTAAGAACTGGATCATGAGATCCCTATTTGTGTAAGAACTTCTATATCATTTGTAATGGATGATGTACTATGGTATCCAATTCTGTTATGTCTCACAAAAATGGTAATCCTGGGATTGCGATGTACGGCATAATAGGCATCTAGGATTGAAAAATCCGGGTGTTGACAAGTTGGTCCTGACCATAGGAGACCCTAGTTAGACTGGACGTTTGAACCAAAAACTTAGTTTCAAAACCAAAGAAAATAAATATTTACAAAAACTTATTCTCATTCTTATCTCTTTGATTCTTTCATAAAAATTCATGTTCCTCAAAAACTCTTGCAAAATACATAAAATTTTGACACACTTGATCACTCTGCTAATCTACTCATCCTCTATTTTTATAGATGGACGTGAAGTACAGCAAGTTTTATTAGTTGGGGAATGGAGGAGACCTTATCTTTGAGAGGGATCTGGATCAGCTTTCGGAACTTCTGGAGCGTCCACACCCCGAGTTCTTCGGAGCTCAGCTCAATGATCAAGGAGGAGAAGATCTGCAGTGGCTAATTGTTGCAAGTCTCCGAGGAAAGATTGAACCTCCCACTGTGGAGGGAATTCAGTTTACCTTAAGGGAAAACAACTGGCTCGATGGACTTGACAAAGCAATGCAGGAAGCTCTTTCCTGTCTGTGTGGGCAGAGCATCAATCAGATCAAGGGAACCCGCTTTGAGTTTTTCCCAAGGCGTGATGCAAATGGACAACCCCTGGAAGCCCCATACCACCCCGAGCTGAAGACTCAATTGGACCACCTTAGCTTCTTGATGTATGATCGTCAGCAGGAGTTGGACAACTGTCGTGACTATTGCAACCACAAGTCTGCCATCATCCAAACGAAGGATCAGACCATAGCCATGCTAGCAAAGGATCGCAAGTCTCGTTGCCGTCAGCTCGACAAGAAGGAGCGCATTATTGCCTGTCTTCTCCACCGCATCTCATCTCTAGAGGAGACCATCCACGAGAGAGACATGCAGTTGGAGGAAAGGGAGAATGCCGGAGAGGATCTTCGTGGAGACCCTTACTCCTATCTCAGCGATGACGATGATTTTCTGGAGGATCAGGCGATGGACTTCTTCACCGATGAGGATGATTTCGCCTTCATCGATGATGATGAAGATGATGCAGCCACAGACTCCAAGGAGTAGTAGCACTTGATCACTAGCATAGTGAGTAGTATTCGGTCCCATTGTATCGTAGTTTCCAGAATGGTTCTTAAAACCATCTGTTTTTCCTTGTTGTGGTGTGTGTTGTACTGCGTGCTATGAATGAATGAAAAAAAGCAAGTTGCTAGAAAAATCGGAGTCAAACATTTAAAAACTTTTCAAAGACCCCAAAACCTTAGAAATTTCCCTATTTTCTCATGATCTATATCAATCTTCAGATGCCACGTGGAGGAAGTAGTTTAGCCCCGGACCCGATGTTGCAGATCCTGCAAATGTTGACTTCTGACCGCGAAGCTGAAAGAGCGGAACGTCAAGCCAACCTAGCCACTCTGCAACAGATAGCCCAGCTAGCCCACAACAACCAAGGCCATGGAAATCAGGACAACCATGGATCTAGGCTCAAGAATTTCCAGAATACCAACCCACCTGTTTTCACTAAGTCCGAAGAACCCCTAGACGCCGATGATTGGCTGCAAACCATGGAAAATAACTTAGAAGTCGCCGGAGTGGAAGCCAACGAGAAAGTTCTGTTTGCCACCCATTATCTAGCCGGAGATGCCAGGGCATGGTGGAACAGTGTTCGTGCAATGACCGGAGGCCAGATGATGACCTGGGAGGAATTCAAGGTCAAGTTTAGCAGAACCCATGTACCATCGGGTTTGATTAAGAGAATGAGAGACGAGTTCAGAGAGCTGAAGCAAGGAAGGATGACTGTAGTGGAATACCATGACAATTTTTTGTCATTAGCTAGGTATGCCCCGGACGAGATTGACACCGAAGCCAAGAAGAAAGAAAGATTCCTGAATGGTCTGCATGACGAGATGCAGACGGTGTTAGTCAATATCCCCTTTGCTGATATTGAAGCCCTTGTCGACTCTGCTATCCAGATGGAAGGAAAGATCAACCAAGCCAATGAGAACCGCAAGCGTCGCATGATGCATCAGCCAGGAACCCATCAGACCCCAAAGTATCGCCCCAACCCATCTCCAGGATTTGCCCCAAGAACAAATAGACCCCCTATGACCCGTCCGACCTATCCGAACCGTGGAAACCCTAGACCCGGAGGAAATCACAACAACCTCGGCCACTCTAGCAATTTCACCCGTGCCCCACCCAAGTTCAACACCAACAATGCTACCGCCAACACCAACACTGCCCCGAGGACTGGAAGCAATGCTGTGCCTGTCGCAGCCAAGGACAAGTCACAAGTGACCTGTTATGACTGTGGAAATAATGGCCACTATTCCAACGAGTGCCCCAACAAGAAGAATGCTACAGCCCCCAATACCAATGTCCAAGCTCAGCAACAGCGTCGTGTCCAGCCAGGAAGAAGATTTGCCCCAGGGAATTCACTCAACCGCAATGGCCGTCTTTTTCTCATGCATGCTGAAGAAGCTCAGGAAGCGCCAGACGTCGTGCTGGATATGTTTTCTGTTAATTCAGTACTTTCAAGAGTGTTGTTTGACTCTGGTGCCTCGCATTCATTTGTCACCGAAGAATTTGCCTGCACTAGTAAAATTCAACCAACCAAACTGAAGCATGTTATGATTGTGCAAATTCCCGGATCAACCACCAAGGCTAGGCAAATTTGCAAAGCCGTCCCTATTCGAATCCATGGCATAGATTTTTATGCTAATCTAATAGTACTCGGAACTAAAGGTTTGGAAGTAGTACTAGGAATGGATTGGATGTCCAAACATAAGGGATTGTTTGACTGTGCTAAGAAAGCCATCACCATGACCAGTACCACCGGAATATCAGTCGGGCATATATATGAAACCTTACCTCGCCAATTCAAGTGTAACAAGAGTCTAGCCCAACCTACCATTGACCAAGTCTAGATAGTCTGTGAATACCCCGATGTATTTCTAGATGTTTTGCCCGGTATGCCCCCAGATCGGGATATCGAGTTTATCATTGAACTAATCCCCGGAACAGGACCCATAGCCCAGAGACCCTATAGTATGAACCCATCAGAGTTAGAAGAACTGAAGAAGCAACTGGATTCCATGTTGGAAATCGGATTGATTCAACCAAGTGCGTCACCATGGAGATCACCTGTCTTGTTTGTGGACAAGAAAGATGGAGGTAACCGTTTGTGTACGGATTATCGGAAGTTGAATGAGGTAACCATCAAGAACAAGTACCCCTTTCCCAAGATAGAGAATTTGTTTGATCAGTTGACCGGTGCCCAGGTGTTTTCTAAGATTGATCTTAGAACTGGTTATCATCAACTCAAGATTCGCGCAGAGGATATTCCAAAGACTGCCTTTACCACCAGATATGGGTTGTATGAGTATACAGTCATGTCTTTTGGATTAACCAATGCCCCCGCTTATTTCATGAACCTCATGAATAAGATTTTTATGGACTTCCTGGATAAGTTTGTCGTTGTTTTCATCGATGACATTCTGATTTATTCCAAATCAGAAGAAGAACATGAGCTACACCTAAGGACCATTCTTGGAACCCTTAGAGAGCATCAGCTGTATGCAAAGTTTAGCAAATGTGAATTCTGGTTACAGGAGGTAGGATTCCTCGGTCACATAGTATCAGCCGGAGGAATTGCTGTTGACCCTGCCAAAGTGAAAGATGTAGAAGATTGGCAAGCCCCAACCATCCAAACCCAAGTTCGTGCATTTCTCGGATTGGCGGGATATTACCGCAAATTCGTAGAAGGATTCTCTAGTATCGCCAGACCCATGACCCAATTGCTGAAAAAGGACAAGAAGTTTGAATGGACCGACAAATGTGAAGCGAGTTTTCAAGAACTCAAGAGGAGATTGATTTCAGCCCCAATCTTGATCATGCCGGATATCACGAAGCCCTTTGATGTGTATTGTGACGCATCCAAGATTGGTCTCGGATGTGTGCTAATGCAAGAAGGCAGAGTTATATCTTATCTATCTCGACAATTGAAGCAACATGAGCAAAACTACCCAACCCATGACCTCAAACTCGCTGCAGTAGTTCTAGCCCTGAAAACATGGAGACATTACCTAATGGGAAACCGTTGTGAGATTTATTCGGATCACAAGAGCCTAAAGTATATATTCACTCAGAAGGAGTTGAATATGAGGCAGAGAAGATGGATTGAGCTAATCAAGGATTATGACCTGGACATTCACTATCACCCTGGTAAAGCCAATGTGGTAGCAGATGCCCTTAGCAGATTGCCGTGCCGCTTGAACTCCATGATTTTGAAGGAGCAACCAAGTTTGCACAAAGAGATGGAAGATTTTCGAATGGAATTAGTAAGTGAAGGATTTTTGGCTAGCATAGAACTTCAGCCCACTTTGATCAGTCAGATTAAAGAAGCGCAGAAGGGAAATGATAGTATCGACGGAATCAAGCGTCGTATCGGTACAGGCAAAGTACCCGGATTCACCGAGGACGAAGAAGGAGTTCTGTGGTACAAAGGACGCCTTTGTGTACCAGCAGATTCGGAGTTGAAAGAAGTTATTATATCCATCCCGGAGGAACTAAGATGTATCAAAATTTGAAAGAGCAATTTTGGTGGCATAAGACGAAGAGAGAAATCGGAAGCTATATCGCCAAGTGTGATATATGTCAGCGAGTCAAGGCAGGACATCAAAGACCCGCTGGATTGTTGCAACCTTTGCAAATTCCGGAATGGAAATGGGATTCTGTAGGAATGGACTTTATCACTGGACTACCTACTTCTAGTAGGGGAAATGACTCTATTTGGGTCATAGTGGACAGATTGTCCAAAGTCGCCCATTTCTTGCCCGTCAAGACCACATATCAGAGTTCGAAGCTAGCGGAGTTGTACATCGCTAGAACCGTCAGTTTGCATGGAGTCCCCAAGAACATAGTATCAGATCGAGGAACTCAGTTTACCTCGAGATTCTGGAAGAAAGTCCAAGAAGGTTTAGGAACCCACCTAGATTTCAGTACTGCGTATCACCCTCAGACCGATGGACAAACGGAGCGAGTAAATCAAATACTCGAAGATATGCTTAGAGCATGTGTGTTAGAATATGGATCCAAGTGGTAAGACTGTCTGCCGTTTGCAGAATTTTCATACAACAATAGCTACCAAGCCAGTTTGCAAATGGCCCCATTTGAATTCATGTACGGAAGAAAGTGTCGCACCCCTTTGAACTGGTCGGAAGTAGGACAGAGTCAGATCTTCGGACCCGACATCCTACGAGAAGCAGAAGAGAAGGTTCACATGATTCGTGAGCACCTCAAGACCGCCCAATCCCGACAGAAGAGTTATGCCGACAAGAGACGTCGAGACCTCGCCTTCAATATAGGAGATTTTGTTTATCTGAAAGTGTCACCATTGAAGGGAATGCAGCGTTTCCAACTCAAAGGAAAGTTAGCCCCCAGATATATCGGACCTTTCAAAATTCTGAACCGTCGAGGAGAAGTATCATATCAACTGGAACTACCTAAAGAGATGTCAGCTGTGCACAATGTGTTCCATATCTCGTTACTTCGCAAGTGTCTCGAAGTCCCCGAGAAGACCGAAGTGTTCAAGAATATCAAACCCGAAGCATCAAGTTTCTCAAGATTCAGTGGAGCAACCACACAGAAGAGGAAGCTACCTGGGAACGCGAAGATCACATCAGGACGGAGTTTCCCGATCTCTTCAAATCCTAGGTAATCTTTTCGTCCTTTTTCAAATCTCGGGACGAGATTTTGTTTAACGGGGGAAGGTTTGTAACATCCCAAAAATACTAAGCTTGGATCATCAAATTCTAATCATCAAGATTAGGGTTAACAAAAACTTTTCTAAATAAAATCATGAATGCATGCATATGTGTATGCATGGATTTTGAATTTCTTTAAAACCACCTTGTTTGTTTGTTTCATTGCTTGTAAAATGGTTCTTAGGTGAAATAAACATCATCTAAAACATTTCCCACACTTTTCCTAAAGACAAGTAAATCAAAACAAATATATTAAGGGAATGGTCATTTTGACCAATTTAACTCCCATGCCTACTTTGGCTATCTCAAACTTTCAGAACTTAACAGAAACTTTGCTGGATCTTTGCACCCCTTGATTGTACTCATAACAGAGTATCAAGGCCCACTTTGTGATCATCCAGAAACTTTCAAATACATAGTTTAAATGCCAATTCAAAATTGAATCTTCTTCATATGGGAAGATCCCACTTTTTCAAAACCCACTCAAACAAGCTCAACTTTCAAAACCCAAGGATCTGCAGACTCACCAACACCAATCTAGCAAACCCACCAAAATTCATTTCAAAATTCAAAACTTGATTTCATGCGGCCATTTCATCAAACAGGTTGCCGACACAAATCAAACAAAACATCAAACACTATAGTGTGCAGTAAATTTGGCCTAACTTGTTCCCTAGTTAGCTCACACACAACTCAGTAGATCATCTAGGAAGATTAGCCCAGCACTAGCACCCTTGTGAGCTTGCCATTGCCATCAATGGTGAACAACTGAGCACCCCTTGTCACCCCATTGTGGACAGGAGGCTAGAGGAGGAACTAGCCATGCCAACCTTGTCTAGGAGCCAGCCCACCGTCCATCGCCACTACCTGTCCCAGCCGCGAGCGTTGCCAAGCCCTGGACCATGCGCACAAGCCGCGCCCAGACCATGCCGAGCGTGCGCCAGAGCGCCACCCTCGACCAGCGCCCATAGACCGCGCGCCGCCCTCACCGCGTGCACACACGATCGCCATCAACCCAGGAGACCACCAGACATCCCCGTTTGCCGCCTCGTGCCGCACAGCCACCGCCTGCCGTCGAAGATGCCGCCTCTGCCGCGCAGAGCACCGCCCATTCCAGACCAAACCACACCGCCCATGCCTCGATACCATGTCGTTGAGCATTGCCAGGAGACACCGCACCGTCCCCTACCCTTGCCCATGCCAATAGCCGCCTGTAACATCGCCCCCGACGAGCTCACCGTGCGCCCCGATGGTCCCCTCGCTCGACTATAAATAGAGGCCACCCCTGCACGAATTCATCACACCATCTCACTCCCCTCTCCTCACTGATCGTGCCACACCATTCTCAGAGCAAGGCGAGCACCACCTCGCCGGAATTTCACCGGAGCCCGCCGCCTCTGGAGAAGAAGGGAGCCAGCGATTGGAGCCGCCCCAGGAGAAGCCACCGGTACCAGGAGATTCGCCGTCGTCGACTTCGTCGTTCGCCCGCCTCGCCGACCCTCGCCAGCACCCCGGTGAGCCCCTAGCAACCCTCACTGGCCGCGCTAGGTTTCGTTCTCGCCGGAGTTGTCTCGCGTTGACGATGACTCCTAGCCGTTAGATTAGAACTAGATCGAACGATCCACGTTGCCCCATACCGCTTCGCCCAGCCCCATGTCACTGACGAGTGGGGACACCCACTTAAGCAGCCCGCGGGAGCACTGCGCTTAGCAGGCCGGCCCAGTAACTTTTCCCGCGCAGCCCAGTTATTCAAATTAAACCTTTTTCTATTTCAATTCAAACACACTTCTGTACCCAACTTCAAAAATCAACCTAGATCAATTCACTGCACCAAATTGAATGAAACCAATTTTGTTGGAAAGATCTGTGAATGCTGAATCCAAGACCGTTGGATTCAAGTCATTTGGATCTATAGATCACCCATGGTAAAAATAACAAGTCAGAAGCTTTTCTACATTCAAACATTTTTCAAATTTAAACCATAATAGCTTTTGAGTTGATTCCAACTCTCAAAAATCATATTCAACCATACCTTTCAGAATATATAAAAATATATATAGGTTTACTTGCAGAAATATTGTCCAAGTAATAAAAGAATGCTACATAAGCATTTCTAGCCACTTTAATTAATTAAAATAAAAGGGTAAAACCTTATTAAATTGTGACACCACTTTAAATCACATTCCCATGGACTACAATATGTGGTGATGACATGTGTCAACATGATCCCATGTTTAGTTTGGAGAATATTAAATCGTAAGTAGTTTTTCAATGAGTAGAAATTACTTTTCTAAAAATAAAAATAAAAAGAATTAAACCAAGCCTTAACCTTGTAATGTTAGAGATGATGCTAGATCATCTATAGGACCCTTGTGTGTGATGATTGCAAGTAGTTAAGTATTGTTTGGTGATTGTGTACCTCGTATTTATTCATAGATGCTAGTACCGACCAAGGATATGAGGAGGAAGGAGGATACTACGAAGAAGAAGCCGAGGAGAACTTCAACCACTGCTCTGCACAAGGCAAGCTAACACTTGCACTTTAGCAAGCTTATACTGATATTGATGCAAGCTGATACCATACCTGTGCAAGCCTTACTAACCAAGTTGACCTATGCAAGCTAACCCTTGCAAAAACACCCTACTGATGCCACAAACCCATACTTGTGCTATGACTACTATATGCCTTAAGCATATGTGACTATACACACTTGATAAACCAATCCTAGTTTTATGTGCAAGATTCTTACTTTATTTATTTATCAAAGATTACTTAGAGTTTACTTAAGAGTTTGGTAGATACTAGACATTTGCTGAACGTTGCATAAAGAGCATAAAATTTGGCCTAAGTTAGAAACCTTGATCCCAGCCGGAGACTTAAGGTTGTACTTAGTTGAAACTCCACTAGTTTACCACCCCTCCTTAGTACTACCCCCACTTATAGATGCTAGTGCTAAGCATAAGACATGATCTAACTTAGATGGGAATACTTGGTGGAAAAATGGTTATGAAAACCTTGGAATGATGGATCATTCCGTTGAAATGTTTTGGACATGTGTTTCCGAACACTTGATGATTTTGGTGATGAAAATTATGAGGCATGAGCCTTAGCCCTTTATAAAACAGATGGTTGTCTGGATGCGATACCATTCCAATTT
Organism: Avena sativa; assembly: GCA_916181665.1. NCBI lineage: Eukaryota > Viridiplantae > Streptophyta > Magnoliopsida > Poales > Poaceae > Avena > Avena sativa. The sequence continues at coordinate 79,408,588 of OV702297.1, forward strand.
TATCGAACAACCACAATACCCGAATACTGGGTAGGGCTTGACTGGAAACTTATATTCCTTAGTATTAGTTCCCTCACGGCCAAGGTCTGAGCTGAGGCTACCTTGTGAAGATTGTCCACCTGTGTAGTACCCAAGATGACAGTTGGTCATGGTTGGGAGGCCAAACTCACAGGAGAGGTGCTTATACTAGGGTATGTAATTGAAAGGTTAGGATTGATTATCCGCATACTGAGTATGGTGAATTCAGGATTTGTTCCTGACGGATGTATCGAATGTTGTGGTGAAACTGTACAATCTCTGCAGAGTGTCAAACTATTCGAATAGCCGCGTCCGCAGTTATGGACAGTTGGAGTGGCCATACTGTTCCCCCGTCAGACTTTTCAAATGACCTGTGAAATGAATTGAGACTTTGACTTGACCACAACAGAGTTGTGATATGAAATACAAGTTCACGCTTAGGAATTATAAAATTGTGACTAGCTTTGGAACCCAGTAGAGAACCTGGCTTTTTTCAAAACAACCTTAGAGCCTAGTGTCCCATTATCCAAAAACCCCTTTTACCTATTAGTATTAGTTTGCGAGTACTTAAAGAGTACTCATGGCTTTGTCCCTGGCTATTCCCATGGCCAGACTATGAAGAGGAGTACCTGGAAGATGGACCCCAGGAAGGTTACGACAACTAAGATCATCTCCCATCGTCAGCATTGCCTGTGACCCCGAAGATGGAGCTTCGCCTACGCTACCATTATTATTACGTATTCCGCTGCTTGATGTTGTCTTAAGAACTGGATCATGAGATCCCTATTTGTGTAAGAACTTCTGTATCATTTTTAATGTATGATGTACTATGGTATCCATATCTGTTATGTCTCGCAAAAATGGTAATCCTGGGATTGCGATGTATGGCATAACAGGCATCTAGGATTGAAAAATTCGGGTGTTGATAGTTTAGGCTTTGGAGTTTATTTGCATAAAGCTAATTTTCTCTAAGTATGGAGAAAAGAGAGAGAGAGAGAGAGTTTTACCCTACTTTGTAAACATTTTCTTAGATAAAATAGGGTCGAATGGCACACGAGGATATTACTCACCAAGTGTCCAAACAACCAAACACTTGGATATTACTCACCAAGTGACACTTGGATATTACGCACCAAGTTCCCAAAATCCCACCCATTGGCGATATTACTCACGCCATGGGGTTTCAAAACTTTGTTTAGAAAAGATAGAGAAAGATCGTTCAGAGGCTCCATCCTTCAGATGCTCAATGTTGTTCTGTTTCCATGAACACGGCTGATCGATCAGATTACAATACTCTCTAGAGTTTGTGCACTTTACCCACAATCCACGACCAAGTCCTTTTACAGACAAGACCATGTCAAGGATTTCCCTTAGTAGCCCCTCTACCTTCTGGATCCAACCGTGCCAATAACCTCCAAATGTTGGTACCCAGGTGAGGTTTCCCACTAAGTACTAGGCCAAGACAGAGCCCATATGTATTGTGGTTGCACTAGAAGCTTCTGAATTCTGAAACATGGCAGACTTCTTTGATTCCTGGGCGGCCGTCCTCCACCAAAATCTCACTCGTTGACCCGACAACCATTCCGCCTAGAAGAAAACTTAGTTTTATTTTGTAGTGGATTTGAGAAGAAAAGTTTGCTCTAGAGAGACTTTATATTTAGAAAAATTCGTTGTCTTTCGAACCACCCAATGGTACTTTGTATATGTAGCATAGCAAGCAATACTTAGCAAAAACAGGGGTAACATATAGGAGGGGAAATCCTAAGTATAGAGCTACTCATGGCATACTACAAAATCATCGCAATTGCAAAATAATACTAAGGAAAAATTCTACTAGAACATCCTACACATGCATACTACAGAATTTTGAGGATCACATGCATAGAATCAAAACTGGGACAAAAATTATGAACAAGTGGTGTAACTTGCCTTATGTTGATAATATGGGTGTTGATTGTATTTCTCCGCAGCAATCGCACTCTCCGAACAATCTAATACGAGGACAAGGTAGTTCCAATCAAAACAATTGCAAACATAGCAAACACAGCAAGGATGATCTAAAACATGCATGATGGTTTAATATGTTACAATGCTTATATTTAGTTCACTGAGTATTAATACATCATATGATGCATGTATGAGATCAATTAAAGCAATATGGTATTTATCAATAAATATTGATAAAGGGGTTTTAATAGTTTTGTTGCAACTTCTGTCCTAATTATGGAGTAAAATTTGGTTCTGAGTTATACTGTATAGAGGATATTAATATGAACCAGTAGGAATTGGATTCACCCTAATCGGAGTTACAAATCTTTTCTTATAATTTAAAGAGTGTATAATGGATTTTAAATCATTCTCATAGTTTCTGTTGCCTAAAAATCAAACTAAAATTATATCTGTAATCTCCACGGAATTGTGATTCTAGGAACATATTATTTGTAATTTTCTGAGCAGTATTCGAATTACTATGATTTTAATACTCTAAATAAGCCATTAAACTATTTATTTTATTGCTGCGAAACCTTACAGTATTTTCCTGAACCATTTTCAGATTGATGATCTACATGGAACCAGCTTTCTATCGGTATATTATTTATATTTTTGTGATATGCAAATAATTTTCTATAAATTTAATGATTTATAAAGCCATTAAAAATAATTAAATCACTACGGGGTAAATATTCCGCAAAGGCTGGATCCAACCAGATATTATTAATCTACATGACAGTAGCTTCAATTTGATATATTGTTCATATTTTTCGGAGTTACAGATAATTTCCTATGAATTTATTAACCTAAAAGACCATTAAAACTAATTAAATTACTGCAGTAACCACGTACAGTAAAAGTTGGATCTATTCTGATAAGATGATTCTACGTAAAATTATCTTCAATTTGATATATTACACGTAATTTTTGGATGTTGTATGAATTTCTAATGAATTTTACAAGTTAGATCTATAATGTGCAATTTTAAATTCGAACAGAATATTTCAGAGAATATTCCGCTGACTGGACAGGTTTACTTTGCATGCTGACTGGGATTAGATGCTGATCTGACGTTGACACGTGGCGAGATCTGGTTGGCTCGTACCCCCTCGAGGAATTGATCTAATCCTGGCGTTTGGGATGAGATCCGGTGGTTAGGAGAGGAGATCGACCCGATTTTGGCTCAGAACAGACAAGAAAGAGATCTGTGTTAGAAAGACAAATCCGTAGGTCAAATTGAAAAACTTAGAATATGAAAGTTATGGGGAATCATTAGTCCTACCTTCTCACCAAAGGAATTTAGATTTGAAGAAACGAGCGCGAGTACATCTTGGATTTACACCGTCATATCTGAAATATTGTGGTGCGAAATTCTTCGTCTGTGGTGGATGAAAAGAGGTGAGGTTTGTCGGAATTGAAAGATTTCGACGAGTTCTACAACTTTCATTTTTTGGCCGAAGGCAAACAACAAAGTCTAGATGGGTTAAAAAACGAGATAAGATTCAGGCATGTGTATATTCAGGATTTTGAGGAGAGAAACTCGTACAGCTATTGCCCCACAAGTTTATATGGAGGTTTAGGACGGTGTAGAGATAGGTCTTGGAGTAGGGAACAAGTATAAACAAACGGAAGTCGATTCGGAGTTGTAGATAAAAAGATATAGCAGTTTGAATAGAGATAGGTTTAAAAAACTGATGTTTGCACAAATATTAAAGCATCTAAGCTATCGATCGTTGGTCCGGTCGGTCCGGGTCGGTCCGGATGGGCCGGCCCATTAGACTTTTTTTTTCTTTTTCTTTTTTCTTCTTTTTCTATTTACTTGTTTTCCTCGTATCTTTTGCATACGAACTCCAAATGATATGATTCTTGTTTCTAAATTTTTCTAAAATCGAATAGATCATTGTAGGATCATATTTGTAATCTTTTTACTAGTTTGGAAGTAATGAGTTTATAAATCCTTGTATAGTTCATTTTATTTATATCTTTATGTGTTTGTATTTATTCCATAACGTTTTCATAATAGCTCCAAATGAGCTCAATTTTGTTTCTAGAATTTTGTAATATTAATTGGATCTCTTTAGGCTATAATTATCAATAATTTATGCCTTAGCAATAGTGGGTTTTATGAAGTCAATTTAATTACCTTTAGAAACATTTGGGCGAAACAACTATAGGATTTAGATACCAGGATTTGGATTCAGTTTGTGAGAACTTTGTATGGATGTAATGAAATGCTTATGAACGCTTCATGATTTTCATTTTTAAATCTTGCACACCAATTCTACAATCCATAATAAATCCATGACCTTTTGCTTATATGGCTACTTAGGTCATAACAAAAGAATATAAGATTTTGAATTCAAGGTTGAGAGGATTTTCTATTCAAAAAGTTTCTTATCTTTGAGAATTTTCAACAAAGTCAAACAATCAATCAAGATATTGATTTTATTTATAACATTCCAAAACAGGAAATTTTTTGGGATGTTATAGACTACCACCCTTAAAAGGAATCTCGTCCTCGAGATTCGAGAAAGCTAGCAAGAAATAGGTTTGGTTCACACTAGGTTACTACCACCCTTAAAAGATTGTATTTGTTAGGTTCTTCTGATGGGTCCGGTGTGGATTGTTGATTTGTAAGCTCCATTCGCACTAACATAATCCGTCGTAGCTTGATGGACGGATTGGGCTTCTTTCCTTTGGCATTTCCTTTGCCACAACCATTCTTACTTTTTCCGAGGACAGTCTAACGCGTAATGCACTGTTTCACCATACTTATAGCATGTCACCTGGCTTCACGCTACTGCCTCTATTACTATTACCATCATCGTTTTTATCCTTTCCAGCTACATTCACATGTTTTGGACAATTATCAGCATAATGCCTAGGATTGTGACACTGGAAGCATAGGACTTTTCTTAGATACTTCCTCATTTTTGGCAAGGACATCCCGTCTTGTGGTTCTTCATGCTCTACCTCAACATTTGGAAGCCTTGATCGTTTCCTTGAGCCAGTTTGGGAAAAAATGGGCATTCCTTTCATATGTCGAGTATTGCGAAGTGATGACTTTGGGTGCGGTGTCTAGAGTCTTGAATCCATCCCTTGTCTTTGTCATGTCCTCGCAGAGCTTCGTGAGGTCTTGGCGCATTACGTCTCTGACTTGCTGATTCAGTTGATGTACCACCGGGTAGAGGTGCATTGAGCGGGGTTGTGATTGGTCCCTTCGCACAGGAAGCATGTAACTTGAGAGGTGGGACATTCTTCTGATGGGTGCCTTCCTTCACAGTAGGGGCGCTGATCATGATGCTCCTTGGTGATATGTCCTATTTCTCCACAGATCGTGCAAGCTAAATGTTTTGGGACTTCAACTTCTTGGGTTTTTGGTATACGAGTGACGTGACGAGATTGTAGTACAACCTCTTTAAATTCTCCCCAAGATATCATCCCTTGATGATCATTAATGGCGTGTTGCATCTCCCACTAGGTTGCAGCCTCGTCTTTTAGGAATTGGGTGGCATAATGAACCATTATGTTGACTTCAATGTTGGCATCCTTCATTCTTTCTTCGACCTGGAGCATCCACTTCTTTGCATCGACGTGGCTCTTACGCTTGGTGGAGTTGAGTTCCTTGTCCTCCTTATTGATATGGTCCATCCATCGAGTTAACCAAGGTTTAGAGTAGGAACGAATGGAGTATGGAAAGATGAATAACCCATACAAGCAATTTTATATAGAAAATAGGTTTTCATTAGCTAAGGTAATAAACCATACAAGATAGCAAACAATTTGTCGCATCTATATTTGGCGAAATCTTATTCGGGTTTGGTTCCTAATAGGTCACTTGGAAACTTCGAGGCTTCGAGTCTTCAAAAGTCTTCATGTTCTTCGTAATCCTCAATCTTTCGAGTTATTTAGTTAATAACATTGACTTAAGGCCTTTGAAGTCTTTAATCTCGTAGCTTTAGTCTTGGAACATCTTTCATGGAGGTCTTCAAGTCCCGACTTAATCGAAACATTGAGATGATCTTCTTTGAAAAGGTAATCTTGAGAAAAGTTTCTTCTTGAAGTGTTTAGTGGTCGTTTTCTAATGTTGAAAAGAAGAGACTTAAGAAATTTTAGAACCCCAAAGGTAGATGATGAGAAATATGAGAGTTTTCTGAAATAACTTAGAAAATATTTGTCCTAAGGTTTTTCCATGTCTAGGGTCACGATCTATAGTCAACTTATGCTCTGATACCATCTATAGCGACCTCGGATCGGTAAGGATCCTAAGTCCCTGTGATTAACATGTTAGTCCCTGGATCAATAGCTAGCACTCATAGTCGATGAAATATCATGTAAAACACAAGTCTTTATTACATGAATCGAATAATCCAGAGTTTACATTATTACAACAAAAGCGAAAAATATACAACATGAGTCCCATCAATTCCACAGGCAGGTTGAGTGAAGACCCGCGATCCTAGCGCACCTTTCAACGATCTCCTAAATTCTGCACATGAAATGTGCAGCCAACAAGTTGGGTCAATACTTTGAATGTATTGGCAAATTACACCAAGGAAGGAAAGACTAACTCTACATGCAAGGCTAGTTTAGGCTTTGGAGTTTATTTGCATAAAGCAAATTTTCTCTGAGTATGGAGAAAATAGAGAGAGAGAGAGAGTTTTACCCTACTTTGTAAACATTTTCTTAGATAAAATAGGGTCGAATGGCACACGAGGATATTACTCACCAAGTGTCCAAACAACCAAACACTTGGATATTACTCACCAAGTGACACTTGGATATTACGCACCAAGTTCCCAAAATCCCACCCATTGGCGATATTACTCACGCCATGGGGTTTCAAAACTTTGTTTAGAAAAGAGAGAGGAAGATCGTTCAGAGGATCCATCCTTCAGATGCTCAATGTTGTTCTGTTTCCATGAACACGGCTGATCGATCAGATTGCAATACTCTCGAGAGTTTGTGCACTTTACCCACAATCCACGATCAAGTCCTTTTACAGACAAGACCATGTCAAGGCTTTCCCTTAGTAGCCCCTCTACCTTCTGGATCCAACCGTGCCAAGAACCTTCAAATGTTGGTACCCAGGTGAGGTTTCCCACTAAGTACTAGGCCAAGACAGAGCCCATATGTATTGTGGTTGCACTAGAAGCTTCTGAATTCTGAAACATGGCAGACTTCTTTGATTCCTGGGCGGCCGTCCCCCACCAAAATCTCACTCGTTGACCCGACAACCATTCCGCCTAGAAGAAAACTTAGTTTTATTTTGTAGTGGATTTGAGAAGAAAAGTTTGCTCTAGAGAGACTTTATACTTAGAAAAATTCTTTGTCTTTCGAACCACCCAATGGTACTTTGTATATGTAGCATAACAAGCAATACTTAGCAAAAACAGGGGTAACATATTAGGAGGGGAAATCCTAAGTATAGAGCTACTCATGGCATACTACAAAATCATCGCAATTGCAAAATAATACTAAGGAAAAATTCTACTAGAACATCCTACACATGCATATTATAGAATTTTGAAGATCACATGCATAGAATCAAAACTGGGACAAAAATTATGAACAAGTGGTGTAACTTGCCTTATGTTGATAATATGGGTGTTGATTGTATTTCTCCGCAGCAATCGCACTCTCCGAACAATCTAATACGAGGACAAGGTAGTTCCAATCAAAACAATTGCAAACATAGCAAACACAGCAAGGATGATCTAAAACATGAATGATGGTTTAATATGTTACAATGCTTATATTTAGTTCTCTAAGTATTAATAGATCATATGATGCATGTATGAGATCAATTAAAGCAATAGGGTATTTATCAATAAATATTGATAAAGGGGTTTTAATAGTTTTTTTGCAACTTCTGTCCTCATTATGGAGTAAAATTTGGTTCCGAGTTATACTGTATAGAGGACATTAATACGAACCAGTAGGAATTGGATTCACCCTAATCAGAGTTACAAATCTTTTCTTATAATTTAAATAGTGTATAATGGATTTTAAATCATTCTTATAGTTTCTGTTGCCTAAAAATCAAACTAAAATTATATCTGTAATCTCCACAGAATTGTGATTCCAGGAACATATTATTTGTAATTTTCTGAGCAGTATTGAATTACTATGATTTTAATACTCTAAATAATCCATCAAACTATTTATTTTATTGCTGCGAAACCTTACAGTATTTTCCTAAACCATTTGCAGATTGATGATCTACATGGAACCAGCTTTCTATCGGTATATTATTTATATTTTTGTGATATGCAAATAATTTTCTATAAATTTAATGATTTATAAAGCCATTAAAACTAATTAAATCACTACGGGGTAAATATTCCGCAAAGGCTGTATCCAACCAGATATTATTAATCTACATTACAGTAGCTTCAATTTGATATATTGTTCATATTTTTCGGAGTTACAGATAATTTCCTATGAATTTATTAACCTAAAGGACCATTAAAACTAATTAAATTACTGCAGTAACCACGTACAGTAAAAGTTGGATCTATTCTGATAAGATGATTCTACGTAAAATTATCTTCAATTTGATATATTACACGTAATTTTTGGACGTTGTATGAATTTCTAATGAATTTTACAAGTTAGATCTATAATGTGCAATTTTAAATTCGAACGGAATATTCCGGAGAATATTCCGCTGACTTGACAGGTTTACTTTGCATACTGACTGGGATTAGATGCTGACCTGACGTTGACACGTGGCGAGATCCGGTTGGCTCGTACCCCCTCGATGAATCGATCTAATCCTGGCCGTTGGGATGAGATCTGGTGGTTAGGAGAGGATATCGACCCGATTTTGGCTCAGAACACACAAGAAAGAGATCTGTGTTAGAGAGACAAATACGTAGGTCAAATTGAAAAACTTAGAACATGAAAGTTATGGGGAATCATTAGTCCTACCTTCTCACCAAAAGAATTTGGATTTGAAGAAACGAGCGCGAGTATATCTTGGATTTACACTGTCATATCTAAAATATTGTGGTGCGAAATTCTCCGTCTATGATGGATGAAAAGAGGTGAGGTTTGTTGGAATTGAAAGATTTCGACGAGTTCTACAACTTTCATTTTTTGGCCGAAGGCAAAAAACAAAGTCTAGATGGGTTAAAAAACGAAATAAGATTCGGGCATGTGTAGATTCGGGATTTTGAGGAGAGAAACTTGTACAGCTGTGGCCCCACGAGTTTATATGGAGGTTTAGGACGGTGTAAAGATAGGTCTTGGAGTAGGGAACAAGTAGAAACAAACGTAAGTCGATTCGGAGTTGTAGATAAAAAGATATAGCAGTTTGAATAGAGATAGGTTTAAAAAACTGATGTTTGCACGGATATTAAATCATCTAAGCTATCGATCGTTGGTCCGGTCGGTCCGGGTCGGTCCGTATGGGCCGGCCCGTTAGACTTTTTTTTTCTTTTTTTTCTATTTACTTGTTTTTCTCATATCTTTTGCATACGAACTCCAAATGATATAATTCTTGTTTCTAAATTTTTCTAAAATCGAATAGATCATTGTAGGATCATATTTGTAATCTTTTTACTAGTTTGGAAGTAATGAGTTTATAAATCCTTGTATAGTTCATTTTATTTATATCTTTATGTGTTTGTATTTATTCCATAACTTTTTCATAATAGCTCCAAATGAGCTCAATTTTGTTTCTAAAATTTTGTCATATTAATTGGATCTCTTTAGGCTATAATTATCAATAATTTATGCCTTAGCAACAGTGGGTTTTATGAAGTCAATTTAATTACCTTTAGAAACAATTGGGTGAAACAACTATAGGATTTAGATACCAGGATTTGGATTCAGTTTGTGAGAACTTTGTATGGATGTAATGAAATGCTTATGAACGCTTCATGATTTTCATTTTTAAATCTTGCACACTAGTTCTACAATCCATAATCAATCCATGCCCTTTTGCTTATATGGCTACTTAGGTCATAACAAAAGAATATAAGATTTTGAATTCAAGGTTGAGAGGATTTTCTATTCAAAAAGTTTCTTATCTTTGAGAATTTTCAACAAAGTAAAACAATCAATCAAGATATTGATTTTATTTATAACATTCCAAAATAGGAATTTTTTTGGGATGTTACAATACAACCCAAGTTGTCCTTTCTCAAACATTGGTATGCTATGCATAAGTGAGATGTTTACAACCAAAGTCGGATGAACATGTCTTTGTATGTTATTTTGAATAACCGTTGAGTATTCCTCCATAATACCAAAGACAAAAATGTTTGTTGCTTGGAATGTCAAGTTTCTTTGAGAAGGAATTTTCCGTGAAAATTTAAGTGGGAGGACGATAGAACTTTGATAAGGTTAAAAGAACCTTAGATATATATGCAAAGTTGCACAGTGCCGAAAAGTGTTCCGGAGGCAGCAACAATGCTGATGACTCACGTGCCTCAAAGGTTGTGGTTATGGAGGTCTAAGTTCCTATTGAACCAAGTAGGTCGGGTAAACAATCAAATACCAAGATTTGAAGGTTGAATCATTATTTGACAATAATGAATGGACTATATGCAAAGAAGCGATGATGGGCCCTGACTCTGTCAAATGGCTTGAAGCCATAAAATCTGTGGTAGTTCCATACACGAGAAATCAAGATTTGAACTTGAAAGACCCTCTGGAAAGGTGTAAGACCTTACATTCGTGTTTGGATCTATAAATAAATAGACATGGACGTTTCACATCTATGAAATAGTCGACATGTTGGGAAAGAGTTCACAACAATGTTCAAAGGTTGACTATGACAAGATTTGATCTTTCATAGCGATATTTATTCTATACGGATTAATGTAGCAACCACTACATATAATTCTGTTATATGGTGGTTGAACAAATAAAACAAAGTTTTTTAATAGAATTGTTACCTAGGACGTGTACATAACACGATCCAAAGGGTTTTGTTAATTCAAAAGATGCTAATAGCGAATGCAAACTTTAATGGTTGAAATAAGCATCACAGAGTTGGAATTTTTACCATGATGAAACTATTAAAAGAGTTTAATCTCATCGGAGATGATGAAGATGCTTGCATTTGCAAGAAATTAAGCGGGAGCGCTATGACATATTTCTAATACATTATGTGTAAGACATATTGTTGATTGGAAATGATGTATCTTTTGTTAACACAAGTTAAGAATTTTATTTTGATGAAAGACTTAGGCAAAACCCGAATATTTGGCATCAATATCTATATAGATAGATTGAGACGCTAATATGGTTGTGCCGAAATTACATAGATGATATATTGAATGATTTCAATATAGAAACTACAATAAAGGTTCTTGTCGCACATAAAGGATTGAATCGAAATTCAAGTGTATTGACACTTGGTAAGTGAAACAAAGATTCAAGTATAGATTGATACTTGATGTATGAAATCATAAAGAGTATTTATATCAATCATATTGTGATATGTAAAAATCCAGATATGTACTATGCTCTAAACGTTATGAGCATATACCAGAATGATTCATAAGATAATCATTGGACGATAGTAAGGATATTCTTATGATCTTTTGGAAAACTAAGAATATATTAATTTTGTAGAGGTGACAAATACATGGTTAGTTCATTGTAAAAGTACTACATTGATACTAGTTTTGTCACAAAGTAAAAATTAAGTTTATCTCAATCTAAACTAAGGGTGACACAATATAATGGAAAGAAAGTTCCATAATGGATTTGGATGAGTTCCAAAGTTAAGACACTGTGACAGATACTACAACAAAAGCTGAGTATATGACTGCTATTATAGCAGCAAAAGAGGGCATTTGTGTCAAGTAGTTTGTTATCAAACTAGGTGTAGTTTACAACAGGCTACTGCTATGAAGATATATTTTACGACAATATTATCAACATGTTTTAACCCCAAAGGAACTAAAGGTCTCACCAAAGGACCAAATTTATACAATTCCATCTCATTAGAGAATGAGTGATGCGTAGAGACGCAAAGACATGCAATTTCACACGGACCTGTAAGTGTCAGATCCGAAGATCGGTTGACCACTAGCAATCGTGTAAATACAACACCATAAAGCCATAGGTGTTGAATACACAAAGTTTTGAAACTAGATTATTGTCTCTAGTGCAAGTGGGAGACTGTTGGAGATATGCCCAAGAGGCAATAATAAAGTGGTTATTATCATATCTTCGTACTTATGATAAATGTTTACATACCATGCCATAATTGTATTAACTGGAAATATTAATACTTTTTTGGTTTGTAAACATAGAATAGTCCCTAGTAAAGCCTCTTGTTAAACTAGCTTGTTGGTTAATATATGATCATGGTTTCCTGATCATGAACATTGAGATGTTATTAAGAATAAGGTCATATCATTAGGAGAATGATGTGATGGACATACTCCTATAGTTAAGCGTAGCATAAGATCAAGTCATTCAAATAGTTCACTTGCTATAAGCTTTTTGATACATAGTAACTTAATTCCTTCGACCATGAGATCATGCTAATCACCATCACCAAAAGGATGCTTTGATGACATCAAACACCACACCGTAACTGGGTGGCTATAAAGGTGGCATTGAGTGTTCGGAAAGTATGTGTTGAGGCACATGGATCAAGAGTGGGATTTGTCCATCCATATGACGGATAGATATATTCTGGGCCCTCTCGGTGGAATGTCATCCAATTATCTTGCAAGCATGTGAATGGCTCACAAGGGATCACATATCACAGGAACGAGAAAAGAATACTTATCGGTAACAAGGTTGAACTAGGTATGCATATGCGGTGACCCAGCATACCACTGCATGATGTAGTATACTATAGTCGTTGACATAATACCAATGAAACACCGTTCACTAGTATTACATCCCTCAGAATGGCAGAACAGAAACACAGCGGATCCAATACATGGCTTAAAGGTTACAACTCATTCTTTACATAAGATCCAGAGAACACTCTAAGTTAAAGAGAGAAAAAGAACTTCTTTTACAAAGAAGAATCAAAGATAAATAACACAAAATTAATATACTATTAAAATTAGTATCTAACTAAGGAATTGGCATTGCCGCTATTGCAACGCACTACAGAGGTAGGTTCTTTGGCTAGAGATTATATTTCTATCTAGTCAGTAATTTCGTCTTCACTTGAGTTGAGATTTATGTTGTCTTCCTGGTCTTCATTGAAGAGCTTTAGCTGGTCTTGATAAGTTCTGGAGCATATCTTGATGTAGACATCTTCTTAATGGCTTCAGAATCTAGCAAGGGTTAAGAAGATACTTGGAGTACGAGCGTACTCAGCAAATTCACTAGAAAAGGAGTGTTTGATGCACTATAACTACAGCCATAGACCGTAGGTCGTAGGAAATGCAAGTTTTCATAAACATTTCTTCAATGGTTGCTTTTATTCTGAAAAGCTATGTCCGTCAGCCTTCACGGGTTTACTAGAACCTTAATGGGGTTCCTTTCCCGCCGTGTTCACAGCTCCTTCCTGGAACAGGGAGTAACAAGTTACATTTCTTACACTCTGCAGAGGTGCGTTACTTTACCCATGAGAGATCAACTCTTTGTTGCACAACCGGGCAACTTATTCCCGTCCACAATTCCATGATGTGGGGCCCAGAAGATGATCCAAGCCAATCACTGCCACCTTCACGACCCCGCATGCCTCCTTGGTGTACACCATGCCCACATAATAAATTATGGCAATGGTTTGTACAAGCCGTTAGATGCTAGAACTATCATGGGACGTTGAGGGTTCCCACCCATATGCTGCATATCCTCTACGAATTACCAATTAATATGCACGCTATGAGGATAATAGCCACGACCTGCACATCCGGCTTCATGCGAGAGGAAGAAGATACAGCTGACTTCTCCGTCCCATTCCAAATCTCATGGTCAACTCGTAATATACGACGCAAGAATCACTAGCGACATTGGTTGTTAAGTCCTAGGTGATATAGTTCTGAATAGTGGTATTCCAACTGTCAGGTTTAATAGATTAGCTGATTACCCTTGATCAGTAATCAATAGACCTCATTATTATCGAAAATAGTGTTTTCGGACCTTTTTCAAATGCAGGTGAAGACAACACTGGATTTGTAAAATACTTTACAGAAAATAATCAAAGGACATGAGCAAGTGTGAACTTGCCTTTTGTGATTGCAAGATTATGCACTCACGGTCTTCGAGTCAGTATAAGATCCAAAATTTGAAATCAGCATCATTGGTTTGGTAAGGACTAATGTTTAAAGAAGCAATATGCTTTTATGCATAAGTAATGTGATGCACGTTCTAAGAGCAAATCCCGGGAATAACGTTGTCCTAGGATTTGGATTCCGAAAATGGTTACTGTGGAATGTGTGGTCCCTTTTGATAAGTTTCATAGTTGTACTTTTATTAGAGTTTATGAGTGGTTGTAAACAACACATATGTAGGAGTAAGGTATACATAATTATGACATACTAAATAGGATTACCTATACAAGGTTTCTTTTTTAAAGTGGTAAAAAAGGATAACCTTCGAAGAAAAGGTTTCCCTTCTAAGGTGTAAACAAACTTTGTGGTTAGTTAGTGATGTCATTTGTCTGCTCAAATAGTTTGGCTTGAGTTTCTTTATAGTTTAACTACTTCAGACCAAAGTTAACTATAAAACATATAATAATGCTTATAGTGTTACATTAAGATTTTGTATAATAAAGTTAACTTTAAAGTATAGCTTAGTTTTGAAAACATCGTACTTATAGATTGGTATCTTGTATCTCTAAAATGTTTTCTTTAGGTTAGTTAAGAATGTTATTCTGTTACTTGAGTTAATGGTGTTTGGATGTGAGTATGGAGTAATATCATTTATCTTTTATATATGAGTGAGTATGGTATATGAACCCAAGATAATGTTACTTAACTACTTAGGAATTTATATAGTGTTGTAGTAGTTTTTGTAATTTGGTAGTTAATATAGTTTAGAAAAGACTTGATTGTTCACGAGTTGTTCTTTAAATAATTTTATTATTAGTGGGATTCTTCTTAGAGATAATCTTCATTTAAGGTTGTAGATTCTTCTAAAATAAGAACACTCATAATGTTTGAAACTATTATGGTATTATATTATTAGTAGTTAAGACTAATACTAGTTATTAGACTTATTTAACTCATTTTAGGAATATTAATAATTTTTATTTATCTTTATATGAATTATTAATGAAGTAAATAAGTTTAGATTTGAGTTATTAAAATATTTAATTTTCATTTAACTCAAAAGTAGAAGATTACATTTTTAATATGTAGATATTATTTTTGTGATCTTTTTGGTATATTACATTTATTTTTGTGATTTATAAATAATAAGATATGATTTTTATAATTCTTATTACTTTATAGTTACTTAATGAATAATAAATATTTCAATAAGTGAAATAATAATACATGATTATAGTTTTAAATTAGAATTCTCATTTTTCCAAGATTTTTGGTATTTTATTTATATTATAAACATTTATCATTATAGGAATATGAATTATTAAAATTTTATTACTTATAAAACTTTTACTAAATACTATTTATTTAAATAATTATTATAACAATATTTGGTAATAGTTTTAAGTTGTAGATTTTTTTTTCTGAAAATTTTCATATATTATACACATTTTTCTGAATTGTAAATCAAAATTTATTAATTAAACAAGATTTTATCATTTATTAAATTTCTGGAATAATATTAATTGGATTATAACATTTTATTTAACTCTTAACAGAAAAAACTTTTTATACCACAACCAGAGCTAACCCCAGTCACTGACTAGTGGGCCATTGTCCACCTCAGCGCTCAGGTCAAAGAAATGCTTTTGCTACTGACTCCCTCTCTACTCACTGTCGATGACATGTGGGCCCTAGGCCATGTCATCCACCACGCGAGACAAAGACTAGTCAAATGGCTGACGTGGCTCGATCATGAGGTGAGCATGACATCAGCACCACCTCCACCGTCGATGAGTGGTCACCGGCGACTATCTACTGCACCCCAGCAAGCGAAATAGGTCTAGTTCGAATCAGCGCAAGCTACTGAACCTAGGAGTGGCAGCGTCGCTCGGAAATAGTCATCGGAGCCTCAGCTCGGACGAGCTCCGATGGTGGCCGACGGTGGCTTACATTGAAACGACGATTTACAACAAGATCAAACGATTCGAGGATGCTGGAAGATTCAGGAACTCACCCTGATGATGATTGAGTGGTTGGCGAGGACAAGCGCGACCGGAATCGAGCTTCCCGACGAGGATTCCAATGAACTGCCATGGAGGAAAACGACCAAATTCACCTGTTCCAGTGCTCCCCTTGATGCAAGCTTCTACTCAAAGGATCTACGGTGGATGGCGCTTCTCCATGACGGCTCAGAATGGTGTGGGGTGACGTGGTTCGACGGCGAAGAGTGGCTCCGGCGAGCTAGGGTTCGGTCTCGCTCGTATCTGAGAGGATAAGGAGGGATTGGAGATAGGGATGGAAGCAATGTGTCGTGGTGGCCTTCTTATCCCCTCCTGGCAGCGGCGACGAGTATCTTGGCGCAATGACGGCGATGACGGCATCGGGCGGCGGCGAGCTCCGCCAGCGAGCTGTCTGTGTGCGTGACGATGACGACGATAATCGTTTTATGGATAACCCCTAGACGTTTTCTTTAGATCAACCCGCGGTCCTTTCCCGACCCCACTTGTCAGTCTCAGATGGAAAAGGACAGGGCTGGATACTGGGCCGTTATGGGCTGCACCTAGGCGTTAGATAGGTATAGTGGTATTGGGCTGCGGCCAAGTTTATTTTTTATTTGCTTTATTCTTTTCTATTTTCTGTTTTCCTTTTTTAGATTTGAATTTGAATTAGATTTTGAACCTTTCTTTATATGATTTATTTGCTGGACATTTGTAGTAATATTAAAATATTTTTAGTAACCTTTGTGAACTTTTATTATGCCTTCTTTTTATATTTCCTTTATTTACTCAATAAGAACTCTTTTTTAATAATTGGAGGAAACTTCTTCTTATTATTTTTTTCTTCTAATTTTAATTAGGAATTTCTTAAATAATATCTTCTTATTTGTTTATATATTTAACTCTGATTGGCTCATAGTTTGAATATAGATTTTATATGTATCATGAGCTTGGATCATTATTTGTTGCATGAGAATCATGAAGGATAAGGATATGGTTATTACCATTCCCATTTATTTAGAAAATGAACTGTATATATTCCATTGTGATAAAAAAAGAGGTTTAGGGTTTTAAAATTATGAGTACTACCCTTGGCTTTAGATTTTGTATAAGCTTTGATTCCTTTTAAGAGTTAAGATTTAATAATTTAGTATATGGCCTTGTGTATATTGTCTTTGATAAAATCTTATTTTTTTAATAGGAAGTTTGAATTTAGAGTGTTTTATAGAAGTGAACTTATAAAGATATACTTAGGCACATATAATGATGATGGCTGAAATGAATAGAGATATGCTTATGCAATTTGTTATTAGGAAATATTTCTATAAAGTGTTATGAGCATCAGATGATGGTTTAACATTATGAGATGGATATTATGTTTTGATTTAAGATTTAGAGTTGATTATTTACCAAGATTAAATAGGAAAATGATCTATAACATATAATTATATTTCACAATTTGGAATCACTAATTAAGGAATTCCTTTCCTAGATATAATACCTCTTTCTTTCCATAATCATGGTTAGTTTGATGGATTTACTTATTAAGATCTTCTTATTCAATACATCATTTTTCTAAACTTATGGATGAATCCAATGAGTTTGATGCAAAGGCATTTTATAATCTGTTCATATCCTTGGTTGGTTGTATTTACTATTATAAAGTTGATTATCTTCCATCACTAATCCTTCTCTAAAGTTGATTATTCTTTAAGATGAATAACACCATCTTAATTAGTTAACCCTCATGACTTACACTTCACTCCCTGAATTATATTTATGGGGTTTGCAAAGACTTCTCTAGGATCACTTATCTTTACTATGGTTCCAATCATGTTCTACCCACCAGTATTACCTATACTAAATATAAGCATTCCATGTTGGTGGCCAAAACATTACCATTATAATACTTTAATCATTTATTACTGAAGTTCTTAGTTGTCTAAACAAGGATTTATCAATCCTACCTTTTATTGCCTAGAAATTATCTTCTTAGTATCTTATATTAAATTAAGGTTATTAATGGACTATGCACTCATTAGAAGATTTGAGTAGATGTTCTGATAAGATCAAATAATAGAACAATGACTAATAGTTAAAGAAGTTGTGAATCAATGGGAAGTTATCCAACATTGATGAACAACGGATATTGAGATAAATTCCATAAAGATTGTATAGAAAGAAAGCTATATATATAGTGGATGAACTTAACTTAATCACTTTCCAACTCCAACTCATCAAGAGAGTTTTTAGGATTTAGGTGTTATTATGATTTTCAGAATATATGTAGATGGGATTTAAGACATAGTGGTTATATTCTTATTATTTGTTTTATATCCTTAACTTGATTCTTATGATATCACGAATACTATAAGATGATCACCTAATGATCAGATATAATTCACATTATATTAAGGTTTAACTTATGGTATATTTTGATATACCCTTAGATCAAATCTCTCTTACCCAAAATGAGATTTTAACAAAGGTCTTATTGAAACTTATCGCAGTCATCTTGATGATCTACTTCAATTCCATCAAGCTAAGAGAAGCTTCAATCACTTTGACAAGTTTTGTTTCAAAGCGCGAAAATTATTCGGATTTTCTATGCATGAATGCAATGCACACTTCGGGGTTCAACTTATTTCTAGCTTCTAATGCTAGGATATTACAGTCTCTCCCCCTTAAAATAAACTTCATCCTCGAAGTGCGCAAACTCTCATGTTTCAGAGTAAGAAATTGTTTTGTAGTGGTTGCTACACTCTCCATTCCATGATGATCTTTAATGGAATTAATTGGAGTATTCATAACCTGATTAGATATCCTCATTAAATTCTTTTCTTGAATCATCAAACTTCATTACTATATTAAGTACAGTTTCGAGGTTCTCACTACCATGAGTTCTTAAGTTTTTGCATACGCATTTTAATAGTCAATAGCTATCTTACTATTCCTGTCATTATACCATTGATATTGGTATTCCTTCCATGATTGGATTTGAACTCAATTTGTCCATACCCATTGGAATTTTCATTCTCGACACTTGTTTAATTAGGGTTTTATATTACTTCTTAAGGGTTACTTAAAAGTTGTTTCTTTTTAAATTTGATTGTTAAATGTATCCTTTATGATCCTCAAGTTTATACCTTCTTAAGATTTTCTTTTAAATAACTTTTCTCTATTTCTTATAGTATTTTCTTCAACTTTCATTCCTAATGTTTACTCTCCCCCTTAAGTTTTACTAATAGTTTTGAAACTCCATACATAGAGGCTATTGATTCTTGAATTAAAATGTTGGTTCCTATTCGGTTTATATTTTACTGATTTAAAGTCCAATGAAAGATTATACGGTGCATCCACATAGTTGTGGATCTCCGAAGCAAATCTTTCAGCACTAAATATTGTATTTACTATTGGGGCATTCTTGCTGAATAAACTGGACCTTGCAAAGCATCTTGCCAAGCGATCATCTTCAAATCTGTTAAACTTTCTTAGGTCTTACTTAACTTAGGCGAAATTTAATGCTCTTTATGCAACTTTTAATAAGATTTGGTTCACTATTTCAACCAAATACTAGCTGCGGATAAAATACCAACTGTGGATTAGTTACTAGCTATGGATCAAATACCAGTTGCGGATTATTACCAGCTGCAAACCGTTCTAGGGTATGTGTATTACCCTATGGTTTCCCACATACTTCTCGCATTCACTCGGTATTGTCAGATCTTGAATACCATTTTGGTTCTAAAGCTAACTATTTGTACTTATTCATGATACTTCCATGAACTTGGTACAACTATTCCTTTACTTATTAGTAATATTACCCTCTTTGATTGAGCTTTAAGTTTATTATATCTTGTGGTTCCATACATCTTCTGTACCAAACTTCTTTCTTGGGTTTGGCTAGGAATAATTTAAGCTTTATCTATCCTCTACGTGGTGTTAACACTCCTTATATCTTGCTTCTTCATTCCCGTAAGTCTTCCTTTTTGATCTTTAAAATTCATCGCTCCCTTACATGGATTCCCATTCCTATCTAGGTCTATAACATCAAGTAATAACTGGGTGTTACATCATGCATTTGCACACCTAATTAAACTTCATGTACATATCTAGTCAATCAAGAAAAATCAATAAGATCCAAAAGTCGATAAACAACCAAACAGATACATCTATTATACATAGGTTTTAGATAATTTACAAATGTACTAGATATTCCAACGGTTTGCTCCATACCTATTTACACCACTATCTTACAAGAACTTCTTGTTCCTGTGGATATATCCTTACTTATTCCAGCAAACCTTTCAAACTACAATACGCATTACCCTCTATATACATTATTCAAGCCCTCATCCCTTGGGATGTCGTTTCTTTCTTACTTTCATCTTCCTCTAGTGCTTCCTGGAGTTCCGTCCATGATGACGTGAAGTCCTACAACTACCTTCTGGAGCATAGGAGCATCCAGGAGGTGCGTAATATTGATTAGAAGTACCGAGACTGAGATTATTCATTAAAAATGACTAGAGTTGGCGTAATCTTCCACCAAATAGTTCGGGTTTTCTGGCAATGCTTCCTCATAGTAAGTTGGTTCCTTAGCTTTTTCTTGGATCCAGTCATACAAATTGGTGTAGTAGCTATTGGGATATTCTTCTAAGTTGATTGGATTAGTACCACCCCCATATGTCCCATCAGGCTCTCTATGGTTATAGTTGGTCTCTTCTTCAATGCCTGTATCACAAGGTATAGGATTCCCTATGGTTTTACCTTGAGATTCTATTTCCCATCCATATTTGTTAGGCTCAGGTTTATTTGGAATAACTTTATTCCATTCTTGTTGTTCGACATTATACTTGGTCCATAAGTCTTCAGGTGGCTTGAAGTCATTCTGGTAATAGGCATAATTTTCTGAGTTTGGGTCATCAAACTCAGTTTCCTCAAACACCTCTCCTGAAGGTATGTATTTGGGATGCCTAGCTTCTTTATCTAACTTCTTCCTACGAGCCATTGCTTTATCAGGATCAGTAAAATCCTCAATGACCGTATCCAGCTCCTGAACTAAGACTTGGTGAGTGTTATGATAAGTGTTTAGCAAAGACCGATAACGATCCATATACTCTATAGCTAGAGTAGGTTCAGCTTGGACTAAGGTAGAGTTCTAACTCATGCTCTGAGTTTGAGGTTTCATATGGTATAATGGTGTGAGTACTACCTTCTAGGGCTTGGTAATTATGCCCTCGGATCATGGTTATGGCTGCTGCTACGGCAATCTGATATGCAGATGCCATGCACCTTGCCTCTCCTGCTGGAATTTGTCCCTTCAGTCCTAACTTCTTGGGTAACATGATCATGACACAATATTTAGCTAATACCTGCCCATCATAGTAACTGTAAATCTTGACCAGAAGTCTTGATTCACACTCAAAACTCCATAGAAGTTGTCAGAGATTGTCTGTCCAATCCTCTGCGTAGTCATCCAATGTCCTGTTCATCACTTGAACATTCCGGGGTGGATATCGAGGTGCCATGTGGAACTATGGATAAGAAATTATCATCAGTCACATAGAGTTAAAACTCTTGGGTAATGATTGGTAATTGCAATCATACAAATTGTTATCGCACTAGTAACATATTAGGATTATTCTCAAGTGAATATCCCTCATATCACTAGAGAACTCTTTATTATTGCTAGGATGTGTCCTACAGGTTCTACCCATTTACTAGGTTTTCAACCTAAGGTTAAAGCATATGCTCTGATACCAACTCCGGTGACCCATCATACCACTACATGATGTAGTATACTATAGTTGTTGACATAACACCAATGAAACACCGTTCACTAGTATTACATCCCTCAGAATGGCCCAACAAAAACACAGCGGGTCCAATACATGGCTTAAAGGTTACAACTAACTCTTTACATAAGATCCAGAGAACACTCTAAGTTAAAGAAAGAAAAAGAACTTCTTTTACGAAGAAGAATCAAAGATAAATAACACAAAATTATTATACTATTAAAATTAGTATCTAACTAAGGAATTGGCATTGGCGCTATTGCAACGCACTACTGAGGTAGGTTCTTTGGCTAGAGATTGTATTTCTATCTAGTCAGTAATTTCGTCTTCACTTGAGTTGAGATTTATGTTGTCTTCCTAGTCTTCATTGAAGAGCTTTAGATGGTCTTGATAAGTTCTGGAGCATATCTTGATGTAGACATCTTCTTAATGGCTTCAGAATCTAGCAAGGGTTAAGAAGATACTTTGAGTACGAGCGTACTCTGCAAATTCACTAGAAAAGGAGTGTTTGATGCACTATAACCTTCAAAGGTTGAGGCATAGACCGTAGGTCGTAGGCAATGCAAGTTTTCATAAACATTTCTTCACTTGAGTACGAGCCACAGACCATAGGTCGTAGGCAATGCAAGTTTTCATAAACATTTCTTGAAAGGTTGCTTTTATTCTGAAAACCTATGTCCGTCAGCCTTCACGGGTTTACTAGAACCTTCTTAGGGTTCCTTTCCCGCCGCGTTCGTAGCTCCTTCCCGGAATAGGGAGTAACAAGTTACAGTTCTTACACTCTGCAGAGGTGCGTTACTTTACCCATGAGAGATCAACTCTTTGTTGCACAACTGGGCAAATTATTCCCGTCCACAATTCCATGATGTGGGGCCCAGAAGATGATCCAAGCCAATCACTGCCCCCTTCACGACCCTGCATGCCTCCTTGGTGTACACCATGCCCACATAATAAATTATGGCAATGGTTTGTACAAACCGTTAGATGCTAGAACTATTGTGGGACGTTGAGGGTTCCCACCCATATGCTGCATATCCTCTACGAATTACCAATTAATATGCACGCTACGAGGATAACAGCCACGACCTACACATCCTGCTTCATGCGAGAGGAAGAAGATACAGCTGACTTCTCCGTCCCATTCCAAATCTCATGGTCAACGCGTAATATACGACGCAAGAATCACTAGCGACATTGGTTGTTAAGTCCTAGGTGATATAGTTCTGAATAGTGGTATTCCAACTGTCAGGTTTAATAGATTAGCTGATCACCCTGGATCAGTAATCAATATTCCTCATTATTATCGAAAATAGTGTTTTCGAACCTTTTTCAAATGCAGGTGAAAACAACATTGGATTTGTAAAATACTTTACAGAAAATAATCAAAGGACATGAGCAAGTGTGAACTTGCCTTTTGTGATTGCAAGATTATGCACTAACGGTCTTCGATTCAGTATAAGATCCAAAATCTAAAATCAGCATCATTTGTCCGGTAAGGACTAATGTTTAAAGAAGCAATATGCTTTTATGCATAAGTAATGTGATGCACGTTCTAAGCGCAAATCCCGGGAATAACGTTGTCCTAGGATTTGGATTCCAAAAATGGTTACTTTGGAATGTGTGGTCCCTTTTGATAAGTTTCATAGTTGTACTTTTATTAGAGTTTATGAGTGGTTGTAAACAACACATATGTAGGATTAAGGTATACATAATTATGACATACTAAATAGGATTACCTATACAAGGTTTCTTATTTAAAGTGGTAAAAAAGGATATCCTTCGAAGAAAAGGTTTCCCTTCTAAGGTCTAAACAAACTTTGTGGTTAGTTAGTGATGTCATTTGTCTGCTCAAATAGTTTGGCTTGAGTTTCTTTATAGTTTAACTACTTCAGACCAAAGTTAACTATAAAACATATAATAATGCTTATAGTGTAACATTAAGATTTTGTATAATAAAGTTAACTTTAAAGTATAGCTTAGTTTTGAAAACATCGTACTTATAGATTGGTATCTTGTCTCTCTAAAATGTTTTCTTTAAGTTAGTGAAGAATGTTATTCTGTTACTTGAGTTAATGGTGTCTGGATGTGAGTATGGAGTAATATCATTTATCTTTTATAGATGAGTGAGTATGGTATATGAACCCAAGATAATGTTACTTAACTACTTAGGAATTTATATAGTGTTGTAGTAGTTTTTGTAATTTGGTAGTTAATATAGTTTAGAAAAGATTTGATTGTTCACGAGTTGTTTTTTAAAGAATTTTATTATAAGTGGGATTCTTCTTAGAGATAATCTTCATTTAAGGTTGTAGATTCTTCTAAAATAAGAATATTCATAATGTTTGAAACTATTATGGTATTATATTATTAATATTTAAGACTAATACTAGTTATTAGACTTATTTGACTCATTTTAGGAATATTAATAATTTTTATTTATCTTTATATGAATTATTAATGAAGTAAATAAGTTTAGATTTGAGTTATTAAAATATTTAATTTTCATTTAACTCAAAAGTAGAAGATTAGATTTTTAATATGTAGATATTATTTTTGTGATCTTTTTGGTATATTACATTTATTTTTGTGATTTATAAATAACAAGATATGATTTTTATAATTATTATTACTTTATAGTTACTTAATGAATAATAAATATTTCATTAAGTGAAATTATAATACATGATTATAGTTTTAAATTAGAATTCTCATTTTTCCAAGATTTTTGGTATATTATAAACATTTATCATTATAGGAATATGAATTATTAAAATTTTATTTCTTATAAAACTTTTACTAAACTATTTATTTAAATAGTTATTATAACAATATTTGGTAATAGTTTTAAGTTGTAGATTTTATTTTTCTGAAAATTTTCATATATTATACACATTTTTGTGAATTGTAAATCAAAATTTATTAATTAAACAAGATTTTATCATTTATTAAATTTCTGGAATAATATTAATTGGATTATAACATTTTATTTAACTCTTAACAAAAAATACTTTTTATACCATGACTAGAGCTAACCCCAGTCACTGACTAGTGGGCCATTGTCCACCTCAGCGCTCAGGTCAAAGAAATGCTTTTGCTACTGACTCCCTCTCTACTCACTGTCGATGACATGTGGGCCCTGGGCCATGTCATCCACCACGCGAGACAAAGACTAGTCAAACGGCTGACGTGGCTCGATCATGAGGTGAGCATGACATCAGCACCACCACCACCGTCGGTGAGTGGTCACTGGCGACGATGTACTGCACCCCAGCAAGCGAAATAGGTCTAGTTCGAATCAGTGCAAGCTACTGAACCTAGGAGTGGCAGCGCCGCTCGAAAATGGTCATCGAAGCCTCAGCTCCGACGAGCTCCGACGGTGGCTTAAAGTGAAACTGTCACATCCCAAAATTTCTCCAAATTTTGAAATGTGAAAATAAATAAACAAAATAAACAATTGTTGAAATTTAGGGTGAGAAGAAACTTTTTGATTCCAATTGGAAACATCAAAACCTATTTTGATCAAATAAAATCCTAAAGGGATTTAAAAAGATAAACAAATAATAAATAAAGTTATAAAAGTTGGAATCACCATTTTTGGATCTTTAAATAAAAAGATATGGATTTTATAAGTAAAGGTAGAAATGAATAAATAAGGACTATTTTAAAGAGTCAAATTAAATCTTGGCCAAGAAAATGAAATCAAATATTTCTATTTGATAAAAAGAGTAAAGGATTATTTAAATAAAATAATAAGGATTTATTAATACACAATTTTATTTAAGTAAAGGCTTTTTCCATTTTAAATAAACATTAAAAACTTATTAAAGTGTTTTAAATAAAAATTCAAAGTGTTTTATATTTTCAATTAAAACCTACTGAAAAGGTTTTGGAAGAATTTAGAAACTCAAATAGAGTTTTAAGCATATTTGAATCCTACTTGAAATAAAGACTAAAGTCTATTTATTTATTTTAATAAATAATAAATCATAAAAATTATTGTTCTATTTTGGACTTGGAATATATTGATAAACATAATTAAAATATACCCAAAGTTTGGTGGTGGTTTGAATTGAAATGGAGTTTGATTTGTTTGTTTGAAAATCAAAACAGAAATTCAAAATAGAAAAAGGAAAAACATTTTGTATAAAAAAAAGAAACAAAACAGCCCAACCAGCAGGCCCAGTCCCACCCAACTCGCAGCCCACCTACTCACCCCACTCGCGAACCGTTTTCACTCAAAAGCGAACCCGCGCGGTCACAGACAAGAGGACCCCACACCCATTCTCTCTCTCTCACAGACAACACGGCCCCACGCAGTCAGTCGTCGTCTTCACCTGCGTCGACCGTTTCCCCCACGCTCGTCGCCGTTCTGCCTCGATTCATTTCGCGTTAATTCGAGTTAATCCCTCTAGTAACCACGCGTGCATAAACGCCTCCCTCCCCTCTTTCATTCCCCCCAAGCCACGCCTCCTCTCTGCCTCTAGGCTACGCAAATTGCAAGCTCGAACCCCTCTGCCCCGACAAGCTTCTCCGGCCAATTCCGGCTACGTCCGAGCACCCCTTGCCTCCCCGGCCATACGTACGTGCTCCTCATCGTCTCCTGCATCTCCCAGCACTAACCCCACAACCGCGCGTGCCCCATAGGCTCGACAACCTCGACTTCTGAACATCGCCGTTGTCTACCACTTCTCCGGCAAACTTCCCAGGTAACATCAGACCGCCCCGAACTCTCTCGTTGATGCTCCTGTAATCCCCGCACTCGGCCGCGTCTAACTACACCCTCCTCATGCCTTCTGGTGAACTGTAGCCCCGCCCCCGTCGACAAACAGAAGCATCCGACGCCGCCGCAAGCTCCGGTGAGCGATTCCTCGGGAACCAGAGCGCCCCTCGACGAACCGACCACACCTTGAGCTTCGCCACACTCCTGCGAGCATACTCTCCCTCCCTCGCGTGACCCAGTCCCTCGGCAACGTCTCCGTCCGAGCGTGCACCGCCGTCCGTCGCCGCCAGCGCCGCCAGATCTTGGTCCAGCAGCTGTCATCCGTTGGATCTCGATCCGTTGGTTAAGATTAGATTATAACAAAGGGGTACGAAACGATCTACGCTGTACGATTTAAGTGAGATCTAACGCACAACATCTATCGATCCCAGCGAAGCGGTATCGCCCAATGAGGTTAAGACACGTGGCCTAGGGGTGGATTTAAAAACAGAAATGTTCTATTAGATGTTTGATTTTATAAAACTCATAACTTTTAATCCACACGTACAAATTTTACAAATTTTATATCACCGGATTCAGAAAAATGTGAACTTTCCAACCATGCACTTTTTTTTATTATTTTGGTTCTGTAAAATTGATTGTTTCTGCAGAAACTTATTTAGGCCTATTTTGGATATAAAATTTATTCTAAAAATTATTTTAGGGTAAAATATTTTGTAAATGGTTTGTTTTGAACCTACTGACCATAGAAACCAACGTTTGGGATTAGAAACATATTTTGTGAGACTAAGGAATAAATCCTTGATTTAAACCATTTCTAGCTAAATAAAATTATTGAGTATGGTTTAGAAATGATTTTTGAGTAAAACCGTTCGGAAATGATGTGATTCAAACCTTCTGACCCTAAGCACCAAGTTTTGAGATTTAAAAATATATTTGATGAACCTTATAAAATTATTACCTTGCAAAGGGCATTTTCAACAACATAAAATATCACCTTGGTATAAAATTAGTTTATGAGGTGAAACCTTTTGCAAATCGTTTTACCACTTTTTAAATGACCAATATGAGCCTTAAAATGTTAAGAGCCTAGTAGAAACCACTTTTCCAAATAAAACTATCTTTTGCATGCTTTCATGCATTACCTTGTTTCTTTTATTTTATGTGGTGAAATGGTTTGAATGCTAGTTGAATATGTGTTTGCTTGATTGAATTGTAGTGAAGTTAGAAGAGTGTGATATTTGCAAGATCAAGAAGTGAATCAATATTCTCTACTAAAAAGGCAAGTGACACTATCATCCATGTCCTACTATTTTCATTACACTTAGTGGTATTTTTGTAGTATGCATGATAGGGCTACTATATTTCTATGCTATGCTATATCCTATTAGGATATCCTTATATCTTCCTTAGTGGAAACATTGTAGTTGTAGTATGCTTAGCCCTGCTATATATTTGAGATGGGATACATGATATGATTATATGAAGTGTTGGAAAAATATATGTTTTATATAATAAAACAAGTACTCAATGAACCATCTGGGTGGAAAGAGGATACTCAAGTTTTGGACAAGGTGGCAACAAAGGGAACCATGTTTATATGGCTATATTTTTGTATGTGCACTAGAAGGAAACCAACCAGGGACTTAGAGATTGAACATGTTTCTCATACAGTGGCTTCCGTGTACAGCCACATGCTGAATGGGCGCTGGCTTAGTCAACTACATAGTGGAAGACCCTTGCATTGGCATCTTTAGGTTAACTAGAATTGTGTATTGGAAATATATCCTTATATTGGTGCCTGGTAGACAAGCTAGCATTGTGTATTGGGAGGACTTCTATGGAAAGACTTTGTCACATTCTCCATCTGTCGGTATTCCATTTGGTGTGTACTTATCCAGCGGCCACTGGTGGCGTCAAGACGAGATTGTTTCATGTGGGTAAAGTGTACAACTTCTGCAGAAGATCAAATTCTAAGTACTTAGCCGTGTCCCCGGTTACGGACAACTCTGAGAAACTAAGGCCTGAAGCTATGGAAGATCTCGACATTCCAATTTCTCAAAGTAAAACTTGAAGGTGACAACAAGGGATTAGAAGCACTTGGAGTTTTCCAAGGAGTTCAGAAAGATTTGACAAAATATCAAAACTATTTTGAAAAGATAGGACAAAACTATATTGCTTTCTGCAAAAGAGCCTAAACCCTACTTAGCCAAATATGCATGTAATGATAGGATCCACTTATTTCTACATAGTAGTGAAACTTGCCAATACAATTCAAATGTATCGACCCTTGTGGCTGCAACTTATTATGTTGCAGGTTTATTTAATGTTAGTGAAAAGTGTTGATTAGGATTACAAGTCTACAACCAACATGATTGCCTGTGGCACTTTGAAGATGAAGGACTCCATGCTATAGTTATTTGTGTTGCAATGTAATGTGATAGTCAAATGAACTATGTAAGATGTAATGAATTATTTTATTCTTGGTTATAAAGTTGTATTATGACCTTTGTTTCTTGATATTACATCTTAACTGTGGATGCTAGCTATTGATCCATGGACTAGCATTGTAAACACAGGAATCTCTACCTTATTAAAGGTTGGGACTCTTACAGATGGTATCAGAGCACGGTCTTGCCTGTAGGATTGTAACCCTAGGATTGGACAAAACACCTTAGAAAATAGGAGTTGTATTTGTTCCAAATAAACTTATTTACAAACTATCTTGTAAACTCTTTCCTCAACCTTTTTGGTTTTGAATTCTACACCTCCTCCTTTTCAACTTGATGGACAAAGCATTCACCATGACCAATGAATTCAACTTTAGTTTCACCAAGGACTTCAACTTAGACATCACTAAGGACTACAAGTGAGAACCAAGAGACATTAGATTGCCTACCAAAAGCAGTGATATCATGTTGAGTGTATGGATCATATTGACCTATGAGGTATGACTATACTAAGTTAATTATTTCAAGAAAACTTGTTGTTTCCTTCAACTCATGAGTTAAGCTCATAAGTTGTTAAGTGAATAGTTGCTTGTTGATTGCTTGATTGTTTGTTTGAACTTGATTGTTTTGGGTGATGTGTTAGAACTTATTTAGTCTATCTATCATTACTTATCCCTATCAAACCAACAGATGCCTCCCCGTCATGCCAACCCCAACCAAAACAACAACAACATCACTCCCGAGATTCAGCAGATATTGGCAGCTCAAGCTCAACTGACACAGATGATGACACAATTTATGCAACATTAGAATCAGAACAACAACAACAACAATAATCATAATAATCCTCCAACACATGATATGCTCACCAGGTTTCTGAAACTAAGGCCTGCAAGGTTCTCTGGGACAACTGATCCAATGGTAGCCAATGACTGGTTACGTTCGGTGAATAAGGACTTAGTGACTGTTGGCTGCACCGACGAAGAAAAAGTTAGGTTTTCATCACATCTGCTTGAAGGACCACAAACAACATGGTGGGACAACTTTCAGATCACCACTCTCCTTGAAGATGTAACTTGGGCTATTTTTGAGGATGGTTTCCGTACAGCTCACATCTCATCTGGAGTGATGAACTTGAAGAAAAAGGAGTTCCACAATCTGAAACAGCGTCACCTCAGTGTGGGTGAGTATATTGAAGAATTCAACAATCTGGCACGCTATGCACCGGATGAAGTTGATACAGATGCTAAGAGG
This sequence comes from Avena sativa, assembly GCA_916181665.1. NCBI lineage: Eukaryota > Viridiplantae > Streptophyta > Magnoliopsida > Poales > Poaceae > Avena > Avena sativa. The sequence goes on from OV702297.1 coordinate 79,439,017, forward strand.
AAGGAGAAATTCCTCGAAGGACTTAATGATGAGCTGAAGCTGCAACTATCTGTTGCCTATGTTCCAACTTATCAATCACTCTGTGACAAAGCCACCATTTTGGAAAATAAGATGAATCAAGTTGAGAACAGAAAGAGGAAGCATAAACTCAAGTATCACTCAGGATCATCACAAAATAAGCGTTCATTCAAAAAGAACAATGAAGATTCTGAACCACATCAGCATCACAACAACAACAATGGAAGTGATAATAATGGAAATGATACTGACAATGGAGATGACCTTGGTCAGAACCAACATGACACTTTTAGGAAGAAAGACATTAGCCAGTTTCAGTGCTATAATTGTAAGGAACTTCGACACTATGCATTAGACTGTCCTGAGAAGAAAAAGAAAAAGGATGCTAGAAAACCTAATGGAAATGACTCCAATGTGACCCAGAAAGGACATGTGAACCACATTGATATGGATGGGAACCTTGAAGAGATAGAAGAAGTGGATGTCAGGAATTAGTTAACTCAGTTGAGTGAAATAAGGATTCCTTGTCTGGATATCAAGTGTTGAACCCATAGTCAAGTGAACCATCAATGTAACCCTATGAGACTTTCTTTTAAGGGTGGTAGTGCCCTAGTTGCCTTGAAGCCAACTTGTAACCCTAGCCATCCCAAATCTCGGGACGAGATTTCTTTTAAGGGTGGTAGCCTATCACATCCCAAAATTTCTCCAAATTTTGAAATGTGAAAATAAATAAACAAAATAAACAATTGTTGAAATTTAGGGTGAGAAGAAACTTTTTGATTCCAAGTGGAAACATCAAAACCTATTTTGATCAAATAAAATACTAAAGGGATTTAAAAAGATAAACAAATAATAAATAAAGTTATAAAAGTTGGAATCACCATTTTTGGATCTTTAAATAAAAAGATATGGATTTTATAAGTAAAGGTAGAAATGAATAAATAAGGACTATTTTAAAGAGTCAAATTAAATCTTGGCCAAGCAAATGAAATAAAATATTTCTATTTGATAAAAAGAGTAAAGGATTATTTAAATAAAATAATAAGGATTTATTAATACCCAATTTTATTTAAGTAAAGGATTTTTCCATTTTAAATAAACATTAAAAACTTATTAAAGTGTTTTAAATAAAAATTCAAAGTGTTTTATATTTTCAATTAAAACCTACTGAAAAGGTTTTGGAAGAATTTAGAAAGTCAAATAGAGTTTTAATCATATTTGAATCCTATTTTAAATAAAGACTAAAGTCTATTTATTTATTTTAATAAATAATAAACCCTAAAAATAATTGTTCTATTTTGGACTTGGAATATATTGATAAACAGAATTAAAATATACCTAATGTTTGGTGGTGGTTTGAATTGAAATAGAGTTTGATTTGTTTGTTTGAAAATCAAAACAGAAATTCAAAATAGAAAAAGGAAAAAACATTCTGTATAAAAAAAGAAACAAAACAGCGCAACCAGCAGGCCCAGTCCCGCCCAACTCGCAGCCCACCTCCTCACCCCACTCGCCAACCATTTTCACTCAAAAGCGAACCCGCGCGGTCACAGACAAGAGGACCCCCACACCCATTCTCTCTCTCTCTCACAGACAACACGGTCCCACACAGTCAGTCGTCGTCTTCACCCGCGTCGACCGTTTCCCCCACACTCGTCGCCGTTCTGCCTCGATTCATTTCGCATTAATTCGAGTTATTGATAGCGTTAATCCCTCCAGTAACCACGCGTTCATAAACGCCTCCCTCCCCTCTTCCATTCCACCCAAGCCACGCCTCCTCTCTGCCTCCAGGCTGCGCAAATTGCGAGCTCAAACCCTTCTGCCCCGACAAGCTTCTCCGCCCAATTCCGGCGTCGTCCGAGCACCCCTTGCCTCCCCGAACACTCGTACGTGCTCCTCATCGTCTCCTGCATCTCCCAGCACCAACCCCACAACCGCGCATGCCCCATAGGCTCGACAACCTCGACTTCTGAACACCACCGTCGTCTGCCACTTCTCCGGCGAACTTCCCAAGTAACATCAGACCGCCCCGAACTCTCTCGTTGATGCTCCTGTAATCCCCGCACTCGGCCGCGTCTAACTACACCCTCCTCATGCCTTCTGGTGAACTGTAGCCCCGCCCCCGTCGATGAACAGAAGCATCCGACGCCGCCACAAGCTCCGGTGAGCGATTCCTCGGGAACCAGAGCGCCCCTCGACGAACCGACCACACCTTGAGCTTCGCCGCACTCCTGCGAGCACGGTGAGCATACTATCCCTCCCTCGCACGACCCAGTCCCTCGGCAATGTCTCCGTCCGAGCGTGCGCCGCCGTCCGCCGTCGCCAGTACCACCAGATCTTGGTCGAGCAGCTGTCATCCGTTGGATCTCGATCCGTTGGTTAAAATTAGATTATAACGAAGGGGTACGAAACGATCTGCACTGTATGATTTAAGTGAGATATAACGCACCACATCAGTCTATCCCAGCGAAGCGGTATCGCCCAATGAGGTTAAGACACGTGGCCTAGGTGTGGATTTAAAAACAGAAATGTTCTATTAGATGTTTGCTTTTATAAAATTCATAACTTTTAATCCACACGTCCAAATTTTACAAATTTTATATCACCGGATTCAGAAAAATGTGAAATTTCCAACCATGCACTTTGTTTAGTATTTTGGTTCTGCAAAATTGATTGTTTTTGCAGAAACTTATTTAGGCCTATTTTGGATATAAAATTTATTCTAAAAATGATTTTAGGGTAAAATATTTTTTAAATGGTTTGTTTTGAACCTACTGACCATAGAAACCAACTTTTGGGCTTAGAAACATATATTGTGAGACTAAGGAATAAATCTTTGATTTAAACCATTTCTAGCTAAATAAAATTATTGAGTATGGTTTAGAAATGATTTTTGAGTAAAACCTTTGGGAAATGATGTGATTCAAACCTTGTGACCCTAAGAACCAAGTTTTGAGATTTAAAATTATATTTGATGAACCTTATAAAATTATTACCTTCCAAAGGGCATTTTCAACAACATAAAATATCACCTTGGTATAAGATTAGTTTATGAGGTGAAACCTTTTGCAAATAGTTTTACCACTTTTTAAATGACCAATATGAGCCTTAAAATTTTAAGAGCCTAGTAGAAACCACTTTTCCAAATAATACTATCTTTTGCATGCTTGCATGCATTACCTTGTTTCTATTATTTTATGTGGTGAAATGGTTTGAATGCTAGTTGAACATGTGTTTGCTTGATTGAATTGTAGTGAAGTTAGAAGAGTGTGATATTTGCAAGATCAAGAAGTGAATCAATATTCTCTACTAAAAAGGCAAGTGACACTATCATCCATGTCCTACTATTTTCATTACACTTAGTGGTATTTTTGTAGTATGCATGATAGTGATACTATATTTCTATGCTATGCTATATCCTATTAGGATATCCTTATATCTTCCTTAGTGAAAACATTGTAGTTGTAGTATGCTTAGCCCTGCTATATATTTGAGATGGGATACATGATATGATTATATGAAGTGTTGGAAAAATATATGTTTTATATAATAAAACAAGTACTCAATGAACCATCTGGGTGGAAAGAGGATACTCAAGTTTTGGACAAGGTGGAAACAAAGGGAAACATGTTTATATGGCTATCTTTTTGTATGTGCACTAGAAGGAAACCACCCAGGAACTTAGAGATTGAACATTTTCATCGTACAGTGGCTTCTGTGTACAGCCACATATTAAATGGGCTCTGGCTTAGTCAACTACATAGTGGAAGACCCTTGCATTGGCATCTTCAGGTTAACTAGAATTGTGTATTGGAACTATATCCTTACATTGGTGCCTGGTAGACAAGATAGCATTGTGTATTGGGAGGACTTCTATGGAAAGACTTTGTCACATTCTTGATCTGCCGGTACTCCATTTGGTGTGTACTTATCTAGCGGCCACTGGTGGCGTCAAGACGAGATTGTGTCATGTGGGTAAAGTGTAGAACTTATGCAGAAGATCAAATTCTAAGTACTTAGCCGTGTCCCCAGTTACGGGCAACTCTGAGCAACTAAGGCCTGAAGCTATGGAAGTTCTCGACATTCCAATTTCTCAAAGTAAAACTTGAAGGTGACAACAAGGGATTAGAAGCACTTGGAGTTTTCCAAGGAGTTCAGAAAGATTTGACAAAAGATCAAAACTATTTTGAAAAGATAGGATAAAACTATATTGCTTTCTGCAAAAGAGCCTAAACCCTACTTAGGCAAATATGCATGTAATGATAGGATCCACTTATTTCTACATAGTAGTGAAACTTGCCAATACAATTCAAATGTATTGACCCTTGTGGTTGCAACTTATTATGTTGTAGGTTTATTTGATGTTAGTGAAGTGTGTTGATTAGGATTACAAGTCTACAACCAACATGATTGCCTGTGGCACTTTGAAGATGAAGGAGTCCATGCTATAGTTATTTCTGCTGCAATGTAATGTGATAGTCAAATGAGCTATGTAAGATGTAATGAATTATTTTATTCCTGGTTATAAAGTTGTATTATGACCTTTGTTTCTTGATATTACATCTTAATTGTGGATGCTAGCTATTGATCCAGGGACTAGCATTGTAAACACATGAATCTCTACCTTATTAAAGGTTGGGACTCTTAAAGAAACGACGATTTACAACGAGATCAAACAATTCGAGGTTGCTGGAAGATTCAGGAACTCACCCTGATGATGATTGAGTGGTTGGCGAGGACAAGCGTGGCCAGAATCGAGATTCCCGACAAGGATTCCGACGAGCTGCCGTGGAGGAAAACGACCAAATTCACCCGCTCCAGTGCTCCCCTTGATGCAAGCTTCTACTCAGAGAATCTACGATAGATGGCGCTTCTCCATCACGGCTCAGAATGGTGTGGGGTGACGTGGTTCAACGGCGAAGAGTGGCTTTGGCGAGCTAGGGTTCGGTCTCGCTCGTATCTGAGAGGATAAGGAGGGATTGGAGATAGGGATGGAAGCAACACGTCGCGGTGGCCTTCTTATCCCCTCCTGGCAGCGGTGGCGAGTATCTTGGCGCAATGACGGCGATGACGGCATCAGATGACGACGATGATCGTTTTACGGATAACCCCTAATGTTTTCTTTAGCTCAACCCGCGGTCCTTTCCTGACCCCACTTGTCAGTCTCAGATGGAAAAGGACAGGGCTGGATACTGGCCCGTTATGGGCTGCACCTAGGCGTTAGATAGGTATAGTGGTATTGGGTTGCGGCCAAGTTTATTTTTTATTTGCTTTATTCTTTTCTATTTTCTGTTTTCCTTTTCAGATTTGAATTTGAATTAGATTTTGAACCTTTCTTTATATGATTTATTTGCTGGACATTTGCAGTAATATTAAAATATTTTTGGTAACCTTTGTGAACTTTTATTATGCCTTATTTTTATATTTCCTTTATTTACTCAATAAGAAATGTTTTTTAATAATTGGAGGAAACTTCTTCTTATTATTTTTCTCTTCTAATTTTAATTGGGAATTTCTTAAATAATACCTTCTTATTTGTTTATAGATTTAACTCTGATTGGCTCATAGTTTGAATATAGATTTTATATGTATCATGAGCTTGGATCATTATTTGTTGCATGAGAATCATGAAGGATAATGATATGGTTATTACCATTCCCATTTATTTAGAAAATGAACTGTATATATTCCATTGTGATAAACAAAGAGGTTTAGGGTTTTAAATTATGAGTACTACCCTTGGCTTTAGGGTTTGTATAAGCTTTGATTCCTTTTAAGAGTTAAGATTTAATAATTCAGTATATTGCCTTGTGTACATAGTCTTTGATAAAATCTTCTTTTTTAATAGGAAGTTTGAATTTAGAGTGTTTTATAGAAGTGAACTTATAAAGATATACTTAGGCACATATAATGATGATGGTTGAAATGAATAGAGATATGCTTATGTAATTTGTTATTAGGAAATATTTCTATAAAGTGTTATGAGCATCAGATGATGGTTTAACATTATGAGATGGATATTATGTTTTGATTTAATATTTAGAGTTGATTGTTTACCAAGATTAAATAGGAAAATGATCTATAACATATAATTATATTTCACAATCTCGAATCTCTAATTAAGGAATTCCTTTCCTAGATATAATACCTCTTTCTTTCCATCATCATGGTTAGTTTGATGGACTTACTTACTAAGATCTTCTTATTCAATACATCATTTTTATAAACTTATGGATGAATCCAATGAGTTTGATGCAAAGGAATTTTATAATCTGTTCATATCCTTGGTTGGTTGTATTTAGTATTCTACTGTTGATTATCTTCCATCACTAATCCTTCTCTAAAGTTGATTATTCTTTAAGATGAATAATACCATCTTAATTACTTAACCCTCATGACTTACACTTCACTTCCTGAATTGTATTTATGGGGTTTGCAAAGACTTCTCTAGGATCACTTATCTTTACTAAGGTTCCAATCATGTTCTACCCACCAGTATTACCTATACTAAATATAAGCATTCCATGTTGGTGGCAAAAAAATTACCATTATAATACTTTAATCATTTATTACTGAAGTTCTTAGTTGGCTAAACAGGGTTTTATCAATCCTACCTTTTATTGCCTGGAAATTATCTTCTTAGTATCTTATATTAGATTAAGGTTATTAATGGACTATGCACTCATTAGAAGATTTTAGTAGATGTTCTGATAAGATCAAATAATAGATCAAAGACTAATAGTTAAAGAAGTTGTGAATCAATGGGAAGTTATCCAACATTGATGAACAACAGACATTGAGATAAATTCCATAAAGATTGTATAGAACAAAAGCTATATATATATATAGTGGATGAACTTAACTTAATCTCTTTCCAACTCTAACTCATCAAGAGAGTTTTTAGGATTTAGGTGTTATTATGATTCTCAGAATGTATGCAGATGGGATTTAAGACATATTGGTTATATTCTTATTATTTGTTTTATATCCTTAATTTGATTCTTATGAATGGTTATCACAAATACTATAAGATGATCACCTAATGATCAGATATAATTCACATTATATTAAGGTTTAACTTATGGTATATTTTGATATACCCTTAGATCAAATCTCTCTTACCCAAAATGAGATTTTAACAAAGGTCTTATTGAAACTTATCGCAGTCAACTTGATGATCTACTTCAATTCCATCAAGCTAAGAGAAGCTTCAATCACTTTGACAAGTTTTGTTTCAAAGAGCAAAAATTATTCGAATTTTCTATGCATGAATGCGATGCACACTTCGGGGTCCAACTTATTTCTAGCTTCTAATGCTGGGATGTTACAGCAGAGATAACGACGATCAAACCTCGGATAAGTAAAATATCGGGAGACAAAGGGAAATTGGTTCCGTATGTAAATGGTTCATTCGATCGCAAAGTAGTCATAGAAATATGTGGGAGCCATATGAATTTCCAGATTCCTCTATTGGTTATTGATCAGAGAAGAGTCTCGATCGTGTTTGCATAATTCACGAACCGTAGGGAGACACACTTAAGGATTCAATGTTGTTTAGTAGATATGGAATTTGAGTAAAGAGACCGAATGTTGTTCGGAGTGTCAGATGGGATTCGGGATATCACGAGGAGATCCGAAATGGTCCGGAGAATAAGATTCATATAAGGAAAGTCCAATTTCGGGGTTCGGGAATGATTCCGGTGTTTTCACCAGAATGTTCTAGAAGGGTCTAGAAGGTTCACCGATCCGGAAGGGCAAGGGTACATGGATGTGTCATGACAAAGTTTAATGGGTGCATCATGTCCTAGGTCACTTGGCTGGAAACTTGGAAGAGATAAATCAAACTCTAATTTGAAAGTCAAAAAGGCAGTTTGAAAAAGTCAAATCCCAACATGGTTCCCCAGTTAGGGAGGGTTTCTAAGTTAGGGAGGGTTTCCACCTGGGTTGGGAACACCCTTGGACGCCCCCACCTATATAAGGAGGGGTGGGGGCGCACCCCAAGGTATCCCCCTTGCCCTAGGCGCCCAAGAAACCCTAGGTTGGCCGCCGCCCCCCTCTCTAGTTGTGACCAATCTAGATCTCCTCTAAACCGCTACCGACTAGCTAAACTCTAGTTGCTAGCTACCTCTAAACCTAGGCCCTCTAAACCCTAGATAGCCGGGGCTCCCTCTACTCCATGAATTTCTTATGCCCGTTTCAAACTATGGTCAAAACAGCTGGCTTGAAGGTTCTTAGATAGGGGATGCTCTTTGCAAAACTCTCAATGGATCTCTGAAGAAACATCATATTGTGAGTCTACAAATGATTTTTTGACAAAATCATGAGCATCGGATCATGCACGTGTAGTTCAAACCGGACCCGCTTCCTACTGATTCACCAGACATTTGTCTTTTTCACAAGGGGTGCACATAGAGGTTTGAGATATCCTACTCAGGACATTGTCCATGTAAGATGGTCTAGTATTTTTGAAAAATATGTTTTTAGCATTTTGAATTAACCATTTGGTGGTTGCTTCACAAAACACCTCGTTTTTTCGCACTCGGAAAATGGAAAATATATTTTCTGTGCGACAAAAAGGAAAACTTCCTCCTGCAACATTGTTCGACATCCCAATATGCACATGCATGCAAAATATGGGCACATTATCACAAACTATGCCATGATTCTGGACATAACATTGGTTGTTTGACCCGAAAGCCATGAAACCTCGAACATGGAAAATAGAAAATGGCTTTTTTGAGACATTTGTGATATACCAAGTTTGATATTTTTGTAGATACTAAGTCATATAAAATGACGTTAGGCGAAGGTTTCCATTTTTTGGTCTTTTTTGAATTAGTTATGCCAATTTCAGAAGAGCCAACCAATTGGAAGAGAGAATAGTGCTACCCACGGATCAGCCCAATGAAACAGATCTCAACCGTTGAGATTGCCTCCATCCAACGTCCCATAGTCACATCGCAAATTTCTCCTGCCTCCCGTCCCCCCAAAGTTTGGGCATGAATTGACCGAAATAGCCTACAATTCCCAGTCTTGCACCACATAATTGGGCAAGGGTAGTTTCATAAAATCACACATGACCGAGAGGGAACACCGGAACATCCACGCGGTCCACGAACACAAACCCTAGCATTCTTCCTCCCTGTTCACACGCGAGAACCTGCCTCCTCTCAGTCTCTCCAGATCTAGATCCCGCCTCACCCCACCGCCACCGGTGCTCGCGGGGCGAGGCCACGCCTTCTGCTCCCATCACATCCCCGCACAACTCAATCTCTCTAGACCCGCCTCCTCGAAGCAGTCACAATGGCACAGCGGGCCTGTTCGCCGGCACGAGCGTGCATTCGTGCATCAACGCGCACTGCTCCATTGATCTCGCCTTTCCTGCGTCGCACCCTGATTATGCGCACTTCTATTCTTGTAGATAGTTGTTGGGCCTCCAAGTGCAGAGGTTTGTAGAACAGCAGCAATTTTCCCTTAAGTGGATTACCCAAGGTTTATCAAACTCAGGGAGGAAATGTTCAAAGGTATCCCTCTCAAGCAACCCTGCAATCAAGATACAAGAAGTCTCATGTGTCCCCAACACACCCAATACATTTGTCAGGTGTATAGGTGCACTGGTTCGGCAAAGAGATAGTGATATACAAGTGGTAAAAGTGCCAGAAAAGAGCTTCTGACTTGTTGTTGACGTGGGAGTTTCTAAAGGAAAACTAAAATAAAGATGGAAGCAAGCAAACATGCAACAGATCTAGATGCAAACGGTGTTTCAATGCTTAGCAATAAGGCCTAGGGATCATACTTTCACTAGTGAACACTCTCGATAAATATATTCTCTTCATGATACTACCCCTAACTACTCTCCGGTTAGACACTCTAATCCATGGTAGGGCTATAACAGCACACCTGAAAGTCCGCTTTCCCCATCTAGATAACCCCACACTGTCACCTTGAGCGCTATATGGTTCAAACAAACACCACAATTTCATAGAGACAACCAACTCAAAATATACTCATGGTAAGTATTTATGAACTCTAGCCTAAGTGCCACCACAGCGTGCACGCTGTCACTTTCACACACGTGGGGAAAGTAGAGATCTATTGAAGCACTTGAGTATTTATGTAAACTCTAGCCTAAGTGCCACGACGGTATGAACGCTATAACTTTCACACACATGGGGTGAGCCAGAGATCTATTAAAGCACTTGAGTAACAAGTAGATCTACTTGATTACAAAGCTCATGATCACAATATGATCATGCATAGAGAGAGATGAACATATAGCTACCGGTAGAGCCCTTAGCCTCGAGGAAGAACTACTCCCTCCTCCTCATGAGAATCAGCAACGACGATGGAGATGGTCGTGGAAATCGATGGAGATGGCTCCGGGGGCATTTCCCCGTCTTGGCAGGGTGCCGGAATAGAGACTTCTGTCCCCCGAATCTCCCCTTCGGTGGCGGCGGCACTGCAGAACTTTTCATGGAGGTATGATTGAGGATCTAGGTTTTCTCCCCGGGGGCTTCTTATAGGTGAAGGGGCAAGGCGAGGAGGCAATCAGGGGGGCCACACCCCCTGGTGGCGCGGCCTAGGTGGGCCCATGCCACCCTAGGGTGTTCGCACCTTAGTTCCCTACTCCGTCTCTTCTTCGATTTTCCGTATCGTTCCAGGAAAAATATTAACTTTGGCTTTTGTCCCATCCAATTCCGAGAATATTCATTTTTTAGCTTTTCTGAAACCAAAAATAGCAGAAAAGAGGCAACTGGCACTGTGGCATCTTATCAATAGGTTAGTTCCAAAAAAGTTTATAAAAATACCTCAAAGTGTAGACAAAGCATAAGACAAATGATATAAAACAAGCATGGAGCATCAAAAATTATAGATACGTTTACGACGTATCAAGCATCCCCAATGTCAACACCAGGATTTTAATCCCAGATGCCTGTTATGCCATACATCGCAATCCCAGGATTACCATTTTTGTGAGACATAACAGAATTGGATACCACAGTACCTCATCCATTACAAACCATACATAAGGTCTTACACAAATAAGGATCTCATGATCCAGTCTTAATACAACACAAGCAGCAGAATACGTAATAATAACGGTAGCGTAGGCGAAGCTCCATCTTCGGGGTCATAGGCAATGCTGACGATGGGAGATGATCCTAGTTGTCGTAACCTTCCTGGGGTCCATCCTCCAGGTACTCCTCCTCATAGTCTGGCCAAGGGAAAAGCCAGGGACAAAGCCATGAGTACTCTTTAAGTACTCGCAAACTAATACTAACAAGTGAAGGGGGGTTTTGTAATAAGACACTAAGCTCTAGGGTTGTTTTGCAAAAAGCCAGATTTACCTCTACTAAATTCATAAGAAAAGTATGCTAGTTAAAGTTTTATAACACCTAAGTGGGAAATTGTATCTGATGTCAGAACCCTGTTGTGGTCAAGTCAAAGTCTCAATTAATTTCACAAGTCATTTTGAAAACATCTGACGGGGGAAAAGTATGACCACTCCAACTGTCCATAACCACGGACGCGGCTATTCGAATAGTTTAACACTCTGCAGAGATTGTACACTTTCACCACAACATTCGACACATCCGTCAGGAACAAATCCTGAATTCACCATACTCAGTATGCGGATAATCAATCCTAACCTTTCAATTACACGCCCTAGTATAAGCACCTCTCCTGTGAGTTTGGCCTCCCAACCATGACCAACTGTCATCTTGGGTACTACACAGGTGGACAATCTTCACAAGGTAGCCTCAGCTCAGACCTTGGCCGTGAGGGAACTAATACTAAGGTATATAAGTTTCCAGTTAAGCCCTACCCAATTCTCGGGTATTGTGGTTGTACGGTAAAATTGGAATGGTATCGCATCTAGACAACCATCAGTTTTATAAAGGTCTAAGGCTCATGCCTCAACATTTTCATCACCATAAATCATCTGGTGTTCGGAAACACATGTCCAAAACATCTCAATAGAATGATCCATCATTCCAAGGTTTTTATAACCATTTTCACCAAGTATTCCCATCTAATGTTGATCAAGTTTTATGCTTAGCACTAGAATCTACAAGTGTGGGTAAGTACTAATGAGGGGTGGTAAACTAGTGGAGTTTAACTAAGTTCAATCTCATGCCTTAGGATGACATAAAGATTATCTAGCTTAGGCCAAGTTTTATGCTCTTTATGCAACCTTCAATTATCTCTCTAGAATCTACCATTCTCTTAACTAAGCTCTAAATACTAGCTTTGATAAAAAAATATAAAGCTTGTAAGTAAAACTAGGATTGGTTTATCAAGTGGTTATGATCATATATGCTTAAGGCATATAGTTGGCATGGTAGCAAGCAAGTATTAGCTTGTATAGGTCAACTTGATTAGTAAGGCTTGCTAAGTTAATAACTTGCAAGTATTGGCTTGCCTTGTGCAGAGCAGTGGTTGAAGTTCTCCTCGGCTTCTTCTTCGTAGTATCCTCCTTCCTCCTCGTATCCTTGGTCGGTACTAGCGTCTATAAATAAATACGAGGTACACAATCACCAAACAATACTTAACTACTTGCAATCATCACACAAAAGGGGTCCTATAGATGATCTAGCCTCATCTCTAACATTACAAGATTAAGGTACAAGATTAGATGGTTTAATTCCTTTTATTTTTAGAAAAGTAATTTCTACTCCTTGAAAAACTACTTAGCATTTAATATTCTCCAAACCAAACATGGGATCATGTTGACACATGTCATCACCACATATTTCAGTACATGGGAATGTGATTTAAAGTGGTGTCACAATTTAATAAGGTTTAACCTTTTATTTTAATTAAATAAAGTGACTAGCAATGCCTATGTGGCATTCTTTTATTACTTGGTCAATATTTCTGTAAGTAAACCTATATATTTTTATATATTCTGAAAGGTATGGTTAAATGTGATTTTTGAGAGTTGGAATAAACTCAAAAGCTATCATGGTTTAAATTTGAAAAATGTTTGAATGCAGAAAATCTTCTGCCTTGTTATTTTTACCAAGGATGATCTACAGATCCAAATGACTTGAATCCAACGGGCTTGGATTCAGCATTTCTAGACCTTCCTAACAAAATTGGTTTCATTCAATTTGGTTCATTGAATCGATCTGGGTTGATTTTTGAATCTAGGTGCAGAAGTGTGTTTGAAATAAAATGGAAAAGGTTAATTTCAAATGACTGGGATGCGCGGGAAACGATGCTGGGCCGGCCTGCTAAGCACAGCGCTTACGCGGGCTGGTTAATTCGCTGTCCCCACACGTCAGTGAGACGAGGGGGTGCGAAGCGGTATGGGGCGATGTGAGCCATGGGATCTTGTTCTAATCTAACGGCTGAGGGTCATCGTCGACGTTGGGCAACACCGGCGAGACAGAAACCTAACGCGGCAGGTGGGGGTCGTTGGGGGCTCACCGGGGTTCAGGAGAGGGTCAGCGAGGCGGGCGAACGACGAAGTCGACAACGGAGAACCTCCTGGTACCGGCAGCTTCTCCTGGGGCGGCTCCAATCGCTGGCTCCTTTCTTCTCGAGAGGCGGCGGGCTCCGGTGAAATTCCGGCGAAGTGCTGCTCGCCTTGCTTCAGGAACGGGGTGGAATGATCAGTGAGGAGAGGGGAGTGAGATGGTGTGCTCAATTCGGCTGGGGGTGGCCTCTATTTATTGTCGTGACGACGAGACCGAACGGCATGGGCAGGCGACAGTGGCGACATGGCTACGTGCTGCTAGACGCATGGCCGGCGGTGGCGATTGCTTGGAGGTCTACTGGCGATGATCTACGGCTTTAATGCGCATGTAGGGGCGGTGGCAAATGGTCTGGAACATGTGATGCTCTGCACGGCCGAGGCGGCGTCTTCGACGGAGAGCGGTGGTTGTGAGGCATGGGGCGGCAAACAGGTATGTCTGGCGGTATCCTGGGTCGGTGGTGATCGTGTATGCACGCGGCGAGGGCAGTGTGCGGTCTGTGGGCTTCGTTCGATGGTGGCGCTCTGGCGCATGCTCAGCATGGTTGACAGAGGCACGGGCGCGGTGTTCCTGGGTGCTCTGTTCGATGTCTTCGAGGCAGGGCTGGTCGAGAGGGGGCGGTGAGGCATGGGTGATCTTCCAGACAAGGTTGGCACGGCTAGTTTCTCTCCTATCTTGATGTCTACACTGGGGTGGCATGGTGAGCTTCGGTTATTCACCATTGATGGCATTGCCAAGATTACAGTGGGGCTAGTGCTTGGTTTAGTTAGCTAGATGATCTACTGAGGTTGCTGTGAGCTAGAGAGGGAACAAGTTAGGCAAGAATCACTGCTCACAATAGTGTTTGGATTTTGTTTGATTTGTATCTGCAAGGTGTTTGATGAAATGGCCGCAAGAATTCAAGTTTTGAATTTTGAAAAGATTTTTGGTGTGTGTGCTAGGTTGGTGCTGGTGAGTCTGCAGATGCTTGGGTTTTGAAAGTTGAGCTTGTTTGAGTGGTTTTTGAAAAAGTGGGATCTTCCCATATGATAAAGATTCAATTTTGAATTGTCATTTAAACTACGCATTTGAAATTTTCTGGATGATCACAAGGTGGGCCTTGATACTTTGTTATGAGTATTATCAAGGGGTGTAAAGATCCAAATAAGTTTCTGTTAAGTTCTAAAAGTTTGGGGCAGCCAAAGTAGGCATGGGAGTTAAATTGGGCAAAATGACCATTCACTCAATTTGGCTTATTTTGATTTATTTGTCGTTGGGAAAAGTTTGGGGATTGTTTAGATGATGTTTATTTCACCTAAGAAACATTTTACAAGCAAAGAAACACATAAACAAGGCAATTCAAAAGAATTCAAAATGGGATGCATACACACATGCATGCTTTCATATTTTTATTTAGAATTTTTTTTGTTCACCCTAATTTTGATGATTAGAGTTTGATGATCCAAGTTTAGTATTTTTGGGATGTTACAAACCTTCCCCCTTAAACAAAATCTCATCCCGAGATTTGAAAAAGGACGAAAAATATTACCTAGGATTTGAAAAGATCGGGAAACTCTGTCCTGATGTGATCTTCGCGCTCCCAGGTAGACCTCTGTGTGGTTGCTCCACTAAATCTTGAGAAACTTGATGCTTCGGGTTCGGGTAGTTCGGAAAGCTTCTTCCAAAATACGGATGGGTACTTCGGGATAGGTCAGGTCATCGTTGATCTCTATGGTCTGATGATCGATATTCCTGAACACTTCGGTCTTCTCGGGGACTTCGAGACACTTACGAAGTAATGAGATATGGAACACATTGTGCACAACTGAAATCTCTTCGGGTAGTTCCAATTGATACGACACTTCTCCTCGACGGCTCAGAATTTTGAAAGGTCCGATATATCTGGGGGCTAACTTTCCTTTGAGTTGGAAACGCTGCATTCCCTTCAATGGCGACACTTTCAGATATACAAAATCTCCTATGTTGAAAGCAAGGTCTCGACGTCTCTTGTCGGCGTAACTCTTCTGTCTGGACTGGGCGGTCTTGAGGTGCTCACGAATCTTGTGAACCTTCTCTTCTGCTTCTCGTAGGATGTCAGGTCCGAAAATCTGACTCTCTCCTACTTCCGACCAGTTCAAAGGGGTGCGACACTTCCTTCCGTACATGAATTCAAATGGGGCCATTTGCAAACTGGCTTGATAACTGTTGTTGTATAAAAATTCTGCAAACGGCAGACAGTATTCCCACTTGGATCCATATTCTAACACACAGGCTCTCAGCATATGTTCGAGTATTTGGTTTACTCGCTCTGTTTGTCCATCGGTCTGAGGGTGATACGCGGTGCTGAAATCTAGGCGGGTTCCTAAACCTTCTTGGACTTTCTTCCAGAATCTCGAGGTAAATTGAGTTCCTCGATCCGATACGATGTTCTTGGGGACTCCATGCAAACTAACTATTCTAGCGATGTATAACTCCACTAGCTTTGAAATCTGATATGTGGTCTTGACGGGTAAGAAATGGGCGACTTTGGACAATATGTCCACTATGACCCAAATAGAGTCATTTCCCCTACTAGAAGTAGGCAATCCGGTGATAAAGTCCATTCCAACAAAATCCCATTTCCATTCCGTAATCTGTAAGGGTTGCAACAGTCCAACGGGTCTTTGATGTCCTGCTTTGACTCGCTGACATATATCACACTTGGCGATATAGCTTCCGATTTCTCTCTTCATCTTATGCCACCAAAATTGCTCTTTCAAATCTTGATACATCTTAGTTCCTCCGGGATGGATAGAATAAAGAGTATCATGAGCTTCCTTGAGAATAACTTCTTTCAACTCAGAATCTGCTGGTACACAGAGGCGTCCTTTGTACCACAGAACTCCTTCTTCGTCTTTGGTGAATCCGGGTACTTTGCCTGTACCAATACGATGCTTGATTCCGTCTATACTAGCATTTCCTTTCTGCGCCTCTTTGATCTGACTGATCAAAGTGAGTTGAAGTTCTATGATAGCCAAAAATCCTTCACTTACTAATTCCATTCGAAAATCTTCCATCTCTTTGTGCAAGCTTGGTTGCTCCTTTAAAATCATGGAGTTCAAGCGGCACGGCAATCTGCTAAGGGCATCGGCTACCACGTTGGCTTTACCGGGGTGATAGTGAATGTCCAGATCGTAATCCTTGATTATCTCAATCCATCTTCTCTGCCTCATATTCAGCTCCTTCTGAGTGAATATATACTTCAGGCTCTTGTGATCCGAATAAATCTCACAACGGTTTCCCATCAGGTAATGCCTCCATGTCTTTAGGGCTAGAACTACAGCTGCGAGTTCGAGGTCATGGGTTGGGTAATTTTGCTCATGTTGTTTCAATTGTCGAGATAGATAAGATATGACTTTGCCTTCTTGCATTAGCACACATTCGAGACCGATCATGGATGCGTCACAATACACATCGAAGGGCTTCGTGATATCCGGCATGATTAAGATTGGGGCTGAAATCAATCTCCTCTTGAGTTCTTGAAAACTCGCTTAACATTTGTCGGTCCATTCAAACTTCTTGTCCTTCTTCAGCAATTGGGTCATGGGTCTGGCGATACTCGAGAATCCTTCTACGAACTTGCGGTAGTATCCGGCCAATCCAAGAAATGTGCGAACTTGGGTTTGAGTGGTTGGGGCTTGCCAATCTTCGATATCTTTCACTTTGGCAGGGTCAACGACAATTCCTCCGGCTGATACAATGTGACCGAGGAATCCTACCTCCTGTTACCAGAATTCACATTTGCTAAACTTGGCATACAGCTGATGCTCTCTAAGGGTTCCAATAATGGTCCTTAGGTGTAGCTCATGTTCTTCTTCCAATTTGGAATAAATTAGAATGTCATCAATGAAAACAACGACAAACTTATCCAGGAAGTCCATAAAAATCTTATTCATGAGATTCATGAAATAAGCGGGGGCATTGGTTAATCCAAAAGACATGACTGTATACTCGTACAATCCATATCGGGTGGTAAAGGTAGTCTTGGGAATATCTTCTACACGAATCTTGAGTTGATGATAGCTAGTTATAAGATCAATCTTAGAAAACACTTTGGCACCGGTCAACTGATCAAACAAATCTTCTATCTTGGGCAAGGGGTACTTGTTTTTGATGGTGACATCATTCAACTTCTGATAATCCATACACAAACAATTACCTCCATCCTTCTTGTCCACAAACAAGACAGGTGATCTCCAAGGTGACGCACTTGGTTGAATCAATCCAATTTCCAACATGGAATCCAGTTGCTTCTTTAGTTCTGCTAGTTTGGATGGGTTCATACTATAGGGTCTCTGGGCTATGGGTCCTGTTCTGGGGATTAGTTCAATGATAAACTCGATATCCTAATCTAGGGGCATATCAGGCAAAACATCTAGAAATACATCTGGGTATTCACAGACTATCCGGACTTGGTCAATGGTAGGTTGGGCTATACTCTTTTTGCACTTGAATTGGCGAGGTAAGGTTTCAGATATATGCTCGACTAATATTCCGGCTGTACTGGTCATGGTGATGGCCTTCTTGGCACAGTCAATCAATCCTTTATGTTTGGACATCCAATCCATTCCTAGTACTACTTCCAAACCTTTAGTTCCGAGTACTATCAGATTAGCATAGAAATCTATGCCATGGATTCGGATAGGGACGGCTTTGCAAATTTGCCTAGCTTTGGTGGTTGATCCGGGAATTTCGACGATCATAACATGCTTCAGTTTTGTTGGTTGAATTTTACTAGTGCATGCAAATTCTTCGGTGACAAATGAATGCGATGCACCAAAATCAAACAACACTCTAGCAAGTACTGAATTAACAGAAAACATACCCAGCACGACGTTTGGTGCTTCCTGAGCTTCTTCAGCATGCATGAGGAAAAGACGGCCGTTGCAGTTGAGCGAATTCACTGGGGCAAACCTTCTTCCTGGCTGAACACGATGCTTATGCTGAGCCAGGGCATTTGCATTAGGGGCTATGGCATTCTTCTTGTTGGGGCATTCGTTGGAGTAGTGGCCCTTATTTCCACAGTCATAACAAGTTACCCGCGACTTGTCCTTTGCTGCAGCATGCACAGCGTTGCTTCCAGTCCTCGGGGCAGTGTTGGGGTTGGTGGTAGCATTGTTGTTGAACTTGGGTGGGGCACGATTGAAATTTTTAGAGTTCCCGGGGTTGTTGTGATTTCCTCCGAGCCTAGGGTTTCCATGGTTGGGATAGGTCGAACGGTTCATGGGGGGTCTGTTGGTTCTCGGGGAAAATCCTAGATATGGGTTAGGGCGATACTTTGGGGTCCGATGGGTTCCTGGCTGATGCATCATGCGACGCTTGTGGTTCTCATTGGCTTGGTTGATCTTTCCTTCCATCTGGATGGAAGAGTCAACAAGGGCTTCAATATCAGCAAAGGGTATATTGACTAACACAGCCTGCATCTCATCATGCAGACCATTCAGGAATCTTTCTTTCTTCTTGGCTTCGGTGTCAATCTCATCCGGGGCATACCTAGCTAATGACAAGAATTTGTCACGGTATTCCACTACAGTCATCCTTCCTTGCTTCAGTTCTCTGAACTCGTCTCTCATCCTCTTGATTAAACCCGGTGGTACATGGGTTCTGCTGAACTTGACCTTGAATTCCTCCCAGGTCATCATCTAGCCTCCGGTCATTGCACGAACACTGTTCCACCATTCTCTGGCATCTCCGGCTAGATAGTGGGTGGCGAACAAAACTTTCTCGTTAGCTTCCACTCTGGCGACTTCTAGGTTATTTTCCATGGTTTGCAGCCAATCATCGGCGTCTAAGGGCACTTCCGACTTAGTGAAAACAGGTGGGTTGGTGTTCTGGAAATTCTTGAGCTTAGATCCATGTTTGTCCTGATTTCCGTGGCCTTGGTTGTTGTGGGCAAGCTGAGCTATCTGTTGCAGGGTGGCTAGGTTGGCTTGACGTTCGGCTCTTTCAGCTTCACGGTCAGAAGTCAACATTTGCAGTATCTGCAACATCGGGTCCGAGGATGAACCAGTTCCTCCACGTGGCATCTAAAGATTGAGATAGATCATGAGAAAAGAGGGAATTTCTAAGGTTCTGGGACTTTGAGAAGTTTTTAAAGTTTGACTCAGATTTTTCTAGCAACTTGCTTTTCATTCATTCATTCATAGCACACGGTACAACACACACCACAAAAAAGGAAAACAAATGGTTTTAAGAACCATTCTGGAAACTACGATACAATGGGACCGAATACTACTCAGTACGCTAGTGCTCAAGTGATACTACTCCTCAGAGTCGGTGTAGTCGTCATCCTCATCATCCTCATCGTCATCGATGAAGGCGTAATCATCCTCATCGGTGAAGAAATCCATAGCCTGATCTTCCAGGAAATCATCATCATCACTGAGATAGGAGTAGGGGTCTCCAGGAAGATCCTCTACCGCATTCTCCCTTTCCTCTAACTGCATATCTCTCTCGTGGATGGTCTCCTCCAAAGACGAGATACGATGGTGAAGACTTGCGATCCTTTGCTAGCATGGCGATGGTCTGATCCTTCGTCTTGATGATGGAGGACTTGTGGTTGGAGTAGTCATGGCAATTATCCAACTCCTGCTGACGATCGTACATCATGAAGCTAAGGTGATCCAATTGGGTCTTCAACTCGTGGTGGTATGGGGTTTCCAGGGGTTGTCCATTAGCATCACGCCTTGGGCAAAACTCAAAGCGAGTACCCTTGATCTGGTTGATACTCTGCCCACATAGACGGGCAAGAGCTTCCTGCATGGCCCTGGCAAGTCCATCGAGCTAGTTGTTCTCTCTTAAGGTAAACTGAATTCCCTCAGCAGTGGGGGGTTCAATATTTCCTCGGAGACTTGCAACAATTAGCCACTTCAGATCTTCTCCTCCTTGATCATTGAGCTGAACTCCGAAGAACTCGGGGTGAGGACGCTGCAAAAGTTCCGAAAGCTGGTCCAAATCCCTCTCAAAGATAAGGTCTCCGCCATTTCCCAATTGGTAAAACTTGCTGTACTTCACGTCCATCTAGAAGAATATAAGATGAGTAAGTTAGTACAGTAATCAAGTGTGTCAAATTTTATGTATTTTGCAAGAGTTTTTGAGGAACATGAATTTTCATGAAAGAAGAGATGAGAATGGGAATAAGTTTTTGTAAATATTTGTTTATTTTGGGTTTTGAAACTAAGTTTTTTTATTTAAACGTCTAGTCTAACTAGGGTCTCCTATGGTCAGGATGGCTCTGATACCAACTTGTCAACACCCGTATTTTTAATCCCAGATCCCTATTATGCCATACATCGCAATCCCAGGATTACCATTTTTGCGAGACATAACAGAATTGGATACCACAGTACCTCATCCATTACAAACCATACATAAGGTCTTACACAAATAAGGATCTCATGATCCAGTCTTAATACAACACAAGCAGCGGAATACGTAATAATAATGGTAGCGTAGGCGGAGCTCCATCTTAGGGGTCACATGCAATGCTGACGATGGGAGATGATCCTAGTTGTCGTAACCTTCCTGGGGTCCATCCTCCAGGTACTCCTCCTCATAGTCTGGCCATGGGAATAGCCAGGGACAAAGCCATGAGTACTCTTTAAGTACTCGCAAACTAATACTAACAAGTGAAGGGGGTTTTTGTAGTAAGACACTAAGCTCTAGGGTTGTTTTGCAAAAAGCCAGATTTACCTCTACTAAATTCAGAAGCAAAGTATGCTAGTTAAAGTTTTATAACACCTAAGTGGGAACTTGTATCTGATGTCACAACCCTGTTGTGGTCAAGTCAAAGTCTCAATTCATTTCACAAGTCATTTTGAAAACATCTGACGGGGGAACAGTATGGCCACTCCAACTGTCCATAACCACGGACACGGCTATTCGAATAGTTTGACACTCTGCAGAGATTTTACACTTTCACCACAACATTCGATACATCCATCAGGAACAAATCCTGAATTCACCATACTCAGTATGCGGATAATCAATCCTAACCTTTCAATTACATGCCCTAGTATAAGCACCTCTCCTGTGAGTTTGGCCTCCCAACCATGACCAACTGTCATCTTGGGTACTGCACAGGTGGACAATCTTCACAAGGTAGCCTCAGCTAAGACCTTGGCCGTGAGGGAACTAATACTAAGGTATATAAGTTTCCAGTTAAGCCCTACCCAATTCTCGGGTATTGTGGTTGTACGGTAAAATTGGAATGGTATCGCATCCAGACAACCATCAGTTTTATAAAGGGCTAAGGCTCATGCCTCAACATTTTCATCACCATAAATCATCTGGTGTTCGGAAACACATGTCCAAAACATCTCAATAGAATGATCCATCATTCCAAGGTTTTCATAACCATTTTCACCAAGTATTCCTATCTAATGTTGATCAAGTTTTATGCTTAGTACTAGCATCTACGAGTGGGGGTAAGTACTAATGAGGGGTGGTAAACTAGTGGAGTTTAACTAAGTTCAATCTCATGCCTTAGGATGACGTAAAGATTATCTAGCTTAGGCCAAGTTTTATGCTCTTTATGCAACCTTCAATTATCTCTCTAGAATCTACCATTCACTTAAGTAAGCTCTAAATATTAGCTTTGATAAAAAATATAAGCTTGTAAGTAAAACTAGGATTGGTTTATCAAGTGGTTATGATCATATATGCTTAAGGCATATAGTTGGCATGGTAGCAAGCAAGTATTAGCTTGTATAGGGCAACTTGATTAGTAAGGCTTGCTAAGTTAATAACTTGCCAGTATTGGCTTGCCTTGTGCAGAGCAGTGGTTGAAGTTCTCCTCGGCTTTTTCTTCGTAGTATCCTCCTTCCTCCTCGTATCCTTGGTCGGTACTAGCGTCTATAAATAAATATGAGGTACACAATCACCAAACAATACTTAACTACTTGCAATCATCACACAAAAGGGGTCATATAGATGATCTAGCCTCATCTCTAACATTACAAGATTAAGGCACGGGCGCTGCGTTCCTGGGTGCTCTGGTCGATGTCTCTGAGGCAGGGCTGGTCGAGAGGGGGCGGCGAGGCATGGGTGATCTTCTAGACAAGGTTGGCATGACTAGTTTCTCTCCTAGCTTTCTGTCTACACTGGGGTGGCATGGTGAGCTTCGGTTGTTCACCATTGATGGCATTGCCAAGCTTACAGTGGGGCTAGTGCTTGGCTTAGTTAGCTAGATGATCTACTGAGGTTGCTGTGAGCTAGAGAGGGAACAAGTTAGGCAAGAATCACTGCTCACAATAGTGTTTGGATTTTGTTTGATTTGTATCTGCAAGGTGTTAGATGAAATGGCCGCAAGAATTCAAGTTTTGAATTTTGAAAAGATTTTTGGTGTGTGTGCTAGGTTGGTGCTGGTGAGTCTGCAGATGCTTGGGTTTTGAAAGTTGAGCTTGTTTGAGTTGTTTTGAAAAAGTGGGATCTTCCCATATGATAAAGATTCAATTTTGAATTGTCATTTAAACTATGCATTTGAAAGTTTCTGGATGATCACAAGGTGGGCCTTGATACTTTGTTATGAGTACTATCAAGGGGTGTAAAGATCAAAATAAGTTTCTGTTAAGTTCTGAAAGTTTGGGGCAGCCAAAGTAGGCATGGGAGTTAAATTGGGCAAAATGACCATTCACTCAATTTGGCTTATTTTTATTTATTTGTCTTTGGGAAAAGTGTGGGGATTGTTTAGATGATGTTTATTTCACCTAATAAACATTTTACAAGCAAAGGAACACATAAACAAGGCAATTCAAAATGGGATGCATACACACATGCATGCTTTCATATTTTTATTTAGAAAAGTTTTTGTTAACCCTAATTTTGATGATTAGAGTTTGATGATCCAAGTTTAGTATTTTTGGGATGTTACACCCAAGCTTAACTCCTGCTCATCCCCGAGTAGGTAAGTGATAAAAAAATAATTTTTGAGGTGACATGCACCATCAAAATCAAGATCATACCGTTTGCAAGAATTGAAAGCTGGGATCAAAGAACTCTAAACATGAGCATGAAAGATGGAGTTCTAACAATAAGACAAAGTAACTATGCATGAAACATGTTACAAACAAAGATCATGAATAAAAATGCATTGAAAGACATTGTTTTTTTGACATATATAAAACATAACATAGTGGCATTCATCTTGTCCGTCATGGAGTAGCAAAACATAAATGCATATGACACCTTCAAAGATCATAAGGGTGACTAGATACAAATAGTTCAAGAGCAAGCAATATCAATAATATGAATCAATCAATAAGTTTTGGGACCATGCACATAGAACTAAGAATGGCAACTATGCTCTCTTAATTGGTGCCTAAGGATAGAAGGTGGAGACTCAATATAATAGTGGAAGAAAGACCATTCATAAAGGGAAGAAGGGATTTCAATTCTCAAAAATAGCTTCCAAAAATTATAGTACTTGTTAGCTTTCAGCCCTCATTGCCCCTATCATAAGAATCTTGAAGTGATTAAGGTTAAAGTGAACAAACTATGGAGTATATGCTTGACAAAGTATAAGTTGGCAATCTCATGTCCCTTGAATACGAGGGCCGCTCCTCATGCTACTCAAGTTTAGTTACCGGTAAGTTCTTGTCATAGTAAGTACATGTGTATCATAGAGAACCGCCAACGGGGTACCCCTTGCACATGATACAAGAGCTATCCCATAATCAAAATGACAAGGCAAGTAGACAATGAGCATCTCAGCAATCTTCTTATTTACCATGGGAAAATGGTGTTTTTCTATCTTTCCTCTTTTATCATCTTTTTTTTTCTTTTTCTCAATCTCTTTTTCTATCTCTTTTTTATAAGAAGAATGCTTCATAGATTGCTCACTATGGTGAGGCTGCAAGTTTCCACCATGATTAGGCATGACTTAGGCTAGCGGCCCATGCGTTCTCTAACACACATACATAACTCCATATACTTACAAGATCCCATTTCATTTCATACAAAAGAGCATGATATGAACTGTGTGCAATGTACAAGTGCAATGTTGAAAGCGTTCCTCGTGACAGCACAGTTCTGCTAATTCCAACGTATAAGTGCAAGCATATACAACATAGATAACACAATGGTTCAAGTTTATTAGGGGCAAGAAAAATAAAGTGTGTCATCAAGTTCGTGAGAGCTTTAATCACTAAGTTTTCACATAACAAAATACTTTTTAATTGGAAGATAGATGAAAACAAGAATATACTTGGAATGGTGTAACACACCATGCATAGGAATTTATAGTGGACACTTTGGAATAACTTGGTTTCTTGGGAGTTGGATGCATGAGTAGATCTTACTCATACAAGTGGAGGCTAGCAAAATACTAGGAGCGACCAACTAAGAGAGAAATAATGGCCATAATCATGCAGAGCGACAAAACATTATTAATCAAAGCATAAAGTGGTACCAAAAGTCAAAAACGAAATGATCATAGAGGCTAAGGTGACTGGTTCATAGTCATAACATGGTGTGAGCATGTTCCAAGTCATCCCAAACAAAGCATCAAAGGAGAATACCACAATACTATGCTTTTGTATGCTAAAAAAACGCATGATTGTTTCAAGGCACATTAAGCAATCCTAATTGTTTGAAACAATTCATGCTATAGCAATAATCACTAAGCATATGGTCAAAGCAACATCCAACATGACATGATAAAGTCTAAGCCACAGTCAAAAAAAGCTCCCCTTTGTACCACTATAAGCATGAAACTTTCTACTATTTTCCAACACCAATCGACTTACTTGAAACAGCTCACAAAGATAATAATCAATAAAGATCAGTGAGCATGTCTCACAAACTAACAAAGAAGAACTAAAAATTTATAAAATGAAAGCACAAGAAAACTAAGGCTAAACACAGTGCTAGCAAAAGAGAACACTCACAAGACAATAAGAGTGAAAACTAGAGTGTTCTAGGCAATGAAAACAAAGTGTGTCTCTCTCCAAAAGAACTCTGCTGTGATCCAACCAATTTATTGCAGCAGACCAAGAAAATTAAAACCAAAAATTAAAACTAAGACGCTCGAAGAACAACACAATTGTGCATGAAACAATAAAAACGAAGAGTCTAGAAAGACCTGAGATTTTTATAGATGAAGAAGGGGAATGCCTTGGGCATCCCCAAGCTTTGACGCTTGTACCTCTTGAATATTTATTGGGGTGACACGGGGTGGCATCCCCAAGATTGAGATTTTGTCCATTATTCATCTCATTACATCATTCTTCCTTACACCTGAAAATTTTCCTTCATACAAAACTTCACACAATCTTCATTAGCAACATTAGTGCATTCAAAATATAATAGACCTTTGGGGTTTAGTTTTAAAACAGAAAATTTTTCACTAAAGACACAAGCTACTATAGAAATTCCCTCAAAAAGCTCAATTTCCCAAAGAGAGCCCAAAAAGGAATCAATAAGAAGCAAATGCAAATAATGGCAGAAATCTATCAAAACAGACCAGCAGGTAGAAACCGATTTTTTTGAAGACCTTCTGTTGCTCAAATAAAAAAGTGTTGTACATAACAACACGGAGGGTTTATTCAGAAAATTACAGCTCAATCCGACATATAGATATTTTTCAAGAATTTTTACAGTGGAGCACAAAAATCTGTTTTGGGACAGCAACTCCCCAAATCTTACTTCCCTCTCATTAGAGGTTATTCTTGGCACAAAAATCAAATAAAAGGATAAGGAGAGGTCATTAAAGAATTAATAACTTCCAAGACTCAAAAAAACTTTTGGGTTATGTAGAGGTCCCAACCTTTAATAAGGTAGAGATCCCTGTGTTTACAATGCTAGTCCCTGGATCAATAGCTAGCATCCACAGTTAAGATGTAATATCAAGAAACAAAGGTCATAATACAACTTTATAACCATGAATAAAATAATTCATTACATCTTAGATAGCTCATTTGGCTATCTCATTACAATGCAGCAGAAATAACTATAGCATGGAGTCCATCATCTTCAAAGTGCCACAGGCAATCATGTTGGTTGTAGACTTGTAATCCTAATCAACATACTTCACTAACATCAAACAAACCTGCAACATAATAAGTTGCAACCACAAGGGGTCAATACATTTGAATTGTATTGGCAAGTGATACTATGGTAATATAGTGGAGTCTATCATCTATATGCATTTGGCTAAGTGGAGCTTAGGCTTGCTTTGCTCAAAATAGATTTTTCCTTATCATTTGAAAACACTAAGATTTTGCTTGTTAAAATCACCCAAGGCATCTCCCAATATAAATTTGTGATCCTTCTACCCTTGTTCAACCACAAAATTTTAACTTTGAAATTGGGATGAGGAGATTCTTGATAGCTTCCATGTCTTGATGCTCAAATTGTCCTTTGCCATGGACATGGCTAAGTACTTAGATTTTACACTCTACAGAGGTGGTGCACTTTCCCCACAAGACTTGATTTTCACCAAGACAGGACCTTTCAGAAGCCTTCCCTTAGACCCAATGGACGCGTTCCAACCTATCATCCCACTACCACCAACTGTCCAAATGGCTAAGTTATTGCAACCTATATGATCCAGGCAGAGCCCATAATGCCAAGTGGCTGCACTTTAAGCTTCTCAACATTTGACATCTCAAATCTCTTTGTTCCTGGGTGACCATCCACAAGTGAGATACGCAAGGTAAACCATAGAAATGGGCCTTGTGTAACCACTCAACACAAACCATTCCTTCCATTCCACCCAGGTGATTCATTCACTTAGTTGTTTTATTAAGCAAAACACAAGTCCTTGACTTAGAAATATTCCATAGTATGAATATATTCCAACATTGTTTTCTACTATCTAAGCTAAGCATGTTAGTAGTAGGAATCTTAACTTAGGAAATTTCTACTAAGGTTTCATCTACTAGGATTTCCCATGGCATAGTTTATACTTAGCAAAAATTCCATGCAAGTCCTACTTAGAAATATCACTAATGCATTGTGAAAATAATGGGACAAAGTATGAAGCATCACTTGCCTTTTTGGTAGAGAATTATAAGTTCACTCCTTGATCTTGCAATATTCACACTCGTAAGTTTCCACTACAATTAAACCAAGCAAGCAATATTCAATCTACCATTCAAGCAAACATCACATAAAATAATACAAACAAGGCAATGCATGCAAAAGATTGTTTTATTTGGAAATGTGGTTTATAATAGGTTATAAACATTTGAAAACACCTATTGGTCATTTGTAAAAGTGGTAAAACCATTTGATATTAAGTTAGTGGAAAATGGCCACTTTAAATCTTTTTTTTGTTTTGCTAGAAATGGTTCAAACCAAATTAATATTTTCTAGTGTTTGACAAATACATTTTTAAACACAAATGTTGGTGTTTTATGGTCAAGTGTTTAATATTAAAACCATTTGCAAAAGGTTTCACCTATAAACCATTTTTATACCAAATCAATATTTTATTTTGTTAAAAATGCCTTTAGCAAATCAATAATTTTTATAGGGTTCACAAAATATATTTTTAAATCATAAAAATTTGTGTTTAGGGTCAGAGAGTTTAAATCAAAACATTTCCCAAAGGGTTTCCTCCAAAAGCATTTTTAACATATAAACATTATTTTTATTTGACTAGAAATGTTCTAAATCAAAGATGTATTATTTTGCTTCGCAAAATATGTTTTTGAATCCACAAGTTGGTTTCTATGGTCAGTAGGTTCAAAACAATATATTTGCCAAAGATTTTATAACATAAAATAATTTTAGAATGAATTTTATATTCAAAATATGCCTACACAAGTTTCTGCAAAAACAACCAATTTAATAGAAGAAATTTACTAAACAAAGTGCATGGTTGGAAAGTACTTGTCTTGCTGATTCCATCTATACCTCTTCGGTTAATGAATCAATCACACCCGTCAGATCCAAATCGAACAACGCATAGGTGCTTGGCCAAAGATGGGCGGCGCTGGTGTGCTCGGCAAGCGAGGTTGCCGGCGATACAGGGGGAGAGAAGAGGAGTGGAGTGGCTCACCAGAATCGCATGGTCTTGCTGATGCTCGTCGTATCCTTGGTTGGCGAAGGGGCGCTCGTGGTTGCCGTGGATTGCTCACCGGAGTCCGCATGGTGTTGGACACGCTCTGGTCGTCGTTGTTGGCGAGGCTACAGGCCACGGGAAAACCAGATAAAGGCGGCGTTATACGCGCAAGAGAGTGGCGAAGACACGAGCGTCAGAGAGAGGAGGAGGCGCGGTCAGAAACTACCAGAGGGGTTCGACGGAACTGCTGCAGACCGTGGCGACGCTCGGTGTTGATGTTGCCGACAATGTGGAGCGCGCGGGGGAGAGTGGAGGATACAAAGAGGTTCGACGGGTAATGGGGAGTGCGCTCGTGTGGTCGAGGGGGCGAGGGGCGACGGTGGCTGGCCGGAATCATCGCTGAAGTGTGTCGGAGGCCGCGACAGTGCAAGGTAAATTCGAGGCAGCCTGGTGGCTCTCTGGTAGCGGGGTTTGAGGGGAAAGAGAGAGAAGAGACAGGGGATTTATGGAGCGTGATCATGAGGAGAGGTTACTACGCCATCAACGTGTCTTGATGCTGAGAAATTTCGCCAGAAATGGTCGGGGGGGAGGCATGGTCACCGCGGGTGGAAGGGATGATGACGAGGCACTTGACGTGGAGTGGGGTTCGCGGGTCAGTGAGAGAGGAGGGTAGGTGCGCGAGTGAGAAATGTCAAGGAAGAGAGGGGAGCCGGGTGGGCTGCTGGGCTTGTTGGGCTAGGGTTGGATGGGCTGGGTCTTTTCTTATTTTTTTTCTCTCAGAAACTTTTTCTCTTTTCTGATTTCATTTTCTATTTTGATTTTATTCAAATAATTTCAAATCCTTTTTCTTTTCAAATCCTTTCAAACTTTTCAGTATGCTTTAGTACTGTTTTAAACCTGTATTTTAAATACCATTTTGGTATAATTCTTTTATTCTTTTATGATTTATATTTTATTTAAAAAGGGCACTTGCCTTTATTCAAATAAGATTTTAAATATAACACCCACTCTTATTTGAACTCAAACTTTTACCAAACCTTTTTCAGTAGGTTTTATTTATTTATTAGGGTGTCAAATAATTCACCTTGAATTATTTGGAATATTTTTAATATGATTTATTAATCATTTAAATTGGGTATTTTTCTTTATTCCCATGAAATTAAATATGGGTTTAATTCCATAAATTTTATTTAAATAATTCTTGTATTTCATTTAAGTCAATTAGATAACTTTTATTCCACTTGGGTAAATTCAAATTATTTTTCACTGATTTACTTAATCTTTTCCATTGGGGATTTTGTCTTTATTCAAATAGAAATAGAATTTGGTTAATGCCATTTTATTTTATTTGGAAAATTCTTTATCCTTTTATTTTATTTGGATTTGGATTATATTTATTCCATTTGCTTATGGATTAGGTCAAGATTTGATTTGGCCTTTAAATATTCCTCATTTAATAATTCTTTCTTTATCTTATAAAATCCATATATTTTTATTTATAAATCCAAACTTGGTGTTTCCAATCTGTATAATATTATTTAATATTTGTTTATCCTTTTAAATGTCTTTAGGATTATTTTCTCACCATTTGGTATGGATTTTTAGATAGGTGCTTTATTAGTTTTGGAAATTCAATTTCCTTATCTTATTAAATTTAAAAGATTTTATCTATGGCTCCAAATTAAGGGAAACCAATTCATATGGTTTTATAGTATTTCTATTTGTCATTCTTGATCATTTATAAATGTTTGTTGACAAATTTTTATATGGATCAAAACCATGGTCTTAGAGATATCTTGGAAATGATTTTATGCTATTAGAGTTTTAGGGTTTTGATTATTTTCCAAGTGCTTAGATTTCCATATGCATTTATGAAGAATGCATTTCACTTAATTTTAATTTAGTTGGATTCACACGTTATTCAAAGTTTGTTCAAGATGGGATTTTAAGTTTCCATTTAGAAACAAAAAGTTTCTTTTCACCCTAAATTTCAACAATTATTTATTTTGTTTATTTATTTTTCACATTACAAAATTTGAAATTTTTTGGGATGTGACCGGCTACCACCCTTAAAGGAAATCTCGTCCCGAGATTTGGGAAAGATAGGGGTTACAAGTTGGCTTCAAGGCAACTAGGGTACTACCACCCTTAAAAAATTTCCAACTAGTTTACATCTTGGCTTGCTTGGGATCTTGATGAAACTTCTCTAGGCAAACATCTGCACAGTGTCCTTTGTTTCCACACTTGAAACATGTGACAAGGCTGAGATTGTTCATAGGCTTGTTTATCTTATGCTTCATCTTTTCTGGACAATTGCTTGCATAATGTCCTTGATCACCACAATTGTAACATGTGACAAGATTGAGTTCTTCACGTACCTTCTGTGGTCAACTTGACACATTATGGCCTAGCTCTTTGCAGTTGTTGCACCACACTTGGCTAATTTCCTTATACTTTTTCTTCTTCCCTGGACATTCATTGGCATAGTGTCCCATCTCTTTGCAATGGCAACACCGCACTTGACTTTTGTCCTTCTTCTTCTTGGGTTTCTCCAAAGCTAGGAGTTCTTCTAGTTCATGCTCTTCATATCTTATCTCAAAGGTGGGAAAGTCTCCTGGTCTCCTTAATCTTTTTCTTGGATAATACATATGTCTCCTCTTTTGTCCATCAAGTTGAGTCATATTGCATGGAGGTGCAAGCTGAGATTTTCCTTTGTCTTCATCCTTCTTGGTAGAAGTTGTTCCTTCATGAGGGTTCACAAATTGTTGATGCCCTCCACCTTGTTTCCTTTGTTGAACTATGGAATAGATGGGGCATTGGATAGGGACATGATTATTTCCTTCACATAGAAAACAAGTTGCTTGAGATGTGGGGCATTGATTAGTTGGATGTTTCTCTTCACAATTAGGGCATTGACCTTCATGCTCTTGGGAAGTGTGATCCTTGTCTCCACAAATATTGCAAGCTTGATTTCCTTCTATAATATCATCCTTGACATCCTTATTGTCATAAACTCCTTGGGAAGAATTTTCTCCCATGTTGATAATTTGATTTGTCACCTTTTGCATAAATTGATTTTGGGTTTCCAAAAACCTTTGCATGGTTGGGTATAACTCATTGTTGTTGGCTAAAAACTGAGTTGTCACTTGGTTCAACTGGGTTTGGGTTACTATGAGTTCTCTCATGTTCATCTCTTGGTTGTTGTTGTTATCACCTTTATTGATGTAGAAGTTTCTTAGAGTAGTCATCTGTTTGGGTTAGATTGGGATTAGAATAGGCAAAATATTTCCAAGGAAATAATTCTAATCACACACAACAATTTCACACAAGCATTGTGCAAGCAATCAAAAACATTCCAATCAAACAACAAGTTTCAAGCACATTTTTAGGCAACAAAATATTTTTGCTACACCACAATAGTTGGTGTGTTTGATCTAAACTTAATATGGTGGTCCAACAATATGGTTCACTTGAGATCATTCCATCCTTCTTGGTTGCTTCTTCATGAACAAGATCCTTGTATCCTTGGAGAATTCCTTGCATCTTGGTCACAAAACTTCAAAGGTGATGATGGTTCCTTCTAAGTTGTGTTTCCTTAATCTTCAATTCTTGAGTAACATTTCTTGTCTCACTTGTAGTCCTTAGTGATATCCAAGTTGAAGTCCTTGTTGAGAATAAGGTTGAAATCACTTGAGTTGGTGAAGTCCTTTGCTCATGTTGAAGTCTTTGCTCATTGTGGAGGCTTTATCCATCAAGTTGAAATAGACAAGATGTAGAATGAAAACCAAAATGGTTGAGGAAAGAGTTTACAAGATTGTTTCCAAATAAGTTTTGGAACAAATACAATTCCTACTTTTCTAAGGAGTTTTGTCCAATCCTAGGTTTACAAATCCTATAGGCAGCATAGTGCTCTGATACCATCTGTAGAGGTCCCAACCTTTAATAAGGTAGAGATCCCTGTGTTTACAATGCTAGTCCCTGGATTAATAGCTAGCATCCACAATTAAGATGTAATATCAAGAAACAAAGGTCATAATACAACTTTATAACCATGAATAAAATAATTCATTACATCTTACATAGCTCATTTGGCTATCTCATTACAATGCAGCAGAAATAACTATAGCATGGAGTCCATCATCTTCAAAGTGCCACAGGCAATCATGTTGGTTGTAGACTTGTAATCCTAATCAACATACTTCACTAACATCAAACAAACCTGCAACATAATAAGTTGCAACCACAAGGGGTCAATACATTTGAATTGTATTGGCAAGTGATACTATGGTAATATAGTGGAGTCTATCATCTATATGCATTTGGCTAAGTGGAGCTTAGGCTTGCTTTGCTCAAAATAGATTTTTCCTTATCATTTGAAAACACTAAGCTTTTGCTTGTCAAAATCACCCAAGGCATCTCCCAATGGAAATTGGTGATCCTTCAACCCTTGTTCAACCACAAAATTTTAACTTAGAAATTGGGATGAAGAGATTCTTGATAGCTTCCATGTCTTGATGCTCAAATTGTCCTTTGCCAGGGACATGGCTAAGTACTTAGATTTTACACTCTGCAGAGGTGGTGCACTTTCCCCACAAGACTTGATTTTCACCAAGACAGGACCTTTCAGAAGCCTTCCCTTAGACCAAATGTACGCGTTCCAACCTATCATCCCACTACCACCAACTGTCCAAATGGCTAAGTTATTGCAACCTATATGATCCAAACAGAGCCCATAATGCCAAGTGGCTGCACTTGAAGCTTCTCAACATTTGACATCTCAAATCTCTTTGTTCCTGGGTGGCCATCCACAAGTGAGATACGCAAGGTAAACCATGGAAATGGGCCTTGTGTAACCACTCAACACAAACCATTCCTTCCATTCCACCCAGGTGATTCATTCACTTAGTTGTTTTATTAAGCAAAACACAAGTCCTTGACTTAGAAATATTCCATAGTATGAATATATTCCACCCTTGTTTTCTACTGGCTAAGCTAATCATGATAGTAGTAGGAATCTTAACTTAGGAAATTTCTAGTAAGGTTTCATCTACTAGGATTTCCCATGGCATAGTTTATACTTAGCAAAAATTCCATGCAAGTCCTACTTAGAAATATCACTAATGCATAGTGAAAATAATTGGACAAAGTATGAAGCATCACTTTCCTTTTTGGTAGAGAATTATACGTTCATTCCTTGATCTTGCAATATTCACACTCTTAAGTTTCCACTACAATTAAACCAAGCAAGCAATATTCAATCTACCATTCAAGCAAACATCACATAAAATAATACAAACAAGGCAATGCATGCAAAAGATTGTTTTATTTGGAAATGTGGTTTATAATAGGTTATAAACATTTGAAAACACCTATTGGTCATTTGTAAAAGTGGTAAAACCATTTGATATTAAGTTAGTGGAAAATGGCCACTGTAGATCTTTTTTTGTTTTGCTAGAAATGGTTCAAACCAAATTAATATTTTCTAGTGTTTGACAAATACATTTTTAAACACAAATATTGGTGTTTTATGGTCAAGTGTTTAATATTAAAACCATTTGCAAAAGGTTTCACCTATAAACCATTTTTATACCAAATCAATATTTTATGTTGTTAAAAATGCCTTTGGCAAAGCAATAATTTTTATAGGGTTCACAAAATATATTTTTAAATCATAAAACTTTGTTTTTAGGGTAAGAGAGTTTAAATCAAAACATTTCCCGAAGGGTTTCCTCCAAAAGCATTTTTAACATATAAACATTATTTTTATTTGACTAGAAATGTTCTAAATCAAAGATTTATTATTTTGCTTCACAAAATATGTTTTTGAATCCACAAGTTGGTTTCTATGGTCAGTAGGTTCAAAACAGTCTATTTGCCAAAGATTTTGTCACAAAAATAATTTTAGAATGAATTTTATATTCAAAATATGGCTACACAAGTTTCTGCAAAAACAACCAATTTAACAAAAGCAATTTACTAAACAAAGTGCATGGTTGGAAAGTACTTGTCTTGCTGATTCCATTGATTTAAAATTTGCAAAATTTGGACGTGTAGATTTAAAGTTATGCAATTTACAAGATTGAACATCTAATAGAATCTATTTTGGTTTTTATAAAACAGACTGGCCACGTGGAATGTTTTGATTGGCCGAAAACGGTTCGCGTGGATCGACTATCGTGGGGCGTCATATTTAATGTGCATCGCACGGCTCGCAACACTCGATACCTCTTCGGTTAATGAATCGATCACACCCGTCAGATCCAAATCGAACGACGCACAGGTGCTTGGCCAAAGATGGGCGGCGCTGGCGGCGGCGAGTGGAGGCGGCGCGCTCAGCAAGAGAGGTTGCCGACGATACACGGGGAGAGAAGAGGAGTGGAGTGGCTCACCAGAATCGCATGGTCTTGCTGATGCTCGTCGTATCCTTGGTTGGCGAAGGGGCGCTTGTGGTTGCCGTGGATTGCTCACCGGAGTCCGCACGGCGTCGGGCACGCTCTGGTCGTCGTTGTTGGCGAGTCTACAGGCCACGGGAAAACCAGATAAAGGCGGCGTTAGACGCGCAAGATAGTGGAAAAGACACGAGCATCAGAGAGAGGAGGCGCGGTTAGAAACTACCAGAGGGGTTCCCCGGAATTGCTGCAGACCGTGGCGGCGCTCGGTGTTGACGTTGCCGACGATGTGGAGCACGCGTGGGCGAGTGGAGGTGTCGTGGTATTGCCGACGAGTACGCCATGGAGGGGTCCTCACAGTGCGTGTTTAGAGACGTGGGGCAAGGCGGACGATTGACGGGTACGAGGTAACACAGCTTACCCAGGTTCGGATCCCACAACGGTGGCGGAATCCTACTCCTGCTATAAATCACTATAAGGGCAATACGCCGAGTTACAGAGATAGGTTCGCTGTGCGAGGTAGTATGAATCGATACTAGGTTGTCTGAGATTGTCTTCCCTAAAGGCTCCCATAGGCCCGACTTATATAGTCGCCAGGTCCTAGGGTTATAGGGAAAAGTCTTAGCCGGACAGGTCACAGAGTCCTACACCGTCTATTACTAGTATTGTGTATCATGCACTCCAAGGCTCCGGGTATGCTGGTGACTCCACCGTAGCCTTCCTTTATCCAGCATGGGCCTCCCTTCTAGATCCAACTAATTGGGCCACCCAGTAGGCCATAGGCCACGCTACCGACTATGGGCCACCCGGGTTAGTCGGATAAGAGACATACTATAAGGATATCCATATAGCACATCCCCAACAGTAGCCCCCGGAGAACTCCGAGATCTTGCGCCGTCTTGCCTCTTCACATGGAATGCCCCGTCTAGATGAATGTCGGCAGATCGTCAAGCAACATCTTGCAGTCCTCCCAAAGAACCCAGCAAGGTTTTTCTCCGTCTTCGAATGGTAAGCCGGAGAAATGCTGAATCTTCCATCGTACTCTTCCGTAGTTGGATTAAATCCGTCCATGCCGGTATCTTCGATGCGACGAATCATCTACCCATGTCAGCTAGGACGACGTAGGCTTAGGTCAGCGACGCCTCGTAACTCACACATGCAGAGAACGCAATCATATCCGATTTTTCCGCGTGAGCGATACGAACTGTTGGCGGCGGCGGTTGGAGACATGGCGAAATTTCCACACACGTTCGCGAACACGTCGTCTATGCAGCAACCGTCCGATTAGCTGCACGAATCTTGATGTCGAGGATGATAAATAGTAACCATGGGGCATTTTCCACTTTTTACCTCATTCTTCTCGTGTCATCGTCTTCTTCCTCCAGCCGCACGTCTCCTCGAGCTCTCCGCGAGAAACCTCGAAAACCCTAGATTCCATCTGTGTCGGTCGCACCCGTCCTCCACTCCATGCCCAGCAGTAGCACCTCCCCGTCGATGGCGGCGTTGAGCGAAGCCACGGCGAAGCCGACGAGCTCTGTCGTCATGCCTCCAGAGGGCTTGGTCATCCCTGCATTGGCGGTGATCGAGCCCATCGGTGCCGACCACAATTTGGCGGCGCTGGAACCACTAGACGAAGAGCCAGACTCGCATAAGGGCGACTGGCGCGGCTCGGACATCACCGACCGCGACATCAAAGAGATGGTCGCCGAAGGCTACCTCCCTGCAACGGAGGGGCTCGCATGGCGAGCGGCGCCGGCCGGCGAGGTGACACCTTCTCCCAAGCCGGAGAAAAGGTGTACCTCAAGGCTCAGCTGGTACGCGGCGTTTCCCTGCCCATCTCCCACTTCTTCCTCTCCGTCTTGAACCACTACAAGGTCCAACCCCATAACCTTTCCCCCAATAGCATCTTAGTGCTTAGCAACTTCGCGGCACTTTGTGAGGGTTACCTAGGGATTAGGCCTAGGTTAGACTTGTTCGTGTACTTCTTCACTGTCAAACGTGAAACCGGACATAGTAAGGAGGAGCTTAGAAACTGCGGCACCATAAGCTTCAAAATCCGACCTGGCCAGCGGTTCCCCGACATCGTCGGCCACGAATCCTGCAAAAACTGGTAGCGGACGTACTTCTACGGCCCCGACATTCCTTTGGCGGTCCGAGAAGTAACGCACCCAGACTTCGCGGATGGAGCCGCCGCTGAAGTTTTCACATGGAGATCCCATGCCTCCCTTCCCTCCAACATCGACACTTCTCGCGCAATAAGGTGGATTGAATGGTTCGTAGAGACGGGTTTGACCTAGCCATGTGCTGGTTCATTAGGCGAATCCAACCTCTGCAGCACCGCGCGAAGTTCATGCACGAGTATACCAGTGATCGAAGGGATACCCTCCGGATCTCCGTGGATAACTTCTCGAGCGACTTCGTCAAGCTCCGTCTGAAGGACATCGTCAAAGTGAAGGATAAGAAGCGTGGCTTCACCATCACCTACGACATGTTCGTAGACGACAAGTGCCCAAAGGTAGATATTTAGTTTCCGTGTACGACATATGCTCCAGTTTCTCCGTCTTGCCAACACCATCTTATCTAACACGGTGACTTCTTACTTAACAGCTTAGCGATCTAGATGAGGACAACCTGGCTGCCTAAATCTACGATCCAAAGATGAAGGAAGTCACGGTCGTGTCCGACGACGATGTCCTGTTGGCGCAAAAGCAGAAGAGCTCCACCTCCGATGCTACCGATGGAGGCAAGAAGAAGAAGACGGAGGGTGGAGCCTCCAAAAAGACTACCGCCGCCCTGGAGGCGGAAAAGAGAAAAGCCACCGGGATTTTTGCCAAAGCACCCCCCTAGTGTAAGCTTCTCATTCTCTGACATTGTCTATCTGTCTGTTTTTTTCCTGTACTTATGCATTTTGCACGTCTCAGGAAGAAAGCCACGACCAGCCTCAAGAAGACCTCCAAAACATTAGGGGCTTCTAGAAATATCAAGGATATGCTGCATCGCATCGCCTCCCCTACCATCGCCCCTGCTACTCCTGCCGTCAAGCCTTCATCTGCCCCGACAAGCTCGCAGGCTAAGGAGGCACCAGGCCCTTCTGTCATGGAAGTGGATTCTGGCGCCTCTATCGAACTTGCTGTTGTCGGCGAGCAGGCGACGCAAGAGAGCACCGCTCAACAAATGGCTGAAGCTCCGGCTAAGCATGCCGTCGGTAGCGGCAAGGCGGTAGTGGGAGCTGGTACCTCTGCCGAAGGCGATGCCCCCGCTCCCAGAAGCCCTTCGAATTTCCGAAGATAGTTTACTCGGCGCTCACGCCGAGTAACACAACTCTGGTTCCTGGAGGAGTGCCATCATCTCCGACGTGCGATATTGAGGAGCTTCTCTGACAAGCGGATATCTTGCAAGGAAATAGCATCTCCTTTGGCAAGCTATTAGCCGAGAGCGCTACAAACCTCAAGATTATTGCACTTGTAAGTTTTACTTTGCCTTTTGCATTTCATATGAGTATCCCACTGTAGCCCCCGAGGATGTAGACGGAAAACCATAGGTCTTTGCATCTATATGATCTAAGAGTGACTAAGTTAGAA
The DNA here is from genome assembly GCA_916181665.1 of Avena sativa. Lineage (NCBI taxonomy): Eukaryota > Viridiplantae > Streptophyta > Magnoliopsida > Poales > Poaceae > Avena > Avena sativa. The sequence goes on from OV702297.1 coordinate 79,477,508, forward strand.
AGAACTCCCACTATAGCCCCCAAACATTTAGATGGAACTAACTATTCCGACTAGATGCTTTAATAGTAGCATACGCAGTTTTTATAATTTTCAATACTGTAGCCCCCAAGCTTCTAGTTGTAGCTGAATTAGTTCCGACTAGATGCTTAAAGAAAAGCTAAGCATACATCTGAGTTAAAAAACTTTATACTGTAGCCCCCAAGCTTCTAATCGAGAACTGAATTAGCTCCGACTAGATGCTTAAAGAAAAGTTAAGCATATTGCTAAGTTTAAAAACTCTCGCTGTAGCCCCCGAGCGTCTAGGTGGAAAATTTCCGACTAGAAGCTCCAAGTAGGCTAAACAACGGTTTAACTTTTTTCTTTTGTTCCACAGAACGAGAATGCTCGGAGGGGCATGGACAACGACAAGTACCAGAAGATGCGCGCAGATCTTGAAGACGAAAAGGGTAAAACTGCCATCTTGAAGGAACAGATCATCAAAAACAAGAGTCTGTTTTCTTTTTTGCGCATTTCGTCTTGGTTTTATTCCTTCATTATCCGAGTACTCACTGTGTACTTTGTTTTCTCCGACTTTGCAGAACATGTTACCAAGTCCAAGGACATTGTCGAGCAGTCCAAGCACATTCAACAGCTGGACAGCGAGAACAAGATCCTTAAAAAGGAGAGGGAAGAAATGCTGAAAATGCATGAGGATTCCATGAAGGCCCTGCAGGAATCCGCCTCCGTGGAAATCAATCGCTTGAAGGAGGAGCTTGCGATCTTAAAAGATCAGAAGCAAGCTGCTGATGAGCAAAACCATCGCCACGACGAGGCATATAAGCTCCTCCAGCAAGAGAAAGAATCCCTGGCGGACACCCTCTGGCAGGCTAATGACAGCATCTTCAGTAAGATTTCTCCGCCTTGTATTTCTGTAGTCTGGATACTTTTAATTGTTGAACTCATGTGATCCTTGTCAGAATTTGCATCTCCTATGGGTTTAACCAGATCACCTCCTCCGGCCAAGGAATGCATGGTTCTTGCCGGCAACTATATTAACACCACCATCACCCAAGCCAAAGAGATCGCCAAGCCCCTCCAGATACACATCAAGGCCTCGGACTCTATAGCGAAGTAATCGGAGATACTGCGCCGAGCCCCCGAGCGTATCACAAGCTGGAAAGCTTCATGTGCACGGGCTGGCGCAAGGATGGCGATGTCTATGATGAAGGCACACTACGAAGATGCTGACATCGATACGGTGAACTCTGGCATCACCGACGTTGATGATGACGGCAAAGAAATTGATCATGAAGCCATCTTGTCATCACTCGCGGGTTATGACACCAGAGTTGCCGAGTTGGTGGATATCAACGTCTTCGTGCCCATGAACACCATCGACAACGTCAACCAAGATTCCTCCAAGTCTCACCAAAGTGCCGATGTTGAGGGTGATTCTTCGGCCGATGATGATGCTGCTTCCAAGTCTCCTACGCCCAAAGAATGAAAAACACTTTGTAATATTTGCTTCATCTTTGGTATATGCGTGGAAAAAACTTGATGATGTAACTTAAGGCGGAAAACAATGGTTGTTATTTCCTGCTACTTAAGAACTTAGTTCCCAGCATGTATATATTTTTAAGCAAGTGCTAGCTTATCCATTACTTTGGTTCTTATGCTTGACTTTTCGTGAGTCGGAAGACTCGTTGTCGGAACCATGCACTTTGGTGATGATGCCCAATGGCACCGTCAATAACCTAAGCACAAAATCACCGATAATAAGTGCCAAAAGTCACTACTCCAGAATGCACATAAAAACAACAAAGAACGTGTAGACCAGAAAACTTAAGCTAACGCCCGTAGGCGGAATTTTCACAAGTGCAAACGCAATACTTGTGCATAAAGGTTTTACATGATCCAAAAATAAACACTAAAGGAGGTAAAAGACTCAAAAATATGAGTGAACCAAAGAGCTTTATTTCATTGATCATATAAGAGGTATACAATTCGGTAAAAAATGCTAAGTGTAAAAAGGACGTAGCTGTGCTATGTTCCATGGCCTATCAAGCTCCGGGTAGTCATCATCCGGGTCACGTCGCTTACGCTTATGATCTTCATTGGGTCTATCCTTTAGTTCACGATTGTCAACAAGGTAGTAAGACCCATTGAGCAGCGCCTTGCTTATGATGAACGGTCCTTCCCATGGCAGGGATAATTTGTGTGACTTCTTCTGCTTAAGTCGGAGCACCAAATCCCCCTCTTTAAACGAGCGATGCCGAACGCGGCGACTATGGTAGCTGCGTAGCTTCTGCTGGTAGATGGCGGATCTTTGGCATGCCAAAATGCGCTCCTCCTCGAGAAGGTCCACATCCAGGCGTCTGGATTCTTCAGTGTCATCCTCATTGTAGGCGGCAACCCTTGGTGCACCGTGAAGGATATCGGAAGGCAGGATAGCTTCTTCTCCATATACCATGAAATAAGGGGTGTAGCCGGTGGATCTGTTGGGTGTAGTTCGTAAACTCCACAACACAGATGGCAATTCTTCCGCCCAGGCTCCAGCTGCTCTATGTAGTGGTGCCTCAAGACGTGGCTTGTTTCCCTACAGAATTAATCCATTGGCTCGCTCAAACTGACCATTGGATTGTGGGTGTGCCACGGATGAACGGTCAAGTCGAATGCCTTTCTCCCAACAATATGCCTCCACTTCTCCAAATGATAAATTGGTCCCATTGTCGGTGATAATGCTATGTGGGAGACCAAATCTCACCACTAGATCCCGGACAAACCTGAGGGCAGTTGCCCCATCAAGCTTTCTAATGGGTTTAGCTTCTATCCACTTGGTGAATTTAGCAACTGCTACGAGCAGATGCATAAACCCACAAGGTGCCGTCTGTAACGGTCCCACCATGTCTAGCCCCCAGACTGCAAACGGCCAAGTTATTGGTATTGTTCGCAGTTCTTCAGCAGGAACATGTGGTTGTCGGGCATAATACTGGCATCCCATGCATGGTCCGCCTTCGCGGTCAGCCAGTAGAATCCTTGCCGGAAGGCTTTCGTGACCAACGATCGAGGAGCGGCGTGGTGCCCGCAATCTACGAGATGGATTTCGTGTAGGATTTCCATACCTGCTAACTGGAAAACACACTTTAAGTATACACCAGTAGTGCTCCTTTTGTAGAGTTGCCCATTGATTATGGTATAACCCTTTGCTCATCGTACTATTTGCCGTCTTTCGACTTCTTCGTCGGGCAAAGTTCCGTGTTCGAGATATTCCATGAACGGTTTTGTCCAAGCCGGAGGGACCTTAGTCACCATATGGATGAAAGAGTCAGCTCTATCCGGGTTGTAGATGTCGGCTCCCTTCACGGATGGTGTGCGCAGGTGCTCTAGGAAAACTCCTTGCGGAATTCGCTTGCGCCCTGATCCTAGCTTAGACAGCAGAGCAGCCGCCTCGTTTTGTTCCCTACGCACATACTTAACTTCGTAGCCTAAGAAGCTCTTGGCTATCTCGTCCACTTCGTCTCGATATGCCTCCATCATAGGGTTCCGCGCATTCCAGGTGCCAGCCACCTGCTGGGAAACCAAGTCGGAATCTCCACAGCAAACTATGCGCTTGATGCCAATATACTTGGCTACACGGAGTCCGTGAATGAGTGCTTCATACTCCGCCATGTTGTTTGTAGCCTCGAAGTGGATCTGTAGAACATAGTGTAGCTTGTCTCCTGTTGGTGACTGTAGCAATACACCAGCCCCCGAGCCATTGAGCAGCTTTGATCCGTCAAATTTCATCACCTAGTATTCTGGTTCTGGCAGCAGAGTAGCATCTAGCATCTCCGTCCAATCTGCGACAAAATCCGCCAAGGCTTGTGACTTGATAGCGCCGCGTCTCTTGTAGGTGATCTCGAAGGCGGCAAGTTCAATGCCCCACTTCGCGACCCTTCCTGTAGCGTCGCTGTTATTGATGATGTCGGACTGTGGGGTCTTGCTCACCACTGTGATTGGGTGCTCCTGAAAGTAATGCCTCAGCTTCCGAGAAGCAAGGAATACTCCATAAGCTATTTTTTGGTAGTGCGGGTAACGTTGCTTGGACTCCGTCAAGACCTCGCTCACATAGTAAACTGGCCGTTGAACTCTGTGCTCATAGCCTGGTTCCTTCTGCTCTACCACGACGACGATGTTGATAACCCGGTTGGTTGCCTCCATGTAAATTAACAGGGGCTCACCAGGCTCGGGTGCTGCAAGGATGGGTGCTGAGGAAAGAATCTCCTTGAGCTTCTTCAATGATGCATCTGCTTCGTCCGTCCACGTGAATTTGTCCGCCTTCTTCAGCAACTTGTACAGAGGAAAAGCCTTCTCTCCAAGTCGGCTAGCGAACCGACTAACTGCTGCAACACAACATGTTAGTCGTTGAATGTCATTTAGGCATGTCGGACGGTTTATGTTCAAGATGGCCTTGATTTTCTCCGGGTTGACCTCAATTCCATGCTGGGAAATGATGAAGCCCAACAGTTTGCCGGCTGGAACCCCGAAGACGCACTTCTTAGGGTTAAGCATCATGTTGTATTTCCGGAGATTATCAAAGGTTTCCTTTAAGTCGGAGATTAAGTCGTTTGACTTTTTAGACATCACCGCAATATCGTCCACGTAGGCGTGAACGTTCCGACCAATTTGGTCGTGAAGGCAACGTTGCATTGTCCGCTGGTAGGTAGCACCTGCGTTTTTCAGCCCAAAGGGCATCATGATATAGCAAAACATGCCGTATGGGGTAGTGAACGAAGTGGCCAATTGGTCCGAATTCCTCATCTTGATCTGGTGGTATCCTGAGTATGCATCGAGAAAACACAAAAGTTCCGAGCCAGCCGTCGAGTCAATGACTTGGTCAATGCGAGGCAAAGCAGACGGATCTTTGGGACATGCTTTGTTCAATCCGGTGTAATCAACGCACATTATTAATTCATTGGTTCCCTTTTTGGGGACAAGTACAGGATTGGCCACCCATTGGGTGTGAAGGACTTCTCTGATAAATCTAGCCTTAAGTAACCTAGCTATCTCTTTGCCAATGGCGCGTCTCTTCTCATATCCAAAGCTTCGTAGAGGTTGTTTCACTGGTTTGCATTTTGGATCAATTTTTAAGCTGTGCTCGGCAAGTTCCCTAGGTACACCTTTCATGTCGGCAGGTTGCCAGGCAAAAATGTCCATGTTCTCACGGAGGAACTCGACGAGCGCGCTTTCCTATTTGGGATCCAGGTTCGTCCCAATGGCGATGACCTTGGAGGCATCGCCTACCACAAGTTCCACCGGCTTGGTCTCGATGGCGGCCTTAAATGCAGGAGAGGAGTCGGAGATCTACTTCTTTGACGCGGGCATCTCTGAGTCATCGACCTTGCTCTAGATCTCTTTGAATTCTTCGCTGTAGAGGACAGCTTCTGCAATGGCTGCTTCGTTGATCTCGCAGTCCCTTGCCTTGGTAAATCTTCCGGATATGGTGATGACACCGTTTGGTCCGGGTATCTTGAGTTTGTTGTAGACGAAGCATGGCTTGGCCATGAACGTGTGGAATATGTCGCGGCCGAATATGACGTGGTACACGCTCTTGAAGGGGACCACCTCGAAGGTCATGTGCTCTTGGCGGTAATTGTTAACATCGCCAAAGGCAACCTGAAGTGCAATGCACCCAAGGGACCGAGCCTCCCGACCAGGAACTACGCCGTGGAAGATGGTGTTGGTCCGCCTTAGGTTTGCCTCCGTCAAGTTCATCTTCTGCAGTGTATCCAGGTACATGATGTTGATGCTGCTTCCACTATCCACCATACACTTGGTGAATTGCACGCCGTCAATCAAGGGGTTGATGACCATGGCGTACTGGTTCTTTGTGGGTATAAGGTCTGGGTGGTCCGTCCTGTCCCAAGTTATTGGAACCTCCGACCAGCGCAGGTACTGGGGGACTAGGGGGAGAGTAGCCATCAGGATCCTCAGAGAGGTCTTCTGTTGTCGGACGGTGGGGGTGCCAAGGAAAGTGTAGTAGACTGGGGCCTTCTTTGCAAAGGGGTTCTTGCCCTTGTCGTCACTCTTGGCGGCGTGCTTGGGGTCAATTTCCTCGTCCATGTCACTTGAATCCTTGGACTCCTCCTCCTTCTTCTTCCCCTTGCCCTTGCCTCGCGGTCTGTTTTTTAGACTTTGCTTGTAGCCGGACTCCGGGTCTTCCTTGAGGTCGTTGACGAACTTGCAGTGTCGATTGGTATGGGTGGCTTTGCCGTTGACGTCGAGGTGTACGAGGCATGGCATATCGCAGTACTCCTCGTAGGTTTGGGGAACGCGGAGCGGCGCCGAGGTGGTTTCACTTCCTCGTTGCTGCCCATGACCAGCTCCCCTTCCTCGGCCATGTTGACCTCCTTCTCCTCGTCCTACAAAGGTCATAGCGACCATGTCGGTAGATTGCTTTTCTTCTGGAGCGGTCTTCCGCTTTGTACTGCTATTCCTCCAAGCTTGAGTTGGAACGGCCGTTGCCGGCAAGGAGCCACGAGCATCATCGTCGGCAGCTGCGAATTCACTAGCCAACTGAATCATCTGGTTCAAGTCAAGCTGGTGATTATCCTGCAAGCTCTTCAGCTTATGTCGGATCAATGTGCCCCTTTACAACCCATCGATGAAGGCGGCCATGGCGGTCTGAGCGTGCACTCCTGCGCAGGAATTCTTCATATCCAGCCAGCGGGAGAGGTAGGCGCGTGATGTCTAGTCTTTCTCTTGCACGCACTGCTGTAGATCTCCCACAGTGCAGGGACGCTTGTATGTACCCTCAAAGTTCTTGGTGAACGCTTCTTGCATGTCCAGCCAGTTGTAGATAGATTTCTCCGGCAAGTCGTCGATCCATTGAAGGGTCGTACCCGCCAACATTAATGGGAGGTACTTGACGGCGATGTTGGGGTTACCTCCGGCAATCTCCATCGCGTTGCCGTAGTCCTGCAACCATGTGGCTGGCTTGGTGGTGTCGTCATAGGGCTTGATGGTCTTGTCAATCCGGAAACCTTTGGGGTAAGTTGCGGACCGTATTGCAGGTCCAAAGCAACGTGGTCCCAGGTATGGTCCTTCCCGGGCCTCGTGGATCTTATCGATCCGCGAACGCGCATCGTATGGCTCCGGGTTCTTCTTCTTCTTGCCAACAGGGGATGGCCTGCGTGAACGACGCGGGCCTCCACCACCATGGTGACTTCTTGGTGGTGACGGAGGTGGAGGTGGCGGTGGTTTAGCCTTCTTGCTGTTACCCTCCTGCGACGCCTCACGCCTGTCACGGTTGCTTGTCGGACGCGGAGGGTCATGGCGCGACCTGCTCTTATGTCCTTGGTTGCGTTCTCCGTCATGACGGGTCTGCTCCGCATTGTCGCGGATGACGATGCCGCACTGCTTTGGTGGGGGCATATCCGTACGATGGTGAGCTTTGTAATCTTCACGATGTCGAGGAGATCGGGGCGGTGGCGATGGGCGACGAGGTCGGGCCTTTTCCCCGTGGTCGGAGGATATGGGGCTGGCATCCTTCCTGTTGCGTGCATCCCTCCGTCTTTGTTCTGATGAACCCGTCTAGGACCCAGGAGATCTGTCCCTTGGCGGCTTGTACTGGCTAGACTGGCAGAGCGCTGGGTTAGACTCAAGCCTTTGAGAGGTGGCATTTTCCTGCTGCTTCACCGCCTTGGCCACTAGATCGTAGACCTGTTCCACTGCCTCAGGCGATCTATCCTGCTCCAGAAGGGTCTTGGCAACGATGAGGTTAAGGAGTGGGGTGGGCATCACCTTCTTGCCTTCACTGTCAATGTATGGCTTGGCCTGTGCCGTCTTGGAGGGAGCCCATCCTAGGTTGCGCTATACGCCAGGATCGTTGATGACGCGAGCCGGAGCTTTCTTAGCCTTCTGCTGCTGTAGCGGAGTCTTGTACTCGGCCTCCATTGCTCTAGCTTTTTCTGTGGACTTTTGCGCATTGACCAGATCTCGATCTAGTTTAGCGCCTTACTCCGCGATGGCTTGCGCCTCCTCCAGCAGCTGCTGGCGCTTCTCATCAAGCTGGGTCATGTTCCGGATATGAGCAACGGTCAGTGGCTCAACGAGGAGATTGCCGTACATCACTCTATCAGCTGGAGTAACTTGGGCTGCTGCAGACGTAGATGCTGGAGGAGGCAAGTTTGCGGTGTTGTTGTTGCTCAGGTCGGTGACGAGTTCCTGCGGCTGCTGCCCTGGGTTAGGCGGAGGAGGCATGACTTTTGCGCGATCATCGTCAGCAGCAATAAGTGGCCCCTTCCCCTTTTCTAGCGCCGTAGGCGGAGCTTGTCCGGGTTGAGGTGCCAAGACCTCCTCGATGACGGGCGGTAGAGGTTCAATGGGCTCGACGATGACTGGAGGTGGTGGTGCTGCTATAACGATGGCGGCGGGAGGCGATGGTGGCGGCTGCTGAATCGGAGGTTCTCCGTCTCTGAGCGCAATCTCCATCTGGGCTGCCGTGTCAGCTGCCGTGTCAGCTGCCGCGTAGCTGATGACGGTGCTCACCATCTCTTTGAGGGTAAGGCGTCCTGTTGCCTGCTGCCGTCTTAAAGAATGTCAGAGAAGCGTGCCGCGGTCCAGTCCTTCCACGAAGTGATACAAAGCGTTATCATCGGGGTAGTGGGCTAGTTTGGCTCGTATACGGAGCCACCTGGCCAGGTAGTCGCGGGGGGTTTCGCCCTCTCTCTGAACGCAGCATGCCAGATCGAAGATGGTGACCACGCCGACGAACTTGGATCTCTGCTGTCCAGACGCACGGACGAAGCTGGCAGATTTGCAGTGATGTTCCACCTTTATATCCTGCATAGGGGCAGTTTGGGTGGGCCTTGAATTTTTCCGATATTTTTTGGCAAACTCCGAAGAGAGATCCGACATTGATCCTTCCGCGAACGTATCCTGCCCGTAGGCGGTCCGTGCGGGTCTTTATGCTTTCCGATCTTTGCCGGCAAACTCCAAAGAGAGATCCGACATTGATCCTTCCGCGAACGTATCCTGCCCGTAGGCGGTCCGTGCGGGTCTTGATGCTTTCCGATCTTTGCCGGCAAACTCCGAAGAGAGATCCGAAATCGATCCTTCCGCGAACGTATCATGCCTGTAGGCGGTCCGTGTGAATCTTGATGCTCCTCCGACTCCCAGGGAACTAGTGCCCGAGTCGGTTTCGCCGATGAAGAGGTGGATGTCTCTGATAGGAATGATCGAACACCGCGTAGGGTTCGTCTTCGCTGGGATCCAGAACTCGTCGGGAGGGATAATTGGAACGTTTCCGGAGAACAGAACACAACCGATGGCTACAGTTTCGCTGATTCCCGCGAAGATCTTGGTCCTCGCCCGCTGAAGAGCCTGAAGCGCCTCTTGCCCCACGGTGGGCGCCAACTGTCGTGGTATTGCCAACGAGTACACCATGGAGGGGTCCTCATAGTGCGTGTTTAGAGACGTGGGGTAAGGCGGTCGGTTGACGGGTACGAGGTAACACAGCTTACCCAGGTTCAGATCCCACAACGGTGGCGGAATCCTACTCCTGCTATAAATCACTATAAGGGCAATACGCCGAGTTACAGAGATAGGTTCGCTGTGCGAGGTAGTATGAATCGATACTAGGTTGTCTAAGATTGTCTGGCCTAATGGCTCCCATAGGCCTGACTTATATAGTCGCCAGGTCCTAGGGTTACAGGGAAAAGTCCTAGCCGGACAGGTCACAGAGTCCTACACCGTCTATTACTAGTATTGTGTATCTTGCACTCCAAGGCTCCGAGTACGCTGGTGACTCCACCATAGCCTTCCTTTATCCGGCATGGGCCTCCCTTCTGGATCCAACTAACTGGGCCGCCCAGCAGGCCATAGGCCACGCTACCGACTATGGGCCACCCAGGTTAGTCGGATAAGAGACATACTATAAGGATATCCATATAGCATATCCCCAACAGGAGGGATACAGAGAGGTTCGCCGGGTGATGGGGAGTGCGCTCATGTGGTCGAGGGGGCGAGGGGCGACGGTGGCTGGCCGGAATCATCGCTGAAGTGCGTTGGAGGCCGCGGCAGTGCAAGGTAAATTCGAGGCAGCCTGGTGGCTCTCTGGCAGCGAGGTTTGAGGGGAAAGAGAGAGAAGAGAGAGGGGATTTATCGAGCGTGATCGCGAGGAGAGGTTACTGCGCCATCAATGTTTATTGATGCTGAGAAATTTTTGCCAGAAACGGTCGGGGGGGAAGGCGCGGTCACCGCGGGTGGAAGGGATGATGACGAGGCACTTGACGTGGCGTGGGGTTCGCGGGTCAGTGAGAGAGGAGGGTAGGTGCGCGAGTGAGAAATGTCCAGGAAGAGAGGGGAGCCGGGTGGGCTGCTGGGCTTGTTGGGCTAGGGTTGGATGGGCTGGGTCTTTTCTTATTTTTTTTCTTTCAGAAACTTTTTCTATTTTCTGATTTCATTTTCTGTTTTGAGTTTATTCAAATAATTTCAAATCCTTTTTCTTTTCAAATCCTTTCAAACTTTTCAGTATGCTTTAATACTATTTTAAACCTCTATTTTAAATACCATTTTGGTATAATTCTTGTATTCTTTTATGATTTATATTTTATTTAAAAAGGGCACTTGCCTTTATTCAAATAAGATTTTAAATATAAAACCCACTCTTATTTGAACTCAAACTTTTACCAAACCTTTTTCATTAGGTTTTATTTATTTATTAGGGTGTCAAATAATTCACCTTGAATTATTTGGAATATTTTTAATATGATTTATTAATCATTTAAATTGGGTATTTGTCTTTATTCCCATGAAATTAAATATGCGTTTAATTCCATAAATTTTATTTAAATAATTCTTGTATTTCATTTAAGTCAATTAAATAACTTTTATTCCACTTGGGTAAATTCAAATTATTTTTCCCTGATTTACTTAATCTTTTCCATTAGGGATTTTGTCTTTATTCAAATAGAAATAGAATTTGGTTAATACCATTTTATTTTATTTGGAAAATTCTTTATCCTTTTATTTTATTTGGATTTGGATTATATTTATTCCATTTGCTTATGGATTAGGTCAAGATTTGATTTGGCCTTTAAATATTTCTCATTTAATAATTCTTTCTTTATCTTATAAAATCCATATATTTTCATTTATAGATCCAAACTTGGTGTTTCCAATTTGTATAATCTTATTTAATATTTGTTTATCCTTTTAAATGTCTTTAGGATTATTTTCTCACCATTTGGTATGGATTTTTAGATAGGTGCTTTATTAGTTTTGGAAATTCAATTTCATTATCTTATTAAATTTATAAGATTTTATCTATGGCTCCAAATTAAGGGAAACCAATTCATATGGTTATAGTATTTCTATTTGTCATTCTTGATCATTTATTAATGTTTGTTGACAAATTTTTATATGGATCAAAACCATGGTCTTAGAGATATCTTGGAAATGATTTTATGCTACTAGAGTTTTAGGGTTTTGATTATTTTCCATGTGTTTAGATTTCCAGATGCATTTATGAAGAATGCATTTCACTTAATTTGAACTTAGTTGGATTCACACATTATTCAAAGTTTGTTCAAGATGGGATTTTAAGTTTCCATTTAGAAACAAAAAGTTTCTTTTCACCCTAAATTTCAACAATTATTTATTTTGTTTATTTATTTTTCACATTACAAAATTTGGATTTTTTTTGGATGTGACAGGTTATCTCCCAATAAGTACTTTTCTTTAACGCCTTTAAGTTAGGCACGATAGTTTGAGAAGATGCTCACATAAGAAATATGAATTGAAGTAAAAGAGAGCATCAAGGAGAAAATTCAAAACACATTTAAGTCTAACCCACTTCCTATGCATAGGAATATTGTAAATAAACAAGTCATGAAAGCACAAAGCAACAAGCATAGGAAAGCAAAACAAGTGCAACTTCAAGATTTTCAACATAAAGAGGGGAAACTCTCTATAACGCCTTTAAGTTAGGCATGATAGTTTGAGAAGATGCTCACATAAGAAATATGAATTGAAGTAAAAGAGAGCATCAAGGAGCAAATTCAAAACACATTTAAGTCTAGCCCACTTCCTATGCATAGGAATATTGTAAATAAACAAGTCATGAAAGCACAAAGCAACAAGCATAGAAAAGCAAAACAAGTGCTACTTCAAGATTTTCAACATAAAGAGGGAAAACTTAATATTATTGAGATGCATAAGACCATGTTTCCCTCTCTCATAAGAACTTTCAGTAGAAACATGAATAAAATTAACAATATATCTATCACATAAAACATTCTTATCATGAGCCACGTGCATAAAATAATTATTACTCTCCACATAAGCATAGTCATTCTTATTAATTGTAGTGGGAGCAAGTTCAACAAAATAGCTATCATTATTATTATCATCACCATAATCATCAAATATAGGAGGCATATTGTAATCATAATTAATTTCTCCTCAATAATAGGTGGAATAAAAATATCATATTCATCATTGCAATCATCATACATTGGAGGTATAGTATCATCATAAGCAATAGAATAGCTATCTTCCCAAGTGTGTTCATTTGTAAACATATCATAATTGGAAGGAACATGGATATCACTAATATAGCACAACAATTATTAATATCACCATTTTAAGAATTGGTACCAAAGAGATTTTCAATATCAAAAGTAGTGTGATTTTCCCAATCATGATCACTGCTATAGGTAACAGGCATAGGAACATCATCTAGTTCAGACTCATCAGCAAAAACTATGATATGAGCAACATGCTTAGGGAAAGATACTGTTTCCTCTATCCTTTTACTCCTCTTTTTATTCTTCTCCTCTTTAGGAGGGAGAGGCTTGAAAGGAAGCTTCTCCAAATACCCTGTTTTATTGTTAGAGACAATAGAAGAAACATTGGAGGATTCCTCCTTTTTATTAATAAGAATAAAACTCATATCAGTCCTATCATATTTTGGTAAAATATCATCTTTTATAAGATTTTGTATGTAAGTATTTGCATGGCAATTATCAACACAATAAATATGACAACCATGTAGGACACTAATCATATCAAAAGCACTCATATCTACCAAAGAAGTTTTTCTTGATAACTCTTCACACCCCAAAAACAATGTAAGTTCATCATGTTGATTATTAGTGATCACGTTATCACAATACAAACTTGTAGTACTCATTGGATTAGAAAGGTTATTATTATGGCCTGAGCATTGAAAATTGAAATGACCCACTTCATAGAAGATTTCACAAATAAAAGGATAGAGGGCACAAACTTTTTTACCAAGATCATCTAGAGCCTTATACCACATTCTAGTTTTTTCATTCCAGTGGGTGATACAGTATCCTTCTTCGATTTGATTCTTTTCACAAGGTCTATGTATTCCACAAAAATTAACATGCTTATAAGAAATAGTACTTTCAGAAGTTTGAGCATGTTTAATGCAATCATTAATAACATTTTCATTTTCCATGCAAGTGTCTTTAAAAGGTTCATGATACATGTCCCATTTTTCTTTAGGAGCATTAATATGGGAAGCAAAGGCTCTATGATATCTAACAAGAATTTGAGGATCAAGACCATATTTAGCACTAAGCTCTTGAAAATCTACAGTTTTATCTAAAGACTTAATGCAATGATACTCATAGTTTATACCTGGTTCTTTACCTTTGTCATTATCCCAATATTCGATATTGCTTTGAATTGTTTCAAGAAGATCCCACTTAGCTTTGACCTCCTTACTTGTAAAGGATCCCTCTAAACAGGTATCTAGATAGTGGTTGTAATGTCCTGAAAGCCTTGCATAAAAATTATTAATAGTAATATTACTGGGGTGCTCATGAATGGGACATTTGAGCATTAGTGACTTCATTCTCCCCCAAGCTTGGGCAATACTTTCTGCCTCATGATGATGAAAATTACAAATATAATTCCTATCTTTATGAGCTTCATGAGGAGGATAAAATTTAGTGTAAAAGAGAGATTCAAGTTCCTTCCACTCCAAATGATGAGGATCATCTAGTAGCTCATACCACTCCCTTGATTTTTCCCTAAGTGATAAAGAGAATAGCTTCCTCTTAACTTGGTCCATTGAAATACCTGCACACTTTAACAACTCACATAATTCATGGATAGAAAGCAGGTGATCACTAGGATGGACAATTCCATCCCCAAAATAATAGTTATCCATAACACGATCAACAATTTTTGTTGGTATTTTAAACGGACACTTTTAGTATGTGGCTTTAAAATATCACAAGCATCATTAGAATTACCACATATGGGAGATAAAGTATCATCAGAGTAAATTTTCTTCCCTAAAGCTGGGGAACTAAAAAGATCTCTTTCATAAAAACTAGCTTCCCCAAGCTTAGATGTTTCCATAGCATTAGTGACAATGGTGTTCAAAAAATTCATACTAATAACATTGCTATTAGCATGCAAAGAAAGTTCCATAGGTTTTTTAATTTTCTCTCCAACCCATTCATGTTCTAACTTAGGAAAAATACTAAAAAGCTCTCTAGTTTTGTTATTGTTTTCCATTAAGCCTAACTAGTGAAAACAAGAAACAAAAAGACAAAATTGTAGGATCTCAAGGAAATAACTTCGAGCACTCACACCATAGGATGTGAGTACCTTTTACCTTACCTCCCTGGCAACGGCGCCAGAAAATAGCTTGATGTCCATGCACTTCTATTCTTGTAGACAGTTGTTGGGCCTCCAAGTCCAGAGGTTTGTAGAACAGCAGCAAGTTTCCCTTAAGTGGATTACCCAAGGTTTATCGAACTCAGGGAGGAGGTGGTCGAAGGTATCCCTCTCAAGCAACCCTGAAATTAAGATACAAGAAGTATCTTGTGTCCCCAACACACCCAATACACTTGTCAGGTGTATAGGTGCACTAGTTCGGTGAAGAGATAGTGAAAAACAAGTGGTAACGGTGCTAGAAAAGAGCTTCTGACTTGTTGTTGACGTGGGAGAGTCTAAATGCAAACTGAAATAAGGATGGAAGCAAGCAAACATGCAACAGATCTAGATGCAAACGGTGTTTCAATGCTTGGAAACAAGGCCTAGAGATCATACTTTCACTAGTGAACACTCTCAATAAATATATTCTTGTAACATCCTCAAAATCATGTTTCAATGTCATGCATATCATCCATGCATCCATGATCATATAGAGTTCATTTCAAACAATCAATTCAAAAACAGGAGCATGAGCTCATTATTTTATGTGATCAGCATTTAAAACAAATACAAATCTCCAAAGTGAGATAAGTGTTCAGTGAACCAAACCTTTTGCCTTATTGCTCTCAGAATGTGTTGCTAGATTGCTAAGACTTAAACCCAAGTTTTCAAAGCAAATACAATTTGAAAACCAATTTAAAAACCTTTATAAAACTGGTGCTATGTCACTATTTATTTTATTTGATTCTAAATGACCAAGCCAATTCAAAGTGACCACTTGTTTTTATGCCCAGAGGTGTAAATGTTGCACCCTACAAAATCCTGAAAAGGTTGAATTCAAAAAGCTTTTGAAACCATTTGAAAATCATTCCAGAAAATCAAAACAGAAAAAGAAAAGGAGAAAGGAAATAGAAAAGGGCCAGCGCCAGTCTTTTGGCCCAACTGAGAAAGCAGCCCACTAAGCCCACCCGGGATCCCTCTCTCCCTCTCTCACTCGCAGACGCACCCATCGAGTGACTGACGCGAGGACCCCACCCCCTCTCTGTTTCTCTCGCAGACAACTGGGCCCCGTCCATGTCACCGTCGTCTTCCCCAAATCTCGCGAAGAACACGTCGCCGCGGGCCGTTGCTGGCGTTGATCACGTGACGTAATTACCATTGAATCTGCAGGCATTTCCTGTCGAGCCCCCTGTCTGCGCCGCGAGCCTTTCCCCTCACACAACACCTCCACTCCACCACCAGGCTGCCGGCAATTTGAGTCACAACTCCGCTGTCTGACGCACTCCGGCGACTTATTCCGGTGAGCACCGCACTCCCCTCTGCCCGTGGTTCATGCTATCTTGCTCTGCATCTCTGTGCGCATCTACTGACCTTCCCGTTTGCTCGCGCATGGCCTATAGCCTCGGCAACGACAACAACTGAGCGTCGCCGCTCTCTGCTCGAACTCCGACGACCTTTCCCCGTAAGTTCCAGCCTCCCCTTGCCCTCTGTTTGACACGCATAAGATCCCCAGCGTCTTGCACATCTAACGGTGCCCTCCCCTTGTCTTAGCGCGGATCAGAACATCGCCAATGTCGACGAACAGAAGCCACAGTCGCCAGGGACAACTCCGACGAGCAATCCGCGACGACTCCGAGCGCCCCTTTGCCAACCAGGGACACGTTGAGCTTCACCTCGTCACTGCGGTTCTGGTGAGCATCCTCCCACCTCCCCGGGCGACCTAGTTCGCCGACTCCGCCACTGACAGAGCACACCGCCGCTTGTCGCCGCCGCTAGCGCCGCCAGTTTAGGGTTAGCTGCTTAGGGCCGTTCGATTTAGATCCAGTGGACGCGATAGATCCATCACCAAAGAGGTATGATTAGATCTGAGCCGCAGATGTTAATTAAGATCTGACGGTACACGAGCACGATCCGGCGCGAAGCGGTACCGGCCAATAGAATAGCACCGCGTGGCAGTGATTTAGATTTAAAACAGGATTTGAATCTAATTAATGTTTGAATTTGATTTGGCTATAACTTTTGATCCCCACGTTAGAATTTGACAAATTTTATACCGTTGGAATCAGGAGAGCAAGCTCTTTCTGAATATGCAATGTGTTTAAAGTTTTGTTCCTGTTAAAAAGGTTTTATTTGCAGAAACTTGTGTAGGACTAATTAGAGTTTATGAAATGTTTAGGAAATGAATTAGGGTTTAAATAATTGTTGTTTGGCAAGTTTTTGACTTGTTTATAAATCAGTACTGAATACTTGCTTGGTTGAGTTTTAAAAACCATCACATATCATTTTGCATGCATGCATATATTTTTGATTGTATATGTTTGGTATGTGATTGTGGCTTTGATGCTTTGTGTAGATTTTGGTGCTAGTGATTGTGATTCTGAGGAGTGCTACTCTCCAAACTACCAAGGCAAGTGGTACTTCATGAATATTTTTATCCCATGTTTTATACTAAGCATTAGAAATATTTTGTTTTTTCTAAGTCTTGCATGATATTATTTTTGCTTATATGCCATGTTGGGAAATCTAAGTAGTTGTAGAATTGCTAGGGAATTTCTAAGTTAAGTTACTATCTATGCCATGCTTAGCCTAGCTAGTAGCAAACCTGGGTTGGTGAAATATACATGCTATGATGAAAAATATTTCTAAGTCTTTGGACTTGTGTTTTGCCTAATAAAACAACTAAGTTAATAAAACACCTGGGTGGAATGGAAGGAATGGTTTATGTTGAGTGGTTACACAAGGCCCATTTATATGGTTTACCTTGTGTATCTCACTTGTGGTAAGCCACCCAGGAACAAAGAGATTTTATAGGCCAAGTGTTAAGAAGCTTCTAGTGCAGCCACTTGGCAATATGGGCTCTGCCTAGATCACATAGGTTGCTAGAACTTAGCCATTTGGACAGATGGTGGTAGTGGGATGATAGGTTGGAACGCGTCCATTTGGTCTAAGGGAAGGCTTCTGAAAGGTCCTGTCTTGGTGAAACCAAGTCTGGTGGGGAAAGTGCACAACCTCTGCAGATGGAAAAATCTAAGTACTTAGCCAAGTCCATGGCAATGGACAACATGAGCATCAAGACATGGAAGCTATCAAGAATCTCCTCATCCCAATTTCTAAGTAAAAACTTGTGGGTGAACAAGGGTGAAGGACCTCAATGTCTATTGGTGGTTCCTTGGGAAAAGTTTTGACAAAGAAAAACTTAGTGATTTCAACTAATAGGCAAAACCTATTTTGAGCAAAGCAAGCCAAGCTACACTTAGCCAAATTACATATAGTATATAGTCCACCTAAATTATACTAAGGTATCACTTGCCAATACTATTCCAATGTATTGACCCACTGTGGCTGTAACTTGTGATGTTGCAGGTTACTCTGATGAGGATTAGGTGTCATGAGTCTACACTCAACATGTTTGCCTGTGGCACATGGAGATGAAGACTTTTATTTATTTACTTATTCAAAATCGTGTACTAGGCCTGTGGCCTTGGAGTTGTAAAGACTATGTTTATCTCTGGAATGGCTGTAATAAAGACCTTTGTATCTTTGTACTTCATCTTCAACTGTGGATGCTAGCATTGATCCAGGGACTAGCATTGCAATCACAGGGATCCTTTTCCTTTATAAAGGAGGGATCTTACAATTCTCTTCATGATACCGCCCCTAACTACTCTCCAGTTGGACACTCTAATACATGGTAGGGCTATAACAACACACCTCAAAGTCCGCCTTCCCCATATAGATAACCCCACACTATCACCTTGAGCGCTAGATGGTTCCAACAAACACCATAATTTCATAGAGACAACCAACTCAAAATATACTCATGATAAGTATTTATGAACTCTAGCCTAAGTGCCACCACAGCGTGCATGCTGTCACTTTCACACATGTGGGGAGAGTAGAGATCTATTGAAGCACTTGAGTATTTATTTAAAATCTAGCCTAAGTGCCACCACGGTATGCACGCTGTCACTTTCACACACATGGGGAGAGCCAGCGATCTATTAAAGAACTTGAGTAGCAGAGTAGATCTACTTGACTACAAAGCTCATGATCATGCATAGAGAGAGAGATGAACACATAGCTATCGGTAGAGCCCTTAGCCTCGAGGAAGAACTACTCCATCCTCGTCATGGGAATCAGCAATGGCGATGGAGATGGTCGTGGAGATGGCTCCGGAGGCACTTCCCTGTCTCGACAGGGTGCCGGAACAGAGATTTATGTCCCCCGAATCTCCCCTTCGGTGGTGGCGGCGCTGCACAACTTTTCGTGGAGGTATGATTGAAGATCTAGGGTTTTCTCCCCAGTGGCTTCTTATAGGCGAAGGGGCAAGGCAAGGAGGCAGCCAGGGGGGCACTCAAGGGAATATGCCCGAGAGGCAATAATAAAGTGGTTATTATCGTATTCCTTATTTATGATAAATGTTTATTTTGCATGCTATAATTGTATTAATACGTAAACATTAATACATGTGTGTTTAATAAACAAAAAGGAAGTGCCTAGTTATGCCTCTCTTATAAACTAGCTCGTTGATTAACAAGATGATCAAAGGTTTCCTGATCATGGACATTGGATGTTGTTAATAACGAGGTCACAACATTAGTGTAATGATGTGATGAACATTCATCCGAAGTATAGCATTACGATCAAAGTCATTGTGTTTATATTGGTATAACATCATACGAAGTTATCTTAGTCCTTAGACCATGAGATCATGTCAATCACTAACACCGGAAGAGTATCTTGATAACATCAAATGTCACACCGTAACAGGGTGACTATAAAGATGGGTTCAGTGATATGAAGGTGTTATGTTGAGGCTCATGGATCAAGAGTGGAATTTATCCATCCCGATGATGGAGATATATACTTTGGGTCCTCTCGGTGATATCACATTAATTAGCTTGCAAGCAAGTGATTTGATCACTAGAATGTTATATCACGGGAACAAGAAAAGAGTACATGTCGGTAACGAGATCAAACTAGGTATGGAGATACCGATGATCGAATCTCGGACATCTAATATATCACGAGACAAAAGGATTGAGTTACATGCGTATAAGGTTCACACGATCACAGAAGTCATCGTTGAATATGTGGGAGTCAGTACGGATCTCCAGGTCCCACTGCTGATTATTGATCGGAGAGGGGTCTCGATCATGTCTACATTATTTGAGAATCGTAGGGTGACACACTTAAGGGATACCAATACCATTTGGAGCAAATAATATGCCAGAGAAAGAAAAAGGAAAGCGCGGGAATTTATTTCACTAGACACCGAAACTGTTTCGGTTGAAATTGCTGAAACTGGTTCTGCATGTGAAATTGAATACTAGCAAGGGGTTTTATGTGAATGTTTGTTAATTAAAGTAATTAACAAAATTCTGAATAAATAAATAAAATAGTTTTATTTAATGAGAGATTACATTAAATTTGGTGGAAATTTAATGGAGCTGATTGGAATTTTGAGTGGGTGGCTATTTATGTGAGTGGGAGCTCCATCCACATGAATGTGGAAGAGATGGGGGCACCTCCATGGCTGCCACGCCAAGCGAGGGGGCTGCCCCCTCTCCCTATAAAAGCACCCCACTCCCTCCTCTCATCTCACACTTCCTCGCGAAGGATCTCTCTCCCCCTTTAGAATTTCCCCATGGTCTCGGATCAGCGAGATACATGTTCCCGGTGGCTTTTTCTGGAAGAATTTGTTGCTTCCGCTGCTTCGTTGGAGCGAGGGCACGGAGGTTGTCGGGGTAACTGGACGTGTGTGCGGTCATGGATGCACCACTGCTTTGCGGTGCTGGACATGATGGTGCTGGACCGGCTAGACCAGATGGACTTCATCACGATCTTGAGATCGGCAAGCGTTCGACTACATCATCCACGAGTACAACCTCGTTAACGCTATACGTTCTTCGAGGGTATTTATTCTATGGATGTATATCCACCCGTTGCTTGTATCTAGTAGATAGATCTTGGTGCTTTGTTCCCATCATAGGAAAACTTTGGTTTTCTATCCTACGAACCCTTCAGTGGTATCAGAGCCGGATCTATGCATAGATGCTTTGCACGGGTAGTACACATATGTGTATGTGGGCGATGATGATCATTTTATTGCTTCTTAGTTGTACTTTGGATATTGGTGGCATAGTGGGTTGAAGCGGCCCGGACAAACTTTACATGTCCTCGCACATGAGACATGTTCCACGCTTGACATGCAACTAGTTTTGCATAAGTGGCTAGCGGGTGTCTGTCTCTCCTACTATAGTCAATATCTAATTTGCAACGAGATGTCAACAATTTGGTTATCCTCGTTGTGGTTCATGTTCATAGGTAAGAACAGTTCTATCTTCGAAAGCCCTAAGCCACGTAAAACTTGCAATGGATAAATTAGAGGCGTCTAGTTTAGATTGTTGCTGGGCTAGTGTCATGATATGATGATGTTGTAAGTAGAAGTATAAGTCGATACTCTTACAACACACATAACGTGTAAGTTCCATAGACCTTGGCCTTACACATAGAGGTATGATGGCGATCATACCATGATGCACATGATGGAGATCAAGTGCAAGAACCATATCATTTCACTTATTAACATGTGACGTTTGTTGCATCTTATATTGCTTATTTGGTGTTTTATTATCATAATAAGATGATCCCTCATTTAGATATCAAGATAAAATGTGTTCTCCCTTAAGTATGCACCGATTATGTTTCGTCGCTCCAAGACATCACGTGATGATCGGGTGTTCTTGGATCCATGATCATATTTCGGGTGTAAGACAGTTACACACGCGAATACTAAGGTTCTTACTTGGCGAGCCTAGCATGTATAGACATGGCCTCGGAACACGGACCAAAAGGTTAAGCATGAGTCATATGGAAGATATGATGCCCATTTGATGCTCGCCTTTGAAGCTACACCGACTCACATGATGATCAGACTTGGTGTAGTGGATTTGGTTCATGTAATCACCAAAAAGGCACGAGGTATGTCGTTTTTGAGTGGGAGTTCATTTCTAATTTGGATTAGTAGAACTCAATTTATCATAAATTAAATCAAAGTGAATTTGCATAATTTGTTGTAGTCATTGGCATTCGTTCACCACCTTATGCATAGTTGTAATTGAGATAATAGAACTATAGAATTCTGGATATATACTTTATGAACTGGTATCGTATTATGTTGAGTGTCAATCTAAAAGTTTAAAGTCCTATTGCAAACTTTCAGTAAACTCTGTTTACTCCGTGAAATTTAATAATTGGTATTAAATTGAGAGTAACAATTCCAGTGTTAGTACCTTAAGTATCATGTTTGCCTCCATGATTCTTGATTGTTCTAATATCAAGTTTATCTAGTAGCTGAAAGAATTGTTTTACAAACCATCATGTGTGGCAGATATAACGATATCTGAAACAATGTTTTGGTTGCAATATGATAGAGTATAATATATGTTCTCATATTGGATGAGAATTTGCGAAGGTTGGAATGCTAGACATCCTAATCATCCAAAAGGGTTTTGGAAAGTAACATTATACTCACGATTCGCCTTCATAAGGTAAATTAGCTTGATCATGAAAGTTGTCTGTCACATCCCAAAATTTTCCAAATCTTATAATGTGAAAAATAAATAAACAAAATAAATAATTGTTGAAATTTAGGATGAA
Organism: Avena sativa; assembly: GCA_916181665.1. Taxonomy (NCBI): domain Eukaryota; kingdom Viridiplantae; phylum Streptophyta; class Magnoliopsida; order Poales; family Poaceae; genus Avena; species Avena sativa. The sequence continues at coordinate 79,499,828 of OV702297.1, forward strand.
AAGAAACTTTTGTTTCTAAGTGGAAACTTAAAAATCCCATCTTGAACAAACTTAGGTTAATGTTTGAATCCAACTAAATTCAAATCAAGTGAAATGTTTTCTTTATAAAAGCATCTTGAAAATTTAAACACTTTGAAAATAAACCAAAAACCCTAAAACCCTAATGGAAGAAATCATTTCCAAGATATCTCTAAAACCATGCTTTTGATCCATATAAAAACTTGTCAACAAACATTTATAAATGATCAATAAAGACAAATAGAAATATTATAAAACTATAGAAATTGGTTTAACTTAATTTGGAGCCATAAATAAAATCTTATAAATTTAATAAGATAAGGAAATTGAATTTTCAGATTTAATAAAGCACCTATCTAGAAATCCATACCAAATGGTGAGCAATTAATCCTAAAAATATTTAAAAGGATAAACAAATATTAAATAAATTTTTACAAATTGGAATCATCAAATTTGGATCTATAAATAAAAAGATATGGATTTTGATAAAGAAAGAAATAATAAATAAGGAGTATTTAAAGGACCAAATTAAATCTTGGCCTAGTCCATAAGCAAATGGAATAGTTATAATCCAAATCCAAATAAAAGGATAGAGAATTTTTTTAAATAAAATAAAACGACATTAACCAAATTCTATTTCTATTTGAATAAAGACAAACTCCCTAATGGAAATGGTTAATTAAATCAGGGAAAATAATTGGAATCTACCCAAGTGGAATAAAAGTTATTTAATTAACTTAAATGAAATAAAAGAATCATTTAAATAAAGTTATATGGAATTAAAACCATATTTGAATTTCATTGGAATAAAAACAATTGCCCAAATTAAATGATTAATAATCATAATAAAACACTTTAAATAATTCAAAGTGAATTATTCAACACCCCATTAAATAAATAAACCTAATGAGAAAGTTTTGTGAAAATTTTGAAACTTAATTAGGGTTTGAAAATATATTTAATCTTATTTGATTTAAGACAAGGGCCTATTTTAAAAAATCAGTATACCCTAAAAAGAATAAAAGAATTATTCTAAATTTGACTTCAAAATATGTTTTAAACAGAATTAAAAATGTACATAAAGTTTGGCAAAGGTTTGAATTTAAAAGGAGTTTGGATGATTTGAATAAAAATCAAAACAGATAAATAGAAAAGGAAAAAGAAAAACATTCAGAACAAAAAAAATGGAACCAGCCTGCCGAGCCAACAAGCCCAGCCCATCTGGCCCAACGGCCCACCTCTCTCCCCAGCGTACCGTTCTTTTCTCACTCAGGACCTTACCCGCATAGTGGATGACGTCCGGACCCCACCTCGCTTCTCTCTCTCTCGCTCACACCCAGACCCCACTCCCTAGTCTTATTCCTCACCCGCGCGAAGACCACGCCCCCTCTGGCCGTTTCTCAGACGATGAATGCCGGCGTTAAATTCGCTTCAATGCCTCCCCTTAACCTCACCGTGACCGCGTGTACTTAGTCGCCCCTCACTCCTCTACCATTCTCCTTTGTTCCCAGCTTCTCCCCGCCCCTAGGCTGCTTGAATTTGTCCACACACCGCCACTGCCTCCGACGCCCTCCGGCGAAGATTCCGTCCAGACACCGTCGCCCCTCGCCCCCTCGACCACACGAGCACAATCCCTGGCCTCTGGCGCATCTCCTAGTGTCGCCCGTTCAGCCGCGCATGCTCTGCGTCGTCATCAATGTCAACGCAAACCACCACCGTCGTCTGTTTCCGTCTCCGGCGAAGCCCCCTGGTAACACCCGACCGCGCCATCCCTTCTCACTGATACTCCTATACTCCCCACTATCCAGTGAATCTAACGACATGGTTTGCTTGCTCTCTCGTGCTCCGTAGCGTCGCCCCCAACGACGACTGACCGCACCCGACGCCAGACACATCTCCGGCGAGGAATCACCGGTGATTCAGTGCGCCCCTCGACAAGCTAATTCCACGTTGAGCTCCAGCATGTCCCGGCAAACCTGGTGAGCCTCCCCATCCCCTTCCTCACTTCCCGTAGCCACCGCAACGCCGTAGCCGAGCGCGCCGCCGCCAGTCGCCGCCGCTAGCGCCGCCCGTTTTAGGGTTAGTCATTTTATACCGTAGGATGTTGATCGCATGGCTACGAAAGAATATAACTCGAAGGGGTAAGTTTGATCCTGTGCCGCTTGATCTATTTAAATCCAATGCCTCGCATCGCTTGATCTGCCTGAACCGGTACCGGCGAATCAGAACTCACCACGTGGCCCAGTTTGTTTTAATAAAAACCAGAAATGATCTATTAGATGTTCAAGTTTGTAAAATTCATAAATTTTGATCCACATGTCCAAATTTTGCAAATTTTATATCAATGGAGTCATAAGACCAATTACTATCCAATCATGCACTCTGTTTCATGAATTTATTCTGTAAACTTAGTTGTTTTTGCAGAAACTTGTATAGGCATATTTTGTGTATAAAATTTATTCTAGAAATGTTTTTAAGATAAAATCTTTGACAAATGTTTAGTTTTGAACCTACTGACCATAAAAACCAACTTGTGGATTCAAAAACATATTTTGAGAAGCAAAAGAATAAATCTTTGATTTAGAACATTCCTAGTCAAATAAAAATGTTGTTTATATGTTAAAAATACTTGTTGGAGAAAAACCTTTGGGAAATGTTTTGATTTCAAACTCTCTAACCCTAAACACAAAGTTTTATGATTTAAAATTATATTTTGTGAACCCCATAAAAATTATTACTTTGCTAAAGGCATTTCAATAACATAAAATATTGATTTGGTTTTAAAATGGTTTATAAGTAAAATCTTTTGCAAATGATTTTGCCACTTATATAAAATGACCAATAGGTGCTTTAGAATGTTTATAACCTATTAGAAACCACTTTTCCAAATAAAACAATCTTTAGCATGCTTGCATGCATTGCTTTGTTTCTATTATTTTATGTGATGTTTGCTTGAATGGTAGATTGAATTTTTGCTTGCTTGATTGAATTGTAGTGGAATTTGAAGAGTGTGATCATTGCAAGATCAAGGAGTTATCTTAGTCCTTAGACCATGAGATCATGTCAATCACTAACACCGGAAGAGTATCTTGATAACATCAAACGTCACACCATAACAGGGTGACTATAAAGATGGGTTAAGTGCTACGAAGGTGTTATGTTGAGGATCATGGATCAAGAGTGGAATTTGTCCATCCCGATGATGGATAGATATATTCTGGGCCCTCTCGGTGATATCACATTAATTAGCTTGCAAGCAAGTGATTTGATCACTAGAATGTTATATCACGGGAACGAGAAAAGAGTACATGTCGGTAACAAGATCAAACTAGGTATGGAGATACCGATGATCGAATCTCGGACATGTAATATATTGCGAGACAAAAGGATTGAGTTACATGCGTATAAGGTTCACACGATCACAGAAGTCATTGTTGAATATGTGGGAGTCAGTACGGATCTCCAGGTCCCGCTGCTGATTATTGATCGGAGAGGGGTCTCGATCATGTATACATTATTAGCGAATCGTAGGGTGACACACTTAAGCGATACCGACACCATTTGGAGCAAATAATATGCTAGAGAAAGAAAAAGGAAAGCATAGGAATTTATTTCACTAGACACCGAAACTATTTCGGTTAAAATTGCTGAAACTGGTTCTGCATGTGAAATTGAATACTAGCAAGGGGTTTTATGTGAACATTTGTTAATTAAAGTAATTAACAAAATTCTTAATAAATAAATAAAAGAGTTTTATTTAATGAGAGATTACATTAAATTTGGTGGAAATTTAATGGAGGTGAGTGGAATTTTGAGTGGGTGGCTATTTATGTGAGTGGGAGCTCCACCCACATGAATGTGGAAGAGGTGGGGGCACCTCCATGGCTTCCATGCCATGGGAGGGGGCTGCCCCCCTCTCCCTATAAAAGGCACCCCACTCACTCCTCTCATCTCACACCTCCTTGCGAAGGATCTCTCTCCCCCTTTAGAATTTCCCCATGGTCTCGGATCAGCGAGATACATGTTCCCGGTGGTTTTTTCTGGAAGAATTTGTTGCTTCCGCTGCTTCGCTGGAGCGAGGGCGCGGAGGTTGTCGAGGTACCCGGACATGTGTGCGATCACGGATGCACCACTGCTTTGCGGTGCTGGACGTGATGGTGCTGGACCGGCTGGACCAGATGGACTTCATCACGATCTTGAGATCGGCAAGCGTTCGACTACATCATCCATGAGTACAACCTTGTTAACGCTATACGGTCTTCGAGGGTATGTATTCTATGGATGTATATCCACCCGTTGCTTGTATCTAGTAGATAGATATTGGTGCTTTGTTCCCATCGTAGGAATTTTTTGTTTTCTATGTTGCGAACCCTTCAGCCACACCCCATGGTGGCGCGGCCTAGGTAGGCCCGTGCCACCCTAGGGTGTGCCCACCCTGGTTCCCTACTCCGTCTCTACTTCGATTTTTCGTATCATTCTAGGAAAATAGTAATTTTGGCTTTTGTCCCATCCAATTCTGAGAATATTCATTTTTTTAGCTTTTCTTAAACCAAAAACAGCAGAAAACAGGCAACTAGCACTGTGGCATCTTATCAATAGGTTAGTTCCAGAAAGTGTATAAAAATACCTCAAAGTGTAGACAAAGCATAAGACAAATGATATAAAACAAGCATGGAGCATCAAAAATTATAGATACGTTTAAGACGTATCACCCCCATGGTCGAGGCGGCCAGTACGCCTCGCACATCCATCCGTCTTCGCCCACTGACGACTGTCTATGCACATCCTATTGGGAACCCCAAGAGCAAGGTGTGAAGCAGCAAGCAACAAGTTTTCCCTCAGTTGAGACCGAGGTTATCAAACCAGACAGAGGAAGGAAACGTCACACAAGTGTTGCAAGCAACGCGGAGACCTGCACAACATAAACTCAAGACTTTGCCCCAACAAACAGTGAGGTTGTCAAGCTCACCGGTTTGCTATAACAAAGGATTAAACATATGGTGTGTAAGGGTAATGGTTTGTAGCAAGTAAACAAGTAAAAGTGGAAGATGTATCAATGGTAAAGATTGGACTGGGGTCCATAGTTCACTAGAGGTGCTCTCTTAGATAAACAACATGGAATGAAGGGTAAACAAATTACAGCAGGGCAATTGACAGGAACTGAGCAAGGCATAACAATGCAATTACTAGTCAGAAAGATCCTATGAGATTCGTTTGGGCAATACAACAAGATACATAGAACGCCATCCAACTGCATCTATAACTAGAAGTCCACCTTCAGGTTATCATCTAAACCCCCTCCAGTATTAAGTTGCAAGCAACAGACAACTGCTTTAAGCAAAGTGTGTAAGGTAAACAGTCCACATGTTCCATGAACAAGAGACCATTGTTTTCTCCCTAGTAGCAACAGCACATCAACAAGCGAAGAGATTATTGTCACTTCCCTTGGAAACTAGAGGCATGAACCCACTATCGAGCATAAATACCCCCTCTTGGAGTCACTAGCAACTACTTGGCCAAGATAGCTACTAACAACGGAGAGCATGCAAGATCACAAACAACACAGACATGATAGAATCATAAAGACAAAACCATTAATCAAACCAACATAATAATCTCAATAACCATCGGATCCCCGCAAACACAACATGCATGATTACAAATAGATTAGATCTTGATCATGAACAGAGCTCACAAGATCTATACATGAAAGCACAAAGGAGGAGATATAACCATCTAGCTACTACATGGACCTATATATAGTCCAAGGTGGAACTACTCACGCATCATACCGGAGAGAAGACCTCCGGGATGATCTCCCCTCCGGCAGTGTGTCGGGAAGAACTTCAGTTCCCCCCCCCCCCCCGATCTAGGGACGAGGGTGGCGGCGGCTATAGACGGTTCCATGGATATTTTGATCAGGTGCTTAGGGTTTCTACATCGGGAGCTTCTTATAGGGGAAGGGGGAGACCGGGGGGGCCCACCCACGCCTGGGGTGGGTCTGTCCCCCTGGCTGGCCCCTCCGGTTCTCTTCTGGACTTCTTGTTCCCCACGGAAAGTAATTGACTTTGACGTTTGTCCTGTCCAATTCCGAGAATATTTCTTTACTAACTTTTCTGAAACCAAAAACAGCAGAAAACAGGCAGCTGACACTGTTGCAACTTGTTAATAGGTTAGTACCAGAAAACATGTAAAAAGCACCTCAAAGTGTAGACAAGTAAAGCAAAGTAGATACTAAACAAGCATGGAGCATCAAAAATGATAGATACGTTTCCAACGTATAAACATGTAACATCCCTAAAATCATGTTTCAAAAACTCATGCATATCATCCATGCATCCATGATCATGTAGGATTCCATTTCAAAATCATTTCAAAACAGGAGCTATTATTTTATGTATGAATGCTCTAGCCTTTGTATGAATGCTCTAGCCTTTGTACTACTTGCTATTGAGAAAGGTACTAATATTCTCTCAGTATTGTTTAGAATCCTAACTTAAGTGATTCCAAAGGCTTAAGCCAAGATTCAAAACAATTATGAAATAAAATCAAAGTTTATGCCTTTTATTATATCTTCCAAAGGCTTGATTCTATTATATTTTTCAAATGACCCAAGAATGTTTGAGTGAACAGATGTGTTTGACACAAATTTGAGTACAAGGTTCACTGTACAAAAGACCAGAGAAAGTTTGAAATCAAACTGATTTGAAATGAGGTTTGAAAATCATCTTAGAAAATCAAACAGAAAAAGAAAAGGAATAAAGAGAAAAAATAAGCAAACAGCCTAATCTGGCCCAACCCCAGCCCAACTTGACCCCGCTAGCCCAGCAACCCCTCCCGCGAACCGTTTTTCTGTACTCGCAAACAAACCCGCGGAGTGACTGACCGCCTGACTCCACCTCCCCTCTGTTTCTCTCGCTGACAACGCGGCCCATGCAACAGTCATTTTCTCCACCCCGGCAACGAGTTCCTCCCCCCAAATCACTCGGCCATTTCTGGATTGATTTGCGGATTCAATTCACGATCAATGCTCGAGTGATTCACGCTCGCGACCATGCTACTTAAACCCCCTCTGCCCCCTCTCCATTTTCCCCCAGACCCCGAGCACAGAACGCCCCCAGGCTACCAGTATTCGCCCTTACACCGTCACAGACAAAACCCACTCCGGCGACCAATCCCGGTGAGCTCCGTGCGCGCCTTCCTCTCTGATTCACGCGAACTGCTTCACAACCTCATTGCGCTCCTTCTGACATCTTTGGTTTGTCCTGTACTGCCCCAGGTCGTCGACTCCATCAAACACCGCAAGTTCCCGACGCCGTCTCCAACTCCGGTGACTAAATTCGGTGAGCCTCGTGTCCCCCTTTGTTTTTGAATCACACGGACGTCTTCTCCTGCATCTAGCGCACCTGCTAACGCCTTTTGTTTGGATCCTCGTGCCCCAGAACATCGTCTTCGACTCCATCAGTGAGCATCCGACGCCGTGCACAACTTCGACGAGCTCCAGCGACCACCTCTTCGCGCCCCTTCGCCAACGAAGCCCACCTTGAGCATCATCAGCACACGGCGAGCTTGGTAAGCCCCTTCTCCCTATCACGTGCGACCTAGAATGCCGGTAGCAGCTCTGACAGAGACGCCGCCGCCAGTCGCCGCCGCTAGCGCCGCCCGTCCATGGTCAATTAGATTAGGGCCGTAGGATTTAGATCTAACGAGTAGGATTAGATCTGTGTCGAAGAGGTACGCGTTAGATCTGGTCGTGCATCTTCATTTAGATCGTGTGGCTCTCATTTATCGATCCGCCCGAACCGGTACCAACCAATAGGAACACGCCGCGTGGCTAGGGTTTAGATTTAAAATCAGAATTTGAATCTATTAGATGTTTAAACTTGTTTTAATCATAACTTTTGATTCCCACGTCAAAATTTGACAAATTTTATATCAATGGAATCAGGAGAGAAAGCCCTTTCCATATATGCAATGTGTTTAATGTTTTGTTTCTGTTAAAATGTTTATTTTTACAGAAACATGTGTAGGCCTATTTTGTGTGTAGTAATTATTTGAGAAATGGTTTAATGTTCAAATAAAGTTTGTTTGGCAAGTTTAGAACTTGTTTATGAACCAATACTGTGCACTTGTCTTGTTGAGTATAGAAAATCATCTCATATCATGTTGCATGCATTCATATATTTTTGCTTGTATCTATTTTGTATGTGATTTGGTGCTATGATTTTATGTGTAGATTTTGGTGCAAATAGTGATTGTGATTGTGAGGATTGTAGCTACTCTTCAAACTACCAGGGCAAGTGGTGCTTCATGATTTTATCCCTATGTTTTTCAACTATGCATTAGAAATATTTTGCTAGTCTTGCATGGTTATATTTTGCTTATATGCTATGCTTGGGAAATCCTAGTAGTTGTAGAATTGCTAGAAATTTCTAAGTTAAGATGTTTATCTATGCCATGCTTAGCCTAGCTAGTAGCAACCAAGGGTGGCTATATGTTCATGCTATGAATAAATATTTCTAAGTCTTTGGACTATGTTTTTTCTTAATAAAACAACTAAGTGAATGAATCACCTGGGTGGAATGGTTGTGAATGGGTTATGTTGAGTGGTTACACAAAGCCCATTTCTACGGTTTACCTTGTGTATCTCACTTGTGGAAAGCCACCCAGGAACAAAGGGATTTGAGAGGCCAAATGTTAAGAAGCTTCTAGTGCAGCCACTTGGCAATATGGGCTCTGCCTGGATCACATAGGTTGCAATAACTTAGCCATTTGGAAAGTTGGTGGTAGTGGGATGATAGGTTGGAACGCGTCCATTTGGTCTAAGGGAAGGCTTCTGAAAGGTCCTGTCTCGGTGAAAATCAAGTCTTGTGGGGAAAGTGCACAACCTCTGCAGATGGAAGAATCTAAGTACTTAGCCATGTCCATGGTAATGGACAACTTGAGCATCAAGACATGGAAGCTATCAAGAATCTCCTCATCCCAATTTCTAAGTAAAACTTGTGGTTGAACAAGGGTGAAGGTTCCCCAATTTCTATTGGTGGTTCCTTGGGAAAGTTTTTGTCAAAGAAAAATTTAGTGTTTTCAACTGATAGGCAAAACCTATTTTGAGCAAAGCAAGCCTAAGCTACACTTAGCCAAATTGCATATACTATCTAGTCCACCAATATTCTACTAAGGTATCACTTGCCAATACTATTCCAATGTATTGACCCACTATGGCTGTAACTTGTGATGTTGCAGGTTACTCTGATGATGATTAGGAGTCATGAGTCTACACTTAACATGCTTGCCTGTGGAACATGAAGATGAAGACTTATTTATATTATTACTTATTTAAACTCTTGTACTAGGCCTGTGGCCATGGAGTTGTAAAGAGTATGTTGTCTCTGGAATGACTGTAATAATGACCTTTGTTTATGTGTACTTCATCTTAAACTGTGGATGCTAGCATTGATCCAGGGACTAGAATTGCAATCACAGGGATCCTTTTTCCTTTATAAAGGAGGGATCTTACAAAACATCCCCAAGCTTAACTTCTGCTCGTCCTCGAGTAGGTAAGTGATAAAAAGAATAATTTTTGAGGTGACATGCACCCTCATAATAAAGATCCAACCATTTGCAAGCATTGAAAGCTAGGATCAAAGAAATCTAAACATGTGCATGAAAGATGGAGTTCTAACAATAGGACATAGTAATTATGCATGCAACATGGCAAGGTACAAACAAAGATCATGAATAACATGCATTGAAAAATGTTTGTTTGTTTCACATGCAGAAAACATAGCATAGTGGCAATCAGCTTGTCCCTCATAGAGTAGCAAATAGATGCATAGGACACCTACAAAGTTCACAAGGGTGACTAGAAACAAGTAGCACAAGAACAAGTAATATCACAATATGCACTAATTAATAAGCTTTGGAACACTACACACAAAATGGCAACTATGATCTCTTAATGGTGCCTAAAAGTAGAAGGTGGAGACTAAATAATGGTGGAAGAAAGGCCTTTTTGTAAAGGAAGTAGGGATTACAAGTTTCAACAAGAGCTTCCAAAAATTATGGTACTTGTTAGCTTCCAGCCCTCATTGCCCCTATCATAAGCATCTTGAAGTGGTTATGGTTAAAGTGGCAAAGCTGGAGTATATGCTTGACGAAGTATAAGTTGGCAATCTCATGTCCCTTGAATACGAGGGCCACACCTCATGCATACTCAACTTTGGGTCCAGGTAAGTTCTTGTCACTGTAAGTATTTGCATATCATTGAGAACCGCCAACGGGGTACCCCTTGCACATGGTACAGGAGCTTTCCCATAACCAAAATGACAAGGCAAGCAGACAATGAGCATCTCAGCAATCTTTTTATTTACCATATGCATAGCTTTTTATTGAGTATGCTTCATAGATAGCTCACTATGGTGATGATGCAAGTTTCCACCATGATTAGGCATGGCTTAGGCTAGCGGCCCAGGCGTTTCTCTAACACAGGATACAAACTCCATGGACATACAATTTCCCTCTTTATTTCACACTGGTGACATCCATAGACAAAATAGCATGATATCAACTGAGTACAAAGTACAAGTGCAATGTTGAAAACGTTCCCTGTGACATCACGGTTCTGCTAATTCCAGCTTATAAGTGCAAGCATATACAACAAAGTTGTCACAATGGTTCAAGTTTATTAGGGGCAAAGAATAAAGTGTGCCATCAAGTTTGTGAGGGCTTTAATCACTAAGTTTTCACATAACAAAATAGTTTTTAATTGGAACATAATTGAAAACAAGAATATACTTGGCGATAATCATGCAGTGCAACAAAGCATACTAATCAAAGAAAATAGTGGTACTACAAGTCAAGGACTAAATGATCATAGAGGCTAATGGTGACTTGTCATAGTCATAACATGGTGTGAGCATGTGCCAAGTCAACCCAAGAAAAACATCAAAGTAGAATACCACAATACTATGCTTTTGCATGCTAAAACAACGCATAATTTCTTCAAGGCACACTAGGCAATCCCAATTGTTTGGAACAAGACATGCTACAACAATAATTACTAAGCATAATGCTAAAACAACAACTAGCATGTCATGCTAAAGTATAAGTCACAGTCAATGCAAGCTCCTCTTGCACTTCAAGCAAGAACTTACTACTCCTTTCCAAACACCAACGAAACTTATTTGCAAAACAACACAGCGAGAACGGGGGTCCAAAATACTTTAGCAAACTAAACAAACTAAGAAAAGCAAACGAAAACTAAGACGCTCCAAGAATAACACAACTGTGCATGAAACAATAATAACGAAGTGTCTAGACAGACCTGAGCTTTTTACTGATGAAGAAGGGGATGCCTTGGGCATCCCCAAGCTTTGACGCTTGTACCTCTTGGATATTTCTTGGGGTGACACCATGGTGGCATCCCCAAGCTTGAGCTTTTGTCCATTCTTCATCTCATTGCATCGTTCTCTCTCTACACCTGAATTTTTATTCTTCATACAAAACTTCACACAATCTTCATTAGCAACATTAGCTTATTCAAAAGATATTAGACCTCTGGCAAAGCTTTTAAACAGCAAGGCTTTTCACTAAAAACACAAGCTACTGTAGTAACTCCTTCACAAATCTCAATTCACCTAAAGAGAACTCAAAAAGGAATCAATAAGAAGCAAATGCAAATAATGGCAGAAATCTGTCAAAACAGACCAACAGGCAACATCTTATTTTGCTCAAATCAAAAAGTGTTGAACTAATTAAAGTTAGCTAACATACTGGGGGTTTATTTGTAAATTTTCAGATCAATCCAAGTTACAGAACCTCCTCACAATTTTTTTGGTGGAGGACAGGAATCTGTTTTAGGACAGCAACTCCCCAAATCTTACTTCCTTATCATTAGAGGTCATTCTTGGCACAAAAAGCAAACAAAAAGGATAAGAAGAGGTCATTACTGAAGTAATAACTTCCAAGACTCAAGGAAACTCTTGGGTTATCTCCCAACAAGTACTTTTCTTTAACGCCTTTAAGTTAGGCACAAGAAGCAAGAAGAAATCAAGTATTTTCAAATGAAGAAGCATTAACATCAAATCTTGCTTTCAAAGAAGGAGCAAAAAGAAACTTCTCTCTCCTCATAGGGAAGTGTTAAATACCTTTCTTGAATGGAAAATTATATTTAATGGTGCCTTCTTTCATATCAATGATAGCACCAATTGTTCTAAGAAAAGGTCTTCCCAAAGTGATAGGACAAGAAGCATTGTATTCAACATCCAAAACATAGAAATCAACAGGGACATAAGCATTGTTAACCATAATGAGAACATCATTAATACCCCCCATTAGTTTCTTCGTAGCATTATCATTGAGTGGGACATCCAAATAACAATCTTCTAATGGTGGCAAATCAAGCATTTCATAAATCTTCCTATGCATAATAGAGACACTGGAACCAAGATCACATAAAGCTTTGAGATAAAAGTCATTCACTTTCATATTAATAATGGGTTCCCAACTATCTTCAACTTTCCTAGGAATAGAAGCTTTGTGTTTTAGCTTTTCTTCCTTAATCTTAACAAGAGCATATGTAATGTGTTTGGTGAAAGCAACATGCATATCACTAGCATCAGGACTTCTAGCAAGTTTTTGCAGGAATAGAATCACTTCAGAAATATTGCAACCATCTATATCAAAATCAAACTTAGCACCACTAGTAGTAGACTCATTAGGGTTAGGCACTATAGGAGGAGGAATAGGGACTTCTTGTGGTTTAGTGGTGAAGGTGCACACACTATTGTTTCTATCAATTTCAGCTTCCCTTTCCCACCTAGCATGAAGTTGAGCTAACAGCCTAACATTTTCATCAATAGTAACTTGTATGGCATGAGCAGTAGCAAAGGTATTTCACATAGTTTCAGGTTTAGCAGTCATTTTATTAATCAAGGAGGACTGATCTTCAGACAAAGAGGATATATTTTTCTCAGCACTCAAATTTTTTGACTGTAAACTAGGGATTTCTCTATTCAAATTCTCAAGCTGATGACTAATGTTTTTCAAGATAATAGATTTCTCCTCCATAGTTTAATTGAAAATCTTATTTTGCTCAGATTGCATTTGCATAAAATTCTTAGTGGATCTCTCTACCTCTAGAATCCTTTCTTCCTTAGGCATTCCAGATCTACCATGATAAGTATTCCCACTAGGAGGATAAGGCCTATAATTACCATAAGCATTGTTATTGAAATTGTTGTTTCTAATGAAGTTCACATCAACTCGCTCTTCTTGAGAAACAAAAGAGGCTAAGGGAACACTATTAGGATCTAGAGGAGCTTTCGCATTAACAAGCATAGCCATAATAACATCAATTTTTTCACTCAAAGGGGAAGTTTCCTCAACAGAATTTACCTTCTTACCATGTGGAGCTCTCTCAACATGCCATTCAGAGTAGTTAATGTAACATCCCAAAAATACCAAACTTAGATCATCAAACACTAATCAGCAAGATTAGGGCTAACAAAAACTTTTCTAAGTAAACCCATGAATGCATGTATATGTGTATGCATGGATTTTGAATTTCTTTAAAAACCACCTTGTTTGTGTGATCCATTGCTTGTAAGATGTTTCTTAGGTGAAATGAACATCATCTAAAACATTTCCCACACTTTTCCTAAAGACAAGTAAATCAAAACAAATATATTAAGTGAATGGTCAATTTGACCAATTTAACTCCCATGCCTACTTTGGCTGTCTCAAACTTTCAAAACCTAACAGAAACTTCTCTGGATCTTTGCACCCCTTGAATGTACTCAAAACAAAGTATCAAGGCCCACTTTGTGATCATCCAGAAACTTTCAAATACATAGTTTAAATGACATTTCAAAATTGAATCTTCTTCATATGGGAAGATCCCACTTTTTCAAAAACCCACTCAAACAAGCTCAACTTTCAAAACCCAAGCATCTGCAGACTCACCAGCACCAATCTAGCAAACCCACCAAAAATCATTTCAAAATTCAAAACTTGATTTCATGCGGCCATTTCATCAAACAGGTTGCAGACACAAATCAAACAAAACATCAAACACTATAGTGTGCAGTGATTCTTGCCTAACTTGTTCCCTAGTTAGCTCACACACAACTCAGTAGATCATCTAGAAAGTTCAGCCCAACACTAGCACCCCTGTGAGCTTGCCATTTCCATTAATGGTGAACAGCCAAGCACCTCAATGCCACCCCATAGTCGACAGCAGGCTAGAGGAAGAACTAGCCGTGCCAACCTTGTCTGGGAGGCGGCCCACCGTCCACCGCCACTCACTGTCCCAGCCGCAAGTGTTGCCAAGCCTTGGACCACGCGCACAAGCCGCGCCCAGACCATGCCGAGCATGCGCTAGAGCGCCACCCTCGACCAGCATCCACAGACCGCGCGCCGCCCTCTCCGCGTGCACACGCAATCACCACCGACCCAGGAGACCGCCAGCCACCGCACGCCGTCGAAGACGCCGCCTCTGCCGCGCAGAGCACCGGCCGTTCCATACCAAACCACACCGCCCGATGCCTCGCGAGCATGTTGTTGAGCATCGCCAGGAGACACAGCACCGTCCCCTACCCTTGCCCATGCCATTAGCCGCCTGTAACGTCGCCCCCGACGAGCTCACCGTGCGCCCCGACGGTCCCCTCGCTCGATTATAAATAGAGGCCACCCCCGCACGATTTCTTCACACCATCTCACTCCCCTCTCCTCACTGACCGTGCCACACCAATCTTAGAGCAAGGCGAGCACCATCTCGCCGAAATTTCACTGGAGCCCGCCGCCTCTGGAGAAGAAAGGAGCCAGCGATTAGAGCCGCCCCAGGAGAAGCCACCGGTACCAGGAGGTTAGCCGTCGTCGACTTCGTCATTCGCCCGCCTCGCCGACCCTCGCCCGTACCCCGGTGAGCCCCCAGCACCCCTCACTAGCCGCGCTAGGTTTCATTCTCGCCGGAGCTGTCTCGCGTCGACGATGACCCACAGCCGTTGGATTAGAACTAGATCGAACGATCCACGTTGCCCCATACCGCTTTGCCCAGCCCCGTGTTACTGACGAGTGGGGACACCCACTTAAGCAGCCCGCGGGAGCACTGCGCTTAGCAGGCCGGCCCAGTAACATTTCCCGCGGAGCCCAACATTTCAAATTAATCCTTTTCTTTTTAAATTCAAACCCACTTCTGTACCCAACTTCAAAAATCAACCCAGATCGATTAAGTGCACCAATTTGAATGAAACCAATTTTGTTGGAAAGGTCTGTGAATGCTTAATCAAAGCCCGTTGGATTCAAGTCATTTGGATCTGTAGATCACCCATAGTAAAAATAACAAGGCAGAAGCTTTTCTGCATTCAAACATTTTTCAAATTTAAACCATAAAAGCTTTTGAGTTGATTCCAACTCTCAAAAATCACATTTAACCATACCTTTCAGAATATACAAATATATATATAGGTTTACTTGCAGAAATAATGTTCAAGGAATAAAAGAATGCTTCATAAGCATTTCTAGACACATTAATTAATTAAAATAAAAGGGTAAAACCTTATTAAATTGTGACACCACTTTAAATCACATTCCCATAGACTACAATATGTGGTGATGACATGTGTCAACATGATCCCATGTTTAGTTTGGAGAATATTAAACCTTAAGTAGTTTTTCAATGAGTAGAAATTACTTTTCTAAAAAAATAAAAAGATTTAAACCAAGCCTTAACCTTGTAATGTTAGAGATGATGCTAGATCATCTATAGGACCCTTGTGTGTGATGATTGCAAGTAGTTAAGTATTTTTTGGTGATTGTGTACCTTGTATTTATTCATAGACGCTAGTACCGACCAAGGATACGAGGAGGAAGGAGGATACTACGAAGAAGAAGCCGAGGAGAACTTCAACCACTGCTCTGCACAAGGCAAGCTAGTAACTATGCAAGCTTATATTGACACTGAAGCACACCTAATACTACTATTGAATGTGCAAGCTAACCCTTGCCAGATACCCTACTGTTGCCACAAACCCATACCTGTGATATGACTACTATATGCCTTAAGCATATGTGATTATACTCACTTGATAAACCAATCCTAGTTTTATGTGCAAGCTTCTTACTTTATTTCTTTATCAAAGCTTACTTAGAGTCTACCTAAGAGTTTGGTAGATACTAGACAGTTGTGCTGAAGGTTGCATAAAGAGCATAAAATTTGGCCTAAGATAGAAACCTTGATCTCAGCCTAAGACATGAGATTGAACTTAGTGAAACTCCACTAGTTACCACCCCTCATTAGTACTACCCCCACCTGTAGATGCTAGTGCTAAGCATAAAACTTGATCAACTTTAGATGGGAATACTTGGTGGAAAAATGGTTATGAAAACCTTGGAATGATGGATCATTATATTGAAATGTTTTGGACATGTGTTTCCAAACACTTGATGATTTTGGTGATGAAAATGTTGAGGCATGAGCCTTAGCCCTTTATAAAACTGATGGTTGTCTGGATGCGATACCATTCCAATTTTATCGTATAACCACAATACCCGAATATTGGGTAGGGCTTGACTGGAAACTTATATTCCTTAGTATTAGTTCCCTCACGGCCAAGGTCTGAGCTGAGGCTACCTTGTGAAGATTGTCCACCTGTGCAGTACCCAAGATGACAGTGGTCATGGTTGGGAGGCCAAACTCACAGGAGAGGTGCTTATACTAGGGCGTGTAATTGAAAGGTTAGGATTGATTATCCGCATACTGAGTATGGTGAATTCAGGATTTGTTCCTGACAGATGTATCGAATGTTGTGGTGAAAGTGTACAATCTCTGAAGAGTGTAAAACTATTCGAATAGTCGCGTCCGCGGTTATGGACAGTTGGAGTGGCCATACTGTTCCCCCGTCAGACTTTTCAAAATGACTTGTGAAATGAATTGAGACTTTGACTTGACCACAACAGAGTTGTGACCTGAATCACAAGATCCCACTTAGGAGTTATAAAATTGTGACTAGTTTTGGAACTTAGTAGAGATAAACCTGGCTTTTTGCAAAACAACCCTAGAGCCTAGTGTCCTATTATCCAAAAACCCCTTACCTGTTAGTATTAGTTTGCGAGTACTTAAAGAGTACTCATGGATTTGTCCCTGGCTATTCCCATGGCTAGACTATGAAGAGGAGTACCTCGAAGATGGACCCTCGAAAGGTTCCGACAACTAGGATCATCTCCCATCGTCAGCATTGCCTGTGACCCCGAAGATGGAGCTTCGCCTACGCAACCGTTATTATTACGTATTCCGCTGCTTGATGTTGTATTAAGAACTAGATCATGAGATCCCTATTTGTGTAAGAACTTATGTATCGTTTGTAATGGATGAAGTACTATGGTATCCAATTCTTTTATGTCTCACAAAAATGGTAATCCTGGGATTGCGATGTATGGCATAACAGGCATCTAGGATTGAAAAATCCGGGTGTTGACAAGTTGGTATCAGAGCCATCCTGACCATAGGAGACCCTAGTTAGATTGGACGTTGAACCAAAAACTTAGTTTCAAAACCAAAGAACACAAATATTTACGAAAACTTACTCTCATTCTTACCTCTTTAATTATTTCATAAAACTTCATGTTCCTCAAAAACTCTTGCAAAATAGATAAAATTTTGACACACTTGAGCACTCTGCTAATCTACTCATCCTCTATTTTTATAGATGGACGTGAAGTACAACAAGTTTTACCAGCTTGGGAATGGAGGAGATCTTATCTTTGAGAGGGATCTGGATCAGCTTTCGGAACTTCTGGAGCATCCACACCCCGAGTTCTTCGGAGATCAGCTCAATGATCAAGGAGGAGAAGATCTATAGTGGCTAATTGTTGCAAGTCTAGGAGGAAAGATTGAACCTCCCACTGCGGAGGGAATTCAGTTTACCTTGAGGGAAAACAACTGGCTCAATGGACTTGCCAGAGCAATGCAGGAAGCTCTTTCCCGTCTGTGTGGGCAGAGCATCAATCAGATCAAGGGTACTCGCTTTGAGTTTTTCCCAAGACGTGATGCAAATGGACAACCACTGGAAGTCCCATACCACCCCGAGCTGAAGACTCAATTGGACCACCTTAGCTTCATGACGTATGATCGTCAGCAGGAATTGGACAACTGCCGTGACTATTGCAACCACAAGTCTGCCATCATCAAGACGAAGGATCAGACCATCGCCATGCTAGCAAAGGATCGCAAGTCTCGTCGCCGTCAGCTTGACAAGAAGGAGCGCATTATTGCCCGTCTTCGCCATCGCATCTCATCTCTAGAAGAGACCATCCACGAGAGAGACATGCAGTAGAGGAAAGGGAGAATGCCGGAGAGGATCTTCGTGGAGACCCTTACTCCTATCTCAGCGATGACGATGATTTTCTGGAGGATCAGGCCATGGACTTCTTCACCGATGAGGATGATTTCGCCTTCATCGATGATGCTGAAGATGATGAAGCCACAGACTCCGAGGAGTAGTAGCAATGAGCACTAGCGTAGTGAGTAGTAGTCGGTCCCACTGTATCGTAGATTCCAGAATGGTTCTTAAAACCATCTGTTTTTCCTTGTTCTGGTGTGTGTTGTACTGTGTGCTATGAATGAATGAAAAAGCAAGTTGCTAGAAAAATCTGAGTCAAACATTTAAAACTTTTCAAAAACCCAAAACCTTATAAATTTACCTCTTTTCTCATGATCTATATCAATCTTCAGATGCCACGTGGAGGAAGTGGTTCAGCCCCGGACCCGATGTTGCAGATCCTGCAAATGTTGACTTCTGACCGCGAAGCTAAAAGAGCAGAACGTCAAGCCAACCTAGACACTCTGCAACAGATAGCCCAGCTAGCCCACAACAACCAAGGCCACGGAAATCAGGACCACCATGGATCTAAGCTCAAGAATTTCCAGAATACCAACCCACCCGTTTTTACCAAGTCAGAAGAACCCCTAGATGCCGATGATTGGCTGCAAACCATGGAAAACAATTTAGAAGTAGCAGGAGTGGAAGCCAATGAGAAAGTCCTGTTCGCCACCCATTATCTAGCCGGAGATGCCAGGGCATGGTGGAACAGTGTTCGTGCCATGACCGGAGGCCAGATGATGACCTGGGAGGAATTCAAGGTCAAGTTTAGCAGAACCCATGTGCCACCAGGTTTGATCAAGAGAATGAGAGACGAGTTCCGAGAATTGAAGCAAGGAAGGATGACTGTAGTGGAATACCGTGACAAATTTTTGTCATTAGCTAGGTATGCCCCGGACGAGATAGACACCGACGCCAAGAAGAAAGAAAGATCCTGAATGGTCTGCATGACGAGATGCAGACGGTGTTAGTCAATATCCCCTTTGCTGATATTGAAGCCCTTGTCGATTCAGCCATCCAGATGGAAGGAAAGATCAACCAAGCCAATGAGAACCGCAAGCGTCGTATGATGCATCAACCAGGAACCCATCAGACCCCAAAGTATCGTCCCAACCCATCTCCAGGATTTGCCCCAAGAACCAACAGACCCCCTATGACCCGTCCAACCTATCCCAACCGTGGAAACCCTAGACCCGGAGGGAATCACAACAACCCCGGCAACTCTAGCAATTTCACCCGTGCCCCACCCAAGTTCAACGCCAACAATGCTACCGCCAACCCCAACAGTGCCCCGAGGACTGGAAGCAATGCTGTGCCTGTCGCAGCCAAGGACAAGTCACAAGTGACCTGTTATGACTGTGGAAATAAAGGCCACTGTTCCAACGAGTGCCCCAACAAGAAGAATGCTACAGCCCCTAATACCAATGTCCCAGCTCAGCAGCAGCGTCGTGTCCAGCCAAGAAGGAGATTTGCCCTAGGGAATTCACTCAACCGCAATGGCCGTATTTTTCTCATGCATGCTGAAGAAGCTCAGGAAGCGCCAGACGTAGTGCTGGGTATGTTTTCTGTTAATTCAGTACTTGCAAGAGTGTTGTTTAATTCTAGTGCATCGCATTCATTTGTCACCGAAGAATTTGCCTATACTAGTAAAATTCAACCAACCAAACTGAAGCATGTTATGATTGTGCAAATCCCCGGATCAACCACCAAGGCTAGGAAAATTTGCAAAGCCGTCCCTATCCGAATCCATGGCATAGATTTTTATGCTAACCTAATAGTACTCAGAACTAAAGGTTTGGAAGTAGTACTAGGAATGGATTGGATGTCCAAACATAAAGGATTGATTGACTGTGCCAAGAAAGCCATCACCATGACCAGTACCACTGGAATATCAGTCGAGCATATATGTGAAACCTTACCTCGCCAATTCAAGTGTAACAAGAGTCTAGCCCAACCTACCATTGACCAAGTCCGGATAGTCTGTGAATACCCCGATGTATTTCCAGATGTTTTGCCCGGAATGCCCCCAGATCGGGATATTGAGTTTATCATCGAACTAATCCCTGGAACAAGACCCATAGCCCAGAGACCCTATAGTATGAACCCGTCAGAACTAGAAGAACTGAAGAAGCAACTAGATTCCATGTTGGAAATCGGATTAATTCAACCAAGTGCGTCCCCTTGGAGATCACCTGTCTTGTTTGTGGACAAGAAGGATGGAGGTAACTATTTGTGTACGGATTATCGGAAGTTGAATGATGTCACCATCAAGAACAAGTACCCCTTGCCTAAGATAGAAGATTTGTTTGATCAGTTGACCGGTGCCGAGGTGTTTTCTAAGATTGATCTTAGGACTGGCTATCATCAACTCAAAATTCGTGCAGAGGATATTCCAAAGACTGCCTTTACCACCAGATATGGATTGTACGAGTATACAGTCATGTATTTTGGATTAACCAATGCCCCCGCTTATTTCATGAACCTCGTGAATAAGATTTTTATGGACTTCCTGGATAAGTTTGTCGTTGTTTTCATCGATGACATTCTGATTTATTCCAAATCAGAAGAAGAACATGAGCTACACCTAAGGACCATTCTTGGAACCCTTAGAGAGCATCAGCTGTATGCAAAGTTTAGCAAATGTGAATTCTGGTTACAGGAAGTAGGATTCCTCGGTCACATTGTATCAGCCGGAGGAATTGCCGTTGACCCTGCCAAAGTGAAAGATGAGAAGATTGGCAAGCCCTAACCACTCAAACCCAAGTTCGTGCTTTTCTCGGATTGGCAGGATATTACCGCAAATTTGTAGAAGGATTCTCTAGTATCGCCCGACCCATGACCCAATTACTGAAGAAAGACAAGAAGTTTGAATGGACAGACAAATGTGAAGCGAGTTTTCAAGAACTCAAAAGGAGATTGATTTCAGCCCCAATCTTGATCATGCCGGATATCACGAAGCCCTTCGATGTGTATTGTGATGCATCCAAGATTGGTCTCGGATGTGTGCTAATGCAAGAAGGCAAAGTTATATCTTATCTATCACGACAATTGAAGCAACATGAACAAAATTACCCAACCCATGACCTCGAACTCGTAGCCGTAGTTCTAGCCCTGAAGACATGGAGACATTACGTGATGGGAAACCGTTGTGAGATTTATTCGGATCACAAGAGCCTAAAGTATATATTCACTCAAAAGGAGCTGAATATGAGGCAGAGAAGATGGATTGAGCTAATCAAGGATTACGACCTGGACATTCATTATCACCCTGGTAAAGCCAATGTGGTAGCCGATGCCCTTAGCAGATTGCCGTGCCGCTTGAACTCCATGATTTTGAAGGAGCAACCAAGTTTGCACAAAGAGATGGAAGATTTTCGAATAGAATTAGTAAGTGAAGGATTTTTGGATAGCATAGAACTTCAGCCCACTTTGATCAATCAGATTAAGGAGGCGCAGAAAGGAAATGCCAGTATCGACGGAATCAAGCGTCGTATCGGTACAGGCAAAGTACCCGGATTCACCGAGGACGAAGAAGGAGTTTTGTGGTACAAAGGACGCCTTTGTGTACCATCAGATTCTGAGTTAAAAGAAGTTATCTTGAAGGAGGCTCATGATACTCTTTATTCTATCCATCCCGGAGGAACTAAGATGTATCAAGATTTGAAAGAGCAATTTTGGTGGCATAAGATGAAGAGAGAAATCGGAAGCTATATCGCCAAGTGTGATATATGTCAGTGAGTCAAGGCAGGACATCAAAGACCCGCTGGATTGTTGCAACCTTTGCAAATTCCGGAATGGAAATGGGATTCTGTAGGAATGGACTTTATCACTGGACTACCTACTTCTAGTAGGGGAAATGACTCTATTTGGGTCATAGTGGACAGATTGTCCAAAGTCGCCCATTTCTTGCCCATCAAAACCACCTATCAGAGTTCGAAGCTAGCGGAGTTGTACATTGCTAGAATCGTTAGTTTGCATGGAGTCCCCAAGAACATAGTATCGGATCGAGGAACTTAGTTTACCTCGAGATTCTGGAAGAAAGTCCAAGAAGGTTTAGGAACCCGCCTAGATTTCAGTACCGCGTATCACCCTCAGACCGATGGACAAACGGAGCGAGTAAACCAAATACTCGAAGATATGCTTAGAGCATGTGTGCTAGAATATGGATCCAAGTGGGAAGACTGTCTGCCGTTTGCAGAATTTTCTTACAACAATAGTTACCAAGCCAGTTTGCAAATGGCCCCATTTGAATTCATGTACGGAAGAAAGTGCCGCACCCCTTTAAACTGGTCGGAAGTAGGAGAGAGTCAGATTTTTGGACCCGACATCCTACGAGAAGCAGAAGAGAAGGTTCACAAGATTCATGAGCACCTCAAGACCGCCCAATCCCGACAGAAGAGTTATGCCGACAAGAGACGTCGAGACCTCGCCTTCAATATAGGAGATTTTGTTTATCTGAAAGTGTCACCATTGAAGGGAATGTAGCATTTCCAACTCAAAGGAAAGTTAGCCCCCAGATATATCGGACCTTTCAAAATTCTGAACCGTCGAGGAGAAGTATCGTATCAACTGGAACTACCAGAAGAGATGTCAGCTGTGCACAATGTGTTCCATATCTCAAGAAGTCCCCAAGAAGACCGAAGTGTTCAAGAATATTGATCACCAGACCATAGAGATCAACGATGACCTAACCTATCCCGAAGTGCCCATCCGCATTTTGGAAGAAGCTTATCAAACTACCAGAACCCAAAGCATCAAGTTTCTCAAGATTTAGTGGAGCAACCACACAGAAGAGGAAGCTACCTGGGAGCGCGAAGATCACATCAGGACGGAGTTTCCCGATCTCTTCAAATCCTAGGTAATCCTTTTCGTCCTTTTTCAAATCTCGGGACGAGATTTTGTTTAAGGGGGGAAGGTTTGTAACATCCCAAAAATACCAAACTTAGATCATCAAACACTAATCAGCAAGATTAGGGCTAACAAAAACTTTTCTAAGTAAACCCATGAATGCATGTATATGTGTATGCATGGATTTTGAATTTCTTTAAAAACCACCTTGTTTGTGTGATCCATTGCTTGTAAAATGTTTCTTAGGTGAAATGAACATCATCTAAAACATTTCCCACACTTTTCCTAAAGACAAGTAAATCAAAACAAATATATTAAGTGAATGGTCATTTTGACCAATTTAACTCCCATGCCTACTTTGGCTGTCTCAAACTTTCAAAACCTAACAAAAACTTTTCTGGATCTTTGCACCCCTTGAATGTACTCATAACAAAGTATCAAGGCCCACTTTGTGATCATCCAGAAACTTTCAAATACATAGTTTAAATGACATTTCAAAATTGAATCTTCTTCATATGGGAAGATCCCACTTTTTCAAAAACCCACTCAAACAAGCTCAACTTTCAAAACCCAAGCATCTGCAGACTCACCAGCACCAATCTAGCAAACCCACCAAAAATCATTTCAAAATTCAAAACTTGATTTCATGCGGCCATTTCATCAAACAGGTTGCAGACACAAATCAAACAAAACATCAAACACTATAGTGTGCAGTGATTCTTGCCTAACTTGTTCCCTAGTTAGCTTACACACAACTCAGTAGATCATCTAGAAAGTTTAGCCCAACACTAGCACCCCTGTGAGCTTGCCATTGCCATTAATGGTGAACAGCCGAGCACCTCAATGCCACCCCATAGTCGACAGCAGGCTAGAGGAAGAACTAGCCGTGCCAACCTTGTCTGGGAGGCACCCACCGTCCACCGCCACTCACTGTCCCAGCCGCAAGCATTGCCAAGCCCTGGACCACGCGCACAAGCCGCGCCCAGACCATGCCGAGCGTGCGCCAGAGCGCCACCCTCGACCAGCATCCACAGACCGCGCGCCGCCCTCACCGCGTGCACACGCAATCACCACCGACCCAGGAGACCGCCAGCCACCGCCCGCCATCGAAGACGCCGCCTCTGCCACGCAGAGCACCGGCCGTTCCAGACCAAACCACACCGCCCCATGCCTCGCGACCATGTCGTTGAGCATCGCCAGGAGACACAGCACCGTCCCCTACCCTTGCCCATGCCATTAGCCGCCTGTAACGTCGCCCCCGACGAGCTCACCGTGCGCCCCAACGGTGCCCTCGCTCGACTATAAATAGAGGCCACCCCCGCACGATTTCTTCACACCATCTCACTCCCCTCTCCTCACTGACCGTGCCACACCATTCTTAGAGCAAGGCGAGCACCACCTCGCCGGAATTTCACCGGAGCCCGCCGCCTCTGGAGAAGAAAGGAGCCAGCGATTGGAGCCGCCCCAGGAGAAGCCACCGGTACCAGGAGGTTCGCCGTCGTCAACTTTGTCGTTCGCCCGCCTCGCCGACCCTCGCCCGTACCCCGGTGAGCCCCCAGCACCCCTCACTGGCCGCGCTAGGTTTCATTCTCGCTGAAGCTGTCTCACGTCGACGATGACCCACAGCCGTTGGATTAGAACTAGATCGAACGATCCACGTTGTACCATACCGCTTCGCCCAGCCCCGTGTCACTGACGAGTGGGGACACCCACTTAAGCAGCCCGCGGGAGCACTGCGCTTAGCAGGCCGGCCCAGTAACATTTCCCGCGTAGCCCAACATTTCAAATTAAACCTTTTCTTTTTA
Source organism: Avena sativa (assembly GCA_916181665.1). Classification (NCBI taxonomy): domain Eukaryota; kingdom Viridiplantae; phylum Streptophyta; class Magnoliopsida; order Poales; family Poaceae; genus Avena; species Avena sativa. The sequence goes on from OV702297.1 coordinate 79,524,876, forward strand.
AATTCAAACCCACTTCTGTACCCAACTTCAAAAATCAACCCAGATTGATTCAGTACACCAATTTGAATGAAACCAATTTTGTTGGAAAGGTCTATGAATGCTTAATCCAAGACCGTTGGATTCAAGTTATTTGGATCTGTAGATCACCCATAGTAAAAATAATAAGGCAGAAGATTTTCTGCATTTAAACATTTTTCAAATTTAAACCATAAAAGATTTTGAGTTGATTCCAACTCTCAAAAATCACATTTAACCATACCTTTCAGAATATATAAAAATATATAGGTTTACTTGCAGAAATAATGTTCAAGGAATAAAAGAATGCTTCATAAGCATTTCTAGACACATTAATTAATTAAAATAAAAGGGTAAAACCTTATTAAGTTGTGACACCACTTTAAATCACATTCCCATAGACTACAATATGTGGTGATGACATGTGTCAACATGATCCCATGTTTAGTTTGGAGAATACTAAACCTTAAGTAGTTTTTCAATGAGTAGAAATTACTTTTCTAAAAAAATAAAAAGATTTAAACCAAGCCTTAACCTTGTAATGTTAGAGATGATGCTAGATCATCTATAGGACCCTTGTGTGTGATGATTACAAGTAGTTAAGTATTGTTTGGTGATTGTGTACCTCGTATTTATTCATAGACGCTAGTACCGACCAAGGATATGAGCAGGAAGGAGGATACTACGAAGAAGAAGCCGAGGAGAACTTCAACCACTGCTCTGCACAAGGCGAGCTAGTAACTATGCAAGCTTATATTGACACTGATGCACGCCTAATACTACTAGTGAATGTGCAAGCTAACCCTTGCCAGATACCCTACTGATGCCACAAACCCATACCTGTGATATGACTACTATATGCCTTAAGCATATGTGATTATACTCACTTGATAAACCAATCCTAGTTTTATGTGCAAGCTTCTTACTTTATTTCTTTATCAAAGCTTACTTAGAGTCTACCTAAGAGTTTGGTAGATACTAGACAGTTGTGCTGAAGGTTGCGTAAAGAGCATAAAATTTGGCCTAAGATAGAAACCTTGATCTCAGCCTAAGACATGAGATTGAACTTAGTGAAACTCCACTAGTTACCACCCCTCATTAGTACTACCCTCACCTGTAGATGCTAGTGCTAAGCATAAAACTTGATCAACTTTAGATGGGAATACTTGGTGGAAAAATGGTTATGAAAACCTTGGAATGATGGATCATTCTATTGAAATGTTTTGGACATGTGTTTCCAAACACTTGATGATTTTGGTGATGAAAATGTTGAGGCATGAGCCTTAGCCCTTTATAAAACTGATGGTTGTCTGGATGCGATACCATTCCAATTTTATCGTACAACCACAATACCCGAATATTGGGTAGGGCTTGACTGGAAACTTATATTCCTTAGTATTAGTTCCCTCATGGCCAAGGTCTGAGCTGAGGCTACCGTGTGAAGATTGTCCACCTGTGCAGTACCCAAGATGACAGTGGTCATGGTTGGGAGGCCAAAATCACAGGAGAGGTGATTATACTAGGGCGTGTAATTGAAAGGTTATGATTGATTATCCGCATACTTAGTATGGTGAATTCAGGATTTGTTCCTGAGGGATGTATCGAATGTTGTGGTGAAAGTGTACAATCTCTGCAGAGTGTAAAACTATTCGAATAGCCGCGTCCGCGGTTATGGACAGTTGGAGTGGCCATACTGTTCCCCCGTCAGACTTCTCAAAATGACTTGTGAAATGAATTGAGACTTTGACTTGACCACAACAGAGTTGTGACCTGAATCACAAGATCCCACTTAGGAGTTATAAAATTGTGACTAGTTTTGGAACTTAGTAGAGATAAACCTGGATTTTTGCAAAACACCCTAGAGCCTAGTGTCCTATTATCCAAAAACCCCTTACCTGTTAGTATTAGTTTGCGAGTACTTAAAGGGTACTCATGGCTTTGTCCCTGGCTATTCCCATGGCTAGACTATGAAGAGGAGTACCTCGAAGATGGACCCCCGGAAGGTTACGACAACTAGGATCATCTCCCATCGTCAGCATTGCCTGTGACCCCGAAGATGGAGCTTAGCCTATGTTACCGTTATTATTACGTATTCCGCTGCTTGATGTTGTATTAAGAACTGGATCATGAGATCCCTATTTGTGTAAGAACTTATGTATCGTTTGAAATGGATGAAGTACTATGGTATCCAGTTCTGTTATGTCTCGCAAAAATGGTAATCCTGGGATTGCGATGTATGGCTTAACAGGCATCTAGGATTGAAAAATCCGGGTGTTGATAGTTAACCATCATATTATCAAGGATCCTTGTTGCAGCACCCAAAGTGAGGCCCATAAAGTTACCTCCAGTAGCAGAATCCAACAGGTTTCTTGAGGAGAAGTTCAAACCTGAATAAAAAGTATGGATAATCATCCAAGCAGTGAGTCCATGAGTAGAGCAATTTTTAACCAAAGATTTCATTCTTTCCCAAGCAGGAGCAACATGTTCACTATAAATATGTTTAAATTTCATAATGTCACTTCTCATGAATATAATCTTAGCAGGAGGATAGTACTTTCCAATAAAAGAATCTTTGCACTTAGTCCAAGAATCAATACTATTTTTAGGCAAAGAAAGCAACCATTCTTTAGCTTTTTCCCTCAAGGAGAAAGGAAAAAGCTTGAGATTAATAATATCTCCATCTACATCCTTATACTTTTGCATCTCACAAAGTTCAACGAATCTATTAAGATGGGCAGAAGGATCATCAGAACCAGCACCAGAAAAATGCTCTCTCATAACAAGATTCAACAAAGCAGGCTTAATTTCATAAAAGGTAGCATCAGGAGCAGGTGGAGAAATAGGTGTGCTAAGGAAATCATTGTTGTTGGTGCTAGTAAAGTCACACAACTTGGTGTTCTCAACAGAGTTCATTTTGGCAAAGGTGGGCAAGCCAAAAACAGTAGCAGCAGCTAGAGCAGGAACTAATTTTTTTGTGTTTTTGAATAAAGGAAACAAACCAAACTAGACTATTTTTTTGGGTTTTTTGAAAAGGGGCAAACAAAACCAAGCAAAAGAAACTAAGCAAACTAAAAACAAAGTAAAGAGAAAGGAAGTGTAGGACTCCCCTTGCGAAGACGTCCTTACCCTCCTCGGCAACGGCGCCAGAAAAGCTTGACGACTGTCTATGCACAGCCTGTTGGGAACCCCAAGAGCAAGCAGCAAGCAGCAAGTTTTCCCTTAGTTGAGACCAAGGTTATCAAATCAGAAGGAGGAAGGAAACATCACACAGGTGTTGCACACAACGCGGAGACCTGCACAACACAAACTCAAGACTTTGCCCCAACGAACAGTGAGGTTGTCAACCTCACCAGTTTGCTGTAACAAAGGATTAAACGTATGGTGTGGAAGGTAATGGTTTGCAGCAAGTAAACAAGTAACAGCCATAATCTAGACTTCTCGGTTTCTTAATCGGTGTCTATCTGAAAAAGATACTGGTGCAGCTTAAGGTGCTGGTGCTCCACCTCACTTCAACCTTCCACTTCCCTCCCCTCGATAGGTCCCAGGTGGGCGGACGAGTGCGACATGTTCCATGACATCCAATCAGTTCTCATCGGATTCCAATCCATGTGAAGAGGGCTGGACGAGTAGAATGAGGGAAAGCGTTGAGAAAAAAGAGGTGTAGACCCGGAAAGGTTTATTCAGTTCCAGAAATGCACGAAAGTAAGCTCGCTACCAATACAAGGTACTACTGCGGATCACTCCGGACTCGTCTTCTTCTCTGCCAAATAAGCTAGCAAACGTCGACGTTTTCCAAAAAGTATTAGATGTCTGGTCATCGGACTGGTAACCTTGTCTAATGTTGGAGGTTTTGGTCAGGGGGATGAGGAAATAGTGCTTCAGGATCAATTATGCGTCGCGAAAGCCGTTGCGCGTTAGCGCATCCGTTTTCTTGCTTGGATTCAAAAAGAGTCAATTGCAAAAAAAATTGTTGGTTTGCTTCTATCCAAGTATGGGTTGCCGGAGTATTAGGTGCGGCTCTGCTATGCGCTATTCATGGAGCGACTGTAGAAAACACTTTATTTGAGGACGGTGATGGTGCGCCTAACCTGACTGCCGAAAGGAGGGAAAGATAAGCAAGAAAAGGGGCTCAAAGAGCATAGCAGCTGAGTCCAGCACCTTTGCAAACAGCCGAGTTAGATTGCCTAGCTCACGTATTGTAAGATCCCTCCTTTGTAAAGGAAAAGATCCCTGTGATTGCAATGCTAGTCCCTGGATCAATGCTAGCATCCACAGTTTAAGATGAAGTACACAGATACAAAGGTCGTTTATTACAGTCATTCCAGAGATAAAACATAGTCTTTTACAACTCATGGCCAAAGTCCTAATACAAGAGTTTATGGAATAAGTAAATAAACATAAGTCTTCATCTTCATGTGCCACAGGCAAGCATGTTGAGTGTAGACTCATGACTCCTAATCATCATCGGAGTAACCTGCAACATTACAAGTTACAGCCACAGAGGGTCAATACTTTGGAATAGTATTGGCAAGTGATACCTTAGTATATATTTAAGTGGACTATAATACTATATGCATTTGGCTGGTGGAGCTTAGGCTTGCATTGCTCAAAATAGATTTTTTTTCCTACATTTTTGAAAATACTAAGTTTTTGAAAGGCACAAAACACCCAAGGCATCTACCAATCAAAGACTGAAGATCCACTCAGGGCATCTACCAATCAAGGACTGAAGATCCTTTTAACCCTTGTTCACCGACAAGTTTTATTTAGAAATTGGAGTGATGAGATTCTTGAAGTTTCCATGTCTTGATGCTCAAATTGTCCTTTACCAGGGACATGGCTAAGTACTTAGGTTTTACACTCTGCAGAGGTGGTGCACTTTCCCCACAAGACTTGGTTTCCCAAGACAAGATCCTTCGGTAGCCTTTCCTTAGTCAAATGGACGCGCTCCAACCTATCATCCCATCTACCACCCACTGTCCAAGAGACTAAGTTCTAGCATCCTAAGATCATGGCAAAGCCCATAATGCCAAGTGGTTGCACTTGAAGCTTCTCAACATTTGACATCTCAAATCTCTTTTGTTCCTGGGTGGCCATCCACAAGTGAGATACACAAGCCAAGTCCATGGCCTTGTGAACCACTCAACATAAACCATTCCTTCCATTCCACCCAGGTGATTCATTAACTTAGTTGTTTTGTTAAAATAAAACACAAGTCCAAAGACTTAGAATAATTTTTCAAAATGTGAATATATAAACCACCCTTGTTTTCTAGTAGCTAGGCTAAGCATGATAGTATTAGGATTCTTGACTTAGGTAATTTTCACTAAGGTTTCACCTAATAGGTTTTCCCATAGCATAGTTTAATCTTAGCAGAACTCCATGCAAGTCCTATACTTAGAAAAATAATACTAATGCATATATAAAAATATAGGAATGGAATATTCATGATAATATCACTTGCCTTGGTAGTGTGGAGAGTAGCACTCGTCACAATCACAATCACTAGCAAAATCTACACACAAAGTTGTAGCACACAATTACACACAAATATATACAAACAAAGATATTATGAATGCATGCATGCATGAATCTACTAAGTGGTGATTTTTTGAAAATTCTACCAAGCAAGTGCATGTTTACAGAATCTAAACAAGTCACAAAGTAACCAAGACAAACTTATTTAACCCTAAAACAAAATACTAAACTAAATCTATACTCAAAAAGGCCTCAAACAAGTTTCTGCAATTTAAGCCAAACTAATGGTTACTATTTGCTAAACAAAAAGGATAGGCAGATAGGTCTTGTTTTACTGAATCCAACGGTATAAAGTTTGCAAAATTCCAACGTGGAATTCAAAAGATATAGGCATTTGAATTTGGATCAAATTTCTGGTTTTAAATCTATTTTCAGACCTAACCCTAGCCACGCGTCACTGTCTAATTGGTCGGTACCGGTTCGTCTGGATCGAGTGAGAAAGAAGGTGCGGTTCAGATCAACGCGTACCCCTTCGATTAGTCATTCTATCCAAGCCATCAGATGCAGATCTAACGGTTCCTATTGCCCTGGCCAAAATCTGGCGGCGGAGCGGTGGCTACCGGCGGCGGAACGGTCGGTCGACGACGGAGGCGACGATGCAGGAGGCGAGTGAGAAAGAAGAGTAGCTCACCGGGCTCAGGGGGTCACGGTGATGCTCGTCGTACTCGCGGTTGGTCAAGGGGCGCTCGGGTTCAGCCGCGATTCCTCGACGGAGTGGAGGACAGCGTCGATGCGTCGGGTGGTCGTCGCTGTAAATCACCCCAAGGCAAGGCGAAGACACGGTTAGATTCACAGAGTCGAGACAAAGTCGTGTGCGTGAACTAGAAGGCGCGGGGCAGTCTGGGCTTACCACTAGAGCTCGCCGGAGTTCGTACAGAAGACGGTGGCGGCCAGTCGACGATGCTGCCGGAGCTACGGTTCATGCGAAGGCAAACGAAATGTGTTAAAAGAAGCGCAGAGATTCACTGAACCAGTTGGCAAGAACGATAGGCAGAGGGAAGCTCAGAACTCACCGGAATTCGCCGGCGCAGTCGTCGGAGACGGCGGGGCTACAGAGAGTAATGCTCGCAGCCTGGTGGCGCTCTGGGTTCGGGGTTTGAGGGAGAAGAGAGAGGGGGCAGAAGGGATTCTTATAGCCTGGTCACGAGCAAGAATTACTCGGCCATTTAATCGAATTAACGCCGCGGATTAAACACAGAAAACACCCGCGTTTATTTGGGGATGAACTGCTCGTGCGGGGGAGACGATGCTGACGTGGAGGAGGCCCGCTTGTCAGCGAGGTGCGCGGAGTGGAAGTGGGGCCTGGCTGTCAGCGTCTGTTTGCGTGTGCTTGCGCGTGAGAGAAGAAAAGGAAGGTCCCCGGGTGGGCTTGCGGGGCTCGATTTGCTGCTGGGCCAGAACTCTGCCGCGTGGCCTTTTTCTTTTGAGAATTCCTTTTCTTTTTCTAATTCCATTTTTCTGAATTGATTTTGATATGAATTCAAATCCTTTTGAATACAAACTGCTTTGGGAATTTTTGCAGGGTTCTGTGGGTTCAAAATCAATCAAATAACCAAGTGGTTACCTTGCAAAGGCTTGGTCAAGCTTGGGTTTCAAAATAAACAGAGACTTGCTCTAGTTTGCAAATGTTTTTGAGAAGGGATTTGAAAATATTTCTAAATTGGATACTTGGGTTTAAAAGCTTCACCTAGTCTTTCCATCAATGGAGGCAAGCAAACAAGTACCTAAACATTCAAATCTCAAAGGGTGATGGCCAATTGAGTTGAATTGCACACATGAAATCATAGCTCAAACTTCTGTCTCTAAATGATTTTGAGAAAAACCCTATATGAATGAATGATGCAAGAATGATATGAATGAGTTTTGAAATATGATTTTTGGGATGTTACACGTATGGTGTGGAAGGTAATGGTTTGCAGCAAGTAAACAAGTAACAGTGGAAGACGTATCAATGGTAAAGATTGGACCGGGGTCCATAGTTCACTAGAGGTTCTCTCCTTAAATAAACAACATGGCATGAAGGGTAAACAAATTACAGCAGGGCAATTGACAGGAACTGATGGCATAACAATGCAATTACTACTCAGAAAGGTCCTATGAGATTCGTTTGGGAAATTCAACAAGGTACATAGACCGCCATCCAACTGCATCTATGACTAGAAGTCCACCTTCAGGTTATCATCCGAACCCCCTCTAGTATTAAGTTGCAAGAAACAGACAACTGCTTTAAGCAAAGTGTCACATTCCAAGATTTTCCAAATCTTGTAATGTGAAAAATAAAATAAACAAAATATTTTTTTTTTTGAAAATCAGGGTGAAAAGAAACTTTTGTTTCTAAAAGGAAACTTAAAGTCCCATCTTGAACAAACTTTGGTTAAAGTTTGAAACCAACAAAATCCAAATCAAGGGAAATGCATTCCTCAATGAATGTATCTGGAAATTTAAACACTTGGAAAATAAATCCAAACCCTAAACCCTAATGGAATAAAAATCATTTCCAAAGTTATCTCCAAATCTATGGACTTGATCCATATAAAATCTTGTCAACAAACATTCACAATTGATCAAGAAAGACAAACATAAAAATTATAAGACCATAGAAATTGGTTTCATTAAATTGGAACCATAAATAAAATCTTATGAATTTAAATAAGATAAGGAATTAAATTCCCAAAGTTAATAAAGCATATATCAATAAACCCATACCAATTGGTGAGCAAATAATCCTAAAGATATTTAAAGGATAAACAAATCTCAAATAAGATTTCACAAATTGGAATCACCAAGTTTGGATCTGTAAATAAAAAGATAAGGATTTTCTAAGAAAAGAAAGATTTATTAAATAAAGAATATTAAAGATCAAACCAAATCTTGGCCAAATCTTTAAACAAATGGAATGAATTATAATCCCAATCCAAATAAAAATATTGTATAAAGAATTGCCAAAATAAAATAAAATGTCTTAAACCAAATCCTATTGGAATAAAGATAAATCCAAATTTTTAAATGATTAATAAATCTTATTAAAAGATTTTTCCAAATAATTCAAGATGAATTATTTGACACCCTTTTGAGTAAACAAAACTTACTGAAAGGTTTTGGAAGAATTTAGAAGTCAAATGGAAACTAAAAACATTATTAAATCCTATTTTGATCTAAAACAAGGGCCCTTTTTATTAATTAAAAAGACCCCAAAAAGAGTAAAAAAAATTATTCCAAAATGACTTCAGGTTATTTTACTAACCAGTATTTAAACCCACACAAACTTTGACAAAGGTTTGAATTCAAATTGGGGTTTGAATTGATTAAGCAAAATCAAAACAGAATTAAAGAAAAGAGAAAAAGAAAAACAAACAGAACATAAAAAAATATAAAAAGGACCCAGCCCAACTAGCCTGGCCCAACTAAGCCCAACCTAGCCCACTGCTCCTCTCCCACAGAAAAACGCTTCAGACCAAATATCCTACACGTAGAGGCACTGACAGATGGACCCAACTCCCCACTCCTCTCTCACGCTACCAAGCAGACCCCACCGCTAGCTCACCTCGTCGTCAACCCCGTGACTGGTTCGTCCCCAAACCTCGCGGCTGTTTCTGCCATGAATGCACGCTTTCAATTCGTGTTAATGGATGATTAATCCCGTGCTGCAACGATGCCCTCTTAACCGCCCTGGTCTCCTCTTCCTTCTCCCCCAGACCACACCCCGCCGGAGCCCCCAGGTTGCGCAAATTTCTTGCGACAACACCTCTGTCTCCGACGACTCTCCCGGCCGATTCCGGCAGCCCCTCACCGCCCCTTGCCTCCTCGACCATGCTCACGTGATCCCCACCTCCTGGCGATCATCCCCGTAGCGCCAGCTCGTCCCCGAGCGCCCCAGAATGTCGGCAACGTCTCCACCTGTACGCCACCGACGACCCCCGCAACTCCGGTGAGCTCTAGAACTCGACTCCGTGCGCGCCTTGATCAGTGAATCATGCCGTTTGGTTCGCCTGTGTCTTTTGCATCTCCAGGTGCTCGCCAATCACTCGCGCGTGGCCTGCAACCTCGCCTCCGACGACTCCCGACCGTACTGACGCCAGGAGCATCTCCGACGAGGAATTCCTACAACCCAGTGCGCCCCTTGACCAACCGTGAGTACCTTGAGCTTCATCGTGATCTCCTGAGCCTGGTGAGCATCTCCTTACTCTTCCTCGCTTCCCCTAGCGCCAGCTCTGCCGCTAGCCGAGCATCGCCGCCGCTCACCGTCGCTCGGCACCGCCAGTTCGTGGTCGCTGTGTTGATGGCCGTTAGATGAAGATCGTAGGGACGCGATAGATCACTTAACCTGAACCGTTACGCTTGATCTACACCACTCGATCTAACTTAAATCCAACGCACCAGAGAGCGTGATCCAGACGAAACGGTATGGACGAGTAATAACAAGACACGTGGCTCAGCTCGTTTGAATTAAAACAGAATAGATCTATTAGATATGTGATTTTGTAAATTCCATAACTTTAAATCTACACGTCCAAATTTTGCAAACTTTATATCAATGGATTCAGAAAAACAAGCCCTAGCCAACCATGAACTTTGTTTAGTAAAAAGCTTCTGGTAAAATGTTTGTTTTTGCAGAAACTTATGTATGCTTGTTTAGGTTATAAAAATTATTCTAAAATGATTTTGAGGATAAAATCTTTGGCAAATGGTGTGTTTTGAACCTACTGACCATAAGAAACAAATGGTGGTTTCAAAAATGTATTTGGTGAAACAAAAGAATGAATCTTTGATTTAAACCATTTCTAGTCAAATAAAAATATGGTTTATTTATTAAAAATGGTTTTGGAAGAAAACCTTTGAGAAATGTGTTGGAAATAATCTCTCTGTCCCTAAACACCAAGTTTTATGGTTTGAAAACATATTTTGTAAACCCTATGGATTAATGCCTTATTAAAAACATTTTTTACACCACATAAAATGATACCTTGTTTTAAAAAAATGTTTATAAAGTGAAACCTATTGCAAATGACTTTGCCACTTTATAAATGACCATTAGGTGTTTTCAAATGTTTATGAACCATTAGAAACCACTTTCTCAAAAAAAACAATCTTTGGCATGCTTGCATGCATTGCTTTGTTTTTATTATTTTATGTGATGTTTGCTTGAATGGTAGATTGAAATTGTGCCTTGCTTGATTGAATTGTAGTGACTTGAAGAGTGTGATTGTTGCAAGGACAATGAGTGAACTTATACTCTCTACCAAAAAGGCAAGTGATGCTACATACTTTTGTCCCATTATTTTCACTATGCATTAGTGATATTTCTAAGTAGGACTTGCATGGAATTTTGCTAAGTGTAAACTATGCCATGGGAAATCCTAGTAGATGAAACCTTAGTAGGAATTTCCTAAGTTAAGATTCCTACTATTATAATGCTTAGCTTAGCTAATAGAAAACAAGGGTGGAACATATAATTCATGCTATGGAAACTTTCTAAGTCTGAGGACTTGAGTTTTGTTTAATAAAACAACTAAGTAAATGAATCACCCGGGTGGAATGGAGATAATGGTTTGTGTTGAGTGGTCATGCAAGTCCAGTATGCTGGGGAAAACTTGGGTTTCACCAAGTCCAGCATGCTGGGGAAAACTTGGTGTCTCACTTGTGGATGGCCACCCAGGAACAAAGAGATTTTAGATGTCAAATGTTGAGAAGCTTCAAGTGCAACCACTTGGCATTATGGGCTCTGCCTGGATCATATAGGTTGCAATAACTTAGCCAAATGGACAGTTGGTGGTAGGGGTTTGATAGGTTGGAATGCGTCCATTTTGGTCTAAGGGAAGGCTTCTGAAAGATCTTGTCTTGGGAAACCAAGTCTTGTGGGGAAAGTGCACCGCCTCTGCAGAGTGAAAAATCTAAGTACTTAGACATGTCCCTGGTAAAGGACAATTTGAGCATCAAGACATGGAAGCTATCAAGAATCTCATCATCCAAATTTCTAAGTTAAAAACTTGTGTTTGAACAAGGGTTTAAGTCCTAGGCATTTCCAATAAGTTCAGTGAAGTGAGGGCGAAGCCTTTTTTAGAGGGAAAATACACTCCAAATGATATTCCGAGGTTTGATTCTCAAAAGAAAACAGACCTGAAACTCGAAACTATTCCTACTCGTCAGGTGGCTTTATTCACCAATTTCTATTGGTGGTTCCTTGGGTGATATTTTTGTCAAGCAAAAACTTAGTGATTTCAAATGATAAGGAAAATCTATTTTGAGCAATGCAAGCCTAAGCTCCACTTAGCCAAATGCATATAGATGATAGACTCCAATATACTACCATAGTATCACTTGCCAATACAATTCAAATGTATTGACCCTTGTGGCTGTAACTTGTTATGTTGCAGGTTTGTTTGATTTAGTGAAGTGTAATGATTAGGATTACAAGTCTACAACCAATATGTCTGCATATGGCACTTTGAAGATGAAGGACCCCATGCTTGTAGAAATTCTGCTGCAATGTAATATAATAGCCAAATGAGCTATGTAAGATGTAATGAATTATTTTATTCCTGGTTATAAAGTTGTATTATGACCTTTGTTTCTTGATATTACATCTTAACTGTGGATGCTAGCTATTGATCCAGGGACTAGCATTGTAAACACAGGGATCTCTACCTTATTAAAGGTTGGGAACCTTACACAAAGTGTGTAAGGTAAATGAAAGGATACAGATGTCGCCTAGAGGGGGGTGAATAGGCGATTAAAACTTTCCGAGAGAGGCTCGACAAAGGCGGAATTAAACTAGTGTTTACTTTGTGAAGCACAAAACCTAGAACAATCTAGGGTTCACCTATGTGCACCAACAACTTATGCTAAGCAAGACAAACAACTATGTGATAGAAAGATATATACTTCAAGCACGAAGGCTATCACAAAGTAAAGTGCATAAGTAAGAGCTCGGGCATAGAGATAACCGAGGCATGCGAGGATGACGATATTTTACCGAGTTCCTCCCAGCATGGAGTACGTCTCGTTTGGAGAGTCGGTGGTATCTAACCACCTACACCACAAAAGGCCTCCCTTATTCTCCGGTCAATCTCACCCCAATGGGATCGATCCATGCTTCCACTATCGGTGCACTTGTCGGTGGCAACCGGAACCTCTCACAAGGTTGGGGCACTTCTCCATAGCTTAATTGGAGGCTCCCAACAAATGCCACCAAGGCCACAAGGTTGGGGCACTTCTCCACAACTTAATTGGAGGTTCCCAACAAACGCCACCAAGGCCTAAACCTGCAACACAACAAACCGTCTAGGGTTCCAAGAACCTAAGAGTAAAAACCTTGTCAACTTTCACTCACCAAATCCTCCGGACAGAACTCAAACCGATGCACCTAATGCAAATGGCAAGAACACCACAAAGGTGCTCCAATCCCTCACTCTCAAGTTCCAACAAAGCTACTAAAGCTATTGGGGGAACAAGAGAGGAGGAATCAAAGAGGGACACACAATCCCCCAAAATCTAGATCCCCAAAGATACACTCACAAAGAGATGAATCAGTTAGGTCAAAACGTGGATCTAGATCTCCTCTATCTTCCACTCAAATATGGGCAAGAATCATCGGAGGGGAAGAGATTAGTCAAGCTTCAAAATCTAGAGCAAGTGTGGACAAAGCTTAGACTAATAGAAGAGAAAGAAGCAACCTAAACTAAAAACGTGCATAGGCTTAAATAGCAGCCCCAGAAAAACTACCGGATTTAACCGGTAGTACTGCACCAGTCTGAGGCTCAGCGAAGGAACACGACAGCGAGCGTGGAAAAGCAGGGCAGGCGCGCGGGGCTGAGCAGCAACATGCATGCGAGCGGAGGTAGTGGGGTAGCGCAGCAAGCGCTAGTGCCAGCATGGGCCCAGCAGCGCGCGTGTGCACAAGGCAGTGCGCGCGGGAGCCAGCCTGGCAGTGAGCGGCGGTCAACGCGGCTGCAGAACGCGCATGCGAGCGAGCGAGCGGTGGGAGCGGGGCCAGCGGGCCAGGCACGCGGGAGCTGCCGCTGGTCAACGCGGCAGGCACGCGAGCATGAGAGGCGGCTGCGCGCGCGATGCAAGCTAGCAGCAGTGCGACACTATGCGGGAGTGGGCCAGCGAGCGGGAGCAAGTAACCTGGGCTGGAGCAGGGTAGACCTACCTGGGCTGGCCGGTAGTATCGGCCCACTCGGGCGGTACTACCGGTCCGGTCCGGTACGACCGGACGCTGCAACCGGGCTAGGCAGCTTGACCACAGCGCTCAGGTGCGGCCGGTACAGTGGGCGGTAGTACCGATTGGGCCCAAAATAGTTTTTTTCTTTTTTCTTTTTCAAACCAAATAGGCAAATATTCAAACAGTCATAACTTTTGATTGGTGACTCCGATTGACCCGATTCCAATTGCCTTTGATAGAGGATGACAAGAGCATCCCAATAAATGTGTGATACCTCACTTGGTGCGACACCGGAAAACCGCCAAGATCAAAATTGCAACAAGATTTATACGGGAGATCCTATTTTGATGAACAAGAGCTTGTTATGGAGATGACCACAAGCTCTATATCCTCACATGGATAAGAACAAATAACAACCAAATACGATGATGCAAGTATGCAAACGTTTGAGCTCTCTCCGAACGATATGATCAAGTTACTCATTCGATAGCCCCACTTGATAGTACGGTTATCTATCCTAAAATCAGTCTCCCACACACAACATTAGACCGGCAAAAGGGAAAACCTATCAAGATTAAACCTTTGCCTTGAGATTCCCCTTGAGCTCGATGTAGACGATCTTGCCCTTCTCAAGATAGAATGCCTTTCTTAATTCCTCATCATCGACCTCGCATATTGAGCTTGCACAACATATCTTATTCTCATTTCATCGACCTTTAAGCCAACAGATGCTCCAAGCAATGCCAATGGACAATTCCTATAAGTACAACTTAATACACACATTAGTCTATAAAGATTGTCATTAATTACCAAAACCACACATGGGGCCCACATGTTCTTTCAATAGTCCACATGTTCCATGAACAAGAGACCTTTGTTTTCTCCCTACTAGCAATAGCACATCTACAACCAAAGAGATTATTGTCACTTCCCTTAGAAACTAGAGGCATGAACCCACTATCGAGCATAAATACACCCTCTTGGAGTCACTGGCAACTACTTGGCCAAGACAGCTACTAACAATGGAGAGCATGCAAGATCACAAACAACACAGACATGATAGAATCATAAAGACAAAACAATTAATCAAACCAACATAATAATCTCAATATCCAGCGGATCCCCGCAAACACAACATGCATGATTACAAATAGATTAGATCTTGATCATGAACGGAGCTCACAAGATCTATACATGAAATCACAAAGGAGGAGATACAACCATATAGCTACTACATGGACCCATAGTCCAAGGTGGAACTACTCACGCATAATACCGGAGAGAAGGCCTCCGAGATGATCTCCCCTCCGGCACGGTGCCGGGAAGAACTTCAGATCCCCCCTCCCAATCTAGGGACGATGGTGTCGGTGGCTACAGACGATTTCGTGGATATTTTGATCGGGTGCTTAGGGTTTCTGCATCGGGGGCTTCTTATAGGCGAAGGGGGAGACCGAGGAGGCGGCCAGTGCCACCAAACCCTAGCCAGGCGCGGGGCTGGGCCCACCCGCGCCTGGGGTGGGTCTGCCCCCCCTGGCTAGCCCCTCTGGTTCTCTCCTGGATTTCTTGTTCCCCATGGAAAGTAATTGACTTTGACGTTTGTCCCGTCCAATTCCGAGAATATTTCTTTACTAACTTTTCTGAAACCAAAAAGAGCAGAAAACAGACATCTGGCACTGTTGCAACTTGTTAATAGGTTAGTACCAGAAAATATGTAAAAAGCACCTCAAAGTGTAGACAAGTAAATCAAAGTAGATTCTAAACAAGCATGGAGCATCAAAAATTATAGATAAGTTTCCAACGTATCACCCACCTTTGTAGCTGGTGGTTCCACCATGTAGCGGTGTCGGCATATGGAGAGGTTGGCAGCGCACCGACCCGTGACGAGGTGTTCGGTGGCCGGAGGGAGGAGGTTTTCGATGGTGGAGGGAGCTCATCGGAGGTAGGAGGTGTTTGCTATAGCCTAGGAGGAGGCTTTGGGGCCCTGCCCAACATGCTCACCGAGGTGGTCTGGGCCATCGTCAAGAGCGACCATGCCCGCATCCCCAACTGCGAGGACCCCACACAACAGTCATGGGCTGGGACTTCATCGTCTTCCTCTGCCTCATTAAGAAGGTACTCAACATCCCGTCCACAACCAGATCCTAGGTTATCTCTTGCATTGTTATGTCCTATGTGGAGACGTATGTAGATTTTTCCTAGTTATTATTCGATCTGGTAGGTTCTATGACATATCTCGAAGTTGATGCTGGTCTATGTCCTTGTAAGATCCCACCTTTATAAAGGTAAAGATCCCTGTGATTGCAATGCTAGTCCCTGAATATATTGCAAGCATCCATAGTTTAAGATGAAGTACATATAAACAAAGGTCATTATTACATCATCATTCCAGAGATAACATAGTCTTTTACAACTCCATAGCCATAGGCTAGTACAAGAGTTTATCATAACAATATAAATAAAAGTCTTCATCTTCATGTGCCACAGGCAAGCATGTTGAGTGTAGACTCATAACCCTAATCTTCATCAGAGTAACCTGCAACATCACAAGTTACAGCCACAGTGGGTCAATACATTGGAATAGTATTGGCAAGTGGTACCTTAGTAGAATAATAGTATCTAGCTTCTACATGAATTTGGCTAAGTGTAGCTTAGGCTTGCTTTGCTCAAAATAGGTTTTACCTATCAATTGAAAAACACTAAGTTTTCGTTTGGCAAAAACTCCCAAGGAACCACCAATAGAAATTGGTCAACCTTCACCCTTGTTCAACCACAAGTTTTAACTTAGAACATTGGGATGCGGAGATTCTTGATACCTTCCATGTCTTGATGCTCATATTGTCCATTACCGGGGACACGGCTAAGTACTTAGTTTCTTCCATCTGCAGAGGTGGTGCACTTTCCCCACAAGACTTGATTTTCACCAAGACATGACCTTTTAGAAGCTTTCCCTTAGACCAAAATGGACGCGCTCCAGACCTATCATCCCCTACCACACCCTATCCATTTGGCTAAGTTATTGCAACCTATATGATCCAGGCAGAGCCCATATTGCCATGTGGCTGCACTAGAAGCTTCTTAACATTTGGCATCTCAAATCCCTTTGTTCCTAGGTGGCATTCCACAAGTGAGATACACAGGGTAGACCATTGGAAAATGGGCCCTGGTAACCACTCAACCAAAAACCACCAAGCAATTACCAATCCACCCAGGTGTTTCATCCACTTAGTTGTTTTATTAAGCAAAAACATAAGTCAAAGACTTAGCAAATATTTTTCAATAGCATGTAAATATTCCACCCTTGGTTACTACTAGCTAGGCTAAGCATGGCAATAGAGTATCTTAACTTAGAGAAAATTCTAACAATTCTACAACTACTAGGATTTCCCAAGCATAGCATATAGATACTTAGCAAAATTTAACATGCAAGCCCTATACAAAATATTTCTAATGCATAGACAAAATATTGGGACAAAAGTATGAAGCACCACTTGCCTTGGTAGTTGGGGGAGTAACAACAATCCTCACAGTCACAATCACCACTAACACCAGAATCTACACATAAAATGATAACACGAAATTCACATTCCAAAATAATCAAACAAAAATATATGAATGCATGCAAATGCCATGTGATGATTTTTCTAAACCAAACAAGGCAAGTAAACAGTACTGATTGATATCTAAACATTTATACATCAAATAAACTTTATTTGACCATTAAAACATTTTCCAACTAATTTTTATACACAAAATGAGCTTACAAATGTCTCTGCAAAAACAACTAAGTTTACAGAAGCAATTTATTAAACAAAGTGCATGGTTGGAAAGTACTGTTTATTCTGATTCCATTAATATAAAATTTGTAAAATTTGGACGTGTGGATCAAAAGTTACGAATTTTGCAAGTTTGAACAACTAATGGTTTTAATTCTGTTTTTTAAAACAAAACC
Source organism: Avena sativa (assembly GCA_916181665.1). Lineage (NCBI taxonomy): Eukaryota > Viridiplantae > Streptophyta > Magnoliopsida > Poales > Poaceae > Avena > Avena sativa. The sequence goes on from OV702297.1 coordinate 79,542,542, forward strand.
TGAGCCACGTGTCTTAACCTAACTGTCCGATACCGTTTCGCGCGGATCGATCAGTACAGACCATTGGATTTAAGTGGGATCGCATGGATCTGATCAGCGCATACCGCTTCGATTAATGATTGTATCGTGGCCGTGGGATCTAGATCTAACGGGCAGCTTTGCCCTGACCAAAGTCTAGCGGCACTGGGTCAACGGCGAGCGGCGGCACGCTCGGTCAGTGATGGTCCGGCGGTTCTGGGAAGCAAGGGAGGGAATAGAGGGGCTTACCGTGCTCGCGGGGTCGTCACGGTGCTCAAGGTGTCCGAAAGAGGGACAGGGGCGCACGAAATCGACGTCTATTGCTCGCCTGAGAAGCTTCGGTCGTCAGGTACGGCTGCTCGTCGTTGTTGGCGAGGTTACAGATCATGCCTAGCCAAACGAATGGTGCAGTTAGATGCGCACAAGTCAGGTGAACATGCGTGTAACCAATAGAGAGAAGGGGCGGTCAGGAACTACCAGAGGGTGTCGCCGGAGTGGAGACAGACGGCTGCGCTTGTTGTCATTGAGGTTGCCGACGAACGGGTGTGCGCGCAGGCGAGTGCGAGGCACTAGCAGGTGCAGAGGATGATGGGGAACAAGCTCGTGGTGTCTGGAAGGCAAGGGGCGATGGTGTTTGGCCGGAATTTGAGTTGGAGCTCGTCGGAGCAGAGGGAGGTCCCGAGCAAATTCCGAGCAGCCTAGAGGCAGAGAGGGGTTGGCGACTGGGGAAAAGGAAGGGAAGACGCGGGCGATTAAGTATGCAAGATCAGGGGGAGGAATTACTAGCGCATTGATTCGAATTCAAGCGGTTTAATCGACCGGAAACAGCCGGCGAGATTTGGAGAAGAAGGGGTCATGGGGTTGAGATGATGACTGGCGAGTGGGACCTGACGCTCAGCGAGGGAGAGAGATACAGGGTAGGGTCCAATTTTCTGCGGGGTGGGTGAGTAGTGTGGTATGAAACGTTTTCTGCGGGGTGGAGGAGAGAGGTGGGCTGTTGGGCTAGATGGGCTAGCTTGGTTGGGTTGGGTTAGTTAGCCAGTTGGTTTTATTTTTTCTCTATTTCTCTTTTTATTTTTCTAATTTGATTTTCTAGTTTGAATTTAAATGCCCAATTCAATTGTGTTTAAATTTAAATTTTCTCTAGATTTTTGTATTGTGTTTCTTGTGTCCTAGGGTGTGTAAAACATCTATTCATACTCAAATTGATTTTGGGTTTGAAATAAAGTTTAAAACCATGCCCTTAGTGAAATATTTTTAATAGGCATATGAATGGTTTTGAATTCATATTTTGTTCTGAAAACTTTGACTAAGTTTTGGAAATATCAATTAAACCTATGTTCAAATCTTTTCGGGTTAAAACAAGTATTCTCATGTTAGAGAGTAGCAATAAGGCCATTTCCCTGCTTGCATAAAATAATAAACAACAAATGCTTATGTTTTTGAATTCTTATTTGAAAATGATCCTAAAATGATTATGAATGCATGAATGATATGCAAACTTTCAAATCATGATTTTTGGGATGTTACAAATCTAAGCCCCTTAAGGTGAATCTCGCCCTCGAGATTCGGATTGGATAGCAAATAGGTGAGGGTGGTCTTTCCAAAGATCATCTTCTCTTTCCATGTTGCTTCTTCTTCGGAATGATGGTTCCACTGAACTTTGCAGAATTTGATAGTCTTTGTTCGAGTAACTCTTTCTACAGTCTCAAGAATCTTGATAGTTATTTCCTCATAAGTGAGCTCACTTTCCAATTGGACCTCCTCCAAAGGTATAGTATCCTTCAAAGAAGTCTCTTCCATCTCCGGATGGCATTTCTTTAGTTGACTCGCATGAAACACATTGTGAACGACGGACAAGGATTCAGGCAATTCAATCTCATATGCTACTTCTCCTTTGCAGCTCAGAATCTTGAATGGTCCAACATATCTTGGGGCCAATTTTCCTTTGACTCCAAATCTCTTCACTCCACGAAGTGGTGATACTCTAAGATATGCTATGTCACCCACCTCATAGGTGACTTCCCTACGCTTGGGATCTGCGTAGCTCTTTTGTCGGGACTGTGCTATCTTCAATCTGTCCTTTACTAATTTGACTTTCTCTTCAGCTTCCTTGATTAATTCTGGCCCGAACAAGTTTCTTTCTTCAACACCATTCCATAGCAATGGTGTAGTACACTTTCTCCCATATAGAAACTCAAACGATGCCATCTCAATACTGGCTTGATAGCTATTGTTGTAAGAGAATTCCGCATAAGGCAGACTTTCATCCCAACTAGCTCCATAATCTAGGGAACATGCCCTCAACATATCCTCTAAGATCTGGTTGGTCCTTTCTGTCTGTCCATTAGTCTGGGGATGAAAAGCAGTACTGAATTCCAATCTCGTTCCCAATGACTCATGCAGTTGCCTCCAAAAATAAGAAGTGAATTGAGTTCCCCTATCAGACACAATACTCTTGGGTACTCCATGCAGGCACACAATCCTATTCATATAGATCTTGGCTAACTTAGCACTTGTATAGGTTGTCTTCATGAGTATAAAATGAGCCACTTTAGTTAGACGATCCACTACTACCCAAATAGAATCATATCCTGACCTGGTCCTTGGCAATCCGGTGATGAAATCCATGCCAATCTTGTCCCACTTCCAATCAGGAATAGGTAATGGTTGTAACAATCCTACTGGCTTTTGATGTTCCTCTTTCACTCTACTACATACATCACACAAAGCAATATGTTCGGCGATGTCCTTCTTGATATTATTCCACCAAAATCTTTCCTTCACATCCATGTACATTTTGGTGTTACCCGGATGAATGGAATATGGTGAGTTGTATGCTTCCTGTAAAATCAATTTCCGAAGCTCCGGATCTTGCGGAATGCAGATACGTTTTCCATACCATAAAGTACCCTGTTCGTCTTCATGGAATCCTTTGGCTTTTCCCTTGCCAATCTTTTCTTTAATCCCTTCAATTTCCTTGTCCGTCTTTTGGGCTTCCTTAATTTTGTCCAACAAGGTGGGTTGAACATCCAATGACATGAGATGTTCTTCAGGCACTATCTCCAATCTGAGATCTTTGAATTGGGCACACAGATCATCTGGCAACTCTCCCTTAGTAAGGCCATTCACATATACCTTACGGCTTAGTGCATCCGCTACAACATTTGCTTTACCGGGGTGGTACTGAAAACTCAAGTCATAGTCTTTGATGAGTTCCATTCATCTTCTTTGTCTCATTTTGATTTATTTCTGAGTGAAGATATACTTCAAACTTTTGTGATCTGTGAAAACTTCACATCGCTTTCCCAAAAGATAATGTCTCCATGTTTTGAGTGCATGGACAACAGAGGCCAACTCTAAATCATGAGTAGGATAATTCACTTCATGGGTTTTGAGTTTTCTCGAGGCATAAGCCACAACTTTCCTTCTTGCATTAGAACTGCACCTAATCCTTGGTGAGATGCATCACAATACACTTGGAAATCCTTCTCCAAATCTGGCAGACATAAGACTGGTGCTTTCACTAGTCTCTTTTTCAACTCTTGGAAACTGAGTTCACATCCTTTAGTCCAATCAAATTTCTTGTCTTTCTTTAGTAACTCCGTCATTGGCTTGGCTACTTTTGATAAATTCTCAATAAACCTTCTATAGTATCCTGCCAAGCTAAGGAAACTACAAACTTCCTTCACTGACTTAGGAGATTCCCACTCAGTTACAGCTGACACTTTTGTAGGATCAACTGCTACACCATCTCCTGATACAATGTGTCCAAGAAATCCCACTTCATTCAACCAGAATTCACACTTGCTGAATTTGGCATACAGCTTATGCTCTCTAAGCTTCTCAAGTATCAAACAGAAATGTCCTTCATGATCTTCATTACTCTTGGAGTAGATCAAAATATCATCGATGAAAATGACGACAAACTTGTCAAGAAACTCCATGAAAACTTTGTTCATCATATTCATGAAGTAAGCTGGTGCATTGGTCAAACCAAATGGCATCACGGTGTACTCATACAATCCATACCTAGTGGTGAAAGCAGTCTTAGGTATGTCTTGTTCCCTTATCTTAAGTTGAAAATAGCCTGACCGGAGATCAATCTCTGAGAACACATGGGCTCCTTCTAACCGATCAAACAAGTCATTGATTCTGGGCAAAGGATACTTGTTCTTGATGGTCACCTCATTGAGTGAACGATAATCTATGCATAAACTTTGACTTCTGTCTTTCTTTTCCACAAACAAAACTGGTGCTACCCAAGATGAAGAACTTGGTTGAATAAATCCTTTCTGCAACTGTTCTCCAAGTTGTTTCTTGAGTTCCTTCAACTCATCAACTGACATCTTGTAAGGTCTCTTTGCTATTGGTCTTGATCCTGGTAGCAAGTCAATCAGAAATTCCACATCCCTATCTAGTGGCATTCCTGGCAATTCCTCCGGAAACACATCTGGGTATTCTCTCACAATTAGCACACTATCTATGCTAACCCCCTTAAGAGAATTTAGATTACTCCCTTCTGATTCAAAGTTAGACTTGAATCTAACCCGTTTCTTATCCGGGGTTGTGAATGCGACGGTACGGTTGGCACAATCTAGTAGTCCTTCATACTTGGTCATCCAATCCATTCCCAAAATTACATCCAATCCTTGGGAATCTAGGATTATTAGACTAACTGGAAACATATTCTTTCCAAATTCTAGCACTAGATCACGACATCCAAGACTTACTATCATATCTCCACTGGGAGAACTTACTTTTATAGGACACCCAATATTTTCAGTTGGAAATCCATTTCTATCAACAAATGCTCTTGATATGAATGAATGCGATGCACCAGTATAAAAAAGAACAAGTGCTGGAATAGAATTGAGTTTGAACTTACCAGCCACAGCATCAGATTCCTCATAAATCTCTTCCACATTGATGTGGTTCACTTGTCCCTTCTAGAAAGGGTTGGGATTGGTGGTTCCTTCAATCTTCTTCTCTAGGAACTCACTTGCATAGTGACCCATCTTCTTACACTTGAAACATTGAACCTGACTGATATCTCTCTTTGCAGGCTGACTTCCACTGCCATTTCCACTTCCACTGTGGTGACTCTTGTGTCCACTCTTGTGGTTCTTGTATTTGTCATTATCATGACTACGATGATGCTTATTGTCATGATGGCGGTTGTGGTCGTGGTGCTTGTTGTACTTTCCACTGTCATCATGATGGGAACGCTTGTGAGACGATCCCGAGCTGTGCTTATCAAAGTTGTGCTTCCTCTTCCTACTCTCAACATGTTTCATCTTGTTTTCCAAGATGGTAGCCTTGTCACAAAGTGATTGGTAGGTTGGGATTTAGGCAACAGACAGCTGCAGATTCAGTTCATCATTCAGTCCTTTGAGGAATTTCTCCTTCCTCTTGGCATCTGTATCAACCTCATCCGTTACATAACATGCCAAATTGTTGAACTCCTCAATATATTCAGCCACGCTGCAGTGACGCTATTTTAGGTTGTGGAACTCCTTCTTCAAATTCATCACCCCGGATGAGATGTGAGCTGTACGGAACCCATCCTCAAAGATATCCCAAGTCACATCCTCAATGGGAGTGGTGATCTGAAAGTTATCCCACCATGTTGCTCCTGTCCCTTCCAACAGATGTGTTGCAAACCTGACCTTCTCTTCGTTGGTGCAGCCGACAGTCACTAAATCCTTGTTCACTGAACATAGCCAATAATTGGCCATCATTGGATCAGTGGTTCCTGAGAACTTTGCAGGCCTCAGTCTTAGGAATCTGGTGAGCATGTCAAATCCTGTCGGATTATTCTTGTTGTTGTTATTGTTATTGTTGTCGTTATTCTGATTCTTGTTTTGCATGAAAGTGGTCATCATCTGCATCAGTTTTGTCTGTGTTGTCATCAACTGCTGCATCTCGGGAGTGACATTGTTGTTGTTTGGGTTGGGGTTGGCACATCGAGGAGGCATGTATGGTTTTCATAAGGATAAGAATGAGATACCCATAGATGCTTAACATGCACAATACATCAATACTCAATCACAATAACCAAGCATCAAAATAACATAGAGTTTGAACGACATAAATAGCAAGTTTTTGGAAAAAGCAAACACACCATAGCAAGCCATCCACATGTTGGATGGTCATTGCGACTCAATAATCAAAGTACGGTAGATGAAAGATAATTGAGTAGTCCACACTACTCCTCCGCATCAATCTCCACATCAAAAAGGGTAAGACCTACATTCTCCATGGCGGTCTTGTACTCATCAACACTAGTAGTCAAGGCACTATATTGGCCCTAAGAGACCTCTTATGTGAGCGAAGCCTCTCGATCACTCCCTGCTGATGCTCAAGCTCGAAGTCCTTGGCCTCCACTATTCCTTCATCTCCCGGATCTTCTTGTTCCTGTCTTGGACTCTCTTCTCCTGGATCTTGAACTTCTTGTCCTGGATTTCAATCTTAGCCTCCATTTCCTTGACTATCTCGTCTTGCTCCGCGAAGAGCTTGTCCTTCTCACGAAGCTGAACCTGGAGCTCGTCATTGCTAAGCATGACGTTGGTACTATCAGTATCTAGGTGCCTAATAAGACCCTCTAGGTACTGAAGGTACAGACGAATTGGCTCCATCGTCTCTCTAACAGCATCCTCGTACTCTATAGCCTCACCCTCCTTGTTGCGTCTCCCGAAGGGGTGAAAGTAAAGACCTCTGAGCTCTGTGGAGTGCCTCCCTACCAGGCGCCCAAGTAACTCCTGCATGACTACATATAAGCCTTTCTCCTTGTCATCATGCATCAGCTTGAAAGTGATGGTCTCCGTGGTTGGCTCTGTCTGGCATCCCGGCTGAGTGACTCTGAAGCCCCAAAGGTCCTTCCTCTCAAACTTGGTGAGGGGAAGTGTCATGATGCTAGGAAGTGGAAGGTTGAGCACACTAGTGAGCCCAATGATACTAGTACCAAAACGAGTTCCCTTGAACTCCTCGGCCGTGTTGATAATATCATTAGGCATCTATTTTTATAAGATAGAGAAAAGTTAGAATCAACATCAAATAGAGAAAAATCACAAGACAAAATATCACAAGCACATCTTTTGCAACAAACACACAAGTCATGCCATACATAAATCCATCACAAGCATCAAAGGTTCAACCTAACTTAGACAAAAAAATTGGAAGTAAAGACGATAAGTGTGGTGGTCCAACTAACAAAGTACATTACAACTCTCACTCACTATACATAATAGCTATCAGGGCATCCTTAGTAGCCATCTGGCTATCTTGTTCACAAGACTCCCATATTAAGTCTATGATGTCTCCCCTTAGCTGTTGGTTGGTAGCCTCTAACTCTTGGGTATGCTTCTTTTCTTCTCTAAGGTCATTTTGGGTGTTGAGCATTCTGCACTTGAGTCTATCACCAAGCTCCTTGATAGAATTCCAAGCTGCATTTCTTGCAGAGTCAAAGAATGGTGTGTGCATTTCTGAGTTGGTGACCATGCAGAATCCTGAATCCTTGTGGTTGTCTTCCTTGTTTTTGTACAAGTGAAGTTGCACCCACCAATACTCTTCTCCTTCATCCATCACAGGGAATCCTTTGTACACAGCTGCACCATGTATCCCCATGGTAACCATAAGATTCTTGAGAGCCTTGGGAAATTCAGTCTCACACTCCAAAGTCATGGTCATGAGTGGTCCCTTCCTTATGGCTTCGTTGATGGAGTTCATCTACAAATAGAGATGAAAAAGAAGATTATAAAAGTTTACGAGAAGAAAAAGACAAGCATGGAAATTTTTCAAAGTGCTGGAAGTTTTTCCTTAGTGGTTTCTAATCCAATCCTAGGGTCATAATTCTACAGGCAACACAGTGCTCTGATACCATCTGCAAGATCCCACCTTTATAAAGGTAAAGATCCCTGTGATTGCAATGCTAGTCCCTAGATCAATTGCTAGCATCCATAGTTTAAGATGAAGCACACAGAAACAAAGGTCATTATTACATCGTCATTCCAGAGATAACATAGTCTTTTATAACTCCATAGCCATAGGCTAGTACAAGAGTTTATCATAACAATATAAATAAAAGTCTTCATCTTCATGTGCCACAGGCAAGCATGTTGAGTGTAGACTCATAACCCTAATCCTCATCAGAGTAACCTGCAACATCACAAGTTACATCCACATTGGGTCAATACACTGGAATAGTATTGGCAAGTGATACCTTAGTAGAATAATATTATCTAGCTTCTACATGAATTTGGCTAAGTGTAGCTTAGACTTGCTTTGCTCAAAATAGGTTTTACCTATCAGTTTAAAAACACTAAGTTTTTGTTTGGCAAAAACTCCCAAGGAACCACCAATAGAAATTGGTGAACCTTCACCCTTGTTCAACCACAAGTTTTAACTTAGAAAATTGGGATGTGGAGATTCTTGATAGCTTCCATGTCTGGATGCTCAAATTATCCATTACCGGGGACACGACTAAGTACATAGTTTCTTTCATCTGCAGAGGTGGTGCACTTTACCCACAAGACTTGATTTCACCAAGACAGGACCTTTTAGAAGCCTTCCCTTAGACCAAAATGGATGCGCTCCAGACCTATCATCCCCTACCACCAACTGTTCATTTGGCTAAGTTATTGCAACCTATATGATCCAGGTAGAGCCCATATTGCCATGTGGCTGCACTAGAAGCTTCTTAACATTTGGCATCTCAAATCCCTTTGTTCCTGGGTGGCATTCCACAAGTGAGATACACAGGGTAGACCATTGGAAAATGGGCCCTGGTAACCACTCAACCAAAAACCACCAAGCAATTACCAATCCACCAGGTGTTTCTTTCACTTAGTTGTTGTATTAAGCAAAAACATAAGTCAAAGACTTAGCAAATATTTTTCCATAGCATGTAAATATTCCACCGTTGGTTGCTACTAGCTCGGCTAAGCATGGCAATAGCAAGTATCTTAACTTAGAGAAAATTCTAACAATTCTACAACTACTAGGATTTCCCAAGCATAGCATATAGATACTTAGCAAAATTTAACATGCAAGCCCTATACAAAATATTTCTAATGCATAGAAAAAATATTGGGACGAAAGTATGAAGCACCACTTGCCTTGGTAGTTGGGGGAGTAACAACAATCCTCACAGTCACAATCACCACTAGCACCAAAATCTACACATAAAATGATAGCACTAAATTCACATTCCAAAATAATCAAACAAAAATATATGAATGCATGCAAATGCCATGTGATGATTTTTCCAAACCAAACAAGGCAAGTAAACAGTACTGATTGATATCTAAACACTTATACATCAAATAAACTTTATTTGGCCATTAAAACATTTGCCAACTAATTTTTATACACAAAATAAGCTTACAAATGTCTCTGCAAAAACAACTACGTTTACAGAAGCAATTTATTAAACAAAGTGCATGGTTGGAAATTACTCTTTATGCTGATTCCATTGATATAAAATTTGTAAAATTTGGACGTGTGGATCAAAAGTTATGAATTTTGCAAGTTTGAACAACTAATAGTTTTAATTCTGGTTTTAAAAACAAAACCTGAGCCACGTGTCTTAACCTACCTGGCCGATACCGTTTCGCGCGGATCGATTAGTATAGACCGTTGGATTTAAGTGGTATCGCACGGATCAGATCAGCGCATACCGCTTCGATTAATGATTCTTCCGTGGCCGTGGGATCTAGATCTAACGGGCAGCTTTGCCCTGACCAAAGTCTGGCAGCGCTGGGTCAACGTCGAGCGGCGGCACGCTCGGTCAGTGATGGTCTGGCGGTTCTGGGAAGCAAGGGAGGGAATGGAGGGGCTTACCATGCTCGCGGGGTCGTCGCGGTGCTCAAGGTGGCCGAAGGAGGGACAGGGGCGCACGGAATCGACATCTATTGCTCGCCGGAGAAGCTTCGGTCGTCAGGTACGGCTGCTCATTGTTGTTGGCGAGGTTATAGATCATGCCTAGCCAAACGAACGGTGCCGTTAGATGCGCACAAGTCAGGTGAACATTCGAGTAACCGATATAGAGAAGGGGGCGGTTAGGAACTACCAGACTGTGTCGCCGGAGTGGAGACAGACGGCGGCGCTTGTTGTCATTGAGGTTGCCGACAAAGGGGAGTGTGCGCAGGCGAGCGCGAGGCACTGGCAGGTGCAGAGGATGATGGGCAACAAGCTCGTGGTGTCTGGAAGGCGAGGGGTGACAGTGTTTGGCCGGAATTTGAGTTGGAGCTCGTCGGAGCAGAGGAAGGTCCCGAGCAAATTCCGAGCAGCCTAGAGGCAGAGAGGGGTTAGCGACTGGGGAAAAGGAAGGGAAGACGCGGGCGATTAAGTACGCAAGATCAGGGGGAGGAATTACTGGCGCATTGATTCGAATTCAAGCGGGTTTAATCGACCGGAAATAGCCGGCGAGATTTGGGGAAGAAGGGGTCGTGGGGTTGAGACTATGACTGGCGAGTGGGACTTGGCGCTCAGCGAGAGAGAGAGAGATACAGGGTAGGGTCCAATCGTCAGTGACCGCGCGAGTGAGTATTGCGGTATGAAACGTTTTCTGCGGGGTGGAGGAGAGAGGTGGGCAGTTGGGCTAGATAGGCTAACTGGGTTGGGTTAGCTAGCAAGTTGGTTTTATTTTTTTCTCTATTTCTCTTTTTCTTTTTCTCATTTGATTTTCTGGTTTGAATTTAAATGCCCAATTCAATTCTGTTTCAATTTTAATTTTCTCTAGATTTTTGTATTGTGTTTCTTATGTCCTGGGATGTGTAAAACATCTATTCATATTCAATTTCATTTTGGGTTTGAAATAAAGTTTAAAACCATGCCCTTAGTGAAATATTTTTAATAGGCATATGAATGGTTTTGAATTCATATTTTATTCTAAAAACTTTGACCAAGTTTTGGAAATATCAATTAAACCTATGTTCAAATCTTTTCTGGTTAAAACAAGTATTCTCATGTTAGAGAGTAGCAATAAGGCCATTGCCATGCTTGCATAAAATAATAAACAATAAATGCTTCTGTTTTTGAATTCTTATTTGAAAATGATCCTAAATTGATTATCAATGCATGAATGATATGCAAACTTTAAAATCATGATTTTTGGGATGTTACAGTCCTCTTGGGTATGTGATAACCTCTATAATTGTCAAACTTTGAGGCACATATTCACTTGAATATCACAGAAAATATAATGCTAGAGTGGTATAATTCAGGAAATCATAGAAAATATAATGCTGGAGTGGTATAATTCAGGGAAGTAGTATATTGTTTTCAGATAGGTTTGCATTATACTGAGTGGTTTGCTCGCTTATATTTTGTAGTACTCTTTGCACGCAGAGGGGGCGGATAGAAGGTGACATGCTTTGCTGACTTTAGGTGAAACACTGAAAACATATACTCTATGGTAGCATATTATTTTTTATCCTGTGTTCATCAGATATAATTTGATGTACAATGTTACAATCTAATTCTCATCATCTCATGTACAATATCCATTCACTTTCTTTGTATATACAATTTAGCTTTGCCTCTGAATACAAAGATATCTGATATGTCGTGTTAAGTTTCATAAGCTAAGTAATCTTAGCTTGTTCTCGTGTGCTTAATGAACATATGAGATTGAATCATTCTATGTGTACAACTGTATCGAGCGCCATTCTGGCTGTTTTAGAATTCATGCAATAACTTTGCTTACTTGTTTATAGCTGTGTATCATGAGGAAATAATCTATTGTCCCTTACTGTTGTTTCTATCAGCTAGCCTTGTGGCCGTTACTACTATTCATGTGCATCTTAAACTTTCCTATATCAAGTTTCACATATGTCGTTTTTGGTTCATATGCTTGATCTTTCGAAGTGATAAGCATGTTACTCGTGAGTAGTGTGGAGAGGTAAATATGGTGAGCTAGAAGGGTCTTGGCTTCCAGGGAACCGCGGTGGTGGTCCTGTTGCTTGTTCTTGCTCTGGACGATAGGTTGGTGGACTGCGCCGTCGTCTCTATAGGTGAGTAATCAGCAACAAGATCAGATTCCTTATTTGTCTTTCACAATCCTAGTGTTGCTGTGGTTTTGTGACTTGAGATTTGCTTGCATATGTCTGGTGACCGCCATGAACAGTGGGAAGAGGGCCCTGGAACTTCTGGGGTCTGTATGTTCTCTTTCACTGTACATTGATTTGCTTGAATCATCCTGAAATTTTCTTCTGGCAATTTTCGTGCTCTACATGTGTTGTATGGTGTTTTATTGGGTTGCTGGAGGCTAATGTGGACTATGTGAGCATGATAACACTTGACTATTGTATACTGTAAGTCCCCATACTTACTCCCTGATCCATCTTCCATGCTAGTAGTCTCTAGCATCGAATGTTTGATTTATGTCATGGTACCCTAGCTAGATTTTGATCTTTAATGTATGTAGTCATGGACAAACCTATGTCTATTGTGAACTAGTTATTGTACACAGTGATCATGAACAAGCAACTCTTGTTCAGATTAATTCATTATTATTATTTTGACATGCATTGTACTACTCCATGGTCGATGAGTACTTCTAGCTTTGGATCTTTGATGTATGTCAGTGGAGAAACATATGTTACAACTGCATACATGAACAAGCATGTGTTATATTGCAATGTACATTAGAGAATTTTTTATTCTTCTATTTCTATTTGTGATGAATGATGTCAATGGAGACAGCATGCGTGCAGGATTTGTCCAAGATGAAGGTCATCTCTTTATTGGAAGTCTTCGGAAGAAGCTGGAACATGATTATAGTTGATTCTAGTTTGATTTTGGTAGCTAGTTATAGCTGGATGTTTTGTATATTTTGGTAGCTAGATACCTCTTATGTACTGATTTTAATGTACTGCCAATGTATGAAATGTTCGTTATTGCCTCTTTTGAATTGAAATAATTTCTTTGTATTCTTTAGGTTATGATTATATTATTATCCATTGTTGTTAGAATGTGACAAAATAATACCTCTAAAATTGAAACTGACTAGTGGGACCTAGTAGCTAGTGCGCCTGACGATTGGACCCATCTGACTAGCGGGGCCAGCTCAATAAAAAGGCTAAAATGTAAATTTAAATGTTCAATACAAAGGCCAAGGCCCAAAAATAAAAAGGCTGATATGTTGGGCTTGGTCCACATATCTGCCCAGAACTGACATGGCAAATAATATAAATATTCTGAATTATTGAGGTTGGCCCATGTAGATAGCCGAACTGGACCGGGCTGAATTTGTTCAGTGACCTTTCCAATTGGTCACAAATTTTCCATGTAGAATTGGCCACGTAGGATCTGACGTGGACAAGGCAGACAGTCGGTGACCAAATGCACTTGGTCATAGAATCTGTGACCAACTGTATTAGTCATAGATGTCTATGACCAATTCATAAAAAAGGTCATGGTGTTTAACTAGTGACCCTCATCTTTTGACCTTCTGTATTTGGTCAGAAAAAGGTCACAAATTAAAAACTATGACCTTTCAGTGACCAATATGGAGGGTCATGTATCACCAGATTTCTTGTAGTGATATTTCATATTAAGAGGTGATACTTATGTTATTTCATCTATTTTTGCATGTTGGATGACTTTTGGAGGATGAACTGCCAGAGTCAGAATTCAGATGGACAAAGCGGTGTCTAGATGAAATATTCGCGAAGATCATAAAATTCTTGAAAATATATGGAAAATCCTATTTTTCCAGAAGACGAAGGTAGCTAGAAGGGGAGGCAGAGATGGGCCATAGGGGGCCCACACCACCCCTGGCATGGCCCCCTAGACCGCGCCACCAGGTGGTGTGGCCACCCTAGCCCACCTCCTACTTCTCCCTTTCGCATATATCTTCTCCTCGAAACCTAAGACGAGAGAGAGCGACCACAAAAAGATTCTGCCGCCTCTATGGGGCGGAAACTACAGAGAGAGAAGGAGCTCTCCGGCAGGCAAATTCCTTCCAGGGAAATTCCTTCCCAGAGAGGGGAGATCATCGCCATCAACACCGTCATCAAGCTAGACTTCATCGGGATTATTATCATCATCCCCAACACCATCTCCACCAGCACCATCATCACCACTCCATCCCGCTGTAACAATTGGGTTGTATCTTGCATAGTTCTTAGGGGAAAATTTCCCGTTGTTGATTACTTTTTGTAGTTGATGCTATTGAGTGAAACCATTGAATTATTGTCTATGTTCAGATTGTTATTCATCATTATATCATCTCTGATATTTATCCATATGATATCTCGTGAGTAGTTTGTTTAGTTCTTGAGGACATGGGAGAAGTCATGTTTTTTTTGAGGGTAAAACAGTAGGGCAAAAAACCCCACTGCAATTTTTATATATTATAGAGAGTTACAAAAGAATATTTACAAACTCAATCCACCTCAAAGAAGAGGGATAACATTCTAAGCAGCTATCTCCTGTCTAAATTAATTTCAATCCAATCTTTAAGGCCCTGATGATACTTCTTCTTAATTCTATAAAGGACCCATCTTAATTCCTAGGCTACAATAGCCTTCCAGTTCTCAATCGATGCATGCTGATTATTGAAGATTTCATTGTTGCTACAAATCCAAATGCCCCAAGTTCCAAGTATAAGAATTTCCATTGCAAAAGGGACATTAAGATCTTTTTTAATACTGGCTAAAGTTTCAAAGATATTTTGATCAGCCACATTGACCTGTGAAATTTCAGCCCAGCAAGCTCTTGCAAAAGGGCATTCCCAAAACAAATGTAGGATGGTTTCTTCACTATTGCAACCATGGAAAGCACAGTCATAAGATGCCAGAGAAAAACATTTCCTTTTCAGAAGGTTTCTTGTGTTGAGTCTATCAAGCAGTAAGAGCCAGAAGAAGAATTTGTGCTTTTGCTGACAAGAAGATTTTCATAACCAAGAGAAGTGTGGCTGAACCGGTTGGTAACCAGCTAAGGAGCAATAAGCTTTTTTGACCGAAAAATTACTGCCCCAAATGTAAGACCAAATATCAGATTCCCCCTGCCCGCCAGTATTGAGAATTTGCTCAAGACTTTGATATTCCTGGTAAGCTTGTTGGGACAGAGGAAGGTAAAAAAGGTCCTGAGTATTTTTAGTATGCAGGAACTCACTGACAGAGATGTGAGGGTTTTTAGCATAGGAGAGGAGATGAGGAAGCTTATGTTGAAGGAAGCTATCATTCCACATATCAGACCAGAATAGTGTGGATTTCCCATTTCCAACCAAGCACTTTGCAAGTCCTTTAAAAATGTCAATCAATTTTAGAAGAGCTTTCCACCAAAAGGATCCCTCAAGACTTCTTCCAGGGATCTTACCATTACAGTAGTAAGAATTCCATATAAGGTGAACCCAAGGAATATCCTTGTGATTATAAAACTTATCCAAATTCTTCAAAAGAAGTGCAGAGTTTTGAACATTAAGGTCTAGAACTCCCAATCCCCCCTGGTTCTTGGGTCTACAAACTTTCTTCCATGCTACAAGAGCATTACCTCTAGCTTGAACATCAGAAGTTTTCTTTCTCCACAAACATTGCCTCATATATTTAATCAACTGTTCCTTGATAGTGACAGGAAGATCAAAACAGCTCATGTAATATATGGGAAGGGAAGACAACACAGATTTAACTAATTGCAGTTTCCCCCCATAATTAAGAAAGTTAGCAATTCCACACAACCTTCTCTCAATTCTCTAAACAATAGGCAGGAAATGTTCCACAGCAGGTTTATTCAAGCTCAGAGGCAAACCAAGATAGGTAAAAGGCAAGGAACCAGTGAGGCAAGCAAGGGTATTAGCAAAATGTCCAAGCCTCTCAGAGTCCATGTTAATTGGCATCATGCTGGATTTAGAATAATTAACTTTGAGTCCAGTGGAGAGAGCAAAAGTATGTAGAATTGCCTTAAGGCACAAGAGTTGCTCAGAATCAGCCTTGAGGATTACTAAAGTGTCATCTGCATACTGAACCACAGGGAAATCAGGACAAAACACATCTTCAGTGGGCAAAGAAAGAAGACCCAGGTTCATTGCCTTATTGAGGATACTTTGAAGGAGATCAGCAGCCAGAACAAACAATAAAGGAGATAAAGGATCTCCTTGCCTAACACCCCTTCTACAGTAAAATTTTTCCCAGGCACACCATTTAAAAGCACACAGGAAGAAGCTGACCCAAAGATCATCTGAATCCAAGAAATCCATTTATCTCCAAAACCTTTGGCTCTAAGGATATTGATGATTGCAGAATGCTCAATTCTGTCAAAAGCCTTTTCAAAATCAAGCTTAAGAATTAAAATTTCCTCCTTTGACTTGTGGCATTGATCAAGAAATTCAAATGCCCAACCTAAATAGTCTTGGATAGATCTTTGCTTGAGGAAACCATATTGATTCTTGTGAACAAGTTTAAGTATGACTTTTTGCAGTCTATTAGCCAGAATCTTGGTGATAATCTTAAAGACACTATTTAGCAAAGAAATATGCGTAAAATCAGCAGGAGTCAGAGGAGCAGCAATTTTTGGAATGAGGGTGATAAAAGAAGAATTAATGCTTTCCAGAGAGGCTTGCCCTTCATTGAACTCCACAAGTAGATGTTTCACATCATCCTTAATAATAGGCCAGCAAAGCTTCATGAATTCATTATTAAAACCATCAGGGCCAGGTGATTTATCATTAGGCAGATTTGTAATGACCTCATCAATCTCCTCATCAGAGAAAGGCTTTTCCAAAGCATCCCTTTCTTCTTGGCTTAAGCAATCACCAGCCAAGTAATTAAGATTGAAATGCATTTCAGGCTTGTCAGAAGAGCCCATTCTATTTTTAAAGGAATTCCAAAGGAGACTTGCTTTGCCATCATGATCATAAACCTCAAGATCAGAATCATCCTTGAGCATGGAAGTGTAATTATGTCTAAAGCTTATGGTAGCTCTGGAGTGAAAGAACTTTGTGTTTTCATCCTCCAGCTTAACCCATTTAATTTCCCCCCCTCTGTTTCCAATAAGTATTCTGATCTTGTAATAGAGAAATAATAAGATTTTTCAGGATATCCCTAAGATTCCATTCTTGAACAGTAAGAGTTCTCATTTCCTCCATGATATCAAGAAAGTCAATGGTGGCATTAACATTATAGATTTGTGCCTTCAGGCAAGGAAGCTGTTTGGCCCAAAGCTTCAGCCCTCTTCTCACATTTTTGAATTTAGCATTGATTTTTTTGCAGAATCCATAAAACCCACAGGAATGTTCCAGGCATTTTGAACAATAGCTTTAAACTCCTTATGATGCAACCAATGATTTTCAAATCTGAACACCTGAGCTTTGGGAATCATTGTGCCAATGGAAATGACACAAGGAAGATGATCAGAGGTAGGCTTTGCTAGAGGAGCAACAAAAGTAGAGGGAAAACTCTGAGTCCAGGCAGCAGAAGTAAAAAACCAATCCAACCTTTCCAAGAGGGGATCTTTCTGCATGTTACTCCAAGTGAACTTTCTACCTTTAAGTGGTAACTCTATGAGACCCAAATTATTAATGGCTTCATTAAAGAGAAGCATACCATTCACATCTCCACCCAATTTATTTCTATCTGAAGGCTGTCTACAGAAGTTAAAATCTCCCACAATAATCCAGTCCAAATCATCAGGCATATCAATGCTGCCAAACCAATCTAAAAATTCAGTCTTTTTTCAGGTAAACATGGCCCATAAATGTTGGTGAGGATCCAGGATTCATTGGACAAGAGAGATGTCAAGGTGATGGAGATAGAAAACTCATTGAGAAAGGAAAGATGTCCAGAGAATAGGGAACCATTCCAAATGGTGATCAAACCTCCAGATGCACCTCTGGAGGGAAGAAATTCAAAATTGGTAAATTTGGAGGGGCAGAATTTTTTAATGTAGGAGCTATTAAAGTCCTCACGCTTAGTTTCTTGGAGACAGATAATGTCACAACCAGACTCCTCAATTTTGTTTCTGAGAGCAATCCATTTCTTTTCAGAATTGATTCCCCTGATATTCCAATTCAAGATCTTCCAAACTCTTTTGTTATTCATTAAGAAACCAGGAGCAAGTATAGATATGGGGTGATATAAATAGTGTAATCACCCAGGAGAGGAAACAGCAATTACAGAGGCAAAAGGCAATCCCATTCAAGGAACCACAGACATATTCCACAACAAGTACCAACCACATTGCAATATCACAATCACATAACACATGACAGGGAGTCAACAAGACTCCAGCAAAAGACTTAGTTTGATACATTAAAACACTTAAGAAGAGGGCTTCTTCTTGGCTTGCTGTCCACAGGTACCAGCAGCCCCAGGTTTCTTCTTGCCACCAATGCCCAAGCTGGAAGAGGCTCCTCCTTTAATGCTGCCTTTTGTAGGAGCCTTAACTTCCACTTCATTGGCCTTCCCTTTCTTGAGCAACCTCTTCTCCAGGTCCCCATCCTTTACCTTGCAGAATGAAGCAGCAAGATTTTTAACCACTTTGGAATTCAGACAAGGAGGAGCAGCATTACAAACCAGACAATCAAAAATTAGACAATTTATGTGACTTTTAAAACCCCCATTTAGTTCAACAATTCTAGGGCTTCTTCTCACCTCAGAGTCCACAAGAGGTTCCTTGCCCTTTCTCTTTCTAGCAGGGGTAGAGGGAGAGCATGAAGATTTATTGGATTCAATACCCAGGCAAGAAGGGGCCATCTGGGAAAAGCTCTCATTAGGAATGATGAAAGAAATTGAACTTTCCTCAGCAATAGGTTCTTTAATAATTTCCCATAAAGGAGAAGTAAGAAATCCCTTGACCCAATTAAACTTCTCAGGAGTAGCAAGCATGAGAGTAATGAAGTTAAACCAACTTACAGGGATATCACACTTAAGAGAGCCCATTGAAGAAGATTCCTTCTGAATATGGGGGGCAAAATAATTCTCCTAGAGCTCCAAGCCTTGTTGGGAAAATCCCTGCTTAGCCACATGCACATCAGGAATGGAGATAAAAGTTCTCACCATCCCAACCTGAAGGTGAGCCTCATTTGGAGAAAGAAGGTGCTGGTCCTCCAACATCCAATCATCATTCTCAGGAGCCACAGTACTTGAGTCCATAGGGCTTCCTACCCCCTCCTCAGCATCAGAATTGGCCTCCTCTTCATCAGCCAGATAGTTCTGAAAAATGTTTTGAAGGCCTTCACCAATGCCAACCCCTTGAGGTGCAACAGCCACAACCTGCTCCTCCACAGCCTCAGGCTCATTAATAGATTCATCATCATCAGACTCCCAGTCTTGAAAAATGATAGCACCTGTAACTCCACTGTTCACATCTTGAGGTGGCAGATGCTAATTGTCAATAGGCATATCTTCTCCAGGAGCAATGACAGGGCCTTGAACAGGAGCAGCAGCCTCCCAGGGACCCCAACCTTCAGCATTACCACCATCAGGGGCAGGATCCTGCACAGGGGCCATCCACTGTCCCCAACCACACCCAGGAGCAGGGGGGAGGGGGGGAGGTGGAATTTGGGGCCCAAAGACTGGGCCATGAGCAGGAACAGGGTGTGGGTCCACATTGTCATCTGGCAGTGGGTCCTCCTCAGGTGGGCCCCCTCCAAGCAAGTGACTCTGAAGAACTTCAACAGAAAAAGTCCATGACTCTGTCTCCACCAAGTCACCAATGGTAAACCTCACACTCTTGGGGATGTCAACCAAGTAAGTAACACGAATCTTAGCAATAATCCTACCCTTTTGGTCAGGGTCCCTCTCCCACAAAATAACCTTCCCAATATCCGCAAAGACAGCATTCAGATCCTCCGTATGCCAGTGGTCAAGGGGAGGCCCAACTAGCATCACCCAGCACTCATTATTAAACTGAGTCCTACGCCAGTTATCACCCTCATTGTGCTTAACAAAAGAAACATGCACATCTTGAAAAGGAATCGGGCCCTCCGCAATGAGTCTATCACGGTCACTGACATGATGAAACTGCACATACGCAAACCCAAAGGGACAAGCCTGGATATCTTTGAAGTGCACTCCAACCTCATTATTGAGAAAATCAACCAGGACACCATGAATATTCAAGAACAGAACAGGACCAGGGGGAGGGGATAAATGGTAGCAATGGCATACTGTTCATGCGCCCTTGAGCTCCGAGGCACCACCACCCTTTTTACGCGATTCCGCCCAGCCACCTGCATAATCTGGAAGCCATTCGGCAGGAAAGGCGCAGGATCAATCGGAATGTTCGCCATTACGACGCCCTTCGCCGGCGACGAGCAAGAGGGGAATGGGGTTTCAGCGGGCGGGGGAGTTGAGGAGACAGGGGAAGTGGTAGTTGTTTTTTGCAACGAAGTGGTGAACTCGTGAAAACTGTCGTGAATAATGGGCCGGGAATGAGTAACTGCCTAGGCCTTGAACCATCCCTCATACGAATTGTCGGGCCAACTACATTTTGGGAAAGAGGGGAATTTCAGAAAAGGAAGAAGACCAGGCAATTTAAATGCCGCGCGATTGGCGCCTCCCCCAGACCCGACCGGCGTTACCATCGACTTAACACTACCATCAGCGAGCACCTGAGCATAAGATCTGCCATGAAGTCCTGATTTGAACTCACCATTAATACGTTGCTCAGTCACAGGCGAAGGAACCGCAGGAGACACAGGAAATTTGAGTCTTTGAAAAACCGAGCCACCATTACTGGAAGGCTTCAAAGAAGGAGATATTTTTGCACTTTCTTTTTTGTACGTGACAACTTTCCATTCTTTAGCAGACTCCTTATAGAATTCCCTTTCTTCATGAATCCAGTTCGGTCCCCCATTACCCCAGAGATTGACATGAATCACAAAAGAATTACATGAAAACTTTGAAATATTGTAAATCTCAAAACCCACTGCCCTTGAAGCAACCGAGAAACGAAAAGTTCTATCTTGCAGAAGCTTCACCTGGAATTTAGAAGCATTACCACCGAAACAGGCTTGAAGAGCAATACTAACAGTATGAAAGTCCAACTTAAAATTTGCTCGCCCAAAAGAACAGACCAGATAAAAGGGTCTTTTCCTGAAACCACCAATGAAATTAACTTGATGCCTGAATTTATCAAAAATCCTCATCTCAAAATCACGCCCTAAAGAAAAATCCAGGGCAGGCCGACACGAAGCAACATCTTTAGAAGCACATCCCGAGGGGAGATTATCAGAGAAATCCAGAGATCTAGGCACCATCTTCTCAATATTGGTGGAAAACTTCTTAACCAAAGGGCTTGGCAAAATCTGAGTACCAACCACAACCCTCTTCACCTAGAGATCAATAGAGATGCCAGAAGCCACCACCTCACCATGAATCAAGTATCTAGCATCAATCACAACCTCATTGTGGTTGAGGAGAACAAGCCTTTTAGAACTAGGAAAAAGCATGAGAAAACCTTAGAAGGCTCAAGATCATCAGTCGGCAAAGAGGAGCAAAGGGCATGCCATTTAAGACCAGTGTATTCATCTGATCCAGTGATGGTAGGAGATCTACCAAGAAATCCAGATGAGGGATCCAAAGAATCATTAACACGAGAGAGATGAGAGGGGAACCTCAAAACAGATCCAACAGAGATCTTCTCCCCATTTTCCAAACATCGACCCTCAAGGGGAGAGCCTTTGGCATTGAGAAGAACCAGCCAAGAATCAGCCGAGACAACGAGAGAGCCTTCCAGAAACTTACTACCCGTGGTCACACCAGAGTAGGTGACCTTCCAACAACCTCCAGAGGAATCCATGCAGAGCCTATGCCGGCGAGGCGCCGGCGAAAGCCGGAGGCCGACCAACGGTCACCTCAGAGGAGCCTCATGCCTCGGAAATCGTGCGGGTGAGCTTTTATTTGGCAACCCCATGATGAATATGAGGTTTATAGAAGTCATGTTGTTAGTAGTGGAATTTGTTGAAGTAATATTCAATGGTTTGATATTTAAGTTGTGGTTCTATTCTTCTAGTGGTGTCATGTGAACGTCGACTACATGATACTTCACCATTTATGGGACTAGGGGAATGCATTGTGTATTTGGCTACTAATTGTGGGGTTGCCGGAGTGACAGAAACCTGAACCCCTGTTATCCCCGTTAGGAAACCTTTGCACAAGGGAGTGTAGGATCTCAGAGTTTAATGCTATGGTTAGTTTTTTATCTTAATTATTGCCTTGTAGTTGGGGATGCTTGCAAGGGGTATAATCACAAGTATGTATTATTCCAAGTAAGGTCAGTACATTAGCATAGTGCAAGATCCCTCCCTTTTAAAGGTAAGGATCCCTGTGATTGCAATGCTAGTCCCTGGATCAATGCTAGCATCCACAGTTTAAGATGAAGTACACAAAAACAAAGGTCATTATCACATATCATTCCAGAGACAAACATAGTCTTTTACAACTACATGGCCATAGGCCTAGTACAAGAGTTTAACCATAACAATATAAATAAGTCTTCATCTTCATGTGCCACAGACAGGCATGTTGAGTGTCGACTCATAACCCCTAATCATCATCAGAATAACCTGCAACATCACAAGTTACAGCCACAGTGGGTCAATACATTGGAATAGTATTGGCAAGTGATACCTTAGTAGAATATTAACATCTAGTTACTACATGCATTTGGCTAAGTGTAGCTTAGGCTTGCTTTGCTCAAAATAGGTTTTACCTATTAGTTGAAAACACTAAGTTTTTCTTTGACAAAACTTTCCCAAGGAACCACCAATAGAAATTGGTGAACCTTCACTCTTGTTCAACCACAAGTTTTACTTAGAAAATTGGGATCAGGAGATTCTTGATAGCTTCCATGTCTTGATGCTAAAATTGTCCAATACCAGGGACATGGCTAAGTACTTAGATTCTTCCATCTACAGAGGTTGTGCACTTTCCCCACAAGACTTGATTTTCACCAAGACAGGACCTTTCAGAAGCCTTCCCTTAGACCAAATGGACGCGTTCCAACCTATCATCCCACTACCACCAACTGTCCAAATGGCTAAGTTATTGCAACCTATACGATCCAGCAGAGCCCATATTGCCATGTGGCTGCACTAGAAGCTTCTTAACATTTGGCATCTCAAATCCCCTTTGTTCCTGGGTGGCTTTCCACAAGTGTGATACACAAGGTAAACCATAGAAATGGGCTTTGTGTAACCACTCAACACAAACCATTCTTTCCATTCCACCCAGGTGTTTCATTCACTTAGTTGTTTCATTAAGCAAAACAGAAGTCCAAAGACTTAGAAATATTTCTCATAGCATGATTATATAATCCACCCTTGTTTGCTACTAGCTAGGCTAAGCATGGCAATAGAAAGTATCTTAACTTAGAGGAAATTCTGACATTGCTACAACTACTAGGATTTTCCCAAGCATAGCATATAGATACTTAGCAAAATAATCATGCAAGTCCTATACAAAATATTTCTAGTGCATAGGTAAAATATTGGGAAGAAACATGAAGCACCACTTGCCTTGGTAATTTGGAGAGTAGCAAAAATCTTCACAACCACAATCACTATTAGCACCAAAATCTACACATGAAATAATGGCACCAAAATCACATAACAAAATATACAAATAAAAATATATGAATGCATGTAAAATGCTATGTGATGATTTTCTACACCAAACAAGACAAGTATACAGTACTGAATCAAAAACAAGACCAATATACTCAAAATAAACTTTATTTGAAATTTAACTCATTTTTCAAATAATTTCTATACTCAAATTAAGGCTATAATTTTCTCTGCAAAAATAACCAATTTTACAGAAGCAAAACATTAAACACATTGCATGAATAGATAGAATTCTTTCCCCTGATTCCAATGATATAAAATTTGTAAAATTTGAACGTGTAGATCAAAAGTTATGAATTTTACAAGTTTGAATAACTAACAGATCAAATGACCACTAACTGGCGGCGCGCAGCGATGGTGAGCGGCGGCGCGCTCGGTCTACGACGTCGCGGTGGCTACAGGAAGCGAGGAAGAGATTGAAGAGGCTTACCAGACTCACAGAGGCGTGCTGGAGTTCAACATAGCAGTGGCTTGTCAAGGGGCGCATGGACACGGTGGGAATTCCTCGTCGGAGTGGTGGCAGACGTCGGGCACGGCTGTTCATCGTCGTTGCCGGCATTGTAGATCATGCCAGAGTGAAACAAGCGGTGTGTTAGATGCGCACTAGTCTGGCGAATACGTGAGCAACAAAAAGAGAGACGGGGGCGGTCGGGAACTACCAGGAGACGTCACCGGAGTTGAGACAGACGGCGGTGCTTGCTTGATGTTGAGGTTGCCGACGAACGGGAGCACGCGCGGGCGAGTGGGTGATACTGGCAGGTGCAGAGGGAGATGGGGAACTCACTCGCAGTGGCAGGAAGGCAAGGGGCGACGGTGGTTAGCTGGAATTTGAGCTGAAGCTTGTCGGAGCAGTGGGTGGTTCGGGGTCAATTCCGAGCAGCCTAGGGGCACAGAGAGGGAGGCGACTGGGGAAAAGGAGGGGAGGACGCAGTCGATTAAGTACGCAAGGTCAGGCGAGAGAATTACTCGTGCAATCAATCGAATTGATGCGAGGTTTAATCACCGGAAACAGGCGGCGTGATTTGAGGGAGAAGGGGCCGCGGAGTGGAGACGACGACTGGCGTGTGGGGCCTGGCGTTCAGTGAGAGAGAGAGAGTTATGCAGTGGGGGCCAGTTGTCAGCGACTACGCGGGTTAACCCTTCGGTGCGAAACTTTTTTCTGCGGGGAGAAGCTTCTGGGCTAAATGGGCTGAGTGGGCTGGGTTGGGCTAGATTAGTTAGTTTGCTTTATTTTTTTCTCCCTTTCTCTTTTTCTTTTTCTGATTGAATTTCTGGTTTGAATTCAAATGCTCAAATCAAATTTGTTTTAAATGAAACTTTCTCCAAACATTTGTTTATTGATTCTTGCATCCTGGGGTGTGTAACACATCTGCTCACACTCAAATTCAAAATGGGTTTGAAAATGAAATTTAAACCAAGCCTTAGTTAAATGTTTATAATTAGTATAGGAATGGTTTATAATTCATAATTTGTTTTTGAAAACCTTGACCAAACCTTAGAAACAACACTCAAGCTCAAGCTCAAAACCTTACTGATTAAAATAAGTATTTTTCTTATTAGAAGGTAGCAATATGTTCATTGCCTTGCTTACATAAAATAACGAGCATTCAAATGCTTCTGTTTTTGTAATGACTTTGAAAATGAACCCTAAATGATCATGAATGCATGGATGATATGCAAAGCTTTGAAAACATGATTTTAGGGATGTTACACATAGGTTCACCCACACAACACTTATCCAACCAAAGAAGATTAATCAACTATATGAAGCGAAAGCACTTGACAGTATTCCCATGTGTCCTCGAGAACGTTTGGTCGTCATAAGTAATACAACCATCCTGTACTTTGGTGAAGAAAGGACTGGGCCACTCACTGCAATTATTATTGTTGTCTTTATTTACTTGCACTTTATTTCTTTTCATTATCAAAAAAACCTAAATATCCGTTTGCTAAGTATTTACAAAGAATTCCTGATCCAAACCACTAGTCAACACCTTCTGCTCCTCGTTGGGATGGACACTCCTATTTATCGAAAGTAACATGATACACCCCTATACTTGTGGGTCATCAATAGCAACATCACATCTACAACCTTAGATATTTCTGTCACTTCCCCAGATTACTAGAGGCATGAACCTACTATCGAGCATAAATACTCCCTCTTGGAGTCACAAGCATCTACTTGACCAAGATAGCTACTAGCAACAGAGAGCATGCAAGATCACAAATAACACAGACATGATAGAATCAATAATCAATCTGACATAGTATCTCAATATCCATCGGATCCCCGCAAACACAACATGTATGATTACAAATAGATGATCTTGATCATGAATGGAGCTGACAAGATCTAAACATTATAGCAAAAAGGAGGAGAAACAACCATCTAGCTACTGTATGGACCCATAGTCCAAGGGTGAACTACTCACGCATCATACCGGAGGCTGGCATGGTGATGAAGAAGGCCTCCGGGATGATCTCTCCCCGCCGGCAGGGTGGCGGGAAGAGCTTCAGATCCCCCGATCTAGGGACGATGGTGGCGGCGGCTACAGACTCTTTCATGGAATATTGATCGGTTGCTTAGGGTTTCTGTGTCGGGGTGACTTTATAGGCGAAGAGGCGAGGTAGGGGCTGCCCGAGGGGGCCACACCTAGGGCTGGCGCCCTCCCCCCCTAGGACGCGCCGCCACCAGGTGTGGTTGCCTCGTGGCCCCACTTTGTTTGCCCTCTGGACTCCGTGTTCCCTCTGGTAAAATATTGACTTTGGCTTTTGTATCGTCCAATTCCGAGAAAATTTCCTTACTAGCTTTTCTGAAACCAAAAACAGCACAAAACAGGCAACTAGGACTACGGCATCTTGTTGATAGGTTAGTCCTAGAAAATGTATAAAAATACCTCAAAGTGTAGACAAAACATATAAAATTTGATACTAAACAAGCATGGAACATCAAAAATCATAGATACGTTTACGATGTATCAAGCATCCCCAAGCTTAACTCCTGCTCGTCCTCGAGTAGGTAAGCGATAAAAAGAATAATGTTTGAGGTGACATGCACCATCACAATCTTGATCAAACCATTTGCAAATCATTGAAAGCTAGGATCAAAGTACTCTAAACATGAGCATGAAAGATGTAGCTCTAGCCATAAGACATAGTAACTATGTTGCAGCATGAAAGGATACAAACAAAGATCATGAATAACAATGCATTGAGAGATGTTTGTTTGTTTCACATACAGAAAACATAGCAAGAGTGATATTCAGCTTGTCCCTCATGGAGTAGCAAAACATAAATGCATAGGACACCTTCAAAGTTCATAAGGGTGACTAGATACAAATATTTCAAGAACAAGCAATATCAACATTATGAATCAATCAATAAGTTTTGGGATAATGCACATAAAACTAAGAATGAAAAATATGCTCTCTTAATTGGTGCATAAAGATAGAAGGTGGAGACTCAATATAAAAGTAGGAAGAAAGGCCCTTCATAAAGGGAAGTAGGGATTTCCATTTTCATAAAGAGCTTCCAAAAATTATGGTACTTATTAGCTTTCAGCTCTCATTGCCCTTATCATAAGCATCTTGAAGTGATTAAGGTTAAAGTGAAAATGTAGAGGTCCCAACCTAATAAGGTAGAGATCCCTGTGTTTACAATGCTAGTCCCTGTATCTATAGCTAGCATCCACAGTTTAAGATGTAATATCAAGAAACAAAGATCATATTACAACTTATAACCAGGAATAAAATAATTCTTTACATCTTACATAGCTCATATGGCTATCTCATTACAATGCAGCAGATATAGCTATATAGCATGGAGTCCTTCATCTTCATATGCCACAGGCAATCAGGTTGGTTGTAGACTTGTAATCCCTACTCAACAAACTTCACTAATATCAAACAAACCTACAACATAATAAGTTACATCCACAAGGGTCAATACATTTTAATTGTTTTGGCAAGTGATACTATGGTAGAATAGTGGTATCCAACATCTATATGCATTTGGCTAAGTGTAGCTTAGGCTTCCTCTGCTCAAAATAAGGTTTTCCTTATTAGTTGAAAACACTAAGTTTTTGTTTGACAAATCACCCAAGGAACTACCAATAGAAATTGGTGAACCTTTACCCTTGTTCAACCACAAGATTTTAACTTAGAAATTGGGATGAGGAGATACTTGATAGCTTCAATGTCTTGATGATCAAATTGTCCATTGCTAGGGACACGACTAAGTACTTAGGTTTTACTCTCTCGGGAGGTGGTGCACTTTCCCCACAAGACTCGACATGCATCGAGAGAAGATCTTTTAGGAGCCTTCCCTCAGACCAAATGGACGCATTCCATCCTATACCCCTACCACCTTATATCCATCTGGCTAAGTTATTGCAACCTATATGATCCAAGCAGAGCCCATATTGCCATGTGGCTGCACTAGAAGCTTCTCAACACTTGACTTCTCAAATCTCTTTGATCCTGGGTGGCTTTCCACAAGTGTGATACACAAGGTAGCCATCCACTGGGCCTTGTGTAACCACTCAACATAACCCATTCATACCATTCCACCCAGGTGATTCATTCACATAGTTGTTTTATTTAGAAAAACACAAGTCATAGACTTAGAAATATTTCATAGCATGAATAATCCACCCTTGTTTTCTATTATCTAAGCTAAGCATAGTAGTATCAAGAATCTTAACATAGGCAAAATTCCACTAAGACAACATCTACTAGGATTTCCCAAGGCACAGCGTTTACTTAGAAAATTCCATGCAAGCCCTACTCAAAATATCACTAATGCATAGTTAAAATAATAGGACAAAATATATGAAGCACCACTTGCATTTTTAGTAGAGAAACTAGATTCACTCCTTGATCTTGCAATTTTCACACTCTTCAAAGTTCACTACAAATCAATCAAGCAAGGCACAAATTCAAAACTAGCATTCAAACAATTCACAACATAAAATAATAAAAACAAAGAAATGCATGCAAGCATGCAAACGATTGTTTTATTGAAAAAGTGGTTTCTAATAAGGCTATAAACATTTTAAAACACCTACTGGTCATTTATAAATGTGGCAAAATCATTTGAAACCAAGTTAGTGAAAATGGCATTTTTAAATAATTTATTCTTTGCTTGAAATACTTTTATCCAAAGGAATAATTTCTAGTGTTAGCCAAATATGTTTTTAAACACAAATGTTAGTGTTTTTGGTCAGATTATTTAAAAAAAATCCATTTGCAAAAGGTTTCACTCAAAAATCATTTTTAAATCATAGCAACATTTTTGTTTGACTAGAAATGCTTTTATTCAAGGAATAATTCCTTGTGTTAGCCAAATTCATTTCTAAATCCAAATGTTAGTGTTTAGGGTCAGAGAGTTCAAAACAAACTATCTGCAAAAGATTTTATTCAAAAATATTTTTTAGAATAATTTTATACTCAAAATAGTCCTACAAATGTTTCTGCCCAAACACCTAATTTCCCAGAAGAAAAATACTAAACTAAGGCCATGGTTGCAAATTTTACATTTTTTGAATCCATTGATTTAAAATTTGTAATTTTTGGCCAAGCATAACAAAAGTTATGAATTTTGCAAATTTAAACATCTAATATATCAAATTCAGTTTTTAATAGCTAGGCCACATGGCTGATTCTAACTGGACAGTACCGGTTCGGGTGGATCGAGCAGCACCATCCGTTGGATCTAGTTAGAATTGCACGGATCAGATAAGCAGATACACCTTCGTCTAATCCTATCCACTAGATTCACATCTAACGTCCTACTGTTGCGAACCATTGACTGGCGGCGCTGACTGACGGATGAGCGGCAGCGATGCTAAGGCGACGGTGGTCCGGTGAATCTAGGACGCGAGAGGGGGAATGTAGGGGCTCACCTGGTTCGCAGGAGAGTGGAGAAGCTCAACGTGGTCGCCGTCGATGAAGGGGCGCACGGGCGTGTCTGCAATTGCTCTCCAGAGATGTGTCGGCATCAGGAATGTACTGGTGTCGTTGGAGGTGAAGCTACAAGCCACGAGAAGACAAGAAGAGGGGCGTTAGACGCGCAAGAGACCAGTGAGTATACGAGCGTCAATGAGAGTGAGAGGCGCTGTCAGAACTAACCAGGGGAGGTCGCCGAATTCAGAGCAGAAGGCGGTGGCGCTCAGACTTGGTTGTTGCCGACGTTCTGGGACACGCGCGTGCAAGCAAAAGGTGCTGGTAGGTGCACGAGGAGATGGCGAGCAAGCTCGTGTGCACTAGGGAGTTGGGGAGGTCGGGCTTCACCGAAATTTGCATCGGAGTTCGTCGGAGGCAGCGGCGGGGCAAGCAAAATTAGGGGCAGCCTGGGGGCTCTCGTGGGGTGGTATCTGGGGGGGAAAGAGAGAGGATATGGGAGCTCTTAAGAGGGCAAGGTCACAGGGAGGAATTACTGGGCCATTAAAGCGAATTAACGAGAATTCAACAGCGACAGAAACGACCGGGAAGGAGTTGGGGGAGGGGTCAGCAGGGAAGAAGGTGATGACAAGGCAGGTGGGACCTGGTTGTCAGCGAGGTGAGGGGGGTACGGTGGGGTGAGAAAAGAAACAGGGATTGGGCCTTCTGGGCTGGAAGCTGTGTAGGGTTAGATGGGTTGGACCCTTTTCTATATTTTTTTCTGATTTATTTTTCCTTTTTCCATTTCTAATTTATGTTTTCATTTGAAACATTTGATTCAAGTTTCAAGTTGATTTCAAACCTTTTCTAAACTTTTCAGTAGGTTTTTTTATTGTTTATTAATGTGTTTAAAAGTCCACTTTGAATTATTTCAAATATTTTATTATGCTTTATATTTATTTAATGAGGTTTCTCTTTATTCAAATAAAATTGAATATGGTTATAGGCCCATATAATTTTATTTAAATAATCCTTATTCCTTTATTTGGATTAACTTTATTCCATTTGCTTATGGATTGGCCAAGATTTAAATTGTCTTTTAAATAATTTTCTTATTTATTTATTTCTTTCTTTATCTTATAAAATCCATATCTTTTTATTTATAGCTCCAAAATTGGTGATTCCAATTTGTATAATTTTATTTAATATTTGTTTATCTTTTTAAATCCTTTTATGATTACTTTGCTCACAATTTGGTGTTGGTTTTTTTGTTAGGAGCTTTATTAGCCTTGGAAATTACTTTCCTTTAATCTTATTAAGTTCATAAGTTTTTATTTGTGGCTCCAAATTAAGTGAAACCAATTCCCATGGTTTTATAATATTTTTGTTTATCATTTATAAGTGTTTGTTGCTAAATTTTTATATGGATCAAATCCATAGTCTTTGGGTGATTTGAAAATGATTTCTCTCATTAGGTTTTAGGGTTTTGGTTTAATCTTTTCCCAAGTGCTTTAAATTCAAGATTATTTTCATGCAAGAATGCATTTGACATTTTGAATATTTGTTTGTTGCTTTCTTATTAAAAAAATTCAAGTAGGGTTTGATGTTTACATTTAGAAGCAAAAAGTTTCTTTTCACCCTAAATTTCAACAATTGTTTCTTTTGTTATTTATTTTTCACGTTTCAAAATTTGGAGAATTTTGGGATGTGACAGACTACCACCCTTAAAAGTAAAGTCTAGAGGTTACAAGTTGGCTTCAAGACAACTAGGGTACTACCACCCTTAAAAGATTTTTAACTAGATTACATCTTGGCTTACTTGGGATCTTGATGTAACTTCTCTAGACAGTTGTTTGCATAGTGTCCTTTGTTTCCACATTTGAAACATGTGACAAGGATGATGTCTCTCATAGGTTTGCTTGTCTTGACTATCTCCCTTTCTGGACAATGTGATGCATAATGGCCTAGCTCTTTGCATTTGTTGCACAACACTTGGCTAATATCCTTCTTCTTCTTGGGTATCACTATCTCTTGTTGGTTTCCTTGGCTCTTATTATTTTGGGGTCTCTCCAAAGCTAAAAGGGCTCTTAGTTCATGTTCTTCATATTTCACCACAAATGTGGGAAAACTTCCTCGGTTCTTAGAACGATACTTAGGATAACGTCCATGTTTCCTCTTTTATCCACCATGGTGAGTTACAATGTATGGAGGTGCATACTGAGACTTGACTTTGTCTTCATCCTTCTTGGTAGAAGTTGTTCCTTCATGAAGGTTTCCAAACATTTGATGCATTCCATCTTGTTTCTTTTGTTGAACTATAGGATATATGGGGCATTAGATAGGGACATGATTATTTCCTTCACATAGGAAACAAGTAACTTGAGATGTGGGGCATTGTTTAGTTGGATGTTTCTCTTCACAATTTGGGCATTGGTCCATATGCTCTTTATAAGTGTGTCATATGTCTCCATAGATTTTGCAAGCTTGAGTTCCTTCTATAATATCATACTTGATATCATTGTTGTCACATTCACCTAGGGAAAGGTTGCTTCTTATGTTGATCATCTGATTGGTCATCCTTTATAATAACTGGGATTGGGTTTCCAAGAATTTTTGCATGGCTAGGTCTAACTCAATGTTATTGGCCAAAAACTGCGTTGTCACTTGAATCAAATGGGCTTGGGTTGCTAATAGTTGTTCTCTCATGTGCATCTCTTGGTTATTGTTGTCATCATCCTTGATGTTGAGTCTCTTGGAGAAGTCATCTATTTGAGTTGGATTGGGATTAGATTAGGCAAAAGATTTCTATAGGAAGATTACTAATCACACACAACAATTCACACAAAGCAATGTGCAAGCAATCAAAATCAAACATTCCACTCAAACAACAAGGTTCAAGCATATTTGAGTCAACGAAATATTTTTTTGCACCACATAAGTTGGTGTGATCAATAATTTGGTTTAAACTAAAAACTAGTGTGGTGGTCCAACTATAGGATGATCTCATGTGAACCCCATTCTTCTTAGTTGTTTCTTCTTGAATAAGATCATGGTATTCTTGGAGGAAAATTCTTGCATCTTGGTCAAAAGTTCAAAGGTGATGATGGTTCCTTCTAAGTTTTGTTTCCTTAGTCTCCAAGTCTTGAGTAGTATTTCTTGTCTCACTTGTAGTCCTTAGTGATGTCCAAATTGAAGTCCTTGGTGAAACTAAAGTTGAAATCATTGGTGATGGTGAAGTCCTTGCTCATGTTGAAGTCTTGGTTCAACAAGTTGAAAAGGGAGAGATGTAGAATCAAATCAAAATGTTGAGGAAAGAGTTTACAAGATTGTTTTTAAATAAGTTTGAACAAATACAACTCCTATTTTTCTAAGGGGTTTTGTCCAATCCTAGGGTTACAATCCTATAGGCAACATAGTGCTCTGATACCATCTGTAGAGGTCCCAACCTGATAAGGTAGAGATCCCTGTGTTTACAATGCTAGTCCCTGGATCAATAGATAGCATCCATAGTTTAAGGTGTAATATCAAGAAACAAAGGTCATATTACAACTTATAACCAGGAATAAAATAATTATTTACATCTTACATAGCTCATATGGCTATCTCATTACAATGCAGCAGATATAACTATATAGCATGGACTCCTTCATCTTCATATGCCACAGGCAATCATGTTGGTTGTAGACTTGTAATCCCTACTCAACAAACTTCACTAACATCAAACAAACCTACAACATAATAAGTTACAGCCACAAGGGTCAATACATTTTAATTGTTTTGGCAAGTGATACTATGGTAGAATAGTGGTATCCAACATCTATATGCATTTGGCTAAGTGTAGCTTAGGCTTCCTCTGCTCAAAATAAGGTTTTCCTTATTAGTTGAAAACACTAAGTTTTTGTTTGACAAATCACCCAAGGAACTACTAATAGAAATTGGTGAACCTTTACCCTTGTTCAACCACAAGATTTTAACTTCGAAATTGGGATGAGGAGGTCCTTGATAGCTTCAATGTCTTGATGCTCAAATTGTCCATTGCCGCGGACACGGCTAAGTACTTAGGTTTTACTCTCTCGAGAGGTGGTGCACTTTCCCCACAAGACTCGACATGCATAAAGACAAGATCTTTCAGGAGCCTTCCCTTAGACCAAATGGACGCATGCCATCCTATCACCATACCACCTTTTGTCAATCTGGCTAAGTTATTGCAACCTATATGATCCAGGCAGAGCCCATATTGCCATGTGGCTGCACTAGAAGCTTCTCAAATCTCTTTGTTACTTGGTGGCTTTCCACAAGTGTGATACACAAGGTAGCCATCCACTAGGCCTTGTGTAACGACTCAACATAACCCATTCACATGATTCCACCTAGGTGATTCATTCACATAGTTGTTTTATTTAGAAAAACACAAGTCATAGACCTAGAAATATTTCATAGCATGAATAATCCACCCTTGTTTTCTATTAGCTAAGCTAAGCATAGTAGTAGCAAGAATCTTAACATAGGGAAAATTCCACAAAGACAACATCTACTAGGATTTCCCAAGCCATAGCTTATACTTCGAAAATTCCATGCAAGTCCTACTCAAAGTATCAATAATGCATAGTCGAAATAATAGGACAAAATATATGAAGCACCACTTGCCTTTTTAGTATAGAAACTAGATTCACTCCTTGATCTTGCAATTTTCACACTATTCAAAGTTCACTACAAATCAATCAAGCAAGGCACAAATTCAAAACTAGCATTCGAACAATTCACAACATAAAATAATAAAAACAAAGAAATGCATGCAAGCATGCAAAAGATTGTTATATTGAAAAAGTGGTTTCTAATAAGGCTATAAACATTTTAAAACACCTACTGGTCATTTATAAATTTGGCAAAATCATTTGAAACCAAGTTAGTGAAAATGGCCTTTTTAAATCATTTTTGATTTGCTTGAAATACTTTTATCCAAAGGAATAATTTCTAGTGTTAGACAAATATGTTTTTAAGCACAAATGTTAGTGTTTTTGGTCAGATTGTTTTAAAACAAATCCGTTTGCAAAAGGTTTCACTCAAAAATCATTTTTAAATCATAGCAACACTTTTGTTTTACTAGAAATGCTTTTATTCAAGGAATAATACCTTGTGTTAGACAAATTCATTTCTAAATCCAAATGTTATTGTTTAGGGTCAGAGAGTTCAAAACAAACCATTTGCAAAATATTTCATTCAAAAATCATTTTTAGAATAATTTTTATACTCAAAATAGTCCTACAAATGTTTCTGCCCAAACACCTAATTTCCCAGAAGCAAAATACTAAACTAAGGCCATGGTTGAAAATTTTACATTTTTCTGAATCCATTGATTTAAAATTTGTAATTTTTGGCCAAGCAGCACAAAAGTTATGAAATTTGCAAATTCAAACATCAAATAGATCAAATTCAGTTTTTAAAGCAACAGCTAGGCCACGTGGCTGATTCTAACTGGACGGTACTGGTTCGGGTGGATCGAGCAGCACCAGCCATTGGATCTAATTAGAATTGCATGGATCAGATCAGTAGATACCAATTGGTCTAATCCTATCCACTAGATTCACATCTAACGGCCTACTGCTGCTAACCATTGACTGGCGGCGCTGGCTGGCGGATGAGCGGCGACAGTGCTCAAGCGACTGTGGTCCGGTCAATCTAGGACGCGAGAGGCAGAATGTAGGGGCTCACCGGGTCCGCTGGAGAGTGGAGAAGCTCAACATGGTTGCCGTCGACGAAGGGGCGCATGGGCGTGTCGGCAATTGCTCGCCGGAGATGTGTCGGCGTCGCGCATGTACTAGTGTCGTCAGAGGTGAAGCTACGGGCCATGAGAAGACAAGCAGAGGAGGCATTAGACGCGCAAGATGTAACATCCCAAAAATATTAAACTTAAATCATCAAACTCTAATCATCAAAATTAGGGTTAACAAAAACTTTTCCAATTAAAAACATAAAAGCATTCATATGCGTGTGTATTCAAAATTTGGATTCTTTTGAATTGCATTGGTTTTGTGTTTCTTTTCTTGTAAAATGATTCTTAGGTGAAATAAACATCATCTAAACAATCCCCAAACTTTTCCCAAAGACTATCAAATCAAAACAAACAAATTAAGTGAATGGTCACTTTGGCCAAATTAACTCCCATGCCTACTTTGGCTATCCCTAACTTTCAAAACTTAACAGAAACTTGTATGGATCTTTGCACCCCTTGATAGTACTCATAACAAGTACCAAGGCCCACTTTTTGATCATCCAAAAACATTTGAATGCATAGTTTAAATGATAGTTTAAAATTGAATCTATTTCATATTTGAAGATCCCACTATTTCAAAAACCACTCAAACAAGCTCAATTTTCAAAACCAAAGAATCCACGGAATCCTCAACACATGCCTATCACACCCACCAAAAATCTTTTCACAATTCAAAACTTGAGTTCATGCGGCCATTTCATCAAACAGCTTGCAGATGCAAATCAAACAAAATCAAAACACTATGTTGAGCAGTGTTTTGGGCCTAACTGGTTCCCTCTCTAGCTCACAGCACCCTTAGTAGATCATCTAGCAACTTTAACTAAGCTCTAGCCCCACTGTAAGATTGCCAATATCATCAATGTTGAACAGGACGAGAGCACCCATGTCACCCTAGTGTGGACAACAAGCTAGGAGAAGAACTAGTCGTGCCAACCTTGTCTGGGAGCTAGCCAGCACCCCACCGCCACTCCTTGTCCCAGCCTCGAGCAATGCCAGCCACTGGACCACACGCCCAAGCCATGCTAAGCCCCTCTGTGAGCATGCCGAGAGGACGCTAGAGCGCCACCCTCGACACACGCCCACAGACCGAGCGCCGCCCTCGCCGCGTGCACGTGTGATCACCACCACCCCAACAACCCCGCAGACACGCCCGTTCATCGTCGCGCTGTGCGCCATCAAAACCCCCATCGGGCATGCTCAGAGCGCCGAAGCGTTCCGACCAATCAGCACCGCCCACGCCTCTCCACCACACTGTTGAGCTTCACCAAGGAGCACAGCACCGCCCCCTACCGTCGCCCACGCCGATAGCCCTCTGTGCCGTCGACCACAACGAGCTCAGCCTGCGCCCGTCGGTCCCCTCTCGCCACTATAAAAAGAGGTCTCCCCCGCTCGAATTCTTCAGACCATTCCACTCCCCTCTCACCCAGAACCACCCCACCTCACTCCAGGAGCAAGGCGAGCAGCGCATCGCCGGAATTTGGCCGAAGCTCGGCGCTGCTGGAGAAGAAGTAAGCCATCGATTGGAGCCTCCCCAGGAGGAGTTGCCGGTACCAGGAGGATCGCCGTTGTCGACTCTTTCGTTTGCCCGCATCGCTGACCCTCGTCTGATCCCCGGTGAGCCTCCCACGACACCCACCTGCCGCGTTAGGGTTCTGTCTCACCGGCGCTGCCCGACGTGGACGATGAGCCATAGTCGTTCGATTAGACTTAGATCGTGTGGCCGATATCTCCCCGTACCGCTTCGCGTTTAAAGAGCCACTGACCAGTAGACCCACCTGTCAGTTGCGCCCCGTGCTGCGGAGTGACACTGGGCCGGCCCATTACCCCTTCCCGTGCAGCCCACTTGTTTGAATTTAGATATTTCTTTTTAGATTCAAACTCAGTTCTGTACCCAGTTTCAAAAATCAACCCAGCTTGATTCAGTGAACCAAATTGAATGAAACCAATTTTGTTAGAAATATATTTAAATGCTTAATCCAAGCCCGTTGGATTCAAATCATTTGGATATGTAGATCAACCTTGGTAAAAATAACAAGACGGAACCTTTTCTGCATTCAAATTTTTAAAATTTAAACCATAATATCTTTTGAGTTGATTCCAACTCTCAAAAATCACATTTGATCATACCTTTCAGAATATATAAAAACATATGGGTTTACTTACAGAAATAATGTTCAAGTACTAAAAGAATGCCACGTAGGCATTTCTAGTCACTTATTTTATTTAAAATAAAAGGGTAAACCTTATTAAATTGTGATACCACTTTAAATCACATTCCCATGTACTGAAATATGTGGTGATGACATGTGTCAACATGATCCCATGTTTGGTTTGGAGAATATTAAATCTTAAGTAGTTTTTCAATGAGTAGAAATTACTTTTCTAAAAATAAATAAATAAGACAAATGCTTTAATCTTGTAATGTAGGTGATGATGCTAGATCATCTATAGAAAGTATTTAAGTATTGTTTGGTGATTGGGTACCTCGTATTTATTCATAGACGCTAGTACCGACCAAGGATACAAGGAGGAAGGAGGATACTACGAAGAAAAAGCCGAGGAGAACTTCAACCACTACTCTCCACAAGGCAAGCCTTACTAATCAAGTTGACCTATGCAAGCTAATACTTGCTTGTTACCATGCCAACTATATGCCTTAAGAATATGTGATCATATCCACTTGATAAACCAATCCTAGTTTTACTTGCAAGCTTTCTACTTTATTTCTTTATCAAAGCTTTTCTCAGAGTTTACTTAAGTGACTTGTAGATTCTAGGAAGATAATTGAAGGTTGCATAAAGAGCATTAAATTTGGCCTAAGCTAGATAATCTTGATGTCATCATAAGGCATGAGATTGAACTTAGTTAAAACTCCACTTGTTTACCACCCCTCATTAGTACTCACCCCCACTTGTAGATGCTAGTGCTAAGCATAAAACTTGATCAAATTTAGATGGGAATACTTGGTGGAAAATGGTTATGAAAACCTTAGAATGATGAGTCATTCTACTGAGATGTTTTGACATGTGTTTCCGAACACCAGATGATTTGGAGGATGAAAATGTTAAGGCATGAGCCTTAGCCCTTTATAAAACTGATGGTTGTCTGGATGCGATACCATTCCAATTTTACCGTACAACCACAATACCCGAGAATTGGGTAGGGCTTGACAGGAAACTTATATACCTTAGTATTGGTTCCCTCACGGCCAAGGTCTGAGCTGAGGCTACCTTGTGAAGATTGTCCACCTGTGCAGTACCCAAGATGACAGTTGGTCATGGTTGGGAGGCCAAAGTCACAGGAGAGGTACCTATACTAGGGCGTGTAATTGAAAGGTTAGGATTGATCATCCGCATACTGAGTATGGTGAATTCAGGATTTGTTCCTGACGGATGTATCGAATGTTGTGGTGAAAGTGTACAATCTCTGTAGAGTGTCAAACTATTCGAATAGTTGCCTCCATGGTTATGGATAGTTGGAGTGGCCATACTGTTCCCCCGTTAGATGTTTTCAAAATGACTTGTGAAATGAATTGAGAACTTGACTTGACCACAACAGAGTTGTGACATGAGATACAAGTTCCCACTTAGGTGATATAAAATTTCGACTAGCTTTTCTTGCTTCTGAACTTAGTAGAGGTAAATCTGGCTTTTGCAAAACAACCATAGAGCTTAGTGTCCTATTACAAAAAAAACCCTTCACTTGTTAGTATTAGTTTGCGAGTACTTAAAGAGTACTCATGGCTTTGTCCCTGGCTATTCCTGTGGCCAGACTATGAAGAAGAGTACCAGGATGATGGACCCCAGGAAGGTTACGACAACTAGGATCATCTCCTATCGTCAGCATTGCTTGTGACCCCGAAGATGGAGCTTCGCCTACGCTACCTTTATTATTACGTATTTCCGCTGCTTGAGTTGTATTAAGAACTGGATCATGAGATCCTTATTTGTGTAAGACCTTATGTATGGTTTGTAATGGATGATGTAATGTGGTACCCAATTCTGTTATGTCTCGTAGAAATGGTAATCCTGGGATTGTGATGTATGGCATAACAGGCATCTGGGATTAATAATCCGGGTGTTGACAAGTTGGTATCAGAGCCATCCTGACCAAAGGAGACCCTAGTTAGACTGGACGTTTGAATCAAAAACTTAGTTTCAAAACCAAAGGAAGCAAATATTTACAAAAACCTATTCCCATTCTTATCACTTTGATTCTTTCATGAAAATTCATGTTCCTCAAAAACTCTTGCAAAATACATAAAATTTGACACACTTGATCACTCTACTAACTTACTCATCCTATATTCTTAATAGATGGACGTGAAGTACAACAAGTTTTATCAGTTGGGGAATGGAGGAGACCTTATCTTTGAGCGGGATTTGGACCAGCTTTTAAACTTCTGGAGCGTCCGCACCCCGAGTTCTTCGGAGCTCAGCTCAATGATCAAGGAGGAGAAGATCTGCAGTGGCTAATTGTTGCAAGTCTCTGAGGGAAGATTGAACCTCCCACTGCCGAGGGAATTCAGTTCACCTTAAGAGAGAACAACTGGCTCGATGGACTTGCCAGGGCCATGCAGGAAGCTCTTGCCCGTCTGTGTGGGCAGAGTATCAACCATATCAAGGGAACCCGCT
The DNA here is from genome assembly GCA_916181665.1 of Avena sativa. Lineage (NCBI taxonomy): Eukaryota > Viridiplantae > Streptophyta > Magnoliopsida > Poales > Poaceae > Avena > Avena sativa. The sequence goes on from OV702297.1 coordinate 79,582,415, forward strand.
TTGAGTTTTGTCCAAGGCGTGATGCTAATGGACAGCCACTAGAAGCCCCATACCACCCCGATCTGAAGACCCAGTTGGACCACCTTAGCTTCATGATGTATGACCGTCAGCAAGAATTGGACAATCTGAAGACTACTCCAACCACAAGTCCGACATCATCAAGACCATAGCCATGCTAGAAAAGGATCGCAAGTCTCGCCGCCGTCAGCTCGACAAGAAGGAGCGCATCATTGCTCGTCTTCGCCACCATATCCCGGATTTGGAGGAGACCATCCACGAGAGAGACATGCAGTTGGAAAAAGGGAGAATGCCTGAGAAGATCTTCATGGAGACCCCTACTCCTATCTCAGCGATGATGATGATTTTCTGGAGGATCAGGCTATGGACTTCTTCACCGATGAGGAGGATTTTGCCTTCATCGATGACGATGAGGATGATGAGGATGATGACTACACCGACTCCGAGGACTAGTAGCACTTGAGAACTAGCGTAGTGAGTTGTATTTCGGTCCCACTGTAGCGTAGTCTCCAGAATGGTTCTTAAAACCATCTGTTTACCTTTGTTGTGATGTGTGTTGTATCGTGTGCTATGAATGAATGAATGAAAAGCAAGTTGCTAGAAAAATTGTGTCAAACTTTAAAAACTTTTCAAAGACCCTGAACCTTAGAAATTTCCCTCTTTTCTCATGATCTACCTCAATCTTCAAATGCCACGCGGAGGAAGTGGTTCATCCCCGGACCCAATGTTGCAGATCCTGCAAATGTTGGTTTCTGACCGCGAAGCTGAAAGAGCCGAACGTCAAGACAACCTAGCCACCCTTCAGCAGATCGCCCAGCTGGCTCACAACAATCAAGGCTAGGGAAATCAGGACAACCATGGATCTAAGCTCAAGAATTTCCAGAATACCAACCCACCTGTTTTCACTAAGTCGGAAGAGCCCCTAGATGCCGACGATTGGCTGCAAACCATGGAAAACAACTTGGAAGTCGCCGGAGTGGAAGCTAACGAGAAAGTTCTATTCGCCACCCACTATCTAGCCGGAGATGCAAGAGCATGGTGGAACAGTGTTCGTGCAATGATCGGAGGACAGATGATGACCTGGGAGGAATTCAAGGTCAAGTTCAGCAGAACCCATGTTCCAGCGGGATTGATCAAGAGAATGAGAGATGAGTTCAGAGAACTGAAGCAAGAAATGATGACCGTAGTGGAATACCGTGACAAATTCTTGTCATTAGCTAGGTATGCCCCGGATGAGATCGACACTGAAGCCAAGAAGAAAAATAGATTTCTAAATGGTCTGCACGATGAGATGCAGACTGTGTTAGTCAATACCCCCTTTGAAGATATTGAAGCCCTTGTTGACTCTGTTATCCAGATGGAAGGAACGATCAATCAAGACAATGAGAACCGTAAGCGTCGCATGATGCATCAGCTAGGAACCCATCAGACCCCAAAGTATCGCCCTAACCGATCTCCAGGATTTGCCTCGAGAACCAACAGACCCCCAATGAACCGTCCGACATATCCCAATCGTGGAAACCCAATGCCCGGAGAAAATCACAACAACCCCAGCAACTCTAGCAATTTAAACCGTGCACCATCCAAGTTCAACAACAATAATGCTGCTGCCAACACCAACACTGCCCCGAGGACTGGAAGCAATGTTGTGCCTGTTGGAGCAAAGGACAAGTCGCAAGTGACTTGTTATGACTGTGGAAATAAGGGTCACTACTCCAACAAGTGTCCCAAGAAGAATACAGCAGCCCACAATACCAATGCCCCAGCTCAGCAGCATCGTCGTGTTTGGCCTGGAAGAAGGTTTGCCCTAGGGAACTCGCTCAACCGGAACGGCCGTCTTTTTCTCATGCATGCTGAAGAAGCCCAGGAAGTGCCAGACGTCGTGTTGGGTATGTTTTCTGTTAATTTAGTACTCGCTAGAGTGTTGTTTGATTCTGGTGCATCGCACTCATTTGTCACCGAAGAATTTGCATGCACTAGTAAGATTCAACCAACCAAACTGAAGCATGTTATGATTGTTCAAATCCCCGGTTCAACCACAAAGGCTAGGCAAATTTGCAAAGTCGTCCCTATCCAAATCCATGGCATAGATTTTTATGCTAATCTGATAGTAGTCGGGAACTAAAGGTTTGGAAGTAGTACTAGGAATGGATTGGATGTCCAAACATAAAGGATTGATTGACTATGCCAAGAAAGCCATAACCATGACCAGTACCGCGGGAATATCAATCAAGCATATATCTGAAACCTTACCTCGTCAATTCAAATGCAACAAGAGTATAGCCCAACCTACCATTGACCAAGTCTGGATAGTCTGTGAATACCCCGATGTATTTCCAGATGTTTTGCCCGGTATGCCCCCAGATCGATATATTGAGTTTATCATCAAACTAATCCCCAGAATAGGGCCCATAGCTCAGAGACCCTATAGTATGAACCCGTCTGAACTAGAAGAACTGAAGAAGCAACTGGATGCCATGCTAGAAATTGGATTGATTCAACCAAGTGCGTCACCATGGAGATCACCTGTCTAGTTCGTGGACAAGAAGGATGGAGGAAACCGTTTGTGTACGGATTACCGGAAGTTGAATGATGTCACCATCAAGAACAAGTACCCCTTGCCCAAGATAGAAGATTTGTTTGATAGGTTGACCGGTGCCAAAGTGTTTTATATGATTGATCTTAGAACCGGCTATCATCAACTCAAGATCCGCGCAGAGGATATTCCAAAGACTGCCTTTACCACCAGATATGGATTATACGAGTATACTGTCATGTCTTTTGGATTAACCAATGCCCCCGCTTATTTCATGAATCTCATGAATAAGATTTTTATGGACTTCCTGGATAAGTTTGTCGTTGTTTTCATTGATGACATTCTAATTTATTCCAAATCAGAAGAAGAACATGAGCTACACCTAAGGACCATTCTTGGAACCCTTAGATAGCACCAGTTGTATGCCAAGTTTAGCAAATGTGAATTCTGGTTACAGGAGGTAGGATTCCTCGGTCACATTGTATCAGCCAGAGGAATTGCCGTTGAACCTGCAAAAGTGAAAGATGTCGAAGATTGGCAAGCCCCAACCACTCAGACCCAAGTTCGAGCATTTCTCGGATTGGCGGGATACTACCGCAAGTTCGTAGAAGGATTCTCGAGTATCGTCAGACCCATGACCCAATTGCTGAAGAAAGACAAGAAGTTTGAATGGACGGACAAATGTGAAGCGAGTTTTCAAGAACTCAAGAGAAGATTGATTTCAGCCCCAATCTTAATCATGCCGGATATCACGAAGCCCTTCGACGTGTATTGTGATGCATCCAAGATCGGTCTCGGATGTGTGCTAATGCAAGAAGGCAAAGTCATATCTTATCAATCCCGACAATTGAAACAACATGAGCAAAATTACCCAACCCATGACCTCAAACTCGCAGCCGTAGTTCTAGCCCTGAAAACATGGAGGCATTACCTGATGGGAAACCGTTGTGAGATCTATTCGGATCACAAGAGTCTGAAGTATATATTCACTCAGAAGGAGCTGAATATGAGACAAAGAAGATGGATTGAGATAATCAAGGATTACAACCTGGACATTCACTATCACCCTGGTAAAGCCAATGTGGTAGCAGATGCCCTTAGCACATTGTCGTGCCGCCTGAACTCCATGATTTTGAAGGAGCAACCAAGCTTGCACAAAGAGATGGAAGATTTTCGAATGGAATTAGTAAGTGAAGGATTTTTGGCTAGCATAGAACTTCAATCCACTTTGATTAGCCAGATCAAAGAGGCGCATAAAGGAAATGCTAGTATCGATGGAATCAAGCGTCATATCGGTATCGGCAAAGTACCCGGATTCACCGAAGACGAAGAAGCAGTTCTGTGGTAAAAAGGACGCCTTTGTGTACCAGCAGATTCTGAGTTGAAACAAGTGATTCTGAATGAAGCTCATGATATTATTTATTCTATCCACCCCGGAGGAACGAAGATGTATCAAGACTTGAAAGAGCAATTTTGGTGGCATAAGAGGAAGAGAGAAATCGGAAGCTATATCGCAAAGTGTCACATATGTCAGCGAGTCAAGGCGGGACATCAAAGACCCGCTGGATTGTTGCAACCATTGAAGATTCCGAAATGGAAATGGGATTCCGTTGGAATGGACTTTATCACCGGATTGCCTACTTCTAGTAGGGGAAATGACTCTATCTGGGTCATAGTGGATAGATTTTCCAAAGTCGCCCATTTCTTACCAGTAAAGACCACATATCAGAGTTTGAAGCTAGTGGAGTTATACATCGCTAGAATTGTTAGTTTGCATGGAGTCGCCAAGAACATCGTATCGGATCGAGGAACTCATTTTACCTCGAGATTCTGGAAGAAAGTCCAAGAAGGTTTAGGAACCCGACTGGATTTCAGCACCGCGTATCACCCTCAGACCGATGGACAAACGGAGCGAGTAAATCAAATACTCAAAGATATGCTGAGAGCATGTGTGTTAGAATATGGATATAAGTGGGAAGACTGTCTGCTGTTTGCAGAATTTTCATACAACAACAGTTATCAAGCTAGTTTGAAAATGGCCCCATTTGAATTCATGTACGGAAGGAAGTGTCGCACCCCTTTGAACTGGTCGAAAGTAGGAGAGAGTCAAATTTTTGGACCCTACATCCTACGAGAAGCAGAAGAGAAGGTTCACAAGATTCGTGAGCACCTCAAGACAGCCAGTCCAGACAGAAGAGTTACACCGACAAGAGACGTCGAGACCTCTCCTTCAACATAGGAGATTTTGTGTATCTGAAAGTGTCACCATTGAAAGGAATGCATCATTTCCAACTGAAAGGAAAGTTAGCCCCCCGATATATCAGACCCTTCAAGATTCTGAACCGTCAAGGAGAAGTGTCGTATCAACTGGAACTACCCGAAGAGATGTCAGCCGTGCACAATGTGTTCCATATCTCATTACTTCGCAAGTGCCTCGAAGTTCCAGAGAAGACGGAAGTGTTCAAGAATATCGATCACCGGACCCATAGAGATCAACGATGACCTGACCTATCCCGAAGTACCCATCCGTATTTTGGAAGAAGCTTTCAGAACTACCAGAACCCGGAGCATCAAGTTTCTCAAGATTCAGTGGAGCAACCACACGGAAGAGGAAGCTACCTGGGAGCGCGAAGATCACATCAGGATGGAGTTTCCCAATCTCTTCAAATCCTAGGTAATCTTTTTCGTCCTTTTTCAAATATCGGGACGAGATTTTGTTTAAGCGGGGAGGTTTATAACATCCGAAAAATATTAAACTTAAATCATCAAAATTAGGGTTAACAAAAACTTTTCCAATTAAAAACATAAAAGCATTCATATGTGTGTGTATTCAAAATTTGGATTCTATTGAATTGCATTGATTTTGTGTTTCTTTGCTTGTAAAATGATTCTTAGGTGAAATAAACATCATCTAAACAATCCCCAAACTTTTCCCAGAGACAATGAAATCAAAACAAACAAATTAAGTGAATGGTCACTTTGGCCAAATTAACTCCCATGCCTACTTTGGCTATCCCTGACTTTCAGAACTTAACAGAAACTTGTATGGATCTTTGCACCCCTTGATAGTACTAATAACAAGGTACCAGGGCCCACTTTGTGATCATCCAAAAACATTTGAATGCATAGTTTAAATGACACTTTAAAATTGAATCTATTTCATATGGGAAGATCCCACTATTTCAAAAACCACTCAAACAAGCTCAATTTTCAAAACCCAAGAATCCACAGAATCCTCAACACATGCCTAGCACACCCACAAAAAATCTTTTCAAAATTCAAAACTTGAGTTCATGCGGACATTTCATCAAACAGCTTGCAGATGCAAATCAAACAAAATCAAAACACTATGTTGAATAGTGTTTTGGGCCTAACTGGTTCCCTGTCTAGCTCACAACACCCTTAGTAGATCATCTAGCAACCTTAAATAAGCTCTAGCCCCACTGTAAGCTTGCCAATATCATCAATGGTGAACAGTCCGAGAGCACCCATGTCACCCAGTGTGGACAACAAGCTAGGAGAATAACTAGCCGGGCCAACCTTGTCTGGGAGCTAGCCAGCACCCCACCGCCACTCCCTGTCCCAGCCTCGAGCAATGCCAGCCACTGGACCACATGCCCAAGCCATGCCAAGCCCCTCTGCGAGCATGCCGAGAGCGCGCCAGAGCGCCACCCTCGGCACATGCCCACACACCGCGCGCCGTCCTCGCCGCATGCACGTGTGATCACCACCACCCCAGCAACCCTGTAGACACGCCCGTTCGCCGCCGCTAGGACCACGCGCGTTGTGCGCCATCAAAACCCCCGTCGGGCACGCTCAGAGCGCTGAAGCGTTCCAACCAATCAGCACCGCCCCACGCCTCTCCACCACGCCGTTGAGCTTCGCCAGGGAGCACAACACAGCCCCCTACCATCGCCCACGGTGATAGCCCTCTGTGTCGTCGACCACAACGAGCTCAGCCCGCTCCCGTCGGTCCCCTCAAGCCACTATAAATAGAGGCCTCCCCCACTCAAATTCTTCACACCATTCCACTCCCCTCTCACCCAGAACCACCACACCTGACTCGCGGAGCAAGGCGAGTAGTGCATCGCCGGAATTTGGCCGGAGCTCGCCGCTACTGGAGAAGAAGGAAGCCATCGATTGGAGCCGCCCCAGGAGGAGCTGCCGGTACCAGGAAGATCACCGTCGTCGACTCTTTCGTATGCCCGCATCGCCGACCATCGCCTGAGCCCCGGTGAGCATCCCACGACCCCCACCTGTCGCGTTAGGGTTCTGTCTCACCGGCGCTGTCCGACGTGGACGATGAGCCGTAGCCGTTCGATTAGACTTAAATCGTGTGGACGATATCGCCCTGTACCGCTTCGCGTTTAAAGATCCACTGACCAGTAGACTCCCCCTATCAGTTGTGCCCCGCGCTGCGGAGTGACACTGGGCCGGCCCATTACCCCTTCCCGCGCAGCCCACTTGTTTGAATTAAATTTTACTTTTTATATTCAAACTCAGTTCTGTACCCAGTTTCAAAAATCAACCCAGCTCGATTCAGTGAACCAAATTGAATGAAACCAATTTTGTTAGAAAGATATTGAAATTCTTAATCCAAGCCCGCTGGATTCAAATCATTTGGATCTGTAGATCAACCTTGGTAAAAATAACAAGACAGAACCTTTTCTGCATTCAAACATTTTTCAAATTTAAACCATAATAGCTTTTGAGTTGATTCCAACTCTCAAAAATCACATTTGATCATACCTTTCAGAATATATAAAAACATATGGGTTTACTTACAGAAATAATGTTCAAGTAATAAAAGAATGCCACATAGGCATTTCAAGTCACTTATTTTATTTAAAATAAAAGGGTAAACCTTATTAAATTGTGACACCACTTTAAATCACATTCCCATGTACTGAAATATGTGGTGATGACATGTGTCAACATGATCCCATGTTTGGTTTGGAGAATATTAAATCTTAAGTAGTTTTTCAGTGAGTAGAAATTACTTTTCTAAAAATAAATAAATAAGGCAAATGCTTTAATCTTGTAATGTAGGTGATGATGCTAGATCATCTATAGAACCCTTTTTTGTGTGATGATTGAAAGTAGTTAAGTATTGTTTGGTGATTGTGTACCTCGTATTTATTCATAGACACTAGTACCGACCAAGGATACGAGGAGGAAGGAGGATACTACGAAGAAGAAGCCAAGGAGAACTTCAACCACTGCTCTGCACAAGGTAAGCCTTACTAATCATGTTGACCTATGCAAGCTAATACTTGCTTGTTACCATGCCAACTATATGCCTTAAGCATATGTGATCATACCCACTTGATAAACCAATCCTAGTTTTACTTGCAAGCTTTCTACTTTATTTATTTATCAAAGCTTTTCTCAGAGTTTACTTAAGTGACTTGTAGATTCTAGGAAGATAATTGAAGGTTGCATAAAGAGCATTAAATTTGGCCTAAGCTAGATAATCTTGATGTCATCATAAGGCATGAGATTGAACTTAGTTAAAACTCCACTTGTTTACCACCCCTCATTAGTACTCACCCCCTCTTGTAGATGCTAGTGATAAGCATAAAACTTGATCAACTTTAGATGGGAATACTTGGTGGAAAATGGTTATGAAAACCTTAGAATGATGAGTCATTCTACTGAGATGTTTTGACATGTGTTTCCGAACACCAGATGATTTGGAGGATGAAAATGTTAAGGCATGAGCCTTAGCCCTTTATAAAACTGATGGTTGTTTGGATGCGATACCATTCCAATTTTACCGTACAACCACAATACCCGAGAGTTGGGTAGGGCTTGACTGGAAACTTATATACCTTAGTATTGGTTCCCTCACGGCCAAGGTTTGAGCTGAGGCTATCTTGTGAAGATTGTCCACCTGTGCAGTACCCAAGATGACAGTTGGTCATGTGTGGGAGGCCAAACTCATAGGAGAGGTGCCTATACTAGGGCGTGTAATTGAAAGGTTAGGATTGATTATCCGCATACTGAGTATGGTAAATTCAGGATTTTTTTCCTGACGGATGTATCGAATGTTGTGGTGAAAGTGTACAATCTCTGCAGAGTGTCAAACTATTCGAATAGCCGCGTCCGCAGTTATGGACAGTTGGAGTGGCCATACTGTTCCCCCGTTAGATGTTTTCAAAATGACTTGTGAAATGAATTGAGAACTTGACTTGACCACAACAGAGTTGTGACATGAGATACAAGTTCCCACTTAGGTGATATAAAATTTCAACTAGCTTTTCTTGCTTATGAACTTAGTAGAGGTAAATCTGGCTTTTGCAAAACAACCATAGATCTTAGTGTCCTATTACAAAAAAAAACCCTTCACTTGTTAGTATTAGTTTGCGAGTACTTAAAGAGTACTCATGACTTTCTCCCTGGCTATTCCCGTGGCCAGACTATGAAGAAGAGTACTAGGATGATGGACCCTAGGAAGGTTACGACAACTAGGATCATCTCCCATCATCAGTATTGCCTGTGACCCCGAAGATGGAGCTTCGCCTATGCTACCTTTATTATTACGTATTTCCGCTGCTTGAGTTGTATTAAGAACTAGATCATGAGATCCTTATTTGTGTAAGACCTTATGTATGGTTTGTAATGGATGATGTACTGTGGTATCCAATTCTGTTATGTCTCACAAAAATGGTAGTCCTGGGATTGCGATGTATGGCATAACAGGCATCTGGGATTAAAAATCCGGGTGTTGACATTAGCCAAATTACTGCTCAAAACAGTGAAGTTTGGCCAATTTGAATTTCTGTCTCCAAGTGTTTGATGTAATGGCCGCAAGAAATTTATTTTTGAATTTTGAAAAGATTTTTGGTCGGTGTGCTAGGCACGTGTTGAGGATTCTGTGGGTGCTTGGGTTTTGAAAATTGAGCTTGTTTGAGTGGTTTTTGAAATAGTGGGATCTTTCCATATGAGATAGATTCAATTTTAAACTATCATTTAGACTGATCATTTGAATGATTTTGGATGATCACAAAGTGGACCTTGGTAATTTATTATGAGTACTAACGAGGGGTGCAAAGATCCATACATGTTGCTGTTGAGTTTTGAAAATTAGAGATAGCCAAAGTAGGCATGGGAGTTAATTTGGCCAAAATGACCATTCACTTCAATTATTCATTTTGAGTTGTTTGTCTTTGGGAAAAGTTTGGGGAGTGTTTAGATGATGTTTATTTCACCTAAGAATCATTTTACAAGCAAAGAAACACAGAATCATGGCAATTCAAAAGAATCCAAATTTTTAATACACACACATATGAATGATTTCATATTTTTAGTTGGGAAAGTTAGAGTTTTATGATCCAAGTTTAATATTTTTGGGATATTACACCAGGTTCACAGGAGGTTGGAGAAGCTCTACATGGTCATTTCAGCGACAGGGGCGCACGATGTTGCTGGTTATTGCTCGTCATAGTTATCGTCGGCGTCTGGCACTTGCTATCATCGTCGAGGGAGAGGATGGATGACGTGCTAAGATTAGTGGAGGACTCCGTTAGATTCGCAAGAGTGAGGAGAACATGAGAGTGTCCACGAGGAGGAGAGGGGCGGTCAGCACTCACCGGGGGAAATCGCCAAAGTGGAGTCAGTGGACGTCGTGTCTTGGTTGTTGCTGATGTTGTGGGTCAAGCGCGGGCAATCCAAGGATACGGGGAGGTTCAGGGGGTGATGGGGAGTGCACTCATGGCATCTGGGAGGCAAGGGGCGACGGTGCCTGGCCGGAGTTGGAGAAAAGCTTTGCTGAAGTAGTGGGGCTTCGAGCAGGAAATTTGCGCAGCCTAGGGGCTCCTGGGATGCATCGACTGAGAGGAAAGAGGGGGAAGAGGGAGGCGTTTAAATGTGTGTGGTCATAGGGAGCGATTACTGTAGCGTTTACTCAAATTCAAGCGCGCCATCAACAGCCAGAAACGGCAGAGGGGAACGAGGGCGAGGTCAGTGGGCGGGTGGAAACGACGAGATGACGTGGCGTGGGTCTCGAGCGTCAGTGAGGTTGAGGGTTGATTCGCGGGTGAGATAAATCCAAGGGGAGAGGGGTGAGAGCCGGGTGGGCCTGCTGTTGGGCTCACTAGGCCAGATAGGCTAGTTGGGCTAGGCCGGGTTGTTTTATTTTTTCCTTCTCTGTTTTCTTCTTCTTTTTCATTTTGATTTTCTGTTTTGTATTTATTCAAATGATTTCAAACCCTTTTTCTTTTCAAACTTTTTAGTAAGTTTCTATTATGTCAAACATGTATTTTTAAGACCATTTTTAGAATAATTTCTTTATTCTTTTTATGGTTTTATTCTTATTAAAATAAGCACTTGCCTTTATTTAAATAAGATTAAATATATTTTCAAACTCTTTATTTGAATTCTAATTTTCACTAAACCTTTTCAGTAGGTTTTATTTATTCAATAGGATGTTTAAATTCCTCACTTTCGATTATTTGCAATATCTTTAATATGGTTTATTAATCACTTAAATTGAGCCTTTGTCTTTATTCAGATAAATTCAAATATGGTTTTAATCTCATATAAATTTTATTTCAAATAATTCTTTGATTCCATTTAAGTTAATTAAATAACTTTTATTCCACTTGGGAAAATTCCAATTATTATTTTTCCCATGATTTAATTAATCATTTATATTAGAGATTTTGTCTTTATTTCATAGAATGGAATTTGGTTAATGCCATATAATTTTATTTGAATATTCTTTATACTTTTATTTTATTTGGATTTGGATTATATTCATTCCATTTGCTTATGGATTAGGCCAAGATCTAATTTGGATTTTAAATATTCCCTATTTATTATTTATTGCTTTATCTTATAAAATACATATCTTTTTATTTAAAGATCCAAACTTGGTGATTCCAATTTGTATAAATTTATTTGATATTGGCTTATCCTTTTAATCTCTTTAGGATAATTTACTCACAATTTTGGTATGGATTTTAGATAGGGGCATTATTAGCTTTGGAAATTATTTCCTTTATCGTATTCAATTCATAGGATTTTATCCATGGTTCCAAATTGAATGACATCAATTTCTATGGTTTTATAATATTTCTATTTGTCATTGATCATTTATAATTGTTTGTTGACCAATTTTTATATGGTTCAAATCCAAAGTCTTTGAGATATCTTGGGAATGATTTCCTTCCATTAGAGTTTAGAGTTTTGGTTTATTTTCCAAGTGTTTTAAATTTCAAGATTCATTCTTTCATGAATGCATTTCATGTAGGGTTCGTAGCATGGAAAACAAAAAAATTCTACCGCTTGCACACAAACAAGATAAAATCTATGTACTAGATTGTAGCAACGAGTCGATAGAAGCACTCACCCTCGAAGATTCCAAAGCGGTTAACGAGAGCAGATTCTCGTGGGTGATGTAGTCGTACACTTGCCGATCTCAAGATCGCGTAGATGATCCTTCCGGCGCTGCATTTCGGCAGCGCTTCCGCAGTTGGTCACACGTTCGGTACTCGATGAAGACATTCCTCTCCCTTGTTCCAGCAGGCAGCGGAGGTTGTAGTTCTCCCTCGCGATTCCGGCAGCACGACGGCGTGGTGTCAGAAGTAGAGGGAAGATCCCGCAGGGCTTCGCCTAAGCCGGATGCGAGTTATGGTGGATGAGGGTTTCCCGAAAATCTAGGGTTTAGAGATCCGGGAGGAGGAGGAGGTGTCGGCGGCGTTAGGGCGGCGGCGCGAGAGCAGCAGCGCGGCGGCGCGAGAGCAGCAGCGCGGCGGCGGCGAGGGAGCGGCGAAGGCGGCTTGTGGGGAGGGCTTGGAACTTCTGTGTCTTGGGGCAGCCCTCCCCCTCTATTTATGAGAGGGGGGGGAAGCCTTGGGAGGGGTGGGTTTGAATCCACTTCCAAACCCAAGTTGGATTGAGAGAAGGACTTGTTTCTTCTCCCACTAGGAAATCGTTGTTCCAGTTTGACTTTTCAAACTTCCCGTTTGACATTATATTTGGAGCTTTAATTCTCTCTCACATATGCCCGCACCAAGTGACCTAGGATATGATCCAATCATTCCACTTATCCATGACACATTCATGGACCATTCCCCTTCCGGACCAGTGAACCTTCTAGAACCTTCTAGAACCTCTCCAATGAAATCATCAGAAACTTTCCGGCCCGAACTCCGAAATCGGACTTCCCTTATATGAATCTTATTCTTTGGACCATTCCGGATCTCCTCGTGATATCCCGTATCCCATCCGAGACTCCGAACAACATTTGGTATCCCTAATAACATTCCATATCTACTAAACAACATCGAATCCTTAAGTGTGTCTCCATACGGTTCGTGAATTATGCGGACATGACCGAGATACTTCTCCGAACAATAACCAATAGAGGAATAAGGAAATTCATATGGCTCCCACATATTTCTACGATTACTTTGCAGTCGAATGAACCACTTACATACGATACCAATTTCCCTTTGTCTCACGATAGTTTACTTATCCGAGGTTTTGATCGTCGGTATCTCTGCATACCTAGTTCAACCTCGTTACCGATAAGTACTCTTTTCTCGTTCCCGTGATATGTGATCCCTTGTGAGCCAGTCACATGCTTGGAAGCTAATTGGATGACATTCCACCGAGAGGGCCTAGAGTATATCTATCCGTCATATGGATGGACAAATCCCACTCTTGATCCATGTGTCTCAACCCATACTTTCCAAACACTCATTGCCACCTTTATAGCCACCCAGTTACGGTGTGGCATTTGATATCATCGAAGCATCCTTCCAGTGATGGTGATTAGCATGATCTCATGGTCGAAGGAATTAGGTTATTATGTATCAGAAAGCTTATATCAAACAAACTATTAAAATGACTTGATCTTTATGCTACGCTTATCTATAGGAGTATGTCCATCATACCATTCTCCTAATGATACGATCTTGTTATTAATAACATCTCAATGTTCATGATCGAGAAACCACGATCATCTATTAATCAACAAGCTATTATTATAAAGAGGCTTTACCAGGGACTCTAATTTAGTTTACAAATCACACAAGTATTAGTGTTTCCGGTTAATACTATTATAGCATGAATGTAAACATTTATCATAAACACAAAGATATAATAATAACCCCTTTTATTATTGCCTTTAGGGCATATCTCCAACAGTCTCCCACTTGCACTAGAGTCAACTATTCTAGATTACATGGTAATATAGCGAACACCCATGGCGGTTTGGTGCTGGTCATGTTTTGCCCTCGGGAGAGGTTTAGTCAACGGATCCGACACATTCAGATCTGTGTGTACTTTGCAAATCTTTATGTCACCATCTTGGACATGCTCTCGAATAGCATGAAAACGTAGCTTGATGTACTTCAGCTTCTTGTGTGACCTTTGGTTCTTGCGCATTGGCTATGGCTCCCATGTTATCACAGTAGATAGACATTGGGTCCAGCACACTTGGAACCACACCGAGCTCTGTAATGAACTCCTTCATCCATATAGCCTCTTGTGAAGCCACCGAAGCAGCTATGTATTCCGATTCAGTTGAAGATCTCGCCTCAATGCTTTTCTTTGCACTCCTCCAGCTAACTGTTGCACCATTCAAAGTAAATACGTATCCAGATTGAGATTTAGAATCATCCGGATCGGTGTTCCAACTAGCATCGGTGTAACCATTAACAACGAGCTGTTCATCACCTCCATAAGAAAGAACCATATCCTTAGTTCTTCTCAAGTACTTAAGGATGTTTTTGACCGCTGTCCAATGATCCACTCCTGGATCACTTTGATATCTGCTAGTCAAACTAACAACATATGTAATGTCGGGTCTAGTACATAGCATGGCATACATTAGAGATCCTATGGCTGAGGCATAGGGAGTCTTACTCATCCTTTCTCTATCTTCTGCCATTGCTGGACTTTGAGTTTTACTCAAGGTCGTATTGGGAAACATGAGCAAGAACCCTTTCTTGCTATATTCCATTCCAAACCTCTTTAGAACTTTGTCCAAATATGTACTCTGTGACAATGATATTAGGCGCCTTGATCTATCTCTATAAATCTTTATACCTAATATGTAAGCTGCTACGCCAAGATCTTTCATTGAAAAACTATTATTCAAATAATACTTGACACTATTAAGAAGGTCTACATCATTCCCAATCAACAATATGTCATCTACATATAGTATTAAGAATGCTATAGAGCTCCCACTCACTTTCTTGTAAATACAAGCTTCTCCATAAGTTTGTATAATACCAAAGCTTTTGATTACCTTATCAAAACATTGATTCCAACTCCGGGATGCTTGCTTCAATCCATAAATGGACCGTTGAAGTTTGCATACCTTGTTAGCATCTTTAGGATCGACAAAACCTTTGGGTTGTACCATATACAACTCTTCATCAATGTCTCCATTGAGGAACGCCGTTTTGACATCCATCTGCCATATCTCATAATCATAATATGCAGCGATCGCTAACATAATCCTCACAGACTTTAGCTTCGCTACCGGTGAGAAAGTCTCATCGTAGTCAACTCCTTGAATTTGTCGAAACCCTTTTGCGAAAAGTTGAGCTTTATAGATGGTAACATTACCATCAGCATCTGTTTTCTTCATGAAAATCCATTTGTTCTCGACAACCTTTTGGCCATCCGGTAAGTCCACCAAAGTCCATACTTTGTTTTTGTACATGGATCCAATCTCGGATTTCATGGCTTCTTGCCATTTATTGGAATCTGGGCTCATCATCGCTTCTTCATATGTCGCAGGGTCATCGGTGTTGTCCACCAACATGACACTCATAACGGTATCATACCAATCAGGAGTGGTACGAGTTCTCGTTGACCTGCGAGGTTCCATAGTAACTTCAACCGAAGTTTCATGATCAACATCATTAGCTTCCTCTCTTATTGGTGTAGGCGCCATAGGAACCACTTTCGGTGCTGCGCTACTCATAAGTTTAAGAGAAGGTTCATCAACCTCGTCGAGTTCTACTTTCCTTCCAGTCACTTCTTTTGTGAGAAACTCCTTCTCTAGAAAGGATCCATTCTTGGCAACGAAGATTTTGCCTTCGGATCTAGGATAGAAGGTATACCCAATAGTTTCCTTCGGGTATCCTATGAAGACGCATTTTTCTTCTTTGGGTTCAAGCTTGTCGGGCTATAACTTATTTACATAAGCTTCGCAACCCCAAACTTTAAGGAACGGCAATTTAGGTTTCTTCCTACACCATAATTCATACAGTGTCGTTTCAACGGATTTAGATGGTTCCCTATTTAAAGTGAATGCGTCTGTTTCTAATGCATAACCCCAAAACGATAGCGGTAAATCTGTAAGTGACATCATAGAACGAACCATATCTAAGAGAGTTCGATTACGACGTTCGGACACACCATTATGTTGTGGTGTTCCCGGCGGTGTCAATTGTGAAAGTATTCCGCATTTCTTCAAATGCTCGCCAAACTCGTAACTTAGATATTCGCCTCCACGATCAGATCGTAGAAATTTAATCTTCTTGTTACGTTGATTCTCTACCTCACTTTGAAATTCCTTAAACTTCTTGAAAGTTTCGGACTTATGTTTCATGAAATAGATATACCCATATCTACTCAAGTCATCCGTGAAGGTGAGAACATAACGATAACCACTGCGCGATGCTACACTCATTGGGCCACACACATCGGTATGTATGATTTCCAATAAGTCTGTAGCTCGCTCCATCATACCAGAAAATGGAGTCTTAGTCATTTTACCCATCAGACATGCTTCGCATCTCTCAAGTGATTCAAGAAGTCCATCGGAATGGAGTTTCTTCATACGCTTCACTCCAATATGACCAAGACGACAGTGCCACATATAGGTTGAGTTATCGCTCAATTTCAAACGTTTAGCTTCAATGTTATTGATGTGTGTATTACTACAATCGAGATTCAATAAGAATAGACCATCTATCAAAGGTGCATGTGCATAAAACATATTACTCATATAAATCGAACAACCATTATTCTCTGACTTAAACAAGTAACCATCTCGCAGTAAACAAGATCCAGATATAATGTTCATGCTCAACGCAGGCACCAAATAACAATTATTTAAGTATAAAACTAATCGCGATGGTAGATGAAGAGGTAGTGTGCCGACCGCGATCACATCAACCTTTGATCCATTTCTAACGCGCATCGTCACCTCGTTCTTCACTAGCTTCTGTTTATTCTGTTGTACCTGTTTCGAGTTACAAATATGAGCAACCGAACCAGTATCAAATCCCAGGCACTACTACTTGTACTAGTGATATACACATCAATAACATGTATATCGGATATACCTTTCTTCTTGATGTTGCCGTTCTTCAAATCTGCCAAGTACTTTGGGCAATTCTGCTTCTAGTGACCTTCTCCCTTGCAGTAAAAGCACTTAGTATCAGGCTTAGGCCCAGCCTTGGTCTTCTTCGCCGGCGCGGCAACTTTCTTACCGCCCTTCTTGAAGGTTCCCTTTTTCTTAGACTTGCATTGCTTCTTGAATTTGGTGGTCTTATTGACCAACAACACTTGGTGCTCTTTCTTGATCTCCACTTCTGCAGATTTCAACATGGAGAAGAGTTCTGTCAACGACTTGTCCATGTTTTGCATATTGTAGTTCATGACAAAGTTCTTGTAACTTGGTGGCAGTGATTGGAGAACACGGTGAATCCCCAAAGAATTAGGAATCACTATACCCAAGCTTTGGAGTTTACTTGCGTGCCCAGACATCTTAAGAACGTGCTCACTGACGAAGCTGCCCTCTTCCATCGTGCAGTTAAAGAACTTTTTAGAAGCCTCATAACTCTCAACTGCCGTGTGAGCCTCAAATATCATTTTGAGTTCACGGACAATATCATGTGGGTCATGGTTATCAAAACTTTTCTAAAGCTCCAATTCCAAACCATACAAGATAGCACACTAAACTGTGGACTACTGATTCTTCCGAGCGAGGTAAACATTCTTTACCTCATCGGTAGCAGTAGCTGCAGGCGGGTCACCCAGCTTTGCATCCAGCACATAGGTCAAATTACCAGCATTGAGGACAATCCTCAAATTGCGGAACCAATCTGTGAAGTTGCTTCCATTGTTTTCCAACTTTTCTTTCTCTAGGAATGCATTAAAATGATGGTAGGGGCCGCCATTGATCTACAACATATTTGCAATAGTTTAGTTAAGTTTATGACAAATTGAGTTCTAATTAATAGTTAAATTAATCTAGGTGAACTCCCACTCAAAACAATATCCCTCAAATTGTTTTAGTGATCACACGAACCAAATCCACCACATCAAAACCGATCATCATGAGAGTTGATGTAGCTTCAATGGCAAACAATCAACATGTTCATTATATCTACTATATGACTCATGCTTTATCTTTCGGTGATCCGTGTTCCGAGACCATGTCTATACATGCTAGGCTCGTCAAGATCAAACCTTAGCTTCCGCATGAGCAAATCTGGCTTGCTCATGTTGTATACACTCGCAGAATCTAGTACACCTGATCATCACGTGGTGCTTCGAAACAAAGAGCTTTAGCAACGGTGCTTACTAAGGATGAACACTTTAAAACTTGGAATTGTGTGCTTGAGGGATCATCTTATAATGGTACTATCGTGAACTAAGCAATACAAGATGCATAAAAGGATTAACATCACATGCAATTCATAATATGTGATATGATATGGCCTTTCTTCTTGTGCTTCCGATCTCCATCTTCAAGCACGAACATGATCTCCATCATCACCGGTATGGCGTCAAGGTCAATGGCGTCGTTTCATGGTTGTCTTCCACCAGCTTCAACTATTACAACTACTTTGAATAGACACGCAGGTCTTAACGGAATTTAAAGAACAACCATATGGCTCCTGCTGGTTGCCGACTTACAATAAGGAACATTGCATACATCATATATAATCACAATCATGGCCATATCACATCACAGCACACCCCTGCAAAACAAAGTTAGACGCCTCTAATTTTCTTTGCATATTTTACGTGGTTTGGGGCTTTCAATAAGTGTCGTTCTAACTTACGAACAAGAACCACAATGTTGATGCTTGAACTATCAAGTGCCCGTTGTAAATTGAATCTATACTATGATGGGAGAGACAGACACCCGCAAATCCACTTATGCAATACAAGTTGCATGTTGAGCGTGGAGTAAGTCTCATGAAATATGTCATGTAAGGTTAGCCCGGGCCGCTTCATCCCATCATACCGCAAGATGCAAAGTACACAAAAAGCAATTGATAATAGAAGCACCACCGCCCACAATGACCATTGTGTTCTACTCGTGCAACAGATCTACATATAGACATGGCTCTGATACCACTATAGGGTTCGTAGCATGGAAAACAAAAAAAATCTACCGCATGCACACAAACAAGCCAAGATCTAGCTACTAGATTGTAGCAACGAGTATATAGAAGCACTCACCCTCGAAGATTCCAAAGCGGTTAACGAGAGCAGATTCTCGTGGGTGATGTAATCGTACACTTGCCGATCTCAAGATCGCGTACACTTCCGCAGTCGCTCACACGTTCGGTACTCGATGAAGACCTTCCTCTCCCTTGTTCCAGCAGGCAGTGGAGGTTGTAGTTCTCCCTCGTTATTCCGGCAGCATGACGGTGTGGTGTCGGAAGTAGAGGGAAGATCCCACAGGGCTTCGCCTAAGCCGGATGTGAGTTATGGTGGATTAGGGTTTCCCAGAAATATAGGGTTTAGAGATCCGGGAGGAGGAGGAGTAGGAGGTGTCGGCGGCGGCTAGGGAGGCGGTGATGAGACGGCGGAGGCACGGCGAGGCGGCACGGCGAGGCGGCGCGGCGGCGGCGAGGGCACGGCGGCGACTTGTGGGGAGGGCTTGGAACTTCTGTGTCTTGGGGCAGCCCTCCCCCTCTATTTATGAGAGGGGGCAGCCTTGGGAGGGGTGGGTTTGAATCCACTTCCAAACCCAAGTTAGATTGAGAGAAGGACTGTAACATCCCTAAAATCATGATTTCAAAGATTGCATATCATTCATGCATGCATATAGTTTTGAGATCAAATTCAAACCAATTTCAAGAAAACACAAGAACATAGTGCTATCATTTTATGTGAGCAAACTTAAGTCAAATGACCATCCTCATTTGAGAGCTTAGTGTTTTAATACCAAATTTGTTTGCTTCCTTGTTGATTTGATTGAGTGTGGAATTTGAACAAATTTTTTACAAAGTAAAAATGGTTTCAAAACCATTTCCAAACATTTGCAAACCAAGTGCAATGTCACTGTTATTTTGTCTTTCCAAAAATGACCAAGCCTACTCAAGGTGACCACATGGTTTTATGCCTAGATTTGTGACTGTTGCACATTGCAAAAATCCTGAAAAGATTTGAATTCAAATAGAGTTTGAATTCATTTGAAAACCATTCCAGAAAATCAAATTAGAAAAAGAAAAAGGAATAAAGAAAAAGAAAAAGGCCGGCGCTCCTAATCTGGCCCATCAACAGAAGCAGCCCAACTAGCCCAACCGGGTCCTCTCTCTCTCTCTCGCATGCGCGGACGCACCCAGCAAGTTGCTGACGCTCGGACCCACTACCCCTCTGTTTATTTCGCTGACAAGCGGGCCCCGTCCACGTCGACTCCTTCTTCCCCAAATCGCGCCCGCAGACCACGTCGCCGCTGCCGTTGATGCCGGTAATGGCGCGGCGTAATTATCCTTGATACCATGAGCGTTTCCTGTCGCGCTTCAGCCTATTTAAACCACACCCTGCCGCGGTCATTTTCCCCCACGCAGCACACTCTTCTCGCCACCAGGCTGCCCCTAATTCGCGTTGCACCGTCGCAGCCAGAGCCAACTCCGGCGAGGTATTCCGGTAAGACCCCGCCGCCCCTTGCTGTCTAAACTTGCCAGTACAACCTCCGCGACCTTGCGCACCTCCTGACCCCTCTGGTACATGCTAGGAACATCCAGAGCCTCGACAACGTCGGCGACCACACGAGTCAGACGACCCCATCAACTCCGGCGATCAATTGCGGTAAGCTCCAAGCGCCCCTTGCCCCCTCTTGCATACGAGGTTGTTCGCCACTGTCTTGCGCGTCTCCTAATCCATCTGGTTCGTGCTAGGGCGACGTGAAACCTCGGCAACGACTTTGACAGCAACCACCCGACGCCGTGCACAACTCTGACGAGCTCCAGCAGCCCCTGCCGTGCGCCCCATGCCAAGCCACCTCCACGTTTAGCTTCGCCTCGTCCCTGCATTTCTGGTAAGCACCCTCTCCCCTCCCCGGACGACCTAGAACGCCAGCACCGCCACTGACAGATGCGCCGCCTCCAGTCGCCGCCGCTAGTCTATGGTCCAGGCAACAGCAGCCGTTGGATGAAGATCTTGCGGATTAGATTAGATCTGAGCGAATCGTTTTCTTTGAATGTGGCGCGTTGGATCTGAATTGATCCGACGGCGCGGAAGGGTGATCCTGAGCGAAACGGTATCGACCAATAGGATAGTGCCGCGTGGCTAGGGTTTGGTTTAAAACAAAATTTGAATCAGATTTATATCCAAATTTGATTTAGCTATAACTTTTGATTTCCACGTTAGATTTTGGCAAATTTTATACCGTTGGAATCAAGAGAACAAGCCCTTTCTGTTTATGCAATGTGTTTAGTGTTTAGCTTCTGTTAAAATGATTTTATTTGCAGAAACTTGTTTAGGACTATTTTGAGTATATGAATTGTTTAGGAAATTGTTTTAGTGTCAAAAAAACTTGGTTTAGCAAGTTTTTGACTTGTTTATGATTCAGTACTATGCACTTGCTTGGTTGAGTTGAAAAAAAATCATCACTTAGCATTTTGCATGCATGCATATGTATTTTTGTTTGTTTGTATATGTTGTGTGTAATTTGTTGCTACCATTCTTTGTGTAGACTTTGGTGCTAGTGATTGTGATTGTGAAGAGTGCTACTCTCCCAACTACCAAGGCAAGTGATACATCATGAACATTTCTATCCCTATATTTTTATATAAGCATTAGAAATATTTTGCTAAGTCTTGCATGTTACTATTTTTGCCAAATGCCATGTTGGTAAGTCCTAAGTAGATGTAGAATTGCTAGGAAATTTCTAAGTTAAGTTACTATCTATGCCATGCTTAGCCTAGCTAGTAGCAAACAAGGGTTGGTGAAATATACATGCTATGATGAAAATATTTCTAAGTCTTTGGACTTATGTTTTTCTTAATAAAACAACTAAGTCAATGAATCACCTGGGTGGAATGGGACTTGATTGGTGGTTTTGGTTGAGTGGTTACACAAGGCCCATGGATATGGTTTACCTTGTGTATCTCACTTGTGGAAAGCCACCCAGGAACAAAGGGATTTTAGAGGCCAAGTGTTGAGAAGCTTCTAGTGCAGCCACTTGGCAATATGGGTTGTGCCTGGATCACATAAGTTGCTAGAACTTAGCCATTTGGACAGTTGGTGGTAGTGGGAATGATCGGTTGGAGCGCGTCCATTTGGTCTAAGGAAAGGCTTCTCAAAGGTCCTGTCTTGGGAAACCAAGTCTGGTGGGGAAAGTGCACAACCTCTGCAGATGGAAAAATCTAAGTACTTAGCCAAGTCCATGGCAATGGACAACTTGAGCATCAAGACATGGAAGCTATCAAGAATCTCATCACTCCAACTTCTAAGTAAAAACTTGTGGGTGAACAAGGGTGAAGGACCTCAATGTCTATTGGTGGTTCCTTGGGAAAAGTTTTGACAAAGAAAAACTTAGTGATTTCAACTAATAGGAAAAACCTATTTTGAGCAAAGCAAGCCAAGCTACACTTAGCCAAATTGCATTTAGTAATATAGTCCACCTAAAATTTTACTAAGGTATCACTTGGCAATACTATTCCAAAGTATTGACCCACTGTGGATGTAACTTGTGATGTTGTAGGTTACTCTGATGAGGATTATGTGTCATGAGTCTACACTCAACATGTTTGCCTGTGGCACATGAAGATGAAGACTTATATTTATTTACTTATTCAAACTCTTGTATTAGGCCTGTGGCCTTGAGTTGTAAAGACTATGTTATCTCTGGAATGGATGTAATAAATGACCTTTGTATCTGTGTACTTCATCTTAAACTGTGGATGCTAGCAATGATCTAGGGACTAGCATTGCAATCACAGGGATCCTTTTCCTTTATGAAGGAGGGATCTTACAGATGGTATCAGAGCACTGTGTTGTCTGTAGGATTATGACCCTAGGATTGGAAACCACTAAGGAAAAAATTTCAACTACTTCTACACTTGTCTATTCTTCTCGTAAACTTTTCTAATCTTTTCTCTCATCTCTATTTGTAGATGAACTCCATCAACAAAGCCGTGAGGAAAGGACCACTCATGACAATGACTTTGGAGTGTGAGATAGAATTCCCCAAGGCTCTCAAGGACCTCATGGTTGCATTAGAGATACAAGGTGCAGCTGTGTACAAAGGTTTTCCAGTGATGGATGAGAAGCAGCTTGGAGGACTATCAAAAAACTTAGTGCTAGAGTCAAGTGCAGAATGCTCAACCTCCAAAAAGACTTAAAGAAAGTGAAGGAACATACTCAAGAGTTGGAAGCTACCAAGCAAACCTTAAGAGGAGACATTATAGACTTAGTGATGGAATCATGTGAGCAAGATAGGCTGATTGCTTCTAGGAACATTGTGTTAGCCAACAGATCCAGTGAGATAGGATTGTAAACGTACTTCGTTAGTTGGACCACCACCTATCACCCTATTTTTCCAAAATGTTACTTTAAAATAAGAATGAACCTTGGTTGTTGTAATGGTTTCATGTATGCATGACTTGTGTGTTTTGCTTCCCAAGGTTATGTACGTGATGTTTTGTCTTTTGTTTTATCTTGAATTGTGTTGTTCTAACTTTTCTATCTTATAAATAGATGCCTATTACCATCAGCACTGTTGAGGAGTTCCAGGTTACTCGCTTTGGTCCTCGTATCGTTGAGCTTACCACTTTGCTCAATCTCCCTCTTCCCACCATCATGGTGCATCCCCTCACCAAGTTTGAGAGGAAGGATCTCTGGGGCTTCAAGGTGAACCAGCCCGGACGCCAGACGGAGCCTACTACGGAGTCCATTGTCTTCAAGCTCATGCACGATGACAGGGAGAGAGGCATTGAGGTAGTGATGCAGGATCTGATAGGACGTCTGCTAGGACGACACTCCCGACAGGTTAGAGGTACCCACTTCCACGTCTTCGGAAGGCGTGATGAGGATGGAGAGTCCATCGACTTCGAGGACGATTCGAGGGACGCAGCAGAGCCGATACGCCTGTACCTCCAGGACTTAGAGTCTCTCATTAGGCACGTAGACACTGACAGGACCAATGTCATGCTCAGTAATGACGAGCTCCAGGTGCAGCTTCGCGAGAAGGACAAGCTCTTCGCGCAGCAAGACGAGATAGGCAAGGAAATGGAGGCGAAGTTCGAGACCCAGGACAGGAAGTTCAAGAGTCAGGAGAAGCGTGTCCAGGATAGGAACAAGTAGATCCGGGACATGACTGAAGAACTGTAGTCCAAGGACTTCGAGCTAGAGCAGCAGCAGGCAGTGATAGAGAGGCTTCGTTCCAAGAAGAAGGCTCTCAAGGCCAAGATAGAGACTTTGACCACTAGCATCGAGGAGAAAAAGACCATGATGGAGAACGCAGGTCTTACCTTTGTCGAGGAAGAGATTGATGCCGAGGAGTAGATTTGACTACTCATTTATCTTTTATTATCGTACTTGTTATTTGAGAACTTGTTATTGGACCATCCGACTTGTGGATGGCTTGCTACTTGTGTGTTTTACTTTGTGAACTTGTTATCTTGTTGTTGAACTTTTATCTTTGTGTTGCATGCTTGTGATTGCTTATGTGATGTAATGTGCATGAAAGCATCTATGGGTATCTCATTCTTATCTCTATTTGAACAAACCACAGATGCCTCCCCGTCGTGCAAACCCCAACCCCAACAACAACAACAACATCACTCCAAAAATGCAGCAAATGATGACTGCTCAAACACAACTGATGCAGATGATGACAACGTTCATCCAGAACCAAAACAATAACAACAACAACAATAACAACAACAACAACAACAACCCTCCGGGTTTTGATATGCTCACCAGGTTCTTGAGATTGAGGCCAGCGAAGTTCTCGGGAACGACTGATCCCATGGTGGCCAATGATTGGCTACGTTCTGTAAACAAGGACTTGGTAACCGTGGGTTGTACCGATGCTGAAAAGGTTAGATTTGCAGCACATCTGCTGGAAGGACCAGCCGCCACCTGGTGGGACAACTTCCAGATCACCACTCCCATAGATGATGTGACATGGGCAATCTTTGAGGATGGCTTTCGCACTGCTCATATCTCATCAGGAGTGATGAGCCTGAGAAAGAAAGAGTTCCACAATCTGAAACAGCGCCACCGTAGCGTGGCTGAATATATTGAGGAGTTCAACAATCTGGCGCGTTATGCACCGGATGAAGTTGACACTGATGGCAAGAGAAAGGAAAAATTTCTTGAAGGCTTGAATGATGAGCTGAATCTGCAATTGGCTGTGGCATATGTTCCCACTTATCAGTCGCTCTGTGACAAGGCTGCTATTTTGGAGAACAAAATAAAACAAGTGGAAAGCAGAAAGAGGAAGCACTCCGACAAGCACAGCTCGGGATCGTCTCACAAACGATCTCATTATGATGACAGTGGAAGCTCAGGTTCCCACAAGCATGGGAAATTCAACAAGCACCACAACCACAACCGTCCTGACAACAAGCATCATCGCAGTCATGACAACGACAAGTATAAGAACCACAAGAGTGGACATAAGAGCCACCATAGTGGTAATGGAAGTGGAAGTGGAAGTCAGCCTGTTAAGAGAGACATCAGTCAGGTTGAATGCTTCAAATGCAAGAATATGGGGCATTATGCAAATGAATGTCCTGAAAAGAAAGTTGAAGGACCCAACAAGTCCAATCCTTTCCAGAAAGGACAGGTGAACCACATCAGTGTGGAGGAGGTCTATGAGGAGCCTGATGCTGTTGCTGGTAAGTTCAGACTCAATTCTATTCCAGCATTTGTTCTTTTTTATACTGGAGCATCGCATTCATTCATATCAAAAGCATTTGTTGATAGAAATGGGTTTCCAACTGAAAACATTAGGTGTCCAATAAAAGTTAGTTCTCCGGGTGGAGATATGATAGTAAGTCTTGGATGCCGGGATCTAGTAATAGAGTTTGGAAAACATAAGTTTCCAGTGAGTCTGATAGTCCTAGATTCCCAAGGACTGGACGTAATATTGGGAATGGATTGGATGACTAAGTATGAAGGAGTACTAGATTGTGCCAATCGTACTGTTGCACTCACAACCCCAGAAAGGAAAATAGTTAAATTCAAGTCCAACTTTGAATCCAAAGGAAGTAAGCTTAATTCTCTTAAGGGGGTTAGCATGGACAGTGTGCCAATTGTGAGTGAGTATCCGGATGTGTTTCCGGAAGAATTGCTGGGAATGCCACTAGATAGAGATGTGGAGTTTTTGATAGATTTGGTACCAGGGTCTGGACCAATAGCAAAGAGACCGTATAAAATGTCAGTTGATGAACTGAAAGAACTCAAGAAGCAACTTGGAGAACAGTTGCAGAAAGGATTTATTCAACCAAGTTCTTCATCTTGGGGAGCCCCAGTTTTGTTCGTGGAGAAGAAAGATAGAAGTCAAAGGTTATGCATAGATTACCGTTCACTCAACGAGGTAACTATCAAAAACAAATATCCTTTGCCTAGAATCAATGACTTGTTTGATCAGCTAGAAGGAGCATGTGTGTTCTCAAAGATTGATCTCCGGTCAGGCTATTTTCAACTCAAGATAAGAGAACAAGACATACCAAAAACAGCTTTCACTACAAGGTATGGATTGTACGAGTATACCGTAATGCCTTTTGGTTTGACCAATGCTCCAGCATACTTCATGAATATGATGAACAAAGTGTTCATGGAATTCCTTGACAAGTTTGTTGTCGTTTTCATCGATGACATCTTAGTCTACTCCAAGAGCAAAGAAGAGCATGAAGGACATTTGCGATTGATACTTGAGAAATTAAGAGAGCATAAACTTTATGCCAAATTCAGCAAGTGTGAGTTCTGGTTGGAGGAAGTTGGTTTTCTTGGTCATGTTATGACAAAGGATGGTGTAGCAGTTGATCCTGCTAAAGTTTCAGCTGTGACTGAATGGGAATCTCCCAAATCCGTGAAAGAAGTTCGTAGTTTCCTTGGGTTAGCAGGTTACTACAGAAGGTTCATTGAGAATTTCTCAAAGGTTGCTAAGCCTATGACTGAATTGTTAAAGAAAGACAAGAAGTTTGCTTGGTCTGAAGGTTGTGAACTCAGCTTTCAAGAGTTGAAGAAGAGACTTGTGACAGCACCAGTCTTGTGTCTGCCAGATTTGGAAAAGGATTTCCAAGTATATTGTGATGCATCTCATCAAGGTTTGGGTGCAGTACTTATGCAAGATGGTAAAGTAGTGGCTTATGCCTCGAGACAACTCAAAACTCATGAAGTGAACTATCCTACTCATGATTTAGAGTTAGCCTCTGTTGTCCATGCACTCAAAACATGGAGACACTATCTTTTGGGAAAGCGTTGTGAAGTGTTCATAGATCACAAAAGTTTGAAGTATATCTTCACCCAGAAGGAAATCAATATGAGACAAAGAAGATGGTTAGAGCTTATTAAGGACTATGACTTAAGTTTGCAATACCACCCCGGTAAAGCAAATATTGTAGCAGATGCTCTAAGTCATAAGGTATTTGTGAATGGCCTTACCAAAGGAGAATTGCCAGATGATCTGTGTGCCCAATTCAGAAAACTCAGATTGGAGATTGTGCCTGAAGGATATCTCATGTCTTTGGATGTTCAACCCACTTTGTTGGACAAGATCAGAGAAGTCCAGAAGACTGATAAGGAAATAGAAGAGATTAAGGAAAAGATTGGCAAAGGAAAAGCCAAAGAATTCCATGAAGACGAACAGGGTACTTTATGGCATGGGAAACGTATTTGTGTTCCACAAGACCCGGAGTTGCGGAAACTGATTTTGCAAGAAGCACACAACTCACCATATTCTATTCATCCGGGTAACACCAAAATGTACATGGACATGAAGGAAAGATTTTGGTGGAATAATCTCAAGAAGGACATCGCCGAACATATTGCTTTGTGTGATGTGTGTAGTAGAGTAAAAGTGGAACATCAGAAACCAGCAGGTCTGCTTCAACCACTACCTATTCCTGATTGGAAGTGGGACAAAATTGGTATGGATTTCATTACCGGATTACCAAGGACCAGGTCAGGATATGATTCCATATGGGTAGTAGTAGATCGCCTAACTAAAGTGGCTCATTTCATACCCGTAAAGACAACCTATACAAGTGCTAAGTTAGCCAAAATTTACATGAGTAGAATTGTATGTCTACATGGTGTGCCCAAGAGTATTGTGTGTGATAGGGGAACTCAATTCACTTCCCATTTTTGGAGACAGCTACTGAGTCATTGGGAACAAGGTTGGAATTCAGTACTGCCTTTCATCCTCAAACCGATGGACAAACAGAAAGGACTAATCAAATTCTTGAAGACATGTTGAGGGCATGTGCCCTAGACTATGGAGCCAGTTGGGATGAAAGTCTGCCTTACGCAGAGTTTTCTTATAACAACAGCTATCAAGCCAGCATTGAGACGGCACCGTTTGAGTTTCTCTACGGAAGAAAATGTACCACCCCATTGTTATGGAATGGTGTGGGAGAAAGAAGTTTATTCGGGCCAGATCTTATCAAAGAAGCCGAAGAGAAGGTCAAATTGGTTAAGGACAAGTTGAAAATAACACAGTCCCGACAGAAAAGCTACGCAGATCCTAAGCGTAGGGAAGTCACCTACGAAGTTGGTGATAGAGCCTATCTTAGAGTGTCACCACTTCGTGGAGTGAAAAGATTCGGAGTCAAAGGAAAATTGGCACCAAGATATGTTGGTCCATTCAAGATTCTGAGTCGCAAAGGAGAAGTTGCCTATGAAATTGAACTCCCAGAGTCGTTGTCAGCTGTCCATAATGTGTTTCATGTGAGTCAGCTTAAGAAATGTCATCCAGAAATGGAAGAAACTTCATTGAAGGATACTATACCGTTGGAGGAGGTTCAACTAGAAAGTGATCTCACTTATGAAGAGAAACCTATCAAAAATTTTGAGACTGCAGAAAGAGTCACAAGGACTAAGACTATCAAGTTCTGCAAAGTGCAATGGAATCATCATTCCGAAGAGGAAGCAACATGGGAAAGAGAAGATGATCTTCGGAAAGACCACCCTCACCTATTTGCTAGCCAATCCGAATCTCGAGGGCGAGATTCACCTTAAGGGGGTTAGATTTGTAACATCCCTAAAATCATGATTTCAAAGATTGCATATCATTCATGCATGCATATAGTTTTGAGATCAAATTCAAACCAATTTCAAGAAAACAGAAGCACATAGTGCTATCATTTTATGTGAGCAAACTTAAGTCAAATGACCATCCTCATTTGAGATCTTAGTGTTTTAAAACCAAGTTTGTTTGCTTCCTTATTGATTTGATTGAGTGTAGAATTTGAACAAAATTTTTACAAAGTAAAAATGGTTTCAAAACCATTTCCAAACATTTGCAAACCAAGTGCAATGTCACTGTTATTTTGTCTTTCCAAAAATGACCAAGCCTACTCAAGGTGACCACATGGTTTTATGCCTAGATTTCTGACTGTTGCACATTGCAAAAATCCTGAAAAGATTTGAATTCAAATAGAGTTTGAATTCATTTGAAAACCATTCCAGAAAATCAAATTAGAAAAAGAAAAGGAATAAAGAAAAAGAAAAAGGCCGGCGCTCCTAATCTGGCCCATCAACAGAAGCAGCCCAACTAGCCCACCCGGGTCCTCTCTCTCTCTCTCGCACGCGCGGACGCACCCAGCAAGTCGCTGATGCTCGGACCCACTACCGTTGCCGTTGATGCCGGTAATGGCGTGGCGTAATTAGCCTTGATACCGCGAGCATTTCCTGTCGTGCTTCAGCCTATTTAAACCACACCCCGCCGCGGTCATTTTCCCCCACGCTGCACACTCTTCTCGCCACCAGGCTGCCCCTAATTCGCGTTGTACCGCCGCAGCCAGAGCCAACTCCGGCGAGGTATTCCGGTAAGACCCCGCCGCCCCTTGCTGTCTAAACTTGCCAGTACAACCTCCACGACCTTGCGCACCTCCTGAACCCTCTGGTACATGCTAGTAACATCCAGAGCCTCGACAACGTCGGCGACCACACGAGTCAGACGACCCTATCAACTCCGGTGATCAATTGCGGTAAGCTCCGAGCGCCCCTTGCCCCTCTTGCATACGAGGTTGTTCACCACTGTCTTGCGCGTCTCCTAATCCATCTGGTTCGTGCTAGGGCGACGCGAAACCTCGGCAACGACTTCGACAGCAACCACCCGACGCCGTGCACAACTCTGATGAGCTCTAGCAGCCCCTGCCGTGCGCCCCTTTTCAAGCCACCTCCACGTTGAGCTTCGCCTCGTCCCTGCGGTTCTGGTAAGCACCCTCTCCCCTCCACGGACGACCTAGAACGCCAGCGCCGCCACTAACAGACGCGCCGCCGCCAGTCGCCACCGCTAGCGCCGCTAGTCTATGGTCCAGGCAACAGCAGCCGTTGGATGAAGATCTTGCGGATTAGATTAGATCTGAGCGAATCGTTTTCTTTGAATCTGGCGCGTTGGATCTGACTTGATCCGACGGCGCGGAAGGGTGATCCTGAGCGAAACGGTATCGACCAATAGGATAGCGCCGCGTGGCTAGGGTTTGGTTTAAAAACAAAATTTGAATCAGATTTATATGCAAATTTGATTTAGCTATAACTTTTGATTTCCACGTTAGATTTTGGCAAATTTTATACCGTTGGAATCAGGAGAACAAGCCCTTTCTGTTTATGCAATGTGTTTAGTGTTTATCTTCTGTTAAAATGATTTTATTTGCAGAAACTTGTTTAGGACTATTTTGAGTATATGAATTGTTTAGGAAATTGTTTTAGTGTCAAAAAAACTTGGTTTAGCAAGTTTTTGACTTGTTTATGATTCAGTACTATGCACTTGCTTGGTTGAGTTTAAAAAAAATCATCACTTAGCATTTTGCATGCATGCATATGTATTTTTGTTTGTTTGTATATGTTGTGTGTAATTTGTTGCTACCATTCTTTGTGTAGACTTTGGTGCTAGTGATTGTGATTGTGAAGAGTGCTACTCTCCCAACTACCAAGGCAAGTGATACATCATGAACATTTCTATCCCTATATTTTTATACAAGCATTAGAAATATTTTGCTAAGTCTTG
Organism: Avena sativa; assembly: GCA_916181665.1. Classification (NCBI taxonomy): domain Eukaryota; kingdom Viridiplantae; phylum Streptophyta; class Magnoliopsida; order Poales; family Poaceae; genus Avena; species Avena sativa. Next base: position 79,613,371 of record OV702297.1, read on the forward strand.
CATGTTACTATTTTTGCCAAATGCCATGTTGGTAAGTCCTAAGTAGATGTAGAATTGCTAGGAAATTTCTAAGTTAAGTTACTATCTATGCCATGCTTAGCCTAGCTAGTAGCAAACAAGGGTTGGTGAAATATACATGCTATGATGAAAATATTTCTAAGTCTTTGGACTTATGTTTTTCTTAATAAAACAACTAAGTCAATGAATCACCTGGGTGGAATGGGACTTGATTGGTGGTTTTGGTTGAGTGGTTACACAAGGCCCATGGATATGGTTTACCTTGTGTATCTCACTTGTGGAAAGCCACCCAGGAACAAAGGGATTTTAGAGGCCAAGTGTGGAGAAGCTTCTAGTGCAGCCACTTGGCAATATGGGCTCTACCTGGATCACATAAGTTGCTAGAACTTAGCCATTTGGACAGTTGGTGGTAGTGGGAATGATAGGTTGGAGCGCATCCATTTGGTCTAAGGAAAGGCTTCTGAAAGGTCCTGTCTTGGGAAACCAAGTCTGGTGGGGAAAGTGCACAACCTCTGCAGATGGAAAAATCTAAGTACTTAGCCAAGTCCATGGCAATGGACAACTTGAGCATCAAGACATGGAAGCTATCAAGAATCTCATCACTCCAACTTCTAAGTAAAAACTTGTGGGTGAACAAGGGTGAAGGAACTCAATGTCTATTGGTGGTTCCTTGGGAAAAGTTTTGACAAAGAAAAACTTAGTGATTTCAACTAATAGGAAAAACCTATTTTGAACAAAGCAAGCCAAGCTACACTTAGCCAAATTGCATATAGTAATATAGTCCACTTAAAATTTTACTAAGGTATCACTTGCCAATACTATTCCAAAGTATTGACCCACTGTGGCTGTAACTTGTGATGTTGCAGGTTACTCTGATGAGGATTAGGTGTCATGAGTCTACACTCAACATGTTTGCCTGTGGCACATGAAGATGAAGACTTATATTTATTTACTTATTCAAACTCTTGTATTAGGCCTGTGGCCTTGAGTTGTGACTATGTTATCTCTGGAATGGATGTAATAAATGACCTTTGTATCTGTGTACTTCATCTTAAACTGTGGATGCTAGCAATGATCCAGGGACTAGCATTGCAATCATAGGGATCCTTTTACTTTAGAAAGGAGGGATCTTACAAGGACTTGTTTCTTCTCCCACTAGGAAACCATTGCTCCAGTTTGACTATTCAAACTTCTCGTTTGACTTTCTATTTGGAGCTTTAATTCTCTCTCACATATGCCCACACCAAGTGACCTAGGATATGATCCAATCATTCCACTTATCCATGACACATTCATGGACCATTCCCCTTCCGGACCGGTGAACCTTCTAGAACCTTTTGGAACCTCTCCGATGAAATCATCGGAAACTTTCCCGAACTCCGAAATCGGACTTTCCTTATATGAACCTTATTCTCCGGACCATTCCGGATCTCCTCGTGATATCCCTGATCCATCCGAGACTCCGAACAACATTCGATATCCCTACTAACATTCCATATCTACTAAACAACATCGAAACCTTAAGTGTGTCTCCCTACAGTTCATGAATTATGCGGACATGACCGAGACACTGCTCCGATCAATAACCAATAGAGGAATCTGGAAATTCATATGGCTCCCACATATTTCTACGATTACTTTGCAATCGAATGAACCACTTACATACGATACCAATTTCCCTTTGTCTCACGATAGTATACTTATCTGAGGTTTTGGTCGTCGGTATCTCTGCATACCTAGTTCAACTTCGTTACCGATAAGTACTATTTTCTCGTTCCCATGATATGTGATCCCTTGTGAGCCAGTCACATGCTTGCAAGCTAATTGGATAACATTCCACCGAGAGGGCCCAGAGTATATCTATCTGTCATATGGATGGACAAATCCCACTCTTGATCCATGTGTCTCAACCCATACTTTCCGAACACTCAATGCCACCTTTATAGCCACCTAGTTATGGTGTGGCGTTTGATATCATCAAAGCATCCTTCCAGTGATGGTGATTAGCATGATCTCATGGTCAAAGGAATTAGGTTATTATGTATCAGAAAGCTTATAGCAAACGAACTATTAAAATGACTTGATCTTTATGCTACGCTTATCTATAGGAGTATGTCCATCATACCATTTTCCTAATGATATGATCTTGTTATTAATAACATCTCAGTGTTCATGATCGAGAAACCACGATCATCTATTAATCAACAAGCTAGTATTATAAAGAGGCTTTACCAGGGACTCTAATTTAGTTAACAAATCACACAAGTATTAATGTTTTCGGTTAATATTATTATAGCATGAATGTAAACATTTATCATAAACACAAAGATATAATAATAACCACTTTTATTATTGCCTCTAGGGCATATCTCCAACATTTCACTTGATTGAAATTTGTTGGAATCCTTTTTCTTCAAAGTTTGTACAAGATGGGGTCTTTATGTTTCCATTTGGAATCAAAAAGTTTCTTTTCACCCTAAATTTCAACAATTATTTATTTTTCACATTACAAAATTTGGAAAATTTTGGGATGTGACAGTTTTAGGGTTTTGCTTTAATCTTTTCCCAAGTGCTTTAAATTCAAGATTCTTTTCATGCAAGAATGCATTTGATCTTTTGAATATTTGTTTGTTGCTTTCTTATTCAAATTTTGTTCAAGTAGGGTTTAATGTTTCCATTTAGAAGCAAAAAGTTTATTTTCACCCTAAATTTCAACAATTGTTTCTTTTGTTTATTTATTTTTCACATTTCAAAATTTGGAGAATTTTGGGATGTGACAGAAACAAATATGGAGTATATGCTTGACAAATCATAAGTTGGCAATCTCATGTCCCTTGAGTATGAGGGTCGTTCCTCATGCTACTCAACTTTAGTCACAAGAAAGTTCTTATCATTGTAAGTATATGTGTATCATAGAGAACCGCCAACAGGGTACCCCTTGCCCCATGACACATGAGCTATCCCATATCAAAATGACAAGGCAACAGAGAATGAGCATCTCAGCGATCCTTTTATTTACCATGATCATGGTGCATATATTTTTTTCTCTTCTCTTTTTTTCTATATCTTTTTCTGAGGATGCTTCATAGATTGATCACTATGGTGATGCTGCAAGTTTCCACCATGATTAGGCATGTCTTAGGCTAGACGCCTAGGCGTTTCTCTAACACATATATAATACTCTATGGACTTACAAGCTCCCCTTTTATTTCACACCGCCGACATCTATAAACAAAATATCATGATATCAACTAGGTAATTTGTACAGGTGTTGAAAGCGTTCCCCATGACAGCATGGTTCTGCTAATTCCCAACTTATAAGTGCAAGCATATACAACATAGATGACACAATGGTTCAATTTTATTAGGGGCAAGAAAAATGCAGTGTGCCATCAAGTTTGTGAGAGCTTTAATCACTAATTTTCTCATAACAAGTTTAATTTGGAAGATAGATAAAACAAGAATATACTTGGAATGGTGTAACACACCATGCATAGGAATTTATAGTGGACTCTTTGGAATAACTTGGTTTCTTGGGAGTTGGATGCATGAGTAGAGCTTACTCAATACAAGTGGAGGCTAGCAAAAGACTAAGAGTGACCAACTAAGAGAGCAATAATGGCCATAACCATGCAGAGCGACAAAACATTATCAATAAAAGCATAAAGTGGTATCACAAGTTAAAAACTAAATTATCATAGAGGTTAAGGTGACTTGTTCATAGTCATAACATGGTGTGAATATGTGCCAAGTCAACCCAAACAAAGCATCAAAGGAGAATACCACAATATTATGCTTTTGTATGCTAAAACAATGCATGATTCTTTCAAGGAACATTAAGCAATCTCAATTGTTTGGAACAAGTCATGCTACAGCAATAATCACTAAGCATAAGGTCAAAGCAACATCTAGCATGACATGATAAAGTCTAAGTCACAATCAAAACAAGCTCCCTTTTGTACCACTATAAGCATGAAACTCTCTACTCTTTTCCAACACCAATCAACTTATTTGAAACAAAAGAGCGAAGGCGGGGGCCCAACTACTTTATTCAAGCAAACTAAACAAACTAAAACCAAAAATGAAAACTAAGACGCACCAAGAACAACACAACAGTGCATGAAACAATAAAAACGAAGTGTCTAGAAAGAGACATGAGATTTTTATTGTTGAAGAAGGGGATGCCCAAGGCATCCCCAAGCTTTGAAGATTTTACCTTTGAATATTTCTTAGGTTGACACGGGGTGTCATCCCCAAGCTTGAGCTTTTATCCATTCTTCATCTCATTATATCATTCTTGCACTACACTTGAGAATTTCCTGTATACAAAACTTCACACAATCTTCATTAGCAACATTAGGGTATTCAAAATAATAGGCCTTTGGGTTTAGTTTCAACACAAGTAAAACTTACATTAAAACATAAGATACTATAGAAATTCCTTTAAAAATCTCAAGTGATCAAGAAGAACTAAAAAAACGATAAGAGGCAAATGCAAATAATGGCAGAAATCCGTGAGAACAGACCAGAAGGTAAAAACCGATTTTTTCGAAGACCTTCTGTTGCTCAAATAGAAATGTGTTTAACTAAAGAAAGTTAGATAATAACCTGGGGCATTTTCTCAGAAAATTACAGCTCAATCCAACGTACAGAGATTTTTCACAAATTTTTACAGTGAAGCACAAAAATATGTTTCGGGACAGCAACTTCCCCAAATATTACTTCTCTCATTAGAGGTTGTTCTTGGCACAAAAACCACACAAAAAGGATAAGGAGAGGTTATTACAGAAGTAATAACTTCCAAGACTCAACAAAATAAAAACCTAACGAAATTTGGGCTATCTCCCAATGAGTACTTTTCTTTAACGCCTTTAAGTTAGCCATGATAATTTCGATGATGCTCACATAAGAAATATGAATTGAAGTAAAAGAGAGCATCAAGAAGCAAATTAAAAACACATTTAAATCTAACCCACTTACTATGCATAGGAATCCTGTATGAAAATAAATTCACAAAGAACAAAGAGACATGCATAGGAAGATAAAACAAGAGTAACTTCAAAACTTTCAACACATAGAGAGGTGTTTCCGTACCATGAAAACTTCTACAACCATATTTTCATCTCTCATAATAATTTTCATTAGCCTCATGAATAAGATCAACAATATATCTATCACATAAAGCATGCTTTTCATGATCTATAAACACATAATTTTTATCAAGCTCAAAAATAGTGGGATTAAAACCTTCAAACCCACTTTTAACAATTTTATAACAAGGTGACTGATCATTCAATATAGGACCATCATCTAGAGCTTTATCATAAACATTTTGTAAGCAAAACTCTTTAATACCATGCATTTTGAAGTTAGGCACAAATATAGGATTATCATGGATAACAGGAGCACAATTATTATCACAGGTTTTACCCTAAGTAAATATTTCAAAAGGATCCACAGGAACATAACATTCATCCTCCTTTGGTAAGCATGGGGGACAATCAAATAATGTAAGGGATAAAGAGTTACTCTCATTAGAAGGTAGGCATGGGTAGCTAATCCATTCTTCCTCCGTTTGTTCATCACTCCCCTCCTCTTTTTCATCTAATGAGCTTCCCGTTTCAGCAATTTATTCTTCCATAAGCTCCTCCAAGGCATTAGTATCTTCCATTCGTGGAAAGAATCTATTAATATATTCAAGAATATATCCATTTTCTTCCTTGTAATTATCAAAGAAAATTTAATTATATCATATACCTCATATTTATAAGGTGCAACATTAGTATTTTCAAGTAAATTAGCAAGTTCGAATGCACCCTTCCAAGCAATAAATTCTTCAATTTGTTCCACATCATAAAAGTCATAATTTCCTTTAACATAAGAAGATATGGTAACATTATCATTATACTCACATTGAAAAGGGAGGTGTTTATACCTCTTACAACAACAAGACTCATCAAAGCAATAAGTAACATCATAAGTAGAGCACACATTTTTAGCAATGGTATTCAATTTATCAAAATGTTCCCGTAAGTGTTTCACTTTTTGTGACAAGCGGTGTTCCTTATAATAATATTTTTGTTCTTCCGTGAACCCACATTGCCAATAAGAACTAGTTTCAAAGAAACCAACCATTGATAGAAAGCATGACAAAACAAGGCAATAACAGACCAACAACTATAGTAGGAAATAATTTTTGTGTGTTTTTGGTAAGAAAAAGCCAGACAAACAAAACTAATTTTTTTGCCCCAACTCCAAAGTGTTGCTAACAACTTGGAATCCTTCACAACACAAACTCAAGACTTTGCCCCAACTTACAGTGAGGTTGTCAATCTTACTGGTTTGCTGAAAACAAAGGATTAAACGTATAGTGTGGAAGGTAATAGTTTCTTGTAGAAAGTAAACTGTAACAGTAGATGATGTATCAATAGATGTGTTCTCCTTAAGATAGATAACATGCTGGGTGAACAAATTATAGCGGGGTAATTGACAGATTGAGAAAGCATAACAATGCATATACTAGACATCATGAATCCTATGAGATTTGATTGGGCATTACAACAATATACATAGACCATAATCCAACTGCATCTAAGATAAATAATCCACCTTCAGGTTATCATCTGAACCCCTTCCTGTATTAAGTTGCAAGAAACGGATAATTGCATTAAGCAATGTATGTAAAATAAACAATACAATTGTTCCATGAAAAAAGATCGTTGGTTTCTCCCTAGTAGCAACAGCACATTTACAACCTTAGAGATTTTTGTCACTTCCCCAGATTACTAGAGGCATGAACCTACTATCGAGCATAAATACTCACTCTTGGAGTCACAAGCATCTACTTGGCCAAGATAGCTACTAGCACCGGAGAGCATGCAAGATCACAAATAACACATACATGATAGAATCAATAATCAATCTGACATAGTATCTCAATATCCATCGGATCCCCGCAAACACAACATGTATGAGTACAAATAGATGATCTTGATCATGAATGGAGCTCACAAGATCTAAACATGATAGCAAAAAGGAGGAGAAACACCCATCTAGCTACTGTATGGACCCATAATCCAAGGGTGAACTACTCACGCATCATACCGGAGGCTGGCATGGTGATGAAGATGGCCTCCGGGATGATATCTCCCCTCCGATAGGGTGCTGGGAAGAGCTTCAGATCCCCCCGATCTAGGGACGATGGTGGCGGCAGCTACAGACTGTTTTGTGGAGATCTGATCGGGTGCTTAGGGTTTCTGCATCAGGGTGACTTTATAGGCAAAGAGGCAAGGCAGGGGGGCGCCCGAGGGGGCCACACCTAGGGCTAGCGTGCTGATACGTCCAAAATGTATCTACTTCCCGAACACTTCTGTTATTGTTTATCCTCTAAACTTGTGTGATTTGGATACAACTAACACGGACTGACGCTGTTTTCAGCAGAATTACCTTGGTCTCTAGTTTTTGTGCAGAAAATCGACTATCAGGAAAAATCCCGGAAAATCTGCCAAAAATTATATTTCACCAGAAGATCCACGGAGCCAGAAGACGAAACAGAGTGGAGGCCTGGGGGCCCACACCCCTGCCAGGCGCGGGTGGGCCCTGCCCCGCGCCTAGGGGTGCGGCCACCCCAGGCACCCCCTTGGTCTCCCTCTGCGCCTATAAGTTGCCCCTTGACCTAAAAACCTAGAGGGGTTCAACGTTTTGTAGAAAGAGTTCTGCTCAGCCGCCACCATCAGAAACCAAGATTCAGATCCAGAAACTCCATTCTGGCAACCTGCCGGGAAGGTGAATTTGGAGAGGATCATCACCATCGTCATCACCAACGCCTCTCCATCAATCATCGATGTTTCCCTCATCCATGAGTGAGTAATCCCCCGCTGTAGGCTATGGGGATGGTAGGGATTGGATGAGTTCTATCTTGTAATCGAATAAGATTATTAGGGCATAGTGCCTAGTATCTCTATTAGTGCTATTTGAATTTGTTGCAACTTGTTGTGCTTAATGCTTGTCACTAGGGCCCGAGTGCCATGATCTTAGATCTGAACTTATTATTGAATCATTATGATAGTATTGTTTGTGATCTTATTTGCAAGTTGTGTACACATATCATTGTCCGGATCCAAAGGCCTCGAAGTAACAGAAATTGGGACAACCGGAGGGGATGGCTGTGGTGTGAGGATCACATGTGTTCATGGAGTGTTAATGCTTTGCTCCGGTGCTCTATTAAAAGGAGTGCCTTAATTTCCAGTAGTTCCCTAGAGGCCCCGCTGCCACGGGCTGGCTGGACAGAAGATGTTGTGCAAGTTCTCATTGCGAGCACGTATGGCTATATTAGGAGCACATGCCTAGGATTGTTTAGAACATGGATGCTTATTCTTACTTATCTTCAATGCCCTATATCTTGAAGTTACATGTTTAGACTCGTCCATGCAACGCCCATCCATCCATCCCTATGCCTACCGCACTCAAATCCCACTGTTTACTATTACTGTTACTATTTCTCATGTTTTACTGTTGCTGTTGCTTTGCTGTTGCTACTACCAAACTGTTGCTACTGATAAACTTCTGTGAGCAAGAACTATTTCCAGGTGCAGCTGAATTGACAACTCAGTTGTTAATGCTTGCAAGTATTCTTTGGCTCCCCTTGTGTCGAATCAATAAATTGGGTAATACTACCCGCGAAGACTGTTGCAATCCCCTACACTTGTGGGTCATCAAGACTATTTTCTGGCATTGATGCCGGGGAGCATAGCTTTATTTTTAAGTTCACTTGGATCTACTATTGTTCACTGCTACTCCGTTCAACATGGGGAAGTCTCGTGATGGAAAGTTTCCTATTTTACCATCCACTAAAAGAAGAGGTACGGTCCTAAACACCTCTGTTGCTCTTGATTCACCGTCTGTTATAAGTAAGCTTGTTACACCACCACCACATACTCATGCTACACACACTGCTACTACTGCTGAATCTGAAACTTCTTTTGATGCTCATGATGTTACTTCTATTGTGCTTGATGCGAGTGGTTCATTAGGTCCTTTCCTAGATGCTACTATGGCTAGTCTAGGAAATACTGAAACTCCTAGTGAAGATACTGTTACACCTGTTAGCTCCCCTAAGTCTAGAGAGAATTATGATATTAATGATGGTTACATTGAGTTCACTGATGAATTTGTTGAAGAGTGTCGAAACACACATGGTACTAGTGCTATTAAGAGTCTCCTTGCTAGGCGCACCATTATTCCTAAGTTGTCCTCTGATCCTAAGTTTGCCACCTCTCCCATAGATATTAAAGATTATGATTTCTCTCTTGATTTATCCTATTTAGATATTGTTGAGAAAGAACCTTTTTGTGGGACGGAAAATGAGAGTGTTGTGGCTCATATGAATGAGCTTTCTACTATGAGTGCTTTATTCTCTGATGATTTTAAGATGCGCAAGTACTTTGTTACTAAGATCTTCCCATTTTCACTAAAAGGAGAAGCTAGGGCTTGGTTTAATATATTACCTCGTGGTTCCATTGATAGCCCTGATTGCTTCTTCCTTTCAGAAATATTTTCCTCCCAGTGCTAGACATGCTGCTTTGCAGAGACTTTTTTATTTTAAACAGGGAGAAGAAGAGAAATTGCCTGAGTCATGGACAAGGTTCTGTGCCTTGATTCATGCACATCCCGGATGTCCATTGCCTAAGAATGAGCTTCTTGATATTTATTATAATGGACTAACTGATGATTCTAGGACCTACCTAGATAGCTTTGCTGATTGTGTTTTCAGGAAAAGAACTCCTATAGATGTTGAAGAATTAATGGCTAAAATAAGCAAGAATTATGATGATTGGACTTCGACTAAGCTAAATACTTTTGAGACTATTATTCCTGAACTAGTTGTGCCTGAACCAGTTCCAATACCAACACCAAAGAAGAGGGGAGTTATTGCATTAAATGATGAAGTGATGAAGGAAGCTAAGAAGTGTCTAAAGGAGAAAGGTATTAGAGCTGAAGATGTGAAGAATCTACCTCCTATAGAAGAACTATGTAAACCAATTCCCCACTCATCCACTATTGAGGAACACTCTCTCCAACACTTTGATGAAGGTGATATTACTTATGGTAAGCCTCCTGATCAATGCTTAGAGGAACTTGACACATTTATTGTTAAACAAGGTAATTTTAATAAACAAGTTCAGAATCATTTATTGGAAAACTCTAGAGCTATCAATGAGTTGAAAGATATTGTGGAAAGAACTTCTAATGATATTAAAATGCTTTGTAAACACTTTAAAATGGTTCAAACCCAACTTGATCAACTTGCTAAGGTATAAAAAGATATGCTAGTTAATGTCTCAGGAGATAAACATGCTTATGGAATTAGAACTAGGAGTGGTATAGCTAATCAAGATCCTTTATATCCTGAAGGACACCCTAAAAGAATTGAGCAGAATTCTCAACAAGGTGAAAGTAGTGGTAGTCCTTGTAAGAGAAAGAAAAGGAAACATAAAGTAGTTGAGGAACCGCTTGAACCTGCTGTAGATCCTAACGGTATATCTTTCTCTTATGCTGAAACTGATAATGGTAATGATAAAAATGATGCTCCTAATAAGGAGGAAGGTGAGGAAGAACCTGAGAAGCACAGTAAGAACACTAGGTACACAAAGGAAGATTTTATTGCTAAGAAACATGGTAGTGAGAGAGAACCTTGGGTGCAGAAACCTATGCCTTTTCCAGGTAAGAAACACAAGTCAAAGGAGGAAGAACACTACAACAAGTTTTTTGAGTGGATGAATCCTTTATTTTTGCAAATTCCTTTGACCGGTGCTATTAAATTGCCTCCTTATTCAAAGTATATGAAGGATATTGTCTCTAATAAAAGGAAGATTCCTAATGAGGAGATTTCTACTTTGCTTGCTAATTATTCATTCAATGGTAAGGTTCCAAAGAAACTTGGTGATCCAGGTATACCAACTATTCCTTGCTCTATTAAGAATAATTATGTTAGAACTGCTTTATGTGATTTGGGAGCTGGAGTTAGTGTTATCCTTTTTCTCTCTACAAGAGACTCCAACTAGAAAAGTTGATACCAACTGATATATCTTTGCAAATGGCCGATAAGTCAACTACTATTCCTGTTGGTATATGTGAGGATGTTCCTGTTCAAGTGGCTCATAATTGGTTGGTTTTAACTTATTTTGTTGTGCTTGAAATGCCTGAAGATGATAATATGTCTATTATTCTTGGGAGGCATTTTCTTAATACTGCAGGTGCTGTCATTAATTGTAATCAAGGAAAAGTAACATTCAATATTAATGACAAAGAGCATACTGTCTATTTCCCTGAGAAGGTTGTTAAGAGCTATTGCCTGAATTTCGTTGAAAATATTGAGAGCATCAAGGTTGGAGAAATTTATTGTCCCATTCCACAAGAAAATTTTGAAACTATTATGATTGGGACCATTGCTATCAAGTATGAGGTAACATAATCACCTTGTGGATTGCAAATTTTTGTTTCATATATCAACCTCCTCCTTCGTAAGTGACCATCCTTGTCTGTTATCAAATTTAAATAAAGCAGGTGCAGGCAAATAAACTATTTTCTCACTCCTACCCTTTCTCCGACCTTGCTGGACAAAAGATAGTTCAAATGGCAAACTTCTCACATTAGCCCCCAAAGAAACAAAACCATGCTGAATCATGGATTCAATATCAAGCCTCTCTATGGGAAACTGTAAATCTGAATAATGAGGCTCTAAACCATGGAAAGCTAGCAACCTAGAAGCAATGAGACCTCCACAAACTCCACCCTTCTCACGGTTGGTGGTGAGACGGTGAGCTATCAAAGCACCCAAACTATAGGAACTATTCCTACTAAGAGAAACTGCAATAAAAGCTAGATCGAAAGAAGACAACTTTCTAGCAGTCTTTCTAGCAAGAACGCACTTGGTAATGAAATAGGCAAAGTATCTAATAGTTGGGAGCTGGATGTTCCGAATTTTACCACTTTCCTTTGAGAAGTCGAAACCTTGGCAAATCTTAGCATACAAATCAACAAGTGACTTAGGCCTCTCCTTGATCTTCTCACAAGATCCCCATTGAGGTACTCTAATTGCTGCACAGAAATCAGCAAAAGGCAGGTCGATGGGTATATTATATATTTTGTAATGGACCATGGAATTAGAAGTAGATCAAGTGAACCAGAAGTCCTGCACAAAATCCATGGTTATCTTAACATATTGGATTGGTTCACCTTCAACAAAGTGCTCCAACCCTGCATTTGTAACCAAAGTTTGGAAATCTTGGAGGATCCCCGCAGCTCCCATAAATTCATGGCATGGATATATGGAAGGAAAAACTTCCTCCTCACTATGAACCTTCATTGGCTCATGAACCATCAAGTAATATTGACTCAGTGGATAAGTATTCATCTTCTTTGCTGAAATTTTTAGACAACCATCAAACCAAGTGATTTCTAAATTGATAAATGATGAGCAACTACTATAGGAACTTGCTAGAGGACTAAACATGCATCAAAACAAAGTTCCTAAGCATAGAACAAGCATGCAAGCTCAAACAACCTGTCACCTACAGTAGCAAAATACTCAAGATACAATCTACCAATCACAAATCTAATTGGACAAGTGGAGGAGGCACATACCAAGGAACAATCCCTCCAAAAATCAGCACTTGAGATGGGCTGAACAAGGAGATCGAAAATCGCAAGCAAGAACAGCAAGAACTCGAGCTTGAGCAAGTTTTTCGGTGTTTTTCGGGAGAGAGAAAGAAGATGGCTTTGAGGAGGCATCCTGGAGGGGCCCAGGTGGGCCAGACCCCCCCTAGGCGCCACCACTAGGTAGGCCGCGCCTACCATGGGTGTGGGGCCTAGGGGTGGCCCTCCTGGGTCACCTCTGGTACCTCTCTGCCACTTTTTTCGAGGAAAAATTTATTTTGAATTTTCTGGGATTTTTCGGGAAACTTTATTTTTGGCCAATTTTCAGGGTATGAAAATTGATTTTCTCGCAGAAACAGTTTTTCATAAGAAACAAAAGCCAAACTACAGGAGCTCTAAGAAACAAGCAAACAACTAGCAAAACTAAAGCTAAAGCAAAGGCTAGGAAGGAGAAGGTAAAAAGAAAGCAAGTATAACCACAGTGGAAACATTATTTTGTTCATTAAAATCCTTTTGTTAACAAGGTTGATCAAGTATTGTTACCAAAACAATCTTATATGAAACAAAACTTTGCATTCTACAAGGTGCTTATGTTACCTCATACTTGATAGCAATGGTCCCAATCATAATAGTTTCAAAATTTTCTTGTGGAATGGGACAATATATTTCTACAACCTTGATGCTCTCAATATTTTCAATAGAATTCAGGCAATAGCTCTTAACAACCTTCTTGGGGAAATAGACAGTGTGCTCTTTGTCATTAATATTGAATGTTACTTTTCCTTGATTTCAATTGATGACAGCACCTGCAGTATTAAGAAAAGGTCTCCCAAGAATAATAGACATATTATCATCTTCAGGCATTTCAAGCACAACAAAATCAGTTAAAACCATGCAATTATGAGCAACTTGAACAGGAACATCCTCACATATACCAACAAGGACAGTGGTTGACTTATCAGCCATTTGCAAAGAAATATCAGTTGGTATCAACTTTTCTAACTAGAGTCTCTCTTATAGAGAGAAAAAGGCATAACACTAACTCCAGCTCCCAAATCACATAAAGCAGTTCTAACATAATTATTCTTAATGGATCAAGGAATAGATGGTATACCTGGATGACCAAGTTTCTTTTGAACCTTACCATTGAAGGAGTAATTAGCAAGTAGAGTAGAAATCTCCTTATTAGGAATCTTCCTTTTATTAGAGACAATATCCTTCATATACTTTGAATAAGGAGGCAATTTAGTAGCATCAGTGAAAATAATTTGCAAGAATAAGGGTTTCATCCACTCACAAAACTTTTTGTAGTGTTCTTCCTCCTTTGGCTTGTGTTTCTTACCTAGAAAAGGCATAGGTTTCTGCACCCAAGGTTCTCTCTTTTTACCATGTTTATTAGCAATAAAATCCTCCTTTGTGTACCTAGTGTTCTTAGTGTGCTTCTTAGGTTCTTCCTCACCTTCCTCCTTATCAGGGGACTCATTATTATTACCACTCTCAGTTTCAGCATCAGAGACAGATATACTATTAGGATCTATAGCAGGTTCAAGTGGTTCCTCAACTTTCTTATGTTTCTTCTTCTTCCTCTTACGAGGACTACCACTATCTTCACCTTGTTGAGAATCATGCTCTATTCTTTTAGGGTGTCCTTCAGGATATAAGGGATCTTGAGTAGCTATACCACTCCTAGTTCTAATTCCATAAGCATGTTTATTTTCTGAAGCATTAACTAGCATATCCTTTTGCACCTTAGCAAGTTGATCAAGTTGGGTTTGAACCATTTGAAAGTGTTTACAAAGCATTTTAATATCATTAGAAGTTCTTTCCACAATATCTTTAAACTCATGGATAGCTCTAGAGTTTTCCAATAAATGATTCTGAACTTGTTTATTAAAATTACCTTGTTTAACAATAAATGTGTCAAGTTCCTCTAAGCATTGATTAGGAGGCTTACCATAAGGAATATCACCGTCATTAAATTGGAGAGAGTGTACCTCAATAGTAGATGAGTGGGAATTGGCTTACATAATTCTTCTATAGGAGGTAGATTATTCACATCTTCAGCTCTAATACCTTTGTCCTATAGACACCTTTTAGCTTCCTTCATCACTTCATCATTTAATGCAATAACTCCCCTCTTCTTTGCTGTTGGTGTTGGAACTGGTTCAGGAACAACTGGTTCAGGAGTAATAGGCTCAGGTGTATTCAGCTCAGTTGAAGTCCAGTCATCAAAATTCTTGCTTATCTTATTCATTAATTCTTCAGCATCTATAGGAGTCCTTTTCCTGAAAACACAATCAGTAAAGCTATCTAGGTAGATCCTAGAATCATCAGTTAGTCCATTATAATAAATATCAAGAAGCTCATTTTGAGGTAATGGACATCCAGGATATGCATGAATCAAGGAACAGAATCTTTTCCATGACTCGGGCAATTTCTCTTCTTCTCTCTGTTTAAAATCAAAAAGTCTCTGCAAAGCAGCATGTCTAGCACTAGGAGGAAAATATTTATGGAAGAAAGAAGCAATCAGGGCTATCAATGGAACCAGGAGGTAATCTATTAAACCAAGCTCTAGCTTCTCCTTTTAGTGAAAAAGGGAAGATCTTAGCAACAAAGTACTTGCGCATTTTAAAATCATCAGAGAACAAAGCACTCATAGTAGAAAGCTCATTCATATGAGCCACAGCACTCTCATTTTTAGTACCACAAAAAGGTTCTTTCTCAACAATATATAAATAAGATAAATCAAGAGAGAAATCATAATATTTATCTTTAATATCTATGGGAGAGGTGGCAAAATTAGTATCATAGGACTTCTTAGGCATAATAGTACGTCTAGCAAGGCGACTCTTAATAGCACTAGCACCATGTGTGTTTCGGCACTCTTCAACAAATCCATCAGTGAGCTCTATGTAACCATCATTAATATCATAACTTTCACTAGACTCAGGTGAGCTAACAGGTGTAACAGTGCATTCACTAGGAGTTTTGGTATTTCCTAGACTAGCCATAGTAGCATCTAGAAAAGGACCAAATGAACCACTCGCATCAAGCATAGTAGAAGTAACATCATGAGTATCAAAAGCAGTTTCAGATTCAGCAGTAGTAGAAGTGTGTAGCATGAGAATGTGGTGGTGGTGTGACAAGCTTACTTATAACAGACGATGAATCAAGAGCAACAGAGGTGTTTAGGACTGTACCTCTTCTTGTAGTGGATGGTAAAATAGGGAACTTTCCATCACGAGACTTCCCCATGATGAAAGGAGTAGCAGTGAACAATAATAGATGCAAGTGAACTTACAAATAAAGCTATGCTCCCCGGCAACAGCGCCAGAAAATAGTCTTGATGACCCACAAGTGTAGGGGATCGCAATAGTCTTCGCGGGTAGTATTACCCAATTTGTTGATTCGACACAAGGGGAGCCAAAGAATACTTGCAAGCCTTAACAACTGAGTTGTCAGTTCAGCTGCACCTAGAAATAGTTCTTGCTCACAGAAGTTTATCAGTAGTAACAATTTGTAGTAGCAACAGCAGTAGTAACAGCAATAGTGGAACAATAACAATAGTGACAGTAACAGTAGCAGTAGGATTCGAGTGCGGTAGGCATAGGGATGGATGGATGGGCGTTGCATGGAAGAGTCTAAACATGTAACTTCAAGAACTAGGGAATTGCAGATAAATAATAACAAGCATCCAAGTACTAAACAATCCTAGGCATGTGCTCCAAATATAGTCATACATGCTCGCAATGAGAACTGGCACAACATCTTCTATCCAGCCAGCCTGTGGCAGCGGGTCCTCTAGGGAACTACTGGCAATTAAGGTGCTCCTTTTAATAGAGCAACAGAGCAAAGCATTAAAACTTTGTGAACACATGTGATCCTCACACCATAGCCATCCCCTCCGGTTGTCCCAATTATTGTCACTTTGGGGCGTTTGGATCCGGACAATTATATGTCTACACAACTTGCAGATAAGATCACAAACAATACTATCATAATGATTCAATAATAAGTTCAGATCTGAGATCATGGCACTCGGGCCCTAGTGACAAGCATTAAGCACAACAAGTTGCAACAAAGTCAAATAGCACTAATAGAGATACTAGGCACTATGCCCCTAACAGATCTTATTCGATTACATGATAGAACTCATCCAATCCCTACCATCCCCAAGCCTACATTGGGGAATTACTCACTCATTGATGAGGGAAACATTGGTGGTTGATGGAGATGCGTTGGTGATGACGATGGTGATGATCCTCTCCAAATTCCCCGTCCTGGCAGGGTGCCAGAACGGAGTTTCTGGATCCGAATCTTGGTTTCTCGTGGCGGCGACGGAGCGGAACTCTTTCTGGAAAACTATCGAACCCCCCCCTGTTTTTAGGTCAGAAGGCAACTTATAGGTGCAGAGGGAGGCCGAGGAGCTGCCTGCGGTGGCCAAACCTCCCCCAGGCGCGGGGTCAGTGGGCCCGCGCCTAGGGTGGGTCTGGGCCCCCAGGCCTCCCCTCTATCTCCCCTTCTGGCTCCGTGGATCTTCTGGTGAGAAATAGTTTTTGGCATATTTTCTGGGATTTTTCCTAATAGTTCATTTTATGCACAAAAACAAGACACCAAGGTAATTCTGCTGAAAACAGGGTCAATCCGTGTTAGTTGCATCCAAATCACACAAGTTTAGATAATAAACAATAGCAAAGTGTTTGAGAAAGTAGATACGTTTTGGACGTATCAACTCCCCCAAGCTTAGTTTATTGCTTGTCCTCAAGCAATTCAATTGAAAACTGAGTGCGATAAAAGAACTTTCACGAACACTTTGCTTCATATGATGTATATATTCTCAGCACAAGAGTAGATGCTTAGACAATTCATAATAAAGAGTATGCAACTAAGTCAACTCAACAGTCATTGCAAGCTATGAACAGAAACTGACTCAATAATAATAAGTAGCATGAAACATAAACATAAGCAACATTGCAATGCTCATAATAAGGTATGATAGAGTGGTATCTCGCTTGCTTTTGTTTGAAGAGCACAATATAAATGCCATGGCACCTCTAAAGTTCACATGAAGACTAGAAGTAAAGATATCAAAGATACAAGCATCAAAGTCATGACATAATTAACCAAGTTTTGGAACAAACACAAAAATGACAACTATGCTCTCAAGAAGGTGCTCATAGAATAAGTGGTGACTCAACAAAGTTGTGAAAATGGTTTTGTGAAGGTTTGAAAGACTTCCTAATGCTGAAAGGAAGGTACTCATTAGCTTTGAGCTCTCATTGCCCCTATCATAGGCATCTTCATGTGGTTAAGGTGAAAGTGAGGTCCACTCTGAATCATATGCTTGACAGACCATAGACTAGAAATCCCAAGTCCCTTGAGTACGAGGGTCGCTCTGCATGCTACTCAACTTTGGTCACCTGAAAGTTCTTGTCATTGTAAATACATGCATATCATTGAGAACCGCCAACGGGGTACCCCTTGCACATGGTACAGGAGCTTTCCCATAACCAAAATGACAAGGCAAGCAGACAATGAGCATCTCAGAAATCTTTTTATTTACCATATGCATAGCTTTTTATTGAGGATGCTTCATAGATGCTTATTATGGTGTTGCTGCAAGTTTCCACCATGATTAAGGATGGCTTAGGCTAGCGTCCCAAGCGTTTCTCTAACACAATGTATAAACTCCATGAACTAACAACTTCCCCTTTTATTTCACATCGTCGACATCCATAAACAAAAGAGCAAGGAATCAACTAGATAAGATATCCAACAGGTGTTGAAAGCGTTCCCCGTGACAGCACGGTTCTACTGACTCCCAGTATATAATAAGAAAGCATATAACTTTCATGGACTAGTCACAATGGTCCTTACTAGCTTTTCTGAAACCAAAAATAGCAGAAAACAGGAAACTGGCGCTAGAGCATCTTGTTAATAGGTTATTCCCAGAAAATGTATAAAAATACCTCAAGGTGTAGATAAAACACAGCAAAGTTGATACTAAACAAGCATGGAACATCAAAAATTATAGATACGTTTACGACGTATCACCCATAACATATCTTCATGCCCGTCGTTTTGACCATAGTTTTAAAAGGATTTTTTTTGAAACGGACATAAGAAATTCAAAAAGGTCCGAACAATGTAAATACTTTGCGTGATGTCATATTACGTGACATAGTTGCAAGAAAAATTACCAAACTTGGTAAATTGATTATGTCTCAAAAAACCTTCACAAAATGACCTATCACGTTCAAGGTTTCTTGACTTTCGGGTCAAATGACAAATGTTATTGAAAGGATACAGATGCCGCCTAGAGGGGGGTGAATAGGTGGTTTTAAAAACTTTTTCGAGAGTGGCTCGACAAAGGCGGAATTAAACTAGCGTTTACTTTGTCAAGCACAAAACCTAGAACAACTAGGGTTCACCTATGTGCACCAACAACTTATGCTAAGCAATACAAGCAACAATGTGATAGCACGATATAGATTACTTCAAGCACGAAGGCTATCACAATGTAAAGTGCATAAGTAAAGAGCTCGGGTATAGAGATAACCGAGGCACGCGGGGACGATGATATTTTACCGAGTTCCTCACAACATGGAGTACGTCTCGTTTGGAGAGGGGGTGATATCAAACCACCAACGCCACAAAAGGCCTCCCTTATTCTCCGGTGAATCTCACCCCAATGGGATCGATCTAAACTTCCACTATCGGTGCACTTGTCGGTGGCAAACGGAAACCTCTCGCAAGGTTGGGGCACTTCTCCACAACTTAATTGGAGGCTCACAACAAACGCCACCAAGGCCACAACCTACAACACCAACAAACCGTCTAGGGTTCCAAGAACCCAAGAGTAAAAAGCTTCTTAACTTTCACTCACCAAATCCTCACCGAGAACTCAAACCAATGCACCAAATGCAATGGCAAGGACACAAGAAGTGCTCAAATCCTTCTCTCCCAAATTCCACCAAAGCTACAAAAGCTTATGGGGGAATAAGAGAGGAAGAACAATGGAGGAAATCCACAAAAGACTCCAAGATCTAGATCCCATTATGTTCCCCTCACTTAGAGGAGAGATTGATTGGTGGGATTGTAGATCTAGATCTCCTCTTTCAAATCCCTCAAGAATATGAAAGAATCATAAGAGGGAATGAGAGGAAGCAAGCTCAAGAAGGTCAACAATGGAGGGGAAAACTTGCAATAATAGTTGAGGAACCATTGGGGAAGAAGGCCCCTTATATAGGTCCCTCCAAAATCCAACCGTCGCAGCCCAGCGATTCCCGGTACTACCGGACTTTTTCCCGGTACTACCGGACTTTCCTGGCACTACCGGACATTCCCTGGGGTTCCTGGGGCGCCAAACGCATTTTTCTCTGTGCTCTCCGGTACCAAAATGCGGTACTACCAGATCCTGGTCCGGTACTAGTGGTCATCACAGAACGAAAACAGCCATAACTTTTGCATCCGTACTCCGATTTCGATGATCTTGGGCTCATTTCGAAGAGGACAAAAACCTCTACAAGATCATGCAAAAAAAGAAACATGATAATCCAGTAAGGGAGGATAGATCTAAATGATGAAGTCAAAAACGTTCTGCCGTGCTAGGTACTAAAATGCGGTACTACCGCTTTTTGGTACCTAGCCCGGCAGTGGCTTTTGGCAACTTGTCAAAAACCTTCTGCCGCGCTAGGTACTAAAATGCGGTACTACCGCATTTTGGTACCTAGGAGGGCAGTGGAATTTGGCAACTTGCCAAAACCTACTGCCGTGCTAGGTACTAAAATGCGGTACTACCGCATTTTGGTACCTAGGCAAATTCAAACCGCTATAAATTTTGATTAGTAACTCCGATCGACCCGATTCCAATTGCCTTAGAAAGAGGGCGACGTGATCTACCCTAAAAAGGTGAAAATATTGGTTATCACCAAGTGAGAATGTATCATGTATAATAATGTGAGATACCTCACTTGGTGAGAAACAGAAAAGCCGCCAAGATCAAAATCGCAAAAAGATACAAACGGAACATCCGATTTTGATGAACAAGAGCTTGTTATGGAGATTACGACAAGCTCTATATCCTCACATGGATAAGACCAAATAACAACCAAATATGATGATGTTAATATGCAAAGGTTTGAGCTCTCTCCGAACAATGTGATCGAGTTACTCATTCGAGAGCCCCTCTTGATAGTACGGTTATCTATCCTAAACCCAGTCTTCCACTAATAATATGAGACCGGCAAAAGGGAAAACCTATCAAGATTATACCTTTGCCTTGAGCATTCCACTTGAGCTTGATGTAGACGATGTTTCCCTACTCAAGATGGAACGCCTTTCTTGATTCCTCATCATCGATCCATGACCATCGAGGATGGCAAGCATCAAACATGAGATCTTCTATAGATGGTGCATTTTGAGCTTGCGCAACACATCTTCTTCTCATTTCAACTATCTTAAAGCCAACACATTGTAAGGTTCCCAACCTTTAATAAGGTAGAGATCCCTGTGTTTACAATGCTAGTCCCTGGATCAATAGCTAGCATACACAGTTAAGATGTAATATCAAGAAACAAAGGTCATAATACAACTTTATAACCAGGAATAAAATAATTTATTACATCTTACATAGCTCATTTGGCTATCACAATACAATGCAGACGAATATAATAATAGCATGGGGTCCTTCATCTTCAAAGTGCCACAGGCAGACATGTTGGTTGTAGACTTGTAATCCTAATCAATAAACTTCACTAACATCAAACAAACCTGCAACATAAAAAGTTACAGCCACAAGGGTCAATACATTTGAATTGTATTGGAAAGTGATACTATGGTAGTATAGTGGAGTCTATCATCTATATGCATTTGGCTAAGTGGAGCTTAGTCTTGCTTTGCTCAAAATAGATTTTCCTTATCATTTTAAAACACTAAGTTTTTGCTTGACAAAATCTTTCCCAAGGCATCTCCCAATAGAAATTGGTGATCCTTCAATCCCTTGTTCAACCACAAGTTTTTAACTTAGAAATTGGGATGAGGATATTCTTGATAGCTTCCATGTCTTGATGCTCAAATTGTCCTTTACCAGGGACATGGCTAAGTACTTAGATTTTACACTCTGCAGAGGTGGTGCACTTTCCCCACAAGACTTGGTTTCACCAAGACAAGATCTTTCAGAAGCCTTCCCTTAGACCAAAATGGATGCGTTCCAACCTATCATTCCCCTACCACCAACTGTCCATTTGGCTAAGTTATTGCAACCTATATGATCCAGGCAGAGCCCATAATGCCAAGTGGCTGCACTTGAAGCTTCTCAACATTTGACATCTCAAATATCTTTGTTCCTGGGTGGCCATCCACAAGTGAGATACACAAGGTAAACCATAGAAATGGGCCTTGTGAACCACTCAACACAAACCATTCCTTCCATTCCACCCAGGTGATTCATTCACTTAGTTGTTTTATTAAACAAAACATAAGTCCTTGACTTAGAAATATTCCATAGCATGAATATAATCCACCCTTGTTTTCTACTAGCTAAGCTAAGCATGATAGTAGTAGGAATCTTAACTTAGGAGAATTCTACTAAGGTTTCATCTACTAGGATTTCCCATGGCATAGTTTACACTTAGCAAAATTCCATGCAAGTCCTACTTAGAAATATCACTAATGCATACTGAAAATAATGGGACAAAAGTATGAAGCATCACTTACCTTTTTGGTAGAGAATATAAGTTCACTATTTGATCTTGCAATACTCACACTCTTCAAATCACTACAATTCAATTAAGCAAGCAATAATTCAATCTACCAATCAAGCAATTCATCACATAAAATGATAGAAACAAAACAATGCATGCAAGCATTCAAAAGATTGTTTTATTTGTAAAAGTGGTTTATAATGGGTCATAAACATTTTAAAACACCTAATGGTCATTTTATAAAGTGGAAAAATCCTTTGCAAAAGATTTACTTCATAAACCATTTTTAAACCAAGTCAATATTTTATGTGGTGGAAAATGTCTTTAGCAAGATAATAATTTTTATAGGGTTCACCAAATACAATTTCAAATCATAAAACTTGGTGTTTAGGGTCAGAGAGTTTAAATCAAAACATTTCCCAATGGTTTTCTCCAAAAAGCATTTTTAACAAATAAACAATATTTTTATTTGACTAGAAATGGTTTAAATCAAAGATTTACTCTTCTGCTTCACCAAATATGTTTTTGAAACCACAAATTGATTTCTATGGTCAGTAGGTTCAAAACAAACCATTTGCCAAAGATTTTAACCCCAAAATAATTCTAGAATGAATTTTATATCCCAAACATGCCTACACAAGTTTCTGCAAAAACCAACAATTTAACAGAAGCAATTTACTAAAAAAGGGCATGGTCAGAAAGTACTTGTTTTGCTGAATCCATTGATATAAAATTTGCAAAATTTGGACGTGTGGTTTGAAAGTATGAATTTTGCAAGTTTACTAATACAATAGATCAAATTCTGTTTTTAAACTAACACACTGGCCACGCGTCACGATTCTATTCGCCCATACCGGTTCGTCTGAATCAGCAACATGGACCGCAGGATTTAAAGTGAATCGTGCGGCGCAGGATCGATCTTACCCCTTCGGATTAAGGTTCTATCGTGTCCTTTGGATCTGTATCCAACGGCTCTAATCGTCTGGTCATGGATTGGCGGCGCTGATAACGGCGCGTTCAGGCGGGGGTGCTCAGGCTAATATAGGAAGCAAGGGAAGTAGCGGGGAAGCTCACCGAGTTTGTCGCGGCATGGAGATGCTCGAGGTGGTCCTTGCTGGCGATGGGGCACTCGGGGTCGACGGGAATTCTTCGCCGGAGTATGCAGCGGCGTCGGGCACGCTCAGATGTTGACGGGGTCGAGTCTACGAAGTGCGCTAGGACACGATACAGGCGGCATTAGTTGCGGACAAGTTCACTAGTCACAGGCGTAACAACGGAAGGACGAGGGGCAGTCAGAAAGTTACCAGGGAAGTCGCCGGAGAGGGAGAAGACGGCGGCGATGCTGGTTGTCATCGTTGCTGACGCTGGGGGGCACGCGAGAGTGAGACGAGGGTGCAGAGAGAAGTGTCAGGGACTGGGGTGTAGCACCCTGGGTAAAACCAGTACTAGAAAATCGCCTGTTGTTCATATTTTGTGCATCATCATAACATCATGCATATATTTTGCATAAAAACTATTTTCGTAAAAGCCTAAGTTGTTTTCTAATTAGCCCTCTCCTTTAATCTCAAACTAAAACCTCGGTCTGTTCAGATCTTTTATTTGTCTAAAAAGTATTTACAAAAATGTTTTAAAAATAAAATAAATAATAAAATGTTTTGTCCGGGGAGGCAGTCCGATCGGTCAGGCCCAAAGGCCCAACCTGACCAGACTACCTACCACCCGGCCCATCTAAAGAAAACCCTAAACCTGCTACCCCAAACCCTAACCCTAGATACCTAAACCAAACCCCCACCTAATCCCTACTCCCCACCCCTCCCAGCCGCCGCCAACCCTGCTACCGACGCCACCTCCCCGTCCATCCCGTGGGACCCACCCACCTGCTGCGCGAGCCCACACCCGCCCCTCTCTCTCTTCCCCTGACCCCGTTCCTCGCCAAGCCCAACTCCCCTCGCGTCTTCTTCCTCCAACCACCCCGCACCTGCCCCTGATTCCCGTCCCCGCCTCTCTGCTCGCATCCGCCGCCGCCGCCCCACTTGCCCCGTCAAGCTGCTTCACCCGTCCTCCGCACAGCGCTGCCGCGCCGGCCGCGCCTCCTCCTACGCCCGACCGCCACCTCGCCAGGCGCCGCCCCATCAACCTCACGCCGGTCATCGCCCCTGCCCTCGACCCGCGACCACCACCTCTCCTCACCCGCGCGAGGCTGCCTCCGCTCGACCTGTGCCCCGCAGCGAGCTCCACGTCGCCGCTACATGTCCTCGGCCGCGGACGCCCAGCACCGCCCTGCCGCTGCTCTCCCAGCGGGGGGGCCCGAGATCGCCGCTCTCTGCGAGCCAGCGCTATGCTCCCCCCCCCCCCCCCCCCCCCGTCGGCCCTCCTCCGGTTCCCCTCCTCGCTCGGCCGCATTGCCTCTTCCTCGAGCAGTGCCGCGCCTCCAACCGCCTCCTCCGTCGAGCTCTGCACCTCCTCTACAGTGGCCGTCCCCACCGAGCCCGTCGACCCTGCGAGCTCCGACCGGCCCTGCCGCTCGCCTCCCTCTTGCCCGCCGCTGCGCGGTAACCCTCCTTCTGCCGCGCGTCTGCAAGCCGTGGGCTCCCTTGGTACCAAGCCCCGGCCGCCTCTGCTTGCTGTGCTCGAGTTCCACCGTCGCCAAGCTCTCTCTGTGTGCTACCTCCTGGGACATCACCTTCCTGTTGGTTCTTAGCGGGATATGTGGTGCACGATAGGTGTTGATGGTTGGAGCTGTCGGTGTGCACCTCGTTTGTTGAATCCGGAGAAGCTGTGACACTGATGAAGTATGGTTTATGGTCGTTCTCAGAGACACAACACTGACCCCGTACACAAGTGCATCGATCCCCTTTTGTCATTAAGATCTCCTCCAGCAGCATCCCCGAATCCGAGAAAACCACGTCGGGAACCGAGGTACTCGAAGACCGCACTAGCACCACACCAAGCCCACCGACAACAGGAGCCGGAACCCCAAAGTCGCCAACACGGAAACCCAAGATCTACCGGCGACCCGACCAAGACCCGAAGACCGATCCCGCCGAACGCCAAGATCTTCAATCGGAATTCGAGGACGCCGAGACCCCGGTACGACAAGACCGCCTTCCCGCACCGATGCCCGGGAGTCGGATGCCAAGTTCTACTTCCAACGAGTTGACCGATGATCGAGATGGCACCCCAAGGTCTTCATCCCGGTGCGACAAGCACTTCGCCGCGGAACACCAAGATCTTCATCCCGAACGCCTAGACCGATCTGATTCGAGGACCCGACAAGATCTTCGTGACGACAAGATTCACACAGAACAACAAGATCTACTTTGCGGGCACCGTGCGACAAGATCTACTCCACGGATCCCAAGACCCCCGGAAACCAAGATCTTTGACCCCTAATGTGTGACCCCTTTTCTGCGCCCCTATTTTTATAAATGAAATACAAACTTGTTGCATATTAAATTGTTCATACTCGCATGCATATTTGTGTGGTTTGGGGGCATTAAGCCGATTCACCTCATAATTAAATATGGAGTCCATATGCCGACGAATCGTTGTCTTATTCCGGACTCCATTTAAATTGGTGTAGCAAACCGATGCCATGTTTTGACTTGTTAAGACAACATTTAAAATGTGGGGTATCTAAACAACTTGAACCACTTAAATATTTGCCGAGACCCCGGTTCCGTTAATATGGCCTAAATGCATCGCACCTTTGCCATGTCATACATCATACATGCATCATGCCCGATCTTCTGCCGTAGTATTAAATAGTGCATTCGGTGTTTTCTTCTAGTGCTTTGCTTCTTCACGGATTAGGCCAATGAGTTGATGCGAGTATCGACCCGATCTTCGGATGAACCTTCGGCAATGTTTTCAGGCGAGCACCTCCCCCTTTCTACCTATCTTACTTTTATAGTATTTATTCCCCCCTGTTGATCTATTGCTATCTGTGTTGCGATGCTCTAGTTTTCGTACCCGTGATATCCCTTGCAGACTTATATTGCCTTGGACACATCCTATTACCTGTTGTTTGGTAGATAGTTGGCCTTGCGCGTCGTAGTTGCTTGCTCAAGTGCTGTTGTGTGTCGTCAAGTACCACAGTTGTTGGAGTATTGCCGCATGTTTAATGTTGGAGATGATCATGGCTTTAATTACCGTTTATTAACTAAAAATTGAAGTAGGTAAATGCAGAGGCACCGGTGGGTAATAGACAATTTTTGGTTTTTAACCGCTCACTGGTGTCCCGTAGGACCCCGAGTTCTTGACACCTGTTCCGAGATCGAGCGCGCTAACCACAGGTGGGGTGTGTGGGCACCCCCATCGATTTAGTACCTGATTCCAAGTACTGTACTGGGGGGCACAAAGTAGTTTGGGGCTTTATTACTATTCTGTACTTATGCCATGCTTTACTGCTTTATTTAAGATTGTGCGAGGAGCACCTGTACTGTTTTGGATGCGGAGTGTTTTCGCGGTATCGACAAGCCCAGTCACACTTTCAGGTTCCCAGTCGTTTACAGCCATTGACGCAAACCTTGAGTCCGTCTCGGAGCCGGCCAACTTCGTCGCGGGTAGCTTAATGGGGTGGCCCCCTGAAATATTTCTGAATCCTGTGATCGCTTTGTCGTGACTGCCTCGTTGGGTTTTGATTTGGTTTTTCCGAGGTTGACCGAGTGTGTGTTGCTATTTGTGCACCCCCAGCAGGGTAAAACTTTCTGAAAGCCGTGTCCGCGGTTATGGACGACTTGGAGCACAGTTTCTCGATCATAGACAAGTATAACTAAAGTACCGCTTTTAATTTGACTAAGTACCTGACTAGTAAATAGTGCAACACTCATGGAATGGATAATAAAAATGCCAACGGATGGGGGGTTGTTCGTCCGCTTCCTCGTTGGTAAGCGAGGAGGAGGGTGGATCTGTGGATATTACTGTTATAACTGTTGTTATTAATTCACGGACATCCGTCTATCTCTGGTTAGGCGGATGGTTAGCGAGTATCTATAGAATTGTTAGATATTATCTTTTGCTGCAATTGCGTCACCCCAGGTTGTGTCCCCTTTAGAGACATAAAGACTTGCTGAGTACCCCTAGGGTCTCACACGATAAATTGTTTGATTCAGATGATCAGGTAAACTCGCAAGATGGATACTG
The DNA here is from genome assembly GCA_916181665.1 of Avena sativa. NCBI lineage: Eukaryota > Viridiplantae > Streptophyta > Magnoliopsida > Poales > Poaceae > Avena > Avena sativa. The sequence continues at coordinate 79,640,895 of OV702297.1, forward strand.
GGTGGAGGAGACGGACGATGTGGGCAACGATCATTCGGTGTAGAGATTCCGGGAACGGGGATCTGTGAGATCTGTGGGTGGGATGTGTTTATTTATGGGGCATCTTATGCCGATTTGCTTCTTATCCGTAGTCGGATCTTGTCTTCCGCTTCCGCCTGATACTCTGATGTTTGATGTATGAGGAGATATCCTAAACTATTATATCTATCTAGGATATTTGGATCTTGCCGTATGGCGTTGCCATATTTCTATTTCTTTTAGATGGAATGGCTCTGAGGACTGTTGTATGGTGGCTTGCATACATACTCATTTGTGTATGTAGTTGATCCCTTCGCCTGCCGATTACGCCGCCCGTTCTTGTCCCGATGTTTGGAAATGGTTAGGACGGCCGAAAGGTCTACCTGTGAGTGGCATTTGGGCCACACCGTACTATTTTAACCATTTCCGCTCATCCAGGCTTGTAACTAGGAGCGTAATTCACCGAGGTAGTTACATGGGGGTCACGCTCGTGTGCTCGAGGAGGCGAGGGGCGGCGGGGTTTGGCCGGAATTGGAGGTGGAGTTCGCCGGAGACAGTGGGGGTTCGGAGATGATTCCGAGCAGCCTGGTGGCTCTCGAGGCGTGAGGTTTGGGGGGAAAGGAAGAGAGGAAACGGGCACTTAATACTACGTGGTCACGGCGAGGATTAAACGCGGCATTTAGGATAATTGATCGCGAGAATTCAGCGGCAGAAAACAGCCAGGGCGTGGTCTTCCCGTGGGTGGAGACGATGGCGAGGTGGCAGTGGGGCCTGGTGTCAGCGAGATAGAGAGGGGTGAGATGGGGCCTACGCGTCGGTGACTGAGTGGGTTCTGTCTGTGGTGAGGAAAACTTTTCGGGGGAGAGGGGTTAGTTGGGCTGCTGGGCCTGGACTGGCTTAGCTGGACTGGGCTGTTCCTTTTCTCTTTTTTTGTACTGCTTCTTTTTCCCTTTTTCTATTTCTATTAATCTGTTTTGATTTTGGTTAATTATTTCAAACATCAATTTGATTTCAAACCTTAACCAAAATTTGTGTAGATTCAAATACTGATTATTAAAGCTTTCTGAAGTCAAATTTAAAATAAAACTTTTATTCTTTTTAGGGTCTTTTTAATTATTTAATTAGGCCCATGTTTTAAAACATATGAGATTTAATAATATTTTCAAATCACCATTTAATTTCTAAATCCTTCTCAATATTTTCAGTAGGTTTTTATTTGTTTAAATGGGTGTCAAATAATTCATCTTGAATTATTTGGAAAAGTTTTTAATATGATTTATTAATTATTTAAAATTGGATATGTCTTTATTCAAATGGAATTTGGTATAAGTCATTTTATTTTATTTTGGGAATTCTTTATCCAATATTTTATTTGGATTTGGATTATAATCATTCCACTTGTTTATGGATTAGGCCAAGATTTAATTTGGTCTTTAAATATTCCTTATTTAATATTTATTTCTTCATCTTATAAAATCCATATCTTTTTATTTAGAGATCCAAACTTGGTGATTCCAATTTGTAAAATCTTATTTAATATTTGTTTATCCTTTTAAATCTCTTTAGGATTCTATTGGACCAAAATAGGTTTTTAATGTTACCATTTGGAATCAAAAAGTTTCTTCTCACCCTAAATTTCAACAATTATTTATTTTGTTTATTTATTTTTCACATTACAAGATTTGGAAAATCTTGGGATGTGACACACATGCTCCAAGCAATGCCAATGGAGAATTCCTACAATTAAAACTTAATACACACATTAGTCCATAAAGATTGTCATTAATTACCAAAACCACACATGGGGGCCCACATGTTCTTTGAATCTCCCCCATTTTGGTAATTGATGACAATCCCTTTAAGAGGGTTTATATAAGGAATTTTAATGAATCAAATGGTAACACCAATATCAAATACTACATAAGTATGTGATATTGGTACCACCACCATATATAGAGCAAACTCCCCCACAATCTATGCATGTGTGATGAACTTGAATTTCATTGCATACATTTCCAATCATTATTATTGGTGGAGTTTCCTCTATATATACCACATGATAAACAACAAAAAATATGCAAGAGCATGAAATGCAAATGCTTAGAAACAAACTCTAAGCATAAACCATTTCCCTTAAACCCTCTAAAACTTCTCCCCCATTGGCATCGATTGCCGAAATGGGTGACAAGTTCTAGAAGGCAAATATAGTAATATTTCCTCCAAAGATGTGCATTCACACATATCCAATGATGAATACTTGGGAGGGAGTAGAACTATATCGAGGAACCAAAGATTTCCAAAGGAATAAAATAAAACGACGCATCACAAATGACGCAAGCAATCACAAGACCCGATAAATCAATTGGAAACAACAAATGAGTCCAAATGGAAACAACAAGATATTAGATATGAGCAAAAGAGTGCTTTAAATAATAAATAGAGAAGCTCCCCATGATTTGTGCACAATTCAAAATAAATGCATTAGAATACACATTGCACAAATATGGAATCCTCGCTCCCCCATAAGCATTTAAAACACAACAAATGAAAGATCAAATAAAAGCTTAAATAAAATAGGGAAGCTCCCCGAGATTTGTGAACACTTTAGAATCATTGTATTTCAATACAAAAATGCACAAATATGGAATCCTCACTCCTCCATAAACATTTAAGGCACAATAAATGAGAAGGAAGGCAAATGAGCATTATTAAATGAATTAGATGAGCTCCCTAAAGATAATGCACCAATTATGATAATTGCATTTGGGAGCAAAGTGCATAATCATGGAATCCTCACTCATACAACTTCATTTAACAAAAGAAGGCATGAGAGAATAAATATGATAAGCACAAAGTGATACTATAAATAAAATTAGGAAACTCCCCAAGGTATGTGCAACATTAGGTTTTTGTATGTGAATACAATCTGCACAACATGGAATCCTCACTTCCTCTATTTTACTTATGACACAACTTTGTGCAAATGAGCATATACCAAGGCATAAAATTTGCAAGAAACAAATGGTTGAGTAATAAGTAAGAAACAACATACTAGCAGGCTCAACCACAAGGATGTATGAGATGCATGACAAAGCATATTATAAGACTAGTACAAGGATGATCATTGCGTATCCACATAGTCTTTAATGAATGATATTTCTTAGTATGACCATACAACACACACGAAACAAGGAAGATATCAAAAAATAGAGGAGTAACATCTATGATGTGTATAAGTTTCTAAGTAGACAATCTAGTAAAGATATTGATCCACAAAGAAACATGTACACACAAAGTAGATACTTAAAATAAATAGAGAAAGATATCTAAAATGAAGTCATGACAATACCAATAAGATTATTCTTGAAAGCATGGCCAAAGGTTCAAATATATCTTATTGTACATCGATAAGCTTCAACAACCTACACACCCCATACATTACAACTATCACCAAGGGAAAAAGGAGAAAGTTGGAATATATGGAGAAAATCAACAAGTATCACATGGAGAAATCAACTAGCAAAATCTCACTATTGCACATGAGAGAATTTGAGGAAAGGAAAGACAATAAAATTGCTAGATTGACATATTTGGGATTGTAGGATCATATGCATGATTTTGTATAATCCCAATTATATGCACTCATCTCAACTCATACACATATACAATAGAGAGTTCTTTTAATACCGTGGCTAGAGATATAACAATAAATATAATAACAAAAATTCATGCCAAGATGCAACCTACAAAAGGTTGGAAGCAAGATAAATATGCATGAGAAATAGATACTTGTTACCGAGATATAATTGGTAGGATGTAGAGGATATGAATTCATTGATCATCATATAGCTTGCCTCCAATTTTCATTAACGCACCACTTCTTCAAGATTTGAGAGACAAGCATCCAATCTATCTCCAATGTACCTAAAACACAATTAAGTACAAAATGGTCCCCAAACTTATTGGGTCCAATGTAGTTAGTGCAACTACAATACATATGAGAGACCTCACATAAATATGTTGAAAGAACATATGGGCCCCCAAGTGTGGTTTTGGTAATTAATGATAATATTTATGGACTAATGTGTGTATTAAGTTATACTTGTAGGATTGTCCATTGGCATCGCATGGAGCATGTGTTGGCTTCAAGGTCGATGAAATGAGTAGAAGATGTGTTGTGCAAGCTCAAAATGCGCCATCTATAGAAGATCTCATGGATCGATGATGAGGAATCAAGAAAGGCGTTCCTTCTTGAGAAGGTCAAGTTCGTCTACATCGAGCTCAAGTGGAATTCTCAAGGAAAAGGTATAATCTTGATAGGTTTTCCCTTTTACCAGTCTCATATTGTTAGTGGGAGACCGGGTTTAGGATAGACAACCGTACTATCAAGAGGGGCTCTCGAATGAGTAACTCGGTCACATCGTTCGGAGAGAGCTCAAACCTTTGTATACTTGCATCATCGTATTTTGTTGTTATTTGATCTTATCCATGTGAGATATAGAGCTTGTGTTAATCTTCAGAACAAGCTCTTGTTCATCAAAATCGGATCTTCCGTTTGTATCTTGTTGCGATTTTGATCTCGGCGGTTTTCTGGTGTCTCACCAAGTGAGGTATCTCACATTATATTACTTGATACATTCGGTAATAACCAATATTTCCACTTTTTATTGGGAAGCTCTTGTCTTCCTCTATCCAACGCAATTGGAATCGGGTCGATCGGAGTTAGTAATCAAAAGTTATAGCCATTCGAATTTTCCCTATATTTGCTTTCAAAAAGAAAAAGGAAAAAGTATTTTCTAGAGGGTGCGGTACTACCGGGCCGCAGGTCCGGCCCAGTCTGCAGCGCTCAGCCTGCCTCCTGCCCCGCGCGGTAGTTGCCTCCGGCACTACCGGTCCGGCCCGGCACTACCGCACGGGTGGGCCGGTAGTACCGGCCAGCCTAGCTCATCCACTCGCGCTGCCCATCTACTCGCACACGCACACGCTCGCGTGCAGCTCGCTGCTACTGCTCGCCTCGCGTGCTGCTGGGCTCGCACGCCGCTGCCGCTCGCTAGCCCAGCTCGCTCGCTTGCTGCTGCGCTGCCTCGCTGCTTGGCCCTCTCGCACGGTGCTGATCCCCCGCTCGCACACACGCACCCGCGCGATGCCCACCGCTGCCGCCTGGCTCCCGCCCCCGCGCTAGGACACGATACAGGCGGCATTAGTTGTGGAAAAGTTCACTGGTCATAGGCGTATCAACGGAAGGACGAGGGGCAGTCAAAAAGTTACCAGGGAAGTCGCCGGAGAGGGAGCAGACGGTGGCGATGCTGGTCGTCGTCGTTGCTGACGCTGGGGGGCACGCGAGAGCGAGACGAGGGTGCAGAGAGAAGTGCCAGGGACTGGGGGTCTCGCTCGTGTGCTCGAGGAGGCGAGGGGCGGCGGGGTTTGGCCGGAATTGGAGGTGGAGTTCGCCGGAGACAGTGGGGGTTCGGAGATGATTTCGAGCAGCCTGGTGGCTCTCGAGGCGTGAGGTTTGGGGGAAAGGAAGAGAGGAAACGGGCACTTAATACTGCGTGGTCACGGCGAGGATTAAATGTGGCATTTAGTAGAATTGATCGCGAGAATTCAGCGGCTGAAAATGGCCAGGGCGTGGTCTTCGCGTGGGTGGAGACGATGGCGAGGTGGCAGTGGGGCCTGGTGTCAACGAGATAGAGAGGGGTGAGATGGGGCCTACGCGTCGGTGACTGAGCGGGTTCTGTCTGTGGTGAGGAAAACGTTTTGGGGGAGAGGGGTTAGTTGGGCTGCTGGGCCTGGACTGGCTTAGCTGGGCAGGGCTGGGCTGTTCCTTTTCTCTTTTTTTTTGTACTGCTTCTTTTTCCCTTTTTCTATTTCTATTAATCTATTTTGATTTTGGTTAATTATTTCAAACATCAATTTTATTTCAAACCTTAACCAAAATTTGTGTAGATTCAAATACTGATTATTAAAGCTTTCTGAAGTCAAATTTAAAATAAAACTTTTATTCTTTTTAGGGTCTTTTTAATTATTTAATTAGGCCCTTGTTTTAAAACATATGAGATTTAATAATATTTTCAAATCACCATTTAATTTCTAAATCCTTCTCAATCTTTTCAGTAGGTTTTTATTTGTTTAAATGGGTGTCAAATAATTCATCTTGAATTATTTGGAAAAGTTTTTAATATGATTTATTAATTATTTAAAATTGGATTTGTCTTTATTCAAATGGAATTTGGTTTAAGCCATTTTATTTTATTTTGGGAATTCTTTATCCAATATTTTATTTGGATTTGCATTATAATCATTCCACTTGTTTATGGATTAGGCCAAGATTTAATTTGGTCTTTAAATATTCCTTATTTAATATTTCTTTCTTCATCTTATAAAATCCATATCTTTTTATTTAGATATCCAAACTTGGTGATAACAATTTGTAAAATCTTATTTAATATTTGTTTATCCTTTTAAATCTCTTTAGGATTCTATTGCACAAAATAGGTTTTTAATGTTACCATTTGGAATCAAAAAGTTTCTTCTCACCCTAAATTTCAACAATTATTTATTTTTCACATTACAAGATTTGGAAAATCTTGGGATGTGACAGGCTACCACCCTTAAAATAAATCTCGTCCCGAGATTTGGGGAGGCTAGGGGTTACAAGTTGGCTCAAAGCAACTAGGGTACTACCACCCTTAAAAAATTTCCAACTAGATCACTTCTTGGCTTGCTTGGAATCTTGTTGAAATCTCTCTGGGCAAACATCTGCATTGTGTCCTTTGTTTCCACTCTTGAAACATGTGACAAGGTTGATATCCTTCATAGGCTTGTTTATCTTGTGCTTCATCTTTTCTGGACAATTGCTTGCATAATGTCCTGGTTCTTTGCAATTGAAACACATCACTTGGCTGATATCTTTCTTTTCCTTTGGTATCATTGCCTCTTGTTTGTTTCCTTGGTTCTTCTTCTTTTCTGGGCATTCATTGGCATAGTGTCCCATATCTTTGCAAGTGTAACATTGCTCTTGGGTAATATCCTTCTTGCTAAGGTTGGGGCATTTCTTCTTCTTCTTCTTGGGTCTCTCCAAATATAGGAGTTCTTCTAGTTCATGCTCTTCATACTTCACCACAAAGGTGGGAAATCTTTCTCTCTTCTTGGGGCAGTTACTAGAGATATGACCTTCTTCTCCACAAGAGTAGCAACACTTTGTGATCACTTTGGATTTGGCCTTATGATGCATATTTTTGACTTTGCCTTCATCCTTCTTGGTAGAAGTTGTTCCTTCATGAGGGTTTACAAACTGTTGATGCACTCCACCTTGTTTCCTTTGTTGAACTATGGAATAGATGGGGCATTGGATAGGGACATGATTATTTCTTTCACATAGGAAACAAGTAGCTTGAGATGTGGGGCATTGATTGGTTGGATGTTTCTCTTCACAATTGGGACATTGATCTTCATGTTCCTTGGAAGTGTGATCCTTGTATCCACAAACATTGCAATCTTGGGTTCCTTCTAGAATATCATCCTTGACATCCTTGTTGTCACAAACTCCTTGGAAAGAGTTGTCTCCCATGTTGATCATTTGATTTGTCACCTTATGCAACAATTGGGTTTGGGTTTCCAGAAACCTTTGCATGGTTGGATCTACCTCACTGGTGTTGGCTAAAAATTGAGCTGTCACTTGGTTCAACTGGGTTTGGGTTAGTATGAGTTCCCTCATGTTGTCCTCTTGGTTGTTGTTGTTGTCATTCTTGATGTTGCAGTAGTCATCTGTTTGGGTTGGTTTGGGATTAGAATAGGCAAAATATTTCTAAGGGAATAATTCTAATCACACACATCACAATTCACACAAGCAAAGTGCAAGCAATCACAAACAAACATTCCACTCAAACAACAAGTTCAAGCACATCTTTAAGCAATAAAATATTTTTGTTACACCACATAAGTTGGTGTGTTTGATCTATACTTAATATGGTGGTCCATCTATATGGTTCACTTGAGATCTTTCCATCCTTCATAGTTGATTCTTCTTGAATGAGATCATGGTTTCTTTGGAAAAAATTCTTGTGTCTTGGTCACAAAACTCCAAAGGTGATGATGATTCCTTCTAAGTTGTGTTTCCTTAGTCTTCAAGTCTTGAGCAATATTTCTTGTCTCAGTTGTAGTCCTTAGTGATATCCAAGTTGAAGTCCTTGGTGAAAATAAAGTTGAAATCACTTGAAGATGTTGAAGTCATTTGAGTTGATGAAGTCCTTTGCACATGGTGAAGTCTTTGGCCATGGGGTAGGCTTTATCCAACAAGTTTGAAATAGAAGAGATGTAGAATCAAAACCAAAAATGGTTGAGGAAAGAGTTTACAAGATTGTTTGTAAATAAGTTTTGGAACAAATATAACTCCTATTTTTCTAAGGGGTTTTTGTCCAGTCCTAGGGTTACAATCCTATAGGCAACACAATGCTCTGATACCATCTGTAAGGTTCCCAACCTTTAATAAGGTAGAGATCCCTGTGTTTACAATGCTAGTCCCTGGATCAATAGCTAGCATCCACAGTTAAGATGTAATATCAAGAAACAAAGGTCATAATACAACTTTATAACCAGGAATAAAATAATTTATTACATCTTACATAGCTCATTTGGCTATCACAATACAATGCAGAAGAATATAATAATATCATGGGGTCCTTCATCTTCAAAGTGCCACAGGCAGACATGTTGGTTGTAGACTTGTAATCCTAATCAATAAACTTCACTAACATCAAACAAACCTGCAACATAACAAGTTACAGCCACAAGGGTCAATACATTTGAATTGTATTGGCAAGTGATACTATGGTAGTATAGTGGAGTCTATCATCTATATACATTTGTCTAAGTGGAGCTTAGGCTTGCTTTGCTCAAAATAGATTTTCCTTATCATTTGAAAACACTAAGTTTTTGCTTGACAAAATCTTTCCCAAGGCATCTCCCAATAGAAATTGGTGATCTTTCAATCCCTTGTTCAACCACAAGTTTTTAACTTAGAAATTGGGATGAGGAGATTCTTGATAGCTTCCATGTCTTGATGCTCAAATTGTCCTTTACCAGGGACATGGCTAAGTACTTAGATTTTACACTCTGCAGAGGTGGTGCACTTTCCCCACAAGACTTGGTTTCACCAAGACAAGATCTTTCAGAAGCCTTCCCTTAGACCAGAATGGATGCGTTCCAACCTATCATTCCCCTACCACCAACTGTCCATTTGGCTAAGTTATTGCAACCTATATGATCCAGGCAGAGCCCATAATGCCAATTGGCTGCACTTGAAGCTTCTCAACATTTGACATCTCAAATATCTTTGTTCCTGGGTGGCCATCCACAAGTGAGATAGACAAGGTAAACCATAGAAATGGGCCTTGTGAACCACTCAACACAAACCATTCCTTCCATTCCACCCAGGTGATTCATTCACTTAGTTGTTTTATTAAACAAAACATAAGTCCTTGACTTAGAAATATTCCATAGCATGAATATAATCCACCCTTGTTTTCTACTAGCTAAGCTAAGCATGATAGTAGTAGGAATCTTAACTTAGGAGAATTCTACTAAGGTTTCATCTACTAGGATTTCCCATGGCATAGTTTACACTTATCAAAATTCCATGCAAGTCCTACTTAGAAATATCACTAATGCATAGTGAAAATAATGGGACAAAAGTATGAAGCATCACTTACCTTTTTGATAGAGAATATAAGTTCACTCCTTGATCTTGCAATACTCACACTCTTCAAATCACTACAATTCAATTAAGCAAGCAATAATTCAATCTACCAATCAAGCAATTCATCACATAAAATGATAGAAACAAAACAATGCATGCAAGCATTCAAAAGATTGTTTCATTTGTAAAAGTGGTTTATAATGGGTCATAAACATTTTAAAACACCTAATGGTCATTTTATAAAGTGGAAAAATCCTTTGCAAAAGATTTACTTCATAAACCATTTTTAAACCAAGTCAATATTTTATGTGGTGGAAAATGTCTTTAGCAAGATAATAATTTTTATAGGGTTCACCAAATACAATTTCAAATCATAAAACTTGGTGTTTAGGGTCAGAGAGTTTAAATCAAAACATTTCCCAAAGGTTTTCTCCAAAAAGCATTTTTAACAAATAAACAATATTTTTATTTGACTAGAAATGGTTTAAATAAAAGATTTACTCTTCTGCTTCACCAAATATGTTTTTGAAACCACAAATTGATTTCTGTGGTCAGTAGGTTCAAAACAAACCATTTGCCAAAGATTTTAACCCCAAAATAATTCTAGAATGAATTTTATATCCCAAACATGCCTACACAAGTTTCTGCAAAAACCAACAATTTAACAGAAGCAATTTACTAAAAAAGGGCATGGTCAGAAAGTACTTGTTTTGCTGAATCCATTGATATAAAATTTGCAAAATTTGGACGTGTGGTTTGAAAGTATGAATTTTGCAAGTTTACTAATACAAAAGATCAAATTCTGTTTTTAAACTAACACACTGGCCACGCGTCACGATTCTATTCGCCCATACCGGTTCGTCTGAATCAGCAACATGGACCGCAGGATTTAAAGTGAATCGTGCGGCGCAGGATCGATCTTACCCCTTCGGGTTAAGGTTCTATCGTGTCCTTTGGATCTGTATCCAACGGCTCTAATCGTCTGGTCATGGATTGGCGGCGCTGATAACGGCGCGTTCAGGCGGGGGTGCTCTGGCTAATATAGGAAGCAAGGGAAGGAGCGGGGAAGCTCACCGAGTTCGTCGCGGCATGGAGATGCTCGAGGTGGTCCTTGCTGGCGATGGGGCACTCGGGGTCGACGGGAATTCTTCGCCGGAGTATGCAGCGGTGTCGGGCACGCTCAGATGTTGACGGGGTCGAGTCTACGAAGTGCGCTAGGACACGATACAGGCGGAATTAGTTGCGGACAAGTTCACTGGTCACAGGCGTAACAACGGAAGGACGAGGGGCAGTCAGAAAGTTACCAGGGAAGTCACCGGAGAGGGAGAAGACGGCGGCGATGCTGGTTGTCGTCGTTGCTGATGCTGGGGGGCACGCGAGAGCGAGACGAGGGTGCAGAGAGAAGTGTCAGGGACAGGGGGTCACGCTCGTGTGCTCGAGGAGGCGAGGGGCGGCGGGGTTTGGCCGGAATTGGAGGTGGAGTTCACCAGAGACAGTGGGGGTTCGGAGATGATTCCGAGCAGCCTGGTGGCTCTCGAGGCGTGAGGTTTGGGGGGAAAGGAAGAGAGGAAACGGGCACTTAATACTACGTGGTCATGGCGAGGATTAAACGCGGCATTTAGGATAATTGATCGCGAGAATTCAGCGGCAGAAAACAGCCAGGGCGTGGTCTTCGCGTGGGTGGAGACGATGGCGAGGTGGCAGTGGGGCCTGGTGTCAGCGAGATAGAGAGGGGTGAGATGGGGCCTACGCGTCGGTGACTGAGCGGGTTCTGTCTGTGGTGAGGAAAACTTTTCGGGGGAGAGGGGTTAGTTGGGCTGCTGGGCCTGGACTGGCTTAGCTGGGCTGGGCTGTTCCTTTTCTCTTTTTTTTGTACTGCTTCTTTTTCCCTTTTTCTATTTCTATTAATCTGTTTTGATTTTGGTTAATTATTTCAAACATCAATTTGATTTCAAACCTTAACCAAAATTTGTGTAGATTCAAATACTGATTATTAAAGCTTTCTGAAGTCAAATTTAAAATAAAACTTTTATTCTTTTTAGGGTCTTTTTAATTATTTAATTAGGCCCTTGTTTTAAAACATATGAGATTTAATAATATTTTCAAATCACCATTTAATTTCTAAATCCTTCTCAATCTTTTCAGTAGGTTTTTATTTGTTTAAATGGGTGTCAAATAATTCATCTTGAATTATTTGGAAAAGTTTTTAATATGATTTATTAATTATTTAAAATTGGATTTGTCTTTATTCAAATGGAATTTGGTATAAGTCATTTTATTTTATTTTGGGAATTCTTTATCCAATATTTTATTTGGATTTGGATTATAATCATTCCACTTGTTTATGGATTAGGCCAAGATTTAATTTGGTCTTTAAATATTCCTTATTTAATATTTCTTTCTTCATCTTATAAAATCCATATCTTTTTATTTAGAGATCCAAACTTGGTGATTCCAATTTGTAAAATCTTATTTAATATTTGTTTATCCTTTTAAATCTCTTTAGGATTCTATTGGACCAAAATAGGTTTTTAATGTTACCATTTGGAATCAAAAAGTTTCTTCTCACCCTAAATTTCAACAATTATTTATTTTGTTTATTTATTTTTCACATTACAAGATTTGGAAAATCTTGGGATGTGACACACATGCTCCAAGCAATGCCAATGGAGAATTCCTACAATTAAAACTTAATACACACATTAGTCCATAAAGATTGTCATTAATTACCAAAACCACACATGGGGGCCCACATGTTCTTTGAATCTCCCCCATTTTGGTAATTGATGACAATCCCTTTAAGAGGGTTTATATAAGGAATTTTAATGAATCAAATGGTAACACCAATATCAAATACTACATAAGTATGTGATATTGGTACCACCACCATATATAGAGCAAACTCCCCCACAATCTATGCATGTGTGATGAACTTGAATTTCATTGCATATATTTCCAATCATTATTATTGGTGGAGTTTCCTCTATATATACCACATGATAAACAACAAAAAAGATGCAAGAGCATGAAATGCAAATGCTTAGAAACAAACTCAAAGCATAAACCATTTCCCTTAAACCCTCTAAAACTTCTCCCCCATTGGCATCGATTGCCGAAATGGGTGACAAGTTCTAGAAGGCAAATATAGTAATATTTCCTCCAAAGATGTGCATTCACACATATCCAATGATGAATACTTGGGAGGGAGTAGAACTATATCGAGGAACCAAAGATTTCCAAAGGAATAAAATAAAACGACGCATCACAAATGACGCAAGCAATCACAAGACCCGATAAATCAATTGGAAACAACAAATGAGTCCAAATGGAAACAACAAGATATTAGATATGAGCAAAAGAGTGCTTTAAATAATAAATAGAGAAGCTCCCCAAGATTTGTGCACAATTCAAAATAAATGCATTAGAATACACATTGCACAAATATGGAATCCTCGCTCCCCCATAAGCATTTAAAACACAACAAATGAAAGATCAAATAAAAGCTTAAATAAAATAGGGAAGATCCCCGAGATTTGTGAACACTTTAGAATCATTGTATTTCAATACAAAAATGCACAAATATGGAATCCTCACTCCTCCATAAACATTTAAGGCACAATAAATGAGAAGGAAGGCAAATGAGCATTATTAAATGAATTAGATGAGCTCCCTAAAGATAATGCACCAATTATGATAATTGCATTTGGGAGCAAAGTGCATAATCATGGAATCCTCACTCATACTACTTCATTTAACAAAAGAAGGCATGAGAGAATAAATATTATAAGCACAAAGTGATACTATAAATAAAATTAGGAAGCTCCCCAAGGTATGTGCAACATTAGGTTTTTGTATGTGAATACAATCTGCATAACATGGAATCCTCACTTCCTCTATTTTACTTATAACACAACTTTGTGCAAATGAGCATATACCAAGGCATAAAATTTGCAAGAAACAAATGGTTGAGCAATAAGTAAGAAACAACATACTAGCAGGCTCAACCACAAGGATGTATGAGATGCATGACAAAGCATATTATAAGACTAGTACAAGGATGATCATTGCGTATCCACATAGTCTTTAATGAATGATATTTCTTAGTATGACCATACAACACACACGAAACAAGGAAGATATCAAAAAATAGAGGAGTAACATCTATCATGTGTATAAGTTTCTAAGTAGACAATCTAGTAAAGATGTTGATCCACAAAGAAACATGTACACACAAAGTAGATACTTAAAATAAATAGAGCAAGATATCTAAAATGAAGTCATGACAATACCAATAAGATTATTCTTGAAAGCACGGCCAAAGGTTCAAATATATCTTATTGTACATCGATAAGCTTCAACAACCTACACACCCCATACATTACAACTATCACCAAGGGAAAAAGGAGCAAGTTGGAATATATGGAGAAAATCAACAAGTATCACATGGAGAAATCAACTAGCAAAATCTCACTATTGCACATGAGAGAATTTGAGGAAAGGAAAGACAATAAAATTGCTAGATTGACATATTTGGGATTGTAGGATCATATGCATGATTTTGTATAATCCCAATTATATGCACTCATCTCAACTCATACACATATACAATAGAGAGTTCTTTTAATACCGTGGCTAGAGATATAACAATAAATATAATAACAAAAATTCATGCCAAGATGCAACCTACAAAAGGTTGGAAGCAAGATAAATATGCATGAGAAATAGATACTTGTTACCGAGATATAATTGGTAGGATGTAGAGGATATGAATTCATTGATCATCATATAGCTTGCCTCCAATTTTCATTAACGCACCACTTCTTCAAGATTTGAGAGACAAGCATCCAATCTATCTCCAATGTACCTAAAACACAATTAAGTACAAAATGGTCCCCAAACTTATTGGGTCCAATGTAGTTAGTGCAACTACAATACATAGGAGAGACCTCACATAAATATGTTGAAAGAACATATGGGCCCCCAAGTGTGGTTTTGGTAATTAATTATAATATTTATGGACTAATGTGTGTATTAAGTTATACTTGTAGGATTGTCCATTAGCATCGCATGGAGCATGTGTTGGCTTCAAGGTCGATGAAATGAGTAGAAGATGTGTTGTGCAAGCTCAAAATGCGCCATCTATAGAAGATCTCATGGATCGATGATGAGGAATCAAGAAAGGCGTTCCTTCTTGAGAATGTCAAGTTCGTCTACATCGAGCTCAAGTGGAATTCTCAAGGAAAAGGTATAATCTTGATAGGTTTTCCCTTTTACCAGTCTCATATTGTTAGTGGGAGACCTGGTTTAGGATAGACAACCGTACTATCAATGTGAGGATATAGAGCTTGTGTTAATCTTCATAACAAGCCCTTGTTCATAACAAGCCCTTGTTCTTCAAAATCGGATCTAGAGCTTGTGTTTGGTTGTTATTTGGTCTTATCCATGTGAGGATATAGAGCTTGTGTTAATCTTCATAACAAGCCCTTGTTCATCAAAATCGGATCTTCCGTTTGTATCTTGTTGCGATTTTGATCTCAGCGGTTTTCCGGTGTCTCACCAAGTGAGGTATCTCACATTATATTACTTGATACATTCAGTGATAACCAATATTTCCACTTTTTATTGGGAAGCTCTTGTCGTCCTCTATCCAACGCAATTGGAATCGGGTCGATCGGAGTTACTAATCAAAAGTTATAGCCATTCGAATTTGCCCTATATTTTCTTTCAAAAAGAAAAAGGAAAATGTATTTTCTGGAGGGTGCGGTACTACCGGGCCGTGGGTCCAGCCCAGTCTGCAGCGCTCAGCCTGCCTCCTGCCCCGCGCGGTAGTTGCCTCCGGCACTACCGGTCCGGCCCGGCACTACCGCACGGGTGGGCCGGTAGTACCGGCCAGCCTAGCTCATCCACTCGCGCAGCCCATCTACTCGCACACGCACACGCTCGCGTGCAGCTCGCTGCTACTGCTCGCCTCGCGCGCTGCTGGGCTCGCATGCCGCCGCCGCTCGCTAGCCCAGCTCGCTCGCTTGCTACTGCGCTGCCTCGTTGCTTGGCCCTCGCGCACGCTGTTGATCCCCCGCTCGCCCACACGCACTCGCGCGATGCCCACCGCTGCCGCTTGGCTCCCGCCCCCGCGCGATTAGTTGCACGCGTTGATCGCGCGTGCCTGTTGCCGCTTGCACACGCTCGCTTCTAGCCCCACGCTGGTAGTTGGGCCTACTGCCGCTGCTTGCAAGCTCTCGCGCACGCGTTTCCCCGCTTGCACCGCTCGCCGGTTTGGACCGGTACTACCGGTCTGTTCTGAAAATCGCCCCAACGGGCAGATTTTGTCCAGCCATATATTGCTTTGCCTGTTTTGCGTTTGAGTACTACTCTCTCTTCTATTAGGCTAAGCTTTGTCCACACTTGCTCTAGATCTTGAAGCTTGCCTAATCTTTTCCCTCTGATGATTCTTGCCCATATTTGAGTGGAAGAGAGAGGAGATTTAGATCCATGTTTTGACCTAACCGATTCATCTCTTTGTGAGTGCATCTTTGGGGATCTAGATTTTGGGGGATTTTGTGTCTCTCTTTGATTCCTCCTCTCTTGTTCCCCCAATATCTTTAGTAGCTTTGTTGGAACTTGAGAGTGAGGGATTTTAGCACCTTTGTGGTGTTCTTGCCATTTGCATTTGGTGCATCGGTTTGAGTTCTCCTTGGAGGATTTGGTTTGTGTGACTCTTTGGAGCTTGTCCCTATTGGGTTCTTGGAACCCTAGACGGTTTTGTGGCCTTGGTGGCATTGTGGCCTTGGTGGCGTTTGTTGAGGCCTTGGTGGTGTTTGTTGGGAGCCTCCAATTAAGTTGTGGAGAAGTCCCCAACCTTGTGAGACGTTCCGATTGCCACCGACAAGTGCACCGATAGTGGAAGCGTGGATCGATCCCATTGGGGTGATATTCACCGGAGAATAAGGGAGGCTTTTTGTGGCGTAGGTGGTTAGATACCACCCCTCTCCAAACAAGACGTACTCCATGTTGGGAGGAACTCGGTAAAATAGCATTGTACCCGCGTGCCTCGGTTATCTCTATACCCGAGCTCTTTACTTATGCACTTTACATTGTGATAGCCTTCGTGCTTGAAGTAATATATATCTTGCTATCACATTGTTGCTTGTATTGCTTAGCATAAGTTGTTGGTGCACATAGGTGAACCATATTTGTTCTAGATTGTGCTTGACAAAGTAAACGCTAGTTTAATTCCGCCTTTGTCAAGCCACTCTCAGAAAAGTTTTAATCGCCTATTCACCCCCCCTCTAGGCGACATCTGTATCCTTTCATATGTGCATATTGATATGAAATTGAATTTCATGCACTACTTAGCCGATGGGATTAGGTGGAGTTTCCCTTATATATTGGATCAAAGAAAGCAAGCATGCCATAATATAAGCATATAGTAAATATGCATGCATAAAGCTTTCAAGAATCAAAAAGAAGATACAATTTGAACAAAAACACCAAGTAAATCGAGATTGCACACACAAGAGTGTGACACAACAAACGATGTCCAGATTATATCAAAGAACCAATTAAACACATGAAAGACCACAAATTCATCAGATGAACTAGGCAAAATCCAAAGAGCAAAAGATATATAAAAACACAAATGCTCAAGGATTTATCTCATTCTAAAATTGGACAAAACATGAAACAAGGAATGAGACACAACCAACTCCCAAAAAGAGCAAGATTCCAACAATAAACCAAACTCCCCAAACTTCTCATGATGGCACAAAGTACCAAAACAAAAATATTGAGGTTCCAAGCACACAAAACCCGATATGGATCAAACAAGGAAGCATAAATATGAGTGTTCTAAATAATATAGGAGAGATCCCCCATGGATAGTGCATTATGTAGGATTTTCCTTTTAAATGCAAAATGCACACAAATGGGATCATCACTAGTACTTACAATAAGTAAAACACAAGAGGATATCAATAAAATAAGAAGATCCACAAGAAGCAAGGAAGGCTTGGAGACAACACAAAACATTTTCTTGGCGAAAGATAGGATAAAATTAAACAAAGGCCAAAGTGAATATGATCAATAAATTCTACCACAAATTGAGTACTCATTGTCCAAGGACAAGAAATATTGGGAATAATTTTCCCAAGGTAGCTAGCATGGATATCCAAGATCATAGTCACAACAAGAAGCATATAACAAAATATAAGAATTAAGCATGACACTTCGAACAAGATTCTTGGTAGCTTTCAATAGTCACACAATCACTAGTGATTAGAGTAAATTGAAGCAAATGGTTTCCATGAGGATATATATATATAAATATGAGGAAACACATATCAAGAAACACTCTCACATACAAGGTCCACAAAATGAGCAATAAAGGCATTCAAGCAAATTGGAACTTGTATGAGCACATGTGTCACATAGGAGCTAGATGATTATAAATATCAATTCTAAGTGACACCACCTCGAATGTTCACATTTTCTAGGATTGTAATATGCATTAAGCATATGACTCCCCCATAATGTGATACTCCCATAAAACCAACACGAGGCAAAATGATACAAATAGAGATAATTAATGGATATTATAAAACTTAAATTTCTCATGAGAATTATACCACATAGAGACAAGACAATAATCCAATATAAATACTAGGTGGTATACCTCATGTAAACACATTTTTAGGATTGTGGAATGCCCAAGCATAACACTCCCCCAAAATGGGATAATCCATTAATCTCTCACAAGATCCAAATAAGATACCAAATATAACCAAGTAAGGCTCAAACACAAGAAACACACATACATGGTGTGCCACCTAATCATACACAAATATGATTGATACCTCAAGATAATTAAGTGGAAAGCACGACATGTACAAAAGCATGGAAGATACAAAATCAACACATGCACAAGGGGGCGAGTAACTTTCAATGTAATGAGTTAAGCATATGTTACCGCAAGGAGGAACATTGGATATATAATAGAATCATGATAATCCAAATGGCTTGGCTTGACAATAATAATTGATGAAGATACCTCAATTCTTCATAATGTAGCCAAGACTCCAATGCCCTCCAACTAACACCTATTGATCAAGTTTTGGCTTGTTGGTCCCCAACCAAGTTGGGTCCTAAGAGGTTAGTCACAATAGGCTTGGCAACCCAAATGGTTCTTTTCTTGACACCACATTGGGCACCAACAAACTTGGAAAACACATTGCCAACCTCATCCTTACAAAGAGAATAAGCATCATCAATAATGATAGGGTTGGATGAGGAGATACCAATAGTGCATGAGGAAGAAATGTGCCCTTTTGCACGACATATGTAGCAAGTTCTTATTTTGCCATCTTTCTTCTTAGGTGAAGCCACGACTCGAGGAAGAGCTCGAGTAGTCCTCTTAGGAAGAGGCCCGTCGATGATTTGAGGTGGAGCTTGAGGCCGCTTCCCTTGTTTCTTCACACTAAGAGATTTTTTCTTCAATGGGAAAGATCTAACATGGTGCCCTTCTTCCTTGCACTTGAAGCAAACAATGTTGGCCGGATTCTTGACTTGATCTTGGCCATTCTTCTTGTTGTTCTTGTGCTTCAACTTGACAGTGGACTTGTTCTTGAAATTGGAGTTGAATCCAAGCCCACTCTTGTCATTGGGGGATTTTTGCACACTCAAGATTTTGTTGAGTATGTCCTTCCCTTGATGACCCTTTTTCAAGTCATTCTTCAAAGAAGTGACTTGAGCCTTGAGCTCTTTGATTTCCTCTACATGGTTAGTTTCAACAAAAGTACTAGAGGAAGTAGATGCTACATTGTTAGAGCAACAAGGCACGGAATGTAATTCATCACGAGATACAGCATGGTTGAGAGTGGACGAATTAAAAGGACTATCACATGGCAATATAACATTTGGAGTAGATATAGTGCTAATGTCCCCATGAGGCCCACTAGATGTTACCTTTGACATGATGGCCTCATGAGCTAACTTTAGCCTACCATGGGAGACTAGAAGATCCTCATGCGAGCTTGAGAGCTTGACATGACTTTCTTCTAATTTCCCATAGTTGCTAGTTAGCAAAGCAAGTTGAGCCTTTATCTCAACATTCTCCTTCAAAATAGATGCTTCACAAGAAATAGAGTTAGTATCACAAGCATCATCATTATTAGCAAGAGGTCAGGGCAACTTGGCAAGCTCTTTTAAATATGAAGCTTTAAGTTGCTCATGCGTCTCAATGAGTTTGATGAGCTCCCTCTTAACGACCCGAGAGCCATTTTTGAGGTGCTTAAAATCCTCAACAAGTTTAGCATAAGCAACTTCAAGTTCATCATTTTTAATCTTGAAGGAGTTATCCACCGCAAGTTCTCTATCATGGTATTCCTTTACTCTAGATAATAATAGAGTAAAAGTCTCCTCAAGAAATTCTTTGGTGGTTTGTTCTTCTTCAAGGGAGTCCTTTACTTGAGAAAGTTCATTAGCATACTCACGCTCAAGCGCAAACTTTTCATCAATTATGTTTTCTTGCTCCTTAATAAGATCATTGCCTTCTATAGAATAATTCAAGATTTCAAGAAAGTTGGAGGAAGCAATTTTATTTTTGTAGAGAGCACTATAGACAACCTCTCCCATTTTCTTAATAGAGGTAATATCATACTTACCTGGATAATCATCATTATCATTTTCAACCTCATCATCATGAGATACAATGGGATCCAAATAGGTTACCTTTGTTCCCTTAGCCATAAGGCATATGTGAGAACCGGAGGAAGGTGATGATGAGATTGCAGTTGTAGCTCTATTCAAGACCTTGTCTTGGTCCATAGAATCTTCGGTTTCCTCTACATGGTTAGCAACACAAGCACTAGAGGAAATAGAAGCATTTTTATCATGGCAACAAGACAACACAAGCATATCATCATGAGATTTATTCAAGTCATTTCTACTTGATATGCAAGGACTATTAACACAAGCATGTAAGAAGTTTGTAGTGCTAGGAGTGTTAAAGTCCAAAGGTAGATCATTACAACTAGATAGAGATAGGGTATTATAAATAGTAAGCACATTATCCAAATTGCAATATCTATCACCACTCACTATATTATTACCTTGTGAAAAATCACATGTTGGTGAGGTGGTAGACGAAGAGAACTCATCTCGACCGGAAGTGGATGTAGGGGTTCGTAGCATGGAAAACAAACAATTTCTACTGCATGCACACAAACAAGCCAAGATCTATCTACTAGATTGTAGCAACAAGTCGATAGAAGCACTCACCCTCGAAGATTCCAAAGCGCTTAACGAGAGCAGATTCTCGTGGGTGATGTAGTCGTACACTTGGCGATCTCAAGATCGCGTAGACGATCCTTCCGGTGCTATGTTCGGCAGCGCTTCCGCAGTCAGTCGCACGTTCGGTACTCGATGAAGACCTTCCTCTCCCTTGTTCTAGCAGGCAGCGGAAGTTGTAGTTCTCCCCTCGCAATTCCGGCAGCACGATGGCGTGGTATCGGAAGTAGAGGGAAGATCCCGCAGGGCTTCGCCTAAGCCGGTGCGAGTTATGGTGGATTAGGGTTTCCCGGAGATCTAGGGTTTAGATGACCAGGAGGAAGAGGAGGTGTCGGCGGCGGCTAGGGCGGCGGCGACAAACCGACGGCGACGCGAGGCGGTGGCGCGGCAGAGGCGGCGTGCGGGCGGCGGCGGCGGCGAGCGGCGCGGCTGCGGTGGCGGCTCATGTGCGGGGAGAGGGGCTAGGGCTTGTGTGCGTTGGGGCAGCCCTCCCCCTCTATTTATGAGAGGGGCAGCCTTGGGAGGGGTGGGTTTGAATCCAAACCCAAACCCAAGTTGGATTGAGAGAAGGACATGTTTCTTCTCCCACTAGGAAACCATTGTTCCAGTTTGCCTTTTCAAACTTCCCGTTTGACTTTAAATTTAGAGCTTTAATTCTCTCTTGCAAATGCACACACCAAGTGACCTAGGATATGATCCAATCATTCCACTTACCCATGACACATTCATGGACCATTCTCCTTCCGGACCGGTGAACCTTCTAGACCCTTCTAGAACATCTCCGATGAAAACATCGAAAACTTTCCCGAACTCTGAAATAGGACTTTCCTTATATGAATCTTATTCTTCAGACCATTCCGGATCTCCTCGTGATATCCCGGATGCCATCTGAGACTCCGAACAACATTCGGTATCCCTACTAACATTCCATATCTA
The DNA here is from genome assembly GCA_916181665.1 of Avena sativa. Lineage (NCBI taxonomy): Eukaryota > Viridiplantae > Streptophyta > Magnoliopsida > Poales > Poaceae > Avena > Avena sativa. Next base: position 79,662,826 of record OV702297.1, read on the forward strand.
CTAAATAACATTGAATCTTTAAGTGTGTCTCTCTACGGTTCGTGAATTATGCGGACATGACCAAGACACTTCTCCGATCAATAGCCAATAGAGGAATCTGGAAATTCATATGGCTCCCACATATTTCTACGATTACTTTGCGATCGAATGAACCACTTACATACGATACCAATTTCCCTTTGTCTCATGATAGTTTACTTATCCGAGGTTTTGATCGTCGGTATCTCTGCATACCTAGTTCAACCTCGTTACCGATAAGTACTCTTTTCTCATTTCCGTGATAGCCAGTCACATGCTTGTAAGCTAATTGGATGACATTCCACCGAGAGGGCCTAGAGTATACCTATCTGTCATATGGATGGACAAATCCCACTCTTGATCTATGTGCCTCAACCCATACTTTCCAAACACTCAATGCCACCTTTATAGCCACCCAGTTACGGTGCGGTGTTTGATGTCATCAAAGCATCCTTCCGGTGATGGTGATTAACATGATCTCATGGTCGAAGGAATTAGGTTACTATGTATCAGAAAGCTTAGAGCAAATGAACTATTGAAATGACTTGATCTTAATGCTACGCTTATCTAGGAGTAGTCCATCATACCATTTTCCTAATGATATGATCTTGTTATTAATAACATCTCAATGTTCATGATCGAGAAACCACGATCATCTATTAATCAACAAGCTAGTATTATAAAGAGGCTTTACCAGGGACTCTAATTTAGTTTACAAAACACATAAGTATTAATGTTTCCGGTTAATACTATTATAGCATGAAATGTAAACATTTATCATAAACACAAAGATATAATAATAACCACTTTTATTATTGCCTCTAGGGCATATCTCCAACAGTCTCCCACTTGCACTAGAGTCAACTAATCTAGATTACATGGTAATATACCGAACACCCATGGCGGTTTGGTGCTGGTCATGTTTTGCCCTCGGGAGAGGTTTAGTCAATGGATCCGCCACATTCAGATCTATGTGTACTTTGCAAATCTTTATGTCACCATCTTGGACATGCTCTCGAATAGCGTGAAAATGTAGCTTGATGTGCTTCAGCTTCTTGTGTGACCTTGGTTCTTGCACATTAGCTATGGCGCCCATGTTATCACAGTAGATACACATTGGGTCCAGCGCACTTGGAACCACACCGAGCTCTGTAATGAACTCCTTCATCCATATCGCCTCTTGTGAAGCCTCCGAAGCAGCTATGTATTCCGATTCAGTTGAAGATCTCGCCACAACGCTTTGCTTTGCACTCCTCCAGCTAACTGCTGCACCATTCAAAGTAAATACGTATCCAGATTGAGATTTAGAATCATCCGGATCGGTGTTCCAACTAGCATCGGTGTAACCATTAACAACGAGCTGTTCATCACCTCCATAAGAAAGAACCATATCCTTAGTTCTTCTCAAGTACTTAAGGATGTTTTTGACCGTTGTCCAATGATCCACTCCTGGATCACTTTGATATCTTCTAGTCAAACTAACAGCATATGCAATGTCGGGTCTAGTACATAGCATGGCATACATTAGAGATCCTATGGCTGAGGCATAGGGAGTCTTACTCATCCTTTCTCTATCTTCTGCCGTTGCAGGACTTTGAGTTTTACTCAAGGTCGTATTGGGAAACATGGGCAAGAACCCTTTCTTGCTATCTTCCATTCCAAACTTCTTTAGAACTTTGTCCAAATATGTACTTTGTGACTATGATATTAGGCATCTCGATCTATCTCTATAAATATTTATGCCTAATATGTAAGTTGCTTCGCCAAGATATTTCATTGAAAAACTATTATTCAAATAATCCTTGACACTATTAAGAAGGTCTACATCATTCCCAATCAACAATATGTCATCTACATATAGTATTAAGAATGCTACAGAGCTCCCACTCACTTTCTTGTAAATACAAGCTTCTCCATAAGTTTGTATAAAACCAAAACTTTTGATTACCTTATCAAAACGTTGATTCCAACTTCGGGATGCTTGCTTCAATCCATATATGGACCGTTGAAGTTTGCATACCTTGTTAGCTTCTTTAGGATCGACAAAACCTTTGGGTTGCATCATATACAACTCTTCATCAATGTCTCCATTGAGGAACGCCGTTTTGACATCCATCTGCCATATCTCATAATCATAATATGCAGCGATTGCTAACATAATCCTCATAGATTTTAGCTTCGCTACAGGTGAGAAAGTCTCATCGTAGTCAACTCCTTGAATTTGTCGAAACCCTTTTGCGACAAGTTGAGCCTTATAGACAGTAACATTACCATCAGCATTTGTTTTCTTCTTGAAAATCCATTTGTTCTCGATAGCCTTCCGGCCATCCGGTAAGTCCACAAAAGTCCATACTTGGTTTTCGTACATGGATCCAATCTCGGATTTCATGGCTTCTTGCCATTTATTGGAATCTAGGCTTATCATCTCTTCCTCGTATGTTCCCAGGGTCATCGGTGTTGTCCACCAACATGACACTCATAACGGGATCATACCAATCAGGAGTGGTATGAGTTCTCGTTGACCTGCGAGGTTCCATAGTAACTTCAACCAAAGTTTCATGATCAACATCATTAGCTTCCTCTCTTATTGGTGCAGGCGCCACAGGAACTACTTCCGGTGCTGCGCTACTCACAAGTTCGAGAGAAGGTTCAACAACCTCGTCGAGTTCTACTTTCCTTCTAGTCACTTCTTTCGTGAGAAACTCCTCTAGAAAGGATCCATTCTTGGCAACGAAGATTTTGCCCTCGGATGTATGATAGAAGGTATACCCAATAGTTTCCTTCGGGTATCCTATGAAGACGCATTTTTCTGCTTTGGGTTCAAGCGTGTCTGGCTGTAACTTCTTTACATAAGCTTCGCAACCCCAAACTTTAAGGAACAACAATTTAGGTTTCTTTCGAAACCACAATTCATACGGTGTCGTTTCAACGGATTTAGATGGTGCCCTATTTAAAGTGAATGCGGCTGTTTCTAATGCATAACCCCAAAATGATAGCGGTAAATCTGTAAGTGATATCATAGAACGAACCATATCTAAGAGAGTTCGATTACAACGTTCGGACACACCATTACGTTGTGGTGTTCCTGGCGGTGTCAATTGTGAAAGTATTCCGCATTTCTTCAAATGCTCGCCAAACTCGTAACTTAGATATTCGCCTCAAACAATCAGATCGTAGAAATTTAATCTTCTTGTTACGTTGATTCTCTACCTCACTTTGAAATTCCTTAAACTTCTCGAAAGTTTCGGACTTATGTTTCATGAAATAGATATACTCATATCTACTCAAGTCATCCGTGAAGGTAAGAACATAACGATAACCATCGCGCGATGCTACACTCATTGGGCCACACACATCGGTATGTATGATTTCCAATAAGTCCGTAGCTCGCTCCATCATACCAGAAAATGGAGTCTTAGTCATTTTACCCATCAGACATGCTTCGCATCTTTCAAGTGATTCGAAATCAAGTGATTCAAGAAGTCCATCAGAATGGAGTTTCTTCATACGCTCACTCCAATGTGACCAAGACGACAGTTCCACATATAGGTCGAGTTATCGCTCAATTTCAAACGTTTAGCTTCAATGTTATTAATATGTGTATTTCCACTATCGAGATTCAATAAGAATAGGCCATCTATAAAAGGTGCATGTGCATAAAACATATTACTCATATAAATCGAACAACCATTATTCTCGGACTTAAACAAGTAACCGTCTCGCAATAAACATGATCCATATATAATGTTCATGCTCAACGCAGGCACCAAATAACAATTATTTAAGTATAAAACTAATCCCGATGGTAGATGAAGAGGTAGCGTGCCGACCTCGATCACATCAACCTTTGATCCATTTCCTACGCTCATCGTCACCTCATTCTTCACTAGCTTCCGTTTATTCTGCAGTACCTATTTAGAGTTACAAATATGAGCAACCGAACCAGTATCAAATACCCAGACACTACTACGAGTACTAGTGAGATACACATCAATAACATGTATATCGGATATACCTTTCTTCTTGATGTTGTCGTTCTTCAAATCTGCCAAGTACTTTGGGCAATTCCGCTTCCAGTGACCTTCTCCCTTGCAGTAAAAGCACTCAGTATTAGGCTTAGGCCCAGCCTTGGTCTTCTTCGCCGGCGCGGTAACTTTCTTACCGCCCTTCTTGAAGTTTCCCTTTTTCTTAGACTTGCCTTGCTTCTTGAATTTGGTGGTCTTATTGACCAACAACACTTGGTTCTCTTTCTTGATCTCCACTTCTGCAGATTTCAACATGGAGAAGAGTTCTGGCAACGACTTGTCCATGTTTTGCATATTGTAGTTCATCACAAAGTTCTTGTAACTTGGTGGGAGTGATTGGAGGACACGGTGAATCCCCAAAGCATTATGAATCACTATTCCCAAGCTTTGAAGCTTGCTTGCGTGCCTAGACATCTTAAGAACGTGCTCACTGACGGAGCTGCCCTCTTCCATCTTGCAGTTAAAGAACTTTTCAGAAGCCTCATAACTCTCAACTGCCGCGTGAGCCTCAAATATCATTTTGAGTTCACGGACAATATCATGTGGGTCATGGTTCTCAAACCTTTTCTGAAGCGCCGATTCCAAACCATACAAGATAGCACACTAAACTGTGGAGTACTGATTCTTCTGAGCAAGGAAAACATTCTTTACCTCATCGGTAGCATTAGCTGCAGGCGGGTCACCCAGCGGTGCATCCAGCACATAGGTCAAATTACCAGCATTAAGGACAATCCTCAAATTGCGGAAGCAATCCGCGAAGTTGCTTCCATTGTTTTTCAACTTTTCTTTCTCTAGGAACGCATTAAAATTGATGGTAGGGGCCACCATTGATCTACAACATATTTGCAATAGTTTAGACTAAGTTTATGACAAACTGAGTTCTAATTGATAGTTAAATTAATCTAGGTGAACTCTCACTCAAAACAATATCCCTCAAATTGTTTTAGTGATCACACGAACCAAATCCACCACATCAAAACCGATCATCACGAGAGTTGATGTAGCTTCAATGGTGAACAATCAACATGGTCATCATATCTACTATATGATTCATGCTTTACCTTTTGGTGATCCGTGTTCCGAGACCATGTATGTACATGCTAGGCTCGTGAAGATCAAACCTTAGCTTCCGCATGAGCAAATCTGGCTTGCTCACGTTGTATACACTCGCAGAATCTAACACACCCGATCATCACATGGTGCTTCGAAACAATGAGCTTTAGCAACGATGCTTATTAAGGATGAACACTTTAAACTTGAAATTTTTGTGCTTGAGGGATCATCTTATAATGCTACCGTCGTGAACTAAGCTATACAAGATGCATAAAAGGATTAACATCACATGCAATTCATCATATGTGATATGATATGGCCTTTCTTCTTGTGCTTCCGATCTCCATCTTCAAGCACGAACATGATCTCCATCATCATCATCGGTATGGCGTCAATGTCAATGGCGCCGTTTCATGCTTGTCGTCCACCAGGTTCAACTATTACAACTACTTTGAATAGACACGCAGGTCTTAATAGAATTTAAAAGACAACCATATGGCTCCTGCCGGTTGCCAACTTACAATAAGGAACATTGCATACATCATATATAATCACAATCATGGCCATATCACATCACAGCACACCCCTGCAAAAGAAACTTAGACGCTTCTAATTTTATTTGCATATTTTACGTGGTTTGGGGCTTTCAATAAGTGTCGTTCTAACTTATGAACAAGAACCACAATGTTGATGCTTGAACTATCAAGTGCCCGTTGTAAATTGATTCTATACTATGATGGGAGAGATAGACACCCTCAAAGCCACTTATGCAATACAAGTTGCATGTTTAGCGTGGAGCAAGTCTCATGAACAATGTCATGTAAGGTTAGCCCGGGCCGCTTCATCCCATCATACCGCAAGATGCAAAGTACACAAAAAGCAATTGATAATAAAAGCACCACCGCCCACGATGACCATTGTGTTCTACTCGTGCAACAGATCTACATATAGACACGGCTCTGATACCACTGTAGGGGTTCGTAGCATGGAAAACAAAAAAATTCTACCGCATGCACACAAACAAGCCAAGATCTATCTACTAGATTGTAGCAACGAGTCGATAGAAGCACTCACCCTCGAAGATTCCAAAGCGGTTAACGAGAGCAGATTCTCGTGGGTGATGTAGTCGTACACTTGTCGATCTCAAGATCGCGTAGACGATCCTTCCGGCGCTGCGTTCGGCAGCGCTTCCGCAGTCGGTCACACGTTTGGTACTCGATGAAGAACTTCCTATCCCTTGTTCCAACAGGCAGCGGAGGTTGTAATTCTCCCCTCGCGATTCCGGTAGCACGACGGTGTGGTGTCGGAAGTAGAGGGAAGATCCCGCAGGGCTTCGCCTAAGCCAGTGCGAGTTATGGTGGATTAGGGTTTCCCGGAGATCTAGGGTTTAGATGACCGGGAGGAAGAGGAGGTATCGGCGGTGGCTAGGGAAGTGGCGACAAACCGACGGCGACGCGAGGCGGCGGCAGCGCAGGGAGGCGGCACGCGGGCGGCGGCGGCGGTGAGCGGCGGGGCTACGACGGCGGCGGCTCGTGTGCGGGGAGAGGGGCTAGGGCTTGTGTGTGTTGGGGCATCCCTCCCCCTCTATTTATGAGAGAGGGACAGCCTTGGGAGGGGTGGGTTTGAATCCAAACCCAAACCCAAGTTGGATTGAGAGAAGGACTTGTTTCTTCTCCCACTAGGAAACCATTGTTCCAGTTTGACTTTTCAAACTTCCTGTTTGACTTTCAATTTAGAGCTTTAATTCTCTCTTGAAAATGCACACACCAAGTTACCTAGGATATGATCCAATCATTCCACTTACCCATGACACATTCATGGACCATTCTCCTTCCGGACCGGTGAACCTTCTAGACCCTTCTAGAACCTCTCCGATGAAAGCATCGGAAACTTTCCCGAACTCCGAAATAGGACTTTCCTTATATGAATCTTATTCTCCGGACCATTCCGGATCTCTTCGTGATATCCCGGATGCCATCCGAGACTCCGAACAACATTCGATATCCCTACTAACATTCCATATCTACTAAACAACATCGAATCCTTAAGTGTGTCTCCCTACGGTTCATGAATTATGCGGACATGACCAAGACACTTCTCCGATCAATAGCCAATAGAGGAATCTGGAAATTCATATGGCTCCCACATATTTCTACGATTACTTTGTGATCGAATGAACCACTTACATACGATACCAATTTCCCTTTGTCTCATGATAGTTTACTTATCCGAGGTTTTAATCGTCGGTATCTCTGCATACCTAGTTCAACCTCGTTACCGATAAGTACTCTTTTCTCGTTTCTGTGATATGTGATCCCTTGTGAGCCAGTCACATGCTTGCAAGCTAATTGGATGACATTCCACCGAGAGGGCCCAGAGTATATCTATCCATCATATGGATGGACAAATACTACTCTTGATCCATGTGCCTCAACCCATACTTCCCGAACACTCAATGCCACCTTTATAGCCACCCATTTACGGTGTGGTGTTTGATGTCATCAAAGCATCCTTCCGGTGATGGTGATTAACATGATCTCATGGTCGAAGGAATTAGGTTACTATGTATTAGAAAGCTTATAGCAAACGAACTATTGAAATGACTTGATATTAATTCTACGCTTATCTATAGGAGTATGTCCATCATACCATTCTCCTAATGATATGATCTTGTTATTAATAACATCTCAATGTTCATGATCGAGAAACCACAATCATCTATTAATCAACAAGCTAGTATTATAAAGAGGCTTTACCAGTGATCTAATTTAGTTTACAAATCACACAAGTATTAATATTTCCGGTTAATACTATTATAGCATGAATGTAAACATTTATCATAAACACAAAGATATAATAATAACCACTTTTATTATTGCCTCTAGGGCATATCTCCAACAGTGGAAGCAACACAATCATCCTCAATAGTGTTGGACAAAACATATTTATCTTGAAGTTTTGTCCATAACTCATGAGCGCTCCAAAAAGGAATGATTGAAGATGTAACTACATAGCTCAAAGCATTAACAAGCACATTACAAGATTGAGCATCAAGATATAAGTTTTTATCATCCTCACAAGATAGGTTTTTGAAATCCATAGGAGGAGAAAAACCTATATCTACAATACGCTGCAAATTTGGGTGCATGCCCCTAAAATGAATAAGCATAGGAGTTTTCCATATATCATAATTTGTGCCATTGAATATGAACATGTCATTGTGCACAAATCCCCTAGCCGACATATTTACTCTCAAGGCGGTGAAGCCTAGAATGAGAGACCGGGCTCTGATACAAATTGAAAGGATACAGATGCCGCCTAGAGGGGGGTGAATAGGCGGTTTTAAAAACTTTTTCGAGAGTGGCTCGACAAAGGCGGAATTAAACTAGCGTTTACTTTGTCAAGCACAAAACCTAGAACAATTAGGGTTCACCTATGTGCACCAAAAACTTATGCTAAGCAATACAAGCAACAATGTGATAGCACGATATAGATTACTTCAAGCACGAAGGCTATCACAATGTAAAGTGCATAAGTAAAGAGCTCGCGTATAGAGATAACCGAGGCACGTGGGGACGATGATATTTTACCGAGTTCCTCCCAACATGGAGTACGTCTCATTTGGAGAGGGGTGATATCAAACCACCAACACCACAAAATGCCTCCCTTATTCTCCGGTGAATCTCACCCCAATGGGATCGATCCACACTTCCACTATCGGTGCACTTGTCGGTGGCAAACCGAAACCTCTCACAAGGTTGGGGCACTTCTCCACAACTTAATTGGAGGCTCCCAACAAACGCCACCAAGGACACAACCTACAACACCAACAAACCGTCTAGGGTTCCAAGAACCCAAGAGTAAAAATATTCTTAACTTTCACTCACCAAATCCTCACCGAGAACTCAAACCGATGCACCAAATGCAATGGCAAGGACACAAGAAGTGCTCAAATCCTTCTCTCCCAAATTCCACCAAAGCTACAAAAGATTATGGAGGAATAAGAGAGGAATAATAATGGAGGAAATCCACAAAAGACTCCAAGATCTAGATCCCAATATGTTCCCCTCACTTAGAGGAGAGATTGATTGGTGGGATTGTAGATCTAGATCTCCTCTTTCAAATCCCTCAAGAATATGAAAGAATCATAGGAGGGAATGAGAGGAAGCAAGCTCAAGAAGGTCAACAATGGTGGGGAAAACTTGCAATAATGGTTGAGGAACCATTGGGGAAGAAGGCCCCTTATATAGGTCCCTCCAAAATCCAACCGTTGCAGCCCAAAAACGCGATTCCCGGTACTACCGGACTTTTTCCCGGTTCTACCGGACTTTCCCGGCACTACCGGACATTTCCTGAGGTTCCTGGGGCGCCAAACGCATTTTTCTCTGTGCTCCCCGGTACCAAAATGCGGTACTACCGGATCCTGGTCCGGTACTACTGGTCATCACAGAACGAAAACATCCATAACTTTTGCATCCGGACTCCGATTTTGATGATCTTGGGCTCGTTTCGAAGAGGACAACAACCTCTACAAGATCATACAAAGAAACATCATAGTCCATCAAGGGAGGATAGATCTAAATGACAAAGTCAAAAACCTTCTGCCGTGCTAGGTACTAAAATGCGGTACTACCGCTTTTTGGTACCTAGCCCGACAGTGGCTTTTGGCAACTTGTCAAAAAACTTCTGCCGCGCTAGGTCCCAAAATGTGGTACCTAGGAGGGCAGTGGAATTTGCAAACCTGCCAAAACCTACTGCCGCGCTAGGTACTAAAATGCGGTACTACCGCATTTTGGTACCTAGGCAAATTCAAACCGCTATAACTTTTGATTAGTAACTCCGATCGACCCGATTCCAATTGCGTTGGAAAGAGGGCAACGTGATCTACCGTAAATAAGTTGAAAATATTGGTTATCACCAAGTGAGAATGTATCATGTATAATAATGTGAGATACCTCACTTGGTGAGAAACCGAAAAGCCGCCAAGATCAAAATCGCAACAAGATACAAACGGAAGATCCGATTTTGATGAACAAGAGCTTGTTATGGAGATTATGACAAGCTCTATATCCTCAAATGGATAAGACCAAATATGATGATGCGAATATGCAAAGGTTTGAGCTCTCTCCGAACGATGTGATCGAGTTACTCATTCGAGTGCCCCTCTTGATAGTACGGTTATCTATCATAAACTCGGTCTTCCACTAATAATATGAGACCGGCAAAAGGGAAAACCTATCAAGATTATACCTTTGCCTTGAGCATTCCACTTGAGCTCGATGTAGACGATCTTTCCCTACTCAAGATGGAAGGCCTTTCTTGATTCCTCATCATCGATCCATGATCACCGAGGATGGCAAGCATCAAACATCAGATCTTCTATAGATGGTGCATTTTGAGCTTGCGCAACACATCTTCTTCTCATTTCATCTATCTTGAAGCCAACACATGCTACAAGCAATGCCAATGGACAATTCCTACAAGTACAACTTAAAACACACATTAGTCCATAAAGATTGCCATTAATTACCAAAACCACACATGGGGGCCCACATGTTCTTTCAGTTATGGCTAGAGTCAGGGCACAGTTTGCGATACAGTGCCCATATTGTGCATGCATGCGCATCATGGGATGATGAGCAATGTTACAGGAGGAAGTTTTCCTTTTCGTCATACGGAAAAGCCATTTTCCATTTTCCGAGTGCAAAAAATGGGACGTTTTGTAAAGCAACCACCAAATGACAGTTTCAAAATGGTACCATCCTATTTTTCAAAAATATTAGACCACCTTACGTGGACAATGTCCCAACTGGTGTATCTCAAACATTTCCGTCCATCCATGGTGAAAAAGACAAATGTCTGCCGAGTCGGTAGGAAGTGGGTCCGGTTTGAACTATATGCACATGATCTAATACTCATGATTTTTTCAAAAAAATTAATTTTAGACTCACAATATGATGTTTCTTCAGAGATACAATGCAAGTTTTATCGAGGACCATCACATATATTCATGTCCGCCGTTTTGACCATAGTTTGAAACGAGAAAATTTTAAAACGGGCATAAGAAATTCAAAACAGTCCGAACAATGTAAATCCTTTACGTGGTGTCATATTATGTGGCTTAGTTGCAAGAAAAAATACCAAACTTGGTAAATTTATTATGTCTCAAAAAAACCTTCACAAAATGACCTACCATGTACAAGGTTTCCTGGCTTTCGGGTCAAATAACCAATGTTATGGCTAGAATCAGGTCATAGTTTGTGATATTATGCCTATATTGTGCATGCATGTGTATTATGGGATGGCGAACAATATTGCAAGAGAAAGTTTTCTTTTTTGTTATATGGGAAAACCATTTTCTATTTTCTGAGCGCTAAAAACAGGGCATATTATGAAGCAACCACCAAATGTCAGTTTCAAAATGGTACCATCCTATTTTTCAAAAATATTAGACCACCTTATATGGAAAATGTCCCAACCGGGGTATCTCAAACCTTTGCGTTCACCCCTGGTGAAAAAGATAAATGTCTGCCGAATTGGTAGGAAGTGGGCGGGTTTGAACTACAGGTACATGATCTAATGCTTATGATTTTTTGAAAAAAAAACATTTTTAGACTCACAATATGATATTTCTTCACAGATCCAATACAAGTTTAGCGAGTATCATCAAATAGCTAAGAATCTTGATGCCCGCCGTTTTGACCATTTTTAGACTCATAATATGATTTTTTGAAGATTTGAACACTATTAAATAAATTTTATTTAAAAATACATTATGTATGATTAAAAATATGATATGGATGTCATGTTTGGATTCATCTCATTTTTCTGATCGATTTAGATATGTTATTTGTCGGATTCCGATTTACGGATTTAAAGATATGAATTATTCCATATTAAATAGAAAAGGGCAAAAAGACAATATTTTTTTATTATCATTTGAATTCAAGATTATTATTACTTATTCATTTTTTACTTAAATAATTATTTGAAATTTTAAAAATAAAGACGTGTGATACTATGGTCCAAGGGTTAATATAATCGATATGATAGTATAACAAGGTCTAATTTCTTTATCGGAAGCTCATCCGAAAGGAAGAGAGAAGTTAAGTGTGCTGGGGCAGGAGTAGTTTTTGGATGGACGACCGATCGAAAAGTTTGACCATTGATGCAATTTAATCGAAGATTAAGCATACTTATAGTTAAAAAAAATTCTCTTATAAGATTAACAAGTTAAACAATTAAAAAATATTCTAAAAAAAAAAATAAGTAATTTGGCCTATGCCGACTGGTAAAAGCCGTCGGTGTAGTTCCTGTAGTGTCTTTGTTTTCTCTATGATACGATCAATCAAAAGTTTGTGCATATGAAATCTGGTAGGATTGAAATGGGAATGACATTGCAATCTTATGTTTTTATTCCCTCCTTTTTAGAATCATGCAAATCAAAGAGCCCTTTAAATAAAATTCTATTGTCCTCAACGGCTCAACCTGACATAGATGCATGTTAACCATATGTGAGAAAAACATGAAAAAATATATACTCCATCCGTCTCAAAATAAGTGAACTTTTATTTGTGTAAATTCGTATGAATCTACACGCTAAAACATGTATAGATGCATACGAATTTAGACAAATTCAAATCACTTATTTTGGGACGAAAAGAGTATGTATTTATCTTCTCTTACCTAGGTGGTTGTTTGGGGCGGATTAGCGATCAGTTTTTACAATATGAGTTTTGATAGTATTTTAGGAGAATCAGTTTTACAACTGTAACTTTTCTGTTCAGAACATTTACATACAGTCATGTTTGTGTTAAGATTTCTTGCTCCAGTTCTAGCGACTAGAGACCCAATTAACTGGCTGTTAGATAATTAATTATCAGTACTTCAGTAATAGTACTGTCCCTGCTTGCAACGGTAGCAACTGTTGTTCAATCAGGTACGTACGTGTTATATCTCTTAGATGGAACTAATACAATTCGATTGTCTGCAATTAATCTGTACGGATGTACCATACCATGCTGGAGAAGCAAAAAAACATGTTTATGTGTTCTCTTTCCTAAGAGAACACATCTCAATTATAAAACTATTCATACTCAAAAAATGTTAAATTTTAAGCATTGTTCACATTCGAAAAGTGTTCAAATTCGGAAAGTATTTAGGAAACAGAAAAAAAAAGAAACAGAAAAGAAAAATAAGCCAAAAAATAAAAAAGAGAAAAGAGACACAAAAAAAAAGAAAAAAGTAACGCCATATGGGCCGACCCAACACGCGCCCAACTGAACGGAGCCTATTAACGCCCGCTTTGGACGGGAAATAGAATTTGCCAACAACACACCACGGATATGGCGTGGATTGGACGAGGTGGGCCAAAGTAGCGATTGGTCCGGGCCAAACAATTTATTCACGCGACATCCTTCTAGCGCACGTTTCACTAATTCCTTCTATTAATTAGGTGAGTTAGTTATGGACGGGACTCTGCTAAAAAAAGTTATGGACGGGACTTATCTTATATTCCCTCCTCCCATCATCATCTTTTATTTCTGTTTCTTCTCTCGGTTATATCGATTTATTTATTTTTAGATCAGATCGATCTTGTTCAGGTAGGTATATGGCGGACGTGGAAGACGGCGTGGCCATGGCGGAGCAAAGCTTCCCCCGGCCCATCCTGTTGGTGTGTGCACAAGGTTTAAGGGATTTCATCGTCAACCTGCTCAACCTCGAGGGCGGCAGCGATGAGGATGCCGTCGCGGCGCAGCCAGAGGAGCATAGCAGGTGGATCCTCATGTCCCTAATGATCGCCGGGGCCGCCGTCACGCTTCTGGCCTCCATGTTCCTGGCGCTTAATGGATACAGCTGGATGGTGTACGTCCCACTCCTTGCAGTTTCAGCATCCCTTATACAGCTTTCTACTATTGCTGTAGCAGATTGCCAAGTTGGGTTCCAAGATGAGCATCATGATAGGCTCTTAGATTTCTTGCTCCAGTTGTAACAACCTAATTTAACTATATATAGCCGTTGGATGATAATTAATCATCAGTACTACTAGCTGGTATAGATGCATGCTACGATAGAAGAAACCATTCTTCTTGTTTGACCATATATATACGGAGTATTATGTTGTCTCTGCACATGGAAAGGCCCTATCTGATCCAAAGATTCTCATAGGAAGTTTGAAGGATTTAAACCATAAGGTGGTTGTTTTGATTTGTAAGATGGAATTTTATGGAAAAGATTTCTAAAGATACATTTTATAGGAAATCTAACATTCCAGCTCAAACCTTATTGCGAGAACTCTTTGTTTTCTCTGTGATGCAATCAATCAAAAAATTGTGCATATGAAATCCGGTAGGTTTGGAATGGGAACGACATTGCAATCTTGTGTTTTTATTCCCTCCTTTTTAGAATCCTGCAAATCAAAGAGCCCTTTAAATAAAATTCTATTATTCTCAACCTGACCTATACGCATGTTAACCGTATGATCCGAGAAAAACAGAAAAAAAAATACTCCATCCGTCTCAAAATAAGTGAACTTCCATTTGTCTAAATTCGTATCAATCTACACACTAAAACATGTCTAAGTGCATATAAATTTATACAAATTCAAGTCACTTATTTTGGGACACAGGGAGTGTGTATTTATCTTCTCTTATCTAGGTGGTTGTTTGGGGCAGATTAGCAATCAGTTTTTACAATATATAAGCTTTTCCGATCTATATTAATTATCACTAAATTAAATGTATCTAGACATGTTTTAGTTTTAGATACATTTAATTCAGCGGCAATTAATATGAATCGGAGGGAGTAACTTTTACGTTCAGAAGATTGACATATAATCATGTTTGTGTTAAGATTTCTTGCTCCAGTTTTTTGCATGGTAATACATGTCTCATTTATATGATAAATAAATGTTATAATATAAATTATATACCAGCCACGTAAATACCGATCTGATAAAACTGAAAAAACAGCACAACACAAGCCTTTGCGCAAAAGACCGCCAGCCAAGAAAGAAAATTACAATCCAGATCGACAAATCTTCTAAGCTTGACGTCAACGCCTGTCACCTGCCTCTGGCACCACAACAACAGCCACCAAAGGAAATAATGGATCACCTTCTCACCCTAGCTCGAAGCGGCTCCATCGCTGATATGCGACTTTGCGGATCTCCAATGTGGCTCATCCAAGGTGAAACCATTGTCGTTAAACGAATCAGACCGGGGCAACACCACCAGTTCTAGCGACTAGTGTTAAACTATATAGACACTGTGTATATGTATGTGTACATGTGGTGTATACATGCTCCATTATAAATATATGTGATAGGTCACCTCTATAGGGTTGTGTCGGTTCTCAACCCAAAATACTTGTTTCACATGGTATCAGACTTGGTGTCGATCGCTTCCGCCTCTAAACCCTAAATCGCCGACACCTTCCTCAGCCGCCTCCGCCACCCTTCGTGTGGAGCGCCGCTGCCTCCAGCTCCTCCAATGCCAGGTACCTCCCGGCCTCCCTAGCTTCCCTTCTCTCTCGTTGGATTGACACCGTCGCCATGACGACACCCCAGATCGGGACTCTAAGCGTGGGCTCGTTTTCTCGCATCCACCGCCAGCCTCGTCGTTCGCGGTCATGCGCTGGTGACCCACACGTCCAGCACCTCCTCACCCGCATTTGTCTCAACCCTGGCCTGTGTGCCGAGGGCCCTTGCATCTGTAGCTACGGCGACACTGTCCCTGTCCGGCTCTGCACTGGCGGCCTCTGCGTAGTCCGCCCCCACGACGGTGCTCAGTGACCCCATGGCGTACGCGTCTTTGGCAAGCTTCAAGTATGCGCGCCCGTCCCCGCACCGGCAGTCATTGCCCCCACGGCATACGCGCCTCCGACAGTCTTGATGAGCGGCCCGCTGTCGGCGCCATTTCACTTAGGCAACCTCATCACCGTCAAGCTGTCCCCGGATAACTATATTTTCTGGCGTGCTCAGGTTCTTCCGTTGCTTGGGAGCCATTACCTGCTCGGCTACATCGACGACACTCTTCCTTGTCACCGTGCTGGTGGGTAGTGTGAATGATTTGGTATACAACCCGGCGTGCCATGTTTTGACGGGATAGGATCATGCCAATCTCTCGTCCATCCAGGGGTCACTCACCCCAGAGGTTGTCGGGATGATTGTCTTCGCCCAGACCTCCCATGAGGCCTGGACCATCTAGGAGTGCTCCTTTGCGTCACAGTCATAGGCCCGCTCCAACACCCTTTGTCGCCAACTTGGCGAGTGCGAGAAGCTCGACGCATCAGCCACGACCTACTACAACAATGTCAAGTACCTCGCTGACACACTGGCCTCCATTGGTCAGACCCTCACCGACGCCGAGTTCACCTCCTACATCCTCAACGGTCTCGACAAGGAGTATGATGGCCTGGTGGAGATCGTCAACGAGGGCAAGGTGATGGTGGCTTAGATCAATGTAGAGCTTCGTTGGGAGTCCCCAAGAGGAAGAGGTGATGAGCACAGCAGCAAGTCTTCCCTCGATAAGAAACCAAGGTTATCGAACTAGTAGGAGGAAGGAAACGACTCAAAGGTGTTGCTAGCAACTTGGAAACCTGCACAACACAAACTCAAGACTTTGCCCCAACGAACAGTGAGGTTGTCAATCTCACCGGTTTGCTGAAAACAAAGGGTTAACTATATGGTGTGGAAGGTAATAGTGGTTTGCAGAAAGTAAATAGGAACAGTGGAAGATGTATCAATGGTAAAGATTGGACCGGGGTCCATAGTTCACTAGAGGTACTCTCCTTAAGATTAACAAACATGGCATGCTGGGTAAACAAATTACAACAGGGCAATTGACAGGACTGAGCAAGGCATAACAATGTAATACTAGACATTCATGATCCTATGAGATTTGATTGGGCAATACAACAAGATACATAGACCGCCATCCAACTGCATTTATGACTAGTAATCCACCTTTAGGTTATCATCCGAACCCCCTCCGGTATTAAGTTGCAAGCAACGGATAACTACTTTAAGAAAACTGTGTAAGGTAAACAATCCACTTGTTCCATGAACAAGAGACCCTTGTTTTCTCCCTAGTAGCAACAACACATCTACAACCTTAGAGATTTCTTTCACTTCCCTTAGATTAAATAGAGGCATGAACTCACTATCAAGCATAAATACCCCCTCTTGGAGTCACTAGCATCTACTTGGCCAAGATAGCTACTAGAAACGGAGAGCATGCAAGATCAGAAACAACACAGACATGATAGAATCAATAAGACAAAACCATTAATCGATCTGACATAGTAATCTCAATATCCAGCGGATCCCCGCAAACACAACATGCATGATTACAAATAGATGATCTTGATCATGAACAGAGCTCACAAGATCTAAACATAGTAGCACAAAGGAGGAGATAAAACCATCTAGCTACTATATGGATCCGTAGTCCAAGGTGGAACTTCTCACGCTTCATACCGGACGCTGGAATGATGAAGAAGAAGGCCTCCGAGATGATGTCCCCTCCGGCAGGGTGCCAGGAAGAGCTTCAGATCCCCCTCCGATCTAGGGACGATGGTGGCAGCGGCTATGGACTGTTTCATGGAAGATTGATCGGGTACCTAGGGTTTTGGTATCGGGGGGTCTTTATAGGCGAAGAGGCGAGGCAGGGGCAGCCAGGGCGGCCGCACACCCCAGGCACGGGCCCATCCTAGTCGCGCGGCCAGGGGGTGTGGCCCCCTGGTGGCTCCCCTCCATCTCGTATTCTTGTTGTGTGTTCCCCACGGTAAAATATTGACTTTGGTTTTTGTCCCGTCCAATTCCGAGAATATTGATTTTCTGCCTTTTCTGGAACCAAAAACAGAAGAAAACAGACAACTGGCACCGTGGCATCTTGTTAATAGGTTAGTCTAGAAAAACATATAAAACACCTCAAAGTGTAGACAAAGTAAAGCAAAGTAGATACGAAACAAGCATGGAACATAAAAAATTATAGATAGTTTTGCAACGTATAAAGCATCCCCAAGCTTAACTCCTTCTCGTCCTCGAGTAGGTAAGTGATAAAAAGAATAATTTTTGAGGTGACATGCACCATCAAAATCAAGATCAAACCATTTGCAAGCGTTGAAAGCTGGGATCAAAGAAGTCTAAACATGAGCATGAAAGATGGAGTTCTGACAGTAAGACAAAGTAACTATGCATGCAACATGAAAGGTTACAAACAAAGATTCATGAATAACAATGCATTGAAAGACGTTTGTTTGTTTCACATATAGAAAACATAGCATAGTGCCATTCAACTTGTCCCTCATGGAGTAGCAAATAGATGCATAGGACAACTTCAAAGTTCATAAGAGTGACTAGATACAAATAGCACAAGAGCAAGCAATATCAATAATATGAATCAATCAATAAGTTTTGGGACAATGCACATAGAACTAAGAATGGCAACTATGCTCTCTTAACTGGTGCCTAAGGACAGAAGGTGGAGACTCAATATAATAGTGAAAAAAAGGCCCTTCAAAGGGAAGCAGGGATTTCAAGTTTCTTAAAGAGCTTCCAAAAATTATGGTACTTGTTAGCTTTCAGCCCTCATTGCCCCTATCATAAGCATCTTGAAGTGATTAAGGTTAAAGTGAACAAACTATGGAGTATATGCTTGACAAAGTATAAGTTGGAAATATCATGTCCCTTGAATACGAGGGCCGCTCCTCATGCTACTCAAGTTTAGTTACTTGCAAGTTCTTGTCATAGTAAGTACATGAGTATCATAGAGAACCGCCAACAGGGTACCCCTTGCACATGATACAGGAGCTATCCCATAATCAAAATGACAAGGCAAGCAGACAATAAGCATCTTAGCAATCTTCTTATTTACCATGGGAAAATGGTGCTTTTTCTCTCTTTCCTCTTTTCTCATTTTTTTTCTTTTTCTCAATCTCTATCTCTTTTTTTATAAGAAGAATGCTTCATAGATTTCTCATTATGGTGATGCTGCAAGTTTCCACCATGATTAGGCATGGCTTAGACTAGCGGCCCGGGCGTTTCTCTAACACACGTACATAACTCCATGGACTTACAAGCTCCCCTTTCATTTCACACCGACGACATCCATAGACAAAAGAGCATGATATCAACTGGGTACAATGTACAAGTGCAATGCTGAAAGTGTTCCCCATGACAGCATGGTTCTCCTAATCCCAACATATAAGTGTAAGAATATACAACATAGATGACACAATGTTTCAAGTTTATTCGGGGCAAAAAAATAAAGTGTGCCATAAGTTCGTGAGATCTTTAATCACTAAGTTTTCACATAACAAAATACTTTTTAATTGGAAAATAGATGAAAACAAGAATATACTTGAAATGGTGTAACACACCATGCATAGGAATTTATAGTGGATACTTTGGAATAACTTGGTTTCTTGGGAGTTGGATGCATGAGTAGAGCTTACTCATACAAGTGGAGTCTAGCAAAAGACTGAGAGCGACTAACTAAGAGAGCAATACTAGCCATAATCATGCAGAGCGACAAAACATTAATAATCAAAGCTTAAAGTGGTACTACAAGTCAAGGACTAAATGATCATAGAGGCTATGGTGACTTGTTCATAGTCATAACATGGTGTGAGCATGTACCAAGTCAACCCAAACAAAGCATCAAAGGAGAATACCACAATAATATGCTTTTGTATGCTAAAACAATGCATGATTCCTTCAAGGCACATTAAGCAATCCTATTTGTTTGGAACAAGCCATGCTACAACAATAATCACTAAGCATAAGGTCAAAACAACATCTAGCATGCTATGATAAAGTCTAAGTCATAGTCAAAGCAAGCTCCTCTTGTACTATTAAAGCAAGAACTTTCTACTACTCTCCAACACCAATCAACTTATTTGAAACAACACAGCGAGGACGGGGGTCCAAACTAATTTATTCAAGCAAACTAAAACGAAAACTAAGACGCTCCAAGAACAACACAACAGTGCATGAAACAATAAAAACGAAGTGTCTAGAAAGACCTGAGATTTTTATTGATGAAGAAGGGGATGACTTAGGCATACCCAAGCTTTGACGCTTGTACCTCTTGAATATTTCTTGGGGTGACACGGGGTGGCATTTCAAAGATTGAGCTTTTGTCCATTCTTCATCTCATTACATCATTCTTTCTCTACACCTAAAATTTTTCCTTCATACAAAACTTCAGACAATCTTCATTAGCAACATTAGTGTATTCAAAAGATAATATACCTTTGGGGTTTAGCTTTAGAACAGCAAAACTTTCAATAAAGACACAAGCTACTATATAAATTCCCTCAAAAATCTCAATTTCCCAAAAAGAACCCAAAAAGGAATCAATAATAAGCAAATACAAATAATGGCAGAAATCTGTCAAAACAGATCAGCAGGTAGAAATAGATTTTTTAGAAGACCTTATTTTGCTCAAATAAAAACGTGTTGAACTAACGAAAGTTAGCTAACATACTGTGGGATTTATTCATAAAATATCAGCTCAATCCAACTTACAAATATTTTACATGATTTTTTACGGTGGAGCACATAACTCTGTTTCGGGACAACAACTCCCCAAATCTTACTTCCCTCTCATTAGAGGTTATTCTTGGCACAAAAAAGCAAATAAAAAGGATAAAAATAGGTCATTACTGAGATAATAAATTCCAAGACTCAAGAAAACTTTTGGGTTATCTCCCCGTAAGTACTTTTCTTTAACGCCTTTAAGTTAGGCACAAAAAGCAAGAATCAAGTATTTTCAAATGAAGAAGCATTAAGATCAATACTCAAAATATCTTCAACTAGGAAAGGTATCTCATCCAAATGAGTTTTAGAGGATCCTTTCTCATCTCTCTTAGGTTCACTACTTTCATCAAATGGGTTTTCATGAACAATCCAATCAAAATTCTTTTCTAAGGCTTCATGCATTCCTCCAAGTTTAAAAGGTATGAGTATCTTAATTTCCTCTCTGGGTTTGCTTTTATCAAAAGTACCCATAACATCTACACATGATCCTAGCATATTAAAACGTTCAAAGACCTTTTTGGCTTCCTTAGCAACATCATGGAACTCTTTGAGTAAAGTTTCAAGAATAAATTCTCTCTTTTCGGTATCTTTTCTTCTTTTAGTTTTAGGAACAAAATTTGCATCATGGGGTTAAGGCTAACAAACCTAGCCTCCAACATATGAACTACAGAAGCTGTAGCAATTTCATAATTAGGAGCAAGTTCTGCTATAGATTTATCCTCAATATCCTCATGCTTGCTAACATGATTGAAGAATTCTTCAATATTATCTTTCCCAATTATGGAGCCACTACCTATAGAAAGTTCCTTTAGGGTGAACTTGGGGAACAACATGGTGAGCAAGAGCAAGGTGGCAACTAAAGTAGGAACTAATTTTTTGTGTGTTTTTGATAAGAGAAAGCAAACCAAACTAGATTATTTTTTTTTTGGAGTTTTTGATAAGAAGAGGCAAACAAAACCAATCAAAAGAAACTAAGCAAACTAAAAAAAAGTAAAGAGAAAGGTTGAGGAGGACTCCCCTTGTGAAGACGTCCTTAGCCTCCCCGGCAACGGCGCCATTAAATCTTGATGGTGGCTCAAATCAATGTAGAGCTTCGTTGGGAGTCCCCAAGAGGAAGGTGTGATGAGCATAGCAGCAAGTCTTCCCTCAGTAAGAAACCAAGGTTATCGAACTAGTAGGATGAAGGAAACGACTCAAAGGTGTTGCTAGCAACTTGGAAACCTGCACAACACAAACTCAAGACTTTGCCCCAACAAACAGTGAGGTTGTCAATATCACCGGTTTGCTGAAAACAAAGGGTTAACTATATGGTGTGGAAGGTAATAGTGGTTTGCAGAAAGTAAACAGGAACAGTGGAAGATGTATCAATGGTAAAGATTGGACCGGGGTCCATAGTTCACTAGAGATGCTCTCCTTAAGATAAACAAACATGGCATGCTGGGTAAACAAATTACTGAAGGGATACGGGTAGGCTACACTAGCGCAAATAAAAATTTTCTACCGCATAAACCAGGAATACTGTTGTCATAGATCACGGGATTACCCCTAGACGCGCAGTTGCCACAGATGCAGCACCTCCGAGGTATCCACACGTGCAGGGTGGAAGCGTCAGACACCGGACTGCTAGGTCCGTGCGTGCGACACAGGCGTGAGGAGTGGCGGCTGGGTGGAATGGTCTAACCATGGTCAGCTCGCCCCACCCTCTCTTATATAGGCGTCCCTAGTGGGCTTCTACATTAGCAGCCCATTAGTAGCCTAAGCGTGGTCTAATTTGGATCAAATCCTCATTAGGCTTCCAGCCCCTTAAGTGTGTGACCCTATAGGTTCATATACGTATAGACATGACACGAATACACTTATTCTGCCAATAGTTGGTAGTGGCCTCTAGCAAGACGTGCCAACTCCTAAATGCATACAAAGATCATATCGGACGAACCATCACAAGGTTTAGTACATGTGTTTCCCTTTGCCTCACGATATTTGGTCTAGCTCCAAGCTGACCTCTCTTTCTCGATACCGTAACTCGGAATCCCTTTACTAGGTTAACTCTTAACCTTATGTAGCACGGCCATGCATTTCTGGATCCGATCACTCGAGGGGCCCAGAGATATCTCTCTCAAGTAGAGAGGGGCAAATCCCATCTTGATTGACCATGCCTTGCAGCATGTTTTAGGACAAACCCGAAAACTACCTTTATAACTACCCAGTTACGGAGTAGCGTTTGATAGCCCCAAAGTAGGTCGATCCACATCTCAAGTACATGCGACAATCTCATGTCTAAGGACAAAACGTACACGATGTGTAGAGAGAGCTGCAAGTATAATTGCCAGTCTCATGTTGGGTCAGTCCAACCCCATGTTCATCACATGTGTCCACATCATTGGTTTGACATCTCCATGTCTATGACTTGCGAAACATAGTCATCAACCAATCGATGTGCTAGTCTAATATTCACGTGTGTCCTCACATGAACTCCGACTAGGGACAACTATTAAATAACCATACAAGTAAAGAGTTTCACAAACAATTCACATAATTGTCAATCAATACAAGTTGCCTGATATGGATATTCAAGGAACATTACAATAACTCATGGATACATATGAAATATAATCATCTCTATGATTGCCTCTAGGGCATATTTCCTTCAGTCTCCCACTTGCACTAGTCAATCTAAAATGTATCTAATACTAATTGCTCTTTTATGCGCTTCATGCACGGGCTGCGGGAGAGGCTTAGTCAAGGGATCAGCAACATTTGAGTCCATATGTATTTTGCATATCATGACACTACCATCCTCAACAAACTCACAAATCTGATGGTAACGCATGCGAATATGTTTGCTCTTCTAGTGCTGTCTAGGTTCCTTGGCTTGTGCAATAGCACCATTGTTGTCACAATAAACGTCCAAGGGATTGGACGCGCCCTGAACCACACCGAGAGCGATCAGGAAATTCCTAATCCAAACAGCTTCCTTTACGGCCTCCGAGGCAGCAATTTATTCAACTTCTGTTGAAGAGGAGGTCACCGTATCTTGCTTGGAACTTTTCCAGCTCACAGCACCACCATTCAAGACAAACACATAACCTGATTGCGATTTCGAATCATCCGAGTCGTTAAGGTAACTCGCATCTGTGTAACCCTTTACAATGAGTTCATCCTCACCTCCATAAACTAGGAACACATCCTTAGTCCTTTTCAAGTACTTAAGGATGTTCTTTACCGATGTCTAGTGACCTTCACCTGGATTAGCCTGGTATCTTCTCGTAACACTTAGAGCATAGGAAACATCTGGGCGAGTATATCATTGCATACATGATGGATCCAATAGCCGAAGCATATGGAACCCTACTCATGCGCTCACGCTCATCAGTAGTCGAAGGACACTGAGTCTTGCTGAGTTTTATGCCGTGAGACATGGGCAAGAACCCCTTCTTAGCCTCTTCCATGCTGAACCGTTTCAACACTTTGTCAATGTATGTACTCTGGCTTAATCCAATTAGCCTCCTTGATCTATCTCTATAGATCTTGATGCCCATAATATATGCTGCTTCTCCCAAGTCCTTCATTGAAAAACTATTTTTCAATGAGGTCTTAACAAACTCGAGCATAAGAATGTCATTTCCAATCAGCAATATGTCATCTACATATAAGATTAGAAATACCAGCGCTCTCCCACTTTCCTTCTTGTAAACACAAGGTTCGTGTTCGTTTTTGATGAAGCCAAACCCTTTACAACTTCATCAAATCGAATGTTCCAGCTCCAAGATGCTTGCTTTAGCCCATAAATGGACTTTAGAAGTTTGCATACCTTTCCAGCAATGTTTGGATCGACAAAACCTTCGGGCTGCATCATATACACATCCTCAGTTAGGATTCCATTTAGGAAAGCCGTCTTGACATCCATCTGCCATATTTCATAGTCGAAATGTACAACAATGGCTAGAATTATCCGTATAGATTTAAGCATCACTACGGGCGAGAAAGTCTCGTCGTAGTCAACTCCTTGAACTTGTCGAAAACCTTTTGCAACAAGTCGAGCTTTATGGATGTGAACATTTCCATCCATATCAATTTTGTTCTTATAGATCCATTTGCACTCGATGGCTTTAAAACCATTAGGAAGGTCAACCAAGTTCCAAACTTGATTGTCTCCCATGGACTCTATCTCGGATCTCATGGCGATCAGCCATTTCTTAGAATCTGGGTCCACCATCGCTTCTGCATAGGTCGCATGCTCATCATTGTCTAACAATAATAATTCCCGCGCTTCGTGGAGCCTCGCCGACCTTCGTGGTTGTGGTGCTTCTGTTGCCATGGGTTCCTCAAATTGTTCTGCTACAATAGCATCACTCGTAGAAGCATCCTCAACTAGCTCATCTTGAACTTCTTCAAGTCGCACCGACCTTCCACTTGTTCCCTTTGTGAGAAACTCTTTCTCTAGGAAAACACCACTACGAGCGATAAACACTTTGCCCTCCTCTCGGTTGTAGAAGTAATACCCTAAGATTTACCTTGGATATCCCACGAAAATGCACTTATCCGATTTAGGTGTTAGCTTGTCCGACTGAAGTTGCTTGACAAATGCATCACAACCCAAATCTTTAGAAAAGACAAACTGGGATTCTTTCCAGTCCACATCTCATATGGTGTCTTAACTACGGATTTAGATGGTACCCTATTAAGTGTGAAAGCTACCGTTTCTAGAGCGTAACCCCAAAATGACAATGGCAAATCCGACTGGCTCATCATCGATCGAACCATGTCCAACAAAGTTCGATTACGCCATTCGGAGACCCCGTTCCTTTGTGGCGTTCCGGGTGGCGTAAGTTGTGGAACAATTCTGCAACTCTTAAGATGATCGCTAAACTCGTGACTCAAATATTCACCTCCACGATCAGATCGCAAGGCCTTTATTTTCTTGCCATGTTGATTCTCTACTTCACTCTGAAACTCCTTGAACTTTTCAAAAGTTTTAGACTTATGCCTCATCAAGTAGACATAACCATATCCACTGAAATCATCAGTAAAAGTAATGAAGTAGTGATATCCTCCTCTGGCTATCGTTCTCATTGGTCCACATACATCAGTATGTATGAGTTCCAACAAGTCTGTCGCTCTCTCGGGTAAACCCGAAAAAAGGCGACTTGGTCATCTTTCCAAGTAAACAAGCTTGACATGTCTCATATGATTCAAAATCAAACGAAGTTAGAAGACCATCACCATGGAGCTTCTTCATACGCTTTTCACTTATATGCCCCAAACGACAATGCCATAAATAGGTAGGACTCAAATCATTAGGACGAAGCCTTTTAGCACTAACATTGTAAATAGATGCATCATCAAGATTTAAAATAAATAACCTATTCACAATGGGAGCATTAGCCATAAACATATCATTCTTAGAGATTACACAACCATTGTTTGCACTCACGAATGAATAACCATCCCTCATCAAACATGAAGGTGATAAATTTTTTTGACCCATACTAGGAATGTAATAACAATTATTCAACTCCATAATAAATCCTGGCGGAAGGTGAAGTTGCATGACGCCGACGAACAATGTAGCAACCCTTGCTTTATTTCTGACGTGAAAATCCACTTCGCCTTTCTACACTTCTCTAGTCTTTATTAGCCCCTGCATCAAATTGCAAATATGAGCAACCGATCCGGTATAAAATACCCAAGAGTTAACATAGGAATCATCAAGAAGAAAGTCCACAACATTTACAACAAGCGTACCTGAGTGGGAAGTACTCTTACTTCCACTCTTCTTCAAAGAAGCCTAGTACTTGCTGTAGTTTCTCTTCCAGTGGCCATGTTCATGACAAAAGAAGCACTCAGTGTCTTCTACAGGTCCAGCCTTTTGCTTGGGTGCAGGCTTAGGGATCGTATCCTTAGCCTTGCCCTTCTTCTTCCAAGAAGTACCCTTTTTCTTGAAGCTAGGCTTGTTCAGCACATCCATCACATGGCTATGCCCTGCACACTTCTTCATGTCACTTTCTGCTATTTTTAGCATCCTGCATACCTCATTAAGGCCCTTCTCCACCACATGCATATGGTAGTTCGAAATGAATTGCCCATAGCTGGATGGAAGAGGCGCCAAAATGAAGTCAGTGGTCAACTCTTGGCCTAGTGGAAAACCAAGCTTTTCCAAAGTCTGACTGTAACCAACCAATTTTATCACATGGGGGCCTACAGCTGCTCCCTCTGCCATCTTGCATTCGACAAAGGACTTGGCAACATTGTACCTCTCAGTCCTTGCCTGATCTTGGAGCATGTCCTTAAGCGCGATGATCATATCGTACGCTTCCTGATCCTCAAACTTATTTTGGAGTTCAGGTTCCATGCATGCAAGCATAAGACAACTAACCTCAAGAGAATCATCACATGCTCTCTTGTAGGCATTATTGAGGGCAGCAGATGCATTATCAGCAGGTTCATCGGGGATTGGGGTATCCAGAACCGTTTCCTTTTTATCAGACCTGAGAACAATTCTCAGGTTACGGACCCAGTCCGTATAGTTTGTTCCATTTAGTTTATCTTTGTCAAGAATCGAACGCAAAGAAAAAGGTGATGAAGTGTTCGGTGCCATTGATCTACAACAGAAAATATGCAAAATACTAAGCCATGTAACCATGAAAGAGTAAAACATATTAAACAATTTAATAGCATATACTCCCACTTAAATCAATATCCCTCTATTGATACTAAGTGATTCAAGATCCACAATTAACAAGTTGACTAGTGAGCTTTAGCATCACTGCTAGAAGACAAGGTAAATCGGTAAGCAACACTTGCTAATCATATCACATATGACTCTTGTTGTTGGGTGACATCTCTATGTCAAAACTAGGTGCCCAACCTTTATGCCCCAAGATCCTTAACTGTTAAGATGACCTTGTCAAGCTCACCAACCCTTATGTGTGTAGGTATCCGATACAAACCCATCCAGCCAAGGAAAACCGTGGCACCCTAATTTCATAGGCCCACCAACGATTGTACAGGGCATAGGATGGTGCAAGGTTTGGTTGGGAGGCCATGGTTTAACTTAAAATTTCTGAGGGATCGTTCTACTTCTATCATCTAAGCATGCATAGTAGTAAAACACATAAGACTAGCATTCACATAGATGTGACACAGTATGTCCCATTTTCTCATGGTGATCTCCATCGCCATAGAACCTGTCCACCATGATGATCTCCATCTTCATGTTCCATGTGAGCCATCTTCCAAGTGATGAGTCCTCCAAGAACTAATACAAGCTATTATTCCTAACAGCTAGTAATCAAAATTACATAGTATTGGGATAATCACAAGTTGGCACACAGGCCATTACAATAACTGACAACACATATGGCTCCAGCCGTGTTGCCCTACTCACGACATACAGTTCATGCAAAATTTCATACATGCATCACATACATATATGGGCCATACTGATCACATACATCCTGCAAAAACAAGTTATGCATAGAATCGCATTCTACCGGATCATGTGACATCGCAGCACCTAGTTACCTTAACGAGATACAAAAGGGGCTACGATTAAGGGGGGTCTAGGGGGTCTCCCCCTGCGGGGTTCGAAGGGGTAGCGCCCCTCGCGGTATCTCCGGGCGTTTGATCGGCAAATTTTCTTTAAGGATTTTGAGAGATCGAATCTTCACAATTTTCTTTAAGGATTTTGATTGGCAAATCAAATTTACCATAAACCGACTCCTGTCCCGATTCAATCAAACTCATTTGATCACGGTACATCGATTTTAGATCTAGGTTTCGATTCGATCAATCATATTGATCTTCGCATAATTCAATAGGATTTATGTGTCACTGTCTACCCCGATGGCGGAAATCGACCGGTAGGGGTAAGTCATTCGACAACCTCAGAATCATGATCACGGAAAGCAAGATCATAGATCAATCCTGAACCACCGCAATATAAACGATCACATCATTCATATCAATCTGCATATCACCATATGCAACCATCCCGAACCTGTAACTGAATAGCATTGGCTCTGATACCACTTAAGGGATACAGGTAGGCTACACTAGCACAAATCAAAATTTTCTACCGCGTAAACTAGGAATACTGTTGTCATAGATCACGGGATTACCACTAGACACGCAATTGCGGAATCGATGAAGCGCGTCGAGGCAGTGCAAACGTTCCACATCTCCTCCTTGTTCTCGTTGTCGGGGGAGTACCCCCGGGTACCCCAGAGTTGATGAATTAAGTGATTTCTAGATAGAAGTTTCTATACGGAGATACGAAGAATAAATGTAACAAGTTATAAGATATGGAGAGAGAAATCTTAAAGGGAAAAGGGAAAAAGGATACAAGGGCCGAATTAATTAAAGGTCGGCCTGGACAGATCCCTCCCAGGCCGAATTAAACCAACCAAGGCTGAATCATCAGTCCCTAGGCCAAATCAGGCCATATCTGGCCGAATAATGAGTTAATCCGGCCCATTCCCCAACAACACTCTATGTGTAATAGCACTCACCCCACGTGGGCCGGCATAGTCAAACCGGCCCACAGCGGGTCAGCTCACGTCGCTCCCACCCGAACCAACTTCAGATTCCCTCTGTTCCCGCCAAGCGCCGAACCATCTCTCCACCTCGAGGAATCTCTCCCGCCAAGGTCGCTCTGTCACCCGCTTCGACCACACCAACGAGTCACCGGTTCGCCCGGGTGGGCCGACTCTGGCCTAACTCGGCCCACCCCAGACCATCGCCGTCGCTGTAATGCTTCTCCCGGGTGGGCCGGCTTCGGCCAATCCCGGCCCACCACGGGAACCATCTTCATCCGCCAACCAAAGTCCAGCTAGGCCGCGACCGCATGAACCCATCGTGGGAATTGGCTCCCCAGGCCGAGTAGGCCGGACCTCGTTGGGCTTTTAACAGGAAACCTCGGCTGGGTCACAGCTTCACCCGGCTGGGCCGTATCTTGACTTGGCTAGGGCCTTCACTTTGCTAGGGCCGAATTAGTGGCCCTCCCGTCCGAATCAGCTTGATCCTAGGCCGAATTTCCTTATTGCTCAGGACCTCTGGGCCGAATTATGTCACTCTGGATGCCTATTTTATTCACCTCAGGACACAACTATGACCACAACATCAACATACGATCGAGCCAAGTCAAGATCTTCGTGCACGTGCCAGTCTTGGGACGCCCCTAGCTCAGACTGACACGTGGGCATATGGAATATGCCCTTGGCATCAAGAAGATGCTAAGGAATATGCCCTGACATCTCCAAAGATGCCAATGCATATGCTGAGCATCTAAGAAGATGCCGGGAATATGCTGCACAAATGCCAATCGTGGGGAGAAAGTCTTGTCCCCTGGGCTCCCCTTTATAAGGAGCACCAGGGGGATCGTTCACTGGAGAGGCCCCGAAGGGCTCTTCCCCTCTCTGCTCAATAGGAGCTCTTCT
This sequence comes from Avena sativa, assembly GCA_916181665.1. Lineage (NCBI taxonomy): Eukaryota > Viridiplantae > Streptophyta > Magnoliopsida > Poales > Poaceae > Avena > Avena sativa. The sequence continues at coordinate 79,692,903 of OV702297.1, forward strand.
TCTTCTTCTTCCTCCTCCAATCTCACAGAGATATCTAGATAGAGGCATAGGAGATATAGCTCAAGGAGCATATTGTAGCCACAAGTATGGCAAGATTATAAGAGATTAGATGTAGAGAAAGAGGTGTTATCTCCACATAAGAGCCTCAATCCTATATACATTGTATTTCTCTTTGTTCATATGAGTGCGGTCTTCACTGCATCATCCCTCCCCGGATTCCTCCATGTCCACCGGCCCCAAATTTAGCCTACCCATGGCATATGCCGTGATACCACCACGACACTCGTCCCACGAGCAAGTCCCCTTGCGTGGCTCGTCCAAGTGCCATAGATGCAGCACCTCCGAGGTATCCACACGTGCGGGGTTGAAGCATCAGACGCCGGACTGCTAGGTCCGCGCGTGCGACACAGGCATGAGGAGTGGTAGCTGGGTGGAATGGTCTAACCATGGTTAGCTCGCCCACCCTCTCTTATATAGGCGTTCCTAGTGGGCTTCTACATTAGCAGCCCATTAGTAGCCTAAGCCTGGTCTAATTCGGATCCAATCCTCATTAGGCTTCCAGCCCCTTAAGTGTGTCACCCTATAGGTTCATATACATATAGACATGACATGAAAACACTTATTATGCCAATAGTTGGTAGTGGCCTCTAGCAAGACGTGCCAACTCCTAAACACATACAAAGATCATATCGGACGAACCATCACAAGGTTTAGTACATGTGTTTACCTTGCCTCATGATATTTGGTCTAGCTCCAAGCTGACCTCTCTTTCTCGATACCGTAACTCGGAATCCCTTTACTAGGTTAACTCTTAACCTTATTTAGCACGACCATGCATTTCTCGATCCAATCACTCGAGGGGCCCAAAGATATCTCTCTCAAGTAGAGAGGGGCAAATCCCATCTTGATTGACCATGCCTTGCAGCATGTTTCAGGCCAAACCCGAAAACTACCTTTATAACTACCCAGTTAAGGAGTAGCGTCTGATACCCCAAAGTAGGCCGATCCACATCTCAAGTACATGCGACAATCTCATGTCTAAGGACAAAACGTACACGATGTGTAGAGAGAGCTGCAAGTCTAATTGCCAGTCTCATGTTGGGTCAGTCCAACCCCATGTTCATAACATGTGTCCACATCATTGGTTTGACATCTCCATGTGTATGACTTGCGAAACATATTCATCAACCACTCGATGTGCTAGTCTAATATTCACGTGTGTCCTCACATGAACTCCGACTAGGGACAACTATTAAATAACCATACAAGTAAAGAGTTTCACAAACAATTCACATAATTGCCAATCAATACAAGTTGCCTGATATGGATATTCAAGGAACATTACAATAACTCATGGATACATATGAAATATAATCATCTCTATGATTGCCTCTAGGGCATATTTCCTTCAATTACAGCGGGGCAATTGACAGGACTGAGCAAGGCATAACAATGCAATACTAGACATTCATGATCCTATGAGATTTGACTGGGCAATACAACAAGATACATAGACCGCCATCCAACTGCATCTATGACTAGTAATCCACGTTCAGGTTATCATCCGAACCCCCTCTAGTATTAAGTTGCAAGCAACAGATAACTGTTTAAGAAAAGTGTGTAAGGTAAATAATCCACTTGTTCCATGAACAAGAGACCATTGTTTTCTCCCTAGTAGCAACAACACATCTACAACCATAGAGATTTCTGTCACTTCCCTTAGATTAAATAGAGGCATGAACCCACTATCGAGCATAAATACCCCCTCTTGGAGTCACTAGCATCTACTTGGCCAAGATAGCTACTAGAAACGAAGAGCATGCAAGATCACAATCAACACATATTTGATATAATCAATAAGACAGAACCATTATACAATCTGACATAGTAATCTCAATATCCATCGGATCCCCGCAAACACAACATGAATGATTACAAATAGATGATCTTGATCATGATCGGAGCTCACAAGATCTAAACATAGTAGCACAAAGGAGGAGATACAACCATCTAGCTACTACATGGACCCGTAGTCCAAGGTGGAACTACTTAAGCTTTATACCGGAGACTGGCATGATGAAGAAGAAGGCCACCGGGATGATCTCCCCTCCGACAGGGTGCCGGGAATAGCTTTAGATCCCCCCAATCTAGGGATGATGGTTGCGGCGGCTACAGACAGTTTCGTGGAAGATTGATCGGGTACCTAGGGTTTTGGTATCGGGGGGTCTTTATAGGCAAAGAGGCGAGGCAGGGGCAGCCAGCGCGGCCGCACCCCTAGGCGCAGGCCCAGCCTGGACGCACGGCCAGGGGGTGTGGCCCCTGGTGGATCCCCTCCGTCTCGTATTCTGGCTCCGTGTTCCCCATGGTAAAATATTGACTTTGGCTGTTGTCCCGTCCAATTCTGAGAATATTGATTTTCTGCCTTTTCTAGAACCAAAAACAGAAGAAAACAGGCAACTGGCACTATGGCATCTTGTTAATAGGTTAGTCCAGAAAAATATATAAAAACACCTAAAAGTGTAGACAAAGTAAAGCAAAGTAGATACTAAACAAGCATGGAACATCAAAAATTATAGATACGTTTTCAACGTATCATAAGGTCCCGATAAAGGTGCACGAGATCTACTCACATCTCCTCGTCACTAAGAAGCGTGTGGAGGCACGCCGTGCTCAGCGTGGCCACACTGCCGCTGCACTCTCTACCTACAAGGGGTGCGGCTTCTCTGGTGCTCTGTAGCGTGGCTCGGGCAAGGGTCCTGCTGCGCCACCCCAACCACCGTCAGCCACTCCCTCACCATCGAGTTCATCTGGGGGTGGCCACTCATCTTGTGTGTGCCAACTCTGTTGGCATGAAGGTAACTAGGTCTCCAAGTGCCATCGCCATTTCCAGAAGAGCTTCCTCGGCCTCGGCATTGACAACAAGGACACGAGGAACAACAAGCGTCAAGCCGCCATGGCCGACCGCCCAACACCGAAGGACCAGCAGGGACATACTTAGTCCTACTCCATTGACCCCCATTGGTACATGTACACTGGGGCCAGGGATCACCCGACGAACGAGATGGGCAAGCTTCATACCCGTGACGCTTATCATGGCACTGATGAGGTTATCACCGCCAATGGAGCAGGTATGAACATTTCTCACATTGTTCAAGCATCTCTTCTCACTAGTCATGACACTAGGAGTCTTCATCTTTGCAATGTTATTAGAGTTCCCTTTGTGACATGCAATCTCCTTTCAGTTCCTAAGCCCACTTACAATAATAATGTGTTCTGTGAATTTCACCCATTTGATACTTTTATTAAGGATCGCGCCACACGTGAAATGGATATGTGATGACCCACAAGTATAGGGGGTGTATCGTAGTACTTTTGATAAATAGGAGTGTCACTCCCAACGAGGATCAGAAGGTGTTGACTAGTGGTATGGAGCAGGAAATCTCTGTAAATACTTAGCAAACGGATTTTTAGGGGTTTTCTGATAAAGCAAAGAAACAAGGTGCAAGTAATAAAGACAAAGAATAAACACATCAAGTGGCCCAATCCTTTATTAGCAAAGGACAAGCCGGTGGAAATACTTATAAGGACCAAACGTTCTCGAGGACACATGGGAATTCTGTCAAGTGCTTTTGCTTCAAATAGCTGAGTACTCTTCTTTGGTGTTGTAAGTGTTGTGTGGGTGAACCTATGCTAATGTACCGACCTTACTTGGACTAATACATACTTGTGATTAAACCCCCTGCAAGCATCCGTAACTATAGGAAAGTAATTAAGATATAAACCTAACCACAGCCTTAAACTTTGAGATCATATGCTCCTTTGTGCAAAGGTGTCGTAACGGGGGTTTAGGTTTCTATCACTCCGGCAACCCCACAATTAGTAGCCAAATACAAAATGCATTCCCCTAGGCCCATAAATGGTGAAGTATCATGTAGTCGATGTTCACATGACACCACTAGAAGAATAGCACCACAATTTAAATACTAACCATTGAATAATAACTCAACACAAATCCACTACTAACAACATGACTTCTCCCATGTCCTCAAGAACTAAACAAACTACTCACAAGACATCATATGGATCAAGATCAAAGATGATATGGTGATGGATAACAATATGAACATAAACAATAATCCAATGGTTCCACTCACAAGCATCAATTACAATAGTAATCAACACCGGGAAAGTTTCTCCTAAGAACTAATGCAAGATCCAACACGATTGTTACAGCGGGACGAAGTGGTGATGATGGTGCTGGTGGAGATGATGGTGTGGATGATGACGATGATCCCGATGAAGCCTAGCTTGATGACGGTGTTGATGGCGATTATCTCCCCTCTCCGGGAAGGAATTTCCCCGGCAGAAATCTGTCAGCTAGAGAGCTCTTTCTCTCTCGGTGTTTTCTGCCCCGCAGAGGCGGAGGAAACATTTCTGTGGTCACTTCCCTGGTATTAGGGTTCAGTGGGGAAGATATAGGCGAGAGGGCGGAGTCGGGAGACGTCCAGGTGGGCCAAACCTGCCCTAGGCGCGGGGCAAGGTGGGCCCGCACCTAGGGGGGTATGGGTCCCCTCTAGCCCGGCTACGCCTCCCCTTCTGGCTTCCTCCATCTTCTGGGAAAATATATTTTTCCAATATTTTTCTGGTATTTTTCTGATCTTCGCGAAATTGCATCAAACACCTCTTTTTCCATCAGAAACCTGACTCCGGCAGTCCATCCTCCAAGAATCATCCAACATGCAAAAACAGAGGAAAATACATATTTAATACCTCATAATAAGAAATATATCAATGAATAGAGGCAAATTATGATATAGAAAGGTGATGCAAATTGGACGTATCAACTCCCCCCAAGCTTAGACCTTCGCTTGTCCCCAAGCGAAAACTGAACTCAGTAAACATGTCCACAGGTTTATGGAGTGAAGTGTCGATAAAAAATACGGACAAGAAGCATCACACTTACCATTACACAACTCATAGAAGAAAGCAACTCACCATTATATAACTTAGCTTGCAACAAGTACATGAGTCACAATAGATATGTATAAAGATAAATCATAATTGGAATTGGCAAACTCTTGTTCTTGGTCAGAGAACAGCTGGCAAACAGTTTCATAAAAAGCTTTTTGTATAAATTTCATAACAAGAGCACTCTTTACTCAAAAAGGTTTTTCACAATGAAGGCTTCCAAAGTAATACTCAATACATAATAGTTTTGTGCAAACAAGGAAGATAAAGAACATGATTGAATAAATCACCATATGAATGCTTGCAACATAACAACTCAAATGCTTGCTGGAGATAGAGAGGAAGTAGGTTTACTGACTCAACTTAGAAAATATGGGAAAGGTCCCTTAATAGAGGGAAGCAGGGATTTCAAGTCATAAAGAGCTTCCAAAAGATTATGGTACTTACTAGCTTTGAGCCCTCATTGCCCCTATCATAGGCATCTTGAGATGATTAAGATTAAAGTGAACAAGGATGGAGTATATGCTTGACGGAATATAAGTTGGCAATCTCATGTCCCTTGAGTACGAGGGCCGCTCCTCATGCTACTCAACTTTAGTCACCGGTAAGTTCTTGTCATTGTAAGTACATGTGTATCATAAAGAACCGCCAACGGGGTACCCCTTGCACATGATACAGGAGCTATTCCATAACCAAAATGGCAAGGCAAGCAGACAATGAGCATCTCGGCGATCTTTTTATTTACTATGTGCAAAGCTTTTTTTTTGAGGATGCTTCACATAATGCTCAGTATGGTGATGCTGCAAGTTTCCACCATGATTAGGCATGGCTTAGGCTAGCGGCCCAGGCGTTTCTCTAACACACATACATCACTCTATGGACTTACATGTTCCCTCTTTATTTCACACCATCGACATCCGCAAACAAAAGAGCATGATATCAACTGTGTACTACGTACAGGTGCAATATTGAAAGCGTTCCCCGTGACAACACGGTTCTGCTAATTCCAACGTATAGATGCAAGAATATACAACTTCGATGACACAATGGTTCAAGTCTATTAGGGGCAAGAAAATAAGGTGTGTCATCAAGTTCGTGAGGGCTTTACTAACTAGTCACTACTGCAGAAAGGCTTATAGCCTCCAGGTGATTAGTGACAGATAAAACTGGGCCCGTCACTAATAAGTATTACTAGAGACGGGCAAGGATAAGTCTGTCACTAGTATAAAACACTAGCGACGGGTGTATGAAAGTGACTGTCACTAGTAACTTTTATAGAGACTAGTTGAATAGAAAAATTACTTAGTGACAAGCATTTATAAATGTCTGTCACTGGTAAAATTATGATAAGTGACAGCTTCAAAATATGTGTCACTTGTATTTTCTCGTGAAAACCGGCTAAAAGGGCGAATTGCTTAGCCATAGGCATCTAAAGTCATATCACCGGTAACAGGGATAATGTCGTCACTTGTATTTTCTCGTGAAAACCGGCTAAAAGGGCGAATTGCTTAGCCATAGACATCTAAAGTCATATCACCGGTAACAGGGATAATGTCTAGTCCGTGCTGACGATACTAGTGTCACCCGTGCGCCTCTGCGCTGTCGACCCACCTCACTAGAAGAGAACGCGTAGAAATCTCGTTTTCATATAGATAACTTTTGCAACATATCAACACTATAGGGCTGCTGAAGCCGTTCCACTGTGCGTTCCGAAATGCTTATATATGAAAATAAACCTAGAAATTAATTGCCTAAATCATGGCCCAGCCCGGCCAGCCCATTAAAAAACCTACCCCACTAATAACCCTACAACACAAGCTGCCGTGCTTCAACCTTTTAGGTTGGGCATATCAATCTTGTTGCTCCCGGCGGCTAGAAGCACCCATCTCGGTACTTCCCGATTGTCAGCGGTACTCCTCTCAGACGCTAACCAGATCCCAATGACCCCAGTCATTAGACGTATTCGATACCATTAACCTGTGGCCAAGGTCGTGTGCCTCCCTCGCCGGGGCGTTCATGGCATCGGAGGCATGGCAGACAGAGATTCATAACCTTCCATTGCCGGCAGCCGGTAACTCCACAATCCTCTATTTTATCCGAAAAGAATGATATTGGTTAACTACTCGTTCATGCCTCCAAATATTTTGCGGCTCCTTCTGTCCCTATAGCTGATCTAAGCAATTAGGTAGTAAGACACAGATCTAATTCTAGGTCTTGGAAATTAAAAAATCCGTCTTGTTTACTATCATAATGAAGGATGGGATTCAGGTTGCTATACGTATTTCTATGAAACTCTAGTACAAGGGCCGTAGTATTCTTTTATAAAGTACTTCACCTTGCCTAGCATCGTCCATAATATGGTGCAAATACGGCGCTAGCACACATTCATACTAATATACTTCGCATATATTGTATAGTAAAACTAACTAATGTTTATTTGTGCAGTGCTACCTTTAGGCTTGTTGGTCAGATTATAATCATGTCAGCAACATTAACTTGTCAATTTGTGTCATAATAAGAAGCTTATCATTGCATCACTCACGTTCGTCCATGTCGCCACCGCCGTAAATCTAACGTCTGTCTGTGTGTTGCCCCTAATATGACCCGCAGTTGATCTGATTGCCGCCGCCGCTGGTGCGCGGCTCCTCAATGTCCTTATTTGGCCGAAAGCGTGGTGCCCTTGATACCAGTCCCACTAGCTCACTATTTTCCTCGGTCCTCAAGGTATGTCCTCAAGGTATGTGTGCCACATTTATACCTCCCTCTAAAGCATTATAGTCTCCATACCTCGGATTAGATTGGATGGCCCGTTTCTACATTTGTTTTATGTACACTTTCTTTTTCAGAATAGTTTAGAGGATTTGTCGGCAGGTTTTGTTGGTGATCCTGTCTATACTTTATTTCATGGATGTCCATTGCACGATATTGATTGCTGGTGAGCACATTTACTTGGAAATAAATTACATGAAATGGTGAAAACTTCCTTTGTTCAGATCTTTATTTAAATTTCATAGGCTTATGGGATCCTTCTTTTTATTTGTTATAAACGACCGATCTATTCACCTCACCATATTCTGATTATGTGCAAGATCGCTTGTCTAAGGCTAAGTTTGTTTGTATTTTTCAGCAACACACAAGTGATCAATGGTACTATTGCAGATCGAAAATAATCGAGTCATAGAGTGATGTCACGACTGATGTCTGGTGACCATTCATAATTATTAGAAGACAATTATTGCTGCAAATATGATGAATCCATGGATCATGTAATTTTATCATCGTCTCTTCGTGATCCTAAACTTAGACATAGATATATCATATCACATGGCATATAAAAGGTTCTGGCCTTGATTCAATGGCATGTTTGCTAGACACATGATGCACTTGTAATTTCGACCTTCACACATTATTATTACTTATGTTGTCTTTATGGAATTTGTTGCTTGATAATATTATAATGAATTTTCTATAACATCTTATTGTGACATCTCAAATATTCGTGAAAAAGCATTTAAATTTTTTATTACCAAAATTCAAACTAGTGACAGGCAGAATAATGGACATGTCACTACAAAATACCATAGGGCTATGACCTATAATCGCAACCAGTGACATGCATCTCATTTGCGAATCGTTAGTATTCATGTACTAGTGACAGACACGCGTAAATGCCTGTCACTGGTACACATATACTAGTGACCGGCAAGTGCCCGTCACTAGTAACCTCATACTAGTGACTAGTCATCAGTGACAGGCGCTTTGCCTGTCACTGATGGGCCTTTTGAGCCTGTCACTGATAGCCTATTTTGTAGTAGTGAGTTTTCACATAACAAAATACTTTTTAATTTGAAAGATAGATGAAGCTTGAGAATTTGCTTGGAATAGCAATAATGCTAATAGGTAGATATGGTGGACACAAATGGCACGGGTTTTGGTTCAAAGGGGTTGGAAGCATGAGAAGTATGCCTTCTCAAAACAGGTTTTTGGCTAGAAAGACTGGGTAGCAAGCAAGAGAGTTGAAAGAAATAAGCAAACCTACAAGTGATAAAGCCAAACATGCAATCTTCCTTGAAGACACAAAAGATCTTAAATAAAGAATACTAAGCTCGTGAGCCAACAAGAAAGAAAATAAATGATACAAAATACCTGTAAGCTTTTTTCTCTTTTCCTTTCAAACCTCAAAAAGTGTTGCTACTAACCAGAACTCGGTTTGCCAAAACTAATTTAGATTTACTTGATGCTCCCAAAGTGATGCCAATACTGATCAACAAGATTAATCATATAATAGAGATTGCAAACTAAAATAAGAAGTGCAAAAAGTAAAAGATGAAACTTCTCATTAATATTCCATAAAGGCACTCACACCAATGGATACATAGATAATCAACTAAAGGAGAGATACTTCCACATGCAAAGCAACCTATAAGATAACACCTCTACCAAAGATATGAATCTAAAAAGGTAAAATATAAAAGATAATGGTGGTGATACCACGGCACTCTCCCCAAGATTGGAACAAGCCAAGGGGATGCCAAACCTGATGACGAACTACTCCTTCGGTGGTGATGGTGTTCTCTTGATAAGCTCTTCAATAAGTTTCCTCAAATCCTCAATCTCAAAGGTCAGAGTACGAATCAACTCCGAATTCTGCTGAATGCGGTTCATGATCATGTCGGGCCGAGAATTCTAGTCCTTGTTTTTTTCCCCACTCTTCCTTCTTAGAGTGCTCCTTCCCTACATGGTTATAACGAGTGGTACGAGGAGGAAGTGACCGTGGAGCGATGATATGACGCGGAGTTCTCCCTCCTGTAGACATCCGTGCTGTCCTCCTAAGCTTGGTAGGTTTTGCCACCACTCCAATGCTTGCGACGGCAGCGTGGGTGTCCGGGTGCTTGTCCTCCTCCATGTCTTCTTCATCCCCTACCAAAATCTCATCCTCCTTAGGATCTTGAGGATCATCTTCCTCGGGCTTCTTGCCTTTGTCGTTGGCAGAGACCATGGTGCTCTAAACTTGAGAAGATTTCCTGACAGAAATGGATCGAAATGAAAACACGACAAGAACACGATGCATGTACCTCGAGGTATTCAGGGGGTTATATATTACGAAGTTTCAATGCATAAAGAAGGTTCTGATACGAAAACGAGGCGGAGACGGAGCTCGGGGGGTCACACCCCTCCAGGCGCGGCCAGCTAGGGCCCGCACCTAGGGGTGGGTTTGGCCACCCTAGCCTCCGTTTCCTCCTGTGTTCCGTCTCATAACTTTCCTTATATAATAAAAGCATCAGAAATATAAAAAGATTAGGCTTTCACGAACCTTCTATTTTCACCACTTTTACCTATTCAAAGATGAACTCTGCAGACTCCTTTTCTCCTTCTCCTGGAAATTCCTTTTCTCACAAGGCAATACACAAACTTACATGGCAACATTAGTGTAATCAAAAAAAATATACCTTTAGGTTCACACTTCAACTGAAATCCATCAAAACAAAGGCTTCTTGTAAGAGGCAAATGCAAATGATAACATAAATCTGTCAAACCAGACCAGCAGATAAAGATTGATTTTTTCGAAAACCTTCTGTTGCTCAAATCAAAAAGTGCAAAACTAATGAAAGTTGGGTAACAACTTGGAGAACAAGCTCAGAAAAATACAGCTCCATCCGACATACGGAGCACAAAAATTTGTCCCAGGACAGCCACTTTTCACAACTCCTCTACTTCTCAAAAGTAGTTGAACTTGACACAAAAACCAAAAAAAAGCATAAGGAGCGGTTATTACAGAGGTAATAACTTCCAATACTCAACCAAACTCTTGGATTATCTCCCAACAAGTACTTTTCTTTAAAGCCTTTAAGTTAGGCTTGAAACTTTCAAAGATGCTCACAAAGGAGATATATATGTGGAATGAAAGAGAGCATCAAGAAGCAAATAACCAACACATTTGAGTCTAACACACTTCCTATTCATGGGGGTGTCGTGATAAAACAAATTGTTGAAACAAAAATCCACTAGCATAGGAAGACAAAACAAATACAACTTCAAAGCTTTCAACATAAAATGAGGAAACTTAACATTATTGAGATGCATAAAACCGTGTTTCCCTCTCTCATAATAACTTTTAGTAGCACTTTGAATAAAGTTGACAATATAAATGTCACTAACAACAACTTTATCATAACAATAAGCATACTTACTATCACCAAAGGAAGCATCTCCAAGGGCTATGGAACAGAGTCCCCAAACAGTTCCGAGCCGACTGGAGCATGATTCCCGAGGCATGAGGCTCCTCTAAGGTGACCGTTGGTCGGCCTCCGGCTCTCGCCGGCGCCTCGCCGGCATAGGCCCGACATGGATTCCTCTGGAGGTTGCTGGAAGGTCACCTACTCTAGTGTGACCACGGGTGGTAAGTTTCTTGAAGGATCTCTCGCTGTCTCGGCTGATTCTTGGCTGGTTCTTCTCAACGCCAAAGGCTCCCCACTTGAGGGGCGATGTCTGGAAATTGGGGAGAAGATCTCTGTTGGATCTGTTTTGAGGTTCCCCTCTCACCTTTCTCGAGTTAATGATTCTTTGGTTCCCTCATCTGGATTTCTTGGTAGATCTCCTACCATCTCTGGATCAGATGAAGACACTGGTCTTAAATGGCATGCCCTTTGCTCCTCTTTGCCGACTGATGATTTTGAGCCTTCTAAAGGTTTCCTCATGCTTTTTCCTAGTTCAAAAAGGCTTGTTCTCCTCAATCATAATGAGGTTGTGATCGATGCTAGATACTTGGTCCATGGTGAGGTGGTGGCTTCTGGCATTTCTATTGATCTCCAGGTGAAGAGGGTGGTGGTTGGTACTCAAATTTTACCAAGCCCTTTGGTTAAGAAATTTTCCTCCAATATTGAGAAGTTGGTGCCTAGATCTCTGGATTTCTCGGAAAATCTCCCCTCTGGGTGTGCTTCTGAAGATGCTGCCTCGTGTCGACCTGCCCTGGATTTTTCTTTAGGGCGTGATTTTGAGAAGAAGATTTTTGATAAATTCAGGCATCAAGTTAATTTCATTGGTGGTTTCATGAAAAGACCTTTTTATCTGGTATGTTCTTTTGGACGAGCAAATTTTAAATTGGACTTTCATACTGTTAGTCTTGCTCTTCAAGCTTGTTTTGGAGGTAATGCTTCTAATTTCTAGGTGAAGCTTCTTCAAGATAGAACTTTTTGATTCTCGGTTGCTTCAAGGGCAGTGGGTTTTGAGATCTACAATATCTCAAAGTTTTCATGTCATTCTTTTGTGATTCATGTCAATCTTTGGGGTAATGGGGGTCCGAACTGGATTCATGAAGAAAGGGAATTCTACAAGGAATCTGCTAAGGAATGGAAAGTTGTCACGTACAAAAAAGAAAGTGCAAAAAAATCTCCTTCTTTAAAGCATTCCAGTAAAAGTGGCTCGGTTTTTGAAAGACTCAAATTTCCTGCGTCACCTGTGGGTCATTCGCCCGTGATTGAGCAACGTATTAATGGTGAGATCAAATCAAGTCTTCAAGGCAGACCTTATGCTCAGGTGCTCACTAATGATGGTGTTAAGTCGATGGTAACGCCGGTCAGGTCTGGGGGAGGCGCCAATCGCGCGGCATTTAAATTGCCTGGTCTCCTTCCTTTTCTGAAATTTCCCTCTTTCCCTAAATGTAGCTGGCCCGGCAAATCGTATGAGGGGTGGTTTAAGGCCCAGGTGGTTTCTCATTCCCGGCCCATCTTTCACGGCAGTTTTCACGAGTTCATCTCTTCGCTGAAAAAAACAACTACCACTTCCCCTGTCTCCTCAACTCCCCTGCCCGCTGAAACCCCATTCCCCTCCTGCTCGTCGCCGGCGAAGGACGTCGAAATGGCGAACATTCCGATTGATCCTGCGCCTTTCCTGCCGAACGGCTTCCAGATTATGCAGGTGGCTGGGAGGAATCGTGTTAGAAGGGTGGTGGTGCCTCGGAGGTCAAGAGCGCATGAACAGTATGCTATTGCTAACATTTTTCCCCTCCCTCCTGATCCTGTTCCGTTCTTGAATATTCATGGTGTCCTGGTGGATTTCTTCAACAATGAGGTTGGAGTGCACTTCAGAGATATTCAAGATTGTCCCTTTGGGTCTGCGTATGTGCAGTTCCATCATGTTAGCGACCGTGACAGGCTCATTGCGGCGAGCCCGATTCCGTTTCAAGATGTGCATGTCTCTTTTGTGAAACACAATGAGGGTGATAACTGGCGTAGGACTCAGTTCAATAATGAGTGCTGGGTGATGTTGGTAGGACCTCCCCTTGACCACTGGCATACGGAGGATCTGAATGCTATCTTTGCTGACATTGGGAAAGTTCTTATGTGGGAGAGGGACCCTGACCAGAAGGGTAGGATTATTGCTAAGATTCGTGTTACTGACTTGGTTGACATCCCCAAGAGCGTGAGGTTTACCATTGGTGACCTAGTAGAGACAGAGTCATGGACTTTTTCTGTTGAAGTTCTTCAGAGTCACTTGCTTGGTGGGGGCCCACCCGAGGAGGACCCACTGCCAGATGACAATGTGGACCCACACCCAGTTCCTGGGCATGGTCCAGTCTTTGGGCCCCAGGTTCCACCTCCCCCCTCCCCCTCCTGCTCCTGGGGGTGAGTGGGGTCAGTGGATGGCCCCTGTGCAAGACCCTGCTCCTGCTGGTGGGCACGCTGAAGGTTGGGGTCCTTGGGAGGCTGCTGCTGCCCCTGTTCAAGGCCCTATCATTGCTCCTGGAGAAGATATGCCTATTGACAATCAACATCTGCCACCTCAGGATGTGAACAGTGGAGTTACTGGTGCTATCATTGTTCAAGACTGGGAGTCTGATGATGAATCTGTGAATGAGCCTGAGGCTGTGGAGGAGCATGGTGTTGCAGTTGCACCACAAGGGGTTGGCATTGGTGATGGCCTGCAGAACATTCTTCAAAACTATCTGGCTAATGAGGAGGAGGACAATGCTGATGCTGAGGAGGGGCAGGAAGTCCTATGGATTCAAGTACGGTGGCCCCTGGGAATGATGATTGGATGATGGAGGATCAGCATCTTCTTTCTCCAAATGAGGCTCACCTTCAGATTGGGATGGTGAGAACTTTTATTTCCATCCCTGATGTGCATGTTGCCAAGTAGGGATTTTCCCAACAAGGCTTGGAGCTCTGGGAGAATTATTTTGCTCCTCATATTCAGAAGGAATCTTTTCCAATGGACTCTCTTCAGTGTGATATTCCTGTAAGTTGGTTTAACTTCATTACTCTAATGCTTGCTACTCCTGAGAAGTTTAACTGGGTCAAGGGATTTCTTACTTCTCCTTTATGGGAAATTATTAAAGAACCTATTGCTGAGGAAAGTTCAATCTCTTTCATCATTCCTAATAAGAGCTTTTCCCAGATGCCTCCTTCTTGCTTGGGTATTGAAGCAAATAAATCTGCAGGCTCTCCTTCTACCCCTGCTAGAAAGAGAAAGGGCAAGGAACCTCTTGTGGAAACTGAGGTGAGAAGAAGCCCTAGAATTGTTGAATTAAATGGGGGTTCTAAAAGTCACTTAAATTGTCAAATTGTTGATTGCCTGGTTTGTAATGCTTCTCCTCCTTGCCTGAATTCCAAAGTGGTTAAAAATCTTGCTGCTTCATTCTGCAAGGTCAAGGATGGGGACCTGGAAAAGAGGCTGCTCAAGAAAGGGAAGGTCAATGATGTGGCAGTTAAGGCTCCTACAAAAGGCAGCACTAAAGGAGGGCCCTCTTCCAGCTTGGGATTTGGTGGCAAGAAGAAGCCAGGGGCTGCTGGTACCTATGGACAGCAAGCCAAGATGAAGACCTCTTCTTAAGTGTGCTAATGTATCAAACTATATCTTTTGCTGGAGTCTTGTTGACTCCTTGTTATGTGTTCTGTGTTTGTGGATTTGCAATGTGGATGGTACTTATTATGGATAATCTCTGTGGTAACCTGAATTGGGTTGACTTTTGTCTCTATTTTTGCTGTTTCCTCTCCTGGGTGATTACACTATTTATATCACCCCATATCTATACTTACTCCTGGTTTCTTAATGAATAACACAAGAACTTGGAAGATCTTGAATTGGAATATCAGGGGAATCAACTCTGAAAAAAAATGGTCTGCTCTCAGAAGCAAAATTGAGGAGTCTGGTTGTGACATTATCTGTCTCCAAGAAACTAAGCGTGAGGATTTTGATAGCTCCTACATTAAAAAATTTTGCCCCTCCAAATTTACCAAGTTTGAATTTCTTCCCTCCAGAGGTGCATCTGGAGGCTTGATCACCATTTGGAATGGCTCCCTGTTTTCTGGACAGCTTTCTTTTCTCAATGAGTTTTCTATCTCCATAACCTTGACTTCCCTCTTGTCCAATAAATCCTGGATCCTCTCCAACATTTATGGGCCATGTTTATCTGAAAAAAGTCTGAATTTTTGGACTGGTTTGGCAGCATTGATATGCCTGATGATGTGGATTGGCTTATTATGGGAGATTTTAACTTCTGTAGACAGCTTTCAGATAGAAATAAATTGGGTGGAGATGTGAATGGTATGCTTCTCTTCAATGAAGCCATTAATAATTTGGGTCTCATTGAATTACCACTTAAGGGTAGAAAGTTCACTTGGAGTAACATGCAGAAGGATCCACTCTTGGAACGATTGGATTGGTTTTTTACTTCTGCTACCTGGACTCAGAGTTTTCCCTCAACTTTTGTTGCTCCTCTTTCAAAGCCCACTTCTGATCACACTCCCTGTGTCATTTCCATTGGTACAATGATTCCCAAAGCTCAGGTGTTCAGATTTGAAAATCATTGGTTACATCATAAGGAGTTTAAAGCTATTGTTCAAAATGCCTGGAACATTCCTGTGGTTTTTATGGATTCTGCAAAAAAAATCAATGCTAAATTCAAAAATGTGAGAAGAGGGCTGAAGCTTTGGGCCAAACAGCTCCCTTGCCTAAAGGCACAAATCTGTA
Organism: Avena sativa; assembly: GCA_916181665.1. Lineage (NCBI taxonomy): Eukaryota > Viridiplantae > Streptophyta > Magnoliopsida > Poales > Poaceae > Avena > Avena sativa. The sequence goes on from OV702297.1 coordinate 79,708,842, forward strand.
ATGTCAATGCCACCATTGACTTGCTTGATATCATGGAGGAAATGAGAACTCTTACTGTTCAAGAATGGAATCTTAGGGATATCCTGAAAAATCTTATTATTTCTCTTTTACAAGACCAGAATACTTATTGGAAACAGAGAGGAAAAATCAAATGGGTTAAGCTGGGGGATGAGAACACCAAGTTCTTTCACTCCAGAGCTACCATAAGTTTTAGGCACAATTACATTTCCATGCTCAAGGATGATTCTGATCTTGAGGTCTATGATCATGATGGCAAAGCAAATCTTCTTTGGAATGCCTTTAAAAATAGAATGGGCTCTTCTGATAAGCCTGAAATGCATTTCAATCTTATTGACTTGGCTGGTGATTGCTTAAGCCAGGATGAAAGGGATGCTTTGGAAAAGCCTTTCTCGGATGAGGAGATTGAGGAAGTCATCACAAATTTGCCTAATGATAAGTCCCTAGGCCCTGATGGCTTTAATAATGAATTCATGAAGCTTTGCTGGCCTATTATTAAGGATGATGTGAAGAGTCTTCTTGTGGAATTCTATGAAGGGAATGCCTCTTTGGAAAACATCAATTCTTCCTTTATCACCCTAATTCCAAAAATTGCTGCTCCTTTGACCCCTGCTGATTTTAGGCCTATTTCTTTGCTAAATAGTGTCCTTAAGATTATCACCAAGATTCTAGCCAACAGACTGCAAAAAGTCATTCTTAAACTTGTTCACAAGAATCAATATGGTTTCCTCAAGCAAAGATCTATCCAAGACTGTTTAGGTTGGGCATTTGAATTTCTTGATCAATGCCACAAGTCAAAAGAGGAAATTTTAATTCTTAAGTTGGATTTTGAGAAGGCTTTTGACAGAATTGAGCATTCTACTATCATCAATATCCTTAAAGCCAAAGGTTTTGGAGCTAAATGGATTTCTTGGATTCAGATGATCTTTGGGTCTGCTTCTTCTTCTGTGCTTTTAAATGGTGTGCCTGGGAAAATGTTTTACTGTAGAAGGGGTGTCAGACAAGGAGATCCTTTGTCTCCTTTATTGTTTGTTCTGGCTGCTGATCTTCTTCAAAGTATCCTCAATAAAGCAATGAACCTGGGTCTTCTTTCTTTGCCCACTGAGAATGTTTTCTGTCCTGACTTCCCTGTGATTCAGTATGCAGATGACACTTTAATAATCCTTAAGGCTAATTCTGAGCAACTCCTGTGTCTTAAGGCAATCCTACATACTTTTGCTCTCTCCTCTGGACTCAAAGTCAATTATTCCAAGTCCAGCATGATGCCTATTAACATGGACTCTGAGAGGCTTGGGCATTTTGCTAATACCCTTTCTTGCCTCATTGGTTCCTTGCCTTTTACATATCTTGGTTTGCCCTTGAGCTTGAATAAACCTGCTGTGGAACATTTCCTGCCTATTGTTCAGAGAATTGAAAGAAGGTTGTGTGGAATTGCTGACTTTCTTAATTATGGGGGGAAATTGCAGTTAGTCAAATCTGTGTTATCTTCCCTTCCCATATATTACATGAGCTGTTTTGAGCTTCCTGTCACTATCAAGGAGTAGTTGGTTAAATATATGAGGCAATGCTTGTGGAGAAAGAAAACTACTGATGTTCAAGCTAGAGGTACTGCTCTTGTAGCATGGGAGAAAGTTTGTAAACCCAAGAACCAGGGAGGTTTGGGTGTTCTTGATCTTAATGTTCAAAATTCTGCTCTTCTTTTGAAGAATTTGGATAAATTTTATAATCATAAGGATATTCCTTGGGTTCATCTGGTTTGGAACACTTACTATTGTAATGATAAGCTCCCTGGAAGAAGTCTTGAGGGATCCTTTTGGTGGAAAGCTCACCTCAAACTGATTGACATATTTAAAATACTTGCAAAGTGCTTGGCTGGAAATGGGAAAACCACACTTTTCTGGTCTGATATGTGGAATGATAGCTGCCTCCAACATAAGCTTCCTCACCTCCTCTCTTATGCAAAAAAACCTCACATCTCTGTTAGTGAGTTCCTGCATACCCCAAATACTCAGGACCTTTTTTACCTTCCTTTGTCACAGCAAGCTTATCAGGAATATCAAAGTCTTGAACAAATTCTCAATTCTGGCAGGGAAGGGGATTCTGATTGTTGGTCTTACATTTGGGGCAGTAATTATTCGGTGAAAAAGGCTTACTGCTCCTTAGCTGGTTACCAGCCGGTTCAGCCACATTTCTCTTGGTTATGGAAATCTTCTTGTCAGCAAAAACACAAATTCTTCTTCTGGCTCTTACTGCTTGATAGACTCAACACTAGAAACCTTCTGAAAAGGAAATGTTTCTTGCTGGCATCTTATGACTGTGTCTTCCAGGGCTGCAATAGTGAAGAAACCAACCTACATTTGTTTTGGGAATGTTCTTTTGCAAGAGCCTGCTGGGCTGAAATTTCTCAGGTCAATTTGGCTGATCCAACTATCTTTGAAGTGTTAGCCAGTATTAAAAAAGACCTCAATGTCCCTTTTGCAATGGAAATTCTACTACTTGGAACTTGGGGCATTTGGATTTGCAGGAATAATGAAATTTTCAATAATCAGCATGCATCGATTGAGACCTAGAAGGCTATTGTAGCCCAGGAATTAAGATGGGTCCTTTTTAGAATTAAGAAGAAGTATTATCAGAGCCTTAAGGTTTGGATTGAAACCAATTTAGACAGGAGATAGCTGATTAGAATTTATCCCTCTTCTTTGAGGTGGAATGAGTCTTGTAAATATTCTTTTGTAACTCTCTACAATATATAAAAATTGCAGTGGGGTCTTTTTGCCCTACTGTTTTACCCTCAAAAAAAACTATCACCAAAAAGAGGTCCAAGGTCATAAACATGATCAATAGAAGCAAGTTGTTCCATCCTGAAATCTTCACAAGGAGCTTTAGAAAATTTGGAAAATTTAAACTCATAAGAATCTCCATCAAACTTAGTTAAAACTTTCTCCTTCTTACAATCTATAATATCTCCACAAGTGTTCAAGAAAGGTCTACCAAAAATGATAGGACAAGTTTTGCTAGCTGCTGAATTAAGCACTAGAAAATCAGCAGGATACTTAATATTACCACAAAGAACCTCCACATCTCTTACAATACCAATGGGGCAAATGGTTTCCTTATTAGAAAGGTGAATAACCACATCCATGTCTTTAAGCTCACAAGGACCAATTTGATGCATAATTTCCCTGTAAAGCTCATAAGGAATAGCACTAGAACTAGCACCAATATCACATAAACCATAATATAAATGATCACCAATTTTAACAGAAAGCACATGAACACTAGCTTTTCTAGCTCTACTAGGATGAGAGATAATATTAGAAGCGTCTTCACAGATGACAATGTGCTCATCCTCTATATTTCTAGTGACAGGGTCTTTCACAATAGCTACCACAGGTTCAATATTCAATTGCTCATTAGGCTCCACAGTTTTCTTAGTACCTTTATTATTTGCACTAATCATCATAGAATACTCCTTTACCTTAGCTAGGAAAGATATTTTCTCAACATAAGATTCAGGCACAATATGATTAGTAGTACAAACTTCAGTGCTTCTAACAGGAACATGACTAACAACATCTTTATAAGGATCATGGTACTTATTCCACTTTTTCTTTGGAATTTCTATGTAAGAGGCAAAGGCTTTAAAATAGTTGGCAATACTTTGGGAATCAAGACCAAACTCATTGCTAATATCACGGAAGTCATCAGTTCCCATAAAAGATTTTATGCATTCATAATCATAGTTGATACCTCACTTTCTTCCTTTGTCATTCTCCTAAGCTTCGGTGTTCTCTTGAATACGGTCTAGTAGATCCCATTTAGCTTCTTCCTTCATACGTGTGAATGATCTAGCACAAGAAGCATCTAGTAAATCTTTATCATGAAGAGAGAGATCCTAGCATAAAAATTATTGATAATAATATTTCTTAGGGAGTTCATGAATAGGACATTTAAGCATTAGTAACTTCAATCTCCCCCAAGCTTGAGCTGTACTCTCTCCATCACGAGGACAAAAGTTATATATCATATTCCTATCCTTATGAATCTCACTGGGAGGATAGAATTTAGAATAAAAGAGAGATGCCATTTCCTCCCATTCCATGGATTGTCCATTCTTCAGCAGCTTATACCATTCTTCAGATCTCCCTTTCAAGGATATAGAGAGTAACTTCTTTTTCACATGTTCAGTTGTGATACCTGCACACTTAAACAACCCGCATAATTCATGTATAAAAAGCAAATGATCACCAGGATGAACAGTTCCATCCCCTAAATAATAATTATCCATAACACGATCAATTATACTTGTAGGTATCTTAAAATGATCTATCTCAACAGGTGGTGGTTCATCTACTACCCTAACAGTGGTAGTAGTTTTCCAGAAAACCAAGTGGGTTATCCATATTGGAAACAAAGTAACAAACAGAAACAAAAAGCAATACTCACAGTAGAAGTTTCCTTTACCAGTTCCACTCTTCAATAGCGCTTCACTCCCCGGCAACAGCGCTAGAAAATAGTCTTGATGAGGGTGTATCGTAGTACTTTCGATAAATAGGAGTGTCGATCCCAACGAGGAGCAGAAGGGTTGACTAGTGGTACGGAGCAGGAAATCTCTGTAAATACTTGCCAAACAGATTTTTAGCGATTTTCCGATAAAGCAAAGAAACAAGGTGCAAGTAAAAAAGACAAAGAATAAACGCAGCAAGTGGCCCAATCCTTTCTTAGCAAAGGACAAGCCGGTGGAAATACTTATAAGAACCAAACGTTCTCGAGGACACATGGGAATTATGTCAAGTGCTTTTGCTTCAAATAGCTGAGTACTCTTCTTTAGTGTTGTAAGTGTTGTGTGGGTGAACCTGTGCTAATGTACCGAACTTACTTGGACTAATACATACTTGTAATTAAACCCCCTGCAAGCATCCGTAACTATAGGAAAGTAATTAAGATATAAACCTAACCACAGCCTTAAACTTTGAGATCATATGCTCCTTTGTGCAAAGGTGTCATAACGGGGGTTCAGGTTTCTGTCACTCCGGCAACCCCACAATTAGTAGCCAAATACAAAATGCATTCCCCTAGGCCCATAAATGGTGAAGTATCATGTAGTCGATGTTCATATGACACCACTAGAAGAATAGCACCACAATTTAAATACTAACCATTGAATAATAACTCAACACAAATCCACTACTAACAACATGACTTCTCCCATGTCCTCAAGAACTAAACAAACTACTCACAAGACATCTTATGGATCAAGATCAAAGATGATATGGTGATGGATAACAATATGAACATAAACAATAATCCAATGGTTCCACTCACAAGCATCAATTACAATAGTAATCAACAGCGGGAAAGTTTCTCCTAAGAACTAATGCAAGATCCAACACGATTGTTACAGCGGGACGAAGTGGTGATGATGGTGCTGGTGGAGATGATAGTGTGGATGATGATGGTGATGATCCCGATGAAGCCTAGCTTGATGACGGTGTTGATGGTGACGATCTCCCCTCTCCGGGAAGGAATTTCCCCGGCAGAAATCTGTCAGCTGGAGAGCTCTTTCTCTCTCGGTGTTTTCTGCCCCGCAGAGGCGGCGGAAACATTTCTGTGGTCACTCCCCTGGTATTAGGGTTCAGTGGGGAAGATATAGGCGAGAGGGCGGAGTCGGGAGCCGTCCAGGTGGGCCAAACCTGCCCTAGGCGCGGGGCAAGGTGGGCCCGCGCCTAGGGGGGTATGGGCCCCCTCTGGCCCGGCTACGCCTCCCCTTCTGGCTTCCTCCATCTTCTGGGAAAATATAATTTTCCAATATTTTTCTGGTATTTTTTGATCTCGCGAAATTGCATCAAAACACCTCTTTTTCCATCAGAAACCTGACTCCGGTAGTCCATCCTCCAAGAATCATCCATCATGCAAAAACATAGGAAAATACATAAGTAATACCTCATAATAACAAATATATCAATAAATAGAGGCAAATTATGATATAGAAAGGTGATTCAAATTGGACGTATCAATATGCCCTATGGGTACCCGATGTTAGCATACCTGGTCCATCCTGACGAAAGGCCCACTCGTTGACCTGCCAGGGACCATGACGCCTATGACGGTTCGGCTCATATGAATACCATATGGACACGGACTCCCAAGCGCATAAGACAAAGAAAGCTCAAGACTAGAGTTTGAATACAACTTGTAAGCAAATTGTGTCTGTACCTAAGACCTAGCCTCCCCATATATAAAGGCTAGGAGGGTCCAATGAGGAGGGCACCCTACCCCATACGCTACACGATACAATAGATGCCACAATAGATCTAAAGATTACATCTCTTCCACCATCACATACACACCTCACGCCAGATTGCATCTACACACCCCTGTAATTTTCGGTTCTGTCGTAATCAAGAGCAGACAAGCATGAGTAGGGTTTTCTCTCCTCGGGGGCCTGAACCTAGGTAAATCCCATGTCCGGCGTTTGTTGTCTGTTAACCGTTTCGCGACTTTTAGCATCCCAATCTTCTCTAAAACCCAAGTCCATAACAATGGGCATTGACAAAATCAACCCTCGTCAATTGGCGTCGTGTGTGGAAAACGGGGACGCTGATCGTGCGGTCATGACGGTCCCATCACCAACAATCTACGATTCATCGGCTACATAAGGCCAGATTTAGCACAAGGCTCAACATCACGATGCCATCCTCCTGCTCGGATGATCGGATCTACCAGATCTGAGTTTTATGGCCGACAATCTATCCTATGTTGATGCTGAGTGGCTGAGTCGGATAAAAATCAAGTCGCAAGAGCGTCGGCCTGCCTCGAAAGGCTACGCGGATCTACGATCAAGAGATTGATAAGTATCGATAAAACGACGCGTAACAGGACATGTCTCCACGTTGGACATGATAAACTGATGCAAAGAAGCGGACACCATGGAGAAGAGAGACCGGTCAACTTCGTTTCTAGAGAAAAGGAAAATAAAAGGTCCAAGATTTATGGGCGTGCTCCGTCTGGATTACATGCATGATCTGATGGCACATACGCACTGCGGTTATTCCCTGCCAGACAAGACATGCATATAAGATAAAATACACAATGCATAACAACATAATCGTACATGTTCCTAGATAAGTCATGATGGCAAGGTTTGCTTATTTTGGATCAAAGAAGTCATGGAACATAGAACAATGCAACATACACATCTATCGGATCAGGTATGCGTGACCTGCCGTCGTGTCTAACTCCGGACCGTCGCGCAAACTACTAGTCTGCTGCCTCGGGCACACGTCCGTTACATCAATTCTACGTTCGGGGGCTGCGCCGACTCCGTCGTGTGACCCTATGCAGTTTTTGACTATGGTGACCTGCTGTGATTTTCGACTAGGGCGACCCGATAGGATCTTCCACTCCAACGACTCGGGTAATTCGAAGGATCCCTCGGCACCAGCGACACGATACGTCTTTCGGCTGAGGTGACCTGATACATCCTTCGGATGCAGCGACCTGCTATGGTATTCGGCTATGACAATCTGTTGCGGTCTTCGGCAGCAGCGACCCTCCATGTCTCCATGTTGCATTGCCTCCCACGACCCACCGGTTGCGTTGTCTCCTGCGACCCGTTTCACCTTGTCAACAACAAACAAAGCTAAGTCCACTACCTAGAATTGATTTTATTTCCTTTTTAACTCGCACTCAAAACACTTGGGGGTTGCGCCCTCTTCGATTAACCTAATGTGCCATCGGCTCCACGCACTCGAGCACCTCATACGCGACAGCCCGAGTAGCTGATTCTGCCTGATCGTTGAATCCTTAAACTCCGAGTGCCTCGGCAAGTTACTGATACGAAAGGGTAATCAGGCTAACAAAAAGGCCTAGCATACAGTGCAAAAGTGTCGACTTGATTGACACTAGAATTTTACTTTACAAGTCGGCAGGCAAATATTCTTTATAATATATAAGTACTTCACAATTCTTTATGTTTTCTGCAGCTTATAAGGATGTCGATTGCGTCGAGCTATCCAATTGAGTCCTCCAATAGGAGTCGGCAAAACAACTGGCTACGCCATAAACTCAAGGCCTGAGTCGAATCCCTCCTCGGATGGTTGCATCGTTTGATACTACATAATGCAACGCTAGCCGCGCACTCGATAGAAGCAATGGCGTCAACTTCATCCGAAGTGTCGAGTCCTTTCGGATAAATGCCGCACGACTCCGCTACGTCGACTCTTGGCTCCGTACGCGTGAGACGCTAACTCGATGCACTTCCGGATCAGTGGTTTCTCCTCGCATGAGTCTCCACTCGAGTCTGCGACTCGACCAAACACTTGGGGGATACTCCTATCAGGAGCGCTGGTCACGCACCCGATGTACTTCCGGGTCAGCGGTACACCCACGAGATTTCCGACTACAACTGCATGATATAAGACTCGAGTCTCTGTCCGAGTCTACGACTCCGCCAGACACTCGGGGGCTACTCCAAACTGGAGCGCTGGTCACGCACATATAAGATCTTCTAGTGGCACGATTCGATTCCTCGCTCGAATCAATGATTCAATTGAGGACTCGGGGGATACTCCCATAGGGAGTGCTGGTTGCGCATTCAAAAAAATGAAGACATTCAGGGCATCTGCAAGGTCATACGAAGAACTTTCGGGTCGCCGTAACCCACAACCGATGACTATAAGTCTCTACTCGAGTCTACGACTCGAATAGACACTCGGAGGCTACTCCCATAGGGAGCGCTGGTCGTGCACCCTATAGTCCATTGTGTTGACTACATCCATAATGCGGATTCCTTTACAACAATCGACCAAATTCAGCTGACCCGATGAACTTTCGGGTGAAGTTCTTCACACTCGACACAACTTTCGACTCCGACATCCAAATGCAAGGTTCAATACAACTAAGTCTCCACCCGAATCTATGTTTTAGATGGACACTCGGGGGCTACTGACATGGATATGCCCTACAGGTACCCCGATGTTAGCATACCTGGTCCATCCTGACGGAAGGCCCACTCGACGACCTGCCAGGGACCATGACGCCTATGACGGTTCGGCTGATATGAAGCCCATATGAACAAGGACCTCCAAGCGCACAAGACAGTAAAAGCTCGAGACTAGAGTTTGAATACAACTTGTAACCAAATCATATCGGTACCTGAGACCTCGCCTCCCCATATATAAAGGCTAGGAGGGTCCAACGAAGAGGGCACGCTACGCCATACGCTACACGATACAATAGACGCCACAATAGACTACATATCACATCTCTTCCACCATCGCAGACACACCTCACGCCAGATTGCATCTGCGCACCCCTGTAATTTTTGGTTCCGTTGTAATCAAGAGCAGACAAGCAGGAGTAGGGTTTTCCCTCCGGGGGCCTGAACCTAGGTAAATCTCGTGTCCCGTGTTGCTTGTCTGTTAACCGTTCTGCGATTTTCAGCATCCCCATCTTCTCCAAAACCCAAGTCCATAACTATGGGCATTGACGAAATCAACCCTCGTCAACACGGGACATGCTCCTTAACGGGCGCCTTTTCCATGGTCTATACCGCTCGGAGCAGCCTGGAGTTTCCCGAGTTTTAGTGGATTTCGCGTCTTGTCGTCACAAGGGCATGCTTGTGTTGGTCATCCGGCCACTCCTATCGTCCGCCATGTCTTGCATCATCATGAGCTTCCTAGCATGCCTAGTAATAAAGATGTAGCAGTGTGTGATGCTTGTCAGTAGGGGAAGAGTCATCAATTTCCTTTTTTAGAGTCTAGTAGTGAAGTTAAACATCCTCTATAACTTGTGTTTCCGATGTATGGGGTCTTGCCAAGACTTCTGTCAGTAGCCATAACTATCATGTCAGTTTCATTGATTCTTATAGTCTCTTTACTTGGCTTTATCTTATTAAGCACAAATATGATGTGTTTGATATCTTTATTCAGTTTCAAAAACATGCCAAACATCTTCTCAAGCATAATATTATTCATGTTCGGTCAGACTGGGGTAGCGATATCGCAATCTCAATGCCTTTTTTCAGCAGCTTGGGATCGCACATCGTTTAGCATGCCCACATACACATCAACAAAATGGTTCAGCTGAACGTAAGCATCATCATATTGTCGAAACCAGTCTAACTCTTCTCGCACATGCATTTGGTCCTTTTAGATTCTGGAGTGATGCCTTTAGCATTGTGTGTTTTCTCATCAACCGTACTCCCACACGGTTTTAGACATGAAGAATCCCATTGAACTTCTCCTTAATGAGTTGCCTGATTATACTTTCTTTAAGGTGTTTGGGTGTGCTTGCTGGCCGCATTTACGCCCCTACAATAAACGGAAGTTGGAATTTTGGTCCAAAAAGTGTGTCTTTGTTGGATATAGTTCCATTGGTAAAGGTTACAAGTGTCTTCATGTCCCCCCAATCGTGTATACATATCCCGTGATGTGGTGTTTGATGAGCATGTTTTCACTTTCGCCAAATTCCCCGTGTCCAGGCACCACCTATGCATTCATCCTCCATTTCCACTAACCAATTTGATGATGTTGCATACTCTCCTGTGTTATTACCTAATCATGGTGTAGTAACTAGACGTGGTGCCTATTTAGAGATGCTTGAAACAACTCCTACTTAGTTGCTGCGGTGACCCAGCATACCACTGCATGTGTAGTACACTATAGTCGTTGACATGACATCCACAGAACACCATTCTATAAATATCACATCCCTCAGAGTGGTACAACATAAACATTGCGGGTCCATATTACAAACATTCACACATTATTATTATTACAATACCAGAAGTTCAAGACTTCAAAAGGATTCAACTTACAAACCAAAATATAAAGTCTTTCAGCGAAATTCAAACGTAGCAACTCCAACTAGGAGTTGAGCTCAGCAGCTTATTCTATATGGTTCATGTTGGTCAGCTCCGTCGGTTACTACTAACTAGGATACTTAGTTGGACTCGTTGTCATCGACACCATAGAGGATTTCGTAATCCACTCCTTCAACACCTCCTGACAGGTTAGGCTCCTTGTAGAACACATCTTCTTGGCATTCGGCTGCATACATTGGGGTATCTTCAGGATCCTCAAAGTCTAAGCAAGGGATCAAAGGAAAGGATGAGTAACAACGTTACCCAGAAAGTTCATTATATGCAAGGTGGTTAGTTTGATGCTCTAACAACCACCTTAGACTACAAGTCTTTGGTACTATGCAGTTTTTGTAATCTTTCTTCAAAGGTTGATTTTATTATAAAGATCTATGACCATTAGCCTTCACAGTTTGACCAGAACTTTCCTGGTGTTCCTTTCCTTCCGCGTTCGTAGCTCCTTCCCGGAACAAGGAGTAACAAGTTACAATTCTTACACTCTACAGAGGTGCGTTACTTTACCCATGAGAGATCAACTCCTTGTTGCACAACCGGGCATACTTTCCTTTCCACAATGCCATGATGTGGGGCCCAGTAGGTGCTCCAAGCCAATCACTGCCCCCTTCGTGACCTCGCATGCCTCCTTGGTGTACACCATGCCCACATATTGAATTAGGGCAATGGTTTGTACAGACCGTTAGATGCTAGAACTATCGTGGGACGTTGAGGGTTCCCACCCATATGCTGCATATCCTCTACGAATTACCAATTAATATGCAGACTACGAGTGATAACAGCCACGACCTGCACATCCGGCTACATGCGAGAGGAAGAAGATACAGCTGACTTCTCTGTCCCATTCCAAATCTCATGGCTAACGCGTGATATACAGCGCTAGAATCACTGATGTCATGGGTTATTAAGTACCTAATTATTCATCACTGTTGCAAATAGAACCCTAAGTTCTATTGCTCCATTATATCATCACTTAGGATGATATCTACAATTTCTTTATTTGTGAAAATAATATTTTCTTTCATTGGAGTATATATGATAACACACAATTTGCAAATACTTTGATAATGACTCTTCAAAGGACATGAGCAAGTGATGAACTTGCCTTGTGATTGCAAGGTAGTGAAGTCGGATGCTTGCACTCGACCTTGGGCTTCTATGTCTACAAAACCATCATTATTGCCCGGTAAGGACAATATTTAAAGAAGCAAAATGATTATGCAAAGTAATGTAATGCATTATTTAGCTTTGTGTGTATTCTCCCCCATTATCTAAATTATAAAAATTCTTTTTAATAATAAATAATTTATAAATATTAATTTTTAATATTTATTGAATATTGTATTCTTTTATTTTATTTCATTTTATTTAAATTTTATTTATTTAATAATTCCTTTAAGAATTATCATGGAAATACCAAAAATTGATATTAAATATTTGTTTAGTATTTTTATAAAATACTACAATATTAATATATAATGAAAGTGATTTTTATTTATTTTTATCATCTTTCAATAATTTTATAAAATTCCAGAAGGAATATATATATTACAAAATTCTTAATAAAATTTATATGTCTAAAATTTTATTTCTTAATTTATTTGGATAGTTTGGATTATTGTGAATCCAAAAATATTTTATTTATGATTTTTTTATTTTTATTTTATTTTCTAGAATTTATTTAAATTCAGGGGCATTTTGGTCTTATCTTAATTATTAAAAACTGCCTTTAGGTAAATGGGCTGCATGTGTTGGTTTATTAGGCCCTTATGGCCCAATAGGGCAGAATCAAAATGACACCCCGAAGGGGTCCTGGCCCAACCAGCCCAACTCTCTCTATCACTCTCTCGATCTCATCTCTCTTCTTCTCCTCCCCCGACCCCATGGTCGGCGATGCCACCGCTGGCGATTCACGCTGCCGTGGACCTCCCTGGCCGCCGTCGTGATGTATAGGGTGGTTGTCGACCCCGCTCCACCTTCATGTCCAACTCTATTTGGTCCTGGAGCCCTTATGTGGCCAGACCGGCTCCGTCCCGAACCCTAGGGTTTGGGATGGCGCTGGTGCTATCACCGCCGCTGCTCCTATGTGGTGTGGTGGTGTTCCTCGCCTTCAGGCGTGGCTGTGGTCGTCGCCTCGGCATGGTGTGGGTCGTAGCTCCCCCTTGGGGTGCTCCCCGTGCCGCCGTGTTCGTCGATGACCTCTGCTTCCTCTTCTCGCCCACAACAACATCCATCAGTAGTTGTTCTTCTTCCCCTTGTGTCCTCTGTGCTAGGCCACCCTATGCTATGTGTTGGTAGTGGCTACTCCTGGCTAGTGGTTATGTCCTGATTAGGGTTTGTGTTCTTCTTAGGGTTCATATCCCTCTGTTGATTGACTATCTGATGATTTGGATCATGTATTGATGATCCCTAAGCATACTAAGTGGTTGTTTGCTATGGATTACTGCTTATGGTTAGCTTTGGTGATGCTAGTGGCTTATCAGATTGATTCCATTGGTTAATTTTGATATGGTTCAGATGATAAGGTTTCTATGGAATCATTGCTTGGAGATTCTAGTGGTTTGAGAGCTCACCACTGTCATTACTTGGCTAATGATAGTGATTTTTGTGTGATGAAGTCATTGTATCTATACTGTTGGCTTATGGATTCATATACAGTTTGAGATTAACTTGTCTCTTACAGTGATGTTATGTATATGTATATTCTTGGAAATGATTCATGTGATTAGTATCAGAAAAATGATTTATAGTTGGTTGTGAGTGTATCAATGAAAGTTGGATGCTTAACCTGCTTAGTTTAGAAACTGTTCTTGTGACACCATCCTAATATGGCACACAAGACTAGGTTCTATTACTTGGCTTGGTTTTGTTCAAGCTTAAGATTAACTTGGCATCAGAGATAAGTGGAAAATTCTTTCCTTGAATCCCTAAAACCTATGATGTTGGTCTGAGGTTTAGGGACTATGCCCTTATCTTGTTGTTTCTCATGGATTGATTCTGGTAGTGATACCAGCTACTGATTCTCGAGTCAAAGTTGGAAAAATGATTTGTAAGCTTATTAAGTTATATAGATCCATAAGATGTAGGAATTCTAAGGTGCTACTCCTATTTAAGAGGTGTGCCTAGAAGTTCAGATCTTGGCTATATTCATTCCTGGAATTTAAGTTATAGCCTGATAGCTAGGATCAATGATGTGGTTATGAGATCCTAGTTGGATCTATATAGTTTTCTGATTGCTTTTAGTGTTTAAACTTCAATGATGGATTCACCCCACTTGGGTGCTTTTCTGAGAATTTGAGTATGAGACAACTCATGAATGCTTGTCCAGCTTAGATAGATAAATCATGTGATGGTCTTTTACTGCTTACCACAACAGTGGAGTGGTTGGGGCTGCAACTTGTTGATCTTGTGATTGTGTGTCTAGCCTGACCTGGTACTTCTCCTGATGCTCCTCGTAATACTTCCAGCTCTTGGACTTGTCCTTGATCTAGCTCTCCACCTCCTGGTCCTGGTGGCTTGACCTTGTTCTTGCTATCCACCTGATCTACCCCCTCCTTATGTCTCCATCTTGATGAGATGATCAAAGTTGTGGTTGGTGTGATCTGGTTTGGGTTTGGTTTGGCTGTTGTGTTTGATGTGTATGAAGCAGGGAATGGTGTTGGGGTTGCTTCCCACGGCTATGCTGAGTAGTTTTGTTTGTTGGAGCTGTTGATGCTGTGCTGATAGCACACACCATGCAGTTTGGTGTGTGTGCTTCTTATGTGCCTGCTGCACACCTTGTGGATATGCTCAGGATATGAAAGTTACTTTTTATCTATTTACCACTTAACTGCTTGGTGAAACTTGCCCCTTCTTGCTGTTTATTTGACTTCTGGCTTAAAATTATGAAAGATATAGTTCTTTCATATTAGTGAAACTTGCCCCTTAAAGTTTACTCTGTGATGAAACATTGAACAGTGCAACTCACTGTCAATACTGAGCGTAACATAATTTTAATCCTTAACTTTCTTTATTTTAGTTTGTGTTTGTTTTGCAGGTACAAGACTTGAAGATTCAAGACTTTAGTTTAAGTTTTCTTTTTTTCTTTATAGAATAGTCACTTGTAATATTTCTTTTATTCTTTTGTAATATTTCTTTTATTCTTTTGTAATTTTTATTTTATTCTTTTGTAATAAAGATTGTACTATTACTCAATATATAAAGGTTCTTCTTTTATTTCATTATTATTGTAAAGATTCTTGATCATTTTCATAAGTTACATTTTATAACTTATTTATTGAATAAAATTATGGAATAAATACTCCTTTTCTTGATTATGTTATTTATTTAAAGTTTGAGCTACTAATTATCAACTCTTGACTAAATCATAATACACAAACATAATTCTAAATCCTTTTGAATTATAAATCTAACACTGAAGTTTAAATTCAAATTTCATTTCCCAAAACACACTAATCCAAAAAGATCATATCAAAGTTTTTAACAATCATCCTCCAAGACTATACCTAATCTCAAAGCATGAAAGAAGCTTTGATCACTTTAGGTTTTTATTTGGGGAAAATTTTACCCATATTTTTTACAGATGAATGCATGCAATTTCACAAATTCCTAAATCTACCTATTCGTTGGTTTCTAAATGCTTGGATGTTACAGTTGCCTGTGTTGGAGCACGTCGATCATGTTGCTCCACTTCATGGTCTCGGTCCGCGTACTAACCATGCAGTGCCGGTCATCTCGGCTCCTAGATGAGTTGTAGCCTCATTTGGCGCGCCTGCATCGTTGAGCTGCTCCTCGCGGCCCATGACACCTCCGTCATTGCCGCCTGCACAGTCAAGATATTATGCATTGCCCGCGTCTCCCACATCGCCCTCCCCATCGCTGCTACACCATGATGAATGCGCGTCGCCCATCTCCATGTCGCCCGCACGGTCTGAATCCACTATGTCGCCCAGCCCTAGCCCATCGCCAGCTGGGCCTCCTTCGTTATCGTCTCCTAGTTCGTCGTCGTCCTCGGCTGCTCCTTCGACATCGACAGCTATTGTTGCCATGCGTCCACATACATGAAGTCGCAGTGGCATCTTTCGCCCTCAAGAACGCACCAACAACACTGTCGCCTGGTATGCTTTATGTATGACAGCTGCCCTTCCGGTTCTGTCCTTTGAGCCGTGCACGTATCAAGCTTGCGGTGACCCAGCATACCACTGCATGATGTAGTACACTATAGTCGTTGACATAACACCAATGAAACACCTTTCACTAGTATTACATCCCTCAGTGGTACAATAGAAACACAGCAGGTCCAAGACATGACTATAGGTTACAACTCGACTATTTACAAAAGATCCAAAGAACGCTCTAGGTTAAAAAGAGAGAAAGAAATTTCTTATAAAGAAGAATCATAAATAATCAACTCATAAATATCATGCTAATAAGATTAGCATCTAACTATTTGGCTTGTATTGCTGCTATTGCAATATTCTACAGAAGTAGGTTCTATGGCTAGAGATTATAATCCTATTTAATCAGCAACTTCGTCTACACTTAGTTGATGTATATCTTGACTCCGTTGACTTCATTGAAGAACTTGATCTGTTGATGACGATTCTCTTGAGCATAAATTGATGTAGACGTCGTCTATATTGGCTTCAGAATCTCGCAAGGGTTAAGAAGATACGTTGAGTACGAGCGTACTCAGCAAGTTCACTAAAAAAGATTGTTTGATGCACTAGCTACAGCCATAGACCATAGTTCGTAGGCTATGCAGGTTTTCATAAATATTTCTTCAAAGGTTGCTTTTATTCTGAAAAGCGATGTTCGTCAGCCTTCACAGGTTTATCAGAACCTTCATGGAGTTCCTTTCCTGCAGCGTTCGCATCTCCTTCCCAGAACAGGGAGTAACAAGTTACAGTTCTTACACTCTTCAGAGGTGCGTTACTTTTCCCATAAGAGATCTTAAGCTTTGTTGCACGGTCGGGAGTATGTCCCCGTTCAAACTTCCATGGTTTGAGGCCCAACCTAAAATCCAAGACAATCACTGCCCTTCTCTGCGAACCCACAAAGAACATGACCCCCAAGCAGAACGACCTCTATTAATCCGCATACCAGATATAACTATGGTTAACTTCTTGAGAACTCTAGTGAGAAGACAAGAACCTAGTCGCCCCCATCAACATGAGGACATACCTATGACCATCCCTCAGGGATAGTCTAGACACCAATATCGTGGGGAACTAAGGGGTGCCACCCATGCTGAGCCTCATAAGGTACAACAATGTCACGAGATGGTCATCCGTTCATGTGAAAGGAAGAAGATTCAGCTGACTTCTCTGTCCCATTCCAAATCTCATGGTTAACGCGTGATATACGGCGCAAGAATCACTGGCAACATTGGTTGTTAAGTCCTAGATAATATGTTCCTTTACCACCGGAACTTTCATAGTAGGTTATTACCTCATGGTAAATAACCTATAATCATATTATTATGAAAATAGTGTTTTCTGACCTTTTTGAAATGCAGGTGATGACAACACTGGATTTACAAAATACTTTGCAGAAAATAATCAAAGTACATGAGCAAGTGTGAACTTGCCTTTTGTGATTGCAAGATTATGCACTCATGGTCTTCACGACATCAATAGAAGATCCAATATCTAAAAACAACATCATTGGTCCGATAAGGACTAATGTTTAAAAAAGCAAGATGCTATTATGCATAAGTAATGTAATACATTTTATAAAAACTCCCAAAGTGAAATCCCAATAGTCTAAATGAGTTGAATTTAGGTGATTTCTTTAAGATTGTTTTATCATCAACTTTTACTTTACAAGCAAATGTATTTATAATGAATTTAAGTTTTCACATACTAGAGATATAAAAATGAGGTATAAATTAAATTATAATTGAGGTTAACTGCCATCTGGTAGCTAGGATGAAAGTCCATGTGTTAAGTTGTTAAGGGTTGAAAGAACTATCATAGAATTGTTGTTTGGAGTGGCAAAAAGAATAACATTTGAAGAAAAGATTTCTTTTCTAAGGTTTAAACAATCTTTATGGTTAATAGAATGTGATTGATTAGTTTGGATTTGAGATACTTTATGTCTTAATTGAAATAGACTAAAGTTAACTATAAAAACATGAGTAAACTTCAAATAAGATGTTTATGATTGTTTAGAGCCAAATTAACTATAAAACTAGAAGTGAACTTTAAAGTGTAATGTGTTGAGAGTATTATCAACTTTTAGGATTTTGACAAGTATAATTATGAATGTGGGATAATTCACCTTCTATTAAAGTGAATGGTGAGTTTAAGACTTGATGTGTTATTATGAAAATAACATATAACTTGTTAATGGAAGTATAATTAGATGATTTTAATGTGCTACTTAGGATCTGAGGTCATGTTAATAATGATTTAAGAGATAAAGATTGTCCACCATATTATATGTGAGTGATACACATTATCAATTTAAAAGTGTTGGATTTTAATTTGTTTTTAAGGTCCTTGTTGTAATTTGTATTCCCACCGCATCTCCTTAATACAACTTCTGGACCCTTCGGGGTCTTTACCATTAAAAAAACTTACAATAGTATACCTATAGTATTTACTTCCAAAAACTTTAATTTTATCTAGTTAGTACCAAAAACAACCACACACACTCTAGTTCCTAGCACTGCATAGAAGGCGATGTAAGTGGGTTATAGGGCTTTAGAGAATAGATAGTTACCTTCATCTCCTCGTAAATTGGACACTCAAATACTTATTGAATTGTACTACGATGATTCCCTACACCTGGGGATTATCAGTAGCATATGAGGAAACTGCCCCGCACCAGGCATATCTGATTTTGCATCATGGGGGAGGGTAGAATGGGGGCCATTTCCCCATAGGGAAGCACAACCCTAGGGAACATATGAAATATACCTTGTGCATCTCCCACAAATTGTTGCAGCTGCTACTGAGAGGCCTCTACAATGCTCCACTCTGAACTGATGGCAGTGGCGGCTACACACGTCTGCTGAGGATACCACCCTTGGCTCCATGCTGACCTCCACCTCGACCCACATCGGCCATCTTGACTACCTCCACGAACGTTGCCCTTCCAGTCTCACGCTCCCACCGAGAAGTAAATTTTCGAGGGATGGGTAGGCGACCTCCTCGAGCTAGGAAGCAGTCCTCCGACGAGAACGTCCTCGCCTCGAACAGCTCCCTACGAATCCACACAAGCAACCGGAGCCGAAACCAAGATCGGAGTTGTGACCCTCGTTGATGCGCCAAGGGAGGCTTGTCTTCTCGAGGAGGCGTATTCCTCGTAGGGATAACCACCCTCACGCTCTGATCTCCGCCATAGATGGGGACATGTGTCGCACATCCATGATCGACATGGATTGGCGACGGAGTATCACTGAGCGGTGGGGTAATCCGGTTTGAATCCCGTCTTCGCGCTCGATCTCCGATCCCCTCCCGTGGTACCTCGTCGGCGACAGGCACCTCACCGGAGTGATCTTCGATTGTAGAGGCGCCCCGATCTATCGCCTCTCTTCTCCGCATTCTCTCCCCTGTCACCACCTCCGCAAAACTCCGACAAGTAGTCCCCCTCGGATTAGGCACGGTGTTCTGGTGAGAAATCGGCCGGAAAGGCGACGAGGTCGGGATCGCGAGAGGCCATCCCTCAGGGTGTGTATTTGCTTTGACGCCTTTGCCGAGTATTTTAAATTTTTTAATGCCACGTGGCTTTCCGTTTATGGCGTCTCCCTGTAAAGTCGCTTTCTTTGCCAACAGAGGTGGATCAGTGGATGGCGAACGGTTTGGCGATTCCCTTCTTGGCCCTGGATTCGATTCGACTTGACCAATTTAGCTACCGTCTCCAAATTAAACGAGAAGAAAAACCAGAAACGTACCACGCGCGCGCATCCTTGGTTCCTTACGCAAATGGAAGCTTTCGAGAGGACGACATGCAGGCGAGCACACCGGGTCAGTCTTCGTGATCCTACATGCAACTGTCGTTCTCTTTAGACGAAGTCCCTCAGTGGAACGAGTGGTGTGGCCACAGCCAGTTCATATATAGCAGTGAAACGAGTGGTTGGCCACGGCCTATATATAGCAGTGAGCACCACATCTCGCGACTGGTGTACGGTCCGGCAGTACAAGCTCACAGCTCCCTAGCTAGCTCCGTCATGAAAATGGCGTTCACCACCATGCCGAGCGTGATCTCCGTCCTGCTAATTGTTCTCGCCGGAGCCGGAGCCGGAGCCGCGGCGCCTCCTCCTGCTGCAGGAGGGCCGCCCAAGGTGCCCGTGACTCCTCCGGTTCCGGCAGGGCCGCCGACGGTCCCAACGCCTCCTCCGACAGGGCCGCCCATGGTATCTTCGCCGCCGCCGGCAGTAGCGGCGCCGCTTAAGTTCCCCGCGCTCCTTGCTTTCGGTGACTCGGTGGCGGACACGGGCAACAACAACTACGTGAGAACCATCATCAGGGCCAACTTCCCGCCCTACGGCAAGGACTTTCCCGGGCACAAGGCCACCGGCAGGTTCTCCGACGGCAAGGTCAGCGTTGATTTCCTAGGTACGTACGTAGTATTTCCAGGGCCGGCTCTATACTTTGCAGGTCCCTAGAACGAAGTTGATGAATGGCCCCTAAGGGTAATATATGTCGTTAGGAGACGAGCCAACAATTTTTAGATCATACTAACTATAATATATATTGTAGAAATTTTCCTAAGTAAAAATGATAATTGACAGTTTATCGTAATAATAAATCACGCTCTGGTAACAGAAGTGGTCCATTACACCCTTAATTTGAATTGATGAAAATAGAAGTCCTTGCTCTAGGAAGCAAATGATGTACTCCCTTTGTTTGAAAATAGATGTCACGCGTTTGTCAAAACTTAAATGAATTTATATATTAAATAGTATCTAGATTTAACTAAATTTTGATAAATCTGTGACATATATTTTAAGACAGAGGGAGTAGTTATTCATGATTTTTTTTCAAATAGTTAGACATACTTTAGTATGTAAATACATGTAAATCTAGATAAAACTAAGTCACTTATTTTGGTCGGAGGGAGTATATTGTTACGTGGCATCATCTTCACTATTTTCATTGCCGAAATGCATATGGTCCGTTCAAAACTAGCGGGCAACGTGCTAATCATTGAATTCCGCGACGTGCTAATCACTGAATTCCGCGAGCGACCGAGGCAGATGAGGCCTACATTAAGTCTACAAAAAGTCGCATACGAACAGATCAACTCGATTGCTCAGGTTTGGTAGGCCTAGCGTTTCAACAACGTGTTTTATGCTCACGATTGCTGGTCATATGCTAGTTTGCTGATGTGCTTCCGGTTCTTTTTTTCGAGCCCAACATAAATACGTATGTGTATATAGGGGAGGATGTAATCGTGGGCCCCCAAAAGAGTGGGCCCTAGGGCGCTGCCCATGTTGACCATGGGTTAGAGCCGACCCTGAGTATTTCGCACGCACGTACAGCAACATTATTATTAGTTTCTTCTACTACTTACTACTAAAGGATCTTAATTTGTTTTTAATACAGCGTCGGCACTTGGTGTGAAGGAGTTGCTCCCGCCGTATCTCAACAAGGGCCTCAGCCTCGAGGAGCTTAAGACCGGCGTCAGCTTCGCGTCGGCCGGGAGCGGATACGACAACGCCACCTGCAGGACCATGGTATGTAACGTGCTATATGCACATGCGATGCGAGATACTCTGACTCCAATTTATGTAGACTTATTTTAGTGCGGGGACAGATCACAATGCAAACCTGACGGCCTCAGAGTCTCTAAAGCTAATTCTTAGATCGCTAAGAATGAACAAATTAATGAGGGTGATGAGTGATGATGATCTGATCTGTCGGCGTTTCAGTCGGCGCTGACGATGGAGCGGCAGCTGGAGCTGTTCCAGGAGTACAAGGCCAAGGTGGGCGGTACCATCCCGGACAAGGCCCTCTACATCATGGTCTGGGGCAGCAACGACATCGTGGAGCACTTCACCTTCGCGGAC
Organism: Avena sativa; assembly: GCA_916181665.1. NCBI lineage: Eukaryota > Viridiplantae > Streptophyta > Magnoliopsida > Poales > Poaceae > Avena > Avena sativa. Next base: position 79,730,753 of record OV702297.1, read on the forward strand.
GGCCTGACGGCGGCCCAGTACAGCGACATCATGGTCCACCGCGCCATTTCCTACGTCCAGTCCCTCGCCAACCTCGGCGCCAAGAGGATCGCTCTCACCGGGGCGCCACCCGTCGGCTGCGTGCCCTCGCAGCGCATGATCGCCGGCGGGATCCGGAAGCAGTGCGCCACCGACCGCAACCAGCTCGCCATCTTGTTCAACCGCAAGGCGAGAGAGGAGATGGCCAAGCTCAGCGCCAAGCTGCCCGGCGTCACGCTCGTCTACATCGACCTCTACGGCATCCTCGCCGACGTGGTCGAGCGGCACGAACAGCTAGGGTTCAAGAACAGCAAAGACGCCTGCTGCGGCTACATCGGGCTGGCGGCCGCCGTGCTGTGCAACTTCGCCAGCCCGCTCTGCCCCGACCCCTCCAAGTACGTCTTCTGGGACAGTTACCACCCCACCGAGGCGGCCTACAAGGTCATCATCGACATGGTCGTCGAAAAATACTTCAAATTCATGCACTAGCAGCTGGCTAACCTACGTGTACGGTGGAAAACTTGATCGGTTGATTAATTAGTTGATGACATCTCATATATAGCTTTTAAACATATATATAGGAATAAAAAATACTAGTACAGTAGTAGCAATAATCTGTAATGCCTCGGAAGACAAGATATGCAACTGTTGGATGACCATGCAAAAAAAAAAAGTTGGATGCATGTATTTACCAAAACTAGAGAGTCCATCGATTTACTTTCCTTCCACGCAACCTTTCGCGACTACTAGATGACGCGGTTGGGAATCACGATAATATTTTAGCCATAAGTTTTATTATTCATGAATGTAGCTAATTTTAACTAGCTGAAAACATTAAAAATATTTTAGTTCTATATTGAACAACCACACTAGTGGAAAACGGGCATCAATCCCGGTTCGGTGGGGCCATTAGTCACGGTTTTCGAATCGGGACTTCGGTTTTAAACTAAAGGTCTCCCCTCTAGTCTTAGTCCATCCCTGAACCAGGACAAAAAAAGCTCACGTGGCTGTGGTGCAGGGCGGGGTGGAGGACAATTAGTCCTGGTTAAGCCTTTAGTCCCGGTTCTGTTACGAACCGGGACTAGATTGTCTCCACGTGATCCCGTTGGACGCCCTGGATTGGAGGATCTTTAGTCTCGGTTCGTAACACGAACCGAGACTATAGTTGTTCTGCCGCTGCAGTGTTTCGCGCCAACCTGCTGCCGCGGGAGGAGATGGGATTTTAGGTTTTAGGATTTTCTTTTTTGTGTTCAATTATTTTTCATTTTGTGTTTTTTATTTCATACAAGTTTTCATACGCATATTATTCTACGCTACTACATGCTGTATACGTTGATGCATATATAATATCATTTCTCTCACGATTACATACATACATATATACACAACTTGGTATATGAGTGCCAACCGAGACTAGAGCTCGTCTATTTAATTTACACGAAGATCATTATATTACATGGATACTTTAAGGTCTATCCACATTGTACTGTTCTTTTGTGTTTACGACGTCCCTTAGTAAAAATCCCGACAACTCCTCTTGAATTGCTAGTAGGCGTTCATGTGGTAGGAGCTTATCCCGCATCGCATCCAACTATATATAAAGAAGTTGATCGTTATGAATGGAACTCAACAAAAATTATGGTAAAAAATAAATTGTGAATATATTGTTTGAGTACTCGAAGAAAGTCTGTGCCCTACTCCATACACCCACGAATGAACTTGCATACATAATATCCACATAAATTAGTCCCATGTGGCCGCGTCGCACACTGTTCGAGAATATAATTCAATCAAATAATAATCAAGCATGATAATTATATGGAGACTAGAATTGAAGAGATGTAAGGACCTAGCTCTCGTACTACTTACCAGGATCAGGAAAAAAGTCAGCTCCTTACGCCATTCACCCTGAACCTCTTTCGTGAACCTTTTCCAAGCCCTGTCCGACAAAAAATAAATGAATGAGTTATTAATTACTTGACATCTCAGAGAATGAACGAAAGAGACAAATATAGTGCGATAATGATTGAAGTTATTTTTGGAGCATATCAAATATGCTACAGTAGTCTTCCATCGGCTTCTTTAACGAGTCCGAGATTTCAACTTTTGTACGGTCAACGTCAATGTTAGAAGAATCCAGTGGAAGCTACGCACGTTTATATACACTTAACATCGAGTAAATAAAAAGTGAATGTGTACAAGACGGTAAGACTCTCACCCGTAGTTGTAAAGAAATAGTATTTGCGTCTTGTAATGTTGCTCCATTAAAAACATTAGCAAGTTATCCTCCGTTTCCTCGGGATTATTTATTAGCGTATGTTCATTAACTCTATTTGGGTCAACGAACCCAATGCAGTAGATTGACTTTATTCTACATTCCTAAATCTTCATTCTGCATATATAATAGCATACAAAAGGATATATAGTGAGGATAACTACAGTCAATGAATTGAACGAGCTGAGTTAGAGACTTAATTACTTACAGACAATAGCAGCTAAGGAGGGAGTTGTCGAGGGCGTCTAGGTTGAATAACTGAAATAGTTCACAAAGTTCAATAGAGATCATCTCTGGATGAAAGTACTCCTCTCGAACTTTACATAGGATAAATTGTCGCTCTTCCTTTGTGAATTTCAAGTACCAGGCATGCAAAAGTCGCATATGTGTTGGCAGATCATCGAATACCTCATCGCTGACCAGAGGCTCCCCGTAAACAAATTTCCGTGCTATTGGTGCCTTGGCGACATCTCCTCCGCCTAGAATTAGTTCGACATGCACGTTACACTCCTTGGCTAATTTAATAGCTTCTTCCATATCTACTGCACCTTGAGCGGGCTGGGGTAACACCTTGAGCGGGGCGATGGATTGTATTGCCTATTGGCCAAGTTGGACAACTTCTTTTGGTCTTCTCTCGCTTGCAATACTTCTTGATGACTTCTCTTTTAGTGTCTTCGTAAGACAGCGTATATAGTCATCTTTCCTATTTAACACATGTTGGGGTGGTTGTGCAAGGAATGCCTTGAAGTGCTTCTTGACTTTTGGATCAATTTGCACCTGTGGCTTGGGTTGTTTTGGTGCAAAATGGGCCTTCACTTCGGATTGGGACATGATCATGCTTTCCTCATCAGTCTGGTGATAAGCTAACTTGGGAGGAGACGGCGGTACTCTTGGGAGGGGCTCTTGTCATTTTTGGCACCGGTTATCCCTTGACATAGCAGTGCTATTCTTCCGCTTTCTTCCCTTTGATTCAGTGGGCGGAGGCGGAGGCGCCGAAGATGGAGTTGCACTCGCACTGCGGTCCCTCTTAGGGAGGGATGGGCTATTGTTTCTCGGTGGAGACGGTTGACTTGGAGCTGATGGTGGCCTCGGAGGTGATGGATTGCTTCTCGGAGGAGAAGATTGCCTTGGCGCCTAGCCTGGAAACACGATGTGCTGCTTTTTCCAAAGAATGATCCCACCCTCCACTTCTAATAGTGTTTTCTCCCCTTCACCTACAAGGATGTCAAGCTCCAGTGATTGACATGTCGGTTCAACTTCATCCACACCAACACGAGCATAGCTAGCTGGAATCTGACTTCCATGGTAGGTCGCTTTCGGTGGACAAGGTAAAGCAAAGCCAAGTGCCACCTTCATATAAATGTTCTTCACTGTCACATGTAGCTCACAAGCTGTCCTTGCATCGACTTGATCCACAGGGTAGCGAACCATCATTGCACCGGCCGTGTCATCTATCACTGGTGCATTATTCTCCATCAGCAGTAGATTTTTAGTTGGTACCTCCGTGGAAGCCACGCTGCTTCTCCGTTGAGATGGGACCACCGGACTGTCGAATGGAGGATCTTGTTGTCGGGCCAGTACTCTAAGTTCATTAATCTGGTCCTGCTGCAGCTTGAACATGGCTTGAAATTCCTCGTTCCTTTTTTTAACCGCCTCCAAACACGCTGCCTCCTCCGCCTTCTGCCGGTTCGTTTTTCTGGATCAGCTTCTATAAGTGTCAATGTCCTGGGGAAACCCACTCTTCCATGGAACATATGGTCCAAAGCCTCTTGTTCGTCCGACTTTTTCAGGATTCCCGAGGGCATATGTCATCTCATCGTTCTATCTGTTGGGAACAAACTTTCCATCTTGTCTCTCTTTTATCACTTCAACAAGTTCATCTTTGGGTTTAATAATGGCCTTCTTTGTAACAATAATCTCCCCGGTTTCAGTGTCATACGATCCCCCATGCCCAATTAACCAATTTTTTGACCTCACAAGCCACTGATTTGTAGCTGGAATGACCCCTTTAGCACACATTTCTTTCTCGGTTTTTGCCCACTTAGGCATGGCCATCTTGTAGCCACATGTCCCCATAGTATGGTGATATTTCTTTTTGGCCGCATTTTCCTGATTCTTTTCTGACCTTGCCTTATCTTCTTCTGAGCCCTTGTATGCCACAAATCTAGCCCAGTTATCCCGCTGCTTCTCCAGTGGGCCAGTGAATTGCAAAGTCGGCTTCTTCTTGAAAAAATTGTTGTACAATATTTTCTTCTAGTCCTTGAATTGTTTGCCCATCTTTTTAAGGTCCCACTTTCTGACTGTCAACCTCAATGCCTCATTGAGTTCAGGAGTGTCCAATTCAGGTAGAGAGAAGTGTGTCATGAGCGAATTCCAAAGACACTCTTTGGCTCTGTCATCGACAAAACTTGCTCCAACTTGATCGCTTTTCTTTCCTGGCTTATTCCACTTCTGAGTGGTGATTGGGATGGTGTCCCTAACTATCACTCCACATTGATATACAAATACACTTGCGGCCTCTGTCGGCTCCAAAGGTTCGTCAGCTCAGAAACTACATCAATAGTGAAACGCGCACCATCGACCAACTTTTTGGTTGGGCCTCGTTTCCTTGCAGAATATTGGCCCGATGCGGAGGTCTAAGAGAAGAAACAGTCATTAGTATACACACACACATATATATATGAATCAACTAATGCATCTACTAGCTCATGATCAACAGAGGCTTTATATACCTCGCCAAACTTTGCTATGGTGTCTCCACCGTCGTCTCCATCATCATGTCCATCACCGTATCCACCAAATAATTCATCATAGTTATCTCTACCATCGGCTTCATCCAAGTTGAGGTATTGGGAGCCATCATCGTCTCCATCGTTGTCTGCTCCATCGTAACGGTAACCTCTTGTACCCTAATCTATCATCTTGTACATGTGCTCTTCGTTGTCTCTACCGTCCATAACTTAACTAATATAGAAGAAAGATAAAACCATTTTCCTTAATGCGATAATGTCACATCCCAAAATTTTCCAAATTTTGAAATGTGAAAAATAAATAATTGTTGAAATTTAGGGTGAAAAGAAACTTTTTGCTTCTAAATGGAAACATCAAAACCCTTCTTGAACAAATTTAAATGAAAATGGAATCCAACAAAATTCCAATCAAGTGAAATGCATTCATCAATGAATGTATCTTGAAATTTAAACACTTGGAAAAATAAACCAAAACCCTAAAACCCTAATGGAAGAAAATCATTTTCAAGATCTCCCTAAGACTATGGATTTGATCCATATAAAGCTCAGCAACAAACATTTATAAATAATCAGAAATGATAAATAAAAATATTATAAAACCATAGAAATTGGTTTCATTTAATTTGGAGCCATGGATAAAAACTTATGAATTTAATAAGATAAAAGGAATTAATTTCCAAAGCTAATAAAGCTCCTATCTAAAAATCCATACCAAACCTTGAGAAAATAAATCCTAAAGGGATTTAAAAGGATAAACAAATACTAAATAAAATTCTACAAATTGGAATCACCAATTTTGGATCTATAAATAAAAAGATATGGATTTTATAAGATGAAGAAGGAAATAAGTAAATAAGGAATATTTAAAATAAAGGGATATTTAAAATAAAGGGATTTTATAAAATAAAGTAAATAAGGAATATTTATAAGGACAATTTAAATTAAATCTTGTCCAAAACCATAAACAAATGGAATAAAGAAAATCCAAATCCAAATAAAATAAAGGGATAAAGAATATTCAAATAAAATTATATTGGCATTAACCAAATTCAACTCTATTTAAATGGAGACAAATTCCTAATGAAAATGATTAAATAAATCATGAGAAAATAATAAATTGGAATTTGCCAAAGTGGATTAAAAAGTTATCTAATTAAACTAAAAATAATTATTTGAATAAATTTACAAGGGTTTAAAACCATATTTGATTTTATTTGAATAAAGACAAATGCCCAATTTAAATGAACATTAAATCATATTAAAATATTTTAAATGAATCAAAGTGAATTATTTGCACTAATGAATAAATAAAACTACTAAAAGGGTTTAATGAAAATTTGAATTTAAATGAAGGCTTGAATAAATGGTTTGGAATAAAAAAATTCTAAATTAAATAAATAATAAACCATATGAGAATATAAGAAATATTCTAAAATGGAATATTTAAATACATTATTAATTAAGATTAAACCTACTGAAAAGGTTTGATAGAAATATGAATTAAAAAGTAAGCTTTAGAATCATATTAAATATTACTAGAAAATAAAGACAAATGTCTATTTAAATAAATAATAAATCCCAATAGAATACAAGGAAATATTCTAAAATTGGACTTTAAAATACTTTGTTAAACAATATTAAAATATACTGAAAGTTTAGAAAAGGTTTGAATAGACAAGCTGAATTCAAATGGGTGTTTGGATTTGAAAATAGAAAATAAAATGGAAAAAGAAAAAGGAAACAGAAGAAAAACAATAGAAAGCAAACAGACCCAACCCAGCCCAACGGGACCAGCAGTAGCCCAACTCTTCCCCTCGCGAAACATTTTCTTACCCGAGAACTAACCCACAACCTCACTGGCGCTTGTACCCCCACCGTACCCCCTCTCTATTGCTGACAACTCAACCCCACCGCCAGCATATCATCGTCTACCCCGCGACCCGTTCCCCCTCTTCCTCGTCGCTGTTTCTGCCATTGAATGCGCGCTTGATTTCGCATTAACGCCGCGCTAATTCAGCCCCATGACCTTGCACATTTAAGCGCCCCTCTCCCCTCTCTGATTCCCATCACTCGCCAGGCTCTCTCCGCCCCCAGGATGCAAGAATCGCTGCTCGAAACCTCCACTGCTCCGGTGAGCTTTCCGTCAAATTCCGGCGAGCCCCGAACCTCTCCTACCTCCTAGCCCACACAAGTTTGATATCCAGCCCCAGGTGCACCTGCCAGTAGCCGTAGCTCCCTCGCGCGTGCCTTAAAACGTTGCCTCTGGCGACGCCAACTCGTCATCAACGGCTAGCTCAGCTCCGGCGACCTCTACTGGTAAAACCCGACCGCGTCTTCCCCTCTCTTTGATGCTACTATACCCGCAACTCTCCTAAGCATATAACGGTGCCCTTCATTTGTCTTAGTGTGCCCTGAATCGTCGTCTCCGCCGACGACCGTGCGCACCCGACGACAACAGGAACTCCGACGAGCGATTCAGGTCAACGTCGTGCGCCCCTTCATCGAAGACGACCACCTCGAGCATCCCCACTCCACGACAAACACTATGAGACCCTTCTCCCTCTGCCTCGCTTCCTATAGTCACCAGTACACCACTACCCAAGAGAGACGCCGCCATACACCGTCGCAGCACCGCCAGTTCGTGGTAAATTGGACTAGGGCCGTTGGATTTTAATCTTGTGGATGCGATAGATTGACTGGTCGAATAGGCATGGATCAATCTGATCCGTGCGATGCACTTTAGATCCTACGGCCAGTACTGCATGATTCTCATGAAACGGTATGTACCAGTATGATTCAGCCACGTGTCCTGCCTTTCGTTTTAAAAACAGAAACATTTCTATTAGATGCATGATTTTGTAAAATTCATAACTATTGTTCTGCTTGGCCAAATTTTGCAAATTTTATATCAATGGAATCAGAAAAATTTGAACTTTGCAACCATGCCCTTAGTTTAGTGTTTTGCTTCTGGAAAAATTAGTTGTTTTTGCAGAAACATGTTTAGGCCTGTTTTGAGTATAAAAATTATTCTAAAAATGTTTTTAGGGTAAAATCTTTTGTAAATGTTTTGTTTTGAACCTACTCACCATAACAACCAACTTTTGTATTTAAAAGTATATTTTGTGACACTAAGGAATTATTCCTTGAATAAAGGCATTTCTAGTAAAATAAAAATGTTTCTTTTATTTAAAAATGGTTTTTGAGAGAAACCTTTAGTAAATGGAATTTTTTTAAACACTTTGACCATAAACACTAAGATTTGTGTTCAAAAATATATTTGTGTAACACTAGAAATTATTACTTTGATTTAAATCATTTCTAGCAAAACAAAAATGATTTAAATAGCCCATTCTCACTAACTTAATTTCAAATGGTTTTGCCACTTTTATAAATGATCAATAGGTGTTTTAAAATGTTTATAACCTATTAGACACCACCTTTCCAAATAAAATAATCTTTTGCATGCTTGCATGCATTTTTTTGTTTTCTTTATTTTATGTGGTAAATTGTTTGAATGCTAGTTTGAATTTGTGCCTTGATTGAATTGTAGTGAACTTTGAAGAGTGTGACAATTGCAATATCAAGGAGTGAACTTAGTTTCTCTACCAAAAAGGCAAGTGGTGATTCATACATTTTGTCCTATTATTTTGACTATGCATTAGTGATATTTGAGTAGGACTTGCATGGAAATTTTACTAAGTATGCTAGGCCATGGGAAATCCTAGTAGATGATGCCATAGTAAATTTTCCCAAAGTTAAGATTCTTGCTACTATTATGCTTAGCCTAGCTAGTAGAAAACACGGGTGGATTATATTCATGCTATGAAATATTTTTAAGTCTATGACTTGTGTTTTGTTTAATAAAACAACTATGTGAATGAATCACCTGGGTGGAATGGTGCCAATGGTTTGTGTTGAGTGGTTACCCCATGGGCAATACCTCGTGTGTCTCACTTGTGGACAGCCACCCAGGAACAAAGAGATTTGAGATGTCAAATGTTGAGAAGCTTCAAGTGTAGCCACATGGCATTATGGGCTCTGCCTGGATCATATAGGTTGCAATAACTTAGACAGATGGACAGTTGGTGGTAGGGGGTGATAGGTTTGGAGCGCGTCCATTTTGGTCTAAGGGAAGGCTTCTAAAATATCTTGTCTTGATGCATGTCCAGTCTTGTGGGGGAAGTGCGCCACCTCTTGAGAGAGTAAATCTAAGTACTTAGCCGTGTCCCCGACAATGGAAAATTTGAGCATCAAGACATGGAAGCTATCAAGGATCTCCTCATCCCAATTTCTAATTTAAAAACTTGTGGTTGAACAAGGGTAAAGGTTAACCAATTTTATTGGTTGTTCCTTGGGTGATTAGACAAACAAAAACTTAGTGTTTTCAACTTATAAGGAAAACCTTATTTTGAGCAAAGCAGGCCTAAGCTCCACTTAGCCAAATGCATATAGATGATAGATACCACTATTCTACCATAGTCTCACTTGCCAATACAATTCAAATGTATTGACCCTTGTGGCTGTAACTTATTATGTTGCAGGTTTGTTTGATGTTAGTGAAGTGTGTTGAATAGGATTACAAGTCTACAACCAACATGATTTCCTGTGGCACTTTGAAGATGAAGGACTCCATGCTATATAGATTTTTCTGCTGCATTGTAATGAGATAGCCAAATGAGCTATGTAAGTTGTAATGACTTATTTTATTCCTGGTTATAAAGTTGTATTATGACCTTTGTTTCTTGATATTACATCTTAAACTGTGGATGCTAGCTATTGATCCAGGGACTAGCATTGTAAACACAAAGATCTCTACCTTATCAGGTTGGGACCTCTACAGATAAATAAAGGAAGATAAAGTAATTCAGCTTAATATACCATATTACACATTAAAGTACCAATTAAACAATGAGATGAAGAAAGATAAAGTACCAATTAAACAACAATACATCTCGAATAATCCAGCTAGTACAACAATAATATAAGATAGTACCCTATTACGCATCTAGCTCAACCAAGACGTCGAGCCTCGGCTACTGAGCCGCGGGAGGTGTGCACCCATAGATTAGGAACCATCACCGGAGAATATCTCGGGTAAGGTGCCTGAAGAACTGATGTCTACGCACTTCTATTCTTGTAGACAGATGTTGGGCCTCCAATTGCAGAGGTTTGTAGAATAGCAGCAAGTTTTCCTTAAGTGGATTACCCAAGGTTTATCGAACTCGGGGAGGAAGTGGTCAAAGGTATACCTCTCAAGCAACCTTGAAATTAAGATATAAGAAGTCTCTTGTGTCCCCAACACACCCAATATAGGTGCACTAGTTTGGTGAAGAGATAGTGAAATACAAGTGGTAACGGTGCCACAAAATAGCTTGACGGTGAGGTAAAGACTAAAGGCAACAAGAAGGAAGCAAGCAAACAGGCAATAGATCTAGTAGCAAACGGTGTTTCAATGCTTAGAAACAAGGCCTAGGGATCATACTTTCACTAGTGAACACTCTCTCATATAAATATCCTCTCTTCCTGATACTACTCTTAACTACTCTCCGGTTGGACACTCTAATCCATGGTAGGGCTATAACAGCACACCTCAAAGTCCGCCTTCCCCGATCTAGATAACCCCACACTGTCACCTTGAGCGCTAGAAGGTTCCAACAAACACCACCATTTCATAGAGACATCCAACTCCAAATATAACTCATAACAAATATTAAATCTAGCCAATGTGCCACACACGGTATGCCTGCTGTCACTTTCACACACGTGGGGAAAAGCATAGATCTATTAAAGCACAAAGAGTAGTTATGTAGACTCAAGCCTAAGTGCCACCATGGTGTGCACGCTGTCACTTTCACACACATGGGGAGAGCAGAGACCTATTGAAGCACTTGAGTAGCAAGGTATATCTACTTGATTACAAAGCTCATGACCACAACAAGATCATGCATAGAGAGAGAGATGAACACATAGCTACCTATAGAGCCCTTAGCCTCAAGGATGAACTACTCCCTCCTCATCATGGGAATCAACAATGGTGATGAAGATGGTGATCTAGATCGATGGAGATGGATCCCGGGGCACTTCCCTGTCCTGGCAGGGTGCCGGAACAGACACTTTATGTCCCCCGAATCTCCCCTTTGATGGCGGCGGCGCAACGGAACTTTTTTCTGGAAGTATGATGGATTATTTAGGGTTTTATCCCCGGGGACTTCTTATAGGCGAAGGAGGCAAGGTCGGTTGGGGGCCAGGGGCCCACACCCCCTGTAGGCACCACCAGGGCTTGCCCGCGCCAGAGGGGGGGGTGTGGCCACCCTAGTGCCCTACTCCGTCTCTGCTTCGTGGTTTTGTGTTGGTCTAGGAAAATAATCACTTTGGATTTTGTCCCGTCCAATTTCGAGAATATTGATTTTCTGCCTTTCTAGAACCAAAAACAGAAGAAAACTGGCAACTGACACTGTGGCATCTTGTTAATAGGTTAGTTCCAGAAAAGATATAAAAATACCTCAAAGTGTAGACAAAGCAAAGAAAATTAGATACTAAACAAGCATGGAACATCAAAACTTATAGATACCTGTCCGACGTATCAAGCATCCACAAGCTTAACTCCTGCTCGTCCTCGAGTAGGTAAGTGATAAAAAGAATAATTAGGTGACATGCACCATCAAAACCAAGATTAAACCATTTGCATGCATTGAAAGCTGGGATCAAAGAACTCTAAACATGTGCATGAAAGATGGAGTTCTAACAATAAGACAAAGTAACTATGCATGCAACATGAAAGGCTACAAACAAGATCATGAATAACATGCATTGAAAAACGTTTGTTTGTTTCACATACAGCAAACATAGCATAGTTGCAATCATCTTGTCCTTCATAGAGTAGCAAATAGATGCATAGGACACCTTCAAAGTTCACAAGGGTGACTAGAAACAAGTAGAACAAGAACAAGTAATATCACAATATGCATAAATCAATAAGTTTTGGGACACTGCACATAGAACTAAGAATGGCAACTATGCTCTCTTAATGGTGCCTAAAGGTAGAAGGCGGAGACTCAATAGTGGTGGAAGAAAGGCCTTTCATAAAGGAAGCAGGGATTTCAAGTTTCAAAAAGAGCTTGCAAAAATTATGGTACTTGTTAGCTTTTAGCCCTCACTGCCCCTATCATAAGCGTCTTTAAGTGATTAAGGTTAAAGTGAACAAACTATGGAGTATATGCTTGACAAAGTATAAGTTGGCAATCTCAAGTTCCTTGAATACTAGGGCCACACCTCATGCTACTCAACTTCAGTCACCTGTAAGTTCTTGTCATTTTAAGTACATGCATATCATAGAGAACCGCCAACAGGGTACCCCTTGCACATGGTACAAGAGCTATCCCATAACCAAAATGACAAGGCAAGCAGACAATGAGCATCTTAGTGATCTTTTTATTTACTATATGCATAGCTTTTTATTGAGGATGCTTCATAGATAGGTCACTATGGTGATGCTGCAAGTTTCCACCATGATTAGGCATGGCTTACTAGTGGCCCAGGCATTTCTTTAGCACAAAATACAAACTCCATGGACTTACAAGATCCATCTTTATTTCACACAGGTGACATCTATAGACAAAAGAGCATGATATCAACTGAGTACAAAGTACAAGTGCAATGTTGAAAACGTTCCCCATGATAGCATGGTTCTGCTAATTCCAATGTATAAGTACAAACATATACAACATAGACGACACAATGGTTCAATTTTATTAGGGGCAAAGAATATAAAGTGTGCCATCAAGTTCGTGAGAGCTTTAATCACTAAGTTTTCACATAACAAAATACTTTTTAATTGGAAGATAGATGAAAACAAGAATATACTTGGAATGGTGTAACACACCATGCATAGGAATTTATAGTGGAAACTTTAGAATAACTTGGTTTCTTGGGAGTTGGAAGCATGAGTAGAACTTACTCATACAAGTGGAGGCTAGCAAAAGACTGGGAGCAACCAACTAAGAGAGCAATAATGGCCATAATCATGCAGAGCGACAAAACATTACTAATCAAAGCATAAAGTGGTACTACAATTCAAGCACTAAATGATCATAGAGGCTATGGTGACTTGTTAGAGTCATAACATGGTGTGAGCATGTGCCAAGTCAACCCAAACAAAGAATCAAATGAGAATACCACAATACTATGCTTTTGTATGCTAAAACAACGCATGATTCTTTCAAGGCACACTAAGCAATCCCAATTGTTTGGAACAAGTCATGCTACAACAATAATCACTAAGCATCAGGTCAAAACAACACCTAGCATGACATGCTAAAGTCTAAGCCACAGTCAAATCAAGCTCCTCTTATACCACTATAAGCATGAAATTTCTACTCTTTTCCAACACCAAAAAACTTATTTGGAACAACTCACAAAGATAATAATCAATAAAGATAAGTTAGCTTGTCTCACAAATCCACAAAGAAGAAATAAAAAGTTCTAAGATGCAAGCACAAGAAAACTAAGGCTAAACATAGTGCTAGCAAAAGATAACACTCACAAGACAATAAGAATGAAAACTAGAGTGTTCTAGGCAATGAAAACAGAGTGTGTCTCTCTCCAAAAGAAGTGTGATGTGATCAACCAACTTTATTCAAGAAAACTAAACAAACTAATCAAACCAAATGAAAACTAAGACGCTCCAATAACAACACAACTGTGCATGAAACAATAAAAACAAAGTGTCTAGAAAGACCTGAGCTTTTTATTGATGAAGAAGGGGATGCCCAAGGCATCCCCAAGCTTTGACGCTTGTACCTCTTGGATATTTCTCGGGGTCACATCAGGGTGGCATCCCCAAGCTTGAGATTTTGTCCATTCTTCATCTCATTACATCATTCTCTCTCTACACCTGAGAAACTTCACACAATCTTCATTAGCAACATTAGTGTATTCAAAAGATATTAGACCCTTAGGAAAAGCTTTGAAGCAGAAAAATTCACTAAAAACACAAGCTACTGTATCAACTCCTTCAAAAAGCTCAATTCCCCAAAAGAGAACTCAAAAAGAAATCAATAAGAAGCAAATGCAAATAATGGTAGAAATCTGTCAAAACAGACCATAAGGTAGAAATCGATTTTTTTGAAAACCTTTTGTTGCTCAAATCAAAAAGTGTTGAACTATCTAAAGTTAGCTAACATACTGGGGGATTTATTCATAAATTTTCAGCTCTATACGAATTACAGAGACTCCTCACGAATTTTTATGGTGGAGGACAGAAATCTGTTTCGGGACAGCAACTCCCCAAATCTTATTTCCCTCTCATTAGAGGTTATTATTGGCACAAAAAGCAAACAGAGAGGATAAGGAGAGGTAATTACAGAAGTAATAACTTACAAGACTCAAGAAAACTCTTGGGTTATCTCCCAACAAGTACTTTTCTTTAACGCCTTTAAGTTAGGCTTGATAGTTTGAGAAGATGCTCACATAAGAAATATCAATTGAAGTAAAAGAGAGCATCAAGAAGCAAATTCAAAACACATTTAAGTCTAACCCACTTCCTATGCCTAGGAAACTTGTAAAGAAACAAGTCATGAAATCACAAAGCAACAATCATAGGAAAGCAAAACAAGTGCAAGTTCAAGATTTTCAACATAAAGAGGGGAAACTTAATATTGATGAGATACATAAAACCATGTTTCTCTCTCTCATAATAACTTTCAGTAGCAACATGAACAAAATTAACAATTTAACTATCACATAAAACATTCTTACCATGAGCCACATGCATAAAATGATTATTACTCTCCACATAAGAATAGCCATTCTTATTAATTGTAGTGGGAGCAAATTCGAGAAAATAGCTATCTTCCCAAGTGTGTTCATTTGGAAACATATCATCATTGTAAGGAACATGTATAGCACCAATAGCACAAAAATTATTAATATTATCATCTTCATAATTGGTGCCAAAGAGACTTTCAATATCAAAAGTAGTGTGGTTTTCCCAACCATGATCACTACAATAGGTAACATGCATAGGAACATCATCTAGTTCAGACTCATCAGCAAAAACTACGATAGGAGCAACATGCTTAGAGGGAGATACCATTTACTCTCTCCTTTTACTCCTTTTCTTCTTCTTCTCCTCTTTAGGAGGGAGCGGCTTGAAAGGAAGCTTCTCCACATACGCTGGTTTATTGTTGGAGACAATAGAAGGAACTTTGGAGGATTCCTCCTTTTCATTAATAAGAACAAAACTCATATTAGTCCTGTCATATTTTGGTAAAATATCATCTTTTATAAGATTTTGCATGTAAGTATTCGCGTGGCAATTATCAACACAATAAAGATGACAGCCATGCAGGACGCAATTCATACCAAAAGCACTCATGTCTACTAAAGAAGTTTTTCTTGATAACTCTTCACACCCCAAAAACAATGTAAGTTCATCATGTTGATTATTAGTGATCATGTTATCACAATACAAACTTGCAGTACTCATTGGATTAGAAAGGTCATTAGTATGGCCTGAGCATTGAAAATTGAAATGACCCACTTCATAGTAGAGTTCACAAATAAAAGGATAGAGGGCACAATTTTTTTACCAAGATCATTTAGAGCCTTATACCATGTTCTGGTTTTTTCATTCCAGTGTGTGATACAATATTCTTCTTCTATTTGATTCTTCTCACAAGGTCTATGCATACCACAAAAATTAACATGCTTATAAGAAATAGTACTTTTAGAAGTTTTAGCATCTTTATTGCAATCATTAATAACATTTTCATTTTCCATGCAAGTGTATTTAAAAGGTTCATGATACATATCCAATTTTTATTTAGGAGTATCAATATGGGAAGCAAACGCTCTATAATATTTAACAAGAATTTGAGGATCAATACCATATCTAGCACTAAGCTCTTGAAAATTAGCAGTTTTAGCGAAAGACTTAATGCAATCATACTCATATTTTATACCTGGTTTTTTACCTTTTTTGTTATCCCAACCTTCGGTATTGCTTTGAATTGTTTCAAGAAGATCCCACTTAGCCTTGACCTCCTTACTTGTGAAGGATCCCTCCAAACAGGTATCCAGATAGTCCTTGTAATGTCCTGAAAGCCTTGCATAAAAATTATTGATAACAACATTACTGGGGAGCTCATGAATGGGACATTTGAGCATTAGTGACTTCAATCTCCCCCAAGCTTGGGCAATACTTTCTCCCTAATGAGTATGAAAATTATAAATATAATTCCTATCTTTATGAATTTCATGAGGAGGATAAAATTTAGAGTAAAAGAGAGATTCAAGTTCCTTCCACTCCAAATGATGAGGATCATATAGTAGCTCATACCACTCCCTTGCTTTGTCCCTAAGTGAGAAGGGGAATAACTTCCTCTTAACTCCGTTGAAATACCTGCACACTTTAACAACTCGCATAATTCATGTATAAAGAATAAATGATCACTAGGATGGACAGTTCCATCTCCAAAATAGCAGTTATACATAACACGTTCAACAATTTCAATAGGTATTTTTAAAGGTACACTTTCAGTATGTGGATTTAAAATATCACAAGTATCATTAGAATTATCACATATGGGAGATAAAGTATCATAAGAGCAATTTTTCTTCCCTAAATCTGGGGAACTAAAAAGATTTTTTTCATAAAAACTAGCTTCCCCAAGCTTAGACGTATCCATACCATTAGTAACAATGGTGTTCAAAAAATTCACACTAATAACATTGCTATTATCATGCAATGAAAGTTCCATAGGTTTTTAAATTTTCTTTTCAAACCACTCAAGTTCTAACTTAGGAAAAATACTAAAAAGCTCTCTAATTTTGTTGTTGTTTTCCATTAAGCCTAACTAGTGAAAACAAAAACAAGAAACAAAAAGACTTGTAGAATCTAAAGGAAATAACTTCGAGCACTCACACCGGAGGATGTGAGTATATTTTACCTTACGTCCCCGCCAACGGCGCCAGAAGACTTGCAACAATTAGCCACAGTAAACTGAATTCCCTCGACAGTGGGAGGTTCAATATTTCCTCGAAGACTTGCAACAATTAGCCACTGCAGATCTTCTCCTCCTTGATCATTGAGCTGAGCTCCGAAGAACTCAGGGTGCGGACGCTCCAGAAGTTCCGAAAGCTGGTCCAAATCCCGCTCAAAGATAAGGTCTCCTCCATTCCCCAACTGATAAAACTTGATGTACTTCATGTCCATCTATAAGAATATAGGATGAGTAAGTTAGTAGAGTGATCAAGTGTGTCAAATTTTATGTATTTTGCAAGAGTTTTTGAGGAACATGAATTTTTATGAAAGAATCAAGGTGATAAGAATGAGAATAAGTTTTTGTAAATATTTGCTTCCTTTGGTTTTGAAACTAAGTTTTTTATTCAAACGTCCAGTCTAACTAGGGTCTCCTATGGTCAGGATGGCTCTGATACCAACTTGTCAACACCTGGATTTTTAATCCTAGATGCCTGTTATGCCATACATCGCAATCCCAAGATTACCATTTTTGTGAGACATAACAGAATTGGATACCATAGTACATCATCCATTACAAACCATACATAAGGTCTTACAAAAAATAAGGATCTCATGATCCAGTTCTTAATACAACTCAAGCAGCGGAAATACGTAATAATAACGGTAGCGTAGGCGAAGCTCCATCTTCGGGGTCACAGGCAATGCTGACGATGGGAGATGATCCTAGTTGTCGTAACCTTCCTGGGGTTCGTCATCCTGGTAATCCTCTTCATAGTCTGTCCACGGGAATAGCCAGGGACAAAGCCATGAGTACTCTTTAAGTACTCGCAAACTAATACTAACAAGTGAAGGGGGTTTTTGTAATAGGACACTAAGCTCTAGGGTTGTTTTGCAAAAAGCCAGATTTACCTCTACTAAGTTCAGAAGCAAGAAAAGCTAGTTGAAATTTTATAACACCTAAGTGGGAAGTTGTATTTCATATCACAACTCTGTTGTGGTCAAGTCAAAATCTCCATTCATTTCACAAGTTATTTTGAAAACATCTGACGTGGGAACAGTATGGCCACTCCAACTGTCCATAACCGCGGACGCGGCTATTCGAATAGTTTGACACTCTGTAGAGATTGTACACTTTCACCACAACATTCGATACATCTGTCAGGAACAAATCCTGAATTCACCATACTTAGTATGCGGATAATCAATCCTAACCTTTCAATTACACGCCCTAGTATAGGCACCTCTCCTGTGAGTTTGGCCTCCCAACCATGACCAACTGTCATCTTGGGTACTACACAGGTGGACAATGTTCACAAGGTAGCCTCAGCTCAGACCTTGGCCGTGAGGGAACCCATACTAAGGTATATAAGTTTCTAGTCAAGCTACCCAATTTTCGAGTATTGTGGTTGTACGTTAAAATTGGAATGGTATCGCATCCAGACAACCATCAGTTTTATAAAGGGATAAGGCTCATGCCTCAACATTTTCATCATCAAAATCATCTGGTGTTCAGAAACACATGTCAAAACATCTTAGTAGAATGACTCATCATTCTAAGGTTTTCATAACCATTTTCCACCAAGTATTCCCATCTAGAGTTGATCAAGTTTTATGCTTAGCACTAGCATCTACAAGTGGGGGTGAGTACTAATGAGGGGTGGTAAACAAGTGGAGTTTAACTAGGTTCAATCTCCTGCCTTAGGATGACATCAAGATTATCTAGCTTGGGCCAAATTTAATGCTCTTTATGCAACCTTCAATTATCTTTCTAGTATCTAAAATTTGCTCCAGTAAACTCTAAGTAATAGCTTTGATAAAGAAATAAAGTAGAAAGCTTGCAAGTAAAACTAGGATTGGGTTATCAAGTGAGTATGATCACATATGCTTAAGGAATATAGTTGGCATGGTAACAAGCAAGTGTTAGCTTGCATAGGTCAACTTGATTAGTAAGGCTTTCTAAATAGAGTATCTTGCAAGTGTTAGCTTGCCTTGTGCAGAGCAGCGGTTGAAGTTCTCCTCGGCTTCTTCTTCGTAGTACCCTCCTTCCTCCTCGTATCCTTGGTCGGTACTAGCGTCTATGAATAAATACGAGGTACACAATCACCAAACAATACTTAACTACTTTCAATCATCACATAAAAGGGTTCTATAGCTGATCTAGCATCATCACTAACATTACAAGATTAAAGCATTTGTCTTATTTATTTATCTTTACAAAAGTAATTTCTACTCACTGAAAAACTACTTAAGATTTAATATTCTCCAAACCAAACATGGGATCATGTTGACACATGTCATCACCACATATTTCAGTACATGGGAATGTGATTTAAAGTGGTGTCAAAATTTAATTAGGTTTAACCTTTTTATTTTAAATAATTAAAGTGACTAGAAATGCCTATGTGGCATTATTTTATTACTTGAACATTATTTATGTAAGTAAACCCATATGTTTTTATATATTCTGAAAGGTATGATCAAATGTGATTTTTGAGAGTTGGAATCAACTCAAAAGCTATTATGGTTGAAATTTGAAAAATGTTTGAATGCAGAAAAGCTTTTGACTTGTTATTTTTACCAAGGTTGATCTATAGATCCAAATGATTTGAATCCAACGGGCTTGGATTAAGCATTTCAATATCTTTCTAACAAAATTGGTTTCATTCAATTTGGTCCACTGAATCGAGCTAGGTTGATTTTTGAAACTGGATACGGAACTAAGTTTAAATATAAATAGAAAAAGTTAAGTTCAAACGAGTGGGCTGCGCGGGAAAGGTTATTGGGCCGTCCCGGTGTCACTCCGCAGCGCGGGGCGCAACTGACAGGAGGGGTCTACTGGTCAGTGGCTCTTTAAACGCGAAGCAGTACGGGGCGATGTGGTGCGTTGGATTAGAATGAAGATCGACGGCTGAGGGTCGTCGTCGACGATGAACAGGTCACCGGCGAGCTCAAACCCTAGCGGCACAGTGGGGGTGCATAGGGGGCATACCAGGGCTCCAGTGACGATGGCGAGGCGGGCAAATGATGAAGTCGACGACGGCGAACTCAGGGGTGGTCGCGGCAGCTCCGGGGGTGGTCGAAATCAACAGCTCCTCTTCTCCTCTGCAGCGGCGAGCTCCGGCCAAATTCCAGCGATGCGCTGCTCGCCTTGCTCCGGCTAAGGGATGGAATGATCAGTGAGGTGAGGGGAGTGAGATGGTGTGAATAAATCGAGCGGGGATCGTTCCTTTTATAGGCTCGACAGCGAGACCGAGAGGGATGGGCAGGCGACGGTGGCGACACGGGTACGGGCGGCTAGAGGCATGGCCAAGGTTGGCATTCGACGGGTGGTCTCCTGGCAATGCTCTAGAGATTAAATTCACGTGTAGGGGCGGCGGCAAACAGTCGGGAATGTGCGGTGCTCTGTGCGGCAGAGGTGGCGTCTTCGACAGCGAGCGGTGGCTGTGAGGCATGGAGCGGCGAACGGGTGTGTCTGCGGGGTTGCTGGGGCGGTGGTGATCACGCGTGCACGCGGCGAGGGCGGCGCGCGGTCTGTGGGCGTGTGTCAAGGGTGGCACTCTGGCACGCTCTCGGCATGCTCACAGAGAAGCTTGGCAAGGCTTGGGCGTGTGGTCCAATGGCTGGCAGGGTTCAAGCGCTGGACAGGGGGTGGTGATGGACGGTGTCCTATGTCCTAGACATGGTATTTAGGCTTGGTGCTAGCTCTGGCTAGCAAGCCATGGTCGGCTAGCAAGGGTTCCTTCGGATTGGCATGGCATGGTGCAAAGGTTAGGGGCTAGGGGTGGTCAAGGCACTGGTTGTCACTAGGGGAGACAAGTGTGATCAATGGTGAACAATGCTTAGCCAAATTACTGCTCAAAACAGTGAAGTTTGGCAAGTTTGATTTTTTGTCTCCAAGTGTTTGATGAAATGGCCACAAGAACTTGAGTTTTGAATTTTGAAAAGATTTTTGGTTGGTGTGCTAGGCATGTGTTGAGGATTCCGTGGATGCTTGGGTTTTGAAAATTGAGCTTGTTTGAGTGGTTTTTTAAATAGTGGGATCTTCCCATATGAAATAGTTTCAATTTTAAACTGTCATTTAAACCATGCATTCTAATGTTTTTGGATGATCACAAAGTGGGCCTTGGTTCCTTGTTATGAGTACTATCAAGGGGTGCAAGGATCCATACATGTTTCTGTTAAGTTCTGAAAGTTAGAGATAGCCAAAGTAGGCATGTGAGTTAATTTGGCCAAAGTGACCATTCACTTAATTTGATTGTTTTGATTTATTTGTCTTTGGGAAAAGCTTGGGGATTGTTTAGATGATGTTTATTTCACCTAAGAATCATTTTACAAGCAAAGAAACACAGAACCATGGCAATTCAAAAGAATCCAAATTTTATTACATACACATATGAATGCTTTCCTAATTTTAGTTGGAAAGTTTTTGTTAACCCTAATTTTGATGATTAGAATTTGATGATCCAAGTTTAGTATTTTTTGGATGTTACAGAGATCGATGGAGATGGATCCGGGGGCACTTCCCTGTCCCGGTAGGATGCCAGAACAGAGACTTTCTGTCCCCTGAATCTCCCCTTCGGTGGCGGTGGCACATCAGAACTTTTTCTGGAAGTATGATGGATTATTTAGGGTTTTCTCCCCGGGGGCTTATTATAGGCGAAGGAGGCAATGTCGGTGGGGGGCCAGGGGTCCCACACCCCTATAGGCGCCATCAGGGCTTGCCCGTGCCGGGGGGTGCAGCCACCCTGGTACCCTACTCTGTCTCTGCTTCGTGTTTCCGTGTTGGTCTAGGAAAAATAATGACTCTGGCTTTTGTCCCATCCAATTCCGAGAATATTGATTTTTTGCCCTTCTGGAACCAAAAACAGAAGAAAACAGGCAACTAGCACTGTGGAATCTTATTAATAGGTTAGTTCCAGAAAAGATATAAAAATACCTCAAAATATAGACAAAGCAAAGCAAAGTAGATACTAAACAAGCATGGAATATCAAAAATTATAGATACATTTCCGACGTATCAAGAACCTACCAGGTATTGACGACCCGGAGTTCCAAAATATACATGTAACGTCGGGCGTGCTCGTCCTCCTCCTTGACACGACGATGCACCACCTCGACGGGGGCCAGCTCCCTCTGCACCGCGCCTGGACCACTCGGCTGCCACCACAGAAGATCCGGGTCGACGACGACACCCATATTGCTCACCAAACCATGTCTCTCGGCTGGTAGCACCTCCCAGTGCCAGCCCGGTGGAGCCCAGTCCCGTGGATGTCCGGCGATAGAGTTTAGTAGTCCTCCGTTGTACCCGCCGAGTGAACGAGGATGAGGACGCGGCATAATCCTTAAATACTAAATTGAACCTATACAGTTTAAACATGACACTCACAAAATTACAACTAACTATATTACATTAAAAAAATTAACTATATTACACTAATTAACACTAATTAAACCTATCAACTAACTATATTACACTAACAAAATTAATACTAAAAAATTACCAGTAATTAACACTAACAAAATTACAACTAATTAACACTAACAAAATTACAACTAACTATATCACACTAATTAACACTAACAAGATTTTAACTAATTAGGGTTTAGGCTCACCTGCGGGGCGGCGGTGCGGGCGGCGCGGCGCGGTCGGCGGGTGGTTGAGGCGGCTGAGGGTGGCGTGCGGGCGACATGGGGGAGGGGCAGCACGGGCACGGGGAACGCGGGGGAGGGGCGGCACGGGCACGGGCAGCGCACGGGCGTGATGGTGGACGACGCTGGGGCGATGGACGACGCTAGGGCGCTGGGGAGAAAGACGGCCGGGTGCTCTGGTTTGATGCTCGAACCAGGGCGGACGGGGTGGGTATTGTAATATAAACCAGAACTAAAGGTGTATATTTCGATCTTTTTGAAAAAAAAATCGCAATTAGGAAAATTAATTATTATATACCAAAATTTGCAAAAATAAAAGATCTATAATTTAAAGCTATTATCCTACTATGTTATATAGATGTAAATAAAATAATTGTTCCTATTTTTGAATTTACATTGTTCGGACCTTTTTTGAATTTTTTATGCTCGTGTCAAAATTTTCCCGTTTCGAACTAAGGTCAAAACAGCGTGCTTAAAGATAGGAGATGAGCCTGTTAGAACTTGCATTGGTTCTCTGAAGAAACAATATATTGTGAGTTTAAAAATGAATATTTTAAAAAATCACGGACGTTAGATCATGTACCTATAGTTCAAACCGGACCCACTTCTTATCGACAGACATTTGTCTTTTTCACCCTGGAAGGACAGAAAGGTTTGAGATTCCCCGGTTCGGAGATAGTTTATGTAAGGTGGTCTAGTATTTTAGAAAAATAGGATGGTAGCATTCTGTAACTGCATTTTGATGGCTGGTTCACAAAACGACTTGACTTTTTGCACTCAAAAAATGGAAAATTGCTTTTCCGTGCGACGAAAACGAAAACTTCCTCCTGTAACATTGTTCGCCATCCCAATATCCACATACATGCACAATATGGACATAGTATCACAAACTATGCTGCGATTCAGCATATAACATCGATCTCTTAGACCGAAAGCCATGAAATCTCGAACATGATAGGTTATTTTGTGAAGTTTTTTTAGAGACATAATCAATATACCAAGTTTGATATTTTTTCTTGCAACTATGTCACATAATATGACACCACGTGAAGTATTTAAATTTTTTGTACCTCTTATGAATTTTTTATGCCCGTTTCGAACTAAGGTCAAAACGTCGTGCGTGAAGATAGGGGATGAACCTGTTAGAACTTGCATTGGATCTCTGAAGAAAGAACATATTTTCAGTCTCAAAATGATTTTTTTCAAAAAATCACGAGCGTTAGATCATGTACCTATAGTTCAAACCGGACCCACTTCATGCCGATTCGGCAGACATTTGTCTTTTTTACCCTGGAAGGGTAGAAAGGTTTGAGATCCCCCGGTTGGGAGATAGTTCGTGTAAGATGGTATAGTATTTTTAAGAAATGGGATGGTAGCATTCTGTAACTGAATTTTGGTCGCTGCTTCACAAAACGACCCATCTTTTTGTGCTCGGAAAATGGAAAATGGCTTTTCCGTGCGACAAAAAGGAAAACTTGCTCCTACAATATTGTACGCCATCTCAATATCCACATGCATGCATAATATGGGCACAGTATCACAATATGCCGCGATTTAGCACATAACATCGGTCTCTTGGACCGAAAGCCATGAAACCTCGAACATGATAGGTCATCATGTGAAGGTTTTTTCGAGACATAATCAATATACCAAGTTTGAAATTTTTCCTTGCTACTATGTCACAAAATATGACACCACGTGAAGGATTTACATTTTTGGATCTTTTATGAATTTTTTATGCCCGTTTTGAATTTTTCCCGATTCGAACTAAGATCAAAACGTCGTGCGTGAAGATAGGGGATGAGCCTGTTAGAACTTGCATTGGATCTCTAAAGAAACAACATATTGTGAGTCTAAAAATGATTTTTTAAAAAAATCACGGGCGTTAGATAATATACCTGTAGTTCAAACCGGACCCACTTCTTGCCGATTCGACAGACATTTGTCTTTTTCACCCTGAAAGGACATAAAGGTTTGAGATTACCGGGTTGGGAGATAGTTCATATAAGGTGGTCTAGTATTTTAGAAAAATGAGATACTAGCATTCTGTAAGTGCATTTTGGTTGCTGCTTCACAAAACGACCCGTCTTTTTGCGCTCGGAAAATGGAAAATGGCTTTTCCGTGCGAGGAAAAGGAAAACTTCCTCCTGCAAAATTGTTCACCGTCCCAATATCCACATGCATGCACAATATGGGCATAGTATCATAAACTATGCCGCGATTCAGCACATAAGATTGGTCTCTTGGACCGAAAGACATGAAATCTCGAACATGATAGGTCATTTTGTGAAAGTTTTTTCAAGACATAATCAATATAGCAAGTTTGATATTTTTCCTTGCAACTAAGTCACATAATATGACACCACATGAAGGATTTACATTTTTTGCACCTTTTTAGAGTTTTTTATGCTCGTTTCAAATTTTTCCCATTTAGAACTAAGGTCAAAATGCCGTGCGTGAAGATAGGGGATGAGCCTGTTAGAACTTGCACTGGATCTCTGAAGAAACAACAAATTTTGAGTCTAAAAATGATTTATTCATAAAATCACGGGCGTTAGATCATGTAACTGTAGTTCAAACCGGACCCACTTCATGCCGATTCGGCATACATTTGTCTTTTTCACCCTGGAAGGACAGAAAGGTCTAAGATCCCCGGATCGGAGATAGTTCATGTAAGGTGGTCTAGTATTTTAGAAAAATAGGATGGTAGCATTCTGTATCTGCATTTTGGTGGCTCCTTCACAAAACGACCCGTCTTTTTGCGCTCGTAAAATGGCTTTTCCGTGCGACGAAAAGGAAAACTTCCTCCTACAACATTGTACGCCATCCCAATATCGACATGCATGCACAATATGGACATAGTATCACAAACTATGCTGCGATTTAGCACATAACATCGGTCTCTTGGACCGAAAGCCATGAAACCTCGAACATGATAGGTCATCTTGTGAAGGTTTTTTCGAGACATAATCAATATACTAAGTTTGATATTTTTCCTTACAATTATGTCACATAATATGACACCACGCAAAGGATTTATATTTTTCGGACCTTTTATGAATTTTTTTATGCTCGTATCGAATTTTTCGCGTTTCGAACTAAGGTCAAAACGGCGTGCGTGAAGACAGGGGATGAGCTTGTTAGAACTCGCATTGGATCTCTGAAGAAACAACATATAGTGAGTCTAAAAATGATTTTTTCAAAAAATCATGGGCGTTAGATCATGTACCTGTAGTTCAAACCGGACCCACTTCATGCCGATTCGGCAAACATTTGTCTTTTTCACCCTAGAAGAACAAAAAGCTTTACGATCCCCCAGTTGGGAGATAGTTCATGTAAGGTGGTGTAGTATTTTAGAAAAATGAGATGGTAGCATTCTTTTACTTCATTTTGGTGGCTGCTTCACAAAACGACCCGTCTTTTTGCGCTTGGAATATGGAAAATGGCTTTTCCGTGCGACAAAAAGGAAAACTTCCTCCTGCAACATTGTTCGCCATCCCAATATCCACATGCATGCACAATATGGACACAGGATCACAAACTATGCCGTGATTCTTACATAACTTCGATCTCTTGGACCGAAAGCCATGAAACCTCGAACATGATAGGTCATTTTATGAAGGTTTTTTCGAGACATAATCAATATACCAAGTTTGATATTTTTCTTACAACTATGTCACATAATATGACACCACGTGAAGGATTTACATTTTTTGGACCTTTTATGAATTTTTTATGCTGCTTCGAATTTTTCCCGTTGCGAACTAAGGTCAAAACAGCGTCCGTGAAGATAGGGGATGAGCCTGTTAGAACTTGCATTGGATCTCTGAAGAAACAACATACTGTGAGTCTAAAAATGATTTTTTCAAAAAATCACGTCTGTTAGATCATACCCGTAGTTCAAACTGGACCCACTTCATGTCGATTTGGCACACATTTGTCTTTTTCACCCTAGAAGGACAGGAAGGATTGAGATCCACCAGTTGGGAGATAGTTCATGTAAGGTGGTCTAGTATTTTAGAAAAATGGGATGGTAGCATTCTGTAACTGCATTTTGGTGGCTGCTTCACAAAACGACCGGTCTTTTTGCGTCGGAAAATGGAAAATGGCTTTTCCGTGCGACGAAAAGGAAAACTTCCTCCTGCAACATTGTTCGCCATCCAAATATCCACATGCATGCACAATATAGGCACATGATCACAAACTATACCGCGATTCCGCACATTACATCGGTCTCTTGGACCGAAAGCCATGAAATCTCGAACATGATAGGTCATTTTGTGAATTTTTTTCCGAGACATAATCAATGTACCAAGTTTGATATTTTTCCTTGCAACTATGTCACATAATATGACACCACACGAATGATTTATATTTTTCGGACCTTTTATGATTTTTTATGCCCGTTTCGAATTTTCCTATTTCGAACTAAGGTCAAAACGACATGTCTGAAGATAGGGGATGAGCCTGTTAAAACTTGCATTGGATCTCTGAAGAAACAACATATTGTGAGTCTAAAAATGTTTTTTTCCAAAAATTACGGGCGTTAGATCATGTATCTGTAGTTCAAACCGGACCCACTTCATGCCGATTCGGCAGACATTTGTCTTTTTACCCTGGAAGGACAGAAAGGTTTGAGATCCCCCGGTTGGGAGATAGTTTATGTAAGGTGATCTAGTATTTTAGAAAAATGAGATGGTACCAGTCTGTAACTGTATTTTGGTGGCTGCTTCACAAAATGCCCCGTCTTGTTACGCTCGGAAAATGGAAAATGGCTTTTTCGTGCGACGAAAAGGAAAACTTCCTCCCGCAACATTGTTCGCCATCCCAATATCCACATGCATGAACAATATGGGAACATGATCACAAAGAATGCCACGATTCAGCACATAACAGCAGTCTCTTGGACCGAAACCATGAAACCTTGAACATGATAGGTCATTTTGTGAAGATTTTTCGAGACAAATAAATATACCATGTTTGATATTTTTCCTTGTAACTATGTCACATAATATAACACCACGCGAACGTTTACATTTTTTGGACCTTTTATGATTTTTTATGCCCGTTTTGAATTTTTCTCGTTTCTAACTAATGTCAAAATAACATGCATGAAGATAGGGGATGAGCCTATTTAGAACTTGCATTGAATCTCTTAAGAAACAACATATTGTGAGTCTAAATATTTTTTTAAAAAAATCACGGCCGTTAGATCATGTACCTGTAGTTCAAACCGGACTCACTTCCTTCCGATTCAGCAGACATTTGTCTTTTTCACCCTGAAAGGACAGAAAGGTTTGTGATCCCCTGGTTTGGAGATAGTTCTTGTAAGGTGGTCTAGTATTTTAGAAAAATGGGATGGCAGCATTCTATAAATACATATTAGTGGCTGCTTCACAAAACGACTTGACTTTTTGCACTCGGAAAATGGAAAATGGCTTTTCCGTGCGACGAAAAGGAAAACATCCTCCTGCAACATTGGTCGCCATCCCAATATCCACATGCATGCACAATATGGGCAGAGTATCACAACTATGCCACGATTCAACACATAACATCGGTCTCTTGGACCGAAAGCCATGAAATCTTGAACATGATAGGTTATTTTGTGAAGGTTTTTTTGAGACATAATCAATATACCAAGTTTGATATTTTTCCTTCCAACTATGTCACATAATATAACACCACGCGAACGATTTACATTTTTTGTACCTTTTATGATTTTTTATGCCCGTTTCAAATTTTCCCGTTTCGAACTAAGGTCAAAATGGCGTGCATGAAGATAGGGGATGAGCCTATCAGAACTCGCCTTGGATCTCTTAAGAAACAACATATTTTTAGTCTAAAAATGATTTTTTCAAAAAATCATGAGCGTTAGATCATGTACATGTAGTTCAGACCGGACCCACTTCATACCGATTTGGCAGACATTTGTCTTTTTCACCCTGGAAGGAAAGAAAGGTTTGAGATCCCCGGTTGGGAGATAGTTCATGTAAGGTGGTCTAGTATTTTAGAAAAATGGGATGGTAGCATTCTGTAACTGCATTTTGGTGGCTGCTTCACAAAACGACCCATCGTTTTGCACTCGAAAATGGAAAATGGCTTTTCCGTACGACGAAAACGAAAACTCCCCCTGCAACATTGTTTGCAATCCCAGTATCCACATGCATGCACAATATGGGCACAATATCACAAACTATGCCGCGATTCAGCACATAACATCGGTCTCTTAGACCGAAAGCCATGAAACCTCGAACATGATAGGTCATTTTGTGAAGGTTTTTTAGACATAATTAATATACCAAGTTTGATATGTTTCCTTGAAACTATGTCACATAATATGACACCACGCGAAGAATTTACATTTTTTAGACCTTTTTTGAATTTGTTATGCCCGTTTCGAATTTTTCCTGTTTCGAACTAAGGTCAAAACGGCCTGCGTAAAGGTAGGGGATGAGCCTAATAGAACTTGCATGGGATCTCTGAAGAAACTACGCATTGTGAGTCTAAAAATAATTTTTTTCAAAAAAATCACGGGCGTTAGATCATGTATCTATAGTACAAACCGGACCCACTTCATGCCGATTCGGCAGACATTTGTCTTTTTCATCCTGGAAGGACAGAAAGGTTTGAGATCCCCCGGTTGGGATATAGTTCATGTAAGGTGGTATAGTATTTTAGAAAAATGGGATGGTAGCATTTTGTAACTGTATTTTGGTGGCTGCTTCACAAAACGACCCGTCTTTTTGCGCTCAGAAAATGGAAAATGGCTTTTTCGTATGATGAAAAGGAAAACTTCCTCCTAAAACATTGTTCGCCATCCCAATATCCACATGCATGCACAATATGGGCACAGTATCAAAAACTATGCCGCGATTCAGCATATAACATCGGTCTCTTGGACCGAAAGCCATGAAACCTCGAACATGATAGGTCATTTTGTGAAGGTTTTTTAGACATAATTAATATACCAAGTTTGATATGTTTCCTTCCAACTGTGTCACATAATATGACACCAAGTGAAGAATTTACATTGTTCGGACATTTTTTGAATTTTTTATGCCCGTTTCGAATTTTTCTCGTTTCTAACTAAGGTCAAAATGACATGCATGAATATAGGATGAGCCTCGTTAGAACTTGCATTGGATATATGAAGAAACAATATATTGTGAGTCTAAAAATATTTTTTTCAAAAAATCACGGGCGTTAGATCATGTACCTGTAGTTCAAACCGGACCCACTTCCTCCCGATTCGGCAGACATTTGTCTTTTTCACCCTGAAAGGATAGAAAGGTTTGAGATCCCCCGGTTAGGAGATAGTTCATGTAAGGTGATCTAGTATTTTAGAAAAATGAGATGGTACCAGTCTGTAACTGTATTTTGGTGGCTGCTTCACAAAATGACCCGTCTTGTTGTGCTCGGAAAATGGAAAATGCCTTTTTCGTGCGACAAAAAGGAAAACTTCCTCCCGCAACATTGTTTGCCATCCCAATATCCACATGCATGAACAATATGGGAACATGACCACAAAGAATGCCACGATTCAGCACATAACAACAGTCTCTTGGACCGAAACCATGAAAACTCGAACATGATAGGTCATTTTGTGAATATTTTTCGAGACATATAAATATACCATGTTTGATATTTTTCCTTGTAACTATGTCACATAATATAACACCACGCGAACGATTTACATTTTTTGGACCTTTTATGATTTTTTATGCCCGTTTTGAATTTTTTTCGTTTCTAACTAAGGTCAAAACGACATGCATGAAGATAGGGGATGAGCCTATTTAGAACTTGCATTGAATCTCTTAAGAAACAACATATTGTGAGTCTAAATATTTTTTTAAAAAAATCACGGGCGTTAGATCATGTACCTGTAGTTCAAACCGGACTCACTTCCTTCTGATTCGACAGATATTTGTCTTTTTACCCTGAAAGGACAGAAAGGTTTGAGATCCCCTGGTTTGGAGATAGTTCTTGTAAGGTGGTCTAGTATTTTAGAAAAATGGGATGGCAGCATTCTATAAATACATTTTAGTGGCTGCTTCACAAAACGACTTGACTTTTTGCACTCTGAAAATGAAAAATGGCTTTTCCGTGCGACGAAAAGGAAAACATCCTCCTGCAACATTGTTCGGCATCCCAATATCCACATGCATGCACAATATGGGCAGAGTATCACAAACTATGCCACGATTCAGCACATAACATCGGTCTCTTGGACCGAAAGCCATGAAATCTCGAACATGACAGGTTATTTTGTGAAGGTTTTTTTGAGACATAATCAATATACCAAGTTTGATATTTTTCCTTCCAACTATGTCACATAATATAACACCACGCAAACGATTTACATTTTTTGTACCTTTTATGATTTTTTATGCCTGTTTCAAATTTTTCCCGTTTCGAACTAAGGTCAAAATGGCGTGCGTGAAGATAGGGGACGAGCCTATCAGAACTCGCATTGTATCTCTGAAGAAACAACATATTTTTAATCATTTCAAAAAATCATGGGCGTTAGATCATGTACATGTAGTTCAAACCGGACCCACTTCATACCGATTTGGCAGACATTTGTCTTTTTTACCCTGGAAGGACAGAAAGGTTTGAGATCCCCGGTTGGGAGATAGTTCATGTAAGGTGGTCTAGTATTTTAGAAAAATGGGGTGGTAGCATTCTGTAACTGCATTTTGGTGGCTGCTTCACAAAACGACCCGTCGTTTTGCGCTCGGAAAATGGAAAATGGCTTTTCCGTGCGACGAAAAGGAAAACTTCCACCTGCAACATTGTTTGCCATCCCAATATCCACATGCATGCACAATATGGGCACAGTATCACAAACTATGCCGCGATTCAGCACATAACATCGGTCTCTTGGACCGAAAGCCATGAAACCTCGAACATGATAGGTCATTTTGTGAAGTTTTTTATTATACATAATTAATATACCAAGTTTGATATGTTTCCTTGCAACTATGTCACATAATATGACACGACGCGAAGAATTTATATTTTTTTGGACCTTTTATGAATTTTTTATGCCCGTTTCGAATTTTTCCTGTTTCGAACTAAGGTCAAAACGGCCTGCGTAAAGGTAGGGGATGAGCCTATTAGAACTTGCATTGGATCTATGAAGGAACTACGCATTGTGAGTCCAAAAATAATTTTTTTCAAAAAAATCACGGGCGTTAGATCATGTATCTATAGTACAAACCGGACCCACTTCATGCCGATTCGGCAGACATTTGTCTTTTTCACCCTGGAAGGACAGAAAGGTTTGAGATCCCCCGGGTGGGATATAGTTCATGTAAGGTGGTATAGTATTTTAGAAAAATGTGATGGTAGCATTTTGTAACTGTATTTTGGTGGCTGCTTCACAAAACGACCCGTCTTTTTGCGCTCAGAAAATGGAAAATGACTTTTCCGTATGACGAAAAGGAAAACTTCCTCCTACAAGATTATTCGCCATCCCAATATCCACATGCATGCACAATATGGGCACAGTATCAAAAACTATGCCGCAATTCAGCACATAACATCGGTCTCTTGGACCGAAAGCCATGAAACCTCGAACATGATAGGTCATTTTGTGAAGGTTTTTTAGACATAATTAATATAGCAAGTTTGATATGTTTCCTTCCAACTGTGTCACATAATATGACACCACATGAAGGATTTACATTGTTCGGACATTTTTTGAAAATTTTATGCCTGTTTCGAATTTTCTCGTTTCTAACTAAGGTCAAAATGACATGCATGAAGATAGGGATGAGCCTCGTTAGAACTTGCATAGGATATCTGAAGAAACAGTATATTGTGAGTCTAAAAATATTTTTTTCAAAAAATCACGGGCGTTAGATCATGTACCTGTAGTTCAAACCGGACCCACTTCCTCCCGATTCGGCCGACATTTGTCTTTTTCACCCTGAAAGGACAGAAAGGTTTGAGATCCCCCGGTTGGGAGATAGTTCATGTAAGGTGTTCTAGTATTTTAGAAAAATGGGATGGTAGCATTCTGTAACTACATTTTGGTGGCTGCTTCACAAAACGACTTGACTAATGATATTTCCCACCATTTCCCACCACCTCCCGCCATGTTTTCCCGCCCTTTTCCTCTGAACGGAGCTTTTAATCCCGGTTGTAGCCACTAACCGGGACTAAAGATATTTCCCGCCATTTCCCACCACTTCCCGCCATGTTTTCCCGCCCTTTACATCTATATATAGGCCGACGACGCCATGGCTATCCACACGTCCACACCTTCCTCTCTCACAACAATGGACAATGCCTACTGGGCCATTCTGACCCTCGAGGAGACCGAGGTGCTGTGCACCTCTTGTTACCCTTGCCCACCGGGCTACCGGCAGCCCGCCGGCTGGATGCTGAGCACTGGAGGGGTTCCTATCCCCCCTATGCCTCAAGGTTCCACCCAACAGGCGGCCATCACAAACCACTTCTACCACGAGCTCACACCGGAGCAGCGGATGGATCCCTAGTGGGATCCTGACAACTATGACACTGGAATGCCTTCTTCGCTAACCGGCAGGAAAGGCAGGTGCCCCCGGTATATGCCATGGCTGGGCTGAGGATTGATCTGCGTGCGCCTAGCCACGACGACGATGACGATGACAATGATGACGACTATGACGAAGAAGACCCTAAAGCTGTGTACTATAGGACTAGACATGATTATGACTAAAGGGGGCGTCTTTAGTCCTGAGTGTTAGCTAGGCCTGGCTTGTCCCGATTTTTAATATTAATAAATGTCTTGAGTGTTAGCTAGTCCCAGTTTGTGGCTAGACCGGGACTAAATATTAAGATGTTGTTGTATTCTTGTGAGTTTGCTCAGGTGATCCAATGCTCTTTTTACCTGACTCCAGCAATCTCAGAAATTGTAAAAAAATAGGATTAATTAACAAAAGGTTTAATACATTATTACATCACCAACATCCACACCTAGTGTTTTGGTTCTCTTCTAGTCCGTAACGATGGAACATCTGCCTTATTTAGCAGTATGCTTGGGTCAGTTTTCACTTTGAATGGAGGAATTTCATGAAATTTGTTATAATCTTCTGACATGTTTGTCCTGTCCTCAAGTCCCACCATGTTTCTTTTCCCTGAAAGAACTATGTGGCGCTTTGGATCATCGTATGATATTGTATTCTTTTGCTTATCTTTCCCTTTTCTCGGTCTAGTAGACATGTCCTTCACATAGAAAACTTGATCCGCATCATTGGTAAGGATGAATGGTCCGTCTCCGTATGCAAGATTATTGAGATCCACTATTTTCATTCCCTACTGCTAGTCTACTATTACCCCTCCTCCTGTCATCTTGACCCATTTGCATCGAAACAATGGGACCTTGAAATTAGGACCATAGTCAAGTTCCCATATGTCCTCTATGTAACCATAATATGTGTCCTTTTTCTCATTGTCGTCTGTTCCATCAAATTAGACACCACTGTTTTGGTTCGTGCTCTTTTTATCTTGGGCGTGCGTGTAAAATATATTCCCATTTATCTCGTACCCTTGGAAAGTGAATATAGTTGAAGATGGAGACTTGGCCAACAAGTACAACTGATCTCCAATAGTGGTTTCATTCATGAGATATGTATTCAACCAACCGCCGAAAGTCTTCATGTCTTCATCTCTAATCAACCTTTCAGACTGCCCCTGGTAATATGAGCGTACAATATTCTTGTGTACCTCGATATACGGAGCCACCAAGGTGGAACTTTGCAGAATTGTATAGTGTGCTTTGGTGAAAGAATGTCCGTCCATACATATCTTTGATTTCTTTCCTAGCGTGCCTTTTCCACTAAGTCTCCCCCGATGTCGTGATTCAGGTACACCGATTGGCTTAAGGTCAGGAATAAAGTCAACACAAAACTCAATGAACTCCTCTGTTCCATAGCCCTTGGAGATGCTTCCTTTTGGCCTAGAATGGTTATGGATATATTTCTTTAAGACTCCCATGAATCTCTCTAAGGGGAACATATTGTGTAGAAATACATGACCGAGAATGGTAATCTCTTCGACTAGGTGAACTAGGAGGTTCATCATTATGTTGAAGAAGGATGGTGGGAACACCAACTCAAAGCTAACAAGACACTGGACCACATCTTTCTGTAACCCTGGTAGACTTCCTGGATCGATTACCTTCTGAGAAATTGCATTGAGGAACGCACATAGCTTCATATTGGGTATTCTAACATTTTCTGGCAGAAGCCCCCTCAAAGCAACCGGAAACAACTGCGTCATAAGCACGTGGCAGTCATGAGACTTCAGGTTCTGGAATTTTTCTCTGCCATATTTATTATTCCCTTTATATTGGACGAGAAGCCAGAGGGGACCTTGATACTACTCAGGCATTCAAAAAAGATTTCCTTCTCTTCTTTGGTAACAACGTAGCTGGCAGTACCTTGAAACAACTCTGGATGCCTGCCGTCTCGGTCTTTCATATGTTGTTGGTCCTGTCGTGCTTCTGGTGTATATTTATTCTTTCCATACATGCCCAAGAAGCCTAGCAATATCACGCAAAGATTCTTCGTCAGGTGCATCACGTCGATTGCAGAGTGAACCTCTAAGACTTTCCAATAGGGTAGCTCCCAAAATATAGATTTCTTCTTCCACATGGGTGTGTGTCCGCCAGCGTCCTTCGGAACGGACTATCCGCCAGGACCCTTTCCAAAGATTACTTTTAAATCCTTCACCATATCAAATACATCATCACCAGTACGACGGATAGGCTTACTCTGGTGACCTGCTTCACCATTGAAATTCTTGCCTTTCTTTCTTAGGGAATGCGTGGGCGGAAGAAAACGACGAATCCCTAGGTACACATTCTTAGTACACTTATCCAAATAAATACTTTCAGTGTCATTTAAATAGTGTGTGCATGCATTGTATCCCTTATTTGTCTGTCCTGAAATGTTACTAAAATCAAGCCAATCATTGATGGTTACGAATAACAATGCTCGTAGGTTAAATTCCTTATGTTTGTGATCATCCCACACACGTACACCTTATCCGTACCATATCTGTAAAAGTTCTTCAACTAATGGCCTTAGGTACGCATCAATGTCGTTGCCGGGTTGCTTCGGGCCTTGGATGAGCACTGACATCATAGTGAACTACCGCTTCATGCACAACCAAGGAGAAAGGTTATAGATACACAGAGTCACAGGCCATGTGCTATGACTGCATCTCTGCTCCCCAAAAGGATTTATGCCATCTGTACTTAGACCAAACCATAAGTTCCTCGCGTCACCTGCAAAGTCCGGGTAGTTTGTCTCAATTTTTCTCCACTGTGACCCATCAGCGGGGTGTCTCAACATCTCGTCTTTCTTACGGTCTTCTTTGTGCCAGCGCAAAAACTTGGCATGCTCTTCGTTTCTCATCAGATCTTATACCACAATGCAGTGCATATTGGCCATGCATCCAAATTCTCGTACTGCTCACCGCGGTAGAGGATGCAATCATTAATGCATGCATGTATCTTCTATACCTCTAATCCTAGAGGGCAGACAACCTTCTTTGCTTCGTAAGTACTGGCAGGTAGTTCGTTATCCTTTGCAAGCAGCTTCTTCATTATCTTCAACAACTTTTCAAATCCCTTGTCAGGCAAACCGACCTCTGGTTTCCATTGCAGCAATTCCAGTGTGCTACCTAGCTTTTTGTGGCCATCTTTGCAATTCGGGTACAATAAT
The DNA here is from genome assembly GCA_916181665.1 of Avena sativa. Taxonomy (NCBI): domain Eukaryota; kingdom Viridiplantae; phylum Streptophyta; class Magnoliopsida; order Poales; family Poaceae; genus Avena; species Avena sativa. The sequence goes on from OV702297.1 coordinate 79,767,146, forward strand.
TTGTTGTGATCCTCTAACATCTGCTCAAATTTCAACCTCTCCCTTTCGCTATCACATTCTCCCTTTGCAGCAGCAATGGCCCGACGAAGATCATCATCTGGCTCATACGATGCACGTTCTTCTGCTTATTCATCATCATTGTCTTCCATTGTAGTACCACCGTATTCAAGGGACATAGGATAGTTGTCATAATTATCTTCATCTTCGTTGTCTTCCATCATAACCCCTCTTTCTCCGTGCTTGGTCCAACAATTATAAACAGACATGAAACCGAACCGAAACAGATGGCCGTGAAGGACTCTCGAGGAAGAGTATTCCTTCTGATTCTGACACTCACCACATGGACAACACATGAAACTATTCCGCTTGTTTGCCTTTGCCACAACGAGAAAAGAACGCACGCCTTTAATGAACTCGCCAGAGATTCGGTCAGCGTACATCCATTATCGTCTCTTCTGCATTATATAAGTACATCAAATAAAATCATGATGCTAATATTAATACTAGTATAAAAATGAAAGTACACAATGTATACATCAAACAACTATGCACTTATTTAAAAACTTTCTACTCCATCATTAGTCCAGGTTGGACACACCAACCAGGACTAACGGGGTTGCGGCAGGCTAGGGCCGACATGAGCCCGTTTAGTCCTGGATGGTTTCTCCAACCGAGACTAAAGGAGATTCCAACCAGGACTAAAAGTGGGTAACGACACTATATGTCGTGAGTGGAGACACTATGCCAGTGAGTGGCGACACTATTTCAGTGAGTGGAGACACTATGACATGGGTGGGTGTCAACATTATGTCATGAGTGTCGACACTAGGTTGTGCTGCTTAATCTATAAATAGGCTTCCTTGTGAAATATCAACCACAAGGAAGATCGTATGCGAGACCAGGGACACCACTACGGCGGAGCTTCTCGAAGTTGTCTTAGGACCTCGTCCTCAGACATAGAGCTCGCCATAGAGGCACTCCCTAATATGTGAAATTAGTTAGCTCCACCAGCATATTGATATAGCTAGAGAAGATATAAACTAAAAGATGGTGAGCGAGAGCAGGGACACCACTACGGCAGAGATTCTCAAAGATGTCATAGGATCCCGCCCTCAGACATCTTCGAGGAGCTTTCCATAGAGATACTCCCTAATTTAATTTGGTAGCTCCCCGACGTGTTCTTGTTTTTGGATCTTACTTGTTTAAAGGTCGATGATTAAAATTCTAGGGCGCCACTATATATATGTATGCCTTCATATTTTTGGTTCTTACTTTTGTTGCAATGGATCTTGTGACGTTAGGTAGAAGAAGGATATTTTGTTGCTCGACAGTGGCATGATGCATGTCAATCGTCTGAATTTCGAGACTATGTGCCAAACCAAGATATATAGATAGGACGAACTCATGTATATCTCCGTGCTTCGATGAATCAAATGAATTTCGAGGACTATATGTGCCAAATTAACCAGATATATAGAGATAGAATCCACACAAATCCCTCCATTTCTAGAGCATGAAATGAGCTAAAACTAGCAATGAAATATGAGATGAAGTTGCTAACCTCTTAGGACCCTTAGATAGATGTGGAGCCAAAAAATATTCACAAATCTTGAGAAAAATTGGCAAGAACTCAAGGTTGAGGGAGGAAATTTGAGTGAGATGCTTGTGTGAGCTTGCAATGGCTCGGGCAAGGCGAGGAAGAAGATATAGTCGGGCCCTTTAGTCCCGGTTCGTTTAACAAAACGGGACTAAAGGTTCACACATCTTCCCCTTTTCCAGCGCCAGACCCTTTAGTCCCGGTTCATTTAACAAACCGGGACTAAAGGTCCCCTACGAACCGGGAATAATGTCTTCTGGGCCCTGCGGCCATTTCTAGTGGTTGGGACCAGGGCATTAGTCCCGGTTTGTACCAGAACCGAGACTAATGCTCTGGACCAAAGGTCCGTTTTCTACTAGTGAGCTCTGTCGCGGCAGCGTTTTGCGTGTTTTGGCTGCCGCGGCAGCAGGTTCTGCCGCGGTAGAGTTTTGGGGCATTTTTCTGCCGCGGTAGAGCAGGGAGCGAGAGTGAGCAAGGTTTGGCGTTTGTGATAAGAACCATTAAATACCATCTTCATGAATATGTAGATCAAATAGTGAAATATTTCTTCGTGCTTTGGCTGAACATATATTACATAAAGCACACATTCATGCATATATACAATATAATTTCTCTTACACGATCCCTTTTATATAAATAAAAATTCTCGATGGTATTCTCCGGTTGGATGAATGACCTCCTTAACAAAGAATCCCCCTAATTTCTCTTGATTATCTCGTACGCGATCCTGCTCTAGGAGACCGTGCCGAATCCGTTCGATGTAATTAATTTAAAGAAGGGGATCAATATATATGAATGAAACTCAACACAATTTATGGTAATAAAATAAGATTATAAACATTGTTGATGTACTTGAAGTTATTGCCTAGCTCTGTTCTTCTCAAAGGTCGTCTAGCGAATGAACTCACAAACATAGTGTCACATCCCAAAATTTTCCAAATTTTGAAATGTGAAAAATAAATAAACAAAAGAAATAATTGTTGAAATTTAGGGTGAAAAGAAACTTTTTGCTTCTAAATGGAAACATCAAAACCCTACTTGAACAAAAATTTGAATAAGAAAGCAACAAACAAATATTCAAAGAATCAAATGCAGTTATGCATGGAAAGAATCTTGAATTTAAAGCACTTGGAAAAAATAAACCAAAACCCTAAAACCCTAATGAAAGAAATCATCATTCAAGATCACCCCAAGACTATGGATTTGTTCCATATAAAAGTTCAACAACAAACATTTTGAAATGACCAAAATGGTAAACAAAAATATTATAAAATCATGGAAATTGATTTCATTCAATTTGGAGCCATGGATAAAATCTTATGAATTTAATAAGATAAAAGAAAGTAAATTCCAAAGCTAATAAAGCTCCTAGCTAAAATCCATACCAAATTGTGAGAAAAGCAATCCTAAAAGGATTTAAAAAGATAAATAAATATTAAATAAAATTTAAAAAATTGGAATCACCAATTTTGGAACTATAAATAAAAACATATGGATTTTACAAGATAAAGAAAGAAATAAATAAATAAGAAAATTATTTAAAAGGCAATTTAAATCTTGGCCAAATTCATAAGCAAATGGAATAATAGTAATTCAAATAAAATAAAAGGAATAAAGGATTATTTGAATAAAATTATATGGGTTTAAACCATATTCAATTTTATTCGAATAAAGACAAAATTGCCTATTATAAATGATTAATTAAATCGTGAGAAAAATAATTGAAATTGCCAAATTGGATTAAAAGTTATCTAATTAACTTAAAAAGAATAAAAGATTAATTAAATAAAATTATATGGGTGTATGAAAAATATTCATATTTATTTAAATAAAGGCAAAATGCCTAAATTAAATAAATATTAAATCATGAGAGAATATTTGAAATATTCTAAAGTGGACTTTTAAACACACTATTAAATAGTATAAACCTAGTGAAAAGGTTTTGAAAAAATTGGAAATCAAATTGAAGTCTAAAACATTTGATTTGAATGAAAAACAGAAATTAGAAATGGAAAAAGAAAAAGAAACAGAAGGAAAAAAGGGAAAGAAACGACCCAACAGGTCCAAACCACCTACCTGACCCAACTACCAGCCCAGCAGGCCCAACTCCCAGCCCACCCGGCTCTCACCCTCTCTCTTCCTATTCTTTCTCACCGCGGCATCTACCCTCACTGACTTCACGACCCCATGCCAGCTCAGCATCATCGTCTCCACCCGCGCTGACCCACCCCCAAATTCCTCCTCGCAATTTCTGCGTGATTTCAATCCGCTTAAATTCGCGTTAGTGGCGCAGTTAATAGTCCCCGTTACCACACCATATTAAGCGCATCCCTCTCCTCTCTCTTTCCCCTCACTTCCCCACACTTAAGAGCCACCAGGCGGCCTCGAATTGACCTTGCACGGCCACTGCCTCCGACAAGCTCACCGACGAATTCTGGTGAGTACGCGCCGCCCCTTGCTCTCTAGATCAAGATGATTTGTTCCCCTGCTCCATGCACATCTTCTGACCCTAGCCGCATGCTTTCTTGTGACCCAGATCATCGACACCGTCCTTGCTCGTACGCCACTGATGACCCCTGCAACTCCAGTGAACCATAGCCGTCGACCTCGTGCGCCCCTTGACCTCTGGTGAGTTTCTCCACAACCCTCGTACTTGTGTGCATCCCCCTAACACTTTGGTTTGATTCCGTGCGACCCAGGAGCTCTCCTACGACAAGGCCAGTGCGTGCCCGACGCTAGGAGCATCTCCAGCGAGCAATCAGCGTCGACCCAGTGCGCCCCTGTCCATCCTGGGACCACCTTGAGCACCACAGCAACCCCGTGAACCCGGTGAGCCCCTCCTTTCTCTTCCTGGCTTCTTGATATCGCTGGACCGCAGCTGATAGAGCCACCGCCGCCGCTCACCGTCGCTAGCGTCACCCATCCATGGTCAAATCACTATGAATCGTTGGATGCGGATCTGGTGGATAGGATTAAATTTTATCCAAAGTGGTATCATGCATTCTATGCCATGATATGCCACTTAAATCCTATGACATGTATTGATCGATCCATGCAAAATGTTATGGACCAATAAGGAACAGACAAGTGGCCCAGCTTTTGATTTAAAAACAGAATTTGTTCTATTGAATGTTTAAACTTGAAAAAATCATAACTTTTAATCTGTATGTCCAAAAATTACAAATTTTATATCAATGGATTCCTAAAAATGAATCCTTTAAAATATGGTCTTATTTTATTATTTTTCTTCTGAAAAATTAGGTGCTTTGGCAGAAACATTAATAAGGCTATTTTGGTATAAAAATTGTTTTGAAAATGATTTTTGAGTAAAACCTGTTGCAAATGATTTGTTTTGAACTCTCTGATCCTAAAAACTAGCATTTAGATTTTAAAATATATTTGTCTAAACACTAGAATTTATTCCTTTGGATAAAAGCATTTCTAGCAAAAACAAAAATGATTTAAATGGCCTACTTTCACTAACATGATTTTAAATGGTTTTCCACTTTTATAAATGACGAGTAAGTGTTTTGAAATGTTTATAGCCTTATTAGAAACCACTTTTTGAATAAAACAACCTTTTGCACGCTTGCATGCATTTCCCTTGTTTTGTAATTTTGTGTCGTGAATTGTATGAGTGCTAGTTTTGAATATGTGCCTTGCTTGATTGAATTGTAGTGAACTTTGAAGAGTGTGACAATTGCAAGGTCAAGAAGTGAACCTAGTTTCTCTACTAAAGTGGTGATTCATATATTTTTTCCTATTATTTTGACTATGCATTAGTGATATTTTGAGTAGGACTTGCATGGAATTTTGTAAGTATAAGCTATGCCATGGGAAATCCTATATGATGTATTAGAAGAAATATCCTAAGTTAGGAAACTTGCCTTATTATTATGCTTAGCTTAGCTAGTAGAAAACAAGGATGGATTATTCATGCTATGAAATATTTCTAAGTCTATGACTTGTGTTTTTGCTTAATAAAACAACTATGTGAATGAATCACCTGGGTGGAATGGTGAGAATGGTTTGTGTTGAGTGGTTACACAAGGCCCATGTTGATGGCTTACCTTGTGTATCACACTTGTGAAAAGCCACCCAGGAATAAATAGATTTGACATGTTAAGTGTTGAGAAGCTTGTAGTGCAGCCACATGGTAATATGGGCTCTGCCTTGATCATATAGGTTGCAATAACTTAGCCAGATGGACAGATGGTGGTAGGGATGATAGGATGGAACGCGTCCATTCGGTCTAAGGGAAGGCTTCTGAAAGATCTAGTCTCGATGCATGTTGAGTCTTGCGGGGAAAGTGCACCACCTCTCGAGAGGGTAAAACCTAAGTACTTAGTCATGTCGCTGGCAATGGACAATTTGAGCATCAAGACATTGATGCTATCAAGGATGTCCTCATCCCAATTTCTATGTTAAAAACTTATGGTTGAACAAGGGTAAAGGTTCACCAACGTCTATTGTTGGTTCCTTGGGAGTTTTTGACAAATAAAACTTAGTGTTTTCAACTGATAAGAAAAACCCTATTTTGAGCAAAGCAAGCCTATGATACACCTAGCCAAATTCATATAGATGATAGATACCACTATTCTACCATAGTATCACTTGCCAATACAATTAAAATATATTCACCCTTGTGGCTGTAAATTATTATGTTGCAGGTTTGTTTGATGTTAGTGAAGTTTGTTGAGTAGGGATTACAAGTCTACAACCAACATGATTGCCTGTGGCACTTGAATATGAAGGACTCCATGCTACTTAGTTATATCTGCTGCATTGTAATGAGATAGCCATATGAGCTATGTAAGATGTAATGAATTAATTTATTCCTGGTTATAATTTATAATATGACCTTTGTTTCTTGATATTACATCTTAAACTGTGGATGCAAGCTATTCGATCCAGGGCCTAACATTGTAAACACAGGGATCTCTACCTTATCGGGTTGGGACCTCTACATGAATTGTTCTCATCTAGCTGCCTCAAACACTTCACGAGAATAGAGTTCAATCAAAATAATAATCAAGCATGGTAATGGTATTGAAACAAGATTCAAAGAGATGCGCGAACATTCAGTCAATATTAGTACTTACTAGGATTTGTCGAAATGTCAGCTGGTCTTTCTATTCACCCCTAGCTGGCTTGATGAACCGTTTCCAAACCCTGCCCGGTTTTCCGAAAATGAGTAAACGAGTTATTAAGTACTTACTATCAGGAAATGAATGAAAGATGCCGATATAAACTAGGAAATTACCTCTGGAGCATATCAACTAGGTCCGCCCATCTCTTAGGTTCTTTATGTTTCGACTCCATGACAAGTACTTTTCCGGTGTCAACGTGAATGATTAGCAGAATATAGTGGAACCTGCACACACATATCTCATAATTTACACTTAACATAGAGTAAACGAAATCGAATGTGTAGAAGATAGTAACACTCACTCGAAGTTGTAAGGAAATAGTATTTCCATTTTGGTTTGTTGTTGCAGTAAAAACTTTAGTAAATAATCCTCTATTTCCTGGGGTTTATCTTTTATTGTACATTCATTAATGTTATTTGGATCAGTGAACCCAAGGTCATAATTTTTCCTCTTTTTATTCGAGAATCTTCATTCTGCATAATAGCGTACAAAAGAATATAGTGAGGATAATTATACATGTAATGAATGAGCTGAGCTAGAGACTTAATCACAGTTGGAAATAAATAACTTACATACAATAGCAACTGACGATAGATATGTCGAGCGCGTCTTAATTGAATAACTGAAATAATTCATCGAAGTCAACGTGTATCTCGGTGTCGCCACTAAAGCAATGCTCATCTCTAATTCCCATTGTGATCATGATCTGTCCTTCCTTACAGGCATCAAGATACCACTTATGCAATTTCCGCATTTGTGTTTGTAGATGCGGGACCTCCTGAGGTCTGACGAGAGACTCCCCGTACCGGTATCTGTATGCTCATTTAGCTGTGGAAAAATAAGGACCACCTGTATCCGTTAGTGTGTATAGTCGTGCAACCTCCGGATCATAATTATTGGAAAACACTTTGAGCGGGGGGGGGGGGGGGGGGGGGCATGGTTGATTTTTCTTTTCTCCGCGCTGGGGAATTATTTTACCGCTTGTACAATTACTTCTCGAACGCTGCTGATTCGCTCTATGTGACTTCATAATAGAGAAGTCATAGTCTGATGGCAGATTATCTGGCCTTTTACTTTCAAGCATTTCCACAAAGTGTTTTACCATTTTCGGTGCTATATACTATTTTGGATTGGGCCATTTCGGTGCAAGCTATTGTTTCATATATTCATCCACGACCACTTTGTTTTCCTCATCAGTCATATCATAAGGTAACTTGGCAGGAGTCACCTTGGGTTTCTTCCTTGTACCTTCAAAGGGTTTTTTCGCGGCTGTAGTACTAGCCGCCAGAGCGGCGGTGATCTTCCGCTTTTGCAAATAGGGTGCCGCGGACTGCTGACACGGCGGAGGCAGGAGAGTCGGTTGACATGGCGGAGGTGGGGGAGTCCGCTGACGTGGCGGAGACTGCTGACATGGTGGAGCGGGGGAGTATGCTGACGCGGCGGAGACTGCTGACGCGATGATGGAGGGGGAGTCTGCTGACCAGGTGGAGCCTTTATACGCGCTAGAGATTGAGATGGATTGCTACTGGGAGAAGTCTATGGCCTTGTCTTCCAATTTGGAAGCACGATATATTACTTGTGCCATAGGACAGTGTTATTCTTGGCTTCTCCCAGTTCATTCCGATCCCCTTCACCTGCAGGGAAGTAAGGATTCAACCTGTAAAATTCGCTCATAACTTCATCCACCCTGACAACAGCGTAGCCATCTAGAACCGGAGAGAAATGGTAAGTTGGTCTAGGTCTAGAAACAGGTAAGGCAAAGCCGACCGCCACCTTCATGGATATGTTCTCAACTTTCACATGTAGCTCACACATTGTTGACTCTGTGATATCATCCACGGGGTAGCGACGAGCCATCATCAAATCATCAGCCGGGTGCTCTGTCGAATCCATCATCAGATTATCAGATGGGTGCTCCCTGGAGCCACACTGCTTTTCCGCCGAGATTGTGGGCTAGTAGCATCTTCGTCCTGCCGCTGAGATGGGCCGGTAGCTTGTTGGATTAGAGCGTCTATTTTCTCCTGCTGCTTCCTTAGTGTTTCTTCTATGTGATGCATCCGGTCTGCATCCCCGTCATTTTTTCTCTGATGGCTTCTAACGGGATATTTCTTCCTTTCAGCGGGATCGAGCTTCCACGAAACGGCGCCTTCAGTTCCTCTTTTTCGCCCTTTGTCTTCTTTATTCCCAAAGGCGCGTGTCAGCTCGTCATTCTCTCTATTTGGATGGAACTCCCCCTTCTTCATGTCCTCCATTGCAGTTTTAAGGGCTTCATAAGGTGCTTAAAGATGTTTTTTGGTATAAATACACTTCCCTATTTCTGGGTCCAACTTTCCCCCATGCCCGTAGAACCAAAACCTTGCCCGTTCGGTCCACTCCAATGTCTCTTGAGGGGGTCTCTTTATCAATCAGTTCTTTCTCATCTTTCTCCCACTTAGGCCTGGCACCCTTGTAGCCACCTGTCCCCATAACATGGTGATATTTATTCAGCGTAGCATTTGCCTTGTTTATTTCCAACTTTTTCTTAGCTTCATTTGATTCCTTGTACGTCACAAATTCTTTCCAGTGATCCCTTAGCTTTTCATTCGCTCCTTCGAGCTTGAGAGGCTTTTTATCCACGACATACTACTTGTACAATCTTTTCTTGTGGTCTTTGAATTCGCTTGCCATCTTCTTAAGAGCCCACTTCTTGACTTTTGGCAATATAACTTTGTTTTGTGGATCCACCTCTGGCGGTAGGGTGAAATTTGTCATGAGCGTAGTCCAAAACATATCTTTGCATCTATCGTCGACATAACTAACTCCACCCTTCTTTGGCTTATTCCATTCTCGAATGGTGATCGGGACATTGTCGCTCACAACAACTCCGCATTGATTTATAAATGTTATTACATTGTGCTCGGGTGCAATCAGGGCGCCATCTGCACCGACTTCTTCGATCACGAACCTAGCATCAGGGGCCAGCTTTTTTGTCGGGCCTCATTTGGCTTCAAAAGATTGCTTCGACCCAGAAGGCTGAAAGAAGGAATTGTAAATACATATACAAATGAATTAATGCATCTAGTAAGGAATGGCTTAAGCTATATACCTCGCCAGAATTTGTAGTGATGGTTCCTCCACCAGAGCCGCCTGTTCGCTCACCGCTGTCTTGTCTTCCCTCACCGGAGCCGCTCTTCGCTCATCGGAGTCGACTCTTCACTCATCAAAGTCGTCTCTTCGCTCGAGATCCTCCACTCCCTCATCATAGTAGTTCAAAAAAACCAAGGGGTCATCATCGACTATCATACCCTCCATTATCCCTTCTTGAAATTCATCGCGCTCCATTGTTTCTGCAAACACTTATTTATAGTTATTTCAATGCGATAAACATATGAGCATAGTACAAAACATATATGGCGCGTGTTGCCGCACCCGTCCATCGTCCATATATGGTGCGCGTTGCCCTGCCCGTCTATCATCCATATATGGTGCGTGTTTCCGCGCCCATCCATCGTCCATACACTAATAACTAGTTACCACCGCTCTCATGTTTCTATTCTTGTTGCATATTCCAACATGAGAAAATGTGAAAATTGAAAAGATAACTACATAATATTACTCCTACACTTGTAAGAAGACAAAATTATTTTGTATACACAATAATTACACTATATACACAATAAAAATATATACACTATATATACATATACAAAATAAAAATACTTTACTTATTTTACTTACTTTATATACAGAAAATAATATATATACACAAAATGATATACACAATATGAAAATACTTCCTTTATATATACACAAAATTAAAATACTTCCTTTATATACACAAAATGAAAATACATATACATATGCAAAATAATATATATATGTATGCATACACAATATATATACACAAGCAATATGATTGATAATATCTAAAAAAATTAACTAGAAAAAATTAAAATAGGCCCGATCCCCTTTGGTCGCCCCTGTACATAGCCTACGCCGCCGCGTCCTAGCTCGCGCACCCCCACAGTGGCCGGCCCCGCCCCGGCCTGCCCGCACCCTTAGTGGTCGGCGCCATAGCCGCCCCGGCCTGCTCGCGCCCATAGTTGTCGGCCCGGTAGCCGCCCCGCGTAGTGGACCCATATCCGTCTTGTAGTTACGCCTAACCCTAATCTATCGGATGGGATCGAGACCGAGGCGTACCTGCTGGTGGTGACGACGCGCGGTGGCGGTTGCAGGTGGTGGAGCGTCTAGAGAGGGGGACGACGACGCACGAAGGCGGTCGGACAGGGAGAGGAGTGCGCGGCGGCAGGAGAGCCTTCTGGAGAGGGGGAGGATCCTGCGATGGCGTAGATGACGAAGAAGAATCGAACAGCCTGCCAGCATCGCTCTTGTCGTCGTCCAGGGGCGCCTCCTGCAAAACTCGAACAAACGAATGAGATGGGGATTTGGGGGGAGAAAGGCTGCACGAGTTATATGGGGGTGGACTATTTGTCCTGGGTCATGGCCTAACAAGGAACTAAAGGTCCTTTAGTCTCGGATCGTCTAATCAATCAGGACAAAAGAGGGGGACTTTAGCCCCGGGTCATGCCACGATCCGGGACTAAAGGGTTTTCGGCCAACCGCACCCCTTTAGTCCCGGCTCTTAGCACGTCCCGGGGCTAAAGGGCCTTTTGAAAGTTTTTATAAATTATTTCATACAAACTATGGTTCCCGCCTTATGGCATATTACAATGTTATTAAATAAAAGAAATAAAAAATATCTATGTAATAAAAGTATATATATAAATATGTAGATTCCATCACTATCATATTCAAATGTGGATTCTAACTATTAACCATTTCCCATTTTGAATTTAAAATGGGTCAAATCATATCTTTTGCATATTTTTGAATCTGATAAAACTTTTCACATAAAAAGTGTTTGAATTTGATTGAATAATCCAAAACCATTTTATGTTTTTTAAAATATTTAGTCTAACTATTAAAACTAGTAACTGGGACTAAAAATATTTTGGAGGCCTTTAGTCCCGGTTGGAGCTAATAACCGGGACTAAAGATATTTCCTCCCATTCTCAGAGCCGTCAAGCCACGCGCCAAGCTTTCTCGCCATTTCCCTTCGCTTCCCGCCATGTTTTCCTGCCCTTTCCTTCTGTATCTAGGTCGACTGCCATGACCATCCACACATCCACAACTTCGTTCCCCTCTCACAACAATGGACACTGCATACTGGGTGATTCTGACCCTCGAGGAGACTGAGGCGTTATGCGCCTCCAGCTACCCATGCCCACCAGGCTACCGGCTGCCCGCCGACTGGATGTTGAGCGCTGGAGGGGTTCATGTCCCTCCTGTGCCTCAAGGTTCCGCATGCTAGGCGGACATCACGAACCACTTCTACCTCAAGCTCACGACGGAGCAGCGCATGGATCCTCATTGGGATCCCGAAAACTACGACACCTGGAATGCCTTCTTCGATAGCCGATGGGAAAGGGAGCTCGCCATCAGGTACAAGGGTGACGTCCCTCCCCCGATGAACCACAACAAAGACGGCCGCCGCCTATGGTGGGTGAAGTGGACTATTGTCGGCGTGATGCACTAATCGCGCAGGGAGATCATCCTCCCTTGCGGTGCCCACAGCCACCACAGAACCATAAGAAGGGTGCCAGCGGTGAAGGTCGCGGGTGCAGCGACGTCTTCATACGGGAGCCCCCTCCCCCACGCGTCATGAATCCGAGGCCGGAGTGGCAGGTGCCACCAGAATATACCATGGCTGGGCTGAGGATCTAGCAGCGTGTTCCTAGCAACGACGACAATGACGAAGATGAAGACAAAGATGACCCTGAAGCTGTGTACTATAGGACTAGATATGAGCATGACTAAAGGGAGGGGCTTTAGTCCCGATTCCATAGTCCCAGTTGGCAAACCGGGACTAATGGATTGTTTCCTACTACAACTTTCCCAAACTATGAAGATGTTGTTCCATTCTTGTGCTAGGGAGCTAACTAATTTCACGTATTAGGGAGTGCCTCTATGTCCAGCTTAAGGGAGATGCCAGAGGACTAGGCTTCGCCGACATCTCACTCAAGCTGGCCGTAGTGTTGTCCCTACTCTCGCACACCATCTTGCAGTTTATAACTTCTCTAACTAGATCAATACGCCTAGGAGCTAACTAATTTCACATATTAGGAAGTGCCTCTATGTCCATCTTAAGGGAGATGCCGGAGGACTAGGCTCCACCGACATCTCACTCAAGCTGGCCATAGTGTTTTCCTTGCTCTCGCATCTTGTTTGAGTTGATAACTTCACAACGATGCCTATTTATAGATTAAGCATCATTACATAGTGTCAAACACTCACGACATAATGTCGACACTCACCCTGTCATAGTGCCTCCACCCACCGAAATAGTGTCGACACTCACTGGCCTAGTATTGACACTCAACAAAATAGTGTTGCCACTCACTGGCATAGTGTCGCCACTCATGTTTAGTCCCAGTTGATGTCTCCAACCGAGACTAAAGGTTCATCTTTAGTACCGGTTGGAGATCTCAAACGGGATTAAACATGTGTGCCGCCCCAGCCCGCCACTACCCCTAAAGTCCTGGTTGGTATGTAAAATCGGGACTAAAGGTTATGGATAGAATCAAGGCATAGTTTTTGATAGTGTGCCTATATTGTGCATGGATGTGCATCATGGTATGGCAAACAATGTTGCAGGATAAAGTTTTCCTTTTTGTCGGACGGAAAAGCCATTTTCCATTTTTAGACTCACAATATCATGTTTCTTCACAGATCCAATGAGATTTTCAATCAGGCTCATCCCCTGTCTTCATGCCCAAAGTTTTTACCGTAGTTTGAAATGGGAAAATTTTGAAACGGGCATAGGAAATTCAAATGGTCCGAACAATGTAAATCCTTCGCATGGTGTCATATTATGTGACATAGTTTCTAGGAAAAATACCAAACTTGTTATATTGATTATGTCTCAAAAAACCTTCACAAAATGACCTATCATGTTCGATGTTTCATGGCTTTCGGTCCAAATGACCAATATTATGGCTAGAATCACGACATAGTTTGTGATATTGTGCCCATATTGTGCCTGCATGTGTATCTTGGGATGTCAAACAATGTTGCAGGAGGAAGTTTAAAAGCTATTTTCCATTTTCCGGGCGCAAAAACAGGGCGTTTTGTGAAGCAACCAAAAAAATGTTGTTTTAGAATGCTACCACCCCATTTTTCAAAATACTAGACCACCTTAAATGAACTATGTCCCAATTGGGAGATCTCTAACCTTTCCGTCCACCCCGGGTGAAAAAGACAAATGTATGCTGAATCGGAAGGAAGTGGGTCCGGTTTGAAGTATAGGTACAAGATCTAATGCTCGTGATTTTTTGTAAAAATCATTTTTGGACTCACGATATAATGTTTATTCACAGATCCAATGATATTTTAAATGAGGCTCATCCCCTGTCTTCATGCACAAAGTTTTACTGTAGTTTGAAATAGGAAAAATTTGAAACAGGCATAAGAAATTCAAAAAAGGTCCGAACAATGTAAATCCTTCGCGTGGTGTCATATTATGTGACATAGTTTTTAGGAAAAATACCAAACTTGGTATATTGCTTATGTCTCAAAACAACCTTCACAAAATTATCTATGATGTTCGAGGTTTCATGGCTTTCGGTCTAAATGACTAATGTCATGGCAAGAATAGCGGCATAGTTTGTGATACTGTGCCCATATTGTGCATGCATGTGTATCTTGGGATGCCGAAAAATGTTGCAGGAGGAAGTTTTCCTTTTTGTCGCACGGAAAAGCCATTTCCCATTTGTCGGGCGCAAAAAATAGGGCGTTTTGTGAAGCAACCACCAGAATGCTACCACCCCATTTTTCAAAAATACTAGACCACCTTAAATGAACTATGTCCCAAACGGGAGATCTCTAACCTATCTGTCCACCCCGGGTGAAAAATACAAATGTTTGCCGAATTGGTAGGAAGTGGCCATTAACTTACCTCTATGTTCTGTCAAGTCACAGTTACATCATGTCAGCACTGCGCACCTGCTGCACAGCAGCAACAGGACTGGTGGACTACGTGGCGCATTCCCACGGTATCCGTGTCGCCTCCTTCTCGATCCCCACACCATCACCAAGTCGCACACATACCCTTCCTTCCCGGCACGACCACACAATCGTAGCCCTGTGAAGTCGAAACCGACGATGCTCGACTGATCAAACTTTCTTTGGGGTAGGTAAAGACCGTAGTGATGGTAAATGCAATTTACCATCCCCGGCCCTCACCCCCTCCCCTTTTAATGAAGGGCCTCCCGGCCCTGTAGCCCTGCGTTATGCAAATTCAGTATGTGCCCTTTGCATGCGGTAGAATCCAGAACTGCCATGTAGCCCGTGGGTTTTACTTTCCGTGGCTTGAATTTTCTAAAAGTTTGGCCAAACTTTCTGTGGCTTGACCTTTCAAAAAAATATAGTCATTAAGTGTTGGGGATGGAGGGAGTATTACTGAATATAGCTACCTGAGATTGTGGTGGGATCCACAAGATCATATGCCGTTGTCCACAAACGGGCACAATCTAAGGACACATTCATCATATAATATGCTACCAAACTCAGCACATCGTGCTTGGCTGTAGTGGAACAAAGATAATTGATGTTATAACGAAGGTTACAGTCATAAACACACCCAGATTATTGTTTGAAAAGGTAAATACACAACGGTTCAGAAGTGCTCACACATAGCTATCACACATTGTACTTGTGAAAGAACATGTTTTCGTAAACATAAAAATCCCCATACAAATATAACAATCATGCACTAAAATTGGACATCCCAGCCTGTTGGAATGATTGGCGAAGAAGGAGACCAATCCTAGGATGTCTTCGGGCGCTTGCCCTAGATGTTAGATTCCTCTCCATTCTGGCATCTGTGGCAAACCACTTGCCTTGGTGGTGGTTCAAGGGTGCATTGCCTGGAATGAAACAATTGGATCTGGCGGCACAACTCGTGGCTGACATACCCATCAATAGCACTGTACTTCAGGTTAGGTTCAGAAAGTGTCTTATCCTCCCAGTAATCGTGCCCTAAATGCCTCCACCAACATCTCGGGAATTTTCCTTCATGTCAGCATACCAAGGGTCGATGGGATCGATGGCAAGATCTTCCATCCTAGTCCTGCTACCATTTGTCCCTCGGATCCAGTAAATATCCTGGATGTCCACTCTATACTCCTTTGGGATAAAAATTCCGGCAGTCGGGCTGGTAAGGGCCAGTGGCAGACCTGGAGTCAACACTAGTAAATGTTATCTAGTGGTTCACGAGAAAGTCACCAAAGGGCGACCTAATTCTTTCGTCCCACCTGCATGAAAATGAATTCAGACAAATAATATAGCAAGAACTTTTGCAAACAAACGGTTCAGGAACAAAATAACAGCAACATGTTCCTCTTCCCATCACCTCCCCTCCTCACAAAAGGCTGGTAAACAAGGACGTGCTCCTTCATGGAGAGTTGCAGCACGACAATCCTGTGGTGATCTCGGCTGTACTCAAGGTCGAGACCCATGAACCTGAACCTGCTTTCTTCCGATGGCAGCCAATTCTTGTACTTGGCAATGGTGCGCTTCACCATCTCAGGGTCGATGGTGTAGATGACAATGAGCTTCTGTACTTCTATCTCGAAGTACGTGGTCCCTATCATGTCGTCGTTTCAGACATCCCGAGGGACCATGACTACATGCCAGAGGGAAAGGACACAGAGGAAGAGGGTGATGCCGTGGTGGAGGAAATGGATGAGGCCGTGGAGGAGGAAGACGATGAGGCCGTGGAGGAGGAAACGAGACGGAGAAGAGTGAAACTACTTAATGCAAGATTGCACCCTCCCTTCCTAATATTTGGAACCGTGCACTACCGTTCGTAGTGAGGTGGAAGTGCAGGAAAACGGCGGTTCTACATGGAGACGCTACGTTTTCTGAAATTGGTTCCGCTCCACTTGCATGTAGTGGAATCAAGGTCTGCCATGCATGATCTAAGTCAAACGTAGTCGTGTTCTGACCTTCACTCGCTGACATGTGGGACCTACATTTGGCAGTCGCATTCCAACATAGTTTTAAAAACCGGACCAGTCAATGAATCCCATGAGGCGACTGGTTTGCTGGTCGGACCACCGGTTCATTCGATTTGATGGCGACGAAATATAATTCTTTTTCGTAAAATTTAAGAAAATTTTATAACAAAATGACCATAAAAGGTATATATAATTTAATCAAAAAAACATGGCGTATCCAAGTGGTATGGCTTTACGTGCTGCTATTTATGCGGTTCACAAGTTCAACTATGCATTCCATTGGCTTACTAGAGATTCCTGACCATGGTTTCACACATGGAGCCCTAGAGTCATATGCATATCCACATGACCATAGACACTACAAATGGATGCGGTGATGCAACTTCTGTCACACCGGTCCATCATTCCATGTGACAGCTGCATTGCAGTGGCTTTCTGGGGATTATATCCATGGTTTGACACATGGTGTCCCTAGAGTCGTATCATGTGTTATTTTCCAAACCACCTTGATCCACATGACCGAGCACACTCAAGTAGATGTGGTGATGCAACTTCTGCCACACCAGTGCATCACTCCATGTGGCAGTGGCAATGCAGGGGCTTTCTGGGGATTCCTGACCATGGTTTGACACATGGAGTACATATATTCATTGTATGTGTTATTTTCCAAACCACCTTGATGAACACGACCACACATACTCCAATGGTGATGCAACTTATTCACACTGGTGCATCACTCCATGTGGCTGTTGCATTCTAGGGGCTTTCTGGGAATTTATGAGCATGGTTTGACACATGGAGTCCCCAGAGTCATTTGCATATGTTCTTTTCAAAACCACAATGATCCACGTGACTACACACATTACAATTGATGTGGTTATGCAACTTCTATCACACCGGTGCATCATTCCATGCGGCAGCTGCATTGCAGTGGATTTCTAGGGATTTCTGCCCATGGTTTGACACATAGAGTCCATAGAGTCATTGCATATGTTCTTTTCCAAACCACCTTGATCCACATGACCACACACACTAAAGTGGTTGTGGTGATGCAACGTCTGTCACACCGGTGCATCACTCCATGTGGGAGTGGCAATGCAGGGGCTTTCTAGGGATTCTTGGCCATGGTTTAACACATGGAGTACATATAGTCATTGTATATGTTATTTTCCAAACCTCCTTGATGCACACGACCACACACACTCCAATGGTGATGCAACTTTTTCACATTGGTGCATCACTCCATGTGGTAGTTGCATTCTAGGGGCTTTCTGGGATTTATGATCATGGTTTGACACATGGAGTCCCTAGAGTCATTTGCATATGTTCTTTTCAAAACCATAATGATCCACACGACCACACACACACTACAATGGATGTGGTGATGCAACTTCTGCCACACCGGTGCATCATTCCATGCGGCAGCTATATTGCAGTGGCTTTCCGGGAATTTCTGTCCATGGTTTGACACATGGTGTCCCTAGAGTCATATCATGTGTTATTTTCCAAACCACCTTGATCCACATAACCACACACACTCAAGTGGATGTGGTGATGCAACTTCTGTCACACTGGTGCATCACTCCATGTGGCAGTGGCAATGCAGGAGCTTTCTAGGGATTCCTGACCATTGTTTGACACATGGAGTACATATAGTCATTGTATGTGTTCTTTTCCAAACCACCTTGATGCACACGACCACACACACTCCAATGGTGATGCAACTTCTTCACACTGGTGCACCACTCCATGTGGCAGTTGCATTCTAGGAGCTTTCTGGGGATTTATGAGCATGGTTTGACACATGGAGTCCCTAGAGTCATTTGCATATGTTCTTTTCAAAACCACAATGATCTACTTGACCACACACACTACAATGGTTGTGGTGATGCAACTTTTGTCACACTGGAGCATCATTCCATGCGGCAGCTGCATTGCAGTGGATTTCTGGACATGGTTTGACACATGGAGTCCATAGAGTCATTGCATGTGTTATTTTCCAAACCACCTTGATCCATATGACCACACACACTAAAGTGGATGTGGTGATGCAACTTATGTCACACTGGTGCACCACTCCATGTGGCAGTGGCAATGCAGGGGCTTTCTAGGGATTCCTGACGATGGTTTAACACATGGAGTACATATAGTCATTGTATGTGTTCTTTTCCAAACCATCTTGATGAACACGGCCACACACACTCCAATGGTGATGCAACTTCTATCACACCGGTACATCATTCGATGCGGCAGCTGCATTGCAGTGGATTTTTGGGGATTTCTGGCCATGGTATGAAACATGGTGTCCCTTAGAGTCGTATCATGTGTTATTTTCCAAACCACCTTGATCCACATGACCACACACACTCAAGTGGATGTGGGGATGCAACTTCCGTCACACCGGTGCATCACTCCATGTGGCAGTGGCAATGTAGGGGCTTTTTGGGGATTCCTGACCATGGTTTGACACATGGAGTACATATAGTCATTGTATGTGTTATTTTCCAAACCACCTTGATGCACACGACCACACACACTCCAATGGTGATGTAACTTCTTCACACTGGTGCATCACTCCATGTGGCAGTTGCATTCTAGGGGCTTTCTATGGATTTATGAGCATGGTTTGACACATGGAGTCTCCAGATTCATTTGCATATGTTCGTTTCAAAACTACAATGATCCACGTGACCACACACACTACAATGGATGTGGTGATGCAACTTCTGTCATACTGGTGCATCATTCCATGCGGCAGCTGCATTGTAGTGGATTTCTGGGGATTTCTAGCCATGGTTTGATACATGGTGTCCCTAGAGTCGTATCATGTGTTCTTTAACAAACCACAATGATCCACATGACCACACACACTCAAGCTGATGTGGGCATTTAACTTATGTCACACTGGTGCATCATTCCATGTGGCAGTTGCATTCCAGGGTATTTTTGGGGATTTCTGGACAAGGTTTGACACATGGAGTCCCTAGAGTCATTTCATGTGTTATTTACCAAACCAAAATGATCCGTATGACCACACGTACAGTTCAATGGATGTGGTGATGTAGCTTTTGTCACACTGGTGCATCATTCCGTATTTCCATGTGGTAGTTGCATTTCTAGTGATTCTCTTACATGGCAACGCTAGCGCTGGATGAAATTGGTTCTGTGCCACTTGCATGCAGTGGAATCGAGGTCCTCCACGCACGATCCAAGTCAAACATACTCACGTTTGCGCGTGCCGGCCTTCACACACCGACAAGTGGGACCCTACATTTCCCCTCACGATTAATTTTTGCACCCCCTTCAGATGGTCCCTGTGCCCACCCTCACTAATTATGCCCCCTTCCTTGTCTTCCATGCAGGCGAGAACTGTTTATGTAGAATTAAATTGCATGGTAGGATTTGACACATGATAAGTAGTGATGCAGAGCACATGAGCTATAGGTGACACAATGGACATGACTAAATGACCGATAGCTTGAATTGACGTCACAGCACAAGACGCATATATCCTCATTATTACACTTTTTAATGAGGGCTCCTTTTAAATATTTGTTTACTCAGAATATGGAATGGCCACCGCCACACGTCCCCACAAGTACATCTGAATTACAGCGATGGTTCTAGCATATCCCATGTTTGGAATAAAGCGCTCTTCTTCTTCCTCCTATCCTGTATCTTTTGCTTCCCATCTGTTGTTCTTTCTGTCTTGTCCTTGCCGCCGCTACGCTTCTCCACAAGGATGTCTGAATCATAGCGATGGTTCCATGCTTCCCTTGTTTCACTAAAAGCCTTCTTCTTACTCCTGTCCTCTATCTTCTGCATCCCATCTGTTGTTCTTTCTGTCTACTCCTTGCCGCCATGGAAGGTTACACTCGAGAGACAAGCTTCACTGCCCATGGCAATACAAATATAGATGTCGTCTACACCAACGAGGAGGATATAGTCGTGCTGAGTCCTGAGGATGTACGAGGAATGTCTTGAGAAAGACGAGGACAAGTTTGTCGGACTGGACCTCGAGTACACCAAGGGGGAGGAAGAGTACGAAAACAATGTCGCCGTTGTTCAAATGGCAATGAGGCAACACGTCCTCATCTACCACTACTCCTGGTTTGTAGATTTGATCTCTTTAGTTTACCACTTTCAAGGTTTTCTTAGTTTTAATGGTCACTTGTACTCCCTCCGTTTAGAAATATAAGATGTTTTAGATTTGTGAAGGATATGTATCGAGACACCATTTAGTGCATAGATTCATTTGAACCTACACACTAAAAGGTGTCTACATACATTAGCTTCACTAACCTAAAACATCTTATATTTCCAAACGGAGGGAGTATGATTTTAATTAGTTGATCTTGCCTTTACTAAACAGTCTTAGTCCCAAATTTTGCTCAAATATTGTTCTCGCAAGTACAGCAATCTTTCCATATGCTCATACTGGATTTACTGAATTCTGTTAGTACCAAATGAATTATGACTAAATTTGTGTAGTTTCAAATTTTATTCAGGATATTGTATTGCATTGTCTAAATAGTCGTAGTCACAAATTTTATTATAGTGGGGATCTTGCAAGTACTGCATTTTTGCAACTAGTGAATTTTATTGCATATGTAATTGTAAGGTTCCCTACCTTTAATAAGGTAGAGATCCCTGTGTTTACAAAGCTAGTCCCTAGATCAATAGCTAGCATCCACAGTTGAGATGTAATATCAAGAAACAAAGGTCATAATACAACTTTATAACCATGAATAAAATAATTTATTACATCTTACATAGCTCATATGGCTATCTCATTACATTGCAGCAGAAATAACTATAGCATTGGGTCCTTCATCTTCAAAGTGCCACAGGCAAACATGTTGGTTGTAGACTTGTAATCCTAATCAACACATCTTACTAACATCAAACAAACCTGCAACAGAACAAGTTACAACCACAAGGGTCAATACATTTGAATTGTATTGGCAAGTGATACTATGGTAGTATAGTGGAGTCTATCATCTATATGCATTTGGCTAAGTGGAGCTTAGGCTTGCTTTTCTCAAAATAGTTTTTCCTTATCATTTGAAAACACTAAGTTTTTGCTTGATAAAATCACCCAAGGCATCTCCCAATAGAAATTGGTGATCCTTTAACCCTTGTTCAACCACAAGTTTTTAACTTAGAAATTTGGATGAGGAGGTTCTTGATAGCTTCCATGTCTTGATGCTCAAATTGTCCTTTACCAGGGACATGGCTAAGTACTTAGATTTTACACTCTGCAGAGGTGGTGCACTTTCCCCACAAGACTTGGTTTCCCAAGACAAGATCTTTCAGAAGCCTTCCCTTAGACCAGAATGGACGCGTTCCAACCTATCAATCCCCTACCACCAACTCTCCATTTGGCTAAGTTATTGCAACCTATATGATCCAGGCAGAGCCCATAATGCCAAGTGGCTGCACTTGAAGCTTCTCAACATTTGACATCTCAAATCTCTTTGTTCCTGGGTGGCTTTCCACAAGTGATATCTCAAGTTTTCCCCAGTATACTGGACTTGGTGATGCCCAAGTTTTCCCCAGCATACTGGACTTGCATAACCACTCAACACAAACCATTCTTTCCATTCCACCCAGGTGATTCATTCACTTAGTTGTTTTATTAAACAAAACACAAGTCCTTGACTTAGAAATATTCCATAGCATGAAATATAATACACCCTTGTTTTTCTACTAGCTAAGCTAAGCATGATAGTGGTAGGAATCTTACTTAGGAAATTTCTACTAAGGTTTCATCTAATAGGATTTCCCATGGCATAGTTTACACTTAGCAAAAATCCATGCAAGTCCTACTTAGAAATATCACTAATGCATAGTGAAAATAACGGGACAAAAGTATGAAGCATCACTTGCCTTTTTGGTAGAGAATATAAGTTCACTCCTTGATCTTGCAATATTCACACTCTTCAAATCACTACAATTCAATCAAGCAAGCAATATTTCAATCTACCAATCAAGCATCATCACATAAAATAATAGAAACAAAACAATGCATGCAAGCATGCCAAACATTGTTTTATTTACAAAAGTGGGTTGTAATAGGTTATAAACATTCTAAAACACTTATTGGTCATTTTATGAAGTGTCAAAACTATTTGCAAAAGATTTTATCTATAAACCATTTTTAAACCAAAACAATATTTTATGTGGTTGAAAATGCCTTTAGCAAAGCAACAATCTATAGGGTTCATCAAAATATATGTTTAAATCAAAGATTTACTCCTTAGCTTTACCAAATACATTTTCAAATCCATGAGTTGGTTTCTAAGGTCAGTAGGTTCAAAACAATCCATTTGCCAAAGGTTTTATCTCAAAAATCATTTTAGAACAAATTTTATATTCCAAATATGCCTACACAAGTTTTTGCAAAAACAATCAATTTAACAGAAGCATTTTACTAAACAAAGTGCATGGTTGGGTAGGATTTGTCTTGCTGATTCCATTTATATGAAATTTGCAAAATTTGGACGTGTGGTTTGAAAGTTATGCAATTTACAAATTTGGTCATCTAATAGACAAGTTTCTGTTTTTAAAATAGATTCCAGGCCACGAGTGGTGTTGCTATTTGCTGGTACCGGTTCACATGGATCAAACGATGTGGGGCGTTGGATCTAATGACGATCATGCGACATAGATCTGTCCATACCCTTTCGGTTAAGTTTCTATCGCAACCCTTTGATCAAGATCCTACGACACATAATCACAGGACATACACTGGCGGTGCTACCGGTGGTGAACGACGGCGGCACCCTCAGATGATGTCGGTGTCGGTGTTACAGGAAGCGAGAGATCGAGGGGAGAAGCTCACCGAGTTCGCCGTGGCGTGGGGATGCTCAAGGTGGTTGTAGCTCGTCGAGGGGCGCACGGTGGTGACGTGGATTCCTCGCCGGAGTTGAGCTGCGTCTCGGGCTCGTCGGTTCGTCGATGGAGGCGATGATTTATGGCATGCTAAGACAAATGGAGGGCACCATTAGGTTCGTATAAGAGTCACGAACATGTGAACATCCAAGAGAGGGGAAGGGGCGGTCTATTCCTTACCAGGAGGACTTGCCGGAGTCGAGGCCGACGGCGGCGATGCTCAGCTGTCGTCGTTGCCGACGCTGCGGGTCAAGCGCGAGCAAGCTGATGCCACTGGGAGATGCGCCAGGGTCTGTGGAACGCGCGTGTGTGGTCGAGGGGGTGAGGGGCGACGTCGACTGGCCGGAATTGCCGCCGGAGGGCGTCGGAGGCAGCGGCGGTGTAAGTGATAATGGGGGTGGCCTGGGGGCTCTCTTGCCGTGGTGTCTGAGGGGAAATGAAGGGGAGAGAGGGGTGATTAGTAGGGCGAGGTCACGGGGTGAGTTACGAGCACAAACAACGGGAATTGAAGATGCGAGTTAATACAGGGAACCGCCGGAGGAAAGAGGTGAGGAACTGGTCGCGAGGACGACGATGAGCTGGCGGTAGGGTCGGTTGGCCAGTGAGGTGAGGGAGTTACGCGTGGGGTCCGATCGTCAGCGAGTGAGGGGGTACGGCCTGCGGTGAGAAAAGAACGAGCAGGGGAAAGAGAGGAGCCGGGTGGGCTGGGGATTTAGGCCTGCTGGGCTGGGGTCTGGGGTAGGTTTAGTTAGGCTGTTTCTTTTCTTATCTTTTCTTTCTGAAATTTTTTCTCTTTTCTGATTTCATTTTCTGTTTTGATTTTATTCAAATAATTTCAAACTTTTCAGTATGATTTAATAATGTTTTAAACGTGTATTTTAAATACCATTTTGGTATAATTCTTTTATTCTTTTATGGTTTATATTTTATTTAAAAAGGGCACTTGCCTTTATTCAAATAAGATTTTAAATATAATTCCAACTCTTATTTGAATTCAAATTTTCACCAAACCCTTTTCAGTAGGTTTTATTTATTTATTAGGGTGTCAAATAATTTACTTTGAATTATTTGGAATATTTTAATATGATTCATAGATCATTTGAATTGGGTATTTTTTTTATTTCCAATGGATTTAAATATAGTTTTAATTCCCTAAATTTTATTTGGAAAATTCTTTATCCATTTATTTTATTTGGATTTGGATTATGTTCATTCCATTTGCTTATGGACTAGGTCTCGATTTGTTTTGGCCTTTAAATATTTCTCATTATATAATTCTTTCTTTATCATATAAAATCCATATATTTTTATTTATAGATCCAAACTTGGTGATTCCAATTTGTAAAATCTTATTTAATATTTATTTATCCTTTTAATATATTTAGGATTATTTGCTCACCATTTGGTATGGATTTATAGATAGGTGCTTTATTAGCTTTGGAAATTCAATTTCTTTATCTTATTATATTCATAAGATTTTATCTATGGCTCCAAATTAAGTTAATCCAATTCTTATGGTTTTATAATATTTCTAATAGTCATTCTTGATCAATTTGAAATGTTCGTTTGACCAATTTTTATATGGATCAAATCCATAGTCTTAGAGATAACTTGGAAATGATTTTCTTCCATTAGGATTTTGGTTTATTTTCCAAGTGTTTAAATTTCCAGATGCATTAATGAAGAATGCATTTCACTTGATTTGAATTTAGTTGGATTCAAACATTAACCAAAGTTTGTTACAGATGGGATTTTAAGTTTCTATTTAGAAACAAAAGTTTCTTTTCACCCTAAATTTCAACAATTATTTATTTTGTTTATTTATTTTTCACATTACAAGATTTGGAAAATCTTGGGATGTGACAGTAATCTATCCATTTGCTCATGTTGCAACTACTGAATTTTATTAGGAACAAAAAATTATTGCCAATGTTGAGAGTCTTGATTTTGCATTTACTAAACTTTTGTACCTTAAAAATATATTTAGAGATGATAATCTTGCATTGACAAAACATTTGTAGTTACTCATTCTGTCATTGTTTGGGTCATGCATTTTATGATGACAAACTACATACTTCTAGGACTGACAAGAAGTGTCCGGCGCTACGCCAATTCCTTGTGGATAAAGGAATTGTTTTCTACACTGTCGACAAAACATATGATTCTGTCAAGTTTTTTCATGCGGGATCATAATTCCTGAGCACAAGTGGGTCGATATTCAAGATCTTGTCAAGATCAAAGGGGGCAGGAGGAGGGGTGGAATGGCTAGTCTCGCGGATAGAATCATCGATCCGTCATACACCAAAATGAAGGAAGATTTCCCTAGAGATAGGAAGATTTTTGGGAGCACAGGCCGTTGTCTGAGATAAACCTAAAGTATGCAGCCATAGATGCTTACATGACCTACCAGTTGTATGCTTAGATCCATTTCTTTCAAAATTTCCTCGTGTTTTTTCCTAGTTGCAAGAGGGAAGACAATCAAAGGGGAGCCCTTTGTAGGAAATGCAACATAGCTAAGCGTGACGCTAAAACTGCAAAGAGAGAGGCTGCAGCTGAAGCCGCACACCGAGAGGATGCAGCTGATGCCGTACACAAAGAGGTTGTAGCTGAAGATAGGGAAGCCAAGGGCATATCATCAGCGGTGGGAGGCCATTAACACAAGGGGCAGATGGAATGACGGTCGTTGGTCTCCTAGGAAAGATGGCAAGCTCATCAAGTGGTCTAATAAGGAGTGAATTAAATTTTACTTCTTTCTGTTATGTTTCTGTATATGTCTGGTAGCTTGTCAAGAACTTCTGTTAGTCCTGTGGAATTATTAGTGTACAAACCATGTTTAATATACATGGGAATCATCGTGACTTATTGTGTAATTATATACCCGTGTTTGCGCCACGGTACATAATGATGATATCATGCATTCTATCTTGCCATGTTGTCTTGAAAATTTTAAAAATTTCACCCTCAAACTCAAAAAAGGATTTAATTTGTGACGCAAGTACAAACATTACAATTTGAATCCTTCTAGATGCATGCTTCTGTGGTCGTACATCACATTTGGACCCTGGTTTCACTAAACCTTGTAAATTTCATAATAAAATTAGAAATTCTCAAAATCTTATGAAACCTTGAAATTTGGTCATTCTGTGGCAAAAACTTTGCAAGAAAAATGACAATCATGGAAAAATGCCCCGTAGCAGTCCACTATCAAATGTGGGGGTAGTTAGGTCAACGAGAATGTCCGACTACTCGATAGAGCCACTTGTGGACCATTTTTCATCTACCTTTCTTCAAATGGACTCGAAATTGGCACAATGGTGTATCACCATGTCCCTAATGATGCTAGCATTCTATCTAGCCATTATGGTTTCACAATTTGAAAAACCTTCACCCTCAAACTCAAAAACATGCTTTCATTTGTCAAGCAAGTACAAAAACTAAAATTTGTAACCTTCTAGTTGCTTGTGTGGTTGTACATGACATTGGGACCACAGAACATCAGTTGTACTTTTTAGATGCTTTCACAATCTCTCGAAAGACTCTGGTCAACCCTGGTTTGACCAAACATTGAAAATTTCATAATAAATTGAGAAATTCTCTTGGAGACCTTCAAATTTGTTCATTATGAATACATTGAATAAAAATGACAAACTTTGGAAAAATGTCCCCCTAGCAGTCCACTCTGGAATGTGGGGGTAGTTAGGTCAGCGATCATGTCCGACTACTTGAAAGAGCAACTTGTGTACCATGTTTTCATCTACCTTTCTTCAAATGGACTCAAATTTGGCACAAGGGGGTATCACCACATTCCTAATGATGGTAGCATTATATCTAGCCATTTTGGTTTGAAAACAAAAATTTCACCTTCAAACTCAAAAGGGATTTCATTTGTGAAGCAGGTACCAAAACTACAATTTGAAACCTTCTAGTTGCATGCTTGTGTGGTTTTACATCACATTAGGATCACAGAAGAGTAGCTGTACTTTTCAGATGCTTTTACCAAACCACAATGGTCCACATGACCAAACACACTCAAGCGGATGTGGTGATGGAACTTATGTCCCACTAGTGCATCATTCCATGTGGCAGCTGCATCCTAGTGGCTTTCTGGGGATTTATGACCATGGTTTGACACATGGAGTCTCCAGATTAATTTCATAGGTTCTTTTCAAAACCACAATGATCCACATGACCACACACACTACAATGTATGTGGTGATGCAACTTATGTCACACGGGTGCATCATTCCATGCAACAGCTGCATTCGAGTGGCTTTCTTGGATTTATGACCATGGTTTGACACATGGAGTCTATAGATTCATTGCGTGTGTTTTGTACCAAACCACAACGATCCACATGACCACACACACTCAAGTGCATGTGGTGATGCAACTTCTATCACACTGGTGCATCATTCCATGTGGCAGCTGCATTCCATGGACTTTTTGGGGATTTCTGTCCATGGTTTGATACATGGTGTCCCTAGAGTCATATCATGTGTTGTTTACCAAACCACAATGATCCACATGACCACACACACTCAAGTTGATGTGGGGATGCAACTTATGTCACACCGGTGCTTCATTCCATGTGGCGGTTGCGTTCTAGGGGCTTTCTGAGTATTTCTGGACATGGTTTGATACATGGAGTCCCAAGAGTCATTTCATGTGTTATTTACTAAACCACAATGATCACACGACCAGACGTACACTCCAATGGATGTGGTGATGTAGCTTCTGTCGCACTGGTGCATCATTCCATATTTCCATGTGGAAGTTGCATTGCTAGTGATGCTCTTACATGGCGACACTAGTGCTGGATGAAATTGGTTATGTGCCACTTGCATGCAGTGGAATCTAGGTCTTCCATGCACACGATTAATTTTTGCACCCCCTTTAGACGGTCCCATGCCAACCCTCACTGATTACGCCCCCCTTCCTTGTCTTCCACGCGGACAAGACCGGTGGCGGCGGTTCCTCACTCCCTTATCGAACAACTGCTTCCCTCCCTGATTCCATCCCATCATGAATCCAACAGCCTCCGGATTACACCGCCTCCATTAATCTGCCCGATTCCAGCCTCCATTTCCCGCTATGGGTAAACATTGCGGTAAACATTGGGCTAGCAGTAGGCTGAAGCGTAATTCAGATGACGACGACACGACTAGCCATGGCGACCACCACCGCGATGATTAGGGATGGAAAAACCTCAGCGCTGTGAATGTCTACAGGGTCGCCAAGGAGTTGGATATTATCTCCGCCGGTCGCATCGGTCGCTGCATCACTGGCTTCCGCCCGCTGATCTGGAAAATGGACGCACTCCCGTTCGGCACGCCATGCCTTGTTTACCCCAACACCAGCCTATGTACAAATAATCGCGATAGCCACGTAAGTTCCAGTATCTTACTTATTGATTTAGTCATATCGTTGATTCATATGTGCTGAACTTTCATCAGAATCCTATGTTCCTTCCGTCGAACGTGTTGTGTGCACGCACAGTTTGAACAAATTGAACCATTTAAGACTATTATGTACAGAGGAAGCTCTGGTCATACTTGATATTCTGGTATTTTCGTAGTGATACAGTCATAATTTAGGTGATAACTTAGGTGTCAATTTGGATTTGTAATGGAATGCCTGCAAGGTGATATTTTGTTTACTAAAAAAATAAACAAACTAGATGATTTAAGACTATTATGTAGCTAGTTGTTTATGATCACTGTCAGGAGTTTGTTCACGAGAAGCTCTGCTCTACTTGATATATTGGGTATTTTCGTAGTGACACATGCACAATTTAGGAGAGAGCTGAGGTGACAGCCATATACAATACTTTAATCTGAGCGCCTAGGTGTCAAATTGTATTTGCAATAAAATCCATGCTAGGTGATTCTACAAACTGACAGCAAACTTCGCAAAATGTTCATGAAAAACTGATGTTGCTCGATAAGTGGTCGCAATTAGTAGTGGTGAATATCAAGGAGGCAGAGGAGACGGAAATGGATGATGAGAAAACCTGGGTGGGTGGCAACGGTGAGTGGCTGGTCCTTTTAACCCAGGACGGGAGTACTTGGACTCTCAAAAATGTCTACAAATTATTGAGACTTACACTACCATCTTTAGTGGGTGTCGGCATTACTGCATTCAACCACGGGTGGCCGCCGCCAAACTCTGGATTTGCTTACAGGTTCAACATGGAAGAACTTGAGCTCCTGAAGGTACATCTCCCATAGAAGCCTCACCTGGTGTGGCAAAATTTTCACTATGACCTCTTAGCGGTGTTCGACAAGGCCATCACATTCATTAGATGCCCACATGATAATGAATGGACAGTCTTGCGCGACGACCATCTGCGGACAGAGAAGTATGGTGACGCCGTCTTCACCTCTAGCTAGCATGACGACACATCGCAACACATTTACGCGGTCCCTGAACCTAGTGGCGACGTGCGTGTTTGGGAGCCTTTCACCTAGGGTGAGTCATGGTGTCATATAGCGTGTAAACTCCCATTCAAAAATCTGCTTACTGACTGAAGGTAACATGCAGGTACACACACAACCCCGCACGTCATTCTAGTTTTGGTGATCAAAGATGCAGTAGTAGATGCTGATCTTGGATCATGGCGTTGGTTCCTTGTACCTCTCAGAGGTGCACTACTAGGGAAATACTATAGGAGACATGCTTATAGGAGGCGCATGTCTAAATGGTGCGCCTCCACTAAATACATGAGGCGCATGTCTAAATGGTGTGCCTCCTGTATATTATTAATTGAGGCGCATCCTTGAGTGATGTGTGCGGTGACCCAGCATACCACTGCATGTGTAGTACACTATATTCGTTGACATGACATCCACAGAATACCGTTCCATAAATACCACATCCCTCAGAGTGGTACAACAGAAACATTGCGGGTCCATATTACGAAAGTACACACATTATTATTATTACAATATCAGAAGTTCAAGACTTCAAAAGATTCAACTTACAAACCAAAATATAAAGTGTTTCAGCGGAATTTAAAAGTAGCAACTCCGACTAGGAGTTGAGCTCAACAGCTTATTCTATAGAGTTCATGTTGCTCGGCTCCGTTGGTTACTACTAACTAGGGATACTTAGTTGGACTTGTTATCATCGACACCGTAGCGGATTTCGTAATCCACTGCTTCAACACCTCCGGACAGATCAGGTTCCTCGTAGAACACATCTTCTTGGCATTCGGCTGCATACATTGGCACGTCTTCAGGATCCTCAGAGTCTAAGAAAGGGATCAAAGGAAAGAATGAGTAACAACGTTACCCAACAAGTTCATTATATGCAAGCTGGGAAGTTTGATACTCTAACTACCACCTCGGATTATAAATCCTTGGCACTATGCAATTTTTGTAAATCTTTCTTCAAAGATTGATTTTATTCTGCAAAACTATGACAATCAGCCTTCACAGGTTGACCAGAACTTTCATGGAGTTCCTTTCCTGCCGCGTTCGTAGCTCCTTCCCAGAACAGGGAGTAACAAGTTACAGTTCTTACACTCTGCAGAGGTGCGTTACTTTACCCATGAGAGATCAACTCCTTGTTGCATAACCAGGCATACTTTCCCGTCCACAATTCCATGATGTGGGGCCTAGTAGTTGGTCCAATCCAATCACTGCCCCCTTCGCAACCCCGCATGCCTCCTTGGTGTACACCATGCCCACATAATGAATTACGGAAATGGTTTGTACAAACTGTTAGATGCCAGAACTATCATGGGACGATGAGGGTTCCCACCCATATGATGCATATCCTCTATGAATTACCAATTAATATGCACGCTACGAGGATAACGGCCACGACCTGCACATCTGGCTTCATGTGAGAGGAAGAAGATACAGCTGACTTCTCTGTCCCATTCCAAATCTCATGGCTAACGCGTAATATACGACGCTAGAATCACTGATGTCAGGGGTTATTAAGTCCCTACTTGATCATCATTATTGCAAATAGAACCCTAAGTTCTATTGCTCCATTATATCACCACTTAGGATGATATCTATGATTTCTTTATTTGTGAAATTAATATTTTCTTTCTTTTATAGCATATATGATAACACACAATTTAAAAATACTTTGATAAAGACTCTTCAAAGGACATGAGCAAGTGATGAACTTTCCTTGTGATGGCAAGGTAGTGAAGTCTGATGCTTGCACTAGACCATGAGCTTCTATGTCTACAAAAACATCATTATTGCCTAGTAAGGACAATATTTAAAGAATCAAAATGATTATGCAATAATGTAATGCATCATTTAACTTGATATGCATTCACCCCATTATTATAAAAAGTTCTTTTTAATAATAAAGGATTTATAAATATTACTTTTTAATATTTATAACATATATTGAATTATTTTATTTTATTTCCCTTTTATTTGACTTTTATTAGTTTAATAATTCTTTTAGGAATTATCAATTAAACATTAAAAAATGTTATTAAATATTTATTTAGTATTTTTGAAAAATACTAAAATATTAATACATAATGAAAGTGATTTTTATTTATTTTTATCATCTTTCATTAATTTTGTAAAATTCCATAAGGAATATAAAAATTACAAAATTATTAATAAATTTAAATGTCTAAGATTTTATATCTTATTTTATTTGGATAGTGTAGATTATTGTGAATCCAAAAATATTTTATTTATAATTTTTGGAATTTTTATTTTATTTTCTAGAATTTAATTAAGTCCAGGGGTATTTTGGTCTTTTCCTATTTATTAAAATAGGCCTTAAAAGATTTCTAGGCTGGCTTATTCTTATTGGGCCCTAGTGGACCATTAGTCATAGACAAAATAACCACCCCGAAGGGTCTAGCCCAACTTAGCCCATTCCTCATTGCCTCTCTCCCTCGAGCTCATCCTCTCCTCCTCTGACCCCGACCCCATGGCCGGCGATGCCGCCGCCGATGATTCCCGCCGTCGTGGGCCGTTCTGGTCGCCGCCGTAGTGAAACAGGGGTTTGTTGACTATGATTGTCCTTTCTATCCAACTGGATTCGAGCATGGGGCTCTCCTACGATGGATCGATGCCGTCCCGAACCCTAGGGTTTGGGGGTTGGCATGGATCCTGGTGCTGCCGTCGCCGTCGTGGGTCATGGTGATTCTCCTCGCCTCTATGCGTGTTCATGGTCGCCGCCGTCGCGCCGTATGGGTTGCAGCGCCCCTCCTGGGGTGTTCCCCGTGCCACCATGGAAGTCGGCCCCTCTGCTTCCTCTCCTAATCTCCAGCGAGGACCTATGGTGAGTTCATTTCCTCTCCCCTTGTGCTCTCTGTGCTCGCTCACCCCATGCTGGATGTTGGCAGTGACCTCTATGGTTATTGTCTGGTTCTGATTAGGATGATTTATCCATTTAGGGTTCTTATACTATGGTTGATCTTATACTGGATGAATTAGATTATGTCTGGATGGACTATAAACATGCTAAATGATTATTGGCCCGAGGCTTGTTGCTTGAGATGAACTATTATGGTTCAGGTGGCTTGTTAGATGTTTTTGTGCTTGGATTGTATATGATTCAGATGTTATAGTTGCTTTGTAATCCATGCTTGGTAAAGTCAATGGCTTGATAACTTTCCATTGTCATTTCTTGGTTTATGATCATGATTATGGTGTGATGAAATCACTGTCTTAGTGTTGTTGGCTTAAAAATTAATATGTGGTTTGAGTTTATCATGATCTCAAACAGTACAGATAAACATTGGAATGTTTTATTTATGATTTCTGACAGGAAAATGATTAGTAGATTGACTTGTTGAATCAGTGATGATTGGATGTTTATCCTGATTCATATAGAATTGTTCTTGTGACACCATCTTGGTATGGCACACAAGATTGATTCTTATTCATTGATTTGGTTGGTTTAAGCTTGAAACAAGCTTGGATTTATAAGATAAATAGAAATGCTCTTCTCTGAATTCCCTAAGACCAATGATGTTGGTCTGAGGCTTAGGGGTTCAGACCTTATCTAGTTGATTCATATAGATAGTCCTGGTAATGGTACCAGCTATTGTTTTTGAATAAAAGCTTGGTAAAATTGATAGTAGCTTGATCATTATCTGGAGCAAAAGTATTAGTTTCTAAGGTGCTACCCTTACTTTAGGGATGTGCCTAGAAATTAGATCTTAGCTATATTTATGCTTGAACTGTAATATATAGCTTGACAACCAGAGCAATGATGTTGTTCTGAGCTCTGGTTGGATCCTGGTACTTTGCTGTTTGCTTTTAGAGTTTAAAATCTCTATGATGGATTCACCCCACTTGGGTGTTTTCTAAGAGTTTGTTTCATAAAACAACACATGCTTCTATCTAGATGATATGATTAGATCATGTGAAGGTTTTATGATACTCACCACAGAATCTGATGTTTGTGGAGTAAAGTGGTGATGATGATCTTGTTTTGTTGAGCTTTTGTGCTTGACCTTGAGCAAGTTTGCTCCTCCTAGCTCCTGGACTTGATCTTGCTGTCCACCTGATCCTTCACCCTCCTTATGTCACCATCTGGTGATGTTTGGTTGATCTTCGGTGGTTTAGCTTGGCTGTTGTGCTTGGTAAGTAGCTGTTAAGCTATTTGTTCTTGTGTGCAAGCAGTGGAGAGATGCACTAGTGCCTCTCCACGGCTGTGTTGGTGGTTTTGTGAGCTTGGGGCTGTGATGTGAGGCTGACAACACAACACATGCATTTAGTTGTGTGTCCTGCTTGTGTGCTTGCTGTGCACCTGTGGATATGTTCGGAATTTTGAAACTTACTGTTATCTGGTTACTTTCACCCAGCTGGTGAAACTTGTCCCTCTTGGCTGTCATTTGATTTCTGGCTTACAATTTATGAAAGATGAATTCTTTCATATTGGTGAAACTTGCCCCTTTTATAATTTCTCAATGATGAACTTGTTCAGTGCACCTCACTGACATGTCTAAGAGAAATATAATTCTAACACTAACCTTTAATTTTTCTATTTAGTTTCTATTTGTTTTTGCAGGTATAGATATAAAGTGAAGATTTTAGTTTAGGTTTAGTTATAGAATAGTCCAATGTAATCTTCTTCATATTTTTGTAATTTTCATTTTATTATTTTGTAATCTTCATTTTATTCCTCTGTAATAAAGATTATATAATTTTTAATAAAGAGATATTCTTATCCTTTATTCATTTGTTATTGTGATTTTTGGAAATGATTTCAATAAGTTTCATTTTTGTAACTTGTCTATATAAATAAGTTTTCATATTCTTAATTGTTTCCTTTAAATATAGTTTTGAGTTATAATAATTAACTCTAAATTAAATCAAAATTCAAATCTTATTCCTAATTCATTTGAAGTATAATTCAAACATTCAATATTAAAATTCAAATTCACTTTCCAAACACATAATTCCTCAAAGATCATATCAAAATTTATAACAATCATCCTTTAAGACTAAACCTAATCTCAAAGTATGAAAGAAACATTGATCACTTTAGGTTTTTATTTGGCGAAAATTTTACCCACATTTTCACAGATGAATGCATGCAACATTCCATATTCCTAAATCTACCCTTCGTTAGTTCCTAAATGCTGGGATGTTACAATGTGTCTCCTATATCGCATGTATAAACCAGATCTGGCTGCCCCCACTTACTCGAGGCGCATCGGCTACACATGCTCCTCAAGTATTTCAAATACTTGAGGCGCATATGGACCAGATGCGCCTCGAGTAAGTTGTGTGGGACCAGTTGTGGTAGGTGAATTATGTAGTTTCAAATATCTCATTGTATCACCAAAGTCGAAAGGAAATACATTACTTCAATAATCATATAGAAATGAGCGACATTGTTATATGAATCATGGAATTTTCCTTTCGTCTTTGGCGATAAAATGAAATGATAAACTATGTAGCCCCAAAGTATAGCATGGCGACATTCATATAGCATGGCACCCATATATATGCATGATCTTATCTTGTAAACTGTTATTGCTTTCCACTGACATATATAGCTAATATGATCTATCTTTTGTATAGGAGATGGCAAAGAAGTGCTATGTCGTGTATGCCGGTAAGGTTCCAAGTGTGTATGAGGAGTGGGAAGACTGCCAGAAGCAAGTGAACAACTTCTCGGGCAACAGCTACAAAGGCTACAAGAGTAGAGAGGTGGCGTAAGAGAAGTGGAGGAAGCATAGGAGGAAGAAGTGGAGGAACTT
Source organism: Avena sativa (assembly GCA_916181665.1). NCBI lineage: Eukaryota > Viridiplantae > Streptophyta > Magnoliopsida > Poales > Poaceae > Avena > Avena sativa. The sequence continues at coordinate 79,803,047 of OV702297.1, forward strand.
CGTCGTAATCACCACCTTGCTCTTCATGGTAGGTCATGTGTCGTGGTATTGCAGACGATTACGCCATGGAGGGGTTCTCACAGAGCATGTTTAGAGACATGGGGTAAGGCGGAAGGTTGGCGGGTATGAGGTGACACAGCTTACATAGGTTCAGATCCCACAACGGTGGCAGAATCCTACTCCTGCTATAAATCACTATAACGGAAATACACCGGGTTATAGGGATCGGTTTGCTATGCGCGAGTTGAGTTGTTACGTTGTGATTGTCGTTCCCTAAAGGCTCCTCTAGGTCCGTCTTATATAATCACCAGATCCTAGGGTTACAGGGAAAATCCTAACCGGACAGGTTACAGAGTCCTACACGGTATACAACTAGTCTAACGTGTCTTGCACTCCAAGGCTCCGGAGACGCTGATGACTCCACCGTAGCCTTCCTTCATCGGGCATGGGCCTTCCTTTTGGATCCATCTAATTGGGCCACCCAGCAGGCCATAGGCCTTGCTACCAACTGTGGGCCACCTGGGTTATCTGGATTAGAGACGTGCAATGGTGATACCCATTTAGCATATCCCCAATAGTAGCCCCCAGAGAACTCCGAGATCTTGCACCGTCTTGCCTCTTTAGGTTGAATGCTCCGTCTAGATAATTGTCGGAAAGTCGTCAAGCAATATCTTGTAGTCCTCCCAAGAACCCTGCGATGTTCTCTGTCTTTAGTATGTAATCAGAGAATCATTGATCTTTCCATCATACTCTTCTCGTAGCCAGACGGGATCCGTCCATGCCGGAATCTTCAGATGGGACTGTTCACCTGCCTGTGTCAGTAAAGTGTCGTAGACCATAGGTCAGCGGCGCCTTATAACTCACACATGCAGAGAACACAATCATAGCCGTTTTTCCCGCGTGAAGGATACGAAACATTGGCAGCAGCGGTGGGAAGTGGCGAAATTTCCGCGCACGCTCGCGCATGCGCTGTCCACGAATCAACCGTTGGATCAACTTGCACGAATCTTGACATTGAGTACTATATATTATAACGGCGGTGACATTTATCTTTTCACCTCATTCTTCCTCGTGTCATCTTCTTCCTCTAGCCAAACCTTTCCTCAAGCTTATCGCGCACACAGAGGAAAACCCTAGCCTTTTTCCAATTCACAGTCACCTCCCATCCACCCCAATGGCCAGCAGCAGTAGTGCTGCGTCAATGGCGGCATCGGGCGAGGCCACGGCCAAGCCATCCGGCTCTGTTCATGTCCCGCCGGAGGGCATGGTGGTGCCGCGTTCTGTGGTAGTCGAATCCACCAGCGGAGACCAAATTCCAGCGGGGCTGGAGCCCCTGGAGGAGGAAGCTGATTCCCATAAAGGGAAGTGGCGAGGCTCAGACATCTCCAAGGGCGATATCAAGGAAATGCTCGCCGAAGGGTACCTCCCCGCAAAGGAGGTCCTGGTATGGTGGGTGGCGCAGGTCGGCGAGGTCGTCCCTTCTTCCCTAGTCGGATAAAAGGTATACCTCAAGGCTCATTTTGTGCGCGGCGTCTCCCTCCCAATTTCCAACTTTTTCATCCAAGTCCTCCAACACTTCTGGGTTCAACCTCAGAACCTTTCTCCGAATAGTATCCTCGCGCTTAGCAACTAAGCGTCATTATGCGAGGGTTACCTAGGAATTAGGCCTAGGTTAGATATGTTCATCTATTTCTTCACCGTGAAGAGGGAAGCCGGAGTGAGCAATGAGGAGATCAGAATTTGTGGAACTATTAGCTTCAATATCTGGCTAGCCGGTGGTTCCCCGACATTGTAGGACACGAGTCTTGCAAAAACTGGCAGATGATGTACTTCTATGGCCCAGATATCGCTCTAGCTGGCCGAGAAGCATCATACCCGTACTTTGTCGATGGGGCCACCGCTGAAGCCCCGACATCGAGATCACAAGCCCTCCTCCCCTCCAACGACGAAGCCTCTCACGCCGTTAGGCGGATTAACTAGTTAGTAGAGACGGGTCTGACCATCTTGGACCTAGCCATGTGCTGGTTCATCAGGCGGATTCAGCCTCTACATCACTGCGCCAAGGTTATGCACCAGTACACCAAGTATAGGAAAGATAGCCTCCGGATTTCCGAAGACAACTTCTCTAGTGACTCCGTCAAGCTTCGTCTCAAGGACATAGTCAAGGTGAACGATCGGAAGCGTGTCTTCACCATCACCTACGACATGTTCGAGGGCGTGAAGTGCCCAAACGTACCCATTTATTTTCCGTATATGACATATATTCCAGTTCTTCCGTCTTGCACATAATTTTACATCTAACACTTAGGATTCTCTTAACAGCTAAAGGATCTGGACGAAGTAAGCATGGCTCCCCAAGTCTACGACCCCAAGATGAAGGAAGTCACTATCATGTTCGACAACGAGGCCCCGCTGGCGCGAAAGCGAAAGAGCTCCACATATGACGCTGCCGACAGAGGCAAAAAAAGAAGACGGAGGGTGGAGCCTCCAAGAGATCCACCGCCTCCCTGGAGGCGGATAAAAGAAGAATAACTGGTATATCATTGACCAAGGCACTAACTGTTGTGTAAGATTCTTATCATTTGACATCATATTTTTCTCATCTCATTCTTGTACTTATACTTTTGCACGTTTCAGGAAAAAGGCTAGTGTGAGTTTGAAGAAGACCTCCAAAACATCGGGGGCTGCTAAAAACATTAAATAATTGTTTGTCTAAGCGTCTCCCGCCATCGCCTCTCCTATTCCCAGCGTCCAGCCTTCTGCCGCACCCGCTGGATCTCCGGCAAAGGTATTATCTGAACCTTCCGCCATGGAAGTGGACCCAACTACTTCTAAGGAGGTCCCAGATGCTACCACGGATCTCCATGTTGCCGGAGAATAGGCGATGCAGGATAGAACTTCTTCCAAAGTGGATGAACCTCCAGATAAGGATGCCACTGGTAGCGCTAAGGCAATGATGGAAGGCGGAACTTCTGCCGAAGTCGGAGCCGTTGCACCCAAGAAACCAAGTAAGCTTCCCAAGATTGTCTATCCGGTGCTTAAGCCGAGTAGCTCAGCTCTGGTTCTTGGTGCCGCGCCGACTTCTCCTTCGTGTGGCCTTGAGGAGCTGCTCAAACAGGCGGAGATTGTCTGAGTTAACACACCTCCCTTTAGCAAGATATTCTCTGAGAGCGTCAGCAACCTCAAGATCATCACACTTGTAAGTTTTGTATGCCTTTTGCATTTCATATGTAGTATCCCACTATAGCCCCCGAGGATTTAGACGGAAAACGATAGGTCTTTGGGTCTGAATGCTCTAAGAGTGACTAAGCTTAGAAACTTTGGACTGTAGCCCCCAAGTATTTAGTTTGAATGAATTTATTCCGACTAGATACTTTTAGAGTAGCACACGTAGTGTTTGTAAATTTCAATACTGTAGCCCCAAGACTCTAGTTGAAACCGAATTAGTTCTGACTAGATGCTTAAAGAAAGATTAAGCATAGCTTTGAGTTAAAAACCCGTACTGTAGCCCCCAAGACTCTAGGCGGATATTTTATCCAGCTAGCTTCTCCAAGTAGACTAAGTAACTTTGCTCTTTTTGTAGAATGAGAATACTCAGAGGACTGCCGCCAATGAAAAGTTCCACAAGATGCGCAAGGACCTTGAAGCTGAAAAGGGCAAAACTGCCATCCTGAAGGAATAGATCACCAAGGGCAAGAGTCTATTTTCTTTTCAGTTTCACGGTCAACTTTCTCTTGTGTCGTTATATTCCGACTACTCATTGTGCTCTATCATTTCTCCGACTTGCAGAAGCTATTGCCAAGGTCAAGGACATTGTTGAGCAATCCAAGCACATACAAGAGCAGGATAGCAAAAAACAAGATCCTTAAGCAGGAAAGAGCCGACTCGCTGAAGATGCATGAAAATGCAATGGCTGTCGTGCAAGAATCTGCAAACACGGAGATCAACCGCCTTAAGGAGGATATTGAAACCCTCAAGGAGCAGAACAAAGCCGCCGACGAGAAAAATATTTAGAACCTTGAGGTGTACAAGACCCTTCGACAGGAACGGGACTCCATGGCAGAAATCCAGCAAGGAGAGAGCAGCATCTTTGTTAAGCATTCTCCATCTTGTACTTCTATAAATCAGGTACCTTGATCTTATTGTGTTGAACTCATGTACTCAAACTTGTTGGTCGGAAATGCATCTCCTATTGGTTTGACCAATAATGCTCCTCCGCCAAAGGAATGCATGGTTCTTGCCGGCAACTTCATCAGCACCGCCATCACCCAGGCCAAAGAGATTGCCAAGCCCTTGGACATCAACATTAAGGCAGTGGACTCTATAATGAAGTACTCGGAGATCCTACGTCGAGCCCCGAGCATATCATAAGCTGGAAAGCTTCATGTACTCGGGCTGGACCTAGGATAGCCCTAGCCATGGTCAAGGCCCACAACAACAACGCCAACATTGCCACGGTGACCTCTAGGTTGCCGGACATAGACGACGATGGACAAAAGATTGATAATGATGCTATCTAGGCTTCACTTGATAGCTACGATACCAGGGTTGCCCAACTGGTCGATGCGAACACCTTTGTGCCTCTTGAGATAATTGATGCCGACCAGGCTAGCTCCTCCGAGTCCCTCAAAACTGCCGACTTTGTAGATGGGCAAGATGGCTCTCTTGCGGCCGACGACGCTACCTCGAAGTCTCCTGCACGAGAGAAGTGAAAAACACTATGTAATATTTGTCACCTCTGGATGTTGTATGTATGCGGAAAACAATGGTTTTATCTTAAGGCAAAGAACTATGGCTATAAGCTTCCTATTACTTAAGAACTAATTCCAGCATGTATATATTGTGCTGGCTTATCCATTAATCTGGTTTTTATGCTTGACTTTTTGTGAGTCAGAAGACCCTTAGTCGGAACTATGTGTTTAGGTGATGATACCCAATGGCACCGTCAAGAACCTAAGCACAAAATCGCCGACTTCGAGTGCCGAAAGTCCCTAGTCCAGAATCCACATAAAGACAACAAAGAACGTGTAGACCAAAAAACTTAAGATAACGGCCGTAGGCGAAATTTTCACAAGTGCGAATGCAAAACTTGCACACAAAGGTTTTATATGATCCAAAAATGAACACTAAAGGAGGTAAAAGACTCAAGCATATGAGTGAAACAAAGAGGTTTATTTCATTGATCATATAAGAGATACACAGTAGATAGTAAAATATGCTAAGTGTAGAAAGGACGTAGTTGTGCTATGTTCCATGGCCGATCAAGCTCTGGGTAGTCATCATCCGGATCACGTTGCTTACGCTTATGATCCTCGTTTGGCCTATCCTGCAGTTAACGATTGTCAACGAGGTAATAGGAACCATTGAGTAGCGCCTTGCTTATGATGAACGGTCCTTCCCATGGCGGGGATAATTTGTGTGACTTCTTCTACTTAAGTCAGAGCACCAGGTCCCCCTCTTTAAACGAGTGATGCCAAAGAGGCAACTATGGTAGCTGCGTAGCTTCTGCTGGTAGATGGCGGACCTTTGGCATGCCAATACGTGCTCTTCCTCGAGAAGGTCTACATCTAGGCACTTGGATTCTTTAGCGCCATCCTCGTCGTAGGGGGCAACTCTTGGTGAATCATGGAGGATGTCGGAGGGTAGAATTGCTAATGCTCCATATACCAAGAAATAGGGGGTGTAGCCGGTGGATCTGTTGGGAGTAGTTCTTAAGCTACACAGAACAGATGGCAATTCCCGCCCAGGCTACAGCTGCTCTATGCAGCGGTGCTTCTAGATATGGCTTTATTCCCTGTAGAATTAATCAATTGGCTCGCTCAACTTGTCCATTGGATTGTGGATGTGCCACATATTCCAAATCAAGTCGGATGACCTTCTCCTAACAAAAAGCTTCCACTTCTCCGAGTGACAAGTTGCTGCCATTGTCGGTGATAATGCTATGTGGGACACCAAATCTCACCACTAGATCCCGGACAAACCTAAGGCAGTTGCCCCATCAAGCTTTCTAATGGGTTTAGCTTCCATTTTGTGAATTTATCAACTACTACTAGCAGATGCATAAACCCACAAGGTGTCGTCTGTAATGGACCAACCATGTCAAGCCCCCAGACTACAAACGGCTAAGTTATTGGTATGGTTCGCAACTCTTGAGTTGGTACATGTGGTTGTCGGGCATAATACTGGCATCCCATGCATTTCTCGACCAACTTGTAGGCGTCCACATTCACGGTCAGCTAGTGGAATCCTTGCCAGAAGGCTTTGGAGACCAACAATCGAGGAGCGGCGTGATGCCCGCAATCTCCGACATGGATCTCACAAAGGTTTTCAATACTTTCCTGCTGGGAGACACATTTTAGGTATACACCAGTGGTACATATTTTGTAGAGTTGCCCATTGATTATGGTATAGCGCTTTTCTTGACGTACTATTTGTCGACTTTCAACTTCATCGATGGGCAAAGTTCCATGTACGAGATATTCCATGAATAGTTTTGTCCAAGCCGGAGGGACTTTTGTTACTGTATGAACAAATGAGTCAACTCTATCTGGGTTCTTGGGGTCCGCTCCCTTCACGGATGGGGTCCATAGATGCTCAGAAAAACGCCAGACGGAATTGGTTTGCACCCTGATCCAAACTTTGACAGTAGATTGGCTGCCTCATTTTCCTCCCTCTTGACATACTTGACTTTGTAGCCTTCAAAGCACTTGGATATCTCGTCCACTTCGTCTCGATATGCCACCATCATAGGGTTCCGCATGTTCCAGGTGCTAGCCACCTGATGGGCAACTAAGTCTGAATCTCCACAGCAAACTATGCGCTTGATTGCAATATCTTTGGTTACGCGAAGTTCATGAATGAGTGATTCATATTCCGCCACGTTATTTGTAGCCTCGAAGTGGATCTGCAAAACATAGTGTAGTTTTTCCCCTATTGGTGACTGTAGTAGCACACCAGCCCCCGGGCCATTGAGTAGCTTTGATCCGTCAAAGTGCATCACCCAATATTCTGGTTCTAGTATAGGGTAGCATCTGGCATCTCCGTCCAATCTGCAATAAAATTCTCCAAGACTTGTGATCTAATATCTTCGCGTCTCTTGTAGGTGATCTCGAAAGCGGAAAGCTCAATGCCCCACTTCGTGACCCGTCCCATAGCGTCGCTGTTGTTAATGATGTCGGACAGAGGAGCTTTGCTCAGTAATGTGATAGGGTGCTCCTGGAAGTAGTACCTTAGCTTCCAAGAAGCAAGGAACACTCCATAAGCTAGCTTTTCATAGTGCGGGTACCGCTGCTTGGACTCTATCAAGACCTCTCTTACATAGTAAACTGGTCATTGTACTCCATACTCATGCGTTTGTTCTTTCCGCTCTACCACGACGATGATGCTAATAACCCGGTTGGTGCCTGCCATGTAAATCAACATAGGGTCCATTGGCTCGGGTGCTGCGAGTATAGGTGCAGAAGAGAGTATCCTTTAGCTCCTTAATCGTAGTATCTGCTTCGTCCGTCCATACGAATTTGTCCACCTTCTTCAGCAACTTGTATAGCGGCACTGGCTTCTCTCCAAGTCGGCTGACGAACCGGCTTACCACTGCAATGCAGCCTGTCAGCCGTTCGATGTCCTTCTAGCATGTCGGTTGGTTAATGTTTAGGATGGCCTTGATCTTCTCCAGTTTGACCTTGATTCCATGTTGGGAAACGGTGAAGCCCAACAATTTGCCGACTAGACCCCAAAGATGCACTTCTTTGGGTTAAGCATCATGCTGTATTTCTGAAGATTATCAAAGATTTCCTTTAAGTCGGAGATTAAGTCATTTCACTTTTTAGACATCACCATGATATCATACACATAGGTGTGAACATTCCAACCAATTTGTTCGTGTAGGCAATGCTGCATAGTCCGCTGGTACGTAGCACCTGCATTTTTCAACCCAAAGGGCATCATGACATAGCAAAACTTGTCGTAAGGTGTGGTGAATGAAGTGGCCAATTGGTCCGACTTACTCATCTTTATCTGGTGGTATCCCAAGTATGCATCTAGGAAACACAGAAGTTTCGAGCCAGCCGTCGAATCAATGACTTGGTCAATGTGAGGCAAAGCAAACGGATCCTTCGGACAAGCATTGTTCAAGCCGGTGTAATCAACGCACATTCTTAATTCTTTGGTTCCCTTTTTGGGGACAAGTACAGGATTGGCCACCCATCGGGTGTGAAGGAATTTTCGGATAAAACTAGCCTTATGTAACGTAGATATATCTTTGCCTATGGCGCGTATCTTCTCGTCTCGGAAGCGTCGTAGAGGTTGTTTCACCGGTTTGCATTTTATATCAATATTCAACCTTTGCTCGGCGAGTTCCCTAGGTACACCTTTCATGTCGGACGGTTTCTAGACAAAGATGTCCCTATTCTGATCTAGTAACTCAACGAGCGCACTTTCCTATTTAGGGTCCAGGTTCATCCCAATGGCGGTGACCTTGGAGGCATCGCCTACCACAAGTTCCATTGACTTGGTTTCGATGGCGGCCTTAAAGGAGGGATCAGAGTCAGAAATCTACTTCTTCTATGCCGACATCTCCGAGGCATCGACTTTTCTCTGGATCTCCTTGAATTCTTCGCTGTAGAGGACAACTTGTGCAAAGGCTGCTTCTCCAATCTCGCAGTCCCTTGCCTTTGAAAAGCTTCCGGATACAGTGATGATACCGTTTGGTCCGGGTATCTTGAGCTTGTTGTAGACGAGGCATGGCTTGGCCATGAAGGAGTGGAAGATGTCGCGTCCGAATATGACGTGGTACACGCTCTTGAAGGGGACCACTTCAAAGGTCATGCGTTCTTGGCGGTAATTGTTAACATCGTCAAAAGCCACCGGAAGCGTGATGCACCCAAGGGACTAAGCCTCCCTACTAGGAACTATGCCATGGAACACAGTGCTGGTCCACCTTAGGTTGGTCTACATCAAGTTCATCTTGTGCAGTGTATCCAGGTACAAGATATTGATCCTGCTTCCACTGTCCACAATGCATTTGGTGACATCGTTGCCGTTAATCAAAGGGTTGATGACCATGGCATATTGGTTCTCCGTTGGAACAAGGTCTGGGTGATCCTTCATGTCCCAAGTTATTGGAACTTTTGACCAGCGCAGGTATTGGGGAACTGGGGGTAGGGTGGCCATCAGTATCCTTAGTGAGGTTTTCTATGCCCGGACAGTTGGGGTGCCAAGGAAGTGTGGTACACGGGGGCCTTCTTCTCAAAGGGGTTCTTTCCTTTGCCATCTACCTTTTTGGTGTGCTTGGGGTCAATGTCCTCGTCCATGTCACTTGAATCCTTGGACTCCTATTCCTTCTTCTTCTCTTTGCCCTTGCCTCGCGGTCGGTTCTTCTGACTTTGCTTGTAGCCAGACTCCGGGTCTTCTTTTAGATCATTGACGAACTTGCAATTGCAATTGGTGTGGGTGTCTTTTCCATTAGCTTCGAGGTGTACAAGGCATTTCATATCATGGTATTCCTCGTATATTTGGGGAACACGGGGTGCGGCTAGGGTAGTTTCACTACCGTGATGCTGCCGACGACCAGCCCACCTTCCTCGGCCGCGTTGTCTGCCATCACCTCTTCATGCAAACGTCATTGCGACCATGTTGGAGGTTGGATTTTATTTTGGCGGGCTATTCCGCTTAGTGCTATTGTTCCTCTTATCTTGAGTTGGAATGGCAATTGATAGCAAGGACCACGTGCATTGTCGTCGGCGGCATCCGCAAACTCAGTACCAAAGAGATCATCTGGTTGAGATCTAGTCGGTGATTCTCCTGCAAGCGCTTCAACTTATGTTGGAGCAAAGTACCCTTTTCCAAGCCATCAATGTAGGCAGCCAACCAAAGGGAAGGGCGAGGTTGGAGTCTGGCTACAAGCCATCAATCGGCGGGCTTTTCCAAGTACCCTTTTCCAAGCCATCAATCGACCTGAAGTTTGGCTACAAGCAAAGTTGGAAGAACCGACCATGAGGCAAGGGCAAAGGGAAGAAGAAGGAATAGGAGTCCAAGGATTCAAGTAAAATGGGTGAGGACGTTGAACCCAAGCATGCCGACAAGGGAGATGGCAAAGGAAAGAACCCCTTTGAGAAGAAGGCCCTCGTCTAACACACTTTCCTTGGCACCCCAACTGTCTGGGCATAGAAAACCTCACTGAGGATACTGATGGCCACCCTACCCCCAGTTCCCCAATACCCACGCTGGTCAAAAGTTCCAATCACTTGGGACAGGAAGGATCACCCAGACCTTGTTCCAACAGAGAACCAATATGCCATGGTCATCAACCCTTTGATTGACGGCAAGGAGTTCACCAAATGCATGGTGGACAGTGGAAGCAGGATCAATATCTTGTACCTGGATACACTGCACAAGACGAACTTGAAGGAGACCAACCTAAGGTGGACCAGCACCATGTTCCATGGCATAGTTCCTGGTCGGGAGGCTTAGTCCCTTGGGTGCATCACGCTTCTGGTCGCTTTTGGCGATGTTACGCCAAGAACGCATGACCTTTGAAGTGGTCCCCTTCAAGAGCATGTACCACTTCATATTCGGACGCGATATCTTCCACTCCTTCATGGCCAAGACATGCTTCGTCTACAACAAGCTCAAGATACCCGGACCAAACGGTATCATCATTGTATCTGGAAACTTTTCAAAGGCAAGAGACTGCGAGATTGGAGAAGTAGACTTTGCAAAAGCTGTCCTCTACAGCAAATAATTCAAGCAGCCTTTGCAGAAGCTAGCTTTTTATAGTGCGGGTACTGCTGCTTGGACTCCATCAAGACCTCTCTTACATAGTAAACTGGTCGTTGTACTCCATACTCACACGTTGGTTCTTTCCGCTCTACCACGACGATGGTGCTAATAACCCGGTTGGTACCCGCCATGTAAATCAACATAGGCTCCATTGGCTCGGGTGTTGCGAGTACAAGTGCCAAAGAAAGTATCCTTTTTAGCTCCATAATCGCAGTATCTGCTTCGTCCGTCCATACAAATTTGTCCCCCTTCTTTAACAACTTGTATAGTGGCAGAGCCTTCTCTCCAAGTCGGCTGACGAACCGACTTACCACTGCAATGCAGCCTGTGAGCCGTTGGATGTCCTTCCGGCATGTTGGACGGTTAATGTTTAGTATGTCCTTGATCTTCTCCGGTTTGACCTTGATTCCATGTTGTGAAACGTTGAAGCCCAACAATTTGCCGACTAGAACCCCGAAGATGCACTTCTTTGGGTTAAGCATCATGTTATATTTCCGGATATTATCAAAGGTTTCCTTTAAGTCGAAGATTAAGTCATTTGAATTTTTAGACATCACCGCGATATCGTACACATAGGCATGAATGTTCCAACCATTTTGGTCGTGTAGGCAATGCTGCATAGTCCGCTAGTACGTAGCACCTACATTTTTTAACCCAAAGGGCATCGTGTCATAACAAAACGTGTCGTAAGGTGTGGTGAACGAAGTGGCCAATTGGTTCGACTTAATCATCTTTATCTGGTGGTATCCCGAGTATGCATCTAGGAAACACAGAAGTTTTGAACTAGCCATCGAATCAATGACTTCGTCAATTGGAGGCAAAGCAAACGGATCCTTGGGACATGCATTCTTCAAGACGGTGTAATGAACACACATTCTTAATTCTTTGGTTCCCTTTTTAGGGACAAGTACAGGATTGGCCACCCATCGGGTGTGAAGGTCTTTTCGAATAAGACTAGCCTTAAGTAACCTAGCTATCTCTTTGCTTATGGCGCATCTCTTCTCATCTCCGAAGCGTCGTAGAGGTTGTTTCACCGGTTTGCATTTTGGATCAATATTCAAGCTATGCTTGGCGAGTTCCCTAGGTACACCTTTCATGTCAAAAGGTTGCCAGGCAAAGATGTCCCTATTCTCACGTAGGAACTCAACAAGCGCGCTTTCCTATTTAGGGTCCAGGTTCGTACCAATGGCGGTGACCTTGGAGGCATCGCCTACGACAAGTTCCACCGAATTGGTTTCGATGGCGGCCTTGAAGGCGGGATCGGAGTCAGAAATTTGCTTCTTCGATGCCGACATCTCCGAGACATCGACCTTGCTCTAGATCTCCTTAAATTTTTTGCTATATAGGATAGCTTCTGCAAAGGCCACTTCTCCAATCTCGTAGTCCCTTGCCTTTGAAAAGCTTCCGGATGCGGTGATGATACCATTTGGTTCGGGTATCTTCAGCTTGTTGTAGACGAAGCATGGCTTGGCCATGAAGGAGCGGAAGATGTCGTGTCCGAATATGACGTGTTATACGCTCTTGAAGGGGACCACTTCAAAGGTCCTGCGTTATTTTGCTATAATTTTTAACATCGCCAAAAGAGACCGGAAGCGTGATGCACCCGAGGGACTAAGCCTCCTGTCCAGGAACTATGCCATGGAACACAGTGCTGGTCCACCTTAGGTTGGTCTCCATCAAGTTCATCTTGTGCAGTGTATCCAGGTACAAGATATTAATTCTGCTTCCACTGTCCACCATGCATTTGGTGAACTCGTTGTCGTCAATCAAAGGGTTGATGACCATGGAATATTGGTTCTCCGTTGGAACAAGGTCTGGGTGATCCTTCCTGTCCCAAGTGATTGGAACTTTTGACCAGCGCCGGAATTGGGGAACTGGGGGTAGGGTGGCCATCAGTATCCTCGGTGCGGTTTTTATGCCCATACAGTTGGGGTGCCAAAAAAAGTGTGGTAGACGGGGGCCTTCTTCTCAAAGGGTTTCTTTCCTTTGACATATCCCTTGTCGGCGTGCTTGGGGTCAATGTCCTCGTCCATGTCACTTGAATCATTGGACTCCTATTCCATCTTCTTCCCTTTTCCCTTGCCTCGCGGTCGGTTCTTCCGACTTTGCTTGTAGCCAGACTCTGGGTCTTCTTTTAGATCGTTCACGAACTTGCAATTGCAATTGGTGTGGGTGTCTTTGCCATTAGCGTCGAGGTGTACAAGGCATGGCATATCATGGTATTACTCATATATTTGGGGAACACAGGGTGCTTCTGGGGTAGTTTCACTACCGTGCTACTGCCCACGACCAACCCCTCGTCCTTGGCCGCGCTGTCCGCCATCACCTCTTCATGCAAACGTCATTGCGACCGTGTCAGAGGTTGGATTTTCTTTTGGCAGGATCTTCCGCTTAGTGATATTGTTCCTCTTAGCTTGAGATGGAATGTCAATTGCCGGCAAGGAGCCGCGTGCATCGTCGTCAGCAGCCGCGAACTCACTAACCAAAGACATCATCTGATTGACATCTAGTTGGTGATTGTCCCGCAAGCACTTCAACTTATGTTGGAACAAAGTACCCTTTTCCAAGCCATCAATGTAGGCCGCCATAGCGGTCTGGTCATGCACTCCTGTGCAGGAATTTTTCATATCCAGCCAGCGGGAGAGGTAGGCCCGAGATGTCTCGTCTTTCTCTTGCACGCACCGCTGTAGGTCGCCGACAGTGCAGGGACGTTTGTACATACCCTCAAAGTTTTTGGTGAACGCTTCTTGCATGTCCAACCAATTGCATATGGAATTCTCCGGCAAGTCGTCAATCCATTGGCGAGCCGTGCCCGTCAACATCAGTGGGAGGTACTTGATGACAACATTGGGGTTACCCCCGGAGATCTCCTCCGTGTTGTCGTAATCCTGCAACCACGTAGCTAGCTTGGAGGTGTCGTCATAGGGCTTGATCGTCTTGTCAATCCGGAAACCCTTGGGGTAAGTTGTGGTCTGTATCACAGGTCCAAAGCAACATGGTCCCAGGTACTATCCTTCCCGGGCCTCATGAATCTTGTCTAAGTGTGAACGTGCGTCGTATGGCTCTGGGCTTGCCTTTTTCTTCTTGCCGTCAGGGGAGGGGCTGCGTGAGTGACGCGGCCCTCCTCCGCCATGGTGGCTTCTGAAGGGTTTCGCGGCATAGTAAATCAAAATTTTCTACGGATGCGAACAGAGGGAAATCCAAGATCTAATCTAGGAGATGCAAAAAACGAGAGAGATTGGATTAGATCTTCATACCCTTGAAGATTCGCACAGTGGAACGTTCGTCGGAACGTGGGTGATGTAGTCGTACTCTCTTCTCCTCCTCGCGATCTGATCCGATCTAGCACCACAAGTGGCGGTGCCTCCGTGAGATGCACACGTGCAGCACCTCGACGTCTCCTCCTTCCTTGGTCCAGCAAGTATGGTGGAGAGATGGGTTGGATCTACAACGTGACGGCGCGGTGCAATTGGTGGAGAATTTCTGCAGCAGGGCTTCGCCTACAAGCAGTCGGGAGGGAGAGAGGAGGGCAGCAGGGCGACTAGGGTTGGAGGGGAAGGTGTAGGGGGTTGGTGCGCCCCCAGACCTCTATATATAGAGGGGTGGGCGCAGCCCTAGACCCTCCCCCAAGCCAAGGCCGGCGGCCCCAAGGAGGAAGAGTGGGGGGCAAGGAAACCCCCCCTTCTAGAAGCTCTATCTAGAGTTTAAACCTCTCTTGGCCGGCTGGGCCCTATGGGGCCTTGTGCCCCTGGCCCAATGCGGCCAGGGCACTCCCTCATAGGCCCATGCCCCCTCCCGGAAGGTGTGGCCACGTTGGTCCCCTTCCGGAAGGTTCTAGAAGCTTCCGGTACAATACCGATTAACCCGGAACAATTCCGAACTCCAAAAACTGCACTGCCTTATATGAATCTTATTCTCCGGACCATTCCGGAACCTCTCGTGATGTCCCGGATCCCATCCGAGTCTCCGAACAAAAACTCATAAACCAATTATCCAATCTATCCTAGCGTCAAGACACGTTAAGTGTGTGACCCTGCGGGTTCGAGAATATGCGGACATGATCTTCTATCAATAATCAACAACGGGGTCTGGAAACCCATATTGACTCCCACACATTCATCGATGATCATATCGGATGAACCACGATGCCAGGATTCAATCAATCCCATATATATATATATATTCCCTTCGTCTCGCGATATTTTATTTGCCCGAGATTCGATCGTCGGTACCGTCATACCTAGTTCAATCTCGTTCACAGCAAGTACTTTACTCGTTCCGTAATCCGATATCACTTTGTGATTAACTCCTTAACCACATTCTTGCAAGCGGTGTTGATATCGATTACCGAGTGGGCCCGAAGTATATCTCTCCGACTTGGGAGGGACAAATCCCATCTCGATACATACAACCCAACAGGTACTTTCCAATCACCTGAGGGACACCTTTATGATCACCCTCTCATAGGATGACGTTTGATGACCTCAAAGCTTTCTTCCGATACCAGGGAGTTGTATTATCTCATGGTCTAAGGAATACAATATTTGACATAGGAAAAGCTTCACAAAGATGAACACGATGACATGATCTAATTGCTCTGCTTAGTTTGGGTCTGTCCATCACATCATTCTCCCAGTGATATGATCTCATTATTAATTGACAACTCATGTCTATGGTTAGGAAACCTTAACCATCATTAATCAATGAGCTAGTCCATAGAGGCGTACTAGGGACACGGTGTTGTTTACAAACCACACAAGTATTAATGTTTCCGCTTAATACAATTCTAGCATGGAATATAAAATTTATCATGAACAAGAATTATAATAATAACATCTTTATTATTGCCTCTAGGGCATAATTCCAACAGCTTCTAGGTGGCGACGGAGGCGGAGGTGGCGGTGGGTTAGCCTTCTTGTTGTGTCCCTCCTGCGACTCCTCGCGTCCATCGCAGTTGCTTGTCAGACACGGAGGATCATGGTGTGACCTGTTGTTGTGTCCTTGGTTGCCATTGTGCTCCCCGCCATGCTGAGGCTACTCCGCGTTGTCGTGAATGACAACGCTGCCTTGAGGGCGTCTAGACGGAGGCATGATCGTACAATGGTGAGATCTTGGGTCTTCATGATGTCGAGGGGATCGAGGCGATGGAGATGGACAATGAGGGTGAGCCTTGCCTCCGTGGTCGAAGGAGATGGGGATAGCGTCCTTCCTGTTGCGTGCGTCCCTCCGTCTTCGTTCTAACGGACTTTTCTAGGACCCGACATCGTGAGGAGATCTCTCCCTTCGCGTCTTAGGATTTCTAGAATGGCAATATGCTGGATCAGACTCAAGCCTCTGAGAGGCGGCCTTTTCCTGCTGTTTGACAGCCTTGGATACGAGGTCGTAGACCTGTTCCACAATCGCGGGCAATCTATCCTGCTCCAGTAGAGTCTTGGAGACGGCCAAGTTAAGGATATGTGTGGGCTGTAGGGGTTCGTAGCATGGAAAACAAAAAATTTCTACCGCATGAACACACAATCAAGATCTAATCTATGATCAAGCCAAGATCTATCTACTAGATTGTAGCAACGAGTCGATGGAATACTAACCCTCGAAGATCCAAAGAGGTTAACAAGAGCAGATTCTCGTGGGTGATGTAGTCGTACACATGCCGATCTCAAGATCGTGTAGACGATCCTTCCGGCGCTGTGTTCCGGCAGCGCTTCCACAGTCGGTCACACATTTGGTACTCGATGAAGACCTTCCTCTCCCTTGTTCCAGCAGGCAGCGGAGGTTGTAGCACTCTCCTCGTGATTCCGGCAGCACGACGGCGTGGTACCGAAAGTAGAGGGGAGATCTCGTAGGGCTTTGCCTTAAGCCAGAGCGAGTATGGTGGACTATGAGAGAGGCTTGGCGATCTAGGGTTTAGACACACCAAGTAGAGGGAGCTAGGCCGGCGGCTAGGGAAGGGGGATGCCCCAAGTCGGCGGCTAGGGTTTAGCCCTAGGCGGCAGCAGTAGGAGGTGGTGGCGCCGGTGGCTTGGAGCTAGGGTTTACGGGGTGCAAGTTGTGTGCTTGGAGGGGCAGCCCTGCCCCTCCTTATATAGGTGGAGGGGCGCACCAAGGGGAGGGGAGTCCCTCCCCAACTCGGTCTCCAAGGGCCGGCGGTGGAGGGAGAGGGACTTCCTCCCCAAGTAGGTTTCCTACTCTCCCTCCACCAAACAAAATAGCCGTTTGACTTTTTCAAATTGGCGTTTGACTTTTCAAACTAGGATTTGATTTATCCCTTTATTTTGTTCAGCGATGACACCTAGTACATGATGCAACCATTCCAACTTGTAATGACACATGTACCCTTCCCCTCCGGAGTGCCGGACATTCTGGAACCTTCTAGAACATTCCCGATGAAAACACCGGAACCATTCTCCAACCCCGAAACAGGACTTTCCTTATATGAATCTTATTCTCCGGACCATTCCGGATCTCCTCGTGATATCCCGGATCCCATCCGAGACTCCGAACAACATTCGGTCTCTTACTCATCATTCCATAACTACTCAACAACATCGAATCCTTAAGTGTGTCTCCCTACGGTTCGTGAATTATGCGGACATGATCGAGACACTTCTCCGATCAATAACCAATAGAGGAATATGGAAATTCATATGGCTCCCACATATTTCTATGATTACTTTGCGATCGAATGAACCACTTACATACGATACCAATTTCCCTTTGTCTCACGATAGTTTACTTATTCGTGGTTTTGATCGTCGGTATCTCTGCATACCTAGTTCAACCTCGTTACCGATAAGTACTCTTTTCTAGTTCTCGTGGTATGTGATCCCTTGTGAGCCAGTCACATCCTTGCAAGCTAATTGGATGGCATTCCATCGAGAGGGCCTAGAGTATATCTATCCGTCATATGGATGGACAAATCCCACTCTTGTTCCATGTGTCTCAACCCATACTTTCCGAACACTCAATGCCACCTTTATAGCCACCCAGTTACGGTGTGGTGTTTGATGTCATCAAAGCATCCTTCTAGTGATGGTGATAAGCATGATCTCATGGTTGAAGGAATTAGGTTACTATGTATCAGAAAGCTTATAGCAAATGAACTATATTAAATGACTTGATCTTTATGCTACGCTTAACTATAGGAGTATGTCCATCACATCATTCCCCTAATGATATGACCCTGTTGTTAATAACATCTCTATGTTCATGATCAGGAAACCATGATCATATATTAACCAACAAGCTAGTTTAACAAGAGGCTTTACTAGGGACTCTTTTATGTTTACAAATCACACAAGTATTAATGTTTCCGGTTAATATAATTATAGCATGGTATGTAAACATTTATCATAAGTATGAAGATATGATAATAACCACTTTATTATTGCCTCTTGGGCATATCTCCAACAGTCTCCCACTTGCACTAGAGTCAATAATCTAGTTTCAAACCTTTTAGTATTCAACACCTATGGCTTTCTGGTGTCGTATGTACACGATTGCTAGTGGTCAACTGATCTCCGGATCTGACACTTCCAGGTCCGTGTGTAACTGCATGTCTTTGCGTCTCTACGCATCACTCATTTTCTAGTGAGATGGCTTTGTACAAATTTGGTCCTTTGGTGTGACCTTTAGTTCTTTGGGGTTAAAACATGTTGATAATATTGTCATACAATATATCTTCATAGCATTATCCCTGCTGTGAACTACACCTAGTTTGATAACAAACTACTTGACACAAATGCCCTCTTTTGCTACTATAATTGCAGTTATATACTTAGCCCTTTTGTTGTAGTATCTGTCACAATGTCTTAACTTTGGAACTCATCCAAATCCATTATGGAACTTAATTTCCATCACATTGTGCCACCCTTAGTTTAGATTGAGATAAACTTAATTTGTACTTCGTGACAAAACTAGTATCAATGTAGTACTTTTACAATGAACTAACCATCTATTTGTCACTTCTACAAAACAATATATTCTTAGTTCTTCCAAAAGATCATAAGAATATCCTTACTATCGTCCAATGATCATCTTATGAATCATTCTGGTATATGCTCACATCATTTAGAGCATAGGACATATCTGGATTTGTACATATCACAGCATGATTGATATAAATACTCTTTGTGATTTCATACATCAAGTATCAATCTATACTTGAATCTTTGTTTCACTTATCAAGTGTCAATACACTAGAATATATCATCAATATTGAACTCATTCAATCCTTTCTGTGCGATAAGAACCTTTCTTGTAGTTTCTATATTGAACTCATTCAATATATCATCTATGTACTTTCTGCACAACCATATTAGCGTCTATTGATGCCAAATATTTGGGTTTTGCCTAAGTCTTTCATCGAGATGAAATTCTTATCATGTGTTAATAAAAGATACATTATTTCCAGTCAACAATATGTCTTCCACATAATGTATTAGAAACATGTCTTACCGCTCCCACTTAATTTCTTGCAAATGCAAGCATCTTCATCGTCTTCGATGAAATTAAACTCTTTTAACAGTTTCATCATGGTGAAGATTCCAACTCCGCGATGCTTACTTCAACTATTGAAGTTTGCATATGCTTTTAGCATCCTTTGAATTAACAAAACCCTTTGGACCGTGTCATGCACACGTCCTTGGTAACCATTTATTAGAAGATCTTGTTTTGTTTATTCAACACATAACAAAATTATATGTCGTAGTTGCTACATTAATCCGTCTAGACTAAATATCGCTTAATGAAAGATCAGATCTTGTCATTGTCAACTCTTTGAACATTGTCGTGAACTCTTTCCCGACATGTCGATAATTTCATAGATGTGAAACATCCATGTCTATTTCTTTATAGATCCAAATACGACTGTAAGGTCTTGTATCTTTCCAGAGGGTCTTTCAAGTTCAAAGCTTGATCTCTCGTATATGGAACTATCACGGATTTTATGGCTTCAAGCCATTTGACGGAGTCAGGGCCCATCATCGCTTCTTTGCATGTAGTCGGATCATTATTGTCAAATAATGATTTAACTCTCAAATCTTGGTATTTGATTGTTTACCCGACCTACTTGTTTTAATAGGAACTTAGATCTCCGTAACCACAACCTTTGAGGCACGTGAGCCATGAGCATTGTTGCTACCTCCAGAACACTTTTCGGTGCTGCGCAACTCTGCACATATAGCTAAGGTTCTTTTAACCTTATCAAAGTTCTATTGTCCTCCCACATAACTTTTCACGAAAAATTCCTTCTTAAAGAAACTTGATGTTCTAAGCGACAAACATTTTTGTCTCCGATGTTATGGAGGAACAGTTATTCGAAATAACATACAAAGATAGGTTCATCTGACTTTGGTTGCAAACATCTTTCTTATGCATAGCATACCAATGTTTAAGAAAGGACAACTTGGGTTTTATCCCAAACCATAACTTTATATGGTGTCAATTCAACGGATTATGATGGAGCTCTTTTCAGTGGAAAAACGGTAGTCTCTAAAGCTTTTAATCTTTAAAATATAATGACAGTTTTATGAATTATACCTTTGATCTTACCATGTCAAACAAGGTTTAATTACATATCTCGAACGCTCCATACTCTTATGGTGTTTCGGGAAATGCAAATCCACGGAACGATTCCTTAAATCTTAGGTATTATGCTAAACTCGTAACTCAAATATATTCCTTTATGATCTTATCATAAACTATTTATATTCTTGTTACAATGATTTTGCACTTCATCTTGAAAATCTTTGAACTTTTCAATTGTTTCATACTTCATTCTTATTAAGTAAATATTCATATATTCACTCAAATTTTCAGAGGAAGCATATGAAGTTGAAATCCATCGCTCTTTACTACACATAATGGACTTCATACAACAATATGTACAAGTTCCAATAAGCTAGTCATTCATTCCCTTTTGGCCTATGAATGAAGTTTTAATTATCTCTAGGAAAGTTTCACAAGCGTCATTTGATCAAAAATCAAAAGAATCCAAAATTCCATCCACATGGAGTTTCTTCATGTTTTCTTTCCAATATAATTTAAACGGCGATGTCACTTCATAAGTGATCTTTCAATCAATTTGTCTTTCGACATTTTTAGCACTAGTTTTATGGATGTGATTTCTCCAATGATATTTGTAAATCATCCATCTTTTATGGATTACGGAAATTAATTGAACAACCCTTTTTTTCTCATAATACCTGATAAAAGAAATCTTGAAGGCAAGCTTTGATGTTTAACGAGCAACACAATAACCCTTTATTTGTTCTCGATGAACATCATCACATATTCTTTTGCTAGTTACTTAGGCCATTGTAGTTCATGAATTCTGTTGGTTTTGTATGATGATTCATATCAACAAATTCAGTATCAAATACTTAAGAACCACATTGTTTAACAAGCAAAGAATATAGCCATAACACGTATATCCTTTATATACCTAAACTGAACAATTCTAGTCTTTCTTTTCTGCCATATATTTATGAGATTCTTTTTGAGTATTTTTTTTCTGTTTGAAAGAATCTATCAACATCAATAGTGGGGCCATATACATGACACATAGTCCAAAGCATGTATAGTAAAATACCAATGTCTTTGGACTTGCACTTTGAAGTAGATCACCATCATCAAATGTTTGGTGTTCTTTCAAATTCCTTTCTTTAGTAATCTCTTGGTGTAGTAAACATTTTACCTACATCAAATATTCACCCTTATCATGGAATCATCCATGATCAAGCTACTTTTAGCTTATAACGGTGAATCACAAGTATAATGTTGTTCTCCAAAACCTTTTAGAGTATTAGGACAACTAGTGTCTCCAACCTTTTGCAAATTCTCATCAAATATGAGAACATGACTTTTGCCATATTATACTCTATCATGTTGCAACCAAAACTTTGTTTCAGATATCACAATATCTTCCACACATCATGGTTTATGAAACAACTCTTTCAGATCCTAGATAACCTTGATATTAAGACAATCCTTTGAATATCAAGAATCATGAAGATAAACATGATACTTATATACTAACACTGGAATTGTTACTCTTGATTTAATAACAACTATTAAATTTAACGGAGTAATCGAAACTTACTAAAAGTTTGCAATGGGACTTTTAAACTTTAGATTAACACTTCAAAACAATACGATACCAGTTCGTAAAGTAACTAACCAGAATTCTATAGTTCTATCATCTCAACTATAACTAAGCGCAAGGTGGTAAACGGATGCCAATGACTACAACAACTATGCAAATTCACTTTGATTTAATTTATGATAAATAGTGTTCAACTTTTAATCATATTGCTGTTGAACTCCCACTCAAAACAATATCCCTCACATTGTTTTAGTGATCACACGAACCAAATTCACCACATCAAAACCGATCATCACGAGAGTTGATGTAGCTTTAATGGCAAACAATCAACATGTTCATCATATCTACTATATGACTCATGCTTTACCTTTCGGTGATCCGTGTTCCGAGACCATGTCTGTACATGCTAGGCTCGTCAAGATCAAACCTCAGCTTCCGCATGAGCAAATCTGGCTTGCTCACGTTGTATACACTCGCAGAATCTAACACACCCAATCATCACGTGGTTCTTCGAAACAACGAGCTTTAGCAACTTACAATAAGGAACATTGCATACATCAAATATAATCACAATCATGGCCATATCACATCACAGCACACCCCTGCAAAACAAAGCTAGACGCCTCTAATTTTCTTTGCATGTTTTACGTGGTTTGGGGCTTTCAATAAGTGTCGTTCTAACTTACGATCAAGAACCACAACATTGATACTAGTATTGTCAATCACCCGTTGTAAATTGAATCTTAACTATGTTGGGAGACACAGGCACCCGCAATGCCACTTATGCAATACAAGTTGCATGTCAAGCGTGGAGCAAGTCTCATGAACGATGTCATGTAAGGTTAGCCCGGGCCGCTTCATCCCACCATCCCGCAAGATGCAAAGTACACAAGAAGCAATCGACAACAAAAGCATCAACGCCCACAATGACCATTGTGTTCTACTCGTGCAACAGATCTACATATAGACACGGCTCTGATACCACTGTAGGGGTTCGTAGCATGGAAAACAAAAAATTTCTACCGCGTGAACACACAATCAAGATCTAATCTATGATCAAGCCAAGATCTATCTACTAGATTGTAGCAACGAGTCGATGGAATACTAACCCTCGAAGATCCAAAGCGGTTAACGAGAGCAGATTCTCGTGGGTGATGTAGTCGTACACTTGTCGATCTCAAGATCGTGTAGGCGATCCTTCCGGCGCTGCGTTCTGGCAGCGCTTCCGCAGTCGGTCACACGTTCGGTACTTGATGAAGACCTTCCTCTCCCTTGTTCCAGCAGGCAGTGGAGGTTGTAGCACTCTCCGCGCGATTCCGGCAGCACGACGGCGTGGTACCGGAAGTAGAGGGGAGATCTCACAGGACTTCGCCTTAAGCCGGAGCGAGTATGGTGGACTATGAGAGAGGCTTGGCGATCTAGGGTTTAGACACACCAAGTAGAGGGAGCTAGGCCGGCGGCTAGGGCAGGGGGATGCCCCAAGTCGGCGGCTAGGGTTTAGCCCTAGGCGGCGGCAGCAGGAGGTGGCGGCGCCGGCGGCTTGGAGCTAGGGTTTGCGGGGTGCAAGTTGTGTGCTTGGAGGGGCAGCCCTTCCCCTCCTTATATAGGTGGAGGGGCGTGCCAAGGGGAGGGGAGTCCCTCCCCAACTCGGTCTCCAAGGGCCGGCGGTGGAGGGAGAGGGACTTCCTCCCCAAGTAGGTTTCCTACTCTCCCTCCACCAAACAAAATAGCCGTTTGACTTTTTCAAATTGGCGTTTGACTTTTCAAACTAGGATTTGATTTATCCCTTTATTTTATTCAGCGATGACACCTAGTACATGATGCAACCATTCCAACTTGTAATGACACATTCATGTACCCTTCCCCTCCGGAGTGCCGGACATTCCGGAACCTTCTAGAACATTCCCGATGAAAACACCAGAACCATTCTCCAACCCCGAAACATGACTTTCCTTATATGAATCTTATTCTCTGGACCATTCCGGATCTCCTCGTGATATCACGGATCCCATCCGAGACTCCGAACAACATTCGGTCTCTTACTCATCATTCCATAACTACTCAACAACATCGAATCCTTAAGTGTGTCTCCCTACGGTTCGTGAATTATGCGGACATGATCGAGACACTTCTCCGATCAATAACCAATAGAGGAATCTGGAAATTCATATGGCTCCCACATATTTCTACGATTACTTTGTGATCGAATGAACCACTTACATACGATACCAATTTCCCTTTGTCTCATGATAGTTTACTTATCTGAGGTTTTGATTGTCGGTATCTCTGCATACCTAGTTCAACCTCGTTACCAATAAGTACTCTTTTCTCGTTCCCGTGGTATGTGATCCCTTGTGAGCCAGTCACATGCTTGCAAGCTAATTGGATGACATTCCACCGAGAGGGCCCATAGTATATCTATCCGTCATATGGATGGACAAATCCCACTCTTGATCCATGTGTCTCAATCCATACTTTCCGAACACTCAATGCCACCTTTATAGCCACCCAGTTACGGTGTGGTGTTTGATGTCATCAAAGCATCCTTACAGTGATGGTGGTAAGCATGATCTCATGGTCAAAGGAATTAGGTTACTATTTATCAGAAAGCTTATAGCAAATGAACTATATTAAATGACTTGCTCTTTATGCTACGCTTAACTATAGGAGTATGTCCATCACATCATTCCCCTAATGATATGACCCTATTGTTAATAACATCTCTATGTTCATGATCAGGAAACCATGATCATATATTAACCAACAAGCTAGTTTAACAAGAGGCTTTACTAGGGACTCTTTTATGTTTACAAATCACACAAGTATTAATGTTTCCAGTTAATACAATTATAGCATGGTATGTAAACATTTGTCATAAGTATGAAGATATGATAATAACCACTTTATTATTGCCTCTTGGGCATATCTCCAACATGGGCATCACCTGACTACCCTCAATGTCAATGTATGGCTTGGCCTATTGCAGCTTCGAGGGAGCCCATCCTAGGTTGTGCCGTACGCCGGAGCTTTCCTAGCCTTCTGCTCCTTGAGAAAAGTTTTGTACTCGGCCTCCATGGCTCTAGCTGCATCGATTGACTTCTGCGCCTTGGCCAGATCTCGATCTTGTTTTGCGCCCTGCTCCGTGATGGCCTGTGCTTCCTCCAGCAACTGCTGGCGCTTCTCATCGAGATGGACTACATTCCGTATATGGTCCACATTCATAGGCTCGACAAGCAAATTGTCGTACATCACTCTATCAGCTGGAGTGACTTGGGAGGCCACAGATGTGGATGCTGGGGGCGGCGTATTTGCGGTGTTGGTGTTACTTGGACTGGTGTTGAGGTCTTGCGGCTGTTGCACTGGGTTAGGCGGAGGGGGCATGACCCTTGCACGATAGTTGTCGGCAGCATCGGCTGGTCCCTTCCCCTTGTCCAGCAGCTTAGGTGGAGCTTGTCCGGGTTGATCTTTTTCCATCACGCTCCCAATGGCGATGAACAACTCTCGGGATGTGATGGCCTTGTTGGCCTGCTCCTCACGCTTGATATCTTCCTCCATATATTGCATAGCTGAGTCGAGCTCTTCCGGGTTGATACACATCTCCTCCAAGTCCATGCTGATGTCGGTGTAGAGCGCGTCTAGAACAGAGTCGAATGGTGTAGGGGCTTCCTCGACGATGGAGGATGCTGCTGAGGCAGCAGGGATGTTGACTGGAGGCACTGGTGGCAGTGGCAGTGGCAGCGGTGGCTTACGTATAGCAGCAATCTCGTCCTGAGCAGCTGCATCAGTGGCCGCGTAATTGTTGATGGTTCCAATCATGCTCTCAAAGGTGAGGAGACTCGCGGCCTGTTGCCGCCTTAGCGTATGCCGAAGAAGTGTACCGTGGTCCAGCCCTTCCACAAAGTGATAGATAGCACCATCACTAGGGTAGTGTTCCAGGTTGGCCTGTATCCGGATCCACCTTGCAAGGTGATGGCGGGGTTTTTCACCCTCTCTCTGAATGCATCGTGCCAGATCGAAGATAGTCACCACACCGACGAAGTGCGATCTCTGCTTTCCAGACGCACAGGCGAAGCCAGCGGATTTGCAGTGATCTTCCACCATTATTTCCTGCATAGGGGCAGTTTGGGTGGGCCTATAAATTTTTGATCTAAGCCGGCAAAGTATAAAGAGAGATCCAACTTCGATCCTTCCGCGAACGTATCCTTCCCATAGGCGGTCCGTGCAGGCCTTGACGATCCTCTGGCTTCCAAGGAACTAGTGCCTGAGTCAGTTTCGCGGATGAAGAGGTGGGTGTCCCTGATTGGGACAATCGAGCAGCCGATGGGGTTGTTCTTTGCCGGGATCTAGAAATTGTCGGGAGGGACGATCGAAACTTTGCTAGAAAAGAGAACCCGACCAATGGCTACGGTTTTGCCGATTTCCACGAAGAGCTTTGACCTGGCCCGTTGTAGAGCCTTAAGCGCCTCTTGCCCCACGGTGGGCGCTAACTGTCGTGGTATTGCCGACGTGTACGCCATGGAGGGGTTCTCACAGAGCGTGTTTAGAGACGTGGGGTAAGGTGAAAGGGTGGGAGGTACGAGGTGGCACAACTTACCCAGGTTCAGATCCCACGACGGTGGCGAAATCCTACTCCTGCTATAAATCACTATAACGGCAATATGCCGGGTTTCAGGGATTGGCTCGTTGTGTGCAAGTTGAGTTGTTACGTTGTGATTGTCGTGCACTAAAGGCCCCTCTAGGTATGGCTTATATAGTCACCAGATCCTAGAGTTTTAGGGAAAGTCCTAGCCAGATAGGTTATAGGGTCCTACATGGTATACAACTAGTCTAACGTGTCTCGCACTTCAATGCTCCGGATACGCTGATGACTCCACCGTAGCCTTCCTTCATCCGGCATGGGCCTCCCTTATGGATCCATCTAGCTAGGCCGCCCAGCAGGCCATAGGTCTTGCTACCAACTGTGAGCCACCCGGGTTATCCGGATTAGAGACGTGCAATGGTGATACCCATTTAGCATATCCCCAACATTGTGTGCTCTACTTCACCTAGAGCTCCGTCGTGTAGTTGCAATGTGATTGTGATGAACTTGTACTCGATCCCCAAGAGATCTGAACTTGTACTCGGTCCCCGAGAGATGTGAAGTTGGTGTTCTATGTGATGTACATGTGTGAACTCTTGTATGCCGCGGATTAATTCAAGTTGATGTGTGATGTACTTGTATTAGTGTTGGTTATACTATGTTTTGGCCAATTGCAACTTTCTGAAAATTCTATGATGTTTATACAGTATTATGGACTATATAGTACATGTGTATTGTGTATTCTTGACTGTATTGTGGTTCTGTAAAAATTAAAATTCGGAATTTCCATTTGAGGCACATCTGTAAACTTATTGGAGGCGCATATGATAGAAATAAGCAAGGCCCATCTCGAATACATACTAGAGTCGCACTAGGGATGCGACGCGTATAATATACATATGCGAGGCGCATATTCGTATGTGCCTCTCATATGTAGCTTATACGAGTCACATCCAAGATGCGACTCACATAAGAAATACTTGAGTCGCGGCGCTCGAGGCGCATCCCTAATGCGACTCTAATGCCTTTTCATATGCGCCGCGAGTAGGCTTTTCCCTAGTAGTGGCGATAGGAACCAGGATGCTGAACTCATGTGGATTCATATCAGGGGAGCACTAAACAGCGTTGGTGATACAATAGAACATATGGGGACACAAGTTTATTCATACCCATCGCTGTGGTGTCACGTTTTCTCAAGGTTCGCGTGTCCATCAAAAGACCCAGTAGAACAGGTTTGGAGTAGAGTCGACAATCTAAAGGGACAATCTCTGTTTCTTGGAATCAACTACCCTTTCTTTGTTGGAGCCCCTAAAGCTGTTGAACTTGTAGTTGCTTAGGCAGCCCCGGCTCCTAATGATGCTACTACCGGTGGTGGTGGAGCTGACGAAGAACTAGCTGCTGCTACTGCTGGTGAAGCTGACGAAATACTTGCTAATGCTGCTGCTGGTGAAGCTAACGAAATACTTGCCGATGTTGCTACTGGTAAAGCTGATGAAATACTTGCTGAGGCTGCTGCTGGAGTGCAGCACTTCCAGTGTTGATAGCAGACTGTGTGTTTGTTGCGCACTCACGCGTCTATTATGTTGACACTCCAGATCTGACCTGGAGCCGAATCCATGTCGGGGGAGGGGGCCTGCCATTGGCTCATCAGTGGGGTCGTATAATTTGATAGAGAATGAGAGACGGCCAAACGCAGCATGCTAGTTCGTTCCGACAATGCCACCAGCTACATGGACCTAGTGCTCAACTGGCAGATCAGATGAACCATTTATCTTTATCTTTAGTTTCCCCCTAGTTCTATGAAGTAAATTCTTCTTTGGTCAAGACTTAGTTACGCTTATTTCTGTAAGACTGATTTGCTTATTTGTGAAAGAACAAGTTAAGACTATGTGTGTAAGACTAAGTTTTGCCTAACTGCATAATATTCAGTGAAGTCCAACTTTTCTTTCCCTACCCACAATAGCAGAATTGCAGCATAGAACATACAAGGGTCATGTGTATACCAAACATTTTTCTCGAGATAACAACCACTTCAAGTTAATTGCAGTTTCAAGTTTACTATCCAGGAAAGTAAGGTGCCACGATCTTATAAAACGAATAGCTCATACAAACAGCTAGCAACACTTCCGACAATGTTATTGTTATGAATGATACATGGTGTACGTATTTGAACGCATCACTAGAATGTGCCACCTATTGATGATTGATTACATGGATCTAGCTTCTCTTCGCGTATTTGCATTCAATTGCTCATGGATTTGTTCCCGTATTTTTGGCAATGGCTGATGAACTCCACTCTCTTGGTAACATTCTTCGTCAACGAGACCTTGTTGATGCAATGCAAAGTACACACTATGGTCTTCATTGTTATTTCATTTAGGTTCTCTCTTTTTCTTCATCATGGAGCTACTATTTTCAAATGAAAGTCTAGTAAACAATATATCAGTACATGTTCTTCTACCACAATCACAAGAAGAAAACTGGATGGAATTCACCTTGTTGGCATGATGCCAAACAGAGTGAATGTGGCCTTGGGGTTCGGGGAGTAAAGCGCCATGGCTGGTGCGGGTGGGACCATGGCGACGACGAACTCGGGTTCTGGAGGAGGACAATAGTACCAAAATATTGTCACGGTGTCGTGCCATGGGTCAAGCTCCGGTTTGGGAGGAGCAGGAGGGCGAGACCGATCAGGTTCAGCCGGGTGCCAGATCTCGACGCTGAAGGAATTCCCTCCCAGCTCCGCGCCATGGCGGCGACCACAGATCGCCCCTTTGGGGAAGAAGAAGGCCGCATCAAAAAGATCGTTTGAACACGAGGGCACCAATGCGGCAAGTCTACATGGCAACCAGGATGGCAGCGACTTAACTGTCAAAAGGGACAGGAGGGGCCCAATTTGATGGGCGTTAGCGAGTTTTCTGGTGTTCAAACGGTTTGTTGAATTTGTGCCAAAAAATTTGTGCCAAAAAAGACCCTCTGAGCATTTAGCACGCCAACTCTGGGTATCGCGATCCAATACCGGTGAAGTCGTACCCCGTGTTGCCTTGGCTCTTCAACTTTCGGGCCGCAAGTTAAAAATCTAAAATGATCTAGGTCATGACCATAGCCATGTCATAGTTTTCCTTAATGCGGCCATATTCCGCACATGGGTGTATATTGCGACGCCAAACAATGTTGCTTCACGAAGTTTTCAAATTCTCTGCTTGGAAATTCATTTTCCAATTTCCTGATGCCGAAAAGGGCTCATTTTGTGAAGCAGCCACCAAGGAAGTGATGTGAAAATGCATCACTCCATTTTTCATAAATACTATAGAGCATTTAGTGCCAAATCACCAATTGGATCCAGCTAGAACTTCTCGGTACAACCTCCACGATATAAACAAGTTTTTCCCGGTCTTGCTGGAGGGGGCACAAATTTAGCCTGGACCTACCTCATAGCTATCTCGGTAATTTTCCAAAGATATTTTCCATGTATAAAACATGGCATTTCTTTAGAGATCCAACGAGAGATTAGCAAGACCCGACACATAGCCAAGAACCCTAACTACCGCGGAATCGGCCAAATTTTGAAACCGGACTCAAAAATTCAAAAAATGTGAAACCTTCGCACATTGCCATTTCATGTTGCCTAGTTGCATGAAAAAAATAGAAATCAAGGAATATGGGGGTTATTCTAAAAAAAAGTGTTCACAGAAATGACCTACCGCCTTTGGGGATTGATGGCTTTCACGGAAAAAGAGCTAGGTCATGACCGCATCCATGGCATAGTTTGCCTTAATGAGCATGGGTGTATATTGCGATGCCAAACAGTGTTCCTTCATGAAGTTTTCACATTCTCCGGATAGAAAATCCATTTTCCATTTTCTCGGTGCTGAAAAGTGCTCATTTTTAAGCAGCCACCAAGGAAGTGATGTGAAAATGCATCACCCCATTTTTAATAAATACTATAGAGCATTTAGAGCCAAATCACCAATTGGCTCCAGCTAGAACCTCTCGGCGCAACCCCCGTGATATAAACAAGTTTCTGTCGGTTTTGCTGGAGGGGGCCCAAATTGAGACTGGAGCTACCTCGTAGCTATCTCGGTAATTTTCAAAAAAAATCATTTCTAGGTACAAAACATGGCATTTCTTCAGAGATCCAATGAGAGATTAGCAAGACCCAGCACATAGCTAAGAAACCTAACTACCGTGAAATCGGCCAAATTTCGAAACTGGCCTAAAAAATTCAAAAAATATGAAAACTTCGCACATTGCCATTTCATGTTTCCTAGTTGCACGAAAAAATAGAAAACATGGAATATGGGGGTGATTGTAAAAAAGTGTTCACAGAAATGGCCTACAGCCTTCGGGGATTCATGGCTTTCAGGACAAATGAGCTAGGTCATGACCATAGTCATGGCATAGTTTGCCTTAATGCACCAATATTCCGCATATGGGTGTATATTGCGATGCCAAACAATGTTGCTTCATGAAGTTTTCACATTCTTCGCACAAAAAATCCATTTTCCATTTTCCTAGTGCTGAAAAGGGCTCATTTTGTGAAGCATCCACCAAGGAAGTGATGTGAAAATACACCATCCCATTTTTAATGAATACTATAGAGAATTTAGTGGACAAATCACCAATTGGCTCCAGCTAGAACCTCTCGGCGCAACCCTCACGATATAAACAAGTTTTTGCCGGTCTTGATGGAGGGGGCCCAAATTTAGCCTAGAGCTACCTCATAGCTATCTCGGTAATTTTCCAAAAAAACCATTTCCAGGTACAAAACATGGAATTTATTCAGAGATCCAAATAGATATTAGCTAGACCTGGCACATAGCCAAGAACCCTAACTGCCGCGATATTGGCCGAATTTCGAAACCGGCCTCAAAAATTCAAAAAAAAAATCAAAAAATGTGAAACCTTCGCACATTGCCATTTCATGTTGCCTAGTTGCATGAAAAAATAGAAAACATGGAATATGGGGGTTATTCTAAAAAAGTGATTCACAAAAATGACCTACCGCCTTCGGGGATTCATGGCTTTTAGGGCAAATGAGCAAGGTCATGACCATAGCCATGGAATAGTTTGCCTTAATGCACCCATATTCCACGCATGGGTGTATATTCCGATGCCAAACAATGTTGCTTCATGAAGTTTTCACATTCTCTGCACGAAAATTCCATTTTCCCGGTGCCAAAAAGGGCTCATTTTTTGAAGTACCCACCAAGGAAATGATATGAAAATGCATCATCACAATTTTAATACATACTATAGAGTATTTAGTGGCCAAATCACCAATTGGCTCCAACTAGAACCTCCCGGCGCAACCCCCGTGACATAAACCAGTTTATGCCGGTCTTGCTGGAAGGGGCCCAAAATTAGCCTGGAGCTACCTCGTAGCTATCTCGGTAATTTTCCAAAAAATCATTTCCAGGTACAAAACATGGCATTTCATCAAAGATCCAATGCGATATTAGCAAGACCCGGCACATAGACAAGAACCCTAAATGACGCGGTATCAGCCGAATTTTGAAACTGGCCTCAAAATTTATTTCATCCACACATCATGAATCCAGCGGCCAAAAATTTTGGGGTTCGGTCCTCCCTTTGCGCCAAAGAGCAAATTTTCATGGCCAAAAAGTTCACGGCTGGGCACACGAATTCTCGTGCCACGGAGCGAAATGAAACTTTCGCGCGCTTATATTACCTTTCAGCCCTCCCAGACAGGGAAACCCAAGGATTCTCGTAGAGGGCATGTACGTAATCTATGCAAAAACCTCCTTTATCCCCTCACCAAGAGGAGACAGATCCAATCCTCCCACCCCACCCATCCATCCCCGCTGCCGCCCATCGCAGCCTCCAACCCTCGTCGTCCTCCATCCGAAGAGTAGTCATCTAGCCGTCACCCCCCCCCCCCCCCCGTCCTCACATTTTTGGTTTCCCGCCATGCCATCAAGCTCATAGATCCGCTACCTCACCGTGGAGGACCGCCATCTCTCCATCAGCCTCACCGGCGAGGTATGCCAACTAACTAACAAGGTCTTCACCCTCTCTGTCAAACTGGGCATGAAGGTCTTCTACGTCGCTGTCCTTCTCACCAACTATGTATGTCTGCTCGTCGTACACCTCGCTGTCAAGGTCTTCCTCTTCGCGTCTCACAACGGTGTCAAGGCACGCCAGATCGACGTCCACCTTGCCGACAAGGTATGCCACCAAGGTTCCTGACAAGAAGCGCGCAAAGAAAAGGGCCCTACTTCCTGCAGGCAAGGAAATAATCACATTATTTTATGCTCTTTTAAGCCTGCTCGATGCTCATGTGTGTTTTCCTATTTGAGGCAATTATTTTTTGCCTATGAAATTGCTTGTCTGAGAGGTTGTTCATTATCCTGCTCATGTTTTCTCTAGGACAATCAACACCATACATTATATTTTGTTTAATTGCCTATTTAATTTTTAGCTTACTTAGATTTCTTTATTAATCTTAGATCCTCAAATGCATCCCAAGGAAGAAAGTCGGCTAAAAAACTTCATGAGAAACAATGAGCGGTTGCAACAACTAGGTGTTAGTCCCTTTACAAGTCTTTTCGCATCGCCAACTATATTCTCTCCTAAAAAGAGGAAAAATGAATGTTCTAAATCTGACTATGATCCTGAAGAGGATGAAGACGCCATTGAACAAAACTCAGATGATGTCAGTGAGGAGGATGAGATGCATGTCGACCCGTTACTTACCCATCTTGTGTTGAATTATTTGCTAACTGATTTATCCATATATCTGTTGCATTGACTGGTACATATGAAATTTGTAGCCTGAGAAGATGAAATGCAAGAAGACATCCACCGTTAGGACAAAGTTGGCTCCTGCTGGTGTAGCAACTGCTCGGAAGTGCGTCTTGGCAGGCCTATGTGCCAGCACATAAACTTCAAGAAAAACCAGGTCCAAGGGGAAGCAGCCGGTTGTCCAAGGCACCTAGGCAGCTCCCCAAGCTGAGCACATACGTCCCCAAGGCCAGCAGCCAGGTCCCTTCCTTCCGCTGGCACCTCCCCAAGTCTAGCAGCCAGGTCCATGCCTTCCATGGCCAGGTCCCTCCCGTCCACAGGCACCTCCCCAAGTCCAGCAGCTAGGTCCATGCATTCTGTGGGGAAATCCCCAAGGCCAGCGGCCAGGTCCCTGCCGCCCGCTGGCACATCCTCAAGTCCAGCAGCCAAGTCTCTGCCTTCCACGGGCACCTCCCCAAGGCCAGCGGCCAGGTCCCTGCCACCCGCTGGCACATCCTCAAGTCCAGCAGCCAAGTCTCTGCCTTCCACGGGCACCTCCCCAAGGCTAGCGGCCAAGTCCACAAGGCCATCAACCACTTAGCCGATGTCCGCCTGCACCTCCCTAAGGCCAGCTGCCCGCTCCCTGCCTTCCGCGGGGACCTACCCAAGGCCAACAGCAGGCCCCGCCTAGCCATGCACTGGCGCCTCTCCAAGGCGACCAAGCACCTGAGGGTTCAACTACCCTAGGCGAGGGGTTCAGATTATTGTCGTGATGGATGGTTCTTTGACCATTTTGACTGGGATCTAGAAGGTAACATGTTAAACCGATTGCTTCCTCACACTTATTGCATTTTTTTTGTTGTAGAACAATAACTCATACCCATTATATTCTTGTAGATGAATTTGGCCATAATCATTCTGAAGACACTGTTATGCATGATGATCATCAGTTTGTGGTTAACAATATTCCCACAGAACAAAAAATTCCAGTTGTCGTTCCTGTAGGAAGAACTAGACCAGTGTCACCATTGATTGCTGCCAAGTTTGCCACTGAGTGTGCAGTAACAGTCAGGACTAATATGCCTATCTTCCCGAATTGGAAAAATTATAGGGAGAGACCGGATGTTAGAGCATACTTTTACGGCAAAGTTTCTGTATGTTTTGTAGCACTCAGCTATCCCTTTCTTCCATTATTTTATGCCAAGGCTGATGATCCTTGTTTTATTTCAGCAAAATTTTATGATGGACCCCTCTCTACCAGATGTGCAGTTTGCTTACAATAAGAAGTTCATGAGGCACGCAAGTAATCGATGACATTATCTGAAGAAATGGTTTTTTGACCCCATCCCCAAGAATAAAGTTACAAGGGTATCTCATGTGGAGCACATCAGTGATGAGGAATGGTGTAGGCTTATCGATTTTTGGTCTGACCCCAAGAACCAAGTCATGTCTTGTTTACTCAACTTCCCTCATGTTTGAATTGTTCAGCAGGACTAACTGTATGCTCCCTATTTGTGTAGGCTCTATCTGCAAAAGAAAGACTAGCAAACAGTCATTCAAGTACCCTCATGCCACTAGTGCTCAAAGCTACGAGGTTTTGTGCAACATGGAGGAACATTCCAATGAACATCTTCCAAATGGCAATGTAAAAGAAGTAACGGTAAGTGCTCCATAATACTATCCATCTTTGTGATTTTTTCTTGCCTCAAATATATACAATGTGTTTATAATTTGCTCGCTATGTTTCTCATATTCTCTTTTATTTCTAAAACTGGTAGGCAGTCATGGAAAGCAACATGGTGCCATCTTCTTCAGAAGATGGAACACATGATGAACCAAATCCTTCCAACGAAGATGTACACTTTGTCCTATCATAGGACAAGATAAATCCAACTTTCCTGAAGAACATGGTCATGCATGCAAGTACTTCAAGACCAACCAAGTCTCAATTAGAAGTGCAACTCGAGGCTTAGAGAGCAGGTAATATGGAACTGTGTTCTACCATCGAGGAGTTGCAGAAGGTGAACAAATCTAGCAAGGCAGATAGGCTAAAGTATTTGGAAGACCTAGGAGCAATGCGGAAGAAACAATAATACCTGAGGAAGTAACAAGAAGGCAAATTCATTAATTCAAAAAGTGTTGGCTCAGCTGTCGGAACCACAAGAGGCAATTTGGTAAGTGAACTGGTGTTGTGAATCTTGTGGTGAATATGTGGAAATTTGGCCAAGAAACATTTATGATGTTCAGCATTATTATGGTGTTGAACCTTTTATGAGAGTTTCTTTGAAGCTGGTATTCATTTCTGTGAAGTGAAACATTTGTACTAAAATTTATGTAAGCTTCAACGTACAGATTGTTTCATTATGAAATATTTCTGTCATGCATAGACGTCAACATGGCGCGCAGAGGCTAGCCCACTGCCATGAAAAATAGTAACGTCAAGAAAATTTAGGCCACGTGTCTCTCTCTGATTAGTCCACGTGTTATCCTACCAGCAATCCACGTTTTATCATTTTAATGGACCACGTGTCTGCCTACTGGCAGCAGCCTGCGATGAAGGAAATTCGTCACGGATGAGAAAGACGTTTTAGACGTCATGATGACGTGAGTGTTGGGGGGTGAACCCAGGTAGGGTCAAGCTAAAATAAAATGGCAAAGCCCTCTAAAATGTTGACCGGGTCAAAGAATGGCCCGGCCAAGTTATATCAATACCGGCCGAATAAAGACCGGGTTATCCCGAGTCAGGTAACTAAGGCCTGACTCGACCGACATACGAGGTATGTCGGCATATCGACTAGTCAAGATCCGAACGGGAAACTTCATCGCCATCGGAGAGCACATTGTATCCGGGCTCGTTCAATGCTTTGACATGTGGGACTACATCAGCGACAACGCGCACCACTTCACCAGGCGCTCTCCTCCACGCAACGACGTCTTCATCAACCTAGGCGCCCACAAGATCTACGTCGGTGTCGACACTTATCGCGTCTACCCGCAGCGAGTCATCCTCGCGGGAGAGTCTCCCCTTAGTGCTACTAGCGGTCCTCATACCACTCGCCCTGCAGGCAGCATCGAGGTGATGATGACCGTGCCCGCACTAGCAGAAGGCGTAGGAGCCAGGCCAAGCAAGAACCCAGCGGCACCAGATCCAGCAACAGCAAAGCCGGCGGCAGTAGATCTGGCAGTTGCGGATGCCCCCAAGGTTCATGATGTAACACCCAAGGAAACCTGAATCAGAGGGCTACCCTTAGAAAGACCAGAGAATATCCTACAAGAGGCTATAGATAACTTAACCACCCTTGTATCTCCTATTGTAAAACCGGCTAGTGCATAGGCCGAGTTAGAGGAAACTCGGTTGAAAATGTTAGAGGAGGATAAGAGGGTAACAACACTATAGGAGTCGCTAAACCGAACTTTGCGTGAGTATGCC
The DNA here is from genome assembly GCA_916181665.1 of Avena sativa. NCBI lineage: Eukaryota > Viridiplantae > Streptophyta > Magnoliopsida > Poales > Poaceae > Avena > Avena sativa. Next base: position 79,839,674 of record OV702297.1, read on the forward strand.
AGGGCAAATAAGATAGACACTAGCCCAACTCGTCTAGATGGTGTAAGGATAAGGGCAAAGAACCTCCTTATTGATATCAACAAAGAACATGAGTCTAGGCAAGGTGATTCGGCTAACCTAGGGCTGCCGAGGTATAGTACTCCGGCAAAGAACCTTAGGGTAGCAAATTCTACAGCATCCGAATTAGATGGCTTGACCTGTGAAGCCTGGCTAAGGAAACATGAAAGATTCATCGAGCTGGTGCGCATAGAAAACTAGAAGAATGAGGAAATACTTAGGAATAACCTGGCAAGACCCGCAGGTTCACATGTGATTCATTCAGCTGGATCTTCCCCAGCACTATCAGCTGCTACGGCATCTTCACCCGGCGGAGGATCAAGGAAATATAAGGTAGTGACCTCGGTAAGAAGGGATAAACAGATGGTCCCATATGATCTGGCAGTGGATGGGAAAGTGAATGAAAACCAAGGCAATGGTAGCCGAGGTAACAGTGTGAATAGAAGGCCGGATCATGGCCATGGTGGTGAGGGAAACCACGGGTATGAAAACCCCGACCAGAATTATTCGGCAGGAAGGAGACAATACACACCACAATATCGCCAGCCGAGACATGAACCTCGGCAAGGAAGGGATGCAGGACCAGCTCCGCATAACCCGGCGCAAAACAGATATAATGATGGATATTTCGGAAATGGAGAATGTAGATTTTCTAGGCCGAATAACCATGGGATGGAAGAAAGAGCAGTAAACAGAAACTTGCAGCTGGATGATGTGATATTGAAACTTGACAGGATATACAGATTTGAGTTATTGGAAGAGCAAGGTCCTATGGGTCCGGCATGTTCTGGACCTCGGATCATGATGGATCCAGCCGTTCCAAACTTTCAGTTGCCAAGAGGCACAAAAACATACAACGGAAGCATAAAGCCACAACATTTCTTGATTGACTAGGCAACTGCTGTGAAAATTGCAGAGGACAACCTTAGATGGGCACTGAGATATGTCCCGCAAATTTTGGAAGAACCAGCAAGAGTGTGGTTGAACAACTTACCAGCAGGAAGTATTAACTACTAGTTAGATTTTGAGGAGATGTTCGTAAGAAATTTCACAAGCACATATAAGAGGCCGAATAGACCTCAACAGCTCGCCATGTGCAAGCAGAGACCAAATGAGACTGACCGAGAATTACTGACTCGGTGGTGTAATCTGAGGAACTCATGTGAAGGAGTGATTGAATCACAAGCAATTGCCTGGTTTGCATAGGGGTGCAGGTATGCAAGTGTGATGTGTCAAAGGCTGCAAAGAGATATGTCAACTACTTTAGCAGATACAGTTCGTATAGCCGACTCATATGCATGGGGAGATCTGACATAGCCAGAGATTATGCTGCCAGACCACAATGATCAGCATGAGCATTACGCTCGTGATGGAGCCGGGTCATCCCGAAGGAATGAATTCTGAGGTAGAAAAATGGATGACAGGCTGTATTATTGGTACAATTCGAACCAGGTAGCATCTATGACCCAAGATCAGAAGAGTGCTGGAGAAATCAACATTAGAAGAACAATTCTCAACAGTGGACTCCGAGAAATGATGGCAAGAAACAGTGGACTCCAGAGCAAAAGAAGAAATGGCAAGAGAGACTGAAGTATACGCATGAATCAATTCTAGATAAGACTTGTTAGTTTCACACTCCTAACCTGGACAAGCCGGCCAATCATACAACCTGGCAGTGTGCTTGGATGAAACAAGCAATGGGGAACATGGGACCAGCGCAAGCACCACATTAGCCACAACTTACAGGGGGAAATGCTTAGTAGCTAATGTTTCCACCACCCCCTCCGAGGTATGAGAACCACGAACGAAGGGATGCAGTTCACCATGATGCGAATCAAGATTAGGGTAATAGAGGAAACCCCGGCAATAATGGTCGCAATGAGTATCGGGAACTTTTTTTTTTGAAGTTATATATATTTATATATGAAGGTAGGGGAGAACCCTGACCTTATGGTTACAACAGAGTGTAAGAAAAGCAAAAAAAAAGGTTGGAGGGAGTGTATCAGGAACATCATCAGTCTTATTGTGTGTTCACCACAAAGCAACAACATAAACAGAGCATTCAGAGCCGGCATATGGAGGTCAATGTAGTTATGCCAGCAGTGTTGAGGTATATGCACCGGTCAGATCAATAAATCACTTAGAGTATCAGGGATCATCCCAAGATCATGCCAAACCCCGGATCATATGCTTTGGTGCTTGATCCGACGTTTGTGAGACCAAGCATAAATGTAAAATTCCGAAAGGTGCTGATAGATAATGGCAGCAACATCAACATCATGTACAAGGACACAATGCATAAACTCGGCATCTCTCAGAACATGCTTCAGTCAACTAGAACCATTTCCATGGCATTGTGTCGGGATAGTCGTGTGAGCCAATTGGGAAGGTCCGGGTAGATGTGTTATTCGGCACAAGGGAGAATTGCAGAGCAGAGAATTTACAGTTCGAGGTTGTGGATTTGGAAAGTTGTTACCATGCATTACTCGGACGACCTGCATTGTCAAAGTTCATGACGAGCTGTCACATTAGCTATTTGAAGATGAAGATGTCAGGGCCACATGGGATAATCATAGTTGTTGGGGACTAAAGGAGATCGATGGAGTGTGCTTTGGCTGGATCAAATCTAGCCGAGTCATTGGTAATTTCAAGGAAAATGGAGAATTCAAGAGGTCGTAGCTTTGGCTCAGTTGACACAACTGAATATACTGGCACTTGCCAACCCACATGGGAGTGTGTCTTTCCAGCCGACTAAGGACGCAAAGAAGGTACAGATTGATGACTAGTTTCCAGAGCGCACCATCATGATTGGTGCCGGCATAAGTGACAAATAGGAAAGCGAGCTCACCAGCTTCCTCCTTGAGAATCGAGATATCTTTGCTTGGTCTACTCAAGATCTGCAAGGTGTGCCGAGGGAGCTGGCTGAGCACTCTTTGCATGTGAGGCTAGGAGCAAGGTCGGTGAACCAACCTCTCTGCCGCATCGCCAAGGACAAGAGAAAGATAATCGGGGATGAGATAGATCGGCTCCTTGTAGTCGGGTACATCATGGAAGTGCTTCATCCAGATTGGTTGTCTAACCCGGTGTTGGTTGAAAAGAAAAAGGATGATCCAAATGTAGCCATGGTATGGCGCATGAGTATCAATTACACGAACTTTAACAAGGCGTGTCCCAAGGATCCATTTCCTTTACCAAGGATAGATCAGATTATTGATTTGACCGCTGGTTGTGAACTCTTGTCATTTGTAGACGCGTATTCTGGTTTCCACCAGATACCGTTAAATCCGCCCAATCAAATAAAAACTGCATTTATCACCCCGTATGGGGCTTATTGCTATCGTACCATGCCATTCGGCTTACGTAATGCAGGGGCAACATATCAAAGATGAATGCAAAAATGTTTACATGATCAAATTGGCCAAAATGTCCAAGTATATGTGGATGATGTGGTGATAAAGACCAAAGAGAGCCACACGCTCCTAGATGATAGCCGGCAAACATTCGCGAATCTTAGCAGATTCCGAATGAAACTTAACCCAGAAAAATGTACCTTTGGTGTACCAGCTAGAAAATTACTCGGTTTCCTTATGTCGAGCCTAGGTTTCGAAGCAAATCTGACTAAAATCCGAGTTGTAGAACGTATGGAGATTCCTAAGTGTCTCAACGATGTCTAGGAATTTACAGGTTGTTTGACATTGCTTTGTCGGTTCGTAAGTCGGCTCAGATAAAAGGCATTGCCCTTGTATCAGTTGATAAAAATTCGGATAAATTCATCTAGACACCACAGGATGATAGCTCCTTTCATGGATGAAAAAGAATGCTAGCCTCTGCACCAATATTAGCCTCACCACTATCAAAAGAGCCGATGTTGCTCTACATAGCAGCGAATAACCGAGTCGTAAGTGTTGTGATAGTGGTGGAGCGCGAAGAGGAAGGTAAGTCGATGGAGAGGCCAATTTATTACCTCAGTGAAGTGTTATCAACGTCGAAGCAAAATTACCCACATTATCAAAAAATGGCATACTGTGTATAGCAAAATTACCCACACTATCAACGTCGAAGAACACCCTATCAAGGTGATTTGTGAGGCACCAATAGCCGATGTAATTGGCAATAAGGATGTCAGCGGACGAATAATAAAATGGGCAATTGAGTTATCCCCTAATGCTCCCCAGTTTGATACGTGGGATGCAATCAAATCTCAGGCAGTGGCCGACTTTTTTGTCGACTAGGACGAAATGCAATATGAGCTACCATTGACTGATCCGAATTATTGGACAATGCATTTTGATGGATCCAAATTGAGAAATGGGCTAGGAGATGGGATAGTGCTAACCTCACCCAAAAAGGACCAACTGAAATATGTACTACAAATACATTTTGCCACTTCAAACAACGTAGCCGAATATGAAGAATTGTTCACGTCCTAAAAATGGCAAACGATATTGGCATACGTCGGATTCTATGCTTCGGTGATTTGGACCTGGTGGTCCAACAAGTGTCGGGTCATTGGGATGCACTGGATGCAAACATGGCCTTATATAGATTCCATGTACAAAAGATGAGTGGTTATTTTGATGGGTGTGAATTTCATCATATACCCTGGGCGGAGAATGATGTGGCGGATACTTTGTGGCAACTCGGTTCGACCAGGTAATCAATTCCACCTGGCATTGCCCTTGAGCATTTAAGAAAACCATCAATTATACCATATCTAGAATCCGAGTAAATCCGTCTCTCGGCAGATCTAGGATCCGAGGTAATCCTAGGACTGACTCGTCAAACCCGGGTACTGCCTCGCAGGACCCGGGGAATGGTCAGTATAATCCAGCAGAAGTCATGTCGGCAGAGGCAATGGAAATTGAAGAAACAGTTACCCTGGGACATGAGATACCAGAATGGGCATGGCCAATATATATATATATATTATCCTCAAAGATGAGATCTTGCCAAGCGACGAAGTCCTCGCTAGGCAAATTTTGAGAAGGGCAAAATCCTACACATAATAAACAAAGAGTTGTACAAAAGAAGTGTCACAAGTGTGCTTCAAATATGTGTTAACCTGGCAGAAGGACAAGAGATCCTTTTAGATATACATTAAGGTGAATGCGGGCATCATGCCTCATCCAGAGCCTTAGTGGCTAAAGCATTCCGACATGTATTTTATTGGCCCAATGCACTAACAGATGCACTAGAATTGGTGAAGAAATGCAATTGCTCCCAGAGGTATGCCAGCAAAATTTGTATGCCTTCGCCCGAATTAAAAACAATACCCATCACTTGGCCATTTGCCGTATGGTGCTTGGACATGGTGTAGGGTTTGCAGCATAGAAAACAAAAAAATTCCTATGATGGGAACAACTATGTACCAAGATCTATCTACTATATACAAACAACAGGCGGATGTATATCCGTAGAGAACATACCCTTGAAGACCGACAAAGCTTAAGGAGTCCAAACTCGTGGTTGATGTAGACGATCTCTTGCCGATCTCAAGATCGAGAGGAAGTCCTTAGCACCGCAACTTAGCGGCGCATCTATGCTCTCACACACGTCCTAGGCACCGAGCAACCTACGCCTCCTCGCTCCAGCGATGCAGCGGAAGCACAAATCTTTCTTGCCGAATAGCCACTGAGAACATGTATCTTGCTAGTCCGAGACCATGGGGGATAAATACTAGAGGGGGAGAGAGATCCTTCATGAGGAGGTGTGAGTGAGAGAGAGAGGGAGGGGGCTCCTTTTATAGGGATAGGGGGGCACCCAAGGAGCCATGCGCCCATCCATGGGGATGCCCCCTCCCCTCCTTTCATTCATGTGGGTGGACACTCCACTCACACAAAAGCCTTTCAATTTCCTCCACTAAAAGCCCACTCAAATTCCCATTAAATTTCCACCAAATTTAATGCAAACTCTCATTAAATAAAACTCCTTTTATTTATTCAGAATTTTTTCAATTACTTTAATGAAAAACATTCTCATATAACCCCTTGCTAGTATTTCATTTCACATGCAAAAACATTTTCTGCAATTTCACTCGGAAATCCGTTTCGGTATCTAGTGAAATAAATTCCTGCGCTTGTTATTCTTTCCGGCATGAAACTTTTGCTCCAAATGGATGTCGATGTCTCTTAAGTGTGACACCCTACGGTTCGTGAATAATGCAGACATGATCGAGACCCTTCTCCGATCAATAATCAGAAGCGGGATCTAGAGACCCGTACTGACTCCCACACATTCAACGATGACTTTCTTGTGATCGTCGGAACCTTTTACGCTAGTATCTTAATACCTTTGTTTCACGATATATTACATGTCCGAGATTCGATCATCAGTATCTCCATACCTTGTTTGATCTTGTTACTGACATGTACTCTTTTCTCGTTCCCGTGATATAACATTCTAGTGACCAAATCACTTACTTGCAAGCTAATCAATGTGATATCACCGAGAGATCCCAGAGCATATCTATCCGTCATCGGGATGAAAAAATTCCACTCTCGATCCATGGGCCTCAACATAACACTTTAGTAGTTCTGAACCCATCTTTATAATCACCCAGTTACGGTGTGACGTTTGATGTTATCAAGAAACTCTTCCGGTGTTAGTGATTGACATGATCTCATGGTCTAAGGATTAGGATCACTTCGTAAGTTGTTAGTGATATAAACTCTTCCGGTGTTAGTGATATAAACTCAATGACTTGGATCGTAATGCTATACTTCGGATGAATGTTCATCACATCATTATACTAATGTTGTGACCTCGTTATTAACAACATCCAATGTCCATGATCAGGAAAACTTTGATCATCTTGTTAATAAACGAGCTAGTTTATAAGAGAGGCATAACTAGGAACTTCCTTTTGTTTATTAAACACACATGTATTAATTTTTCCGTATTAATACAATTATAGCATGTAAAATAAACATGTATCATAAATAAGGAATACGATAATAACCACTTTATTATTGCCTCTCGGGCATATTCCCTTCAGTCTCCCACTTGCACTAGAGACAATAATCTAGTTTAGAAACTTTGCGTATTGAACACATATGGCCTTCTAGTGTTCCATATACGCAATTGCAAGTGGTTAACATAATCTACGGATCTAACACTTCAGGTCCGTGTGTATTTGCATGTCTCTGCGTCTTCACGCATCACTCATTCTCCAATGAGACGACATTGTATAAATTTGGTCTTTTGGTGAGACCTTTAGTTCCTTGGGGTTAGATCACGTCGATAATATTGTCATACAATATATATTTAGTGTTAGCCAATTGTGAACCACATCTTAGTTTGATAACAAACTACTTGACGCAAATTCCCTCCTTTGCTGCTACTATAGCAGTCATATACTTAGCCTTTTGTTGTAGTATCCGTCACAATGTCTTAACTTTGGAATTCATCCAAATCCATCATGGAATCTCCTTTCCATTACATTGTGCCACCCATAGTTTAAATTGAGATAAACTTAATTTGTATCTTGTGACAAAACTAGTATCAATGTAATGCTTTACAATGAACTATTTGTAATTGTTTGTCACCTCTACACAAATATATTCTTAGTTCTTCCAAAAGATCATAAGAATATCCTCACTATCGTCCAATGATCATTTTATGATTCATTCTGGTATATGCTCATAACACTTAGAGCATAGGACATATCTGGATGTGTACATATCATGGTATGATTGATCAAAACATCCTTGTGATTTCACTCATCAAGTGTCAAAGCACTTGAATCTTGTTTCACTTATCAAGTGTCGATACACTTGAATCTTGATTCAATTCCTTTCCGTGCGACAAGAACCGTTTCTTGTCGTTTCTATATTGAACTCCTTCAATATCTCATATATGTACGTTTGGCACAACCATATTAGCGTAATAGTCTATCCACTATAGACATTCATGCTAAATATTCGGGTTTTGCCTAAGTCTTTCATCGAAATAAAATTCTTAACCTTTGGCAATAAAAGATACATCATTTCTAATCAACAAGATGTCCTCCACATAATGTATTAGAAATATGTCTCAACGCTCCCACTTAATTTCTTGCAAATGAAAGCATCTTCATCGTCTCGAAATGAAAACTCTTTTTTCATCACGGTGAAGATTCCAACTTCGCGATGCTTACTTCAACCATTGAAGTTTGCATGCCCTTTTAGCATCCTTTGAATTTAACAAAACCCTTTGGACCGTGTCTTGTACACGTCCTAGGTAACCATTCTATTACAATAATTTTGTTTTGTTTATTCATCTACCATATACCAAATTATATGTAGTGGTTGCTACTTTAATCCGTCCAGACTAAATATCGCTATGAAAGATCAAATCTTTTCATAGTTAACTCCTTGAACATTGTCGTAAAATACTTTATGATATGTCGATTATTTCATAGATGTAAAACATCCATGTCTGTTTCTTTATAGATCCAAATACGACCGATAGGTTTTTACACCTTTCCGGAGGGTCTTCCAAGTTCAAAAAACTTGATTTCTCATGTATGGAACTATCACGGATTTTATGGCTTCAAGCCATTTGACGGAGTCAGGGCCCATCACTGCTTCTTTGCATGTAGTCGGTTCATCATTGTCAAACAATAATGATTTACTCTCAAATCTTGGCATTTGATTGTTTATCCGACCTACTTGGTTCAATAAGAACTTAGATTTCTGGGACCACAACCTTTGAGTCACATAAGCTATGAGCATTATGGCTGCCTCCGGAATGATTTTCGGTGATGCGCAACTCAACACATTTAGCTAAGGTTCATTAACCTTATCAAAGTTCTATTGTCCTCCCACTTAACTTTTATGAAAAATTCCTTTTTCAAGAAACTTCACGTTTCAAGCGACAAACCCTTTTGTACTCGGTGTTATGGAGGAATAACCAATTGTTATTCGAAATAACCTAAAAAGACATGCTCATCCGACATTGATAAACATCTTACTTATGCTTAGCATACCAAAATTTAAGAAATGACAATTTGGGTTTTACCCCAAACCATAACTTCCATGGTGTCATTTCAACGGATCAAGATGGAGCTCTTTTCAGTGTAAAGCGGTAGTCTCTAAAGCTTTTAATCTTTTAAAACATAATGGCAGTTTTAAAAATAACACCTTTGATGCAACCATGTCAAACAAGGTTTTATTACAAATCTCAAACACTCCATACTCCTATGGTGTTTCGGGAGATGCAAATCTAGGTGTTTTGCTAAACTTGCAACTCAAATAAATACCTTTATGATAAAATCATAATTCATTTATTTTCTTGTTACACTTGTAACTCAAATAAATCCCTTTATGATATAATCATAAATGATTTATTTTCTTGTTTCAATGATTTTCCACTTCATCTTGAAAGTCTTTGAAACGCTTTGAAATATTTCATACTTCTTTCTCATTAAGTGAATATTCACTCAAATTTCCGGAGAAATCAAATGAAGTTGAAGTCCATCGCTTACGACTACACATAATCGACTACATACATCGATATGTATAAATTCTAATAATTTAGTCTATTGTTCTTCTTTGGCCTTTGAACGAAGTTTTAATTATCCCGAGGAAAGTCTCATAAGACTCATTTGATCAAATCAAAGACTCCAAAAATCCATGAAAATGGAGGTTCTTCATTTTTTCTTTCCAATATAATTTAAACAGCGATGTCACTTCGTAAGTGATCTTTCAATCATTTGTCTTGTGACATTTTAGCATTAGTTTTTATGGATGTGATTTCTCCAACTAGATTTGTAAATCATACATCTTATATGGAATATGGTAATTATTTGAACAACCTTTTGTTCTCATAATACCTGATTTAAATAACTATTATTAAAATAAATCTTGAAGGCAAGCCTTGATGTCAACGAGAAATACAAACAACGGCTTGTTTGTTTTCGATGATCATCATCACATATTCTCTTGCTAGTTACTTAGACCATTGTGGTTTATGAATTGCGTCGTTCCGTATGAAATTTCATACCAACCAATTCGGTATCTAATACCCAAGAACCACATTGTTTCACAAGCAAAGAATACAACCATAACATGTATATCATTCATATACCTAAATTGGATATTTCCAATCTTTTCTTTTCTGCCAAATATATTTGATATATTCTCTTTCAGCATTCCCTTTTCCTTTTTAAAATAATCTATCAACATCAATAGTGGCGCCATATACATGACACATAGTCCAAAGCGTGTATATTCAAATAATAATACCTTTGGACTTGCACTTTGAAGTAGATCACCATCATCAAAATGATCGGCATTCTTTCAAAATACATTCTTTAGTAATGTTTTAATGTAGTAAACACTTTACATACATCTGCTATTCATCCTTATCATGATGAATTTCATGATCAATCTAATGTATCTTATAAAGACGAATCATGAGTATAACGTTACTTTCCAAAACCCTTTTGGATGATTAGGATGTCTAGCATCTCCAACCTTTGTAAATTCTCATCCAGTATGAGAACACACATTATACTATATCATATTGAAACCAAAACATTGTTTCAGATATCGTTATATCTGTCACACATGATGGTTTCTGAAACAATTCTTTTAGCTCCTAGATAAACTTGATATTAAAACAATCAAGAATCATGGAGGCAAACATGATACTTAAGATACTAACACTGGAATTGTTACTCTCGATTTAATACCAATTATTAAATTTCATGGAGTAAATAGAGTTTGCTGAAAGTTTGCAATAGGACTTTAAACTTTAGATTGACACTCAACACAATACGATACCAATTCGTAAAGTAAATATCCAGAATTCTATAGTTCTATTATCTCAATTACAACTAAGCATAAGGTGGTGAACGAATGCCATGACTACACCAAATTATGCAAATTCACTTTGATTTAATTTATGATAAATTGAGTTCTACTAATCCAAATTAGAAATGAACTCCCACTCAAAAACGACATCCCTCGTGTCTTTTTGGTGATTACATGAACCAAATCCACTACACCAAGTCCGGTCATCACGTGGGTCGGTGTAGCTTCAAAGGCGAGCATCAAATGGGCATCATATCTTCCATATGACTCATGATTAACCTTTTGGTCCGTGTTCCGAGGCCATGTCTATACATGCTAGGCTCTCCAAGTAAGAACCTTAGTATTCGCGTGTGTAACTGTCTTACGCCCGAAATATGATCGTGGATACAAGAACACCCGATCATCACGTGATGTCTTGAAGCGACGAAACATAATCGGTGGACACTTAAGTAAGAACACAATTTTATCTTGATATCTAAATGAGGGATCATCTTATTATGCTAATAAAATGCCAAACTAGCAATATAAGATGCAATCAAGCATCACATGTTAATAAGTGAAATGACATGGTTCTTGCACTTGATCTCCATCATTTGCATCATGGTATGATCACTATCATACATCTATGTATAAAGCCAAGGTCTATGGAAATTACACGTTATGTGTGTTGTAAGAGTATCGACTTATACTTCTACTTACAACATCACCATATCATGACACTAGCCGAGCAACAATCTAAACTAGACGCCTCTAATTTATCCATCGCAAGTTTTACATGGCTTAGGGCTTTCGAAGATAGAACCATTCTTACCTACGAACATGAACCACAACGAGGATAACCAAATTTTTGACAACTCGTTGCAAATTAGAAATTGAATATAGTAGGAGAGACAGACACCAGCTAGCCACTTATGCAAAACTAGTTGCATGTCAAGTGTGGAATATGTCTCATGTGCGAGGACATCTAAAGTTTGTCCAGGCCGCTTCATACCACTATGCCACCAATATCCAAAGTACAACTAAGAAGCAATAAAATGATCATCATCGCCCACATACTCATATGTGTACTACCCGTGCAAAGCATCTATGCATAGATCCGGCTCTGATACCACTGTAGGGTTCACAGCATAGAAAACAAAAAGTTTCCTATGATGGGAACTATGTACCAAGATCTATCTACTAGATACAAACAACGGGCGGATGTATATCTGTAGAGAACACCCCCTTGAAGACCGACAAAGCTTAACGAGTCCAAACTCGTGGTTGATGTAGACGATCTCTTGCCAATCTCAAGATCGTGAGGAAGTCCTTAGCACCGCAACTTAGCGGCGCATCCGTGCTCGCACACACGTCCGAGGCACCGAGCAACCTCCGCCTCCTCGCTCTAGAGATGCAGCGGAAGCACAGCTCTTTCTTGCCGAATAGCCACCGGGAGCATGTATCTCGCTAGTCTGAGACCATGGGGGATAAATAGTAGAGGGGGGGAGAGATCCTTCACGAGGTGGTGTGAGTGAGAGAGAGAGGGAGGAGGCTCGTTTTATAGGGAGAGGGGGCACCCAAGGGGCCATGCGCCCAGCCATGGGGCTGCCCCCTCCCCTCCTTTCATTCATGTGGGTGGACACTCCACTCACACAAAAGCCTTTCAATTTCCTCCACTAAAAGCCCACTCAAATTCCCATTAAATTTCCACCAAATTTAATGCAAACTCTCATTAAATAAAACTCCTTATTCAGAATTTTTTCAATTACTTTAATGAAAAACATTCTCATATAACCCCTTGCTAGTATTTCATTTCACATGCAAAAACATTTTCTGCAATTTCACTCGGAAATCCGTTTCGGTATCTAGTGAAATAAATTCCTGCGCTTGTTATTCTTTCCGGCATGAAACTTTTGCTCCAAATGGATGTCGATGTCTCTTAAGTGTGACACCCTACGGTTCGTGAATAATGTAGACATGATCGAGACCCTTCTCCGATCAATAATCAGAAGCGGGATCTGGAGACCCGTACCGACTCCCACACATTCAACGATGACTTTCTTGTGATCGTCGGAACCTTTTACGCTAGTATCTTAATACCTTTGTTTCGCGATATATTACATGTTCGAGATTCGATCATCGGTATCTCAGTACCTACTTTGATCTCATTACTGACATGTACTCTTTTCTCGTTCCCGTGATATAACATTCTAGTGATCAAATCACTTACTTGCAAGATAATCAATGTGATATCACCGAGAGGGCCCAAAGCATATCTATCCGTCATCGGGATGAAAAAATTCCACTCTCGATCCATGGGCCTGAACATAATACTTTAGTAGTTCTGAACCATACTTTATAATCACCCAGTTACGGTGTGACGTTTGATGTTATCAAGAAACTCTTCCAGTGTTAGTGATTGACATGATCTCATGGTCTAAGGATTAGGATCACTTCGTAAGTTGTTATATCAATATAAACTCAATGACTTTGATCGTAATGCTATACTTCGGATGAATGTTCATCACATAATTACACTAATTTTGTGACCTCGTTATTAACAACTTACAATGTCCATGATCTAGAAACCTTTCATCATCTTGTTAATCAACGAGCTAGTTTATAAGAGAGGCATAACTAGGAACTTACTTTTGTTTATTAAACACACATGTATTAAAGTTTCCATATTAATACAATTATAGCATGTAAAATAAAAATTTATCATAAATAAGGAATACGATAATAACCACTTTATTATTGCCTCTCGGGCATATTCCCTTCACATGGTCGGCCCATTCAAGCTGGCTCATGGTGGCATGGCCCATATCTTGGTCATGGTAGACAAATTCACAAAGTGGATCGAGGTAAAGCCAATAAGAAAGTGTGATGGGCCCACGGCCGTAAAATTTCTCAAAGATATTATCCTTAGATATGGATATCCACATAGTGTAATCACTAATAACGGCACAAATTTTGCTGAGGGTGCTTTTGCTCGTTTCTGCCGTCAAAGAAAATAAGACTTGATGTTGCATCAATCGCTCATCCCACATCTAATGGGAAAGTTGAAAGATCCAATGGACTTGTATTGTCTGGGATAAAACCCTGGATCATTGAGTTGCTACAAAGATCAGCAGGGTGTTGGATTGAGGAGCTCTCGGCCGTCTTATGGAGCCTAAGGACAAATCCAAATATATCAACAGGCTATACGCCATTTTTTGGTATATGGGGCAGAAGCTATATTACTGTAAGGTTCCCAACCTTTAATAAGGTAGAGATCCCTGTGTTTATAATGCTAGTCCCTGGATCAATAGCTAGCATCCACAGTTAAGATGTAATATCAAGAAACAAAGGTCATAATACAACTTTATAACTAGGAATAAAATAATTCATTACATCATTCATAGCTCATTTGGCTATCTCATTACAATGCAGCAGAATAACTATATAGCATGGAGTCCTTCATCTTCAAAGTGCCACAGGCAATCATGTTGGTTGTAGACTTGTAATCCTATTCAACACACTTCACTAACATCAAACAAACCTGCAACATATTAAGCTGCAGCCACAAGGGTCAATACATTTGAATTGTATTGGCAAGTTTCACTACTATGTAGAAATAAGTGGATCCTATCATTACATGCATATTTGGCTAAGTAGGGTTTAGGCTCATTTGCAGAAAGCAATATAGTTTTATCCTATCTTTTCAAAATAGTTTTGATCTTTTGTCAAATCTTTCAAAACTCCAAGTGCTTCTAATCCCTTGTTGTCACCATCAGGTTTTAACTTTGAGAAATTGGAATGTCGAGACCTTCCATAGCTTCAGGCCTTAGTTGCTCAATATTGTCCATAACCGGGGACACGGCTAAGTACTTAGAATTTGATCTTCTGCAGAAGTTGTACACTTTACCCACATGCACAATCTCGTCTTGATGCCACCAGTGGCCGCTGGATAAGTACTCACCAAAATGGAGTACTGGAAGATCGAGAATGTGACAAAGTCTTTCCATAGGAGTCCTCCCAATACACAATGCTAGCTTGTCAACCAGGCACCAATGTAGGGATAAATTTCCCTTACACAATTCTAGTTAACCTGAAGATACCAATGCATGGGTCTTCCACTATGTAGTTGACTAAGTCAGAGCCCATTTAGCATGTGGCTGTACATGGAAGCCACTATACGGGAAACATGTTCAATCTCTAAGTCCCTGGGTGGTTTTCTTCTAGTGCACATACAAAAAGAGATAGCCATGGTTCCTTTTGTTGCCACCTTGTCCAATCTTGAGTATCCTTGTCCACCCAGGTGGTTCATTGAGTACTTGTTTTATTATATAAAACTTATATCTTTTCAACTCTTCATATAATAATAACATGTATCCCATCCCAAATATATAGCAGGGCTAAGCATACTACAACTACAATATTTTTACTAAGGAATATATAAGGGTATCCTATTAGGATTTAGCATAGCATAAAATATAGTAGTCCTTATCATGCATGTTACAAAATCCACTAAGTGTAATGAAAATAGTAGGACTTGGATGATAGTGTCACTTGCCTTTTTAGTGGAGAATGATGGTTCACTTCTTGATCCTGCAAATATCACACTCTTCTAACTTCACTACAATTCAATCAAGCAAACATATATTCAACTAGCATTCAAACAATTTGCCACACATAAAATAACAAAAACAAGGTCATGCATGCAAGCATGAAAAAGATAGTTTTATTTGGAAAAGTGGTTTCTATTAGGCTCTAAACATTTTCAAGCTCACATTCGTCATTTACAAAAGTGGTAAAACCATTTGCAAAAGGTTTTATCTATAAACCATTTTTAAATCAAATCAATATTTTATGTGGTTGAAAAATGCTTTTAGCAAAGCAATATTCTTTAAAGTGTTCACCAAACATATTTTAATTCTCAAAACTTGGTGTTTAGGGTCAGAAGGTTTGAATCAAATCATTTCCCAAAGGTTTTACTCAAAATTCATTTCTAAACCATAAACAATATTTTTATTTGACTAGAAATGTGCTAATTCAAATATTTACTCCTTAACTTCACAAAATTCATTTTTAAGTCCATAAGTTGGTTCCTATGGTCAGTAGGTTCACAACAATTCATTTTGCAAAGATTTCATATTAAAAAATATATCTAGAACAATTTTTATATTCAAAATAAGCCTAGACAAGTTTTTGCAATTTCAACCAATTTTCCAGAAGCAAAACATCAAACAAAATGCATGGTTGGGTAGGATTTGTCTTTCAGATTCCATTGATATAAAATTTGCAAAATTTGACGTGTAGAATTAAAGTTATGAATTTTACAAGTTTGCAAATCAAATAGAACATTTTCTTGTTTTATTCAAACAGACTGGCCACGTGGCGCAATCTAACTGGACGGTACCGCTTCGTGCGGATCACGCACTGAGGATCATTGGATCTAATTTAAAACGCATGGCTCTGATGAAAACATACCCTTTCGTTTAAATCTAATCCTAGCCGTAAGATCAAGATCTAACGGGCACTGTGTCTCTGACCATGGTTGGGCGGCGCTAGCGGCGGCTGGCGACGGCGCACGCTCGGGCGGTGAGCTTGCCGATGATGCAGGAAGCGAGGGAGAGGGGTAAGTGGCTCACCGTTCTCGCGTGGTCGAGGTGAAGCTCGAGGTGGTCGCAGCTGTCCAAGGTGCGCACATGAACGGTGGTGATTGCTCGCCGGAGTGTGCAGCGGCGTCGGGTGTCTCTGGAGGTTGTCGGGGGCGAGGCTGCAGGTCGCCCTAAGGCAAACGGGAGGGGGCGTTAGATGCGTATGAGCATGGGGAGTACGGGGAGTATCATTGGGAGGGCTCGGGGCGGTCTGGGCTTACTAGGGGGACTCGCCGGAGAAACGGGTGTGGTCGTTGCCGACGATTTGGAGCGCATGCGAGCGAGTGGAGCACACAGGCAGGTGCGCAAGGGACTAGAGAGCAAGCTCGTATGCTCTGGGAGTGGAGAGGTGGTCGAAGTCGTCGGAATTTCGCCGGAGAAGCTCGTCGGGGACAGTGGGTTCGAGCTCGAAATTAGAGCAGCACGGTGGCAGAGAGTGGCTGGAGTTTGGGGGGAAAGAGAGAGGAGGCGTGGGCATTTATGTACGCGTGATCACAGCGAGGAATAACTCAAGCAATAACTCGTATTCATCGCCGCAATCAAGGACAGCAACGGCGAGGGGGAACGGTCGCGGTGAAGACGACGATGAGTTGGCGTGGGGTCTATCTGTCAGCGAGGTGGAGGAAGTGGGAGTGGGGTCCAATCGTCAGCGTCTATGTGGGTGAGTTGCTCAGTGAAAAACGGTTCAGCGCGAGGTGAGTAGGTGGGCTAGTTGCTGGGCCTGCTGGGCTGGGTTTGCTGGGATGCCACTTTTTTCATTTTTTTATACTGAAAGCTTTTTCTTTTTCCAATTTGAATTTATGTTTTGATTTTTAAACAAATAATTCAAACACCAATTCAAATCAAACCACCACCAAACTTTGTATTGTTTTTAGTTCTGTTTAACAACATAATTCAAAGTCCAAAAATAAAATAATTCTTTTATTCTTTTAGGATCTATTAATAATTAAATAAATAGACCTTAGTCTTTAATTCAAATAGGATTTAATTTATTTAAAAACTCTATTTGAAATCTAAATAATTCCAAAACCTTTTCAGTAGCTTTCATTTGAAAAACAAAAACACTTGGAAATATTATTTAAAATAAATTAACAAGTTTTAGTGTTTATTTAAAATGGAAAAGCCTTAACTTTAATAAAATTGGATATTAATAATTCCTCATTATTTTATTTAAATAAACATTTACTCTTTTTATCAAATAGAAATATTTTATTTTAAAAGCTTGGCCAAGATTTAATTTGGCTCTATAAAATAACCCTTATTTATATTTCTACCTTTGCTTTATAAAAACCATATCTTTTTATTTAAAGATCCAAAAATAGTGATTCCAACTATTATAACTTTATTTATTAATTGTTTATCTTTTTAAATCCCTTTAGGATTTTATTTGATCAAAATAGGTTTTGATGTTTCCAATTGGATTCAAAAAGTTTCTTCTCACCCTAAATTTCAACAAAATTTTATTTTGTTTATTTATTTTTCACATTTCAAAATTTGGAAATTTTTGGGATGTGACAATTACCAACCGACATAGTGCATGACTCGCCTAGGGTCACCCAATACACAGACGCTGAGGTAAATGAAATAACCCAGCAAGATGATGTTGATTTATTAGAAGAGGCAAGAGAATTGGCATTGTCCAGATCAACCATATATCAACAAGATCCCAGACACTATCATAGAAAAAAAAGTAAACCCCTGAGGCTTTCGAGAGGGAGATATAGTGCTTCGTCTTGTGCAGCGCACAACTAGATGCAAAAATTATCACCTCCATGGGAGGGTCCAATTATTGTGAGCAAAGCACTACACAATGATGCATACTATCTTATAGATGCTCAAGAACAAGAAAAGAATAAGGTGTACATGTCAGGAGACGAGTCAAAGAGGCCATGGAATGTAGCATTACTTCGTCCTTTTTACAGTGAATGTATCTCGAACTCTCATATGTCGGATTATATGTTGGCAATGAGTTAATCAATGAAACCTCGGCACCTCGAGATGTAACTCGGGGACTGCCTTAATGAACATGTTCTTTTCATATGCATTTTTATATATCGGCTGGATTATATTTCTTATTCTTAGACCGACTTAGTATTGTGTGGGCAGCAACACTACTAGGAAAAAGCACGTTGGTGGTGCACCTGTAAATAGCATCTGTGGCACACTAGGTGTGCGCCACTAGCCGCGCGCTACTAGTATCTGGAAAAAAGTAGTAGCGCACCTGACAGTGTGCCACGGCTAGGAAGGCAGGTGCGCTTCCACTATGTTGCATGTGGCGCACATGGCAGTGCGTCACTGAGGGAAGGCATGTGCGCTTTATTTATAGTGCGCCACTAAATCCATGGCATGTGCGCCATGGGCAACTTTTTTGTTTTTTTAATTCTAAGCTAGATGATATACAATACAGATTATATACAATATTCAAGGCAGATATACAGACACAGATATAAGATATACATTTATATATATATGAATACACAGTTTGCAAAACAAGATTGAAACAAATACATATTGATAAGTCCCATAAATGAATACACAATATAAGTTACATTGTTTCGATCAAGTTACAAAGTAGTTGGTGACATGCGAATACATGTGTCTCAAAAAAGTTAGAGCTTGGAAGCTCGCCTAGAAATCTAAACTAGAAACAAGCGCGGGATAAACAACCAAGGATGATAAGCATCACCGCAATGAAGGTGTAGGTCTTCATCTGGTTCCTTCTCCTAGCTCCCGCTAGATAGCGCATGTACCTAGCTTCCTCCTCCTCCATAGTGTTGTACCCTTTGTAGCTATTGCTGCCGAAACGGTGCACTGTCTCCGGCAGTCTTCCCAATCATCGTAGACTCCGGGAACCCGTCCCTTGTACACGAAGTACCACGTAATCTACAAGTTGGCAATAATAATTAACCGGTGATTGGAAAACATGTATAATTAAAGTTGCATATGAAGATACACTTATATAAATTAGTCCCAATAAAAAAATCAAAGTAACTCAAAAATCATGCATCATATATAACTAGGTCGTTGGACACATCAATATGCTACGACGGAACCGTAAGCCAAGCAGGATGCAGACAAACTTGACTTGTGCATAGCATAAGGCTTACAATCACGTTGCAGCACATTCATATATATAGTGTGCCACGACATTTAAATCATCGGCATTTTTGAAAAAGACCAAAGTAACTTAAAAAGAATGCCTCATATATAACTAGGTCGTTGGACACGGGAATATGCTACAACGGAACTTTAAGCCAAGTAGGATGCACAACATCTGGACTTGTGCATAGCACAAGGCTTATAATCCCGTCGCAGCACATTCATATATAGTGTGCCACGACATTTCAATCATCGACATTATTCTCGAAAAAGACCAAAGTAACTCAAAAAGAATGCCTCATATAGAACTAGGTTGTTGGACACAGGAATATGCTATGACGGAACAGTAAGCCAAGTATGATGCACAACACCTGGACTTGTGCATATCACAAGGCTCGCTATCCCGTCGTGGCACATTCACATATATATAGTGTGCCACGACATTTCAATCATTTTCATTCTCGAAAAAAGACCAAAGTAAGCAAAGGACCAAAGAGTAAGCAAAAAAACCAAGCATTGATTCATATATAATAATAATAAGAAAAAGAAGTAAGCGATGATTCATAAACCTAATAAGCTAAGTAGTAGCATGTACTTATCCACACACACAAGGTCATCTATAGTTTGGAACTACAACTAGGACAACATGAAGACTTTTGGCTCGGCTCAGGGAACGGGAGGACGCCTTGTCTCGTCATGAAATTCCTATAGTCACCCTTCATCTCTAGGCGATCTTCTATGTCATGGTTATTCGGGAGATTTTCTCCGTAGAAGATCCCCCCGAAGTGATGACATCATGAAAGATGATTGCCCCAAACAGCTGCTCGATGCGATACATCTCTTGTCTAATATCTGAATCAGTGATCTTGGCCTTGGCTTCGGCCCACTGTTTGAGATGATCTGGCAGCGTAGAATTTTGCTGGTCTAGAAGGAACGCCCTCATGTGATGGAGTGCATATTAGGCTTCCTTCTAACTGCCTCTCGGATGCTTCACGCAGGGGAACTCCGTTACGTGGTTGAAGACGTGTCTGCCGAACTTGACCTTCGTACTCACGAAGGTGGTGCCTTCCGTCGAGGCATAGCCAGTGAGAGCATCATCCAGAACTTCCTTGATCTTGTCATAGTTTTTCTTCTTTTCTATACTCCTCGAGTCAAAATACATGGCTTGTGAATGCTTCAGCGATAAGTAGATGAGTGTGTAGTGTTCATCTCTGCGCAAAAAATTCAAATGGAATGTGTTGCAAAAAGAATGATGATAATCTAATAAACCCAATCGATGGTGGTGAGTGAATAATGACTTACTCGGGAAAGTAAGGTACGAGAATGTATTCCTTTGTCTTGTTCGCCACGAAGATGCCTTTTAGGTATGAGGCCATGAATCGTCATTCAACGGCGCTTCTCAAGCAGTTGGCACGCATGTAGTAGGGATCCACTACCACGATGACCGGGGTGTTCTCTCTAATGATCTGCATGTCCAGGATGAGAGAAAACAGTCGGACCATGGTATAGTGCAGCGGGTACAGGTGGAACATATTGAAGATGTCATCAAACCGTAGGAAGAACAGATCCGCGGGGACATTTTTGACAAAGCCCAAGCCTGGTGGCACCTTAACCACAAATACCGGGTGCGAGGGATCTTTCTCAGCCAGAAGGCGTCTCTCTACCAACAGCACACTGTCATGCACACTCTTTATTTCCGAACTGGCGAGCCTCCGCAAATTCTTAGTTAGCATGGGCTTACCCACCACATGAATCCTCCACATAATACCCTCGGGTCTTGGTGCCCCGTCTTGAAACGTGATCGGATTCGCAGTTGACGCCACCGGCTGGCTCGAGCTGCTAGATTTTCTTTTCCTAGCCTTTTTTTCCTTTTGGAGAGCGGGCAGACACCGCAGTCTGAGAACCGGCCTCCCTATGTAGTGTGTTAGGTCTTAGAATAAAGGGCCGATTGGTTGTATCAGCTGGCTCGGTGAAGGCGCAAGCTGGAGGCGTCTCCTGAGAACCAAACAAACGCTTGGTGATAGTGGGTTTCTCTATGGGGCCACCAGCTGGGTCTTCGTTTGGGCCATTGTTGCAAAACTGAGTGTTGAAGAACTGATCGAAGTCTTCATCGTCCTCGTTCGTATCCTGCGCCATGTGCATATCATCAACAGATCATCTGACCCACCACGTGGAGGTGACCACGGGGGCAGTAAGGGGGCCTTGCCACCACTTGTCACTGGCACGACAGGCAGTGCTGTTACCACAATTTCCTCGAAGTCCTTCGCCGCAGGATCCGCGGTGAGTTGTCTGGTTTTTGGGTCCACATGGTAACGGGCCCTGATGAAGTTTTGAAGCTACCTGTTTTCGAATTTCGAAAAGGGGTTAGCTATCCCCTTAGCTCTATACTCGTCGCCTTCCTTATCCCATTTGGCCTCCACGGTTATGTATCCACCAGATCCGAGATGGTGGTGACCTATATTCATCGCCTACAACACCTTTCCCCGATTACTCAAGGTAGGGGCTCTTTCCAATTCACACCACTCCTTGAACTCCCAGTACTGATCTTCGGTGATTTGTAGGTCAATCTTCTGGATCTCCTCAAGAATTTTCCTTCTTTATAGATCTTCTTATTTATCCGTGTTCTCCAACTGGACAGGGCGGTGCTCATCTTTGTGAGGGCGGATTTGTTTACTTCATTCCCATGATAATTTGTGTTCCGATACTCAGTGGGGAACTTGTATCTTGCGTGCAGCTTGTCAAAGAGGAGTGTGCGCAAATGGCCATTATCTTTATGCCGGATATTCTCGATGTTGATCGACTTGGTGGTCCGGGTGATAACCGCCACTTGCCCACCGTACCCTCTGACGACAAGGTCATGCGCCAAAGGAACCCCTATTGAGCTCACTTCAGTAATTTCATCTCTGACGGTGACGACCGTGTTCGGGCGCTGTTCCTTCGGCTTCTTCTTCTTTGGAGGATTGCTACCACTCGTTGTGTCCTTGACGCTATTAGTGGTTTCATCATCGGCCATTCCTTCGGCTTCTTCTTCCTCCGCTTCTTCCATCTCATCGTCGTCGCTCTTTGAAGGATGGTATTCTTCATCTTCTTCTAGCCGCTGGTCCTCCTCCCAGAATGACAGTTGATTATTTGGAGGTCTGACTTCTCCTTCAGCGCTGATGCGCTTAGAACAGCCAGCCTCGTCGTTGTCACACATGTTTGTACTAATAAAAAGCAAATAATGATTAGTAATAAAGTGCCCAGAAAAATCCGGCATGACCTTTGCTAATTTTCTTAAACTAGGAGTGTCATATTTCTGCCAAAATGGAAGTCACTACTCGAAAAACGGCTATAGGTAATCCACACATCCGTGGAGCACGTGCTAGTGGTGCCCCACGGGTAAAGTATGCGTGGCACACTGCCCACAGGTACCCTACGGCTAACTGTCGTAAGGTGTGGAGTTGGTGCAGGCCACTTAGCCGTAGGGCACTAGGGCAGAGTGCCCTACGGCTAAGTTGACCCAGCAACTGCAGCACACATACCCGTAGCGCACTAGGTCAGGGTGCGGTCATGTTCTTCGAGGGTGCGCAAAACTTTTATATTTAGATAGAAAATGTGGTCTAGTTTCTAGGAAAATTAACAAACATGAGTTTTGACTTTTTCTGCAAAAAAAAGTCATGCCACAGTAAAACATGCATAACTTTTGCATATGATGCCAAAAAAATCGTATAATATACCAAAATGACGAGAAAGAGATTTCGCATCCGCTCGCAAAAGGTCGTTTAGCGATTATTTATTTTTTCAAAATTAGAAAAGAGTAAAAAGTTACGGTCAAAAGACCGTTTTTCTGCAGAAAAAAATAGAGGGCAACTTACCCGTAGCACACCACCACCGAGTGCGCTACGAGTAAGTTGGGCGGGATTCAAAACTTGAATACCCACCCTGCCCACCTACCCCTCTTCTCTTCCCTCCCTCTTCTCCTTTTCATTCTCCTCCCTCCTTCTTTTCCTTCTCTCTTATCCTCCTCATTTTCCTTCTCTCTTCTCCTCCTCCTTTTCCTTCTACTCCTTCCCCTTCTCCTCTTTTTGGCCTCCTCCTCTCCTTGCACTCACGACGGTGACAGAGGACTTCTCCTCCTCTCTAAAGACTGACAACGGTGACAACGACCTTCTCCTCCTCCTTGCTCCGGTATCCTCCTCTCCTTGCAGTAACGATTGCGAAATCGACCTTCTCCTCCTCCTTGCAGTCATGACGAGCAACGGCGACCGCCTTCTCCTTGCGGCGACCTCCTTCCTTCTCTAGCCACACCTCCTTCTCCCTCTCTTCCTTGATGCCGGCGAGGACTAGCATGGCCACGGCCTCCCGCACCTCCCTGCGGTGGTAGGTCGTGGCCATGGCCACCATGCTCCAGCGAGGCGACATGACGGCGGCGATGTGGACCCGATTGCTTTTGCAATTCAAAATGACGGTGTTTTTTTCATTTTTTTCATTTTTTGAAAAACACATTCATGGAGAACCATGTATCCCTACCCGTGGCGCACCTGGTAGTATGCTACGCCTATCACCATATAACCATAGCGCACCAAGTAGTGCGCTACGGGTAAGAGATAGCCGTAGCACAAGGATAGTGGCGCACATCTAGTGCGCCATGGATGCCCTTTTCAAGTGCGCCACGAACGGCCATTTTCCTAGTAGTGAGTTAATCAACATTCTGGCAAAAATCAGGACTCATTTGATACAAGAACCTGCATACACGACATAAGAAAGTGCTTCATACAAGCACAAGCACAATTTCAAGTGCTACAACAATAAAAAAATGAGAATACACCATAACCAAGTGCTTCTGATCATAACCAAGTGTTTCCAAACAACTATCTCAAAACTAAATACAAACTATCGAACCTGATGCATATTACATTAGTACAAATATATTATTATTTCATTAGTACAAGTATATGATTTAAGGTTGACCATTTGTAACAAAACTGTAGTGGCAACTTGACTAGGATATGATTAGTCACAAAGCCCCTAATACCATCATATACAACATTAAGTGACTTGTCAAACCTTGATATAGGAATCATCACAAATTCATGCAGTGAGAATTTTCTCGAGCCTACAAATTGTTTGTGCCTGATTTAGTTACTGGGTACACAATCAAAAGTGACTATTTTATCTTAGCAGTGTTCAAGTGTGTTTTCCCATAACAGAGATGATCACGTATATATCAAGAATAGTAATCTGATTGGTGGTGCTCAAGTACACATGCTTTATCTGAAAGATACTTATCAGAACTTGAACATATGCTACGAATATACTTATTAGAAAGATACTAGTCAAGTTTAATCTGATTGGTGGTGCTCAAGTACACATGCTTTATCTGAACCAGAATGGCTAGGTCCATGCCTATTGTCGATCCTAAAAATAACACGATTCCATTTGTTTATTATTTTTGTAGTTATTTACACAAGCAAGCAGACAAGACAATTATTTACACAAGCAAGCACCCTACTCTAAACCCTACTAGACATGCAGCCTTGCTACCTAGGTAGCTTGTACATCTGTTCAAAAACATTTTACATGCAGCTATCTATCTCTAACATGCATTGTCAACAACCTCTAGAATGCCTAGGAACACTACAGGAGAGTTTACAATAGAGCTAAATTGACATCACAGAGCTAAATTGATTCCAGGCGGCAATTGACAACAAATGTCAACAAGTCCTAGCAATTGCCATCTGAACCCTAACCTCCCAGAAGATCAAGCACATATGTGGTGGTGTGTAAACCCTAATCTGAACACTAACGTCACCGTCGAACCCTACTCTGAATCCTAATCGAAATGGATGCAGTGAGAGGGGAGATGGGGAGAGAGGGATAGAGGGGAAGGGCGACTCTCACCTCTGAGATGAGGCGACGACAGTGGGTGGACGAAGGCGGGCTCCTCCACAGCCTCCTCCTCCTCCTCCTCGAGTGGCGGCGGCCTCCTCCTCCTCGAGCGACGAAAAACTCCTCCTCAACGGATTGAGAGGCGCGCGCGGGGGCCTCCTCCTACACGGTCTCATCCTCGAGCGGCGGCGGCTGGCGGGGCTGGCAAGGCGGCGGATCGACAACATAGGCGTAGGCTCAAGCTCAAGATGGGTGGTGGGTGCGTCTGATGGGGATGAGGGACATGCCCGTGCATGTGGATAAGGCACAGATAGGCATAGCGCACTCTGGCATAGTGCGCTACAGATATCCATAGTGCACTTCGGTCTAGTGCGCTACGCCTATCTCCTCTAGCACCTGTATAAGAAAACAGCCACCCCACTCTCTAATAGATTCTCTACCCTATCCCACTGGTTCCGCCCACTGCTCTATCTCAACCTATGAGCACCTAGGTTCAAATCCTGGTGCCCATATTTTTTGTTTTTATTTTAAAAATACTTTTTAATGTTCCAAAAAATGCCTAAAAGTGGTAATATATGCCAAAAAAGTTTTGTTTTTTTAGAAATACTTTTAAATGTTCCAAAAAATGCCCAAAAGTAATAATATATGTCATAAAAGTGGTACAAATATGATTCAAAGTATAACTAAATTAAATAATAATTTGTCCATGAATATTACAATCTTTTTTGACCACGCATTTTACAATATTTTTTTGAGCTAGCGTTTTACAATCTTTTTTCCCTTTTTTTCGCAGATGAATAATTTATCCACGGCGCTTTAATGTTTCTTCTTTCGAACGGGCTACCTGTTTTGGGTAGGGTTGTCGTTTTTATTCTTGTGATTTTTTGTTGCTGCATCGTAGTCGTCGTCATCTTCAATCTTTGGATCGACGTACTGGTGGAAGTCTTGCTCGTTGGCGACTCCGTCCATTCTAATGATGTTTCTTTTTCCTCTTCTCATGAAAACACGGCTAGGCTTTGTCGGGTTGGTAATAAAAAACATTGGTCCACTTTGCTAGCCAGTACCCACGGTTCTTTTTTCGCGGCAACGTTGGCACCGACGGCCTTGGATTTGACGTCTTTGGGTATAACCATGGTTGTGAAATACCGATCTTCTCTTTCGACGCTCTTGGCCCATCTGACATGAAACATCGACAGCTTTTCTCCATAGTAGTCGAGCTCCCAGATCTGCTCGATCTTTCCATAGAATCTTTCCTTCACGTTGTCATCGGTGTAGAATTCCGACGTTACGCCTGAGTTCTAATAATCACACTTGTTGTCCTTTTCCTCCATGTAGAATGTGTAGCCATTGATATCATACGCCTGATAGGTCACCAGGTTTTCCATGGGTCCCTGCGACAAGGTGAATATGATCTTTTCTGTGTCAGAAGATTGCGATCGCGGGGGATTATCAAGGAGCGTCTGCCTAAACCAACGCGTGAAATCTAAGTTGTGCTCTTCAATTATTTCTCCCTGCGTCCTTGGTATGCCCCGGTCACTCTACTTCTTCTCGGTTAACCTTTTGTGCTTCTGTACCCAAGGATCGACCAGTTCTAAATGATGTAGCGCGACAATGTTTGCTCGATCAAAGTCTATGCGTCGACAATCGAAGTCTGCATGCAGTACGCGATGACCCTCTCGGTGACCAGATTCGTCGAGCTTGCCAAGGTGCCTGTTGACGGAAAGACCGACAAGGTTCTCGATGTCTAGATAATTCATGCACAAAGAGATGCACTCTTCGGCCAGAAAGCCCTTGGCTATGCTTCCATCTGGACTGGACCTGTTGCGAATGTATCCTTTGATGTGTCCGTTCATCCTTTTGAACACCATCATGCTGCGGAGGAACATCGGCCCAAGTTGGATGATGTCCTCCACGATATGGACCAGAAGATGCACCATAATGTCGAAGAATGCAAGCGGGAAGTAGACCTCGAGATCGCATAGTATCACCACGATCTCCTCCTGTAGCCTCCCGAGCTGATTCACACCAATCGACTTTCGAGAGATGACGTCGAAAAACTTGCAGAGCCCAAACAACGTTTTACAGACGTGATCGTCCATTATCCCTCTTAGTGAAACCGAAAGTACATGCGTCATTAGCACGCCACAGTCGTGAGACTTTATGCCACTAAACCTCTACTTTGCCTCATCTAGGTATCTGCTTATCTTCCCCGCGTAGCCGTAAGGAAATTTGACTCCTAGAAGGCACTTGAAAAACTATTTGATCTCATCCTGGCTTAGAGTGAAGCAAGAAGGAGGTCAGTAATATTCGTTCTTCTTGACCTTTTTACCCTTCAGACGACCTTGTGTCGCCTCCGACTCATGATCATCGTCATATTCCCAATCATCAAGAGTAGTGCGTCCTCCATGAAGCTCCTTCTGGATGCCCATGAATATCAGGTCTTGCCTTGCTTTCAGACCATATTTCGTCCTATCTGGCATGTTGATATGGTGGCGACCAGACTCTCGCACACGTTTTTCGTGATATGCATGATTTCAAGGCTATGAGGCGTGCGGAGAAACTTCTAGTATGCCAACTCTCAGAAAATAGACCTTGTTTTCCATACCTTCAGTAGTGGCTTGTCTTGCTGCCTCTTTTGCTTCTTTCCAGGCTTAGGACAATCTTTCTAGTTTTTCAGCAATTCTTCCACCTCTTTGCTGCTCCTCCGCTTTGGGATTCCTCGGGTCTCAGATTTGCCATCGAATAGATCTCCATGTTTTCTCCATGGATCATTCTTGCCGAGCCACCTCCGGTGCGCCATGAACATGGTTTTCAAAGACCCTGGATCTTTCTCTAGTTGGAGATAGCTTGTGTTATCCATGCACCTAACGCATGCGGAGAATCCTTGGATAACCTGCCCCAAGATATACCCGCAACCTGGATAGTCTTGCACCGTAGTGACCAACATGGCTCTCATAGTGAAATAATATTTTGTGATGGCGTCATATGTATTGGCTCCAGATTCCCATAACGTGGCTAACTCCTCTTTCAACATCCCGAGATACAGATTGATGCCGGTACCAGGTTGTTTCGTCCCTTGAATTAGCATACTCATTTGTATGTCCTTCTTATTCATGCACATCCATGGAAGGAGGTTGTACATCCATACAAACATTGGCCAAGTGTTGTGCGTGCTGCTCTGGATACCGAACGGATTGAGTCCATCGGTGCTTGCACCAAGCCTGATGTTACTCGAATCTCCACCGAATTCTTCGAGGTCCAATGCTTTCCACTGGCAAGCATCTGAAGGGTGCGTCAGCAGCTCATCCTTTTCGGGGTCATCGTCATATCCTGGCTTCTTCCTTTCCGCATGCCATCGCATGAGCTTCGCTTCCTTAGGGTCCACGAAATAGCGCTGCAGACGAGGAGTGATAGGAAAGTACCATACCACTTTTCGAGGTGCTTTCTTCCCTTTCTTGTATCGACTCACGCCGCACACCAGAAATGTGGTTTTTTCCGTGTCCTCGCCCCTATAAATGATGCAATCATTGATGCGTACGTGGTATCTAACATGCGGTAGATCGAGAGGACAGACGATTTTCTTGGCATCCTTGATACTAGTTGGACACGTGTTCCCCTCTAGGAGACGATCGTGCCAGAATGCCATCATATCGTCGAAGCTTGCGTCGGTCAATTTGTATTTTGCCTTCATCTCCATAGCCTTGAGCGTTACATTCAACCGGGTATCATCGGGCCTACATCCTTCATACAATGGAGTAACCGCGTCTTTCTCAAGTTGCGAAGCTTGGCTTTCTCTCTAGCGGCAGCCCTGGCGTTACTCGTTTGCTTGAGAAGAAACTCTTGCACATAAGGGTCCTGCACCCAGCCTGGCGTTGTTCCATCGTCATCTTCTCCTCCGGCATCTAGATCACCATCTCCAGGAGACTCTTCATCATCATGTTGCCTACCTTCAAAATTTCTCGCCTCCCCATTTACGTCTCCATCGTTTTTTTCATCGCTTATCCAACGAGTGTATCCATCCATGAAACCATGGCGGAGCAGGTGCGCCTGCAGATGCCCGGAATCTAGGTCGATCAACCAGTTGAGTTTGCAACTTCTTCACGGACATCTTATCTCCGTCTTGTTATTTCGTATCATGTCGACTGTCGCGTATTTTAAAAATCTAGCCACAATGCCTTTGCTCATTATGCGAACCATGGTTGCTTGGGCGGTGTACACGGTAGAATTAGAAGTTTATTAGAACCACATAATCAATGGATGCATGCAATGGTCGATAGAAAATTTTGGCATGACCTATCCTAAAATTAGGACCTTTGTGAAATGCCAAAGTCTTGCCAAAATAGAAATGAACCAACATTTTGGCAAAACAAATGGCAACTCATTCACACACAAACATAAGGGAGAGACCGATCCATACACATTAACACATCATCCTCTCTATACACACATGAGCATCGATCCTCTCCATATACACACACATGAGCATCGATCCTTTCCATACACACATGAGCATCGATAATCTCCATACACACATGAGCATCGATCCTTATATATGATCATATCATCCATATACACATGAACACATCCTTACATGGACAACTTACCGAGATGAGAGACCGATCGAGAAGATGGAAGGAGAGGTGCGAGACCGAGAGGATGGCGTTCCCAGAAGAAGAGCTTCCTCTATTATGTATGTAGCATCCAAGGTAAGTTCTACATGCTAAAAATGGTGAAAGAGTGGAGAAATTGAGGTGGGAAGGAGGAGGATCACGACTATATCTAAGGAGGAAGAAGGAGGGGAAAGTGAAGTGTGGGTGTGGTAGTGGATAGTCACATGTGCAAAGTGGACCTGCCAAAAAGTGGTCGGAACATCCGTAGCGCACATGACATAGTGCGCCACAGAACTTAACCACAACCGTGGCGCACTATGTCCACGTGCGCCACGGATGTGTTTGCCCAGTTAGGCAGCAGACCTGCGGTGGGTTAGGCATAGCGCACGGGTAGCAAGTGCGCAACGGTTACCCCTCAAAACTATAGCGCACATACCCCATGTGCGCTACGGGTATGTGACATGCGGCTGGCTGGCCCTTAGCCCACATGTATCTGTGGCGTGCTACCCCATGTGCACCACGGTTGTTCTAGTTACCAGTAGGGCATTGCCCACATGGGCGCCATGCCTGTTTCACCTGTGGGGCACTTCAACTACGTGAGCCACGGATGTGCGGATTACCTGTAGCACTTTCCCTAGTAGTGCAAAGGCATCCTCTTTGACTGTAACATCCCAAATCTTAAATAGGATGTTATTAGAAGCATGCATCATCCTTGCATCATTGCATCCTACAAATGAAGTTGCAACAAAACCCTCACATCAAAACCTACCAAAAACCGTAATGAGCAATAATGATGTAATCATGCTTGACCCTTCTAAAATCTTTGTAAAATAATAATCTATGACTCTATGATGACCACCTCATTTTTACAAAAAATTGGAAACAAGTTTCAACAAGTTTGAATTTGCTATGCAAAAGTTATTGAGGTATATTAAAACAGAAAATGGAATAAAGATAAGGAAAAAAAAGAATCAACGGCCTAACTAAGCTGGGTCGGCTGCACCAGCCCACCCGCGCCCGCGCGACACCTAACTCGCCTAAGCTCTATCAGCCTGCCAGCGCAGCCCAGCGACAGCCGGCACTGCCGCGACCACACCGGTGTAGCCGCCGCCGAAGCTTCGGTAGGTGAAGCCTAGGGAGCTCCTCTTCCCCTGTTTTTCTCCCTGTCGAAACCCTCTTGATCGACCCTCACCCCCCCTTCGTTTTCCCCTTGTCTGAAGCAGCACAGCCGCCCCGATTTCTCGCCGCCAGAGCTCGCAAGGAACAGCGGGCCTCAGGAGCTGTTCGGAGAAGCAACGTTCACCGACGACCATGCCAAGCAGACCGCGAGGAGCTGCTGATCGCCGTCGACCACCCCACTGCCTCCAGGAGCCAGCAGATCACCGCCAAGCATCACCACCCGACAGCGCCGCCGCCGTCTCGCCATTGATGTTGCCGCGGTAAGTCGCCACCCTCCTCCCGTCCGTTAGATCTGCTAGCTACGGCCCAGATTAGAAGGGGTGGACAAAGCGGTACACGCCAATCGCGTTGCGCCGCGTGGCAAGCCGAGTCAGCACGCCGCATCAGCGCCGCTCGCTTAGCTGGCGCAATGGGGAGCCTCCACCTGTCACGATTTATTTTAGGGTTAGATTTAATTGGCAGATTTGTGTTAAAATTTGAGAAATTCATAGAAAATTAATTACTTTGCCAAATTTAGCATATAATGTACCATTTGGATTCACAAAATTATGTAGAACACAGATCTGCAATAAAATTTCAAGTTTACAGTAGGGTTTTCGGTGTAGAATTTAATGTCTAGATTAGAGTGTTTAATCTATAGAAAAATAATCAAAACTCTGATTTAGTTGATTCTTGTTGTGATGACTTTGTTTTCACAGCACCTACTGAACAAATTATAGAACCTTGCTTAAGAACATTAGATTTGATTTGTTTGTGTTTAGATCTATGTTTGTGTTTAGATCTATGTTTGTGTTTCGTTAGATTGTTCGGAGTGCGCCGAGGAGTGCTATTGTGTAGAGTGTTGCTCGGATCAAGGCAAGTTACACCACTTGTTCATAAATTTTGTCCTAGTTTTGATTCTATGCATGTGATCTTCAAAATTCTGTAGTATGCATGTGTAGGATGTTCTAGTAGAGTTTTTCCTTAGTATTATTTTGCAAGTGCGATGATTTTGTAGTATGCCATGAGTATCTCTGTACTTAGGATTTCCCTCCTAATAGGTTCCCCTGTTTTGCTAAGTATTGCTTGCTATGCTATATATATGTAAAGTACCGTTGGGGGGTTCGAAAGACAATGCATTTCTTCTAAGTATAAAGGCTCTCTTGAGCAAACTTTTCTTCTCAAATCCACTTCAAAATAAAACTAAGTTTTCTTCTGGGCGGAATGGTTGTCGGGACAATGAGTGAGATTTTGGTGGAGGACGGCCGCCCAGGAATCAAAGAAGTCTGCCATGTTTTAGAATTCAGAAGCTTCCAGTGCAACCACAATACATATGGGCTCTGTCTTGGCCTAGTACTTAGTGGGAAACCTCACCTGGGTACCAACATTTGGAGGTTCTTGGCATGGTTGGATCCAGAAGGTAGAGGGTATACTAAGGGAAAGCCTCACCATGGTCTTGTATGTAAAAGGACTTGATCGTGGATTGTGGGTAAAGTGCAAAAACTCTCGAGAGTATTGCAATCTGATCGATCAGCCGTGTTCACGGAAACAGAACAACTTTAAGCATCTGAAGGATGGAGCCTCTGAAGGATCTTCCTCTCTCTCTTTCAAAACTTAAAGTTTTCTGAAAACCCAAGGCGTGAGTCATATCGCTATTGGGAGGGTTTTGGGAACTTGGTGAGTAATATCCAAGTGTTAGAATTGGACACTTGGTGAGTAATATCCTCGTGTGCCATTCGACCATATATTACTTAAACAAAAGTTTACAAAGTAGGGAAACTTTCTCTTCTTCTCCATACCTAAGAAAAACTAGCTTTGAGCAAATAAACTCTACAGCCTAAACTAGCCTTGCATGTAGAGATAGTTTTTTCTTTCCTTGGTTTAATTTGCCAATACATTCAAAGTATTGACCCAACTTGTTGGCTGCATATCTTATGTGCAGAATCCGAAGATTGAAAGGTGCGTAAGGATCGCGAGTCTACACTCGACAAGCCTGGGGCATTGATGGACTCAAGCTGCTTTTATGTTTTAGCTGTTATTTGAGCTAGCATAATGCTAAGAAAATTTGTAATAAATTCATACTCTGGATTCACCGTGTAATAATGACTTTGTGTTTTACATGATATTCATCGACTGTGAGTGCTAGCTATTGATCCAGCACCTTCTTTCTCCAAATGAGGCTCACCTTCAGGTTGGGATGGTGAGAACTTTTATCTCCATTCCTGATGTGCATGTGTCTAAGCAGGGATTTTGCCAACAAGGCTTGGAGCTCTGGGAGAATTATTTTGCCCCCATATTCAGAAGGAATCTTCTTCAATGGGCTCTCTTAAGTGTGATATCCCTGTAAGTTGGTTTAACTTCATTACTCTCATGCTTGCTACTCCTGAGAAGTTTAATTGGGTCAAGGGATTTCTTACTTCTCCTTTATGGGAAATTATTAAAGAACCTATTGCTGAGGAAAGTTCAATTTCTTTCATCATTCCTAATGAGAGCTTTTCCTAGATGGCCCCTTCTTGCCTGGGTATTGAATCCAATAAATCTTCATGCTCTCCCTCTACCCCTCCCAGAAAGAGAAAGGGCAAGGAACCTCTTGTGGACTATGAGGTGAGAAGAAGCCCTAGAATTGTTGAACTAAATGGGGTTTTAAAAGTCACATAAATTGTCTAATTGTTGATTGTCTGGTTTGTAATGCTGCTCCTCCTTGTCTGAATTCCAAAGTGGTTAAAAATCTTGCTGCTTCATTCTGCAAGGTAAAGGATGGGGACCTGGAGAAGAGGTTGCTCAAGAAAGGGAAGGCCAATGAAGTGGCAGTTAAGGCTCCTACAAAAGGCAGCATTAAAGGAGGAGCCTCTTCCAGCTTGGGCATTGGTGGCAAGAAGAAACCTGGGGCTGCTAGTACCTGTGTACAGCAAGCCAAGAAGAAGCCCTCTTCTTAAGTGTTTTAATGTATCAAACTAAGTCTTTTGCTGGAGTCTTGTTGACTCCATGTCATGTGTTCTGTGATTGTGATATTGCAATGTGGTTGGTACTTGTTGTGGAATATGTCTGTGGTGCCTTGAATGGGATTGCCTTTTGCCTCTGTAATTGTTGTTTCCTCTCCTGGGTGATTACACTATTTATATCACCCCATATCTATACTTGCTCCTGGTTTCTTAATGAATAACAAAAGAATTTGGAAGATCTTGGATTCGAATATCAGGGGAATCAATTCTGAAAAGAAATGGATTGCTCTCAGAAACAAAATTGAGGAGTCTGGTTGTGACATTATCTGTCTCCAAGAAACTAAGCGTGAGGACTTTGATAGCTCCTACATTGAAAAATTCTGCCCCTCCAAATTTACCAATTTTGAATTTCTTCCCTCCAGAGGTGCATCTGGAGGTTTGATCACCATTTGGAATGGTTCCCTGTTCTATGGACATCTTTCCTTTCTCAATGAGTTTTCTATCTCCATCACCTTGACATCTCTCTTATCTAATGGATCCTGGATCCTCACCAACATTTATGGGCCATGTTTACCTGAAAAAAAGACTGAATTTTTAGATTGGTTTGGCAGCATTGATATGCCTAATGATTTGGACTGGCTTATTGTGGGAGATTTTAACTTCTATAGACAGCCTTCAGATAGAAATAAATTGGGTGGAGATGTGAATGGTATGCTTCTCTTTAATGAATCCATTAATAATTTGTGTCTCATAGAGTTACCACTTAAAGGTAGAAAGTTCACTTGGAGTAACATGCAGAAAGATCCCCTCTTGGAAAGGTTGGATTGGTTTTTTACTTCTGCTGCCTGGACTCAGAGTTTTCCCTCTACTTTTGTTGCTCCTCTAGCAAAGCCTACCTTTGATCATCTTCCTTGTGTCATTTCCATTGGCACAATGATTCCCAAAGCTCAGGTGTTCAGATATGAAAATCATTGGTTGCATCATAAGGAGTTTAAAGCTATTGTTCAAAATGCCTGGAACATTCCTGTGGGTTTTATGGATTCTGCAAAAAAAATCAATGTTAAATTCAAAAATGTGAGAAGAGGGTTGAAGCTTTGGGCCAAACAGCTTCCTTGCCTGAAGGCACAAATCTGTAATGTTAATGCGACCATTGACTTTCTTGATATCATGGAGGAAATGAGAACTCTTACTGTTCAAGAATGGAATCTTAGGGATATCTTGAAAAATCTTATTATTTCTCTATTACAAGATCAAAATACTTATTGGAAATAGAGGGGGAAAATTAAATGGGTTAAGCTGGGGGATGAAAACACAAAGTTCTTTCACTCCAGAGCTACCATAAGCTTTAGACATAATTACATTTCCATGCTCAAGGATGATTCTGATCTTGAGGTTTATGATCATGATGGCAAAGCAAGTCTCCTTTGGAATTCCTTTAAAAATAGAATGGGCTCTTCTGACAAGCCTGAAATGCATTTCAATCTTAATGACTTAGCTGGTGATTGCTTAAGCCAAGATGAAAGGGATGCTTTGGAAAAGCCTTTCTCTGATGAGGAGATTGATGAGGTCATTACAAATCTGCCTAATGATAAATCACCTGGCCCTGATGGTTTTAATAATGAATTCATGAAGCTTTGCTGGCCTATTATTAAGGATGATGTGAAACATCTACTTGTGGAGTTCTATGAAGGGCAAGCCTCTTTGGAAAGCATTAATTCTTCTTTTATCACCCTCATTCCAAAAATTGCTGCTCCTCTGACTCCTGCTGATTTTAGGCCTATTTCTTTGCTAAATAGTGTCTTTAAGATTATCACCAAGATTCTGGCTAATAGACTGCAAAAAGTCATACTTAAACTTGTTCACAAGAATCAATATGGTTTCCTCAAGCAAAGATCTATCCAAGACTGTTTAGGTTGGGCATTTGAATTTCTTGATCAATGCCACAAGTCAAAGGAGGAAATTTTAATTCTTAAGCTTGATTTTGAAAAGGCTTTTGACAGAATTGAGCATTCTGCAATCATCAATATCCTTAGAGCCAAAGGTTTTGGAGATAAATGTTGGATTCAGATGATCTTTGGGTCAGCTTCTTCCTCTGTGCTTTTAAATGGTGTGCCTGGGAAAAAAATTTACTGTAGAAGGGGTGTTAGGCAAGGAGATCCTTTATCTCCTTTATTGTTTGTTCTGGCTGCTGATCTCCTTCAAAGTATCCTCAATAAGGCAATGAACCTGGGTCTTCTTTCTTTGCCCACTGAAGATGTGTTCTGTCCTGATTTCCCTGTGGTTCAGTATGCAGATGACACTTTAGTAATCCTCAAGGCTGATTCTGAGCAACTCTTGTGCCTTAAGGCAATTCTACATACTTTTGCTCTCTCCACTGGACTCAAAGTTAATTATTCTAAATCCAGCATGATGCCAATTAACCTGGACTCTGAGAGGCTTGGACATTTTGCTAATACCCTTGCTTGCCTCACTGGTTCCTTGCCTTTTACCTATCTTGGTTTGCCTCTGAGCTTGAATAAACCTGCTGTGGAACATTTCCTGCCTATTGTTCAGAGAATTGAGAGAAGGTTGTGTGGAATTGCTGACTTTCTTAATTATGGGGGGAAACTGCAGTTAGTTAAATCTGTGTTGTCTTCCCTTCCCATATATTACATGAGCTGTTTTGATCTTCCTGTCACTATCAAGGAACAGTTGATTAAATATATGAGGCAATGTTTGTGGAGAAAGAAAACTTCTGATGTTCAAGCTAGAGGTAATGCTCTTGTAGCATGGAAGAAAGTTTGTAGACCCAAGAACCAGGGGGGATTGGGAGTTCTAGACCTTAATGTTCAAAACTCTGCACTTCTTTTGAAGAATTTGGATAAGTTTTATAATCACAAGGATATTCCTTGGGTTCACCTTATATGGAATTCTTACTACTGTAATGGTAAGCTCCCTGGAAGAAGTCTTGAGGGATCCTTTTGGTAGAAAGCTCATCTAAAATTGATTGACATTTTTAAAGGACTTGCAAAGTGCTTGGTTGGAAATGGGAAATCCACACTATTCTGGTCTGATATGTGGAATGATAGCTGCCTTCAACATAAGCTTCCTCATATCCTCTCCTATGCTAAAAACCCTCACATCTCTGTCAGTGAGTTCCTGCATACTGAAAATACTCAGGACCTGTTTTACCTTCCTCTGTCCCAACAAGCTTACCAGGAATATCAAAGTCTTGAGCAAATTCTCAATACTGGCAGGCAGGGGGAATCTGATATTTGGTCTTACATTTGGGGCAGTAATTTTTCGGTCAAAAAGGCTTATTGCTCCTTAGCTGGTTACCAACCGGTTCAGCCACACTTCTCTTGGTTATGGAAATCTTCTTGTCAGCAAAAGCACAAATTCTTCTTCTGGCTCTTACTACTTGATAGACTCAACACAAGAAACCTTCTGAAAAGGAAATGTTTTTCTCTGGCATCTTATGACTGTGTTTTCCATGGTTGCAACAGTGAAGAAACCAGCCTACATTTGTTTTGGGAATGCCCTTTTGCAAGAGCTTGCTGGGCTGAAATTTCACAGGTCAATGTGGCTGATCAAAATATCTTTGAAACTTTAGCCAGTATTAAAAAAGATCTTAATGTCCCTTTTGCAATGGAAATTCTTATACTTGGAACTTGGGGCATTTGGATTTGCAGAAACAATGAAATCTTCAATAATCAGCATGCATCGATTGAGAACTGGAAGGCTATTGTAGCCCAGGAATTAAGATGGGTCCTTTATAGAATTAAGAAGAAGTATCATCAGGGCCTTAAAGATTGGATTGAAATTAATTTAGACAGGAGATAGCTTCTTAGAATGTTATCCCTCTTCTTTGAGGTGGATTGAGTTTGTAAATATTCTTTTGTAACTCTCTATAATATATAAAAATTGCAGTGGGGTTTTTTGCCCTACTGTTTTACCCTAAAAAAAGCTATTGATCCAGGGACTAGCATGTAAATCACAGGGACTTAGGATCTTTATTTATCCAAGGTCACTATAGATGGTATCAGAGCACATCGTTGCCTGTAGGACGTGACCCTGGGATTGGAACCACCTTTAACATATGTGCCTTACTTGATTTTCTACTAAGTTATTTTCTGTACTTCTAGTATCTGCTTTCCTCTACTTGATTAAGTATCTAATTTTCATTCTTCTAACTTAAAGATGACAAGCTTCCTCTACGACACCATCGCGGACATCGAGCCCCTTCGCTTTGGTGGATGCCTCATGGATCTCCTCACGCGTTTGGACCTTCCCCTGCCAACAATCCAGGGAAGCACAATGAAGAAACTCCACAAGGACGGCTGTTGGGGAGTCAAAGTCATCCAGCCAGGACAAGAGCGAGCCAAGAACCTGGAGGAATACATAGCAATCCACATTGTTAGCGATTCCAAGGAGAAGGCCCTTAGCATCAGCTTGCAGCAGCTCATTGGTCGCCTATGTGGTCGCCATCATGAGGCTCTCCAAGGACACTGCGGTGGCCTCTTTGGAAGACGAGATGAGGAAGGAATTCCCATGGAGTTAACTTTTGAGGAAAGGACTTCTACCAAGCGCCGAAGGACCCAATATCAAGACTTGGAGTGCCACATCCATGACCTTGAAAAAGGTAGCTTCCTCGAGATGTTAAGGAACGATGAGCTATGCGCCCTCATCAAGGAGAAGGAGGAAATGATCAAGCAGCAGGAGGAGGCAATGAAGCTCCTAGAGATAAAGTTCCAGGACTAAGAGAAGAAGTTCGCTAACCAAGAGAAGAGGGTGATAAATAAAAACAAGAGGATTAGGGAACTCAAGCAGGAGATCGATGGAACTGAAGTGCAAACCGAAGGCCTTTGCAAGATAATCAATGATGTGCGTGCTTCCAAGAGGGACTTGGCAAAGCAACTTGAAGCCGCAAAGAAGTCAAGTCTAGTGGAGGAACTACAAGGCGAGAAGAAGGGACTTCAGGAGCAGCTAGAAGCCACTACCAAAGATCTGTAGGATGAGATAAAGAACCTCCAAGAGAAGCTTGAAGCCACCACAAAGGAGATGGAGCTATACAAGACAACCCTAGAGCAGGAAGGCTACTCGTTCGAGGACGAGGAAGAAGGCGTGGAAGATGTGTAGTAGTTGGACCACCTTTAAATTCTATAGTAGAACGTTATTCGCAATTGTAATAAATACAAGATATTTTTGGTTTAGTTAAACTTGGATGATTTATGTGTTGTGTGCATTGTGTGTTTTCATAAGGGTAGGAGTTTACTACTTAGTCTTCTGTCTATTTCTTAACTTTTCTCTCAAACCCCACAGATGCCGCCAAGACGTGCGAACACCGAAATTCCTCCAGAAATTGCACAACTTCTGGCCACTCAGAACCAGCTAATCCAATTGCTCACTCAGAACATGCAAAACAACAACAACAACGCGCCACCTCCGCCACCGCCACCTCCACCACCTCAACAGGATCGCTTGACTCGGTTTTTGAGGTTGAACCCACCTACCTTCACTAGCAACACTGAACCAATCATCGCAGATGACTGGCTCCGTACGATTAACAAGAAGTTGGACACTGTGCAAGCGTTCAGAGCTAACAGGGTACGTTATGCCGCGCACCAGCTTGAAGGACCTGCTGCAGAGTGGTGGGATAACTACCAAGTCACCCACCTGGATATTGATGCTATCACTTGGGATCAGTTCGAGTTAGCTTTCCGTACCCATCATGTGGCTGCTGGTGTCATGACTCTGAAAAGGCGAGAGTTTAGCGACTTACACCAGCTGCACCGTTCTATCACCGAGTACGGTGAGCTTTTCAACAAGCTAGCCCGTTATGCACCCGATGATGTTTCCACTAATGCCAAGAGGCAGGAGGAATTCTCAAGAGGACTCAATGATGAGATATCCATTCAGCTTGTGGCTCAGAAATTTGACAACTTTCAGGAACTCTTGGACAGAGCCATTGTGGTTGAATCCAAAAGGAAGAGCATAGAAAACTGCAAGAGGAAGTCTAACCCTCACAAGCACTCTGTTCCGTACCAGAAGCAGCGCACTTCCTCACCACCACCTTATAACAATAATGGCCACAACCATAACGGTCATCATCATGGCGGCCACAAACACAATGGGCATAAAAACCGCAATGGTAATGGCAACAATGGAAAGGATCTCAGTGAGGTGACATGCTTTAAGTGCAACAAGACAGGGCACTATGCAACCACTTGCCCCGAGAAGAAGAATGGCAATGGCAATGGGAGTGGAAATGGACACAACCATAGCAATGGAAACGGGAAGAATCCAAATCCGTTTGTCAAAGCCACGGTGAATCATGTATCTATGGAGGATGCTTGTGATGCACCAAACTCCGTGATTGGTAAGTTCAAGCTCAATTCTATTTCCGCAGTTGTTCTTTTTGATACCGGTGCATCGCATTCATTCATATCAAGGGTATTTGTGGAAAAAGGAAATATACCTACGGAGTCTATAAACTCTCCTCTAAGGGTAAGTTCTCCTGGAGGAGAAATAGTGGAAAACTCTGGTTGCCGGGGATTAGAACTAGGGATTGCGACACACATCTTTCCCACAAGTCTAGTAGTACTATAATCACAAGGATTAGACATAATATTGGGCATGAATTGGATGACCGAATATGAAGGGGTCATAGATTGTGCCAAAAGGACTGTCACGCTCACAACACCGGAAGGGAAGAGGATTCGTATCAAGTCAAATTTCACACTTAAGGAAGTCATGGTGAACTCTCTTAACGGGGTTAGCTTGGAAGATGTACCTATTGTGAAGGAATACCCGTATGTCTTTCCAGAAGAGTTACCCGGGATGCCTCCTGACCGTGATATTGAGTTCCTCATTG
The DNA here is from genome assembly GCA_916181665.1 of Avena sativa. Lineage (NCBI taxonomy): Eukaryota > Viridiplantae > Streptophyta > Magnoliopsida > Poales > Poaceae > Avena > Avena sativa. The sequence continues at coordinate 79,880,675 of OV702297.1, forward strand.
ACTTGATGCCGGGCACAGGGCCGATATCTAAGAGACCGTACAAGATGGATGTGGACAAGTTGAAGGAACTCAAGAAACAGCTTAGGGAACAATTGGACATGGGATTCATTCAACCCAGCGCATCGTCTTGGGGAGCGCCTATCCTATTCGTGGAAAAGAAGGATAAAACCAAGAGGCTGGTTGTGGACTACCGCTCATTAAATGAAGTGATGATCAAGAATAAGTACCCTCTGCCCAACATCAATGACTTGTTTGACCAGTTAAAGGGAGTCAGTGTGTTCTCAAAGATCGATCTGCGATCAAGCTACTTTCAACTAAAAATTCAAGAACAGGATGTGCCCAAAACAGCCTTCACCACGAGATACGGATTGTATGAGTACACCGTGATGTCTTTTGGTCTAACCAATGCCCCGACATACTTCATGACCATGATGAACAAGGTATTCATGGAATATTTGGACAAGTTTATCGTGGTATTCATAGATGATATAATCATATACTCCAAGGATGAGAGGGAACATGAGAAACATCTGCGCCTAATTATGGAGAAACTAAGAGAACACAAGTTGTATGCCAAATTTAGCAAATGCGATTTCTGGTTAAAGGAAGTGGGATTCCTTGGTCATGTTGTGTCGGCAAAAGGAGTTGCCGTAGATCCCAGTAAAGTAGCTTCCGTAACGGAATGGGAGTCACCCAAGAATGTGGGAGATATTAGGAGTTTCTTGGGCCTTGCAGGATATTACCGGAGGTTCATTGAAAACTTTTCCAAAATAGCAAAACCCATGATGGAACTATTGAAGAAGGAAAATAAATTCCTATGGACCGAGGCATGTGAAACAAGTTTTGAAGAGTTGAAGAAACGCCTTGTAATGGCACCAGTTCTGTGTCTGCCTGATATCCAAAAGGATTTTCAAGTCTATTGTGACGCTTCTCGACAAGGACTTGGAAGTGTATTGATGCAAGATGGGAAAGTGGTATCCTATGCCTCTCGACAACTTAAGAACCACGAACACAATTACCCCACACATGATTTGGAACTTGCATCTGTGGTACATGCACTCGAGGTATGGAGACACTACCTCATGGGCAAGCATTGTGATGTGTTCACCGATCATAAGAGTTTGAAGTACATCTTCACCCAGAAGGAGTTGAATATGAGGCAAAGAAGATGGCTTGAACTAATTAAGTATTATGACTTGGATTTACAGTACCACCCCGGAAAGGCAAACGTGGTGGCCGATACCATAAGTCGTAAGGTTTATGTGAATGGACTTACCGCAGGGGAACTTCTAGAGGATTTATGCAAGCAATTCAAGGATCTGAGGCTAGAAATAGTTCCGAAAGGACACGTAGCGACTATGGAAATAATGTCTACTTTCCTAGAGAGAATCAAGGAAGAACAAAAGGGAGATAAAGAATTGGAAGAAATAAGAGTCAAAGTAAGTGAAGGAAAGACGAAAGAATTTCGTCTAGACGAACAAGGAACCCTTTGGTATGGGAAACTTTTGTGCATTCCCAATGACCCAAATATCAGGAAGTTGATTTTACAAGAAGCCCACGATTCACCTTACTCAATTCATCCAGGTAACACGAAAATGTACATGGATGTGAAGGATAGATTTTGGTGGAATAACCTAAAAAGAGAAATTGCTGAGTACATTTCTCTATGTGACGTATGCAATAGAGTTAAGGCCGAGCATCAGAAACCGGCCGGATTACTTCAAACGCTACCTATACCCGACTGGAAGTGGGATAAGGTAGGCATGGATTTTATCACGGGGTTGCCCTAGACACGTTCTGGATTTGATTCTATCTGGGTAGTGGTGGACCACTTTACCAAGGTGGCTCGCTTCATTCCCGTAAAGACCACGTATACAAGTGCTAAGCTTGCTAAGATATACATGTCAAGGATTGTAAGTCTGCATGGTGTTCCCAAGGGAATTGTGTCAGATAGAGGCACCCAGTTTACTTCAAAGTTTTGGCGACAGCTACATGAGTCTCTTGGAACCCGACTAGAATTCAGTACTGCTTTCCACCCTCAAACAGATGGCCAAATGGAAAGGATGAACCAGATTCTGGAGGATATGTTGAGAGCTTGCGCACTAGACTATGGGTCTAGTTGGGATGATAACCTGCCATACGCTGAGTTCTCATACAACAACAGCTACCAGACAAGTATCAAGATGGCTCCGTTTGAAGTTCTGTATGACAGGAAGTGTAGGACTCCGCTATTATGGAGTGGAGTTGGTGAACGTAGTCTTTTTGGACCTGAATTCATAAAGGATGCCGAAAAAAAGGTACGACAGATTCAGGATAAGCTAAAGATAGCCCAATCCCGACAAAAGAGTTATGTGGATTCCAAACGCAGAGATGTGGCTTATAAAATAGGGGACCATGCATATCTCCGAGTTTCACCACTGCGAGGAGTTAAGAGATTCGAAATCAAGGGTAAGTTAGCCCCACGATTCATAGGGCCATAAAAGGTTCTGGCCCGTAGAGGAGAAGTTGCTTATCAGTTGGAGTTACCGGAAGGACTGACTGTGCATGATGTGTTTCATGTGTTAAAACTAAAGAAATGTCACCCGGAGATGGCTGAAACATCGCTAAGATATACAGTTCCCCTAGATGAGGTTCAATTGGAGAATGACCTTACTTATGAGGAGAAGCCCGTCAAAAATTTGGAAACGGCCGAAAGGACTACCCGTACCAAGACTATCAGATTCTGCAAAGTACAATGGAACCACCATTCTGAGGAAGAAGCCACGTGGGAACGTGAAGAAGATTTGAAGGCAGAACACCCACACCTATTTGCTAGCCAGCCCGAAGCTCGGGGACGAGATTCTTCTTAAGGGGGGTAGGTTTGTAATATCCCAAATCTTATATAGGATGTTATTAGCAGCATGCATCATCCTTGCATCATTGCATCCTACAAATGAAGTTGCAACAAAACCCTAACATCAAAACCTACCAAAAACCCTAATAAAGATTCCCCTATGTGAGCAATAATGATGTAATCATGCTTTACCCTTCTAAAAGCTTTGTAAAGTAATAATATGTGACTCTATGATGACCATCTCATTCTTACAAAAATTTGGAAACAAGTTTCACCAAGTTTGAATTTCCTATGCAAAAGTTATTGAGGTTTTATTAAAACAGAAAATGGAATAAAAATAAGGAAAAAAAAGAAGCAACGGCCTAACTAAGCTGGGCTGGCTGCACCATCCCACCCGCGCCCGCGCGGCACCTAACTCGCCTAAGCGCTACCAGCACGCCAGCGCAGCCCAGCGACAGCCCGCACTGCCGCTCCCACCGACACCCGGCCCCCACCTGTCATCCCCTTCCTCCCCGCGGTTATCGCGCGCCGCCGTGTGCTGGACGGATTCCGGCCGAATCAGAGAGGGATCCGTGCCCCCCACGCCTGGATTCCTCGTCTATATAAACCCCGCGACCCCCCACCATTCGAAACCCTAAATTTTCCCGAACCATCGCCACCGGGCTGCCTCGCCGCGACCACGCCGGAGTAGCCACCGCCGAAGCTTCGGTAGGTGAAGCCTAGGGAGCTCCTCTTCCCCTGTTTTTCTCCCTTTCGAAACCCTCTTGCTCGACCCTCACCCCCTTCGTTTTCCCCTTGTCTGACGTAGCTCAGCCGCCCTGATTTCTCGTCGTCGTTCCGCCGGAGCTCGCAAGGAACAGCGGGCCTCAGGAGCTGTTCGGAGAAGCAACGTTCACCGACGACCGTGCCAAGCGGACCGCGAGGATCTGCTGATCGCCGTCGACCACCCCGCTACCTCCAGGAGCCACCAGATCGCCGCCAAGCATCACCACCCGACAGCGCTGCCGCTGTCTCGCCATCGACGCCGCCGCGGTAAGTCGCCACCCTCCTCCCGTCCGTTAGATCTGCTAGCTATGGCCCAGATTAGAAGGGGTGGACGAAGCAGTACTCGCCAAACGCGTTGCGCCGCGTGGAAAGCCGAGTCAGCACGCCGCATCAGCGCACCGCGTCAGCGCTGCTCGCTTAGCTGGCCCAATGGGGAGCCGCCACCTGTCACGATTTATTTTAGGGTTAGATTTAATTGGCAGGTTTGTGTTAAAATTTGCGAAATTCATAGAAAATTATTTATATGGCCAAATTTAGCATATAATATACCGTTGGATTCACAAAATTATGTAGAACACAGATCGGCAATAAAATTTTAAGTTTAAAGTAGGGTTTTCAGTGTAGAATTTAATATCTAGATTAGAGTGTTTAATCTATAGAAAAATAATCAACACTCTGATTTAGTTGATTCTGATTGTGATGAATTTGTTTTCACAACACCTACTGAACAAAATTAAAGAACCTTGCTTAAAAACATTAAATTTGATTTGGGGATAATTAGATGGTTGGATCTACTAGTAAACCCAAGAATTAGAAATAAGACCCCAATTTGTACAAACCCATGAGAAATCAATACTAATAACATCCCTAACAATTGCAATCCAATTAGACTACCTTGGTCAATTTAGAAAACAAATCTTGCATAAGTTAGATTGTTCGAAGTGCGCTGAGGAGTGCTATTGTGTAGAGTGTTGCCCAGATCAAGGCAAGTTACACCACTTGTTCATAACTTTTGTCCCAGTTTTGATTATATGCATGTGATCTTCAAAATTCTGTAGTATACATGTGTAGGATGTTCTAGTAGAATTTTTCCTTAGTATTATTTTGCAAGTGCGATGATTTTGTAGTATGCCATGAGTAGCTCTATACTTAGGATTTCCCTCCTAATAGGTTCCCCTATTTTGCTAAGTATTGCTTGCTATGCTATATATATGTAAAGTACCGTTGGAGGGTTCGAAAGACAATGATTTTCTTCTAAGTATAAAGGCTCTCTTGAGCAAACTTTTCTTCTCAAATCCACTTCAAACTAAAACTAAGTTTTCTTATGGGCGGAATGGTTGTCGGGACAACGAGTGAGATTTTGGTGGAGGACGGCCCGCCAGGAATCAAAAAAGTCTACCATGTTTCAGAATTCAGAAGCTTCCAGTGCAACCACAATACATATGGGCTCTGTCTTGGCCTAGTACTTAGTGGGAAACCTCACCTGGGTACCAACATTTGGAGGTTCTTGGCACGGTTGGATCCAGAAGGTAGAGGGGCTACTAAGGGAAAGCCTCGCCATGGTCTTGTCTGTAAAAGGACTTGATCATGGATTGTGGGTAAAGTGCACAAACTATCGAGAGTATTGCAATCTGATCGATCAGCCGTGTTCACGGAAACATAACAACTTTAAGCATATGAAGGATGGAGCCTCTAAAGGATCTTCCTCTCTCTCTTTCAAAACTTAAAGTTTTCTAAAAACCCAAGGCGTGAGTCATATAGCTATTGGGAGGGTTTGGGGAACTTGGTGAGTAAGATCCAAGTGTTAGGTTAATTGGACACTTGGTGAGTAATATCCTCATGTGCCATTCGACCATATATTACTTAAACAAAAGTTTACAAAGTAGGGAAACTTTCTCTTCTTCTCCATACCTAAGAAAAACTAGCTTTGAGCAAATAAACTCTACAGCCTAAATTAGCCTTGCATGTAGAGATAGTTTTTTTTCTTTCCTTGGTGTAATTTGCCAATACATTCAAAGTATTGACCCAACTTGTTGGATGCAAGTCTTATGTGCAGAATCCGAAGATTGAAAGGTGCATAGGGATCGCGAGTCTACACTCGACAAGCCTGGGGCGTTGATGGACTCAAGATGCTTTTATGTTTCCGCTATTATTTGAGCTAGCATAATGCTAAGCAAATTTGTAATAAAGTCATACTCTGGATTCACCGTGTAATAATGACTTTGTGTTTTACATGATATTCATCGACTGTGAGTGCTATCTATTGATCCAGGGACTAGCATGTAAATCACAGGGTCTTAGGATCTTTATTGATCCAAGGTCACTACATCGACTTACTGCTGTCCAAAAATAGACTTCATGGTAAGCAAGAGAAAAGCCGACGAATGTCAAACACATGAAAAACGACTAAGGAAAGTAGTACACGAGCTGACTTATTGTTTTGTTTCTTACTAACCTTTGTATTTTTTGTACTTTATTATTCTGAAAATTTATTTTGAGTTATTCTTCATAATTTCTAATTATCGCTAATTCGATCTATTTATCTCGGACCCGTAAGTCGAATGCTGAAAAATGGTAGACACGGGACGAATAATTGACTCGGCATAACACGAAACATGAAATTAAGGATGATGCCCAAAAGGATGCAATTTATACAAACCACATGGTAGCAAAAGGACTGAATTGTTTCTTACACCAAACAACCTGCATACGAGGGATTTAATAAATTTAAAGTTTTTAACTTCAAGCGACGGTTGGTGTCGAGTCGTCAGTAAATGGAGGAGCAGCAATCTTGGGAGCACAGGCCTCCGAGGTACTTGCCTCGGCTACTGCAGGAGAACTCCTATAGTCCCCAGCAACTTCCTGTGAGTAACTCATGTAGTCCCCAACAACAATTTTAGAAGCAGGGGCCTCTGAGATAGTCACCTCGGCCTCCGCAGAAAATACCTCGGCCTCAACAGGAGCATATTCGGCGTCTTGAACCTTGGTTCCCTTGCGAGAAACTTAGGCTTGAGATTGAGAAGCCTCGGTCGCCTTAGAGGAAGACCGGGACTCAGCCTCCTGATCCGAGTCTTCTCCATGCTCATTCGAGCTACCAGAATCTTCTTCAGTAGTGTCTTCATCGTAGGAGTCCTCCCCGGATTCATCGTTGTTTTCTGCCTCGGCATCTTCCTCGACATTTTCCACAAGAAAGCTCGGCCCTTCATTCCATTCATGCACATTGGCATATTGGATGAGTTGGTAGGCTCGAGCTTGACACCGTGAAATATAGTCCAGATGACTAATCCAAGGGGAGCCAGTGCGCAGGTTCATCAAGGTATCAAGGCAAATATTCTCGTACCATGGCAGTATGATAGTAAGCACCATGTCAGCCCTGGCTCGTGCTGCTGATTCCCTACACAGGTTGAGATGCGTCTCGAAGTCCATCAATTTATCGGCAAGCACCGACACCCGAGTTGTCTTTGGCTCATTCGGCAAGAGCACATGGAGTACTCGGATGGCCGCGTCCACCAGATCTCTTCTGAAGGTATTCATGGGCTTGGTAGCAACACCAATACTGATCAGATAATCCTCCATGGAATACTCGTGGTCTGGATCATTGATTTCACCTTGGTGAGACCAAGCTTCCACCACGCATCTAGCACTCCAAGTTTTACACACCGGAAAGTTGTCTGAAGACGGAACAAGGCACGAATTAGCAAAAGGTCATAGGAAACAACTCGAGCAAGGTTCAGGAATACAGAAAAACTTATAGTGGATGAACTGAATGATCTTGGCAAGGTCGGACTTCCAGCCGACTTGTTTTTTCAAACCGAGCAAGCTCGTCCTTGGCGTAACTGGCGGTTGCCTCAGCGACGTTGATAAGCTCCTTGTCTTTCTCGAGCTAAAGAGTTAACCGAGTTTTCTCTGCAGAGAATTCTTGGTCCATTTTATCAACCGGATTTTTGGGTTTGCTTTAGAGATTCAACCCCGGCACGAAGCCGAGCTATTTCGTCGTCCTTCTTCTTCAGCTGTGCCAAGTGATCTCCTGCATTTTCAAGAAAGTGCAGCAACATATCAGGCACCAAACTGCACTCTTGATGCGATGCTGCAAGGCCTTTTAATTCGGCTGAGCCGAAGGAAAAGTCATGAGATACTGCAGGACAACAAAGATGTCAAAAAAACGTCGGAGTGAAAGCATCAAAAATGCATTTAAGCTTGGATACCTGTTCGACAAGCTCCGTGTTCCGCTTATGAAGTTTGACTGAGCAAAAGGCAGGAAAAAATTTAACTCATATGTACAAATCAGAAGAGAAAATCCGAAGTAAAAAATTAGCAAACTCACTAGTCTTCTGCAAAATGGGCACCATCTTAGTATACTTTGTCTGCAACTTCCTGTGAGTGAAGAGCAGCTTCTGGAACTCGGCCATGCGCCGGTTATGGGCAACCTACAAATACAGCATCATATTCAGAAGGATATTTGAAGCTAAACCGTCAGATCTAAACCAAGTAAAACTTGATCCGGATCTAGGTGGCTGGATATTCTAATCCAAAACATAAGATCCGAACCAATTAAAACTTGATCTGGATCTAGGTGACTAGATATTCAAAGCTAAACCATATAATCCGAACCAATTAAAACTTGATCTGGATCTAGGTGGCTGGATATTCGAAGCTAAACCATAAGATCCAAACCAAGTAAAACTTGATTTGGATCTAGGTGAATGGATATTCAAAGCTAAACCATAAAATCCAAACCAAGTAAAACTTGATCCAGATATAGGTGGTTGGATATTCGAAGCTAAACCATTAGATCTGAACCAAGTAAAACCTGATTCGGATCTAGGTGGCTGGATATTCAAAGTTAAACTATAAAGATCCGAACCAAGTAAAACTTGATCCAGATCTAGGTGGCTGGATATTCAAAGCTAAACCGTAAAATCCGAACCAAGTAAAACTTGATCCGGATATAGGTGGTTAAAAATTCGAAGCTAAACCATAAGATCTTAACCAAGTAAACTTGATCCGGATCTAGGTGGCTGGATATTCAAAGCTAAGCCATAAGATCTGAACCAAGTAAAATTGATCCGGATCTAGGTGGCTCGATATTCCATGTTAAACTATAAAGATCCAGACCAAGTAAACTTGATCCGAATCTAGGTGACTGGATGCTTGAAGCTAAACCCTAAGATCCGAACCAAGTAAAACTTGATTCGTATCTAGGTAGCTGAATATTCGAAGTTAAACTATAAAGATCCAAACCAAGTAAACTTCATCCGAATCTAGGTGCCTGGATAATAGAAGCTAAGACTAATGTCGTCTAAATTACTATGATTCATTGTATACACTAAATGAAGAGAGCATCCGACCGAATGATGAATCATTCGATCGGAGTCTCGGGGACTAATGGGCATACACTACATTATGCAGAAAGATACAAGTGTAGGCCGAAGTGATTACCTCATTCATGATATCAGTTTCAAGAATAACTTTGGCGACAAGGTGCAAGCGGTTGATAATGTTGGGGAGTCTAAAAGGCTTAATCCTGGATTGGCCCCCAAGCTAACCTCGACCTAATCGGCATCATTCTAATTGGTAGCGTACTCCTCCAAGTAACCAAGGCTTCCATCACTCAGAGTGCATGTCAACACCTTGCCCTTGACCTCCCGTGCTTGTTGGGAAGCTGCCTCGGCCACTGGGCTCTTGTGAAGCACCATCTGTGTGCCGGCAGTAGAACCAGAGGTAGAAGCGGGGGCACCCTTATGGAGCATATCGACAATGCGGGGATGAGAGGAGCTCGGCCCAGTTTTCCTTTGAACGGGCTTGGCATCTCCATCTTTCTTGGCCTTAGCAGATGGCTCGGCAGTTGGCTATGACTTAGTCGGCCAAGCCTTAGTTGGAGCAACCGAAGGAGTTGTAGAAGGAGAAGCAGATTGAGAGTGTGCACTCTATCGAACTTGGCCTTCTTGCCGAGTCTTGGAGGGTTCAGTGCGAGCTGGCGCAGATGCTGGTGCCGAAGGAGCTATATCTTGAATAGGAGCCAAGATATCAGGCGCTCTAGTTGGCGTTGACTCGGTGGACAGATCCTTTGCAATCTCAATAGGCGCTGTAGGATCAATGGGAAGATTCGGCATAGCAGTGTTGGCGTCACCACCAACCTCAGCCACAACCTCCTCCTGTTGAGGTGGAATGTTAGTCGGCGCAGGATGAGGATCATCTCGAGTCGGGCTAGCAACCCGGACTTCGTCCTAAGGTGGTGGTGATGATGGTCGAATAATGGGCAAGGCCATACTCGGGCCACTCTGGTTGGCGGCAAGCGGAGCACTTCCAAGATAAAGATAAAATGAAATCAAAGTTAGAAAAAGAAAGAAATAAACAAGAAATACAAATTTAGTTCGGGTGAGGCAACTTACGAGGAAACTCCGGGCATAACCTTGCGCTTAGGAGCCTTATGGGCGCATATCTTGATTCTCTTCTTGGGAGACTCGGCCGAGGGATCTTTCGAGGAAGCCCGTTTCCTCACCGAGACTTGGCCTCCTGTGGCAAAGGGGTATACCTCGTGCACCTGACCAGCCCGGTTAGCTGGGAGAAAATGAGACGGATATACATAAGAGATAGGCACCGCATCAACTACCTCGAGAACTTCAACCTCTTTTGAGTCATCATCCTCGGTATGTTTGGGAGCGTTACCCCGAGTTCGGACAGGGGCTGAGTCAGGTTTTGGAATTAATTCTTCCGAATCAGGCCCGTCGTTCTCTGGGATATCGTGATCCTCGCTCTAAGGAAGAGCAATAATATCGCTGTCTTATACGGCCTGCTCATTAAATTTCTGAGGAGGAAATTGGAAAGGGAAATTGAGTATTCAATAAGCCAAAGTGGTACATAATTTGGATGTAATGATTCGGAATTGGATTACCTTGGAAGGAGGGTTGTCACGAGTGAAGAGCTTCATAACCCATTTCCAATCCTCGGTCATATTCGTCTGGAAGATGGCCCAGACACGCTTCCGAATCTGCTCATTATCAAGCTCGATGGATGAGACACTATTCGGATCGAGAGGGCCCCTCATATAACATAACTTATGCGAGCAATTTTGGAGGGGGGAGATCCGGCTGCTAATGAAGGCAGCCATGAGATTGTCACCGCACCCGGACCAGGTCAGCTCCTTGAGTCGGAGCTCAAATGCCTTGGCGAGGGCATTGTTATCTTCGGGTTAAAATTCCAGTTCTTCCTGGAAGGTGAGCCGACAGAGAAAGCTGGCAGCTGAATCTTATCTTATTTACCAGTGTTCTTCACATAGAAGAATGACCTATGCTATTTCTTGCATGACTCCAGGCCGGCGACTTGGGGAAACTCGTACCTTTTTCTCGGCATGATGGAGGCAGCGCCACATTGGGTCAAATATTTCTCGGAAGAGGGCAAACTTTTATTCGGCACGACATTGGATCGGATATGGAAGAACTTGGACCATACTTTTACAGAGGGCCAAAGGCCAAAGTATCCTTCAGAGGCCGAGATGTAATCCGACAAAGAAGCAACGACATTAGCCGGGAGATTATGAGGCTGGAGGGCAAAGAACTCTAAGAACTCCTTGGCTTAATCGCTAAGGGGGAGACCGAATCCTCTAGAGAAATGCGACATGAAGACTACGAATTCACCCGGCTCCACAATGGGTTCAGTCCCCGGGCTGGGTAATCGACACTTTACCTCAGTAGGAATGCGGCGCATCCTGATAAGACACTCGATCTCCTGCCGAGTCATCATGGATCCCTACCAGGAACCGCACTCCGGGGCGGAAACCGCATCTTCTTCTCCTGTGACGGCAATGTTGTGAGAGCTCGACATTGGATCGTCAGAGGAGTCGACGGAAGAAGAGGCACAACCGGCTGGCAGAGGCGTAGATTGCCACGGCCCCGTAGAGGCAGCGGAGAGCATGGTTGAGGTGGCGGAGTTGGACTAGATCAGAAAAAGAACTAGGCGTAGGCGCGCAACACGGCGGAGCAGCACCAGAATGTGGCGGCACGGTCGCGACCGAAGGAATCTCTGCGGCGGTGGCGCGAAGAGGAAGACGAGGAAATGGGGAGAGGGGGAAAGTGACTAAGGGTTTCACCCTGCTCCCCCCATTTATAGCCCCAAACCGCTAGCGGTAGTGGGATTGTGCAGGCGTGGTGGTTGCTGCGTACACGTGTGTATCGTACACTGGAAACCGCCGAGTGGAGCCACACCGCGAGTTACATAGTGCAGGAGATGATCCGGCCACTATAGCCGTTGTGGTAGTCGAAGAGACACTGCGATGACTTGACTGCACGTAGGGATGACGGTTCTCGTGTCAGTGATTACTACTACGGACCGAAAAACGAGGCAGCAGGCAATGATTAAGACATGTAGGGTGAACCTTACAAGAGATCTAAATGCATGACCCGGATAAATGGATTTGACTCGGAAATACGAGTCATATCAATTAAAATATCAGAGTGAGTCGGAAGAAAGATAACATGTGTATCCAGGAATAACTCGAAAGGAGGCTGACTGAAAGATGGGTCGACAGATTGAAATGTACTATCAGAATACCTTGAACCTGCTATAGCCTTGCCGACTAAAGTTTCCAAGACTGCACCAGCTTCGGGGACTAATGTTGGGGGTGACCCCAGGTGGGTTCAAGCTAAGAGAAAAGGGCAAAGCCGTCAAAATGTTGACCACGTAAAAGAATGGCCTGGCCGAGTTATATCAATACTGTCCGAATAAGGACCAGGTTATCCCGAGTCAGGTTACTAAGGCGTGACTCGAATGACATACGGGGTATGTCGCGTATCGACTAGTGTGCTTTATATTTGCAGGTGAAGGCTTGTCTGAGTCATGCGGGGCGAGGCCGAGTCATGGGGAAGCTTGCTCAAGAAGGAGAGGGTGAACCGCGAAGTCAACACTGCACACTGTCTTTCTCTCAGGAATCTATACAGTGCCAAGTGCTACGGACAAAGGACAGAAGGATAGAGGGGCAGAAGAGGCATCATAGAGGTGACAGTCCTGGAGCCTGAGGCTCACATGTCATGGGCTCTGGGTTATTGTCGCCGATAGAAGGGAGACACGGAAAGGCTCCCACCGAGTTACTATTTTGGTACAAGCATATTCATGGAATATCCTATCCACGTCAGCCCTAGATGTAACCTGGCCACCCCTTTTATAAGGTGAGCCAGGGCCTCCTAGTAGAGGGATCGATTCATTCTTGCTTAGAGCTTACAGAGGGCTTCTTTTTCCTCTCGCTGATACAACTCGAGGAGAACGTGTGTCCATTGTTGAGCTAAGTAAAGATCAAGTTCATGTATTCTGAATGTAGAAACCACTACATCATCCCTCCCTGGATCCCACTAGTGCACATTGGCCCCAACTTAAGCCTACCCATGGCATCTGCCATGCCACCACCATGATAGTGAGCAATCGGTGCTAACAGAATCAGCAGTGACAAAAAAGAAATGCCAAGACAATGATGACATCACTGACGGATGATATGGCATCAACTGACATCGCTAACGGACACCCGTGGTTCCGTCCACCACGTGGTGTGGGCCGTGACGAAAAAAATAACGTCACGACTGATTGGACCTGGACCAGGCTGGTCCCGTTGGCCGCAAAAAAAATAGAAGGAACATCACGGACGGTCGTGCTATTTTTAGACAGAAAAAACATCACAGATTAGATTATGACGTGAGGTTCACAACTTCTATTTTTCATCACAAAATTCGTTGCTGATGGTGATCTACGACGTTCTTCCCGTGATCCATGACGATATCAGATCGTCATGTACCATCTAGATTCTTGTAGTGAAATCCTATGTCTCCCCATCACCTCTCATGAGAAAGTCCGGGCATATCTTGGTAGTTGGGAGGCATCGACCAAAGCAACACCCCTATTGCAAAGGGGCAGTCATCCAGTAGTCCACGAAATGAACAGTAGCAACACCCCTATATGCGCACATGGCCCACGAACTCCTCCCTAAGCTGATCGACCATCACATATGGTTCAAGATCACCCATGAGCGGATGCAGTTCATCCACCATCTCGTAGCGCATGATCATTTGAATGAAGGTGGACATCTCTTGACAAAAATACTAGTCCTCCCGGTGTCGTGGGGTCTCAACATAGTCTGTTGGCTCATCCAAATTCATTGTGTAGCATATGTAATCGACCATTCTATTCTCTCTAAGGATAATGTTTAGACGCACTAGCCAATCAGGGAAGTTGGATTCATCCAGTTTGAGCTCTTAGGCAGCTACCCAATCAGCAACCTCAACATTGGCTTTGGGAAGAACCATTTTCCACATTTACAATTGCAAAAGGACTTAGACTAAGTTTATAATTATGTGACTTCAAATAACTCCACTAAAACTATTATCCCAAAAAGGTTTTAGTGATGACACGATCCCAATTCACTATACCACCCCCGATCATCACGGCTGATGATATAGTTGCAAATGTGGACGTCAAAATGTCGATCACATCATTCATGAGACTCGTTCTCGATCTTTCGATCACATCATGTTCCGAGGTCATGTATATATATGCTAGGCTTGCCAATTCAACCTTACATGTATACTGTGCAACATGGCTTACATCCACCATATGCGAACATAGATATGTATGACACCCGATCGTCACGCGTGCCTCATAATGGATAACTTTTATGATGGTGCACACTAAGGAAGAACACTTTCATTGTTATTTTGTTTTAGGGATCATATTATTAATACTGTCGTCGAGTATCTAATACTATCACACAACAAGATGCACAAACAATAAACATCGAATATAAGTGTGATGTGATATGGTCCTTCACGCTGTGATCTCCATCACGCACATCCAGGTTTGGCACCAGGGTACTGGAACCTCCGGCATGTAGTCAACCACTATGATGACCATTATTACCACTTAGAAACATAAAGTAAACTACTTTAGCTTGACTATGACCATATCACACCATAACGGCCCTACAAAACAAAGTCGGACACCTCTAATTTATCTTTGCATGTTTTACGTGGTTGTTAGGACTTTTGCGCAAGAACTGTTTCTTACATACGAACTTCAACCACAACGCTAATTAGATAATTATTTCTACTACACTCCTCTCGGGGACCTCTATTGTAAATGGCATACCAACTAATTCAAGAGAGACAGACACCCCCAAAGCCACTTATATGGTACAAGCCATATGTCAAGCGTGGACCAGTCTCGCGAATTAATGTGTAAAGTCAGTTGGGGCCGCTTCATCAAGCATTATTGCGGTATACACAAGTAGACATGGATAACAATTATATAATCAATGCCCACATGTTACAACTCGTGTGTTCTACCCATACTAGCGGTACTACGCATAGATCTAGCTTTGATACCACTGTTGGGATTTAGCGCAGAAAACAAAATATTTCCTACGCAAGCAAACCCTAATGCCAGGATATATCTATAAATAATGCAGTAACGAGACGATATACAATGTTCATACCTTTGAGGACCAAACGCGGTTAGCGATCCATGGGGGACGTGCTTGATATAGTCATACCGACGCCGACCTCAAGGTCATTCAAATCCAATGGCTCTGACAACTCTTGGTGCCACAAGTGCAGCACCGCCCGAGGGAGTCACACATGTATGGTGTTTGATGACGACTCCCTCTTCTCTATGATCTAGCCGAGATTGCGGAAGTATATCTCCCGGATTCGAATCCCGCAGCGCGATGGTGCTCCATGGTGAAAAAGTCCTAGTTTGTGCAGCCCAAGCAATGGAGCCACGATCACAAGAGAGAGAGAGGCAACTGGAGGCAATTCTCAAATCTAGGAAGCCTTTATTTATTTTTCTATATTTTATTTGCCTCCTATGCCACTTCTTATATAGGGGAAAAAGGGGCACAAGCCTCATTGACTAAGCCAAGTGGGACTAAACAAGAGGGGAGAGTGGTGGCTGGTGGCCAAAGCCCAAATGGTCCCCGCTGGCGGATTCCTAGGGCCCATGTGGCTCCTCCTCCCTTTGCCTCTTTCCCTCACAGGCCCTTTCCCCTATGGAAATTGGCCCAATAGGGATTTTAATCCTTTTATTTTATTAAACAAATATAAATAAATGATTATATCACTATTTAATATTCATTTACATATTATTTAATTCCTGTGGCTATGGAATACTTTCCATTCCACTCCGGACATCTCTATACTTTTCCGGAACCCTTTCGGTTTCTCCCTCTATTTTTCAGTGATTCCGACGATCCTAAAACGATCTGCGAGCTTCGTCAAACCATTGAGCGTGCTAACCAATGGTTCAGGAACACTCCAGACAAGATCAAGACCCCTCTTGAACCAATGATCATTAGTAGGACCTAGATACCCATAATGATCAATTGCATCACCATGTCAAGTTCAATCTCGTTACCGACAATTTCTACTTTACTCGTTACGATAAGTGATATCCCCGTGACCTAGTCACACGATGCGCAGCTTATAGATATAACTTATCTGAGTGAGCCCAGAGTATCTTTTGTCACGTGGATGGAAAAATCCCGCTCTTGACATATACGCCTCCACCTACCCTTGTGAATACTTAATCACACTATTATGATCACCGTTCCATCGAGTGATGTTAGATGCTCTCAAGGTACTCTCGGGTGAAAGTGATTATATATGGTCTCAATATCTTAGGAATAAGTCACTACGTTTCCTAATTATTGCAACTTGAACTTTGTGACATGATCGTGTTATGATGCTTAGATAGGGTATGTTCATCGTCTCATTCTCCAATGAGGTGAATCCATTGTCAACTGGCGTAAAACACGACATGATTAGAAAACCTTGATCATCTGTTGACCAATAAACTAGTGACTAGAGTTTCACTAGGAACTCCCGGTTGTTTACATATCACACGTGTATTGACATTTTCATTGAATACAGTTATAGTATGATATAAAACCTAATCATATACTTTATGAAATATGATAATAATCCATATTATTATTTGTCTCTAGGGCATATTTCCTTCAAAAGGGCCCAGATCTGGGCCTGCAGGGCTCGACAGCCAACCCCGACAGCCAACCCTAGGCATCCTGCCGCCTGCGCCGCCAACTGTCGACGCCACCCGCCACGCCGCCGTACAGGGGAAGCACCTGAGCGCCGCCTGCCTGGCCGCTCCGCCACTGTGAGCTCTCCCCCAAGCCGTGCTCCTGGGACGGGAAGAAGAAGAGGTCGCCACGATCGGCCCTGGGGCACCGTGTGGGCAACACCTGGTGGCAGCAATGGGAGGGGCGCTGGGTGAGAGGATCTTGGGTGCCGGGGGTGGAGGTGGCCGCTCGGTAGCCTCACTTGGGGAGGCAACGCGGGGAGCGCACTACTCTATGGTAACATGTACTTCCTTTGTTCAATAATATATATAATATGTTTTCATAAACTAGATTAGCTTGCCAAAACGTTTTTATATTATTGAAAGAAGGAAGTATAGTTTTCCTTTTATGTTTACTAGTTTCAAAAGAAAGAAAGAAATTTCTGAAATTATTTTCTTCTTGTTACTTATGAAAAATATCAATGGAAGAATGTGCCTTGGAAAATATAGTCACATATGTCAAACAAAAAATATTAATAACAACATTTAACTTATTTGAACGTATTATCAAATAAGAACATTTATGATATTTGAATTTTTAATAAGACCATTTATCTCATTTAACTAGGTTTTCAATAAAAACATATATCTTATTAAAACGTTTTTTAATTTGGCATTTTTGCTATTTGAATGTTTTTAGTAAAAACATTTGTCCATTTTAACAATAAAAAAACAAGTATTTTTTGAAAACATACACATTTATTTAATATAAAAACAAAAAATAGAAACAAAAATATAAAAGGATAAAATAAAATAGAATAAAAAATAAAAAGGAATAATATAGAAAAAGGGGAAAAGCGAAAGATGGGCACCTTTAATGGCCCCGGCCTATCATCGAATCCCTTGAGGCAGGAGGGAATCACCGTGTTGAGTGGAAAATAGGGTTTGTCCTTAGAGGGGAGCTTTGCTCCAAGAATAAGCCAGGAGAACGTACTCCATTTGGGCTCCCTATGAACCATACCAATCATGTGTGTTGCGAAACAGCGCCCCACACGCTAAACTCTTGGTGTACTCCCCGTCTAGCTCTGTCGGGGTGACACAGATAAAAAACATGGCTCTAGTCTTGGTTTGTGATGGTTTCTAGTTTCGGTTGTACAACCGGAACTGCTAAATTAGGACTAGAGGTCCCATCTTTAATCCCGGTTTTAATACAAACAGCGACAAAAGGTTTTTCACATGGCTCCGCGAAGCGTGGAGGACCTTTACTCCCGGTTGGTACCATCAACCGGGACTAAAGGGTGTTTGGCGCGGTAGCGTTTTGAGGCAATCGGCTGCCGAGGTAGGAGATGGGTTTTAGAGTTTTGTATTTTTTTGTGTTTAATTTTTTTATTTTGTGTTTTTATTTCAAACAGGTTTTCATATACATATTCTATGCTACTACATACTATACACGTTGATGCATATATAATATAATTTCTCTCATGAGCATACATACGTATATATACAACTTGGTATACGAGTCTCAATCGGTAATAGAGCCCGTCTATTTAATTATATGGAGATCATTAAATTATATGAATGCTTCAAACTCTATTTATATTGTATTCTCCAATTGGGGATATGGCCTCCTACAGAAAAAATCCCGACAATTCCTCTTAAATTACTAGTAGGCGGTCCCGTGGTAGAAGATTATCCCGTATTGCATCCAACTATAGAGAAGAAGGTCAATATGAACATATCAATCATCATAACAAAAATTATGAATGAAACTCAATACAAATTATGGTAATAAAATAAATTGTGAATATATTATTTATGTACTCGAATAAAGTTTGTGCCCTACTCAGAAGCCGAGCGAATGTACTCGTAAAAAATAGTATCCACATAGATTAGTCCTCTATGGCTGCCTCGCGCACTTTACGAGAATAGAATTCAATAAAATAATAATCAAGCATGATAATTGTGTTGAAACTAGAATTAAAGAGAAGCGTGGATCTAACTCTCGTACTACTTACCAGGACTGGATTAAAACTCAGCTATTCACGTCATTCATTGGGAACATCCTGCTTGAACCATTTACAAACCCTACCTGGCAAAAAAGAAATGAATGAGTTAGTAATTACTTGATATCTTAGAGAATGAAAGAAAGAGAACGATATAGTGCGATATTGATTCAATTTACTTTTGGAGCATATTAAGCATATCGCGGTACTCTTCCATGCTTTTATTAATTGAGTACATGATTTCTACTCTCCCACAGTCAACGTCAATGCTTAGCAGAATCCAGTGAAATCTATACATGTTAATACACGTCAGTAACTCATCAATTATACTTAACATCGAGTAAGCAAAATTGAATGTATACAAGACAGTAACACTCACACCTAAAGTTGTAAGGAAATAGTATCTGCTTAGTGAAATCTTGCTCCTTTATAAACATTAGCAAGTTACGCTCTGTTTCTGCGGTCTTCGTCTTTAGCATAGATTCATTAACTCGATTTGGGTCAATGAACCCAACGGAGTACATTCTCTTTATTTTACATTCCAGAATCTTTATTCTGCATGATAGCATATAAAATGATATAGTGGGGATAATTACAGGCAATAAATAGAACGAGCTGAGCTAGAGACTTAATTATAGAAATAAGTTAATCACTTATAGACAATAGCAACTGATGAGGGACTTGACGAGGACATCTTGGTTTAATAACTGAAAGAATTCAGGAAGATCAATATGGATCTCGTCTTTACGGAAGTAGTGCTCCTCTCCAACTTTCTCCAAGAGAAATTATTGCCCATCCTTTATGACGTTCACGTACCACTCATGCAAATTTCGCATTTGTGTTGATAGATGCCAGAGTATCTCATTGCTGACCAGAGGCTCCCCCTGCACATATTTCCCTACTACATCTGCCTTAGGTACTTGTGCGCCGCCTAGAAATTCTTCAAGACTCATATTACATTCCCTGGTAATTTCTTAGATGTTTCCATATCTATTTGCGGTTCGGTCTCGGGTAACACCTTGAGCTGGGGGATCGATTGTTTTGCCTATTTTACTACATAGGGAGAGTCTATTTTTCCCGCTTGCACTACTGATGCTTGATGTCTTCTCTTCCAATTTATTCGTAAGATAGCATGTATAGTCATCTTTCTTAAATAACTCATATTGGGGTGGTTGCACAAGAAAATCCTGAAAGTGCTTCTTGACTTTTGGAGTTATTGGCTCTGTTGGCTCGGGTTGTTTCGGTGCAAAATGGGCCTTCACTTCAGCGTCTATGATCACCTTGTTTTCATCATTACTCTGGTGGTAAGCTAATTTGGGAGTAGTCGCGGCACTCTTGTGAGGGGATGTTGGTTTCCGCGTCGGTTATCCATCGACGAAGTGGTGGTATTTTTCCTCTTTTGGCCCTTTGACTTAGTGGGCGGAGTCGGCTAATGTGCCAGAGATCGAGATGGACAAGCATTGTAATCCCTCTCGGGGAGAGGTAGACTATTGCTTCTCGGAGGAGACTGTGGCCTTGGATGTGATGGATTGCTTCTTGGAGGAGATGGTGGCCTTGGCGCCGAGTCTGGAAACACGACGTGCTCCTTTTTCCATAGAATGAAGCCACACATGAGTTCTCCTAGTGTCATCTCCCCTTCACCTGCAGTGAAGTCAAGATCTAGTGAATGAAATCCCGTAGAACTTGATCCACACTGACACGAGCATAGCCAGCTAGAATCCGAAGACCATGGTAGGTAGCTCCCGGTGCACAAGGTAAAGAAAAGTCAAGTGCCACCTTCATGGATATGTTCTTCAGTGTCACATGTAGCTCACAACTTGTCTTTATCTCGACTTCATTCACGGGGTAGCGATCCATTGTTGCACCATGCTTCACCGGTGTATTCTCGATCAGCAGTGTATCAACACCCTAGACCTTTATGGAAGCTACACTGCTTTTCCACTAAGATGGGCTGGCCATACTGTCGAATGCAGGATCTTGTTGTAGGCTCAGTCCTCTAAGTTCATTAAACTGCTCCTTCTGCCGCTCGAGCATGGCTTGAAATTCCTCATTCTTTCTTTCAACCTTAGCCAACCGCTCTACCTCCTCTGCCTGCTGCCGCTTCATTTTTCTCGATCGGCTTCAATAAGTGTCAATGTCCGAGGGAAACCCAAGCTTCCATGGAAAAGAAGGTCCAAGGCCTCGTGCTCTTTCTTCCTTTTTAGGATTCCCGAGGGCCTTTGTCAGCTCATCGTTCTCTCTCTTGGCATGGAACTTTCTCTCTTCAACCTCTTTCATCACTTTAACAAGTTCATCCTTGGGTCCAGCAATTTCTTCCTTTGCAATAATGTCCCCTGTTTGTGGGTCATACGATTCCCCATTCCCAAGTAACCAATTTATTGACCTAAAGGGCCAATCCTGTGTAGCTAGAGTGATCCCTTTAGCATGCAGGGCAGCCTCAGTTTCTGCCCACTTAGGCATGGCACTCTTGTAACCAGATGTCCCCATATTATGGTGATATTTCTTTTTTGAAGCATTTAGCTTATTATTTTCTGACCTTGACATAACTACTTATGAATCCTTGTACTCCACAAATGCAACCCAGTTATCCCGGTTCTTCTCTAGTGTGCCAATGAATTCTGGATATTTTTTTCTCCTTGACATAATCTCGGCATAATATTTTTTCCAGCTCTGGAATTGTGTGGCCTTCTTCTTAAGAGACCACTCCTTGACTTTCAATGCCTGTGCTTGTCTAAGATCATTAGTTTCGTAGAATGGTAGGGTGAAATATGTCATGAGCGAATTCCATAGACAATCTTTGGCTCCATCATCGACAAAGCTAGCTCCATCTTGATCCTTTTTTTCCAGGCTTATTCCAATCTCGAGTGGTGATCGGGTTGGTGTCCCTAACAATCACTGCACATTGATGTACAAATGCAAATGCGATCTCTTTGGGCTCCAACGGTTGGCCCAACTCAGAGACTGATTCAATTGTGAGACGCGCACCATTAGCCAACTTTCTAGTTGAACCTCGTTTGCTTTTTGAAGATTGGCCCGATGCGGAGGTCTAAGAGAAGAAACCTTTGTTAATATATATATATACAAATCAATTAATGCATCTACTAGTGATCAGCAGATGCATTATATACCTCGCCGAACTTTGTTAAGGCGTCTCCACCATCGTCTGCGCCATCACCAGACAAGTTAAGATATTGGTAGCCATCATCTCCACCGTCTTCTGCTCCAGCGTAAAAACCTCCACACTTATGTATCATGTCCAACAAGTGTCATTCACCATCTTTACCATCCATAGTTTAACTAATACAGAAGAAAGATAAAACAATTTTGCATTAAAGTAAAAGAATATAACAATTGGGATGCTCTAAGTATATCATTCCCCAAAACCCCATATGAATATAATCCTAAATAATCCTAGTGGCGGTTCGAACATTTTGATATATTACACTTGTTTTTCTCATATATAGAATAAAAGATATTGAATTTATAAGATTAATACTACTTAAATCATAAACAATAAATGCAAAGAGAATCCCCTAAAACACTTATTTTTCTCATCTACTCTAATTATAAATATGTATCTACCCTAAAACATTCCTACAATCTACCCTAAAATATTCCTACAAATACCTAAAAAAATACACTAAAACAATACACAAGAAATACCCTAATAATAATCTAATACATAAGAAATACCCTAATAATAATAAAAATAATATATTCTAATCTACCCTAAAACATTCCTACAATCTACCTTAAAACATTCCTAAACATATATACCTAAAACAATACCTTAAACATTCCTAAACATATATACCTAAAACAAGACCTAAAACATTCCTATAATAATACCTAAAACAATACCCAAAATAATAATCTACCCATTAAAACAATACCTAAAAAATTCCTAAAACTATACCTAAAATAATAATCTACCCATTAAAATAAGGGATTTCTATTTTCGTGTCCTTGGTTCGTTAGTTGTACTCAGTTTTCCCCAGCCGCTTAACTTTTCCTCACTTTCCCCTCGCTATGTTATGAAACCCTCGCAGGCGCTCGGACGGCGGGATGCCGTCAGGTCAAAAGGCTTAACGTTACATGCTGACTAGTGAGACCTCATTGGGGAAGGTCCTTCCGTGGTTGTTACATGTTGACGGGTGGGGGCAAGATACACGTCGGACCCGCCATCCATCTCTCGCTGACTTGCGGGCCACTTTTTTCCTGATTGGGTGGCTGGTGCAGCGAATGACAAATGGGGCCATTATGTGGGGCCATCGAAGCCAATGAATGATGGGGCCATCATGTGGGGCCATCGAAGCCAAGAACGATGGGGCTGTGATGTGGGGCTGAAGGGGGGATTTTCATATTTGCCATTTTGTGTGTCACTGACGTGTGGTGGTCATGTGGAAAATATGAAAATTTCAAACAAAAAGTTTGGGAGATATGAAAAATTGGCAAATATGCAAAAATCCCGGAGCAGCTACTCCCCCAAACATTGACAGGTGGGGTCTTGTATGAGTCTATGAGAAACGTGAGGTCGGCTCTTCCTCATACGCTCCTAGCCCCAAGCCCGTGCAGCTCCTATCCCACCGGCAGATAGAGCAGCCATCGTCGGCGCGTCGACGGCTCCGTCCTATGGTGGTGTCGAACGGACTGTCGCGCTGCACCTCAACCACGGATCCAACACATGTTTTGTCCGCATGCATTGTATGTTGAGGCAGTACCGACCGCAGGCAGGTTCACCACCCACGACGACCGGGATTTTGTTCCGCCGCCATAGCTCGACGCACGGTTGCAGCAATTGCTAGTAGTGCTAGGTAAGACCTTCGCTCCTGCTCCTCCCACCCTAATCGATTTGGTTCCCGTAATTTCTTCGATATTGCAGGGATAAATTAGTCTTCAATGTCTGGTCATAGTGGGTACACCGGCGAGGGTGGTTATTCGATCATGTTGTGGCCACATTCTCCTTCTCCTACCACGTCGGAAGTGAAGGTGCCTCCTTCTCTTTGTACTACCGTCGAATTTGAAGTGCCGCCATGGCCTGTCGGACTGATTTTAATTGGGTTTGTTTTGGAATTGTTACAGTGTGCTATGCAGGATGATGATCCATGGTACATTGCATACGAAGATGAATCAACCCACTGGTCTAGCCAGAGGATGGATTTGGAGAAGATGGTTGCCAATTTAGGTGATAAATTGGTCCGTAAAAACCTATTGATATTAGAGTTGAAGCATACTATCAAGGAACAAAAGAAGAACTGAGATCTTATTTGCAAACAAAAGTTGACACTTGAGGTTGATATTGCCGTTTCTGATCAAGTGGTAGAAAATCTAAAACATAAACTTCAAATGAAGGAGGAGGAGAATAGTAGATTCATGTGGGAAGTTTTAGTAGTTGCCATCCCCTTCCTAACAGTTATAGTGTGGGGTTGTGGTAAAGGTGGCACATATAATGATTAGTTAAATTGATAACTAATTTAGAGAGTAGAATTGTTATTCAATGGATGGTTGTGGGTTCCTGCTAATTTAGTCACTCTGCGGTCCTAAAGTTGTCAAGAGAATGCATTGCTGAGCCCGAGTTTTTTGCCATTGGATATAGCTGCCCATACTTGGCGTGCCAAATGCCTATAGGATCAAGTTGGGGGCCCTATCAGTTATGACCGTTGTGTCGCTGCCATCGTGGCTGCCATGTAGACTTGCAGTGTTGATGGCAGCATCCATTCCCCATTCTTCTTGACGCTGCATTAATCTTCTCCAAAGAGGCGATCTGTCAAAGAAAATACTATTCCCTCCGATCCAAAATTAGTTGACTCAAATTCTTCAAGATACGTATGAATCCAATACTAATTCATGTCTATGTACAATCGAATCTAGACAAATCTAAATAAACTAATTTGGGTCAGAGAGCCTACTACTTATGAATCAGCTTTAGAGCATATCCCTCCAATCCATATTACTACTTGTCACTCAAATGGATGTATCTAGACATGTTTTAGTGCTAGATACGTCCATATCAACGACAAGTAGTATTAATCGGCGTGTGTATCAATTTTGATTCAAATGATACATATTTCTATCAAATTTATAAAATCCCACTGGAGATTGTCAAAGAAAGTACTCCTACTTATGAATCAGCTTTAGAGCATATCCACTGGTCTCATGGCTCAAATACATATTCCCTTCGACCCATATTAGCACTAAAACTTGACTAGATACGTTCATATCTAGATGAATCTAAGTCAACTAATATGGGTCGAGGGAGTATCAAATTTATTCAAATCATACATATATTTTAAGTCGTAGAATTTTGGTTCAAACTGGGCTCAAATTTGTCCCAATATTAAGTGGACGGTGAGCTAGCCGCCCTCCCTGCCGCATCTATCCGGCCACGAGGTACATCCGGCCTTCACCGTAGAAGTACACCTCGACGTGCCAGCCGCGGCTGCGGCCTGCCACCCATAGCATCGGTTTACAAGGGCTTGACCTGCGCCGTCACGGTGATGTTGCGGACGATGGCTTCAATCGTCGTCGCATCAATAACCATTGTCGGCACCGTCGCCGCCTTGGTGTCTTCCATCAGTGACAGATCTGAGGAGGTGATTAGGACTGAGTCGGATAGAGACAGAATTTCAGACGCTTAAATCCTCACTGTCGCACGTTGTTCTAGCCGCCACGCTTGGATCCGCGCCGCCGCAAGCCGTTCTGACCCCCACGCTTAGGTCCGCGCCGCCGCACGCCGTTCCGACCGCCAGGCTTAGGTCTGTGACATCGCACACCGTTTGGACCTCCAGGCTTAGGTCTATGCCGCCACACGTTATTCGTACCTCCACGCTTATAACCGCGCCGCCGCACACTGTTCGGACTGCCGCGCCGCCGTACGTCGATAGGAGAGGAGGAAGATGACGTTGGTATACGTGCGACATGGAAAGGGAGGAAGAGACATCCAGCCTATCGGGCTCTCCTCTCTGTATAGGGTAGGTGCATCCATCGGGAGAGAGAGACCTCTAGCCCGTAGGATCATGATGTATCCAATGGTGGTTGGCCAAGATCCGTGTTACATACGTCTTGACCAATTATAGCACAGCCAAAGTAATGCGACTGGTATACGTACGGCAGAGAAAGGAGGGGGGAGTGATGCGTGCGCCCGGTGTTGACGTGGGACGCTTCGTTGGAAACCCCAAGAGCAGGGTGTGATGAGCACAGCAGCAAGTTTTCCTCAGTAAGAGACCGATATTATCGAACCATAAGGAGGAAGGAAACGACTCAAAGGTGTTGCTAGCAACTTGGAGACCTGCACAACACAAATTCAAGACTTTGTCCCAACGAACAATGAGGTTGTCAAGCTTATCGGTTTGCCGTAACAAAGGATTAACTGTATGGTGTGGAAGGTAATGATGGTTTGCAGCAAGTAAACAGTAACAATGAAAGATGTATCAATTATAAAGATTGGACCGGGGTCCATAGTTCACTAGAGGTGCTCTCCTTAGATAAATAAACATGGCATGCATGGTAAATAAATTACAACAGGGCAATTGACAGGACTGACCAAGGCATAACAATGCAATATTAGACACAAAGATCCTATGAGATTCGATTGGGCAATACAACAATATACATAGACCGCCATCCAACTTCATCTATGACTAGAAGTCCACCTTTAGGTTATCATCTGAACCCCCTCCAGTATTAAGTTGCAGGCAACAGACAACTGCTTTAAGCGAAGTGTGTAAGGAAAATAATCTAGCAACAGACAACTGCTTTAAGCAACAGACAACTGCTCTAAGCAAAGTGCGCATGAACAAGAGACCGTTTTTTTCTCCCTAGTGGCAACAGCGCATCTACGACTGTAGAGATTTCTGTCACTTCCCTTGATTAAGTATAGGCATGAACCCACTATTAAGCATAAATACCCCCTCTTGGAGTCACTATGATAGGGCAAAGGTGTCCGATCTTTCGATGAGATGATGATAGTCGATTTGGTGGAGTTCGGGCTTGACGATCCGACTACACGTGCGAGCACGGGCGCCAATGCAATCGCTAGGCCAATCTCCTGGAGGTTATCGATCCTGCGGGAACACGATCAGCCTGACCAGCGAGGGTCTTAATTCCTACCTGAAATCGAGAACAAGTAAGAACTAATATTGCAATCAAGATATTGCGGATTAAGAGGAAAGCTTTATTGAAAAGGTGGGATCCTGAATAGGTGCGAAGTACAAGAGGCCTCTGCGACGTTCGAGCCTTGGCGAAGTTGCTATGATGGCTAACATAATGTGTAAACAAAATCCGAGTCTAGGGTGACGGCTATGGGGAGTATTTAAGGACGAAAAGGTGGGGTTTCGGCCAGCCATGGAAGTGGTGGCCGAATCCAACCCTAGAAGTCCTTTTCCCCTCAAATACGGACTCTAAAAAAGTGGTTAATTAAAATCCTGCGAAAATTACATGGGCCTGGCCCAAAATAAAGGTGTCGCAGCACCATATTAAGCTATGGACGAATTCGTGAAGTATTGATCTTGAATATTTCGTCCAAGCCTTCTTTCTTCATTATGGTGGCCTCAAAGTTTTGGAATCTTCATCCGTGGCCTTCTCTTGGATCATCACATGCTTGCTGCCATCTCCATGTATGGCCATGCTCCAATGCTTGTCCCTCTCATCCATGATTGGTCCATCATTCCTAAGAGTAAGAAATACATCTGATTTAGGCAGCATCATATTCTCATGTATGTGAGGAATAGTTCCAAGAAACGAAAGTACCTGATAGTTAAGTAGTTTGGCACGAGATCTTGTGATGGGTCCTTGTATGTGTGTTGCTGTAGGTACAACGGTTGTATCAATAGAAGGGATGTCCACATCATGCTCCCCTTCTTGAATTGAAGTCGTCCTCGACGCAATCTCATCTTCCTCACCAAAGTAAGGCTTCAAATCTGCAATGTTAAACGTAGGACTAACCGTACCAAAGTCTGCAGGCAACTCAAGTTTCACAACATGCTTTCTCCCTTTATCCCCAGCAAGTTTATAATTAGCATTCATGTGTTCAATGTTATCTTTAGTAGTCTTATGCAAGTTTAATATCATTTCAGCGTGTTGTGTAGCATCCAAATTGTGTTGCACCGAAGAAGGTAAAGGCAATAAATCAATAGGTGCACGAGGAACAAAACCATACACAATCTCAAATGGGCACATCTTTGTGGTAGAATGCAGCGAACGATTATAAGCAAATTCTATATGACTTAAACACTCTTCCCACAATTTTAAGTTCTTCTTTAAAACAGCCCGCAACATAGTAGACAAATTTCTATTTACTACTTCAGTTTGACCATCAGTTTGGGGATGACATGTAGTACTAAACAGCAATTTAGTCCCCAACTTAGCCCATAAACATCTCCAAAAGTGGCTAAGAATCTTAGTATCACGATCAGAGACAATAGTATTTGGCACACCATGCAAACGAACAATTTCACGAAAGAACAAATCAGCAATATGCGTAGCATCATCCGTTTTATGACAAGGAATAAAGTGTGCCATCTTAGAAAACTGATCCACAACAACAAAAATACTATCCCTCCCCTTCTGTGTTCGTGGCAATCCCAAAACAAACTCCATAGAAATATCCTCCCAAGGAACACTAGGAACAGGAAGAGGCATATATAAACCATGTGAATTAAGGCGAGACTTAGCTTTTTGACAAGTAGTGCAGCATGCCACAAATCTCTCAACATCTCGACGCATACGTGGCCAAAAGAAGTGTGCAGCAAGAACATCCTCTATTTTCTTGACACCAAAGTGTCCCATCAATCCTCCTCCATGCGCCTCCTGTAACAACAAAAGACGAACAGAACTATCCGGAATGCATAGTTTGTTAGCACGGCACACAAATCCATCATTGAAGACGAACTTGTTCCATGTTCTACCATCTCTACAATTCTGCAACACATCTTTAAATTCAGCATCATGCACATATTGTTCCTTAATAGTTTCTAATCCAAATATTTTGAAGTCAAGTTGAGATAACAAAGTATAACGGCGCGACAAAGCATCAGCAATAATATTATCTTTACCCTTTTTGTGTTTGATAACATAAGGAAAATACTCAATAAATTCAACCCACTTTGCATGACGACGATTCAACTTAGCTTGACTACGAATATGCTTCAAAGATTCATGATAAGAATGAATAACAAATTCTTTAGGCCATAGATAATGTTGCCAAGTTTCCAATGTCCGAACCAACGCATATAATTCTTTATCATAAGTAGAATAGTTTAGACTAGCCCCACTCAATTTCTCACTAAAATATGCAACAGGTTTTCCCTCTTGTAATAACACCCCTCCCAAACTAATTCCACTAGCATCACATTCAAGGTCAAAAGTCTTAGTAAAATCAGGAAGTTGGAGTAAGGGAGCATGTGTTAGCTTATCTTTCAATATGACGAAAGCCTGTTGTTGTGCATCACCCCAAACAAAGGGCACATCCTTCTTGGTAAGCTCATTCAGCGGCGCGGCAATTGATCCAAAGTCTTTGACAAAGCGCCTATAAAAAACAGCGAGGCCAAGAAAACTCCTCACTTGTGTGACCGTCTTGGGCTATGGCCAATTCTCAATAGCTTAAATCTTGGCTGGATCCACTTCAATACCCTGTGATGTAACAACGTAGCCAAGAAACGCAACTCGATTGGTGCAAAAGGTGCACTTCTCAAGGTTACCAAACAAACGTGCATCACGTAAAGCATTGAAAACAACACGTAAATGGTCCAAATGATCCTCTAAAGATTTGCTATAAATCAGAATATCATCAAAGTAGACTACCACAAAACGTCCAATGAAAGCACGTAAAACTTCGTTCATTAATCTCATGAAAGTGCTGGGTGCATTAGTTAAACCAAACGGCATCACTAACCACTCATATAAACCGAACTTAGTTTTAAATGCTGTTTTCCATTCATCTCCTAATTTCATACGAATCTGGTGGTAACCACTATGCAAATCAACTTTAGAAAACATGGTAGAGCCACTCAATTCATCAAGCATGTCATCTAAACATGGAATAGGATGACGATATCGAATACTGATATTATTGATAGCTCTACAATCCGTACACATGCGCGAAGAACCATCTTTCTTAGGTACCAAAATAATAGGAACAGCACAGGGGCTAAGGGACTCACGAATATGATCTCGGTCGAGTAGTTCCTGAATTTGGCGTTGTATCTCCTTTGTCTCCTCTGGATTGGTTCTATATGGCGCGCGGTTTGGCAACGTAGCACCAGGAATTAGATCAATTTGGTGCTCAATTCCTCTAATAGGAGGTAGTCCTGGTGGCAGCTCAGCGGGAAAGACGTCCTCATATTCCTGCAAAAGGTTAGCAATAGCAGGTGGCAAAGAAGGAGGCATATCCTCAAATGAAAACAAAACCTCTTTGCAAATAATTGCATAACATTGAGTAGTGTTTACATCTAGTTCAGCAATATCAATTTTATTTGCAAGCATACATGGACTCTTCAAACGAATTTCAGTAGCATGGGTAGAATCAGATTTAGTGTTCTTTGGTGGTACAAAATCTGCAACAACAATCTGATTCTCACTTTTATGTTTCTCCTTAGTTTTAGCTCTACTAGCTCTAGCAAGATCATCTTTTAAAATCTGTTCGGGAGTCATAGGTTTTAAACCAATTTTCTTTCCATCATGCATAAGAGAATAGTGATTAGTTTTGCCATTATGAACAGATTCTCTATCAAATTGCCATGGTCTACCAAGTAACAAAGAACAAGCTTGCATAGGTACAACATCACAATCAACAAAATCAGAATATATACCAATAGTAAAATGCACGCGTACCATTCTTGTTACCTTGATCTTGCGGGAACTCTCAAACCATTGGATGTAATATGAATGTGTGCATTGTCTTGTGGGAAGTGCAAGCTTCTCTACCATGTCAACACTAGCCAGATTATTACAACTCCCTCCATCAATGATGATCCGTATAGCTCTTTCCTTGACAACACCACGTGTTTGGAACAGGTTGTGGCATTGATCTTGTTCAGATTTTCTCAATTGCACACTCAACACACGTTGTGTAATTAAACTCTTGTATTGATTAGCAGCTTCAGCTCCCATTACCTCTGTCTCTTCATCAGCATTAGAATTGTCACCATCTCGAGCAGAAATAAGGGCTAATGTATCTTCATCAAAGTCGCTCGCTGAATCGTATTGACCATCATCCCGCACCATCATCACATGTTGTGTTGTGCACTGTCTCTCAATATGACCAAAACCCCAGCACTTGCGGCATTGTATATCCTTTGTCTTACCCGTGGAAGCCATAGAAGATGCACTACGAGCAGGAGCATTGGATGACGGTGGAGGAGCAGCTGGAAATCTTGTGGTGGCCTTGGATGTGGTAGTAGCTGGTGGCGAATCACGAGAAGGAGGCGCTGATTGTCGGGATGTCCAAGTGGATGTGCGAACTGCAGAATTATTAGTCCTCCTCCATGGTGGTTGGTGATCCTGCACTTCACGTTCAGCTTTGCAAGCAAGATGAAACAAACGAGTGATAGAATTATATTCCTTATAATCTAATATGTGATGAATGTCCTTGTTTAATCCACAAAAGAAACGTGCAAGCATTTGTTCATTAGATTCAACAAGACCACACCGAACCATCCCCGTTTGCAATTCCTGATAATACTCTTCTACAGAATTTTTCCCTTGCTCTAAACGTGTCAGATTCTTTAGTAAATCACGTTGATAAGTGGGAGGTACAAAACGAACACGCATAGAAGTTTTTAAATCAGTCCAAGTACTAGGAATAGTAGTAGGATTTAAACGACAATACTCAGACCACCAAAGGGAAGCAAATTTAGTAAATTCACATGTAGCAGCACTAACACGCATATTCTCAGGATATTTTAAGCATGAAAAATGTTGTTCTACTTCCATTTCCCATGTAAGATATGCATCAGGATTATATTTACCCTCAAAGGATGGAATATTTAATTTAAGCTTTGCAACATGATCATCATCACGTACCGGTGGTCGAGCGTTGCGGTAGTAATGTCGGGGACGGCCAGCAGGTACCTGTGGAGGTTGTTCAACCTCCTCGTCAAACAGATCGTCGTCGTCGGGGTCGTAGTAGTACCCGTCGTCTGTCCCCAATGTCACAGCAGCAGCCACGGCGGAAGTCTGACGTGCGTCAGCCGCAGCGGTAGCCGCCTGGGGTGCGGCGGCAGCCGAACCAGCAGTCCGACCCGTGATCGGGATGCGCCGTGCGCCATGCGTGGGTGCGGGTGCAGGTGCGGGCAATCTGTTCAAAATCTCCTTGAACCGAGCGTCAAGCTTGGCGTTGAAGGATTTCTCGAGTCCATCGATCTTGTCCACGGCGTTGGTGAGCTTGGTGTCAAACTCCCCTAGGTGTGTATCCACGTCTTCAGCGCGACTGACCAAGAGCTCGGAGAAGTGGGCATGTAGTTCTTCATTCGTCATGGTGGCAGCGTTCCGCGAAGTATCTATCATGGTTAGTCCTTAAAAAGCACAAGTATATACTACGGAAATATGGTGGAAGGCACGCGTAATCCGTCAAGCAATATACAAAGCTCTTACAAGTTCTTACCAAACAGCAGGAAAAGGCGATGTGTAACCGCGAGGATCAGTGGGTCGAGAGATTGAACCGAGCGATTACCAGAAGTCAAGACACCGCACGTGGAGGATATCTACGGAGCTCTGGGAATGCTTAGCAAAGGGGTTAGCAATTATCAAAACAGCAATGCAAAAGTTGAAAGAATGCTCAACGACGGTACTGTGCTGGTCCTAGGCTAGACCGTACTAGAGACGCGAGCCTAGATCACCAGTGATGTCACGACGCGACAACAAGCAATGTATGATGATATGGCACCCTAAAAAGCAAACCGAGAGGTGGAAAATAACTATGATGGCGAGTGTCTAGAACTGATGTACGGGGTCTAAAAATAGGTTAGCCCCAAAAAAAAATTTGAAATTTTTTATTTTGCTCCGGAAAGCGCGCAGGCGCCAAAAAAATATCTCTATAACGGCCGATGGAGAAAAGTGATCCCCGGGGTCAAAAAACAGTATAGCCAGAAAAAAATTCGGAGGCGGTTCCAGTACAGCATTTTTTTTGCTCTCCTTCTGGACTTACGACCGGACTCTGAGCTCGACACGGACTTTAGCTTAACACGGAAACAACAAAGAAGGAAAGTAAAAAGAAATAACTAGGAAATAATAACTCAACTCGGACTCGTCTCGCGGCAGGAAAACTGATCGGAGTCTGTGTCGTGGTAGGAAGGCGGTGGCGGAGTATTAGGGTTTATGGTGGCTGGGTGTATGGCGGCGGAATATGGTGACGGACTATGGTGGCGGTGATCGGCGAGTGTGGCAGTGACTACTATGATCAGAACTCGAAACTCTATGGGACGAGACACTAAGACCAGCAACTCGACGCGATGATGTAGACACAAATTCAACAATGCAAAAACCGAAAAGATAATGCGAGGCGTAGATTGGTTATGGCATGGATCTAAACTCTAACTGTGTTTTTGGCTTTTTCGTGGGTTATAGGTAAAAAATAGATCTAATCCACGAAAACAGTAAGATCTCACCGAGCAACCTGAAATCTGATACCACTTGATAGGGCAAAGTCCGATCTTTCGATGGGATGATGATAGTCGATTTGGTGGAGTTCGGGCTTGACGATCCAACTACACGTGGATCACGAGCACCAATGCAATCGCTAGGCCAATCTCCTAGAGGTTACCGATCCTGCGGGAACACGATCAGCCTGACCAGCGAGGGTCTTAATTCCTACCTGAAATCGAGAACAAGTAAGAACTAATATTGCAATCAAGATATTGCGGATTAAGAGGAAAGCTTTATTGAAAAGGTGGGATCCTGAATAGGTGTGAAGTACAAGAGGCCTCTGCGATGCTTGAGCCTTGGCGAAGTTGCTATGATGGCTAACTTAATGTATAAACAAAATCCGAGTCTAGGGTGACGGCTATGGGGAGTATTTAAGGACGAAAAGGTGGGGTTTCGGCCAGCCATGGAAGTGGTGGCCGAATCCAACCCTAGAAGTCCTTTTCCCCTCAAATACGGACTCTAAAAAGTGGCTAATTAAAATCCTGTGAAAATTACATGGGCCTGGCCCAAAATAAAGGTGTCGCAGCACCATATTAAGCTATGGACAAATTCGTGAAGTATTGATCTTGAATATTTCGTCCAAGCCTTCTTTCTTCATTATGTTGGCCTCAAAGTTCTGAAATCTTCATCCGTGGCCTTCTCTTGGATCATCACATGCTTGTTGCCATCTCCATGCATGGCCATGCTCCAATGCTTGTCCCTCTCATCCATGCTTGGTCCGTCATTCCTAAGAGTAAGAAATACATCTGATTTAGACAGCATCATATTCTCATGTATGTGAGGAATAGTTCCAAGAAACGAAAGTACCTGATAGTTAAGTTGTTTGGCACGAGATCTTGTGATGGGTCCTTGTATGTGTGTTGCTGTAGGTACAATGGTTGTATCAATAGAAGGGATGTCCACATCACACTAGCAACTACTTGGCCAAGATAGCTACTAACAACGGAGAGCATGCAAGATCACAAACAACACAGACATGATAGAATCAAATAGACAAAACCATTAATCAATCTGACATAGTAATCTCAATATCCATCGGATCCCCGCAAACACAACATGCATGATTACAAATAGATGAAATCTTGATCATGAACGGATCTCACAAGATCTATACATGAAAGCACAAAGGAGGAGATACAACCATCTAGCTACTACATGGACCGATAGTCCAAGGTGTAACTACTCACGCTTTATACCGGAGGCTGGCATGATGAAGAAGAAGGCCTCCGGGATGATCTCCCCTCTAGCAGGGTGCCGGAAAGAACTTCAGATCCCCTCGATCTAGGGACGACGGTGGCGGCAGCTATAGACGGTTTCGGGGAATATTGATCGGGTCCTTATGGTTTAGGCATCGGGCCGGGGGACTTTATAGGCAAAGAGGCGAGGCAGGGGGCCACCACGGTAGCTGCACCAACCCCCCAGGCACGGCTAGCCCTATCCCGCGCCGCCAGGGGGTGTGGCCCCCTGGTGGGTCACCTTCGTCTCGTACTCTGGCTTCGTGTTCCCCACGATAAAATATTGACTTTGGCTTTTGTCCCGTCCAATTTCGAGAATAATAATTTACTGCTTTTTGAAACCAAAAACAGAAGAAAACAGGAAAATGGCACTGTGGTAACTTGTTAATAGGTTAGTACCAGATAACATATAAAAACACCTCAAAGTGTAGACAAAGCAAAGCAAAGTAGATACTAAACAAGCATGGAACATCAAAAATTATAGATACGTTTCTGACGTATCAAGCATCCCCAAGCTTAACTCCTGCTCGTCCTCGAGTAGGTAAGTGATAAAAATAATAATTTTTGAGGTGACATGCACCATCAAAACTAAAATCAAACCATTTGCAAGCATTGAAAGCTGGTATCAAAGAACTCTAAACATGTGCATGAAAGATGGAGTTCTAACAATAAGACAAAGTAAATATGCATGAAACATGAAAGGCTACAAACAAACATTATGAGTAACATGCATTGAAAAATGTTTGTTTGTTTCACATACAGAAAACATTTAGACAAACATTATAGATGCTGCAACTTCCCACCATGATTAGGCATGGCTCAGGCTAGCGACCCAGGCGTTTCTCTAACGCACATACATAACTCCGTGGACTTACAAGCTCCCTTTTCATTTCACACCGGCGACATCCATAGACAAAAGAGTTGATCTCAACTGTGTACGAAGTACAAGTGCAATGTTGAAAACGTTCCCCATGACAGCATGGTTCTGCTAATTCCAATGTATAAGTGCAAGCATATAAAACATAGAAGACACAATGTTTCAAGTTAATTAGGGGCAATAAATATAAAGTGTTCCATCAAGTTCGTGAGAGCTTTAATCGCTAAGTTTTCACATAACAAAATACTTTTTAATTGGAAGATAGCTGAAAACAAGAATATACTTGGAATGGTGTAACACACCATGCATAGGAATTTATAGTGGACACTTTGGAATAACTTGGTTTCTTGGGAGTTGGAAGCATGAGTAGAATTTTCGCATACAAGTGGAGGCTAGCAAAAGACTGGGAGCGACCAACTAAGAGAGCAATAATGGCCATAATCATGCAGAGCGACAAAACATTACTAATCCAAGCATTAAGTGGTAGTACAAGTCAAGGACTAAATGATCATAGAGGCTATGGTGATTTGTTCATAGTCATAACATGGTGTGAGCATGTGCCAAGTCAACCCAAACAAAGCATCAAAGGAGAATACCATAATACTATGCTTTTGTATGCTAAAACAACATATGATTCTTTCAAGGGACACTAAGAACTCTCAATGAATTGGAGCAAGTCATGATACAACAATAATCACTAAGAATAAGGTCAAAACAACACCTAGCATGACATGATAAAGTTAGAGTCACAGTCAAAGCAAGCTCCTCTTGCACTTTTCAAGCAAGAACTTTCTACTCCTTTCCAACACCAATCGAATTATTTGAAACAACACACCAAGAACATGGGTCCAAACTACTTTATTCAAGAAAACTAAACAAACTAAGCAAAGCAAAAGAAAACTAAGATGCTCCAAGAACAACACAACAGTGCATGAAACAATAAAAACGAAGTGTCTAGAAAGACCTGAGATTTTTATTGATGAAGAAGGGGATGCCTTGGGCATCCCCAAGCTTTGACGCTTGTACCTCTTGGATATTTATTGGGGTGAAACCGGGGTGGCATCGCCAAGCTTGAGCTTTTGTCCATTCTTCATCTCATTACATCATTCTCTCTCTACACCTGAATTTTTTTCCTTCATACAAAACTTCACACAATCTTCATTAGCAAAATTAGTGTATTCAAAAGATAATAGACCCTTGGGTTTAGCTTTAGAACAGCAAAACTTTCACTAAAAACTCAAGCTACTTAAGCAACTTCCTTTAAAAATCTCAATTCCCCAAAAGAGAACTCAAAAAGAAATCAATAAGAAGCAAATGCAAATAATGGCAGAAATCTGTCAAAACAGACCAGCAGGTAGAAAACTATTTTTTTCGAAGACATTCTGTTGCTCAAATCAAAAAGTTTTGAACTAGCGAAAGTTATATAACATAGTGAGGGATTTATTCGTAAATTTACATCTCAATACGACTTACGGAGACTCCTTAAGAATTTTTATGGTGGAGAACAGAAATCTGTTTCGGGATAGCAACTCCTCAAATCTTACTTCCCTCTCATTAGAGGTCATTCTTGGCACAAAAAGAAAACAAAAAGGATAATGAGAGGTCATTACTGAAGTAATAACTTCCAAGACTCAAGAAAACTCTTGGGTTATCTCCCAACAAGTACTTTTCTTTAACGCCTTTAAGTTAGGCTTGATAGTTTGAGAAGATGCTTACATAAGAAATATGAATCGAAGTAAAAGAGAGCATCAAGAAGCAAATTCAAAACACATTTAAGTCTAACCCACTTCCTATTCATAGGAATCTTGTAAGAAAATAAATCAAAAAAGCACAAAGCAACAAGCATAGGAAAGCAAAACAAGTGCAAATTCAAGATTTTCAACATAAAGAGGGGAAACTTAATATTGTTGAGATACATAAGACCGTGTTTCCCTCTCTCATAATAACTTTCAGTAGCATCATGAATAAACTCAACAATATAACTATCACATAAATCATGCTTTTCATGATCTACAAACACATAATTTTTATCAAGCTCAAAAATAGTGGGATTAAAACCTTCAAACCCACTTTTAGCAATTTTATAATAAGGTAACTGATCATTCAACATAGGACCATCATCTACAACTTTATCATAAACATTTTCTAAGCAAAACTCCTTAGTACCATGCATTTCAAAGTTAGGCACAGATATAGCATTATCATAGATAACAGGAGCATAACTATTATCATAAGTTTTACTCATAGAAGATATTTCAAAAGAATCCACAAGAACATAACATTCATCCTCCTTTGGTAAACATGGGGGACAATCAAATAATGTAATAGGTAAAGAGTTGCTCTCATTATAAGGTAGACATGGGTAGATCCATTCTTCATTCTCTTGACCATCACTCTCCTCCTCTTTTTCATCTAATGAGTTTTCAGTTTCAGCAATTTCTTCTTCCAAAGGCTCCTACAAGGCATTAGTCTCTTCCATTTGTGGAAAGCACCTATTAAAATATTCAAGAATATAGCCATTTTATTCCTTGTAATTATCAAAGAAAAATTTAAGTATCTCATAAACCTCACATTCATAAGGTGCATCATCATTATTTTCAAGAAAACTAGCAAGTTAAAAAGCACCCTTGAAAGCAATAAATTCTTCAATTTGTTCCACATCATAAAAGTCATAATTTCCTTCAGCATAAGAAGATATGGTAACATTATCATTATACTCACATTGAAAAGGCAGGTGTTTATACCTCCTACAGCAACAAGATTTATCAAAGCAATAAGTAACATTATAAGTAGAGCACACCTCTCTAGCAATAGTATTCAATTTATCAATTTGTTCCCATAAGTGTTTCCCTTTTTGTGACAAATGGTGCTCCTTATAATAATACTTTTCTTCTTCCGGGAACCCACCTTGACAGTAAGAACTAGTTTCAAAGAAACCATCCATTGTGTAAGATCCCTCCTTTATAAAGGAAAAGGATCCCTGTGATTGCAATGCTAGTCCCTGGATCATTGCTAGCATCCACAGTTTAAGATGAAGTACACATGTACAAAGGTCATTTATTACATCCATTCCAGAGATAAACATAGTCTTTACAACTCAAGGCCACAAGCCTATTACAAGAGTTTGAATAAGTAAATAAATATAAGTCTTCATCTTCATGTGCCACAGGCAAACATGTTGAGTGTAGACTCATGACACCTAATCCTCATTAGAGTAACCTGCAACATCACAAGTTACAACCACAGTGGGTCAATACTTTGGAATAGTATTGGCAAGTGATACCTTAGTATATTTTAAGTGGACTAGATACTATATGCAAATTTGGCTAAGTGTAGCTTGGCTTGCTTTGCTAAAAATAGGTTTTTCCTATTAGTTGAAATCACTAAGTTTTTCTTTGTCAAAACTTTTCCCAAGGAACCACCAATAGACATTGAGGTCCTTTACCCTTGTTCACCCACAAGTTTTTACTTAGAAGTTGGAATGATGAGATTCTTGATAGCTTCCATGTCTTGATGCTCAAGTTGTCCATTACCATGGACTTGGCTAAGTACTTAGATTTTTCCATCTGCAGAGGTTGTGCACTTTCCCCACCAGACTTGGTTTCACCAAGACAGGACCTTTCAGAAGCCTTCCCTTAGACCAAATGGACGCGTTCCAACCTATCATTCTCACTACCACCAACTGTCCAAATGGCTAAGTTCTAGCAACCTATGTGATCCAGGCAGAGCCCATATTGCCAAGTGGTTGCACTATAAGCTTCTCAACACTTGGCCTCTAAAATCCCTTTGTTCCTGGGTGGCATACCACAAGTGAGATACACAAGGTAAACCATAGCCATGGGCCTTGTGTAACCACTCAACCAAAAACCACCAATCAAGTCCCTTTCCACCCAGGTGATTCATTGACTTAGTTGTTTTATTAAGAAAAACAAAAGTCCAAAGACTTAGAAATATTTTCATCATAGCATGTATATTTCACCAACCCTTGTTTGCTACTAGCTAGGCTAAGCATGGCATAGATAGTAACTTAACTTAGAAATTTCCTAGCAATTCTACAACTACTTAGGATTTCCCAACATGGCATTAAGCAAAATAGTAACATGCAAGACTAGCAAAATATTTCTAATGCTTAGTATAAAATATAGGGATAGAACTATTCATGAAGTACCACTTGCCTTGGTAGTTGGGAGGGTAGCACTCTTCACAATCACAATCACTAGCACCAAAGTCTACACAAAGAATGGTAGAAACAAATTACACACACAACATATACAAACAAACAAAAAATATGCATGCATGCAAAATGCTAAGTGATGATTTTTAAAACTCAACCAAGCAAGTGCAAAGTACTGAATCCTAAACAAGTCAAAAACTTGCCACACAACAATAATTTAAACCTTAAATTAATTCCTAAACAATTCATATGCTCAAATAAGCCCTACACATGTTTTTGCAAAAGAAACCATTTTAACAGAAGCTAAACATTAAACACATTGCATATTCTGAAAGGTCTTGTTCTCTTGATTCCAACGGTATAAAATTTGTCAAATTCTAACGTGGGGATCAAAAGTTATAGCTAATTCAAAATTGGATATAAATCAGATTCAAATTCTATTTTAAAACCAAACCCTAGCCACGCGTCTGAATCGTATTGGTCGATACCGTTTCACTCAGGATCACACTTCCACACCTTCAGATCAAGTTAGATCCAACGCGCCAGATTCAAAGAAAACGCTTCGCTCAGATCTAATTTAAATCGCAAGATCTACATCTAACGGCTGTTGTTGCTTTGACCATAGCCGAGCGGCGCTAGCAGCGGCGACTGGCAGCAGCGTGTCTGTCAGTGGCGGTGCCGGCGTTCTAGGTCGCCCGGGGAGGGGAGAGGATGCTTACCAGAACCACCGTGACGAGGTGAAGCTCAACGTGTCTCTGGTTGGCGAAGGGGCGCTCGGAGTCATCGCGGATTGCTCGTCGGAGTTCGCGAACGCGTCAGGTACGGATGCTGGTCGACGTTGGTGAGGTTCTGCGTCGCGCTAAGACAAGAGGAGGGCACCGTTAGATGCGCAAGACGTTGGGGATCTATTAGACAGAGGGCAAGGGGCGGTTGGTACTTACGGGGAGAGGTCACCGGAGTTCGAGCAGAGAGCGGTGGCGTTCAGTCGTTGTCGTTGCCGAAGCTACAGACCATGCGCGAGCAAAAGGGAGGTGTCAGTAGATGCGCACGGGGCTGCAGAGCATGCTAGTATGAACCATGGACAGAGGGGGGCATGGTGCTCACCGGAATTCGTCGGCGAGGTCGTCGGAACAACGGCAGTGTCGGGCGAGTTGCGAGCAGCCTGGTGGCGTGGAGAGGAAATTGGGTGAGGGGAAATGGCCGCGAGAGGGAGGGGCTTAAGTAGGCAGGAGCTCGACCAGAAACGCCTGGAGAATCAATGCCAATTACACCGCGGAATCAACGCAACAAC
The DNA here is from genome assembly GCA_916181665.1 of Avena sativa. Taxonomy (NCBI): domain Eukaryota; kingdom Viridiplantae; phylum Streptophyta; class Magnoliopsida; order Poales; family Poaceae; genus Avena; species Avena sativa. The sequence goes on from OV702297.1 coordinate 79,921,543, forward strand.
GGCCAGCGACGTGCTCCTCGCGAAATTTGGGGGAAGACGACGATGACGTGGACAGGGCCCGCTTGTCAGCGAATGGAACAGAGAGGGAGTGGGGTCCGAGCGTCAGTGACTCTGTGGGTGTGTCTGCGCGTGAGAGAAAGAGAGGGAGAACCCGGGTGGGCTAGTTGGGCTGGATCTGTTGCTGGGCTCAAATCCTGGCGCTGGCCCTTTTCTATTTCTTTTCTCTTTTTCTTTTTCTGTTTTGAATTTCTGGATTGATTTTCAAATGATTTCAAAAGCTTTTGAATTCAAACTTTTTCCAGGATTTTGTAGGGTGCAACATTCACATTTCAGGGCATTGAAACATGTGGTCTCTCTGTTCAAGCTTGGTTCTTTTGAATAAACAAAATAAACAGTGCTATGGCACCTGACATGCAAATGTTTTGAAAATGGTTTTGAAACCATATTTATTTTGTATATTATTGTCCAAGCTCCACACTCAATCCAATCAACAAGTAAGCAAACAAACTTGGTTTTAAACACTTAAGCTCTCAAATGAAGATGGTCATTTGATTTAAGTTTGCTCACATAAAATGATAGCACTATGTGCTTTTGTTTCCTTGAAATTTGTTTGAAATTGATCTCAAAACTATATGCATGCATGAATGATATGCAATCTTTGAAATCATGATTTTAGGGATGTTACAAATCTAACCCCCTTAAGGTGAATCTCGCCCTCGAGATTCGGATTGGCTAGCAAATAGGTGAGGGTCGTCTTTCCGAAGATCATCTTCTCTTTCCCATGTTGCTTCCTCTTCGAAATGATGATTCCACTTCACTTTACAAAACTTGATAGTCTTAGTCCTTGTGACTCTTTCTGCAGTCTCAAGAATCTTGATAGGCTTCTCTTCATAAGTGAGATCACTTTCCAATTGAATCTCCTCCAAAGGTATAGTATCCTTCAAAGAAGTTTCTTCCATTTCTGGATGACATTTCTTAAGTTGACTCACATGAAACACATTATGAACAGCTGACAGAGATTCTGGCAGTTCAATTTCATAGGCAACTTCTCATTTGTGACTCAGAATCTTGAATGGCCCAACATATCTCGGTGCCAATTTTCCTTTGACTCTGAACCTCTTCACTCCACGAAGTGGTGACACTCTAAGATAAGCTCTATCACCAACTTCGTAGGTGACTTCTCTACGCTTAGGATCTGCGTAGCTTTTCTGTCGGGACTGTGCTATCTTCAATCTGTCCTTAACCAACTTGACCTTCTCTTCGGCTTCTTTGATAAGATCTGGCCCGAATAAACTTCTTTCTCCCACACCATTCCATAACAATGGGGTGGTACACTTTCTTCCATAGAGAAACTCAAATGGTTCCATTTCAATGCTGCCTTGATAGTTGTTGTTATAAGAAAATTCTGCGTAAGGCAGACTTTCATCCCAACTGGCTCCATAGTCTAGGGCACATGCCCTCAACATGTCTTCAAGAATTTGATTAGTCCTTTTTGTTTGTCCATCGGTTTGAGGATGAAAAGCAGTACTGAATTCCAACCTCGTTCCCAATGACTCATCTAGCTGTCTCCAAAAATGGGAAGTGAATTGGGTTCCCCTATCAGACACAATACTCTTGGGCACTCCATGTAAACATACAATTCTACTCATGTAGATTCTGGCTAACTTAGCACTTGTGTAGGTTGTCTTCACGGGTATGAAATGAGCCACTTTAGTTAGGCGATCTACTACTACCCAAATAGAATCATATCCTGACCGGGTCCTTGGTAATCCGGTAATGAAGTCCATACCAATCTTGTCCCACTTCCAATCAAGAATAGGTAGTGGTTGAAGCAAACCTGCTGGTTTCTGATGTTCCACCTTTACTCTACTGCACACGTCACACAAAGCAATGTGTTCGGCGATGTCCTTCTTGAGATTATTCCACCAAAATCTTTCCTTCATGTCCATGTACATTTTGGTGTTACCCGGATGAATGGAATACGGAGAGTTGTGTGCTTCTTGCAAAATCAGTTTCCGCAGCTCCGGGTCTTGTGGAACACAGATACGTTTTCTATGCCATAAAGTACCCTGTTCGTCTTCATGGAATTCTTTGGCTTTTCCTTTGCCAATCTTTTCTTTAATCTCTTCGATTTCTTTATCAAACTTCTGGGCTTCTTTGATCTTGTCCAACAAAGTGGGTTGAACATCCAAAGACATGAGATGTCCTTCAGGCACAATCTCCAACCTGAGTTTTCTGAATTGGGCACATAATTCATCTGGCAATTCTCCTTTGGTAAGGCCATTCACAAAAACCTTACGACTTAGAGCATCTGCTACAACATTTGCTTTACCGGGGTGGTATTGCAAAATTAAGTCATAGTCCTTGATAAGTTCTAACCATCTCTTTGCCTCATATTAATCTCTTTCTGGGTGAAGATATACTTCAAACTCTTGTGATCTGTGAACACTTCACAACGCTTTCCCAAAAGATAGTGTCTCCATGTTTTGAGTGCATGGACAACAGAGGCTAACTCTAAATCATGAGTAGGATAGTTTACTTCATGAGTTTTGAGTTGTCTCGAGGCATAAGCCACAACTTTACCGTCTTGCATAAGTACTGCACCCAAACCCTGATGAGATGCATCACAATATACTTGGAAATCTTTTTCCAAATCTGGTAGACACAAGACTGGTGCTGTCACAAGCCTCTTCTTCAATTCCTGAAAGCTGAGTTCACAACCTTCAGACCAAGCAAACTTCTTGTCTTTCTTTATCAATTCAGTCATGGGCTTAGCTACCTTAGAGAAATTCTCAATGAACCTTCTGTAGTAACCTGCTAAGCCAAGGAAACTACGAACTTCTTTCACGGACTTGGGAGATTCCCATTCAGTCACAGCTGAAACTTTAGCAGGATCAACTGCTACACCATCCTTTGTCATAACATGTCCAAGAAATCTGACTTTATCTAACCAGAATTCACACTTTCTGAATTTTGCATAAAGCTTATGCTCTCTTAACTTCTCAAGTATCAAACGCAAATGTACTTCAGGCTCTTCTTTGCTCTTGGAGTAGACTAAGATATCGTCGATGAAAACGACAAAAAACTTGTCAAGGAATTCCATGAACACTTTGTTCATCATATTCATGAAGTATGCTGGAGCATTGGTCAAACCAAAAGGCATTATGGTATACTCATACAATCCATACCTTGTAGTGAATGTTGTTTTAGGTATGTCTAGTTCCCTTATCTTGAGTTGAAAATAGCCTGACCGGAGATCAATCTTTGAGAACACACAAGCTCCTTCAAGCTGATCAAACAAGTCATTGATTCTAGGCAAAGGGTATTTGTTCTTGATAGTTACCTCATTGAGTGAACGGTAATCTATGCATAACCTTTGACTTCTATCTTTCTTCTCCACAAACAAGACTAGGGCTCCCCAAGATGAAGAACTTGGTTGAATAAATCCTTTCTGCAACTGTTCTCCAAGTTGTTTCTTGAGCTCTTTCAGTTCATCAACTGACATTTTATATGGTCTCTTTGCTATTGGTCCAGACCCTGGTACCAAATCTATCAGAAACTCCACATCTCTATCTGGTGGCATTCCCGGTATTTCTTCCGGAAACACATCCGGATACTCACTCATAGTTGGCACGCTGTCCATGCTAACCCCCTTAAGAGAATTAAGCATACTCCTTTTTGCTTCAAAGTTGGTCTTGAATCTGATCCTTTTATTTTCTGGAGTTGTGAGTGAGACAGTATGGTTGGCACAATCTATCACTCCTTTGTACTTAGTCATCCAGTCCATTCCTAGAATGACATCCAACCCTTGGGAGTTTAGAATTATCAAGTTAACGGGAAACTTATACTTCCCAAACTCTATGACTAGATCATGACATCCTGAATTCACTATCATTTCTCCACCAGGAGAACTTACTTTAATAGGACACCCAATAGTTTCTACCGGTAGTTCATTTCTTTCAACAAATGCTCTTGATATGAATGAATGAGATGCACCAGTATCAAAGAGAACAAATGCTGGAATAGAATTGAGTCTGAACTTACCAGCAACAGCATCAGGTTCCTCATAGACCTCCTCCACATTGATGTGGTTTACTTGTCCCTTCTGAAAAGGGTTGGGCATGTTGGGTCCTTCAACTTTCTTTTCTAGGCAGTCATTTGCATAATGCCCCATCTTCTTGCATTTGAAGCATTCAACCTGACTGATGTCTCTGTTAACAGGCTGACTTCCACTTCCACTTCCATTACCACTGTGGTGGCTCTTATGTCCACTCTTGTGGTTTTTGTACTTGTCATTGTCATGACTACGGTGATGCTTGTTTTCATGACAGTTGTGGTTGTGGTGCTTGCTGAATTTCCCATGCTTGTGGGATCCTGAGCTTCCGCTATCATCATAGTAGGAACGTTTGTGAGACGATCACGAGCTGTGCTTGTCGGAGTGCTTTCTCTTTCTACTCTCAACTTGCTTCATTTTGTTCTCCAAAATAGCAGCCTTGTCACAGAGCGACTGATAAGTGGGAACATAAGCTTTCAAGAAATTTTTCCTTTCTCTTAGCGTCGGTGTCAACTTCATCCGGTGCATAACGCGCCAGATTGTTGAATTCCTCAATATATTCAGCCACGCTGTGGTGGCGCTGCTTCAGATTATGGAACTCTTTCTTTTTCAGACTCATCACTCCAGATGAGATATGAGCAGTACGAAAGCCATCTTCAAAGATAGCCCATGTTACTTCATCTATGGGAGTGGTGATCTGGAAGTTGTCCCACCAAGTGGCGGCTGGTCCTTCCAACAGATGTGCTGCAAATCTAACCTTTTCAGCATCAGTACAGCCCACGGTTACCAAGTCCTTGTTTACTGAGCGTAGCCAGTCATTGGCCACCATGGGATCAGTCGTCCCTGAGAACTTTGCTGGCCTCAATCTCAAGAACCTGGTGAGCATATCAAAACCCGGTGGGTTGTTGTTGTTGTTATTGTTGTTATTGTTGTTGTTATTGTTGTTGTTGTTGTTTTGGTTCTGGATGAACGTCGTCATCATCTGCATCAGCTGAGTTTGGGCAGTCATCATTTGCTGCATTTCTGGAGTGATGTTGTTGTTGTTGTTGGGGTTGGGGTTTGCACGACGGGGAGGCATCTGTGGTTTGTTCAATAGAGATAAGAATGAGATACCCATAGATGCTTTCATGCACAATACAACATATAACAATCACAAAGCATGCAACAAAAGGATAAAAGTTCAACAACAAGATAACAAGTTCGTAAAGTAAAACACACACAAATAACAAGCCATCCACATGTCGGATGGTCAATAACAAGTTCTCAAACAACAAGTATGATAACATAAGATAAATGAGTAGTCAAATCTACTCCTCGGCATCAATCTCCTCCTCGACAAAGGTAAGACCTGCGTTCTCCATCGCGGTCTTGTATTCCTCGACGTTAGTGGTCAAGGTCTCTATCTTGGCCTTGAGAGCCCTCTTCTGGGAACGAAGCCTCTCTATCACTGTCTGCTGTTGCTCGAGCTCAAAATCCTTGGACTGCAGTTCTTCAGTCATGTCCCGGATCTTCTTGTTCCTATCCTGGACATGCTTCTCCTGACTCTTGAACTTCCTGTCCTGGGTCTCGAACTTCGCCTCCATCTCTTTGACTATCTCGTCTTGCTCCGCGAAGAGCTTGTCCTCCTCGCGAAGCTGCACCTGGAGCTCATCGTTGCTGAGCATGACATTGGTCATGTCCATGTCCACGTGCCTAATGAGAGACTCTAAGTCCTGGAGGTACAGGCGTATCGGCTCTGCTGCATCCCTCGAATCGTCCTCAAAGTCGATGGACTCTCCATCCTCATCATGTCTTCCGAAGACGTGGAAGTGGGTACCTCTAACCTGTCGGGAGTGTCTCCCTAGCAGACGTCCTATCAGATCCTGCGTCACTACCTCAAGGCCTCTCTCCCTGTCATCATGCATGAGCTTGAAGACGATGGCCTCCGTAGTAGGCTCTGTCTGGCGTCCGGGCTGGTTGACCTTGAAGCCCCAGAGGTCCTTCCTCTCAAACTTGGTGAGGGGATGCACCGTGATGGTGGGAAGAGGAAGATTGAGCAAAGTAGTAAGCTCAACGATACGAGGACCAAAGCGAGTAACCTGGAACTCCTCAACAGTGCTGATGGTAATAGGCATCTATTTATAAGATAGAAAAGTTAGGACAACACAAATTAAGTTACAACATAAGGCAAAACATCACATACATATCCTTGGAAAGCAAAACACACAAGTCATGCATACATGAAACCATTACATCAATCAAGGTTCAACTTATTTTTAAAGCATCTTTTGGAAAATAAGGTGATAAGTGGTGGTCCAACTAAAGAAGTACGTTTACAATCCTATCTCACTGGATCTGTTGGCTAACACAATGTTTCTAGAAGCAATCAGCCTATCTTTCTCACATGACTCCATCACTTAGTCTATAATGTCTCCTCTTAAGGTTTGGTTGGTAGCCTCCAACTCTTGGGTATGTTCCTTCTCTTTCTTTAAGTCTTTTTTGGAGGTTGAGCATTCTGCACTTGACTCTAGCACTAAGTTCTTTGATAGTCCTCCAAGCTGCATCTCTTGATGACTCAAAGAATGTGGTGTGCACCACAGTGTTGGTGTACATGCAGAATCATGTACCCTAGTGGTTGTCTTCCTTGTTTTTGTACAAGTGAAGTTGCACCCACCAGTACTCAACTCCTTCATCCATCACAGGAAAGCCTTTGTACATAGCTGCACCATGTATTTCCATTGCCACCATGAGGTCCTTGAGAGCTTTGGGAAACTCTGTCTCACACTCCAAAGTCATGGTCATGAGTGGTCCTTTCCTTACGGCTTCGTTGATGGAATTCATCTACAAATAGAGATGAGAAAGAAGATTAGAAATGTTTACGAGAAGAATAGACAAGTGTAGAAGTTGTGGAAATTTTTTTCCTTAGTGGTTTCCAATCCTAGGGTCATAATCCTACAGGCAACACAGTGCTCTGATACCATCTGTAAGATCCCTCCTTTATAAAGGAAAAGGATCCCTGTGATTGCAATGCTAGTCCCTGGATCATTGCTAGCATCCACAGTTTAAGATGAAGTACACAGATACAAAGGTCATTTATTACATCCATTCTAGAGATAAACATAGTCTTTACAACTCAAGGCCACAGGCCTATTACAAGAGTTTGAATAAGTAAATAAATATAAGTCTTCATCTTCATGTGCCACAGGCAAACATGTTGAGTGTAGACTCATGACACCTAATCCTCATCAGAGTAACCTGCAACATCACAAGTTACAACCACAGTGGGTCAATACTTTGGAATAGTATTGGCAAGTGATACCTTAGTATATTTTAAGTGGACTAGATACTATATGCAAATTTGGCTAAGTGTAGCTTGGCTTGCTTTGCTAAAATAGGTTTTTCCTATTAGTTGAAATCACTAAGTTTTTCTTTGTCAAAACTTTTCCCAAGGAACCACCAATAGACATTGAGGTCCTTTACCCTTGTTCACCCACAAGTTTTTACTTAGAAGTTGGAATGATGAGATTCTTGATAGCTTCCATGTCTTGATGCTCAAGTTGTCCATTACCATGGACTTGGCTAAGTACTTAGATTTTTCCATCTGCAGAGGTTGTGCACTTTCCCCACCAGACTTGGTTTCACCAAGACAGGACCTTTCAGAAGCCTTCCCTTAGACCAAATAGACGCGTTCCAACCTATCATTCCCGCTACCACCAACTGTCCAAATGGCTAAGTTCTAGCAACCTATGTGATCCAGGCAGAGCCCATATTGCCAAGTGGTTGCACTATAATCTTCACAACACTTGGCCTCTAAAATCCCTTTGTTCCTGGGTGGCATACCACAAGTGAGATATACAAGGTAAACCATATCCATGGGCCTTGTGTAACCACTCAACCAAAAACCACCAATCAAGTCCCTTTCCACCCAGGTGATTCATTGACTTAGTTGTTTTATTAAGAAAAACAAAAGTCCAAAGATTTAGAAATATTTTCATCATAGCATGTATATTTCACCAACCCTTGTTTGCTACTAGCTAGGCTAAGCATGGCATAGATAGTAACTTAACTTAGAAATTTCCTAGCAATTCTACAACTACTTAGGATTTCCCAACATGGCATTAAGCAAAATAGTAACATGCAAGACTAGCAATTTCTAATGCTTAGTATAAAATATAGGGATAGAATTATTCATGAAGTACCACTTGCCTTGGTAGTTGGGAGAGTAGCACTCTTCACCATCACAATCACTAGCACCAAAGTCTACACAAAGAATGGTAGAAACAAATTACACACACAACATATACAAACAAACAAAAAATATGCATGCATGCAAAATGCTAAGTGATGATTTTTAAAACTCAACCAAGCAAGGGGCAAAGTACTGAATCCTAAACAAGTCAAAAACTTGCCACACAACAATAATTTAAACCTTAAATTAATTCCTAAACAATTCATATGCTCAAATAAGCCCTACACATGTTTTTGCAAAATAAACCATTTTAACAGAAGCTAAACATTAAACACATTGCATATTCTGAAAGGGCTTGTTCTCCTGATTCCAACGGTATAAAATTTGTCAAATTCTAACGTGGGGATCAAAAGTTATAGCTAATTCAAAATTGGATATAAATCAGATTCAAATTCTATTTTAAAACCAAACCCTAACCATGCGTCTGAATCCTATTGGTCGATACCGTTTCACTCAGGATCACACTTCCGCGCCGTCAGATCAAGTTAGATCCAACGCGCCAGATTCAAAGAAAACGCTTCGCTCAGATCTAATTTAAACCGCAAGATCTACATCTAACGGCTGCTGTTGCTTTGACCATAGCCGAGCGGCGCTAGCGGCGGCGACTGGCGGGAGTGTGTCTGTCAGTGGCGATGCTGGCGTTCTAGGTCGCCCGGGGAGGGGAGAGGATGCTCACCAGAACCGCCGTGAAGAGGTTAAGCTCAACGTGTCTCTGGTTGGCGAAGGGGCGCTCGGAGTCGTCGCGGATTGCTCGTCGGAGTTCGCGAACGCGTCAGGTACGGCTGCTGGTCGACGTTGGCGAGGTTCTGCGTCACGCTAAGACAAGAGGAGGGCACCGTTAGATGCGCAAGACGTTGGGGATCTTAGGCGTGTTAGACAGAGGGCAAGGGGCGGCTGGTACTTACGGGGAGAGGTCGCCGGAGTTCGAGCAGAGAGCGGCGGCGTTCAGTCGTTGTCGTTGCCGAAGCTACAGACCATGCGCGAGCAAAAGGGAGGTGTCAGTAGATGCGCACGGGGGTGCAGAGCATGCTAGTATGAACCATGGACAGAGGGGGGCACGGTGCTCACCGGAATTCGTCGGCGAGGTCATCGGAATAGCGGCAGAGTCGGGCGAGTTGCGAGCAGCCTGGTGGCATGGAGAGGAAATTGGGTGAGGGGAAATGGCCACGAGAGGGAGGGGCTTAAGTAGGCAGGAGCTCGAGCAGAAACGCCTGGAGAATCAATGCCAATTACGCCACGGAATCAACGCAGCAACGGCCAGCGGCGACGTGCTCCTCGTGAAATTTGGGGGAAGACGACGATGACGTGGACAGGGCCCACTTGTCAGCGAATGGAACAGAGAGGGAGTGGGGTCCGAGCGTCAGTGACTTTGTGGGTGTGTCTGCGCGTGAGAGAAAGAGAGGGAGAACCCGGGTGGGCTAGTTGGGCTGGATCTTTTGATGGGCTCAAATCCTGGCGCTGGCCCTTTTCTATTTCTTTTCTCTTTTTCTTTTTCTGTTTTGAATTTCTGGATTGATTTTCAAATGATTTCAAAAGCTTTTGAATTCAAACTTTTTCCAGGATTTTGTAGGGTGCAACATTCAGATTTCAGGGCATTGGAACATGTGGTCTCTCTGTTTAAGCTTGGTTCTTTTGAATAAACAAAACAAACAGTGCTATGGCACCTGATTTGCAAATGTTTTGAAAATGGTTTTGAAACAATATTTATTTTGTATATTATTGTCCAAGCTCCACACTCAATCCAATCAACAAGGAAGCAAACAAACTTGGTTTTAAACACTTAAGCTCTCAAATGAAGATGGTCATTTGATTTAAGTTTGCTCACATAAAATGATAGCACTATGTGCTTCTGTTTCCTTGAAATTTATTTGAAATTGATCTCAAAACTATATGCATGCATGAATGATATGCAATCTTTGAAATCATGATTTTAGGGATGTTACACATTGATAGAAAGCATGACAGAGCAAGGAAATAAAAGACCAGCAACTAGGGCAGGAACTAATTTTTTTGTGTTTTTATAAGAGAAAGCAAACCAAACTAAACTAAAAATTTTGGAGTTTTTGATAAAAACAGGCAAACAAAACCAAGAAAAAGAAACTAAGCAAACCAAAAACAAAGAAAAGAGAAAGGTAGAGAAGGACTCCCCTTGTGAAGACGTCCTTAGCCTCCCCGGAAAAGGCGCAAGAAATCTTGATGCGTTCGCCCGATGTTGACGTGGGACGCTTCGTTGGAAACCCCAAGAGCAAGGTGTGATGAGCACAGTAGCAAGTTTCCCTCAGTAAGAGACCGAGGTTATCAAACCAGAAGGAGCAGGAAATGACTCAAAGGTGTTGCTAGCAACTTGGAGACCTTCACAACACAAACTCAAGACTTTGTCCCAATGAACAGTTAGGTTGTCAAGCTCACCGCTTTGCTGTAACAAAGGATTAACTGTATGGTGTGGAAGGTAATGATGGTTTGCAGCAAGTAAACAGTAAAAGTGGAAGATGTATCAATGGTAAATATTGGACCGGGGTCCATAGTTCACTAGAGGTGCTCTCCTTAGATAAAAAATATGGCATGCAGGGTAAACAAATTACACTAGGGCAATTGACGGGACTTAGCAAGGCATAACAATGCAATACTAGACACAAAGATCCTATGAGATTTCATTGGGAAATACAACAATATACATAGAACACCATCCAACTACATCTATGAATAGAAGTCCACCTTCATATTATCATCCAAACCCCCTCCAGTATTAAGTTGCAAGCAACAAACAACTACTTTAAGAAAAGTGTGTAAGGTAAACAATCCACTTGTTCCATGAACAAGATACCGTTGTTTTCTCCCTAGTGGCAACAGCACATCGACAACCGTAGAGATTTCTGTCACTTCCCTTGATTAAGTAGAGGCATGAACCCACTATCGAGCATAAATACCCCCTCTTGGAGTCACTAGCAACTACTTGGCCAAGATAGCTACTAACAACGGAGAGCATGCAATATCACAAACAACACAGACATGATAGAATCAAATATACAAAACCATTAATCAATCTGACATAGTAATCTCAATATCCATCAGATCCCCGCAAACACAACATGCTTGATTACAAATAGATGAGATCTTGATCATGAACGGAGCTCACAAGATCTATAAATGAAAGCACAAAGGAGGAGATATAACCATCTAGCTACAACATGGACCCTTAGTTCAAGGTGGAACTACTCACGCTTCATACCGGAGGCTGGCATGATGAAGAAGAAGGCCTCCGGGATGATCTCCCCTCCGGCAGGGTGCCGGGATGAACTTCATATCCCCCCGATCTAGGGATGATGGTGGCAGCGGATATAGACGGTTTCATGGAATATTGATCGGGTCCTTAGGGTTTAGGCATCAGGGGGACTTTATAGGCGAAGAGGCGAGGCAGGGGGCCACTAGGGCGGCTGCACCCCCCAGGCATGGCTAGCCCTATCCCGCGCCGCCAGGGGTTGTGGCCCCCTGGTGGGTCTCCTCCGTCTCGTACTCTGGCTTCGTGTTCCCCACAGTAAAATGTTGACTTTGGCTTTTGTCCCGTCCAATTCCGAGAATAATGATTTTCTGCCTTTCTGGAACCAAAAAACAGAAGAAAACAGGCAACTAGCACTGTGGCAACTTGTTAATAGGTTAGTACTAGAAAACATATAAAAACACCTCAAAGTGTAGACAAAGCAAAGCAAAGTAGATACTAAACAAGCATGGAACATCAAAAATTATAGATATGTTTCCGACGTATCAGGGAGACAACCAGCATGTCAGGCTCTCCTCTCCATATAAGGTAGGTGCGCCCATTGGGAGAGATATACATCTCTACCAATCAGATGTATCCCGTCGAATCATGATGTATCTCCGTACAAGGCTATCCCGTCGAATCATGATGTATCCAATGGTGGTTGGCCAAGATCTGTGTGACATACATCTCTACCAATCAGAGCGCAACAGCAAAACTGAGCGCAAGTTGCGCTATTGTGAAGTTTGAGTCAGGAGAGAGGGGAAAAGTGAGGAAAACTTTAGCGGGAGGGGAAAAGTGAGGAAAACTTTAGAGGGATGGGAAAACTGAGTAGAGCTAAGGAAAACGAGGGCGCTCAGATAAAAAAATGAGTAAGGCAAGTTCAAGCTTTTGGCATAAAAATGGAAAATGTGTTATTTGAACAAAATAATTCATCTTGGCCAACATTATGAAAAGATACACAAGTGTTTCAAGGTCTCATTTAGACAAAGTATGTTTTGGGATGGGTTATTTTGGTGGTCGATCGAGTAGAAAGCCATGCATCTTCATAGCTAGTAGCTCATTCCAAGAAGGTTTTAAGAAGTGGTTTAGGGGATAGGTCCATTTCTCTTTATTTCCTTTTCCTTTATTATTCATTCTAGGTTGTAGGCAACATAACAAGACTCCATTTGAAGGTTTCACTATGTTTTGATTTTTTTTTAAATTAAACTAACCCTAAAATCTTTTTTTTTGAATTTAATCATTTAGAAAAATAAAAATGTGGTTGATTAAAAGTTAATCCAAAATTTCCAATTTCATATGGTAAATCAATCCAAGATACACAAGTGTGCCAAATTTTGGATCAATTGGTCAATGTTTAAGCCATGAACTAGCTAAACCCCATGTGTTGACCACATGTCAAGGGCAAAACTGAGCAGTGCTAAGGAACAAGGTGCATGACCATAGAAACTTTCAATTACACATACATTATGGGATTATCCAACATACAAAATTGGGAGCGTCACACTAGTTCGAATTCAATCAAACATTGATAGTAGTTCAAATTTATCATACAAATTCAAATCCATTTTTTCTTGCCCCTAGTGTTTTTCGTTGGGTTCACCACCTTGCTCCTGGTGATCCTAGATGGAATATTCTCAGAGTCCACCATTAGCTTGTTCCGTTTTTCCCTTTTGGTCTTTTTCTCTACATCCAATAAATCAAGTACTTCAGTCTGTCGTACAATTGGTTCAATCACATTTCGATCTTCTGGTTCATACGGTTCAAAAAGCTTTGCCTCCATTTTGTCAATATTCGCTCGTGTAATTCCTTTATGTTTGAACTCTGCTTTAATCTCCCATGCAGTTGATGTAATCTCCCCTGCATTTGGTTCAATCTCCTCTGCATTTGGTTCAATCTCCTCTCGATCAGTTGGTTCAATCTACAATGTATCCATTGCTTCATTCTCCTCTTATTCAAAGATTTCATTCTCATCAGCATTTGCTGCTCCCGCCTGATCATCCATTCCATAAGTTGGGTCCACTTCATTTTTACAAAGCATAGCAATGTGCCCTAGGATCCCACAACGCTTGCACTTACATCGTCGAGGTGGTGCACCACCCTCTGCACTAGCTCTCATCCTATTCTTCCTTGGCCTACCTGCTGGTCTAGTAAAAACTGGAGGGTATAGCTTAAAGCCTGGATCCACTTATATCCATTGGTATTTTCCCAACAAGGCTAGAACATTCTGAGCATATGCTGCCCTAAATTTGGAAACGAATAAATACTACGACACGTACTGATCAACGTCACCCTCTTCACCTCCTAGAACACCCATGAAAAACAATGCATGTATGCAGGGTTTCCCACGGAGCTGCCATTGCCTGCAATGCCATGTCCTATCAACCAAACTCACTGGATACCTCCATTCCCTATCTTTACTATCAGTGTATGTTACCTCAGCCTCCATTTATCTTCTAATGCATTTCACCTTCAATTTTTTTGCCCTGGCATGCAAAGCCTTAATCAAAGATGGGAGGATGAGATGGCCAGCATATACTGTTGATGCAATTCTTTGATGCAAATAGATCTTTATCATGATCATCCGACTAATCTTATCTAATATTTGCCATAGCATAAGCCCTTTCAATGACTTGACCTTTGCATTGAAACTCCCTACAAGGTCACTTGTTACATATTCTACCTTGCAAATTTCATTGAATCGGATTCTTGACCACACCTTTCTATGATGTGCATCCAAGTACTCCTTCACCGCAGGTTTTCGTTGATACAACACTTCCAAATGATATAAATGCTTCCTCAAACTGTATGTGTATGAAGATGGCCATAGGTTGTCAGTATAGACTTTACCTTTGAATTTCTGTGTAAAGCTCTGCACTAAGTGTCGCATACATTCCCTATGCTCCACTCCGGGGAATACTGCTTCTACAGCTTTCTCCAAACCTTTGCAAGCGTGTGTGTGGATAGTAAGTCCTGGTGGATGACCTATAAGGTCGCACAAATTCTCTAGAAACCAATTCAAACTTTCCTCTAACTCAATCTCCAAAACTCCATAAGCAACAGGGAACATCCAATTGTGGCCATCAACTGCAGTAGCAGCTACTAGTTGTCCTTCAAATCTGCCATGAAGAGTTGTTGCATCCACGGCCAAATAAGGCCTACAACCATCCAGAAACCCTTTCCAGCAAGCTTTGAAACAAACAAAAGCCCTTCTAAAGCACTCCTTCTCGATTTTCTTCCCTCTTATTTTGTTCTGAACTTTATACATGTCTATCTGTACAACACTACCTGGACTAGCCATCTCCACTTCATCTTTGAAGCTGTAAAGCAACTGAAAACTTTCATTCCATGGACCATTGATCCTCTCAAGAGCCATTTCCTTTGCATAGAACATCCTCATGTAGAGTACTGTAATATTAAAAAATTTAAAAACATCTTTTATGAGCGCTATTGCACCAAGTGATGGGTTCGCTCTCATCCAATCCATGATTGATCTGCCAACCACCTAGTCTTTGCTAGTTTTGTTTTGTCCTTTGGTTGTCTGCCTTGAGGTGGACAAGAATGTTCGAACCGGCTAATTTTTATTTGAAACATAATGAAAATGTCAGGTACATCTAACAAACTCTACACAATGATCTAAAATACACAACTTGTTGTAATACCTGAACCAAACTGCTCCTAAGCATAGTGTATGCATGCATCCTCCACCTACACCTCTTGTATGGGCACTTCACTATGGACCTTGCTCGCTCACTCTTAATAACATCATAATCATTATTGGTGCGAATGCAGTATGTAGTAAGGGCATTACGACAGTCCCGCATCATTTCAAATATGGTGCCTTCTGAAATCTTAGGATTGTCCCTGTCCCACTCAATTACTGGCAAGTCCTCATCATCGTAATCGGCTAAAATAAGGTTGTCATTGTTTTGCTCGTTCTCTTCATCATCAGTGTCATCAAATCTGGCACCCTGGGCAATTTCATCCGTGTATTGATCCTATAGTGCCTATTTACTGTATCTATCTACAAATTCAGGAAACAACAACTCATCCTCATCATCTAGTGGAGGCGCTCCCTCATCAGGCTCTGACTCGTCCTCCACATCGGCCACACGAGCAGTTTGGCTTACACTCATAGTGCGAATAGATGGTACTATTGTGGGCCTAGAAGGATCGTCGGGGCGCACACTATTAGCAGAGACAACAGAGACACATGATGCTCGACCACCAGATGATGCGTGACCACCATATGATGATTTAACACTCTTTCCCGTGTGCTAAAATTTAGGTTGCACATGTAGATGAATTCGATCAAAACGTTTCGCAGCATTCAAATAGAAAAGCATTACTAGATCATCTTCGCTAGTTAGTGGGAGCAATATTTTCTCGCTAATATTGAAATATTGCAAATCAACTGACTCACCTCTGCTCCAGTGGAATTTATAATAGATTTTATCTAACAAATCTCTGAGAGTTATGGAGGTTGCAACCACCACTGGAAAGTAAAATCCAGAGAGATATTGTTTACAACCACGAATTACGGTAGTATCTAGTCTAACTGCCTGCCGAAATGCCAGCACTTGATTAATCCTATTCGAAAAGAAAGGCAGTTAGTTGAGCACCAATTATTCGCGCTCAAATACTGCCAATAATCAATCTACAAAGGGAAAAGATTCTTACACAGATGGAATCCATGTGTTAGATCCCTCCGATTCCACCCAATCTTCTCCATGTGTCGATGATGCATACTATGCTGCGAAAGGGGTGGATCTAGCGGTGGCGGGAGCGGAGCCGGAGGTGGAGTGGGCTTTGCGACTAGGGGGAGGGGTGGTTCTGGGGTCGAGGACAACATAAGGTAGGAGGGCACGACGGCGGGGCAGAGGAGGGGCGGTGTGGGAGGTGTTCCAGGCTCGGGGGGAAGCGAATGCTTTGAGTGAGCAAGAATGGCTGGTCCGACATGTCTCCATGCGGCTCCACCCTTCACCACGTATGCAAGACCCGTCCCAACGCGGCCCCACCTTTCATCACGTATGCAGGACCCGTCCCAACACGACCCACCCATCAGCATGTAACGGTCGAGGCAACGTAATGTAATGCTCAACGCACGACCCGCCCCAATGTGGTCCTACCAATCAGCATGTAACGGTCAAGCCTTTGACCTGACGACAATTGCTTCCTATGAGGGTTTTGTAACATAGCGAGGGGAAAAGTAAGGAAAAGTTAAGCGGCTGGAGAAAACTGAATACAACTAACAAACCAAGGGCACGAAAATATAAATCTCCTAAAATAATACCTAAAACATTCCTAAAAACAATACCTAAAACATTCCTATAATCTAACTAAAAAAGACAAAGAAAAAAACAGAAAAAAAAGATGGAGCTCACCATAAAGTGAGCTCCAGTGAGGCGGCGAGGGGTGGCGCGGAGGTGGCGTAGGGGCGGCGCAAGGTAACATGTCTTCTCCATGGGCGGCGCGGGGCTCCATGGGCACGGGCGGTGGCGATGAAGTGATCTAGATCATCGGAGAAGATGAAGAGTGTGTCTCGGTTCGTGGCTCAAACCGGGGAGGAGGGCGGTGGGTATTATACCCACCCACCTTTAGTCCCGGTTTGATCCACCAACCGGGACTAGAGGGTACCCTTTAGTCCCGCTTGGTGGCTCAAACCGGGATTAAAGGTGTTTTCAGTTGCCTCCTTTTTGTACGCGACCCATCCCTTTAGTCCCGGTTCATGGTTCCAATCAGGACTAAAGAGTATTTTGTAATCTAATTTTTTAGAAAATCCAGAAAAAAGTAAATATTATAAAATCAATATCTATCATACTATAATTAAGAAAATTATGTATTATATATCAAAATTTTCAGAAAAAGAAGATCTATAACTTAAATCTATTATCATACTCTTTTATACAACTTAAATTAAATAATTTATTGTTTAACAAATATTCTATTGAGTACAAATCTTGGAAAAACATATTTTATTATTTAAAAAATCTAGAAAATACATATAATATACCAAAATGATCATAAAAAATAATCTACCAATTAAAAATATAATATTTCATATATTTTATCCTAATCTACCATCTTTGGATATTTGAAAAGTGTTTGAATAACTTTTGCATATTTTCGAATCTGACAAAACTTTCAACATGAAAAGTGTTTGAATTTGAATAACTAATCCAAAACCATTTTCTATTTTCTAAAATAATTATTCTAACTATTTAAAATATTAACCATTTTTCCATTTTCAACTAAAAATGCACAAGGAAAATACACAAGAAAATATGTAGCTAGGTTGATGCGGAGGCCCAACGCTCACATGTCATTGCTGAGCTTCGCCCTCCATAACTATAGGTGTATTAGATTGTGGTGAGAAAATGTGTTGTAGGCTTGCCCTGAAAGAACCAGCTCCTGATATTTCTTGAGCAGAGGAGGCAAGGTAATAAGGAGGGTACTGCAATAAAGTTTCACTGAGTTCGGGATGAAATGAACGGACAGTGTCACTAACCCTCTCACTCGAGGTGTTGTCATGCAGAGATTGTTTTGGGAACTATTCAGAATGCTCCTAACATAAATGTTTAATATATACATTACATACAATTACATAAAAGATTTAATACGTTATTACACATCACCAACATCCCCATCTAGTGTTGGGTTTTCTTCTGCACTGTAGCCATGGAGCATCTTCATTAGTTAATAGGATGCTTCGGTCAATGTTCACTCTGAAGGACAAAATTCTATCAAACTCATTATAATCTTCTGACATGTTTGTCTTATCCTCCACTCCCACAATGTTTCTTTTCCCTGAAAGAACTATGTGTCACTTTGGCTCATTGTTTAATGTATTTGTTTTCTTATTTTTTTCCTTTTCTCGATTTGGTAGACATGTCCTTCACATAGAAAACCTGATCCACATCATTGGCTAGGATGAATGGTTTGTCTCTATACCCAAGATTGTTGAGATACACTGTTGTTATTCTGTACTACTGGTCAACCTTTACCCCGCCTCCTATCATCTTGACCCATTTGCACCGAAATAAAGGGACCTTACAATAAGGTCCATAGTAAACTTCCCATATCTTCTCTATGTAACCATAATATGTGTCCTTTTGCCCATTGTTGTTTGTTGCATCAAAGTAGACACCGTTGTTTTGGTTGGTGCTCTTTTTATCTTGGGCGATGGTGTAAAATGTATTCCCATTTATCTCGTACCCTTGGAAAGTCAATATAGTCAAAGATGGTGACCTGGCCAACAATTATAGCTGATCTTCAATAGTGGTGTTATTCATGAGATGTGTCTACAACTGATGACCCACAAGTATAGGGGATCGCAATAGTCTTTGAGGGTAGTAGTACCCAATTTATTGATTAGACACAAGGGGAGCCAAAGAATACTTGCAAGCCTTAACAACTGATTTATCAATTCAGTTGCACCTGGAAATAGTCCTTGCTCACAGAAGTTTATCGGTAGTAACAGTTTGGTAGTAGCAATAGCAAAGTAACAGCAGGAGTAAAACAAGAGCAATAGTAACAGTAGTAGCAAACAGTAGGATATGCGTGTGGTAGGCATAGAGATGGATGGACGGGCGTTGCATGGACAAGTCTAAACATGTAACTTCAAGATCTAGGGCAATTGCAGATAAATAAGATAAAGCATCCAAGTACTAAACAATCATAGGCATGTGCTCCATATATAGTCATGCGTGCTTGCAATAAGAACTTGCACAACATCTTTTGTCCTGCCAGCCTGTTGCAACAGGGCCTCAAGGGAACTACTGGCAATTAAGGTGCTCCTTTTAATAGAGCACCGGAGCAAAACATTAACACTCCATGAACACATGTGATCCTCACATCACAGCCATCCCCTCTGGTTATCCCAATTTCTGTCACTTCGGGGCCTTTGGATCTAGACAATGATATGTGTACACAACCTGCAGATAATATCACAAACAATACTATCATAATGAATCAATAATAAGTTCAGATCTAAGATCATGTCACTCGGGCCCTAGTGACAAGCATTAAGCACAACAAGTTGCAAGAAAGTCAAATAGCACTAATAGAGATACTAGGCACCATGCCCTAACAATCTTATTCGATTACATGATAGAACTCATCCAATCTGTACCATCCCCATAGCCTACACAACAGGGGATTACTCACTCATGGATGAGGGAAACATGCCTATGATGGCGATGATGATGATGGCGATGATCCTCTCCAAATTCCTCGTCCTGGAAGGATGCCAGAACGGAGTTTCTGGTTCTGAATCACGGTTTCTGGTGGTGGCAGTGCAGCAAAACTCTTTTTGGAAAAACATCAAACCCCCTTGAGTTTTTAGGTCAAGAGACAACTTATAGGCGAAGAGGGAGGCCGAGGGGGTGCCTGGGGCGGCCACACCCCCTCCGGGCACGGCCAGGCCTGGCCCGCGCGGCTGGGGGTGTGGGCCCCCCAAGGCCCCATTCCGTCTCGTATTCTGGCTTGGTGAGTCTTCTGGTGAAATAGGATTGTTTGCATATTTTCCGGGATTTTTCCTGATAGTTGATTTTCTGCACAAAAACTAGACACCAAGGTAATTCTGCTAAAAACAACGTCAGTCCGTGTTAGTTGTATCCAAATCACACAAGTTTAGAGGATAAACAATAGCAAAAGTGTTTGGGAAAGTAGATATGTTTTGGACGTATCAACTCCCCCCAAGCTTAGCTTATGGCTTGTCCTCAAGCAATTCAGTTGAAAACTTGCTACGATAAAAGAAGTTTCATGAACACATTTGCTTCATATGATGTATATATTCTCAGCACAGGAGTAGATACTTAGACAATTCATAATATGGAGTATGCATCTAAGTCTACTCAATAGTCATTGCAAGCTATGAAGAGATTCCAACTCAATAATAATAATTAGCATGAAACATAAACATAAGCAACATTGCAATGCTCATAATAAGGTATGATAGAGTGGTATCTCGCTTGCCTTTGTTTGTAGAGCACAAAATAAATGCCAAGGCACCTCTGAAGTTCAAGTGAATACTAGAAGTAAAGATATCAGAGATACAAGCATCAAAGTCATGACATAATTAACCAAGTTTTGAGACAAGCACATTACACTAAGAATGTCAATTATGCTCTCAAGAAGGTGCTCATAGAATACGTCGTGACTCAACAAGGAAGTGAAAATGTTTTGAAAAGTTTGAAAGGCTTCCAAAAGCTGAAAGTATGGTACTCATTAGCTTTGAGCTCTCATTGCCCCTATCATAGGCATCTTTAAATGATTAAGGTGAAAGTGAGGTCCAATATGAGTTATATGCTTGACAGACCATTGAGTACGAGGGCCACTCCTCATGCTACTCAACTTTAGTTACCGGTAAGTTCTTGTCATAGTAAATACATGCGTATCATAGAGAACCGCCAACAGGGTACCCCTTGCACATGATACAGGAGCTATCCCATAATAAAAATGACAAGGCAAGCAGACAATGAGCATCTCAGCGATCTTTTTATTTGCTATTTGCATAGGTTTTTATTGTAGATGCTTCACAGATTCCTCATTATGGTATGATGCAAGTTTCCACCATGATAAGGCATGGCTTAGGCTAGCGGCCCAGGCGTTTCTCTAACACATATATATAACTCCATGAACTTACAAGATCCCCTTTTATTTCACAACACTGATATCCGCAAACAAAAGAGCATGATATCAAATGGATATATATCCACAAGTGTTGAAAGCGTTCCCCGTGACAGCACAGTTCTGCTAACTCCTAGCCTATAATTTGCAAGCATATAACTTTCATGGACAGTCACAATGGTTCAGGTTTATTAAGTGCAGAAAATAAAGTGTGCCATCAAGTTCGTGAGAGCTTTACTAACTAACTTTCTCAAAATAGTCAAACATTTTATTTGGAAGAAAACAAGGCATATGAACAGAATTAGCAAATGATGCTAATAGGTAGGTATGATGGAAACTGTTGGAAATATTGGTTTTGGGGTGTTGGATGCACAAGTAGAGCTCATACTCAGTCCAAGTGAAGACTAGCAAAAGAGAGGGAGCGACAAACGAGAGAGCAATGACTGTCATAATCATGCTTGCAACAAAATAGGATTAATTATGGCATGAAAGTTATACTCCCTCCGTCTTAAAAAAGATGTCTTAAGTTTGTTTGAATTTGAATGTATATATATACTAAATAGTGTCTAGATACATTCAAGTTTATACAAACTTAAGACATCCTTTTTAGGACGGAGGGAGTACAAGAACTCTGAGGCAAAATAAATCATCGAGGCTTACTGACTATTATTCAGTCTTATGCATGCGTGAGCATATGCCAAGTCGATTCACATGAAACATTCAGAGGAGGATACCACAATATTATACCAAGTTATGAATAAAACATTGCAAGAAAGCATTCATATGACATGCTACAAACTATTAGCAAGCTGGAGCTAATCATAAGAAAGCAAGAACTACTAAGCATCCAAAAATAACATACACCTTACATGAACAGACTAAGCATGCTCACAATGATGAGTATATGTACAAAAATGAAAAAGTAGAGTTTGTTACCAGCCTCTTACCACACCTCAAGTTGTCTAAATCTTCATTATTGTCCTTCACTTGTGTTGCTTGAATAATAACATGAAACCAAACTCCACTGAGGACTGCTGAACCCTGCAAAGAACTTCACAAAACCAAATAAGAACAACAAATATTTTTGGTGTTTTCAATTTTTTTAAAGCAAGCACACAAAGCAAAATCTTTTTGGATTTTTCTTTAAGGCAAACCAAAGCTAAAAAGCAAAGAAACAAACCAAGAGAAACAACAAAAATAGTTTTGGTCTATTTGTGTTTTAAGAAAGCAGAAACAAAAACCAAAAATAAAGCGAAACATGGATATACAAAGAACCAACGAAACATGATATATAGATGAGTGTGATGTCGGTGTACCACCCCCCAAGCTTAGGCTTTTGGCCTAAGTGGGGCTCAACTCCATGGTGACCAAGAAGGTGCACCTCCGTAGTATGACGAAGAGGCCCCTTTGTCCTGGTATGAGCTTGAGGACGCCCCTGTATAGTGCACAGAGGGGTCGTATGAGGGCACGTCCCCCTGGTAGTGTCCGTGGAAACCTCGAATGTGTATCTGCTTGTCCATCTCCTCCATGTAGCATGACCAAGGTCCCTAGGAAATACTGAACAAAGTGGTTTGGGGCAAAGGAATTTCTCTCTCTTCCCCGTCAGTAAACATCATCCTATAAACCAAATTATCAAGGGTAGAGATAGCAGTGACAAAGTGATGCGCTTTCATGGCAGCTAAATCAAGCCTGTGAGGAGCCAAAACTATATCATTTGGATCAACATAAAGGTCTAGGGCAGCAACAACATGTGCAACAATAATACCTCCATAAATGGGTCCCTTAGCAGCTAAGCGACGAGCAATGAGGGAACCAAGATTATACCTGGTTTCAATGTTGAGTGTAGCAGCTAGGAAATCCAAATGATAGTTGGAAATATTGCTAGTGTTCTCCCTACCAAGAACACTAGTGGCAAGATAATAAGCAAAATACCTGATAGCTGGGAGTTGGATATTTCTTATCTTCCCGCGCTGGGCTCTACGGCCATCATCATTAGTTATCCCGCGGTAGAGGTCCAACAAATCAGCGGGTTGAGCTGGAATCTTCTTCACCATCCCAGCTGTGCCAATACCTAAGATTTCGCAAAATTTCTTCAATGTCATGGAGATATGACTATTATAGATTTTGAACGACACGTCTGGCTTGAAAGGGATGTTAGAGAAAGTGAAACTCTCCACAAAGGTTTTGGTGAGCATAGCATACTGTACACTCTCATCCTGCATATAACTCGTTAGTCCAACCCTCCGAACCAAGGTTAGGAAATCATTGAGGATTCCTGCAGCCTACAAAAAGGTAGGACAAGGGAAGGTAGAAGGGTGCGCATCCCCCTCATCTCTCTCGTCGCCAAAACGCGGTGTAATGAGATCCTCATTGTATGATGGCCTAGCTCGGGAGGATGATCTTGAAGGCGTTGTCCTCCTAGGTGCATGACTCTCAAATATTTCTCCAAAGGTGTGGTTGTCCATGAACCCCTTTTTCTGAAATTTTTAGGCAAACATCAAACCAAGTAATTTCCTAGTTGAAAGATGATGAGGAACTACTATAGGAACTTGCTAGAGGGCTAAACATGCATCAAAATGAAATCTCTAAGCATAGAATAAGCATGCAAGCTCACACAACTTGACACCTATAGCAGCAAAATACTCAAGATACAATCTACCAATCACAAATCTAATTGGACAAGCGGAGGAGACACAAACCAAGGAGCAATCCCTCCAAAAATCAGCAGCAAAGATGGACTGAGAAAGGAGATCGAAAATTGGGAGCAAGAACATCAGGAACTCGAGTTTGAGAGATTTTTCCGGGTTTTTTTCGGGAGAGAGAAAGAAGTGGCTGCGAGGAGGCAACTTGGAGGGCCATAGGTGGGCCCCACCCAGGCCAGACGCGCCCTGGGGGTTGGCCACGCCACCAAGGGGTGTGATGGCCTGGTGGGTCCCCCTGGGCCACTCCAGGTGTCCCTCTGCCCCTTTTTTCTAGGCAAAATTTAATATAAATTTTCTGGTGTTTTTTGGGGAAACTTTATTTTTGGCCAATTTTTAGGGTATGAAAATTGATTTTCTCGCAGACTAAGATTTTTTTAGAAGAATCAAAAGCAAACAAAAACCAAAACTACAGAAGTTCTAAGCAAACAACTAGAAAAACTAAAGCTAACAGGAGAAAGAGCAAAGACTAGGAAGGAGAAAAATAAAAGTGAGCAAGTATAACCACTGCGAAAGCATTATTTTGTTCATTAAAATCCCTTTGTTAACAAGATGGATCAAGTCTTGTTACCAAAACAATCTTATATGAAGCAAAACTTTGCATTCCAGAAAGTGATTATGTTACCTCAAACTTGATAGCAATAGTCCCAATCATAATAGTTTCAAAACTTTCTGATGGAATGGTACAATATATTTCTCCAACTTTGATGCTCTCAATATTTTTAATGGAATTCAGGCAATAGCTTTTATCAATCTTCTTGGGGAAATAGACAGTATGCTCTTTGTCTTTAATATTAAAAGTTACTTTTCCTTGATTACAATTGATGACAGCACATGCAGTATTAAGAAAAGGTCTCCTAAGAATAATCACTACTGCACAAAGACTTGTAGCCTCCAGATGGTTAGTGACAGGCAAAATTGTGCCTGTCACTACTAAGTATTAGTAGCGAAAAACATTGATAAGACCGTCACTAGTACAAAATACTAGCGACAAGCGTATAAAAGTGACTGTCACTAGTATTTTTTGTAGAGACAGACTGAGTGAAAAAATTATTTAGTGACAGTCATCTATGAATGCCTATCACTGATAATACTATGATTAGTGATGGCCTCAAAATATGTCGGTCAGTGGTATTTTTTATGGAGTCTGGCTGAAAGAGAAAATTTCTTAGTAACGAGAATTTTAAAGGCATTAATTGGATGTGCCTAACGATAGGAGTGTGTCCCGTGATTTAAGCAGGAAGTTAATTGCCTCTACACATTTCTGTCTAGAGAATTAGGGACATTATAACCGGCACGATACAAAAGGGAGCTCTCTTGTAGCATT
This sequence comes from Avena sativa, assembly GCA_916181665.1. Taxonomy (NCBI): domain Eukaryota; kingdom Viridiplantae; phylum Streptophyta; class Magnoliopsida; order Poales; family Poaceae; genus Avena; species Avena sativa. The sequence goes on from OV702297.1 coordinate 79,946,737, forward strand.
AGCAGTTTTAGTCACGAGCTTGTTTCGGTCGTTTTGTTCGTGCGATGCACTCCCGCGTGGGTCGCTCTGGTCCGGATGTCCCTTGGGGCAGCTACTCTGGATAACAAATCGAAGGTCCCTCTTTCGATCTCAGACCAATGGTCGCGATTTTGCTGCGTGTGTGTGAATAAAATCAGTGCGGCGATTCTGGGCCTATGGGCGATGCGAATCCCTCTGAATCGTTAGTTGAAATCCTCACCCCTCATGATCCCAACCTAGGGAGAAACCTCGGTGCGTCGAGGCCGCTATCGCCATGGCAACCGAGAGTGAGAGAGACGTGAAAGGGAGATGCGAAGGGGAATTAGACAGCAGTCTTCAAGCAACCGGCGGCGGCGAGTAATGGACCTCCCCACACTCCACCCTCTCCACACGGCTGCCCCCCACTCCTCCCTGTTTTGACCTAAGGAGAAACCTGGTGCTCTTACGCCCTTGATGGCGTCGCCGACGCCTAGAGTGAGAGAGAGGAAGGCGGCAGCTCGAGAGTTTTTCATCAGTGTTTCCTATGTCTTGGTCACGCTCCATCTCTCTCTTTGCCGGAGCATGAGAATCATGAGACTTGGACAGGTGAGAAGATACCACGTTATTGATCTGTCGATATTCATCAAGCCATAGTTTTCCCCTATATTCAGCAAGATGAAGCAGGTGCGACAGACAGCTCATTCCATTTGTTCTTCATGTAATTATTAATGCTCAGGTAAATCTGAATGCTATCTGAAAAAACTCTAAATTCTCACTGCAATTATGCAGTGAAAGAGGGATCAATTAAAGTATTGGTTTATCTTAATTCTTAAGAAGATCATCCAGAGAGCACTTCGTTCCTCGATCAATTCCCATACATGGTATCTTCCTCTACCTGCGGGAGAAAAGAAAATGAATTCAAACATAGTGAAGCGCATGAATTCACACAGACTCATTTATATTACGCAACGAAAGGAATCATGGAGAGAAAAAGCACAAATCTGTTATGAGGTAACTATACACTTTCCTTTTGGACGCTTTATTAGTTTCCTGCAAATTTGTGGAAGCATGAATATATTTCAGTTTTATTATGCTCATAGAACCTGCACTGCATACATCTCGGATTCTTTCCGCACTGATAAACTCTTTCTTTCGGATTCAGGATGCGATACAGATGAAACATGCCAAACATTCTTGCTCTATGTATCTTGGATTAATACTTGAATTTGTGCATTGCCTATGTATGTGCAAAGGAAGATGTTATGGAAACGTAAAAAGACTGAGATAATGTGTTTTCTCTTTGTTGCCGCTAGAAACAATTGCTCAAATTATCATTTTACATCTCACATTACCTCTACTTTTGTTTGTTTGTGCTTATACTACATGTCACTCATGAGAACAGGTATTCGCTTCATTTATGTCTTCCCTGTTGAGAGCATATATATATATGATGGATGATTCTTTTCCACTTATTAATGTGAATAGATACAAGAAAAGGATGAAACCAGAGAGAGTTGTCGCGCGGCGTTGTGAGGAGGCTGACGAAATGGTGGCAGGACAGGAGGAGGGAAGGTAATGGAATTTTCTTCGTGTCGCTCTACAAAATAAAATAAAAAATTAAATTGAAAAATGTATAATGAAAAGGACCAATTACAAGCTTGTTGATGTGTATAGCTTGCTGATGTAGAGAAATAGGTCAGTGAGGATCATTTTTTAGTTATTATAGATCCTAGATTCACTTTTACTATTGTATGCTTATTAGCATCTGGAGTATCTTTGTATGCTGACATTGTATGCATATTTTTCCATCCTTACACTGAAATTCTCACAGCTTATTAACACCTGTAGCAAATGAAGAATAAGCAAATGAACAGCTTACAATCAGGGATGACCTAATAGTTGGATGACAATATGCACGATATGTTTTTGTTGTACAAATGAGACACTGGTGGAAACGGGGCTATAGGTCCCGGTTGGTACGGGGCTTTAGTCCCGGTTGCCCAACCGGGACGGGGCAATCGGGACTAAAGCCCTAACCTTTAGTCCCGGTTGCCCCACCAACCGGGACTAAAGGGTGCACACGTGGCAGCGGCAGAGGGCGAGGGGGGTCTGCCGCGGCAGAGATTTGGCCCATTTCTCTGCCGCAGCAGAGATTTGGCCCATTTTTCTGCCGCGGCAGAGAATTCATTTTGGCACATTTTGTTGCCGCGGCAGCATTTTCGCCACTTTTTGTGCCGCGGCAGAGAATTCATTTAGGTTGTTTTATTGTTTATTTAGTGATTTACACTTATCAATGAAGGAACCTTATATTACATCATGATGACAATATTATATTCAATACATGGATCGAGTTCATGCACTACATACAAAAGTTGCTATTCGATGCTACCGGCCAATTTCTTCAAAGTTGTTATTTTTATAATTCCTATTGTCTATACATACCGAGTAGTATTCCCCTTTTGGGTCTAGGACTTCTGCATCCAAGAATCCCGCCAATTCCTCCTGAATTGCTCGTACGCGATCCTTTGGCAGAAGACCGTCCCGTAGACGTTCGATCTGATTTAAAAAAGGAGTCAGCATATATGAATGAAACTAAACACAATTTGATTGTAATTAAAAACTATAGAAATTGTTTACGTACGTGGAGTTGCTCTAAATTTCTGCCCCTCTCATCGCACGTCTGCCGGATGAACTCGCAAATATAGTATCCACATAGATTGTTACCTGGTCCCTGCGTCAGGCACTTTACGAGAACAGAGTTCAATCAAAATAATAATCAAGCATGATAATAACTGTATCAAAACTAGAATCAAAGAGATGCGCGGATATAGCTAGTGGTGCTTACATCTAGTGCTTCAAATGTAAGCTCCTCTTTCCAAACACCCCTAGCCTTGTTGGTGAACCGTTTCCAAGCTCTGCCCGGCGTAGAAAACGAATAAAATAAGTTATTAAGTACTTGATATCATAAAATTCACGAACGTTGCCGATATAGTGTCGTAATGATTAGAATTACCGCTGGAGAAGTATCTGCATGTCCTTCCACGTCTCAAGGGGTTTATGTTTCGAGTCCATGACTAGTACACGCTCTTTGTCAAGTTGAATGATTAATAGAATATAGTGGAAGCTGCAAATGCATAACTAATCAATTATATACCTAACATCGAGTAAGCGAAATAGAAAGTGTATACAAGACAATAACACTCACTCGAAGTTGTAAGAAAATAGTATTTCCCTTTTGGTTTCTTGAAACCTTAACACGTGTACTATATTATCCTCCGTATCCTGGGGGCTTATTTTGAGATTAGCTTCATGAACCCAATATGGTTCAATGAAGCCAATGTCATAGATTTGTCCTCTGCTGCATTCGAGAATCTTTATTCTGCATATTACAGTATGATTATATACATGCAATAAACAAAATAATATAGCTGGAGACTAAATTAATTACAGAATTAGTACTTACAGACAATAGGCACTGATGATTGATTTGTCCAAGGCGTCTTGATTGAATAATTGAAATAGTTCATCAAATTCAATGGATATCATGTCATCCTTATCTTTCCCATGATGCTTTTTTGTAACCCTCAGCACTATCCAGTTAGCCCCAGCCCTTGTGGCATGCATGTACCAGTTATGCAATCTTCGCATTTTTGTTGGAAGATTGTTTACCTCCTCAGGTTTGACGAGAGGTTTTCCGTACTGGTATTTGTATGCTACTTCACTCACGGGGAAGAACTCTAACTGGGATAAGTACTGGGCAATACTCATACCTTGAGAAGCGGCAGCTTCTCCGTATTGTGCAACTACCTCTGGATCATACTGCTCTTCGGCCCCATATTTGCTCGACCCCACATTGGTTTGGGAAATCACCTTGAGAGGGGCGCAAGTCTGTTTTGCTTGTTCTCCGAGCTGGGCAATAGATTTCTCGCTTGCATCAGTACTGCTCTTCGAGGCTTTTTGTGCCGCATGTGACTTGAGAATAGAACGCTCATAGTCTGATGACAGCTTTGGCTCGGGTTGATGAAGAGTCTTTAGCATTTTCAACACTTTGGCTTTTTATTCTTTGGTGCTGGGGAACACTGGCTCTTTCGGCCGCCTCAGCTTAGCAAAAAACGCTGTCGTTTCTGCATCAACGATCGCCGCAGTCTTCTCTTCAGTACAGTCATAAGCTCTGTTGGGAGGAACCTTTGGTACTTTTGGAAGAGGCTCTTGTTTACATTTCGGCGATCGCTTACCACGAGGCACAATAGCGGTACGCTTACGCTTTTGACCCTTAGGCGCCGGCGATGGCTGCGCCGGAGATTGGTGAGGCGACAGAGCCAGGTGAGGCGACGAAGACGGCTGCCGCGGCGGCGACGACCTCGCTGGAGACAGGTGAGGCGGCGGTGAAGATGGCCTTGGCGTCTGATTTCGAAGCACGGTACATTCCTTCGGCCATAGAATGGTGACGTTTTTTGCGTCTCCCAGCACAGTCACATCCCCTTCACCTGCAGGGTAGTGAAGATCCAAAACTTCAAAGGTGGGCATGATTTCATCCACGCCGACAACAGCGTAGCCCTCTGGAACCGGACGACAATGGTAAGTTGGTGTGGGTCCAATTGGTAAGGCATAGCCGACCGCCACCTTCATTGATATGTTCACAACTTTGACATGTAGCTCGCAGTGTGTCATCTCTGTGATATCATCCACTGGGTAGCCAACAGGAGCCGTCGTCGGTGCATCATCGCCATCGCCATCGCCATTGTCATCACCCGGGACCTCGGTGGAAGCCACACTGCTTTTTCGATTATTCGATAGGCCGGTAGCATCGAATGCAGTGTGCTGCTGAGATGAGCCGGTAGTACTTTGCTCTTTAAGTGCGTTAATTTCATCTTGTTGTTGCTTTAATCGTTCTTTAATTAAACGCATTCGCTCTTTCTGACTATTTTCTTCAACTTCCACCCTGTCCTTTCTCCTCTGACGGCTTCTATCAGGATATTTCTTCCTCTCTTCGGGAAACAAAGTCCTCCATGGTTGGGAGCCTCTGAAGGGTTTCGCGACATAGTAAATCAAAATTTTCTACGGATGCGAACAGAGGGAAAGACAAGATCTAATCTAGGAGATGCAAACAACGAGAGAGATTGGATTAGATCTTCATACCCTTGAAGATTCGCACAGCGGAACGTTCGTCGGAACGTGGGTGATGTAGTTGTACTCGCTTCTCCTCCTCGCGATCCGATCCGATCTAGCACCACAAGTGGCGATGCCTCCGTGAGATGCACACGTGCGGCACCTCGACGTATCCTCCTTCCTTGGTCCAGCAAGTATGGTGGAGAGATGGGTTGGATCTACAACGCGACGGCGCGTTGCAATTGGTGGAGAATTTCTGCAGCAGGGCTTCGCCTACAAGCAGTCGGGAGGGAGAGAGGAGGGCAGCAGGGCGGCTAGGGTTGGAGGGGAAGGTGTGTGGGGGGGGGGTGGTGCGCCCCCAGCCCTCTATATATAGAGGGGTGGGCGCAGCCCTAGCCCCTCCCCCAAGCCAAGGCCGACGGCCCCAAGGAGGAAGAGTGGGGGGCAAGGAAACCCCCCTTTCTAGAAGCTCTATCTAGAGTTTAAACCTCTCTTGGCCGGCTGGGCCCTATGGGGCCTTGTGCCCCTGGCCCAATGCGGCCAGGGCACTCCCTCATAGGACCATGCCCCCTCCCGGAAGGTGGGGCCACGTTGGTCCCCTTCCGGAAGGTTCTAGAAGCTTCCGGCCGATTAACCCGGAACAATTCCGAACTCCAAAAACTGCACTGCCTTATATGAATCTTATTCTCCGGACCACTCCGGAACCTCTCGTGATGTCCCGGATCCCATCCGAGACTCCGAACAAAAACTCATAAACCAATTGTCCAATCTATCCTAGCGTCGAGACACGTTAAGTGTGTGACCCTGCGGGTTCGACAATATGCATACATGATCTTCTATCAATAATCAACAGCGGGGTCTGGAAACCCATATTGACTCCCACACATTTATCGATGATCATATCGGATGAACCACGATGTCAGGATTCAATCAATCCCATATATATATATTCCCTTCGTCTCGCGATATTTTACTTGCCCGAGATTCGATCGTCGGTACCATCATACCTAGTTCAATCTCGTTCACAGCAAGTACTTTACTCGTTCCGTAATCCGATATCACTTTGTGATTAACTCCTTAACCACATGCTTGCAAGCGGTGTTGATATCGATTACCGAGTGGGCCCGAAGTATATCTCTCCGACTTGGGAGGGACAAATCCCATCTCGATACATACAACCCAACAGATACTTTCCGATCACCTGAGAGACACCTTTATGATCACCCTCTCAAAGGATGACGTTTGATGACCTCAAAGCTTTCTTCCGATACCAGGGAGTTGTATTATCTCATGGTCTAAGGAATACAATATTTGACATAAGAAAAGCTTCGCAAAGACGAACACGATGACACGATCTAATTGCTTTGCTTAGTTTGGGTCTGTCCACCATATCATTCTCCCAATGATATGATCTCATTATCAATTGACAACTCATGTCTATGGTTAGGAAACCTTAACCATCATTGATCAATGAGCTAGTCCATAGAGGCGTACTAGGGACACGGTGTTGTTCACAAACCACACAAGTATTAAAGTTTCCGCTTAATACAATTCTAGCATGGAATATAAACATTATCATGAACAAGAATTATAATAATAACATCTTTATTATTGACTCTAGGGCATAATTCCAACAGTCTCCCACTTGAACTAGAGTCAATAATCTAGTTTACATTTGGCAACAATCTCACACCCATGGCACTGAGGTGCTGATCATGTTTTGCACGCAGAAGAGGTTTAGTCAATGGATCTGCGACATTCAGATCTGTATGTACTTTGCTAATCTTCAGATCTCCATCTGCTATATAATCTCGGATTATATGAAACTTGCGGTTGATATGCTTGGTCTTTGGATGATATCTTGGTTCCTTAGCGAGTGCTATGGCGCCATTGTTGTCACACAATATCTCCAGTGGGTCCAATGCACTTGGAACCACACCAAGCTCAGTGATGAAGTTTCTGATCCAAACTCCTTCACTTGACGCTTCTGCAGCAGCCATGTATTCCGCTTCTACTGTAGATCCCGCGATCACGCTTTGCTTGCAGCTTCTCCAGCTCACAGCTCCTCCATTCAAAATATACACGTATCCTGTCTGAGATTTAGAATCATCCTTGTCGGTGTCGAAACTAGCGTCGACGTAACCTTTTACAACGAGCTGTTCATCACCCCCATAGACTAAGAACATTTCTTTAGTCCTATTTAGGTACTTTAGGATGTTCTTCACGGCTGTCCAGTGTTCCACTCCTGGATCACTTTGATATCTGCTCGTCAAACTAAGAGCATTGGACACATCCGGTCTAGTACACAGCATGGCATACATGATAGAACCTATGGCCGAGGCATAAGGCACTTTGCTCATAGCTTCCCTATCATTTACTGTAGCTGGACACTGAGCCTTGATCAATATCTTACCTGACAACATAGGCACCGAACCTTTCTTTGCCTTATCCATTCTGAACCTTTTCAGAACTTTGTCTAGGTATGTACTCTGGCTTAAAGCTATCAGGTGTCTTTGTCTATCTCTATAGATTTTGATGCCCAATATATAAGCAGCTTCACCTAGGTCTTTCATTGAAAAACACTTGTTCAAATAAATCTTCACATCGTTAAGCATGTTAATGTCATTTCCAATAATCAATATGTCATCCACATATAGTACCAGAAATGTCACCGAGCTCCCACTCACTTTCTTGTAGATACAAGCTTCGTAGCAATTTGGAACAAATCCAAAGCTCTTGATCACTTGATCAAAACGAAGGTTCCAACTCCGAGATGCTTGCTTTAGTCCATAAATGGAACGCTCAAGCTTGCATACTTTATCAGCATCCTTAGGATCGACAAAACCTTCGGGTTGCATCATATACAACTCTTCATCAATGTTGCCATTGAGGAACGCAGTCTTGACATCCATCTGCGATATTTCATAATCATGAAACGCAGCAATTGCTAATAAAATCCGAATGGACTTAAACATCGCTACGGGAGAGAAAGTCTCATCGTAGTCAACACCTTGAACATGTCGAAAACCTTTCGCGACAAGTCGTGCTTTATAGACGGTAACATTACCATCCGCGTCCGTTTTCTTCTTGAAGATCCATTTGCACTCAACGGCCTTTCGGTCGCTAGGAGGGTCCACCAAAGTCCATACTATGTTTTCACTCATGGATCCCAATTCGGATTTCATGGCTTCTAGCCATTTCTCAGAGTCTGGGCTCATCATCGCTTCCTCATAGTTCGTAGGTTCACTGTCTTCTACTAACAAGACAGTCAAGACAGGGTTACCGTACTACTCAGGGGCACGCGACCTTGTCGACCTGCGACGTTTAGTAGCAGCATCGTCTGAAGCTTCATGATCCTTGTCATTAGCTTCCTCTATTGTTGGTGCAGGCGGCACTGGAACAATTTCAGGTGCTACGCTACTCTCCAATTCAAGAGAAGGTTCAACAACCTCATCTAGCTCTACTTTCCTCCCACTCACTTCTTTCGAGAGAAACTCCTTCTCAAGAAAGGAACCGTTCTTTGTGACAAACACTTAGCCTTCGGTTCTGTGATAGAAGGTATACCCAATAGTTTCCTTAGGGTATCCTATGAAGACGCATTTCTCCGCTTTGGGTTCGAGCTTGTCCGACATCAACTTCTTGACGTAAGCTTCGCATCCCCAAACTTTAAGAAACGACAACTTAGGTTTAGCACCAAACCACAGTTCATACGGTGTCATCTCAACGGATTTAGATGGTGCCCTATTTAAAGTGAATGCAGTGGTTTCTAATGCATAACCCCAAAATGATAACGGCAAATCAGTAAGAGACATCATTGATCGGACCATATCTAATAAGGTTCGATTTCGGCGTTCAGACACACCATTGCGCTGTGGTGTTCCGGGTGGCGTGAGTTGCGAAACAATTCCGCTTGCTTTAAGATGCGTGAGAAAATCATAACTCAAATATTCGCCCCCACGATCGGATCGTAGAAACTTAATCTTTCTGTTATGATGGTTCTCCACTTCATTCTGAAATTCCTTGATCTTTTCAAATGTTTCAGATTTATGTTTCATTAAATAGATATACCCATATCTACTTAAGTCATCGGTAAAAGTGAGAAAATAGCGATATCCACCGCGCGTCGAAACACTCATCGGTCCGCATACATCGGTATGTATGATTTCCAACAAGTCCGTTGCTCGCTCCATCATTCCGGAGAACGGTGTTTTGATCATCTTGCCCATGAGGCATGGTTCGCATGTGTCAAATGATTCAAAATCAAGAGACTCCAAAAGTCCACCCGAATGGAGTTTCTCCATGCGCTTTACACCAATATGACCTAGACGACAGTGCCACAAATAAGTAGTATTATCGCTATCTACTTTGCATCTCTTAGCCTCAATGTTATGGATGTGTGTTTCATCCCTTTCGAGATTTAGAAGAAATAAACCATTCACAATAGGTGCATGACCATAAAAGATGTTACTCATATAAATAGAATAACCATTATTCTCCGATTTAAATGAATAACCGTCTTGCAATAAACACAATCCAGAAATAATGTTCATGCTCAACGCAGGCACATAATAACATTTATTAAGGTTTAAAACTAATCCTGAAGGTAAAACTAAGGAGAGCGTGCCGACGGCCATCACATCAACTCTTGATCCGTTGCCAACGCGCATCGTCACCTCATCCCTCGCAAGCCGCCGTCTATTCCGTAGCTCCTGTTTTGAGTTACAAATGTGAGCAACTGAACCGGTATCAAATACCCAGGCACTACAACAAGGGCTAGTAAGGAAAACATCAATAACATGTATATCAAATATACCTTTGATGGTGCCAGCCTTCTTGTCCGCTAAGTACTTCGGACAGTTGCGCTTCCAGTGACCCTTGTCCTTGCAATAGAAGCACTCAGTGTCCGGCTTAGGACCAGACTTGAGCTTCTTCTCAGCAGGGGCAACGCGCTTGCCGCCGCCTTTCTTGAAGGGCTTCCTTGCACCCTTACCTTTATTGAAGGTGGCGGGCTTGTTGACCATCAACACATGATTATTCTTTTTGATGTTCACCTCCGCTACTTTCATCTTAGCAAAGAGCTCAGTGATCATATCAGTGGAACCAATCTGATTGTGATCAACTACAAAACATTTGTAGCTAGGAGTGTCAATCTTGAGCTCCTCTGGAATCTTGCAGTCCAGTTGCTCAAGGCGTTGAGTGTAGCCCGTCATCTTAATGGCGTGCTCACTAACGGAACTCCCTTCCTCCATCTTGTAGTTAAAGAATTTCTTAGAGATCTCATATCTCTCAGAAGGGGTCTGAGTCTGAAACATGGTTTTTAGCTCCTCGAGAATCTCAAAGGGCCCGGGATAGTCTTCAAAACGATTTTGAAGGTCCGATTCCATAGCAAACAACATGGTGCTCTTAATCACACCATAATCATCTTTGCGCGGCTGATAGACAGCTTTCTGATCAGCCGGCATAGTTGCAGCAGGGGCATCACCTAACGCTTTCTCAAGGACATAGTCCTTTTGACCGCCAGAGAGAATGATTCTCAGATTGCGGAACCAATTGGTGAAGTTAGACCCATTGTTCTTAAGCTTTTCTTTCTCAGCAAAAACGTTGAAGTTGAAGTTGGACTTAGCCATGTGATCTACAGTATTTGCAAGTACAAATTAGACTATGTTCATGATAACTAGTTCAACTTTTAATCAAATTACTAGATGAACTCCCACTAAATTCAACATCCCTCAAGTTGTTTAGTGAACATGATCCAAATTCACCACACCTAATCTGATCATCACGAGAAGAGATGTGGTTTCAATGGTGGACAACGAAGTGTCGATCATATCATTCATATGACTCATGCTTAACCTTTCGGTTCTTGTGTTCCGAGGCCATGTCTGTACATGCTAGGCTCGTCAAGTTAGACCCAAGTATTTTCGCGTGTGCAAAACTGGCTTGCACCCGTTGTATGTGAGCGTAGAGTCTATAGCACCCGATCATCACGTGATGCTTGGACACGACGAACTTTCGCAACGGTGCATACTTGGGGAGAACACAGTTTTTATCTTGATCTTTAAGTGAGGAATCATCTTATAATGCTACCGTCGCGATCTAAGCATAATAAGATACATAAAAGGATAAACATCACATGCATATAACTTTATGTGACATGGTATAGCCAATCTTCGCGCAATGATCTCCATCTTGTGCGTTCCGGCATGATCTCCATCACTCCACCATGATTGCCTCCACCACGAATAGCAACTACAACTATTGCTAGCTACTTAGGGATAAAGTAAAGCTATTAAATGGCGTATAAGAAGTTGACTCGCAGGTCATACACAATTATAAAGACAACCATATGGCTCCTGCCGGTTGTGTACTCATCGACATGCAAGTCGTGAAACATTACAAAACATGATCATCGCATACAATATACACATCACATCTTGGGCCATACCATATCACAGAAAACACTCCCTGCAAAAACAAGTTAGACGCCTCTACTTTGTTGTTGCATGTTTTACGTGGCTTATGGGAGTAGATGCTAAGAACGATTCTTACCTACGGAAAGCCACAACGGTGATATTATAGTTGCCAAACTCCGGTGTTAATCCCATGACAACTATAGTGAGAGAAACTGACATCCACCAGCCGCATGTGTGGAACAAGCCACACGTCAAGTGCGGAGCCGGTCTCGCGAACGACGTCGCGTAAGGTTGGCCTGGACCGCTTCAATCTCACTATCCCGCGTCATAAGAAGAACACAAACAAGAGGCTTGCAACAGAAAACATCAACGCTCGGAACGACCATGTTGCGTTCTACTCGTGAAACACATCTACGCATAGATCTATCTCTGATACCACTGAAGGGTTTCGCGACATAGTAAATCAAAATTTTCTACGGATGAGAACAGAGGGAAAGCCAAGATCTAATCTAGGAGATGCAAACAACAAGAGAGATTGGATTAGATCTTCATACCCTTGAAGATTCGCACAGCGGAACGTTCGTCGGAACGTGGGTGATGTAGTTGTACTCGCTTCTCCTCCTCGCGATCCGATCCGATCTAGCACCACAAGTGGCGATGCCTCCGTGAGATGCACACGTGCGGCACCTCGACGTCTCCTACTTCCTTGGTCCAGCAAGTATGGTGGAGAGATGGGTTGGATCTACAACGCGACGGCGCGGTGCAATTGGTGGAGGATTTCTGCAGCAGGGCTTCGCCTATAAGCAGTCGGGAGGGAGAGAGGAGGGCAGCAGGGCGGCTAGGGTTGGAGGGGAAGGTGTGGGGGGGGTGGTGCGCCCCCATCCCTCTATATATAGAGGGGTGGGCGCAGCCCTAGCCCCTCCCCCAAGCCAAGGCCGGCGGCCCCAAGGAGGAAGAGTGGGGGGCAAGGAAACCCCCCTTTCTAGAAGCTCCATCTAGAGTTTAAACCTCTCTTGGCCGGCTGGGCCCTATGGGGCCTTGTGCCCCTGGCCCAATGCGGCCAGGGCACTCCCTCATAGTCCCATGCCCCCTCCCGGAAGGTGGGGCCACGTTGGTCCCCTTCCGGAAGGTTCTAGAAGCTTCCGGTACAATACCGATTAACCCGAAACAATTCCGAACTCCAAAAACTGCACTGCCTTATATGAATCTTATTCTCCGGACCACTCCGGAACCTCCGTGATGTCCCGGATCCCATCCGAGACTCCGAACAAAAACTCATAAACCAATTATCCAATCTATCCTAGCGTCGAGACACGTTAAGTGTGTGACCCTGCGGGTTCGAGAATATGCAGACATGATCTTCTATCAATAATCAACAGCGGGGTCTGGAAACCCATATTGACTCCCACACATTCATCGATTATCATATCGGATGAACCACGATTTCAGGATTCAATCAATCCCATATATATATTCCCTTCGTCTCGCGATATTTTACTTGCCCGAGATTCGATCGTCGGTACCGTCATACCTAGTTCAATCTCGTTCACAGCAAGTACTTTACTCGTTCCGTAATCCGATATCACTTTGTGATTAACTCCTTAACCACATGCTTGCAAGCGGTGTTGATATCGATTAACGAGTGGGCCCGAAGTAAATCTCTCCGACTTGGGAGGGACAAATCCCATCTCGATACATACAACCCAACAGATACTTTCCGATCACCTAAGAGACACCTTTATGATCACCCTCTCATAGTATGACGTTTGATGACCTCAAAGCTTTCTTCCGATACCAGGGAGTTGTATTGTCTCATGGTCTAAGGAATATAATATTTGACATAAGAAAAGCTTCGCAAAGACGAACACGATGACACGATCTAATTGCTTTGCTTAGTTTGGGTCTGTCCACCATATCATTCTCCCAATGATATGATCTCATTATCAATTGACAACTCATGTCTATGGTTAGGAAACCTTAACCATCATTGATCAATGAGCTAGTCCATAGAGGCGTACTAGGGACACGGTGTTGTTCACAAACCACACAAGTATTAAAGTTTCCGCTTAATACAATTTTAGCATGGAATATAAACATTATCATGAACAAGAATTATAATAATAACATCTTTATTATTGCCTCTAGGGCATAATTCCAACAGCCTCTTGTGCCTCGTGTTCGTCCATCATGTTCCTTATTTCCAAGGGCGAGTGTGAGCTCATCATTCTCTCTATCGGGAATGAAGTCCCCATCTTTAACAGCCTGTACTGCTTTTCTCATCCTCTCGATTGGCAAGGGGTCTTCTTTATGTCGTATGTTATATATACACCTCCCTTCCGAGTCCAACGTGCCCCCATGCCCGTAAAACCAATTCCTTGCATGTTCTACCCACTCGTCTGTCTCTGGGGTGATCTTTTTAGCACGCAGTTCAATCTCAAGTTTCTCCCACTTAGGAATGCCAGCCCTGTAGCCACCTTGCCCCATAGTATGGTGATACTTCTTGTTAGCAGCATTCAACTTATTCGTTTCAGACATTTTCTTAGCTTTTTCTGATTTCTTGTATTCCACAAACTCAGCCCAGAATGGTTTTATCTTCTCAAACTGAATATTCTTGAAATCGGGAGTCTTCTTTTTCACGACATAGTCAAGGTGCAATCTTTTCTTCCAGTTGGTGAAACACTGGGCCATCTTCTTCAAAGCCCACTCCCTGACCTTAGCCTCCATGTCTCTCCCATGTTGTAAGGCGTCCTCAACTAGATCCTCCGCATTTGGATCCAGCTCTATCTTCGGTAGTTTGAAATTAACCATGAGCCTCTTCCATAGTAAATCTTTGGCGTGTTTAGGGACAAATAAACATGTTCCCTCTTCATCCACATTAGCATGCCTATTCCAATTTCTAATGGTGATCGGGATTAAGTCCCTAACGATTACTCCGCATTGTGCCACAAATTTGGTTGCGACAACTTTGGGAGCTGTCGGTTTGCCGTCTTCAGCGACATCTTCGATCTTGAACCTCTCATGGTCTTGCAACTTTTTGGTTGGGCCTCGTCTGCTCTTTTCAGTAGATTCCTTCGATCCGGAGGGCTAAAAGAAGAAAGATCGTCGTTACTATTTCTATATAGATAGCAGATGATTAATTAATGAATTGATTTATATTACATGCACCTCGCCGGAGCGGTCGTTTTCTCGATTACACAAGGCATCGCCTTCTCCCTCGCGGAAGGCAACACCTTCAACCTCAAACAAGTTGTCTATTCCGGTAAAAAGAGGATCACCCTCACTGGAGTTGTTCAGAAACGTTGATACGTCTAAATTATTTTCCCCATGGATCACACCTTGGATCAACTCTTCCTTTTCTTCGTCTCTGACGTGTGGGTCCATATTTTCTGCATAGGTGGAAAAACGAATAAGTCAAAGCGTCTAAAGGAGAAAGTTAAGTACGGTGTTGAGAGATATAAACCCTAATTCAGAGAAACCCTAATATATACATACACAATAATAAAAATGAAGAGAAACCCTAAACCTAGCTACAAAAAGGAAACCGTGTAGTAGATAGGTAACTCTAGCTAAAATCAACTAAAATCAATATTTCGGAGTTTCGAGGGGTGTAAAACCTAGTTCGGAGAAACCTCGGATGCATATGAGAGGGGAACATGAGTATAAGGCTACAAAAGGGAAACTATCCAGCAGATAGGTAACACTAGATACTAACAAAATACCATATTGGAATCGATTTAAGAGGGTTCGGAATGCCCTGGCGAAGGCACGTCGTCGAACCCACATGCACCTAAGAGGCATGCAATTTCATGGGAAGATTTACGTGCGACCGAGCCAGACCGGGCTTTCCTACGTCGAACACAATGGTTTTGACCGCGCGACCCCTTCGCCCATGTCTTGCCCACGCGTGAGCGAACAGGGGAACTCCCATCGGTGCCGCCTCCTCCCCCCTCTCCTCACCTTCCCCGAGCAAACAGAGCTTCTGCCTCTCTCTTGCCACAATACACCCGTCCCACGCGTCCCTGCACGCCTCCCATGTCCTGCGGAACCGGCCACCGACATCCCCTTTTCCCGAGCCTTACAAACCCGACATGAGGGAGTATAAATCTATCATTGAGTAAATGTGATACTCCTATAGCAAACGAGGATAGTCCGATGATAAGGATGCGATTAGGGATGGCAATGGGGCCCCGAAACCCACAAACCGGATGGATACCCGCCTTAAATGGGGAGGGTTTGGAAGTTAGACCCTCCAAGTTTAATGGGGCGGGTATGGGGGTGGCAAACCCATACCCACAGACCCGCAGACCGCGTCAGCGTCAGCGTCTCTGTCGTTTTATTCCTCGACCCATAGTACTATATGGCCCAAACTGATCCATCCTGGGCCCATAGTACTCGTATGTTTCCTAGATCGATCTCCTGGTCAGACTCAAATCCAAACAAGACTCGAGCGATCCGCGTTAGGAAAACAACCCCGATCAAGTAGAACTAAGGTTTGAATTGGGCGAAAAAACACATATTTCGTCTGATCATGCGAAATATTATTGCTATCTGAATTTTTCAAAGTTTAGGGCTCCATTTGCACTCTGCACTGGGGCCTCAATTTCCTGGAGACGGCCCTGAGCAGCAGCAGCCGCCCCACCATGCAGCAGCCGCGCCGCCGCCCACCAGCAGCCCACCATGCAGCAGCCGCCGCCGCCCACCATGCAGCTAGCAGCCGCCGCCGCCCACCAGCAGCAGCAGAGGGAGGTGGGGAGGACAGAGGCAGGGAGGGACGTACCTGACGCGCGGCGGTAGGGGAAGGCGCGGGCGGCGCGGTCGTCGGCGGGAAGAGACGCGGGCGGCGGTCGTCGGGGAGCGCGCGGGCAGTGGTCGTCGGGGAGCGCGCGGGCGGCGGTCGTCGGGCAGTGCGCGGGCAGCCTGGCGGCATCGTCGATGAAGCAGAGAAGCAGAGAAGAGAAGCAGAGAAGAAGAAGAGAAGTTATATAAAGGGGAGGGAGTATACGTCCCGGTTGGTGGCTCCAACCGGGACTAAAAGGGCATACGTCCCGGTTCAAGCCACCAACCGGGACGTATACTTTTTCAGCAGCTGAAGGAGCGCGCGCGCAGGGGGGTCTTTAGTCCCGGTTGGTGGCTCCAACCGGGACGTATTCCCCTGTTTTCAATTTTTTTCAGTTATTTTCTCTCTTTTCCCGCCTTATTTTTTATTTTGGGGTTTAAATTTGTAATGTTTTTTAAATGATAATTACTTTGGAATTTAGAAAAACTTTAAACATAAAAAGTGTTTAAATTTGAATAACTAATTCGAAACCATTTTCTTTTTTGAAAAATAATTAATGTAACCATTTAAACTATGAACCATTTAAAAATAATAATGAAATAACTTATATTTTTTAAATATTAATTTGGAATTTAGAAAAACTTTAAACATAAAAAGTGTATGGACTTGAATAAATAATCCAAAACCAATTTCTATTTTTAAAAAATAATTAATGTAACCATTTAAAATTAATAATGAAATAACTTATATTTTTTAAATATTAATCTGGAATTTAGAAAAACTTTAAACATAAAAAGTGTATGGATTTGAATAAATAATCCAAAACCATTTTCTATTTTTAAAAAATAATTAATGTAACCATTTAAAATTAAAAATGAATTAACTTATATTTTTTAAATATTAATTTGGAATTTAGAAAAACTTTAAACATAAAAAGTGTATGGATTTGAATAAATAATCCAAAACCATTTTCTATTTTTAAAAAATAATTAATGTAACCATTTAAAATTAAAAATGAATTAACTTATATTTTTTAAATATTAATTTGGAATTTAGAAAACTCTAAACATAAAAAGTGTTTAGATTTGAATAAATAATTCAAAACCATTTTCTATTTTTAAAAAATAATTAATGTAACCATTTAAAATATGAACCATTTACAATTAAAAATGAATTAACTTATAAGTAATTCAAAACCATTTTCTGTTTTTAATGGGCGGAAAAAAGAGGATGGAAAATAATGGGCGGAAATAAAATTTGATTAGGATAGAACTGGAATTAAAGTACATAACACAACTAACACAAAGTTACATAGAAGAACTGAAAATTAAGATACATGGCCAGATTAAGCCACAATCGGACGAACTTGTTTTGCAATGTTGGAATAATTCAGTCATGCTCCTGCCTACACCTGTAATACTCGCCACTGTAGTCGTCGTACTCGCCGCTGCCGTCGTCGCTATCGTCGTCGGGGTCGTCGTAGTTGAACCTTGAAGGTTGAGTACGAGTGGGCTGGACTTGAGGGTAGCGCAGGCGGGGGCTAGAGTCGGCGGCCGTGTCGTAGGCCATGACGCTCTGGAGAGTCCAGTCGCGCCACCACAGCCGACGGCCGGCCTCGTTGAAGTTCGGAGGAGGTGGGCCCTCCTCCTCGTGCCTGGCGAGTGCCCTCTCACGCCGATCCACGAAGAAGGCTTCCCAAGTCGGGAAATAGTCGGGATGCCATCTGGGATTCCTCCGCTGCTCCGGAGTGAGCTCGAAGTAGTAGTGGTTCGTGATGGCCATCCGACGCGCCAAACCTAGAGGGACAGGAGGAACCGGCACGCCTCCGGCGCTCAGCATCCAGCCGACGGGGACACAGTAGCCCGGCGGGCAGGGGTAGTTCGAGGCGCAAAGCGCCTCCGCCTCCCTGGGAGTTAGTGCTACGGTGGAAGTCATGGGAAAGAGTGATGAGGTTGCAGATATGAGTCTAGAGATGTGCAATGACAATGGAGGCCAGCCCTACATATATATATAGTGAAGAACTGGCGGGAAGAACTGGCGCAAAAAAATGGCGGGAAGAAAAATGGCGGGAAAAATAGCGGGAAAAATGGCGTGTCCACATTATGTCGTGCGGAGTGTACCTTGTCCCGGATGGTGTCACCAACCGGGACTAAAGATGAAAAATGGCGCGTCCACACACATGCATAATAATAGGAGACGAGCATCGTTAGAACTTGCATTGGATCTCTGAAGAAACCACATATTGCGAGTCTAAAACTGATTTTTTCAAAAAATCACGGGCGATAGATCATGTACCTGTAGTACAAACCGGACCCACTTCCTGCCGATTCGGCAGACATTTGTCCTTTTTACCCGGGATGGACGAAAAGGTTTGAGATGTACCGGTTGGGAGATAGTCCATGTAAGGTGGTCTAGTATTTTAGGAAAATGGGACGGTAGCATTCTGAAACGGCATTTTGGTGGTTACTTCACAAAACGACACGTTTTTTGCGCTCGGAAAATGGAAAAGGGCTTTTCCGTGCGACAAAAAGGAAAACTTCCTCCTGCAACATTGTTCTCCATACCAATGTCCACACACATGCATAATATGGGCACAACATCACAAACTATGCCGTGATTCAGCACATAACATCGGTCATTTGGACCAAAAGCCATGAAACCTCGAACATGATAGGTCATTTTGTGAAGGTTTTTTCAAAACATGATCAATATACCAAGTCTAGTATTTTTTCCTGTCAACTATGTAACAAAATATGACACCACGCGAAGGATTTTCATTGTTCGGATTTTTTTTTGAATTTATTATGCCCGTTTTGAATTATCTGAATTTCTAACTATGGTCGAACCGGTGTGCATGAAGATAGGGGACGAGCATCGTTAGAACTTGCATTGGATCTCTGAAGAAACCACATATTGCGAGTCTAAAAATGATTTTTTCAAAAAATCACGGGCGATAGATCATGTACCTGTAGTACAAACCGGACCCACTTCCTGCCGATTCGGCAGACATTTGTCCTTTTTACCCGGGATGGACGAAAAGGTTTGAGATGTACCGGTTGGGAGATAGTCCATGTAAGGTGGTCTAGTATTTTAGTAAAATGGGACGGTAGCATTCTGAAACGGCATTTTGGTGGTTACTTCACAAAACGACCCGTTTTTTGCGCTCGGAAAATGGAAAAGGGCTTTTCCGTGCGACAAAAAGAAAAACTTCCTCCTGCAACATTGTTCTCCATACCAATGTCCACACACATGCATAATATGGGCACAACATCACAAACTATGCCGTGATTCAGCACATAACATCGGTCATTTGGACCGAAAGCCATGAAACCTCGAACATGATAGGTCATTTTGTGAAGGTTTTTTCGAAACATGATCAATATACCAAGTCTTGTATTTTTCCTTTCAACTATGTAACAAAATATGACACCACGCGAAGGATTTTCATTGTTCGGATTTTTTTTTAAATTTATTATGCCCGTTTTGAATTATCTGAATTTCTAACTATGGTCGAACCGATGTGCATGAAGATAGGGGACGAGCATCGTTAGAACTTGCATTGGATCTCTGAAGAAACCACATATTGCAAGTCTAAAAATGATTTTTTCAAAAAATCACGGGCGATAGATCATGTACCTGTAGTACAAACCGGACCCACTTCCTACCGATTCGGCAGACATTTGTCCTTTTTACCCGGGATGGACGAAAAGGTTTGAGATGTACCGGTTGGGAGATAGTCCATGTAAGGTGGTCTAGTATTTTAGGAAAATGGGACGGTAGCATTCTGAAACAGCATTTTGGTGGTTACTTCACAAAACGACCCGTTTTTTGCGCTCGGAAAACGGAAAAGGGCTTTTCCGTGCGACAAAAAGGAATAATATGGGCACAACATCACAAACTATGCCGTGATTCAGCACATAACTTCCTGCCGATTCGGCAGACATTTAGTCCCGGATGTAGTCACAAACCGGGACTAAAAATATTTCCCGCCATTTCCCACCTCTTCCCGCCAAGTTTTCCCGTCCTTTCCTTTCTACTAGAGCTTTTAGTCCCGGATGTAGTCACTAACCGGGTCTAAAGATATTTCCCGCCATTTCCTAAAGCTTCACGCCAAGTTTTCCCGCCCTTTCCCTCTATATTTAGGGTGATCGTGCCATGGCTATCCACACATCCACACCTTCCTCTCTTAGAACAATGGACAACGCCTACTGGGCCATTCTGACCCTCGAGGAGACCGAGGCGCTCTGCGCCTCCAACTACCCTTGTCCGCCGGGCTACCGGCCGCCCGCCGGCTGGATGCTGAGCGCTGGAGGGGTTCCTGTCCCTCCTGTCTCTCAAGGTTCCGCACGCTAGGCAGCCATCACAAACTACTTCTACCACGAGCTCACGCCGGAGCAGCGGATGGATCCCCAGTGGGATCCCGACAACTACGACACCTGGAATGCCTTCTTCGCTAATAGGCAGGAAAGGGAGCTCGCCAGGTACGAGGGTGATGGCCCGTCATCGGTGAACCACAATGAAGCCAGCCGTCGTCTGTGGTGGGAGAACCGTACTATCATCGGAGTGATGCGCTACATCGCCGGGGGAGACCATCCTCGCCTACGGTGCCCACGAGTCCACCCGCCACAGGCCCCACACTGTCCCGACGGTAGCCGCATCGTCTTCCAGGAGACCCCTCTCCCGCCCGCCGTGAATCCGAGGCTGGAATGGCCCCTGGTATATGCCATGGATGGGCTGAGGATCCCCGGAGTGGCAGGTGACGATGACGATGATGATGACGACGACGATGAAGACCCTGAAGCTGCGTACTATAGGACTAGGCATGATTATGACTAAAGGGTGCGGCTTTAGTCCTGAGTGTTATCTAGTCCCGATTTGTCCCGGTTTTTAATATTAATAAATGTCTTGAGTGTTACCTAATAAATAGAGGGAAATTCCTATATAAAGAGAGGGTTCATCTTTAGTTCCGGTTGGAGAAACCAACCGCGACTGAAGGGATTGCGGCAGAGTGGGCCAGGCAACACTAATAATAGGGGTGAGTGTCGACGTTATGTCGTGCGGCTTGTACCTTGTCCCGGATGGTGTCACCAACCGGGACTAAAGATGAACCTTTAGTCCCGGTTGGAGACACCAACCGGGACTAAAGATGAGTCAGCACTAATAATAGGGGTGAGTGTCGATATTATGTCGTGAGTGTCGACATTATGTCATGAGTGTCGACATTATGCCGAGATGCTTGTACTATAAATAGGCATCCTTGTGAGTCCAGTCCTCCAGCCAGTTTGAGGCATCTCCAAGATGGTTTTAAAGAGCAGGGACACCACTACGGCCAGTTTCAGGGAGATGCCGACGGAGCCCAGTCCTCCGGCATCTCCGAGAAACTAGTCATAGAGGCACTCCCTAATATGTGAAATTAGTTAGCTCCGAGGCGTATTGATCTAGTTAGTGAAGTTACAAGCTGCAAGATGGTTTTCGAGAGCAGGGACACCACTGCGGCCAGTTTCAGGGAGATGCCGATGGAGCCCAGTCCTCCGGCATCTCCGAGAAACTGGTCATAGAGGCACTCCCTAATATGTGAAATTAGTTAGCTCCGAGGCGTATTGATCTAGTTAGAGAAGTTACAAGCTGCAAGATGGTTTTCGAGAGCAGGGACACCACTACGACCAGTTTCAGGGAGATGCCGCCGGATCCCAGTCCTTCAGCATCTCCAAGAAACTGGTCATAGAGGCACTCCCGGTCCAGCCACAAAACAGGACTAACACTCAAGACATTTATTAATATTAAAAACTGAGACTACAAAACCGGGACTAAAGGCCACAAACCGCGAAAGGTATCCTTCGGTCAAGCCACAAACCGCGAAAGACATGAACTAGAGTTACATAATATGAGCATCAACTTCTTGGCATATGTCATTCCTTATGACCGCTTCAGACGTAACCATGGAGCATCTTCTTTACTTAACGGAATTCCTGGGTCAGTTTTCACTGTGAAGGGCGGAATTTCATTAAACTTATTATAATCTTCTGACATGTCTGTCTTGTCCTCGATTCCCACGATGTTTCTTTTCCCTGAAAGAACTATGTGACGCTTTGGCTCATCATATGATGTATTCGTTTGCATATTTTTTCTTTTTTTCGGTCTGGAGGACATGTCCTTCACATAGAAAACCTGAGACACATCATTGGCTAGGATGAATGGTTCATCTCTATAACCAAGATTGTTGAGATCCACTGTTGTCATTCCGTACAACTGGTCTATCTTTACCCCTTCCCCATTCAGGTTGACCCATTTGCAGCGAAACAAAGGGACCTTAAAAGAGACTCCATAGTCTAGTTCCCATATCTCCTCTATGTAACCATAATATGTGTCCTTTTGTCCATTCTCGTCTATTGCATCAAAGCGGACACCACTATTTTGGTTGGTGCTCTTTTTATCTTGGGCGATCATGTAGAATGTATTCCCATTTATTTCGTACCCTTGGAAATTCAATACAGTAGAAGATGGTGACGCGGCCAACAAGTATAGCTGATCTCCAACAGTGGTGTCATTCAAGAGATGTGTCCGCATCCAACCACCGAAAGACTTCATGTGTTCATCTGTAATCCATGATTCAGGCTTCCCCGGGTTTTTGGAGCGTACAATATTCTTGTGTTCCTCGATATACGGAGCTGCCAAGGTGGAATTATGTAGAACTGTGTAGTGTGCTTTAGTGAAAGAATCCCCGTCCCTACATATCATTGCTTTCTTTCCCAGCGTGCCTTTTCCACTTAGTCTTCCCTCATGCCGCGAGTCAGAAACACCAATCGGCTTAAGGTCAGGAATAAAGTCAACACAAAACTCAATGACCTCCTCTGTTCCATATCCCTTGGAGATGCTTCCTTCTGGTCTAGCACGGTTATGAACATATTTCTTTAAGACTCCCATGAACCTCTCAAAGGGGAACACATTGTGCAGAAATACCGGACCGAGAATGGCAATCTCTTCCACTAGATGAACCAGGAGATGCGTCATAATATTGAAGAAGGATGGTGGGAACACCAATTCGAAACTAACAAGACATTGTACCACATCCTTCTGTAACCTTGGCAGAATATCTGGATTGATTACCTTCTGAGATATTGCATTGAGGAATGAACACAGCTTCACAATGGGTACTCGAACATTTTCCGGTAGAAGCCCCCTCAATGAAATCGGAAGCAACTGCGTCATAATCACGTGACAGTCATGAGACTTCAGGTTTTGGAACTTTTTCTCTGCCATATTTATTATCCCCTTTATATTAGATGAGAAGCCCGACGACACCTTGATACTGTAAAGGACTTCAAAAAAGATTTCCTTCTCTGCTTTGGTAAGAGCATAGCTGGCACGACTTAAGTGATGCCCTTTATCCGTCTTGTTATGTGTATGCATGTTCTTTGGGTCTTTCATAATTTGTTGGTCCTCCCGTGCTTCAGGTGTATCTTTTGTCTTCCCATACACGCCTAGGAATCCTAGCAGGTTCACGCAGAGATTCTTAGTCACGTGCATCACGTCGATTGAAGAGCGGACACGCAGGACTTTCCAATATGGCAGCTCCCAAAATATAGATTTCTTCTTCCACATGGGTGTGTGTCCTGTAGCGACGTCGTTCGAAACTGATTGACCGCCGGGACCCTTTCCAAAGATTAGTTCTATGTCCTTGACCATACCAAATACATCATCACCAGCAGGGAGTTCAGGCTTCTTCCGGTGATCTGCCTCACCTTTGAAATGCTTGCCTTTCTTTCTTACGGGATGATTGGTCGGAAGAAATCGTCGATTCGCCAGGTACACAACCTTCTTGCATTTATGCAAATATGTACCTTCGGTCTTATCTATACAGTGGGTGCATGCCTTATATCCCTTGTTTGTCTGTCCTGAAAGGTTACTAAGAGCAGGCCAATCATTGATGGTTACGAATAACAACCCTCGTAGATCAAATGGCTCCTGTTTGTTCTCATCCCACGCACGTACACCTGGTTTGCCCCACAACTGTAAGAGTTCTTCAACTAATGGCCTAAGGTACACATCAATGTCGTTGCCCGGTTGCTTCGGGCCTTGGATGAGCACTGGCATCATAATGAACTTACGCTTCATGCACAACCAAGGAGGCATGTTGTAGATACATAGAGTCACGGGCCAGGTGCTGTGACTGCAGCTCTGCTCCCCAAAAGGATTCATGCCATCCGTACTTAGACCAAACCATAAGTTCCTTGCGTCACCTGCAAAGTCTGGGAAGTCTCTCTTGATTTTTCTCCACTGTGACCCATCAGTAGGGTGTCTCAACTTCCCGTCTTTCTTACGGTCTTCTTTGTGCCATCGCAACAACCTGGCATGCTCTTTGTTTCTGAACATGCGTTTCAACCTTGGTATTATAGGAGCATACCACATAACCTTAGCAGGAACCCTCTTCCGGAGGGGCTCTCCCTCAACATCACCAGGGTCATCTCGTCTGATCTTATACCGCAACGCATTGCATACCGGGCATTTATCTAAATTCTCATACTCCTTACCGCGGTAGAGGATGCAGTCATTAATGCATGCATGTATCTTTTGCACATCTAATCCCAGAGGACAGAGAGTCTTCTTTGCTTCGTAGGTACTCTCGGGAAGTTCGTTATGTTTTGGAAACTTCGGCTTCATTATTTTCAGCATCTTTTCAAATGAGGAGTCAGTTAGACCACACTCTGCCTTCCATCGCAACAATTCCAGTGTGGTACCGAGCTTTGTGCTGCCATCTTCACAATTTGGGTACAACAATTTCTTGTGATCTTCTAACATGCCCTCTAACTTCAACTTCTCATTTTCTGTTTCGCAGTCTCGCTTTGCATCAGAAATGACCCTACCAAGTTCATCAGCCGGCTCATCTGATGCCCGTTCTTCACCTCTTTCCTCTCCATTGTCTTCCATTGCAGTATCACTGTATTCAGGAAACATATGATGATAGTTGTTATCATCATCTTCTTCTTCACCATCTTCCATCATAACCCCTCTTTCCCCGTGCTTGGTCCATGAAACCTTTCATAATCAGGTGGCCGCGAATGATTTTCGAGGAAGAGTACTCCTTGTTGTTCCGACATTGAACACATGGACAACGTATAAATCCATTCTCTTTGTTTGCCGTAGCCACATCGATAAATTTATCCACGCCTTTGATATAGCCGGCTACGCGCCGGTCACCGTACATCCATTCCCGACCGTTCATCTGCATCATATAAGTAAGTTTATCAAAAAACAGGACATCATAAATAGTGAAATAACCAATTCACACCGACACATGAATTGTATCAATGACCTAGAAAAGATAAGATTGCTAACCTCGATCGAGGGAAATAAAGAGGATAAAACTCAAGTGCGTCTCGGACACCTTCTATATTTTTGTTCTATGAGAAATTCAACGGGATTATTCACTCAAACATTTCATCAAACACCTTCAATGCATGCATGAGAAAAAACTAGCACACCCCCTCACACCTTCCACCATTCGAAAAAACAGAGTGGAGGCAGAGGGGGCTGGGGCATTG
The DNA here is from genome assembly GCA_916181665.1 of Avena sativa. Lineage (NCBI taxonomy): Eukaryota > Viridiplantae > Streptophyta > Magnoliopsida > Poales > Poaceae > Avena > Avena sativa. The sequence continues at coordinate 79,972,575 of OV702297.1, forward strand.
CATTTATAGAGGGCAGGGGGTCTTTAGTCCCGGTTGGAGCCAGCAACCGGGACTAAAGGTGCGTGCCATGCCACGTGGCTGTGGCCAAACCTTTAGTCCTGGTTGGTGGCTCCAACCGGGACGTATTCCCCCTTACCAACCGGGACGCATGCCCCCTGGCCCCGTGCCCGCTCCAACCGGGACGCGTGCCAGCATTAGTCCCGGTTGGTGGCGCAACCGGGACAAATGCTCTGAGGGGTCGCGAACGGATAGCCCTTTTTCCACTAGTGAGAATATGTCACACGCAAATGTTGTGCATTGAAGATTGAGACGGAGAGGGACTACTCATCGGATGGAACTATGAGTAGTATCTATCTAGTCTAGTTGTTATCATTTTTCTAGTTTATTTTCACTGGTGTGTTATTGCTGTATAAATAGAAGTTGCATCATGTGCGCAATTTAGATCAACTTTGGCTAGCACTATGGTCTTCCAGATTACTATTTTTTGACGCATTGTAATAACATCCATATGTTGGGTCAGTATCATCCAATCATAGCCCAAATTGTGATGTAAATTAAAGATATATACCTTCATACTATACCTTTTGTATTTGCTCAGAAAATGCATTTAATTTTTGTATAATATCTTATTGTGCTATCTGAAATATTTATGGAAAATACATTATTTTTTTATTATTGAAATTTAAATCAGTGACAGGAAGGATAATGAGCCTGTCACTACAAAATCCCCAAGGCCGCACCTTTGATTGCAAACTAGTGACATGCATCTCTTTTGCCTGTCACTGGTATACACATACTAGTGACAAGTACATGTAAATACCTGTCACTAGTACACATACTAGTGACAGGCACTTGCATGTCACTAGTAACCTCTTATCAGTGACTAGTTATCAGTGACAGGCACTTTTCCTGTCACTAATGGACGTTTTAAGCCTGTCACTGATGGCTTATTCAGCAGTAGTAAATGGACATATTATCATCTTTAGGCATCTCAAGCACAAAAAAATCAGTTAAAACCAAGCAATTATGAGCCACTTGAACAGGAACATCCTCACATATACCAACAGGAATAGTTGTTGACTTATCAGCCATTTGCAAAGGTATATCAGTTGGTATCAACTTTTCTAGCTAGGGTCTCTTGTAGAGAGAAAAAGGCATAACACTAACTCCAGCTCCCAAATCACATAAAGCAGTTCTAACATTATTATTCTTAATAGAGCAAGGAATAGTTGGAATACTTGGATCACCAAGTTTCTTTGGAACCTTACCATTCAAGGAATAATTAGCAAGCAAAGTAGAAAATTCCTCATTAGGAATCTTCCTTTTATTAGAGACAATATCCTTCATATACTTTGAATAAGGAGGCAACTTAATAGCATCAGTCAAAGGAATTTTCAAAAATAAAGGTTTCATCCACTCATAAAACTTGTTGTAGTGTTCTTCCTCCTTTGAATTGTGTTTCTTATTAGGAAAAGGCATAGGTTTCAGACCAATGCTTGAATTCAAAGTTGGCCATGGCTCTCCTCCCACCCTCACCATGACACCCGCCCCCCCCTCCGGCGATCTCCCAACTCCGGCCATCTAAACCCAAATCTGAGCCGTGCAATCTATTCCACTCACTCCAAAACCCATCTGCTAGCCATCATGGCTACTCCCACCATTTCATTCCCCTAGATCTTGAATCTGGTTTGGTATTTTCAAAAAAAGTGATGAACCTTTATTCCACCCCGGTTCACCCAATCTTTGCTGATTCTGGATTTTCTCTGGTGGTTTCATTTGGCAATGCAAAGTTTGATCTGTCTTGTGCCAATATTGGTATGGCTCTCTCGGCATGTCTCGGTGCTGATTGAGACAAACTCCGAATCTCCCCCTTGAAGGGCAGAGATTTCTTATTTGATGTTTGTTCGAAGGCAATTGGGTTCATGATCATCAAAATGAGATCTTACAAATCCAGAGAGTTCACATGCTACTTTGATCTATGGAGCAATGGTGGACCAAATTGGAAACGTGAATTTAATCTCTGGTGCAATGAAGAAGATAGACAATGGACTCTCGTGCAACACAAGAGGAAGAGGAATCATCATGGATCCACCCATGAACCACTCAACCATCAAGGTACATCTACTATCACATCCTCTACAAAATTTCATCTTCCACTATCTGGTGCAAATCTTGTTCCCGTTGGGCATAGAGTTTCATATGTTGACGTGGCACGATCTCACTACGACACACAACTTTTAAATCCTGAACATGCCCATGATCGTACATCTCGGAATGAGATCCAACAATCTAGGGATGGATTATCTAATCATCAAGTATTACTTGTTGGAGTTTCACCTGAACCACCAATTAATTCAGATTTGCTCAGTTATGAACATGTCATTAAGCCATTTAATTGCACACGTTGCCTGGCCGTAAATGACCATCTACGTGCAGATTGTCGTAACGTTGTTCATTGCCGTCAATGCTACAATTATGGGCACATCTCCCGATCATGTCTATCATCGCTAACAAGAAAAATGTTTTATTGGAGAATATCTAGTGCTACTGTTACACCTAACTCTGCCGAATCGACTTTTCCAGAGACTAGCACATACACAACTCCGCAGCCACCAGCACCTCTTTCTCCCCCCCCCCACACAAACCCCAGTTTGCTCACCGGCGGCGACAATGGCGAACTATCCAGTCGACCCTGCACCCCACGTCCCCCTGGCATGACTGCCATCCCTCTTGGCCCTCTTCGTACCCAAAGAAGCTACGTGTTCCTGGGTGGAGACTCTCCCATCTATGATGATGATTGGGCCGTCGCCACCCTCACCCCTGAACCTGATGCTGCTGATCACATCGGCTCTGTTGCAATCATCGGTGAGTTTCTTCATGGACTTGGCTTGCAAGTTCGCAGTACATCCAAGTGTGCAATGGGTACTGCTCCGTTTCGGTTTGCTACTATCACTGATAGAGATGCTGCAGTTCTAGGTAGTCCTTATCAGATAGGAGAAAGTACTCTGAGGATAGTTAATGAGGACCATGGTATCAATCGTAAAGCTATTGTTTTTACCCATGACATCTGGTGCATGCTTCTCAACTACCCACAACAACTTTGGGATCCTGAATCTGTGATGAAAACATTTATCCCCTTTGGTAGATTTCTTGTCTGGAATAAGGATTTGTCAAACAAGGCCAGAATTCTTGTTAAATTTCGTGCCTATGACATTGACACCCTTCCCCTGAGTGTGGTGATTGGTAAGAATGTGGCTGATGATGGCAATGGTGACTCCTGGACATGCCCCATGATCTTGCTTTCTTCTACTCTGCTTGTTGCTAATGCTGGTGATGAAGATCCCCTGCCTCCTGATGGTGGTAACCCTCACCCCCTGCCCATGGTTCATCAGGGGTTTTGGCATGATGCTCAACATGACCATGTGATGGAGGAAAATGTTGATGATAACATAAATGTTGCACCAGTACATGCTGCAGTTGGACATGCTGCTCCTGCAGCCAATGTTCAGAATGTGGCTGTTGCCAACTTGGAGCCTGCTACCCCACCACTACAGCCTGAGGTCCAAGAAAATCAGAATATGCCTGCTGCTGAACTAGACCCAATTGCTAACCTCTCCAATATGCTTGTTAGCCTGATGGGTGGTGAAGAACATGCAAAATTCCCCAATATTGCTGGTAGCACTATCACTGGTGCTAAAGTTCAGATGAATGAATCTGTCAACAATGGCATCAACACTGTCAAAGTGACCTTGGAGATCAATACTGTCCCACCCAATCAACAAGTCACCTTGCAGCATGATAACCAGATTGAGGCAAACAATGCCTCACAGGTGGTGGACAACAATAATGCTATAGTTGATGGAGCTGGTCCAAGCTTCATTCCAGTTCCTGAAGATAGCTCTGACAGTATTACTGTGATCCCCAAGCCTGACAACTTCCCCAAGAGTAAAAGGAAGAAGCCTGAACCTAGCTCTGTCAAATATGTCAGGAGAAGCTGCAGGATTGCAAGTCTGAATGCAGGTTTCAAAAATAAAGAAAGTGTAGATGAACATGCCTCCAATGCCCAAGTCACACCCATGAACCTCTCTGGTCACTTTGAAGCTATTGTCATGGACAACAACAGTGCACCCCCATGAATTCTCCCAGTTGATACAATCCAGGCTATTGGTACCAGCTTCTGTCAAATTCCTCCTGGGAGGTTTCTGCTGCAAACCTGAACTATGATAGTTCTAATGATAGTGCTTAATCACTATTCCACTATGTCCAAGAGCATGGGAAGTAGATGCTCTGTTATCCTAGGATTTTATTCTAGTCTTTATCATGTAAGGTCACTGTGTCAGACTCATTTTGTTTATCATCCAAAGTCTCTGGTGTGTGCAGAGCAAAACTTTTATCTTATAATATCTGGGTTGTACTATACTCTATCTAAGATGGCTTTATCTTATCTAGCCTGCAATGATCCCATACTCAATATTTACTTTTATCTTCTGCCCATGTGCATGAAAACCATGATATTTGTCAGTTGGTCACAACTTTACACACAATGTGTTGATCATCATAGATATAAGAACAAATCCCACTTGTCATGTATTATCACCCTTGATATACAGTACCTGTATATCTGCTACAGCAAATCTTACTTGGTTTCTAATGAGTAGACAAATCAAAATACTAGACTGGAACATTAGAGGTGTTAACTCACAGGAAAGATGGGATGACCTTGCTGACAAAATAAATCAGAGCAATTGTAATATCATATGTTTACAGGAAACTAAGAGAGAAACATTTGACAGTAATTACATCAAAAAATTCTGTCCTAGAAGACTTGGACAGTTTGCATACCAACCTTCCATTGGCAATTCTGGTGGATTGATCACCATTTGGAATGGGAACATGTACAATGGCACTGTGATTAGCCAATCATCATTTCACCTGACTGTTAAGATGCACTGCAATATTACTAATGAGGAGTATTACATCACCAACATTTATGCCCCATGCACAAGTGATGGAAAGGCTGATTTTATTGATTGGTTCTTACATGTTGATTCATCTATCTTCAAATTATGGATAATTATGGGAGATTTCAATATGATCAGAAGTTCTGAAGATAGAAATAGAACAGGAGGCAATATTTCAAATATCCACTCTTTCAACTCCATAATCTAGGAACATGATCTAGAGGAAATACCACTTAAAGGGAGAGGTTTTACTTGGTCAAATATGCAACAGCAACCTCTACTTGAAAAGCTCGATTGGATTTTTACATCACATAAATGGACCGCCACCTTCCCCAACACTATGGCCACTCCATTGGCTAGATTGGGATCGGACCACATTCCTATATTGATACAAATCAGTACTGGAATACCAAAATCAAATTTATTCAGATTTGAAGATTATTGGTTGGAATTTGAAGGTCTATCTGACAAATCAGTACTGGGCCAATAAAGGAAGGTTCAAGAATGATGCACATGATCTGGCTGCTAGATTCAAAAACTTGAGACATGCTATCAAAAAATGGAGTAAATCCATCTCCAACCTCAACATTGTCATTGATAACTGCAACTTCGTTTTATCACTTTAGATGGGCTTGAGGAACAAAGAACATTATCTGTACCTGAGATAAATTTCAGGCATATCATAAAGTCTCATCTGGCCAAACTGTTGGAAGCTAAAAGAAAATATTGGAGGAAAAGGGCTAATATTAGGTGGGCTAAACTTGGTAATGAAAACACCAAGTTTTTCCACTCCATTGCCATAATAAACTACGGGAACAATTATATTGTTGCACTGCTGGATGAACAAGGCAATGAAATTACTGACCATGATCACAAAGCTGCTCTATTATGGACTACCTTCAGAGATAGACTTGTAAAAACATCTGAAACTGAGATGAGGTTTGACCTGCAGAATATTATTTCCCCACATGATCTCACATCTCTAGAAGAACCATTTACCCAACTGGAAATTGATGATATTATCAAATTCATGCCAAATGATAAATCACCTAGACCTGATGGATTTAATGGTTACTTCATGAAAAAATATTGGAGTATCATCAAAGTCCAATTTTATAATATTTGCAACAGATTTCACTCTGGGGAGCTGGACATTGACAGCATTAATACTGCATACATTGCACTCATTCCAAAAATCTCAAACCCCATGAAGCCCTCTGATTTCAGGCATATCTCACTTGTTAGCATGGCACTGAAGATTCTGACTAAACTTATTGCCAATAGAATACAAAACATTATTATTCCAATTATCAACAGAAAGCAATATGGGTTTATCAAATCTAGAACTATTTAGGATTGTCTGGCTTGGGCATTTGAATACTTACACATTTGCCACAGATCCAAGAGAGAGATCATCATCCTAAAGCTTGACTTTGATAAAGCATTTGACATGATAGAATATAATACTATCATCACCATGCTAAAGCACTTTGGATTTGGGGAAAAGATCATTGGATGGATCAGCAAGATACTTAATTGTGCTAACACTTCTGTGATACTAAATGGTGTCCCTAGAAAAAATATTAGATGCAAGAGAGGTGTCAGACAGGGTGACCCTTTATCACCTTTATTGTTTGTTGCAACTGCTGAACTTCTGCAAATTATTGTGAACCGTGCATGGTAGACTAATGAATTAGATCTACCTGTTGATAATGCATATGGACAGAATTACCCAATCCTTCAGTATGCAGATGATACACTACTCATCTTGCCTGCTATTCAGGAGCAGCTCTCCTATCTGAAGAATCTGTTGATGGATTTCTCCAAATCGACTGGACTTAAAATAAATTTCCATAAATCTTCTATGGTCCCTATAAATATGATAGCTGACAGATGTAGAACATTTGCTGATAGTTTTGGTTGCAGACTTGAATCTCTGCCATTCACATACCTGGGTCTTCCTATGGGTACAACAAAACCCAGTGTCAGTGATCTTACACCATTGATCAGCAAAATTGATAAAAGGCTAGCTGGCATCTCAAATTTATTATCCCACTGTTCAAGAGTTGTTGTCATCAAATCTGTAATATCTGCTATGCCTAACCATATTATGTGTGCCATGAAATTGCACTACACACATATTGACCATGTGAACAAATCTACAAGAACTTTTCTTTGGCATGGGAATGAAATTGAAAAAAAGGTGAATGTCTGGTTGCTTGGGACAAGGTTTGCCTTTCCAAAAAAGTAGAAGGACTAGGAATATTGAACTTGAGACAACACAACAAGGCAATAATGATGAAAAACCTTTACAAATTCTTCAACTGTCTGGATATTCCTTGGGTCAAACTTATCTGGCAAGCATACTATCAAAATGGTTCCCTACCAGATCACAACACACACAAGGGATCTTTCTGGTGGAGAAATTGCCTCTCATTTCTGACAGACTTCAAGAATATGACTACTATTGTGCCTGGTCAGGGAAACAACACTATGTTTTGGCAGGACGAATGGCATGACACTGAGCTATGTAATAAATTTCCTGAATTATTTTCATTTGCCAAAAAACCAAAAATCAGAAATGAGGAAGCTAAGAAATATCAGATTGCAGGGGAGTTAATAAGTTTATTCCAATTTCCACTATCCCTTATTGCTGAAAATCAGATGAATAGTCTATGTATAATCCTCCAAAATTCAAATGTTCTTGGAAAAGACAAATGGACATTCCCATGGGGAGGAGACAGATTCTGTACAAAAAAGGTATATGACCTCCTTAACAAAGCACCTGATGCACCAAAGCCCTTTGAATGGATCTGGAAATCTCCATGTCCTCCCAAACATAAGTTCTTCTTTTGGCTGCTATTAAATGATAGATTGAATACCAGAGAACTTCTGGTCAGGAAAAAATTCAACATTGAGGAGGACACGTGTGTCCTTTTTGCGGAAAGCACTATTGAATCTGTTTAACATCTCTTCTTCAAATGCGACTTTAGCCAAAATTTCTGGTGGAAACTTGGAATTGAATGGAATACTGACTATCCACTGATCAATATGATTCAAGAGGCTCATGATAGAACATTGGAACAGTTCTTCAACATCACCATGATGACAGGCTGCTGGAGCTTATGGAACCACATGAATAACATCATCTTTGAACAACACACTAGATGCATGGATAATTGTTATAGCATATTCAAACTATTAGTGGCTGATATTAGGCATAGAATTAAACCCAGTTTACTCGATGGTATGCAAACGTGGTTAGATACTTTGTAATTTTATGTCTATTCTTTGTGACTCACTCTGTGACTCACACCATATACAGTGCCCTATTTATAAAATGAAAAATGACACAGTGAGGGACTTCCCCACTGTCTTTGTGTCAAAAAAAAGGCATAGGTTTCTGCACCCAAGGTTCTCTCTCACTACCATGTTTATTAGCAATAAAATATTCCTTAGTGTACCTAGTGTTCTTAGTGTGCTTCTCAGGCTCTTCCTCAACTTCCTCCTTATCAGGAGCATCATTTTTATCATTACCACTCTCAGTTTCAGCATCAGAGACAGATATACTATTAGGATCTACAGCAGGTTCAGATGGTTCCTCAATTATTTTATGTTTCTTTTTCTTTCTCTTACGAGGACTACCACTACTTTCACCTTGTTGAGAATCCTGCTCAATTCTTTTAGGGTGTCCTTCAGGATATAAAGGATCTTGAGTGACTGCACCACCCCTAGTTCTAATTCCATAAGCATGTTTATCTCTTGAGGCATTAACTAGCATATCTTTTTGTACCTTATCAAGTTGATCAATTTGAGTTTTAACCTTTTGAAAGTGTTTACGAAGCATTTTAACATCATTAGTAGTTCTTTCCACAATATCTTTCAACTCATTAATAGCTCTAGAGTTTTCCAATAAATGATTCTGAACTTGTTTATTAAAATTACCTTGTTTAACTATAAAAGTATCAAGTTCCTCTAAGCATTGATCAGGAGGCTTACCATAGGGAATATCACCTTCATTAAAGTGGAGAGAGTGTACCTCAATAGTAGATGAGTGGGGAATTGGCTTACATAATTCTTCTATAGGAGGTAGATTCTTCACATCTTCAGCTCTAATACCTTTCTCCTTAAGACATTTCTTAGCTTCTTTCATCACTTCATCATTTAAAGCAATCACTCCCCTCTTACTTGGTGTTGGTGTTGTAACTGGTTCAGGCACAACTGGTTCAGGAGTAGTAGGATCAGGTGTATTTAGCTCATTTGAAGTCCAATAATCATAATTCTTGCTTATTTTATCCATTAATTCTTCAGCATCTGTAGGAGTTCTTTTCCTGAAAACACAATCAGCAAAACTATCTAGGTATGTCCTAGAATCATCAGTTAGTCCATTACAACAAATATCAAGAACCCCATTTTTAGGTAATGGACATCCAGGATGTGCATGAATCAAGGCACAGAACCTTGTCCATGACTCAGGCAATTTCTCTTCTTCTCCCTGTTTAAAATCAAAAAGTTTTTGCAAAGCAGCATGTCTAGCACTAGGAGGAAAATATTTCTGAAAGAAAGAAGCAATCAAGCAATCAGGTCTATCAATGGATCCAGGAGGCAATCTATTAAACCAAGATTTAGCTTCTCCTTTTAGTGAAAAAGGGAATACCTTTGTAACAAAGTACTTGCGCATCTTAAAATCATCATAAAATAAAGCACTCATAGTGGAAATCTCATTCATATGTGCCACAACACTCTCATTCTCAGTCCCACAAAAAAGTTCTTTCTCAACAATATCTAAATAGGATAGATCAAGAGAGAAATGATAATCTTTATCTTTAATATCTATGGGAGAAGTGGAAAAATTAGGATCAGAGGACAATTTAGGAATAATGGTACGTCTCTAAAGGAGACTCCTAATAGCACTAGAACCATGTGTGTTTTGGTACTCTTCAATAAAATCTTTAGTCATTTCAATGTAACCATCACTAATATCATATCTCTCTCTAGACTCAGGTGAGCTAACAGGTGTAACAGTGTCTTCACTAGGAGTTTCAGTGTTTCTCAAAATAGTTCTAGCAATAGTATCATATAGGAAAGGACCTAATGAACCACTCGCATCAAGCACAGTAGAAGTAACATCATGAGTATCATAAGCAATTTCAGATTCAGCAGTAGTAGTAGTGTGTGTAGCATGAGTATGTGGTGGTGTGACAAGCTTACTTATAACAGACGGTGAATCAAGAGCAACAGAGGTGTTTAGGACAGTACCTCTTCTTGTAGTGGATGGTAATATAGGAAACTTTCCATCACGAGACTTCGCCATGATGAAAGGAATAGCAGTGAACAATAATATATCTAAGTGAACTTACAAATAAAGCTATGCTCCCCGGCAACGGCGCCAGAAAATAGTCTTGATGACCCATAAGTATAAGGGATCGCAACAGTCTTCGAGGGTAGTATTACCTAATTTATTGATTCGACACAATGGGAGCAAAAGAATACTTGCAAGCCTTAACATCTGAGTTGTCAATTCAGCTGCACCTGGAAATAGTCCTTGCTCATAGTAGTTTATCAATATTAATAGTTTTGTAGTAGCAATAGCAAAGTAACAGCTGCAGTAAAACAAGAGCAATAGTAATAGTAGTAGCAAACAGTAGGATATGAGTGCGGTAGGCATAGGAATGGATGGACGGGCGTTGCATGGACAAGTCTAAACATGTAACTTCAAGATCTTGGGAAATTGCAAATAAATAAGATAAAGCATCCAAGTACTAAACAATCATAGGCATGTGCTCCATATATAGTCATGTGTGCTCGCAATGGGAACTTACACAACATCTTTTATCCCGCTAGCTCGTTGCAGCGGGGCCTCAAGGGAACTACTGGCCATTAAGGTCCTCCTTTTGATAGAGCACCGGAGCAAAGCATTAACACTCCATGAACACACGTGGTCCTCACATCACAGCCACCCCCTCCGGTTATCCCAATTTCTGTCACTTTGGAGCCTTTGGATCCGGACAATGATATGTGTACACAACTTGCAGATAAGATCACAAACAATACTATCATAATGAATCAATAATAAGTTCAGATCTGAGATCATGGCACTCGGGCCCTAGTGACAAGCATTAAGCACGACAAGTTGCAACAAAGTCAAATAACACTAATAGAGATACTAGGCACCATGCCCTAACAATCTTATTCGATTACATGATAGAACTCATCCAATCCCTACCATCCCCATAGCCTACAGCGGGGGATTACTCACTCAAGGATGAGGGAAACATGGATGGTTGATGGAGAGGCGTCGATGATGATGATCGCGATGATCCTCTCCAAATTCGTTGTCCCGGGAGGGTGCCAGAATGGAGTTTTTGGTTCCGAATCGCGGTTTCTGGTGGTGGCAGCGTAGCGGAACTCTTTCTGGAAAAACGTCGAACCCCCGTGAGTTTTTAGGTCAAGAAGCAACTTATAGGCAAAGAGGGAGGCCGAGGGGGTGCCTAGGGCGGCCACAACCCCTCCAGGCGTGGCCAGGCTTGGCCCGCGCGGCTGGGGGGTGTGAGCCCCCCAGGGCCCCACTCCGTCTCGTATTCTGGCTCTATGAGTCTTCTGGTGAAATAGGATTTTTGGTATATTTTCTGGGATTTTTCCTGATAGTTGATTTTCTGCACAAAAGCTAGACACCAAGGTAATTCTGCTGAAAACAGCATCAGTCCGTGTTAGTTGTATCCAAATCACACAAGTTTAGAGGAGAAATAATAGTAAAAGTGTTCGGGAAAGAAGATACGTTTTGGATGTATCAGCAACCAACTGTCGAAAGTCGCCATGTGTTGATCTTTAATCCAGGAGTCACACTATCCCGGGTTTTTGGAGCATACAATATTCTTGTGTTCCTCAATATACAGAGCCACCAAGGTGGAATTTTGTAGAACCGTGTAATGTGCTTGAATAAAAAAATTATTGTCTATACTTATCATTACTTTCATTCCTAGCGTGCCTTTTCCACATAGTCTCCCCTCATGCCACGATTTGGGAACATCAGTCGGCTTAAGGTCAGGAATAAATTCAACACAAAACTCAATGACCTCCTCTATTACATAGCCCTTGGATATGCTTCCTTCTATCCTAGCACGGTTATGAACATATTTATTTAAGACTCCTATGAACCTCTCAAAGGGGGAACATATTGTGTAGAAACACAGGACCGAGAATGTTAATATCTTCGACTAGGTGAACTAGGAGGTACGTCATAATATTGAAGAAGGATGGTGGGAACAACTCGAAGCTGACAAGACATTGGACCACATCTTTCTGTAACCTTGGTAGAATTTGTGGATAGATTACCTTTGAGAAATTACATTGAGGAACACACATAGCTTCACAATGGGTAGTCGAATATTTTCCGGTAGAAGCCCCCTCAATGCAACTGGAAGCAATTGTGTCATAAGCACGTGGCAGTCATAAGACTTTAGGTTTTAGAATTTTTTATCTACCATATTTATTATTTCCTTTATATTCGACGAGAAGCCAGATGGGACCTTGATACTTCTCAGGCATTCAAAAAAGATTTCCTTCTCTTTTTTGGTAAGAGCGTAGCTGGCAGGACCTTGAAACTGCTCTGGATGCATGGCGCCTCGGTCTTTCGTATGTTGCAGGTCCTGCAGTGCTTTCGGTGTATCTTTATTCTTCCCATACACGGCCAAGAAACCTAGCAGAATCACACAAATATTCTTTGCCAGGTGCATCACGTCAATTGCAGAGAAAACCTCTAGGGCTTTCCAATATGGGAGCTCCCAAAATATAGATTTTTTTTTCCACATGGGTGCATGTCCGCTAGCGTCATTCGGAACAGATTTTCTGCCAGGACCCTTTCCAAAGATTTTTAAATCCTTCACCATATCAAATACATCATCACCAGTAGCGCATATAGGCTTACTCCGGTGATCTGCCTCACCATTGAAATGCTTGACTTTCTTTCTTAAGAGATTCCTGGGGAGAAGAAATCGATGATTCCCTAGGTACACATTCTTCTTACATTTATCCAAATATATACTTTCAATCTCACCTAAACAGTACGTGCATGCATTGTATCCCTTGTTTGTCTATCTTGAAATGTTACCAAGAGCAATAAAATCATTTATGGTTACGAAGAACAACGCTCATAGGTCAAATTCCTCATGTTTGTGCTCATCCCACACATGTACACCTTGTCCATGCCACAACTGTAAAAGTTCTTCAACTAATGGCCTTAGGTACATATCAATGTCACTGCCGAGTTGCTTCGGGCCTTTAATGAGAACTGTCATCATAATGAACTTCCGCTTCATGCACAACCAAGAAGGAAGGTCATAGATACATAGAGTCCTAGGTCAAGTGCTATGTGCAGCTTTGCTCCCCAAAAGTATTCATACCATCTGTACTTAGACCAAACCATAAGTTCCTCAAATCACCTGCAAAGTCCAGGAACTCTCTCTTGATTTTTCTCCACTACGACCCATCAGCGAGGTGACTCAGCATCACGTATTTCTTACAGTCTTCCATGTGCCATCGCAATAACTTGGCACACTCATTGTTTCTGAACAAACGTTTCGATAATGGTATTATAGGAGCATACCACATCACCTTGGAAAGAACCCTATTCCTCGGGCGCTCGCCCTCAACATCACCAAGGTTATCTCATCTAATCTTATACCGCAATGCAGTGCATACCAGGCATGCATCCAAATTCTCGTACTCCTCACCACGGTAGAGGATGCAGTCATTAGGGCATGCATGTATATTCTGCACCTCTAATCCTAGAGGGCAGATAACCTTCTTTGTTACGTACGTACTAGCGGGAAATTCGTTATTCTTTGGAAGAAGTTTTTTCATTATTTTCAGTAACTTTTCAAATCCCTTGTCAGATAGACCACTCTCTGCCTTCCATTGCAGCAATTCCAATATGCTATCCAGCTTTTTCTGGCCATCTTCGCAATTTGGGTACAACAAAAAAATTTATCCTCTAACTTCTTCTCGAACTTCAACCTCTCATTTTCACTTTCACAGTCTCTCTTTGCATCAGCAATGGCCCGACCAAGATCATCAGCGGGCTCATCTAATGCATGTTCTTCAGCTTCTTCTTCATTGTCTTACATTGTAGTATCACCATATTCAGGGAACCTAGGATAGTTATCATCTTCTTCTTCTTTGTCATCCATAAGAACCCATCTTTATTCATGCTTGGTCCAACAATTATAGCCGGACATGAAACCGGATCAAAAAAGGTGGGTGTGAAGGATTTTTAAGAAAGAGTAATCCTTCTAATTCTGACAAACACAACATGGACAACGCATAAAACCATTCTGCTTGTTTGCCTCGGCCGCATCGAGAAAAAATTGCACGCCTTTAATGAACTCGCTAGTGCGTCGGTCGGCGTATATCCATGGCCGTCTCATCTGCATTGTATAATTATATCAAACGCAATCACGATGCTAAAATTAGTACTGGTCTAAAAATAAAAGCACACAACGATACTTCGGCTCTAGATGCGACGATATACCATGTATTAAAACTATGCACTGATTTAAAAACTTTGTACTCCATCTTTAGTCCTGGTTGGAGATACCGTTTATTATTGCAAAAATTACTCCCAAACTAAACACATAAATCTCTCTACTTCTAAAGAATGAAATGAGCTAAACTAGTAATGAAATATGGAAGGATTAAGTTGCTAATCTTTTAGAAATCCTTGGATAGATGGGGCGCCGTCTAATCTTGACAAATCTTATAAAAAACAGGGATGAACTCGAGCTTGAAATTGAGGAAATAGAGAGAGGAAAGGCAGCTTAAAATGGAGTATGGATCAAACATGAAAGGAACATGATATAAGAGGAATATAAGTCTCGTCAGAGACACAAACCAGAATTAAAGGTTCATCTTTAGTTTCAATTCGTATCTCAAACCGAGAATAAAGGGTCTGGCGATAGCCCCAACCTGCTAAAACCCTTTAGTCTCTGTTCGTGTATCAAACCGGAACTAAAGTTCCCGTTTAAAACAAGAATTAGTCCCGGTTCGTAACAAAACCGGGACTGATACTCCGAAGCAAAGGCCGGTTATCTATTAGTGTGATGTGGGCCCTTTTTTGTTTTAATTTCAGTCGTCCGCAAATAGGTCAAGACAACAACGATATATCCAGTTGGCACTTAGCTATAATCAATGGCATCAGACATGGTTAGTCCTAGTTCAGTTTACCATGGAGTAAGTTGCTGTAGTAGTTCCCAATAAGGCAATCCTACACAATGATAACAGAAATCACCACCAAATTGTTGCTTGACATTCTAAACTAATGACAAGATGGCTACGGATCTCCGGTTTTATTTTCTCTACAAGTTGCATGCATGGTCAGCTGGGAGTCCATGAGAAGACCAACAGAATTAGCTGCCCGCTAGAGGCTTGCTTCGGTCCCCCACATAAAGGGAAGTTTTGGTGGGTTAGTTGGCGGACGGGTTGTGGGTGGTTTGTAGACGGGCCGAAGAATTCCACTATATAGCTCTATATTATACGCGGACTCTAGTAAAAAAAGGCAGATCGATCAGCTGATATGTGAATGTACGGGACATAAATTAAAAGGCAGATCGATCATCTGATATCTGTACGTACGGGACATGAATTAAAAGGAAAATCGATCAGCTGATATGTGTACTTACAGGACATGAATTAAAAGACATATCGATCAGCTGATATGTGTATGTACGGGGCCTAAATTGGAAACAGGGAGCTGACCCGGACCTGGTACCAACCGACAGACCTGAAGATGTGGTCGTTGGCGGCTGCGACCGTGTCGCCCGAGTAGCTGACCATGCGGTCGTCGGGCTTTCCAGTGCCGGAGGGCGGCCGTTCGCCGACGAGGAACTCGACGCAATGCGGGACGTGGTGGCCCATCGCGAGATTGACGGCGTGGTAGGCGAGCTCGATGCGGGTGAAGGCCTCGGTCTAGGATCGCACCGCTCACGTCTCCCTGTACAGACGGAGTACACGCGTATGTATTTGAGGATAGACGTGCCGCGCGGAAAAGAAGGTGGCTTAAGGGCCAATTGCTAGGTGATAAATGTAGATAAGACATCGATGCCAACGCGGGGGACCGAAGCAGAAGTGTTATTAAATAAACTGTGGCCGTCTGTAATGGGTGGGGCTAAATTCGGCCCATGCATGCATGTGCAAGAGGCTTGAGGCGTCAAAACTCTATGTGCATGCTAAACTAATGGGACATTATTTCATTTTCCATACAAGTTGCATGGATGGTGAGTTGAGAGCCCATCAGATACCAACCGAATTAGCTGCTGCCAACATATATGTCTGCAACAGCACAACACAATGAGCAGAACAGGAACCCCTCAGCCTCAGCACCAGCAGCATCATCCAGCCTGTGGTTTTGCACTAACCTCTCTATCTATGTAGCTAGCCAGCAGGCAAGCAAAGCAAGCTGCAGAAATAAATACCCTGATACCCAGCTCTGGTTGAACCTAACAGCAGGAGTTTAATCATGCATGCAAGGAAATTAAGAGGAGATCTCCACCAAGACAAGGACCCTCCATCTCACGCATCTCCTCTCTGTGCTGCTTCACGATCACATCTCTCAGGGACCCTACCATTAATTTCTCCGGGCACTATATATATGTTCTCCAGTACCCGAACCACCACACCATCCCAGCCACAAGATATTGTTCTCTCTCTGTTGTAAATGGATATCATTTGGACACTGACGTGGTCTCTAACATCCAATCTTGAACGTTATTTCTATATAGGAATATACTATCTCTGAAGCTGATTTATTTGTCCAAACTATTTATTTTATTATTCAAACTAAGAAGTGTTTTTACTTGGAACCCCCAGGCTTTCTAGAAGGTAATTTGAGTCCAAGCTTTCTAGAAGGTAATTTGATCATGAAAAGACATGATAACCCCCAGGCTAGGGTACAACTCTGCATTGCCTTGGATGCTCTGTCTAATTGGAGCCTTGACCATAATCTCGAGTGTCATGTGCACCACATGTACCCTGTCGGCCGGCCGGTGCATGTTACTGCTGAATGAATGAGTAGTAGCAGCAGCAGCGACACCCAGATCCAGCCTCACCAGGAGGATGGATGGGTTTAATTTTGTCTCTTGACCAGCTAGCTTGGTCGATTAATCTCTTGTCAAGTGGCTCATGTCAATGTGGCCCAATCTTGTTCCTGTTCACCTCGGTTAACATGCACGTGCACTGTCAATTTCCTCCGGACAAAAAGTGCTTATTGGTAACAGAGGAGAGAAAAAAATAATCATATTTGGACGCATTCACCAAGTGGTATATGTGTTTAGAGCATCCATTTGGATCTTGCTAGCTTTGTCTTATTCGTAAATTTGGAACAAGGTTTGTAGTATTAATCATCTTTCTTTAGTACAAGTGGTTCTGCTAAGGAGCAGAGGGTGTCTGATTTTGGTCTGTTTGCAGCAACATTTAAGGGACATATATATATGTTTCTTAAGATTGAGATCGCAAACACCAATATCTATGAATGAAATTCTTGCAACCTTTGATAAAACACAAGGGAGAGACCAACCAACCATTGACACATAGCTTAATGGGAAGCTGTTTCTTTGTACAAACACACATGGAGATCCATTCAACACGAACTAATCTCCACTCCTTTTGTGTTGCTAACACCCTATTGAAAACAAAATAAAAATAAAAAGGAACTCCACTGGAATCTTGTATCTTCTTTTTCTTCGCTTGCCTTGAAAGAGATGATGATAACATGCCCAAAAGAACGAAAGAATCCTTCATGTTGCACACATGCATGCATCCATGGCATGTTGCATGCTTGCATGTTCTTCATAGATTTCACTTCACTCTTTTGAAGATCCCAGGCCTCTTGCTTCGGATCCCTTCATGATCCTCAGCCTCTTGCAAGTGCTCATGAACATCCTGCAGAGATAACCAAAGAACTCACCATAAGGCACCATATCATGATGAAGAATATATATATATTAATATATGTATATATATATATATACACATATATATATATATATATATATATATATATATATATATATATATATATATATGTAGGTGTATCTTTGAAGCGTGAACTTACTCGAAGGGCACGTCGCCGACGAGCATGAGGTCGCCGTCCTTGTCCTCGTAGGTGACGGCGAAGTCCGACGGGTTTACACCGGCGGCGGCGTCCCCGGAGAAGCCGAGGAACATGGCCTCCAGGGCCTCCCTGAGCTCGCGGTAGCCCTTGTACATCTTGAGGTCGATCTTCCTCAGGTAGGGGGCCCCGTCCATGCTCACCTTCACGTACAGTGATCCTCCGGCTCCGCCGCCAGCGGCGGCAGGCGGCGCCACCACAGCGGCAACGGCAACCTCCTCCTGCTTCTTCTCAGGAGCCGGCGCGGCCACCTTGCTCTTGCTGCTCGCCTGCTGCTGGAAGCAGCTCTTCCTGTAGTTCCTCACCGGCGGCCACCCAACCACCTGCGCCTTGGCGGCCGGCGGCGCGGTATTGGGCTCCTCCTCGCGGTGGTCGCCGGCGAGGGCGCGCTTGTTGCCGGCCCTGGGCGTAGACGGCGGGGTCGGCATCTTTTCGGCCACCTCCGAGCCCGGCAGGCCGAGCGTCAGCTCGGTCGCCTTGAGGTTCTCCACGTCGGCATGCGCGTAGCTCATGGCGGCGGCTGCCATCTCCTTCTTTCTCCGACGATGATGGTAAGAGAGTTCGTCTCAGCTGGCTGTAGGTGAGTTGTGAGAAAGTTGTGGGTTCTGGAGGTTCTCCATGGAAATGTTTTATAGAGTTCCAACGAGGAGAGAACCGGGCGTGTGGTGCGCCCGTGTGAGAGGCTCTAACTCCACATGCACACGTACGTGCCACAGGCCGCGCACATGTGCGGCGTACGTCCAGTCGTCCACACATTTACCACAGGTAGCTGGGGTGGTTGCGGCGTAGGGTGCACACATGACGGGCTTGCCGGCGTCGACCCGCGACACAGCGGGCCACCGGAGGGGCCCTCTCGTGGCTCTAAAAGGTCTACTAGAAATTTCTCGGTAACAGATAGTGGGTTGGGTTATCCGTCACCATGAGTGACCGCGGAGCCTAGGTGATCTATTCGTCTATACTGGATTGGACCTGATAAACACACTAGAATGACTTTACCTCCGTTCCTATGAATATATTAGTCCCATGTAAATTTTAAGACAAAATTTGACCAAAAGAATTATGCAACTATATATATATATATATATATCCTTTATAATACATCACTGATATTGTTAATTAGTTTCGTATTGAAAAGCACATTGTAACATGCATGAATTGATCGCAAAAAAAAAATCTATACATGAATTAATTCTTGATCAAAGACAAATCTTCAAAAGTGTGCCCGCCTTATTCATTGGAATGGAGGACGTATGTTGTTGGTACAACCGGGTTGGACAAGGATCCTTTGAGTTGTACCATCTCGAAGGCCCATCCAATCAGCACTGACGAAATTCAGCTTAATTAGATTAAGCAAAGATTATGATAAAAAAAGTAAGCAGGGTTGCCGATGCCATGATTAGGATGCTATCATTAGAGATCTTGGGGGAGCATCTTTGGCAAATACAAAACTGTCCCCTCTCCCCTCTCCAATAATAAGATATGTGTATGGAACAATGTAACATGGAGAGTGTATATGGGCACTTGTCTATTGCATGCTCCTCGTCATCATATATCGCCGCATCTCTCTCCACTACCTTTTGTTTCTTCTTTGCCATGCCATTGCTACTTTTGCCTATGCAAAGGAGGCCTAGCTAGCTAGTGGGAGCTTTGTTTAATTAGTCTAAAAGTTTGTTTGCAAAGTGCACTATTAACAAACTTCGACCTTTTTTCTTTGGAAACTGCAAAGTAATGTTAACTGTAGTGCTGGTGCCGCTCCTTTAACAAACCGATGCTTGCATATTGTTTTCTGGTGGGAGCAAGGTGGTCCCATGATTGATCTAGATTAAGGTACTTCTCTCTCTTTCTGCTTTGAGAAGATAAATTAAGCTGAAATTGTCCTATGGGATATCATGAATATTAATGGTGGCCCAGCTTGAGAAAGATCTGAAAGTAACTTCTTTATTACGATTAATTAAAGCATTTTTCTTTTGCAAAAAATCTAGTGTTTTTTCTTCAGGTATGGAAAAAGGAATTTATGTAATAAAACACGAACATCTAACTAGTGTGATTGAAATCATTATCAATTGTGAGTCAAAAATGTCTATGAGAGTGGTTGTAGAAAGGATCCATGGAGAAGACTCATCAAAGAGCAGATCACTAGATGTTTCTAAGATTGATAAAGTACAATGTCCAACTTTGTTCCTACCATGACATTTCACTATGCATAGTCACCATCAATCAATCAATGCAAATTGATCGCAAGTCTTATGTTTAGTGTGAACCGGTCTTCAGTAACTAACTAACTAACTAAACAAGTCTCATAACGTTATGAAGTAGCATCAAACTTAGATTCCCTGCCGAACAATGCACCGAAATTTCGTCCTTCCATCCCCAATCAGGGGTACCCTATGTTCCTACAACCTCCTACAATCACAAGCTAGAATAATCACCAAAGAATCTCTTGAATACGCAGGAAAATATCATGTCTTGATTACTTAATTATAAACTAATGTAGATGCAAGAAGCTAACTATAAGGTTTGAACTTTATTTGAGTCCTTGCATGTCCTGGATTTTTTTTGGGAAAGTACTCTTCCGGCCTTTTGAAGTTTCTTGGACTTCAAGTGGGAAAATATTTTGTTAATAATTAATAGTATAAGTACAATGAATCATGAGGTTTTTAGTTGGGAGTGGACAAGAATCTTTTGTATGATCAAGTTCTGAGACGGGGAATTAGGACGGTGCCTGCACGTTTGACTGTCTGTTACATGCATTTGCATGCTTGACCGGCTCCATATGCAATAATATTTATTTTATTTTTGATGATTCGATCGATCAAGTACACTACTGCACCAACTGAATGTTGCACCGTCTCTGAAATCTGTTAATTTTTATTTGATGGGGTTATACGTATTAGTTTGTAGTTAGATTCCTCTGGGAATAATATATGTACAAAACCCTTTTACCTAGCTAGTTTTGATGCCTTGTGTTCCAGTAACCCCCTACATTCAGAGGATTATCAATTACAAGTGTTTGCCCATAACTGTGGTCAGATCAATTAGTAGGTTTGCGCTGGTGATGAGTTTTTTTTGGAGATTGCTTTTGTGATGAGTCAACTTAGGGATCATGGACATAAACATAGCATTGCCAGATGAACTTTTTATTTGTATAGTTATTGTTTGCACCATGTTTTCTCTGCTCAACCTGTTGGCCACAATATGCATGCCCTTTAACTATATATTTCTTGCCCTTGGAAAAAAATTAACTATAGGAGTATTTCTTTGGCGGTAGATATAGTACTCTATCCCGCAATAGATATTACATATCTGTTTAAATTCGTTTGTATTTATATATACACTAAATGGCATCAAGGTACATGCATATTTAGACAAATGTGTGATAAGTAATTCGGGGGGTGAGTGTTTCATATGGGTTCGGTCCGTAAGCATGTGTGTCTCCATCAAAATGGACCAAGCTACCAAAGGTTGCATCTACTAGTAGTACTCTAGATGCATGCATGGGAGATGAGCGTGATGGAGCGTCGAGTGACAAGTGAGCAGCTGCAAACTCAATAAATTTTCGCAAGCTGGGCTAAGCTAGGTTGTTGGCTTGTAGCCCATGCATGTCAATGTCTCGATCAATGGCGCACGTACGTGTGCTTCCTTTTAGGACGTACTACCAGTTATAGGACGGAGACACACACGCGTGCTTGCGTGCGCGCGGTGCGCACGCTCACTGTCTCTTGATTTTGACACGCCCCAGCAGAGGAGACAGGCTTCCACACCCAGAATTAAGATATATATACTACGCTTCATGAAGTCGACAGCGATGGGTAGCGTTAATCTGGAAAAAAGAGAGCTTAATTTGGTTTGGACTTGTGTTTTTGTATCTGGGGATAGAGATGCAATCTGGGCACGGTTAGTTTGGCCAATGTTACAGCTTCATTCATAGGAGTAGGCACATGTGTATATACGTGGCCTATTCTAAAATTTAGAAGTAATAAAACTTGGGAACTGCTGAGCGTCCCCGAAGGATTAGTTTCCCGAGATCCTCGGCATCCCACACTTGACACGTGTCCCATGCTAGCAAAAAAGTAGAGAGGACCACGCATGGCCCCACCACTTCTTCCTCTTATCGTGTTTTTCAGTTTTCTTGTCTCATTCTTCTTCATCTCCCTTTGCGAGAACCAGCTGCACATCAGCCGATATTCCCCGGCAACGGCGTCTACCGCTCTCTTTCCAGTTGCAGCCTCACCCCACTCCTATCTGGCCGCACCACCGCTGTAAAAGCCACGCCGCCACTGCAGAAATCACGCAGCAAGCTGCTGCAGACGGTAGATACATGCTGCTGTGAACCTCTCTTTCCGGTCACGTCTTCCGGTGAGGCTTCCTTGGAAGCATCTCATAGCACCCCCATGGTAGCACCACCCTTCATTGGAAGCACATCAGTTGACCGCAGGCAGCACCTCCACCCTTCCATTATAGGACCACCGCTCTCCCCTAGAAGCACCTCCCTTGGTCGTAGGCAGCAGCTCCGCCTTTCCCATGGAAAGCATGTCACAGAAGCGCTCGTAGCAACAATGTCTGCCGCTGGCAGCAAAGGCATTGGTCACTCATAGCATATTCGTTCGCCACTCGTAGCAAAAGGCGTTTGCTGGTTGGTATTAGATGCATTGGCCGGTCGTAGCACATGTTTTCTCCGCCCCTAGCAACAACGTCCGTCGTAGGTAGCAAATGCATCGCCACTGCTCGTACCACATGTGCTCGCCGCTTGTAGCAAGAACGACGGCAGCCGGTAGAAAATGTGGCGGCTTCTCGTAACACATGCTTTGACCGCTTGTAGCACTAAAGGGTAACACTTGAAGCTCCGGTGGCCATCCTGACCTGTCGCCAGCCCGTTGGTAGCAACTTCACCAACCCGTCGTAGCATTGTCGTCGGCCGCTCGTAGCAACTCCGGCGATGGACGCTCGTAGCAACTTCAGCTGCGGCTCGTAGAAACACATGTCACCTATTGTAGCAGTGTCACTGAAGGATGGCTGCACACGCACAGGTAGCATGGCCACCAGCCCCTTGTAGCACCCTTGCCGGACCTTGGTAGCACAGTCGCCGGCCGCTGGTAGCAAAGTCGTCGGCCTTTGGTAGTAGCAGGTCGCAACCCCTTGGTATCATGACCGCTAGCTGCTGGTAGCAAATCCGTTGGAGCTTCGTAGCACGGTCACCAACCGGTGGTAGCAACCCGCCACCCAAAGGTAGCTACTTCGCCCACCGCTGGCAGCAACTATGCCTACCGCTAGCAACACGTGGCGCCCTTCTTTGCAGCACATCACGATGCGCCGCCCAGCTTCCAGGGGCAGGGCATCACCATGACAGGAGGCGAGGCTGCCATGTATCGAAGAGGACCAAGATCAGTCAGAAGAAACTGATCACGAAGAGGAGCCTTAACAAAGGCGAATACTCAGGATCATCACCGGTAATGATCATATCATCAATATAGAGAAGAAGAATAGTGCGTCCACGAGGAGAAGTGTGAACAAACAACGCTGGATCATGAGCACTAGGAGAGAAACCAGCAGCAATCAAAACAGAAGCAAAGCGCTCAAACTAGGCACGAGGGGCCTGTTTGAGGCCATAAAGAGAACGTCGAAGACGACAAACCATCCCCTCGGGAACAGAATACCCAGGAGGAGGCTGCATATAAACCTCCTCACTCAACTCACCATTGAGAAAGGCGTTCTGAACATCAAGCTGAGACACAGACCAGTGACGAACAGAAGCAACAGCAAGAAGAGTACGCGCAGTCGTCATATGAGCCACAGGAGCAAAGGTCTCATCATAGTCATGACCATGCTCCTGCTGAAAACCACGAGCCACAAGACGCGCTTTATAGCGCTCAAGAGATCCATCAGAGCGGGTCTTAATCTTATAGACCCACTTACATGTGATAGGACGAACACCGGGAGGGGGAGAAACAAGATCCCAGGTGCCAGTGCGCTCAAGCGCAGCAATCTCCTCAGCCATGGCTAGCTGCCATTCAGGATGATGCTCAACATCCCGATAAGAAGTCAGCTCGGAGGCAACAGAAAGACCATACTGACTAGGAGAGTAACGGTTGGGGGCACGACGCTGACGAACATGACGAGTAGAGGGAAGCTCATCAGATGAAGACGACTCAGGAGACGACGATGAAGAAGAGGGAATAGTAGAGGAAGACTCCGGAGAACGAGGAGAACTAGGAGAACTAGACGGAGCAGAGGAGGACGGTGTCGAAGAAGAGACATCAGGGGTAGGAGATCCTGAAGAAGACACAATAGGGGTAGAAGGAGGTGTGTCGGGAAAGAGAAGAAAAGAGATATCTTCCACCGGGTAAGTACCAGCGGTGGGACGAGGATAGGAAGGACGCGTCTCATCAAAAGTAACATCGCGAGAGATACGCATCCGACGACCAACAGGGTCCCAACAGCGATAGCCCTTATGCTCATCACTGTATCCAAGGAAGACACACTCAACGGACTGAGCGGTCAGTTTGGTGCGTTCGCGAGGAGTAAGGAGAACATAGCAAACACAACCAAACAAGCGAAGCATGGAGTAGTCTGGAGACTGTCCAGATAGGCGCTCAATAGGGATACCACCCTGCAAGGCGGCAGAAGGCTGAATATTTATGAGGTAAGCCGACGTAGCGACAGCCTCATCCCAGAAATGCGGCGGGAGAGAACAAGCAATCATCATGGCTCGAGTAGTCTCAAGAAGATGGCGATGCGTACGCTCAGCAACGCCATTCTGGGCATGTGCACCAGGACAGGAGAACTGAGCAAGGGTGCCCTGCTCAGCAAGAACACCTCGCAACATCTAGGAGATATACTCACCAGCAGAATCAGCACGAAAAACACGGATGGGGGTAGAATACTGAGTACGGACCATGGCCGCAAAACGCTGATATATGGAAAGCACTTCACTGCGAGAGCGCATAAAATACAACCAAGTGTACCGAGAAAAATCATCGATGAATAAAATATAGTAGCGATGGCCCCCTTTCGAAGCGAAAGGAGCCGGACCCCAAACATCGGAATGAACTAAATCAAAAGGTCGTTGAGATATAGACGCGCTAGTAGGATAGGGAAGCTGAATCTGTTTACCCAACCTACAACCCTGACAATGCAAAGACCCATCTCCTGAGACAGACCCCAGAAGACCACGATGAACTAATGACGACACACGAGAGTCATAGAGGTGACCAAGACGATGATGCCACTGCTGAAAGGAACTGGTAGTAGAGGCGACAACCGGAGAAGAACTGGCAGATGAAGTGGCAGCGGAAGGAACACGAAGCCAGTCTAACTCCCAAAGTCCTGAAGAGTCACGGCTGCGAGGGCCAGCTCCAACCAGGGCCTGTGTGCGACGGTCCTGGACAACACAAGAATCAGCATCAAGAATGACGCGACAACCAGAGTCAGTAAGCTGGCTAGCAGAGAACAGATTCATCTTAAGAAGAGGAACATGAGAAATATCAGGAACAAAAAAAGAAGAAGTAGAAAGGGTGCCTCGACTAGAAACAGAAAGAGAGGTACCATCAGCCATGAAAACACAGACAAGAGAAGGGAGAGAACGAAGAGAGGACAGAAAAGAAGACTCAGAGGTCATATGAAAGGAAGCTCCAGAATCCAGATACCATGGGGACGTATCTGACTGTGTAGAAGGTGGTGGTCGCGTAGTACCTGAAGAATCAGTCACATAACCAGCAGTGCCTATCGAAGAAGAGCCTGTAGCAGCAAGCAGACCGCGAAGACTCCTGATAATGTCCTGATCGGAGAGAGCAACTGCTGTAGATCCGGAAGGAGCCGACCGCCCATGAGCCTGGTGTTGTTGGCGTAAACTGGGATCCCGTGTGTAACAGGTGGCCCAAGTGTGGCCATCCTTGTTACAGTAAGAGAAGTGACGAAGAGAACCACGACGACCCGGACCACGAGCCTGCTGGTGCTGACTCTGACCCTGAGACTGCTGATGCTGGCTCTAACCCTGAGACTGCTGGTGCTGACTCTGACCCTGAGCTAGAGGAGTGGGTAGGATCGGCGGTGGCACAGTCGACCGCGGTTGAGTCGAGGAAGCAGACGGCATAGGAGGACCACGAGTAGCAATTGCAGATGGAACCGCAAGGAGACCAGCACCACGGAGACGGGTCTCCTCGGCCCGAAGCTCAGACAACACCTCAGAGAGCGGAACATGACCACGAGCATTCAGCTGAGCACGCCGGGGCACAAACTCCTGACAGAGTCGAGACAGAAACTCATAAATGCGGTGAAACTCCAAGTCCGAGCGCACAATCTGGCAGCACGAGCATGTGCCACAAACAGTAGTACGGAGAGAATCAAGCTGACGCCAGATAGCAGCACTCTGAGTATAAAACTCATCGATAGTGGAATCACCCTGCTGAATAGCATGCTCCTGACGAACCACAAACAGGTAAAGAGCATCCCCAGACGGCTGATAGCGCTGACGAAGATGTGCCCACTGAGCGGCAATAGTAGGGAGACTCATGAACTCAGCAACATACTGGGGCAGAACACTGGAGGTGAGAACAGCAGCAGCACGAGCATCCTCATCGACCCACTGAGTTTAGGCAGTCAGAGCGTGACAATAGACCTCGAGATCAGAAGAGTACTGCTTGAACTTCAGGTCATAAGCAGCAACAGCACTATCATCAGCACTCTGAGCAGCATCCTTGGCCTCCTGAGAAGCATCAGTGCCGAGAACAATCGGCGTCGGTGGAAGAGGAGCCACAGGAGCAGGGGGCACGGCAGACAGGAGACCTCGCCGGAGAGCACACCCCAAAGACGAAGACCGCGCATATGAACGTGCATAAAGGCAGCGAAATCAGGATAATTCGCGCCATCAAAGAACACCTGGCAGCGAGGAATCGCTACATAACCCGAGGAAGAAGACATCTCTCTCACTTTTTTTGGTCAACTCTTAGATCTGACGGAAAAAAAAAGAGAAGCTGCGCTCAGATCCGATCAGAGGATCTCGTCGACGAGAGAGGGCAGCAGGGCGCCAGCCAGCAGATGGAATCTGGCGGGACAGCAGATCGGCGGGAGTGAGCTCGTCGAGCAGCAGAGGACAGGACCCCGCGAGCAGACCGCGAGTCAGAGGTGGCGTGGGCAGGCGGTGTGGGACCTGCCTGGCGGAGCAGAGGAATCTGCAGGCGGGGCGGTGTCCTGCAGGCGGGCGGTGTCCCGCAGGAGACAGGCGGGCGGTGTCCTGCATGCGGGCGGGGTCCCGCGGGAGACAGGCGGGCGGTGTCCTGCGGGCGGAGACCTGACGAATCCGGCGACAGGGACGGTTGACGAGACCTGACTGATCTGGCGACGGGCGACATGGCCTTTGTCGGCGAGTTGACGAGCGCAGAACGAGAGTTGAAGACGAATTCCAGTCTGAAACGGATCTTGATCGGGACACAGATCGGTCCAGATCTGGGACGGCGACCGATCCAGATCTGAAGCGGAGCAAAACGGGCGGCGACCGGCGGCGACGACGAAGGCAAGGCCGGCGACAACAGGGACGGTGGCGGCCGACGAAGTTGCGAGAGAGAGGACAGAGCTAACTTGGCTCTGATACCATGTTAGGAATAGACAACTTGTATTCCTCTGGGGGCCGAAGGCCACAATATATAGTACAGATATAAGGCAAATATGCAGGAAGCCCCCTAACATATGGGGAAAATACAATATATAGATATATACATCTAACACCATGCAGTGCAGTCGATTCCTTGTAGCTCAGCCAATTGGAGAAGGCGTTGCCTCGCAGCAGCGCGTCTGCACTTCTAGCACCTCGGCACTTCTAGCGCCTCGCCATCGCCGAATATATAGGAGGGAGAGAGAGTATTGCCGTGGGAGAGACGAAGGGCGGGCGAACGTTGGAGCGGAGCAATTTCTATGGAAATGATGGTGTGGTGGAGCGAGCGGATAAGGCTAGTAAGCTAAGGAAAGCGACGTCCACAGTCCACTTGATCGAAACTAATCCGAAGGCCATGCACCCGGAGGACGGGAGAGTGGAATCCTCCGAATGATAATAAGCCTTTACATTGCACAAGTTTAGCTTGAGATATAATACCAGGCCCGATGATAAACACGTCCAAGGTGTGTGACCGGCTTAATTACTAGGTAGTTCGTGTATACTTAAGTAGAGATGAAATGAAGCATGAGAAAGAGCCTAGCCTCTCGATCCAAAAAAAGCCCAGCCATGAAATTAATTTTCGATCTCATCTGATCGAGAGGTCGTGACCGCAGAAGGGAGTTTGTTGTGGTGCACACACACACACCCTCCCACCCCTCCCCCCGAGGGAGGATCCCCTCGACCTCTCTCTCCAGGCCGCCCTCCTCTCTCCCCTTGCGCCGCCACTGTCAGTGCGCCACCGGGTGTTGCCCTCGTGTGTCGGCGGCGGTGGTCATTCCCTTCCTTGCGCGCGGGTGTTTTGGCTCAGGAAGGAGGAGCCGGCAGCGAAGCTTCTCATTGGTCGTCGGCCCGGTGCGGTGGCATGGATTCCACGGCCGGGTGGCCTGCAACACGGCGGCGCAGTCATTGACTTTCGGGAGGCTGGCTGGCTGGTGTGTGACCGGTGTTCTAGCCCATATATGGGCCCTCCCGACCTAGGCCTGGGCGAGCCTCGCCTGGCTCGTTGTTGTCTCCCCCGGTGGTCTGAAGGCAGAGGCTGGTGGTGGTTTGGTGGTGTGGTGGTGCCCATGCTGCAGTGTGGCGACGGGACTTCACGGACCCTCTCGGGCTTGGCTGGGTGGTAAGGGCCTGGTTTTTCCTGCTGCTGCATTCGATCGGCTTCCGTCCTCCGGCGGTGGAGGCTATTCCCTCCTGTGTGCCGTCGTACCACTAAAACTCACTGGTGTATCCGCTTCTCGGCCATACCGGCCCCGCTTCATGGACCACGGTGATGCGATGGAGATGGCTGCAAGATTGTGGTGGCGTTTTCTCATGGGTGGCAAGTTTAGTGGAGCGATTCGGAGTGTCCGGGTGTCTGGTTTGAGGGGTCGGGAGAAATCATTACCGTGTCGGCAACGACGTGGCGACGCTTGCGGGTGTCACCGTCATTCCTGAAGGGCGTCAGGTGTACCCCTTCACCATCCCCGTAGCAAACCAGGGGAAACCCTAGAACTCATCCCGTGGGTCTCCTTGGTTCACTTCAGGTAGAAGCGTCACCGTCGTTGCTTTCCTTCTTGGAGGTGCTGCTTGGTACAAACACTTCGGAGAGCTAGGAGCGTGGTGGAACTTCTCCGGTGGACTCAGCAGTGGCGAGTCATCTCCTTTTTTGTTTAACCTACGATGTCAGCATTGTTTCTCTTTTCCTATTCTTTTTTGTTTCTTTTCAGCTGGTATTGTATTGTTGGCCCCAGCATTGATCTCCAAGTTGTATCGGTCGTCTGCTATAGCGACTGGAAGCCTATTTCTTGAGAGTTCGTGACCGCCGACTCCTTTCTCTTCTCGTCATGATCATGATTCCTTAAATTCTAGTCTTAGTACTTGGAAGTTCCAATTTTGATCTTGATATTTTACTTTGTTTTTTAAATTTACCCAGTATTTTGTAGTTTTAAATTTCTTATATACTTCTCTAGAGCCGTATAACGTTAAGTATTAGACTGTTGGTGCATTCACTTGGCTCCTCAAGGATATGACAACCACAAGCTCATCTATGTTTAGATCAATTCCTTGTGATAACTTGGCTCTAATACCTTACTAGTCCTAATTTTAATTACGTTGTAAACTTCAAAAAAAAATGCTCAACATTTTTCCATATTTTCAAATGCATGCTACGCAAATGCACATATTCTAAATCCTCGAAACAGGCTCCACGTCTAGCTTTATAAATAAAGCAACAACCATCTAGGATACAAAGTCACCAACGCCCAGGCGTCAAAAAGAAAAAAAAGGAGTCCGCTGGGGCAACAGCACAACATGCCCAACAAAAATAAAAAACACGCGGTTGGAGTAGCAAGGGGCACCCCTACGGGGCCGCGGCCGCACTAGCAGGAGCGGCAAAGCGTTGCACCGACGCCAGGATCGCCTGCATGATTCCGTCCATGCGCACCCGGTCACGCTGCCTGGAGAGAGGGTATCACTTCTGGAGATGCGCAAGCAAAGAGAAAACAGTGTCAGAAGCCCGAGAGGGAAAAATCCGCTCAATCACCATCTTATTCCTAATCTTCCGCAACATTCAAGTGATGGCCGCGATCACCAACCAGAAGAGGTGGCGCCCAGCCGCCCACTACTGGTGTTGGTCGCCTCAGTTTCCAGGAACTCATCGAGCTCCTGGACCTGCCAAGCCGGGCCCAGGGCGAGCAAGTGAATATTATGTGGGTGCTAGATTCTAGGGTCCCACATATTAGACACAGACCATTACCCAGGCCGTTACATTTCACGACCTCCACCCCAGAGGGGAGGCGTTCCCGGAGTAACTCCACAGGAAGATGGGCACACTTAAGGGAAGAGGGGCCTTTCACAGGTGCGACATCCAAGGGAGCTCCGGACCCTGGAAGAGGGTCCGATAAGCCGAGCTAATAGAGAAGGCTCCCGAGGGAGACTGGTTCCACGACACTGAATCCCTCTCCCCGGAGAGGGATAAGGGCAGGGAACCCCGCAGCCTCCTGAAGTCCGCCTCCTCGGCTACATTGAAGGTCCTCCGGAACGGGATGTTCCATTGAGCCTCCTGCATAGCCTCCGCCACTAAAATCGAAGGGGCCGCGCAAATATCAAAGAGCGCCGGGAATTACCGCTTGAGAGGGACATCCTGCAACCAGGGGTCTTCCCAAAACAGGACGCCCTAGTCGTCCCCGAGCGCAAAGACTAACCCCCGGCGGATGAGGTCCTTGATGTCCTGAAGCGTCCTCCAAAACTGTGACCCCTCTTGGTGTTCGCAAGCCAGCAGGGGTCAGACACGAAGGTACTTGGCCTTGATCAGTTGTAGCCACAAACTTCCCTCATCTCGCAGGATACGCCAGACCCATTTCAGCAGCAGTGCCACATTAAAGCGGCGAGAGTCCAGAATTACTAAACCCCCAAGAATCTTGAGGGTACAAATATCAGCCCATTTCACCATATGATATTTCTGGTGCCCGTCGCCTGCCACCCAAAAGAATCGATACAGCTCTTTCGCAAAGTCTGCATGGACTCCTTCGGGCAGCAGGTAAAGGCCCATCTGATACATGGTGAGGCTGGACAGGCAGTAATTGATCAGGACCGTCTTGGACCCCTTGGACGTAAGGCGAGTGTGCCACGACTTAGCTTTGGACCAAACCTTCGCGACCATGGGGGTCAGATCCCTGATCAGGACCCACGAGTCACGCATGGGCATCCCTAGGTAGGTGATGGGGAAGTCCGCTAACCTGCAGTTAAGCCGATCGGAAATCAACTGCCGCTCGTCCTCGGGGAACCCTAGGACCATGACCTCACTCTTATCAAAGTTGATCTTGAGTCGATACATGGACTCAAAACAAAGAAACAAGAATTTGAGGTTAATGATGTCCGACTTTGATCCCTGAATCATGATCATCGTGTCGTCCGCATACTGGAGGTGGGTGATACCACCTCCGGGGATTAGATGCCCCAGCACCCCTGATAGGTGGCCAGCAACCTTGGATTTGTCCAAGATCTCTGCCACGGCATCCACCGCGGCGTTGAAGAGCAAGGGCGAGATAGGGTCCCCTTGTCTAACGCCACAGAAGGGTCTAAAATAAGGACCCACCTTCCCATTTACGTTTATCGCCGTGTTCCTACTCATCACGAATTGCATGATCCACGAAATCACCCTATCCTTAAAACATGTACACTCGAGGACCTGCCTTAGGAACGCCCAATCCAGCTTATTGTAAGCCTTCTGAAAGTCTAGCTTAAGAAACACCCCTTTCTGATGGGATACCTTTGCCTCATGAATGATTAAGAGCAAGTATACCATCATGAATAAGGCGACCCTTAAGGAAGGCAAACTGAAGAGGGTGGCGTTCCATGATCGACGCGAGGCAGATGGCTTAGACCTTCGCAAAAATCCGATGGATGACATTGATCACTGTGATTGGCCTAAATTGGCGGATATACGTGGCCCCTACTACCTTTGGGATCAGGGTAATCACACCAAAATTGAGCCGCTACATGACAAGGATCCCAGTGTAAAACTCCTGAAACATGCACATGATCACCGGGCTCAGCTGGGCCCAGAACGTCTGAAAGAACACAACCGGTAAACCGTCCGGCCCCGGTGCCGAGTTGGCCTTCATCGAGTTGATGGGCTCGACAACCTCAGATAGGATAAATGGGAAGATCAGCTCCCTATTCTCCTTCTCGGTCATCCAGGTAGCCTCGGCCAAAAATCTAGCCCCAGGGCCAGCCCTGATCTCGGGGAGGCCGAGAACAGGTCCCGGTAGAAAGCATAAATATGGGCTGAGATGTCCCTCTGGTCCTCTAGAAGGGAATCTGCAGCCAGAGGCAGGGGATCGAGCACTTCCTCCTCCTGCCATTCGCTATAATAGGGAAGTAGGCCGTGTTTGACTCCCCCTGGATAGTCCAGTTCTGGCGACTCCGCTGCCTCCAGAAATCCTCCTCACCCTTATAGATCTCCATGATGGAGGTCTCAAGGGAATACCTATGGGCCCAGGCGTCAGCCGAAAGGCCCACCTGGTCCGCCTCCCTGTCAAGGGTCTGGATCTCCTGAAGAATCACCTGCTTCTGACCCCGGAGCACAGCCCCCAGATTGGCGCCCCAACCCCGCATCAGTTGTCGTGACAACAAGGCACAGTGGTGCCAGACTTCCATCGCACAGAAAGCACGGGGCGGGGAGGCCGCAACCTCCAACCACCTAGCCCGAACTGCTTCCACGAAGCCCCTCTGGTTGAGACAGAAGTTCTCGAAGTGAAAGCGGTTCGACCTAGGGGGCGCCCTCCTCCTGAGGATAGGAGGAGGGGGGTATGGTCCGAGCCCACCCTGGTGACCACGCGGAGGGAGCAAAGAGGGAAAGCCAGTTCCCAATCCACCGAGACAAAGACCCGATCCAAAACACTTCGGACCAGGTCCAAACGATTGTTTGTCCAGGTGAACCTCGCACCCACCCAGGCGATCTCCCTAAGATCGAGGTCGGCGATGCAGTCATTGAACAACCTAATCCTATTGAGGTCCACGTTCACCGAGATCTTGTCCGTGGTGGAGCGAATTAGGTTGAAGTCCCCTACCACGATAACGGGGGTCTCCGTACGCTCCACCTTGACTTTGAGCTCGAGAAAGAACTCCTGGGACCTCCTATGGTCCGCGGGGCCATACATAATCACAACCTCCCATTTGAGGCGTGATTGTTTATGGGTGAGGGCCATGCTCACAAAGAAGTCCCCGCGGTCCATATCATCTACCTCGAAGTTCTCCTCCTTAACCCCCAGGAGGATACCACCCGAGTGACCGGAGGCCGGTAGCCACGTCCAGACAAACTTATGTCTGTACAAAGCCTCCAACTCCCCAATCGAGAAATCCTACTGAATCGTCTCCTGCAGGCCCACAATGTCCACTTCTTCTTGACGCAAGTACTCCTTGATCTGACGACAGCGCCCTTCCTGCCCGAACCCCCGGATGTTCCAAATGAACACCCGGAACGCCCGGAGGATGTTATAGGAACGATCACTCGGGGGCGGCCCCCTTACTGGGGGGAGAGCGGGGGCGATCAGGCGCGGGGGAAGGAGCTGGGGCCTTTGGGGGGCACCCTCGAGGTCTCCCAGGACAGGGGTTCCTCAAGGGAGGTAGACCTCCATCAGGAACAGGGGGTGGAGCCGAGCTGGCCCCGGGCTCCGAGGAGCCAGGGCCTGTCAGCATGAGGGCCTGTTCGCGTTCCCATGCATCTCGTGCACGGGCGACGGCAATCTGGCCCTCGTACACCTCCCGTGCCTTCATGGCCTCGATCTGCCCCAGTCGGGGCCCTTCTCGCTGCGAAACACAATACCGCAATCAGCATCCACCCCACTCAGGTGGTCCAGGGGCATCTCCTCAACCACCGATAACCTAGAGCCCAAAGGCAAGCCATAAGCACAAGTGGAGGGGGAGGAGGAGGTCGGGAGGTACCTGAAAACTCATCGCGGGTTGTCACCCTCTGGGAAGCCCGTTCCGCGATCGTCGGCTACGGCCCCGGCCCCGGCCCCCCACTCCGAGCCCCTGCGATGCGCTCGCTGTGGCGCGAGGGCGGAGGGGGAGGCTGGCGTGGTCCTCGGACCAGGCGCGCCCTGGGGCCCGTGGAGGGGCCACCAGCGCCCAGGATCGGAGTGTCGGGGGCGAGGGTGTAGCAAACCATCCCTGGGAAGCGCGTGGAGGACTGGGGGAACACCTCCAGCCCCACGCTCCCCGAGGTATCGTCAGATGACGAAGCCAGGATGGAGGAGGGAGGGAGGCACTCCTTGCTCCCCTCCAAATACCCTCCCGAGAACAGCTGAGACTTGCCGAGGTTGGAGCCGTACTGGGCGATATCGAAGGCGAGCGGCTCCTGCAGGATAGGACGGGCGCAGCGGGGGAGATCTACTGGCACCAACTTGGCCGAGGCACTCCTGGAGAGCGGCTGACGATCCGGGAAGAAGGGTCCGGCACCCTCAGCCGCACGACCGGTCACCCCTACTCCAGCCGAGGTCCGCTAGGAAGGGGGAGGTGCAGGAGCCTCCGGAGCCAGGGGCTTGGCCACCTCCGGGGAGTCCTCGCCAAAGGATTCCTCGTCCGACCCTCCACCCTCCCGTCCCGTCCCAAGGTCATCATCCTGGGGCGGAGACGGAGAGATGGAGCCAGGGCCTGTCGAAGCCGGGGGGTCGTCGAGCCCCATCAGCAGGTCCCAACCAGCGCGGTTACATCCGCCCACCCTGCATCCATATTCTAAATGTACCCTTCTAGTATACTATTTCTTCAGGCTGTTACATCCGCCCACCCCGCATCCATATGGTGACCGAAGAAACCCGGCCTCACCACCATGGTTCTCCTAGTTGAAGTAATCGAGCCGAAGCGCCTCCAATCTCTCCAATCGAGCTCATCCTTCTCTGCTTTGACCATCCCTCAACGGTCGAACAATACGACGCCTTCACACCTAGTCCGTCCTTCCCAACCATGGATTAGGGCATCTTCCCAAAGCCGACCCATCCTGTCCGAGCGTGTCCGAACTCGTCCACGTGAACGCGTGGAACATGCGCGGCGTTCCAGCGGTCCGACCCATCCGGACAAACGCGTTCGGCTCGACCCATCCGTGCGCTAAATCTGGGCAATGGCTGCGTCGGCCCGGATGTGCGTGGACAGCACTGGTGTCCTGCCCATAGGCCACTCGAAGCCCATATGTAAGTGAAACATTAGTATCTAATGATGGTTATTCATTAGATTAACCTTGCCAGTTAAAAAAGGCCGTTTGAACAAAATAGAGGGATGATACTACTGCTACGGCAACTGCTGCTGCTGGAGGAGGACGTCGTGGCGGCTACTCGCCGCCATTGTCGCGGACACTGTTGCCGCTGCCACTGGCACCGTCGACCGCCGCCCTAGCGTTCCATATGGCCCGCTGCTGAATGCGGTCGCAGTGATGGTCACGCGCTAGGCCGCAAGCCACCTTCCTGCAGTCGTTCTCTGTCTGGTTCGCCAGGGCCTTGTCCATCTCGGCCGCCCAGTGGTCCCTCGCCTCCTGGTCGGCGAGCTCCTTCATCGCAGCAATAGCAAACGTTTGGAGCCAGAGAAGGAGCCGGAATCGGAGCACCATTGGACCGAAGCCTAGCGTTTACGCGATCTGCATGGGGACGGTGATCGTCGCCTCCCCCTCCTCCTCCGGCTGATCCACCTCCTCTCCCTCCTCCTTGTCGTCCTCCACCGCCTCCATCTCGTCGCCGTTGATGAGAGCCCATGCGGCCGCCGCCTCAGCGGACATAGCCACGCGCTCCTCCTCAGCCGCTGAGTCGGCAACGTTCTCGTGCTACGCCTCCTCTGCATTGCTGCGCGCTTTGGCGACGTGGCGGAGCGCGCAGACAGCAACCTTGGTGGCCTCCTTGGCTACCTCCTCCAGCGTGGTCATGGTCGCCTCGTGACGGATCTCGCGGAGAGCCGCTAATGCGGCCTCCAAGGCCACCGCCTCCACCGCCTCCTTGGCGGCGACATGGTGTATGTTGCGCACCGCCCATTGGGCGGCCACCGTGGAGGCCGCCTACACCACCCGCTCCAGCACCAACTCGGCGACATGGCCTTCCTTCTCGAAGCCTAGCACTTGCGCATCGCTCATGCGCCATGCCAGCAACGTGGCCTCGAGGTGGACCTCGTCGACCTCCATGTCCGGGAAGCGGGTGCGGCACATCTTTCGGATCTTCGTCTAGTTGGCGACCTTGCAGTGAGGCATGGCTACTGGTGGCTAGCGTTTTTTTTTGGCTGCTGGTTTGCTCTTGCTTTGGGCTTGTTGTCTCCGCTGGCGGAAAGCCGTCTGCGTTGATAGCCGACGTTGCATCATCACTAACGTGCCATCGAAAGAGTGTCAAGCGGTGATAGCGAGAGGAAGACGGACAGATGAATCGGACCGCTGCACGCGATCGGCCTGACAGGCCAAACCTTGACCCCAAAACGACCGCAGCCTGACTTAAACAGAAGAATCGATTGAATCGACCGGATAAATCAGCCCAGTAGAGATGCCCTTGGTCATCCCAGTGTGGAAGCAACCCTCCTCGAGCTCCCTCTCTGCACCTATCCTCGTCTCGCCCAGCGTGCTCGTGCTCCTCTTCTAGGGGCATGCCACCGGCCATTTTTCGGCTTCTCCCAAGCAGCCTCCCTCCGGCGTCAGACGGGATTAAGGTTCTGTATCCTGAACCTCTATCGACAGTATGATCGATTATTCGATTTTGTGAGGAGAACGGGAAATCGAAGCTATGTACAGATCGTTGCATCACTGAGCAGCAGGGGAGCATGCCGTACAATAATGTACTACTCCGTACCATTCTTCCCTTTTCGTTGCACATTTATTCATGTTTAAAGCGTTCAGTGGAACGCAAAGCTCGTCCCTAGCTAGGTGCAGTGTATCTTGTGTCGCCTGTTTACAATCGCGCGAGCTTCATCCTGCGTACGTGGATCGATCATCGATGCATGTCGTGGAGCAGGGTAACACAGATTCAGACACGTACGCGAGTGACCATATATTAAGTTTTGGACATATGTACTACTCCAATTGCCTCGATCACACGCAGCTTGAGCGATGATCTGTGTTTGTTCATCGTACCTGCCTAGCTAGCACTAATTGATCTTCTTCTTTTTTAGGTAGAGCTTCGGGAGCTTTATTAAACTTGGTTTCCACTACAATTAAGCCCTCATGCTGTTCTTTTTTTTACGAATAGTACTTTGGTATTAAAAGAAACAGCGAACAATACAAAGCATCTCAAGTTCTCAACAAAAACGAAAATTACTCCCTTTACCTTCAACCTCCAGAACATGTCGACGGTGCGCCGTTACTGTCGCTCCTCCCAGAGCCGGCCTGACGTTGTTGGATGCAGACAGGAAGTCGCCAAACGGGCCCATAAGTCCAAATCCGTCTCGGAGACGAAGAAGAAGGATGGACTGGTGATAAAGCTCCTCGACGATCCAAAGATCCCCACACGCAGAAGAAGTCGTTGAGGACCATACCACTCCCACAAGCTTGTCGACGTTGCCACCAAGATGGGGTTGAATTCGGGGAGACTTTATTGGAGAAGACGCAGCCGCCACCACCTGAGCACCGCATCATCAAACCTTTATCCTAAAAACAGAAAAACAAAGCCCTCTCACCGACGGAGGGCGAGATCCACCTTGCCTCCATGGCCCGAGGGCCATAGGAGCGGGGAAGATCGCCAACAATGCTGACGGGAGGCACGGGAACCCTAATCGCTTCCTCATGATCCTTGGAGGCGAAGGGGTACGGGAAACGTTGCATAGTCCTCTTTTTGGTTGTTTGGATTCAGGCTGTCAACAATAAAATGCAGGCTTTCGTGAAGCCAAAGTGTAGGAATGTACATGAGTATACATTCCCGCCCTTGTATTAGCTACAAAACTAACAACATTTGGCAGAATACTTGTATGTTCACAGTTTGACTAAAGGAACCGCTCTTTTCCTCAAACCAAGCTTTCGTTCCATTTTATTATAAATAAAGCACCAACCAAGTACCACAAGTTCCATAAACAACGGTCCAAAGCTGAGGAAAAAAAAATATATATATATATATATATAGAGAGAGAGAGAGAGACCGTCCGCTGGGGCTCAGCACAACATAGCCCAACAAAGTGCAAAAAAGGGGTTGGAAGATGTGGAGTGAGACTGTCGACGGTTAGCCCCCTGGGACGCTCACGGGGGATCAGGTGCTGAGAAGCGTTGCGCTGTCACTCTCAGCTCCTGTAGAGTCGTATCCACGAGCTCCTGAATCTGCTGCCTACAAAGCGGGTACCACTGATGAAGAAATGCAAAAGGAGAAAATGGAGTCAGAAGTGCATTGTAGGAGGATCCATTCAATGACTATATTATTGTGAATGTTCACAAAGTCGACAAACACTAGCCAGAAGAGGTGGCACCCTCCTCCGGTGCGGTTTGCATCCCTTTCCAGGAACTCTCCGAGGTCTTAGGATGCCAGGTAGGACCCATAGCCTTACGGAAAAAGATCCATAGAAACTGAGCGAGCGACCGAACATGTGAACATGATATGGGTGCATGTTTTCAGCATCGTCCCACATAATGGACACAGTCTATTGCCTTGTCCATTGCATTTGGAAATCTCTACCCCCGAGGATAGGCGGTCTCTAAGAAGTTGCCACACGAAAATCCTCAAGCTAAGAGGAGTAGGGGCCTTCTAGAGTGGGGTCGTCCACTCTAGTTTGAGGCCCTAGAAGAGCACCCGGTAACCCAGACTCAAGAGGGGGAGGTCTGCTAGGACATGACATCTCCCACCTCCGGAAATGGATCCCCTCAGACTAGCAAAGTCCCTTGCTTCATCGGCACTAAAGTTTCTCCAGAATGGGATGTTCTAGAGTCCCTCTTGTATCGCCTCTTACACCAACATCAACGGGAACACACAAACGGCAAAAAGGGCTAGAAATGTAGATCACATGGGGGAGGCTGAAAGCCACGCTTCCATCCAAAAGCAACTCTCTACCATTCCCAATAGAGACGGAGGCACCTAGACGAATGTAGTTCCTAATGTCCTGGATAGCCCTCCAGAACTATGAGTCGTCCCGCCGATCACATGCTAAGAAGGGTCAGCCCTGGTTGTATTTGACTTTGATGAGTTATAGCCACAAACCTCCATCCTCCTTGAGGATACGCTAGAACCATTTCAGCATCAGTGCCATGTTAAAGCGGCAAGTCTAGAATTCCTATGCCCCCAAGGATCTAGGGGGCGCATTTATCTTCCCATTTCACCAGATGATATTTTTGGTGACCATCCCTGGCTACCTAAAAGAACCATGAAAAATCCTTTGTGAAGTCCACATGAGTCCCTTCGGGTAACAGGTACAGCCCATCTGATACATGGGGAGGCTAGACAGGCACAAGTTGATCAGGATCGTCTTTCTACCCTTGGTAGTGAATCGGGATCGCCAAGGTTCATCTTTGGACCGAACCCTAGTAGTGACCAAGGGGGCAAGATACTTAATCAGAACTTGAGTGTCCCGTACCGGCATCCCCATGTAAGTGATGGGAAAATCGACAAGTTTAGATTTTAGGTTATCAGTGATGCGCTGTCGGTCCTCATCCGAGAAGCCCAAGATCATGACCTCGCTCTTGTCGAAGTTTATCTTGAGGCCTGACATCGACTCAAAGAAAAGAAGCAGAAACTTTAGATTGATGATATATAGTTTCGAACCTGCACCATGATCATCGTGTCATCAGCATATTGGACGTGGGCGACCCGTCCTCCGGGGATAAGATGTCCTACCACACCAGAGATGTGGCTAGCGATTTTGGCTTTATCCAAAATCTCTGCGAAGGCACCTACTGCAGAGTTGAACAATAGTGGGGAAATAGGATCATGCATTCTAACTCCACAAGAAGGCCTAAAATAAGGGCCAACCTCGTCATTGATATTAATCACCGTGTTGCCACTCATGACAAAATACATGATCCAGCATATTAGCCTGTCATTGAGACCCCTCCTCTCTAGTACCTGCCAAAAGAACGCCTAGTCCAAACGGTCATATGACTT
This sequence comes from Avena sativa, assembly GCA_916181665.1. Classification (NCBI taxonomy): domain Eukaryota; kingdom Viridiplantae; phylum Streptophyta; class Magnoliopsida; order Poales; family Poaceae; genus Avena; species Avena sativa. The sequence continues at coordinate 80,012,865 of OV702297.1, forward strand.
CTAAAAATCTAGTTTAAGGAACACACCCTTCTAGTGACACACATTAACCTCATGGATAATTTAATAAAGAGCAAGGATGCCATCGTGGATGAGACACCCCTTCAAGAAGGCGAATTGGAGAAGGTGGGTCAAATGCTCCATGGCCGGGGCTAATATGGAGGCCCATGCCTTGGCAAAGATCTGTTGTATCACATTGGTCACCATGGCCTAAATTGGCGGATACCATGGCCCCCATAACTTTGGATATCAAGGTAATCACACCAAAATTCAATTGTGACATGACCAGTGTCCTAGTGTAGAACTCCTGGAACATAGGCATGATTACCGACTGAAGTTGATCCCATAATCACTAGAAGAAGAGCAGTAAAAGACCATCCGGCCCGGGATATGAGTTACTCTTCATGGTATTGATTGCTCGTCCTACCTCATGCAGGAAGGAAAGGAAGGGTTAGCTCCACATTCTCTTCTAGAGTAACCAAAGCGCTAGGGTGCCAAAAGCCTGACGCCAGGGCGAACCTTGAGCTGGCCGTTGAGAAGAACAAGTCCTTATAGAAGGAGTAGATATGGGAGGAGATATCCTTGGGGTCTTCCAAAAGGATATAACCCTCCCAGAGATAGGGAATCGAACACTTCCTATGGCAGCCATTGGCAATGGCATAGAAGTAGGTTGTGTTTGATTCCCCCCTAGACAATCCAGTTGTGGTGACTCCGTTGTCACCAGTATGCCTATTCTCCCTTATAGATCTCCATAATGGAGGTCTCGAGGGAGTATCTATGGGACCAAGTTTCCTCGGCTAGTCCCACTATGTCAGCAACATGATCCAGTGCCTAGATCTCCTACAACATCGCTTCCTTTTATACCTTCCTAGCTACACCAAGGTTGGCCCCCATCCCCTCATGAATTAGCGAACTAGCTTGGAATAGTGGTGCCATATGTCCACTACATCAAATACCCGAGGAGGATAGGCCAATGCACCTGCCCAGTTTGTCCGAATCGCTTCCTCGATCCTGGCTGTTGCTGTTGGAGCCATAAGTTCTCAAACTGGAAGCGGTTTAGTCTCGGAGGGGCACTAGTAGAAAACGGGCCTTTCGTTCGGGCCATTAATCCCGACCATGGCTGGGACCGGGACTAATGGTCTAGACCCAACGACTCGAAGCCACCCACTGCGTACGACACCATTAGTCCTGGGCCGATTAGGCCCATTTGTCTCGATTTGAGATACAAACCAGGACTAACGGTCCCGGTTTGTATCTCAAACCGGGACAAATGGGCTGGCCCTATATATATGGCACGGCCCCTCCTATTTTTTTCTTGGTGGGAGGTGGTATAGGTTTGTGCTAGTTTTTTTCTTCATATACACTAGAGGTGTTCGGTGAAATGCCTATTAGAGCGATGCCACTTGAGTTCACACAAGACAAGCATGATATGAGGTGCCCGAGCCACACTTAAGTTTTCTCATCTTTGTTTCCAAGTGTCCTAAAAGGTTAGCAACTATTTTCTCATTTAGACCACGCGGTACTAATTTTAGCATCATGACTGCATTTGATATATAGTTGTATGATGCAAATGAGCCATCCATGGATTTACGATTACCGATGCTCTGTAGCTTTCAGAGAAGGTGTGCGTTCTTTTCGCCTTGTGGACGAGGCAAACAAGCGGCGGGATGGTTTTATGTGTTATCCATGTGTTGAATGTAGGAATGAGAAGGCTCACACTTCCACAAGAGTCATTCAGAGCCACCTGCTTCGATCCGGCTATAATGTTTGGACCAAGGACGGAGAAAGAGGGGTTATGATGGGAGACGATGATGAAGAAGAGAACGATGATGACACCTACTAATCTATGTTTCCTGAATACGCTGATACCGCAATGGAAGACAATGAAGAAGAAGGAGGTGAAGAATGGGCACCAGATGAACCCGCTAATGATCTTGGTCGGGTCATTTCTGATGCAAAGCGAGACTGTGACACAGAAAAGGAGAGGTTGCAGTTTGACCAGATGTTACAGGACCACAACAAATTGTTGTACCCAACTTGTGAAGATGGACAGAAGAAGCTGGGTAGCACACTGGAATTGCTGAAGTGGAAGGCAAAGACCTGTGTGACTAACTTGGGATTGGAAAAGTTGTTGGTACTAATGAAGAAGATGCTTCCAAGAAAGAACGAATTGCCCGCCAATACGTACGAAGAAAAGAAGCTTGTCTACCCTCGAGGATTAGACATGCAGAAGATACATGCATGCCCTAATGTCTGCATCTTATACCACGGTGATAAGTACGAGAATATGGATAAATGCCCAGTATGCACTGCATTGCGGTATAAGATTAGAAAAGATGACCCTGGTGATGTTGAGGGCAAGCCACCCAGGAAGAGGGTTTCTGCCAAGGTGATGTTGTATGCTCCTATAATACCATAGCTGAAGCGTTTGTTTAGAAACAAAGAGCATGCCAAGTTGTTGTGATGGCACATGGAAGACCGTAAGAAAGGCGGGATGTTGGGGCACCCCGCCGATGCTCAACAGTGGAGAAAAATCGAGAGAGACTTCCCAGCCTTTGCTAGTGACGCAAGGAACTTATGGTTTCTTCTAAGTACAAATGCATGAATCGTTTTGGCGAGCATAGATATAGTCACAGCATCTGTCTCGTGACTCTATGTATCTACAACCTTCCTCCTTGGTTGTGCATGAAGCGGAAGTTCATTATGATTCCAGTGCTCATTCAAGGCCTGAAGCAACACAGCAACGACATTGATGTGTACCTAAGGCCATTAGTTGATGAAATTTTACAGTTGTGGGCCAAACCCGATGTACATGTGTGGGATGAGCATAGACAACATGAATTTGACCTATAAGATTTGTTGTTCATAACCATCAATGATTGACCTGGTCTTAGTAACATTTCAAGACAGACGAACAAAGGATACAATGCATGCACACACTGTTTAGATGAGACTGAAAGTATATATCTGGATAAATGTAGGAAGAATGTGTACCCGTACAATCTTCATTTTCTTCCTCCCAGGCATCTCTTAAGGAAAAAAGGCAACCATGTCAATGGCAAGGCAGAAACCCGGACGAAGCATGTCCCCCGTACTTGTGCTGATGTATTTGGTATGGTCAAGGATTTAAATGTAATCTTCGGAAAGGGTCCTGGCAGACAACTTGTTGCGAATGACGCCAATGAAATGCACCGATGTGGAAGAAATCTATATTTTGGGAGCTACCTATTGGAAAGTCCATGAGGTTCGCTCTACAATCAACATGATGCACCTGAAAAAGAATCTTTGCATGAATATTCTAGGCTTCCTGGGCTTGTATGGGAAGTCAAAAGATATCTCGGAAGCACGGGAGGACCAACAACATCATAAAGGACGAGACAACATGCATCCAGGGCAGTTTCAAGGGCCTGCCAACTACGCTCTTACCAAAGAAGAGAAGGAAATATTTTTTGAAGTCCTTTTCAGTATCAAGGACCCAGCTGGCTTATCATCAAATATAAAGGATATAGTAAATAGGAAAGAGAAAAAATTCCAAAACCTGAAGTCTCATGACTGCCATGTTCTTATGACGCAATTGGTTCCGGTTGCATTGAGGGGAATTCTACCAGAAAATGCTCGACTAGCCATTGTGAAGGTATGTGCACTCCTCAATGCAATTTGTCAGAAGGTAATCAGTCCAGAAAGTCTATCAGGGTTACAGATTGATGTGGTCCAATGTCTGGTCAGCTTCGAGTTGTTGTTCTTGCCATCCTTCTTCAATATTATGATGCACCTCCTAGTTCACCTAGTCAAAGAGATTAGAATTCATGGTATTGTGTTTCTACACAATATGTTCCCCTTTGAGAGGTTCATGGGAGTCTTAAAGAAATATGTTCATAACCGTGCTAGGCCATAAGTAAGCATCTCCAAGGGCTATGGAATAGAGGAGGTCATTGAGTTTTGTGTTGAATTTCTTCCTAATCTTAAGCCGATTGGTATTCCTGAATCTTGGTATGAGGGGAGGCTGACTTGAAAAGGCATACTAGGAAGGAACACAATGGTGTGTAGGGACGGGCATTCTTTCACTCAAGCAGACTATACAGTTCTACACAATTCCACCATGGTGGCTCCGTATATCGAGAAACACAAGAATATTCTATGCTCCAAAAACCCGGGAAAGTCTGACTCCTGGATTAAAGGGGAACACAAGGCGACTTTTAGCAGTTGGTTGCAGACACATCTCATGAATAACAGCACTGTTGGATATCATCTCTACTTGTTGGCCAGGTTACCATCTTTGACTATATGTACTTTCCAAGGGTACGAGATAAATGGGAATACATTTTACACGATCGCCCAAGATAAAAAGAACACCAACCAAAATAGTGGTGTCCGCTTTGGTGCAACATATGACAATGGGTAGAAGGACACATATTATGGGTACATAGAGGAGATATGGGAACTTGACTATGGACCTACTTTTAACGTCCCTTTGTTTTGGTGCAAATGGGTCAAGCTGACAGGAGGAGGGGTACATGTAGACCAAAAGTACGACATGAAAATAGTGGATCTCAACAATCTTGCATACATGGACGGACGATTCGTCCTAGCCAATGATGTGGCTCAGGTTTTCTATGTGAAGGACATGTCTACCAAACGGAGAAAAATAAATCAGCAAAAGAATACATCGTCAGATGAGCCAGAGCGCCACATAGTTATTTCAGCAAAAAGAAACATCATGGGAGTGGATGACAAGGCAGACATGTTAGAAGATTATAATAAGTTTCATGAAATTCCGCCCTTCAAAGTGAAAACTTACCTAAGCATCCCGTTAAATGATGAAGATTCTCCATGGCTATGGCGCAGAAGAAAACCACAACACTAGATAGGGATGTTGGTGATGTGTAATAATGTATTAAAACTTTTATGTAATAAATCTATGTAATGTATTAAATTGCATTTTGGTGTTTGCTTCACAAAACGTTCCATTTTTTGTTGCTCGGAAAATGGAAAATGGCTTTTCTATGCGATGAAAAGGAAAAATTCCTCCTGCAACATTGTTCGCCATCCCAAGATGCACATGCATCCACAATATGGGCAAAATATCATAAACTATGTCGCGATTCTGCATATAACATTGGTCATTTGGGCCAAAAGTCATGAAACCTCGAACATGATAGGTCATTTTGTGAAGGTTTTTTGAGACATAATCAATATACCAAGTTTGGTATTTTCCTTGCAACTATGTCACATAATATGACACCATGTGAAGGATTTACATTGTTCGAACCGTTTTTGAATTTCTTATTTCCTTTTCAAATTTTCCTGTTTCAAACTATGGTCAAAACGTCGGGCATGAAGATATGGGATGAGCCTCGTTAAAACTTGAATTAGAATCATATTGTGAGTCTAAAAATGATTTTTTCAAAAAATCATGAGCATTAGATCATGTACCTGTTGTAAGACCCCACCATTCAAGGTAAAGGCCCCTGTGATTGCAATGCTAGTCCCTAGATCAAAAGCTAGCATCCACAGTTTAATATGAAGTACACAGATCCAAAGGTCATTATTACATCGTCATTCCAGAGATAACATAGTCCTTACAACTAAATATCCCAAGGCTAATAAATGGAGTTCATAACATAAAGTAAATAAACTAGAATTCTTCATCTTCATGTGCCACAGGCAAACATGGGTGTAGGCTCACAACCCTAATCTCCATCAGAGTAACCTGCAACATCATAAGTTACAGCCACAGTGGGTCAATATATTTGGAATTGTATTGGCTAGTGATACCATAGTAGAATAGTAGTATCTATCATCTATATGAATTTGGCTAAGTGTAGCTTAGGATGGCTTTGCTCAAAATAAGGTTTTGACTTATTAGTTGAAAACACTAAGTTTTTGTTTGTCAAAATCACCCAAGGAACCACCAATAGACATTGGTGAACCTTTGCCCTTGTTCAACCACAAGTTTTAACTTAGAGAAATTGGGATGAGGAGATCCTTGATTGCTTTAATGTCTTTGATGCTTAAATTGTTCGTTGCCGGGGACACGGCTAAGTACTTAGGTTTTACCCTCTTGAGAGGTGGTGCACTTGCCCCACAAGACTCGACATGCATCGAGGCAAGACTTTTCAGAAGCATTCCCTTAGACCACCATGGACGCGTTCCATCCTATCAATCCTACCACCAACTGTCCATCTGGCTAAGTTCTTGCAACCTAGTTGGTCAAGGCAGAGCCCATATGCCATGTGGTTGCACTAGAAGCTTCTCAACACTAAACATCTCAAATCCCTATGTTCCTGGGTGGCAATCCACAAGTGTGATAACAAGGTAAACCATAGAAATGGGCCTTGTGAAACCACTAAACATAAACCAACCATACCATTGCACCCAGGTGATTCATTCACATAGTTGTTTTATTAATCAAAAACACAAGTCATTGACTTCGCAATATTTCATAGCATGAATAATCCACCCTTGTATTCTACTAGCTAGGCTAAGCATACTAGTATCAAGTTTCTTAACTTAGGGGAAAAATCTATTAAGACAACAACTACTAGGATTTCCCAAGGCATATCATATACTTAGAAAACTTCTCCATGCAAGTCCTACTCAAAATAACACTAGTGCATAGTCAAAATAGTAGGACAAAATATGAAGCATCACTTGCCTTGATATTTGGGAGAGTAGCAACAGTCCTCACAATCACAATCACCACAATCACCAAAATCTACACATAAAATCATAACACCAAATTCACATTTCAATAATCAAACAAAAATACATATGAATGCATGCAAATGTAATGGAATGATTTTTCTACAATAAACAAGTCAAACCAAATAGTACTGAACACAAAGTAAACTCTCTAAAGTCTAAATAAACTCAAATTTACTTTAAAAACATTTTCCAAATAATTTTTATATGCAAAATAGGCCTACAAATGCTTCTGCAAATAATCCTATTTTTCTGAACCAAATGACCAATTCAAGGCAACATATATGTAGGGCTTGATTTTATGAATCCATTGATATATTATTTGCAATTTTTGGACAAACAAATCAAAAGATATGAATTTTACAAGTTTGAATATCTAATAGATTCAAAAACAGATTTTAAATCAGAGCCAGTGACACGCGGCGTGTTCCTATTGGCCCGTACCGCTTCTGTGCAGGATCATGCTTCCATGCCGTTGGATCAAGTCAGATCCAATGCACCAGATCTAAATGTATTGGTCCACTGAGTGATCTATCTACGGCGCACGATTTAGATCCAGAGGCTCTGGATCAAACGACCATAGCTGGGCGGCGCTTATGGCTACTGCGGTGGCGACGGCACTGTCGACGATGCACTGGCGAGTCTAGAGGGGGTTGGGGGTGGTGTTGATGCTTACCAGTGTCGTGTGGATGCGAGGAATCTCAAGGTGGTTAGGGCTTGGACAGGGGCGTGCTGTTGCAGCCATGGGAGCTCGTCGGAGTTAGTTCTGGCATCGGGCGCTTGCGAACGGAGACGGTGGCAACAACCTAGTGCACACAGGGACAAATGGCAAGCATGAGTAGACACGCAAGATAGACGCGAACTCTCTCGTTTAAATTAGAGGTCAAGGGGAACACAAGTCTCACCGGAATGGCTTGTCGGAGTCAAGCGGCGCGTCTGGGTGTTTGCAGAGCTTGTCGAGGCTGACGTTCTAGGTCAAAAGAAAGCAAACCGAAGGCATCAGAAGGAGAGCAAGAGGATGCCAAGCATGACAAAGTGAACCAGAGGGCAAGGGATGGACGGAGCTCACCAAAATTAATCGTCAGAGTTCGTCGGGCAGCGGCAGTGCAAGCTTGATTGCTGGCAGCCTGGGGGCACTCTAGCGATGTGGGTTGAGGGGAAATGACCACAACGAGGTGGGGGTTAAGTCGAAGGTCGAGGGGGAGGGAATTACTGCCGGAATCAATGGGATTGATTTGAATTGAATCGAGGAAGAAACGGGCGGCGAAAGCGTCGTCTGCGGGTGTGGGGTCTGGGGACGAAGGGGTGAGGTGGAATCGGGCCCAGTGGTCATCGAGTGAGGGTGTGGCTCGCGCGGGTGAGATAGGAAGGATAGGGGAAAATCCCTGGGTGGGATGTTGGGCTGAAAGGGTTGCTGGGCCAGTTAGGCAGCGCATGTTTTTATTTTTTCTTTAACCTTTTTCTTTTATGTTTTGATTTCCAGAAATGATTTTGAAACCCTAATTCAAATTTGTTTGAATTCAAACCTTTTCCAACTTTTTGTACTGTGACCCTAGCATTCCAATGTGTGTCAAACACAACTGTTCACTCAAAAACACTTTGGTCTTTTGAAAATAAAAATAAAACCATGCCTCATATGTATATAATAAAAAGGCATAAATATGGTTTTATTTCGTTTCAAACTTTGAAAAAAAATTATGCACGCTCTAAATGCTATGATGATATGAATGCAACACATGATTTTGCATTTGATGAAATTTGGGATGTTACAAATCTAACCCCCTTAAGATGAATCTCTCCCTCGAGATTCGGATTGGCTAGAAAATAGGTGAGGGTGATCTTTCCGAAGGTCATCTTCTCTTTCCCAAGTTGCTTCATCCTCGGTATGATGACTCCACTGTACTTTCCAGAATTTGATAGTCTTAGTACGAGTAACTTTTTCTGCAGTCTCAAGAACCTTGATGGGTTTCTCTTCATAAGTAAGATCACTCTCCAACTGAACCTCTTCCAAAGGTATAGTGTCCTTCAATGAAGTTTCTTCCATCTCCGGATGACACTTCTTCAACTGACTCACATGAAACTCATTTTGAACAACATATAGTGATTCAGGCAATTTAATCTCATAAGCCACTTCTCCTTTGCGGCTCAAAATCTTGAATGGTCCAACATACCTTGCGGCCAATTTTCTTTTAACTCCAAATCTCTTGAGAACACGAAGTGGTGAGACTCTAAGATAAGCTCTATCAACTACCTCATAGGTGAATTCCCTACTCTTTGGATCTGCGTAGCTCTTTGGTCGGGACTAGGCTATCTTCAATTTGTCCTTTACCAATTTAACTTTCTCTTCAGCTTCCTTAATCAGTTCTGGTCCGAACAAATTTCTTTCTCCTACTCCACTCCATAGCAATGGCGTAGTACACTTCCTTCCATAAAGAAATTCATACAGAGCCATCTCAATGCTTGCTTGATAACTTTTATTGTAACAGAATTCTGCGTAAGGAAGACTTTCATCCTAACTAGCACCATAGTCTAGGGCACATGCCCTTAACATATCTTCCAAAATCTGATTGGTCCTTTCTGTTTGTCCATCGGTCTGAGGGTGAAAAGTAGTGCTGAACTCTAACCTTGTTCCCAATGATTCATGTAGTTGTCGCCAAAAATGCGAAGTGAACTGAGTTCCTCTATCTGGTACAATACTCTTAGGTACTCCATGCAGACATACAATCATGTTCATATATATTTGAGCTAATTTAGCACTTGTATAAGTTGTCTTCACGGTTATGAAATGAGCCACTTTAGTTAGGCGATCCACAACAACCCATATAGAGTCATATCCCGATCTGTTCCTTGGCAGTCCGGTGATAAAATCCATACCAATCTTATCCCACTTCCAATCAGGAATAGGTAGTGGTTGTAATAACCCTTTCGGTTTGTGATGTTACGCCTTCACTCGACTACACACTTCACACATGGCAATATGTTCCATAATATCCTTCTCGAGATTGTTCCACCAAAATCTTTCCTTCACATCCATGTACATTTTGGTGTTACCTAGATGAATAGAATATGGTGAATTGTGTGCTTCTTGCAGAATCAATTTCCGAAGCTTCGGATCTTGTGGAATGCAGATATGCTTTCCATACCATAAGGTACCTTGTTCATCTTCACGGAATCCTTTCTCCTTCCCTTTACTAATTATACTCTTAATCTCCTCTATTTCCTTGTCCATTTTTTGGGATTCTTTGATCTTGTCCAATAATGCTGGTTGAACATCCAATGACATGAGATATCCTTCAGGCACTATCTCCAATCTTAGATCTTTGAATTGGGCACACAGATCATCTAGCAATTCTCCCTTAGTAAGGCCATTTACATAAATCTTACGGCTTAAAGCATCCTCTACAACATTTGCTTTACCGGGATGGTATTACAAACTCCAGTCATAGTCCTTGATGAGCTCTAACCACCTTCTTTGTCTCATATTGAGTTCCTTCTGGGTGAAAATATATTTCAAACTCTTGTGATCCGTGAACACTTCACAACGCTTTCCCAAAAGATAGTGTCTCCATGTTTTGAGTGCATGGACAACAGAGGCTAACTCTAAGTCATGAGTAGGATAATTCACTTCATGAGTTTTGAGTTGTCTCGAGGCATAAGCCAAAACTTTCCCTTCTTGCATCAAAACTCCACCCAATCCTTGGTGAGATGCATCACAATAGACTTGGAAATCCTTCTCCATATCTAGTAGACATAAGACTGGTGCTGATACTAGTCACATCTTCAATTCTTGGAAACTGATTTCACATCCTTTAGTCCAATCAAACTTTTTCTATTTCTTAAGTAACTCCGTCATTGGCTTAGCTACTTTTGAGAAATTTTCAATGAACCTTCTATAGTATCCTGCCAAGCCTAGGAAGCTATGAACTTCTTTAACTGACTTGGGAGATTCCCACTCAGTTACAGCTGACACCTTTGGGGGATCGACAGCTATACCATCTCCCGACACAATGTGTCCTAGAAATCCAACTTCATTCAACCAAAATTCACACTTACTAAACTTGGCATAGAACTTGTGCTCCCTGAGTTTCTCAAGTATCAAAAGCAAATGTTCTTCATGCTCTTCTTTGCTCTTGGAATAGATCAATATGTCATCGATGAATATGACAACAAACTTGTCAAGAAACTGCATGAACACTTTGTTCATCATATTCATGAAATAAGCTGGTGCATTTGTCAATCCAAATGGCATCACAGTATACTCATACAATCTATACCTGGTGGTAAAATCAGTATTAGGTATGTCTTGCTCTCTAAGCTTTAGCTGAAAATAGCCTGATCGGAGATCAATCTTTGAGAACACTTGGGCTCCTTCTAACTGATCAAATAGATCATTGATTCTGGGCAAAGGGTACTTGTTCCTCATAGTCACCTCATTGAGTTAACGGTAATCTATGCATAACCTTTGACTTCTATCTTTCTTCTCAACAAACAGAACTGGTGCACCCCAAGACGAAGAACTTGGTTGTATAAATCCTTTCTGCAACTGTTCTCCAAGTTGTTTCTTGAGTTCTTTCAACTCATCAACTGACATCTTGTAGGGTCTCTTTGCTATTGGTCCAGATCCTGGCAGTAAGTCAATCAGAAACTCCACATCTCTTTCTAGTGCCATTCCTGGTAATTCCTCCGGAAACACATCCGGATACTCCTTCACAACTGGTACACTGTCTATGCTAACTCCCATAAGAGAATTTAGCTTACTCCCTTTAGATTCAAAGTTAGACTTGAACCTAATCCGTTTCTTATCCGGGGTTGTGATTGTAACAGTACGATTGTCACAATCTAATACTCCTTCATACTTAGCCATCCCATCCATGCCCAAAATTACATCCAATCCTTGGGAATCTAGAATTATCAGACTAACTAGAAACTTACACTTCCCAAATTCTATCACTAGATCATGACATCCAAAATTTACTATCATCTCTCCACCTGGAGAGCTTACTTTAATAGGACATCCAATAGTTTCAGTTGGAAGTCCATTTTTATCAACAAATGCTCTTGATATGAATGAATGCGATGCGCCGGTATCAAAAAGAACAAGTGTTGGAAAATAATTAAGCTTGAACTTACCAACCATAGCATCAGATTCCTCATAAATTTCCTCCACATTGATGTGGTTCACTTGACCCTTCTGGAATGGGTTGGGCTTGTTGGCTCCATCAGCCTTCTTTTCTGGGCATTCATTTGCATAGTGCCTAGTTTTCTTGCACTTGAAGCACTCAATCTGACTGATGTCTCTCTTAGCAGGCTGACTTCCATTGCCATTCCCACTATGATGGCTCTTGTGTCCACTCTTGTGGTTCTTATATCAATCATTGTCATGACTGCGGTGGTGCTTGTTTTCATGGTGACGGTTACTGTTATGGTGGCTGTTATACTACTCATGCTTGTGGATCCAGAACCTCCACTATCATCACCATGAGAACGCTTGTGTGACGATCCAGAACTATGCTTATCGAAGTGATGCTTCCTCTTCCTATTCCCCACCTATTTCATCTTGCTCTCCAAGATGGTGGCTTTGTCACACAATGATTGATAAGTTGGGACATATGCAACAGATAGTTGCATGCACATCTCATCATTCAGCCCTTCAAGGAATTTTTCCTTCCTCTTAGCATCAGTGTCAACTTCATCCGGTGCATAGCATGCCAAATTGTTGAACTCCTCAATATATTCTTCTACACTGCGGTGACGTTGCTTAAGGTTGTGCAACTCTTTCTTCTTCAAACTCATCACTCCTGATGAGATATGAGTAGTGCGGAATCCATCCTCAAACATTTCCCAAGTCACTTCCTCAATGGGGGTGGTGATTTCGAAGTTATCCCACTAAGTAGTTGCTGGTCCTTCAAGCAGATGTCCTATAAATCTGACCTTTTCCTCATCAGTGCAGCCTACAGTGACCAAGTCCTTGTTCACAGAATGTAACCAGTCATTGGCTACCATGGGATCAGTGGTTCCCGAGAACTTTGCTGGCCTCAAACTCAAAAACCTTGTAAGCATGTCAAAGGCTGGTGGGTTGTTTTGATTATTATTATTGTTGTTGTTGTTGTTATTGTTGTTGTTCTTCTTCTTGTTGTTTTGATTCTGATTCTGATTCGCCATGAACTAGGTCATCATCTGCATCAACTGAGTTTGAGCTGTCATCAGCTGCTGCATCTTGTTGCCATTGTTGTTATTGTTGTTTTGGTTAGGATTGGCACGACGGGGAGGCATTTGTGGTTTCAATAAAGATAAGTAATGAGATATAACCCATAGATGCTAACAAGGACAATACATCACATAGAAACAATCACAAATAAACAAGCATAAGATAACTTCGAGTTTAAACAATGTGAACAACAAGTTTTGGAAAAGTAAACACACTAGCAAAGCCATCCACATGTTAGATGATCATTGCGACTCGATAAATAAAGGATGATAGATAAATAGGTAGTCAATTAGTCAACACTACTCCACCATGTTAACCTCCTCGTCTACAAGAGCAAGTCCTAATGTCTCCATGGTTGTCTTGTACTCCTCCACACTAGTGGTCAAAGCATCGACGTTCGCCCGGAGGGCTCTCTTCTACAAGTGCATCCTCTCTATCACTCCCTGCTGAGTCTCTAGCTCAAGGTCCTTGAGCTCTATCTCGGTCCTCATCTCCTTGATCTTCTTGTTCCTATCCTGCACTCTCTTCTCTTGATTCTTGAACCTCTTGTCGTGGCTCTCGAACCTAGCCTCCATCTCCTTGATGATCTCGTCCTGCTCCGCGAAGGCCATGTCCTTCTCCCTCAACTGAACCTGTAGCTCTTCATTTCTAAGCATGGTGTTGGTCCTATCAGTGTCGAGGTGTCTAACGAGGCTCTCTAGGTCCTGAAGATACAAACGCACTAGCTCGATAGTCTCTCTAGTGGTGTCATCATATGCTACAGCCTCCCCTGATCGTCACGTATCCCAAACAGGTGGAAGTAGAGGCCCCTGAGCTCGGTGGAGTGACGTCCACAAAGTTGTCCAAGTATCTCCTTCATGACAACTTCGAGTCCCTTCTTCTTGTCATCATGCATCAACTTGAAGGTAATCTCCTCGGAGGGTGGCTCCGACTGTCGTCCAGGCTGCGAGACTCTAAATCCCCATAGATCCTTCCTCTCGAACTTTGTAAGCTGAAGTCCCTTAATGCTACGGAGGGGGAGATTGAGCACACTACTGAGTTCCATGATACGAGAACCAAACGAGTTCCCTTGAACTCCTCGGCGGTGCTAACAACAAAGCTAGGCATCTATTGCATAGGATAGAGAAAATTAGAAACAACACAAGTAAAGATAAAAACATAAGATAGTGAAACAAAAGCCAAAAGCATACATTCAACAATAAAACATACAAGTTACGGCATACAAAATATATCACAAGCACTAAGGTTCAAACAAAATTAGACAAAAACTTGCCATACCACATAGGTTGGTATGATCAAATTACTAACGTGAGAAAACGACAAGTGTGGTGGTCAAGGAAGAGCCCATATGCCATGTGGTTGCACTAGAATCTTCTCAACACTAAACATCTCAAATCCCTTTGTTCCTGGGTGGCAATCCACAAGTGTGATAACAAGGTAAACCATAGACATGGGGCTTGTGTAACCACTAAACATAAACCAACCATACCATTGCACCCAGGTGATTCATTCACATAGTTGTTTTATTAATCAAAAACACAAGTCATTGACTTCACAATATTTCATAGCATGAATAATCCACCCTTGTATTCTACTAGCTAGGCTAATCATACTAGTATCAAGTTTCTTAACTTAGGGGAAAAATCTACTAAGACAACAACTACTAGGATTTCCCGAGGCATAGCATATACTTAGAAAACTTCTCCATGCAAGTCCTACTCAAAATAACACTAGTGCATAGTCAAAATAGTAGGACAAAATATGAATCATCACTTGACTTGATAGTTGGGAGAGTAGCAACAGTCCTCACAATCACAATCACCACAATCACCAAAATCTACACATAAAATCATAACACCAAATTCACATTTCAATAATCAAACAAAAATACATATGAATGCATGCAAATGTAATGGAATGATTTTGCTACACTAAAAAAGTCAAACCAAATAGTACTGAACACAAATTAAACTCTCTAAAGTCTAAATAAACTCAAATTTACTTTAAAAACATTTTCCAAATAATTTTTATATGCAAAATAGGCATACAAATGCTTCTACAAATAATCCTATTTTTCAGAACCAAATGACCAATTCAAGGCAACATATATGTAGGGCTTGATTTTATGAATCCATTGATATATTATTTGCAATTTTTGGACAAACAAATCAAAAGATATGAATTTTACAAGTTTGAATATCTAATAGATTCAAAAACAGATTTTAAATCAGAGCCAGTGACACGCGGCGTGTTCCTATTGGCCCGTACCGCTTCTATGCAGGATCACGCTTCCATGCCGTTGGATCAAGTCGGATCCAATGCACCAGATCTAAATGTATTTGGTTCACTGAGTGATCTATCTACATCGCATGATTTAGATCCAGCGGCTCTGGATCAAACGACCATAGCTGGGCGGCGCTTATGGCTACTGCGACGGCGACGGCACTGTCGACGATGCACTGGCGAGTCTAGAGGGGGTTGGGGATGGTGTTGATGCTTACCAGCGTCGTGTGGATGCGAGGAAGCTCAAGGTGGTCAGGGCTTGGACAGGGGCGTGCTGTTGCAGCCATGGGAGCTCGTCGGAGTTAGTTCTGGCATCGGGCGCTTGCGAACGGAGACGGTGGCAACAACCTGGTGCACACAGGGACAAATGGCAAGCATGAGTAGACGCGCAAGATAGACGCGAACTTTCTCGTTTGAATTAGAGGTCAAGGGGAACACCAGTCTCACCGGAATGGCTCGTCGGAGTCGAGCGGCGCGTCTGGGTGTTTGTAGAGCTTGTCGAGGCCGACATTCTGGGTCACAAGAAAGCAAACAGAAGGCATTAGAAGGAGCGCAAGAGAATGCCAAGCATGACAAAGTGAACCAGAGGGCAAGGGATGGACGGAGCTCACCAAAATTAATCGTCAGAGTTCATCGGGCAGCGGCAGTGCAAGCTTGATTGCTGGCAGCCTGGGGGCACTCTAGCGATGTGGGTTGAGGGGAAATGACCATAACGAGGTGGGGGTTAAGTCGAAGGTCGAGGGGGAGGGAATTACTGCCGGAATCAATGGAATTGATTCGAATTGAATCGAGGAAGAAACGGGCGGCGAAAGCGTCGTCTGCGGGTGTGGGGTCTGGGGACGAAGGGGTGAGGTGGAATCGGGCCCAGTGGTCAGCGAGTGAGGGTGTGGCTCGCGCGGGTGAGATAGGGAGGATAGGGAAAAATCCCTGGGTGGGATGTTGGGCTGAAAGGGTTGCTGGGCCAGTTAGGTAGCGCGCGTTTTTATTTTTTCTTTAACCTTTTTCTTTTATGTTTTGATTTCCAGAAATGATTTTGAAACCCTAATACAAATCTGTTTGAATTCAAACCTTTTCCAACTTTTTGTACTGTGACCCTAGCATTCCAATGTGTGTCAAACACAACTGTTCACTCAAAAACACTTTGGTCTTTTGAAAATAAAAATAAAACCATGCCTCATATGTATATAATAAAAAGGCATAAATATGGTTTTATTTGGTTTCAAACTTTGAAAAAAAATTATGCACGCTCTAAATGCTATGATGATATGAATGCAACACATGATTTTCCATTTGATGAAATTTGGGATGTTACAAATCTAACCCCCTTAAGATGAATCTCTCCCTCGAGATTCGGATTGGCTAGAAAATAGGTGAGGGTGATCTTTCCGAAGGTCATCTTCTCTTTCCCAAGTTGCTTCATCCTCGGTATGATGACTCCACTGTACTTTCCAGAATTTGATAGTCTTAGTACGAGTAACTTTTTCTGCAGTCTCAAGAATCTTGATGGGTTTCTCTTCATAAGTAAGATCACTCTCCAACTGAACCTCTTCAAAAGGTATAGTGTCCTTCAATGAAGTTTCTTCCATCTCAGGATGACACTTCTTCAACTGACTCACATGAAACTCATTTTGAACAACATACAGTGATTCAGGCAATTTAATCTCATAAGCCACTTCTCCTTTGCGGCTCAAAATCTTGAATGGTCCAACATACCTTGGGGCCAATTTTCTTTTAACTCCAAATCTCTTGAGAACACGAAGTAGTGAGACTCTAAGATAAGATCTATCAACTACCTCATAGGTGACTTCCCTACTCTTTGGATCTGCGTAGCTCTTTTGTCGGGACTAGGCTATATTCAATTTGTCCTTTACCAATTTAACTTTCTCTTCAGCTTCCTTAATCAGTTATGGTCCGAACAAATTTATTTCTTCTACTCCACTCCATAACAATGGCGTAGTACACTTCCTTCCATAAAGAAATTCATACAGAGCCATCTCAATGCTTGCTTGATAACTTTTATTGTAACAGAAATCTGCGTAAGGCAGACTTTCATCCCAACTAGAACCATAGTTTAGGGCACATGCCCTTAACATATCTTCCAAAATCTGATTGGTCCTTTCTGTTTGTCCATCGGTCTGAGGGTGAAAAGCAGTGCTGAACTCTAACCTTGTTCCCAATGATTCATGTAGTTGTCGCCAAAAATGCGAAGTGAACTGAGTTCCTCTATCTGGTACAATACTCTTAGGTACTCCATGCAGACATACAATCCCGTTCATATATATTTGAGCTAATTTAGCACTTGTATAAGTTGTCTTCACGGTTATGAAATGAGCCAATTTAGTTAGGCGATCCACAACAACCCATATAGAGTCATATCCCGATCTGTTCCTTGGCAGTCCGGTGATAAAATCCATACCAATCTTATCCCACTTCCAATCAGGAATAGGGAGTGGTTGTAATAACCCTTTTGGTTTGTGATGTTCCGCCTTCACTCGACTACACACATCACACATGGCAATATGTTCCACAATATCCTTCTTGAGATTGTTCCACCAAAATCTTTCCTTCACATCCATGTACATTTTGGTGTTACCTGGATGAATAGAATATGGTGAATTGTGTGCTTCTTGCAGAATCAATTTCCGAAGCTCCGGATCTTGTGGAATGCAGATATGCTTTCCATACCATAAGGTACCTTGTTCATCTTCATGGAATCCTTTCTCCTTCCCTTTACTAATTTTACTCTTAATCTCCTCTATTTCCTTGTCCATTTTTTGGGATTCTTTGATCTTGTCCAATAATGCTGGTTGAACATCCAATGACATGAGATATCCTTCAGGAACTATCTCCAATCTTAGATCTTTGAATTGGGCACACAGATCATCTAGCAATTCTCCCTTAGTAAGGCCATTTACATAAACCTTACGGCTTAAAGCATCCTCTACAACATTTGCTTTACCGGGATGGTATTACAAACTCCAGTCATAGTCCTTGATGAGCTCTAACCACCTTCTTTGTCTCATATTGAGTTCCTTCTGGGTGAAAATATATTTCAAACTCTTGTGATCCGTGAACACTTCATAATGCTTTCCCAAAAGATAGTGTCTCCATGTTTTGAGTGCATGGACAACAGAGGCTAACTCTAAGTCATGAGTAGGATAATTCACTTCATGAGTTTTGAGTTGTCTCGAGGCATAAGCCAAAACTTTCCCTTCTTGCATCAAAAATCCACCCAATACTTGGTGAGATGCATCACAATAGACTTGGAAATCCTTCTCCATATCTAGTAGACATAAGACTGGTGCTGATACTAGTCACATCTTCAATTCTTGGAAACTGATTTCACATCCTTTAGTCCAATCAAACTTTTTCTATTTCTTAAGTAACTCCGTCATTGGATTAGCTACTTTTGAGAAATTTTCAATGAACCTTCTATAGTATCCTGCCAAGCCTAGGAAGCTACGAACTTCTTTAACTGACTTGGGAGATTCCCACTCAGTTACAGCTGACACCTTTGGGGGATCGACAACTATACCATCTCCCGACACAATGTGTCCTAGAAATCCAACTTCATTCAACCAAAATTCACACTTACTAAACTTGGCATAGAACTTGTGCTCCCTGAGTTTCTCAAGTATCAAAAGCAAATGTTCTTCATGCTCTTCTTTGCTCTTGGAATAGATCAATATGTCATCGATGAATATGACAACAAACTTGTCAAGAAACTCCATGAACACTTTGTTCATCATATTCATGAAATAAGCTGGTGCATTTGTCAATCCAAATGGCATCACAGTATACTCATACAATCTATACCTGGTGGTAAAAGCAGTATTAGGTATGTCTTGCTCTCTAATCTTTAGCTAAAAATAGCCTGATCAGAGATCAATCTTTGAGAACACTTGGGCTCCTTCTAACTGATCAAATAGATCATTGATTCTGGGCAAAGGGTACTTGTTCCTTATAGTCACCTCATTGAGTTAACGGTAATCTATGCATAACCTTTGACTTCTATCTTTCTTCTCAACAAACAGAACTGGTGCACCCCAAGACGAAGAACTTGGTTGTATAAATCCTTTCTGCAACTGTTCTCCAAGTTGTTTCTTGAGTTCTTTCAACTCATCAACTGACATCTTGTAGGGTCTCTTTGCTATTGGTCCAGATCCTGGCAGTAAGTCAATCAGAAACTCCACATCTCTATCTAGTGGCATTCCTGGTAATTCCTCCGGAAACACATCCGGATACTCCTTCACAACTGGTACACTGTCTATGCTAACTCCCATAAGAGAATTTAGCTTACTCCCTTTAGATTCAAAGTTAGACTTGAACCTAATCCGTTTCTTATCCGGGGTTGTGATTGTAACAGTACGATTGTCACAATCTAATACTCCTTCATACTTAGCCATCCCATCCATGCCCAAAATTACATCCAATCCTTGGGAATCTAGAATTATCAGACTAACTAAACTTATACTTCCCAAATTCTATCACTAGATCATGACATCCAAAATTTACTATCATCTCTCCACCTGGAGAGCTTACTTTAATAGGACATCCAATAGTTTCAGTTGGAAGTCCATTTTTATCAACAAATGCTCTTGATATGAATGAATGCGATGCGCCGGTATCAAAAAGAACAAGTGTTGGAAAATAATTAAGCTTGAACTTACCAACCATAGCATCAGATTCCTCATAAATTTCCTCCACATTGATGTGGTTCACTTGACCCTTCTGGAATGGGTTGGGCTTGTTGGCTCCATCAGCCTTCTTTTCTGGGCATTCATTTGCATAGTGCCCAGTTTTCTTGCACTTGAAGCACTCAATCTGACCGATGTCTCTCTTAGCAGGCTGACTTCCATTGCCATTCCCACTATGATGGCTCTTGTGTCCACTCTTGTGGTTCTTATATCAATCATTGTCATGACTGCGGTGGTGCTTGTTTTCATGGTGACGGTTACTGTTATGGTGGCTGTTATACTACTCATGCTTGTGGATCCAGAACCTCCACTATCATCGCCATGAGAACGCTTGTGTGACGATCCAGAACTATGCTTATCAAAGTGATGCTTCCTCTTCCTATTCCCCACCTATTTCATCTTGCTCTCCAAGATGGTGGCTTTGTCACACAATGATTGATAAGTTGGGACATATGCAACAGATAGTTGCATGCACATCTCATCATTCAGCCCTTCAAGGAATTTTTCCTTCCTCTTAGCATTAGTGTCAACTTCATCCGGTGCATAGCATGCCAGATTGTTGAACTCCTCAATATATTCTTCTACACTGCGGTGACGTTGCTTAAGGTTGTGTAACTCTTTCTTCTTCAAACTCATCACTCCTGATGAGATATGAGTAGTGCGGAATCCATCCTCAAACATTGCCCAAGTCACTTCCTCAATGGGGGTGGTGATTTAGAAGTTATCCCACCAAGTATTTGCTGGTCCTTCAAGCAGATGTCCTATAAATCTGACCTTTTCCTCATCAGTGCAGCCTACAGTGACCAAGTCCTTGTTCACAGAATGTAACCAGTCATTGGATACCATGGGATCAGTGGTTCCCGAGAACTTTGCTGGCCTCAAACTCAAAAACCTTGTAAGCATGTCAAAGGCTGGTGGGTTGTTTTGATTATTATTGTTGTTGTTGTTGTTGTTGTTGTTGTTATTGTTGTTGTTCTTCTTCTTGTTGTTTTGATTCTGATTCTGATTCTCCATGAACTAGGTCATCATCTGCATCAACTGAGTTTGAGCTGTCATCAGCTGCTGCATCTTGTTGCCATTGTTGTTATTGTTGTTTTGGTTAGGATTGGCACGACGGGGAGGCATCTGTGGTTTCAATAAAGATAAGTAATGAGATATAACCCATAGATGCTAACAAGCACAATACATCACATGGAAACAATCACAAATAAACAAGCATAAGATAACTTCGAGTTTAAACAATGTGAACAACAAGTTTTGGAAAAGTAAACACACTAGCAAAGCCATCCACATGTTAGATGATCATTGCGACTCCATAAATAAAGGATGATAGATAAATAGGTAGTCAATTAGTCAACACTACTCCACCATGTTAACCTCCTCGTCTACAAGAGCAAGTCCTAATGTCTCCATGGTTGTCTTGTACTCCTCCACACTAGTGGTCAAAGCATCGACGTTCGCCCGGAGGGCTCTCTTCTACAAGTGCATCCTCTCTATCACTCCCTGCTGAGTCTCTAGCTCAAGGTCCTTGAGCTCTATCTCGGTCCTCATCTCCTTGATCTTCTTGTTCCTATCCTGCACTCTCTTCTCTTGATTCTTGAACCTCTTGTCGTGGCTCTTGAACCTAGCCTCCATCTCCTTGATGATCTCGTCCTGCTCCGCGAAGGCCATGTCCTTCTCCCTCAACTGAACCTGTAGCTCTTCATTTCTAAGCATGGTGTTGGTCCTATCAGTGTCGAGGTGTCTAACGAGGCTCTCTAGGTCCTGAAGATACAAACGCACTAGCTCGATAGTCTCTCTAGTGGCGTCATCATATGCTATAGCCTCCCCTGATCGTCACGTATCCCAAACAGGTGGAAGTAGAGGCCCCTGAGCTCGGTGGAGTGACGTCCACAAAGTTGTCCAAGTATCTCCTTCATGACAACGTCGAGTCCCTTCTTCTTGTCATCATGCATCAACTTGAAGGTAATCTCCTCGGAGGGTGGCTCCGACTGTCGTCCAGGCTGCGAGACTCTAAATCCCCATAGATCCTTCCTCTCGAACTTTGTAAGATGAAGTCCCTTAATGCTACGGAGGGGGAGATTGAGCACACTACTGAGTTCCACGATACGAGAACCAAACGAGTTCCCTTGAACTCCTCGGCGGTGCTAACAACAAAGCTAGGCATCTATTGCATAGGATAGAGAAAATTAGAAACAACACAAGTAAAGATAAAAACATAAGATAGTGAAACAAAAGCCAAAAAGCATACATTCAACAATAAAACATACAAGTCACGGCATACAAAATATATCACAAGCACTAAGGTTCAAACAAAATTAGACAAAAACTTGCCATACCACATAGGTTGGTATGATCAAATTACTAACGTGAGAAAATGACAAGTGTGGTGGTCCAACTATTGGAGTACGTCACAATTCTCACTCATATGCTACGTCTATGATATCTTCCCTTAGATGTTTTATGGCGGTTTCTAAGTCTTGGCTATACTTCTTCTCCTCTCTAAGGTCATTTTGAGTGTTGAGCATTCTAAACTTGAGTCTTTCACCAAGCTCTTTCATAGCATTCCATCCTGCATTCCTCGTAGAGTCAAAGAATGACATATACATTTCTGAGTTGGTGACCATGCAGAATCCCGACTCTTTGTGGTTGTCTCCCTTGTTTTTATACAAGTGGATTTGTACCCACTAATATTCTTCTCCTTCATCCATCACTGGAAATCCCTTGTACACGGCTTCACCATGTATTCCCAAGCTAACCATGAGGTTTTTGAGTGCCTTGGTAAACTCCGTCTCACATTCTATGGTCATGGTCATGAGTGGTCCCTTCTTGACGGCTTCGTTGATGGCGGCCATCTACAAATAGAGATGAGAAAGAAAGTTAGGAGAGGTTTACGAGAAGAAAAAGACAAGTGTGGAATTTTGCAAAGAGTTGCATTTTCCTAGTGGTTTCCTTAGTCTAATCCACTTAGGGTCATAATCCTACAGGCAACACAGTGCTCTGATACCATCTGTAAGACCCCACCATTCCAGGTAAAGGCCCCTGTGATTGCAATGCTAGTCCCTGGATCAAAAGCTAGCATCCACAGTTTAAGATGAAGTACACAGATACAAAGGTCGTTATTACATCGTCATTCCAGAGATAACATAGTCCTTACAACTCAATAGCCCAAGGATAATACATGGAGTTCATAACATAAAGTAAATAAACTAGAAGTCTTCATCTTCATGTGCCATAGGCAAACATGTTGAGTGTAGACTCACAACCCTAATCTCCATCAGAGTAACCTGCAACATCATAAGTTACAGCCATAATTGGTCAATACATTTGGAATTTTATTGGCAAGTGATACCATAGTAGAATAGTAGTATCTATCATCTATATGAATTTGGCGAAGTGTAGCTTAGGATGGCTTTGATCAAAATAAGGTTTTGACTTATTAGTTGAAAACACTAAGTTTTTGTTTGTCAAAATCACCCAAGGAATCACCAATAGACATTGGTGAACCTTTACCCTTGTTCAACCACAAGTTTTAACTTAGATAAATTGGGATGAGGAGATCCTTGACTGCTTCATTGTCTTTGATGCTCAAATTGTCCGTTGCCGGGGACACAGCTAAGTACTTAGGTTATACCCTCTCGAGAGGTGGTGCACTTTACCCACAAGACTCTACATGCATCGAGACGACACTTTTTAGAAGCATTCCCTTAGACCACCATGGACGTGTTCCATCCTATCAACCCTACCACCAACTGTCCATCTGGCTAAGTTCTTGCAACCTAGTTGCTCAAGGCAGATCCCATATGCCATGTGGTTGCACTAGAATCTTCTCAACACTAAACATCTCAAATCCCTTTGTTCCTGGGTGGCAATCCACAAGTGTGATACACAAGGTAAACCATAGACATGGGCCTTGTGTAACCACTCAACATAAACCAACCATACCATTCCACCCAGGTGATTCATTCACATAGTTGTTTTATTAATCAAAAACACAAGTCATTGACTTAGCAATATTTCATAGCATGAATAATCCACTTTGTATTCTACTAGATAGGCCAAGCATACTAGTAGTAAGTTTCTTAACTTAGGGAAAAATCTACTAAGACAACAACTACTAGGATTTCCCAAGGCATAGCATATACTTAGAAAAATTCTCCATGCAAGTCCTACTCAAAATAACACTAGTGCATAGTCAAAATAGTAGGACAAAATATGAAGCATCACTTGTCTTGAAAGTTGGGAGAATAGCAACAGTCCTCACAATCACAATCACCACAATCACCAAAATCTACACATAAAATCATAACATCAAATTCACATTTCAATAATCAAACAAAAATACATATGAATGTATGCAAATGAAATGGAATGATTTTTATACACTAAACAAGTCAAACCAAACAGTACTGAATACAAAGTAAACTCTCTAAAGTCTAAATAAACTCAAATTTACTTTAAAACATTTTCTAAATAATTTTTATACGCAAAATAGGCCTACTAATGCTTCTGCAAATAATCCTACTTTTCCAGAAGCAAATGACCAATTCAAGGCTATAGATGTGTAGGGATTGATTTTCTGAATCCATGGATATATTTGAAATTTTTGGACAAACAGATCAAAAGATATGAATTTTACAAGTTTGAATATCTAATAGATTCAAAAACACATTTTAAATCCGAGCTAGGCTCTGGATCAAACAACCATAGTTGGGCGGCACTTTATGGCTACTGTGGAGGCAACGGAACTACCGGCAGTGCACTGACGAGTCTAGAGGGGGTTGGGGGTGGTGCTAATGCTTACCAGCATCGCGTGGATGCGAGGAAGCTCAAGGTGGTCAGGGCTTGGACAGGGGCATGCTGTTGCGGCCGTGGGAGCTCGTCGGAGTTGGTTCTGGCATCGGGCGCTTGCGAACAGATACGATGGCGACAACCTGGTGCACATGGGGACAAATGGCAAGCATTAGTAGACGCGCAAGACAGAGGTGAACTCTCTCGTTTGAATTAGAGGTCAAGGGGAACACAAGTCTCACCGGAATGGCTCGACGGAGTTGAGAGGTGCGTCTGGGTGTTTGCAGAGCTTGTTGAGGCCGATGTTCTAGGTCACAAGAAAGCAAACAGAAGGCATCAGAAGGAGCGCAAGAGGATGCCAAGCATGACAGGGTGAACGAAAGGGCAAGGGGTGGACGGAGCTCACCAGAATTAATCGTCGGAGTTCGTCGGGCAGCGGCGGTGCGAGCTTGATTGATGGCATCCTGGGGGCACTCTGGCGATGTGGGTTGAGGGGAAATGACCATAGGGAGGTGGAGGTTAAGTAGGATGTCGAAGGGGAGGGAATTACTGCCGGAATCAATGGGATTGATTTGAATTGAATCGGGGAAGAAACGGGCAGCGACAGCGTCGTCTGCGGGTGCGGGGGTCTAGGGACGAAGGGGTGAGGTGGCATCGGGCCCAGTGGTAAGCGAGTGAGGGTGTGGATCGCGTGGGTGAGAGAGGGAGGAGAGGGGAAAAACCCTGGGTGGGCTGTTGTGCTGAAAGGGTTGCTGGGCCAGTTAGGCAGTGCGCGTTTTTATTTTTTATTTAACATTTTTCTTTTTTGTTTTGATTTTTAGAAATGATTTTGAAACCCTATTTCAAATCTGTTTGAATTCAAACCTTTTCCAAATTTTTGTACTGTGACCCTAGCATTCAAATGTCAAACACTTTGGTCGTTTGAAAATAAAAATAAAACCATGCCTCATATGTATATAATAAAAAGGCATAAATATGGTTTTATTTGGTTTCAAACTTTGAAAAAAAAATATGCAAGCTCTAAATGCTATGATGATATGAATGCAACACATGATTTTTCATTTGATGAAATTTGGGATGTTACACCTGTAGTTCAAACCGGACTCACTTCATGTCGATTCAGTAGACATTTGTCTTTTTTATCTAGGAAGGACGGAAAGGTTTGAGATCTCCTGGTTGGGAGATCTTCCATGTAAGGTGGTATAGTATTTTTTAAAAATAGGGTGGTGGCATTTTGAAACAGCATTTTGGTGGTTGCTTTATAAAACGCCCCATTTTTGGCGCTCGGAAAATGGAAAATAGCTTTTCCGTGTGACGAAAAGGAAAACTTCCTCCCGCAACATTGTTCGCCATCCCAAGATGCACATGCATGCACAATATGGGAACAATATCACAAACTATGTCACGATTCTGCACATAACATTGGTCTTTTCGACCGAAAGCCATGAAACCTCAAACATGATAGGTCATATTTCCAAAATGGGCACAGTATCACAAACTATACCACTAAAGGTTCATCTTTAGTCCCGATTGGAGACAAAAATCAGGAATAAACATGGGTGGCGACAATATTTCGGTGGGTGGCAGCACTATGCCAGTGAGTGGCGACACTATGTCACTGAGTGACAACACTATTTTGGTGGGTGGTAGCTCTATGACAAAGATGAATGTCGATATTATATCGTGAGTGTCGAAACTATGTTGTGCTGCTTAATCTATAAATTGTATGATTCGTAGCATGAAAAAAAAAATTCTATCGCATGAACACACAAAATCAAGATCTAATATATGGCAAAGCCAAGATCCAATCTACGATATCGGTGCAATGGGATTGTAGAGAACTAACCCTCGTAGATCCAAAGTGTTTAATAAGATCGTATTCTCGTGGTTGATGTAGTCAATCACTTGCCAATCTCAAGATCATGTAGACGATCCTTCCGGTGCTGTGTTCCGGCAGCGCTTCTGCAATCGGTCACACGTACGATTATCGATGAAGAACTTCCTCTCCCTTGTTCCAGCAGGGCAACGGAGGTTGTAGATCTCCTCGGAATCCCAATAGCACGACGGTGTGGTGGTGATGGTGGAGGAGGAGATATTTCTGCAGGGCTTCGCCTAAGCCGGAGCAGGACGGTGGAAGAGAGAGAAGAGAGGGGGCGGCTAGGGTTAGGCTCCAAAGGACCAGGGGTGTGTGGGTGATACGTCGGAAACGTATCTATAATTTTTGATGTTCCATGCTTGTTTAGTATCTACTTTGCTTTGCTTTTTCCACACTTTGAGGTGCTTTTCATATGTTTCCTGGTACTAACCTATTAACAAGTTGCCATAGTGCCAGTTGCCTGTTTTCTGCTGTTTTTGGTTCCAGAAAAGCTAGTAAGGAAATATTCTCGGAATTGGACGAGACAAAAGACAAATTCAATATTTCATCGAGGAGAACACAGAGTCCAGAGGAGAGACGGAGGGGCGCCACAGGGCGACTACACCTGCCCAGGCATGGCCTAGGGTGGGCCAGCTCCTGGGCAGGGTGTGGGCCCCCTGGCCGCCTCCCAGCCTCGCCTCTTCGCCTATAAAGACTCCCCAATGCCAAAAACCTAAGGACCCGATCAATATTCCATGAAACCTTCTGTAGCCGCCGTCACCATCGTCCCTAGATCAGGGGGATCTGAAGCTCTTCCTGGCACCCTGCCAGAGGAGAGATCATCCCGGAGGCCTTCTTATTCATCATGCCAGCCTCCGGTATGAAGGCCTCCGGTATGAAGCGTTAGTAGTTCCACCTTGGACTATGGGTCCTTGTAGTAGCTAAATGATTGTATCTACTCCTTGTTCTTTCATGTCTAGATCAAGATCTCATCTATTTGTAATCATTCATGTTGTGTTTGCGGGGATCCGATGGATATTGAGATTACTATGTCAGATTGATTAATGGTTTTGTCTTATTGATTGTAATATCCCAAAAATCATGATTTGTAAAGCTTGCATAGCATTCATACATTCATAAGCATTTGATCTTTTTCAAATGAATTTTCAAACATAAGAAACCATATTTTTGCCTATTACTTATTCAAGTGAGGCAAGGTTTGTATTTACTTTCTAAATATGATTAGGATTTGATCAGTATTGATTGGAAAGTAAATACAAAACCCACACAAAAGTTTTCAAAACAATTCAAATTTAAAACCATTTATATGCCTATTATAAATATTTAATTAAGGGCATGGTTTTATATTTAATTTCAAACTTAAAATGATTCTGAATATAAATAGATGTTTTACACATCCTTGGACACAAGAAATACAGAACAAAATTCTGGAAGAAATTCAAATTGAAACAGATTTGAAACACTCATTCAAATTCAAATCAGAAAATCAAAACAGAAAAATAAAAGGAGAAAAAGAGAAAAAAATAAACCTAACTAGCTATATAACCCAACCCAACCCGCGGCCCATCTAAATAGCCCACCTAGCCCACCCGGGAAACCCCCTCTCTCTGTTTCTCACCGCGCCTGCGCTGCACCCACTCGCTGACCTCCTGGCCCCACCTCCACGTCACCTCTTCGTCCTCAATCAACGCCGTGACAACCCGCTCCGCCGCTGCCATTTCTCCCCTTTCAATCCTCTTTATTGCACTTGATTTCTGGCTTGACAGCACCCCTCGCCCCCACTACTTAATCCCCTCGGCCTTCGCTCCATTTCCCCTCACTCCACAAGCTCTGAGCGTCGCCAGGCTCTGCAAATTCCTTCTCGCATTACCGCAACTCGGACGAGCTTCGACAAACGATTGAGGTGAGCCTCGACCCCGCCCTCGCCTCTGGTTTGTGCCATCGCAATCGCTGTCCTTGTGCACACGCGCTAATGTTTTTTGTTGGTCTTTTGGCACTCTGTAGGCTCGGCCTCGTCATCGACTGTGAGCACCCGACAGGGAACTCAACTCCGTATAGCGATTACGGCCGCACCAGTACACCCCACCCTCGTCAACGACCACATCGAGCTTCACCTCGTCTCTGCGACCTCAGTAAGCCCCTAATCCCCCTCCCTTGCCCTCTGACCTCGCCGAAGTGCCGTCGTCAGACGCGTCGCGCCGCTCTGGCCATTTGCGCCGCCACTCGATGGTCAGAGCCTCGTGGACCGTTAGATCTAGATCTAGATCTAGATCTAGAGGTTAGTATTAGAAGTTAGCGCGAAGGGGTGTGGTTAGATCTGGACCGCAGGATCTCACTTAGATCCAGCGGCTCGCGAGTGTGATCGGCACAAAGCGGTACGGGCCAATCAGATGGCGCCGCGTGTCAGGATTTTCGATTTAAAAATCTGATTTGATTTAATTAGATGATTAAACTTGTCAATTTAATAACTTTTGTTCTATTTATCAAAAAAATACAAATAATATATCATTGGAATCAAAAAATAAATCCTACACATCTGTAGGCTTAGTTTTGTAAATTGCTTATGTTAAAATGGAATTTTATGCAGAGAAATTTGTAGGCCTATTTTGTGCATAAAAATTATTTGGAAAATGTTTTAAAAGCAAAATTAAGTTTCTTTGATGTATAAATGTTTAGTTTATTGTTTAGTACTATTTCACTTATCTTGTTTAGTTTAGAAAAATCATCACATGGCATTTGCATGCATTCATATATTGTTTGCTTGATTATTTGAAATATGAATTTGGTGCTATCATTTTATGTGTAGATTTTGGTGCTAGTGGTGATTGTGACTGTGAGGATTGTTGTTACTCCCCCAACTACGAAGGAAAGTGGTGCTTCATATTTTTGACTATGCATTAGTGATATTTTGTATAGGGCTTGCATGATAATTTTTGCTAAGTATCTATATGCTATGCTTGGGAAATCCTAGTAGTTGTAGAATTGTTAGAATTTTCTCTAAGTTAAGATAATTGCTATTGCCATGCTTAGCCTAGCTAGTAGCAACCAAGGGTGGATTATATACATGCTGTGGAAAAATATTGCTAAGTCTTTGACTTGTGTTTTGCTTAATAAAACAACTAAGTGAATGAAACACCTGGGTGGAAAGGTATGTTTGGGTTATGTTGAGTGGTTACACACCACCCATATCTATGGTCTACCTTGTGTATCACATTTGTGGATAGCCACCCAGGAACAAAGGGATTTGAGATGCCATATGTTAAGAAGCTTCTAGTGCAGCCACATGGTATTATGGGCTCTGTCTGGATTATATAGGTTGCAATAACTTAGCCAAATGGACAGTTGGTGGTAGGGGGTGATAGGTTTGGGAACACATCCATTTTGGTCTAAGGGAAGGCTTCTGAAAGGTCCTGTCTCGATGCATGTCGAGTCTTGTGGGGAAAGTGCACCACCTCTGCAGAAGGAAGAATCTAATTACTTAGGCGTGTCCCTGGCAATGGACAATTTGAGCATCAAGACGTGGAAGCTATCAAGAATCTCCTCATCCCAATTTCTAAGTTAAAAACTTGTGGTTGAACATGGGTAAAGGTTCACCAATGTATATTGGTGGTTCCTTGGGAGTTTTTGCCAAAAAAAACTTAGTGTTTTCAACTAATAGGTAAAACCTATTTTGAGCAAAGCAAGCCTAAGCTACACTTAGCCAAATTCATGTAGAAGTTATATACTATTATTATACTAAGGTATCACTTGCCAATACTATTCCAATGTATTGACCCACTGTGGCTGTAACTTGTGATGTTGTAGGTTACTCTGATGAGGATTAGGGTTATGAGTCTACACTCAACATCCTTGCCTGTGGCATATGAAGATGAAGACTTTTATTTATATTGTTAAGTTAAACTCTTGTACTAGCCTATGGCTGTGGAGTTGTAGAAGACTATGTTATCTCTGGAATGACGATGTAATAATGACCTTTGTTTCTTTGTACTTCATCTTAAACTATGGATGCTAGCATTTGATCCAGGGACTAGCATTGCAATCATAGGGACCTTTACCTTTATAAAGGTGGGGTCTTACAGATGGTATCAGAGCACTGTGTTGCATGTAGGATTATGACCCTAGTATTGGATTAGACTAAGAAACCACTAAGGAAAAATTTCAACACTTTGAAAATTCCACACTTGTCTTTTTCTTCTCGTAAACTTTTCTAATCTTCTTTCTCATCTTTATTTGTAGATGAACTCCACCAACGAAGCCGTGAGGAAGGGACCACTCATGACCATGACTTTGGAGTGTGAGACTGAATTTCCCAAGGCACTCAAGAACCTTATGGTTACCATGGGGATACATGGTGCAGCTGTGTACAAGGGATTCCCTGTGATGGATGAAGGAGAAGAGTATTGGTGGGTGCAAATTCACTTGTACAAAAACAAGGAAGACAACCACAAGGATACATGATTTTTCATGGTCACCAACTCTGAAATTCACACAACATTCTTTGACTCTGCAAGAAATGCAGCTTGGAATGCCATCAAGGAGCTTGGTGATAGACTCAAGTGCAGAATACTCAACACCCAAAATGACCTTAGAGAAGAAAAGAAGCATACCCAAGAATTAGAGACTACCAACCAACAACTAAGGGGAGACATCATAGACTTAATATGGTAGTCTTGTGAACAAGATAGACAGATGGCCACTAAGGATGCCCTGATAGCTATTTTGTCTAGTGAGTGAGAAATTGTAACGTACTTCGTTAGTTGGACCACCACACTTATCGTTTTTACTTCCAAAAATTTGTCTAAGTTATGTTGAACCTTTGGTGTTTGTAATGGATTTGTGTATGCCATGACTTGTGTGTTTGATGCTAAAAGATGTGCTTGTGATATTTTAGCTTGTGAATTTTCTCTACTTGTGTTGGTTCTAACTTTTCTCTATCTTATACAAATAGATGCCTAATGTTGTTATCAGCACGGCCCAGGAGTTCAAGGGAACTCGTTTTGGTACTCGTCTCATTGAGATCACTAGTGTGCTCAACCTCCCACTTCCTAGCATCACTACACTTTAGCTCACCAAGTTTGAGAGGAAGGACCTATGGGGCTTCAGAGTGACACAACCGGGACGCCAGGCAGAGACACCCATGGAGGCTATCACTTTCAAGCTGATGCATGATGACAAAGAGAGAGGCTTAGATGTAGTCATGCAGGAGTTACTTGGGCGCCTGGTAGGGAGACACTCCACCGAGCTTAGAGGTCTTTACTTTCAGCCCTTCGGGAGACGCAACAAGGAGGGTGAGGCTATAGAGTACGATGATGCTACTAGAGAGACGATGGAGCCGATTCGTCTGTACCTTCAGGACCTAGAGGGTCTTATTAGACACCTTGATACTGATAGGACCAACATCATGCTTAGCAATGACGAGCTCCAGGTTCAGCTATGGGAGAAGGAAAAGCTCTTTGCGGAGCAAGACGAGATCGTCAAGGAAATGGAGGCCAAATTTGAAAGCTAGGACAAGAAGTTCAAGAGCCAGGAGAAAAGAGTCCAAGAAAGGAACAAGAAGATCCAGGAGATGAAGGAAGAGTTAGAGGCCAAGGACGTCGAGCTTGAGCACCAGCAGGGAGTGATCAAGAGGCTTCGCCCACAGAAGAGGTATCTTAGGGCCAATATTGAGGCCTTGACTACTAGTGTTGATGAGTACAAGACTGCCATGGAGAATTCAGGTCTTACCCTCGTTGATGTGGAGATTGATGTGGAGGAGTAGTGTAGACTAATCGATTATCTTTCATCTACCGTACCTTGATTATTTAGTCGCAATGACCATCCAACATGTGGATGGCTTGATATGGTGTGTTTGCATTTTTCAAAACTTGTTGTTTATGTCGTTCAAACTCTATGTTATTTTGATGCTTGGTTATTGTGATGGTTCTATGTGATGTATTGTGCATGTTAAGCATCTATGGGTATCTCATTCTTATCCTTATTAAAACCATAGATGCCTCCTCGACGTGCCAACCCCAACCAAAACAACAACAACAATGTCACTCCCGAGATGCAACAGTTGATGACAGCGCAAGCTCAACTGATGCAGATGATGACAACATTCATGCATAACCAAAACCAGAATAACAACAACAACCAGAATAATCCGCCAGGATTTCACATGCTCACCAGATTTTTAAGACTAAGGCTTGCAAAGTTCTCGGGAACCACTGATCCAATGGTAGCCAATGAATATTTATGTTCAGTGAACAAGGACTTAGTGTCTGTTGGCTTCACCGATAAAGAAAAGGTCAAGTTCGTAGCACATCTGCTTGAAGGGCCAGTAGCAACCTGGTGGGACAACTTTCAGATCACCACTCCCATTGAGGATGTGACTTGGGCTATCTTTGAGGATGGATTCCGTACAGCTCACATCTCATCCGGAGTGATGAATTTGAAGAAAAAGGAGTTCCACAATCTGATGCAGCGTCACTGCAGTGTGGCTGAGTACATTGAAGAGTTCAACAATCTGGCGCGTTATGCACCGGATGAAGTTCATACAGATGCCAAGAGGAAGGAAAAATTCCTCGAAGGGCTGAATGTGAGTTGAATCTGCAGTTGTCTGTTGCCTATGTACCAATCACTTTGTGACAAGGCTACCATCTTGGAAAACAAGATGAAACAGGTTGAGAGCAGAAAGAGGCAGCATAGCTTTGATAAGCACAGCTCGGGATCGTCTAACAAGCGTTCCCATCATGATGATAGTGGGAGTTCTGGATCCCACAAACATGGAAAGTACAACAACCACCACGGCCACAACCATCATCATGACAACAAGCATCACCGTAGTCATGGTAATGACAAGTATAAGAACCACAAGAGTGGACACAAGAGCCACCACAGTGGAGGTGGAAGTGGAAGTGGAAGTCAGCCTGCAAAGAGAGATATCAGTCAGGTTAAGTGCTTCAAGTGTAAGAAGATGGGGCACTATGCTAATGAGTGCCCAGAAAAGAAAGTTTAAGGTGCCAACAAGCCCAATCCCTTCCAAAGGGAAAAGTGAACCACATCAATGTGGAAAAAATATATGAGGAATCTAATGCTGTGGCTGGTAAGTTCAAACTCAATTCTGTTCCAGCACTTGTTCTTTTCGATACTGGCGCATCGCATTCATTCATATCAAGAGCATTTGTTGATAGAAATGGACTTCCAGTTGAAACTATTGGATGTCCTACAAAAGTAAGTTCTCCTGGTGGAGAAATGTTAGTGAACTCGGGATGTCATGATCTAGTGATAGAATTTGGGAGGTATAAGTTTCCCGTTAGTTTGATAATCCTAGATTCCCAAGGATTGGATGTCATTTTGGGAATGGATTGGATGACTAAGTACGAAGGAGTACTAGATTGTGCTAATCGTACTGTCACACTCACAACCCCAGATAAGAAACGGATTAGATTCAATTCTAACTTTGAATCAAAAGGGAGTAAGCTAAATTCTCTTAAGGGGGTTAGCATAGACAGTGTGCTAATTGTGAGAGAATATCCGGATGTGTTTCTGGAGGAATTTCCAGGAATGCTACCAGATAGAGATGTTGAATTTCTGATTGACTTGCTGCCAGGATCATGATCAATACCAAAGAGACCTTACAAGATGTCGGTTGATGAGTTGAAAGAACTCAAGAAACAACTTGGAGAATAGCTACAGAAAGGATTTATCCAACCAAGTTCTTCATCTTGGGGAGCACCACTTTTGTTTGTTGAAAATAAAGATAGAAGTCAAAGGTTATGCATAGATTACCGATCACTCAATGAGGTGACTATCAAGAACAAGTATCCTTTGCCCAGAATCAATGATTTGTTTGATCAGTTAGAAGGAGCCCGTGTGTTCTCAAAGATTGATCTTCGATTAGGCTACTTTCAGTTAAAGATAAGAGAACAAGACATACCTAAGACTGCTTTCACCACTAGGTATGGATTGTATGAGTACACCGTGATGCCATTTGGTTTGAAAAATGCACCAGCCTACTTCATGAATATGATGAACAAGGTGTTCATGGAATTTCTTGACAAATTCATTGTCGTTTTCATCAATGACATTTTGATCTATTACAAGATCAATGAAGAGCATGAAGAACATTTGCGATTGATACTTGAGAAGCTTAGGGAGCATAAGCTGTATGCCAAATTAAGCAAGTGTGAATTCTGCCTGAATGAGGTTGGATTTCTTGGACACATTGTATCAGGATATGGTGTAGTAGTTGATCCCGCAAAAGTGTCAGCTGTACCTAAGTGGGAATCTCCTAAGTCAGTGTAAGAAGTTCGTAGTTTCCTTGGCTTGGCAGGATACTATAGAAGATTCATTAAGAATTTCTCAAAGGTAGCTAAGCCAATGACGGAGTTACTGAAGAAAGACAAGAAATTCGATTGGACTGAAGGATGTGAACTCAGTTTCCAAGAATTGAAGAAGAGACTAGTCACAGCACCAGTCTTATGTCTACTAGATAGAGAAGGATTTCCAAGTTTATTGTGATGCATCTCACCAAGGATTAGGTGCAGTTTTGATGCAAGAAGGGAAAGTTGTGGCTTATGCTCGAGACAACTTAAAACTCATGAAGTGAATTATCCTACTTATGATTTGGAGTTAGCCTCTGTTGTCCATGCACTCAAAACATGGAGACATTATCTTTTAGGAAAACGATGTGAAGTGTTCACAGATCACAAAAGTTTGAAGTATATCTTCACTCAGAAAGAAATCAACATGAGACAAAGAAGATGGCTAGAGCTCATCAAGGACTATGACTTGAGTTTGCAATACCACCCTGGTAAAGCAAATGTTGTAGCGGATGCATTAAGCCATAAAGTTTATGTGAATGGTCTCACTAAGGGAGAGTTGTCAGATGATCTGTGTGCCCAATTCAAAGATCTCAGATTGGAGATAGTGCCTGAATGACATCTCATGTCATTGGATGTTCAGCCCACCCTGTTGGACAAAATCAAGGAAGTCCAAAAGATAGACAAGGAAATTGAAGAGATTAAGGAAAAGATTGGAAAAGGGAAAGCCAAAGGATTCCATGAAAACAAACAAGGTACTTTATGGTATGGAAAACGTATATGCATTTCGCATGATCCGGAGCTTCGGAAACTGATTTTACAAGAAGCACACAACTCACCGTATTCCATTCATCCGGGTAACACCAAAATGTACATGGATGTGAAGGAAAGATTTTGGTGGAATAATCTCAAGAAGGACATTGCCGAACATATTGCTTTGTGTGATGTATGTAGTAGAGTGAAAGCAGAACAACAGAAACCAGCAGGATTGTTACAACCACTACCTATTCCTGATTGGAAGTGGGACAAGATTGACATGGATTTCATCACTGGACTACCAAGGACTAGATTGGGATATGATTCCATTTGGGTCGTAGTAGATCGCCTAACTAAAGTGGCGCATTTCATACCCGTGAAGACAACCTATACAAGTGCCAAGTTAGCCAAGATTTATATGAATAGGATTGTGTGTCTGCATGGGGTACCCAAGAGTATTTTGTCTGATAGGGGAACTCAATTCACTTCCCATTTTTGGAGGCAACTGCATGAGTCATTGGGAACGAGATTGGAATTCAGCACTGCTTTTCATCCCTAGACTGATGGACAGACAGAAAGGACCAACCAGATTCTAGAGGATATGTTGAGGGCATGTGCCCTAGATTATGGAGCTAGTTGGGAGGAAAGTCTTCCTTACGCAGAATTATCTTACAACAACAGCTATCAAGCCAGTATTGAGATGGCACCGTTTGAATTTATCTATGGAAGAAAGTGTACTACACCATTGTTATGGCATAGTGTTGGAGAAAGAAACTTGTTTGGGCCAGAACTAATCAAGGAAGCTGAAGAGAAAGTCAAGTTGGTAAAGGATAGATTGAAGATAGCATAGTCCCGACAAAAAAGCTACGCACATCCAAAGCATAGAGAAGTCACCTATGAGGTGGGTGATAGAGCTTATCTTAGAGTATCACCACTTCATGGGGTAAAGAGGTTTGGATTCAAAGGAAAATTGGCACCAAGATATGTTGGACCATTCAAGATTATGAGACGTAAAGGAGAAGTAGCATATGAGATTGAATTGCCTGAATCATTGTCTGCCATTCACAATGTATTACACGTAAGTTAGCTAAAGAAATGCCATCCGGAGATGGAAGAGACTTCTTTGAAGGATACTATACCTTTGGAAGAGGTCCAATTGGAAAGTGATCTCACCTATGAAGAAAAGCCTATCAAAATCCTTGAGACTGCAGAAAGAGTTACTCGGACTAAGACTATCAAATTTTGCAAAGTTCAGTGGAACCACCATTCCGAAGAGGAAGCAACTTGGGAAAGAGAAGATGATCTTCGGAAAGACCACCCTCACCTATTTTCTAGCTAATCCGAATCTCGAGGGCGAGATTCACCTTAAGGGGGTTAGATTTGTAACATCCCAAAAATCATGATTTGTAAAGCTTGCATAGCATTCATACATTCATAAGCATTTGATCTTTTTCAAATGAATTTTCAAACATAAGAAACCATATTTTTGCCTATTACTTATTCAAGTGAGGCAAGGTTTGTATTTTACTTCCTAAATATGATTAGTATTTGATCAGTATTGATTGGAAAGTAAATACAAAACCCACACAAAAGTTTTCAAAACAATTCAAATTTAAAACCATTTATATGCCTATTATAAATATTTAATTAAGGGCATGGTTTTATATTTAATTTCAAACTCAAAATGATTTTTAATATAAATAGATGTTTTACACATCCTTGGACACAAGAAATACAGAACAAAATTCTGAAAGAAATTCAAATTGAAACAGATTTGAAACACTCATTCAAATTGAAATCAGAAAATCAAAACAGAAAAAGAAAAGGAGAAAAAGAGAAAAAAATAAACCTAACTAGCTATCTAACCCAACCCAACTCGTGACCCATCTAAACAGCCCACCTAGCCCACCCGAGAAACCCCCTCCCTCTCTCTGTTTCTAACCGTGCCCACGCTGCACCCACTCGCTGACCTCCTGGCCCCACCTCCACATCACCTCTCCGTCCTCAATCAACGCCGCGACGACCCGCTCCACCGCTGTCGTTTCTCCCCTTTCAATCCTCTTTACTGCGCTTGATTTCCAAGGTGACAGCACCCCTCGCCCCCACTACTTAATCCCCTCGGCCTCCACTCCATTTCCCCTCACTCCACAAGCTCTGAGCGCCGCCAGGCTCTGCAAATTCCTTCTCGCATTGCCGCAACTCTGACGAGCTTCGACGAACGATTGCGGTGAGCCTCGACCCTGCCCTCGCCTCTGGTTTGCACCATCGCAACCTCTGTCCTTGCGCAAACGCGCTAATGTTTTTTGTTGGTATTTTGGCACTCTGTAGGCTCGACCTCGTCATCGACTGCGAGCACCCGACGGGGAACTCAACTCCGTCGAGCGATTACGGCCGCACCAGTACACCGCACCCTCGTCAACGAACACGTCGAGCTTCACCTATTCTCTGCGACGTCGGTAAGCCCCTAAGCCCCTCCCTTGCCCTTTGACCTTGCCGGAGCGCCGTCGTCAAACGCGTCACCGCCGATCTGGCCATTTGCGCCGCCACTCGATGGTCAGAGCCTCGTGGACCGTTAGATCTAGACCTAGATGTTAGGATTAGAAGTTAGCGTGAAGGGGTATGGTCAGATCTGGACCGCAGGATCTCACTTAGATCCAGCTGCTTGCGAGTGTGATCCGCACGAAGCGGTACGGGCGAATCATATGGCGCCGCGTGTCAGGATTTTCGATTTAAAATTCTGATTTGATTTAATTAGATGATTAAACTTGTAGATTTAATAACTTTTGTTATATTTATCCAAAAAATACAAACACTATATCATTGGAATCACAAAAATAAATCGTACACATTTGTAGCCTTAGTTTTGTAAATTGCTTCTGTTAAAATGGAATTTTATGTAGAGACATTTGTAGGCCTATTCTGTGCATAAAAATTATTTGGAAAATGTTTTAAAAGCCAAATTAAGTTTATTTTATGTATAAATATCTAGTTTATTGTTCAGTACTATTTCACTTGTCTTTTTTAGTTTAGAAAAATCATCACATGGCATTTGCATGCATTCATATATTGTTTGCTTGATTATTTGAAATATGAATTTGGTGCTATCATTTTATGTGTAGATTTTGGTGCTAGTGGTGATTGTGACTGTGAGGATTGTTGTTACTCCCCCAACTACCAAGGCAAGTGGTGCTTCATATTTTTTCCCAATATTTTTGACTATGCATTAGTGATATTTTGTATAGGGCTTGCATGATAATTTTTGCTAAGTATCTATATGATATGCTTGGGAAATCCTAGTAGTTGTAGAATTATTAGAATTTTCTCTAAGTTAAGATACTTGCTATTGCCATGCTTAGCCTAGCTAGCAGCAACCAAGGGTGGATTATATACATGCTATGGAAAAATATTGCTAAGTCCTTTACTTGTGTTAAAACAACTAAGTTAATGAAACACCTGGGTGGAATGGTATGTTTGGGTTATGTTGAGTGGTTACACAAGGCCCATATCTATGGTCTAACTTGTGTATCACAGCTGTGGAAAGCCACCCAGGAACAAAGGGATTTGAGATGCCATATGTTAAGAAGCTTCTAGTGCAACCACATGGCATTATGGGCTCTGACTGGATCATATAGGTTGCAATAACTTAGCCAAATGGACAGTTGGTGGTAGGGGTGATAGGTTTGGGAACGCGTCCATTTTGTTCTAAGGGAAGGCTTCTGAAAGGTCCTGTCTCGATGCATGTCGAGTCTTGTGGGGAAAGTGCACCACCTCTGCATAAGGAAGAATCTAAGTACTTAGCCGTGTCCCCGGCAATGGACAATTTGAGCATCTAGACATGGAAGCTATCAAGAATCTCCTCATCCCAATTTCTAAGTTAAAAACTCGTGGTTGAACATGGGTAAAAGTTCACCAATGTCTATTGGTGGTTCCTTGGGAGTTTTTGCCAAACAAAAACTTAGTGTTTTCAACTAATAGGTAAAACCTATTTTGAGAAAATCAAGCCTAAGCTACACTTAGCCAAATTCATGTAGAAGTTAGATACTATTATTCTACTAAGGTATCACTTTCCAATACTATTCCAATGTATTAACCCACTGTGGCTGTAACTTGTGATGTTGCAGGTTACTCTGATGAGGATTAGGGTTATGAGTCTACACTCAACATGCTTTCCTATGGCACATGAAGATGAAGACTTTTATTTATATTGTTAAGTTAAACTCTTGTACTAGCCTATGGCTATGGAGTTGTAAAAGACTATGTTATCTCTGGAATGACGATGTAATAATGACCTTTGTTTATGTGTACTTCATCTTAAACTGTGGATGCTAGCATTTGATCCAGGGACTAGCATTGCAATCACAGGGACTTTTACCTTTATAAAGGTGGAGTCTTACATTGATTCTATCATGTCTGTGTTGTTTGTGATCTTGCATGCTCTCCGTTGTTAGTAGCTATCTTTTCCAAGTAGTTGCTAGTGACTCCGAGAGGGGGTAATTATGCTCGATAGTGGGTTCATGCCTCTATTTAATCAAGGGAAGTGACAGAAATCTCTAAGGTTGTAGATGTGATGTTGCCACTAGGGGGAAAACAATGGTCTCTTGTTCATGGAACAAGTGGATTGTTTACCTTACACACTTTTCTTAAAGCAGTTGTCTGCTGCTTGCAACTTAATACTAGAGGGGGTTCGGATGATAACCCAAAGGTGGACTTCTAGTCATAGATGCAGTTAGATGGCGACCTATGTATCTTGTTGTATTACCCAATCAAATCTTATAGGATCTTTATGTCCAGTATTGCATTGTTATGCTTTGCTCAGTCCTGTCAATTGCCCTGCTGTAATTTGTTTACCCAGCATGCTATGTTTGTTTATCTAAGGAGAACACCTCTAGTGAACTATGGACCTCGGTCCAATCTTTACCATTGATACATCTTCCACTGTTACTGTTTACTTGCTGCAAACCATCATCACTTTCCACACCATACAGTTAATACTTTGTTATAGCAACCGGTGAGATTGACAACCTCACTGTTAGTTGGGGCAAAGTCTTGAGTTTGTGTTGTGCAGGTTTCCACGTTGCTTGCAACACCTTTGAGATGTTTCCTTCCTCCTACTGGTTCGATAACCTCTGTTTCTTACTGAGGGAAAACTTGCTGTTGTGCTTCATCATACCTTGCTCTTGGGGTTTCTCGACGAAGTGTCAACATGCATCAAGACTTTCTGGCATCGTTGCCGGGGAGGCTAAGGACGTCTTCACAAGGGGAGTCCTCCTTAACCTTTCTCTTTACTTTGTTTTAGGTTTGCTTAATTTCTTTTGCTTGGTTTTGTTTGCCTCTTTTTATCTAAAACTCCAAAAATGGTTTAGTTTGGTCTGCTTTTTCTTATAAAACACAAAAAAATTAGTTCCTGCCCTAGCTGCTGCCATGTCTTGTTTTGGTCCAATCTCTATGACACCTATGGAAAAGATCTTTACTTTTAAGCAAAAAAGTGAAGAGAGTTTCAAAGAAGCTTGGTCTACAATCTCTGCTTTCAAAGGGAAACTAAGCCTAAGATGAGTCTTAGCTTGGTTATTAATAGTTTCTACCACGGTATTGCTCTTTGTTATAGATATGCTTTGGATGATGTGGCTGAGAAAGATATTTTTCGATGTACTGAGGATGAAGCTTTTGATGGCATAAAAAATTATTATAATTTATAATATTCCTGGCAAGGCTGATTCCTCTTTTATAGACTTTTTTGCTAGGTTGAACACTCTTGAGTCCAGTACTGCTGCTTTGAACAGTTGCTA
The DNA here is from genome assembly GCA_916181665.1 of Avena sativa. Taxonomy (NCBI): domain Eukaryota; kingdom Viridiplantae; phylum Streptophyta; class Magnoliopsida; order Poales; family Poaceae; genus Avena; species Avena sativa. Next base: position 80,054,264 of record OV702297.1, read on the forward strand.
TCACACACTTAGGGAGTACCATGATTATGTTCCAATAAATTCTGAGCCTTCAAAGTGGTTTCTCACAATCAAAGTCTCTATAAATATTGCAACTTTTGATGCTCGCTGTGATATCATGTCTGAATTTTTTCTTACGCCTAAAGATATTTTTGAGTCTTTGAGTCTTTGGGGACTTTCTAAAGGAGGAGAAGAAATATCTCTTACCAATAATGCAACTTTATTACCCATTGTAATAGTTGAAGGTGTCTTTACAAAAATCTCAGGGAAAATGTTGTCTACTGATTATCTTGTTATTGCATGTGTAGGCAAAGGAAAGATTACACTTGGAAGATCCCTACTGAAACACCTTGGACAAATAATAGATGTGGGAAAAGGCATTATGCATTTTTCTCCTCCAGTAAGAAATCATATTTTCCCTAAAGAGAAGAAGAAAGGTAAGAAAGGTAGGAGCAAGAGAGTTAATGCTTCTTCATTTCAAAATACTTGATTTCTTGCTTCTTGTACCTAACTTAAAGGCGTTAAAGAAAAGTACTTGTTGGGAGATAACCCAAGAGTTTCCTTGAGTCTTGGAAGTTATTACTTCAGTAATGACCTATCCTTATTATGATTTGTTTGCTTTTGTGCCAAGAATGACCTCTAATGAGAGGGAAGTAAGATTTGGGGAGCTGCTATCCCGAAACAGATTTCTGTCCTCCACCATAAAAATTCGTATCGGTACAGGCAAAGTACCTGGATTCACCGAGGACGAAGAAGGAGTTTTGTGGTACAAAAGACGCCTTTGTGTACCAGCAGATTCTGAGTTGAAAGAAGTGATCTTGAAGGAGGCTCATGATACTCTTTATTCTATCCACCCCGGAGGAACTAAGATGTATCAAGATTTGAAAGAGCAATTTTGGTGGCATAAGATGAAAAGAGAAATCGGAAGCTATATCGCCAAGTGTGATATTTGTCAGCGAGTCAAGGCAGGACATCAAAGACCCGCTGGATTGTTGCAACCCTTGAAGATTCCGGAATGGAAATGGGATTCTATTGGAATGGACTTTATCACTGGACTGCCTACTTCTAGTAGGGGAAATGACTCTATCTGGGTCATAGTGGACAGATTGTCCAAAGTCGCCCATTTCTTACCCGTCAAGACCACATATCAGAGTTCGAAACTAGCAGAGTTGTACATCGCTAGAACCGTTAGTTTGCATGGAGTCCCCAAGAACATCGTATCAGATCGAGGAACTCAGTTTACCTCGAGATTCTGGAAGCAAGTCCAAGAAGGTTTAGGAACCCGTCTAGATTTCAGCACCGCATATCACCCTCAAACCGATGGACAAATAGAGCGAGTAAATCAAATATTCGAAGATATGCTGAGAGCATGTGTGTTAGAATATGGATCCAAGTGGGAAGACTGTCTGCCGTTTGCAGAATTTTCATATAACAACAGTTATCAAGCCAGTTTGCAAATGGCCCCATTTGAATTCATGTACGGACGAAAGTGTCGCACCCCTTTGAACTAGTCGGAAGTAGGAGAGAGTCAGATTTTTGGACCCGACATCCTACGAGAAGCAGAAGAGAAGGTTCACAAGATTCGTGAGCACCTCAAGACAGCCCAATCCAGACAAAAGAGTTACGTCGACAAAAGACGTAGAGACCTCGCCTTCAACATAGGAGACTTCGTTTATCTGAAAGTGTCGCCATTGAAGGGAATGCAGCGTTTCCATCTCAAAGGAAAGTTAGCCCCCAGATATATCGGACCTTTCAAGATTCTGAACCGTCGAGGAGAAGTATCGTATCAATTGGAACTACCCGAAGAGATGTCAGCCGTGCACAATGTGTTCCATATCTCATTACTTCGCAAGTGTCTCGAAGTCCCCGAGAAGACCGAAGTGTTCAAAAATATCGATCACCGGACCATAGAGATCAACAATGACCTGACCTATCCCGAAATACCCATCCGTATTTTGGAAGAAGCTTTTCGAACTACCCGAACCCGAAGCATCAAGTTCCTCAAGATTTAGTGGAGCAACCACACAGAAGAGGAAGCTACCTGGGAGCGCGAAGATCACATCAGGACGGAGTTTCCCGATCTCTTCAAATCCTAGGTAATCCTTTTCGTCCTTTTTCAAATCTCGGGACGAGATTTTGTTTAAGGAGGGAAGGTTTGTAACATCCCAAAAATACTAAACTTGGATCATCAAACTCTAATTATCAAAATTAGGGTTAACAAAAACTTTTCTAATTAAAATTATGAAAGCATGCCTATGTGTATGCATTGAATTTGAAATTCTTTTGAACCACCTTGTTTGTGTGTTTATTTGCTTGTAAAATGTTTCTTAAGTGAAATAAACATCATCTAAACCTTTCCCACACTTTTCCCAAAGACAAGTAAAGCAAAACAAATAAAATAAAGGAATGGTCATTTTGACCAATTTAACTCCCATGCCTACTTTGGCTGTCTCAAACTTTCAGAACCTAACAGAAACTTTTCTGGATCTTTGCACCCCTTGATTGTACTCATAACAAAGTATCAAGGCCCACTTTGTGATCATCTAGAAACTTTCAAATGCATAGTTTAAGTGACAATTCAAAATTGAATCTTTATCATATGGGAAGATCCCACCTTTTCAAAAACTACTCAAACAAGCTCAACTTTCAAAACCCAAGCATCTGCAGACTCACCAACACCAATCTAGCACACCCACCAAAAATCTTTTCAAAATTCAAAACTTGAATTCATGCGGCCATTTCATCAAACACTTGGCAGACACAAATCAAACAAAATCAAAACACTATAGTGTGCAGTGTTTTGAGCCTAACTGGTTCCCTATCTAGCTCACAACCATCTCAGTAGATCATCTAGCAAGATTAACCAAGCACTAGCACCACTGTGAGCTTTCCAATATCATCAATGGTGAACAGCAGAGTGCATCCTTGCCACCCCAGTGTAGACAGCAAGCTAGGAAGGAAACTAGCCGTGCCAACCTTGTCTGGGAGAACACCCATGCCTCACCGCCCCCTCTCGACCAGCCCTGCCTTGAAGACACCGACCAGAGCACCCAGGAACGCCACGCCCATGCCTCTGCCAACCGTGCCGAGCATGCGCCAGAGCGCCACCCTCGACCGAAGCCCACAGACCATGCGCCGCCCTCGCCGCGTGCATACACGATCACCACCAACCCAGGAGACCGCCAGACATCCCCGTTCGCCGCCCCATGCCGCACAGCCACCACTCACCGTCGAAGACGCCGCCTCTGTCGCGCAGAGCGTCGCGTGTTCCAGACCAACCCGCACTGCCCCATGTCTCGCCACCGTATCGTTGAGCATCGCCAGGGAACACCGCACCGTCCCCTACCTTCGCCCATGCCAATAGCCGTCTGTACCATCGCCCCCAACGAGCTCACCGTGCGCCCCGTCGGTCCCCTCGCTTGACTATAAATAGAGGCCACCCCCAGACGAATTGAGCACACCATTCTACTCCCCTCTCCTCACTGATCGTGTCACACCATTCCCGGAGCAAGGCGAGCAGCACTTCGCCGGAATTTCACCAGAGCCCGCCGCCTCTAGAGAAGAAGGGAGCCAGCGATTGGAGCCGCCCCAGGAGGAGCCACCGGTACCAGGAGATTCACCGTCGTCGACTTCGTCGTTCGCCCGCCTCGCTGACCCTCGCCTGCACCCCGGCGAGCCCTCAGCAACCCCCACTGGCCGCGCTAGGTTTCTATCTCGCCGGCGTTACCCAACGTCGACGATGACTCCCAGCCGTTGGATTAGAACCCGATCGAACGTCCCACATCGCCCCATACCGCTTCGCACCCCCTGTCTCACTGCGCTTAGCAGGCCGGCCTAGTATCGTTTCCCGCGCAGCCCAGTTATTTGAATTAAATCTTTTCCATTTTATTTCAAACTCACTTCTGTACCCAGTTTCAAAAATCAACCCAGGTTGATTCAGTGCACCAAATTGAGTGAAACCAATTTTTTTGGAAAGGTCTGGGAATGCTAAATCCAAGACCGTTGGATTCAAGTCATTTGGATCTATAGATCACCCATGGTAAAAATAACAAGGCAGAAGCTTTTCTGCATTCAAACATTTTTCAAATTTAAACCATAATAGCTTTTGAGTTGATTCCAACTCTCAAAAATCACATTTAACCATACCTTCAGAATATATAAAAATATATAGGTTTATTTGCAGAAATAATGTTCAAGTAATAAAAGAATGCCCCATAGGCATTTCTAGTCACTTTATTTAATTAAAATAAAAGGGTAAAACCTTATTAAATTGTGGCACCACTTTAAATCATATTCCCATGGACTAAAATATGTGGTGACGACATGTGTCAACATGATCCCATGTTTGGTTTGGAGAATATTAAATCTTAAGTAGTTTTTCAATGAGTAGAAATTACTTTTCTAAAAATAAAAGGAATTTAACCAAGCCTTAATCTTGTAATGTTAGAGATGATGTTAGATCATCTATAGGACCCTTGTGTGTGATGATTGCTAGTAGTTAAGTATTGTTTGGTGATTGTGTACCTCGTATTTATTTATAGACGCTAGTGCCGACCAAGGATACGAGGAGGAAGGAGGATTCTACGAAGAAGAAGCCGAGGAGAACTTCAACCACTGCTCTGCACAAGGCAAGCTAACACTTGAAATTTAGCAAGCTTTACTAATCAAGTTGACCAATGCCAGCTACCACTTGCAAGATACCCTACTTATGCAAGCTAATACTTTCTTGTTACCATGCCAACTATATGCCTTAAGCATATATGATCATATCCACTTGATAAACCAATCCTAGTTTTACTTGCAAGCTTCTTACTTTATTTCTTTATCAAATCTCTTAACTAGATTTTACCTAAGTGAATGGTAGATACTAGAAAGATATGTGAAGGTTGCATAAAGAGCATAAAATTTGGCCTAAGCTAGATAATCTTGATGTCATCCTAAGGCATGAGCTTGAACTTAGTTGAAACTCCAATAGTGTACCACCCCTCATTAGTACTCACCTCCACTTGTAGATGCTAGTGCTAAGCATAAAACTTGATCAACTTTAGATGGGAATACTTGGTGGAAAAATAGTTATGAAAACCTTGGAATGATGGATCATTCTATTGAAATGTTTTGGACATGTGTTTTCGAACACCTGATGATTTTGGTGATGAAAATATTGAGGCATGAGCCTTATCCCTTTATAAAACTGATGGTTGTCTCGATGCGATACCATTCCAATTTTATCGTACAACCACAATACCCGAAGATTGGGTAGGGCTTGACTGGAAACTTATATACCTTAGTATTAGTTCCCTCACGGCCAAGGTCTGAGCTGAGGCTACCTTGTGAAGATTGTCCACCTGTGCAGTACCCAAGATGACAGTTGGTCATGGTTGGGAGGCCAAACTCACAGGAGCGGTGCTTATACTAGGGCGTGTAATTGAAAGGTTAGGATTGATTATCCGCATACTGAGTATGGTGAATTCAGGATTTGTTCCTGACGGATGTATCGAATGTTGTGGTGAAAGTGTACAATGTTTGCAGAGTGTCAAACTATTCGAATAGCCGCGTCCGCGGTTATGGACAGTTGGAGTGGCCATACTGTTCCCCCGTCAGACTTTTCAAAATGACTTGTGAAATGAATTGAGACTTTGACTTGACCACAACAGGGTTGTGATATGAAATAAAAGTTCCCACTTAGATGTTCCAAACTTCAACTAGCAATTGTTGCTCCTAAACTTAGTAGAGATAAACCTGTCTTTTGCAAAATAACCCTAGAGCCTAGTGTCCCATTATCAAAACCCCCTTTCACTTGTTAGTATTAGTTTGCGAGTACTTAAAGAGTACTCATGGCTTTGTCCCTGGCTATTCCCATGGCCAGACTATGAAGAGGAGTACCTGGAGGATGGACCCCAGGAAGGTTATGACAACTAGGATCATCTCCCATCGTCAGCATTGCCTGTGACCCAGAAGATGGAGCTTCGCCCACGCTATCGTTATTATTACGTATTCCGCTGCTTGATATTGTATTAAGAACTGGATCACGAGATCCCTATTTGTGTAAGAACTTATGTACGGTTTGTAATGGATGATGTACTATGGTATCCAATTCTGTTATGTCTCGCAAAAATGGTAATCCTGGGATTGCGATGTATGTCATTACAGGCATCTGGGATTAAAAATCTGGGTGTTGAAAAGTTGGTATCAGAGCCATCCTGACCATAGGAGACCCTAGTTAGACCAGACGTTGAATCAAAAACTTAGTTTCAAAACCAAGGGAAGCAAATATTTACAAAAACTTATTCTCATTCTTATCCCTTTGACTCTTTCATGAAAATTCATGTTCCTCAAAGAATCTTGCAAAATACATAAAAAATTGACACACTTGATCACTCTACTAACTTACTCATCCTATATTCTTATTGATGGACGTGAAGTACAGCAAGGGGAATGGAGGAGACGTTATCTTTGAGAGGGATTTGGATCAGCTTTCGGAACTTCTGGAGCGTCCGCACCCCGAGTTCTTCGGAGCTCAGCTCAATGATCAAGGAGGAGAAGATCTGCAGTGGCTAATTGTTGCAAGTCTCCGAGGAAAGATTGAACCTCCCACTGCGGAAGGAATTCAGTTTACTTAAGAGAGAACAACTGGCTCGATGGACTTGCCAGGGCCATGCAGGAAGCTCTTTCCCATCTGTGTGGGCAGAGCATCAATCAGATCAAGGGTACTCGCTTTGAGTTTTGCCCAAGGCGTGATGCAAATGGACAACCACTGGAAGCCCCATACCACCCCAGGCTAAAGACTCAATTGGACCACCTTAGCTTCATGATGTATGATCATCAGCAAGAGTTAGACAACTGCCGTGACTACTCCAACCACAAGTCTGCCAGCATCAAGACGAAGGACCAAACCATCGCCATGCTAGCAAAGGTTCGCAAGTCTCGCCGCCGTCAGCTCGACAAGAAGGAGCGCATCATTGCCCGTCTTCGCCACCGCATCTCATCTTTGGAGGAGACCATCCACGAGAGAGACATGCAGTTGGAGGAAAGGGAGAATGCCGGAGAGGATCTTCGTGGAGACCCCTACTCCTATCTCAGCGATGATGATGATTTTCTGGAGGATCAGGCTATGGACTTCTTCACCGATGAAGATGATTTCGCCTTCATCGATGATGATGAGGACGATGAAGCCACCGATTCCGAGGAGTAGTAGCACTTGAGCACTAGCGTAGTGAGTAGTATTCGGTCCCACTGTATCGTAGTTCCCGAATGGTTCATAAAACCATCTGCTTTCCTTTGTTGTGGTGTGTGTTGTATCGTGTGAATGAATGTATGAATGAATGAAAAAGCAAGTTGCTCGAAAATCTGAGTCAAACTATAAAAAAAATTCAAAGACCCAAAACTTTAGAAATTTCCCTCTTTTCTCATGATCTATCTCAATCTTTAGATTCCACGTGGAGGAAGTGGTTCATCCCCGGACCCGATGTTGCAGATTCTGCAAATGTTGACTTCTGACCGCGAAGCTGAAAGAGCGGAACGTCAAGCCAACTTAGCCAACCTTCGGCAGATAGCCTAGCTTGCCCACAACAACCAAGGCCACAAAAATCAGGACAACCATGGATCTAAGCTCAAGAATTTCCAGAATACCAACCCACCTGTTTTCACTAAGTCAGAAGAACCCCTAGACGCCGATGATTGGCTGCAAACCATCGAAAATAACCTAGAAGTGACCGGAGTGGAAGCCAACGAGAAAGTTCTGTTCGCCACCCACTATCTAGCCGGAGATGCCAGGGCATGGTGGAACAGTGTTCGCGCAATGACCGGAGGCCAGATGATGACCTGGGAGGAATTCAAGGTCAAGTTTAGCAGAACCCATGTACCACCAGGTTTGATCAAGAGAATGAGAGACGAGTTCAGAGAGCTGAAGCAAGGAAGGATGACTGTAGTGGAATACCGTGACAAATTCTTGCCATTAGCTAGGTATGCCCCCGATGAGATCGACACCGAAGCCAAGAAGAAAGAAAGATTCCTGAATGGTCAGCATGACGAGATGCAGACAGTGTTAGTCAATATCCCCTTTGCTGATATTGAAGCCCTTGTGGACTCAGCTATCCAGATGGAAGGAAAGATCAACCAAGCCAATGAGAACCGCAAGCATCGCATGATGCATCAACCAGGAACCCATCAGACCCCAAAGTATCGCCCCAACCCATCTCCAGGATTTGCCCAAAGAACCAACAAACCCTCGATGAACCGTCCGACCTATCCCAACCGTGGAAACCCTAGGCCCGGAGGAAATCACAACAACCCCGGAAACGTTAGCAATTTCAATCGTGCCCCACCCAAGTTCAACAACAACAATGCTACCGCCAACACCAACACTACCCCTAGGACTGGAAGCAATGTTGTGCCTATAGCAGCAAAGGACAAGTCGCAAGTGACTTGTTATGACTGTGGAAATAAAGGCCACTATTCCAATGAGTGCCCCAACAAGAAGAATGCTACAGCCCCCAATGCCAATGTCCCAGCTCAGCAGCAGCGTCGTGTTCAGCCAGGAAGAAGATTTGCCCCAGGGAATTCACTCAACCACAACGGCCGTCTTTTTCTCATGCATGCTGAAGAAGCTCAGGAAGCGCCTGACGTCGTGTTGGGTATGTTTTCGGTTAATTCAGTACTTGCAAGAGCGTTGTTTTATTCTGGTGCATCGCATCCATTTGTCACCGAAGAATTTGCATGCACTAGTAAAATTCAACCAACCAAACTGAAGCATGTTATGATTGTTCAAATTCCCAGATCAACCACTAAGGCTAGGCAAATTTGCAAAGCCGTCCCTATCCGAATCCATGGCATAGATTTTTATGCAAATCTGATAGTACTTGGAACTAAAGGTTTGGAAGTAGTACTAGGAATGGATTGGATGTCCAAACATAAAGGATTGATTGACTGTGCCAAGAAAGCCATAACCATGACCAGTACTGCCGGAATATCAGTCGAGCATATATCTGAAACCTTACCTCGCCAATTCAAATGCAACAAGAGTATAGCCCAACCTACCATTGACCAAGTCCGGATAGTCTGTGAATACCCCGATGTATTTCCAGATGTTTTGCCCGCTATGCCCCAGATCGGGATATCGAGTTTATCATCGAACTAATCCCCGAAACCAGACCTATAGCCCAGAGACCATATAGTATGAACCCGTCTGAGCTAGCGAAACTGAAGAAGCAACTGGATGCCATGCTGGAAATTGGATTGATTCAACCAAGTGCGTCCCCATGGAGATCACCTGTCTTGTTTGTGGACAAGAAGGATGGAGGTAACCGTTTGTGTACGGATTATTGGAAATTGAATGATGTCACCATCAAGAACAAGTACCCCTTGCCCAAGATAGAAGATTTGTTTGATCAGTTGACCGGTGCCAAAGTGTTTTCTAAGATTGATCTTAGAACTGGCTATCATCAACTCAAAATTCGTGCAGAGGATATTCCAAAGACTGCCTTTACTACCAGATATGGATTGTATGAGTATACAGTCATGTCTTTCGGACTAACCAATGCCCCCGCTTATTTCATGAATCTCATGAATAAGATTTTTATGGATTTCCTGGATAAGTTTGTCGTTGTTTTCATTGATGACATTCTGATTTATTCCAAGTTAGAAGAAGAACATGAGCTACACCTAAGGACCATTCTTGGAACCCTTAGAGAGCATCAGTTGTATGCAAAGTTTAGCAAATGTGAATTCTGGTTACAGGAGGTAGGATTCCTCGGTCACATTGTATCAGCCGGAGGAATTGCCGTTTACCCTGCCAAAGTGAAAGATGTAGAAGATTGGCAAGCCCCAACCACTGAAACCCAAGTTCGTGCATTTCTCGGATTGGCGGGATATTACCGCAAATTCGTAGAAGGATTCTCTAGTATCGCCAGTCCCATGACCCAATTGCTGAAGAAGGACAAGAAGTTTGAATGGACCGAAAAATGTGAAGCAAGTTTTCAAGAACTCAAGAGGAGATTGATTTCAGCCCCAATCTTGATCATGCCGGATATCACGAAGCCCTTCGATGTGTATTGTGACGCATCCAAGATCGGTCTCGGATGTGTGCTAATGCAAGAAGGCAAAGTTATATCTTATCTATCTCGACAACTGAAGCAACATGAGCAAAACTACCCAACCCATGACCTCGAACTCGCAGCCGTAGTTCTAGCCCTGAAAACATGGAGACATTACCTGAAGGGAAACCGTTGTGAGATCTATATGGATCACAAGAGCCTAAAGTATATATTCACTCAGAAGGAGCTGAATATGAGGCAGAGAATATGGATTGAGCTAATCAAGGATTACGACCTGGACATTCACTATCACCTTGGTAAAGCCAGCGTGGTAGCCGATGCCCTTAGCAGATTACCGTGCCGCTTGAACTCCATGATTTTGAAGGAGCAACCAAGTTTGCACAAAGAGATGGAATTAGTAAGTGAAGGATTTTTGGCTAGCATAGAACTCCAGCCCACTTTGATCAGTCAGATTAAAGAGGCGCAGAAGGGAAATGCTAGTATTGAAGGAATCAAGCGTCGTATCGGTACAAGCAAAGTACCCGGATTCACCGAGGACGAAGGATTTTTGTGGAACAAAGGACGCCTTTGTGTACCAGCAGATTCTGAGTTGAAAGAAGTGATATTGAAGGAGGATCATGATACTCTTTATTGTATCCACCCCGGAGGAACTAAGATGTATCAAGATTTGAAAGAGCAATTTTGGTGGCATAAGATGAAAAGAGAAATCGGAAGCTATATCGCCAAGTGTGATATTTGTCAGCGAGTCAAGGTAGGACATCAAAGACCCCCTGGATTGTTGCAACCCTTGCAGATTCCGGAATGGAAATGGGATTCTGTTGGAATGGACTTTATCACTGGACTGCCTACTTCTAGTAGGGGAAATGACTCTATCTGGGTTATAGTGGACAGATTGTCCAAAGTCGCCCATTTCTTACCCGTCAAGACCACATATCAAAGTTCGAAACTAGCAGAGTTGTACATCGCTAGAATCGTTAGTTTGCATGGAGTCCCCAAGAACATCGTATCAGATCGAGGAACTCAGTTTACCTCGAGATTCTGGAAGAAGGTCCAAGAAGGTTTAGGAACCCGTCTAGATTTCAGCACCGCGTATCACCCTTAGACCGATGGACAAACAGAGCGAGTAAATCAAATACTCGAAGATATGTTGAGAGCATGTGTGTTAGAATATGGATCCAAGTGGGAAGACTGTCTGCCGTTTGCAGAATTGTCATACAACAACAGTTATCAAGCTAGTTTGCAAATGGCCCCATTCGAATTCATGTACGGACGAAAGTGTCGCACCCCTTTGAACTGGTCGGAAGTAGGAGAGAGTCAGATTTTTGGACCCGACATCCTACGAGAAGCAGAAGAGAAGGTTCACAAGATTCGTGAGCACCTCAAGATAGACCAATCCAGACAAAAGAGTTACGCCGACAAAAGACGTAGAGACCTCGCCTTCAACATAGGAGACTTCGTTTATCTGAAAGTGTCGCCATTGAAGGGAATGCAGCGTTTCCAACTCAAAGGAAAGTTAGCCCCCAGATATATCCGACCTTTCAAGATTCTGAACCGTCGAGGAGAAGTATCATATCAATTGGAACTACCCGAAGAGATGTCAGCCGTGCACAATGTGTTCCATATCTCATTACTTCGCAAGTGTCTCGAAGTCCCCGAGAAGACCGAAGTGTTCAAAAATATCGATCACCGGACCATAGAGATCAATGATGACCTGACCTATCCCGAAATACCCATCTGTATTTTGGAACAAGCTTTTCGAACTACCCGAACCCGAAGCATCAAGTTCCTCAAGATTTAGTGGAGCAACCACACAGAAGAGGAAGCTACCTGGGAGCACGAAGATCACATCAGGACGGAGTTTCCCGATCTCTTCAAATCCTAGGTAATCCTTTTCGTCCTTTTTCAAATCTCGGGACGAGATTTTGTTTAAGGGGGAAGGTTTGTAACATCCCAAAAATACTAAACTTGGATCATCAAACTCTAATCATCAAAATTAGGGTTAACAAAAACTTTTCTAATTAAAATTATGAAAGCATGCCTATGTGTATGCATTGAATTTGAAATTCTTTTGAACCACCTTGTTTGTGTGTTTCTTTGCTTGTAAAATGTTTCTTACGTGAAATAAACATCATCTAAACCTTTCCCACACTTTTCCCAAATACAAGTAAAGCAAAACAAATAAAATAAAGGAATGGTCATTTTGACCAATTTAACTCCCATGCCTACTTTGGCTGTCTCAAACTTTCAGAACCTAACAGAAACTTTTCTGGATCTTTGCACCCCTTGATTGTACTCATAACAAAGTATCAAGGTCCACTTTGTGATCATCCAGAAACTTTCAAATGCATAGTTTAAATGACAATTCAAAATTGAATCTTTATCATATGGGAAGATCCCACCTTTTCAAAAACTACTCAAACAAGCTCAACTTTCAAAACCCAAGCATCTGCAGACTCACCAACACCAATCTAGCACACCCACCAAAAATCTTTTCAAAATTCAAAACTTGAATTCATGCGGCCATTTCATCAAACACTTGGCAGAAACAAATCAAACAAAATCAAAACACTATAGTGTGCAGTGTTTTGAGCCTAACTGGTTCCCTATCTAGCTCACAACCATCTCAGTAGATCATCTAGCAAGATTAACCAAGCACTAGCACCACTGTGAGATTTCCAATATCATCAATGGTGAACAGCTGAGTGCATCCTTGCCACCCCAGTGTAGACAGCAAGCTAGGAAGGAAACTAGCCATGCCAACCTTGTCTGGGAGAACACCCATGCCTCACCGCCCCCTCTCGACCAGCCCTGCCTCGAAGACACCGACCAGAGCACCCAGGAACGCCGCACCCGTGCCTCTGCCAACCGTGCCGACCATGCGCCAGAGCGCCACCCTCGACCGAAGCCCACAGACCGCGCGCCTCCCTCGCCGCGTGCATACACGATCACCACCGACCCAGGAGACCGCCAGACATCCCCATTCGCCGCCCCATGCCGCACAGCCACCGCTCACCGTCGAAGACGCCGCCTCTGCCGCGCAGAGCGTCGCGTGTTCCATACCAACCCGCACCGCCCCACGTCTCGCCACTGTATCGTTGAGCATCGCCAGGGAACACCGCACCGTCCCCTACCTTCTCCCATGCCAATAGCCGTCTGTACCATCGCCCCCGACGAGCTCACCGTGCGCCCCGTCGGTCCCCTCGCTCGACTATAAATAGAGGCCACCCCTAGCCGAATTGAGCACACCATTCTACTCCCCTCTCCTCACTGATCGTGCCACACCGTTCCCGGAGCAAGGCGAGCAGCACTTCGCCGAAATTTCACCGGAGCCCGCCGCCTCTGGAGAAGAAGGGAGCCAGCGATTGGAGCCGCCCCAGGAGGAGCCACCGGTACCAGGAGATTCGCCGTCGTCGACTTCGTCGTTCGCCCGCCTCGCCGACCCTCGCCTGCACCCAGTGAGCCCCCAGTAACCCCCACTGGCCGCGCTAGGTTTCTGTCTCGCCGGCGTTGCCCAACGTCGACGATGACTCCCAGCCGTTGGATTAGAACCCGATCGAACGTCCCACATCGCCCCATACCGCTTTGCACCCCCTGTCTCACTGACGAGTGGGGACAGCCACTTAAACAGCCCGCGGAAGCACTGCGCTTAGCAGGCCGGCCCAGTATCGTTTCCCGCGCAGCCCAGTTATTTGAATTAAACCTTTTCCATTTTATTTCAAACTCACTTCTGTACCCAGTTTCAAAAATTAACCCAGATCGATTCAGTGCACCAAATTGAATGAAACCAATTTTGTTGGAAAGGTCTGGGAATGCTAGATCCAAGCCCGTTGGATTCAAGTCATTTGGATCTATAGATCACCCATGGTAAAAATAACAAGGTAGAATCTTTTCTGCATTCAAACATTTTTCAAATTTAAACCATAATAGCTTTTGAGTTGATTCCAACTCTCAAAAATCACATTTAACCATACCTTTCAGAATATATAAAAATATATAGGTTTATTTGCAGAAATAATGTTCAAGTAATAAAATAATGCCCCATAGGCATTTCTAGTCACTTTATTTAATTAAAATAAAAGGGTAAAACCTTATTAAATTGTGACACCACTTTAAATCATATTCCCATGGACTAAAATATGTGGTGATGACATGTGTCAACATGATCCCATGTTTGGTTTGGAGAATATTAAATCTTAAGTAATTTTTCAATGAGTAGAAATTACTTTTCTAAAAATAAAAGGAAATAAACCAAGCCTTAATCTTGTAATGTTGGAGACGATGTTAGATCATCTATAGGACCCTTGTGTGTGATGATTGCAAGTAGTTAAGTATTGTTTGGTGATTGTGTACCTCATATTTATTTATAGACGCTAGTACCGACCAAGGATACGAGGAGGAAGGAGGATTCTACGAAGAAGAAGCCGAGGAGAACTTCAACCACTGCTCTGCACAAGGCAAGCAACACTTGCAATTTAGCAAGCTTTACTAATCAAGTTGACCAATGCCAGCTACCACTTGCAAGATACCCTACTTATGCAAGCTAATACTTGCTTGTTACCATGCCAACTATATGCCTTAAGCATATATGATCATATCCACTTGATAAACCAATCCTAGTTTTACTTGCAACCATCTTACTTTATTTCTTTATCAAAGCTCGTAAGTAGATTTTACCTAAGTGAATGGTAGATACTAGAAAGATATGTGAAGGTTGCATAAAGAGCATAAAATTTGGCCTAAGCTAGATAATCTTGATGTCATCCTAAGGCATGAGCTTGAACTTAGTTGAAACTCCAATAGTGTACCACCCCTCATTAGTACTCACCTCCACTTGTAGATGCTAGTGCTAAGCATAACAATTGATCAACTTTAGATGGGAATACTTGGTGGAAACATGGTTATGAAAACCTTGGAATGATGGATCATTCTATTGAAATGTTTTGGACATGTGTTTCCGAACACCTGATGATTTTGGTGATGAAAATATTGAGGCATGAGCCTTAGCCCTTTATAAAGCTGATGGTTGTCTGGATGCGATACCATTCCAATTTTATCGTACAACCACAATACCCGAAGATTGGGTAGGGCTTGACTAGAAACTTATATACCTTAGTATTAGTTCCCTCACGGACAAGGTCTGAGCTAAGGCTACCTTGTGAAGATTGTCCACCTGTGTAGTACCCAAGATGACAGTTGGTCATGGTTGGGAGGCCAAACTCACAGGAGAGGTGCTTATACTAGGGCGTGTAATTGAAAGGTTAGGATTGATTATCCGCATACTGAGTATGGTGAATTCAGGATTATTTCCTGACGGATGTATCGAATGTTGTGGTGAAAGTGTACAATGTCTACAGAGTGTCAAACTATTCGAATAGCCGCGTCCGCGGTTATGGACAGTTGGAGTGGCCATACTGTTCCCCCGTCAGACTTTTCAAAATGACTTGTGAAATGAATTGAGACTTTGACTTGACCACAACAGGGTTGTGATATGAAATACAAGTTCCCACTCAAATGTTCCAAACTTTAACTAGCAATTGTTGCTCCTAAACTTAGTAGAGATAAACCTGGCTTTTGCAAAATAACCCTAGAACCTAGTGTCCCATTATCAAAACCCCCTTTCACTTGTTAGTATTAGTTTGCGAGTACTTAAAGAGTACTAATGGCTTTGTCCCTGGCTATTCCCATGGCCATACTATGAAGAGGAGTACCTGGAGGATGGACCCCAGGAAGGTTACGACAACTAGGATCATCTCCCATCGACAGCATTGCCTGTGACCCAGAAGATGGATCTTCGCCCACTCTATCGTTATTATTACGTATTCCGCTGCTTGATGTTGTATTAAGAACTGGATCACGAGATCCCTATTTGTGTAAGAACTTATGTACGGTTTGTAATGGATGATGTACTATGGTATCCAATTCTGTTATGTCTCGCAAAAATGGTAATCCTGGGATTGCGATGTATGGCATAACAGGCATCTAGGATTAAAAATCCGGGTGTTGACACCTACCAAAGGTGAGATCATCCCGGAGGCTTTCTTCTTCATCATGCTAGCCTCCGGTATGAAGCATGAGTAGTTCCACCTTGGACTACGGGTCCATGTAGTAGCTAGATGGTTGTATCTCCTCCTTGTGCTTTCATGTCTAGATATTGTGATCTCCGTTCATGATCAAGATATCATCTATTTGAAATCATGCATGTTGTGTTTGCGGGGATCCGATGGATATTGACATTACTATGTCAGATTGATTAATGGTTTTGTATTATTGATTCTATCATGTCTATCATGATCAAGCTTAACTCCTACTCATCCTCGAGTAGGTAAGTGATAAAAAGAATAATTTTTGAGGTGACATGCACCATCAAAATCAAGATCAAACCATTTGCATGCATTGAAAGCTGGGATCAAAGAACTCTAAACATGAGCGTGAAAGATGGAGTTCTAACAGTAAGATAAAGTAACTATGCATGCAACATGAAAGGTCACAAACAAAGATCATGAATAACATGCATTAAAAAACGTTTGTTTGTTTCACATACAGAAAACATGGCATAGTGGCATTCAGCTTGTCCCTCATGGAGTAGAAAATAGATGCATAGGACACCTTCAAAGTTCATAAGAGTGACTAGATACAAATAGCACAAGAACAAGTAATAACAACAATATGCATCAATCAATAAATTTTGGGACAATGCACATAGAACTAAGAATGACAACCATGTTCTCTTAACTGGTGCCTAAATTATAGAAGGTGGAGACTCAATATAATAATGGAGGAAAGGCCCTTCATAAAGGGTAGCAGGGATTTCAAGTCTCAAAAAGAGCTTCCAAAAATTATGGTACTTGTTAGATTTCAGCTCTCACTGCCCCTATCATAAGCATCTTGAAGTGGTTAAGGTTAAAGTGAAAAAAATATGGAGTATATGTTTGACAAAGTATAAGTTGGAAATCTCATGTCCCTTGAATACGAGGGCCGCTCCTCATGCTACTCAACTTTAGTCACCTGTAAGTTCTTGTCATAGTAAGTACATGTGTATCATAGAGAACCGCCAACGTGGGTACCCTTGCACATGATTCATGAGCTATCCCATAATCAAAATGACAAGACAAGCAGACAATAAGCATCTCAGTAATCTTCTTATTTACCATGGGAAAATGGTGCTTTTTCTCTCTTTCCTCTTTTCAGTATGTCTCTTTTTTATATGAAGAAAGCTTCATAGATGTCATTATGGTGATGATGCAAGTTTCTACCATGATTAGGCATGGATTAGGCTATCGGCCCAGTGTCACATCCCAAAATTTTCTAAATTTTGAAATGTGAAAAATAAACAAACAAAATAAATAAAGGATGAAATTTAGGAGGAAAAGAAACTATTTGCTTCTAATGGAAATACCAAAACCTTACATAAACTAAAAAACAATTTTGAATGAGAATGACAAACAAGATTTCAAAAAAAAATTCAAATGCATGTCATGCATCATCATCTTTAAGCACTTGCATTTTAAAACCTCTAGAAAAAATGATAAATCTAAAACCAAAACACTAATAAGAGAAATCACCATCAAGTTTAATAGAGGACTACGACTATGTTCCATATAAAAATTTAGCAAAATCATTTCTATATAATCTATAATGGTAAAAAACAACATTACAAAACCATGAGAATTGTTTTCACTCTATTTGGAGCCATGGATAAAAACTAATGATTTATATAAGATAAAAGAAAATATTTCAAGGCTAATAAAGCTCATAGCTAAAATCAATACTTAATTGCGCACAAATTAATTCTAAAGGATATATAAAGATCAATAATTATTAAATAAAACTATACAAATTGGAATCGCCCTTTTTGGAACTATAAATCAAAATATATGATTTACCTAAGATAGATAAAGAAATAAGAAAGACTGCAAAGTCAATTTAAGCCCATAGATAAAATCCAAATTTACATGGAACAAAATTACACTTAAATAATAGATAATAATATGTTATTATTAAGTAAAACTATAGAAAATCGGTTTGAACATTTTTTGAGCTCTAAATCAAAAGGTATGAAATAAAAAAAGAATTAAGAAAATATACGGTATAGGCCTATGTGCCATGCTCAATTTCTAAATGAATTATACTTTAAAAAAATATTACTAATAGTCTAATTAGAATAAATAATCCGCTTATATTTTATATAATTTTGTCTAAAAATGTTTGATACAAATTTAAATCAATTTAGATAGACAAAATAAAGTCTACAAAAGAAATCAGGAAAACAAAAAGAAAAAGGAAACGAATTGAAAAAAAGAGGAACCAACCGACCTGGGCTGACCCAACTGCCCCGTCAAGGGGTCCATCGATCTTCTTCCTAGTGAACACCACATAGGATCTGAAGCTCATACCATGGATACTGTAACCTCTTCCCCTCCTTCTCTAAGATTAAGACTTCGAAACGGATCGCCATAAACATGAAAAATGTTTAGAATTCTGTGGGGGTTCCGTTCAGGTCATTATTTCACCGTTTTATTGTGTTAATTGTTCAAGCCAAAACGGTGCTCCGAACGTCATCCGTCGGCATACCTCTCCCGATCTCCCTCTCTAGATCATACTAAGATGAACCGAGAGATCCAGTGTGTACCTCTAGTCCTCCTCCTTCACTTTTGTTCCTAAACTTTCTCGAGAGGAGCTCTGTAGAACACACACGAACCATGCCAAGATTATCCAAAAAAATTAGTTCATCGTTAGATCTTGTTGTCCTCGGTGAGTCCCTCGTCGATTCCTTCTACCAGAAGACTAATCTTGATGTTGCCTACCTCCAGGACATGATGGTGCATCTTTTTGTTGTAGTTGGCCACGCCGCCGACATCACATGTTGCTCCAGCGAAGGATTTCTACCTCTTTTGGATGCTACCGACGATGCCATGGTGTCCAACGTATTCGCCTCGTCATTCTCTATGTCGTCCATGCTTTCATCAACTCTAGTGACTTTCCTAGCAACGGGAACGTCGATGCCAAGCCCGTGCCCGCCATTCCGGTGACCTCTCCGGCGAGCTATTCCGGTGAACTCTCCTAGTCCATCCGATCTTCATCTAATGGTCGAAATCAGATCACTTAAACGAAGGGGTACCGGCCTATTAGAATCAGCCACTTGTCAATTATATTTCTATTTTCGTTCATATTAGGCAGATTTACATAGAAACATGCAAAAATCATATCTTTAGTTCTGTTTATCCAAATTTAGCAAATACTATGTCTATGGATTCACAAAAACGATTAGAACACAGTGAAGCCATAATTTAGTATTTTTGAGTTGGATAAAATCTCGTTTCATACAGAACCTTTTGTGGAGTATTTTGAGTATAAAAATTGTTGTGTAAATTATTTTTGAGCGAATCCTTTTGAAAATAGTTGTATATTGAACCGTATGACCAGAAACATCAACATAAGAAAATAAACATATAATTTTACTGCAGTAGCATTAATCCTATGAGTATAACCTTTTTCTAGTAATAGAAAACGCTACTAAATAATATTTTTGCACAAAATGTTGGATTAGGCATCAAACCTATATAAACGTTCAGTAGAATATTTTTAGTGTTCAGAACATTGCTATAAAAAATTCTCAAATAAAATCATCTTGTTGCATGCTTGCATGCATTTTATTGTATTCTTGTGATTGTTTTGTGATGCTAGTTTTGAGTGTGTTCTTTTTGCTTGATTGTATTGTTGTAGAATTTGAGGAGTGTGATATTGCAAGATGAAGGAGAGTACCTAAATATTCTTCTATAAAGTCAAGTGATACTTTGGTAATCAAAAGTCCTATCTTTCTATATTGCATTAGAGATGTTTTTGTAGTGTGCATGATAGGACTATTATGTATATTACTATGCTATGCTATTCCTATAGTATCTACCTTAGTAGTATTTCCTAAAGATAGGAGACATCGTAAGATTAGAATGCTTAGACTTGCTATATAGATTCATGGGTGGAAATCATGATATGATGTATTATGGAAATATAAGTATTTTTGGACTAATAAAAACAACTGATGTTAATGAAACACCTGGCTGGAAATGGGACTTGTATGGATTATCTTGAGTGGTTACTCAAGGCCCATTTCTATGGTTTATCCTGAGGTATCTCACTTGTGGACGGACACCCATGAACAAAGAGATTGGAGACATTTTTGTCATGAAGCTTCTAGTGCAGCCACATGGCATATGGGATCTGCCTTGACCGATTAAGTTGCGAGAACTCAGCCAGACGAACAGAGGGTGGTAGTGATGATAGGATGGAACGCGTCCATGGTGGTCTGAGGGATTGCTTCTAAAAAGTCTCGTCTCGATGCATGTAGAGTCTTGTGGGGAAGTGCACCACCTCTCGAGAGGGTAAAACTAAGTACTTAGTCGTGTCCCCGGTTATGGACAACTTTTGAGCATCAAGACAATGAAGCAGAATAAAGAATCTCAGCATTCTAATTTCTCTAAGTTAAAACTTGTTGGGTGAACAAGGAAGCACTTAGAGGGTATCCGGAGTGCCAAGTTTGATGAAGTGTTGATGAAAAAGAGAAAAAACTATTTTACAAAGGATAGGGAAAACTTACTTTATGCAAAGGCCAACCAAAACTCCACTCAGCTATATATTCATGTAGATGTTAGATTTTCTATATCAATATGGTATCACTTGCCAATACAATTCAAATATATTGACCCGTGTGGCTATAACTTATCATGTTGCAGGATTACTTGATGATAGTGGAGTTTGATGCGTAGGGATTACGAGTCTGCAACCAACATGTTTGCCTGTGGCACATGAAGATGAAGGACTCCATGCTTTATAGTTATATCTGCTGCTTTGTAATAATATAGCCATATGACCTATGTAAGTCGTAACGAACTATTTCTATTCCTGGATATGTGATGTAATATGACCTTTGTTTCTTGATATTACATCTTAACTATGGGTGCTAGCTATTCGATCTAGGGACTAGCACTATAAACACAAGGATTCGAGCCTTATCGGGTTCGGTTCGCTACAGATGGTATTAGATCACTGTGTTGCATGTAGGTTCGTAACCCTAGGATTTGGACAACCCCTTAGAATAATTGGAGTTGTATTTGTTCTAACTTATTTACAAACAATCTTGTAAACTCTTTCCTTAGTATTCCGTTTTGATTCTATATCTCTACCTTTTTCAACATGATGGCCAAAGACTTCAACATGAACGAGGACTTCAACTACGGCATGACTAAGGATTTCAACATCACAAAGTACTTTAGCTTCAGCATCACAAAGAACTTCAGCTTCATTTTCACCAAGGACTTCGGCTTCATCATCGCTAAGGACTTCAACTTTGACATCACTAAGGACTTCAAGACCACCTACTAGGAATCAACATCGTCAACATGCTGGATCTACATATCTTCATCATCAAAATAATTCAAGTGAAGAAGTTTTAGAAGGGAACTTGTGCTTCAATAGTTCTAGGACTTAGAAATTTTATTTAGGATCTTGTTGATGATAGGAGCAACCAACTACTTAGCAAAGGATGAGCTACACGCACAACTCAAGGAGATGGACAAGGCATTCTAGGATCAAGAAGAGAAGCCCAAGATCAATGGAGAAGTTCAAGTTTAGTAGAAGAAGTAAAATATGAGAGAGAAATTAGGAAAGACCATAGGATGAGAAACTTATCTATTATGGTTTTACTAGGTTATCTTTGTTTTTGTTTCTTGTGGAAGTCGAACTATCTTAATTCATTTGGCAATCATAAACAAATCTATAAAGGAAGACAATAACAAGACAATAGGACTTTGGATGTTCACCAACTCGGAACTTCATACGTCATTCTTAGACTCAACAAGAAGTGCCTCATGGAGATCCATTGAAGAACTTAGAGAGAGGCTTTGGCATAGACTTCACAACACTTGGAAGGACTTCATGTAAGATAAGAATAATACTCAAGACCTGGAGACTAAGGAACCTCAACTTAGGAGGAACATTATATACATCGCCTTTGAACTTTGTGACAAGATGACATAATTTCTTCCAAGGATACCATCTTCTCGTTCCTGATGAAGTAGCTATGGAGAAGGATAGAATAATCTCAAGTGATACACTATAGTTGGACCACCATACAAAGTGTTTTGTTTAAATAATCGACTCTAGATCGTTTATGTAGTATGAAAATAATATTTCTTTCCCTAAGTGATGTTTTAACCTTGTCGATTGAGCTATGAGTGTGTGCTTGATATTTCTTGCATGTTGCTTTGTGTGATCTATTGTGTCTAAATAGAATTCTTTCCCTAAGAACCTTTTATCTATTCTAATCCCAACCAAACCCATGTAGATGACTTCTCCAAGAGACCACAACTCCAACATCAACGATGGTGACAACAACAACCTCGAGATGCAAATGACAATGCAACTGCTAGCAACCCAAACTAAGTTGAATCAAGTGACAACCCAGTTTTAAGCCAACAACCGCAACAACACTTAGTTAGAACCGGCCATGCTAAAGTTCTTGGGATCCCAATCCCAATTGTTGCAAAGGATGATCAACATGAGAAACAACCCTTACCAAAGGGATTATAACAATAATGATTTCAAGGATGATATTTTGGAAAGAACACGAGCCTGCACAATCTGTGGAGACGTAGGACATACTTATAAAGAGCATATTGATCAGTGCTTGAAGCCATCCATCTAGAGAATACCCCACATCTTAAGCTACTTGTTTCATATGTGAAGAAACTGATCATGTCACTATCCAATGCCACATCTATCTTGCAGTTCAACAAATGAAAACTCAAGGATGTAATTTTTCAATCTCTGAATGATAACCCCGAAGGTACAATAACCACCAAGACTGAAGCCAAAGTAAATTCTCAAGATTCAATCTAGTCAAATCTTTTTAAGGGTGGTAGTACCCGAGTTGTCTTAAAACCCAATCTATTTTTTGCTAAGCCTCCCCAAATCTCGGGACGAGATTCCTTTCAAGGGTGGTAGCCTGTCACATCCCAAAATTTTCTAAATTTTTAAATGTGAAAACTAAACAAATAAAATAAATAAAGGATGAAATTTAGGGGGAAAAGAAACTATTTGCTTCTAATGGAAATACCAAAACCTTACATAAACAAAAAAAAATTGAATGAGAAAGTGACAAACAAGATTTCAAAAAAAATCAAATGCATGTCATGCATCATCATCTTTAAGCACTTGCATTTTAAGACCTCTAGAAAAAATGATAAACCTAAAACCAAAACACTAATAAGAGAAATCACCATCAAGTTTCATAGAGGACTATGACTATGTTCCGTATAAAAATTTAGCAAAATCATTTCTATATAATCTATAATGGTAAACAGCAATATTACAAAATCATGGGAATTGTTTTCACTCTATTTAGAGCCATGGATAAAAACTAATGATTTATATAAGATAAAAGAAAATATTCCAAGGCTAATAAAGCTCATAGCTAAAATCAATACTTAATTTCAAACAAATTAATTCTAAAGGATATATAAAGATAAATAATTATTAAATAAAACTATACAAATTGAAATCGCCCTTTTTGGAACTATAAATCAAAATATATGATTTACCTAAGATAGATAAAGAGATAAAAAAGACTGCAAAGTCAATTTAAGCCCATAGATAAAATCCATATTTACATGGAACAAAATTACACTTAAATAATAGATAATAATACGTTATTATTAGTAAAACTGTAGAAATCTATTTGAACCTTTTTGAGCTCCAAATCAAAAGTTATAAAATAAAAAAAGAATTAAGAAAATATACTGTATAGACCTACGTGCCATGCTCAATTTCTAAATGAATTATACATTATAAAAAAATACTACAAATACTCTAATTAGACTAAATAACCAGCTTATATTTATATAATTTTGTCTAAAAATATTTAATACAAATTTAAATAAACTTGGATAGACAAAATAAAATCTACAAAAGAAATCAGGAAAACAAAAAGAAAACGAAAATGAATTGAAAAAAAAAGGAACCAACCCACCTGGGTCGACCCAACTAGCCCAATAAGGGGTCGATCGATCTTCTTCCTAGTGAACACCACCTATGATATGAAGCTCATACCATGGATACTGTAACCTCTTTCCTCCTTCTCTAAGGCAATTAAGACTTCGAAACGGATCGCTATAAACACAAAAAATATTTAGAATTCCGTGGGGGTTCTGTTTAGGTCATTATTTTACCGTTTTATTGTGTTAATTGCCCAAACTAAAATGATGCTCCGAACATCACTCGTCCGCATACGTCTCCCGATCTCCCTCTCTAGAGCATACTAACATGAACCGAGAGATCCAGCGCGTACATCTAGTCCTCCTCCTTCACTTTCGTTCCTAAAATTTCTCGAGAGGAGCTCCGTAGAACACACACAAACCATGCCAAGATTAGTCAAAAAATGTAGTTCATCCTTAGATCTTTTCGTCCTTGGTGATTCCCTCGTCGATTTCTTCTACCAGAAGACTAATCTTGATGTTGCCTATCTCCAGGACATGATGGTGCATCTTTTTGTTGTAGTTGGCCACGCCGCCGACGTCACGTGTTGCTCTAGCGAAAGATTTCTATCTCTTTTGGATGTTACCGACGATGCCGTGGTTTCCAACATATTCGCCTCGTCATTCTCTACGTCGTCTATGCCTTCATTGACTCCGGTGATTTTCCTAGCAACGGGAACATCGATGCCAAGCCCGCACCCGCCGTTCCGGTGACCTCTCCGGCGAGCTATTCCGGTGAGCTCTCCTAGTCCGTCGATCTTCATCTAACGGTCGAAATTAGAACACTTAAACGAAGGGGTACCGGCCTATTAGAATCAGCCACTTGTCAATTATTTTTCTATTTTCGTTCATATTGGGCAGATTTACATAGAAACATGAAAAAATCATATCTTTAGTTCTGTTTATCCAAATTTAGCAAATAATATGTCTATGGATTTAAAAAACGAGTAGAACACAGTGAAGCCATAATTTAGTATTTTTGAGTCGGATAAAATCACGTTTTATACAGAACCTTTTGTGGAGTATTTTGAGTATAAAAATTGTTGTGTAAATTATTTTTCAGCGAATCCTTTTGAAAATAGTTATATATTAAACCCTCTGACCAGAAACATCAACATAAGAAATTAAACATATAATTTTACTTCAGTAGCATTAATCCTATGAGTATAACCTTTTTCTAGTAATAGAAAACGCTACTAAATAATCTTTTTGCACAAATTGTTGGATTAGGCATCAAACCTATATAAACGGTAAGTAGAATATTTTAGTGTTCAAAACCTTGCTATAAAAATTTCTCAAATAAAATCATCTTGTTGCATGCTTGCATGCATTTCATTGTATTCTTGTGATTGTTTTGTGATGCTAGTTTTGAGTGTGTGATTTTTGCTTAATTGTATTGTTGTAGACTTTGAGGAGTGTGATATTGCAAGATCAAGGAGAGTACCTAAATATTCTACTATAAAGGCAAGTAATACTTTGGTCATCAAAATTCCTATCTTTCTATATTGCATTAGTGATGTTTTTGTAGTGTGCATGATAGGACTATTACGTATATTACTATGCTATGTTATTCCTATAGTATCTACCTTAGTAGTATTTCCTAAACATAGGAGACATCATAAGATTAGAATGCTTAGACTTGCTATATAGATTCGTGGGTGGAAATCATGATATGATGTATTATGGAAATATAAGTATTTTTGGACTAATGAAAACCACTAATGTTAATGAAACACCTTGGTGGAAATGGGATTTGTATGGATTATGTTGAGTGGTTAGTCAGGGCCCATTTCTATGGTTTACCCTGAGGTATCGCACTTGTGGACGGCCACCCAGGAAAAAAGAGATTGGAGACGTTCTTGTCGTGAAGCTTCCAGTGCAGCCACATGGCATATGGGCTCTGCCTTGACCGATTAAGTTGCGAGAACTCTGCCAGACGGATAGAGGGTGGTATTGATGATAGGATGGAACACGTTCGTGGTGGTCTGAGGGATTGCTTCTGAAAAGTCTCGTCTCGATGCATGTCGAGTCTTGTGGGGAAAGTGCACCACCTCTCGAGAGGGTAAAACTAAGTACTTAGCCGTGTCCCCGGTTGTGGACAACTTTTGAGCATCAAGACAATGAAGCAGAATAAAGAATCTCAGCATTCTAATTTCTCTAAGTTAAAACTTGTTGGGTGAACAAGGGAAGAACTTGGAGGGTATCCGGAGTGCCAAGTTTGGTGAAGTGTTGATGAAAAACAGAAAAACTATTTTACAAAGGATAGGTAAAACTTACTTTATGCAAAGACCAGCCAAAACTCCACTCAGCCATATATTCATGTAGATGTTAGATTTTTTATATCAATCAATGTTAAGGATATCGCTTATCGGTAATTTATCGGTCGGCTGAAAATTGGCGATTTTTCAGCGTATCGGCCGATTTATCGGGCGACAAATCTGAAAATCAGACGATAAATCAAAAAATTGGCATATCGGCCACCCTCGAGTAGCGATAAATCGGACGATTAATCGGCATATCGAACAATTTTTTGAACAGTATCAATATGGTATCACTTGCCAATACAATTCAAATGTGTTGACCCTTATGGTTGTAACTTATCATGTTGCGGGATTACTTGATGATAATGAAGTTTTATGAGTAGGTATTACGAGTCTGCAACCAACATGTTTGCCTGTGGCACATGAAGATGAAGGACTCCATGCTTTATAGTTATATCTGCTGCTTTGTAATAAGATAGCCATATGACCTATGTAGGTTGTAACGAACTAATTTTATTCCTGGCTATGCGATGTAATATGACCTTTGTTTCTTGATATTACATCTTAACTGTGGGTGCTAGTTATTCAATCCAGGGACTAGCACTATAAACACAGGGATTCGAGCCTTATCGGGTTCGGTCTGCTACACCCAGGCGTTTCTCTAACACACATACATAACTCCATTGACTTACAAGTTTCCTCTTTATTGCACACCGACGTCATCCATAGACAAAAGAGCATGATATTAGTTGTGTACAAACTACAAGTGCAATCTTGAAAGCGTTCCCCGTGACAGCACGGTTCTGCTAATTGCAACGTATAAGTGCAAGCATATAAAACATAGATGACACAATGGTTCAAATTTATTAGGGGCATCACAAATAAAGTGTGCCATCAAGTTTGTGAGAGCTTGAATCACTAAGTTTTCACATAACAAAATACATTTTAATTGGAAGATAGATGAAAACAAGAATATACTTGGAATGGTGTAACACACCATGCATAGGAATTTATAGTTGACACTTTGGAATAACTTGGTTTCTTGGGAGTTGGATGCATGAGTAAAGCTTACTCATACAAGTGGAGGCTAGCAAAAGACTGGGAGCAACTAACTAAAAGAGCAATAATGGCCATAATCATGCAGAGCGACAAAACATTACTAATCAAAGCATAAAGTGGTACTACAAGTCAAGGACTAAATGATCATAGAGGATATGGTGACTTGTTCATAGTCATAACATGGTGTGAGCATGTGCCAAGTCAACCCAAACAAAGTATCAAAGGAGAATACCACAATACTATGCTTTTGTATGCTAAAACAACGCATGATTCTTTCAAGGCACATTAAGAAATCCTAATTGTTTGGAATAAGTCATGCTACAACAATAATCACTAAGCATAAGGTCAAAACAACATCTAGCATGATATGATAAAGTCTAAGTCACAGTCCAAGCAAGCTCCTCTTGTACTACTTAGAAAGAACTTCCTACTCCTCTCCAACACCAATCAACTTATTTGAAACAACTCACAAGGATAATAATCAATAAAGATCAGTGATCTTGTCTCACAAATCCACAAAGAAGAATTAAAAATTTCTGAGCTGAAAGCACAAGAAAACTAAAGCTAAACGCGGTGCTAGTAAAAGTGAACACTCATAGAACAATAAGAATGAAAAGTAGAGTGTTCTAGGCAATGAAAATAGAGTGTGTCTCTCTCCAAAATATGTGTTTTGTGATCCAAGAAACTTACTCAATC
Source organism: Avena sativa (assembly GCA_916181665.1). Taxonomy (NCBI): domain Eukaryota; kingdom Viridiplantae; phylum Streptophyta; class Magnoliopsida; order Poales; family Poaceae; genus Avena; species Avena sativa. The sequence goes on from OV702297.1 coordinate 80,082,356, forward strand.
CAACTAAGCAAACAAAAACCAAAAACAAAAACTAAGACGCTCTGAGAACAACACAACTATGCATGAAACAATAAAAACGAAGTGTCTAGAAAGACCTGGGATTTTTATTGATGAAGAAGGGGATGCCTTGGGCATCCCCAAGCTTTGACGCTTGTACCTCTTGAAAATTTCTTGGGGTGACATGGGTTGGCATCCCCAAGCTTGGGCTTTTGTCCATTCTTCATCTCATTACATCATTCTTCCTTTACACCTAAAATTTTTCCTTCATACAAAACTTCACACAATCTTCATTAGCAACATTAGTGTATTAAAAAGATAATAGACCTTTGGGTTTAACTTTAGAACAACAAAACTTTCACTAAAAACACAAGCTACTGTATCAATTCCCTCAAAAAGCTCAATTTCCCAAAAAGGACCCAAAAAGGAATCAGTAAGAAGCCAATGCAAATAATGGCAGAAATCTGACAAAACAGACCAGCAGGTGGAAACCGATTTTTTCGAAGACCTTCTTTTGCTCAAATTCATGTTGTGTTTGCGGGAATCTGATGGATATTGAGATTACTATATCAGATTGATTAATGGTTTTGTCTTATAGATTCTATCATGTCTGTGTTGTTTGTGATCTTGCATGCTCTCCGTTGTTAGTAGCTATCTTGGCCAAGTAGTTGCTAGTGACTCCAGGAGGGGGTATTTATGCTCGATAGTGGGTTCATGCCTCTATTTAATCAAGGGAAGTGACAGAAATATCTAAGGTTGTAGATGTGTTGTTGCCACTAGGCAAAAACAACGGTCTCTTGTTCATGGAATAAGTGGATTTTTTACCTTACACACTTTGCTTAAAGCAGTTGTATATTGCTTGCAACTTAATACTAGAGGGGGTTCAGATGATAACCCAAAGGTGGACTTCTATCATAGATGCAGTTTGATGGCGGTCTATGTATCTTCTTGTATTTCCTAATCGAATCTCATAGGATCTTTATGTCTAGTATTGCATTGTTATGCCTTGCTCAGTCCTGTCAATTGCCCTGCTGTAATTTGTTTACCCAGCATGCCATGTTTGTTTATCTAAGGAGAACACCTCTAGTGAACTATGGACCCCGGTCCAATCTTTACCATTGATACATCTTCCACTATTACTATTTACTTGCTGCAAACCATCATCACATTCCACACCATACAGTTAATCCTTTGTTACAGCAACCGGTGAGATTGACAACCGCACCGTTAGTTGGGTCAAAGTCTTGAGTTTTTGTTGTGCAGGTTTCCACGTTACTTGCAAAACCTTTGAGACGTTTCCTTCCTCTTACTAGTTCGATAACCTCGGTTTCTTACTAAGGGAAAACTTGCTGTTGTGCTTCATCATACCTTGCTCTTGGGGTTTCCCGATGAAGCGTCAACACGCATCAGTGGGGGTGGGGATGCGCCCCCATCCCTCATTATATAGGTGGGTGGGTGGCCGGCCAAGGGTTCCTAGCCTAGGCCGAGTCCCCCCAACTCGGCCACCAAGGGGAGAGCTTGAAACCTTTTCAATCGTGTCTTCCTTCTAACCAAAAACTAGAGTTTGACTTTTCAAACTAGGATTTGACTATTCAAACTAGGGTTTGACCCTTTTACTAGTCTTGGCCAAATTGGCCCTTTAGGTTATGGTGCTGCTAGCCCCTAGGGCATGCCACTGTTCATGTGACCCCCTCTCGGGGTGGTGGAACCACTGGTGGCCCCTCTAGAACATTCTAGAAGTATCCGGTCAAAACACCGGAACATTTTCCCGAACTCCGGAAAACCACTTTTCTTATATGAACCTTATTCTCCGGACCATTCTGGATCTCCTCATGATGTCCTGGATCCAATCCGAAACTCCGAACAACATTCGGTATCCAATGCATATTCCATATCTACTTAAACAACATTGAATCCTTAAGTGTGTCTCCCTATGGTTCTTGAACTATGCCGACATGATTGAGACACCTCTCTGATAAATAACTAATAGAGAGGTCTGGAAATCCATATGGCTCACACATATTTCTACCATGACTTCTTGATCGAATGAACCATTTACACACGATACCAATTCCCTTTATTGTGCGATACTTTACTTATCCGAGGTTTGATCGTCGGTATCTCTTATACCTAGTTCAACCTCGTTACTGATAAGTATTCTTTACTCGTTCTGTGATATGACATCCCTTGTTACCTAGTCACATTCTTGCAAGCCAATTGGAAGACATTCCACCGAGAGGGACCATAGTATATCTATCCATCATATGGATGGACAAATCCCACTCTTGATCCATGAGCTTCAACACATACTTTCAGAATACCCAATGCCACCTATATAACCACCAAGTTATCAAAGTGGTGTTTGATGTCACTAAAGTACTCATCCGGTGATGGTGATTAACATGATCTCATGGTCGAAGGATTAGGTTACTATGCATCTGAAATCTTGTAGCAAACAAACTCTAAATGACTTGATATTATGTTATGCTAACTATAGGAGTGTGATGTCTACGCACTTCTATTCTTGTAGACAGTTGTTGGGCCTCCAAGTGCAGAGGTTTATAGAACAGCAACAAGTTTCCCTTAAGTGGATTACCCAAGGTTTATCGAACTCAGGGAGGAAGTGGTCAAAGGTATCCCTCTCAAGCAACCCTGCAATCAAGATACAAGAAATCTCTTGTGTCCCCAACACACCCAATACACTTGTCAGGTGTATAGGTGCACTATTTCGGCAAAGAGATAGTGAAATACAAGTGGTATGGATGACTATAAGTGGTAACGGTGCCAGAAAAGAGCTTCTGACGGGGAGGAAAAGACTGGAAGCAAGCAAACATGCAACAGATCTAGATGCAAACGGTGTTTCAATGCTTAGAAACAAGGCCACACACGGTGTGAATGTTGTCACTTTCACACACATGGGGAAAAGCATAGATCTATTAAAGCATGATGAGTATTTATATAGACTCTAGCCTAAGTGCCACCATGGCGTGCATGCTGTCACTTTCACACACATGGGGAGAGCTAGAGATCTATTGAAGAACTTGAGTAACAGAGTAGACCTACTTGATTACAAAGCTCATGATCACAATATGATCATGCATAGAGAGAGAGAGATGAACACATAGATACCAGTAGAGCCCTTAGCCTAGAGGAAGAACTACTCCCTCCTCATCATAGGAATCAGCAAAGGCGATGAAGATGGTGGTGGAGATCGATGGAGATGGCTCCGGGGGCACTTCCCCGTCCCGGTAGGGTGCCAGAACAGAGACTTTCTGTCTGTCGAATCTCCCCTTTGGTGGCGGCGGCGTTGCAGAACTTTTCGTGGCTTTTAGGTCGATGATTTAGGGTTTGTGGGTCGGAGGCTTCTTATAGGCGAAGGAGACAAGGTCGGTGGAGGGCCAGGGGCCCACACCCCCTGTAGGAGTGGCCAGGGTGGGACCCGCACCCACCTAGGGTGTGGCCACCCTGGTGTCCTCCTCCATCTCGTCTTCGATTTTCCACATCGTTCAGGGGAAAATACGAACTTTGGGTTTTGTCCCGTCCAATTCCGAGAATATTCATTTTTTAGCTTTGTGAAACCAAAAACAACAGAAAATAGGCAACTGGCACTGTGGAATTTTGTCAATAGTTTAGTTTCAGAAAATGTATAAAGATACCTCAAAGTGTAGACAAAACATAACAAAGTGGATACTAAACAAGCATGGAACATAAAAAATTATAGATACGTTTACGACGTATCAGAGTGTGTCCATCACATCTTTGTCCTAATGATATGATCTTGTTATTAATAACATCTAATGTCCATGATCAGGAAACCATGATCATCTATTAATCAACAAGCTATCTTAACAAGAGGCTTACTAGGGACTCTTTTATATTTACAAAACACACAAGTATTAATGTTTCCTGTTAATACAATTATATCATGGGATGTAAAAATTTATCATAAACACAAAGATATAATAATAACCACTTTATTATTGCCGCTTGGGCATATCTCCAACAGTCTCCCACTTGCACTAGAGTCAATAATCTAGTCTGAAAAACTTTGTGCATTCAACACATATGGTTTTCTGGTGTTGTATATACACGATTGCTAGTGGTAAACATAATCTTCGGACCTAACACTTCCAGGTCCATGTGTATTTGCATGTCTTTGCGTCTCTATGCATCGCTCATTCTCCAATGAGATGGCACTGTATAAATTTGGTCCTTTGGCGAGACCTTTTGGTTCCTTGGGGTTAAATCATGTCGATACAATTGTCGTACAATATATCTTCATAGTACTAGCCCCTGTGAACCACACCTAGTTTGATAACAAACTACTTAACACAAATGCCCTCTTTTGCTGCTACAATAGAAGTCATATACTTAGCCTTTTGTTGTAGTATCTGTCACAATGTCTCAACTTTGAAACTCATCCAAATCCGTTATAGAACTTCCTTTCCATCACATTGTGCCACTCATAGTTTAAATTGAGATAAACATAATTTGTATCTTGTGACAAAACTCATATCAATGTAACACTTTACATTGAACTATCTATCTATTTGTCACCTCTACATAAATAACATATTCTTAGTTCTTCCAAAGATCATAAGAATATTCTTACTATCGTCCAATGATCATCTTATGAGTCATTCTGGTATATGTTCATAACATTTAGAGCATAGGACATATCTGGACGTGTACATATCATGGTATGATTGATCAAAATATTTAGATTTCACTCACCAAGTGTCAAAACACTTGAATCAAGTTTCACTTACCAAGTGTCAAAACACTTGAATCTTGAATCAATCCTTCTTGTGCAACAAGTAACTTTCTTGTCGTTTCCATATTGAACTCATTCAATATCTCATCTATGTAAATTTGGCACAACCATATTAGCGTCTCAATCTATCCATATAGCCATTGATATCTAATATTCGGATTTTGCCTAAGTTTTTCATAAAAATGAAATTCTTAACCTATATCAATAAAAGATACATCATTTCCAATCAACAATATGTCTTTCACATAATGTATTATAAATGTCTTACGCTCCCACTTTATTTCTTACAAATGCAAGCATATTCATTGTCTCCAATGAAATTAAACTCTTTTAATAGTTTCATCTCGGTGAAGATTCCAACTCAGTGATGCTTACTTCAAACATTGAAGTTTGCATGTGATTTTAGCATCCTTTGAATTAACAAAACCCTTTGGATCGTACCATGTACACGTCCTAGGTAACCTTTCTATTAGAAGAACTTTCTTTTGTTTGTTTAACTACCATATACAAAAATTATATGCAGTGATTGCTATATTAATCCGTCCAGAATAAATATCGCTATGAAAAATCAAATCTTGTCATAGTCAACTCCTTTGAACATTGTCGTAAACTCTTTCCCAACATGTCGACTATTTCATAGATGTGAAACATCCATGTCTATTTCTTTATAGATTCAAATACGACTGAAAGGTTTTACACCTTTCTAGAGGGTCTTCCAAGTTCAAAAACTCGATTTCTCGTGTATGAAACTATCACGGATTTTATGGCTTCAAGCCATTTGACGGAGTCAGGGCCCATCATCGCTTCTTTGCATATAGTCGCTTAATCATTGTCAAACAACAATGATTTACTCTCAAATCTTAGTATTTGATTTTTTAACCGACCTACTCGGTTCAATAGGAACTTAGACCTTCATGACCACAACCTTTGTGGTACGTGAGACATGAGCATCGTTGCTGCCTCTGGGACACTTTTCGGCGCTGGGAAACTTGGCACATATTAGCTAAAGTTCAATAACATTATCAAAGTTCTATTGTCCTCTCACCTAACTTTTCACAAAAAATTCCTTCTCAAGAAACTTGACGTTATAAGAAACAAACACTTTTGTCTTCGATGTTATGAAGGAATACCTAACGGTTATTCTAAATAACATACAAAGAAATTCTCATCCGACTTTGGCTGTAAGCATCTTACTTATGCCTAGCATATCAAAGTTTAAGAAATGACAACTTAGGTTTTATCCTAGACCATAACTTATATGGTTTCATTTGAACAGATCACGATGGTTCTCTTTTCAGTATAAAAGCAGTAGTCACTAAAGCTTTAATCTTTAAAATAAAATGGCAGTTTTATAACTGACACGTTGTGATCTCACCATGTCTAACAAGGTTTCATTACACATCTCGAACACTCCATACTCCTATGGTGTTTCAGGAAATACAAATCTGTGGAATGATTCCTCAAATATTAGGTGTTATGCTAAACTTGTAACTCAAATATCTTCCTTCATGATCCAATCATAAATTCTTTATTTTATTTTTACAATGATTTTCCACTTCATTCTTGAAAGTCTTTGAACACTTTTCAAATATTTCACACTTCTTCCTCATGAAGTAAATATACACATATACCCAAATTTCCGGAGAAAGCATATGAAGTTCAAATCCATCGCTCACGACTACTGATACGCCCAATTTGCATCACCATTCTATATCATAATTTACCTCTATTCATTGATGTTTGTCTTATTATGAGGTATTACTTATGGCTTTTCATCTATTTATGCATGTTGGATGATTCCTGGAGGATGGACTGCCGGAGTCTAGATTCTGATGGAAAATAAGGCGTTTCGGTGCAATTTCGCGAAGATCATAAAAATACCAGAAAAATATGGAAATATATTATTTTACCAGAATATGAAGGAAGCCATAAGGAGGGACAAAGTGGGGCCTCAGGGGGGCCACACCCCCCTAGGCGTGGACCCACCTAACCCTGTGCCTAGGGCAAGGGTGGCCCACCTGCCCGGCCTCCGACTCCGCCTCTTCGCCTATATCTTCCCTACGGAACCCTAACACCAGGGGAGCAACGACAAATAGATTTTCGCCGCCTCTAGGGGCAGAAAACACCGAGAGAGAAAGATCTCTCCGGCAGACAGATTTCTGGCAGGGGAATTCCTTCCTGGAGAGGGGAGATCGTCGCCATCAACACCGTCATCAAGCTAGGCTTCATCGGGATCATCATCATCCACACCATCATCTCCACCAGCACCATCTTCACCACTCTTTCCCGCTATAACAATTGTGTTGGATATTGCTTTAGTTCGTAGGGGAAACTTTCCCGGTGTTGATTACTATTGTAGTTGATGCTTGTGAGTGGAACCATTGGCTTATTGTTTATGTTCAGATTGTTATCCATTACCATATCATCTTTGATCTTGATCCATATGATGTCTTGTGAGTAGTTCGTCTAGTTCTTAGTGAATCTGTGATGAGTTATTATTCAATGGTGATATTCTTCTAGTGGTGTCATGTGAACGTCGAATACATGACACTTCACCATTTATGGGCCTAGGGGAATGCATTGTGTATTTGGATACTAATTGTGGGGTTCCCGGAGTGACAGAAACCTGAACCCCCGTTAGGACACCTTTGCACAAGGGAGCATAGGATCTCAGAGTTTAAGGATGTGGTTAGATTTATATCTTAATTACTTTCCTGTAATTCTGGATGTTTGCAGGGGGTTTAATCACAAGTATGTATTAGTCCAAGTACGGTCGGTACATTAGCACAGGTTCACCCACACAACACTTACAACACCAGCGAAGAGTACTTAGCTATTTGAAGCGAAAGCACTTGACAGAATTCCCATGTGTCCTCGAGAATGTTTGGTCCTTATAAGTATTTCCACCACTTGTCCTTTGCTAACAAAGGATTGGGCCACTTGCTCCGTTTGTTCGTTACCTTTGTTACTTGCTCCTTGTTTTGTTGCCTTGTCAGAAAACCACTAAAAATCCGTTTGCTAAGTATTCACAGGAATTTCCTGCTCTATACCACTGTTCAGCACCTTCTGATCCTCGTTGGGATCGACACTCCTATTTATCGAAAGTACTACGATACACCCCCTATACTTGTGGGTCATCAAGACTATTTTCTGGCGCCGTTGCCGAGGACTGAAGCGCTATTTAAGAATGGAACTGGTAAGGGAAACTTTTACTGTGAGTATTGCTCTTGTTACTGCGTGTTGCTTTGTTTCCAATATGGATAACCCACTTGGTTTCCTATTTGGGAAAACTACCACCATTGCTAGGGTAGTAGATGAACCACATCTTATTGAGATAGATCATTTTAAGATACCTACACGTATTGTTAATCATGGTATGGATAATTATTATTTTGGGGATGGAATTGTCCATCCTGGTGATCACTTTCTTTTTATCCATGAATTATGCGGGTTTTTTTAAGTGTGCTGGTATCAAAACTGAACAGGTGAAGAAGAAGAAGTTACTCTCCATATCTTTGAAAGGGAGAGCTGAATAATGGTATAAGCTGCTGAAGAATAGACAATCCATGGAATGGGAGGAGATGGCATCCCTCTTTTATTCTAAATTTTATCCTCCCAGTGAAATTCATAAGGATAGAAATCTTATATACAACTTTTGGCCTCTTGATGGAGAGAGTATAGCTCAAGCTTGGGGGAGATTGAAGTTACTAATGCTTAAATGTCCTATCCATGAACTCCCTAACAATATTATTCTCAATAACTTTTATGCTAGGCTTTCTCTTCATGATAAAGATTTACTAGATGCTTCTTGTGCTGGATCATTCACACGTATGAAGGAAGAAGCTAAATGGGATCTCTTAGACCGTATTCAAGAGAACACTGAAGCTTGTGAGAATGACAAAGGAAGAAAGTCAGGTATAAACTATGATTATGAATGCATTAAATTTTTGATGGGAACTGACAACTTCCGTGATATTAGTAATAAGTTTGGTCTTGATCCTCAAGTTCTTGTAAAATGTTTTAATGCCTTTGCCTCTTATATTGAAATTCCTAAGAAAGAGTGGGACAAGTACCATGCTCCTTATAAAGACATTGTCACCCATGTTCCTGCTAGCATAGAGGTTTGTACTGTCAATCCTATTTTGGATGAACCTTATGTTGAGAAAATCCCTTTTCCCTCCAAGGTAAGGGAGCATTCGATTATGGCTAATGTGGTTAGCAAAAGCGCAAAGAAAACTGTAGGGTTCGACGAACTTATTGATATTGAGCCTGTGGTAGCTATTGTGAAAGATCCTGTCACTAGAAATATAGAGGATGAGCATATTGTCTTCTGTGAAGACGCTACTATTATTGTTTATCATCCTAAGAAAGTTATAAAAGCTAGTGTTCCCGTGCTTTCTATTAAAATTGGTAGCCATAGCTACTATGGTTTATGTGATATTGGTGCTAGTTCTGCTGCTATTCCTTATGAGCTTTACAGGGAAATTATGCATGAGATTGGTCCTTGTGAGCTTGAGGATATTGATGTGGTTATTCACCTTGCTAATAGAGAGCAAGTTTGCACCATTGGTATTGTAAGAGATGTGGAGGTCCTTTGTGGTAAGATTAAATATCCTGCTGATTTTCTAGTACTTGGTAAAGAAGCTAGTAAATCCTATCCTATTATCTTTGGTAGACCCATTCTTAATACTTGTGGGGATATCATAGATTGTAGGAAGGAAAAAGTTTTGACTAAGTTTGCTGGAGAATCTTATGAGTTTAATTTTTTCCAAATTTTCCAAAACTCCTTATGAAAATGAACTGCCTGATGAGGATTTCAGGGTTGAGCAACTTTCTTCTATTTCTCTTGCTCCTGACAATGCTTTGCAGCAGTTTATGGAAGATCATGAAAGTGATGTCTTCATGAAGGAAAGAAATGAGATTGACGAGGTTTTCCTTCGTCAGCCGGAACAGCTTAAGCATAATCTACATGTGGAAGATTTGGGTACCACACTACCACCTAAAGGGGACCCTATTTTCGAATTAAAACCTTTACCTAATGATCTTAAATATGCTTATCTTGATGATAAGAAAGTATATCTTGTTATTATTAGTTCTAACCTTTCAGGAAAGGAAGAAGAAAGGTTATTGGAAGTCTAAGAAACACCAAGGAGCTATGGGCTACACTCTTGACGATTTAAAGGGGATTTCTCCTACTGTATGTCAGCATGCTATTAATATAGAGCCTGATGCAAAACCAGTTGTTGAGCACCAACGCCGTCTAAATCCTAAAATGAAGGACGTGGTAAGAAATGAGGTATTAAAACTCCTTGATGCTGGTATTATTTATCCTATTGTTTATAGTCAATGGGTTAGCCCTGTTCATTGTGTTCCCAAGAAAAGGGGAATAACTATTGTGCCTAATGAGGATAATGAGATTATACCCCAAAGAGTAGTGGTTGGGTATAGAATGTGCATTGATTTTAGAAAGATTAATAAAGTTACTAAGAAAGATCATTATCCTTTGCCATTTATTGATCAGATTCTTAAGAGGTTTTCCAAAAAGACTCACTTTTGCTTTCTTGATGGTTATTCTGGGTTTTCTCAAATTGCTGTGGAAGCACAGGACCACCAGAAAACTACTTTCACTTGTCCTTATGGTACTTATGCTTATAGGCATATGCCTTTTGGTTTATGTAATGCTCCTGCTACCGTTTAGAGGTGTATGTCTACTATCTTTCATGGTTTTTTGTGAAGAAATTGTGGAGGTTTTCATGGACGATTTTTCCTTCTATGGGACTTCTTTTGATAACTGTTTGCACAACCTTGATAAAGTTTTGCAGAGATGTGAAGAAAACAACCTTGTCCTTAATTGGGAGAAATGCCATTTCATGGTTAATGAAGGGATTGTTCTTGGACACAAGATCTCTGAAAGAGGCATTAAAGTTGATAGAGCCAAAATTGAAGCAATTGAGAAGATGCCTTGTCCTAGAGATATCAAAGGTATTCGTAGTATCCTTGGTCATGCTGGTTTCTATAGGCGATTTATTAAAGATTTCTCCAAAATTTCAAAGCCCCTTACTAATCTTCTTCAAAAAGATGTACCTTTTGTTTTTGATGATGATTGTAAGGAAGTTTTTGAAACTTTGAAGAACGCTTTGACAGCCGCTCCTATAGTCCAACCACCTGATTGGAGTTTAACTTTTGAAATCATGTGTGATGCTAGTGACTTTGCTATGGGTGCTGTCCTTGTACAACATGTTGACAAGAAGCTGAATGTTATTCATTATGCTAGCAAGACTCTGGATGCTGCTCAAAAGAATTATGCTACTACGGAAAAAGAGTTCTTAGCTGTAATCTTTGCTTGTGATAAGTTTAGACCTTATATTTTTGACTCTAAGTTTACTATTCATACTGATCATGCAGCTATTAAATACCTTATGACAAAGAAGGACGCTAAGCCTAGGCTTATAAGGTGGGTGTTGCTTTTGCAAGAGTTTGATTTGCATATTATGGATAGGAAAGGTGCTAATAATCCTGTTGCTGATAATTTATCTCGTTTGGAAAATATTTCTTTTGACCCTTTGCCTGTTAATGATAGTTTTCCAAATGAGCAGTTAGCTGCAATAAGGGTAAGTCCACATGAGAGTCATTGGTATGTTGATTATGCTAACTTTATTGTTTCCAAGTAACAACCTTTACAGCTCAGCAAAGAAGGAAATTATTTTATGATCTAAGGCATTACTTTTGGGATGACCCACACTTATATAAAGAAGGAGTAGATGGCATTATGCGAAGATTTGTTCCAGAATTTGAACAACAAGAGATATTGAGAAAATGTCATGGCAGTTCTTATGGAGGACATCATGCTGGGGATAGGACTGCACAAAAGGTTTTACAATCTGGATTTTATTGGCCTACCCTTTTTAAATATGCAAGTAAGTTTATCTTATCATGTGACGAATTCCAACGAGTAGGTAACATCTCTAGATGCAATGAAATGCCTATGAATTATTCTCTTGTTATTGAACCTTTTGATTGTTGGGAATTTGACTTTATGGGTCCTTTTCCCCCTTCCAAAGGGTACACTCATATTCTTGTTGCCGTTGACTATGTTACAAAGTGGGTAGAAGCCATACCTACAAACAACGCTGATGGTAAGACCTCTTTGAAAATGCTTAAGGATGTCATTTTTCCTAGGTTCGGTGTGCCTAGATATCTCATGACTGATGGAGGCTCTCATTTTATTCATGGGGGTTTTAGAAAAACTCTCGCTAAGTATGATGTAAACCACAGAATAGCTTCAGCTTATCACCCCCAAACTAGAGGACAAGTAGAAATTTCCAATAGGGAAATTAAATCTATCTTGTAGAATACTGTCAATAGGTCTACAAAAAATTGGGCTAAGAAGTTGAATGACGCTTTGTGGTCTTATAGAACTGCTTATAAAAATCCTATGGGGATGTTTCCTTACAAAATGGTCTATGATAAAGCTTGTCACTTGCCTTTAGAATTAGAACGCAAAGCTTATTGGGTAGTGAAATAGTTGAATAGAGACTTTAGACTTGCTGGGGAGAAAATACTACTCGATTTAAGTAATCTAGATGACTGGAGAGGGGAAGCTTACGAAAATGCTAGGCTCTTTAAGGAAAAAAGTAAAAATATGGCATGATAGGATAATTCTCAAAAGGGAGTTCCATGTTGGTGAGAAAGTTCTTTTCTATAGGTCTCGTCTCAGATTTTTTGCAGGGAAACTACTCTCCAAATGGGAAGGACCTTTTGTTATCAAGGAAGTGTACCATTCATGTGCGCTCAAAATTTCTTCTCTGAAGGATGACACAACACAGGTGGTTAATGGTCAAAGACTAAAGCCTATATTTCTGGATACTCTTATAATGAGGATGTAGATGTTGTTCAAATGGTGACTCTAGAAGAATTTATCAGAAGTCAAACACCAGAAACTGCAGAGTTCGTCTTTGAATAGGTAAAAGTGGTGAAAACAGAAGGTTCGCGAAACCCAAATCTTTTTATATTTTTGATGTTTTTAATACATAAGGGGAGTTACGAGACGAAACTAAAGAGGAAACAGAGCCCGGGGTGGACAAACCCACCCCAGGCGCAGGCCTAGCCTGGCCGCGCCTGAGGGGGGTGTCTCCCCCTCGACCTCCATATCTGTCTCGTTTCCATGTCAAAACCTTCCTCATGCATTGAAACTTTGTAATATATAACACCCCCGGGTTCCCCGAGGTTCTTGCACCGTGTTCTCGTTGTGTTTTCGTTTCGATTTGTTTTTTTTCAGGAAAATTCTTAGATTTTGAGCCTCCATGTCTTCCTCTGGATCACCCACGGAGGGTTCCTCTGCGGACATCCTCAACCCGTAGATGTATGAGTTGAGGATTCATCCCAAAGAGTTGATCCTTAAGGAGGGGAAGGTACAGATGAAAGAAGTTCAAGGCCCTAAACGAGAAGGCAGTATGGAAGACAGGATGGAAGCATTGGAACAGGAAGTTTTCAGGTACAAGATGGCAGAACGCGAAGTGGATGTTATTCACAAGATAAGTTCAGAACTCATTACCAAGCATGAGGGAGAAGTATCTGATCTCCGTGAAGAGATCTTTTCACTCCGTCAGACCACCAACCAATTGCAAGCACAGCCCTATGACATACAGAACCAAAACTGTGAGTATGAGGCTAGATTTGATCGCATAAGCTCTGCTGCTAGTTTTAGGATTGCGGAGCGAAGGACATCCTTTTTGGATGGGGAACCATTGCCTTGGAAGTTATATGATGACAAGAGAACACCACCACCACCGAAGGAGTAATTCGTCATCAGGTTTGGCATCCCCTTAGCTTGTTCCAAGCTTGGGGGAGTACCGCGGTATCACCACCATTACTCTTATCTTTTACCTTTTTAGTGGATTCATATCTGTGGTAGAGAGGTTATCGTATAGTTTGGTTTGCATGTGGAAGTATCTCTCCTTTAGTTGATTATCCATGTATCCCTTGGTGTGAGTGTCTTTATTGGAATATTAATGAGAAGTCTCATCTTTTACTTTTTGCACTTCTTATTTTAGTTTGCAATATCTATTATATGATGGATCTTGTTGATCAGTATTGGCACCACTTCGGGATCATCAAGTGGATCTAAATTGGTTTTGGCAAACCGAGTTCTGGTTAGTAGCATTACTATGAAAGCGAAAAAGAAAGAAAAAGCTTACAGGTATTTTGTATCATTTGTTTTCTTTCTTGTTGGATCATAAGCTTAGTATTCTTTATTTAAGATTCTTTTGTGTCTTCAAGGAAGATTGCATGTTTGGATTTATTACTTGTATGTTTGCTTGTTTCTTTCAACTCTCTTGCTTGCTACCTAGCCTTGCTAGCCAAAAACCTATTTTGAGAAGGCATACTTCTCATGTTTCCAAAATCCTTTGAACCAAAACTTTTGCCACTTGTGTCCACCATATCTACCTAGTAGCTTTTTCTATTCCAAGTAAATTCTCAAGCTTCGTATACCTTTTTAATTAAAAAGTATTTTTTATGAGAAAACTAGTTAGTAAAGCTCTCACGAACTTGATGGCACACCTTATTTACTTGCCCCTAATAAACTTGAACCATTGTGAACATCGAAGTTGTATATTCTTGCATCTATACGTTGGAATTAGCAGAACCGTGCTGCCACAAGGAACATTTTCAACATTGCACTTGTACTCTGTACACAGTTGATATCGTGCTCTTTTGTCTATGGATGTCAACGGTGTGAAATAAAGAAGAAACTTGTAAGTCCATGGAGTTTGTATCCTGTGTTAGAGAAACGCCTGGGACGCTAGCCTAAGCCATGCTAAATCATGGTGGAAACTTGCAGCATCACCATAGTGAGTCATCTATGAAGCATCAAAGTTGAGTAGCATGAGGAGTGGCCCTCGTATTCAAGGGACATGAGATTGCCAACTTATATTTCGTCAAGCATATACTCCATCTTTGTTCACATTAACCTTAATCATCTCAAGATGCCTATGATAGGGGAAATGAGGGCTCAAAGCTAGTAAGTACCATTATCTTTTGGAAGCTCTTTATGACTTGTAATCCATGCTACCCTTTATAAAGGGGCCTTTCTCCTAGTTACCAGTTGAGTCAGTAAACCTACTCCCTCTCTTTCTCCAGCAAGCATTTGAGTTGTTCTGTTTCAAGCATTCATATGGTGATTTATTAAATTATGTTTTTCATTTTCCTTGTTTGCACAAAACACTTATCTATTGAGTATTACTTTGAAAGCCTTCACTTGTGAAAAACCTTTTTGAGCAAAGAGTGTTCCTATTTTGAAACTTCTACAAAAAGCTTTTGTGAAACTGTTTGCCAGGTGTTCTCTGACCAAGAACAAGTTTGCCAATTCCAATTATGATTTATCTTTATGCATCTCTATTGTGACTGTTGTACTTGGTTGCAAGCTAAGTTATATAATGGTGAGTTGATTTCTTCTATGAGTTGTGCAATGGTAAGTGTGATGCTTCTTGTTTGTATTCTTTTATCAACACTTCACTCCATAAACGTGTGGACATGTTTACTGAGCTTAGTATTCGCTTGGGGACAAGCGAATTCTAAGCTTGGGGGAGTTGATACGCCCAATTTGCATCACCATTCTATGTCATAATTTACCTCTATTCATTGATATTTGTCTTATTATGAGGTATTACATATGGATTTTCATCTGTTTATGCATGTTGGATGATTCCTGGAGGATGGACTGCTGGAGTCTGGATTCTAATGGAAAAGAAGGCGTTTCAGTGCAATTTCACAAAGATCAGAAAATACCAGAAAAATATGGAAACATATTATTTTACCAGAAGACGAAGGAAGCCAGAAGGAGGGACGAAGTGGGGCCTTAGGGGGCCCATACCCCCTAGGCGCGGGCCCACCTGACCCCGCGCCTAGGGCAGGTGTGGCCCACCTGCCCGGCCTCCGACTCCGCCCCTTCGCCTATATCTTCCCTACGGGACCCTAACACCAGGGGAGCGACCACAGATAGATTTCTGATGCCTCTGGGGGCGGAAAACACCAAGAGAGAAATATCTCTCCGGCAGACATATTTCTGTCGGGGGAATTCCTTCCCGGAGAGGGGAGATCGTTTCCATCAACACGGTCATCAATCTAGGCTTCATTGGGATCATCATCATCCTTATCCACACCATCATCTCCACCAGCACCATCTTCACCACTCCGTCCTACTGTAACAATTGTGTTGGATATTGCTTTAGTTCTTAGGGGAAACTTTCTCGGTGTTGATTACTATTGTAGTTGATGCTTGTGAGTGGAACCATTGGCTTATTGTTTATGTTCAGATTGTTATCTATTACCATATCATCTTTGATATCGATCCATATGATGTCTTGTGAGTAGTTCGTCTAGTTCTTGAGGACATGGGAGAAGTCATGTTGTTATTAGTGAATCTGTGATGAGTTATTATTCAATGGTTTAGTATTTAAGTTGTGGTGCTATTCTTCTAGTGGTGTCATGTGAACGTCGACTACATGACACTTCACCATTTATGGGCCTAGGGGAATGCATTGTATATTTGGATACTAATTGTGAGGTTTCCGGAGTGACAGAAACCTGAACCTCCGTTAGGACACCTTTGCACAAGGGAGCGTAGGATCTTAGAGTTTAAGGCCGTGGTTAGATTTATATCTTAATTACTTTCCTGTAGTTACGGATGTTTGCAGGGGGGTTTAATCAAAAGTATGTATTAGTCCAAGTACGGTCGGTACATTAGCACAGGTTCACTTACACAACACTTACAACACCAGCGAAGAGTACTCATCTATTTGAAACGAAAGCACTTGACAGAATTCTCATGTGTCCTCAAGAACGTTTGGTCCTTATAAGTATTTCTACCAGCTTGTCCTTTGCTAAGAAAGGATTGGGCCACTTGCTCCGTATGTTTGTTACCTTTGTTACTTGCTCCTTGTTTTGTTGCCTTGTCAGAAAATCACTAAAAATCCGTTTGCTAAGTATGCACAGGAATTTCCTGCTCCATACCACTGTTCAGCACCTTCTACTCCTCATTGGGATCGACACTCCTATTTATCAAAAGTACTACGATACACCCCCTATACTTGTGGGTCATCAACTACACATAATGGATTACATACATCAATATGTACAAATTCCAATAAGTTAGTCGTTCGTTCTTATTTGGCCTTTGAACAAAATTTTAAATATCTCTAGGAAAGTCTCATAAGTGTCATTTGATCAAAATCAAAAGAATCCAAAATTCCATCAACCTGGAGTTTCTACATGTTTTCTTTCCAATATAATTTAAACGGCGATGTCACTTCATAAGTGATCTTCCAATCATTTGACTTGTGACATTTTTAGAATTAGTTTTATGGATGTGATTTCTCCAACTAGATTTGTAAATCCCTTTTATGGATTACGTCAATTATTTGAACAACCCTTTTGTTCTCATAATACCTGATCATAATAATTATTATTGAAACAAATCTTGAAGAAAAGCTTTGATGTCAACGAGAAACACAACAACACCTTGTTTTGTTTTTTATGAGCATCATCACATATTCTCTTGCTGGTTACTTAGGCCATTACAGTTCATGAATTGTGTTGTTCTATATGACATTTCACACCAACCAATTTGGTATCCAATACCCAAGAACCAGATTGTTTAACAAGCAAAGAATACAACCATATCATGTATATCATCTATATATCCAAGATGGACATTTCCAACCTTTTATCTTTCCGCCAAATATTTCAAACATTCTCTTTCAGCATTTCCTTTACCTTTTAAAAGAATCTATCAAACATCAACAATGGTGCCATACACATGACACATTGTCCAAAGTGTGTATAGTCAAATATTAATACCTTTTTATTTGCACTTTGAAGTAGATCACCATCATCAAATGTTCGGCGTTCTTTCAAAATCCATTCTTTAGTAATATTTTAGTGTAGTAAACATTTTACCTACAACTTCTATTCATACTTATCATGACAACTTTCATTATCAAGCTACCATAGCTTATAAAGGAGAATCGTGAGTATAATGTTGCTTTCCAAAACCTTTTTGGAGGATTAGGATGTCTAGCATCTCCAACCTTCACAAATTCTCATCAAACATGAGAACATATATTTTGCCAAATTATACTCTACCATGCTGCAACCAAAACATTGTTTTAGATATCGCAATATCTTCCACACATGATGATTTCTGAAACAATTCTTTTAGCTCCTAGATAACCTTGATATTAAAACATCTTTTGAATATCAAGAATCATGGAGGAAAACATGATATTTTAGATACTAATACTAGAATTGTTACTCTTGATTTAATACTAATTATTAAACTTCATGGAGTAAATGGAGTTTGCTGAAAGTTTGCAATAGGACTTTTAAACATTAGATTGACACTCAAAACAATACGATACCAGTTAGTAAAGTAACTATCCAAAATTCTATAGTTCTATTATCTCAATTATAACAAGCATAAGGTGATGAACGGATGCCAATGACTATAACAATTATGCAAATTCACTTAGATTTAATTTATGATAAATTTTGTTCAACTTTAATCATATTACTTTTGAACACCCACTCAAAACAAGCATAAGGTGATTTAGATACTAATACTGGAATTGTTACTTTTGATTTAATACTAATTATTAAACTTCATGGAGTAAACAGAGTTTGCTGAAAGTTTGCAATAAGACTTTTAAACATTAGATTGACACTCAAAACAATACGATACCAGTTCGTAAAGTAACTATCCAAAATTCTATAGTTCTATTATCTCAATTATAACAAGCATAAGGTGGTGAACGGATGCCAATGACTATAACAATTATGCAAATTCACTTAGATTTAATTTATGATAAATTGTGTTCAGCTTTAATCATATTACTTTTGAACTCCCACTCAAAACAACATCCCTCGAGTCGTTTTAGTGATTACACAAACCAAATCCACTACACCAAGTCCTATCATCACTAGAGATGATGTAGCTTCAAAGGAGAACAGTTAACATGTTCATCATATCATCCATATGACTCATGCTTTATCTTTTGGTATTCCGTATTCTAAGACCATGTTTGTACATGCTACGGTCGTCAAGGTTAACCTTAGTATCCACATGTGCAAATCTGGCTTGCACCCGATCATCATGTGATTGTAGAATGTAACATCCCAAAAATCATGTTTTCAAAGTTTGCATAACATCCATGCATTCATAATCATTTAGGGATCATTTTCAAAGTCATTACAAAAACAGAAGCATTTGAATGCTTATTATTTTATGTAAACAAGCATTGGCCCAATGCTACTCTTTAATGTGAGATTGATTGTTCTAAAACCAAATATATTTGATACTATGGTTGAATGTTGTATTCCAAAGCTTGGATAAAAATTTCAAAAACAAATATGATTTTAAAACCATTTTTAGATCTTTATTATAACATGTGTAAAGGCACTGTTTTCTTTGAAAACTCCAAAGGACCAAGAAGGTTTGATGAAACAACATGGTTTTATACTTAAATATGTGCAGGTTTCACTTTATAAAAATCCAGAAAGAATTTGAAATCAAACACATTTGAATTCATATGAAAATGTTTCCTGAAAAATCAAAATAGAAATGGAAAAAGAATAAAGAAAGCAGAACAGGTAGGCGCTGCCAATTCGGTCCGGCAACGAACCCAGCCCACTAAGCCCACCCGGGGCTTTCCTCTCTCTCTCACGCGACGCAGACCTACCCCGCGCTCGCTGATCGGTGGACCCAAACGCCACGCGGTCGTCGTCCCCAAACCCCGCACCCCCCGACCCCGTCGACGCCGGCGTTACCACCATCACTGCCGCGAATGAAGCGGGCTTAATTGCCGATCAATGCCGCTCGATCTCCTCGCCCCTCACCGGCTATTTAACCCCCTCTCCTCTCCGCATCTTTCCCCTCACTCAGCGCCTCTTCTCCGCCACCAGGCTGCCCACAATCCCACTTGCACCGCCGTGGTACCGAGCGTCTCCGACGACGCATCCCGGTGAGTACAACGCCCCTCTTCATCTCTGCTTCATGCGAGTGTATACGCCTAGCCTGCGCATCACCTCATGCCATTCGTTTGTTCTGTAATGCACCAGGACGTCACCTCCGTCCACATCTGCAAACAACAGAGCCGCCGCTCAACTCCGACGAGAAATACCGGTAACCTCCGAGCGCCCATTGTCCCCTCTTTGACCCTGCCGTGTTCGCCACAACCTTGCGCACCCTCTTACACAACTGGTTCGTGCTAGGGCGGTCTATATCGTCGGCAACATCTTCATCTGCAAGCACCCGACGACGTCCGCAAGTCCAACGAGCCCCAGCAACCTCTACAGCGCGCCCCGACCCTGCCCGTCTGCACGTTGAGCTTCCTCGTGGCATCGCGAGTCTGATAAGCCCCTCCGCTGACCCCAGCCCCCTCAATAGCCGCCGGAACATCACTGGCAGAGCCGCGCCGCCGTGTCGCCGTCGCTGGCGCCGCCCATCCATGGTTGCATGTTTGGCAACCGTTGGATCTAGATCTAACGCGTTAGAATAGATCACTTATCGAAGGGGTACGAATGGATCTGGCCCGTGCGATTTCATTTAGATCGTGCGGCCCATACTGATCGATCTAGCCAAACCGGTACGAGCCAATCAGAAAACGCCGCGTGGCCTGCGTTTAGATTTAAAAACAGAATTTAGATCTATTAGATGTTCAAACTTGTAAAATTCATAACTTTTGATCCACACGTTCAAATTTTGCAAATTTTATATCATTGGAATCAGGAGAAAGAATGCTATCCATTTATGCAATTTTTTTAATGTTTTGCTTCTGTAAAATTGGTTATTTTTGCAGAGACATTTATAGGATTAATTTGAGTATAGAAATGATTTTAAAAATGATTTAAAGATAAGATAAAGTTTATTTAGTGTGTCTTGGTCTTGTTTATGATTCAGTACTTTATACTTGTATTTTTTGGTGTAGAAATCATCACGTGGCATTTGCATGCATTCATATATTTTTGCTTGTATATTTTTGATATGTGATTTTGGTGCCATTATTTTATGTGTAGATTTTGGTGCTAATAGTGATTGTGGTTGTGAAGATTCTTACTACTCCCCAAACTACCAAGGCAAGTGGTGCTTCATGTTTTTGTCCCAATGTTTTATACCTATGCATTAGAAATATTTTGTATAGGACTTGCATGATTATTTTGCTAAGTATCTATATGCTATGCTTGGGAAATCCTAGTAGTTGTAGAATTGTTAGAATTTCCTCTAAGTTAAGATGCTTACTATTGCCATGCTTAGCCTAGCTAGTAACAACCAAGGGTGGATTATATATTCATGCTATGAGAAATATTTCTAAGTCTTGACTTGTGTGTTTCTTAATAAAACAATTAAGTGAATGAAACACCTGGGTGGAATGGAAAGAATGGTTTGTGTTGAGTGGTTACACAAGGCCCATTTCTATGGTTTACCTTGTGTATCTCACTTGTGGATTGCCACCTAGGAGCAAAGGGATTTGAGATGCCAAATGCTAAGAAGCTTCTAGTGCAGCCACATGGAGTTATGGGCTCTGCCTGGACCATATAGGTTGCAATAACTTAGCCAAATGGACAGTTGGTGGTAGGGGAATGATAGGTTTGGAGCGCGTCCATTTTGGTCTAAGGGAAGGCTTCTGAAAGGTCCTGTCTTGGTGTAAATCAAGTCTTGTGGGGAAAGTGCACAACCACTGCAGATGGAAGAATCTAAGTACTTAGCCATGTCCCTGGTAATGGACAATTTGAGCATCAAGACATGGAAGCTATCAAGAATCTCCTCATCCCAATTTTCTAAGTTAAAACTTGTGGTTGAACAAGGGTGGAGGTTCACCAATTTCTATTGGTGGTTCCTTGGGAAAGTTTTGTCAAAGATAAACTTAGTGTTTTCAACTAATAGGTAAAACCTATTTTGAGCAAAGCAAGCCTAAGCTACACTTAGCCAAATTCATGTAGTGACTAGATGTTAATATTTTACTAAGGTATCACTTGCCAATACTATTCCAATGTATTAACCCACTGTGGCTGTAACTTGTGATGTTGCAGGTTAATCTGATGATGATTAGGGGTTATGAGTCTATACTCAACATGATTGCCTGTGGCACATGAACATGAAGACTTTACTTATATTGTTATGTTGAACTCTTGTATTAGGCCTATGGCCATGGAGTTGTAAAAGACTATGTTATCTCTGGAGTGATGATGTAATAATGACCTTTGTTTTTGTGTACTTCATCTTAAACGGTGGATGCTAGCAATTGATCCAGGGACTAGCATTGCAATCACAGGGATCCTTACCTTTAAAAGGGAGGGATCTTACATAGAAGACAACCATAAGGATCCTGTCGGTTGCCAACTTACAATAAGTATCATTGCATACATAAAATATAATCATAATCACATCATGGCCATATCAGATCACATAACATGCCTTGCAAAAACAAGTTAGATGCCTCTAATTTTTTTTGCATGTTTTCCGTGGCTTGGGGATTTTGAATAAGAACCGTTCTTACCTATGAACATGAACCACAACGTTGATACAAGTGTTATCAAGTGCCTGTTGTGAACTGAATCTTCACTATGGTGGGAGAGACAGACACCCGCAAATCCACTTGTGCAATGCAAGTTGCACGTTGAGCGTGGAGCAAGTATCATGTGCAACGACATGTAAGGTTAGCCTGGGCCGCTTCATCCCACCATCCCGCAAGATGCAAAGTACACAAAAAGCAAGCGACAACAAAAGCATCAACACCCACAAAACCATTGTGTTCTACTCGTGCAACATATCTACGCATAGAGTCGGCTCTGATACTACTATAGGGTTCGTAGCATGAAAGACAAAATTCTATCGCATGAACACACAAAACCAAGATCTAATCTATGGCAAATCCAAGAGCTAATCTACGAGATCGGTGCAACGAGATTGTAGAGAACTAACCTTCATAGATCCAAAGTGTTTAACGAGATTGGATTCTCGTGGTTGATGTAGTCGATCACCTGCCGATCTCAAGATCGTGTAGAAGATCCTTCTAGCGCCATGTTCCGGTAGCGCTTCCGCAGCCAGTCACACGTACAGTAGTCGATGAAGACCTTCCTCTCCCTTTTTCCAGCAGGGCGGCGGAGGTTGTAGATCTCCTTGGAATCCCAACATCACGACGGTGAGGTGGTGGTGTAGGAGGAGATATTTCTGCAGTTCTTCGCCTAAGACGGAGTAGGAAGGTGGATGAGAGAGAAGAGAGGGGGAAGCTAGGGTTAGGCGCCAAAAGACAAGGGGGGTGTTTGTGGGGGGGGTGCGCCCCCACCCCTCATTATATAGGTGGGGGTGGCCGGCCAAGGGTTCCCAGCCCAGGCCGTGTCCCTCCCCAACTCGGCCACCAAGGGGAGAGCTTGAAACCTTTTCCACCAAGTCTCCCTTCTTACCAAAAACTAGAGTTTAACTTTTCAAACTAGGATTTGACTATTCAAACTAGGGTTTGACCCTTTTACTAGTCTTGGCCAAATTGGCCCTTTAGGGTTTGGTGCGGCTGGCTCCTAGGGAATTCCACTGTCCAAGTGACCCCCTCCCGGGGTAGTGGAACCACTGGTGGTCCCTCTAGAACATTCTAGAAGTATCCGGTCAAAACACCGAAACTTTTTCCGAACCCCTGAAAATCACTTTCCTTATATGAATCTTATTCTCTGGACCATTATGGATATCCTCGTGATGTCCTTGATCCAATCCGAGACTTCGAACAACATTCGGTCTCCAACTCATATTCCATATCTACTTAAACAACATTGAATCCTTAAGTGTGTCTCCCTACAGTTCGTGAACTATTCAGACATGATTGAGACACCTCTCTGATTAATAACCAATAGAGGGATCGGGAGATACATATGGCCCCCACATATTTCTACGATGACTTCGTGATCTAATGAACCATTTACATACGATACCAATTCCCTTTCTCGTGCGATACTTTACTTATCCGAGGTTTGATCGTCGGTATCTCTTATACCTAGTTCACCTCATTACTGATAGGTACTCTTTACTCATTCCGTGATATGACATCCCTTGTAACCTAGTCACATTCTTGCTAGCCAATTGGATGACATTCCACCAAGAGGGCCCAGAGTATATCTATCCATCATATGGATGGACAAATCCCACTCTTGATCCATGCACTTCAACACATACTTTCAGAATACCCAATGCCACCTTTATAACCACCTTTATAACCACCTAGTTACCGAGAGGGCCCAAAGTACTCATCCAGTGATGGTGATTAGCATGATCTCATGGTCGAAGGATTAGGTTACAATACCTATTTTGGCCATCCGTGGTGCACTAGGGGTGTGCCACAAAGCGCAAGCTACGGCTAAGTTTTAGCCGTGGCGCACTAGGTGGTGCGCCACGCCTCTGAAAAGATAACCGTGGCGCACTAGGTGCTGTGCGCCACGCATATGAAAAGCTAGTCATGGCGCACTAGTCGGTGCAAGGAGGAGGCCGCCGTCACCATCTTCACTACAAGGAGGAGGAGGACAAGGAGAAGGAGAGGATAAGGAGAAGGAGAAGGAGGAGTAGGAGAAGGAGAAGGAGAAGGAAAAGAAGGAGAAGGAGGAGGAGAAGAAGAAAAGGAGAAGGGAGGAAAAGGAAAAGTAGAAGGGAGGAAAAGAAAAGGAGAGAAGGGGTGTAGCTGGGCGGGGTGGGGATTCAAATTTTGAATTCCGCCCAACTTACTTGTAGCGCACTAGGTGGTGGTGCGCTATGGGTAAGTTGCCCTCTATTTTTTCTGTAGGAAAAAACGGTCTTTTGACCGTAACTTTTTACTCTATTCGAATTTTGAAAACCTAAATAATTGCTAAACGACCAAAGGTCGTTGCAAGCGGATGCGAAATCTCGTTCTCGTCATTTTGGTATATTATACGATTTTTTCGATATCGTATGCAAAAGTTACGGCCATTTTACCGTGGCATGACTTTTTTTGCAGAAAAAGTCGAAATTATTGTTTGTTAATTTTTCTACAAACTATACCAGATTACCTACCTAAATATGAAAGGATTATATTTTTGTAAGTGTTTATCATTTTCTTTTATTTTTTGCAAAACCTAAATAGGCGGTCCACAGGGGTGAAGTTGGTGCAGGCCACTTAGCCATAGGGCACTAGGGCAGAGTGCCCTACGACTAAGTTGACACAGCTGCTACAACACACATGCCCGTAGCGCACTAGGTCAAGGTGCGCTACGGCTAAGTGACACATCTGTAGCGCATCTTGACCTAGTGCGCTATGGGTATGTGTGTTGCGGCCACCTGTGCCCTGGCCCACACATAGCCGTGGCGCACCACCCCCATGTGCGCCACGCTTATGGCAGTTAGCCGTAGGGCACCTGTGGGCAGTGCGCCACGCCTATTTTACCCGTGGGGCACCACTAGCAAGTGCACCATAGAAGTGTGGATTACCTATAGCCATTTTCCTAGTAGTGTTACTATGTATCTGAAATCTTGTAGCAAATGAACTCTAAATGACTTGATCTTATGCTATGCTAACTATAGGAGTGTGTCCATCACATCTTTCTCCTAAAGATATGATCTTGTTATTAATAACATCTAACTTCCATGATCAAGAAACCATGATCATCTATTAATCAACAAGATATCTTAACAAGAGGCTTTCTATGGACTCTTTTATGTTTACAAAACACACAAGTATTAATGTTTCCTATTTATACAATTATAGCATGGGATGTAAACATTTATCATAAACACAAAGATATAATAATAACCACTTTATTATTTCCTCTTGGGCATATCTCCAACATAAATAGGCATCCTTGTGAAGTTATCAACTACAAACAAGATGGTGTGCGAGAGCAGGGACAACACTACGACCAACTTGAGGGAGATGCCTACGAATCCAGTCCTCAGGCATCTCCCTCAATCTGGCTATAGAGGCACTCCCTAATATGTGAAATTAGTTAGCTCCCTGACACAAGGATAGAACAACATCTTCATAGTTCAGGAAAGTTTTAGAGAGACCAACACTAGCTAGTAGGAAACGGTCCATTAGTCCCGGTTTCCTAACTGGGACTACGGAATCGGGACTAAAGGCCCCCTTTAGTCTCGGTACAGTCACAAACTAGGACTAACACTAAGATATTTATTATTAATAATAAACCATGACTACAGAATCGGGACTAAAGGCCTCCCTTTAGTCATACTCATGTCTATCCCTATAGTACATAGCTTCAGGGTCGTCTTTGTCATCGTCGTTTTTGCTAGCGGATGCGGCTAGATCCTTAACCCAGCCAGGGAATATTCCAGGGGAACCTACCACTCTGGCCTTGGATTCACAACCTGCGGGGGAGGGGATCCTGGATGGCGACGCTGCTATGCCTGCGGCATTCACCACCGCCACCCTTCTTGTAGCTTTGCGGAGGGTCAAAGTGAGGGCACGGCAGGTGAGGATGATCTTCGCTAGCGATATAGCGCATCAAGACGACGATAGTATGGTTCGCCCACCATAGACGGAGTCCGGCTTCATTGTGGTTCACCGTGGGCGGGCCATCACCCTCATACCTGGTGATCTCTATTTCCTGCCGGTTAGCGAAGAAGGCATTCCAGGTGTCGTAGTTGTCGAGGTCGTAATGGGGATCCATCCGCTGCTCTAACATGAGCTCGAGGTAGAAGTGGTTCGTGATGGCCGCCTGGTGGGCAGAACCTTGAGGCACGGGAGGGACGGGAACCCCCAACGCTCAACATCTAGTCGGCAGGCAGCCGGTAGCTCGGGGTCATGGGTAGCTGAAGGCGCACAGCACCTAGGTTTCCTCGAGAGTCAGAATGGCCCAGTATACGGTGTCCATTGTTGTGAGAGAGTAAGGTGTGGATGTATGGATAGCCATGGCGCGATCGACCTAGATATAGAGGTGGGAAATGGCAGGAAATATCTTTAGTCCCGGTTAGTGGCTCCAACCAGGACTAAAAAAGCCCCGGTTAGAGGGAAAGGACGGGAAAACATGGTAGGACGGTGAGAAATGACGGGAAATATCTTTAGTATCAATTAGTGGCTCCAACAGGGACTAAAAGCCCCGGTTAGAGGGAAAGTCGGGAAAACATGGCAGGAAGCGGTGGGAAATGGTGGGAAATATCTTTAGTCCCGGTTAGTGGCTGGTCGTATGATGTATTATTTTTCCTTTTTCGGTCTGGAGGACATGTTAGAACGGAAAAACGGTTAATAGTTTGACAAGTTATAATAATTATTTTATAAAACAGAAAATGGATTTGTATTACTTATTTAAATTCAAACACTTTTGATGTTGAAAGTTTAGTGAGATTTAAAAATATGCAAAAGATAATAGTTAATGCATTTTGTAATTGAAAATGGCAAAATGGTTAATAGTTTTACAAGTTAGAATAATTATTTTATAAAACAGAAAATAGATTTGTATTACTTATTCAAATTCAAGCACTTTTTAAGTTGAAAGTTTAGTGAGATTCAAAAATATGCAAAATATAATAGTTAATGCATTTTTTAATTGAAAATGGCAAAATGTTTAATAGTTTGACTAGTTAGAATAATTCTTTTATAAAACGAAAAATGGATTTGGATTACTTAATCAAATTCAAGCACTTTTCATGTTGAAAGTTTTCTCAAATTCATAAGTATGCAAACACTGTATAATTCAAATGTTTTGAAATTATGCCAGATTTGAAAAAACAGTACATCGCGCGCTAGTTTTGGCCCAACGCGCAAGTTTTTATCCTTTTGTCCCAACCAAACTCACCAACCGCGACTAAAACTTGTGCAACGCGCGTTGGTGCCCTAAAAGCCCCCCTTTAGTCTTGGTGCGTTGCACCATTCGGAACTAATGACCCCCCCCCCCCCTCATTAGTCCCGGCTGGAGCTACGGGTGAGGACTAAAGGGGTACGGGGTATATAAGTGCGGCCTCTTCCCCGGTCGAGTCAACCGACCGGGACATTGGAGGTCATTGACGACGAGAGCACAATCAGGCTGCCCCGCTCCCCGCGCGTGCATCCTCGCGCCATGCATCATCCCCCGCCCATGCCTGCCCCCGCGTGTGCATTCGTCGCCGATCGCCCCCGTGTCACCGCGACCCTCCGTCGCCAGCCTTGATGCCCCTCCGCCTGCCCCCGCGCGCACCTTCCCCGCCGGCGCGCCGTGAAGATCAAGGTTGTGTATTTTAGTGTAGAAAATAGAAAATATATTTTCATTGTGTATTTTAGTGTATAAAATAGGAAATAGAAAAATATATGTGTAGCAATATTTTTATAGATGTGTATTTTAGTGTAGAAAATTTTAAGTTGTGCATTTTTTAGTTGCATTTTTAGTTGCAAATATATGTGTAGAAATATTTGAAAGAAATAGAAATAAGGAAATAGAAATAACATTTTATTATTGCATAGGATTATTTCATTTTTAGTTGCAAATATATTTTAGTTGTGTATGTTAGTGTAGAAAATATGAAATAGAAAAATAGATGTGTAGCAATATTTTTATATACGTGTATTTTAGTGTAGAACATTTTAAGTTGTGCATTTTTGTAGTTGCAAATATGTGTGTAGCAATATTTGTGTCCAAATATATGCATAGCAATATATGTGTGAAAAAATATGTGTAGCAATATTTGTGTTGCAATAGAAATATTGTGTGCAAAAATAGGATTTTTTTAAAATAGAAATATTGTGTGCAAAAATAGGATATTTTTGAAAATAGAAATATTGTGTGCATTTTGTAAATATTGTGTGCAAATATATTTGCAAATAGGATTTTTTTGCTATGTTCAAATATTGTATGCATTTTGAAATAATATTGTGTGCATCTCGCATTTTGCAGAAACTATGGATCCACCTAGTCCAATCCGCGGAGACCTAGGACAAGAAGTTCTCAAGGATATAATCCACGATGTTGATCCACCCGAATCTCACTCGAGGTATCTGAACTTATCCTGTGAGGGAGAGGAGGTCGACTGAAGATAGGGAGAAGCCGCCGACTCTGATGATGGAGGAGCCAACAACTCCGATTACAGAGAAGCCGATGGACCCTTAACGAAGACCGGCGAGGTATATATATATGATGTCTGGTGATCACTAGATATATGATGTCCAGGAGGAGCTGTATATACCGAGTTGTTTATATATTATATTGATGAATGTTTCTTCTCTTAGTTCTCCACATCGAGCAAAAATCCCAAACAAGGCCCGGATAAAAAGTTGGATGCGCGTACGGATTATCTAATTACGGCAGTATCAACACTCGGCGAACAGTTGTAACCCGAAAAGGATAGTTATGTATTTGTACAACAATGCGAGTAATGGTTAGGTATCGCATCCCGATCACCGTTCGAGAGTGGCATAAGCCCAAAGGGGCGGAAGAGAGTGAGTATGTCGCTGAAATGTACAAAGAGGGTGTTTGGAATGACCTCATGACACATTCCACCCTGCCAGAATATGAGGATGATGTCGAGGCAGCTGCATTGAGGAAGAAAGTCAAGGACTGGGCTCTTAAGAAAATGGCCGAACTATTCTAGAACTGAAAGAAAATATTATGGCTAAAGTATGTGAAGGACAAGACTGTTCCAAATTTGAAGGCTATCTAGCGAAGCAGGAGCCTTACTGGGATACATTTGTGAAGTACATGTAGGGGTTCGTAGCATGGAAAACAAAAAATTTCTATCGCATATAAACAAACAAGCCAAGATCTATCTACTAGATTGTAGCAACGAGTCGATGGAATAACTCACCCTCGAAGATTCCAAAGTTTTTAACGAGAGCGGATTCTCGTGGGTGATGTAGTCGTACTCTTCCCGATCTCAAGATCGCGTAGACGATCCTTCTGGCGCTGAGTTCCGGCAGCGCTTCCGCAGTCGGTCACACGTTCGGAACTCGACGAAGACCTTCCTCTCCCTTGTTCCAGCAGGCAGCAGAGGTTGTACCACTCTCCTCGCGATTCCGGCAGCACAACGGCGTGGTACCGGAAGTAGAGGGGAGATCTCGCAGGGCTTCGCCTTAAGCCGGAGCGAGTATGGTGGACTGTGAGAGAGAGCCTCGGCGATCTAGGGTTTAGATGCACCAAGGAGGAGCAAGGCCGGCGGCTAGGGTTTGCCTAGGCGGCGGCGGCTTGCCCTAGGCGGCGGCAGCAGGAGGTGGCGACGCCGGCGGCTAGGATTAGGGTTTGCGGGGCGTGGTGTTGTGTACTAGGAGGGGCAGCCCTGCCCCTCCTTATATAGGTGGAGGGAGCGCGCCAGGGGAGGGGAGTCCCTCCCCAACTCGGTCTCCAAGTGGGCCGGCGGTGGAGGGAGGGAACTCCTCCCCAAGTAGGTTTCCTCTCTCCCTCCACCTCACAAAATAGCCGTTTGACTTTTCAAATTGGCGTTTGACTTTTCAAACTAGGATTCGATTTAACCCTTTATTTTGTTCAGCGATGACACCTAGTACATGATGCAATCATTCCAACTTATTATGACACATTCATGTACCCTTCCCCTCCGGAGTGCTGGACATTCCAGAACCTTCTAGAACATTCCCGATGAAAACACCGTAACCATTCTCCAACCCCGAAACAGGACTTTCCTTATATGAATCTTATTCTCCGGACCATTCTGGATCTCCTCGTGATATCCCGGATCCCATCCGAGACTCCGAACAACATTCGGTCTCTTACTCATCATTCCATAACTACTCAAACAACGTCGAATCCTTAAGTGTGTCTCCCTATAGTTCGTGAATTATGCAGACATGATCGAGACACTTCTCAGAACAATAACCAATAGAGGAATCTGGAAATTCATATGGCTCCCACATATTTCTACGGTTACTTTATGATCGAATGAACCACTTACATACGATACCAATTTCCCTTTGTCTCACGATAGTTTACTTATCCGAGGTTTTGATCGTCGGTATCTCTGCATACCTAGTTCAACCTCGTTACTGATAAGTACTCTTTTCTCGTTCCCGTGATATGTGATCCCTTGTGAGCCAGTCACATGCTTGCAAGCTAATTGGATGACATTCCACCGAGAGGGCCTAGAGTATATCTATCCGTCATATGGATGGACAAATCCCAATCTTGATCCATGTGTCTCAACCAATACTTTCCGAACACTCAATGCCACCTTTATAGCCACCCAGTTACGGTGTGGTGTTTGATGTCATCAAAGCATCCTTCCGGTGAAGGTGATATGCATGATCTCATGGTCGAAGGAATTAGGTTACTATGTATCAGAAAGCATATAGCAATTGAACTATTAAAATGACTTGATCTTTATGCTACGCTTATCTATAGGACTATGTCCACCATATCATTCTCCTAACGATATGATCTTGTTGTTAATAACATCTCAATGTTCATGATAGGGAAACCACAGTCATTTATTAACCAACAAGCTAGTATTATAAAGAGGATTTACTAGGGACTCTATTTTAGTTTACAAATCACACAAGTATTAATGTTTCCTTGTTAATACTATTATAGCATGAATGTAAACATTTATCATAAACACAAAGATATAATAATAACTATATTTATTATTGCCTCTAGGGCATATCTCCAACAGTCTCCCACTTGCACTAGAGTCATCTAATCTAGATTACATGGTAATATACCGAACACCCATGGCAGTTTGGTGTTGGTCATGTTTTGCCCTCGGGAGAGGTTTAGTCAACGGATCCGCCACATTCAGATATGTGTGTACTTTGCAAATCTTTATGTCCCCATTTGGACATGTTCTCGAATAGCGTGAAAACGTAGCTTGATGTGCTTCAGCTTCTTGTGTGACCTTGGTTCTTGCGCATTGGCTATGGCACCCATGTTATCACAGTAGATAGACATTGGGTCCAGCGCACTAGGAACCACACCGAGCTCTGTAATGAACTCTTTCATCCATATCGCTTCTTATGAAACCTCCGAAGCAGCCATGTATTCCGATTCAGTTGAAGATCTCGCCACAACGCTTTTCTTTGCACTCCTCCAGCTAACTACTGCACCATTTAAAGTAAATACGTATCCAGACTGTGATTTAGAATCATCCGGATCGGTGTTCCAACTAGCATTGGTGTAACCATTAACAACGAGTTGTTCATCACCTCCATAAGAAAGAACCATATCCTTAGTTCTTCTCAAGTACTTAAGGATGTTTTTGACCGCTGTCCAATGATCCACTCGTGGATCACTTTGATATCTACTAGTCAAACTAACAGCATATGCAATGTTGGGTCTAGTACATAGCATAGTATACATTAGAGATCATATGGCTGAGGCATAGGGAGTCTTACTCATCCTTTCTCTATCTTCTGCTGTTGTCGGACTTTGAGTTTTACTCAACGTCGTATTGGGCAACATGGGCAAGAACCCTTTCTTGCTATCTTCCATTCCAAACCTCTTTAGAACTTTGTCCAAATATGTACTTTCTGACAATGATATTAGGCGTCTCGATCTATCTCTATAAATCTTTATGCCTAATATGTAAGCTGCTTCGCCAAGATCTTTCATTGAAAAAACTATTATTCAAATATTCCTTGACACTATTAAGAAGGTCTACATCATTCCCAATCAACAATATGTCATCTACATATAGTATTAATAATGCTACAGAGCTCCCACTCACTTTCTTGTAAATACAAGCTTCTCCATAAGTTTGTATAAATCCAAAAATTTTGATTACCTTATCAAAACATTGATTCCAACTTCGGGATGCTTGCTTCAATCCATAAATTGACCTTTGAAGTTTGCACACCTTGTTAGCATCTTTAGGATCGACAAAACCTTTGGGTTGCATCATATACAACTCTTCATCAATCTCTCCATTGAGGAATGCTGTTTTGACATCATCTGCCATATCTCATAATCATAATATGCAGCGATTGCTAACATAATCCTCACAGACTTTAGCTTCGCTACTGGTGAGAAAGTATCATCGTAGTCAACTCCTTGAATTTTTTGAAACCCTTTTGCGACAAGTCGAGCTTTATAGACGGTAACATTACCATCAGCATCTGTTTTCTTCTTGAAAATCCATTTGTTCTCGACAGCCTTCCGGCCATCCGGTAAGTCCACCAAAGTCCATACTTGGTTTTCGTACATGGATCCAATCTCGGATTTCATGGCTTCTTGCCATTTATTGGAATCTGGGATCATCATTGCTTCCTCATATGTCGCAGGGTCATCGGTGTTGTCCACCAACATGACACTCATAACGGGATCATACCAATCAGGAGTGGTACGAGTTCTCGTTGACCTGCGAGGCTCCGTAGCAACTACAACCAAAGTTTCATGATCATCATCATTAACTTCCTCTCTTACTGGTGTAGGTGCCACAGGAACTACTTCCGGTGCTGCGCTACTCGCAAGTTCGAGAGAAGGTTCAACAACCTCGTCGAGTTCTACTTTCCTTCCAGTCACTTCTTTCGAGAGAAATTCCTTCTCTAGAAAGGATCCATTCTTAGCAACAAAGATTTTGCCTTCGGATCTATGATAGAAGGTATACCCAATAGTTTCCTTCGGGTATCCTATGAAGACGCATTTTTCCGCTTTGGGTTCAAGCTTGTCCGGCTGTAACTTCTTTACATAGGCTTCGAAACCCCAAACTTTAAGGAACGACAATTTAGGTTTCTTCCCAAACCATAATTCATACGGTGTCGTTTCAACGGATTTAGATGGTGCCCTATTTAAAGTGAATGCGGCTGTTTCTAATGCATAACCCCAAAATGATAGCGGTAAATCTGTAAGTGACATCATAGAACGAACCATATCTAAGAGAGTTCGATTACGACGTTCGGACACACCATTACACTGTGGTGTTCCCGGCGGTGTCAATTGTGAAAGTATTCCGCATTTCTTCAAATGCTCGCCAAACTCGTAACTTAGATATTCACCTCCACGATCAGAACGTAGAAATTTAATCTTCTTGTTACGTTGATCCTCTACCTCACTTTAAAATTCCTTAAACTTCTCGAAAGTTTCAGACTTATGTTTCATGAAATAGATATACCCATATCTACTCAAGTCATCCATGAAGGTAAGAACATAACGATAACCACCGCGCGATGCTACACTCATTGGACCACACACATCGGTATGTATGATTTCCAATAAGTCCGTAGCTCGCTCCATCATACCAGAAAATGGAGTCTTAGTCATTTTACCCATCAGACATGCTTCGCATCTCTCAAGTGATTCGAAATCAAGTGATTAAAGAAGTCCATCGGAATGGAGTTTCTTCATACGCTTCACTCCAATGTGACCAAGATGACAGTGCCACATATAGGTCGAGTTATCACTCGATTTCAAACATTTAGCCTCATTGTTATTAATATGTGTATTTCCACTATCGAGATTCAATAAGAATAGACCATCTATCAAAGGTGCATGTGCATAAAACATATTACTCATATAAATCGAACAACCATTATTCTCAGACTTAAACAAGTAACCGTCTCGCAATAAACAAGATCCCGATATAATGTTCATGCTTAACGCAGGCACCAAATAACAATTATTTAAGTATAAAACTAATACCGATGGTAGATGAAGAGGTAGTGTGCCGACCGCGATCACATCAACCTTTGATCCATTTACCACGCGCATCGTCACATTGTTCTTCGCTAGCTTCCGTTTATTCTGCAGCATCTGTTTCGAGTTACAAATATGAGCAACCGAACCAGTATCAAATACCCAGGCACTACTACGAGTACTAGTGAGATACACATCAATAACATGTATATCGGATATACCTTTCTTCTTGATGTTGCCGTTCTTCAAATCCGCCAAGTACTTTGGGCAATTCCGCTTCCAGTGACCTTCTCCCTTGCAGTAAAAGCACTCAGTATCAGGCTTAGGTCCAGCCTTGGTCTTCTTCGTCGGCGCGGTAACTTTCTTACCACCCTTCTTGAAGTGTCCCTTTTGCTTAGACTTGCCTTTCTTGAATTTGGTGGTCTTATTGACCATCAACACTTGGTGCTCTTTCTTGATCTCCACTTCTGCAGATTTTAACATGGCGAAGAGTTCTGGCAACTACTTGTTCATGTTTTGCATATTGTAGTTCATCACAAAGTTCTTGTAACTTGGTGGTAGTGATTGGAGGACACGATAAATCCCCAAAGCATTAGGAATCACTATACCCAAGCTTTGAAGTTTGTTTGCGTACCCAGACATCTTAAGCACATGCTTACTGACGGAGCTGCCCTCTTCCATCTTGCAGTTAAAGAACTTTTCAGAAGCCTCATCGCTCTCAATTGTCGCGTGAGTCTCAAAGATCAATTTGAGATCACGGACAATATCATGTGGGTCTGAATTCTCAAACCTTTTCTGAAGCTCCGATTCTAAACCATACAAGATAGCACACTGAACTGTGGAGTACTAAGTCTTCCGAGTGAGGTAAACATTCTTTACTTCATCAGTAGCAGTAGCTGCAGGTGGGTCACCCAGCGGTGCATCCAGCACATAGGTCAAATTACCAGCAGTGAGGACAATCCTCAAATTGCGGAACCAATCCGCGAAGTTGCTTCCATTGTTTTTCAACTTTTCTTTCTCTAGGAACGCATTAAAATTGATGGTAGGGGCCGCCATTGATCTACAACATATTTGCAATAGTTTAGACTAAGTTTATGATAAATTGAGTTCTAATTAATAGTTAAATTAATCTAGGTGAACTCCCACTCAAAACAATATCCCTCACATTGTTTTAGTGATCACATGAACCAAATTCACCACATCAACACCGATCATCACGAGAGTTGATGTAGCTTCAATGGCGAACAATCGACATGTTCATCATATCTACTATATGATTCATGCTTTACCTTTCGGTGATCCGTGTTCCGAGACCATGTCTATACATGCTAGGCTCGTCAAGATCAAACCTTAGCTTCCACATGAGCAAATCTGGCTTGCTCACGTTGTATACACTTGCGGAATCTAACACACCCGATCATCACGTGGTGCTTCGAAACAACAAGCTTTAGCAACGGTGCTTACTAAGGGTGAACACTTTAAAACTTGAAATTCTTGTGCATGAGGGATCATCTTATAATGCTACCGTCGTTAACTAAGCAATACAAGATGCATAAAGGATTAACATCACATGCAATTCATAATATGTGATATGATATGGCCTTTCTTCTTTGTGCTTCCGATCTCCATCTTCAAGCACGAACATGATCTCCATCATCACCGGCATTGCATCAAGGTCAACGATGCCGCTCCATGGTTGTCGTCCACCAGCTTCAACTATTACAACTACTTTGAATAGACACGCGGGTCTTAACAGAAATTAAAGACAACCATATGGCTCCTGCCGGTTGCCAACTTACAATAAGGAACATTGCATACATCAAATATAATCACAATCATGGCCATATCACATCACAGCACACCTCTGCAAAACAAAGTTAGACGCCTCTACTTTGTTTGCATGTTTTACGTGGTTTGGGGATTTCAATAAGTGTCATTCTAACTTACGAACAAGAACCACAACATTGATACTAGTATTGTCAATCACCCGTTGTAAATTGAATCTTAACTATGTTGGGAGAAACAAGCACCCGCAAAGCCACTTATGCAATACAAGTTGCATGTCAAGCGTGGAGCAAGTCTCATGAACGATGTCATGTAAGGTTAGCCCGGGCCGCTTCATCCCACCATCCCGCAAGATGCAAAGTACACAAGAAGCAATCGACAACAAAAGCATCAACGCCCACAATGACCAGTGTGTTCTACTCATGCAACAGATCTACATATAGACACGGCTCTGATACCACTGTAGGGGTTCGTAGCATGGAAAAAAAAATTCTACCGCATACAAACAAACAAGCCAAGATCTATCTACTAAATTGTAGCAACGAGTCGATGGAATAACTCACCCTCGAAGATTCCAAATTTTTTAACGAGAGCGGATTCTCGTGGGTGATGTAGTCGTACTCTTCCCGATCTCAAGATCACGTAGATGATCCTTCTGGCGCTGCGTTCCGGCAGCGCTTCCACAGTCGGTCACACGTTCGGTACTCGACGAAGACCTTCCTCTCCCTTGTTCCAGCAGGCAGCGGAGGTTGTAGCACTCTCCTCGCGATTCCGGCAGCACAACGGCGTGGTACCGGAAGTAGAGGGGAGATCTCGCAGGGCTTCGCCTTAAGCCGGAGCGAGTATGGTGGACTATGAGAGAGAGCCTCGGCGATCTAGGGTTTAGACGCACCAAGGAGGAGCAATGCCGGCGGCTAGGGTTTGCCTAGGCGGCGGCTTGCCCTAGGCGGCGACAGCAGGAGGTGGCGGCGCCGGCGGCTAGGATTAGGGTTTACGGGGCGTGGTGTTGTGTACTAGGAGGGGCAGCCCTGCCCCTCCTTATATAGGTGGAGGGAGCGCGCCAGGGGAGGGGAGTCCCTCCCCAACTCGGTCTCCAAGTGGGCCGGCGGTGGAGGGAGGGAACTCCTCCCCAAGTAGGTTTCCTCTCTCCCTCCACCTCACAAAATAGCCGTTTGACTTTTCAAATTGGCGTTTGACTTTTCAAACTAGGATTCGATTTAACCCTTTATTTTGTTCAGCGATGACACCTAGTACATGATGCAATCATTCCAACTTATTATGACACATTCATGTACCCTTCCCCTCCGGAGTGCCGGACATTCCAGAACCTTCTAGAACATTCCCGATGAAAACACCGTAACCATTCTCCAACCCCGAAACAGGACTTTCCTTGTATGAATCTTATTCTCCGGACCATTCCGGATCTCCTCGTGATATCCCGGATCCCATCCGAGACTCCGAACAACATTCGGTCTCTTACTCATCATTCCATAACTACTCAAACAACGTCGAATCCTTAAGTGTGTCTCCCTACAGTTCGTGAATTATGCAGACATGATCGAGACACTTCTCAGAACAATAACCAATAGAGGAATCTGGAAATTCATATGGCTCCCACATATTTCTACGATTACTTTGCGATCGAATGAACCACTTACATACGATACCAATTTCCCTTTGTCTCACGATAGTTTACTTATCCGAGGTTTTGATCGTCGGTATCTCTGCATACCTAGTTCAACCTCGTTACTGATAAGTACTCTTTTCTCGTTCCCGTGATATGTGATCCCTTGTGAGCCAGTCACATGCTTGGAAGCTAATTGGATGACATTCCACCGACAGGGCCCAGAGTATATCTATCTGTCATATGGATGGACAAATCCCAATCTTGATCCATGTGTCTCAACCAATACTTTCCGAACACTCAATGCCACATTTATAGCCACCTAGTTACGGTGTGGTGTTTGATGTCATCAAAGCATCCTTCCGGTGAAGGTGATATGCATGATCTCATGGTCGAAGGAATTAGGTTACTATGTATCAGAAAGCATATAGCAATTGAACTATTAAAATGACTTGATCTTTATGCTAAGCTTATCTATAGGAGTATGTCCACCATATCATTCTCCTAAAGATATGATCTTGTTGTTAATAACATCTCAATGTTTATGATAGGGAAACCACAATCATTTATTAACCAACAAGCTAGTATTATAAAGAGGCTTTACTAGGGACTCTATTTTAGTTTACAAATCACACAAGTATTAATGTTTCCTTGTTAATACTATTATAGCATGAATGTAAACATTTATCATAAACAAAAAGATATAATAATAACTATATTTATTATTGCCTCTAGGGCATATCTCCAACAGTACAAGCAGTCAGAACAAGCTAAGAAAAAGTCAGAAAAAACAAGAAAAATGCGGCAAACAAGAAATATCACCATCACCTGGGGCCAGGGGATACATGAGTGCCATGCCAAAGTGGGATAAAAAAAGAGAAAGATCTGCTTGCTAAAGGGATCACTCCAGAACCAATGCACGAAGAATGGGATTTGAGGTAAAGAAATTGGTTCCTTGGGCATGGGAGTGAGTATGCCGAGATTACAGGGTATCTTGTTTGCAGTGAAGGGATTAGGATACCCAGGAAGACATGGCAGAAAGTGGTGAAAGAAATTAAAGAGGGGAAAACAAAGTTCTGTCCTGAGAGAGAGAAAGACTTGCTGACAAAGGTCCTCGGGAATGACAAACACGGAGGACGAGTACAAGGCCTTGGCCCTAGTTATACATGGGAGATTGGGTTTCCCAAAGAAAAATGTACTTATAGAAGACGAGCAAGAGCAAAGCAGCAATGGAGGAGGAGGGAGACATGTTCAACAAGTTGCTAGCAAGAATTGACAAGCAGTCGCATTAGATTGACGAACTTAGAGGAGTACTGCGCCTGCAAGATCCTGCACTAAATATTACTGCTGGCCCATCTCAGCGGAAAAGCATCGTGGATGAATCAGAGGTCCCGTCTGACAATGCACGGATGATAGATGGCGGTCCCAGCTACCCCGTGGATGGAATCAAGGAGCAGATAACTTGTGAGCTCCTTCAGAGTGTGAAGAACATATCCATGAAGGTGGCGGTCGGAAGTGCTTTACCTTGTCCACCTGACGCACGCTGGCATGGCCGTGAGATTCCAGCTGGCTATGCTGAAGTCGGGGTGGATGAAATCTTAACGGCGTGGGACTTAATGGAGATTGACATCCCTGGACCTAAAGGTGAGAGGACACTCGGAGAAGTACTGGATGGTATCATTCTATGGGACAAGAACAACATCAAGCTTCCAGGCTCGTGCCAAGGTCAACACCGCCTCCGAGTCGTCGCAGGTCACCTTTTGACCTCCATCACCTCCAAGAAGCCCACCCCATAACTACGACCACCACAATGCGAGTCAATCTTGATCTCCGTCGAAGGGTCAGCCGTCTTTGCCGCCCGCTAAGGACAATAAGTGGAAGCGTGCTCTGTCGATGAGTACTAACTGACGCAGCAGCCCAAAATGACAAATGTCGCCCCTCCCAAGAGTACCTCATAAGAATCTTCCCATCAGACCTTACGATCTTACTGGCGAGGAAAACACAACGATCGCAAAGGCCCAATGTGATGCGCATTTTCAAGAAAAAGAAACCCGATCCCGCCCTGGTATACACCAAGAAGAAAAAAGCGTATGCACTTGATTTTCTGAACACAAAAGCGCAGTATGAGTTGCACCATAAGCCATATTACTATCTACGCACACTTCAGAAGGAAGTGAAGAAGAGCAAATCAAGTAAAAGTGCAAGCGAGAAAAGAAGGGACGTTTCCTAGCTGGGAGAACATGTCAAACAATTGATCCCACCCCTCAAGGTGTTATCCAAAGACGTTCCCCAGCTGCTACTGCTGCTGCAGGATATGGATGAAGCTTTGAAGTTGGCGGCCGCTATGGGTGTGAGTGTTGCTGAATTGCTAAGTTCCCAAGACGACAAGTTACCCAAGGCTGATGTAGTCCCTAGATATGTCTCAGGGATGCCTTTGGTCAGCAAAGAGAAGTTGCAACACCTACCAACACAAATGCGTAATTTCCATGAATGGTACTTGAGAGTCGTGAAGGGGGATAGAACAATGATCGTGTCGAAAGTTCCACATGAGTACTACTTCTGAGCCGAAGAGGTCCATATTGAGTTTTCAGAACTCCTCCAGTTATACAAATTTGATGCCCTCGACAAATCTCTCCTGAGTTTAAGTTGTTGAATTCATTGTCTATATATAAGTTGTTCAGTTTTTTAGTTGTTCAGTTCATTGCATGTAATTATCCTCATTATATCCTTTTGTACTCTATTATTATATAGAATGAAGATCCAGGAATTTTAAAAAAATGCACTCTATAGTGTTGGGTTCATTGACCCAAATAAAGTATATATAGAGACGCTAACGGCTAAACCCAAGAAGACGCAGGAAAACCTTCTAAGGTTTCTAACGGAGCAAAATTTTCTAATCACATACTGTTTTCTTACAATTTCAAGTGAGAGTCTTACTCTATTGTACACATTCACTTTTGCTTACTCGATGTTAAGTGTAATTGATGAGTTACTCATATATACATAAACGTGTGCAGGTTCCACTAGATTCTGCTAGACATTCAACTTCATAAGAGAATAGTTGAAATCATGGACCCATTAAAGTGACACCTGAAAGAGTTCCGCAGCATGCAGAACATGTTCCAGAGGTAATTTTCACGGTATATCGGTCTCTTTCATTGATTTCCTGAGATATCAGGTAATGAATAACTCATTAATTCATTTTTTTTGTCGGCCAGGGTTTGGAACTTGTTCAAGAGTGTGGTTACAGGTTCCTTTAGTGAGAAGATGACGCTTACTCCGGTCTCGATAAGTAGTACATGATATGTCCGTGCATTTCTTTACTTCTAGTTTCAATATAATTATGATGCTAGATTATTATTTTGATTGAATTCTATTCTCGTAAAGTGCATGAGGAAGCCACCGAGGACGAATCTATGTGGATACTATGTTTGCGAGTTTATTCGCACGTTTACCACTGAGCACAAAGATTATAAAGTCGAGTAAGCAATACATTCACAATATTATTTTATTACCGTCACTTTTTGTTATCATGATTGATATTTATATTGATCTTCTTTTCTTATATAGTTCGAGAGCATGCGGGATCATCTCCTACCAGAGCCACGCGTACTAGGAATTATAGATGAACTGGAGGGATTTTTGTTAAAAGAGATGGCACACGATGCCGAAGAATTTAGTGTGAATAGGCGCTACTAATGATCCCCGGCCGTGTAATCGAATAGACGGGCTCTAGTCCCGATAATTGTGATCTCCATGTAACTATCAAAACTGTGTATATTTGTATGCTCGGTTGTAAGACAGATTATCTTATATATGCATGAACGTGTACGTTATGTGGTAGCATAGAAATATTTGAAAACTATTTTTAAATGAAAAAATAAATAAATAAAAGAATACAAAATGAATTCTCTGCCGCGACAGAGAACCATTTGTCGCGGTCCGTAACACCAACCGGGACTAATGGGGGTGCACCACGCGTGTGCCGCGGCGGCCACATGGAGGACCATTTGTCCGAACAGTAACGAGACCAGGACTAATATGTGGGCCTTTAGTCCCGCTTGGCCAGTCCCGGTTTGCCAACAAGGACAAAGTCCCCTTACGGGCCAAGACTAGAGGCCCCTTCTCCATTAGTGGGGGCTCCCTACCGAGGATAAGAGGAGAGGGGGCATGGTCAGAGCTAATCCTGGTGACTGCACAGAGGGAGCATAGAGGGAACTGTTCTCTTCTCCGCCTAGCTTGTCAAAAAGATACTTTCGATCGGATCCGTTCGGACATTCGGTGTCTCATAATCCGTGATTTCATTAGATTTCTGGAGCTTCTACGTGTAATTAGCTCGAGCTAGCATGAAAAGGAGGTAAATTGGCTGGACAAATCGGATGTTCGATATGTCCTGACCTCTAGAGTTTCAAACTATGCAGCCGAGCAACCTAGTATGAGTATAAGATTGTGAATTCTAAAATTCAATTATTTCCATATACTTGCCTATCTATTATTTGGTTGAGATCATTATTTTTGTTATCAAATGTGCTAGTATTGATCAATATAAAATTACGAATGACTTATTTACAATTTGATCTACCCTCCAGGTACCCAACGGATACGTATTATCGATGTGGGCAATGTTTTATACCCATGGATAAAGTTGTGTACCCATTGACCGATAGGATATGTATGTATGATATTGTTCTAGCCTATTCATACCATATCCATTGCCAAGAAGCAATTATTAAAGAGAAGAGCAGCCAAGGATTTGCAGTTGTCAACAGAGGAGGTTATGAGCTTGCCTGCTCATTGGATTCAGCAATGAGTTTTGCTCCTACCATCGGATCGGGGGGAACCTATGGATATTTTCTTACAACCGTCTGCTAACGGTTGCTCAAGATATCTACTGCCATGTTGGATGGCGGTTAGTAAATGAGAAAATGTTTAATCTTTATATGATTGTCATTTTTCGTCGGCTAGTATTTGTATCAACCATCTCTGATCCTTGAGATATAGTATTTTGGATGATGAATTCAGTAATAAGTGAGGCTATGTGCATCATTTGATGCAGATGCCGGATATCATCACCATTTCGAAAAAAGAGGAATCAAGCCTCTTGTTTGATCCTTGGTGTTGCTAGGGGTACAATTACCTTCATAACCACCCAACCAATGGTTGTTTCTCGTGGCTCCCTACATTTTGATTAGAAATGTGTGATGAACTATGGGTATCAAGCATATTCTACAACAATCTTCATATTTGTATTATTCAAGAAAACATACGGTCAAGTGCATTTCCCATATCAAATCCTTAACTTTACCAAAAAAAAAAAATCCTGAACTAGGATGATACTAATGCAGACAAGCAAAGTGAGTATCTACCAAATGGACGAATGTCTTACTCCTTACTTATACACCAAAGTGTTGTCAAATTTAAACCATTGATATACAAATTTCAAAGGATTAAGCCTTTTGCAAGCATATTCGATTGAGCTTTCCATCTACCCTCTGTCCTGTCCGGCAGGAGGGAACTGCTATGCGGCAAACGGTAGCGAGTCTCTTACTTGATCCCTCGTCCTTCTCTTGCCTTGGGCCGTCCATTGGCAGGGTCCTTCTCACACATGTACGCACGCCAATCTCATGTGTGAGACCTGAAGTTTGTGTGAACTTGTCAAGTGGGACCTGAACTTCGAGAGCTCCGCTCGAATCTTACATCCATGGCTTGTCACATATCCTCCATAGATTTCATTTCACTCCTTTGATGATACAAGGCCTCTTACTTCGGATCCCTTCATGATCCTCATCCTCTTGCAAGTGCTCAAGAACATCCTGCAAATCAACCAAGAAAATCATCATAAGACACCATACGTACTGAAATTTCAAGCTCGAACCAAATCATGATCGAAAACATATAGCTAGCATACGTATCTGGGATATGAATGAACTTACTCAAAGGGCACGTCGCCGACAAGCATGAGGTCACCGTCCTTGTCCTCATAAGTCACGGCGAAGTCCGACGGGTTCACGCTGGCGCCGGCGGCCTCGCCGCAGAAGCCGAGGAACATGGTCTCCAGGGCCTCCCTGAGCTCGCGGTAGCCCTTGCACATCTTCAGGTCGATCTTCCTAAGGTAGGGGGCTCCATCCATGCTCACCTTCACGAACAGTGATCCTCCGCTGCCTGCCGCAGCGGGGGCCGCCTCGGTGGCAGCGGCGACGGCGACGTCCTCCTGCTTCTTCTCCGGCACTGGCGCAGCCGCCTTGATCTTGCTGCTGGCCTGCTGCTGGAAGCAGCTCTTCCTGTAGGACCTCACTGGCGGCCACCCAACCACCTGCGCCTTGGCGGCCGGCGGCGCTGTCTTGGGCTCCTCCTCACGGTAGTCTCCGGCTAGGGCGCGCTTGCTGCCGGCCCTGGGCGTCGAGGGCGGCGTCGGCATCTTGTCGGTCTCCTCGGCGCCTGGCAGGCCGAGCCTCAGCTCAGTCGCCTTGAGGTTCTCCACGTCGGCGTGCACGTAGCTCATGCTGGTGGCTGCCATTTCCTTCTTTCTCCGCGGAGGAGGTTGCAACTTGCAAAGACGACGACAGTGATGATAATGGTGAGTTCTTCTTAGCTGGCTGTAGCTGAGTTGTG
This sequence comes from Avena sativa, assembly GCA_916181665.1. Taxonomy (NCBI): domain Eukaryota; kingdom Viridiplantae; phylum Streptophyta; class Magnoliopsida; order Poales; family Poaceae; genus Avena; species Avena sativa. The sequence continues at coordinate 80,126,695 of OV702297.1, forward strand.
GGCTCTGGAGGTTCTCCATGGAAATGTTTTATAGAGCTCCGATGGTATGCCAACGAGGAGAGAGAGCCGGGTGTGTACTGTAGCCGACAGGCACACGTACGTGCCACAGGCCACGCGCATGTACTATATAGCAAGTTACTATCTCCGAAAAATAAGGGTAATGGCACGAAGAGTCGTACAACTTATCCTATATATGCACTTAAGTCATATAACTTGTAAACTAAACTAACAAGTCATATAACTTGTAAACTCGTGCACACGTAGACACAAAACTGATCAACTAAATGGTTTTTGACCAAAACCAGTCATAGACATACTAAACAATAGAGAAAAATCATATCAAAAATATGAATTAAATAATGGAGTAACAAATGTCGACACACCTTATGCATAAGTAACAAATATGTGAATCTATAATACATCACACGTTTGTAAATTTTTATAGCCTAGAATAAACGTATTTTGTAATCAAATACTATGTATGCATCATGAGAATTAGAGAAAAATTATGGCTCCCAAGCTCTAATGAGCTCGGGATTTGAAAAATTCGAAATCCATAATTTTTTATTTTAAAAAAACTAAAAATTATTTTGGGAATAAATATGTGTGGGCTAAATGACTGTGGTATGTTTCGGTGAAAAACTCATATTGTTTTAGGATAAAAAAAAAACCTAGCTACATATATCTAAAAGCATGTATTTCTGTCATAGATTTGTCTTTTTGTATTTCGCAAAATAAAACGAATTTTTGCCTAACACTTTTTGCATATCTTTTGAATGTACAAATGTTTGTGCGTGATTTTTTTCAGATTTTTTGGAGTCTCAAAAGTATATGTTTCATTTTTTTTTTAAAAGCTCTAGTGAGCTAGTAAGCATTTTCCTCGTGAGCATTCTATACACTTACCAAAATAAAAATATAAGATTATGGTTTTCTTTGAAAAATTTAGTTTGTCTATGACCAATTTTGGTCAAAACTACCTAGTTGTCCGATTTTGTGACCACGGGTGCACGTGTTCGCAACTTGTATGACTTATTAGTTTAGTTTGTAAGTTCTATGACTTAAGTGCACATACGGGACAAGTTGTGTGACTCCCGGTGCCATTTACTCGAAAAATAACATTCTATATATGTGTGATATCCTTAAAGTCTTATGTATTATAATGTAAACTTATTTTATTTTTGAAATATATATGATGTTATGGTAATATAGTTAGTTATCATAAGCCTCTCTATCATCATTTTAATTTCATGCCATGTCATCTAAGAGGCTTGCTTCGGTGTCCCCCTAGGGGCAAAGTTTGATTGAAAAACCGGTTTTCGCCTGAGTTCTAGGTGAGTATCGGTTAAAATTTAGTACCATACTACCGTCGTATGTTGTATCTGTATATGATTTGGAGGTGGTTTGTACAAGAAGACCCCAAGAAAAAATAGAGGCCGGTCAATCTCCTCGTGTCACACGTTGTGATCGGTTCCATTCGACATGATGAGCTGCATATAGCTTTATGCTACTATCTAAGTTACTCACACTATAACTATTATTAGGTTAGTCATAGTGGAAGTAATTTGGATAGTAACATAGTCCTACATATATTGCCAACTAATTATTTAGATGACATGGCATGCAAAATGATGAAAGAGTGATTTGTGGTAACTGACTATGTTACCATAATATCATACATTTCAATCAAAATGAGTCTATATTATAATAAATAAGACTTTGTATGACATCACATATATGTTATTTTTCTACTATAAAGATAGTAACTTAGACTATTAACATATGCATGTTACTACTCTAAATTACTCTCCACTATGATTAGGTAGCTTGTTTAAAAAAAACTATGACTAGGTAGCTGAGGTGGTTGGGGTGTACTCTCCCTCCGTTAGAATAAGCGTACTTCTAGTTATTGTTATCAGTCAAACCTTGTTAACTTTTACTACTCCCTCCGACCCATATTAGTTGCCTTAAATTTGTCTAGATTTGAATGAATCTACACACTATTTAGTATATAGATTCATCTAAATTTTAATAAATTCAAATTAAGTAATATGAATCCGAGGGAGTAACTTATTTATGGACGGATTGAGTAGGCTGTAAACATATGATGGGGGCTTTCCGGCGGTCGTAACCGGGCAGGGCGGGCCGACCTAGTGGGCCCCGCATGTGGTTGCCATAGGTGTACTAGATATTTTTTCAATAACTTTCGCTAAGGCCTCGTTTGGCAAGAGTGTATCACTGAGTATTTCAGAGTATTTGTGTAGGGGAATTGGGTGAAAACACTCGTGTCACCCAAAACACTCTGTTACACCACAATTCCCTTCCACGTCAATACACTCCATTGTTTTTCTGTTTGGAAGGCAGGGATAATAACTGGAATCTTAGCAGACTTAGACTTCAGACAAGTTAGGAACTGCAAGCTCTTGGACAGAAGAAATATGAGCTCCAAGAAGAGTCGCTACTACTTGAGAATTTCAGAAATCAGACTTGACAAGAATCAGCTGAAAAGAGAAGCAATTTTCTAGTACTAGTCAGATTCGGTCGAGAAGTGTGAGAATAGCTCGAATCAATACTAGCTGAGAACGAATCGATTGAGTCAGATTACAAGACAAAACACAACGGAGAGATGTAAGGCAGTGACCCGACGAGTCATGGCGGCCTTGGCGGTCGTGGGCGGGATGGTGCAGCTGGACTTCGACGGCGCCTTCAAGGTCGTTGATACGGCGGAGCAGACGGACTCCGGTGGTGGCTTTCCAGTTGCGGACCCAGCCGAGGACGAGCAGAGAAGTGGAGCGTTGCTGCGACCTTCGTGCGCCGCCAACATCCAAAACGCGAGGGGTAGGAGCGTCTAGAAAACACGTCAACCCGACGTGTCTCGTAGGGTTTTCTACGGACGAGCCCGACCAAGACCGGCCTGCCAAACAGCCGAGTCCTGATTTCACGTGTATTAAAATTGGACCGGGATTATACACGACAAACCCCATGAAAAACACCTGTGCCAAACGAGGCCTAAAGGTATTTCTCCAATAACAGGTTATGAGTCTTAGTGTCTGACTCATCATTTTGGTCGCCGATGAATCGGATTAAAGATCGCTACTGGAGCCTACCAAATAACCCGATGATTACGCTCTTCCTCTGTCCTCTTCCTCTGTCCGGAAGATGAGTACAATGTGCTAGAATTATATATACGTCCTTTGTCCCTATTAACATGGCTCTCTCGTTTTGTAATTTAAGTTTAACCACTACATTAATGAATAATACATGAATCTTCTATCATAGAAAGTTTACTACTTTCTCCAACCCATATTAGTTGACTTAGAGTTATCTACACCTATATCTAGACAAATATAAACTAATATGGATCGAAGGAAGTATTAAAATGTTTATTTGAATACAAATCCGATAGTATGACTTCTATGACATTATCATCCAATACTTTTTTTTTCATATCAATGGCTAAACCAATATCTCGATAAGTGTGCTCACCGTGTAAGGGCTTGTTTGATTCAAAGGATTTGTAAGACATAGGAATAGGAAAAGTGTAGGAATAGAATGGCATGACATTTAGAATCCTACAGGAATGAAAAATGCAGGAATCGATAAGATAGCTGTTTGATTGCACCATAGAAAAAATGCAGGAAATTTTATAGGGTTTAGGTACATGTCATAGTTGTCATAGACACAAAGGAAATTTTTCAAGAGGTCTCACCTCTTGTTAGAAATCCTATAGGATTGTAGTGTAGGAAAGCCATGCATAGGAATTTTGAAGGATTTATTCCTTTAAAACAAACACACCCTATTGGAAAAATTCCTATGGATAGGAATCCTATAGAATTCCTTTGAAAATCCTTTAAACCAAACATGCCCTAAATGTGGACGGAGGGACTACATAGTTGGTACAACCGCGTTGTGACTGGGCCTGGGCGTGCTCCTTTGCCCTGTGCCATATCCATAATCATCTAGAAGTCTCGATCGGCACTAACCAAATATAGCTTAATTAGTTTCAACAAGAGTGTGTTGAAAAAGAATTAAACAAGGGCACCGAGGCCATGATTAGGATGCTATCATTAGAGATCTTGGGAGAGCATCTTTGGCAGATACAAAACTGTCCCCTCTCTCCCCTCCCCAATAATGGATATGTGTATGGAACAATGTAACATGGAGTTTATGGGCACTTGTATATTGCATACTCTTCATCATCATATATCTCAGAATCTCTCTCCACTACCTTTTGTTTCTTCTTTTCCCTGCCCTTGCTTCTTTTGCCTATGGAAAGCAAGCATAGTAGGAGCCCTGTTTAATTAGTCTAAAAGTTTGTTTGCAAAGTGAACTGTTAACCACTTTGCCTTTTTTCTTTGGAAACCGCAAAGAATATTGTTAACCGCAGTGCTGGTGCCGCTCCATTACTCTCTCTCTCTCTCTCTCTCTCTCTCTCTCTCTCTCTCTCTCTCAGGGAATAAGTTAAGATGAATTTGGCCTATGGGATATCATGGATGGTGGGCCCAACTTTATAAAGCTCTAAAAGTAACCTTTTAATTTCGATAAAAAATTAAGACATTTTTTAAAAATTAAACGAAAGTATTTTTCTGTGGTTATGTACTACATGGAATCCATGTAAAAACATAAATATTTTAACTAGTACAATTTACACCATTTTATTTCACAAGTGTTAAATAAATTGTTTACTAGAGTGATCATAGAAAGGATCTAGAGATCAGACCCATCAAAGCACACAGATCAGAAGATGTCCCCAGTATTGATATGTGAATCTACCTTGTCCAACTTTGTTCCTACCATGCATTTTCTTATAGATTGTCTCCATCAATCAATCTATGCAAAGTGATCTCAAGTCTCATGTTTAGTGAACCAGTCTTCTCCCTCGAACTAACTAAACATCCTCGATTTGCTACATTGTGTTTACCAATGAAGTGGCATCAAACTTGATTCCCTCCCATACATTGCACCGAAATTTCGACCACCATGTCCTCTCATTTGACTATCCTCAATCAGGGGTACCCTATGTTCCTGCAACCTCCTACAACCACAAGCTAGAATAATCACCAGAAGAATCTTTGGTATTTCTTGATTAATTAACTGTACAAAAATTAGAGGCAACCAGCCAACTATAAGGTCTGAACTTAAATCGAGTCCCCACGCATTTCTTGGATTTTTTTGCTCAAAGTACTGTCCATGTCTTGTGAAGTTTCTTGGATTCTGGATGGAAAAAATATTTTGTTAATAATTAGAAGCATAAAGTACAATGTACCATGAGGTTTTAAATTACGAGTGGACACGAATCTTTTGATGATCAAGTTTTGAGCCGGGGAATTAGGGCGGTGCCTGCACGTTTGACTGTCTGTTGCATGCATTTGCATGTTTGACTCTATGCATATGCAATTGTGCATATTTTCTGATTCGATCCAGTACTACTGCACCGACTGAATGTTGCACCCTCCTTGAAATATGTTAATCTTTATGTGATGAAAATATGCATTAGATTGTAGATAGATTCCTCTAGGATTAACTAATTAATAAAACCCTTTCGCCTTGCTAGTTTTGATGCCTTGTGTTGCGACAACCCCCCACATCCAGAGGATTATCAATTCCAAGTGTTTGCTCACAACTGTTGGCAGATCAATTAGTAGTTTTGCTCTTGTGCCGAGTTTGTTAGGTACTTGCTTTTGTTATGCATGAGTTTGCTAGGTCTTGTTTTTTCAATAAGGTTTTTTGTAATTGATTGGGTCAATGAATCTCCTCACTTTATTTTAGAGAAACTTGGTGGTTAATAAAGCTCGTAGCAGGATGGAGTCCGGCTGTTTCGCTAAAAAAAATAGTGATTCTAGACATATAAATAAAATTGGCAATTGATTACTTTTGCTATCATAATTATTGTGTTCACCATACGAGCATGGATGTTTACCACTGGCGTACTACCCCTGTTTTCTCTGCTCAACCTGTTGGCCACTATATGCTCTCTTTTTTTGGCAGGTAGGCCACTATGTGCTTGCCTCTATGTGCTTGCCTCTACATGTATTTGGTGGTAACTATAGTAGTATTTTTTTAACAAGGAGGTCCCCGAAGGGACAGGGAAGCATCACATTAATAGCAAACGATGGATGTACAAAAGCTTACAGAGGACGCCATACAATACGAATGAAATACGTAGGTCCCCAATAAAAGTAGAAAAGATCCCACTGAACGATAGAAAATCAAAAACTGATCCTTCTCTTTCTCCACCGCCGAGCCGAAGGTCAGACACACCGTCGTCGTCAAGCTAGAAAGCGGGGACGAAACCACTTGCTTTCGAGCGGACGAGAAAACGTGGCCGCCAACCTTGAGAGGGCCTCACCGAGGAGGTTTGTATATTGCCGGGATCTTTCGCCGGCTTCTGGATAGGCCATATTCTGGCCTTGGATGTCGGACGGTTGTCACCCGCTGCCGAGGTCGTTCTCAAGAAAATCGCTTCCCAACTCCACTGCTGCTTGACACTGCTGCTCACCCAATCAACGCCTCCATATTCCACAACCACTGCGGTCTGCTAGAGGTAGAAGAGGATGAGTGAAACAGTAGTGACCTATAGCAGAGGGCTTTTTATCGGAGCTGAAAGAGATAGCCGGCCCGCCATCCAATTCCCAACTCCTGCCACTGGCGGGTGGAGGCAGGCAAAGATGAGCGGCTCTCCGAAAACCCCCAAAATCAGGCTTATTGAAGAAGCAGCGGCCGAAATTCGCCAAAGCGATGCTCCCCCACGGAGCCCCAAAACTCGGCGAAGACGACCACTCCAACGGCGTGCCTGCACCGCCGCTAGGGTAGCTAATCAGTGTAGGCCAAGCAAAATCAACGCCGCCTTACCACCACCCTGCCGCCACCATCTTGAAGGCCTTGACAAAGTTGTGACAAAGGCGCAGCGACGCATCGCCCCACCGAACCAAGGCCCACTCCCATGGGAGAGGACCGCCACCACCATGCATCAGATGTAGAGCGCTGCGCACCACACCACCCTCCCTCGCCACCAAGGCCGTCCAAGGGGAAAGCGGGCTCACCCTCCCGAAGACTGTCACGAAGATCCTCCTCGCCACCATGGCCTGCCAGGAGCCTAGCCGCAGCAGTAGAATCAACACCATAGTGGTCAAACACACACCTTATTGCGTTTCTCCCGGCCATCTCCACCCAAGCCCAGGAGCAGGCTCTTGCAGCGGGGGGCAGGGGGAGAGACCTGCCGCCCAACGCCGTGTGGGAGCATCGGAGGCAGAGGAGCGAGGAGGCAGCACACTCGGCGCCGGCGGCCAGGCCCCCAAATCCTCCCCCGCCCCACGGCCGGCCGAGGAAGGGGCTTGGGAACCTTATCTCTAGATCAAGATGGGTTTGGTTTGTAAGCACGTGTCTCTAGATCAAGATGGACATGCATGGATGGGCAATGACCGTGATCGATCCGTGTCTAGTGACAAGTGAGACGCCAGTTGCTTGCTACAACTTCAATAATTTTTCTCGGGCTACGCCTAAGATAGGATGGAGACATGCGCGTGCATACATGGATTCCCCACACACATGTTTGCTCACTGTCATAGATAAGAGACTTGATTTTGACACGCCCCAACAGAGGAGACATATGCAGGGGGCTTCCATCCAGATTTGAGATACACACTTAACGAAGTCGAAAGCTATGAGCAGTTAGGGCTTGTGTACGTTTGTAGATACGGAGTAATTAGATGAGACAGGATTAGTTTGGCCACGTTAAAATTTTCCTCCCATAGTAAGCTTATCTCTGTTCACGTGACACATCTGGATTTCCGAAAACCCCAAACCATTGCAAAAATTCAGTGTCATACTGCTTATAGTTAGTTAATACTTGCTCTGTTTTTTTCGAAGACTTCACTGATCTATTAGTAAATCATCAACAATGGTATAAAAAATACAAATATGTCATTTGATCACCTATTAACGACTACAAACACTAGCGCGAGCCGAAAGCGTGCTGCCGTCATTGCTTCTCCATCATCGGGTTCAGACAAAACTTATCATAGTAGAGCTTGTTGTAGAAAACACACGAAAAATCATCGTATTAAGACCCCAAAGTATCAGGGCACCAGAGTAGCAATCATCATCAATGATGACAAACCGTAAGTCAGAAGAAACTGACCTAAAACCACACCAACTAATATGAAAACCAATTGGATCTTCGAAGATCCACTTGGACATACGATTTCAATCGTGTTCCGTTAACACTAGATGCACCACCGGAGCGAGAATAAGATGAAGAAAATCATATTCTGATTTTAGGTTGTAGTCGCCGCCTCATCACCATCCTGAAAAAGACACCGAAAAAACTAAACAAAAGGATGGGAAATTGGTTAAACGGAGTAGAAAAATATTATAAGGCTAGAAATCGCATAGATGCTTCAGCCTTATGTTGGTCAAATATAGAGATGCAGAAATGACATAGTTTTTAACATAATCTAAAAAATTAATTTTTACAGGTTATTCATATGGTGACGCATTGGATAGCTATGGGTGCTCACTCTACCGCAGGACTAGCGAGATACTATGATTATTGGATTCAATCGTGTATTAATGGTCGCTCAAAATATTTTCAGCCATGCTGGCCGGGAGTATATTAGTTGACTTACTAGTTTCGAAAATACATTGCTTATAATAGTTTCAAAGGCAAATTCTGTAAAGCTCGACAAGGTATATGAAACGATGAGAGCAGGAGGGAGCATGCCGTACGTACAATAACGTACGTGTGCAGAGTTATGTTTACGCCGTGCACACAAGGCTCTCGCTAGTAGCTAGCTGTATCTTGTGTAATGTCTACAGGAATTAAACATTGATGCATGAGCTTAGATCGCGCGGAGCAGGATAACACAGATTCAGACACATACAAAAGTAAGCATATATTTAATGAGCCGCTAGATGTAGACTCTAATTACCTCGAAAACAGATCGGTATATCCATGGTTCATCGCACATGGCTAGTTAGATTCGTAAGACTGGTCCTAATAAGAGTATCATAGCTAGTATCATGCATGTCATGTTGGCAAAAATCTGATATGACACAACAATTAATGAAGAAAGAGATGGTTAGAGTATCATAGGTAGATACGGTATCACAACACATAAAACTAGAAAATCTTCATACAAATAAATTTTGTCCATAATTTTATATTGAGATTTTATAAATCATTAAATTATAGTAATAGTATGATTCTATCATATGATACCATGCACTATGGAGATAGTATCATACACTATGCTGATATTAAAGTCTTTCATAATGGATTGTTTCTTAGCGCGTTATCAAAGACATTGATATATTTTAAGAAACGGTTTGTACAATAGGTTATTTTTTAAGGGTGTTTATATCTAAAAGGTTCATGCATTTAATGATTTGGCATGCAAGTAAGATTTGGCTAGCCAATTCTTGTGCTTATGATTGCGAGCAAGAGGTGTAGCTTAGCTAAGATACAACACCACTCTCTTTCATCCTTAACTAAGATGTCACATAAGCAAATTGTTTAGAATATAGAGCTAAGATACATCCATTGTAAAAGGCCTAATAGTATGATACTACCACTATGATAAGACTAAAGGAAGACAGCTAATAGTACTAATTAACTTAGTAATCATGCATTAGCGTGCAGGAATGTACGTACTACGTACGTCCCGTACTCCCTGTACTAGCTACGGACAATCACTGCAACATATAGCAGATATATACACATACTTCGACAATAGTTATTACAGCACTTAACCTATGCATGTAACCTTCAGATTCTGAAAAAAGAAGTGTTCGCTGCCGAATTTGCATTGTTCCACACAACTTTATGATTTTTCAGATTTGCAGAGCCGTACGTATAATGTGCGCTCGACCTGGCACGAAAGGTACGTGCCCTTTGTCCGGATGGACCGAACGAGTTGTGAGAGATTTGGGTTTTGATCCGGACAAAATGGGCGACCAGAGAAACCCATGCATGCCTGCTTTCCTAGTTAAGTCAGCGGACGGACGGAGTGGCGCTATATATGTAGCTGAGCTGACAGAGACGGCCAACGCGTAGATCCAGGGCTGATGCATGTATATACATGCACGTAGGTAGTTTACATCTGTCCACACCACATGTGGTGTTCGATCGTTCCATTCCTGTGAGAAGCGGACCGAGGGAAAGGGCGCGTTTGATAGCCGGTATGGGTTTTCTCGTGCCTAATCCGTTGAGTTGGACAGCGCTACGCTTATATAGCCTCGCTACAGGAATGGAAGCTACGCCGACGGGGACCGTCGGTGTAGCCATCGTTTAGGCCAGTCCCGCCAAGCAGCCATCAGCGTAGACTTGCCCTCGGCCTATCCTAACATACGCCGACGGCTGCCCTCGGCGTAGCTATTATTTATTTTATCTCATTAAATTTTAAAAAATCATAACTAAATCATTCTAATTCGGAAAAATACAAATAATATATTAAAATTTGCAGAAAAATAAGACCTATCTATCTACACTCAAATATTACACATTTATAAATAAAAATTAAGTAAAACATAAAACATTATATATAGTTTAAAACGGGCATAAAAAATTCAAAAATGATCGAAACAATGCGAAACATTCGCGTGGTGTTATATTATGTGACATAGTTAGAAAGAAAAATATCAAACTTGGTATCTTGATTATGTCTCAAAGAAACCTTCATAAAATGACCTATCTCATTCGAGGTTTCTTGGCTTTCGGGTCAAATGACCAATGTTATGGCTAGAATCAAGACATAGTTTGTGATAATGTGCCCATATTGTGCATACACATGCATCATGGGATGGCGAACAATGTTGCAGGAGGAAGCATTCCTTTTTGTCGCACCAAAAAGCCATTTTCCATTTTTCGAGCATAAAAAATAGACGGTTTTATGAAGCAACCACCAAATGGCTAATTCAAAATGCTACCACCACATTTTACAAAAATACTATACCACCTTATATGGACAATGTCCCAACAGGGGGATCCGAAATCTTTCCGTCCACCTTTGGTGAAAAAGACAAATTTCTGCCGAATCGGTAGGAAGTTGGTCAGATATGAACTACAGGTACATGATCCGATGCTCATGTTTTTTTATAAAAAATCATTTTTAGGTTCACAATACCTATTTTATCAAAGATCCAATGCAAGTTTAGCGAGGGTCGGCCCCGAGCTAAGAATATTCATGCCCATCGTTCGACAAAGTTTGACGATAGTTTAAAACGGGCATAAAAAATTCAAAAACGATCGAAACAATGCGAAACCTTCGCGTGGTGTCATATTATGTGACATAGTTATAAGTAAAAATATCAAACTTGATATATTGATTATATCTCAAAAAAACCTTCACAAAATGACCTATCTCATTCGAGGTTTCTTGGCTTTAGGGTCAAATGACCAATGTTATGGCTAGAATCAAGGCATAGTTTATGATAATGTGCCCATATTGTGCATATACATGCATCTTGGGATGGCGAACAATGTTGCAGGAGGAAGTTTTCCTTTTCGTCGCACCAAAAAGCCATTTCCCATTTTCCGAGCACAAAAAATGGACTTTTGTGAAGCAACCACCAAATGGCTAATTCAAAATGCTACCACCATATTTTACAAAAATACTATACCACCTTATATGGACAATGTCCCAACAGGGGGATCCGAAACCTTTCCGTCCACCTTTGGTAAAAAAGACAAATTTCTGCCGAATCGGCAGGAAGTGGGTCAGATATGAACTACATGTACATGATCCGATGCTCATGTTTTTTTACAAAAATCATTTTTAGGTTCACAATATCTATTTTATCAAAGATCCAATGCAAGTTTAGCGAGGCTCGGTGATAGGGCAAATGTGTCCGATCTTTGGTGATAATCGATTTGGTGGAGTTCGGGCTTGACGATCCGAATACACGTGCGAGCACGAGCGCCAATGCAATCGCTAGGCCAATCTCCTGGAGGTTACTGATCCTGTGCGAACACGATCAGCCTGACCAGCGAGGGTCTTAATTCCTACCTGAAATCGAGAACAAGTAAGAACTAATATTGCAATCAAGATATTACGGATTAAGAGGAAAGCTTTATTGAAAAGGTGGGATCCTGTAGAGGTGCGAAGTACAAGAGGCCTCTGCGACACTCGAGCCTTGGCGAAGTTGCTATGATGTCTAACTTAATGTCTAAACAAAATCCGAGTCTATGGTGACGGCTATGGGGAGTATTTAAGGAGGAAAAGGTGGGGTTTCGGCCAGCCATGGAAGTGGTGGCCGAATCTAACCCTAGAAGTCCTTTTCCCCTCAAATACGGTCTAAAAAGTGGCTATTTAAAATCCTGCGAAAATTACATGGGCCTGGCCCAAAATAAAGGTGTCGCAGCACCATATTAAGCTATGGATGAATTTATGAATTATTAATCTTGAATATTTTGTCCAAGCCTTCTTTCTTCATTATGGTGGCCTCAAAGTTCTGAAATCTTCATCCGTGGCCTTATCTTGAATCATCACATGCTTGCTGCCATCTCCATGCATGGCCATGCTCCAATGCTTGTCCCTCTCATCTATGCTTGGTCCATCATTCCTAAGAGTAAGAAATACATCTGATTTAGGCATCATCATATTCTCATGTATGTGAGGAATAGTTCTAAGAAACAAAAGTACCTGATAGTTAAGTTGTTTGGCACGAGATCTTGTGATAGGTGAAATGGATCGTATGGGCACCTAGAGGGGGGGTGAATAGGTGCTAACCAATTTTTAATACTTTTTCAATTTTAGGCTTGACACAAAGTAAATTCTCTAGATATGAAACTACGAGAATTTCCCTATATGCAACCCTAACTACTAAGCACGTAAAAGAGGAGCGAGGAAACCGTAGTGGAGCACGCGGAGACACAGGGATTTGTTTTACCGCAGTTCCTTCCTTGTTAAGGGAAGTACATCTGCGTTGGAGGGGTGGGCGGTTCTAAGACCACCACGCCACAATAGGCCTCACCCTATTCTCCGATGGATCTCTCCACGAGAGGCCTGATCCACCTTCTCCACTATTGGATCCCTTCGAGGCGGAAACCGGTGTATTTTACAACACTATCGGGGCACACACCCACAACCGAATTGGAGGCTCCCGAGATGACAACAAGCTTCCACAAGAACAAGGTTTATCAATATAAACAAAAACGAGGATCTAGATATTTGCAAGAAATACTAGATCGAAGGTTCTCCAAATGAATGGAGAGGAGATGAATCGCTTGATTGCTGATGATGAAGATCGAGTTCTCCTCCTTCGATTCCCCAAGGGATGGGGCCTTTGGGTGGATCTCGGTGGAGCACTCTTGGATGAAGCTTTCAGATCTGATCTGGTCTTTTTCGAGATGAATCAAGAGTTCTGGCAGGAGGGGGATGGCTGGCTTAAATACCCCCTCCCCAGATCTGGCCATTGCACAACTTTGGGGGCGGATTATCCGCCCCCTGGGAAAACTCCGCCCCAAGGGCGGATTCTCCGGGGGAAACTCCGCCCCCTCTCTGGGGCTTGCGCCTTGGTGAAGCTTGGTGAAGATCTTGGGGGGAGGATAATCCGGCCCCCCTAAGGGGCGGATTATCCGGCCTAGCCAGAAAGTCCGGCCAAAACTCCGCCCCCTCTCTAGGGCTTGCGCCTTGGCGATGAGCAAGGGGGGCGGATTATCCGGCCCCCCTGAGGGGCGGATTATCCGGCGGGGCCGGAAAATCCGGCCAAAATTCTGCCCCCCTTCTGGGGCTTGCGCCTGCTTGGGCAACAAAGGGGGGCGGATTATCCGCCCCTGGTGGGGCCGGATTATCCGCCCCCAAATGCAGAGTCCTTTTCCCTTTGTTCTCAAATGGAGCTGCAACACTTCAACACACATTAAATGATCCTTGGTATTGTTATCTAACACACAAAACACTAGGGATTAAGAAATGTTCTTTCAATCTCCCCCTTTTTGGTGTTAGATGACAATACTAGGATTTGCAATAAAACCGGCAAATGCCTCCTCAAATAATGAAAGACACTCCCCCTAGATGTGTGCATATTTAAGATTTGCATTAGAATACAAATACACACACTAGGGAGAACACTACTTTAAGGTTTGGGAAAACATGTCATACCACCGGAATGAGAATATAGCCAAGGCATACATAGATAATCCCATGAGTCCATATGCCATCAAATATGCTCCACAATTCCAGAAATCCATGAGGTCCATAATAGATAAATCCAGAATTCCATAGTGCCCAAACATAGTGGAGTACGACATAGTCTTACATAGACAAACACAAAATAGCAAAAGAGTTCACGCTAGAAAAGGCACAAGCAAGCAAATAAAAACGACTAAAAACGAAAAGCTTGTGCCCGACCCTTGCAAATCCACGAGACCTAATAGAACTACTTCTCCCCCTTTGGCATCGAAAAGCCAAAAAGGAAGAAGAGCGATGCTAACGCCCCTGGAGATCACTCCTCCTCGTCCTCGTCGTAGTCATCCCCGTCCCCTTCCTCTTCATACTCATCATCATCGTCATCAGCTGGAGGAGTGGGTGCCCTCGGTGGAGGAGGAAAGAGACAACTCTCGAGCTCGCCATAGTTGATCCCTCAGGTGTTCCACTGAGCATACGGATCCGGAGCAGTGGGAGGAGGTGGATTTCCAGTGGCACCCGAGACATGGTGGAGGATAAGCTGCTGCGTGTGATCCCTCTCATGATCCCTGTGGTACGCCTCATATCGGCCCTTGTGAATGTCAATACCCATGCAAAGAATGTTCCGCTGGAACCAATTAAGCTGCTTGACCTCACGTGCCATTGGGGACACCGTGGAACGACGACCACTAGCCCGAGCATCACGCATGAAGGACTCCGGGGCAGTGGAGGGGTGATGGGTCTTCTGAGCCTTGTTGTAGATTTTCTTGGGCTTATGAACACCATCCAGAGCAGTACCAAAATCCTCATGTCGCAACATATGCTTGACGAGCATCATTATGAACGGAGCATAAGGAATAGAGAGCCTGTTGATCATGGCATCCGTCATCTCATGATAAATATAGTCCATGACATCCAGTTTGTAACGTGTGGCTGATCCAGAGTTAGTGGCACACTCGTGAGCAAACGCAAGAAGTGGAACCAGGTGACCACGGATCCTGTCATTGTTGCCACCACTAGGAGCAATGCAGTCCCTAAAAATGCCAACAAGGGTAGCATACACGGGAGAGAGACCAGCGAAAGTACCAGCGACTCCATCAGAGTAAAGGCAAGGAGCAAGTGCAGTATCCTTGGAGGGCTTCAAAGGAGAAATGATACGGTGGCCCAAAGGAGTGTCACGGCCATGGAAAGCATAGCCAAGAACCTGCCCAAAGGTGCGAAAGTCCGACTGAATCATGGTAGTCCCTGTCATCCACTTCATAGTGTGGCGCTCATCACCGCAAATCACAAGAGTTGAGAAGAACTGCCGCACCACAGAGGAATCATAGTTGCATTGGATAGTCATGAGGTGGTGCAGCCCCATCTTGTTGGTCACATCTAGTGCCTCAATGAGCCTTGTCTTGGATTGAGCCTCAGTCAAATTGATGGGACGCATGGGGCGAATCTTGAGAGTAGCATAAACATCATCATGAATAGCCCGAAAGTGAGCATTCCAAAACATTTCGTCCTCAGGGGGACCATCGCTGTCAGCCTCATCATAATAATCAGTTTGACGAATGGTGGCGTACTGAAGACTATCCATAGCCTTGTAATTGGGCCGAGACTGTTTGCCCTTGCGATATGCGGTCCTCTTAGTTTTCTTACTTGCCTCTGCCATCCGTTCAGCCTCTCTTGCTGCTCTGCTGACCTCGGTCTCGTCAATAAATTTCCCGTCTGCAGTGAGCTTGAGATAAAGGGGACGGGGACGACGGGCGAAGGTCTTGGTCGGCTTGGAACCACCTGTGAAAAGCATTAGAGGGATAGCATGGAGATAAGTATACACACAAGTCCAGGAAAAAAACATGAAGAAAGAGTAGCAGTGCAACCCCATAACCAATGAAGTGCATTAGCAGAAGCAGAACCAGAACAGACCAAAATTTGCTCTCCAGGCCGGATTATCCGGCCCTGGCAGGGGCGGATAATCCGCCCCCCGCAGAAAATTTCTAGACTGGCTCAGATATACCATGGCAAAATAGATCGGGAACTAGGGTTGCAAGACTACTGATTCTAGCATGTAAGGAACAACACCAAGAACCTTCTACAACGAGATTTCCACCAAACAAAATACATCCCATACAAAAGGGGAGAGATGAGGGAGTTACCCTCACTCATTGGAGGAAAATCACGGAGGAGAAGATACCCGGAGGCGAGGTGAAGAAGATCCGGGGAGAGCCCGGAGAATCCGGTGGTCGAATCGACTCCGGGAGAGGCGGATGCTCCGGCGGCGGCTGGGGGCAGAGGTAGGGTTGGGGGAGGACTGGCTGCTCTGTTTGAGCCTGTCCTCCCCAACCCAGCTTATAAGGGGCAGAATTCGCCCGGGGCGGATAATCCGCCCCCCACTTAAGGCGGATAATCCGCCCCCCAGAAATTTTGTAAAGTGCAGAATCAAGCCAGAGCAACCTAGCAAACCTCTCGATGGTGTTTGAGAGGACTTGTGTGAAAGAATAGATGGTTCAAGGAGGGAAAGAAAGGCTTGGGTTGAGAGCATCAAACTGAGATGGTACTACACACCCAAATTTGCAAGAATTAAAGCAATCAAAAGCCAAATTTGAGTGTGTTTTCCATAAGAACAAGAGATATGCAAGAAAATCCAACGGGACTCATGAAAAACCAACTCTTCTCAAGGAAGAGGGCGGTGGCCGAAGCCACCATGTTGGAGCGCATGGCATGACACCGCGAAGATGTATCTTGAGTTCAAAACCAATGCTCATCGATGACCCACATATCACAAAATGATATTAAGGGAAATGATTTGACTTGCTTTCGGCATTATGGGGGGAGGGTTGGCCCAATCAATTAGGACCACACTCCCCTATGTCTATGCCCGCATCTAAACCAAATACATGAATAAGCGCAAGTGAGTGTGCAAGGGTAGTCAAGCCAAGCTCCTTGAATCTATGATATTTAGCTCATTCCTCAAATAACAAAATCTTTCTTCATCAAGAGGCTTCGTAAAAATATCAACAAGTTGGTTCTTCGTGCTCACAAAAGATAGAGCAATATCTCAACGAGCAACATGATCCCGAATAAAGTGGTTGCGAATCTCTATATGTTTTGTTCTTGTATGCTGCACGGGATTGTAAGCAATTTTGATAGCACTTTCATTGTCGCATAAAAGAGGCACTTTGTCACAATTGACACCATATTCCTTTAAAGTTTGCCTCATCCATAACAATTGAGTACAAGCACTTGCAGCAGCAACATATTCAGCTTCGGCGGTTGAGAGTGAAATACAATTCTATTTCTTTGATGACCAACACACTAGAGACCTGCCCAAGAATTGGCATGCACCAGAGGTTGATTTCCTATCATCTTTGTCACCAGCCCAATCTGAATCAGTGTAACCACATAGAGAGAAACTTGAACCCTTGGGATACCATAGTCCAAAATTTGGGGAATGAACCAAATATCGGAAGATTCACTTGACTGCCACTAAGTGGCTTTCTTTAGGAGCGGCTTGGTACCTTGCACACACTCCTACACTTAACACGATATCGGGCCTAGATGCGCAAAGGTAAAGGAGAGAGCCGATCATGGATCGGTATACCTTTTGATCCACGTCTTTACCCTTGGGATTGAGCTCAAGATGACACTTTGTTTGCATTGGGGTAGCAACGCCATTGAGATCCGTCATCTTGAACCTTTTGAGCATGTCTTGAATGTACTTAGCTTGATTAATAAAGGTTCCCTCTCTAAGTTGTTTGATCTCAAATCCAAGAAAGAACCTGAGCTCACCCATCATGGACATCTCAAACCTGTCAGTCATAACCTTTGAAAATTCATCGTTAAAAGCTTGGTTAGTAGAGCCAAAAATAATGTCATCTACATAAAGTTGGCATACAAAAAGCTCCCCATTAACCTTCTTATCTTAGTAAAAAGAGTGGGGTCGATTTGCCCAACTTCGAATCCACGGTCTAGCAAAAGCTCTTTAAGGTGCTCATACCACGCACGTGGGGCTTGTTTAAGGCCATAGAGCGCCTTATCGAGTTTGTAGACATGGTTCGGAAATTTGGGGTCCTCAAACCCCGGGGGCTGCTTGACGTATACTAACTCATGTAGAGGACCATTAAGGAAAGCGCTCTTAACATCCATTTGTTGTAATTTAAAATTATGATGGGCTGCATAGGCAAGAAGGATACGGATGGACTCAAGGCGAGCCACAAGAGCGTAGGTCTCGCCAAAATCAATTCCTTCCACTTGAGAGAAACCTTGAGCCACGAGTCGTGCTTTATTCCTCACAACAATGCCATTTTCATCCTGTTTGTTCTTGAAGATCCACTTGGTGCCGATAACATTTCGGCAATACTTTGGTTTTTCAACGAGCTTCCAAACTTTGTTGCGTTCGAAGTTATTTAATTCTTCATGCATTGCAACAACCCAATCGGGGTCTTCAAGAGCATCAAAAACCTTCTTCGGTTCAACCATGGAAATGTGAGCTTGATGATCACAGAAGCTTGCAAGCTCTCTTCTAGTGGATACCCTTCGTCGTAGATCACCAACAACCTTGTCAAGAGTGTGACCTCTTAGTTCAAGGTTCCGATCAGCACGAGCCTTGCAACGAGCCTCAATGTCCTTATTGTTTCTAGGAGGAGTGGATTTGATAGTTGTATCCTTGTCTTGATTACTCCCCTGCCCTTGATCTTGGTCACCGTTACTGCCAGAAGATTGTTGCTGAACATTTTCTTCAGGCCCGGATAATCCGCCCCTTGGAGGGGCCGGACTATCCGGCCTGGGAGGTGAAGTACCAGAACCATCTTCCTGAGAAAGCCTGACTGGAGTTGGAGACCCAGGGCCGGATACTCCGCCCCTGGGGGCCGGAGAATCCAGCCTGGGAGCTTCAGAGTTGTTGACTTCTCCTTCGGCTCCTCTGGAACCAGTTGGAGTGCCAGGGGCGGATTATCCGCCCCTTGGAGGGGGCGGATAGTCCGGCCTGGGACTACCAACTTGTCCAGGGGACAGATGGTCTTCAGCAGACTGTGGTGTTGCACTACAACATGACCCCCCTTCAGCAATGCATGGATGTGTTGCCAAATGTCCATATATGCGTTGGCAAGGTCTACACCAACGGATTAGTATGCGTTGCCGTTGGTGGCGTTGCAAGGGTCTACGACAACGCAAAAACATGTGTTGGTAATCGATGATCATAAGTGTTGTAAGATAGCAACGTGTATAAGGAGGGGATAACCACACTTTGTATGCGTTGGTGATACACCGGAGGAATGGATTTTGAAATTGACAAATTGAGTATGCGTTGGTGATACACCGGAGGAATGGATTTTGAAATTGACAAATTGAAACTGACATAACAAAACGTAGCTACATAGCATGATCAACAGATAGTATTTTACATATTTCCAATAATAATGACCAGGTCAATGCATATAGTGCACACAGGAGCCACGTTATAGGAAACATAAGCATTTCATTTAATATATCGACTATGTTGCATTACAAAGAACAAGTTTCAGAGAATAAAAAAATATTTGTCACTTGCACTATTACAAATATATATGTTCTTCAAACATTCACCATAAAACTGAAATTCTAAAACATAATCTAAGCCATCTAGTAGTAGCAGTAGTCTTCATCTTGCAATCAGCATCTCAACCAGGCATTATCAATTTATCTTGGAAATCTACAAGAACAAGAATTTAGATCATTAAATAAAAAGCATCAAAGTAATGGAGTAGTAAAATTTGAGATGGGTAAAATTTACAGGAGGGTAACATACAAAGGTTGAAGGCCATGCGATAGTTAATCCTGCTGCATGACCAATAATCTTTACTTTTTTGAGTGGTCTTATCAACTCATCAGATTTTGCTAATGTAGCATCAACACGCAAAGCCCAGAATTGATTTCCAAGTTTAACACCTTCAACTGTATATTCAGGGTCCCTACTTTGGAGTGTAGCAAGAGCAACATTCTTGTTTGGATTTCCAAAACTCTTCAAAAATATTATGGTGCCAACCTTTTACATAAACAAAAGTACATGAGAAAATAACTTCCTATGCAATTTAAGACATGCAAAGAATCATGAATAAACAAACATAATGTGCATACATCTATGGAGTTGGCATCCAAGCAATTTGTCGTACTACATTGTTGTTTCTGCAGATGATAGTGCACCATCAGTATGCAATAAATTAAATCATAAGGAAACTGAAATGAGAAGCAAAAGGGTTAGAGATTCCATGTCATACATTAGCATGCTTTGTTGTACTACCCGCTTTAGAGATCTTCATGTTCTGACCGCCATGCTAATCATATGTGCAAAATAATCAGAAGTAAGCAAAGTTAAAAAAACATAAGAAGCTGCACTAACCTTTTCTACACTAGCACTTTCCTTCATCGGTTGGGCATTTACATCGTGGAGCAAAGTTTCCTTGCTCTATGAAAAAAATACATTATGAGATTGGCATGGACTAAATAAACACTCATATTGCAAGAACTACGGTCAATAATAAATTTTCTGCTACAGATATATAGTATGAAATCATAAGAAAACTGAAAACAAGAAGAAAATTATTTAGTAATTCCATGTCATTAAGAAACAGTAAAATTCACCTAGCTAGGAGCCTCTACAACGATTTAGAGTTCTAACCGTCGGATCTGCTAATCTAATGGTATGTATCAGTTTAATACTCCCGAACCGTCGTTACGGACATTCTTTACTTCGTTCCATCGCCAGCGATTCGCGTCAAACAGGCCAGCCAACGTCACCAGGCTGCTTCTCCGCAGGTTGAGTTCGACATTCTGTGGTTAATCGGGTTGAGAAATCTTTAAATGGGACGATAGGTAACTTGGGGCCTGCTTTTATTATCTTCCGCTTAGCACAAAACACTCTCCATATAAGAAAATTTTCAGTAGCACACATGACGATGTCTTGCTGTACATACAACTCCCATATATGGTAGCACAATTTTGGTTCCAAACATGAGGCTGCAGTTGCTACCTCAGCTATTGTAAGTTGGTACACCTGAATTTACATACACCATGAGGATGGTGCAGATGTTAGAAGTGGTTGTTCGTGTTTATTGAACCAGTTCTATATTTTGCCAACGGTATTTTTTGTTTTGTAAAGATTTTCCTTAGATTTAGTAGTTTATGGAGATCTGGTATATCCAATCTGCTTTGTGTTTATGAGTTCTGTATTGTTCGGATTTTCACATGTATTTGCACCATCCACCTTTTCCACATGTTCTTGAATATCCATAGTTTTTTATCCTTAAAATGTGTGCCTTGTGTTCTTTGTAAATAGCCAGCCTATGCACTTTGTTTTTTCACTTTGCAATGGATTGCTGGCTATTAATTAAAGAATATAATCAATGGCATTTCCAAAGTTATTCCATTATCCAACTAAAAACTTATGAAATTCAACAAGATTAAGACATTCACATGTCCTGTAAACAAGACCGTTGTACCTCTGTATACCCACATAAACTAATTGATTTTTATTTTATTTTCTCACAAAGATGGAACTGCCCATGTCATTATACTCTAAACACTCAACATTTTCTAAAAATGGCCGGGCGCGGCAATCGCGCGCTCTCTTGGTCTAGTACATTAGCATGATTTGTTGCACTAGCCAATTTTGGGATCTTCATGTTCTAGCCACCATAGTAATGAGAAGATGCATGATAATCAAAAGTTATAGAAGCAGAAAACATAATATAAATGCATACATGATGAATAAGAAGGTACCGTGTTTGTAGAGGGAACTTCAAAACATTCAAGTCTGTGGTTGTGCTGGAGGTCAATGCCCTGATCCTAAGGTATAGGAAACTTAAAGTTACAAACAGTAAAAGCATAAACCATGTCATCCTTAAATGGACAAACAGATAATAATGGACATGATTTCTGGAATAAATAAGCATGGACAAATAGATAACTACAGAATGGATTGGATGACAACAGCTACATAAGAGATAATTCCAAAAAGTGAAGTGAACTAACCTTTTCTGCAATAGCTCTTTCTTTCCTAGACTGGACATTTTGATTGTGGGCCAAAGTTTTATTATTCTACACCAAAAGAAATATTGTAAGATTGGCAAAAACTATATCAAAGACTGATACTAAAATAACTATTTTTATCCTCAACCACGTTGGTCTCCAAACAATATAAGAACGGGTAAACCTTATTTTTAGCAGGACGTTTGTTTGGTTGTTGCATCTCCATGTCATTTAGAAAGTTTTCCTTGCTCTATAGTCAAAGACAAGATATGAGGATTTTCCAAAAAATAAACAGGAATATATTAATGCATCTATACAGTACCATCACATTGTTACGTTGTCCAACAGAATCAAATTGTTGACTACGAAGATCACCATATACTCTCTGTAAATCAAAAATCATATAAGAATAAGATCATATTTATTTAATTGACTTCGACCTTTCTAAGGATACATACTTTCCTTTTTGAGTTTTTCTGAGCAACACCAGGTATCTCGAGATGAAGATATCTGACTTGCAGAACCCTATAATGAACAATAAAACATTAGTACATGTATTTAACAATGGAAAAGTTTTCTAAATTTACCTGTCTTTCGGAGCTCTTCTCACTAAGTTCTAGAATTTTAGCATCTTGGTTTTTTATGTGTTCCTCGACCTTCTCCAACTGAAGTCTAAAAGCTAGAAGATCTTCGTTTTGTGTATCCTCCAATGAAGTAAGGTGCATATCTTGAAAGTGACGTGAAGATGATACACCAAAAAACTGATTAGGATTTGGCACTAGTCCCAACCCATGTACATGTCCAGGCTTGTCTGCTCCTAGTATTGTATTTAAGGCATCTCCTTTCCAAGCTGTCTTGCCTGAACTAGTGTCTGCTAAATCTGGCCTCTTAGATAAAATATTTTTCAATTCAACCTAAATACATGAAGCGTAATTAATAACAATATACACAACAACAATTTAAATTCCAATAATAGAGAGTAGACATCATACCACGTGTTCATTAATAATCGTCTTGTCCTTGTCGCTTTTGTGTTGGTGTGTATGAATGTACAGGACAGCTCTGTGTGGGTTCTTCTTTTCCGGATCCTTTTGCCTCTATCGGTTAAATGGTAAAAAATATTTAATAGTTGGTAATGACAACATACTATGCAAATGGACTGTAGATGCATATGTCTGAGTTCCTATATACTGATCAGCTCTTCTCTGTTTCGAGCGAAACTCTTAGTTCCAGCTGTGTGTATCGACTTCTTCATTGTACAGTTTTGTCTATTCTTCTCACTTATATTCTGTCATACAATTTTTTAAATAATGCACATGCATTTGCATAGTTCTGTAGAAAGACTAAGCATCATGTAAATGGTATATCTGATAAGTGTATATGTACCTTTGCCTTCTGGCTCATCCAATTAGTAACAAGAGAAATCCACTGGTCCTTAATCACACCCTTTGGAACATTGGTGTTATTTGCTTCCATGCTCTTGCTTTCATCAAAAAAGAGTGATTTAAGATTTGACTTATGTTGCCTCCATCTTTGTCCAATTGTTTTTAGTATATATTTTTCCAATCGAGAAGGGTAAAGAAACCTCATCTACATATATCAAACAAAAGTAATATTATGATAACACAAAATGTAAAGCATAAAAATGTTAGCAGAAAGAATATAATGTACTCTGGATCTACCTTTACTTGATCTAGTATATCCTTTTTATTTCTTTGTTCATCTGTATTTTTATCTCTCTCCCCTATTAGTTTTCTCCAATCCGTGTAGCTCAGGCTACACAACTTTCCATTCCTAGCAACCGTACCAAGAAAATATCCTAGACGTCCCGCTTCTTTACCAATTGGCTGATTCAGATCATTGCAGTTGACTACAATTCTCCGCCCTTTTGGAAGATTCCATGTTTGCTTCAGCTTAGTTCTCCCACGCTTGATAGTTTCTGTATTTTCATCTGATCATGCATACATTTCCAAAACAATTATGTTTAGAAATAGGTAAAGAACGCATATACATATTTATCGTTAGTACTGAATATCTTAACAACTACCTTGGGAATTATCACTTGTGTCATCATGGTTATCTTCATCCTCTTCATCGTCACTTTCTGTGAAGCCTTCTTCACCATTAAAATCAGATGACTCGGCATCTTGATTTGTATTGTTCTGACGTTCCTCAGTCATGTATTCATCATCACATTGAACAACACGCAATTTACTTTGTACCATATCTGGTCTAGGAGGAAACACACAGATTAAGTAAAAACCACTATTCTAATTTGTAAATTAAACCAAACAAGCATGTTTGTGCTCAGTATTGAACTATGTATATATGCAATGTTTGGTGGACGAACAAGATTTGCAAAACAATCCTTACAAAACAAGACTTAAACATGAGGATGTGGTAGTCCAGGGGTTCATTAATCAGTTCAGACAATCAGACTTAATCAATATGCTGCTTCAGTTCAGAGGTTCGATAAATATAGGATATATTTGAGACGTACATACAAGGGTTTAGCAGGGAAATTACTAAGAGATTCAGATCTATTCTTGGTCGCGTCATACCTGGCCATGTACTAGGTGATCGTTCTGCCGGCAAGGAGCCTAGCCGGAACACGGGCGATCAATCTGCGACCTGGGCGGAACATGGCCGTGAGGCATCGATCTGGAGACGGATCAACAATTGATCTCGAGTGGTTCGCTAAGACGTCGATTAAGCTGTGCTGTCTAATGGGCTATAGAAAATTTGGGGGCTAGGGAATCGGAGGGCATGTTTGGTCGCTGCATTGGGGCCTCGCGGCGGCCGACGCTAAGGTTTGGTAGGCAAAATACCCAGCCGTGGTAGCCGGTTGGATCAGAAGGAGAGGACACCTAGGGGAGAGGACGCACTGACCTGCAATCGAAGAGAACGGCGCCGAATCGCGCCCGCCGTCAGCGGTGGGCAGAGGCTCGCTGGAGCTCTTGTTGGGGATGAGAACCGACGACTTGTGTTTGAGGTAGGGAGGTGCAGATATTTAGAGGCAGTTAACTAATAGCATGCCATTCGGAATTTGTTTGCTTAAAAAATGAGAGAGAAACCAGCGCGTAACTAGTAATCACCGAAAAGAATTGGAGGGAAATGAGAAATCGAGGGAACAAATATAGGGAAAGGCGGGAATAGGAGAAAAAATAGAGGGAGGTGAAAATAGTTGTAGACCTCCACAATTATGTCGCCTGATTTGCTCATATATTCCTTTTTCTTAAAATTAATTAAATCGAATGAAATTAAAAAACTATTTTGTAAAAGGTGTCGTGTTTTTAAGAGATGTTAGATACAATGCATTTTACTTTTTTGCAAAGTTGAATGCAAAATTTATACATCTAGAAGCAAAATCGACTCGAGAAATATTACTCCATCCGTTCTTAAATTAGTTGTCTTATATTTGTCAAGATGATATATATAGTTATAAAACATGTTTATATATATATTATTAGGAGGAATTCGGCATACAAAAAAAAGTTCGGCGATATTTAACTAAAAACATATAAAAACAGTAGAAACCTCCTAGATCACCTCGTAGTCACCATCGTCATCATCGCCGCTCGGCGGCTCGTCCTTCGGGGCACGGCTGCGACAGGCTCGGCCCGGCCTCGTCCTTGTTGGTGTCGTCGAGGATGACGACGCCGCGTGCATGGCCACGGCGCGCCGAGCGTTCTAGAAAACAACGCTAGTGCTCGGCCTCCTCCCGCTCAAACTCTACTCGCGACCAAGCGAGTGCGTCGGGGAAGTACATCGGCGGGATGTCATTGAGCGATGCCATGATCGTCATTTTGAGTCCATAGCAGCCGTCGGCGTTGTCCGGCGCATGCAGGTTGAGCGTCGTCTTGAGGTAATCAGCCGGCGGTGACCACGCCGGCGTGGGCTTCTTCTTCGGCTTTCGCAGCTCGCCGGAACTCGTCTCCTTCGGCCAGACCATCGGACATGGCCACGCGGTGGTGATGGCGCGCGGAACACGAGTCGTCGCGTAAACGTGTGCGCGGAGGCGACGACGTTTCGGGCTTCACCGAGTGGAGCAGTGCTGAGGTGAAGCGCGGCCGGATGCAGGCCGCCGCCAAGTCAGAGGAGTGCAAGGCCAATACCGACAAAGAAGACGAAGGCCCCGCCATCCTTCTCGGCATCCACGAGCTGCCGCGACGGCGGGAGAGGGAGGACGGCTTTGCCGGCGTGTACTGCAGGAACGGGTAGTTGCCGCCCTCGCTGTGCTCGAGGACGGTGGGCAGAGTGCGCCCCGGCACACTCCACTAGACTCGGCGGCTGAGGGCGTTGTTCCGTGCTGGCGTCAGCGGTGGCCCCTCATAGGCCACCATCTCCCGAGTGTGGCGGTCCCGAAAGTACACGCGCCAGCTCGTGTGATTCTCGCTATCGCCAGGGTGAGGAGGTGTGAGGACGTCGATGAAAGGGTGCCAGTTTTATAGCGCCGAGGTGCGCGCGGGAGGGGTGTAGATGGGGCGGGATTGTAATCTGAGTGTTACCTTTGTAAATTTATGATATGTCTTCAATTTCCATTCTATAAATTTAATATCTCAAATTACTGAGTAAAGTGTGCCGAAAATTTCCCAAAATATCCGTTAAACTATCGTTTCTAAGTTTACTGAGAACTCCACAGTTAAATTTTAATTAGAAGGCTGTCAAAAGTCAAAACATTGATATATCACGAATAAAGTCTGTTTTTATAGCATGCAAATATGAAATAGGATGATATTGTGGTTCATCTTAGCGCGCATAGACAAAAAAAAGGAACCATTAAGAAAAATAAGCAGAAGCTAGTATCCTCAACCAGCGATCACTTCTTACAACTGACATTTCCAGGAAGACAAATGAACAGTACCCTGAAGCAGCCGATCACTTCATACGACTGACAGTACCAGGAAGATAAATATAAAACAGTATCACGGCATCAGGAGCCATTACATGGAAAAAGGAAATAATACCTAACACTTATTACAACCAACAGTACTAGCAAATATTCAGACAGAACATAAAAAAGCTTCATGACCATATCCATCGCATTTGCTATCTGGTAGCTGAATTCTCACCGCATGCATCAAACATCTTCTCCAGAGTGATATTACTTCTGAAAAGAGGAGAAAATTAATCAATAGAATCAGTGTGGTAAAATCACGTTACTAGCAGACAGTAAAAATAATTGGTGAAGTGAAAGTTAATTTACAAGAAACAGTAGAAAATATACTAGGGAAAAACAAAAACACTAGAAGCAAACCTACCATAGTTGCTAATCTTCAGGCTGAGAACTTGTAACAGGATCTACAGTTCTTCCTTCTATATCTGATCTTGTCCACGTTTGGTTCTTATGTGCAGTATCAAAAAGCTCCCCCAGTTGACTGACGTGATAAGGTTCACTGTCTACATCATTCCATTCTTCACC
Organism: Avena sativa; assembly: GCA_916181665.1. Lineage (NCBI taxonomy): Eukaryota > Viridiplantae > Streptophyta > Magnoliopsida > Poales > Poaceae > Avena > Avena sativa. The sequence continues at coordinate 80,154,226 of OV702297.1, forward strand.
CATGTCAAAGTCATCTCGAGGCGTCACCTTCGTCACAAATGACCATCCAGGATTTGTACGGTCTTTGGTATAGAACACTTGGTCAACTTGATTGGCAAACACAAAAGGTTCATACTCGCTCTTTTCACCATTGTGGATTTGATGTGAAAAATTCACAAGTGTACGACCATACCTATCCTTTTTTACTCCTTTATTTTCAGTAGTATCAACCCATTCACATTTAAATAGAACCACTGAAAATTTTCTATAATAATCCAACTCAATTATGTCAACTATCCTTTCATAGTACATGACATCTACAAGGATAGGGTTATTATCACCTGCAGAAGCATAGCTTGACGTTTTTGCGGTCACAACAACTCCACTATTTTGAGTCTTCTTATCATATCGCTTGGGTCTAAACCTATAGCCTCGTGTGCAGAAAGCTATGTATCTTCGTGCAACCTCCATTGGGCCGCGAGCCAACCATCTAATATCTTCATCAATGCTGTCAGTACCTCTTTGCTCCAGCTGCATTATCTGTGTCAACACAGAAAATAAATTAGAGAAATTCAAAATCAGAAAACTAATAACAAAAAACTTACATGATCTCCAAACCAATCAGGAAACTCCTCGTGCTGCATGCGCTCAACAGTTCTTAGTGTTAGGCGCTTGTTGCGATTTTTCCTTTTCAAATTACCAGCATGTGCTCTAAAACACATATGAGCATAAGTTTAGATCAAATATTTATTTAACATGTTAACAAGCTAAGATAAGACATTTACTTGAGGTATGGGGTGACATCATCACAGTTGTATAACACATATCTATGAGCTTGTAATGCCTCCATGTCAGTCAAAGTGTAAGTGCGTGGCTTTCCCAATGGATTCCCCACTGGAGGAAATAACCTAGATTCATATGCATACATGTGAGATTCATTTTCGATTGGTTTATCATGATTCCTTGACGGTTGGTTATGCTTAGTAGAGAAACCCTGTAAGTATCTTGAACAAAAGGTCATACACTCATCCGCCAAATATGATTCGGCAATTGAACCCTCAGGGCGAGCTTTGTTGCGAACATATGACTTAAGCTTACCAAGGTACCTGCAACACATGTCAAATCATCAATTCAGCAGGTCATAATGAAATCACTTGTGTTAATATTGCATTTGCCTTACCATTACATTCTTACCTTTCAATAAAGTACATCCATCGATAGCAAACTGGTCCAGCAATTTTACATTCAGTTGCTAAATGGACAACTAAGTGAACCATGACTGTGAAAAACCCGGGAGGGAAAATCATCTCCAATTTGCAGAGTGTTACTTTAATTGATTCTTCCAAACGGTCAAGCTCTTTTTTATGGAGAACTTTTGAACATATTCCTCGGAAGTAGGCAGATAACTCAAATAGTACTGTAGTGACATGATCTGGAAGAATACCCGTCAAAGCGATAGGCATGAGTTGCTGAAGTAGGACATGGCAATCATGTGTTTTTAGGCCATGAATTTTTCCTTCAGCGCAGTTTACAGATTTAGATATGTTTCCACAATAGCCATCAGGAACCATTATATATGCAAGAACTTCACAGAATAATTTCTTCTCACTTTTGGACATGGTAAAGACTGCGGGTGGTAAGTAGAACTTGCCTGAAGGTTGTTTCTGCGGATGTAGCTCCTTTCTAATATTCATTTCTTCCAGATCTTGACGAGCAAGAAGATTATCTTTTGACTTCCCATCTAAACCTAAGAGTGTGCCAAGAATATTATCCAACACATTCTTCTCTATATGCATCACGTCAAGATTATGACGAAGGAGGTTATGGTCCCAATATGGCAATGTAAATAGACTGCTCAATCCCTTGTAAGTTTTTGACTTCGTAAAGTCACCAATAGCCTTTATTTCTTCTTCTACTTGACGTCCATAGTAAGTCTGAGGTGCTGCTCTATGCTCCGAGGTTCCATCAAAAGAGCTACTATTAGAACGAAATGTATGATCAGGTGGCAGAAATCGGCGTGTACCCATAAAGCATGATTTCTTTCCATGTTTCAAGCGTTTGGTCCATGCATCCGCACCGCAAGGTGGACATGCAAATTCTCCGTGCACCTTATGTGAAGCAAGCATTCCTAAAGCTGGCAAGTCATTTATAGTCCATAGCACGACTGCTCGCAATGTAAAGGTCTCGTTTCTGGAAACATCATATGTGGACATTCCATTAAGAAATAAGTCTTTAAGGTCATCCAAAAGCGGCTGGAGAAATACATGAATATTATCCCCTGGACTTTTGGACCCAGGAATTATCAGTGATAGCAAAAGATTAGAATCCTTCATGCACAGCCATGGAGGCAAGTTGTATATGACCAAGACAACTGGCCAACAACTATAACTTGAACTTAGCATTCCATATGGATTAAATCCATCAGTAGCAAGCCCGAACCGAATATTACGAGTGTCAGATGCAATTCTTGAGTACTTTCCATCCAGAGCCTTCCATGCTGGGGAATCAGCTGGATGTCGTAGTGCGTCATCCTTGGTGCGCTCTTCATCATGCCATCTCAATAGAGGTGTTGTTTCTTTGCACATGAACAACCTCTTCAACCTATCCTTGATTGGAAAGTAACGTAACACTTTTCTTGGTGTTGCTTTCTTTCTTTCCTTCTTGGTTAACTGGGTTTCGGGTTCTTTATCTTTCCACCTAGAAGCCTTACAGATTGAGCAGAAGTCATCATTTTCCGTGTCCTTCCAGAACAGCTGGCAATTATTTGGGCATGCATGAACTTTTTTGTAATCTAAGCCAAATTTTGAAACGATCTTCTTAGCCTCATAGAAATTCTGGGGCAGCTCATTTCCATTTGGAATTGCCATGTGCAAAGTATCAAGTAGATCTCCAAATGATTTATCAGACCATTTGTTCATAGACTTTATATTGAACAAAATCACAAGTAGTGATAGCTGTGATAATTCACATCCTGGCCATAAAGGCTTCTCCGAATCTTTGACCATTTTATAAAATTCTTCGGCTTCTAAATTTGGTCCATTCTGGTTCGGTGGTGTACTTTCACTCATTGGCATATCATCATACATATGTCTAAAGACATTAATTAATCCATGCATGTCAGCACACATTTCTTCATTGTGAGACTGTGGTTGTCGATCATCATTGTGTTCATCTGAAGACTCACCATGAAAAACCCATTTGTCATAACTCTGAAGAATTCCATTACAGACCAAGTGATCACGGACATCATCCTTCGACAACAGAGAAGTGTGCACGCAAATTTCACATGGACAAAGGATCGTGTCATCTACTGGCTTATCTTTGTATGCAAAATCCAAAAATCCATCTACACCAGCTAAGTAACGGCTACTTCCTCTAGGGTAACGCAGAAGCAGCTTGCTGACTTCTACATCCATACCCACACTGCATAAGGAGTTTACTTATTATTGCAATGTTAGAATATATACATAAGATGCAACGTACTTGGCACATATTTTTTTTTCACAAACCTAAAACATCTTATATTTTGAAACATAGTAAGCTGGTAGGTATTAGCAGAAAACGGAACCACCTGATAATATATATATTATCTATGTTTCCTCATGCTTGATTAGTGCCCTTTCCTGATGTTTTGTAAAATACCTGGGTTAGAACAAGCTGGACGAAGATGCATATTCAGCTTTGACAAGGTGTTCCATGATGACACCGAACAGTCTTATGTTCATAATTTTCTGACAATTGCATGTTTTGATTATTTGTATGTCTTCTTAAATTTCTGCATAAGGTAGTCTGAGCTTTTTCATATTACTACAGTTTGGTCATGATTCATGACTCGATTGCTTCAGCAGCCACCATAGTACTAATCGAGTAACAAATATTGAGTGCATATGCTGCCAGTGGAATACATGGCACGATAATTACTTATTGACAGGTATGTGTCACTGCAAAAGCCAGCGGACACAAATGTTTGGAAAATCATTATCCATAGATAAATCCATTGTGTTCTAGGCTTGACCTACTACAGTCTCATACTTACACTAAGCAGCATATACAAAATGTGATTAGTCTACCCGTAACAGTGCGAATCTTTCATTTGAACTTCAAATTTGTATAGACTAGAGCTGGAAAGATTTTTGCATGGAGGTACAGGTAACATCATTGGGCTTAAATTTGGATGTTGACGGGGGCAGGCATGTATGCTAACAGTACAATGAGCTGAAAACTCGATTGCTTTGGAGAGTTTTAAATGGTCTTTTTAACTGTTTTAAGAACATCAGCAAACATTAGTACATGGACCGTGAAGTTATCGGTGCTAAAAATGGCATCCGTGTATGCTAATTTAAGATTCACTTTGATAGATCTTTACTGACATTGATTTGCTATTTCATAGTTGATTAGAAGTGCTGATAGCCAACGACACAAGGAGACTGTGCAGATGTGTTTCTCAGAGTTGTATGCAGCTGCTCAGTTTTACTTTCTTAGGATGTCCTTTGTATAACTGCTTCTTCAGTTCATGTGTCCTTCATAGGCGAGCAGCGGATTCAAGCAGGGTCGAAGGCTTCGCCAAAGGCGAGCAGGACAAGCTCCTCTGGCAATGCCAAACTTTTTTCTTCGAGTCACCCAGTTCATTTGTATCAACTGACTGCCCTGGTGATGTATTATAGTCGGTTTGGTTGCATGAGTAGTCGCGAGAGTATTAGAAAGTACAGTAATATATTATAGAAATGAATTTCTTATTAAGCACCTCTGTAGCATACTAAGTTGATTCAAACTTCAGATATGAACTTGCAAACATGTCAACCGGTATACTTTAAAGTTACAGACAAGGGAATACTGTTTTTTTAGCAAGGGTTGCAATAGAGTTTGAGAATTGACTACAATTGTGGTCTTTTCGCAAATACATAATTACTTGGCTTACAACTTATTTGTATGCATTAATATTTGGTTGACATTAGGATGTGGTATAGAATAATTTTAGAACTGACTAAAATAGTGTGCATTAGTTAATACGATTCGTTGCACGTGCAATATTACTAGTTGTAGTAAAGAGAATCAGTACATGCTTACATGTGTGTGTGTGTCTGGCAGCTTCAGGTTAGGCGGCGATTGTCACGCAGCTGGTCGTCGCCCGCGGCAAAGGTGGAGGAGCTCCTTGATGGCGGCACAACAGGGAAAAGGGCCTAGCTACCCTGGGATGGTGGCAACGCAGGGGGCTGGATGGCGGCTCGGCGGCGGCGCCGTGGGGCTGGATGGCGACTCGGCGGCGCAGGGGGGCTGGACGGCGGCTCGGCGGCGGTGCAGTGGGCGGGATGGCGGCTCGACGGCGGCGTAGGGTGAGCGGGATGGCGGCTCGACGGAGGCGCAGTGGGGGCGGGATGGCGGCTCGACGGCGGCACAGGGGGGCGGGATGGGGCTCGGCGAAGGGGCTGTAGGGCGGGATGGTGGCTCAGCGGAGGTGCAGTAGGGATGGATGGCTCGACGACGGCGGCGTGGGGATGAATCGCGGCTCCGCGGCGGCGTGGGGATGAATCGAGGCTCCGCGGTGGCGTGGTGGGGATGGATGGCGGCAGGGGGCTGTGTTTTCCTCGCCAAGAGTTTCTTCTTTTTTTTTGACAAAAAGTTCTTTTTTTTCTAAACATATCGACTCCTCTTTCTGAGCCCACGATCGGCAAAAAAAATTATAGGACACGATCGGCAATTTTTAAGTACGTGCAGCCATTTCTAAGTACACGATGCAGAACACGATTAATTGAAAAAAATTATAAACATTTTTTAGACTTTATTGTGTTCGGACTAGTTGGTAAGATCGTCAAATTACGCACGTCTGCCCCTAAAAAATTTATACACGGCCTTTGCCCCGAGGCAAAAAAGTAGTCCAACCCTAAAACTCTCCCGAGCAGAGATATCTAGAAAATAATTAGCTTCAAGCCTGAGCCGAACTCACAAAAACCCGTTAGGCCTCCCTTTATGCCTCCTTTGCAACCTATGAAATTGTTTGGCTCGAGCCTGGCTAGGCCAAGACATGTTTTTGCTCGGCCCAAGCGGGTCAGTCCGAGGCGCGTCGAGATATATATGTCTAGGTTTGCTCACGCTAGGTTAGTACCGGTATGTTCCAACGCATAGGTTGCAACATATGGTATTCGTTGTTATTCGTATATCCGATAATGGATGTATGTACCAACGCAAATATGCGTAGCTACTTCGATATTCTGCAACGCATTTTTATTGCGTTGCAGAGTATGCATTGCTATATGGGGGGTCTCCTAGTAGTGTTGGTGCAGGATTGTCTCCAACAGTAGGAGCTTGTTGATCTTGTGTAGATGAGGGCTCCACATGTGTGGAGCATTGTCTTTCCCGATCCGCCACAAGGGGTTCCTCAATGGGGCGGAAAAATCCCACGCCCATTCTTCTTATGGCATCTTGGGGTATTTCAACATCTGCATCACAAACATCAACTTGCCCTACAAAGGAGCCGTTATTTTCATCGAACTCCACACTACAAGATTCTACAACAATCCCAGTGAGCTTGTTGTAGACTCTATAAGTGTGGGATTCGGCACCGTAACCAACAAAAATACCTTCTAAAGCCTTGGATTCAAATTTTGACAAACGGACACCTTTAATAAGAAAGAAACACTTACACCCGAATACCCTGAAGTATGTGATGTTGGGCTTGTTACCGGTAAGTATTTCATATGGAGTCTTGTCCAAGATCTTCCGAAGGTAGAGGCGGTTTGATGAGTGACAAGGAGTGGATATGGCTTCAGCCCAAAAATTATAAGGAGACTTGAATTCAGCTAGCATAGATCTTGCCATATCCATCAAAGTCCGGTTCTTCCTCTCGGCTACACCATTTTGTTGAGGAGTGTACGCAGCGGAATATTGGTGTCTAATCCCCTCTTCGCTTAGAAACTCGTTTAAAGTGTAGTTCTTGAATTCTGATCCGTTGTCACTTCTAATTGCCAAGATGGGAACATTGTGTTGACGTTGAACTTCACTGGCAAAGTCGATGACAGTTTGTTGAGTCTCACTTTTCAGCTTGAAGAAATAGACCCATGTATATCTTGAGTAGTCATCGACTATGACCAAGCAATATTTCTTCCCACCAAGACTTGCATGAGAAGGAGGACAAAATAAATCCACATGAAGTAATTCCAAGATCCTCTTTGATGACACAATAGTCTTCCTCTTGTGGGGAGAGTCATGCATTTTTCCTTCAACACAAGCCCTGCAAACACGATCTTTGGCAAAAGAGACATTGTCTTTTAGTCCAAGGATGTGGCCACCCTTTTGGAGACTTTGAAAAGTTCTCATGTTGACATGGGCTAAACGGCGATGCCATAGCCAGCCCACGTCAGCCTTCCCGAATAGACACATCGGACCCGAAGTGGTTTTCCCCGAGAAGTCCACCACATACAGGTCATGTTCGACGTATCCAACGAAAGCGACCTTTAGAGACTTGCTCCATAAGAGTACCACCAAATCATCATCGATAAAAACAGCAAAGCCCACCTTGCCAAGGGCACGAACAGAAAGAAGATTGTAGCCAAGGGTCTCAACAAGCATGACGTCCACGAGAGAAATATCGTGGGCAACCACAACCTTGCCAAGACCCAATACCTGAGATTTAGACTTATCACCATAGGAGACTGTGATATTATCATGATTTGGACGCATCTCCGTGATGATCTCCTTGCTTCTGGTCATATGACTAGTGTAGCCACTATCCAGCACCCATTTTGACCCACTGGAAGCATAGCCCTGCAAGAAAATTACTTCTTGGTTTTAGGTACCCATTTTTCAATGGGTCCTTTCATGTTAGTAACAAGAGTCTTTGGGACCCAAATAGACCAAGCAATATATTCATCAAACGGACCAACATAATAAGCATAAACATCGCCATAGTCATCATAAAAGAGTTCATAATTTGGATTGTGAGACCCTGCAAAACCAATATCATTAGTCTTGTCTTTTGTGACAACCTTCTCAGCAATGCTTGTCTTTAATTGTACATTCTTGGTCTTGTTCTTCTTGGTTTTCTTCTTCTTGGACTTGGTGACATACCCAAGTCCCTCTTTACCATGATTTGACCTTTGCTTGCCAAGGACTTCATCAAGCACACCTTTGTCCTTCGTAGTGATGTTCTTGATCACTTCTTTTTCCACACTAGCATTTTTCGTGTTACTATATGTTGAGTTGGACGAGCTAGGAGTATCATATTTGGCCAATCGACTTTGAAGCTGATCATGTGACTCGTTGAGAATAGAGAACTCGTTTTTCAACGCCTTGTGAGCATTGTCAAGTTTCTCCAATTCCTCAGAGAGTCTATCATGAGCAGCCCCAAAGTCAATTCTTTCCTTCTTTAACTTCTTTGCCTTGGTGACAGCATTGTCACGTTCCTTAACGAGTTTAGTCACAATTTCTTCATGTGACTCTTCCATAGACTCAAGCCTCTCTTCAAGAGAGACCCGAGCTTCTTCTTCTTCTTCTTCTTCTTCTTCAAGAGCATTTTTAGGGATGCAATTTCCATTGCATCCTCCCTTTCAATTCTGCCCTTTTCTTCGAGGAGTGCTTCGTTTTGGGCCAGCTGATCCATAAGAGCCTCAAAACGAACTTTGTGCTCACCTTGCAAGTTAGTATAGAAATAATCCAAAGCAATAATCTCTTCTTTGACCTTAAGACTAGCAGGATCATCCATGTCTATCATAGCCTTGGGAAAAGAAGAGTTAGAAGAAGTTACCTCGGAGCTTCTTGCCATGAGGCAAGTAGCATTCTTGTTGATGACGTTTTTGTTCGGAGAGTCGAAGAGAGATGTTGATGTAGAGGTGGTGGCTATAGCAGCCACCTCTTGAGAGCTATCGTCCTCGTCCTCATCTTCACTCCCCGATGAATATTCTTCTTGAGCCACTAGAACAATCTTTGGTTGCTTCTTGAAAGGAGCATTCTTCTTTACAAACTGTTTCTTACGTGGAGCTTTTGATTTGTCCTTGAAAATGAGTCTTCCTCCATTATCCTCTCTACTTTGATATGGACACTCAGCTACGAAGTGCAGCCGGTCACCACAATTAAAGCATGTTCTCAGCTTGGGACCATTTTCTTTTCTTCCATAGGCTCCACTCTTGCGATCTAGTTCAGCTTTAGCCTTGGTTGGATCTTTCCAAAAGTTTCTTGCATAAAGAGCCAAGTATTGTCCGTGAATCCTTTTTATATCTTAGGGACAGTCCAGACCTTCTACCGCATATTCATCATGATCAATCACACTAGTCTTCAAGGCCATGTTGACCCCCTTTTGCATCCCCATAGCTCGAGCACGAGCATCTTTGGCATTCTTGGCAGCCACTTTGAAAGCGGCCATTTCTTGCATTACCTCATTGGATGACATGAGGTGATAGTTACGCCTACCTTGGAGACTTTTCAAATCTGTGGGCTCAAATGGCATAAGGGAACTGACATACTTGCGCTTGATCCAAGCATCATCAACATGAGCTGCACCGTGGTTTCTGAAGGTTCTGGCTATTGCCTTGAGCCTCCTATACATGCCCTCGTGGTCTTCTCCATCCAGCATATAAAATCCTTCAGCTTCATTGCTCAAGGCATCATATCTATTCCTTCTCATACTTTCATTTCCAATGAAGAGCTCGGTGAGGGCATCCCAAGCTTCTTTAGTTGTGCTAAGATGCTGAATGTGTGGCATGTCTTTGTCACACACACCAAGTTGTATCATGTGTAGTGCTGTAGCGTTGAGTTGGATATCAACCACTTCTCTTCTTGTGAGATTGTTGGGGTTTCCAACATGAAGACCATTTTCGATGATCTTCCACAACTCTATGGAGGAACTGCACACATGAGATTTCATCAAAAATTGCCATTGTGAGAAAGTAGATGCTGAAAGTTTGGGTGGATCACCCCTATTATGTATATGTGGGTGAGGGATAGGCGGATCAGGAGAATACACATGATAAACCTCATTGTATCCATCCTTACCGCTATCCTTTTTCGAGGAGGAGCTCTTGCTAGTATCATCACCTACCACTTCGTTATCTTTGGAAACAGTTTTACCCGTTTCCTTGGATTGCGGAGTGGTATCCTCAGAGTTAGATGGAGGTGATGCTGTGGATGTGGAGAGACGCATTATCAATTGACGCATCTCTTCCATCTTAGCCTCCATTGAACTCACCAAGGTTGTTTCCAACGTCTTGAGATCGTTCATGGTGACTACCTCCGGAGCATCATTCCCATCTCCCTTGGAACCCATACTTCTCTTAGGCGGTTAAGCCCGAAATAAGAGCCGAGGCTCTGATACCAATTGAAATGGATCGTATGGGCACCTAGAGGGGAGGGGTGAATAGGTGCTAACCAATTTTTAATACTTTTTCAATTTTAGGCTTGACACAAAGTAAATTCTCTAGATATGCAAATACGAGAATTTCCCTATATGCAACCCTATCTACTAAGCACGTAAAAGAGGAGCGAGGAAACCGTAGTGGAGCACGCGGAGACACAGGGATTTGTTTTACCGCAGTTCCTTCCTTGTTAAGGGAAGTACATCTGCGTTGGAGGGGTGGGCGGTTCTAAGACCACCACGCCACAATAGGCCTCACCCTATTCTCCGATGGATCTCGCCACGAGAGGCCTGATCCACCTTCTCCACTATTGGATCCCTTCGAGGCGGGAACCGGTGCCTTTTACAACACTATCGGGGCACACACCCACAACCGAATTGGGGGCTCCCAAGATGACAACAAGCTGCCACAAGAACAAGGTTTATCAATATAAACAAAAACGAGGATCTAGATATTTGCAAGAAATACTAGATCGAAGGTTCTCCAAATGAATGGAGAGGAGATGAATCGCTTGATTGCTGATGATGAAGATCGAGTTCTCCTCCTTCGATTCCCCAAGGGATGGGGCCTTTGGGTGGATCTCGGTGGAGCACTCTTGGATGAAGCTTTCAGATCTGATCTGGTCTTTTTCGAGATGAATCAAGAGTTCTGGCAGGAGGGGGATGGCTGGCTTAAATACCCCCTCCCCAGATCTGGCCGTTGCACAACTTTGGGGGCGGATTATCCGCCCCCTAGGAAAACTCCGCCCCAAGGGCGGATTCTCCGGGGGAAACTCCGCCCCCTCTCTGGGGCTTGCGCCTTGGTGAAGCTTGGTGAAGATCTTGGGGGGCGGATAATCCGCCCCCCCTAAGGGGCGGATTATCCGGCCTAGCCGGAAATTCCGGCCAAAACTCCGCCCCCTCTCTAGGGCTTGCGCCTTGGCGATGAGCAAGGGGGGCGGATTATCCGCCCCTCCTGAGGGGCGGATTATCCGGCGGGGCTGGAAATCCGGCCAAAATTCCGCCCCCTTCTGGGGCTTGCGCCTGCTTGGGCAACAAAGGGGGGCGGATTATCCGCCCCTGGTGGGGCCGTATTATCCGCCCCCAAATGCAGAGTCCTTTTCCCTTTGTTCTCAAATGGAGCTGCAACACTTCAACACACATTAAATGATCCTTGGTATTGTTATCTAACACACAAAACACTAGGGATTAAAAAATGTTCTTTCAATAGGTCCTTGTATGTGTGTAGTTGTAGGTACAACGGTTGTATCAATAGATGGGATGTCCACATCATGCTCCCCTTCTTGAATTGAAGTCGTCCTCGACGCAATCTCATCTTCCTCACCAAAGTAAGGCTTCAAATCTGCAATGTTAAACGTAGGACTAACCGTACCAAAGTCTGCAGGCAACTCAAGTTTATATGTATTATCGTTTATTTTCTCTAACACCTTAAAGGGACCAACAGCACGCGGCATTAACTTAGACTTGCGTAAATCAGGAGAACGATATTTACGCAAATGTAACCAAACAAGATCTCCAACATCAGACACAACATGCTTTCTCCCTTTATCCCCAGCAAGTTTATACTTAGCATTCATGTGTTATATGTTATCTTTAGTAGTCTTATGCAAGTTTAATATCATTTCAGCGTGTTGTGTAGCATCCAAATTATTTTGCACCGAAGAAGGTAAAGGCAATAAATCAATAGGTGCACGAGGAACAAAACCATACACGATCTCAACTGGGCACATCTTTGTGGTAGAATGCAGCGAACGATTGTAAGCAAATTCTATATGAGGTAAACACTCTTCCCACAATTTTAAGTTCTTTAAAACAGCCCGTAACATAGTAGACGAAGTTCTATTTACTACCTTAGTTTGTCCATCAGTTTGGGGATGACATGTAGTACTAAACAGCAATTTATTTCCCAACTTAGCCCATAAACATCTCCAGAAGTGGCTAAGAAATTTAGTATCATGATCAGAAACAATAGTATTTGGCACACCATGTAAACGAACAATTTCACGAAAGAACAAATCAGCAATATGCGTAGCATCATCCGTTTTATGACAAGGAATAAAGTGTGTCATCTTAGAAAACCGATCCACAACAACAAAAATGCTATCCCTCCCCTTCTGTGTACGTGGCAATCCCAAAACAAAGTCCATAGAAATATCCTCCCAAGGAACACTAGGAACAGGAAGAGGCATATATATAAACCATGTGGATTAAGGCGAGACCTAGCTTTTTGACAAGTAGTGCAGCGTGCCACAAATCTCTCAACATCTCAACGCATACGTGGCCAAAAGAAGTGTGCAGCAAGAACATCCTCCGTTTTCTTGACACCAAAGTGTCCCATCAATCCTCCTCCATGCGCCTCCTGTAACAACAAAAGACGAACAAAACTATCTGAAATGCATAGTTTGTTAGCACGGAACACAAATCCATCATTGAAGACGAACTTGTTCCATGTTCTACCATCTCTACAATTATGCAACACATCTTTAAATTCAGAATCATGCACATATTGTTCCTTAATAGTTTCCAATCCAAATATTTTGAAGTCAAGTTGAGATAACAAAGTATAACGGCGCGACAAAGCATCAGCAATAATATTATCTTTACCCTTTTTCTGTTTGATAACATAAGGAAAAGACTCAATAAATTCAACCCACTTTGCATGACGACGATTCAACTTAGCTTGACTACGAATATGCTTCAAAGATTCATGATCAAAATGTATAACAAATTATTTAGGCCATAAATAATGTTGCCAAGTTTCTAATGTCCGAACCAACGCATATAATTCTTTATCATAAGTAGAATAGTTTAGACTAGACCCACTCAATTTTTCACTAAAATATGCAACAGGTTTTCCCTCTTGTAATAACACACCTCCCAAACCAATTCCACTAGCATCACATTCAAGCTCAAAAGTCTTAGTAAAATCAGGAAGTTGGAGTAAGGGAGCATGTGTTAGCTTATCTTTCAATATGACGAAGGCCTGTTGTTCTGCATCGCCCCAAACAAAGGGCACATCCTTCTTGGTAAGTTCATTCAGCGGAGCGGCAATTGATCCAAAGTCTTTGACAAAACGCCTATAAAAACCAGCGAGGCCAAGAAAACTCCTCACTTGTGTGACCGTCTTGGGCTGCGGCCAATTCTCAATAGCTTCAATCTTGGCTGAATCCACTTCAATACCCTGTGATGTAACAACATAGCCAAGAAACGCAATTCGATTGGTGCAAAAGGTGCACTTCTCAAGATTACCAAACAAACGTGCATCACGTAAAGCGTTGAAAACAACACGTAAATGATCCAAATGATCTTCTAAATTTTTTCTATAAATCAGAATATCATCAAAGTAGACTACCACAAAACGTCCAATGAAAGAACGTAAAACTTTGTTCATTAATATCATGAAAGTGCTGGGTGCATTAGTTAAACCAAACGGCATCACTAACCACTCATACAAACCGAACTTAGTTTTAAATGCTATTTTCCATTCATCTCCCAATTTCATACGAATCTGGTGGTAACTACTACGCAAATCAACTTTAGAAAACATGGTAGAGCCACTCAATTCATCAAGCATGTCATCCAAACGTGGAATAGGATGACGATATAGAATAGTAATATTATTGATAGCTCTACAATCAGTACGCATGCGCGAAGAACCATCTTTCTTAGGTACCAAAATAATAGGAACAACACAGGGGCTAAGGGACTCACGAATATGATCTCTGTCGAGTAGTTCCTGAATTTGGCGTTGTATCTCCTTTGTCTCCTCTGGATTGGTTCTATATGGCGCGCGGTTGGGCAACGTAGCACCAGGAATTAGATCAATTTGATGCTCAATTCCTCTAATAGGAGGTAGTCCTGGTGGCAGCTCAGCGGGGAAGACGTCCTCATATTCCTGCAAAAGGTTAGCAATAGCGGGTGGCAAAGAAGGAGGCATATCCTCAAATGAAAACAAAACCTCTTTGCAGACAATTGCATAACATTGAGTATTGTTTACATCTAGTTCAGTAATATCAATTTTATTTGCAAGCATACATGGACTCTTCAAACGAATTTCAGTAGCATGTTTAGAATCAGATTTAGTGTTCTTTGGTGGTACAAAATCTGCAGCAACAATCTGATTCTCACTTTTATTTTTCTCCTCAGTTTTGACTCTACTAGCTCTAGCAAGATCATCTTTTAAAATCTGTTCGGGAGTCATAGGTTTTAGACCAATTTTATTTCCATCATGCATAAGAGAATAATGATTAGTTTTGCCATTATGAACAGATTCTCTATCAAATTGCCATGGTCTACCAAGTAACAAAAAACAAGCTTGCATAGGTACAACATCACAATCAACAAAATCAGAATATGTACCAATAGTAAAATGCACGCGTACCGTTCTTGTTACCTTGATCTTGCGAGAACTCTCAAACCATTGGATGTAATATGAATGTGTGTGTTGTCTTGTTGGAAGTGCAAGCTTCTCTACCATGTCAACACTAGCTAGATTATTACAACTCCCTCCATCAATGATGATCCGTATAGCTCTTTCCTTGACAACACCACGTGTTTGGAACAGGTTGTGGCGTTGATCTTGCTCAGATTTGCTCAATTGCACACTCAATACACGTTGTGTAATTAAGCTCTTGTATTGATCAGCAGCTTCAGCTCCCATTAACTCTGTCTCTTCATCAGAATCGCAATTGTCTCCATCTCGAGAAGAAATAAGGGCTAATGTATCTTCATCAAAGTCACTCGCCGAATCGTATTGACCATCATCACGCACCATCATAAAACGTTGTGTTGTGCACTGTCTCTCAATATGACCAAAACCCCAGCACTTGCGGCATTGTATATCCTTTGTTTTACCCGTGGAAGCCATAGAAGATGCACTATGAGCAGGAACATTGGATGACGGTGGAGGAGCAGCTGGAAATATTGTGGTGGCCTTGGAGGTGGTAGTAGCTGGTGGCGAATCACGAGGAGGCGCTAACTGTCGGGATGTCCAAGTGGAAGTGTGATCTGCAGAATTATTAGTCCTCCTCCATGGTGTTTGGCGATCCTGCACTTCACGTTCAGCTTTTCAAGCAAGATGAAACAAACGAGTGATAGAATTATATTCCTTATAATCTAATATGTGTTGAATGTCCTTGTTTAATCCACCAAAGAAACGTGCAAGCATTTGTTCAGTAGATTCAACAAGACCACACCGAACCATTCCCGTTTGCGATTCCTGATAATACTCTTCTACAGAACTTTTCCCTTGTTCTAAACGTGTCAGATTCTTTATTAAATCACGTTGATAAGTGGGAGGTACAAAACGAACACGCATAGCAGTTTTTAAAGCAGTCCAAGTACTAGGAATAGTAGTAGGATTTAAACGACAATACTCAGACCACCAAAGGGAAGCAAATTTAGTAAATTCACATGTAGCAGCACTAACACGCATATTCTCAAGATATTTTAAACATGCAAAACGTTGTTCTACTTCCATCTCCCATGTAAGATATGCATCAGGATTATATTTACCCTCAAAAGATGGAATATTTAATTTAAGCTTTGCAACATGATCATCATCACGTACCGGTGGTCGAGCGTTGCGGTGGTAATGTCGGGGACGGCCAGCAGGGTGTGAAGGTTGCTCAAACTCCTCGTCAAACAGATCATTATCGTCGGGGTCGTAGTAGTACCCGTCGTCTATCCCCAATATCGCAGCAGCAGCCGCGGCGGAGGTCTGAGGTGCCTCAGCTGCAGTGGTAGCCGCCTGAGGTGCGGCGGTAGCCGAACCAGCAGTACAATCCGTGATCGGGATGCGCCGTGCCCCATGCCGAGGTGCCAATGGGGCGGGTGCCGGTGCGGGTGCCGGTGCGGGTGCCGACAATCTGGCCAAAACCTCCTTGAACCGAGCGTAAAGCTTGTCTTTTAAAGGATTTCTCGAGGCCATCGATCTTGTCCATGGAGTTGGTGAGCTTGGTGTCAAACTCCCCTAGGCGTTCATCCACATCTTCAGCGCGACCGACCAAGATCTCGGAGAAGTGGGCATGAAGTTCTTGGTTCGTCATTGTGGCAGGGTTCCGCGAAATATCTGTCATGGTTAGTCCTTTAAAAGCACAGGTATATACTACGGAAATATGGTGGAAGGCACGCGGAATCCGTCAAGCAATATACGAAGCTCTTACAAGTTCTTACCAAATAGCAGGAAAAAGGCGATGTGCAACCGCGAGGAGCAGTGGGTCCAGAGATTGAACCGAGCGATTACCAGGAGTCGAGACACCGCACGTGGAGAAATCTGTGGAGCTCTGGGAAGGCTTAGCAAAGGGGTCAGCAATTATCAAAACAGCAATGCAAATGTTGAAAGAATGCTCAACGACAATACTGTGCTGGTCCTAGGCTAGACCGTACTAGAGACGCGAGCCTAGATCACCAACGATGTCACGACGCGACACAACAAGCAATGTATGATGATATGGTACCCTGAAAAGCGAACCGAGATGTCGAAAATCACTATGATGGCGAGTGTCTAGAACTGATCTACGGGGTCTAAAAATAGGTTAGCCCCAAAATTTTTTTGAAATTTTTTGTATTATGCTCCGGAAAGCGCGCAGGCGCCAAAAAAATATCGCTATAACGGCCGATGGAGAAAAGTGATCCCCGGGGCCAAAAATCAGTATAGCCAGAAAAAAAATTCGGAGGCGGTTCCAGACTTTTTTTTGCTCCTTCAGGACTTACGGCTGAACTTCTAACTCGACACGGACTTTAGCTCAACATGGAAACAACAAAGAAGGAAAGTAAAAAGAAATAACTAGGAAACAATAACTCAACTCGGACTCGTGCCGCGGCAGGAAATATGATCGGATCCATGTCGCGGTAGGAAGGCGGTGGCGGAGTTTTAGGGTTTATGGTGGCTAGGTGTATGGCGGCGGAATATGGTGGCGGAATATGGTGGCGGTGATCTGCGAGGGTGGCGGTGACTACTATGATCAGAACTCGAAACTCTACGGGACGAGACACTAAGACCAGTAACTTGACGCAAAGATGCAGACACAAATTCAACAATGCAAAACTGAAAATTTAATGCAAGGCGTAGATTGGTGATGGGATAGATCTAAACTCTAACTGTGTTTTTGGCTTTTTCGTGGGTTATAGGGAAAAACAGATCTAATCTACAAAAATAGTAAAATCTCACCGAGCAACCTGAAATCTAATACCACTTGATAGGGCAAAGGTGTCCGATCTTTCGATGAGATGGTGATAATCGATTTGGTGGAGTTCGGGCTTGACGATCTGACTACACGTGCGAGCATGAGCGCCAATGCAATCGCTAGGCCAATCTCCTGGAGGTTACTGATCCTGCGGGAACACGATCAGCCTGACCAGCGAGGGTCTTAATTCCTACCTGAAATTGAGAACAAGTAAGAACTAATATTGCAATCAAGATATCGCGGATCAAGAGGAAAGCTTTATTGAAAAGGTGGGATCCTGTATAGGTGCGAAGTACAAGAGGCCAATGCGATGCTCGAGCCTTGGCGAAGTTACTATGATGGCTAACTTAATGTCTAAACAAAATCCGATTCTATGGTGACGGCTATGGGGAGTATTTAAGGAGGAAAGGTGGGATTTCGGCCAGCTATGGAAGTGGTGGCCGAATCCAACCCTAGAAGTCCTTTTCCCCTCAAATACGGACTCTAAAAAGTGGCTATTTAAAATCCTGCAAAAATTACATGGGCCTGGCCCAAATAAAGGTGTCGCGGCACCATATTAAGCTATGGACGAATTTATGAAGTATTAATCTTGAATATTTCGTCCAAGCCTTCTTTCTTCATTATGGTGGCCTCAAAGTTCTGAAATCTTCATCCGTGGCCTTCTCTTGAATCATCACATGCTTGCTTCCATCTCCATGCATGGCCATGCTCCAATACTTGTCCCTCTCATCCATGCTTGGTACATCATTCCTAAGAGTAAGAAATACATCTGATTTAGGCAGCATCATATTCTCATGTATGTGAGGAATAGTTCGAAGAAACGAAAGTACCTGATAGTTAAGTTGTTTGGCACGAGATCTTATGATAGGTCCTTGTATGTGTGTAGCTGTAGGTACAATGGTTGTATCAATTGATGGGAAGTCCACATCACTCGGCCCCGAGCTAAGAATCTTCATGTCCGCCGTTCGACAAAGTTTGACGATAGTTTAAAACGGGCATAAAAATTCAAAAACGATCGAAACAATGCGAAACCTTCGCGTGGTGTCATATTATGTGACATAGTTATAATTAAAAATATCAAACTTGATATATTGATTATGTCTCAAAAAAACCTTTACAAAATGACCTATCTCATTCGAGGTTTCTTGACTTTCGGGTCAAATGACCAATGTTATGGCTAGAATCAAGGCATAGTTTGTGATAATGTGCCCATATTGTGCATACACATGCATCATGGGATGGCGAACAATGTTGCAGGAGGAAGTTTTCCTTTTCGTCGCACCAAAAAGCCATTTCCCATTTTCCGAGCACAAAAAACGGACGGTTTGCTAAAGCAACCACCAAATGGCTAATTCAAAATGTTACCAACACTTTTTACAAAAATACTATACCACCTTATATGGACAATGTCCCAACAGGGGGATCCAAAACCTTTCCGTCCACCTCTGGTGAAAAAGACAAATTTCTGCCGAATTGGTAGGAAGTGGGTCAGGTATGAACTATAGGTACATGATCCGATGCTCATGTTTTTTACAAAAATCATTTTTAGGTTCACAATATGCTATTTTATCAAAGATCCAATGCAAGTTTAGCGAGACTCGTCCCCGAGCTAAGAATCTTCATGCCCGCCGTTCGACAAAGTTTGACGATAGGTTAAAACAGGCATAAAAAAATTCAAAAACGATCGAAAAAATGCAAAACCTTCACGTGGTGTCATATTATGTGACATATTTATAAGTAAAAATATCAAACTTGATATATTAATTATGTCTCGAAAAAACCTTCACAAAATGACCTATCTCATTCGAGGTTTCTTGGCTTTCGGATCAAATGACCAATGTTAAGGCTAGAATCAAGGCATAGTTTGTGATAATGTGCCCATATTGGGCATACACATGCATCATGGGATGGCGAACAATGTTGCAGGAGGAAGTTTTCCTTTTCGTCGCACCAAAAAGCCATTTTCCATTTTCCGAGCACAAAAAACGGACGGTTTTTTTTTAATTTTTTTTAAATGTTTTTGCAACCTGTCGACAAGCTATGCCGACGGCCGCTACACTGATGGCATACGCCGACGACCTCTATGTGCTCCGCTGAGGGAGTCCTTTGCCGAGGGGGCTACGCCGAGAGCAGCCGTCGGTGTACCATATGCCGAGGGTATTTTACCCTACGCCGACGGCTTTTTGCCCTCGTCATAGCGCGCGCGTCCTGTAGTGCCTCTGGGCTAGCTTTTGCAGCATGTTTGGTAGCATGTATACATTTTTTTCGTGTGAGTCGAGAATATAGCCTTATTCGTTTGGTAGACTATATTGCTCCAATAAGAACAGAAACACATCTGATTGGTTGCAGCCTGTGTAGTCGATGTGGTAAGCTCTCACATTAGAGTGGTGAGCATACCCACAAGCAGTTCATCACAATCACAACACACAGACACACAAGCATGCATAATACATAAGTAGTTCATCACCAAGTTCATCACTGGAGGTGCTACTAGCCATAGTTGTATCAACCCTAGCTAATGGAGGGGATGTTTTACCACCTCCCAAAATATACAAGTTCTTGTTCACGCGGATCATCTCTGCTCCATCATAGAGCAAAGATAGGTAAGTAGGATGACTTACGTTGTTCCATACATAGCGGTTCCCGTCTCAGATGTAGTTCTTGCGTATCCAGCACCTCATCCAGTACCAACTATTGTGTTCACACATGGAAGTGTACAACTAACCTTGGATAGGGTTATCAGCAAGGTGGTACATGGACAGGATAAGCGAGTGGGTAGTGTACAAATGCTTCTCAATGATAAGCTTGGGGTGAATATGAGCTTCATCTGAGCATAGTTCTCCACTGGATTGGAAAGGAGATCCACGAGGTAACTCTGTGATAAAACAAAATTCTGTTAAGTAGGGGTGAAAAATCATCAAAAATGTAAACATGAAATGAACAATGCATCACAACCTTCGATAGCTCCGTCCGCCTGGCATTCTCCATCCTGAAAGACGAGGTATCCGAATGTCATTCGACGTCGTCCAAAACCTGCAGCTTGAGCACAAGAGCCCACATCCTCTTCCACTTCCTCATATGGTTGTACACCCGAGCCAAGGTGACATGCTTTCCAGTGAAGTCAAGGACATCGGTGCATATATGCTACATGTAAACCTCTTTGAATATGTGGTCACACCTAATCCCTTCTTTGACAAACTCACAAAGCCTATTTATAACGACCAGAGATAGGGAAGGCTCCCACACCATTGATCTTTGTGTGCGCATGTACGCAGCTCGAATGGAGATAACATTCTCAGCAATCTCAGTAGGTATTTTTGGTGTCTTGTCCATCGAATTGTCCTACATTGGGGATCGGTCCACTAAAATTACTATGGTCAACATATGCTAACGGTAAGTACGAACAAGCAGAGTATCATAAGTCTAAACATCAGAGAAGAACATGATCACAGTAACTCACACAACATGAACACGGCATGAATAGATCTATGAGCATGACTCATAACACTACATCACACACCACGAACAGATCTATGAGCATCAAAGATAACACTACATCACACACCATGCTCAAGTTTAGAGGTTTCTTACTGCAGCTTTTAGAGGATGCATCACAGAGGTAGGTGGCGAACGAGTTGCCGGTGTGCTGACCGTCACCGCAGTCCATGGAGTTGCCACCAATCCAACCGTCACCTCGGTTGACTTTGCTGACGGCAAGCTCACCGTGAGCGTCTTCGCCGGAGTTGCCTGAAGGACAGTCGAAGACTGGCTCCGGGCTGAAGCAGGACGACCAACTGACGTCGTGCTCGCAGGCATAGATGGCAGGACCAGCGTCTTCGTGCTGGAGGTAGAAGAATCGAACAACATCGATCTAGATCTGATGGGGGGAAATCGATGGGGAGGTGGAATGGTGGATATGGATTTTGGGGGCGGAAAACCGCCGACTCTAAATAGGGAGGGGAGCAGGAGGGCGGTGAGCAAATTGTTGGAATTATTCCCTAGAGGCAATAATAAAGATGTTATTATTATAATTCTTGTTCATGATAAAGTTTGTATTCCATGCTAGAATTGTATTAAGCGGAAACTTTGATACCTGTGTGGTTTATGAACAACACCGTGTCCCTAGTACGCCTCTATGGACTAGCTCATTGATTAATGATGGTTAAGGTTTCCTAACCATAGACATGAGTTGTCGATTAATAATGAGATCATGTCATTAGGAGAATGATATGATGGACATACCCAAATTAAGCAGAGCAATTAGATCGTGTCATCGTGTTCATCTTTGCGAAGCTTTTTCCTATGTCAAGTATTGTATTCCTTAGACCATGAGATAATACAACTCCCTGGTATCGGAAGAAAGCTTTGAGGTCATCAAACGTCATCCTATGTGAGGGTGATCATAAAGGTGTCTTTCAGGTGATCGGAAAGTACTTGTTGGGTTGTATGTATCAAGATGGAATTTGTCCCTCCCGAGTCAGAGAGATATACTTCGGGCCCACTCGGTAATCGATATCAACACTGCTTGCAAGCACGTGGTTAAGGAGTTAATCACAAAGTGATATCGGATTACGGAACGAGTAAAGTACTTGCTGTGAACGAGATTGAACTAGGTAAGCCGATACCAACGATCGAATCTCGGGCGAGTAAAATATCGCGTGACGAAGGGAATACATATATGGGATTAATTGAATCCTGGCATCGTGGTTCATTCGATATGATCATCGATGAATATGTGGGAGTTAATATGGGTTTCCAGATCCCGCTGTTGATTATTGATAGAAGATTATGTCTGCATATTCTCGAACCCGTAGGGTCACACACTTAACGTGCATCGACGCTAGGATAGAATGGATAATTGGTTTATGAGTTTTTGTTCGGAGTCTCGGATGAGATCCAGGACATCACGAGAGGTTCCGGAATGGTCCGGAGAATAAGATTCATATAAAGGAAAGCAGTTATTGGATTTCGGAATCGTTTTGGAGTTTATCGGTATTGTACCGGAAGGTTCTAGAAGGTTCCGGAGTGGGACCAACGTGGGCCCACTTGTCGGAGGCCTGCGTGGGCCTAAGGGGAAGTGCCCTGTCCACTTTGGGCCAGGGCACAAGGCCTCTAAGGCCCAGCCGGCCAGCCCTAGGGGAAACCCTAAGGGAACCTTCTAGAAGAGGGGGGGATGACTTGCCCCCCACTCCACCCCTTGGGCCGCCGCCCTAGGCCTTGGAGGAGGGGTTAAGGGGGCTGGCCAGCCCCCTATATTAGGAGGGAAGGGGCACAGCCTCCCCCCACTCCAACCCTAGCCGCCAACTGCTGCCCCTCCACCTCTCTCTCCCTCTCGACTGCGTGTAGGCGAAGCCCTGCCGCAGAAACTCTCCACCATAAGCACCACGCCGTCGTGCTACAGATCCAATCTATCTCTCCACCATACTTGCTGGACCAAGGAAAGGAGGAGACGTCGCTGCATCGTATGTGTGCATCTCTCGGAGGCGCCGCCACTTGCGACGTAGGATCAGATCGGATCGTGAGGAGGAGACGGCGAGTACGACTACATCAACCATGTTCTGTTGAACGTTTCCGCTGTGCGGTTTCTTCAAGGGTATGAAGATCTCATCAATCTCTCTCGTTGATTACATCTCCTAGATTAGATCTTGGCTTTATTGTTTGTATCTGTAGGAATTTTTTTGATTTACTATGTTGCGAAACCCTTCAGTGGTATCAGAGCTAGATCTATGCGTAGATGTGTTTCACGAGTAGAACACAACATGATTGTTGCGGGTGTTGATGTTTTCTGTTGCAAACCTCTTGTTGTGTATTTCTTATGGCGCGGCACAGTGAGATCGAAGCGGTCCAGGCCAACTTTACGTGACCTCGTCCGCGAGACCAGCTCCGCACTTGACGTGTGGCTTGTTCCACACATGCGGCTGGTGGATGCCAGTTTCTCTCACTATAGTAGTCATGGGATTTACAACGGATGTTAGCAACCATAATATCACCGTTGTGGCTTTCCGTAGGTAAGAATCGTTCTTAGCTTGTTACTCCCATAAGACATGTAAAACATGTAACAACAAAGTAGAGGCGTCTAGCTTGTTTTTGCAGGGAGTGTTTTGTGATATGGTATGACCCAAGACATGATGTGTATGAATTGAGATGTATGCAATGATCATGTTTTGTAATATTTCACGACTTGCATGTCGATGAGTTCACAACCGGCAGGAGCCGTATGGTTGTCTTTATTATTGTATATGACCTGCGTGTCAACTTCTTATACGCCATGTAATAGCTTTACTTTATCGCTAAGTAGTTAGCAATAGTTGTAGTTGCTACTCGTGGTGGAGGCAATCATGGTGGAGTGATGGAGATCATGCTGGCGCGCACAATATGGAGATCATTGCGCGGAGATTGGCTATACCATGTCACATAAAATTATATGCATGTGATGTTTATCCTTTTATGTATCTTATTATGCTTAGATCGCGACGATAGCATTATAAGATGATTCCTAACTTAAAGATCAAGATAAAATTGTGTTCTCCCCATGTATGCACCGTTGCGAAAGTTCATCGTTTTCAAGCACCTCGTGATGATCGGGTGCTATAAACTCTACGTTCACATACAACGGGTGCAAGCCAGTTTTGCACACGTAGAAATACTTGGGTTTGACTTGACGAGCCTAGCATGTACAGACATGGCCTCGGAACACACAAACCGAAAGGTTAAACATGAGTCATATGAATGATATGATCGACACTTTGTTGTCCACCATTGAAACCACATCTCTTCTCGTGAAGATCGGATTAGGTGTGGTGAATTTGGATCATGTTCACTAAACAACTTGAGGGATGTTGAATTTAGTGGGAGTTCATCTAGTAATTTGACTAAGTTGAACTAGTTATCATGAACATAGTCTAAATTGTATTTGCAAATTTTGTAGATTAAATGGCTAAGTCCAACTTCAACTTCAACGTTTTTGCTGAGAAAGAAAAGCTTAAGAACAATGGGTCTAACTTCACCAACTGGTTCCGCAATCTGAGAATCATTCTCTATGGCGGACAAAAGGCTTATGTACTTGAGAAAGCGCTAGGTGACGCCCCTGCTACTGATGCGTCGGCTGATGAAAAAGTTGTTTATTAGTCACACAAAGATGATTATGGAGCGATTAAGAGTACCATGTTGTTTGCTATGGAACCAGAACTTCAAAATCGTTTTGAGGAGTTCGACGGGCCCTTTGAGATACTTGAGGAACTGAAAACCATGTTTCAGACTCAGGCCCGTTCTGAGAGATATGAGATCTCTGAGAAGTTCTTTAACTGCAAGATGGAGGAAGGGAGTTCCGTTAGTGAGCATGCCATTAAGATGTCGGGCTACACTCAATGTCTTGAGCAACTGGACTGCAAGATTTCAGAAGAGCTCAAGATTGACAGAGTTCTGCAATCACTCCCTCCTAGCTACAAAGGTTTTGTAGTTACTCACAATCAAATTGGTTCCACTGATACGATCACTGAGCTCTTCGCTAAGCTGAAAGCTGCGGAGGTGGATATCAAGAAAGATAATCATGTGTTGATGGTCAACAAGACCACTAGCTTTAAGAAAGCTAAGGGTGCAAAGAAATCCTTCGAGAAAGGCAGCGGAAAGCGCGTTTCCCCTGCCGAGAAGAAGCTCAAGTCTGGACCTAAGCCGGACACTGAGTGCTTCTATTGCAAGGACAAGGGTCACTGGAAGCGCAACTATCCGAAGTACTTAGCCGACAAGAAGACTGGCACCATTAAAGGTATATTTGATATACATGTTATTGATGTTTACCTTACTAGCGCTCGTTGTAGTGCCTGGGTATATGATACTGGTTCAGTTGCTAATATTTGTAACTCGAAACAGGAGCTATGAAATAGACGGCGGCTAGCAAGGGATGAGGTGACGATGCGTGTTGGCAATGGATCAAAAGTTGATGTGATGGCCGTCGGCACGCTCTCCTTAGTTTTACCTTCGGTATTAGTTTTAAACCTTAATAAGTGTTATTATGTGCCTGCGTTGAGCATGAACATTATATATGGATCGTGTTTATTGCAAGACGGTTATTCATTTAAATCAGAGAATAATGGTTGTTCTATTTATATGAATAACATCTTTTATGGTCATGCACCTGTTGTGAATGGTTTATTTCTTCTGAATCTCGAAAGCAATGAAACACACATCCATAACATTGAGGCTAAGAGATGCAAAGTAGATAGTGATAATCCAACTTATTTGTGGCACTGCCATCTAGGTCATATTGGTGTAAAACGCATGAAGAAACTCCATTCTGATGGACTTTTGGAGTCTCTTGATTTTGAATCATTTGACACGTGCGAGCCGTGCCTCATGGGAAAGATGATCAAAACCCCGTTCTCCGGAATAATGGAGCGAGCAACGGACTTGTTGGAAATCATACATACCGATGTATGCGGACAAATGAGTGTTTCGACGCGCGGTGGATATCGCTATTTTCTCACTTTTACTGATGACTTAAGTAGATATGGGTATATCTATTTAATGAAACATAAATCTGAAACGTTTGAAAAGTTCAAAGAATTTCAGAACGAAGTGGAAAACCATCATAACAGGAAAATTAAATTTCTACGATCCGATCATGGAGGTGAATATTTGAGTTATGATTTTCTCACGCATCTAAAAGCAAGCGGACTCGTTTCGCAACTCACGCCACCCGGAACACCACAGCGCAATGGTGTGTCTGAACGCCGGAATCGAACTCTATTAGATATGGTCCGATCAATGATGTCTCTTACAGATTTGCCGTTATCATTTTGGGGTTATGCATTAGAAACCGCTGCATTCACTTTAAATTGGGCACCATCTAAATCCGTTGAGACGACACCTTATGAACTATGGTTTGGTGCTAAACCTAAGTTGTCATTTCTTAAAGTTTGGGGATGCGAAGCTTACGTCAAGAAGTTGATGCCGGACAAGCTCGAACCCAAAGCGGAGAAATGCGTCTTCATAGGATACCCTAAGGAAACAATTGGGTATACCTTCCACCACAAATCCAAAGGCAAAGTGTTTGTTGCAAAGAACGGATCCTTTCTTGAGAAGGAGTTTCTCTCAAAAGAAGTGAGTGGGAGGAAGGTAGAGCTAGACGAGGTTATTGAACCTTCTCTCGAGTTGGAGAGTAGCGCAGCGCCTGAAATTGTTCCAGTGCCATCTGCACCAACAAGAGAGGAGGCTAATGACGAGGATCATGAATCTTCGAATGATCCTACTACTAAACTTCGCAGGTCGACAAGGTCACGTGCCACTCCTGAATGGTATGGCAACCCTGTCTTAACCGTCTTGTTGTTAGACAATAGTGAACCTGTGAACTATGAGGAAGCAATGATGAGCCCAGACTCTGAGAAATGGCTAGAGGCCATGAAATCCGAATTGGGATCCATGAGCGAAAACCAAGTATGGACTTTGGTGGACCCTCCTAGCGACCGTAAGGCCGTTGAGTGTAAATGGATTTTCAAGAAGAAAACGGACGCGGATGGTAATGTTACTGTCTATAAAGCTCGGCTTGTCGCAAAAGGGTTTTGGAAAGTTCAAGGTGTTGACTACGATGAGACTTTCTCTCCCGTAGCGATGTTTAAGTCCATTCGGATTTTATTAGCGATTACTGCATTTCATGATTATGAAATATGGAAGATGGATGTCAAGACTGCGTTCCTCAATGGCAACATTGATGAAGAGTTGTATATGATGCAGCCCGAAGGTTTTGTCGATCCTAAGGATGCTAATAAGGTGTGCAAACTTCAGCGTTCCATTTATGGATTGAAGCAAGCATCTCGGAGTTGGAACCTTCATTTTGATCAAGTGATCAAGAGTTTTGGATTTGTTCCAAATTGCTACGAAGCTTGTATCTACAAGAAAGTGAGTGGGAGCTCGGTGCCATTTTTAGTACTATATGTGGATGACATATTGATTATTGGAAATGACATTGGTATGATTAACGATGTGAAGAGTTATTTGAATAAATGTTTTTCAATGAAAGACCTAGGAGAAGCTTCTTATATATTAGGCATCAAAATCTATAGAGATAGACAAAGACACCTAATAGCTTTAAGCCAAAGTACATATCTAGACAAAGTTCTGAAAAGGTTCAGAATGGATAAAGCAAAGAAAGGTTCATTGCCCATGTTGTCAGGTAAGATATTGAGCAAGGATCAGTGTCCAGCTATGGTAAATGATATAGATACTATGAGCAAAGTGCCATATGCCTCGGCCATAGGTTCTATCATGTATGCCATGCTATGTACTAGACCGGATGTGTCCAATGCTCTTAGTTTGACGAGCAGATACCAAAGTGATCCAGGAGTGGAACACTGGACAACCGTAAAGAACATCCTAAAGTATTTAAATAGGACTAAAGAAATGTTCTTGGTCTATGGAGGTGATGAGCAGCTCGTCATAAAAGGTTACGTCGACGCTAGTTTCAACACTGATCCAGATGATTCTAAATCTCAGACAAGATATGTTTATATTTTGAATGGTGGAGTTGTGAGCTGGAGAAGCTACAAGCAAATCGTGATCGCGGGATCTACAACAGAAGCGGAATACATGGCTGTTTCAGAAGCGTCAAGTGAAGGAGTTTGGATCAGGAACTTCATCACTGAGCTTGGTGTGTTTCCAAGTGCCTTGGACCCACTAGAGATATTGTGCGACAACACTGGCGCCATAGCACTGGCTAAGGAACCAAGATATCATCCAAAGACCAAGCACATCAACCGCCGTTTTCATATAATTCGAGATTATATAGCAGATGGAGATCTGAAGATTAGCAAAGTACATACGGATCTAAATGTCGCAGATCCGTTGACTAAACCTCTTCCACGAGCAAAACATGATCAACACCTTAATGCCATGGGTGTTAGATTATTGCCAGATGTAAACTAGATTATTGACTCTAGTGCAAGTGGGAGACTGTTGGAATTATGCCCTAGAGGCAATAATAAAGATGTTATTATTATAATTCTTGTTCATGATAAAGTTTGTATTCCATGCTAGAATTGTATTAAGCAGAAACTTTGATACTTGTGTGGTTTATGAACAACACCGTGTCCCTAGTACGCCTCTAAGGACTAGCTCATTAATTAATGATGGTTAAGGTTTTCTAACCATAGACATGAGTTGTCGATTAATAATGAGATCATGTCATTAGGAGAATGATATGATGGACAAACCCAAATTAAGCAGAGCAATTAGATCGTGTCATCGTGTTCATCTTTGCGAAGCTTTTTTCTATGTCAAGTATTGTATTCCTTAGACCATGAGATAATAAAACTCCCTGGTATCGGAAGAAAGCTTTGAGGTCATCAAACGTCATCCTATGTGAGGGTGATCATAAAGGTGTCTTTCAGGTGATCGGAAAGTACTTGTTGGGTTGTATGTATCAAGATGGAATTTGTCCCTCCCGAGTCGGAGAGATATACTTCGGGCCCACTCGGTAATCGATATCAACACCGCTTGCAAGCACGTGGTTAAGGAGTTAATCACAAAGTGATATCGAATTATGGAACGAGTAAAGTACTTGCTGTGAACGAGATTGAACTAGGTATGCCGATACCAACGATCAAATCTCAGGCGAGTAAAATATCGCATGACGAAGGGAATACATATATGGGATTAATTGAATCCTGGCATCGTGGTTCATCCGATATGATCATCGATGAATATGTGGGAGTCAATATGGGTTTCCAGATCCCGCTTTTGATTATTGATAGAAGATCATGTCTGCATATTCTCGAACCCATAGGGTCACACACTTAACGTGCATCGACGCTAGGATAGAATGGATAATTGGTTTATGAGTTTTTGTTCGGAGTCTCGGATGAGATCCAGGACATCACGAGAGGTTCCGGAAGGGTCCGGACAATAAGATTCATATAAAGGAAAGCAGTTATTAGATTTCGGAATCGTTTCGGAGTTTATCGGTATTGTACCGGAAGGTTCTAGAAGGTTCTGGAGTGGGACCAACATGGGCCCACTTGTCGGAGGCCTGCGTGGGCCTAAGGGGAAGTGCCCTGGCCACTTTGGGCCAGGGGCACAAGGCCCCTAAGGCCCAGCCGGCCAGCCCTAGGGGAAACCCTAAGGGAACCTTCTAGAAGAGGGGGGGAGGGATGACTTGCCCCCCCACTCCACCCCTTGGGCCGCCGCCCCAGGGCTTGGAGGAGGGGTCAAGGGGGACGGACAGCCCTCTATATAAGGAGGGAAGGGGCGCAGCCTCCTCCCACTCCAACCCTAGCCGCCAACTTCTGCCCCTACACCTCTCTCTCCCTCCCGACTGCGTGTAGGCGAAGCCCTGCCGCAGAAACTCTCCACCATAAGCACCACGCCGTCGTGCTGCAGATCCAATCTATCTCTCCACCATACTTGCTGGACCAAGGAAAGGAGGAGACATCACTGCACCGTACGTGTGCATCTCTCGGAGGCACCGCCACTTGCGGTGTACGATCGGATCGGATCGCGAGGAGGAGACGGCGAGTATGACTACATTAACCACGTTCTGTTGAATGTTTCTGCTGTGCGATTTCTTCAAGGGTATGAAGATCTCATCAATCTCTCTCGTTGATTACATCTCCTAGATTAGATCTTGGCTTTCTTGTTCGCATCTGTAGGAAATTTTTTGATTTACTATGCTGCGAAACCCTTCACGAATTCCTCCTGCCAGAATTTCGAGGCTGCACACGGACTCCCGCCATCTCCATGCCTGCACGAGGTCGGCCGCCGCGTTCCCCTTTTTGCATGCAACGAGGCTAGATCTGGGGAAATGCACGAATCGAGCGTTGTCCTCGGGCCTGGCTGAGGGGTGATTTGTGGTTTGCACTGGTGCGGGCAAAAATGGCATACAGGCAACCAAACGGTCCATTTTCATCCCTACCTGGCCTGGCTACACCATCTGCAGGCTACCAAACATGCACAAATAGACCGCGGCTATCCCAACGTGTTCACGCAGATAGGTATGCGACCTAGAGGTGCGATTTAAACATATCAACCGAGCGAACTGGTCCATTTTGCCGCATCGAGAGAAAGAGGACGATTTCACCCTTGTCCAAGGCAAACACCAACGTCATCACCTCCCAAGCCGCCACCCAGACCGTTATCGTGATGAAGTAGAAGGTGCACACCACCGTCCTAGCCTAGGCTGACGCTGATGGAGTTGTAGGAGTCTCCTCGGCAAGCTTGGTGTCGTGTGCAAGCTCGTCCATGCCGGCAATACATGAACTTAACCTAATCCACACTCCTGGGCCCGACAACATGACATGGAGATTGTCAAGAGACCACGGGTGATCCCGTCCGCGAACATGCCTATTCTCTGCGGCACGTTTGACAAAACGACTGTCCTGATGCCGTCTGACCCGATATGCTTGCAGCTTCTCTTTCCTTCGTCCATTGGCATGTGATACTAGCTTGTAATGTCCAATTATGTACAAATACTATGAGTATGACAAAGCCATCACCTAAGATATGATCAATGGGACTGGCCATTTCGACGATGAGATCGAGCAAGTGACTCAACAAAAAGCAGTCTCCATTGAAGGGGAGCCTTTTTTTGGGCATGTTGTGGACCCTATGGATGCCGACCGTACCGATGATGCTGATCATCTCTGGCCTATTTATGCCGCAACACAAAAGAAGAAAAGCAAAAGGACCATAGGATGCATGGTCAAGAAGGACAAGGTTCTTTGTGAGGCTTGGATGACGATTGGACAAGATCCAAGTTGCGATGCAGAGAAAAAAGGAGGTTGGCAGAGGACTCACAATTACTTTCATGAAAATAGGAAATTCAAGCCCTACGTGTTCCATAGTGATCGAAGTGACCTCTATCTTCAAAAGAGATGTTCATTCATCCAAGTAGAGTGCAATAAATTTTGCGGTGTATATCAGCATGTGGTGGCGTGGCCCGTGAGCGGCATCGGTGTCGCGAGCATGGTAAAACCCCTTCCATGTCAATGTAACATGCATATGTGAGTATGTGTAATGGATTCTCTCATCCATATGTCTACGTGATCCGAGCTATTGAGTACTTCAAGGAGAAATATTACAAATTGTTTACCTTGACCCATTGTTGGAAGAAGATCAAGAAGTGTCCCAAATAGGAATGAGCGTTTCCCTATACAAAAAGAGTCTAGAAGTCTCGAAGAAGAGTGACAATGAATCATGCTTGTTGATCTTGTAGAGGGTGAACCAAGCATGGGTGGCCCAACGAATGGTGGTCATGTCGTTTGGCCAAGGGGCCACAAGGACAACAAGAAAAATATCAAGCGTGAAACCTTGTCACTTGCATTGCATGAGACATTGAAGGTTTAATCACCGAGAAGGAGGGGGAATGAAAATAGGGATGAGAGGTGACGCCAAGAGAAAAAAGGCCACAATGGTAAGAATTTTTGACCTCCAAAAGAGAGCTCTTGAGGTTCAAGAGAGAAATGCCCAGTCTAGAGTCATGGAGGTAGAGGCCAAAGTACTGGCCGAGGAGAACCAGATCATTATGATAGACTTGAGCATCAAGGGCTTGGTTTGAGAAGAAGCAAATGAAAATTTGAGAACATGATGTGTGATATCTTTGACCTATTTATCTTTTGTGTATTCCATCAGACACTTGGGTCATTTTGCACTTCGATTCGGTAATATGGCATGTCAACTCCATGTTCTTATAATTAGTGGTAATTTATTTGCTAGTAAATTTATTTTGGTTGCTATTTCATTGAATATATATTGTAGAATTGGTTGAAATGTAAAAAACTGGCCAAAATGGCCGGACGGACCAAATGCGTCAGGCCGCTAGGTGCACCTCCCGCCCCAAACGGACCAGCGGCATGCCCAAATGGATGCATTTGATGTCTAAAATGGGTCGAACCGCCCGAGATGCCCTAACATATGGATATATACATCAATTAGATATTATTGTTATTGATCGATCATCGTCCATAGGCATGGATCCAATTGTGGTATTATGTTTTTATTTGCTGATATATTTCGTCGGTTGTAGAAATATATGGCCCATTAAGCCATCATTTAGAAATGCTTTGATTAACAAATACTTACTTGGTAGTAGGATATATTACTTGCTACTACCAAAGTTTTCTTCAAAATATAATTAAGGTGTAAATATGTTTTAATGTTTTTGATAACAAAGCACTCCCCGGAGCTCGGCCCTCATTTGTCCATTCTAGAATCTACAATACAATATATTTATACTCTTGTGGTAAGTTAAACCTACTTTAAGCTTTCCATGACCCATGTATTAGATATTGAACACATTGATAAAATTTTCTATACACTTGAGCAACTTAAGCGCATTGACTTAAATATGAGAATAGATGACCTTGAATAGAGACGGACATAGGGACTACCCCGAAATTTGAATCACATAGTATCAACTGCATGTCATATATATTGCATAGAGCAGCTATTTGTCCAAGCTTGTATTCTCAACCACACGTCCTAAAATTTAAAACATACTTTCTTTGTTTCTCATTACATGGCATATAACATTGGTCGAAGTCAGACTTGATAAAGTTTAACCAAGAATATTGGAAAATATAAACATCTCTCATATCAAATCAATAGAATTAGAACCATCAAAAAATCTATTTTTATTTAGTATGCATCTTTTTCTTCTATATATTTGGCAAAATTATAAATTTAACTTTGACCAATACGTACAAGCCATATATAGTCAGAGCAAATATTGACTAATATACCCAAGATCAGCTTACAGTTCAAAGTTTCAAACTAATGGTGAAACAATAACAACTGACATATAGTGAGCTAGGGAGACAACCAAATTATTGTAGGAATTGATTGTACTACGAGATAGACTTGCGAGATGTTAGATGGCGTACGTACGTTTGAGTATGGCACACGACATGGAAGCTAACCAGCATCACTGTT
This sequence comes from Avena sativa, assembly GCA_916181665.1. Classification (NCBI taxonomy): domain Eukaryota; kingdom Viridiplantae; phylum Streptophyta; class Magnoliopsida; order Poales; family Poaceae; genus Avena; species Avena sativa. The sequence continues at coordinate 80,187,649 of OV702297.1, forward strand.
GCCCATTGAAGTGAGGGTAACCAACTAAAGCTAAGCTAATAACTTCTTTTCCTTTTGCGGGAAAAGTTAGCTACCTAATACTAGAATTAACAACCCCCATGCTATTGCTACGTACGAATAGATCGATACGAATGACGAGTGTGGGATATCTAGAAATAAAACACGGGACTAAAATTACTTCAACGTCGTTATAGATCGTGTCGACCGGCTAATTAAGCTAGCTAGTCAGTATTGCTAGTTAGTTAGGCAGTCGTTTTTTCACTTGTGCGAGAATTAGTCGTTTGTGATTAAGGAGCATCACATCAGACCCGCACGTACGTGTGGTACCCCTCGTGCCCCCCTTTGATGCTAGCTGATGATCCACCAGCTGATGCGACCGATGCATGCACGCTAACTGTAATTAGTTAAGGTGGCCATATGCTGTCGAATCAAGAAGAAGCTTAATTAGTTACATCGTCCACATCTTGTCGTCCGTTGCACTTGCTAGATTCTACTACCTCCGATATAAGCATTTTTAGGAAGCTATAAAACAAATATTGTGGAATAGAGGAGTACCCTGTAATGGATGCCTTGCGACACGTCTATATGGGTCTTAACTCGATTTATTCTAGGATATGGCCCTGTTTTTTATCAAAAATTATAGCCTCGACGCAGAGTACAAAAACTAGACAAAGTTCACCACAAAATTAGCATCTACCACAGATTTCCTCCCTATGATTAGCATCTCTAGCAGACTCCTTATAGTCCAAACATTATAAAGGCGGATAAGGATCAAGTTTCTGCTCGTTTGCCATGCGAAGAATTGTCGTGCAGAACAGAAACAACAAATTTGAACTGTAAAACAACGAAACTCAAACATTCACGGGACATTCAATGAAGATCTTTCAATACATGCTTCGAGCATACATACAAAACGCAAAAAGTATACTGCGCGAGGGGATCTGCCATCATCGCCGCCCTAAACCATAACCCTAGACACCAAAATTTGGCTCACCGGAGCCTTAGGGTGCGGCAGCGATGCTACCGGCGTAGTCGCTGTTCCAGACGAGGTCGGGGTACATCTCCGCCTGTAGCTCATGCTCGCGGCACCATTCCTCCTGCTTCAGGCGGTGCTCGCGCTCGTCGGCCGGCACCTGCTCAAGAAAGAACTCGTTGAGCTTCTCATCCCGCCATGCGCAGGAAGAGAAAGCCCCCGTACAACAAAAGTGTAAAACATAAGCCAAAAACCTTTGGGTGGGTCCGGAGTTACCTCCTCGCCGAGGATGATGACGTCACCCTTCTCCTTCGAGATGAGGCCGGACTTGCGCAGGCGATGCATGTCCGCCTCCCTGATCGCAGACCGCCGCCAGTCACCGTCGGTGACGCAGCCGGCGGTGGAGGTCCTCTCGGTAGCGCCGGCGGCGCTCGTCCCCGCGGCAGCGGAAGCGGTCTTTGTCAACAACCAGATTTTTAATCCCAGATGCCTGTTATGCCATACATCGCAATCCCAGGATTACCATTTTTGCGAGACATAACAGATTTGGATATCACAGTACATCATCCATTACAAACCATACATAAGGTCTTACAAATAAGAATCTCATGATCAAGTTCTTAATACAACTCAAGCAGCGGAATAACGTAATGATAAAGGTAGCGTAGGCGAAGCTCCATCTTCGGAGTCACAGGCAATGCTGACAATGGGAGATGATCCTAGTTGTCATAACGGTCCTGGGGTCCATCATCCTGGTACTCCTCTTCATAGTCTGGCCACGAAAATATCCAGGGACAAATCTATGAGTACTCTTTAAGTACTCGCAAACTAATACTAACAAGTGAAGGGGGGTTTTTGTAGTAGGACACTAAGTTCTAAGGTTGTTTTGCAAAAAAAAAAACAGATTTACCTCTACTAAGTTCGAAGCGAAGAAAGCTAGTTGAAATTTTATAACACCTAAGTGGGAACTTGAATTTCATATCACAACTCTATTGTGGTCAAGTCAAAATCTTAATTCATTTCATAAATCATTTTTAAAACATCTGACGGGGGAACAGTATGGCCACTCCAACTGTCCATAACCGCGGACACGGTTATTCGAATAGTTTGACACTCTGCAGAGATTGTACACTTTCACCACAACATTCGATACATCCGTCAGGAACAAATCCTGAATTCACCATACTCAGTATGCGGATAATAAATCCTAACCTTTCGATTACACGCCCTAGTATAGGCACCTCTCCTGTGAGTTTGGCCTCCCAACCATGACCAACTGTCATCTTGGGTACTACACAAGTGGACAATCTTCACAAGATAGCCTCAAGTCAGACCTTGGCCATGAGGGAACCCATACTAAGGTATATAAGTTTCTAGTCAAGCTCTACCCAATTTTCGGATATTGTGCTTGTACGGTAAAACTGGAATGGTATCGCATCCAGACAACCATCAGTTTTATAAAGGGCTAAGGCTCATGCCTCAACATTTTCATCATCAAAATCATCTGGTGTTCAGAAACACATGTCAAAACATTTCAGTAGAATGACTCATCATTCCAAGGTTTTCATAACCATTTTCACAAAGTATTCCCATCTAAAGTTGATCAAGTTTTATGCTTAGAACTAGCATCTACAAGTGTGGTAAGTACTAATGAGGGGTGGTAAACAAGTGGTGATTAATTAAGTTCAATCTCATGCCTTAGGATGACATCAAGATTATCTAGCTTAGGCCAAATTTAATGCTCTTTATGCAACCTTCAATTATCTTCCTAAAATCTACAAGTCAATTAAGTAAATTCTAAGAGAAAGCATTGATAAAGAAATAAAATATAAGACTTACAAGTAAAACTAGGATTGGGTATCATCAAATGTGTCTAACCAAGCATGCTTAGTGCATTGCATAGGTATCTAACTTTCATAATTGCAAGTGTTAGCTTGCAAGGTTTCAAGTATTGGCTTGCATAAGTATTAGTATAAGCTTGCCTTGAGCAGAGCAGTGGTTGAAGTTCTCCTCGGCTTCTTCCTCGTAGTATCCTCCTTCGTCCTCATATCTGTGATTGGTACTAGTGTCTATAAATAAATACGAGGTACACAATCACCAAACAATACTTAACTATTTTCAATCATCACATAAAGGTGCACTATAGATGATCTAGCATCATCACCTATATTACAATATTAAAGCATTTGCCTTATTTATTTTAATTTGAGAAAAGTAATTTCTACTCATTGAAAAACTATTTAAGATTTAATATTCTCCAACTCAAACATGGGATCATGTTGACACATGTCATCACCACATATTTCAGTACATGGGAATGTGATTTAAAGTGGTGTCACAATTTAATAAGGTTTAACCTTTTTATTTTAAATAATTAAAGTGACTAGAAATGCCTATGTGGCATTCTTTTATTACTTGAACATTATTTATTTAAGTAAACCCATATGTTTTTATATATTCTGAAAGGTATGATCAAATCTGATTTTTGAGAGTTGGAATCAACTCAAAATCTATTATGGTTGAAATTTGAAAAATGTTTGAATGAAGAAAAGCTTCTGATTTGTTATTTTACCAAGGTTGATCTACAGATCCAAATGATTTGAGTCCAATGGGCTTGGATTAAGCATTTCAGTATCTTTCTAACAAAATTGGTTTCATGCAATTTGGTTCACTGAATCGAGCTGGGTTGATTTTTGAAACTAGGTACAGAACTGAGTTTGAATTAAAATAGAAAAATCTAAATTCAAACAGTTGGGCTGCGCGGGAGATGCTAATGGGCCGGCCCAGTGTCACTCCGCGGCATGGGGCTCAGCTGACAGGGGGTTCCACCCGTCATTGGCACATAACACGCGAAGCGGTACGGGGCGATGTGGTTCGTTGGATTAGAAGGGCGATCAACGGCTGAGGGTCGTCGTCGACGATGAACATGTCACCGGCGAGCTCGAACCCTAGCGACTCAGTGGGGGTCGTGGGAGGCTCACCGGGGCTCAGGCGAGGGTCGGCGATGGGGGCGAACGACGAAGTCGACGACGGCGATTCTCCTGGCACCAGCAGCTCCTCCTGGGGCAGCTCCAATCGACGGCGCCTCTCCTCCTCTACAGCGGCGAACTCCGGTGAAATTCCGGCCACTTGGTGCTCGCCTTGCTCCGGGGAAGGGTGTGGGATGTTTCTGAGAGAGATGGGAACGAACTGGTGTGAAGAAATCGAGCGGGGGAGGCCTCATTTATAGTGGCGAGAGGGGACCGATGAGCGCGAGCTGAGCTTGTCGTGGTCGACGGTACAGGGAGCTATCGGCGTGGGCGACGGTAGGGGGCGGTGCTGTGCTCCCTGGTGAAGCTCAACCGCATGGTGGCGAGGTGTGGGGCGGTGCTGATCAGTCGGAACGCTTCGATGCTCTAAGCGGGTCCGACGGAGGTTTTGATGGCGCACAGCGCGCGTGGTCCGTGCGGTGGCGAACGGGCGTGTCTGCGGGGTTGCTGGGGTGGTGGTGATCATGCGTGCATGCGGCGAGGGCGGCGCGCGGTATGTGGGCATGTGTCGAGGGTGGCGCTCTGGCGTGCTCTCGGCATGCTCTCAGAGAAGTTTGGCATGGCGTGGGCGTGTGGTCCAGTGGCTGGCAGGGTTCAAGCGCTGGACAGGGGGTGGCGGTGGACAGTGGCGTGCGTCCTAGACATGGTGTTTAGGCCTGGTGCTTGCTTTGGCTAGCTAGCCATGGTCGGCTGGCAAGGGTTCCTTCGGGTTGGCATGGCATGGTGCGATCGGTAGGGGCTAGGGGTGGTCCAGGAACTAGTTGGCACTAGGGAGACAAGTGTGATCAATGGTGAACAATCCTCAGCCAAATTACTGCTTAAACAGTGAAGTTTGGCCAATTTGATTTTCTGTCTCCAAGTGTTTGATAAAGTGGCCGCAAGAAATTTATTTTTGAATTTTGAAAAGTTTTTTGATGGGTGTGCTAGGAATGTGTTGAGGATTCTGTGGGTGCTTGGGTTTTAAAAATTGAGCTTGTTTGAGTGGTTTTTGAAATAGTGGGATCTTCCCATATGAGATAGATTCAATTTTAATCTGTAATTTAAACTTAGCATTTGAATGTTTTTGGATGATCACAAAGTGGGCCTTGGTACCTTATTATGAGTACTATCAAGGGGTGCAAAGATCCATACATGTTTCTGTTGAGTTTTGAAAAATAGAGATAGCCAAAGTAGGCATGGGAGTTAATTTGGCCAAAGTGACCATTCAATTAATTTATTCATTTTGAGTTGTTTGTCTTTGGGAAAAGTTTTTGGATTGTTTAGATGGTGTTTATTTCACCTAAGAATCATTTTACAAGCAAATAAACACAGAACCATGGCAATTCAAAAGAATCCAATTTTTGAATACACACACATATGAATGCTTTCATATTTTTAGTTGAGAAAGTTTTTGTTAACCCTAATTTTGATGATTGGAGTTTGATGATCCAAGTTTAATAGTTTTGGGATGTTACAAACCTTTCCCCCTTAAACAAAATCTCGTCCCGAGATTTGAAAAAGGACGAAAAATATTACCTAGGATTTGAAGAGATCGGGAAACTCTGTCCTGATGTGATCTTCGTGCTCCCAGTTAGCTTCTTCTGTGTGGTTGCTCCATTGAATCTTGAGAAACTTGATGCTTAGGGTTCTGATAGTTCTGAAAGCTTCTTCCAAAATACGGATGGGTACTTCGGGATAGGTCAGGTCATCGTTGATTTCTATGGTCCGGTGATCAATATTCTTGAACACTTCCGTCTTCTCCGGAACTTTGAGGCACTTGCGAAGTAATGAGATATGGAACACAATGTGCACGGCTGACATCTCTCAGGGTAGTTCCAATTGATACGACACTTCTCCTCGATAGTTCAGAATCTTGAAGGGGCGATATATCTGGGGGCTAATTTTCCTTTCAGTTGGAAACGCTGCATTCCCTTCAATAGCGACACTTTCAGATACACAAAATCTCCTATGTTGAAGACGAGGTCTCGACGTCTCTTGTCGGCGTAACTCTTCTGTCTGGACGGGGCGGTCTTGAGGTGCTCACGAATCTTGTGAACCTTCTCTTCTGATTCTCATAGGATGTCGGGTCCAAAAATCTGACTCTCTCCTACTTCCGACCAGTTCAAAGGGGTGCGACACTTCCTTCCGTACATGAATTCAAATGGGGCCATTTGCAAACTAGCTTGATAACTGTTGTTGTACGAAAATTCTGCGAACGGCAGACAATCTTCCCATTTAGATCCATACTCTAACACACATGCTCTCAACATGTCTTCGAGTATTTGATTTACTCGCTCCGTTTGTCCATCGGTCTGAGGGTGATAAGCTGTGTTGAAATCTAGTCGAGTTCCTAAACCTTCTTGGACTTTCTTCCAGAATCTTGAGCTAAACTGAGTTCCTCGATCCGATACGATGTTCTTGGGGACTCCATGCAAACTGATTATTCTAGCGATGTATAACTCCGCTATCTTCGAACTCTGATATGTGGTCTTGACTGGTAAGAAATGGGCGACTTTGGAAAATCTGTCCCCTATGACCGAGATAGAGTCATTTCCCCTACTAGAAGTAGGTAATCCGGTGATTAAGTCCATCCCAACGGAATCCCATTTCCATTCCAAAATCTGCAATGGTTGCAACAATCCAGCGGGTCTTCGATGTCCCGCCTTGACTCGCTGACATATATCACACTTGGCGATATAGCTTCCGATTTCTCTCTTCATCTTATGCCACCAAAGTTGTTCTTTCAAATCTTGATACATCTTCATTCCTCCAGGGTGGATAGAATAAAGAGTATCATGAGCTTCCTTCAGAATAACTTCTTTCAACTCAGAATCTGCTGGTACACAAAGGCGTCCTCTGTACCACAGAACTCCTTCTTCGTCTTCGGTGAATCCGGGTACTTTGCCTGTACCGATACGATGCTGGATTCCGTCGATACTAGCATTTCCTTTCTGCGCCTCTTTGATCTGGCTGATCAAAGTGGGTTGAAGTTCAATGCTAGCCAAAAATCCTTCACTTACTAATTCCATTCGAAAATCTTCCATCTCTTTGTGCAGACTTGGTTGTTCCTTCAAAATCATGGAGTTCAAGCGGCACGGCAATCTGCTAAGGGCATCTGCTACCACATTGGCTTTACCCGGGTGATAGTGAATGTCCAGGTCGTAATCCTTGATTAGCTCAATCCATGTTCTCTGTCTCATATTCAGCTCATTCTGAGTGAAGATATACTTCAGGCTCTTGTGATCCGAATAAATCTCACAACGGTTTCCCATCAGGTAATGCATCCATGTCTTCAGGGCTAAAACTATGGCTGCGAGCTCGAGGTCATGGGTTGGATAGTTCTTCTCATGTTGTTTCAGTTGTCGAGATAGATAAGATATAACTTTGCCTTATTGCATTAGCACACATCCGAGACCGATCTTGGATGCATCACAATACACGTTAAAGGGCTTCGTGATATCCGGCATGATTAAGATTGGGGCTGAAATCAATCTTCTCTTGAGTTCTTCAAAACTCGCTTCATATTTGTCCGTCCATTCAAACTTCTTGTCCTTCTTCAACAATTGGGTCATGGGTCTGGTGATACTCGAGAATCCTTCTACGAACTTGCGGTAGTATCCCGCCAATCCGAGAAATGCACGAACTTGGGTTTGAGTGGTTGGGGCTTGCCAATCTTCGACATCTTTCACCTTTGCAGGGTCAACGGCAATTCCTCCGGCTGATACAATGTGGCCGAGGAATCCTACCTCCTGTAACCAGAATTCACATTTGCTAAACTTGGCATACAACTGATGCTCTCTAAGGGTTCCAAGAATGGTCCTTAGGTGTAGCTCATGTTCTTCTTCTGATTTGGAATAAATCAGAATGTCATCAATGAAAACAACGACAAACTTATCCAGGAAGTCCATAAAAATCTTATTCATGAGATTCATGAAATAAGCGGGGGAATTGGTTAATCCAAAAGACATGACAGTATACTCGTATAATCCATATCTGGTGGTAAAGGCAGTCTTTGGAATATCCTCTGCGCGGATCTTGAGTTGATGATAGCCGGTTCTAAGATCAATCATATAAAACACTTTGGCACCGGTCAACCTATCAAACAAATCTTCTATCTTGGGCAATGGGTACTTGTTCTTGATAGTGACATCATTCAACTTCCGATAATCCATACACAAACGATTACCTCCATCCTTCTTATCCACAAACAAAACAGGTGATCTCCATGGTGACGCACTTGGTTGAATCAATCCAATTTCCAACATGGCATCTAGTTGCTTCTTCAGTTCTGCTAGTTCAGACAGGTTCATACTATATGGTCTCTAGTCTATGGGTCCTGTTCCGGGGATTAGTTCGATGATAAACTCGATATCCCGATCTGGTGGCATACCGGGCAAAACATCTGGAAATACATCGGGGTATTTACAGACTATCCGGACTTTGTCAATGGTATGTTGGGCTATACTCTTGTTGGACTTGAATTGACGAGGTAAGGTTTCAGATACATGCTCGACTGATATTCCGGCTGTACTGGTCATGGTTATGGCTTTCTTGGCACAGTCAATTAATCCTTTCTGTTTAGACATCCAATCTATTCCTAGTACTACTTCCAAACCTTTAGTTCCTAGTACTATCAGATTAGCATAAAAATCTATGCCATGGATTCGGATAGGGACGGCTTTGCAGATTTGCCTAGCTTTGGTGGTTGAACTGGGGATTTGAACAATCATAACATGCTTCAGTTTGGTTGGTTGAATCTTACTAGTGCATTCAAATTCTTCTGTGACAAATGAGTGCGATGCACCAGAATCAAACAACACTCTAGCAAGTACTGAATTAACAGAAAACATACCCAACACGACATCTGGCGCTTCCTGGGCTTCTTTCGCATGCATGAGAAAAAGACGGCCGTTGCGGTTGAGCGAATTCCCTGGGCAAACCTTCTTCCAGGCTGAACACGACGCTGCTGTTGAGATGGGGCATTTGCATTGGGGGCTGCAGCATTCTTCTTGGGGCACACATTGGAGTAGTGACCCTTATTGCCATAGTCATAACAAGTCACTTGCGACTTGTCCTTTGCTGCAACAGGCACATCATTGCTTCCAGTTCTCGGGGCAGTGTTGGTGTTGGTGGCAGCACTGTTGTTGTTGAACTTGGGTGGTGCACGTTTGGAATTGCCAGAGTTGCCGGAGTTGTTGTGATTTCTTCCGGGCCTTGGGTTTCCACGGTTGGGATAGGTCGGACGGTTCATCGGGGGTCTGTTGTTTCTCGGGGCAAATCCTAGAGATGGTTTAGGGCGATACTTTGGGGTATGATGGGTTCCTGGCTGATGCATCATGAGACGCTTGCGGTTCTCATTGGCTTGGTTGATCTTTCCTTCCATCTGGATGGCAGAGTCGACAAGGGCTTCAATATCAGCAAAGGGGATATTGACCAACACCGTCTGCATCTCATCATGCAGACCATTCAGGAATCTTTCTTTCTTCTTGGCTTCAGTGTCGATCTCATCCGGGGCATACCTAGCTAATGACAAGAATTTGTCACGGTATTCCACTACGGTCATCCTTCCTTGCTTCAGTTCTCTGAACTCATCTCTCATTCTCTTGATCAAGCCCGGTGGCACATGGGTTCTCCTGAACTTGACCTTGAATTCCTCCCAGGTCATCATCTGTCCTTCGGTCATTGCACGAACGTTGTTCCACCATGCTCTTGCATCTCCGGCTAGATAGTGGGTGGGGAACTGAACTTTCTCGTTAGCTTCCACTCCGGCGACTTCCAGGTTGTTTTCCATGGTTTGCAGCCAATCATATGCGTCTAAGGGATCTTCCGACTTAGTGAAAATAGGTGGGTTGGTGTTCTGGAAATTCTTGAGCTTAGATCCATGGTTGTCCTGATTTCCTTGGCCTTGATTGTTGTGGGCCAGCTGAGCTATCTGCTGAAGGGTGGCTAGGTTGGCTTGACGTTCTGCTCTTTCAGCTTCGCGGTCAAAAACCAACATTTGCCGGATCTGCAACATCGGGTTCGGGGATGAACCACTTCCTCCGCGAGGCATCTGAAGATTGAGATAGATCATGAGAAAAGAGGAAAATTTCTAAGGTTCAGGGACTTTGGAAAGTTTTTAAAGTTTGACTCAGATTTTCTAGCAACTTGCTTTTCATTCATTCATCCATAGCACACGATACAACACACACCACAACAAAGGTAAACAGATGGTTTTAAGAACCATTCTGGAAACTACGATATAGTGGGACCGAATACAACTCACTACGCTAGTGCTCAAGTGCTACTACTCCTCGGAGTCCGTGTAATCATCATCCTCATGGTGAAGAAGTCCATGGCCTGATCCTCCAGAAAATCATCATCATCACTGAGATAGGAGTAGGGGTCTCCACGAAGATCTTCTCCAGCATTCTCGCTTTCCTCCAACTGCATGTCTCTCTCGTGGATGGTCTCCTACAAATCCGAGATACGATGGCGAAGACAGGCAATGATGCACTCCTTCTTGTCAAGATGACGGCGGCGAGACTTGCGGTCCTTCGCTAGCATGGCGATGGTCTGATCCTTCGTCCTGATGATGGCGGACTTGTGGTTGGAGTAGTCACGGCATTGTCCAGTTCCTGCTGACGATCATACATCATGAAGCTAAGGTGGTCCAACTGAGTCTTCAGCTCGTGGTGGTATGGGGCTTCCAGTGGTTGTCCCATAGCATCACGCCTTGGACAAAACTCAAAGCGGGTACCCTTGATCTGGTTGATACTCTGCCCACACAGACGGGCAAGAGCTTCCTGCATGGCCCTGGCAAGTCCATCGAGCCAGTTGTTCTCTCTTAAGGTGAACTGAATTCCCTCGGCAGTGGGAGGTTCAATCTTTCCTCGGAGACTTGCAACAATTAGCCACTGCAGATCTTCTCCTCCTTGATCATTGAGCTGAGCTCCGAAGAACTTGGGGTGTGGATGCTCTAGAAGTTCCAAAAGTTGGTCCAAATCCCTCTCAAAGATGAGGTCTCCTCCATTCCCCAGCTGATAAAATTTGCTGTACTTCACGTCCATCTATAAGAATATAGGATGAGTAAGTTAGTAGAGTGATCAAGTCTATCAAATTTTATGTATTTTGCAAGAGTTTTTGAGGAACATGAATTTTCATGAAAGAATCAAAGTGATAAGAATGGGAATAAGTTTTTGTAAATATTTGCTTCCTTTGCTTTTGAAACTAAGTTTTTGATTCAAACGTCCAGTCAAACTAGGGTCTCCTATGGTCAGGATAGCTCTGATACCAACTTGTCAACACCCGGATTTTTAATCCAGATGCATGTTATGCCATACATCGCAATCCCAGGATTACCATTTTTGCGAGACATAACAGATTTGGATATCACAGTACATCATCCATTATAAACCATACATAAGGTCTTACAAATAAGGATCTCATGATACAGTTCTTAATACAACTCAAGTAGTGGAATAACGTAATAATAAAGGTAGCGTAGGCGAAGCTCCATCTTCGGGGTCATAGGCAATGCTGACGATGGGAGATGATCCTAGTTGTCGTAACCTTCCTGGGGTCCATCATCCTGGTACTCCTCTTCATAGTCTGGCCACGGGAATAGCCAGGAACAAAGCCATGAGTACTCTTTAAGTACTCGCAAACTAATACTAACAAGTGAAGGGGGGTTTTGTAGTAGGACACTAAGCTCTAGGGTTGTTTTGCAAAAAAACCAGATTTACCTCTACTAAGTTCAGAAGCGAAGAAAGCTAGTTGAAATTTTATAACACCTAAGTGGGAACTTGAATTTCATATCACAACTATATTGTGGTCAAGTCAAAATCTCAATTTATTTCATAAGTCATTTTTAAAACATCTGACGGGGGAACAATATGGCCACTCCAACTGTCCATAACCACGTGTGCGGCTATTCGAATAGTTTGACACTCTGCAGAGATTATACACTTTCACCACAACATTCGATACATCCGTCAGGAACAAATCCTTAATTCACCATACTCAGTATGCGGATAATCAATCCTAACCTTTCGATTACACGCCCTAGTATAGGCACCTGTACTGTGAGTTTGGCCTCCCAACCATGACCAACTGTCATCTTGGGTACTACACAAGTGGACAATCTTCACAAGGTAGCCTCAGCTCAGACCTTGGCCGTGAGGGAACCCATACTAAGGTATATAAGTTTCTAGTCAAGCCCTACCCAATTTTCGGGTATTGTGGTTGTATGGTAAAATTGGAATGGTATCGCATCCATACAACCATCAGTTTAATAAAGAGCTAAGGCTCATGCCTCAATATTTTCATCATCAAAATCATCTGGTGTTCGGAAACATATGTCAAAACATTTCAGTAGAATGACTCATCATTCCAACTTTTTCATAACCATTTTCACCAAGTATTTCCATCTAAAGTTGATCAAGTTTTATGCTTAGCACTAGCATCTACAAGTGTGGTAAGTACTAATGAGGGGTGGTAAACAAGTGGTGATTAATTAAGTTCAATCTCATGCCTTAGGATGACATCAAGATTATCTAGCTTAGGCCAAATTTAATGCTCTTTATGCAACCTTCAATTATCTTCCTAGAATCTACAAGTCACTTAAGTAAACTCTAAGAGAAAGCTTTGATAAAGAAATAAAGTATAAGGCTTACAAGTAAAACTAGGATTGGGTATCATCAAATGTGGCTAGCCAAGCATGCTTAGTGTATTGCATAGGTTATCTAACTTTCATAATTGCAAGTGTTAGCTCAAGGTTTCAAATATTGGCTTGCATAAGTATCAGTATAAGCTTGCCTTGAGCAGAGCAGTGGTTGAAGTTCTCCTCGGCTTCTTCCTCGTATTATCCTCCTTCCTCCTTGTATCCGTGGTTGGTACTAGCGTCTATAAATAAATACGAGGTACACAATCACCAAAAAGTACTTAACTATTTTCAATCATGACAAAAAGGTGCACTATAGATGATCTAGAATCATCACCTATATTACAAGATTAAAGCATTTGACTTATTTATTTTAATTTGAGAAAATTAATTTTACTCATTGAAAAACTACTTAAGATTTAATCTTCTCCAACTCAAACATGGGATCATGTTGACACATGTCATCACCACATATTTCAGTACATGGGAATGTGATTTAAAGTGGTGTCACAATTTAATAAGGTTTAACCTTTTTATTTTAAATAATTAAAGTGACTAGAAATACCTATGTGGCATTCTTTTATTACTTGAACATTATTTCTTTAAGTAAACCCATATGTTTTTATATATTCTGAAAGGTATGATCAAATCTGATTTTTGAGAGTTGGAATCAACTCAAAAGCTATTATGGTTGAAATTTGAAAAATGTTTGAATGCAGAAAAGCTTCTGACTTGTTATTTTTACCAAGGTTGATGTACAGATCCAAATGATTTGAATCCAATGGGCTTGGATTAAGCATTTCAGTACCTTTCTAACAAAATTGGTTTCATGCAATTTGGTTCACTGAATCGAGCTGGGTTGATTTTTGAAACTAGGTACAGAACTAAGTTTGAATTAAAATAGAAAAATCTAAATTCAAACGGTTGGGCTGCACGGGAGATGCTAATGGGCCGGCCCAGTGTCACTCCGCGGCGTGGGGCTCGGCTGACAGGGGGTTCCACCCGTTAGTGGCTCATAACACGCAAAGCGGTATGGGGCGATGTGGTTCGTTGGATTAGAAGGGTGATCAACGGCTGAGGGTCATCGTCGATGATGAACATGTCACCGATGAGCTCGAACCCTAGCGGCTTAGTGGGGGTCGTGGGACGCTCACCGGGGCTCAGGCGAGGGTCGGCGATGGGGGAACGACGAAGTCGACGACGGCGATTCTCCTGGCACCGGCAGCTCCTCCTGAGGCGGCTCCAATCGACGGCGCCTCTCCTCCTCTACAGCGGCGAACTCCGGTGAAATTCCGGCCACTTGGTGCTCACCTTGCTCCGGGGAAGGGTGTGGGATGTTTCTGAGAGAGAGGGGAACGAACTGGTGTGAATAAATCGAGCGGGGGAGGCCTCTAATTATAGTGGCGACAGGGGACCGACGAGCGCGAACTGAGCTCGTCGTGGTCGACAATACAGGCAGCTATCAGCGTGGGCGACGGTAGGGGTGGTGCTGTGCTCCCTGGCGAAGCTCAACGGCATGGTGGCGAGGTGTGGGGCGGTGTTGATCGGTCGAAACGCTTCGACGCTCTGAGCGGGTTCGGCGGAGGTTTTGATGGCGCACAGTGCGCGTGGTCCGCGCGGCGGCGAACGGGCGTGTCTGCGGGGTTTCTAGGGTGGTGGTGATCACGCGTGCATGCGGCGAGGGCGGCGCGCGGTCTGTGGGCGTGTGTTGAGGGTGGCGCTCTGGCGCGCTCTCGGCATGCTCTCAGAGAAGTTTGGCATGGCTTTGGCGTGTGGTCCAGTGGCTGGCAGGGTTCAAGCGCTGGACAGGGGTAGCGGTGGACGGTGGCGTGCGTCCTAGACATGGTGTTTAGGCTTGGTGCTTGCTCTGGCTAGCTAGCCATGGTCGGCTGGCAAGGGTTCCTTCGGGTTGGCATGGCATGGTGCGATGGGTAGGGGCTAGGGGTGGTCAAGGCACTGGTTGGCACTGGGGGAGACAAGTGTGATCAATGGTGAACAATGCTCAGCCAAATTACTGCTCAAAACAGTGAAGTTTGGCCAATTTGATTTTCTATCTCCAAGTGTTTGATGAAATGGCCGCAAGAAATTTATTTTTGAATTTTGAAAAGATTTTTGGTGGGTGTTCTAGGCATGTGTTGAGGATTCTCTGGGTTCTTGGGTTTTAAATATTGAGCTTGTTTGAGTGGTTTTTGAAATAGTAGGATCTTCCCATATGAGATAGATTCAATTTTAATCTGTCATTTAAACTTATCATTGAATGTTTTTGGATGATCAAAAAGTGGGCCTTGGTACCTTATTATGAGTACTATCAAGGGGTGCAAAGATCCATACATGTTTCTGTTGAGTTTTGAAAATTAGAGATAGCCAAAGTAGGCATGGGAGTTAATTTGGGCAAAGTGACCATTCACTTAATTTATTAAATTTGAGTTGTTTGTCTTTGGGAACAGTTTGGGGATTGTTTAGATGATGTTTATTTCACCTAAGAATCATTTTACAAGCAAAGAAACACAGAACCATGGCAATTCAAAAGAATCCAATTTTTCAATACACACACATATGAATGCTTTCATATTTTTAGTTGAGAAATTTTTTATTAACCCTAATTTTGATGATTAGAGTTTGATGATCCAAGTTTAATAGTTTTGGGATGTTACAGTCTTCTTCGGCTTGCCCATCTTGGCAGCGCGGCGCACAATGCAATGGGCATGGAGGAAATACGAAGGAAAGACACGAAGAACGTCTAGTGCGAAGTACGTGTGTCGTGGTGGTGTCACGGCAGATGCCATGGGTAGGCTTAAGTTGGGGGCCGAATGGATGCGTGTGGTCACCGGGGAGGGTGTGCACGGTGTTGCCGTGCACGAAGAACAAGATAATCTCTCCACACTTGGGAATTTTATTGATCCTAGATGTTTACAAGTGCTCCTTGAGCCGTGTGAACAAAGCTTCAGTGCCTTAGTTCTCTACTAGGCCCAACCTCCTCAGACCCTAGCTAACCCTCCTTATATAGGCGATGGTTAGCTAGGTTACACCCCTTTGGGTCCTAGGATTACTATTTGGATCTTGGTCTTTACTGTATGGGCCGGGTCATGGGCTTGTACTAAGCCCAGTGGCCCAGTCCATAAAGTTAGACAGCTAACGGTCTTATCGTACGTCGCCACCAGTTCCTTTGGCGTCATGCAGTAACTTTGTACGTCAGCCCTTGCTTTGGGCGTCACCCGGCCCCTTTCGTGTCACCCGGCGTCGCCCTTCTCTTTTGACCGTGCTTTACCATGGTCCCTCCTGAACCTCACTCGGAAAGGTGTCATGCATCCTATCCGACTCGGCCCTTCCTCGCCAGACTCGTCTCATTGGTTCCTGCAAGATTAACATATTTGTCTTATACGGGCCGACATAGTTTCTATGTCGGCCGCACATGACTATCCTACCCGGCCGTACTTACCCGTCCTGGTTCTTTCTTTACTCAGCGCAAGCCAAGCTGGCCAATGTTCTACTCTTTATGACCCTACCGGGGGTTATCCCCCCGACATTAGTCCCCGAAGCTAGTGAGGTCTAGCAGTTCTATCTGTTAGGCGACTCCAGGTTCCTTTAATGTGATTGGAACTTCTCTTTCTACGAGCATTTACTTCTTAGGACGCACTGTTTGGCGTGACCTCGTTCTTTTACGAGTCTACTCTGCTCTCTTCGAGTCTTATCTTTGACTTTTTGGCCCATTTTTGCCTCGTGCCGAGTCATTTTGGCCAATTCCGAGTCATTTTCTGCATGCTTCAGTCACTGACAGCTGGTAATCATGGTGACTTGCCTCAAATTCTGTCCCAAATTCTGACCGCACAGTGAGGGCGGAACAGTAACTCCCCGTCACTGTGGCAGTCCCATCGCTCAGCACATGGTGTCTTGAGCAACGTGACGTGGCAGCGGATTTTTCGTGTATCACCTACACGTGGCATTTTCTGACTGGCTGACTCGGCTGAATACACGGCCACACGCTGGCCGCACGGCGTAGGGGAATCCCACGATTGGGGTTTTTACTCCCCTTAAGTAGGGGGGAGGGGAACTTAACTTCCCTCGCCTGTTCAGTTCCCCATTGCCTTCTTCTTCTTCCTTGCGCCTCCATAATACTAACTTCTCCCTTGCGGTTCCTCTTCTCCATAGTCCCTCCTTTGTGATTGCTCTT
Source organism: Avena sativa (assembly GCA_916181665.1). NCBI lineage: Eukaryota > Viridiplantae > Streptophyta > Magnoliopsida > Poales > Poaceae > Avena > Avena sativa. The sequence continues at coordinate 80,204,442 of OV702297.1, forward strand.
TTCGCCTTTCCATTAAACTACGAGTCCTTTCTCTTCCAAGCCTCTTCCAACGACGCAAGAGACTGAATCCAGGGCGATCATGGACGCTCGCGACGCTGCCGAGGGAGCCAAAGAACAGGAGGTCGCCGCTGACGAGCGCGGCGGCTGGGAGGGATTGGAGGTCTCCGCGAAGGAGGTCGAGTGGCTGCGCTCCACCAGGCGCATCCCACTCGAAGTGGACTGCCGCCTCCCTGTCGGTGAGATTACCCCCGAACCTAAGGCCAATGAGAGGGTGGTTTTCCTCTCCCACTTTGAGCGAGGTTTCACCTTGCCCGTGTGCAATTTATTTGTTTCCTTTCTTGCCACCTTCCATCTTCAAACACATCACTTGCCTGCCAATGCGATTGGCCCCCTCTCTTGTTTTATCTCTGCTTGCAAGGCCTACCTTGGCATTTGGCCTACAATTCTTCTGTGGGCCAAATATTTTAGTTTTAGGATCCAAGTAGTTCCCTAGCCTGGCGTTCCCCGTGCCGAGAAGAGGCCAACCAGGTGCGGTGCCGCTAGCATCACGCCCAAGAGAGAATCCATCTTTCCTCGGGTTACTGGCTTAGACTCTTGCAAGAAATGGCATAGGACTTTCTTCTATGTCAAAAACAGCAGGGCCACCGATTATATCCGGCTCACCCTTTCTCGGACGAGGTCCCCAGCAAAGAGTTTTGGAAGCTTGACCCGCGCGATAAGAACGCTGCGGTGAACGAAGCCAACGGGATTCTGGAGAGGTTGCTGTTGCCGGATGAGAACTTCCATCTCGCCGATACGGATCTCATGTGTGCTTTTATTGCACGTCAGGTCAGCCCCCTCCAAGCTAGGAGCCACAAGATGTGCTTCATGAGCGGCACGCAGGACCCCACTCGGCACTCCACGAAGGATCTCACCCACGACTCTGTGGCCTGCCGAGTCAGCTCGATTTTCAAGCTGACTTTGGCGGACGACTGGGCCTAGGGTTGCCCTCCTTTTAGCTGAGACAGGCCTGTCCCCTAGGTGAGTTTCCGAGTCAGCCTTAAGCCGACTCAGTTTTCCATTTGTTCACTTACTTTTCCGCTTGCTTATAGTTCTTATTCTGTTTGTCTTTTGCAAAACCTTATTCACCAGGTTGATGATAGTACTGTCCCTCCTGGTGCCTATTATGAGGATCGCTCCGACTCGGACGAGATCGAGTTCGACCTAGAACGCTTCATGCCAATTCCGCACGCTGCCTCCACTGCGGGTAAGACCCACACTCGAAACCCCTTACGAGACTGGTCTAACGACAATGATGATGATGACTGCGAAATTCTAGAGGTATTTGCCTTTTGACTTTAACCTCTTGACTTATTCTAATTAGCTCGTCATTTACTTATGCAACTGGCCAGGTTCATGACACTCCCCCTCTCGCTGTGGGCGGAGTCGGCAAGATTCCTGCCGCCAAGCCGGGTAAGCGGCACGGGGCCTCCTCCAGCGCTCAGCCCGCTAAGAAGCGCAAGGTTACTCCTGCTGCTGCCATGCTAATTGAGACTCGCAAAGCGGCTGGGTGCCGAGTCACTCGTCGCATGCCGCGCGACCCGACCGTGTCCAGGTAAGTTCCGCTGCTTGCCACTTTCCAGTCTCCTTTTTTGTTTTGCAATTGCTTTCTTATAAGCGCTCTTTGTGATTTTCAATGCGGCACCTTTGTCGGCTATCTAAGCTGCCCCTAGCATGGCCTCGCCGCTAAGGTATGTTCCTCCTCCTGTTGACTCCACGGTGCAAAGCCCCGTTCGAGTCGCTGTTCCCACTACTGAGGCTCACGCTTCTCAGAGTGAAGCCAACCCGGTGGCACACCCGTCGAAGGAGACTCGGCCTAGCTCCTTTGCCGCACCCCATGAACAACTTCCTGATCTTGGTGCTGGCAATATTGGCGTCGAGAAGACCTTTGCCACTATTTATTCTTCTACCAGCCCACCATTTGATCCTATGGTTGCTCCACAGAGCGTTGATGAGCCTGCTCAGTCGGCCCCTATCTTGTCCCCACCAAGATCTGCTCACTCTCCTCTTCTGTCAAAGAACCAGATCCGGCCTGCTGCTTCAGGTCTGGCTCGCACTTCATCCGGCAAGCCCACGTCTACCAAGCAGATGACCTTGGTCCATGCCCCAGGCACCACTCCTCAGATCCGGCCCACAACAGCAATAACGGCACTTGCTCAAGCGGGTAAGTTGGGCGGATCCATGGCTGTTGGGTTTGGCGGCACTTCCAAGGCTGTTACCCTGCATACCAGTGCTGCTGCTACCCGCACCAATGTGGGAACTGCCCTGAAGAAGGGGCAAGTTATCACTCGGACGCTTAGCGGGAATGGCCTCGGTGCTGCAGAGCGCTATGTCGTTGCCTGGAACGCGGCCGGCAAGAAAGAGGTCAGCTCCAGCGCTGGGAAGAAGATGAAGTTGGGCCCCAAAGCCGTCTCTGATATGACTCAGCAGGCCATTGCCTTGATGGCCCGCGCAGATGAAGTGAACGAGGTACGCAATCTTCTTACTCTTTTGTGTATTGAGTATTTTTGTTATACATTATCCCTAGTCCCCGAGGTTACTGCCGAATGAGAAACTTATTCGGTCGTAAGCTCTAAGCAATAACTTAGCCTTTATTTCCTCATGCCAAATTCGCATGTTAGATTTTCGATCCCTAGTTCCCGAGGTTACTGTCGAATGAGAAACTTATTCGGCTGTAAGCTCTAAGATAGGAGTCAACCCTTATCCGGCTATAAGCTTGATCTCACAATTGCTGACTATTTTTTTTCTTTGTGAATCTTACACATAATGAGCACACCATGGTGCACCAGACTCTCCTTGAGTATCGCAAACTGGAGCTCACTCACCAGAACTTGCAAGCTGAGGTTAAAGGCCAAGGTGATTTTCTGACTCGTCCCGCTCTTATTCGACGTACTTTCCTTGTTTACCTTGGCTTATTTTCTTTCCTTGTCCTTTTACAGCTTCTGCCCAATCCACTATTGACGCCCTGCATCTACAAATCAGTGATGCTGAAAGTAAGTTCTTAGCAACTTCTATCTTCGCTCTATACTTATGCTTATTCCTTTTACTGTTTTTATCTCGATGGTTCCGAGATAACTTTGTTGCCACTGACGGGTCGTATTCTTCGAATAAGCAGAGAGGCACCGGATCGAGCTCCAAAAGGAGCAAGACGAGGTGACTCGGCTAAAGAAGGAAATTGCAGATATGGAGCAGAAGCACTAGGCCGAGGTGAAGGGGCTGAGGGAGGAGCTTGTCGAGAAAGATGATCAGCACGCCGCCAGTGCCGAGAAAACCAAGGAGCTGCTGAAGGAGGCCGAGTCTGCGGTTGAGTCGGCTCATTTGGATTTTGATGCTCTACAGGACAAGGCTCGGAATTGGTAGATCAAGCTTGGCGCCGTCAACTCTTTCCTCGGTAGTGAGTCCTTACCCTTTTCGCCGTACACATTCCTTTGTCTGCTTTTTCCTTATTTTGCTATGTTCCCTTGCTTTTGCAAATAATTTTCCCAAGGCTTATATGTTCTCCATACGGGCCATGAAAAGAGTATGAGCCGAATCTAGCGCTCCGGTTGATGGCGAGGTCAGTATTGATGAGCATATCGAAGCGTTGTCAGAGTGTGTCAGGACCCTCAAGTCTTGTGGTGTAGACTTGCTCAAATAAGCGATCCATGCATTCTGAATGCTCTGGCCAGATAAAGACGCGCCCACACTCATCGAGCCTCTGGCTGCCAGGCTGCGTCTTATTGAAGACGGGTTGGATCAATGGCGCGAGTCGACCGGCCGAGCTGCAGCGGACAAAGCCCTTTCCTTCGTGCTTTCCTGGTATGAGGACATCAACCTTGACGTTCTTGAATGCATAAGGGCTGAAGGCAAGTGGCTCCATGATCCTAAGCTGATCAAGAAACGCCAGGAGCGAGCCTACGCCATGATCGAATATGCCTTTGTGCATGCTTGGTGTGATGGGCCCAGCTTCCTTGATCTTGGGGAGCCTCTTGCCGAAGTTGCTGATGATGAAGGTGAGGATAGCGAAGCCACCGAGTCAGATGGACCTGCAGACTCGGCCGCAGACGCTCCTGAGTCGGCAGACGCTCCCGAAGATGCTCCTAGCTCCAGCCCCAAAGATATACCTCCAAGCCTAGCTGCTTCTTAGGCTGGTTATAAAAAACACTTGAATTTCATGAGATCCCCGGTATGCCGGGTGAAGATGTATGATATAGTGCACTTATTTTGGGTGTGCGCCTTGTGATAAGGCTTAAACTTTTATTTAGCTTTGAATGCAAATTGTCCAGGGGCAAGTCCCCGAGTTTCATTTTGTCGTTTCCCCTTTTCCTTGAATTTGGCACTTGTCTACCTTTTTTGGCGTTCGATATTAGAGTCTCAAAGTTCTAAGGATTGAGTTAGCGGGTATGAAACTAGAGCACTTGACTTAGGATTATTCGACATAGAAATCAACATAACCTGCAATGAGTTAGTAAAAAACATACATAGGGTCGACTCGCGTTTCTCCCTTTACTTATCCGGTGTTCATGTTTACTCATCCTTCATCTTTTCCTCTTGCTTGCCATGAAGCCGTGCTTTCGGACAACAACATAGTCGAAGAGTTGATTTTTTCCGAGTAAACATTACTTGTTCCAAGATAAGCTTTAGGTGTCAACACCAGCCGATATAGGATAGTTAAAAGATAAAGATAAGGGGTAGTCCCTGATTCATTTTGTCGAATCGTACCATTTTATTATCAGCACATAGCCGGCATAAGCGTCCGACATATGAAAGTTCGGGTGATACATGCACTGCTTCTCCTAAGTATAGAAGGGGCAAAGTAGTGCCACATTCCATGGCCTTTTGGTCTCATCACCTGATCTGTCCGCCTTGTTCTTTTGTGCTTCACGAGCATCTATTAGATAATATGAGTCATTGTGCAATGCTTTTCTTACAATGAATGGTCCTTCCCATGGGGGTGACAGCTTATGCATTCCAGCTAGGCGCTGCACTAGTCTGAGCACCATATCCCCTTCTCGCAAAACACGAGGTTGAACTTTTCGGCTATGGTACCGTCGGAGATTTTGTTGGTATATGGCGGATCTGGATAATGCCAATTCCCTTGCTTCTTCGAGTAAATCAACTCCATCTTCTCGAGCCTCTTTTACCTCGGCTTCCGAGTATTGCCTTATTCTAGGCGAGTCATACTCTATGTCGACAGGCAAAACTGCTTCTGCTCCATACACAAGGAAAAATTGCATATAGCATGTTGATCGATTCGAGGTTGTCCTTAAACTCCATAGCACTGAGGGTAATTCCTCTATCCAATAGCCAGGTGATCTCTGGAGTGAAAGAGCATTTCCTATCCTTCTGATTTTGATGTTTGATAACAACACACTTATCGGTCTAATCATGTGCTAAGTGTATCATAGGTTTGATAGATTGTGGCACAGCTATTGATCTGCCCATTTGCCCTTGCCTAAAGTCACTGTGCCAACCGGTAGTACCGGAAAAATGACCGGTACTACCGGTCCTAGTACCGGTTGGACCCGTGCAAAGGTGCAAGGGATGGTTTTTCCTCAGTACCACCTGGTACCGCGGAGCGGCACTACCGCTCCAACAGGTAGTACCGCTTGAAGACAAGCGGTACTACCGCTTGGACACGGTAGTACCGCTCAGCAGTACCGAGCAGTACTGGGAAGGACTAACCCCTTCCCTTCTCGCACGGTGCCCACCAGTACTTGGGACCGGCACTACCGCCCTAACCGGTAGTACCGCGTCGTGTGACCGGTACTACCGCTTGGGGGTAGTACCGCATGGATGTACCGGGTAGATCTGAAGCTGGCTCGACCAAGAACTATATCTCTGGTACCTGGTCCGATACTGGAGCGGTAGTACCGCTTGAGTACCGGTAGTACCGGTTCATTTATTGCTCAAACGGCCAGATTTCTCCAAGGGGTATAAATACCTTCCACCTACATTGGGACAAGGTGCTCATTCGCGTTAAAGTCAAGACCACCATTGGAGCCACCAAATCCACAAGATCTCTTCAATCCACCTCCCAAAGTCCTTGATCTTTGGGGAATCGAAGGAGGAGGCCTTGATCTACTACTTCACCAAAAGATATCTTCATTTCCCCCTCATTCAATTGAGGGCCCCTTTGCTCTAGTGTTTTTTTGGAAAATCTAGTTCTAGATTTGGTTCTTACAAGCTTGTCTTTGATTATCTTGACATCTTTCTTGTATTTGGGATCCTCCAATTAAGTTGTGGATGTGTGCCCCAAACTTGTAAAGGTATCGGCTTCCACCTTGAAGGTCGTTGATATAGTGGAAGGTGGACCGATCCCGTCGGGGTGAGGTTCATAGGAGAACAAGGGAGGCCTTTCATGGCGTAGGTGGTTTGATACCACCCCCTCTCCAAACGTAGACGTACTTCCCCTCAAAAGGAAGGAACTATGGGAAACAAATCCTTGTGTCTCCACGTCCACCTCTTTGGTCACTTCTATCCTTTACCGCACTTTACTTACTTGCTCTTGCTTAGTGTGTGTTTACTTGTGCATGTTCAACATATAGGTAAATTCACCTTAGTTGCATTATCTACGGAATTTACCTTATTGTCAAACCCTAATTTGAAAAAGAAGAAAATTTGAAGTAGCACCTATTCACCCCCCCCCTCTAGTGCCCATACGATCCTTTCAATTGGTATCAGAGCCTCGGCTCTTTATTTGGGTTTTACCGCCTAAGAGAATATGGGTAGCCATGATGGGGATGGTGATGGTGAGTCCACCACGGTGACCATGGAAGATCTCAAAAACTTGGAAATAATATTGAGCTCTTCCTTGGTCAACGAAGTCAAGAAGATGCTTGAGCAACTTCTTAAAGACAAAGATGACTCATTACCCCCCTCTCCTCAAGAGGATCCTCCATCCATTTTACCTAAAGGGAATACTCGGGTATCCCCCGAGAATATAATGGTTAGGGGTAAACAAGACAACACTAATTCCTCCACACAAAATGATGGTGGGAAGGGTGAGCACCGTGATTCATGGTACTCTCCCGACCCTCCAATTCCTCACCCTCATGTATACAATAGAGGTGACCCACCTAATCTTGAAGAATCTGCTACTTTTGCTCAATGGCAATCACTAATGAGAACTCATATGCGCAGCTCTAGCATTGAACTATGGAACATCATCGAGCATGGACTCTTTATTGGGGATCCAAACAACTTGACAAGAAGAGAGGTTGTCAATAGTCAACTCAATGCCACTACTTTGCATATGATTCAACAAGGATTGGGGACAAAGGATTATCCACACATTGAGCACTTTAGCATTGCCAAGGAAGCTTGGGATGCCCTCACTGTATTGTTTGTTGGAAATGATAGTATGAGGAGGAATCGGTATGATGCACTAAGCAATGAAGCCGAAGGCTTCTACATGATGGAAGGTGAAGATCATGAATACATGTACCGAAGGCTCAATACCACCGCCACCGCCTTTAGAAACGTGGGTGCCTCACATGTGGATGATGCGTGGATAAAAAGGAAGTATGTGAGTGCACTCATGCCCTTTGAGCCCACCGACTTGAAGAGCCTACAAGGAAGACACAACTACCATCTCATGACCTCCAATGAAGTTATGCAAGATATGGCCGCTTTCAAAGTTGCCTCCAAGAATGCCAAAGATGCCCGTTCTCGTGCCCTCGATATGAGCAATGTTGTCAACGTTGCATTAAAAGCCAAAGTTTTTGAACATGTGGATGGTGATGACAGTGATGATGGCCTATGCATGAGCAACCCAAAAGATGTCAAGAAGTTTCATGGTCAATATATGGCCTTCTATGCAAACAACTTCTGGAAGAACCCCGCGAAGGCCAAGATGGAAATGAAACTAAAAATCAACCCCAATGGACTAAGAAGCAACATGCCAAGATTGAGAACTTGCTACAATTGTGGTGACAGAAATCATTTCTTGCCCAGTTGTCCATATGAGAGAAGAGAAGATCATGGTGGCAAACTAGTGCCAAAAATAGCTTCCAAAGCTCCTTACAAGAAGCCTTTCATCAAGAAGAATCCCATCAACAAGAAGTCAGGAGAAATTTTCTTGATCACTCATGAAGAATACTCCTCCGACAATGAAGACGATGACTATGAGGAAGAGGAAACTTCGAATGGTGTGGCGGCTCTAGCCACTACTTCTACTCCGACATTCTCACTCTTTGATTCTCCAAATGAGAATTCTCCCATCAAGAACGTCACTTGCCTTATGGCAAGAGGAACGGAGGTATCCTCATCATCTCGCTCCACTCCCCTAGCTAATGATGAAATTGATGATGAGATGTCTCTTGAGGTTAAAAGGGAATTAATTGCTTTCGATGAGTTTATGACTAACCTACAAGGGGATGCTAAGACACATTTTGGTAACATCTTAGATCAACTTTCCCATACACAAGAGCTTCTAGATTTAAGATGTAAACTTGGGCATGAACACATGAGTGAGCTAGAGGATTTAAACAATGCTCTAGAAGAAGAACAAGAGACTAGGATGTCACTTGAATTAAAACATGAAGGGCTTGATGAGGCCAATGACATTATTATTAATAAACTCATCAAAGAACATGATCATGCTATTGCTAAATATAGAGGGCTAAAAAGGACAAGATTGAGTTTGGTGTGGTTCATGAAAAACTTGTCGAGGACTTAAGTTTGCTTGACAAGCCTCACAAAGCTTTGGAAAGTGAATTCTTGTCACTCACAAAGTCCCATGAAACGCTTCAAACTCAATTGGCCAATGTTCCTTCACCTAGTAACTTCATTTCATCTAGTAGTACAACTATTCTTGAGGAAAATGCTAGGTTGAAGGGGGAGCTAGCCAAGGCCACATTTCCACAAGGAAACAAGTCCATTGATGATCTTTTGAGTAAGCAAAGGACTAGTGGTGATAAAGGGGGCATTGGTTTTGTCTCCAAAACTAAGAAGAAGAAGAACAAGAACAAGAACAAGAAGAAGAAGAAGAAGAAGGCCAAGCCCACACAAGATACTAACAAGGCCATTGTGGATAGTAAGACCAAAAGTGGTAAAACTATGTCTCATGATGACTTTGCGGGAAGTGCTAACCCTCACTATGTTCTAATGCGTGATTATTATGGTGATGTGTATGCACAATATGTTGGCCCATATGATGGTTATATTTCTTGGTCTATTTGGGTTCCCAAGACCCTTGTTGCTAACAAAAGAGGACCCATTGAAAAATGGGTACCTAAAAATGAGCTTGATCTTTTGTAGACTTATGCTTCCGGAGGGTCAAAGTGGGTGCTTTATAGTGGTTGCACAAGTAATATGACCGGAAGCTCGTCTATTGTCAAGGACTTAAAGACAAATGATGATCATATCACCGTGACATATGCCAACAAGTCAAAGTCTAAGGTAATGGGTTTTGGCAAGGTAGTGGTTGCTCACGACATTACACTCGTGAACGTCATGCTTGTTGAGACCCTTGGATACAATTTACTTTCAGTCTGTGCTCTTGGAAAGATGGGTTTTGCCGTCTTTGTTGATGATGATATTGTGGTCCTCATGTGGAGAAAGTCTCTCAAGGTCGCTTTCGTTGGGTACGTCGAACATGACTTGTATGTGGTGGACTTTTCGGGGCAAGCCACTACAAGTGTGATGTGCTTATTCAGAAAGGCCGATGTGGGTTGGTTATGGCATCACCGACTAGCCCATGTCAATATGAGAACTTTGCAAAGTCTCCACAAGGAGGGCCATATTGTTGGACTAAAAGAAAATGTTTCCTTTGCCAAAGATCGTGTTTGCAGGGCATGTGTTCTAGGGAAGATGCATGATGCTCCTCACAAGCCTAAGAACCGCATCAAGTCTACCAAGATCTTGGAGCTCCTCCATGTGGACCTCTTTGGTCCTCCATATCATGCAAGTCTTGGTGGGAAGAAATATTGTTTGGTGATCATTGATGACTTTTCAAGATACCCGTGGGTATATTTCTTCAAGTTGAAGAGTGAGATCCAAAAGACCTTCATCGACTTCATCAACATGGTCCAACGTCAATACAATCTTCCCGTGTTGATCATAAGAAGTGGCAACGACACCGAGTTCAAGAACTACACCTTGAATGATTTCCTTAGTGATGAGGGGATAAAACATCAATATTCCGCTGCATACACCCCTCAACAAAATGGTGTGGCCGAAAGGAAGAACCGGACTCTTATTGAGATGGCTAGGACCATGTTGGCGGAGTTTAAATCTCCATACAACTTTTGGGCCGAAGCCATCTCCACCGCTTGCCATGCTTCAAACCGGCTCTACCTCCGCAAAGAAATCAACAAGACTCCATATGAAATACTTACCGGTAACAAGCCCAACATATCTTACTTATGGGTGTTCGGTTGTAAGTGTTTCTATCTCATAAAGGGTGTTCGTTTGTCCAAATTCGAGTCTAAAGCATTAGAGGGTATTTTTGTTGGCTATGGTCTCGAATCTCACACTTATAGAATCTATGATAAGATCTTCGGAGCCATCATAGAATCTTGTAGTGTGACCTTCGAAGAATATGATGGTCCCCAAGGGGGGCGTGTTGATGCTTGTGATGCAGATGATGAAATGCCTCAGGAAGCCATAGGAAGACTGGGTGTGGGATATATCCGCCCCGTTGAGGAACCCCTGATGGCGGATCAAGAAGAACTATGCTCCATTCAAGTGGAGCCATCATCTTCACAACATCAACAAGCTCCACCCACCTAGGAGGACAATGACTCAAGCCAAAGACAAGATGTGAACCCTCAACATGATGATCATAGTGACAACTCTAGTCAAGGGGAGCTTGATTCATTCGCAGGGTGTCAAGTGGTGCCAAGGCAATTGCTCAAGGAAGATCCGTACAAACTGCTTTGAAACAAGCTCAGATTGATGCTAGAAGATCACTTAATCAAGACCAAGGTCAATCTTTGCCACTAGATGAAGAGAATGATTCCGATGATGATCAAGGTCAAGTTGATGGTTAAGACGAGGATCAAAATGATGAAGAGGGTCCCTCAAGAAAAAACACAGAGATCCACGCTCGTCGCAAAGCTAGAAAGGAAAGAATGTTGGAATTAAGAGACCACTCTCTACAAAATGTAGTTGGTGACCTAAGGAAAGGCATTTCCACAAGAGCACAATTGAAGAGGTTCAGTGAACATCAAGCTCACATCTCCATGATTGAACCTAAGAAAGTGTGGGAAGCTCTTGAAGATTCGGATTGGTTAGAAGTTATGCACAAAGAGCTCAACAACTTTGAGAGAAACAAAGTATGGAAGTTAGTTGAGAATCCAAAGGATTGCCGCAATGTTATTGGAACAAAGTGGATATTCAAGAACAAGCAAGATGAGCATGGAATTATAGTAAGGAACAAGGCTAGATTGGTTGCACAAGGGTATTCTCAAATTTAAAGCATTGACTATGGAGAAACTTATGCACCCGTGGCTCGCCTTGAGTCCATCCGTATCCTCCTTGCTTATGCGGAACATCATAATTTCAAGTTGCAACAAATGGATGTAGAGAGTGCATTTATTTATGGTCCATTAAATGAGTTGGTATATGTTAAGCAACCCCCGAGATTTGAGGACCCCAACTTGCCAAACCATGTCTACAAGCTTGATAAGGCGCTCTATGGGCTCAAGCAAGCCCCACGCACGTGGTATGAGCACCTTAGAGAGTAATTGTTTGACCGTGGATTTGAGGTTGGGAAAATCGATCCCACTCTTTTTACTAAGAGAGTCAATGGGGAGCTTTTTGTATGCCAAATATATGTTGATGATCTAATATTTGGCTCATCTAACAAAGTTTTTAATGATGAATTCTCAAAGCTTATGACTAGTAGGTTCCGAATGTCCTTGATGGGGGAGTTGAGAGTATTTCTTGGTTTTGAGATCAAGCAAGTTAGAGGAGGTACATTCTTCAATCAAGCCAAGTATACTCAAGATATGCTCAAGAGATTCAAAATGCAAGATTTAAATGGAGCTCCTACTCCCATGGCTACAAAGATTCATCTAGAACAAAATCCAAATGGTAAAGATGTGGATCAAAAGGTATACCGGTCTATGATTGGTTCTTTGCTTTACCTTTGTGCATCTAGACCCGATATTGTGTTGAGTGTAGGTGTGTGTGCAAGATATCAAACGGCTCCTAAAGAAAGCCATTTAATGGTGGTCAAGATAATCTTTCAATATTTACTTCATACCCCATTTTATGGTCTTTGGTATCCTCGAGGCTCAACATTTTCTCTTTGTGGATACACGGATTCGGATTGGGCGGGTGATAAGGATGATAGAAAATCAACATCCGCGGCTTGCCAATTTCTTGGTAGGTCCTTGGTATGTTGGTCTTCTAAGAAGCAAAATTGTATATCTCTCTCCACCGCCGAAGCCGAGTATGTGGCAGCTGCTAGTGCTTGCACTCAATTTCTATGGATGAGGCAAACTTTAAAGGAATACGGTGTCCATTGTGACAAAGTGCCTCTTCTATGTGACAATGAAAGTGTCATCAAGATTGCCTACAACCCGGTGGATCAAACAAGGACAAAGCATATTGAGATTCGCCATCACTTCATTAGAGGTCATGTTGCTCGAGGTGATATTGATCTATCATATGTGTCAACCAAAGATCAACTTGCCGATATATTCACGAAGCCACTTGATGAAGCAAGGTTTTGCTACTTGAGGAATGAACTAAATATCGTAGATTCAAGGAGCTTGACTTGATTGCCTTGCATTCTCACCTATGATTCGAACTGTATTTGGTTTAGGTGTAGGCATGAATATAGGGGGAGTGCGGTCCTAATTTATTGGACTATCCCTCCCCCCATTATGCCCAAAGCAATAAAAATCATTCCTCTTAATATCATTTTGTGATATGTGAGCTTAAATGATGAGTTTCGGTAATGGACCCAAGATATATCTTCGTGGTTCCAAGCCGAGTATACTCATATATGGTGGCCTCGGCCACCTCCCTCTCCCTTTCGAGAGGTTGGTTTTACTCGTGTTTGTCATCTTTTGAGTTGTTTTCATTGATCTTAGTCTCATGCACTCTAGTTTGGTTTTTGAAATCTTTTTCTCGATTTTTAGAGTGCATGTGCTTCCCAATACAATTATCTGCAACCCAAGCCTTTCTACTCCCTCAAAAACCATCTCTCAATCCACACAAGAATCCCCCATTTTTTCCTAGCCTTGGAATAAGGTGGGACCGGTACTACCGGTCGTATGAGCGGTACTACCGCCCCTGGGTGGTTCCCAGGTCGTATCCTGGAAACTGCTCCAGGAGCGGTACTACCGCCCACATGCCCGGCACTACCGGTCACCGGTCGTACCGGTTGATGGACCGGTACTACCGCTCGAAGCGGTACTACCGCTTCAGGAACCGGTACAACCGGTCGGCAAAGTCTGGTATATATTGGCTGAGCGTGGGGAGGCACCCATCAGTGCCCTATTCTCCCCCACGTCCTCCACACATACTTGCGCCGCCGCCGGAGCCCGTGACACCGCCGGAGCCCTGCCGCGCCCTCCTCTCCCCGGATCCTCCTTGGATTCGGCCTCTTGGTGGGCTCCCCCTCCTTTTCCACCGCCATGGATCCCGGTACAACCGCCCTTTCTCTCTCCGTTTAATTTCCTCATCGGATCTAGGTTTTGGCATAGATTTGTGAAGAAATTGTTGTGAGGTTGTACTTCCATATACTTCCCTTGTTACCTAGTAGAGTCGATTATTTACAGATTATTGAAGTCCATTTTGGTCCGTTTCTACCCGATCTGACGAACTTGTACCGTTCAACCGGTAGTACCGGAATTTTTTCCATCTAGTGAGACTATGTGGTTTATCTCATGGATCCATCTGGTGAGACTATGTGGTTTATCTCATGGATCCATCTGGAGAGACTATGTGGTTTATCTCATGGATCCATCTTGTGATGACATACGTTAACCATTGTCTATATATTTCTCATCACAAGTTATTGTGCAAAGGTATGGTTTCAAATGCTAGTATCAATAGTTGTGCACTTATGTTGGGCTCGTAAAATAGAGGGGGAGGTTTGATTCTACTCATCTAGGGGGAGCCCCGTCTCTATTTTACAAATGACATGAGTTTCTTCATAAATCATCTTGCAAAAGTGTGTTGTCATCAAACACCAAAAAGGGGGAGATTGAAAGAGCATTTCCTATCCTTCTGATTTTGATGTTTGATAACAACACACTTATCGGTCTAATCGTGTGCTAAGTGTATCACGGGTTTGATAGATTGTGGCACAACTATTGATCTGCCCATTTGCCCTTGCCTAAAGTCACTGTGCCAACTGGTAGTATCGGAAAAATGACCGGTACTACCGCTTGGCACCGGTACTACCGGTCCTAGTACCGGTTGGACCCGTTCAAAGGTGCAAGGGATGGTTTTTCCTCAGTACCACCCAGTACCGCGGAGCGGCACTACCGCTCCGACCGGTAGTACCGCTTGAAGACAAGCGGTACTACCGCTTGGACACGATAGTATCGCTCAGCAGTACTAGGCAGTACTGGGAAAGACCAACCCCTTCCCTTCTCGCACGGTGCCCACCGGTACTTGGGACCGGCACTACCGCCCTGACCGGTAGTACCGCGTCGTGTGACCGGTACTACCGCTTGGGGGTAGTACCGCATGGATGTACCAGGCAGATCTGAAGCTGGCTCGACCAAGAACTGTATCTCTGGTACCTGGTCCGGTACTGGACCGGTAGTACCGCTTGAGTACCGGTAGTTGCAAGCGGTACTACCGCTTGAGTACCGGTAGTACCGGTTCATTTATTGCTCCAACGGCCAGATTTCTCCAAGGGGTATAAATACCCCTCCACCTACCTTGGGACAAGGTGCTCATTCGCATTAAAGTCAAGACCACCATTGGAGCCACCAAATCCACAAGATCTCTTCAATCCACCACCCAAAGTCCTTGATCTTTGGGGAATCGAAGGAGGAGGCCTTGATCTACTACTTCACCAAAAGAGATCTTCATTTCCCCCTCATTCAATTGAGATCCCCTTTGCTCTAGTGTTTTCTTGGAAACTCTAGTTCTAGATTTGGTTCTTACAAGCTTGTCTTTGATTGTCTTGACAGCTTTCTTGTATTTGGGAGCCTCCAATTAAGTTGTGGATGTGTGCCCCAAACTTGTAAAGGTGTCGGCTTCCACCTTGAAGGTCGCCGATATAGTGGAAGGTGGACCGATCCCGTCGGGGTGAGGTTCATCAGAGAACAAGGGAGGCCTTTCGTGGCGTAGGTGGTTTGATACAACCCCCTCTCCAAACATAGACGTACTTCCCCTCAAAAGGAAGGAACTACGGGAAACAAATCCTTGTGTCTCTGCGTCCACCTCTTTGATTACTTCTATCCTTTACCGCACTTTACTTACTTGCTCTTGGTTAGTGTGTGTTTACTTGTGCATGTTCGACATATAGGTAAATTCACCTTAGTTGCATTATCTAGAGAATTTACCTTATTGTCAAACTCTAATTTTAAAAAGAACAAAATTTGAAGTAGCACCTATTCACCCCCCCCCCCTCTAGGTGCCCATACGATCCTTTCATGGAGTGGTTCCATTAAGCGGGGTTTTATCCCGGATAAAACTAAGCCATTAGCTCGTTCAACTTGTCCATTTGATTCTGGATGGGAGACTGATGCTACGTCGAGTCTTATTTGGTTTTTCCCACAAAAAAGAACGAAAGCTCCTTCGGCAAAGTTCATGCCATTATCTGTGATTACACTATGCGGGTAACCATATCTCAAGATTATATCTTTTAGGAATGTGATAGCTGTTTTCCCATCTAATTTCTTGATAGGCTTCACTTCTATTCATTTGGTAAACTTGTCAACCATTACTAGTATGTGGGTCATGCCGCCCCTCGCTGGTTTGAATGGTCCTACCATATCTAGACACCATACTGCAAATGGCCAAGTGATCGGTATAGTTTTCAATTCTGATGCTGGTAAGTGTGATTTTGACGCATAATGTTGGCAACCACTGCATTTTCTCACAAGTTCCTGTGTTTCTGCCAGCGCACTTGGCCAATAAAATCCATGTCGAAATGCCTTGGCTACCAATGATCTGGATGATGCATGGTGCCCACATTCTTCCTGGTGAATGTCCAACAGTATTTCTTGACCTTTCTCTGGGCTTATGCAACGCTGCAGTACACTCGTCACAATTCTTTTGTACAACTCCTTGTTGATTATTGTGTATGATTTTGCTCTTCTTTCAGTTTGCCTTGCCAATATCTCATCGTCTGGCAAAGTTCCATCTTTCAAGTAGTTGAATATTGGTTGCGACCATGCTGGTATCAGCGGTGCTAGATCTGTTTCTTCATCAACTTCCATTGGCTCAGCCGACATATGTTCTGCCGACATGACCTGAGGAGTCCCCGAGTGTGATTCGGCAACCCCTGAGGTGAGCGGGACAGTCTCCAAGTGACTCGAATCTGCCCCTGAGTCAATATCCATTGGCACAGCATCTGTCTCCTGATTTGCCGGGGTGAGCCTGATTGACTCGGATTCTGGTGACGGCTTGATCGATGGTTTCCTGAGATGTTCCAATGCTATTCCTGGTGGTATTGCTTACCGAGATGAGCCTAACTTGGATAGTACATCCGCTGCCTCATTCTCTGCTCTGGGTATGTGATGGAATTCACATCCGTCAAAGTATCCCGAATTTTTTGCACATGGAAACGATATAGTGCCATATTTGCATCCAACGCGTCCTAATGCCCAGATACTTGCTGGATCACCAAATCCGAGTCACCAAAACACATGATCCTTTTTATGCCAATTTCTTTGGCCAATTTTATGTTGTGGACAAGTGCTTCATATTCGGCAACGTTATTGGAAGCAGCGAAGTGGATCTGTAACACATACTTGAGTTGATCCCTCTTTGGCGATGTGAGCACTATCCCGGCACCCAGACCCATTTTTGTCTTGGATCCGTCAAAATTCTTCTTCCAGTAATTCAGATCTGGCAGTGGTGGTTCATATTGCATTTCCATCCAATCCACGAAGAAATCAGCTACGGCTTGAGGTTTGATTACATCTTGCCTATCATATTGTGGAGTATATGGTGCTAGCTCTATGGCCCATTTTGCGACTCGGCCACTGGCATCTTTGCTGTCCAATATATCCGAGATATGTGCCTCGCATATTACCCGGATTGGGTGTTCTTGAAAATAATGCTTCAACTTCTTTGCTGCCATATACACCCCATTCGTCATTTTTTGGCAATGGGGCTAATTATGCTTTGATATAGAGAGCACTTCGCTCAAGTAATAAACTGGCCTCTGGACTGATGTGCCCTCTTCTTCACGTTCAACCACTATCACTGCACTTACAACTCTGTTGGTTGCGGTGATATAGAGCAACATTGGATCTTTGGACAATGGCGATGCTAATATTGGTGTTGTTGCCAACCTCTTTTTGAGTTCATGAAAAGCGCTATCAGCTTGCTGTGTCCATGTGAACTTGTCTGGTTTTTTCATCAGTTCATATAGTGGTAGGGCTTTTTCACCTAGCCAACTAATAAATCTGCTCAACGAGGCTAGGCATCCAGTGAATTTCTGGACATCGTTGAGGGTTTTTGGTAATTCCATTCTTTCGATGGCCCCGATCTTTGTCGGGTTAGCCTCGATTCCTCAATGGACACAAGGAATCTGAGTAACTTTCTAGCCGGGACACCAAATGTGCATTTTTCTGGGTTAAGTTTCATCCAGAATCTTCTTAAGTTTGCGAATATTTGACGCAAGTCCTCAATTAGAGTATGACTTTGCTTGGTTTTTATCACCACGTCATCGACGCATACTTGAACATTTTTGTCCAATTGATCTTGCCAGCATTTTTGCATGCATCTTTGATATGTTGCACTTGCATTTCTCAATCCAAACGGCATGGTACGATAGCAATAAGCCCCATACGGGGTGATAAAAGCTGTCTTTATTTGATCATTCGGATTCAGTGGTATCTGGTAGAAACCAGAATACGCGTCCACAAATGATAACAACTCACACCCAGCAGTAGAGTCTATGACTTAATCGATCCGTGGCAGGGGAAATGGATCTTTTGGCCACGCCTTATTGAGGCTCGTGTAATCAATACACATGCGCCACACCACTGCCACGTTCGGGTCATCATTTTTCTTCTCGAGCAAGACTGGATTTGACAACCAATCTGGGTGCAGTACTTCCATGATATAAACCCAGCGGCTAAGAGCCTGACTATCTCGGCAGCTATCACTTTCCTCCTATCTTCGGTGAAGCGGCGGAGGGGTTTCTTTACCGGCTTGGCATCTGGCCATACATGAAGAGAGTGCTCAGCCAGCTCCCTCAGAACTCCTTGCAAATCATGTGTGGACCATGCAAAGATATCCCGATTCTCACGAAGGAAGCTGGTGAGCTCGCTTTCCTATTTGTCAGTTAGCCCAGCCCCAATGGTAACTGTGCGCTGTGGGAAAGCCTCATCCACCTGTACCTTCTTGGTTTCCTTGGTAGCTTGGAATGACACACTTCCATGCGGGTTAGTGAGTGTCGGCATGGACATTTGTGCTGCTTTGGCCAATGCTGCCACTTCCATCATTTGATGATTTTCCTGTGCCATGACCAGTGACTCGGCCAGCGAAGATCCGGCTGAGGCACAAGCAATAGATCTTTTGTAATCTCCTTCGACTGTGATAACTCCACATGGACCTGGCAGTTTCATCTTCAAGTAAGCAATGTGAGGAGTAGCCATAAACTTTGCCATACCCGGCCTGTCGAGTAAGACATGGTATGAGCTGACCAGGTCGACCACCTCGAACTCTATGGCTTCAGTGCGATAAGTCTCTCTGTTGCCGAATAAGACGTCGACCCAGATCTTGCCAATTGGCTCACAGGACAATCCCGGCACAATGCCATGGAAAGTTGTCTTAGTCAGCTCCAGCATGTTCATAGTAATGCCTAACTTGAGCATGGTATCCTTGTACATGATGTTGATGGTACTGCCATCATCGATCAGTACCTTGGAAAATTTCACATTGATATCAGGTCCCACGAAAGTTGGATCCAAGACCAGAGCATAACCACCTGGGGTTGGCATGATCTTGGGGTGATCCTTTATGCTCCAAGGTATCTCATGTTCAGACCAATGCATGTACTTTGGAATTGTCGGCATTGTGGCATTCACTTCCATCATCCATCTCTGCTGACTCTTTTTGTCATTCGGCTCTGTGGCAAAGACGACATAACTCTGGTGATGTTCCCTGTACTCATTTCTGGTTCCATGGACGACATGAGCGTCGTCACCTCTTGGGTTATGCACCTGTTGCACAGCTTCTCTTCTTTATTGATTATGATACCTCAGCTGCCTGTTCTCGTATCTATACTCAGCTCCAACAACTTGGGCATTTCCTACTGTGAGTGGTGGAGGGGGAGGTGGTGGTAGCTACTTACTCGGTGAATCCACTCTATCTCCTTTATGAAACCAAGTGCATTGCCTTGTCGTGTGATTGGCTGGCTTACTCGGACTTGGCGTATGAAATTTGCACGGTTGGTCCAACATCATCGCATAAGTATATTTCTGTCTGTCCTGGTACGGCTTGCTTTGTTCGTATGGCTTTTTTCCATCATTCTTTGGTATCCACTGCTTTTTTCAACATGTCCTTTGACGTTGGCTACCTACAGCATCTGGATGATCCTGACTGACAGCCGCAACTTGGGTCGAACCATACCTGTAGTCTGGCCTTTCATCTCTTCTTTTGCTTCTATACTCGGCTCTTTACTGGCGCCTTTGCGATCCGGCAGCGTCATAGATCTAAGTCTCAGTTAACCCGTCTGCCGACATGAGCAAAGGCTTAGTCGGATCTCCTAACGCATACGAGTCAGCAATCCTTATTATTTCTGCCAAGCTCGCCGGCATATCTCTCAGTAACCTTTGCCATAACACACTTCCATGTCTGCATCCCTGTGCAAACCATGCGATAGCCTGTGACTCGATTACCCCTTCGCAAGAGTTACGCATTGTACACCATCTTGTGAGGAATTCTCTGGTTGTCTCATTCAGCCTTTGTTTGCACATTGCTAGCTGTTGCGGGCGATTCGGCCTCTTGTAGGTTCTTGTGCAATTGCTCACAAAAGCATCCTGGAAATCGATCCAGCTATTGATGCTTCCGGATGGCAAGTTATTTAGCCACACCCGTGCTGGTCCCTCTAGCATCTGCGGCACATACCTCACTGCCCATCTCAAATTTCCCTGTGCGATTTTCACAGCAGTTGTCTATGAGCCAGTCCTCTGGCTTTGTGGTTCCATCATAAGTTTTTGTTCCTCTAGCCAGCTAAAAATTTGGTACTGGCGGCTCCTTCATGATCCTTGGGCCAAAGCATGGTGGACCCTGTGGACCTTGCGACTCGATCAGTTCTGCCATCTTTATCCGATCTAGCTTTAGCCTTGCATCGTCTGGCTGAAGATTTCTGCCTCCGAGTCTGGCTCCCATTGCTTGGTAGGCGTGATCCGGCAATTCATACCCGTCATTCACCATCGCCGAGTAACCATCGTTGTATCTGTTTGCGTTCGGGTCTGCAGGTTGCTGTACTGCTTTTCCCGCACTTTACTATCTTCTTTCGGGTTGAACTGGAGCATTATTAGGAGCTGGATTTCCTCCTCCTGTTGAGTGAGCTCCACGCCTAGGTTGAGGTGCAAAATTTTGCCCTCCATTGTCATTCCTTTGTCCTGCTTGCCTTTCTTGGCCTACATTTTCCTGGTTTTCATTTCCCTGTACTTTATTCCTTCTTGTTCCCTGTGCACATGTTGGGTTTCCCTGAGCCATTGCCGGGTCATAGGTAACCATTTGCTTGTTCCTTCCTGAATCCACACTCCTTTCTTTTCTCTGTCTCGGCGCCACTCCGGGTGAGGAAGCTTTATGACCTGTTGATCTTGTCGGGATTGGAGTTGTCCAGTGAACCAGCTGTGATCTCCCTGCTATACCCGGATTTGCCCTGTAGTATGCTTCATTCAGCATCCCTGCTGCTCTTACCAGTTCATTGTATCGCTCTTGTTGCTTCTTCTTGCCTCACCCGTCAAATGTGGGAGCTCTGCCATTGCTGCCTCTGCGGCTCTCAGGTTCGCTGCTGCAGTATTGTATGTTGGCCGCATGGCTGTTTCATTGCTATTTTCTAGTATCAACTTTGACGTTGCATCTGCCAACTCCTCGTTGAGGTTTTCCCTCTTAACCTTGTTGCATCAAGCCGGATCTTTGCGCCCTTGACTCGATTTGCCGAGTTGCGCTCTCGTATTTTGATATCCACATCTTGCTGTACCTACGCTAACTCCTTTGCCTTCTCCAGGACTTTTATCCTGGCCTCCTCCAACTCGGCCTGCACACGCGCCAGATCTGCTGCTTGCGCTACTGGCTTTGCCAACTTGTCTATGGCCTCTTGTAGCTCTTTGGCTCTCTTACTTCTAGCTATGTTCTCTGGCTTTTCGAGCGGCGCCTTTGCTATTCTTGTAGCCCTTGGCGTTTCCTCTTGATTTCCTTCCTCGGGATCCTCGTTCACTACAGGAGCTACCAGAGGTGCTGGTGGGTTAGGACCTGTCATCATTACCTCAACGGAGACAAGCTGGTGAAGTTTTCCTGCGGCTGGAACCGCAGGTGGATCCAGCGCCAGGATGACGCGCTCCAGATACGTGCGCTCCACGCGCACCGCGATGTAGACCTGGTTCTCGCCGAACTTGATGAAGTGACTGCCCCTAGGGAACGGCTTGGTCCCGAAGCATCTTGCATTGTCCCTGACGAAGTTGAGCGCTCCAAACCTCTAGATGAGGCCGGAGTAGACACGCTCGCCGGTCTTGGCGATGTTGTTGCCCGTCCGGATGAAGACTCCATCAAGCATCTGCTTCTGCCCCATGGTGGGCGCCAACTGTCGTGGTGGTGTCACCGCAGATGCCATGGGTAGGCTTAAGTTGGGGGCCGAATGGATGCTTGTGGTCACCGGGGAGGGTGTGCACGGTCTTGCCGAGCACGAAGAACAAGATGAACTCTCCACACTTGGCAATTTTATTGATCCTAGATGTTTACAAGTGGTCCGTGAGCCGTGTTAACAAATCTTCAGTGCCTTAGTTCTCTACTAGGTAGAACCTCCTCAGACCCTAGCTACCCCCCTCCTTATATAGGCGATGGTTAGCTAGGTTACACTCCTTTGGGTCCTAGGGTTACTGTTTGGATCTTGGTCTTTACTGTACGGCCCGGGTCATGGGCTTGTACTAAGCCAGTGGCCCAGTCCATAAAGTTAGACAGCTAATGCTCTTCTCGTACGTCGCATCCAGTTCCTTTGGTGTCATGTAGTAACTTTGTACGTCAGCCCTTGCTTTGGGCGTCACCCGACCCCTTTTGTGTCACCTGGCGTCGCCCTTCTATTTTGACCGTGCTTTACCATGGTCCCTCCTGAACCTCACTCAGAAAGGTGTCACACGTCCTATACGACTCGGCCCTTCCTCGCCAGACTCGGCTCGTTGGTTCCTGCAAGATTAACATATTTGTCTTATATGGGCCGACATAGTTTCTATGTCGGCCGCACATGAGTATCCTACCCGGCCGTACTTACCCGGCCTGGTTCTTTCTTTACTCGGCGCAAGCCAAGCTGGCCAATGTTCTACCCTTTATGACCCTGCCGGGGGTTATCCCCTCGACAACGTGCGAGCTCTAGAAATGGCGAAGGAAGAGAGATGAAAGAAAAGGGCAAAGAGGAAAATTACTCTGGTCCCCATGCGGTATAAAAAGACGAAGACGATAAAGCAGAACCGTCGATTCCCATTCCCTAACACGTGTCCTTCATCTCACCATACACATGGCAGGCATCAATCGAACCGTCGTCAGCACGTCGTCCACTATGCACGGAAATCAAGGAGGCGCCGTAATTATCGGGTAAATTATGTATGACTAGTCAAATCAAAGTTAGAAAATGGGACCCACGATTGTCTCGTCACGTCACCTCTGCTGACGCAGACGGTTGAGCTTACCAAGCGTCAGCAGTGACGTCATCTAAAGCAAATTCCAGCATCGGCTAGAAATTTTTTGTCTGGACAAAAAAGTACTTACTCGAGTCTACAACTCAACCAACTACTCGGGGGTTACTCCTATCAGGAGCGCTGGCCACGCACCTGAGAAATTGACACGGTTACTATGTCCGTTGGAACACTTCTTCAAAAAGACTTCGAGTCCTTCGTTGAGTCTGCAACTCCATCACGGACTCAGGGTCTACTCCCATAGGGAGCGCTGATCGCGCATTCGAAAAAGCATTGGCGTTGATGGCATACGCAGAATTAAAGTCTCCGCTCGAGTCTACGACTCGAACAGACACTCGGGGGCTACTCGCATAGGGAGTGCTAGTCGCGCACCCTATTAACCATTCGGATGAGATCCTTCAGATCACTTATGGAAAAAACAAAAATTACCTTGGCAACTTTGCCCAAATTAATGCTAAGTGAGGACCGTATCCTTGGTCACCCGAAACACCTCCGCGGTGATAAATTTTCGGATGTTGTGTCTATGAAACAAGATAAGACCTACAGATATCATTTGATGGCCTGGTATCGCACCTGACTGCGCTCTGCCAGTAACGTACCGTGTCAGCAGGCACGATGAAAAATCTGAACAGACGCGCTGGGTACTTAAATTAAACATGAGAGTAGCAGAGCGATTAAGGAACTAGAGAGTAATTAAACATGAACGCTGCTGCTTGAACGGACGCGTTGTGGTCACCGGGGAGGGTGTGCACGGTCTTGCCACGCACGAAGAACAAGATGAACTCTCCACACTTGGCAATTTTATTGTTCCTAGATGTTTACAAGTGCTCCGTGAGCCGTGTTAACAAAGCTTCGGTGCCTTAGTTCTCTACTAGGTACAACCTCCTCGGACCCTAGCTACCCCCTCCTTATATAGGCGATGGTTAGCTAGGTTACACCCCTTTGGGTCCTAGGGTTACTGTTTGGATCTTGGTCTTTACTGTACGGGGCAGGTCATGGGCTTGTACTAAGCCAGTGGCCCAGTCCATAAAGTTAGAAAGCTAACGGTCTTCTCGTACGTCGCATCCAGTTCCTTTGGTGTCATGCAGTAACTTTGTACGTCAGCCCTTGCTTTGGGCGTCACCCGACCCCTTTCGTGTCACCCGGCGTCGCCCTTCTATTTTGACCGTGCTTTACCATGGTCCCTCCTGAACCTCACTCGGAAAGGTGCCACACGTCCTATACGACTCGGCCCTTCCTCGCGAGACTCGGCTCGTTGGTTCCTACAAGATTAACATATTTGTCTTATATGGGCCGACATAGTTTCTATGTCGGCCGCACATGAGTATCCTACCCGGCCATACTTACTCGTCCTGGTTCTTTCTTTACTCGGCACAAGCCAAGCTGGCCAATGTTCTACCCTTTATGACCCTGCCGGGGGTTATCCCCTCAACAACGTGCGAGCTCTAGAAATGGCGAAGGAAGAGAGATGAAAGCAAAGGGCAAAGAGGAAAATTACTCTAGTCCCCATGCGGTATAAAAAGACGAAGACGATAAAGCAGAACCATCGATTCCCATTCCCTAACACATGTCCTTCATCTCACCATACACGTGGCAGGCATCAATCGAACCGTCGTGAGCACGCCGTCCACTATGCACGGAAATTGAGGAGGCGCCGGAATTATCGGGTAAACTACGTATGACTAGTCAAATCAAAGTCAGAAAATGGGACCCACGATTGTCTCGTCACATCACCTCTGCTGACGCAGACGGTTGAGCTTACCAAGCGTCAGAAGTGACGTCATCTAAAGCAAATTCCAGCATCGGCTAGAAATTTTTTGTCTGGACAAAAAAGTACTTACTCGAGTCTACAACTCAACCAACTACTCGGGGATTACTCCTATCAGGAGCGCTGGCCGCGCACCTGAGAAATTGACACGGTTACTATGTTCGTTGGAACACTTCTTCAAAAAGACTTCGAGTCCTTCGTTGAGTCTGCAACTCCATCACGGACTCAGGGTCTACTCCCATAGGGAGCGCTGATCGCGCATTCGAAAAAACATTGGTGTTGATGGCATACGCAGAATTAAAGTAACCCCTCGAGTCTACGACTCGAACAGACACTCGGGGGCTACTCGCATAGGGAGCGCTGGTCGCTCATCCTATTAACCATTCGGATGAGATCATTCGGATCACTTATGGCAAAAACAAAAATTACCTTGGTAACTTTGCCCAAATTAATGCTAAGTGAGGTACCGTATCCTTGGTCACCCGAAACACCTCCACCGTGATAAATTTTCGGATGTTGTGTCTATGAAACAAGATAAGACCTACAGATATCATCTGATGGTCTGGTATCGCACCTGACTGCGCTCTGCCCGTAACGTACCGTGTCAGCAGGCACGATGAAAAATCTGAACGGACGCGTTGGGTACTTAACTTAAAAACACCGGAATTCAACTCCTATAAGACCTCCGCAGCCTGAGTCGAATTACGTCAGCAATTTTTCGGATTCGGGTCCGACGACTCAAGTCTAAAGTAGATCGTGTTGTTTTGTCCAAAGACATTAACTAACCTGATTCGTCGGGTGAGTTAGGCATACATATCAATAATCCTTATGAACCAACATATCCACCCGGATGAGAAGCACTCGAAAAACTATAGTCTCCAGTCGAATCGTATATTCGACTAAACACTCGGCGAGGGCTACTGACATGGATATGCCCTACGGGTACCTGACATTGGCCTACCCAGTCCAGCCCAGTGAAGGCCCACATAGAGACCTGCTGCTGACTCAAAGCCCAAGGAGACTCTGGATGGCCTAAGCCCGGGGAAAGTTCGACTTCTTGGAGAACACGGCCAAGCTGTAGATAAAATCTTAAAGGGTAAAATCCTAATTTGTAACCGACTCGACCTACCCAAGACCTGGTCTTCCCATATAAAGGCCAGGAGGGCACGGCGAGGAGGATCTCTCCCAATTCTCATACACACACCTCACACCAGATTGCATCTGCGCACCCCTGTAACCTTCGGTTCTGCCATCAATCAAGAACATACAAGCAGAAGAGGGTTTTCCCTCTGGGGGCCTGAACCTGGATAAAAACCATGTCCCCTTGCTGTGTGTCTGTTAATAGGGGTGGACACAAAACTCGAAGCTCGAGGCTCGGCTCGGCTCGGAGGTTGGACAAGCCAAGCCCAAAACTTGCTACTCAGGCTCGAGGCTCGATAAGCCAGCTCGGTGAAGCTTGCAAGCCGGCTCGAAGGCTCGATGTAATTAAAAATTTGACATAACCTTCTCTATAAATGTATCAATTTACAATTATAAACAGCAACTGAATATGAATATATTCATCATATAGTATAGTAAGCTTCACAAAGTTCACGAACTGTCAAACTGACGTTTTTTAACCAAAACCGCCGGATTACACGGACTTCTCCTGCTTAACATCTTAAAAAAATAAAAACAACCGGACTAAAAAAACAACTATCCAAACGAGGCCTTAGTAGTTTTTGTTGTAGCAATAAAAGAAAATTTGATGCACACATTGTGCTTGCCAATGGTATTCAGCCGTTCCATTAATCCTGATATCCTTGATGAGTCACGAGGTGTGAGTGTGCCAAAATAGATCAGTGACTTCAAAGAGTTGCAGATACGTATTACAGGCCGTAGGCATCAAATGAACTAGAGTACTCAACGCGAGATTTGAGGCATCAAAATATCTAGTAGCAGAGCGATTAAGGAACTAGAGAGTAATTAAACATGAACGCTGCTGCTTGAACTAGTACAGATAGATTACCATTTATTTTTCCCATCTCACATAGATAAATCCGCTAGTTGTACCTGATTGGATAAGAGCCAACATGCTGAGAACGAATTGAATCGACACCAGGCAGGCTCCGCCTTGAATCACTACATGTTGCGCTCCACCTCCAATTGAATGAATAGCTGGATCCAGCACAGTGCCGCCGCTGAGGAACTAACCCTGGATGATTGTTGGATGAGCGGGAGATTTGAGGGAGATGAGCAGCTCTGCCTCCTCGCGAGATTTGAGGGAGATGAGCAGGTCTGCCTCCTCGCGAGATTTGAGGGAGATGAGCAGGTCTGCCTCCTCACGAGACTGAGGGGAACGAGGTCAAGATGGGCTAGAGGGGATCCTTGGAGGAGCTGGTGGGGCTGTCGGCGGTGGTGGCCGACGTCGGTGGTGGCGGCCATAGGTGGCGGCGCGACCTGAGACGGAGAGAGAGCGAGGTGGGCGCGTGAGGCTGGCGTCGCCGCGTCGGGTGAGGGAATCGCACGAGCGGGCGTATCGGGCATCTGCTTCGGCTCGTCGAGCCTACCGAGCGAGCCGCGAGCCTTACCGAGCGAGCTTCGAGCCTGTTAGCCTTACCGAGCGAGCTTCGAGCCTGTTATGTGGAATTTTTTCAGCAGCAAGCCGAGCCCAGGTTTCGCTCGAATTTCGAATTTCTCGAGCCTGACCGAGCCGAGCCACCCCTATCTGTTAACCGTCTCGCGATCTCCAGCATCCCCATCTTCTCCATACCCAAGTCCATAACAATGGGCATTGACGAGTCGAACCCTCGTCAGCCGGTTCTCCTCCTCGTCCCGCCGAGCACGATGCTGGTTCTCCTTCTCATCCCTCCGTGCTCGTTGTCGGTTCTCTTCCTCCTCCGCCGTGCTACGCTGCAGAATGACTGTAGTCATCCGATTGAGCACACATCATCGATGAAGTTCTCATATCCGACAATGATGTCATATGCCATGGGGTCGAAGCCGTCGTCTCCTCCTCCTTGTACTCTTTCTTTGGCGGCGGAAGAAGGGCGCGACAGACAGCACCGAATGAGATACCTGGCTCCGAGTGGTGCTGGTGGTCAAACTCCTCCATCACGCGACAAAGGAGGCGGAGCGGCACCGACTGG
This sequence comes from Avena sativa, assembly GCA_916181665.1. Taxonomy (NCBI): domain Eukaryota; kingdom Viridiplantae; phylum Streptophyta; class Magnoliopsida; order Poales; family Poaceae; genus Avena; species Avena sativa. Next base: position 80,232,371 of record OV702297.1, read on the forward strand.
TGCTTTTTGGTGCAGTGAAGCGGCATTGGCTGGTAATTTTTGGTGTAGTGGAGCGAGCGCCCGCTTTCATGCACTGTCGGAGCGCACGCAGTGACGACGCTCATCCTCTGAGTCGTTTTCTGTGTCACTATCGCGGTTGCGGCAGGAAGAACGCGCGGATCGGCCAACCTGACCGCCCAACTCCTCTCGAGCTACCATGACGCCACATCGCGATGAGGTGCAGCGGCATTTGCTGCGCGGATGTTCTAGATTGGCATCGGCAGCGGCGGATTTGAGCGGCAGAGTGCGGCGAAGGCTAAGAGGAGAGGGGATAAAAGATACAAATGTGAAACGAAGGATATAATTGTTGGGGAGCTATTTTTTGTGCCCCGTAAAAATTTTAGGGGCCGTACACCATTTATCGCGTGTGTTCGGACCAAAAAATGTGGTCTGAACTATAAACTCGCTGGAAAAATATGGGCAGGCTCGTTTTAAGCGATCTGCTATAGATGCTCTAACCGTGTGCTAGGCGAATAAACACCCAACGAACCGTAAACCAAAAAGATGTTGGCTTTTCTTAGAGCCTGGAGTTATGATCAGAGGCTTGTGAGATCTATAACTCCGGGCCCATTCTGTGGGCAGTGCTAGTTTGAGGGTTTTTTCTCTCTCCCCGTGGGCCCTTTGTCGTTCAAAGATATGGTAACCAAACACAGTTGTTAGAAAAACCTTGCGCCATCCTTCGGTAGGACATATAACTAGGATACCGAAATTGGTGCCGGCAACCCTCATCCATGAGCACAATGAGATCCAGCTGCCAAAGTTTAGAGGATCGACGGGACCACGTAAGGCCAAATTGAAGCATGATAGAGAAGGTGGCCAATGTCCAACTCTATAACGGCTACTTTCATCCTACTGAGCAACTATATCCGGAGTATGTATTCTAGCGTCACTTTTGAAAATCAAGAAAGTTGTTCTCTGATATTTCCGATGTAGGGACTCCGATCTGTACTTTGCGTGCAGTACTAATGCCACTAGTAGCATTGGCTTTACTTCTTATCAAAACATGCACTACAGTTGTGTGGATGCTTTCTTATGGAGTTTTCGGTGATCACTTTGATGAGTACATGCGGATGAGGGAGACCACATACCTTGAGTTGATGTACAAGTTCTTCAGAGGAGTGGTTGTGGCGGTCAACAAATTTTACCTGAGACTACCAAATGTTGCCGACACTGCCTAGTTGTTATTGATCAACGAGTCAAGGGGTTTCCTGGGATGATTGCAAGCGTAGATTGGATGCATTGGGAGTGGAAGAACTGTCCTTTTGCTTGATAGGGATAGTATAGCGGGCATGTGGATGAGTGCATAGTCATACTTAAGGTTTTTGCATCACAAAAACTTTAGATCTGACACTCTTTTTCAGCATGACATGTTCTAACAATGAAGTCAATGTGCTCCAGCGCTCACCGGTATTCTCTAGGCTTCGGAAGGAAACGCTCCAGAGGTTCACTATGAGATCAATTACCATGCATACGGCGAAGAGTATTATCTAGTTGATGGCATCTACCCTTAGTGGTCAACATTTGTAAAGACAATCCACAATCATGAAGAAGAGAAATATAGGATGTTTGTGATAAAACAAGAGGCTTGTTAGAATGATGTGGAGCGAGCATTGATGTGCTTCAATCTATGTGGGCTATTGTTCACCATCCTGCTAAAACATAGAGCCATGAGACCATGTTGGAGGTGATGACTAGTCATGTGATCATGCAAAATATAATGGTTCAAGACAAGCATGATGATAGGCTCTTTGACAAAGGGTGGAAATTTCAGGGTGAACTGTTTGAGTCGATGCCTGGGGCAGATCTGTGATCGGAACACTCACCATCAGCTTCAAGTTGATTTGACTGAGCATATGTCGGCTCATGTAGAAAACAAGCAGTCACCTCCTCTCATTTTCTTTTGTTTTTTATTTGCTTGTAAACTATGTTTGTTCGTGAACTATGTTGTTTATTTTATTGTTGAACTATTATTTGATTGAAGAATATTTATGGTTTTGTTCTTCATGTATATCAAATTGGCTGAAAATGGAAAATTCTGGGCTAATACGGCTAGCGCAACCAATGGGGCGCCTAGCAGAAGGGTATCCAATGGACCGAAATTCTTTTTCACTATACACGATACTTTTTTTGTTAACTATAAGTTACTCCCTCCATTTCAAAATATAATATGTTTTAGCTTTATAAAGCAAATGTATCTAAATTTATTTTAGTGTGTAGATTCACTCCAAACATGAATGAACCTACATACTAAAAGAAGTTTAGATACATTTTATTCACAAACCTAAAACATCTTATATTTTGAAATGGAGGAAGTACATTTTGTTGGCCTGTTTTCTTTGTGTCGAGAAACACTGGGTACAACCGTACAACGCACAATCTCTACCCAAGAATAATCTGACTTAACGAGGCACATAGACAGAGGGGTATCAAATCTCAAGTTTGATCCCTGGGCTAGGGGCACAGCCGCCTTCATTACCATACCAGTCGCTGTTAACGATTCTCGTGGATTGGTACAGTCTGGCAAGAAACGTATGTTGTGGCATTGTGGTTGTCAAGCAAAAATCGGTGAAACAATATTCACATTTCCACTATTAATTCAAGTAATAATGTATACAATACAATGAAATGCAATTATCCGACGATCTTGACCAGATTCGATCTTGTGAGACATGACATCGGTGGGTTCGCCATTAATTCTTTACCAGGTGAAACAATATTCACACATGCTTGGCCGGAATAGAGGATCTGTGAATCTGTCGACGTCTTCTTCAGTGGTCAGACGTACGTGTTCTCGGTTGGATGTTGGCAGGGTAATTCTCTGAAGCACACACGGGTTCAGGAGCTCCACTCAAATCTTGCATCTAGCTTTTGCTTGTTTCCCTTTTCTGGTTACCTTGCTCCAAAGAACAGAATAATCCAGCACACATGCATTCCATAGCATATTTCATATTCTCCATAGATTTCATTTTACTCCTTCGATGATCCTAGACCTCTAGCTTCGGATCCCTTCATGATCCTTATCCTCTTGCAAGTGCTCATGAACATCCTGCAGATCAACAAAAAAATCACCATAAGACACCATACTGGAAATCTCAAACTCGAAGCAAATCGTGGAACGGTGGAAGAAGATACATATATGGCATGTTTATCTTGGATGCATGAACTTACTCGAAGGGCACGTCGCCGACGAGCATGAGGTCGCCGTCCTTGTCCTCGTATGTCACGGCGAAGTCCGACGGGTTCACGCTGGCGGCGTCGCCCGAGAAGCCGAGGAACATGGCCTCCAGCGCCTCCCTGAGCTCGCGGTATCCCTTGTACATCTTGAGGTCGATCTTCCTCAGGTAGGGGGCTCCGTCCATGCTCACCTTCACGTATAGCGATCCTCCGCAGCCTGCCGCGGCAACGGCCACGGCGGCCTCCTCCTGCTTCTTCTCCGGCGCAGGCGCGGCCGTCTTGCTTTTGCTGCTCCCCTGCTGCTGGAAGCAGCTCTTCCTGTAGGACCTCACCGGCGGCCACCCAACCACCTGCGCCTTGGCGGCCGGCGGCGCGGTCTTGGGCTCCTCCTCGCGGTGGTCGCAGGCGAGGGCGCGCTTGCTGCCGGCCCTTGGCGTCGAAGGCGGCGTTGGCATCTTTTCGGTCTCTTCGGCGCCCGGCAGGCCGAGCCTGAGCTCAGTCGCCTTGAGGTTCTCCACGTCGGCATGGACGTAGCTCATGGCGGCCGCTGCCATCTCCTTCTTTGTCCGGCGATGGTGGTTGCAAGTTGCAAGTTGCAAGGACGACGAGGATGACCAGGATGGGTTCTTTCTCAGCTGGATATAGGTGAGTCGTGTGCGAGCGGGTTGTGAGCTGTTGTGGTTCTCCTCTCCCACATGGAAATGTTTTATATAGCCCGATGGTAGGACAACGAGGAGAGACACGGGCGTGTGGAGCGCCCGTACGTGTGAGGCTCCAGCTCCTCGTGCACACGTACGTGCCACAGGCCACGCACATGTGCGGCGTCCGCACACTTACCGCAGGTACCTAGGGTAGTTGCAGGGTAGGGCCCACACATGAGGGGCTTGTCGGCGTCAACCCGTGACATGGCGGGCCGACCTGGGGCCCTTGGTGGTTCCGATAGGGTAACGGGTCTTGGACTGATGCTCGCTCGCCGATGAATCGGGTTAATGGAGCAGGCATAATAACCTGATGAACAAGTACATTGCATTGGACACATTAGCACACTCAAATGAAAAATAGTCGATCCAACCGGGTTAGGGGCATGGATTCTCGGCGTTCTACGTGGGCCCGTCATTTCGAATGCTCACTAAGCACAGACAAAAAAATCAAAATTAGCTTAAGAGTGTGTTAAAAAAATTAAGCAAAGGTGTCAATGCCATGATTAGGATGCTATCATTAGAGATCTTGGGGGCATCTTTTGCAAATACAAAACAATGTCCTCTACCCTCCCCAATAATAACATATGTGTATGGAACAATGTAACATGGAGTATATGGGTACTTGTCTATTGCATGCTCCTCATCATTATATTTCAAGCATCTCTCTCCACTACCTTTTGTTTCTTCTTTTCCCTGCTCTTGCTTCTTTTGCCTAAGAAAAGCAAGCATGGTGGAAGCCTTGTTTAATTAGTCTAAAAGTTTCCTTGAAAAAGTACATTGTTAACCACTTTGTTTTTCTTTAGAACTGCAAAGTATTCTTAACTGGTGCCTCTCCTTTAACTAACCAGTGCTTTCAAGATGGTCCCTATCTTGAGCTAGCTTAAGATATACTAGTATATAACTCTCTCTCTCTCTCTCTCTCTCTCTCTCTCTCTCTCTCTCTCTCTCTCTCTCTCTCTCTCTCTCTCTCCGTGTGTGCGCGCGCGCTTTGAGAAAGTAAATTAACATGGAATTTGGCTTATGGGATATATCATAGATGGTGGGAACATCTTGAGAAAGATCTAAAATAAGTTTTAATTCTGACTAACAAAGACATTTTTATTTCTCAAATTAATCCAAGGTTTTAAGTTATTTAAAGGGAATTCATGTACAAACAACATTTAACTAGTGAGATTTCTATTTTATTATGCATATGTGAGTCAAAATGACTACCAGAGTGATCATAGAAAGGATCTATGGATAAGACCCATGAAAGGTATTGATTGATAGATGCTCCTAAGATTGATATATAAAGCCGGCTTGTCAAACTTTGTTCCTACCATGACATTTCCTTATACATTGGCACCATCAATCAATCTATGCAAAGTGAACTCAAGTCTCATGTTCGGTGAACCGGTCTTCAGTAACTAACTAACTGAACAACCTTGATTTGCCACATTCTGTTAATCAATGAAGTTGCATCAAACTTGATTCCCTGCACCGAAATTTCGACAGCAATGTCCTCTCATTTGACTATGAATCCCAAATCAGGGTACCATATGTTCCTTCAACCTCCTATAGTCGCAAGCTAAAATAGTCACCAAAAGAATCTCAACAAATTCGCGGGAACAAATAAGTGTGCATGTCTTGATTAATCGAATTCAGACTAAAACTAGATTCAACAAGCTAACCGTAAGGTTTGAACTTAATATGAGTTTCCATACATGTCTTGGCAAAATATATTTTCTCAACTAATGTCATGTTTTTTTTTGAAAAGGAGGTTGTCCATGTCTTGTGAAGTTTCTTTGATTCCGAGTGTAGAAATATTTTGTTAATAATTATTTAGGAGCGTAAGTACAAAGAGTCGTGAGGTTTTAAATTGGGGTTTAATTTGGTAGACAAGAATCTTTGGTATGATCAAGTTTTGAGCCGGGGAATAAGGGCGGTGCCTGCACGTTTGACTGTCTGTTGCATGCATCTGCATGCTTGACCCGCTTCTAAATGCATGTTGCGCCTTCCTTGAAATCCGTTAATTTCCATGTCACCCTTAGTTTGTAGATAGATTCCTCTAGGATAAACAAATGAACAGAACTTCTGCTCTGCCTAGCTAGTTTTGATGCCTTGTGTTGCAATAACCCCCTACATCTAGAGGATTATCAATTGCAAGTGTTCGCTCATACCTATGGGCAGATCAGTTAGTAGGTTTCTTCTCAGAATGGATTAACTTAATGATCATGAAAATAAATACTCTCTCCATCTAAAAAATGATATTTTAGGGTCTAGGATTTGTCAGTGTATAGATATATATGAATTTAGATAAATTTATAATGTTCTTTATTGGACAAAGGAGTATAACATTGTCAAATAAACTTTCACTTGGCATAATTATTGTGCACCATCCAGCATGCATGCGTATTTACCACTCACGTACTACTCCATGTTTTCTATCTGCTCAACCTGTTGGCCACTATATGCTTGCCCTTTATATTGGTTTGGTAGTAAATATACAATACTCCATATAGGTCTGGTCTGTGTCATGCGTAGGTTCCATCTAGGGATTATAGGTTCTACATGTATACCAAGGTAGCTTATTTAAATATTAAAATATAAGTTATATAGCATAAAAATTATATTATTAGAAAATACAGCATCTAAAGTTTTTAATGATATAATTTTTATGTTATTTTATTTATATTTAGTTGGTCAAATTGATAACCTAGTTAACCGTGCGTAACCTATAATCCTAAACCGAAAAAGTAGAACTGTAGACATACGCTTGGATGGTGCATAATAATTCAATAAATTTCGCGAGCTAGCTAGCCAAGCTTGGTTGGAGCCCATGCCAATGTCGTATGTGTGCGTCCTGTTACGACGTACACCCTCCGTTCCATAATATAATTCTTTTTAGCAAGATATTTTAGTTTGCTAAAAAGATTTATATTATGTATCAGCTATAAGATGGAGACACACGCGCGTGGGTACATGGATCCATTCCCCCACTAGGACGCTGGCTCACTTTTTTCGCTGTCGGAGATCAGGAACTTGATCTTGACACTTCAAGCACGGGGGACATGCCTCCACCAAGACCTGATCTACACTTGGCAGAGTGGAAAGAGACCTGGGATTAGTTCTCCTAATCTGTGTACGTTCATCTAATTATCCAGAGACATCATTTTTCCAAGGAACTTGCCCCGCATGAGAACAAAGTTCATGGAATAAAAACTAGGGGCCTCTATGGATCGGGATTCAAAGAGAAGGACATGAAAGCTATTGCGGATGATATCTTCAAGTTTTGTGGTCACAGAGGTACCTCGAGTCAGATCTATGACCATTTGAGGTATTGGAGATCTAGGTTGGTTCGGGTGCTGAAAATGAAAAGGCTTGAGGATGTATGCTAGATGGAGGAAACGTCAGCTGTCATGATAAATGACGAGCACTACGGTAAACACACTAAGGTAGGATGGACGAAACATCATAACTAATTGTGTTCTCTCATAGGCTCATCCAAAAGATAATAAGATAATCAAGAGGCCCATTAAAAACTATGCTCAGATAAAGATCATCTACGATGCCAGTATTCCCACGGAGCACATCACTACGACTGCGATACACCGTACTCTTAGCCACCTTATGAAGAACAAGGCACATGGCACCAAGTATTTTGCTATGACCCCTGATTGTAGGATGAGCTGGTTCATGGCATTCCTGAACAAACACTACCTGTGATGAGCCGGCTGTGGTGCTGATAGCGGTGCTGATGACTATGATATATATTTTGGAGTAGCTAGATTGATGCAAACTTTTACTAGCTTTATATATTTTGTGAGGTAGTTTTTAGTTATAACCCCTCAGTTTGATGAACTTGTGGTGCATCACGAGCACTTGTTCATGAACTCGTGATGTGCTCGTGATGCAGCACTATCATCGTGATTGTTTAGATTATGACATACTACATAGCTAGTTTTATTTTGAATTGCAATTCTCTGAACCATATATATTGTGTGCCTGTTCATGTGATCTAGGGCTGATTTAGACGTTTTACAACGCTCTCTCACTAATCTGGATCTAGAGCTAATTTATCTTCCAAACATAATGTTCTACTCTAGAGCACCTTAGATGAGATCGGTTACATGAAAGGATGCATGCGCGATTGCTCCAACTAAATAGCACGCGCTTTCCTTGGTTTCTTTCGGATTGATTCCACTTAACTACGTCTAGTGAGGCCTTAATTAGATACACTGCATACTGTAGCAAAGCTATCATGCATGCATGCATGTACGCCGGTGATGAGCCGACCGTGCATTTATGGCCAGCGGGGGGTCGATCTCTGGATCCATCGACTCGAGACCGTCTCCGCTTCAATTACTAGGATTTCGTACTGTTATACCCTCGGTGGACTCGGAACTGTTATAATTCAGAATCACGGTGTACTCTCCTCCTGATCACCATGCATGCAGATCGATGGAACGCTGAGCAGCAGAGAGCGCATGCATGCCGTACAGCCTGTGTAGTACAAATTTTTCACCTTTTTGGTTGCACAATATTTATGTTTACGACGTGCGCTGGCGGCTAGCCAGGTGCAGCGCATCGTGTGTCGCATCGCATGTTTACAGGAAACACAGATTCAGACACGTACACAGATTTATGTTTACAGGATGCCGTGGAGCAGGGTAACACAGATTCAGACACGTACACAAGTGAGCATATATATAGTGAACTAGTAGTGGATATATGTACGTACTCGTCTAATTCACACTCGAGTGATCTGCAGGCATGCTGGTTCATCGTTCCTGGCTAGCTAGCCTTTTAGATTCAGACAGCCGCTACTATACTACACTAATTAATCAAGTGAACATGCAGTCACGTGCAGGAATGTACACTTGTACGTAATGCACGTACGTCCCGTCCTTGTATTAGAGCATCTCTCTAGTGGAATGTCTAAATCTAAACGTCTATATGTCTGTATAGACGACCGTCGAAAAGAAGAGAGAATATAGACGATCTTAGTTTTTCAGTGAAACGTGCATATATAAGACGTCTACATCCTCTCTCTCCAATATTTCAGTAATTTTTTTATAACGACCTTCAAAATTTAGAAGCAATATTCAGTAGCAAACAAGACAACATGATTATCAATACAAGCAAATATTTCTATATTATGCAGGGATACAGGCAATGTTCATCACCCTCTCTCTATATTCTGAATCGATGCACAAGCAGCAACAAGTTTAGTACTAGATGGGCCTCCTCTCTTCAAAACCATCGGAGTAGCTGCGGCCCTCCACCATGCCCCTTTCGCTGCTCCTCCCCAACCGCCGCCATGCCCATTCCCATTCTCCTCTCTGTCCGCTGCTAGGATCGACGCCTCACGCGACCCCATGCCCCCCCTCCACACTTGAGCCTGTCCCCAACAGGACCAGACGAGACCACGCCCGGCTACACCGTAGAGTACATGGAGCCGGCGAGCATAGGGACGGCGACCTCGTGCGAGTGCTGCCCACGTCCTACGTCTCCAACTTCTCCGGATGGACGCGGAAGTGAGCTCCCGAGTCGATAAGTTGCTTTGGACGGCTGTGGCACCGTCGTCCATATATGGACGATGGGTAGCAGGTTTGGGAGGAGGTCTAAATTTAGACGTCAGTTTAGACTAGCCATTGGGAAGGTTTTTTTTCATCCATGGTCGTCCAAATCGCTTTAGACGGGCATATAGACGAGCCACTAGAGACGCTCTTAGCTGGGAAATAAACGAAGCTTTTTTAAGGTATATGGGCCATGTTGTGAAACATCAGATTAGGGCTAGTACTAACACTAGTAGAAAATGGACCTTTAGTCCCGGTTTATAAGGGGCTTTATTTTAGTCCGGAATGTAATTCGGGACTAACAAATCGGGACTCGGAGGTGATGGTGGCCTCGGAGGCAATGTGCTGATTTTTCCAAAGAATGATCCCACCCTTCACTTCTCCCAGTGTTTTCTCCCCTTCACCTGTAGGGATGTCAAGATCCAGTGATCGACATGTCGGTTCAACTTGATCCACACCGATAGGAGCATAGCCAGTTGGAATCTGACTTCTATGGTAGGTCTCTTCCGGTGGACAAGGTAAAGCAAAGCCGAGCGCCACCTTCATAGAAATGTTATTCACTGTCACATGTAGCTCACAAGCTGTCCTTGCCCCGATTTCATCCACGGGGTAGCGAACCATCGTTGCACCGGCCGTATCATCTATCACCGGTGCATTATTCTCCATCAGCAGTAGATTATTAGCTTGTACCTCTATGGAAGCCACGCTGCTTCTCCGTTGAGATGGGCCCACCAGACTGTCGAATGCGGGATCTTGCTGACGGGCCAGTACTCTAAGGTCATTAATGTCATGGTATTGCCGACGAGTACGCCATGGAGGGGTCCTCACAATGCGTGTTTAGAGACGTGGGGGAAGGCGGGAGGTTGACGGGTACGAGGTAACACAGCTTACCCAGGTGCAGATCCCACAACGGTGGCGGAATCCTGCTCCTACTATAAATCACTATAAGGGCAATACGCCGAGTTACAGGGATTGGTTCGCTGTACGAGGCAGTATGAATCGATACTAGGTTGTGCCCTAAAGTCTCCCATAGGCCCGAATTATATAGTCGCCGTGCCCTAGGGTTACAGGCAAAAGTCCTAGCCGGACAGGTTACAGAGTCCTACACCGTCTATTACTAGTCTTGTGTGTCTTGTACTCCAAGGCTCCGGGTATGTCGGTGACTCCAACAGTAGCCTTCCTTTATCTGGCAAGGGCCTCCCTTCTGTATCTATCTAACTAGGCCGCCCAGCAGGCCATAGGCCATGCTACCAACTGTGGGCCACCCGGGTTAGCCGGATAAGAGACATGCTATAGGGATACCCATATAGCATATCCCCAACAGTAGCCCCCGGAGAACTCTGAGATCTTGCGCCGTCTTGCCTCTTCTCGTGGAATGCTCCGTCTAGATGGATGTCGGCAAATCGTCAAGCAATATCTTGTAGTCCTCTCAAAGAACCCTGCAAGGTTTTCTCCATCTTCAACTTGTAATTAGGAGAAATGTTGAATCTTCCATCGTACTCTTCCGTAGCCGGATTGGATCCGTCCATGCCAGAATCTTCGATGTGACAGCTCATCTGCCTGTGTCAGCTATGGTGACGTAGGCTTAGGTCAGCGACACCTCGTAACTCACACATGCAAAGAACGCAATCATGTCCGATTTTCCGGCGCGTGCGATACGAACCGTTGGCGGCGACGGTTGGAGACGTGGCGAAATTTCTGCACACGTTCACTAACACGTTGTCTACGCAGAAACTATCCGATCAAGCTGCACGAATCTCGATGCTGGAGATAATAAATAATAACCGTGGTGGAATTTTCACCTTTTACCTCATTCTCCTCGCATCGTCTTCCTCCTCTAGCGCACGCCTCCTCGAGATCTCCGCGAGAACACTCGAAAAACCATAGACCTAATCCGCACCAGTGACCTCCGCACTCACTCCATGGCTAGCAGCAGCACTTCCCCCTCTATGGCGGCGTCGAGCGAAGCCGCGAAAAAGCCGGCGAGCTTCGTCGTCGTGCCCCCAGAGGGCTTGGTCATCCCCGTTTCTGCGGTGGTTGAGTCCACTGGCGGCGACCATAATCCAGCGGCGCTGGAGCCGTTGGAGGAAGAATTGGATTCGCACAAGGGCGATTGGCGCGGCTCAGACATCACTGACCGCGACATCCAGGAGCTGATCATCGAGGGATAACTCCCTGCGATGGACGGCTCGCCTGGCGGGTGGCGCCGGTCGGCGAGGTAACACCTTCTCCCCAAGTCAGCGAGGTGACACCTTCTCCCCAAGATTCGTCCTGGCCGGCGGTTCCCCGACATCGTCGGCCACGAATACCGGACTTTGTGGATGGAGCCGCCGCTGAAGTTTCCACATGGATATCCCAAGCCTCCCTTCCTTCCGACCTTGACGCTTATCGTGCCATAAGGCGGATCGAGTGGCTTTTAGATACGGGTTTGACCGACTTGGGCCTGGCCATGTGCTGGTTCATCAGGCGAATCCAACCTCTGCAGCACCGCGTGAAGCTCATGCACGAGTATACCGGCGGCAGGAGGGATAGCCTCCGCATCTCCATGGACAATTTCTCGAGTGACTCCATCAAGCTCCGTCTTAAGGACATCGTCAAGGTGAAGGACAAGCAACGTGGCTTTGCCATCACCTATGACATGTTCGTAGACGGCAAGTTCCCAAAGGTAACTGTTTATTTTCCATGTACGACTTTTACTCGAGTTCTTTCCGTCTAATAACTGCCATATCATCTAACACGGTGGACCTTCAATTAACAGCTTTGTGACATAGATGAGGACAGCATGGCTCCCAAAATCTATGGAACAAAGATGAAGGAGGTCACCGTCGTGTCTAACGACGATGCTCCGGTGGCGCGAAAGCGGAAGAGCTCCACTCTGACGCTGCAGACGGAGGCAAGAAGAAGACGGAGGGTGGAGCCTCCAAAAAGACTACCGCCGCCCTGGAGGTGGAGAAAAGAAAAGCCATCGGGATCCCTTTTGCTAAAGCACCCCCACTTGTGTAAGCTTCTTTCCTTCCGACATTGTCTATTTATCTGTCTTGATCCTGTACTTATGCAATTTGCACGTTTCAGGAAGAAAGCCACGACCAGCCTCGAGAAGACCTCCAAATCATTGGGGGGCTTCTAGAACCGTGAAGGACATGCTGCATCGCGATGCCTCTTGTTGGGGATATGCTATATGGGTATCCTTATAGCATGTCTCTTATCCGGCTAACCCGGGTGGCCCATAGTCAGTAGCATGGCCTATGGCCTACTGGGCGGCCCAGTTAGGTGGATCCAGAAGGGAGGACCATGCCGGATAAAGGAAGGCTACGATGGAGTCACCAGCATACCCGGAGCCTTGGAGTGCAAGATACACAAGACTAGTAATAGATGGTGTAGGACTCTGTAACCTATCCGGCTAGGACTTTTCCCTGTAACCCTAGGATCTGGCGACTATATAAGTCGGGCCTATGGGAGCCTTTAGGGAACAATCTCATACAATAACTTAGACTCTCTAGTCACCTCGCACAGCGAACCAATCCCTGTAACTCGGCTTATTGCCCTTATAGTGATTTATAGCAGGAGTAGGATTCCGTCACCGTCGTGGGATCTGAACCTGGGTAAGCTGTGTTACCTCATACTCGTCAACCGTCCGCCTTACCCCACGTCTCTAAACACGCACTGTGAGGACCCCTCCATGGAGTACTCGTCGGGAATACCACGATAGTTGGCGCCCACCGTGGGGCAAGAGGCGCTTCAGGCTCTTTAGCGGGCGAGGACCAAGATCTTCGCAGGAATCAGCGAAACCGTAGCCATCGGACGTGTTCTCTTCTCCGGCAACGTTCCGATCGTCCCTCCTGACGAATTCTGGATCCCGGCGAAGACGAACCCTACGCGGTGTTCGATCGTTCCTATCGGAGACATCCACCTCTGCATCGGCGAAACCGACTAGGGCGCTAGTTCCCTGGGAGTCGGAGGAGCATCAAGACCCGCACGGACCGCCTACGGGCTGGACACGTTTGCGGAAGGATCGATGTCGGATCTCTCTTCGAAGTTTGCCGACAAAGATCGGAAAGCATCAAGACCCACACGGACCGCCTACGGGCTGGACACGTTCGCGAAAGGATCGATGTCGGATCTCTCTTCGGAGCTTGCCGGCAAAGATCAGAAAAATTCAAGACCCGCACGGACCGCCTACGGGCTGGACGTTCGCGGAAGGATCAATGTCGGATCTCTCTTCGGAGCTTGCCGGGAAAGATCGGAAAAATTCAAGGCCCACCCAAACCGCCCCTATGCAGGATATAAAGTTGGAAGATCACTGCAAATCCGCCGGCTTCGCTCGTGCTTCTGGACAGCAGAGATCCAAGTTCGTCGGCGTGGTTACCATCTTCGATCTGGCGTGCTGCATTCAGAGAGAGGGCAAAGACCCCCGCGACTACCTGGCCAGGTGGCTCCGTATACGAGCCGATCTGGACCACTACCCCAATGATGATGCTATCTATCACTTCGTGGAAGGACTGGACCATGCACGCTTCTCCGACATTCTCTAAGACGGCAGCAGGCGTCATGACGCCTTACCTTCGAAGGCATGGTGAACATCGTCAACAACTACGCGGAGGCCGAAGCGGCAACTTAGACAGCGCTTGCGCTCATTGACGGAGCCCCTCCGATTCAGCCACCACCACCACCGCCTCCGGCCGCTATCGTCGTAGCAGCACCACCACCTCCAGTCATCGTCGAGGCCGTTGCACCTCCACCGCCCGTCATCGAGGAAGTCCGGGCACCCTCCGACTCTTTCATTGACGCGCTTTATGCTGATTTCAGTGCAGATTCAGAGGAGATAGAGTTCAGTCCAAAAGAGCTAGACTCCGCTATGCAAGAGATGGAGGAGGAGTACTCGCGCGACGAGCAAGCCAACAACACCGTCACGTCTCGAGGGGTGTTCGTCACCATTGGGACGGCGATGGATGAAGATCAGCCCGGACAAGCTCCGCCTACAGCGCTGGACAAGGGGAAGGGCCACTTATTGCTGCTGACAATGATCATGCAAAGGTTATGCCTCCCCCGCCTAACCCAGTGTAGCAGCCGCAGGAACTCGGCACCGGCCCGAGCAACAACAACACCGCGAACTTGCCACCTCTAGCATCTACGTCGGCAGCAACCCATGTTACTCCAGCCGATAGAGTGATGTATGGCAACCTCCTTGTCGAGCCACTAACCGTTGCTCGTATCCGGAACGTGACCCAGCTTGACGAGAAGCGCCAGCAGCTGCTGGAGGAGACGCAAGCCATCACGGAGCAAGGAGCTAAACTAGATCGAGATCTGGTCAACATGCAGAAGTCCATAGAGAAATATAGAGCAATGCAGGCCGAGTACAAGACTTTGCTACAGCAGCAGAAGGCCAAGAAAGCCCCGGCTCGCGTCATCAACCATCCTGGTGTACGGCACAACCTAGGATGGACTCCCTCGAAGCTGGCACAGGCCAAGCCATACATTGACAGTGAAGTCAAGCAGGTGATGCCCACCCCACTCCTTAACCTTGCTATCGCCAAGACCCTTCTAGAGCAGGATAGATCGCCTGAGGCAGTAAAACAGGTCTATGACCTAGTGGCCAAGGCGGTGAAGCAGCAGGAAAAGGCCACCTCTCAGAGGCTTGAGTCTGACCCAGCGCTCTGCCGATCTAGCCAGTACAAACCGCCAAGGGACAAGACCATCAAGCCCTATGACGGCACCGCCAAGCCAGCCACATGGTTGCAGGACTATGGCAATGCAGTGGAAATTGCCGGAGGCATACCCAATGTCGTCGTCAAGTACCTCCCGTTAATGTTGGCGGGAACGGCCCGTCAATGGATCGACAATTTACCGGATAAGTCTATCTACAACTGGCTGGACATGCAAGAAGCATTCACCAAGAACTTTGAGGGTACATACAAGCGTCCCTGCACTGTGGGCGATCTATAGTGGTGCGTGCAAGAAAAAGACGGGACATCTCGCGCCTACCTCTCCCGGTGGTTGGATATGAAGAATTCCTGCGCAGGAGTGCATGCTCAGACCGCCATGGCCGCTTCATCGACGGGTTGGAAAGGGGCACGTTGCTCCGACATAAGCTGAAGCGCTTGCAGGACAATCACCAGCTTGACTTTAATCAGATGATTCAGCTAGCTAGTGAGTTTGCAGCTGCCGACGACGATGCTCGTGGCTCTTTTCCGGCAACGGCCGTTCCAACCCAAGCTCGAAGGAACAGCAGTACAAAGCGGAAAACCGCTCCAGAAGAAAAGCAATCTACCGACATGGTCTCTATGACCTTTGCAGGACGAGGAGAAGGCAGACAACGTGGCCGAGGAAGGGGAGCTAGCCGCGGGCAGCAACGAGGAAGTGGAACCACCTCGGCGCCGCTCCGCATTCCCCAAACCCACGAGGAGTACCGTGATATGCCGTGCCTCGTACACCTCGACGCCAACGGCAAGGCCACCCATACCAATCGACACTACAAGTTCGTCAACGACCTCAAGGAAGACCCGGAGTCCGGCTACAAGCAAAGTCGGAAGAACAGACCGCGAGGCAAGGGCAAAGGGAAGAAGAAGGAGGAGGAGTCCAAGGATTCAAGTGACATGGACGAATACGTTGACCCCAAGCACGCCGCCAAGAGAGACGACAAGGGCAAGAACCCCTTCGCAAAGAAGGCTCCAGTCTACCACACTTTCCTCGGCACCCCCACCGTCCGACAACAGAAGACCTCTCTGAGGATCCTGATGTCCACTCTCCCTCCAGTCCCCCAGTACCTGCGCTGGTCGGAAGTTCCAATAACTTGGGACAGGATGGACCACCCAGACCTCGTTCCCACGGAGAACCAGTACACCATGGTCATCAACCCCTTGATTGACGGTGTGGAGTTCACCAAGTGCATGGTGGATAGTGGAAGCAGCATCAACATCATGTACCTGGATACACTGCATAAGATGAACTTGACGGAGGCAAACCTAAGGTGGACCAACACCATCTTCCATGGCGTAGTTCCTGGTCGGGAGGCTCGGTCCCTTGGGTGCATTACACTTCAGGTTGCCTTTGGCGATGTTAATAATTACCACCAAGAGCGCATGACCTTCGAGGTAGTCCCCTTCAAGAGCGTGTACCACGTCATATTCGGCCGCGACATATTCCACACGTTCATGGCCAAGCCATTTTTCGTCTACAACAAACTCAAGATACCCGGACCAAACGGTGTCCTCACCGTATCCGGAAGCTTTACCAAGGCAAGGGACTGCGAGATCAATGAAGCACCGTTGCAGAAGTTGTCCTCTACAGCGAAGAATTCAAAGAGATCCAGAGCAAGGTCAATGACTCAAAGATGCCCACGTCGAAGAAGCAGATCTCCGACTCCGCTCCTGCGTTCAAGGCCGCCATCGAAACCAAGCCGGTGGAACTTGTGGTAGGCGATGCCTCCAAGACCGTCGCCATTGGGACGAACCTGGATCCCAAATAGGAAAGCGCACTCGTCGAGTTCCTCCGTGAGAATAGGGACATCTTTGCCTGGCAACCTGCCGACATGAAAGGTGTACCTAGGGAACTTGCCGAGCACAGCTTAAACATTGATCCAAAATGCAAACCAGTGAAACAACCTCTATGACGCTTTGGAGATGAGAAGATACGAGCCATTGGCAAAGAGATAGCTAGGTTACTTAAGGCTAGATTTATCCGAGAAGTCCTTCACACCCAATGGGTGGCCAATCCTGTAATTGTCCCCAAAAAGGGAACCAATGAATTAAGAATGTGCGTTGATTACACCGGCTTGAACAAAGCATGTCCCAAAGATCCGTTTGCTTTGCCTCGCATTGACCAAGTTATTCACTCGACGGCTGGCTCGGAACTTTTGTGTTTTCTCGATGCATACTCAGGATACCACCAGATCAAGATGAGGAAGTCGGACCAATTGGCCACTTTGTTCACTGCCCCATACGACACGTTTTGCTATGTCACGATGCCCTTTGGGCTGAAAAACGCAGGTGCTACTTACTAGCGGACAATGCAACGTTGCCTTCATGACCAAATTGGTCGGAACATTCACACCTATGTGGACGATATCGCGGTGATGTCTAAAAAATAAAATGACTTAATCTCCGACTTAAAAGAAACCTTTGATAATCTCTGGAAATACAACATGATGCTCAACCCTAAGAAGCGTGTCTTCGGGGTTCCAGCTGGCAAATTGTTGGGCTTCATCGTTTCCCAACGTGGAATCGAGGTCAACCCGGAGAAAATCAAGGCCATCTTAAACATAAACCGTCCGACATGCCTAAAGGACATTCGACGACTAACATGTTGTGTTGCAACAGTTAGTCGGTTCGTCAGCCGACTTGGCGAGAAGGCTTTGCCCCTGTACAAGTTTCTGAGGAAGGCGGACAAATTCACGTGGACGAACGAAGCAGATGCAGCATTGAAGAAGCTCAAGGAGATTCTTTCCTCAGCGCCCATCCTTGCAGCACCTGAGCCTGGAGAGCCCCTGTTAATTTACATGGCGGCAACCAACCGGGTTATCAGCATCGTCGTCGTGGTAGAGCGGAAGGAACCAGGCTATGAGCACGGAGTTCAACGACCAGTTTACTATGTGAGCGAGGTCTTGACGGAGTCCAAGCAACGTTACCCGCACTACCAAAAGATAGCTTATGGAGTATTCCTTGCTTCCCGGAAGCTGAGGCATTACTTTCAGGAGCACCCAATCACAGTGGTGAGCAAGACTCCAGTGTCCGACATTATCAATAACAGTTACGCTACAGGAAGGGTCGCGAAGTGGGGCATTGAACTTGCCGCCTTCGAGATCACCTACAAGAGACGCGACACTATCAAGTCACAAGCCTTGGCGGATTTTGTTGCAGATTGTACGGAGATGCCAGACGCTACTCCGTTGCCAGAACCAGAGTACTGGGTGATGCACTTTGACGGATCAAAGCTGCTCAATGGCTCGGAGGCTGGTGTATTGCTACAGTCACCAACAGGAGACAAGCTACACTACGTTCTACAAATCCTCTTTGAGGCTACAAACAACATGGCGGAGTATGAAGCATTCATTCACGGACTACGTGTAGACAAAGATATTGGCATCAAGCGCATAGTTTGCTGTGGAGATTACGACTTGGTTGCCCAGCAGGTGGTTGGCACCTGGAATGCGCGGAACCCTATGATGGCGGCATATCGAGACGAAGTGGACGAGATAGCCAAGAGCTTCTTGGGTTACGAAGTCAAGTATGTTCCTAGGGAACAAAACGAGGCGGCCGATCTGCTGTCTAAGCTTGGATCAGGGCGCAAGCGAATTCCACCAGGAGTTTTCCTAGAGCACCTGCGCACACCATCCGTGAAGGGAGCCGACATCGACAACCCGGATAGAGCTGACTCTTTCGTCAACATGGTGACTAAGGTCCCTCTGGCTTGGACAAAACCGTTCATGGAATATCTCAAACACGGAACTTTGCCCGACGACAAAGTCGAAAGATGGCAAATAGTACGGTGAGCAAAGGGTTATACCATAATCAATGGGCAACTCTATAAAAGGAGCACTACTGGTGTATACCTAAAGTGTGTCTCCCAGCTAGAAGGTATGGAAATCCTACGCGGAATCCATCTCGGAGATTGCGGGCATCACGCCGCTCCTTGATCATTGGTCGTAAAAGCCTTCCGGCAAGGATTCTACTGGCTGACCGCGAAGGCGGACGCCGACAAGCTGGTTGAGACATGCATGGGATGTCAGTATTATGCCCGACAACCACATGTTCCTGCTGAAGAATTGCGAACAATACCAATAACTTGGCCGTTCGCACTCTGGGGGCTAGACATGGTGGGACCGTTACAAACGGCACCATGTGGATTTACACATCTGCTCGTAGCAGTTGATAAATTCACTAAACTGATAGAAGCTAAACCCATTAGAAATCTTGATGGGGCAACTGCCCTTAGGTTTGTCCGGGATCTAGTGGTGAGATTTGGTCTCCCACACAACATTATCACCGACAACGGCAGCAACTTGTCTCTCAGAGAAGTGGAGGCTTATTGTTGGGAGAAGGGTATCCGACTTGACCTTCCATCTGTGGCACACCCACAATCCAATGGTCAGGTTGAGCGAGCCAATGGGTTAATTCTTCAGGGAATCAAGCCACGTCTTGAGGCACTGCTACACAGAGCAGCTGGAGCCTAGGCGGAGGAACTACCATCTGTACTGTGGAGTTTACGAACTACACCCAACAGATCCACCGGTTACACCCCTTAATTCATGGTTTATGGAGCAAAAGCCATCCTGCCTTCCGACATACTTCACGATGCACCAAGAGTTGCCGCCTACGACGAGGATGACGCTGAAGAATCCAGACACCTAGATGTGAACCTTCTCGAGGAGGAGCGCGTTTTGGCATGCCAAAGATCCGCCATCTACCAGCAGAAGCTACGCAGTTATCATAGTCGCCGCGTCCGGCATCGCTCGTTTAAGGAGGGGGATTTGGTGCTCCGACTTAAGCAGAAGAAGTCACACAAGTTATCCCCGCCATGGGAAGGACCGTTCATCATAAGCAAGGCGCTACTCAATGGGTCTTACTACCTCGTTGACAATCATGAACTGAAGGATAGACCCAACAAGGATCATAAGCGTAAGCGAGTGACCCCATTGATGACTACCCGGAGCTTGATCGGCCATGGAACATAGCATAGCTATGTCCTTTTTACACTTAGCATTTTTATCTAATTGTGTATCTCTTATATGATCAATGAAATAAAGCTCTCTGGTTCACTCATAATTCTGAGTCTTTTACCTCCTTTAATGTTCATTTTTGGATCATGTAAAACCTTTATGCACAAGTTTTGCGATTGCGCTTGTGAAAATTCTGCCTACGGGCGTTAGCTTAAGTTTTCTGGTCTACACGTTCTTTGTCGTTTTTATGTGGATTCTGGAGTAGTGACTTTCAGCACTTATTGTCGGCGATTTTGTGCTCAGGTTATAGATGGTGCCATTGGGCATCATTGCCTAAGCGCATGGTTCCGACAACGAGTCTTCCGACTCACGAAAAGTCAAGCATAAGAACCAAAGTAATGGATAAGCCAGCACTTGCTAAAAATATATACATGCTGGAAATTAGTTCTTAAGTAGCAGGACATAACGACCATTGTTTTCTGCCTTAAGTTACATCACCAAAGTTTTTTTCCGCGCATGCACCAAGGGTAAAACAAATATTACAAAGTGTTTTTTATTCCTTGGGCGCAGGAGACTTGGAAGCAGCATCATCACCATCCGGAGAATCACCCTCAACATCGGCACTATGGTGAGACTCAGATGAATCTTGGTTGATGATGTCGATGGTGTTCATGGGCACGAAGACGTCGACGTCCACCAACTCAGAAACTCTGGTGTCGTAGCCTGCGAGTGATGACAAGATGGCTTCATGATCAATCTCTTTGCCGTCATCGTCAACGTCGGGGATACCATAGGTCACCGTGTCGATGTCGGCTTCTTCGTAGTGTGCCTTCACCATTGACAGCGCCATCCTTACATCAGCCCGTGCACATGAAGCTTTCCAGCTTGTAACACGCTCGGGGGCTCGACGCAGAATCTCCGAGTACTTCGTCACGGAGTCTGAGGCCTTGATGTATATCTGGAGGGGCTTGGCAATCTCTTTGGCCTGGGTGATGGCGGTGTTGATGAAATTGCCGGCAAGAACCATGCATTCCTTGTCCGAAGGAGGCAAGCGAGTTAAACCCATAGGAGCTGCACATTCCGACAAGGAGCGCATGAGTTCAATAAACTCTAAGTATCCAGACTACAGAAATACAAGGCGGAGGAAACTTACTGAAGATGCTGGCCTTACCCTGCCAGAGGGTGTCCGCCAGGGATTCTTTCTCTTGTTGGAGGAGCTTAAATGCCTCACTGTGGCGTTGATTTTGCTCATCAGCAGCTTGTTTCTGATCTTTTAAGATCGCAAGCTCCTCCTTCAAGCGATTGATTTCTGCGGAGGCGGAATCCTGCAGGGCCTTCATGGAATCCTCATGCATCTTCAACATCTCTTCCCTCTTCTTCTTAAGGATTTTGTTCTTGCTGTCCAGCTGTTGGATGTGCTTGGACTGCTCGACAATATCCTTGGCCTTGGCAACATGTTTTGCAAGTCGGAGAAAACAAAGTACACAGTGAGTACTCGGAGAATGAAGGCACAGAAACAAGACGCAAATCCGCAAACAGAAAACAGGCTCTTGTTTTTGATGATCTGTTCCTTCACGATGGCAGTTTTACCCTTTTCAGCTTCAAGATCTGCGCGCATCTTCTGGTAGTTGTCGTTGGCCATGCCCCTCCGAGCATTCTCATTCTATAGAAAAAAGGATAAAATTAAACCGTTGTTTGACCTGCTTGGAGCATCTAGTCGGAAACTTTCCACCTAGACGCTCGAGGGCTACAGCGAGAGTTTTTTAACTTAGCAATATGCTTAGCTTTTCTTTAAGCATCTAGTCGGAGCTAATTCAGTTCTCGATTAGAAGCTTAGGGGCTACAGTAAAGTTTTTTAACTCGGAATCTGCTTAGCTTTTCTTTAAGCATCTAGTCGGAATTAATTCGGTTACAACTAGAGGCTTGGGGGCTACAGTACTGAAAATTATAAACACTGCTTATGCTACTCTTAAAGCATCTAGTCGGAATAATTCATTCCATCTAAATGCTTGGGGGCTACAGTGAGAGTTTTTTCTAACTTAGTCACTCTAAGAGCATATAGATGCAAAACCTATGGTTTTTAGTCTACATCCTCGGGGGCTACAGTGGGATACTCATATGAAATGCAAAAGGCAAAGTAAAACTTAGAAGTGCAATAATCTTGAGGTTTGTAGCGCTCTCGGCTAGCATCTTGCCAAAGGAGATGCTATTTCCTCACAAGATATCTGCTTGTCGGAGTAGCTCCTCAAGACCGCACGTCGGAGATGATGATACTCCTCCAGGAACCAGAGTTGTGTTACTCGGCATGATCGCCGGGTAAACTATCTTCGGAAACTCAAAGGGTTTTTGGGGAACAGGGGCACCGCCTTCGGCAGAGATACCAGCTTCCACCACCGCCTTGCCGCCACCGATGGCATCCTTAGCTGGAGCTTCAGCCATTTGTTGAGCGGTGCTCTCCTGTGTTCCCTGCTCGCCGACAACAGTGAGTTCGGTAGAGGGGCCAGAGTCCACTTCCATGGCGGAAGGGCATGGCGCCTCCTTAGCTTGTGAGCTTGTTGGGGCAGAGGAGGGCTTGACGGAAGGGGTAGCAGGGGCGATGGCGGGGGAGGCGTCGCGATGGAGCATATCTTTGATATTTCTAGAAGCCCCCAAAGTTTTGGAGGTCTTCTTGAGGCTGGTCGTGGCTTTCTTCCTGAGACATGCAAAATGCATAAGTACAGGAATAAAACAGATAAATAGACAATGTCGGAGAATGAGAAGCTTACACTAGGGGGGCGCTTTGGCAAAAATCCCGGTGGCTTTTCTCTTTTCCACCTCCAGGGCGGCGGTAGTCTTCTTGGAGGCTTCACCCTCCGTCTTCTTCTTCTTGCCTCCATCGGCAGCGTCAGAGGTGGAGCTCTTCCGCTTTCGCGCCAACGGGACATCGTCGTCGGACACGACCGTGACTTCCTTCATCTTTGGATCGT
The DNA here is from genome assembly GCA_916181665.1 of Avena sativa. Taxonomy (NCBI): domain Eukaryota; kingdom Viridiplantae; phylum Streptophyta; class Magnoliopsida; order Poales; family Poaceae; genus Avena; species Avena sativa. The sequence continues at coordinate 80,255,463 of OV702297.1, forward strand.
AGATTTGGGCAGCCAGGTCGCCCTCATCTAGATCGCTAAGCTATTAAGTAAGAAATCACCGTGTTAGATAAAATGGTATTGGCAAGACGGAAAAACTGGGGCATATGTCGTACACGGAAAATAAATACCTACCTTTGGGCACTTGCCTTCTATGAACATGTCGTAGGTGATGGTGAAGCCACACTTCTTATCCTTCACCTTGACGATGTCCTTTAGGCGGAGCTTGACGGAGTCGCTCGAGAAGTTATCCACGGAAATCCGGAGGGTATCCCTTCGATCACTGGTATACTCATGCATGAACTTCGCGCGGTGCTGCAGAGGTTGGATTCGCCTGATGAACCAGCACATGGCTAGGTCCAAGCCGGTCAAACCCGTCTCTACGAACCATTCGATCCGCCTTATTGCGCGAGAAGTGTCGAGGTCGGAGGGAAGGGAGGCATGGGATCTCCATGTAGAAATTTCAGCGGCGGCTCCATCCACGAAGTCCGGGTACGTCACTTCTCGGCCTGCCAAAGGAATGTCGGGGCCGTAAAAGTATGTCCGCTGCCAGTTCTTGCAGGACTCGTGGCCGATGATCTCGGGGAACCGCCGGCCAGGTCGAATCTTGAAGCTTATGGTGCCGCAGTTCATAAGCTCCTCCTTACTATCTCCGGCTTCACGTTTGACGGTGAAGAAGTACACGAACAAGTCTAACCTAGGACTTATCCCTAGGTAACCCTCGCAAAGTGCCGCGAAGTTGCTAAGCACTAAGATGCTATTGGGGGAGAGGTTATGGGGTTGGACCTTGTTGTGGTTCAAGACGGAGAGGAAGAAGTGGGAGATGGGCAAGGAAACGCCGCGTACCAGCTGAGCCTTGAGGTACACCTTTTCTCCGACTTGGGGAGAAGGTGTCACCTCGCCGGCTGGTCCCGCCCGCCAGGCGAGCCCCTCCGTCGCGGGGAGGTAGCCTTCAGCGACCATCTCTTGGATGTCACGGTCGGTGATGTCTGAGCCGCGCCAGGTGCCCTTGTGCGAGTCTGGCTCTTCCTCCAGTGGCTCTAGCGCCGCCAGATTATGGTCGCCGCCGGTGGACTCGATCACCGCTGATGCGGGTATGACCAAGCCCTCTGGGGGAACGACGATGGAGCTCGCCGGCTTTGCCGCGGCTTCACTCGACGCCGCCATGGATAGGGAAGAGCTGCTGCTGGCCATGGAGTGATGGACGGGTGCGACTGGCACAGATGGAAGCTAGGGTTTTCGAGGTTTCTCGCGGAGATCTCGAGGAGACGTGCGGCTGGAGGAAGAATACAATGCGAGAATAATAGGGTAAAAAGTGGAGAATTCCCCACGGTTACTATTTATCATCCTCGGCATCAAGATTCATGCAGATAATCGGACGGTTGCCGCGTAGACGACGTGTTCGCGAACGTGCGCGGAAATTTCGCCACGTCTCCAACCGTCACCGCCAACGGTTCGTATCGCTCGCTCGGGAAAATCGGATATGATTGCGTTCTCTGCATGTGTGAGTTACGAGGTGTCGCTGACCTAAGCCTACGTCGTCCTAGCTTACACGGGTAGATGAGCCGTCACATCGAAGATTCCGGCATGGACGGATTTAATCCGACTATGGAAGAGTACGATGGAAGATTCAGCATTTCTCCGACTTACAAATCAAAGACGGAGAAAACCTTGCAGGGTTCTTTGGGAGGACTACAAGATGTTGCTTGACGATTTGCCGACATCTATCTAGACGGAGCATTCCACGTGAAGAGGCAAGACGGCGCAAGATCTCGGAGTTCTCTGGGGGCTACTATTGGGGATATGCTATATGGGTATCCTTATAGCATGTCTCTTATCCGGCTAACCCGGATGGCCCATAGTCGGTAGCATGGCCTATGGCCTGCTGGGCGGCCCAGTTAGGTGGATCCAGAAGGGAGGCCCATGCCGGATAAAGGAAGGCTATGGTGGAGTCACCAGCGTACCCGGAGCCTTGGAGTGCAAGATACACAAGACTAGTAATAGACGGTGTAGGACTCTGTAACCTATCCAGCTAGGACTTTTTCCTGTAACCCTAGGACCTGGAGACTATATAAGTCGGGCCTATGGGAGCCTTTAGGGCACAATCTCATACGATAACTTAGACTCTCTAGTCACCTCGCACAGCGAACCAATCCCTGTAACTCGGCGTATTGCCCTTATAGTGATTTATAGCAGGAGTAGGATTCCGCCACCGTCGTGGGATCTGAACCTGGGTAAGCTGTGTTACCTCGTACCCGTCAACCGTCTGCCTTACCCCACGTCTCTAAACATGCACTGTGAGGACCCCTCCATGGCGTACTCATCGGCAATACCACGACACCTCTCCCGCCATCGCCCCTGCCACTCCTGCCGTCAAGCCCTCATCTGCCCCGACAAGCTCACAAGCTAAGGAGGCATCGGGCCCTTCCGCCATGGAATTGGACTCTAGCGCCTCTACCGAGCTTGCTGTTGTCGGCGAGCAGGCGACACAGGAGAGTACCGCCCAATAAATGGCTGAAGCTCCGGCTAAGGATGCCATCGGTGGCGGCAAGGCGGTGGTGGAAGCTGGTACTTCTACCGAAGGCGGCGCCCTTGCTCCCCAGAAACCTTTTGAGTTCCCGAAGATAGTCTATCTGGCACTTACGCGAGTAGCACAACTCTGGTTCCTGGAGCAGCACCGACATCTCTGACGTGCGGCCTTGAGGAGCTCCTCTGACAAGCAGACATCTTGCAGGGAAACAACATCTCCTTTGGCAAGCTACTGGCCGAGAGCGCTACAAACCTCAAGATCATTGCACTTGAGAGTTTAGTTGCCTTTTGCATTTCATATGAGTATCCCATTGTAGCCCCCGGGGATGTAGACGGAAAACCATAGGTCTTTGCGTCTAGATGCTCTAAGAGTGACTAAGCTAGAAAACTTCTTACTATAGCCCCCAAGCATTTAGATGGAATGAAATATTCCGACTAGATTCTTTAAGAGTAGCATATGCAGTGTTTATAAATTTCAATACTGTATCCCCCAAGCCTCTAGTTGTAATTGAACCAGTTCCGACTAGATGCTTAAAGAAAAGCTAAGCATATTGTTAAGTCAAAAATTCTCGCTGTAGCCCCCGAGGATCTAGGTGGAAAATTTCCGGCTAGGTGCTCCAAGCAGACCAAACAACGTTTTCACTTTGACCTTTTTTCCACAGAACAAGAATGCTCGAAGGGGCATGGCCAATGACAAGTACTAGAAGATGCGCGCAGATCTTGAAGCCGAAAAGGGTAAAACTGCCATCTTGAATGAACAAATCATCAAAAACAAGAGTCTGTTTTCTTTTTGCGCATTCCGTCTTGGTTTTGTGCTTATATTCTCCGAGTACTCACTGTGTACTTTGATTTCTCCGACTTTGCAGAACATGTTGCAAGGCTAAGGACATTGTCAAGCAATCCAAGCACATTCAGCAGCTGGATAGCGAGAACAAGATCCTTAAGGAGGAGAGGAAGGACATGCTGAAAATGCATGAGGAGTCAATGAAGGCCCTGCAGGAATCCGCCACCGAGGAAATCAATCGCTTGAAGGGGGAGATTGCGATCTTAAAAGATCAGAAGAAAGCTGCCGAAGAGCAGAATGAACGCCATAGCGAGGCGTATAAGCTCCTCCAACAAGAGAAAGAATCCTTGTCGGACACCCTCTAGCAGGTTGAGGCCATCATCTTCAGTAATCTTTCTCCGCCTTGGATTTCTGTAGTCTGGATACTCTGAATTGTTGAACTCATGTGCTCCTTGTCGGATTTTGCAGCTCCTATGGGTTTGACCCGTTCACCTCCTCCGGCCAAGGAATGAATGGTTCTTGCCGGCAACTTTATCAACACCCCCATCACGCAAGCCAAGGAGATCGCCAAGCCCCTCCAAATCAACATAAAAGCATCAGACTTTGTGGCGAAGTACTCGGAGATCCTGCGCCGAGCCCCTGAGCGTATCACAAGCTGGAAAGCTTCATGTGAACCGGCTGGTGCAAGGATGGCGCTGTTAATGGTGAAGGCACACTATGAAGATGCCGACATCGACATGTTGACCTCTGGGTTTCCCGACGTGGATGACGATGTCAAGGCTTTCAATCATGAGTCCAACTTGTCGTCACTCGCGGGCTATGACACCAGAGTCACCGAGTTGGTTGACTTCAATGTCTTCGTGCCCAGGAATACCATCGATGATGGCGACCAAAGCTCCTCCGAGTCTCTTCACACAGCCAACTTCGAGGGTGGCTCTCCTGCTGTTGATGACGCCGTGTCCAAGTCACCTGCGCCAAAGGAATGAAGAACAACTTTGTAATATTTGTTTCTCCTTTGGTGCATATGCGGAAAAAACATGTTTATGTAATCTTAAGGAGGAGAACAATGGTTGTTATTTCCTGCTACTCAAAAACTAATTTCCAGCATGTGTATATTTTTTAAGCAAGTGCTGCCTTATCCATTACTTTGGTTCTTATGCTTGACCTTTCGTGAGTCGGAAGACTCGTTGTCGGAACCATGCGCTCAGGTGATGATGGACAATGGAACCGTCAATAACCTAAGCACAAAATCGCCGACAATAAGTGCCAAAAGTCACTACTCCAGAATCCACATAAAAACGACAAAGAACGTGTAGACCAGAAAACTTAAGCTAACGCCCGTAGGCGGAATTTTCACAAGCGCAATCGCAAAACTTGTGCGTAAAGGTTTTACATGATCCAAAAATGAACATTAAAGGAGGTAAAAGACTCAGAATTATGAGTGAACCAGAGAGCTTTATTTCATTGATCATATAAGAGATACACAATTAGATAAAATGCTAAGTGTAAAAAGGACATAGCTATGCTATGTTTCCTGGCCGATCAAGCTCCGGGTAGTCATCAACCGGGTCACGTCGCTTACGCTTATGATCCTCGTTTGGTCTATCCTTCAGTTCACGATTGTCAACGAGGTAGTAAGACCCATTGACTAGCGCCATGCTTATGATGAACGGTCCTTCCCATGGCGGGGATAACTTGTGTGACTTCTTCTGCTTAAGTCGGAGCACCAAATCCCTCTCCTTAAATGAGCGATGCCGGACGCGGCAACTATGATAGCTGCATAGCTTCTGCTAGTAGATGGCGGATCTTTGGCATGCCAAAACGCGCTCCTCCTCGAGAAGGTTCACATCTAGGCGTCTGGATTCTTCAGCGTCATCCTCGTCGTAGGCGGCAACTCTTGGTGCATCGTGAAGAATGTCGGAAGGCAGGATGGCTTTTGCTCCATAAACCATGAATTAAGGGGTGTAGCCGGTGGATCTGTTGGGTGTAGTTCGTAAACTCCACAGTACAGATGGTAGTTCTTCCGCCTAGGCTCCAGCTGCTCTGTGTAGCGGTGCCTCAAGACGTGGCTTGATTCCCTGAAGAATTAACCCATTGGCTTGCTCAACCTGACCATTGGATTGTGGGTGTGCCACAGATGGAAGGTCAAGTCGGATACCCTTCTCCCAACAATAAGCCTCCACTTCTCCGAGAGACAAGTTGCTGCCGTTGTCGGTGATAATGTTGTGTGGGAGACCAAATCTCACCACTAGATCCCGGACAAACCTGAGGGCAGTTGCCCCATCAAGATTTCTAATGGGTTTAGCTTCTATCAGTTTAGTGAATTTATCAACTGCTACAAGCAGATGTGTAGATCCACATGGTGCCGTTTGTAATGGTCCCACCATGTCTAGCCCCCAGACTGCGAACGGCCAAGTTATTGGTATTGTTCGCAATTCTTCAGCAGGAACATGTGGTTGTCGGGCATAATACTGGCATCCCATGCATGTCTCAACCAGCTTGTCGGCGTCCGCCTTCGCGGTCAGCCAGTAGAATCCTTGACGGAAGGCTTTTACGACCAATGATCGAGGAGCGGCGTGATGCCCGCAATCTCCGAGATGGATTTCACGTAGGATTTCCATACCTTCTAACTAGGAAACACACTTTAGGTATACACCAGTAGTGCTTCTTTTGTAGAGTCGTCCATTGATTATGGTATAACCCTTTGCTCGTCGTACTATTTGCTGTCTTTCGACCTCGTCGTCCGGCAAAGTTCCGTGTTCGAGATATTCCATGAACGGTTTTGTCCAAGCCGAAGGGACCTTTGTCACCATGTTGACGAAAGAGTCAGCTCTATCCGGGTTGTCGATGTCAGCTCCCTTCACGTATGGTGTGCATAGATGCTCTAAGAAAACTCCTGGCGGAATTTGCTTGTGCCCTTATCCAAGTTTAGATAGCAGATCAGCCGCCTCATTTTGCTCCCTAGGCACATACTTGACTTTGTAGCCCAAGAAGCTCTTGGCTATCTCGTCCACTTCGTCTCGATATGCCGCCATCATAGGGTTCCGCGCATTCCAGGTGCCAGCCATCTGCTGGGCAACCAAGTCGGAATCTCCACAGCAAACTATGTGCTTGATGCCAATATCTTTGGATACACGTAGTCCGTGAATGAGTGCTTCATACTCCGCCATGTTATTTGTAGCCTCGAAGTGGATCTGCAGAACATAGTGTAGCTTGTCTCCTGTTGGTGACTGTAGCAATACACCAGCCCCCGAGCCGTTGAGAAGCTTTGATCCGTCAAAGTGCATCACCCAGTACTCTGGTTCTGGCAACGGAGTAGCGTCAGGCATCTCTGTCCAATCTGCAATAAAATCCGCCAAGGCCTTTGACTTGATAGCATCGCGTCTCTTATAGGTGATTTCGAAGGCGGCAAGTTCAATGCCCCACTTCGCAACCCTTCCTGTAGCGTCGCTGTTGTTGATTATGTCGGACAGTGGAGTCTTGCTCACCACTGTGATTGGGTGCTCCTGAAAGTAATGCCTCAGCTTCCGAGAAGCAAGGAATACTCCATAAGGTATCTTTTGGTAGTGCGGGTAACGCTTCTTGGACTCCGAAAAGACCTCGCTTACATAGTAAACTGGTCGTTGAACTCCGTGCTCATAGCCAGGTTCCTTCCGCTCTACCACGACGACGACGCTAATTACCCGGTTGGTTGCCGCCATGTATATTAACAGGGGCTCTCCAGGCTCGGGTGCTACAAGGATAGGCACTGAGGAAAGGGTTTCCTTGAGCTTCTTCAATGCTGCATCTGCTTCGTCTGTCCACATAAATTTGTCCGCCTTTTTTAGCAACTTGTTCAGCGGCAGAGCCTTCTCTCCAAGTCGGCTGACGAACCGACTAACTGCTGCAACACAACTTGTTCATCGTTGGATGTCCTTTTGGCATGTCGGACGATTTATGTTTAAGATGGCCTTGATTTTCTCCGGGTTGACCTCGATTCCGCACTGGGAAACAATGAATCCCAACAATTTGCCTGCTGGAACCCCGAAGACACACTTCTTAGGGTTAAGCATCATGTTATATTTACGGAGATTATCAAAGGTTTCTTTCAAGTCGGAGATTAAGTCATTTTACTTTTTAGACATCACCACAATGTTGTCCACATAAGCGTGGACGTTCCGACCAATTTGGTCATGAAGGCAACGTTGCATTGTCCGCTGGTACGTGGCACCTGCGTTTTTCAGCCCAAAGGGCATCGTGACATAGCAAAACATGCCGTATGGGTAGTGAACGAAGTGTCCAACTGGTCCGACTTCCTCATCTTGATCTGGTGGTATCCTGAGTATGCGTCAAGAAAACACAAAATTTCCGAGCCAGCCGTCGAGTCAATGACTTGGTCAATGCGAGGCAAAGCAAACGGATCTTTGGGACATGCTTTGTTCAAGCCGGTGTAATCAACGCAAATTCTTAATTCATTGGTTCCCTTTTTGGGGACAAGTACATGATTGGCCACCCATTGGGTGTGAAGGAATTCTCAGATAAACCTAGCCTTAAGTAACCTAGCTATCTCTTTGCCAATGGCGCGTCTCTTCTCATCTCCAAAGCGTCGTAGAGGTTGTTTCACTGGTTTGGATTTTGGATCAATGTTTAAGCTGTGCTCGGCAAGTTCCCTAGGTACACCTTTCATGTTGGAGGCTGCCAGGCAAAGATGTCCCTATTCTCACGGAGGAACTCGACGAGCGCGCTTTCCTATTTGGGATCCAGGTTCGTCCCAATGGCGGTGGTCTTGGAGGCGTCGCCTACCACAAGTTCCACGGGCTTGGTCTCGATGGCGGCCTTGAACATAGGAGCGGAGTCGAAGATCTGCTTCTTCGACGCGGGCATTTCTGAGTCATTGACCTTGCTCTGGATCTCTTTGAATTCTTCACTATAGAGGACAGCTTCGGCAACGGCTGCTTCATTGATCTCGCAGTCCCTTGCTTTGGTAAAGCTTCATTGATGAAACCGTTTGGTCCGGGTATCTTGAGCTTGTTGTAGACGAAGCATGGCTTGGCCATGAACGTGTGGAATATGTCGCGGCCGAATATGACGTGGTACACACTCTTGAAGGGGACCACCTCAAAGGTCATCCGCTCTTGGTGGTAATTATTAACATCGCCAAAGGCAACCTGAAGTGTGATGCACCCAAGGGACCGAGCCTCCCGAGCAGGAACTACGCCATGGAAGATGGTGTTGGTCCGCCTTAGGTTTGCCTCCATCAAGTTCATCTTTTGCAGTGTATCCAGGTACATGATGTTGATGCTGCTTCCACTATCCACCATACACTTGGTAAATTCCACGCCGTCAATCAAGGGGTTGATGACCATGGCATACTGGTTCTCCATAGGGATAAGGTCTGGGTGGTCCGTTCTGTCCCAAGTTATTGGAACCTCCGACCAGTGCAGGTATTGGGGAACTAAGGGTAGGGTAGCCATCAAGATCCTCAGAGAGGTCTTCAGTTGTCGGACGGTGGGGGTACCAAGAAAAGTGTGGTAGACTGGTGCCTTCTTTGCGAAGGGGTTCTTGCCCTTGTCGTCTCTCTTGGCGGCGTGCTTGGGGTCAACGTCCTCATCCATGTCACTTGAATCCTTGGACTCCTCCTCCTTCTTCTTCCCCTTGCCCTTGCCTCGCGGTCTGTTCTTCCGACTTCGCTTGTAGACGGACTCCGGGATTTCCTTGAGGTCGTTGACGAACTTGCAGTGTCGATTGGTGTGAGTGGCTTTACCGTTGGCGTCGAGGTGTACGAGGCACGGCATATCGCGGAACTCTTCGTATGTTTGGGGAACGCGGTGTGCTGCCGAGATGGTTTCACTTCCTCACTGCTGTCCCCGACCAGCCCCCTTCCTCGGCCACGTTGTCCGCCATCGCCTCACCCTGCAAAAGTCATAGCGACCATGTCGGTAGATTGCTTTTCTTCTGGAGCGATTTTCTGCTTTGTGCTGCTGTTCCTCCGAGCCTGAGTTGGAATGGCCGTTGCCGGCAAGGAGCCACGATCATCATCGTCGGCAGCTGTGAACTCACTGGCTAACTGAATCATCCGATTCAAGTCAAGATGGTGATTGTCCTGCAAGCGCTTCAGCTTATGTCGGAGCAATGTGCCCCTTTCCAACCCATCAATGAAGGCGGCCATGGCGGTCTGAGCGTGTACTCCTGCGCAGGAATTCTTCATGTCCAGCCAGCGGGAGAGGTCGGGGCGAGATGTCTCGTCTTTCTCTTGCACGCACCGTTGTAGATCGCCAACAGTGCAGGGACGCTTGTATGTACCCTCAAAGTTCTTGGTGAACACTTCTTGCATGTCCAACCAGTTGTAGATAGATTTCTCCGGCAAGTCGTCGATCCATTGACAGCGACGTTGGGGTTGCCACCGGCAATCTCCACCGTGTTGCTGTAGTCCTGCAACCATGTGGTTGGCTTGGCGGTGCCGTCATAGGGCTTGATGGTCTTGTCAATACGGAAACCTTTGGGGTAAGTTGCGGACCATATTGCATGTCCAAAGCAACGTGGTCCCAGGTATGGTCCTTCCCGGGCCTCGTGGATCTTATCGATCCTTGAACGTGGGCTCCGGGCTCTTCTTTTTCTTGTCAACAGGGGATGGGCTGCATGAACGACGCGGGCCTATTCCGCCATGGTGACTGCTAGGTGGTGACGGAGGCGGAGGTGGCGGTGGGTTAGCCTTCTTGCTGTTACCCAACTGCGACGCCTCGCGCCTGTCATGGTTGCTTGTCGGACGCGGAGGGTCATGGTGTGACCTACTCCTGTGTCCTTGGTTACGCTCTCCGTCATGATGGGTCTTCTCCGTGTTGTCGCAGATGACGATGTTGCACTACTTTGGCGGGGGCATATCCGTACGATGGTAAGCCTTGTGATCTACGCGATGTCGGGGAGACCGGGGCGATGGCGATGGGCGACGAGGTTGGGCCTTTTCCCCGTGGTCGGAGGATATGGGGATAACATCCTTCCTGTTGCGCGCATCCCTCTGTCTTCATTCTGATGAACCCGTCTAGGACCCGACATCAAGAGGAGATCTATCCCTTGGCGGCTTATATTGGCTAGATCGGCAGAGCGCTGGGTCGGACTCAAGCCTCTGAGAGGTGGCCTTTTCCTGCTGCTTTTCCGCTTTGGCCACTAGGTCATAGACCTGTTCCACTGCCTCAGGCGATCTATCCTGCTCCAAAAGGGTCTTGGCGACGGCGAGGTTAAGGAGTGGGGTGGGCATCACCTGTTTGCCCTCACTGTCAATGTATGGCTTGGCCTGTGCCGGCTTCGAGGGAGCCTATCCTAGGTTTCGCCGCACACCAGGATCGTTGATGACGCGAGCCGGAGCCTTCTTGGCCTTCTGCTGCTGCAGTAGAGTCTTATACTCGGCCTCCATTGCTCTAGTTTTCTCTATGGACTTATGCGCGTTGACCAGATCTCCATCTAGCTTAGCGCATTGCTCCGCGATGGCCTGCGCTTCCTCCAGCAGCTGCTGGCGCTTCTCGTCAAGCTGAGTCATGTTCCGGATATGAGCTACGGTCTGTGGCTCAACGAGGAGATTGCCGTACATCACTCTATCAGCTGGAGTGAGTTGGGCGGCCACAGACGTAGATGCCGGAGGCGGCAAGTTTGCGGTGTTGCTGCTCGGACTGGTGCCGAGTTCCTGCGGCTGATGCATTGGGTTAGGCGGAGGGGGCATGATCCTTGCACGATCATCGTCAGCAGCAATAAGTGGCCCCTTCCCCTTGTCCAGCGCTGTAGGCGGATCTCGTCCGGGTTGATCTTCATCCATCGCCGTCCCAATGGTGACGAACACCTCTCGAGATACGACGACGTTGCTGGTTAGCTCGTCGCGTGCGTACTCCTCCTCCATCTCCTCATGGCGGAGTCTAGCTCTTCTGGGCTGAAATCTATTTCCTCTGAATCTGCACTGAAGTCAGCATAGAGTGCGTCAATAACAAAGTCAGAGGGTGATAGGACTTCCTCGATGACGGGCGGTGGAGGTGTAATGGCAGCGACAATGACTAGAGGTGGGGGTGCTGCTGCGACGATGGCGGTCGGAGGCGGTGGTGGCGGCGGCTGAGTCGGAGGTGGTCCGTCAGCGAGTGAGAGCACTAACTAAGTTGCTGCATCAGCCACCACGTAGCTTTTGATGGTGCTCACCATGCCTTCGAAGGTAAGGAGGCATGCCGCCTGTTGTCGCCTCAGAGAATGTCAGAGAAGTGTGCCCCGATCCAGTCCTTCCATGAAGTGATACATAGCATCCTCATTGGGGTAGTGGGCTAGATCGGCTCGTACACGGAGCCACCTAGCCAGGTAATCACGGGGGTTTTCACCCTCTCTCTGAACGCAACGCGCCAGGTCGAAGATGGTGACCACGCCGACGAACTTGGATCTCTGCTGTCCAGACACACGGGCGAAGCCGGCTGATTTGAAGCGATCTTCCACCATTATATCCTGCACAGGGGCGGTTTGGGTGGGCCTTGAATTTTTCCGATCTTTGCCGGCGAACTCCGGAGAGAGATCCGACATCGATCCTTCCGCGAACGTATCCTGCCCGTAGGCGGTCCATGCGGGCCTTGGGTTTTTCCGATCTTTGTCGACAAACTCCGAAGAGAGATCCAACATCGATCCTTCCGCGAACGTATCCTGCCCGTAGGCGGTCCGTGCGGGCCTTGATGCTCCTCCGGCTCCTAGGGAACTAGTGCCCCAATCGGTTTCACCGATGAAGAGGTGGATGTCTCTGATAGGAACGATCGAGCACCGCGTAGGGGGTTCGTCTTCGCCGGGATCCAGAACTCGTCAGGAGGGACGATCGAAACGTTGCCGGAGAAGAGGACACGACCGATGGCTACGGTTTTGCCGATTCCCGCGAAGATCTTGGTCCTCGCCCGCTGAAGCCTGAAGCGCCTCTTGCCCCACGGTGGGTGCCAACTATCGTGGTATTGCCGACGAGTACGCCATGGAGGGGTCCTCACAGTGCGTGTTTAGAGACGTGGGGGAAGGCGGACGGTTGACTGGTACGAGGTAACACAACTTACCCAGGTTCAGATCCCACAATGGTGGCGGAATCCTGCTCCTGCTATAAGTCACTATAAGGGTAATACGCCGAGTTACAGGGATTGGTTCGGTGTGCGAGACCGTATGAATCGATACTACGTCGGTGACTCCAACCGTAGCCTTCCTTTATCCGGCATGGGCCTCCCTTCTGCATCCATCTAACTGGCCACCCAGCAGGCCATAGGCCATGCTACTAACTGTGGGCCACCCGGGTTATCCGGATAAGAGACATGCTATAGGGATACCCATATAGCATATCCCCAACAATTAATCTGCTCCTGTTGCAGCTTGAACATGGATTGAAATTCCCCGTTCCTTTTTTCAACCGCATCCAACCACGCTGCCTCCTCCGCCTTCTGTCGGTTCGTTTTTCTCGACCGGCTTCTATAAGTGTCAATGTCCTAGGGAAACCCAGTCTTCCATGGAACAGATGGGCCAAAGCCTCTTGTTCGTCCGACTTTTTCAGGATTCCCGAGGGCATATGTCAACTCATCGTTCTCTCTGTCGGAACAAACTTTCCATCTTGTCTCTCTTTTATAACTTTAGCAAGTTCATCTTTGGGTTTAATAATGGCCTTCTTTGTAACAATAATCTTCCCGGTTTTAGTTTCATATGATCCCCCATTCCCAAGCAACCAATTTTTTGACCTCACGGGCCACTGATTTGTAGCTAGAATGACCCCTTTAGCATGCATTTCTTTCTCAGTGTTTGCCCAATTAGGCATGGCCATCTTGTAGCCACCTGTCCACATAGTATGGTGATATTTATTCTTGGCAGCATTTTCCTGATTCTTTGCCGACCTTTCCTTAGCTTCTTCTAAGCCCTTGTGCGTCACAAATGTGGCCCAGTTATCCCGCTGCTTCTCCAGCGGGCCAGTGAATGGCGGAGTCAACTTCTTCTTGACATAGTTGTGGTAAAATCTTTTCTTCCAGTCCTTGAACTGTGCGCCCATCTTCTTAAGGGCCCACTTTCTGACTGTCAACCTCAATGCCTCATTGAGTTTAGGAGTGTCCAATTCAGGTAGAGAGAAGTGTGTCATGAGCGAATTCCAAAGACCCTCTTTGGCTCTTTCATCGATAAAAGAGAGTCCAACTTGATCGCTTTTCTTTCTTGGCTTATTCCACTTCTGAGTGGTGATTGGGATGGTGTCCCTGACTATCACTCCGCATTGATATACAGATACACTTGCGGCCTCTGTCGGATCCAAAGGTTCGCCCAGCTCAGAAACTACATCAATAGTGAAACGCGCACCATCGGCCAACTTTTTGGTCGGGCCTCATTTCCTTGCAGAAGATTGGCCCGATGTGGAGGTCTAAAAGAAGAAACAGTCATTAGTATATATATATGAATCAACTAATGCATCTACTAGCTCGTGATCAGCAGAGGCTTTATATACCTCGCTGGACTTTGCTATGGTGTCTCCATCGTCGTCACAACCGTCGTCTCCACCAAAGTCTTCATCTCTACCGTCGTCTCCACCGTGGTCTCTACCGTTGTCTTGATCCAAGTTGAGGTATTGGGAGCCATCATCATCTCCATCGTCGTCTGCTCCATCGTAATGGTAACCTCCTGTACCCTCATCTATCATCTTGTATAAGCGCTCTTCATCGTCTCTACCATCCATAACTAAACTAATACAGAATAAAGATAAAACCATTTTGCTTAATGCGATAAATAAAGGAAGATAAAGTAATTCAGCTTAATATACCATATTACACATTAAAGTACCAATTAAACAATGTGATGAAGAAAGATACAGTACCAATTAAACAACAATACATCTCGAATAATCTAGCTAGTATATCAATAATAAAAGATAGTATATCCCTATTACATGCAGATCTAGCTCAACCAAGACGTCGAGCCCCGGCTACTGAACCGCGGGAGGTGTGCACCCAAAGAGTAGGAACCATCACCGGAGAATATCTCGGGTAAGGTGACTGAAGAACCTGCCAGGTATTGGAGACCCTGACTTCTAAAATATACATGTAACATCGGACGTGCTCGTCCTCCTCCCCGACACGACGCTGTACCACCTTGTTAGGGGCCAGCTTCCTCTGCACCGTGCCTGGACCACTCGGCCGCCACCACAGAAGATCCGGGTCGACGACGACACCCGGATTCCTCACCAAACTACGTCTCCCGGCTGGTAGCACCTCCTAGTGCCAGCCCGGCGGAGCCCAGTCCCGTGGATTCCCGGCGACAGAGTCTAGTACTCCTTAGTTGTTCCCGCCGAGTGAACGATGACAATGCGTCATAATCCTAAACATTAAATTAAACCTATACACTTTAACATGACGACAGTAAATAGTATCAACTAAGATAAACTATATTAAACACTAACTAAATTCAACTAACTATATTAAACACTAACTAAAATCAACTAACTATATTAAACACTAACTAAAATCTCTAAACAAAATTACACTAAACTTCGAACTAACTACCTAATTAACCCAAAATCCTAAAATAACCCTAAAATTACTAATTAACTAATTAACCCTAAAATACCAACTAACTAATAACTAACTACTAACTAAATTACACTAAGTAACACAAAATTACACTAACAAAAAACTAAATATAAGGCGGTCGGAGAGCTCACATGCGGGGTGGGGAGACGCGGGCAACGGGTCGCCGGGGCGGCTAACGTTGGTATGCGGGCGGCGCGGGTGGCGCATGGGAGCGGGCACCGCAGCGACGCACGGGCGTGGCGGTGGACGGCGTTGGGGCGCGAGGGTGGACGACGCTGGGGTGGTGGACGACGCTGGGAAAGAAGACTGTTGGTGCTCCGGTTCGATGCTCGAACCGGGGCGGACGGGTGGGTATTTATACCCATCCCCCTTTAGCCCCGGTTTGTAAAATCAACCGGGACTAAAGGGACCTTTAGTCCCGGTTGAAGCGCATGGGAGCGGGCACCGCAGCGACACACGGGCGTGGCGGTGGACGGCGTTGGGGCGCGAGGGTGGACGACGCTGGGGTGGTGGACGACGCTGGGAAAGAAGACTGTTGGTGCTCCGGTCCGATGCTCGAACCGGGGCGGAGGGGTGGGTATTTATACCCATCCCCCTTTAGCCCCGGTTTGTAAAATCAACCGGGACTAAAGGGACCTTTAGCCCCGGTTTATAATATCAATCGGGACTAAAGGTGTATTTTTGGCGCCAATATAAAAATATTAACAATTAGGAAAATTAATTATTATATATCAAAATTTGCAGAAATAAAAGATATATAATTTAAAGCTATTATCCTACTCTGTTATATAGATGTAAATAAAATAATTGTTCCCATTTTTGAATTTACATTGTTCGGACTTTTTTGAATTTCTTATGCCTGTTTTGAATTTTTCCCATTTCGAACTAAGGTCAAAACGGCGTGCGTGAAGATAGGGGATGAGCCTCGTTAGAATTTGTGTTGGATCTCTAAAGAAACAACATATTGTGAGTCTAAAAATAATTTTTTCAAAAAAAATCACGGGCGTTAGATCATATACTTGTAGTTCAAACCGGACCCAATTCCTGCCGATTTGGCAGACATTTGTCTTTTTACCCTGGAAGGACAGAAAGGTTTGAGATCTCCCGGTTGGGAGATAGTTCATCTAAGGTGGTCTAGTATTTTAAAAAATGGGATGGTAGCATTCTATAACTGTATTTTGGTGACTGCTTCACAAAACGATCCATTTTTTGCGTTCGCAAAATAGAACGTGCGACAAAAAGTAAAACTTCCTTCTGCAACATTGTTCGCCATCCTAATATCCACATGTATGCACAATATGGGCACAGTATCACAAACTATGCCGTGATTTCGCACATAACATCGGTCACTTGGACCGAAAGCCATGAAACCTCGAACATGATTGGTCATTTTGTGATGGTTTTTTCGAGACATAACCAATATACCAAGTTTGATAGTTTTCCTTGCAACTATGTCATATAATATGACACCAGCAAAGGATTTACATTGTTCGTGCCTTTTTTGAATTTTTTATGTCCGTTTCAAACTAAGGTCAAAACGGCGTGCGTGAAGATAGGGGATGAGTCTCGTTATAACTTGCGTTGGATATCAGAAGAAACAACATATTGTGAGTCTAAAAATGATTTTTTCAAAAAATCACGGGCGTTAGATCATGTACCTATAGTTCAAACCGGATCCGCTTCCTACCGATTCGGTAGACATTTGTCTTTTTCACCCGGGAAGGAAAGGAAGGTTTGAGATCTCCTGGTTGGGAGATAGTTCATGTAAGGCTGTCTAGTATTTTAGAAAAATGGGATGGTATCATTCTGTAACTGCATTTTGGTGTCTGCTTCACAAAACGACCCGTTTTTTGCACTCAGAAAATGGAAAATGGCTTTTCCGTGTGACAAAAAGGAAAACTTCCTCGTGCAACATTGTTCGCCATCCAAATATCCACATGCATGCAAAATATGGGCACCGTATCGCAAACTATGCCGCGATTCAGCACATAACATCGGTCACTTGGACCGAAAGTCATGAAACCTCGAACATGATAGGTCATTTTGTGAAGGTTTTTTCGAGACATAATCAATATACCAAGTTTGATAATTTTTCCTTGTAACTATGTCACATAATATGACACCACGCGATATATTTACATTGTTTGGGCCTTTTTTGAATTTCTTATGCCCGTTTCGAATTTTTCCCGTTTCGAACTAATGTCATAACGGCTTGCGTGAAGATAGGGGATGAGCCTCGTTAGAACTTGCATTGGATCTCTGAAGAAACAACATATTGTGAGTCTAAAAATGATTTTTTTCAAAAAATCACGGGCGTTAGATCATGTACCTGTAGTTCAAACCGGACCCACTTCCTACCGATTCGGCTGACATTTGTCTTTTTCAGCCGGAAAGGACAGAAAGGTTTGAGATCTCCAGGTTGGGATATAGTTCATGTAAGGTGGTCTAGTATTTTAGAAAAATGGGATGGTGGCATTCTGTAACTACATTTTGGTGGCTTCTTCACAAAACGACATGTTTTTTTGCGCTCGAAAAATGGAAAATGACTTTTCCGTGTGACAAAAAGGAAAACTTCCTCCTTAAACATTGTTTGCCATCCCAATATCCACATGCATACACAATATGGGCACAGTATAACAAACTATGCCACGATTCAACACATAACATCGGTGTGACACCCCCGGGATCAGGGCTAGACAAATCCCAGACCTCCGTCTGACATAAGCTTAACCTTGAGCTCGAGAATATTCAGTGGAGAATCGGTAACACAATAGTGACCCTACGACACAAAATTTATTACAGCAAGCTCAGAACTGAGCAGAGAACCAAATTATTACAAGCAGAGGTCACTGCGCACAAAAAAAATCAAACAACACAAGGCAAATTATGCTATTAAGTATAGCAAATTTAACAAATGGCCTAAGAGTCCTGAAGCATAACGATGACGTCCCAGCCCATAGATTCCAGGCTGCCGGCTGGGAACCCCAAGCTACTCGTCGGTGTCGATGTAGTACCAAACTGATCTTCAGGTGAACACTTACTCTGCCAAAAGTATCAATAAAGCAAGGGTGAGTACAAGTTGTAGTCCGCGAGACTTATGGCTGGTGGAGTTGTTTTTCATAAAGCCATCTTTGTTTATAAAATAAGAGAGAGAGAGAAGAAGCTCGTCTATTCAGAGTATGTTTAAAAGGGGATAAGAGAAGAACGTCTCCAAAATATTGATCATCATCTTTTGATATCCACCAATCATCATCATCATCTACCAACTAGGATCATCCCCTCGTACACATGAGGAAGCATTCTTAAGCACACATTGATCTGCCAAGTTTTACGATTAGGTTATAGTTCTCTATGATCTTAGAATCTGGTCACCAAGCGTTGGCTTTTCGAAAAGATTTAACCCTACATGGGTGTACAACTTTACCCACACGTATCAACCGACTCTTAATGCCAGATCATTAGCCCTCTTCCTTGGAAGGCCGGCAGAGGGTGGTTAGCCACGACCTTTACCTTGCTTTCGTCTAAATCCATGATTTCCAAGAAAGGGTTCCATCAGCCCATATCTCTATGTCCAAGGATCGGGAGTACTCCTGGAGCCTCCTTCCTCCTTGGTCAGCCCTATATGATGCACCATCTTCAATCCATCCAAATATGCAGATGCAAATAGCTAACTACGGACTCATGGATCAGACTAGGCAAGTTAATCACGCGAGAGGTTCCCAAGCCCCTTGTGGCTGTACTCTCATCTCAGTTCCAAAGGCAAGAACTCAGGTCCTAGTGGTGGCGAGCATGGGACTAGAAAAACCACATCCCACCGTGGCCTCCCATACAAGCCTTAGCATGTTTAACAATGCATGATTATAGCTTAAAGAGGTAGGTTTCATTTTTCTGAACATTTTGGTATATTATTTGTATTTTTTTGAATTACAGATTAAAAGTTATTAAATTTACAATATTCAAAACAATTTATGATATTATTAAACTTTTTCTTAATTTAAATAAATTTGGAAACCTATTTACACCGAGGCCTGGGCTAGCCACAGACACAGACAGGTGGGCCTCTGGCCACCTCAGCCTCCACGCAGGCAAAGTGGGACAGGGGAAGCCGGTTGTTATTTCTCACCTAGGCAGTGGCTGACTACTGGGCCCGAGGCCACATCAGCAAGCCAGGAAGGCAAAGTGGGACCCATCCAACGTTTGACTGCTTTGACCCCGCACGCTGACGTCCTGGTGATATAAGCGTGATGTCATCCCTGTGGTTCCTCTCAGATCAGCGATACGGATGGCGTTTGGGCACGCACGGGCGAGCAAGGTTACTGGAGGTAGGTTTAGCGTGATGTGTGCTTCCTATTGGTGGCGGCGCAGCTCAGAAAGGGTCGCCGGAACAGTAAGAACGACGAGGCTCCACGGCGGCGCACGGTGGTGATCGACGCGAGCACGAGCCAGAGAGGGAGAGAGACAGTGGGGAGGTCTAGGAGGACCGGTGGATCACCCTGAGCGCGTCAGAGACGTCATTGAGGACGGTCGGTGCTGGAATTGATGTCGCACACGATGGCCGGAGCTCGGACAGATGATCGTGATTGCGTCGGTTGCGGCTTCCCCAGCTTGATTCCTTCAGAGGGAATATGGAGGGCACCACGGTGAAGCTCCAGGGTGCCTTATCTTGGCTCGGGAAGGTCAGGAGCACTGGCGGATGGCGAGGTCAGTGGGCTAGGGTTTCGCTGGTTTGGGGGAAATCAACAAAGAGCACAAGATGGAAAGAAAGGAGTATGAGGAGAGAGAGGACGAGACGTCCGTTCTTATCCATCTGTCTAGGGGCGGCGGCGGGAATCGCTGCGCGGCGGAGATCAACGGCACGCGCTCGGGCATGCAGCAGCTTGCTGACCTGAGGGAAGACGACGACGAGGTTGAGGCCGAAGGGGTACGGGGCCGCGGTTGCGCTGCAAACAGGCCGATGGTGGGCTGGACTGAGCGGCAGAGAGAGGGAGAGAGGATATGGGCCGGCCTGCTCTGCTCTCTAGATCTGTTTTTTTAACAAATCCTTTTGCCTTTTTAGTTTTCTTATTTTTCATTTGCAAAACTATTTGAAATCTGTTTTAAATAGTTTTCAAGATACAGGAGGCTTGTAAAATATCTAAAAACACTAAGGGGCCCTTATAACAATTTGGATCCACATATTTTGATAGTTTTCAAATTCAAACCATTTGAATGTATTTTCAAATGGAGGAAGAAGATTAGGGTTTTAGGGTTTTGCTTAAATTTTCTTTAATGCACAATTTAAATGATGATGCTCATGAATGCACAAACAAACCCTAAATAGTAATTAGCTAAAACTAGGGTGTTACAGCTCTATCCTCCTTACGAGAATCTCGACCCGAGATTCCAAAGGTAGGAAGAGAGACAAAGAGAGAAAGAAACAGGGCCACTCTAAAGATAAGAGGGAAACACACTAAACGACACACAGAGTATCTCATGGTCAACTCATGGATGGAGTGCTTAGAAACAACTCTGAGATGACGATCATGAAACACATCAAGGTAACAGAGGAAACAAGAGGAGATGGTTTCAAGTTGTTACATAGATGGTATTCATAAGGATTGAGACCATGGGGTTTACATAAGGTTTAAGCTTCTGAATAGGAAAGCTTACAACAGAAGGAACATAACCACAGACTTCGAGAGGGAACCTCTACTAAACGACTTAAGTAGAGATTTCAGGTTGCAGAGATATGGTTCAACAAAACCAAGCTGTTGAACTACTTTTGACATAGAAGGGTCACTCTTTCATTCAATAGAAGGCCAAGACAGGAAGGTGTTTTGTGGCGAGGACTCATAAGAGCCACAAAGAACAGGTAGCAAGAGGAACTACAGATTACCAAAATCATAGTCACTCCTGAAACATGCTTAAGATAACGAAGGAAACTCTTTATTCATCCAGATTTATCAAAATCTTTGCCAAGATCATAATATCACTTTGCACCATTAATATGAATAGTTAAGAAGATTCCTGATGACACGAGAAGAAAGAAACTTCATTCTCAGACTTCAATTACTTGGCACAACAAGATGATTGCCAACATAAAATGGTCTGGAGGATCGACCGAGAGACATTTAGCAACACTACTTTAAATGTTCTCCTTGATATTCGAGAAATCGATCATCAAGTAAAGATCAAACTTTGGATACAAACAAAACCATAAGAAGAACTCCTATAATAAATTATAGAGGAAGCCTCATGAAGAGTGGTTGTTGTTGCTGATTGAAGAGAATATGATAAGAGGTCTTTCCGGCTAAGTTTGCGTCAACCATTACATCAACCTTGCCAGATTTACCAAGAGACCTATGTCAAAACCTTGAGGAGCACCAACCATCATTGCTTCTTGAGATTCGGCTTTGATTAAGTGAAATGATACTTCAGACTCACCACGTTCGAATAGATAGTTTGCAACATTTATCACAAAGGTAAAGTTACTAGATTCTCAAGATAGGAACTATAGTGTCAAGCTCCAAAATATGAGCTAGAGTGCTATACCCATGTATTGGCAACTTGTCAAAAGACAACTGCATACATATAAGTATTAGCAATAAAACACACATGTGTCCTTAAGGGAAGAATGATAATTCTTCTCAAATCCACGGCGACATCTTTCAACAATTGCTCGTGAATCAGAGAAGGTTACTTCTAACATCTAGAACTCATACTTTGAGATGACTTGAAGATGGTTCTCTTAAGTTTCCAACATTAATGCCCAATGTTCCATATGAATACAATCTATCATGGAGAAAATAAGAATGTCATTGATGGGCTCAACAACAAACTTATCGAGACAATCCAAAAAGATGGACTCATATGCTGCGTGAACAAGACAAAAATACTGGTCAGACCAAAGGACATGAAGATGTATCCAAGTGAAACATCACAAGTAACAAAAACATCAAGATAGTCCTTGGAACTGAGTTTGATTTGTCAATAACCCAACTCAAATCAAAGATGGGGGAAGATAACATATCCATGAAGGAAATACTATCTTGCTTCAACACGAAGAAAACTAGACAACCCTATAAGAAGGAACAAAGTCAGATAAAACTTTTGTCTTACAACTCTCCAAGTTGTTGTTTAAGCTCAACCAACTAGTTCAGGGGTATCCAATACGAATCCTTGGAGAAAAGAGCAGTTCAGAGAACTTGCTTGCTCAAGAACTTGACAACACGATCATGTGGCAACATGGCGATACTTCTAGGGAGATATCCAGAATATCACAAACCACCGATATGTCACTTAGTTCGAGAGGAAACTTGCTTGGTAATGCAAGAGGACATAGTCTCAGAGTTTCGGAACAAGACTAGCTCTTTGACCGAAGAGAGTGTACCATAAATACGGGCTTTGGTAGTATAATCAAACTTCGCTTAGTGATAAGGTTAAACAATCACGTTAAGAATGACTTGAACGTCCTTAGAGTTCAAAACAATAATAATCACTAAGAATCTCAGATGACCACACTATTACGCACACGTATCACTCACGAGCACGGAAGCTCAGAGGAAGGGTGGTAAAAATGTGTAAAAGCATCACTTCATTAAGGGGTCATAAAACTCAGCACGACCTCTTAGTATAAAAGAGTGTGATACTTTAAGGTAGAACAGACAGAATCTCATCAATGATTCTTAATCTGTACAACACTTTGACCTGGTCCTAGATATGACGAGGTACTGGAGTTTGTTTCTCCTAGACATTCCGAAATGGTTTGTCTTGACGGACCACAAGAGTATCTTACATCGGAAGACACCGATGCACATTTACTACTTGGCTACCAACGGGTAGACAAAGGTCAGAAAACAACAAGGTAAAAAGGAACATGCTCAGGATAGAATCCTAAGATGTGGATGCATAAGTCAACAATCTTCTGAAAACCAATGCAAATAAGGGGAAAGGTGTGGCAGAGTCATGAGTATATATGCGAGACTCAAGAGGAGTACTCTTGTCGTGATCTATTTGGTTTTAAAGAACATCTGCCATAGCGAGTGGTAGGGGAAGTCCTTAGTTGTCACAATTCAATTGCGACAAAGACCACAATCTTGAAGGCTAGAATTGTAATACCAGCCATCCTGAGGTAATGTGTGAACATTAACGACAGGGGTCTAAAGATTGGATCTTGGGTTAAATTTTAGCTTCATGTACAGGATTCACAACACCAGAATCTAGCACAATGAGGGATCTTAGGTTCAAGTCCAAGGGTTAAAACCCAAAGAAAGGAGTAACTACTACATGAGTGACATAGTGTACACTGCAAGATAGTATTCACGAGGTAGCTTCCAAAAGAAGATAAGACTTCTAAAGTACCCAAACAACAAAAAGGAGGCACGCGAGGCGAAAGGAAACCTCGAAGCCTAGAACAGAACACTGCAGATCCAACGATATACTATTGTGGGTCCAAAAGATAGAGAGATCAGGATGGAAAGGAATCTCTCAGATGAGCAAGAGCAAGGGAAAAAAAGGAATTCACAACACACACAACTCTGAAGAACTCATCACTAGGTCAACTGGTTGAGAAACGGCATGCCAAGAAGGCACCTAAGTTTTGAAAGATTAGAAGGGATATCAAAACTTTTCAAAGCCAACACAAGATAAGATAACCTAGAGTTAGAGCGAAACTGGATAAGGAGTAAAAGAAGCATACTAGAGTTTTTGCAAATACTTTTCAGCTTTTAAAATAGTTTTCACAAACACTAGACTCAACATCGACCAATAGAAAGGTTTTCCTACGGTCGGTACTGCTCTGATACCAAGAACTGTGACCCCCCGGGATCAAGGCTAAACAAATCCTAGACCTCCGTCTGACATAAGCTTAACCTTGAGCTCGAGAATATCCAGTGTAGAATCGGTAACACAACCATGACCCTACGACACAAAATTTATTACAGCAAGCTCATAACTGAGCAGAGAACCAAATTATTACAAGCAGAGGTCACAGACCACAAAAAATCGAACAACGGAAGGCAAATTATGCTATTAAGTATAGAAAACTTAACAAATGGCCTAAGAGGCCTGAAGCATAACGATGACGTCCTAGTCCATAGATTCTAGGCTGCCGGCCGGGAACCCCAAGCTACACGTCGGTGTCGATGTAGTACCAAACTGATCTTCAGGTGAACACTTACTCTGCCAAAAGTATCAACAAAGCAAGGGTGAGTACAGGGTGTACTCCGCAAGACTTATGGCTGGTGGAGTTGTTTTGCATAAAGCCATCTTTGTTTATAAAACAAGAGGGGGAGAAGAAGCTCGTCTATTCAGAGTATTTTTAAAAGGGGATAATAGAGCGATGTCTCCGAAATATTGATCATCATCTTTTGATATCCACCAATCATCATCATCTACCAACTAGGATCACCCCCTCGTACCCATGAGGAAGCATCCTTAAGCACACGTTGATCTACCAAGTTTTACGATTAGGTTATAGTTCTCTATGATCTTAGAATCTGGTCACCAAGCGTTCATAACCGTGAGCATGACTTTTCGAAAAGATTTAACCCTGCAGGGGTGTACAACTTTACCCACACGTACCAACCGACTCTTAATGCCAGATCATTAGCCCTCTTCCTTGGAAGGCCGGCAGAGGGTGGTTGGCCATGACCTTTACCTTGCTTTCGTCTAAATCCATGATTCTCCAAGAAAGGGTTCCATCAGCCCATATCTCTATGTCCAAGGATCGGGAGTACTCCCGGAACCTCCTTCCTCCTTGGTCACGCCCTATATGATGCACCATCTTCAACCCATCCAAATATGCAGATGCCAAATAGCTAACTACGGACTCATGTATCAGACTAGGCAAGTTAATCAGGCGAGAGGTTCCCAAGCCCCTTGTGGTTGTACGCTCATCTCGGTTCCAAAGGCAAGAACTCAGGTCCTAGTGGTGGAGAGCATGGGACTAGAAAAACCACATCCCACCGTGGCCTCCCATACAAGCCTTAGCATGTTTAACTCATATCACCTCTGTTATCATCTCATCACGTTCTGCTGTCATACTAGATTCTCTGTATCTGATACATCATCTGGATGGACCAGAACTGACAGCTATGCATGGCTGAGAAGACACATATATAAGCTCTAGCAGTGCACACAAGCCAAACCTAGTTATGCTAGGAGCAGTGGATCAGATAATATAAGCTCAAAGAGAGTAATGCAATAGATAGGATACTTTATCTATCGATAAAAGACCACAGTAGAATCGTATGCATCATGGCAGGAATTGAAATGCTTTCGAAATCATAGGATTATATCATGGTGGGGCTATGCTTGCCTTTGTCTGTTGATAAACAGTAAGCAGATCTTTGGAATCCTTGTACTTGACTTGATTAGAGTTGGTCAAGTATTGTTTGTCGATCTTCGATCTTCAATGGTCTTGATCTCGGTCTTCAATCTCGATCTCGATCTCGTATTCTACCAGGAAGAAGCAAACACCAGAAATAAAGGGGAAACAATCAACACATGGCATCGATGCAATGCTCAAGCAAGGATGATGATATGACAAGTTAAATTGCATTGGAATGAAACCCTATAGCATGCTCGACAAATTAATCGGGGTTCCGAGGGGCGAAAACCCTAACTCGGGAAAACTCCGGAGCATATGAGAGGGGTGCATTTGTTCTTCTAATTAAACTTGCCATTAAAGTTGATTAACAATGCATGATTATAGCTTAAAGAGGTAGGTTTCATTTTTCTGAACATTTTGGTATATTATTTGTATTTTTCTGAATTACAGATTAAAAGTTATTGAATTTACAATATTCAAAAAAAAATTGAAATTATTAAACTTTTTCTTAATTTAAATAAATCTGGAAACCTATTTACACTGAGGCCTGGGCTAGCCACAGACACAGACAGGTGGGCCTCTGGCCACCTCAGCCTCCACGCAGGCAAAGTGGGACAGGGGGAGCCGGTTGTTATTTCTCACCTAGGCAGAAGCTAGCCACAGTGGCTGACTACTGGGACCGTGGCCACATCAACAAGCCAGGAAGGCAAAGTGGGACACATCCGATGTTTGACTGCTTTGACCCCGCGCGCTGACGTCCTGGTGATGCAAGCGTGATGTCATCCCTGTGGATGGCGTTTGGGCACACACGGGCGAGCGAGGTTGCTGGCGGTAGGTTCAGCGCGACGCGTGCTTCCTATTGGTGGTGGCGTCGCTCAAAAAGGGTCGCCGGAACAGTAAGAACGACGAGGCTCCACGGCGGCGCACGGTGGTGATCGACGCGAGCACGAGCCAGAGAGGGAGAGAGACAGTGGGGAGGTCCAGGAGGACCGGTGGCTCACCCTGAGCGCGTCAGAGACGTCGTTGAGGACGGAGGGAGACGGTCGGCGCCGGAATTGATGCCGCACACGATGGTCAGAGCTCGGACATATGATCGCGATTGCGTCGGTTGCGGCTTCCCTAGCTCGATTCCTTCAGAGGGAATACGGAGGGCACCACGGCGAAGCTCCAGGGTGTCTTATCTTGGCTCGGGAAGGTCAGGAGCACCGGCGGACGGCGAAGTCAGTGGGCTAGGGTTTCGCTAGTTTGGGGGAAATCAACAGAGAGCACAAGATGGAAAGAAAGGAGTATGGGGAGAGAGAGAGGAGGAGACGGCCGTTCTTATCCATCTGTCTAGGGGTGGCGGCGGGAATCGCTGCGCGGCGGAGATGGACGGCACGCGCTCGGGCACGCAGCAACTTGCTGACCTGAGGGAAGACGACGATGAGGTTGGGGCCGAAGCGGTACAGGGCCGTGGTTGGGTTGCAAACGGGCCGATGGTGGGCTGGACTGAGCGGCAGAGAGAGGGAGAGAGGATATGGGACGGCCTGCTCTGCTCTCTGGATCTGTTTTTTTAACAAACCCTTTTGTATTTTCAGTTTTCTTATTTTTCATTTGCAAAACTATTTGAAATCTGTTTTAAATAGTTTTCAAAATATAGGAGGCTTGTAAAATATCTGAAAACACTAAGGGTCCCTTATAACAATTTGGCTCCACATATTTTGATAGTTTTCAAAATTCAAACCATTTGAATGTATTTTCAAATGGAGGAGGAAGATTAGGGTTTTAGGGTTTTGCTTAAATTTTCTTTAATGCACAATTTAAATGATGATGCTCATGAATGCACAAACAAACCCTAAATAGTAATTAGCTAAAACTGGGGTGTTACAATCGGTCACTTGGACCAAAAGCCATGAAACCTCGAACATGATATGTCATTTTGTGAAGGTTTTTTGAGACATAATCAACATACCAAGTTTGATATTTTTCCTTGCATCTATGTCACATAATATGACACCACGCGAAGTATTTACATTGTTTGGGCCTTTTTTGAATTTCTTATGCCCGTTTCGAACTAAGGTCAAAATGGCGTGTGTGAAGATAGGGGAGGAGCCTCGTTATAACTTGCGTTGGATCTCTGAAAAAACAACATATTTGAGTCTAAAAATGATTTTTTCAAAAAATCACGGGCGTTAGATCATGTACCAGTAGTTCAAACTAGACCCACTTCCTACCGATTCGGCAGACATTTTTCTTTTTCACCCGGGAAGGATTGAAAGGTTTGAGATCTCCCGATTGGGAGATAGTTCATGTAAGGTGTCTAGTATTTTAGAAAAATGGGATGGTAGCATTCTGTAACTTTATTTTGGTGGCTGCTTCACAAAAAGACCCATTTTTTACGCTCGGAAAATAAAAAATAGCTTTACCGTGCGACTAAAAGGAAAACTTCCTCCTACAACATTGTTTGTCATCCCAATATCCACATGCATGCAGAATATGGGCACAATATCACAAACTATGCCGCGATTCAGCACATAACATCGGTCACTTGGACCGAAAGCCAAGAAATCTCGAACATGATAGGTCATTCCCTCTAAACGGAGATTTTATTCCCGGTTGTAGCCACTAACCAGGACTTAAGATATTTCTCGCCATTTCCTACCGCTTCCCTCCATGTTTTCAACACCCGGATTTTCAATCCCAGATGCATGTTATGCCATATATAGCAATCCCAGGATTACCATTTTTGCGAGACATAAAAGATTAGTACCATAGTTCATCATCCATTACAAACCATAATAAAGGTCTTACAAATAAAGGATCTCATGATCCAGTCTTAATACAATCAACGCAGCGGAATAATAATAAGGGTAGCATGGTCGAGGCTCCATCTTCAGGGTCATAGACAATGCTGACAATGGAAGATGATCCTAGTAGTCACTTCCCATTGTCCATTATCTGGTAGTCCTCTTCATAGTCTGGCCATAGGAATAGCCAGGGTCAAAGCCATGAGTACTCTTTAAGTACTCACAAACTATCACTAACAAGTAAAGTAGTTCTAGTAGGCATCCTAAGCTCTAGGTTTAATTGCAAAAAGCCAGGTTTATGTCTAACTGAGTGTAGAAGTAAATAAAACTAGTCTAATGTTCTATAACACCTAAGTAGGAACTTAGTTTTCATATTCACAACCCTGTTGTGGTCAAGTTAAAGTCATAGTTCACTTCACAAGTCATTTTGAAAACATCTGACGACGGAACAGTATGGCCACTCCAACTCTCCATGACCGTGGATGCGGCTATTCGAATAGTTTGACACTCTTCAGAGGTTGTACACTTTCACCACAACATTCGATACATCCATCAAGGACAAACCCTGAATCATCATACTTAGTATGCGGATAATCAATCCTAACCTTTCAATTACACACCCTAGTATAGTCACCTCCCCTATGAGTTTGGCCTCCCAACCATGACCATCTGTCATCTTGGGAACTGCATAGGTGGACATTCATATTCATGAGGTAGCCTCAGCTCAATCTCTTCCGCAAGGGACCAATACTAAGACATATAAACTTCCAGTCAAGCCCTACCTAATTCGGGTATTGTGGTTGTACGGTAAAATTATAATGGTATCGCATCTGAACCCAACCATCAGTTTTTATAAAGGGCTAAGGATCATGCCTCAACATTTTTATCATCAAATCATCTAGTGTTCATAACACATGTCAAAACATTTCAATAGAATGAATCTTCATTCCAAGGTTTTCATAATCATTTGCACCAAGTATTCCCATCTAAAGTGATCAACTTTTATGCTTAGCACTAGCCACTAAAATTGAGGGTATTCACTAATGAGGGGTGCTAATCAAGTGTGACTATCCAAACCTAGTCTCATGCCTTAGTATGACATCTAGTTCTAACTACTTAGGCCAAGTTTTATGCTCTTTATGCTACCTAGAATATCTTTCCAAAACTCACAAGTCACTAAGTAAAAGTAATAAAGAACTTTGGTAAGAATAAAGCTTGCCAGTAAAACTGGGATTGGTATAATCAAGGTTGCATAACCAAAGCATGCCTAATGCATCTTGCATAGGTAAACTTGTAGTGTTAGGCTTGCAAGTATTATCTTGCTAGGATGGCTTGCATTAGATAGCTTGCATAGTTAAGAAACTTGCATGGTGTAGTTTGCCTTGATTGGTGTAGTGGTTGAAGTGTTCTTCTTCTTCGTAGTACTCCTCCTCCTCCTCGTAGCCTTGGTCGGTACTAGCATCGATAAATAAATACAAGGTACACAATCACCAAACAATACTTAACTACCTCTATTTAGCACACAAAGGTTCACACTAGATGATCTAGCATCATCACAATCCTCACATGAAATAAAGACCTAGTCTTATTTATTTAATTTTAGAAAAGTAATTTCTACTCATTGAAAACTACTTAAGATTTAATATTCTCTAATTAAAATATGGGATCATGTTGACACATGTCATTACCACATATTTTAATACTTGGGAATGTGATTTAAAGTGGTGGTCATATTTTATAAAGTTTAAAATTATAATTTTGTACAATTAAAGTGACTAGAAATGCCTATATAGCATTCTTTTAGTACTAGTCCAAGATCACTGCAGGTAAACCTAAATATTTTTACATATTCAGATAGGTCTTGTCAAATCTGATTTTTGAGAGTTGGAATCAACTCAAAAGCATTTATGGTTGATTTTTGAAAAATGTTTGAATGTGTAAAACTCTGTGTCTTGTTATTTTTACTATAGTTGATCTATAATTTCAAATGGGTTGCATCTAACGGGCTTGGATTGATAATTGGAATACCTTTCTAGAAAAATTGGAATCATGCAATTTGGTTTAGTACATCTCCTTGAATTGATTTTCAAATTTACTGACTGAACTAGAGTTTGAATAAATTGGAAAATATCTATTTGAATTACTAGGCTACACGCGGGAATGTTACTAGGCCGACCCAACTGCACAGCACGTGCGCAGCGGGCTGCTGACAGGGGGTCCCATGCGTCAGCGTCTCATCTAACCCGAAGCGGTACATTTCAATCTAGGCCGTGCGATTAGACTACGATCTACGGCTGAGGTTCGTCGTCTCCGACGGATAGCTCAGACGGGACTGAACCTTAACGACGACAGTTGGGGTACGCGGTGGCTTACCAGGGCTCCAGCTAGGGTCAGCGAAGGGGCGAATGACATTGTCGATGATGGCGGTTCGAACGGTGGTCGCGACAGCTCCTGGGGTGGCTCCAATCAATGGCTCCTCTCTTCCTCTACAACGTCAGACTCCGGTGAAACTCCGACGGGCTTGTTCTCGCCTTGCTCCAGGTAAAGGTGTGGGGTGGTTCTGAGAGAGAGGGGAGTGAGATGGTGTGGCGAATGAGGGCTGGGGTGGCCTCTATTTATACACCGGAGATGGGGACCGAGCGGGATGGTAAAGGCTCATCGGTGACGATGATGCAGTGAGCTAATGGCATGGCAAAGGGCGTAGGATGGTGCGGTGTCTCCTGGCGATCGTTAGTCGATTAATGAGGCGGCAAGGGGCGGTCAAGAATGGTCGGGAGTATTCGGTGCTCTGAGCGGAAACGACGGTGTTCGAGATGGCGTACAGAGGCTTCGTGTCGCACGGCGGTGAACGGTCGTGTCCGGGAGGTAGCTAGGGTCATGGCGCGTGCAGTTAAGCGCGGTGAGGGAGAGGCGTGGCGTGTGCACGTGTGTTGGCTGTGGCGCTCTGGTGCGCTCTCGGCATGGTTGCAGAGAACTAGGCGTGGCGATTGTCTGGTGGTCTAGGGCTTGGCTGCGCTCGAGAGTTGTACAGGGGTGGCGGTGGATGGTGGCCTGCCTCCTAGGAATCGTGAACGAGCACGGTGCTTCCTCCTGCGTGCTAGCCATGGTCGGCTGGCAATGGCGGCTTCGGGCGGCATGGCACTGGTGCAGAGGGTAGAAGGGTAGCTGCTTCAATGCGATGGTGGTTAATGGGGGAGACAAGGGCTAGTAGTGGCGACAAGTAGAGGACAAGGCATTGATCAAGAATAGTAGAAGTTAGGTAAGTTTGATCTGTGCTCACCAAGTATTTGATGCAATGGTCACATGAATTCAATGTTTGAATTGTTGGATGTATTTTGGTGAGTGCTCTGTTCATAAGCTTGGCAGTCTCTGGTTGTTTGGGTTTGGCAAGGTGAAGTGGTTAGGTTGGTTTTTGAGAAATGGCCATCTTAGTATCTATTAAGGATTCAATTTTGAATTGTCCTTTAAATAGATTTGGAATTTGTTTCTGTTGGGTTGTAAAGTGGGTTTGGGTTCATTGTACTTGGTATATCAAGGAGTGAAAAGAATGGGATTTGTTTCTTTTAGAAATCTTGGACTAGGAACACCCAAAGTGGTCTAATGAACAAGTTTGGCCAAAATGACCATTTGCTCATATTTCTTATTTTTGATTTTCTCTTTATTTGATTCTGCTTGGAAAATATCTAGATGATATTGTTTTGATCTTTAAACCAATCCTTATCATTCATAACAATCAAACATGGCATTGCAAGCATTCATGCATTAATCACACACACATGCATTCATATTAATTTTAATAATAAAAGTTTTTGTTAACCCTAAACTTGGGTGATTAGAACTTGTTAATCTTGCTTAATTTTTTTGAGGTGTTACAAACCTTCCCTCCTTAAAAAAATCTTGTCCTGATATTTAGAAAAAGAAAACTAGGAACTAAAGAGATCTGGAAACTCAGTCCTAATGTAATCTTCTCGCTCCCAAGTATGGTTACTCCACTGGATCTTGAGAAACTTGATACTCCGAGTTCTGGTGGATCTCAAGGCTTCTTCCAAAATACAAATGGGTACTTCACGATGAGTTAGGTCCTTGTTGATCTCTATGGTTTGGTGATCAATATTCTTGAAAACTTATGTCTTCTCCGGGACTTCTAGACATTTGCGAAGTAACGATATATAGAACACATCATGCACGGCTGACATCTCCTCCGGTAGTTCCAGTTGATATGATACTTCTCGTCGGCGATTCAAAAACTTAAAGGGTCCAATATATCTGGGGGCTAACTTCCCTTTCACTTGGAAATGTTGCATTCCTTTCAAGGGTGATACTTTCACATACACAAAATATCCGATAGTGAAGGCTAGATCTCGACGTCTCTTGTTGGCATAACCCTTGTCTCTAGATTGGGCGGTCTTAAGGTGCTCACGGATCTTGTGAACTTTCTCTTCGGCTTCTCATAGGATGTAGGGTCCGAAAATCTGACTCTCTCCCACTTCTGACCAATTCAATGGGGTACGACACTTCCTTCCATACATAAACTCAAATGGGGCCATTTGCAAACTAGATTGGTAATTGTTGTTGTATGAGAATTCTGCGAAAGGCAGACAGTCCTCCCATTTAGATCCATATTCCAACACACAAGCTCTCAACATATCTTCGTGTATCTGGTTTACTTGCTCCGTTTGTCCATCAGTCTGTGGGTGATAAGTTGTGCTGAAATCCAGTCTGGTTCCTAATCCTTCTTGGACTTTCTTCCAGAATCTCAAGGTAATCTGGGTTCCTCGATCCGACACAATGTTCTTGGGGACTCCATGCAAACTGACTATCCTAGAAATGTACAACTCTGCTAGCTTCAAGCTCTGATAAGTGGTCTTGACTGGTAAGAAATGGGCTACTTTAGACAGTCTATCCACTATGACCCAAATAGAGTCATTTCCCCTACTAGATGTAGGCAAACCGGTGATAAAATCCATTCCAACTAAATCCCATTTCCATTCTGGGATCTGCAATGGTTGCAAAAGTCCTGCGGGTCTCTAATGTCCCTCTTTGAATCTCTGACAGATATCACATTTGGCTATGTAGCTTCCGATTTCTCTCTTCATCTTGTGCCACCAAAATTGCTCCTTCAAATCCTGATACATCTTCGTTCCTCCAGGGTGGATGGAGTAAATAGTATCATGGGCTTCTTGCAAAATATCTTGCTTCAACTCTATATTTGCTGGTACACAGGTACGTCCTTTGTACCACAAAACTCCTTCTTCATCTTCGGTGAATTTGGGTACCTTCCCTGTACCAATATGACGTTTGATTCCGTCGATACTAGCATTTCCTTTCTACGCCTCCTTGATCTGACTGATCAAAGTGGGTTGAAGTTCTATGCTAGCCAAAAATCCTTCACTAACTAGCTCCACTATGAAATTTTCCATCTCCTCATGCAAACTTGGTTGGGCTTCATTTTTCATGGTGTTCAATCGACACGACAATCTGCTAAGAGCATCTGCTACCACATTGGCTTTGCCGGGGTGATAGTGAATGTCAAGGTCATAGTCCTTGATTAGCTCTATCCATCTCCTTTGCCTCATATTTAGCTCCTTCTGGGTGAAAATATACCTTTGACTCTTGTGATCCGAATAAATCTCCCAGCGGTTACCCATGAGGTAATGCCGCCATGTCTTCGGGGCTAAAACGACGGCTGCTAGTTCGAGGTCATGGGTAGGGTAATTCTGTTCATGTTGCTTCAGTTGTCGGGACAGATAGGATATGACTTTGCCTTCTTGCATCAGCAGACATCCGAGACCAATCTTGGATGTGTCACAATACACATCAAAAGGCTTCTTGATATCCGGCATAATCAAGATTATGGCTGAAATCAATCTCTTCTTGAGCTCTTGAAAATTTGCTTCACATTTGTCCGTCCATTCAAACTTCTTATCTTTCTTCAACAACTGGGTCATGGGTATTGTGATGCTCGAGAATCCTTCTACGAACTTGCGGTAATATCCCGCTAATTCGAGAAATGCGCAAACTTGGGTTTGAGTGGTTGGGGCTTGTCATTCTTCAACATCCTTAACCTTGGCGGGATTGATAGCAATTCCCCCTGCCGACACGATATGTCCTAGGAATCCTCCTTTCTTTAACCAGAACTCACATTTGCTAAACTTGGCATACAACTGATGCTCTCTAAGGGTTTCAAGGATGGTCCTCAGGAGTAGCTCATGGTCTTCTTATGATTTGGAATAGATCAGAATGTCGTCGATAAAAACAACGACAAACTTATCCAGGAAGTTCATAAAAATCTAATTCATGAGGTTCATGAAATAAGCGGTGGCATTGGTTAATCCAAAAAACATGACAGTGTACTCATACAATCCATATCTGGTGGTGAAGGCAGTCTTTGGAATATTCGTTGCACGAATCTTGAGTTGATGATAACCAGTTCTGTGGCACCCCGGATTTACGGTCCGAGAATACCTGTTATGCCTGCAATTCACGTTCCCATGATCAGTGAGCCGTGAGCATAACTGACAAGTATCATTACAACATCCATAAATAACGAGTACAAGTACTTACAAATGTGCCATTATGGTGATACAACATAAATAGCGAAAGTCTTCAAGCGTAGAGCCCATGTCATGCTTTAACCTACAGGCTACTGACTTGGGAGACGGCCTATCTCGCACATACGTCAGCAATCTCCATCATTCCTCTTGCTTCTGAAAAATCTGGCCAAGTAAATAGCCAAGGACAATGCCGGTGAGTACTTTGAATGTACTCGCAAACCACCTTACGAGACCAATAGTAACTTATATGCATTATGGCTGTGGTAGGATGGCTCCAGGAGAGGTTCTTTTATAAACTAGTTTCTCTTGTAGATATAGCATCTCTATATATCCTTGTTGAAAAAATTTTGTAAAACATTTTGGAAACCTTTTTGAAAAGTTTTAAGAAAACACTAGGATTGGGTCACCCATTTGTTTTTTCTTCCGGTCATCTCATGACCAAACTTCTTCCTCCATTTTTTGACCATGTCATGGTCAAATCACTTTCAAGCCACTGTTTTTCCGAAGTCCTTTTTGAAAACAAAACCAGCACTGCTCTACAGCAACCTTCCCAACCGTCCATGACCGTGGACATGGCTATTCGAATAGATTTACACTCTGCAGTGGTTGTACACTTTACCCACATCATCCGATTACCCATCCCTGATATACACCGATCGTGGGTCGAATAACCGGTCAAGACCTTCTGGATGTCTTCTCCAATACAACTGCCTACCCTATGAAGTTAATCCCCTCAAAACCGGGACGCCCTATATAGTTAACCAAGCCAACCGTGGCGTGTTTTGCACCTTGTCCGGTGTGCACTTTCAATGAGGGGCTCATAGTATCGCGCGGAGTCCCATAGACCTTTTGTTCCTTCTCTCGGTCGATGCTATGCATGGACCGTTGGACAGAGAAGGCCCACCCTCCGGGGATTGTTTGCCCCTGTAGTAGTGTGAGGCACTTATACCGGATCAGACAAACATCTAGCCAAGCCCCATCCCATTCCGGAGTAATGTGGTTGCACGGGTTAATTGTTCTAGCAAAACTGCAAAGAACCAGGTGCGTTTTTGTAAACATGTTTCCTCCATCTTTTGTAAAACAAAACCTTTCTCATTTTCCAAACCACTTGGTAGGCCGAGCCTCACCAAGGTTTTTCTCATAAAACATTTTTTTTGTAAATCCTTTGCCCTTGGTCTTCCCATCCTACACTTTTGCTTAGGCTAAAACGGGGTCTTCAAAGGGTTACGGTGTTAAACACCATCTACCATACTAAGGGAAGGTAGGTATTATACAAATGGGTTGTACCTAATGGTACTAGGGGTATTTGTTTGGAGGAGCCAAACATTACGCACATAACATAATATAGTAGAACAATGCATTTTGTATAAACGGGTAGATAAAAACATGCGTAGATAAAAGAGTAGGACAAGGCATATGAGCAAGAAGGTGGCTTGCCTGTGACTAGCGAGATGTCCCGTGACTTCTTTAGAATACCAGAAAACCAATAATAATAATAAGGATAACCCCAATGCTTCCTTCTTCTCAGCGTCTCACAAACACAACTATCACCATTATCGAGCATACATGCAAACAAGCAATACCACATTCTATACAAGGCATACAAACATCAAACCATACAGCAAGCAAAGTATAATTACAAGATATACACCAGTAGGGTGTTGGATGATTGGCTGATAAGATTAGCAAAAGATTTGGAGGCATTAGGGAAAGGATCCTTTTGGATTTAAAGGCTAGGAACTACCCGAGAGAGGGGGTTTTGACCACGGGCTTGATCTGTATGATACCATTGTGTAAAAATGATATCATCAGATAGGTATTGATAAAATGAAGCCAACAAAAGTGGTTTCACTATTTTATCAATTTCCTAGGATTTATAATGGATTTTATAGTGATTAAAACTCTAATCTTAGGAAATAATTTACCAGAACTATTCTGGAGTTCCAAAAATTATTTCCTTTAGTGATTAGGTAGTATTTGATGGACTGATTCAATAGAAGTTGGAATCACCACAAAATAATTAAAAGAATGCCCTTGAGAAATTCCCAAAGGCAGTACTAGATGGGATTTGTATTTTTCATCATTTTTAATTTATAGAAGCTTTTTAGGTGATTACAAGGACACTTGTTAGGTACTTAGAATACCTTTCTTTATATATTGGAATCAACCTTTTTGGAGTTATAGAGTTACTGTTATGGATTTATTGGTGATTAAACAATACACAGAATAGTTTAATTCACTAAAATTCAACATGGGCTCATAAAATTGTGGGCTACTGCATTATGAAGGATACGGTTATGTGTGTCCAATGGGAGTTAGAATTAGATCAAAACCTCAATTGGTTTGACTTAGGGAAAATTCTAAAGGCAGAAAAGGCTTAATTTTGTTATTTTTACTAGATGCAAACTAGGAAGCCATTTTAGGTGTGGCCAGTGGGGCATGCAAGGTATGGTCAGTACCTTTCATTACCAACTGGTTTTACTCCATTTGGATGAATAAAACTTTCCGGAGATAAAAATGTGTGAACTAGACAGATCTTAGTAGATGATTTTTCATATTTATTCTAAACATCAAATTGGTCCAGCACCAAGTCTACATGTTAGAAACGAGACTTGAATACCTAGGAAAAATAATATCTAAATCTTTTTGGGTAATTTTCATTTTGATTTAAACCTAAGCACTAATAACCAGATCTAGAAATTTTAATTAAAGGTGAAGGGGTGCTGAGGGGTTCGCGGGCCAGATCTGGGGCAGAATGGGCCTTCTCGCGGGAATTCATCCCACCCAGCCGGGGCCCGTGCGTCAGTGGGAGGCAGATCTCGAAGGGGTATCGAGCGACCGTGTCCGTTAGATTAGAAAGGGATGAATGGCCGAGGGCCTTCTTCCTTGCTGGGATAGGGGCGACGGGGATGAAATCCTAGGGGCAGTCGGCGGTACCCTGGGAGCTCACCTGGGGTGCCGAGGAGGCTTTGAGGAGGCATGGATGGGACGCGGCGTGACGAGGCGGTCCTGGAGAGGTGCGGCACCATGGCCTTTGGCGCCTGGAGGGAGCTCACGCTCGCTCGCAGCTCGGGAATGCGCCGGGAAGCTCACAGGGCTGCTACATGCCGCAGTTGAGGCTTAGGGGCAACATGCAGGAGATCCAGGGACTCATTGGAGGTGGTGGCGCTACCGCAGGTGCTCGGGGATCTCCCTGCTCGCTGGAGGTGTTACCTTCGGTTATGCACGAGCGGCGGCAGCCCCGGCAGTCCTACGTCCAAAGACGGGTAGGGGAAGGTGTGTTAGAGGTTAGGAAGTAGATTTGGAAGAAGCAAAGGAGACAAGGAGGTCGAGTACGAGAGCAGGCTTCCCTCCTTGGAAGAAAACCGAGAGGGAGGTTTCCTCCATTTTCTTGGCATGGGAGGGCAGAGGAGGAGAATGGGAGCTCGTGGGGAGGCTCTCTGGTGGTTTGGGGGAGAAATGAGGCGAGGGGAGGCCTCTTCCCCTTTTATCTTGAGGGAAATGGGTTCATGGTGAACCATGTCCACTAGGGCAAGAGAGGAGAGGAACTGCCAGGGATTGGACAGTGTGGGTGGTGCTGGGGTCGTGTTCGGGCCACTAGAGTTCAAGGATAGGCAGGGAGTGAGTGGTGGAGGCTGTTGTTGCTTTTACTCTTCTCTATGAGTGTTTAAAATAAGGCAACATCTCTCTCTCTCAAGCATGTGAGTACATGAGTGGGGCTAGGGTTTGCTACTATGACTTTACTGTAGAGCACGACCAGGAGAGTGATGAGTGCTGGAGTAAAGTGATTGACAAGCTTGGGGATGGTTGGGTTTAGTTTTGATTAGAGGTTTTGGTTAGTTTGTCCATTTGATCAAAACTAGGGTTATGAAAGAAGTTTGAAATCTTTCATTGGGAAGTGTGGAAATTGGTACTGGTAGATAGAGTAGGTCAAATCATCTCTTCAAGATTTATTGGGGATTTTTCTAATGAGTTTAAGCCCACTTACAAGCATTTGTTCAAAAAAGTGCAGAAGTTGCTTCTAGAAGCTCATGTGTTATTTTTACATCGGACAAGCTTGGATTTTGATGTTATATGGTCCTAAATACCATATTACACATTGGAGAATTTTATTGGAATTTATTGAGGTGGAAAAGTATTTTTAAGGAATTATTTCTTGTTTCTGCCATATAAGAAAAGGGCAAGAAGAAATAATAAAGAATCTCAAAAATATTTATTTTTGAGTTGTAAAGATGGGATATGATAAATAGGCATCAAATGTTCCTTGAGTTGGCAAGGTGATTTGGAGAAAAACAAACTTGCCTTTATAGAGAAGGTTTTGAGGATTTTGTAGGATAATGAGATTAAATAGTTTTAGGCTCCAAATAATTATGGGAATTATTTGGAAAATGATTATATTCAAGGTAGGTGATGTAAAATTGATGTAGGCATCATAGTGAACCTTGAGTTTTGAAGAGATGTGGTGAAAAGGATGGAAACTAGATTTGGGAGGATCTAGGGTTTGGTTATTTTTATGCCACCTAGAAAGGGTTGGATTAGGGAGCTCAGAGCTCACCTTGGTACAAGGGGTATATGGATGGATAGAAAAAATCATATATATGATCATGGTAGCAAGAGTTAGGATTGGTTGGATTTGAGGTGGTGTAGAGGAGATGGCAAACTTTGTTGAAAATAAGGCTGCCATAAGAGATACATCAGGTAGCCTCCTAAACCATGTGGGTTTAAGAAGCAAAAAGCTTCAATGTAAACAAGGGAAGTGGTGATTGATAGGCCATAGTTAGTAGATCACAACCATGCAAATATTTGGTCAAAGAGGAGGTGGAATATAGATGTGAGCTTCTGCCAAAGTAGGCATGTTGACTAGTTTTGCAGAAAAGATTACCCTGATGTCAACAAAACCATCAAGGATGGGTTGGATTAAGAATGGTTTACCCAAGGGCAAGAGTGGGATTTGTTAGTACTAAATATTTACTACTAGGTGGTTCAAGTACATTCTCAAGAATGCACATAGGTTGGAAAAGGTAGAGCTCCAAAGATTGAATCTAGATAAGAAATCCAGACAGCCATTTTGGCAGATTTAGGGTTTTAGACTAGAGTGCAAGTGGAGAAGATTTTGAGAGTATGCTAAGTTCCAAACTCATGATCAAGGATATGATGTTGAAGTGTTAACTAAGTAGATAGGATCCATGCTTAGATTGGGTCTTCACTGAGTTGGAACTATTAGAAGGGATTATCCCTAGATTGATCTGATTAGGAGGTGAGATGATCACCTAAGTTGCTTAGGATAGATCCATACTTGGATGCTTGATATGAGATTGATGATCACAAGCAAACAAACATTGCAACACTTAACAAGAAAAAGTTTTTGTTCCCCCTGATTTTTGCCTTTTGGACAGTTAATCAGGGTTGCTGAAATTGGGATGTTACAAGTTCTAAGATCAATCTTAGAAAACACTTTGGCACCGGTCAACTGGTCAAACAGATCTTCTCTATCTTCGGCAGTGGGTACTTGTTCTTAATGGTGACATCATTCAGCTTCCGATAATCCGTGCACAAATGGTTACCTCCATCTTTCTTATCCACAAACAAAACAAGTGATCTCCATGCTGACACACTTGGTTGAATCATTCTTATCTCCAGCATAGCATCCAATTTCTTATTTAGCTCCACTAATTCAGACGGGTTCATACTATAAGTTCTCTGAGCTATGGGTCCAGTTCCAGGGATTAGTTCAATGATAAACTCGATATCCCGATCTGGGGGCATACCGAGCAATACATCTGGGAATACGTCGGGGTATTCACGGACTACTCTGACTTGGTCAATGGTTGGCTGGGCTAGACTCTTGTTGCACTTGAATTGAGAGGGCAAAGTCTCAGATACATGCTCTACTGATACTCTAGTGGTACTAGTCATGGTTATGGCTTTCTTGGCACAGTCGATTAATCCTTTATGTTTCGACATCCAATCCATTCCTAGTACTACTTCCAAACCTTTGGTTCCAAATACTATTAGATTAGCATAAAAATCTATTCCATGTATTCTGATAGGTACGGCCTTGCAAATTTGTCTAACTTTGGTGGTTGAACCAGGTATTTGAACTATCATAACATGCTTCAATTTTTTCTGTTGAATCTTACTAGTACATGCAAATTCTTCTGTAACAAACGAGTGCGATGCTCCAGAATCAAACAACACTCTTGCAAGTACTGAGTTAACATAAAACATACCCAGCACGACATCTGACGCTTCCTAAGCTTCTTTAGCACTCATGTGAAACAGACGACCGTTGCGGTTGAGCGAATTTCCTGCAGAAAATCTCCTTCCAGGCTGAACATGGCGCTGCTGCTGAGCTAGGGCATTCACATTGGTTTCTGCTGCAAGCTTCTTGGGGCACTCGTTGGAGTAGTGACCCTTGACTCCATATTCAAAACAAGTAACCTGAGACTTGTCTTTTCCTGCAATAGGCACAACATTGCTTCCAGTCCTTGCTACAGTATTGTTGTTGTTGTGGTTTCCTCTGAGCCTTGGGTTTCCTCCTCCACGGTTGGGATAGTTCGGACGGTACATAGAGGGGTCTATTGTTTCTCGGGGCATATCCTGCAGACGGGTTGGGGCGATACTTCGGGGTATGGAGGGATCCTGGTTGATGCATCATTCGACGCTGGCGATTCTCGTTGGCTTGGTTGATCTTTCCTTCCATCTGGATTGCAGAATCCACTAAGGCTTCAAGGTTAGCAAACGGAATATTGACTAACACCGTCTACATCTCATCATGCAAACCATTCAAGAATCTCTCCTTCTTCTTGGCTTCATAAACCAATCTCATCAGGGGCATACCTAGATAGAGACAGAAATCTTTCACGATACTCTACCACAATCATCCTTCCCTGCTTCAGCTCCTTGAATTCATCCCTCATCCGCAAAATCAAACCTGGTGGCACATGGGTTCGGCTGAACTTGAGTTTAAATTCATCCCAAGCCATCATCTGTCCTCCATTCATGGTGTGAATGCTATTCCACCAAGCTCTTGCATCACCTTTTAGATAATGGGTGGAAAACAGTACTTTCTCATTGGCCTCCACTCCTGCGACTTCTAAGTTGTTCTCCATGGTCTGCAGCCAGTCATCAGCATCTAATGGCTCTTCAGACTTACTAAATATGGGGGGATTGGTGTTTTGAAAGTTCTTGAGCTTGGATCCATGGTTGTCCTAGTTTCCATGGCCTTGATTATTATTGGCTATCTAAGATATCTGTCGAAGGGTGGCTAAATTAGCTTAACGTTCAGCTCTTCCAGCTTCATGGTCAGCAACCAACATTTGCAAGATTTGCAGCATTGGGTCTTGAGATGAGATGCTCCCTCCGCGAGGCATCTGAAGATTGAGATAGATCATGAGACAAGAGGAAAATTTCTAAGGTTCGGGGATTTGTTTTTGAAAAGTTTTTAAACTTTGAGTTTGACTCTGGTTTTGCCAACTAGCAACTTTCTTTTCATTCATTCATTCATAGCACCCAGTACAAACAAACACCACACTAGGGTAACAGATGGTTTTAGGAACCATTCTGTGAAACTACAATACAGTGGGACCGGATACAACTCACACCTGTGATAGTGCTCAAGTGCTACTACTCATCAGAACCGGTGTCTTCTTCATCATCAATGAAGGCGGAATCATCATCATCAGTGTGGAAGTCCATGTCGAGGTCCTCCAGGTAGTCATCATCATCGCTGAGGTAGGAGCAGGTATCTCCACAGATATCTTCCCCTTCGTTCTCCCTCTCCTCAAGTTGCATGTCCCGCTCATGGATGGTCTCCTCCAAGTCTGCCACTTTGTGACAAAGGCGAGCAATGATGTGATCCTTCTTGTCACGCAGACGGCGAAGTGACTTGCGCTCCTTCACAAGGATGGCGAGGGTCTGGTCCTTCTTGACTTCAATGGCATAGTTGTGGTTGGCATAGGCACGGGCGTTGTCCAACTCCTTCTGCCTGTCATACAGCATGAATTCGAGATGATCCACCTGATGCTTTAGCTCCAGATGGCCTGGCACCACCAATGGCTTCCCCATAGCATCACGCCTTGCGTAGTAAGCAAAACGAGTGCCATTGATCTGGTCGATACTTTGCCCACACAGACGAGCAAGAGCCTCTTGCATAGCCATGGCGAGTCCGTCTAGCCAGTTGTTCTCCCTTAAGCTGAATTGGATCCCCTCTGAGGTGGGTGCCTTCATCTTGCCTCTGAGATTTGCAACTATAAGCCATTGTAATTCTCCTCCTTGCTGATCATTGAGCTGTGCTCCGAAGAAATCAGGGTGTGGGCACTCAAGAAGTTCCGAAAGTTGGCTCAAATCTTGCTCGAAGATGAGGTCTCCTCCATTGCCCAACTGGTATAACTTCCTATACTTGACTTCCATCTATAAGAATGTAGGATGAGTAAGTTAGTAGAGTGATCAAGTGTGTCAAATTTTATGTAGGATTGCAAAAAAATTGAGGAGCATAACTTTTCTTGAAAGAATCTCAATGATAAGAATGAGAATACGTTTTCATAAATACTCACTTCTTTTGTTTTGAAACTAAGTTTTTGATTCAAGCGTCCATTCTAACTAGGGTCTCCTATGGTCAGGATGGCTCTGATACCAACTTGTCTACACCCGGATTTTTAATCCCCGATGCCTGTTATGCCATACATCGCAATCCTAGGATTACCATTTTTGCGAGA
This sequence comes from Avena sativa, assembly GCA_916181665.1. Classification (NCBI taxonomy): domain Eukaryota; kingdom Viridiplantae; phylum Streptophyta; class Magnoliopsida; order Poales; family Poaceae; genus Avena; species Avena sativa. The sequence goes on from OV702297.1 coordinate 80,298,667, forward strand.
CATAACATATTTGTACCATAGCTCATCATCCATTACAAACCATAATAAAGGTCTTACAAATAAAGGATCTCATGATCTAGTCTTAATAAAATCAACGCAATGGAATAATAATAATAAGGGACCGTGGTCGAGGCTCCATCTTCAGGGTCACAGGCAATGCTGATGATGGGAGATGATCCTAGTTTTCATAGACTTCCCGTTGTCCATCATCCTGGTAGTCCTCTTCATAGTATAGCCATAGGAATAGCCAGAGACAAAGCCATGAGTCCTCTTTAAGTACTCGCAAACTATCACTAACAAGTAAAGTAGTTCGAGTAGGCATCCTAAGCTCTAGGTTTATTTGCAAAAAGCCAGGTTTATGCCTAACTGAGTTTAGAAGTAAAGAAAACTAGTCTAATGTTCTATAACACCTAAGTGGGAACTTATTTTTCATATTCACAACCCTGTTGTGGTCAAGTCAAAGTCATAGTTCATTTCACAAGTCATTTTGAAAACATCTCACGATGGAACAGTATGGTCACTCCAACTGTCCATGATCGTGGACGCGTCTATTCAAATAGTTTGACACTCTGCAGAGGTGGTACACTTTCACCACAATATTCAATACATCCCTCAGGGACAAACCCTGAATCATCATACTTAGTATGCGGATAATCAATCCTAACCTTTCAATTACACACCCTAGTATAGTCACCTCCCCTATGAGTTTGGATACCAACCATGACCATCTGTCATCTTGGGAACTGCATAGGTGGACATTCACATTCATGAGGTAGCCTTAACTCAACCTCTTCCTCAAGGGAACCAATACTAAGACATGTAAACTTCCAGTCAAGCCCTACCCAATTCGGGTATTGTGGTTGTATGGTAAAATTGGAATGGTTTCGCATCCGAACCCAACCATCAGTTTTTATAAAGGGCTAAGGCTCATGCCTCAACATTTGCATCATCAAATCATCTGGTGTTCATAACACATGTCAAAACATTTCAATAGAATGAATCTTCATTCCAAGGTTTTTATAATCATTTGCACCAAGTATTCCCATCTAAAGTGATCAACTTTTATGCTTAGCACTAGCCACTAAAACTAAGGGTATTCACTAATGAGGGGTGCTAATCATGTGACTATCCAAATCTAGTCTCATGCCTTAGTATGACATCTAGTTCTAACTACTTAGGCCAAGTTTTATGCTCTTTATGCTACCTAGAATATATTTCCAAAACTCACAAGTCACTAAGTAAAAGTAATAAAGAACTTTGGTAAGAATAAAGCTTGCCAGTAAAACTGGGATTGGTATAATCAAGGTTGCATAACCAAAGCATGCCTAGTGCATCTTGCATAAGTTAACTTGTAGTGTTAGGCTTGCAAGTATTAGCTTGCTAGGATGGCTTGCATTAGATAGCTTGCATAGTTAAGAAACTTGCAAGTGTTAGCTTGTATGGTGTAGCTTGCCTTGTTTGGTGCAGTTGTTAAAGTGTTCTTCTTTGTAGTAGTAGTACTCCTCCTCCTTGTAGCCTTGGTCGGTACTAGCGTCTATAAATAAATACGAGGTACACAATCACCAAACAATACTTAACTACCTCTATTTAGCACACAAAGGTTCACACTAGATGATCTAGCATCATCACAATCCTCACATGAAATAAAGACCCAATCTTATTTATTTAATTTTAGAAAAGTAATTTCTACTCATTGAAAACTACTTAAGATTTAATATTCTCCAATTAAAATATGGGATCATGTTGACACATGTCATTACCACATATTTTAATACTTGGGAATGTGATTTAAATTGGTGGCCATATTTTATAAAGTTTAAAATTATGATTTTATACAATTAAAGTGACTATAAATGCCTATATAGCATTATTTTAGTACTAGTCCAATATCACTGCATGTAAACCTAAATATTTTTACATATTCAGATAGATCTTGTCAAATGTGATTTTTGAGAGTTGGAATCAACTCAAAAGCATTTATGGTTGATTTTTGAAAAATGTTTGAATGTGTAAAAGTCTCTGTCTTGTTATTTTTACTATAGTTGATCTATAATTTCAAATGGGTTGAATCTAACGGGCTTGGATTGATAATTTGAATACCTTTCTACCAAAATTGTAATCATGCAATTTGGTTCAGTACATCTCCTTGAATTGATTTTCAAAGTTACTGACTGAACTAGAGTTTGAATAAATTGGAAATTACCTATTTGAATTACAGGGCTACGCGCGGGGATATCTATTTGAACTAGAGTTCAGTACACCCTGGCCAAGCGCCACCTGGGGGCTGGCCGTGCCACCCAGGGGTGTGCTGGCCTAGGGGGCCCCTGGGTCACTCCAGGTGTCCCTCTGCCCCTTTATTCGAGGAAAAAATTATTTTGAATTTTTTGCGATTTTTCAAAAAACTTTATTTTTGGCCAATTTTCAGGGTATGAAAATTGATTTTCTCGCAGAAAAAATGTTTTAGAAGAAGCAAACAGAAACAAAAACCACAGAAGCTCTAAGACACCCTAACAAGCAAACAACTAGCAAAAACTAAAGCCAACTAGCGAAAAAGCAAAGACTAGAAAGGAGAACGTAAAAGTGAGCAAGTATAACCACAGTGAAAACATTATTTTGTTCATTAAAATCCTTTTGTTAACAAGGTTGATAAAGTTGTGTTACCAAAACAATTTTATATGAAACAAAACTTTGTATTCCACAAAATGATTATCGTACCTCAAACTTAATATTAATGGTCCCAATCATAATAGTTTCAAAACTTTCGTGTGGAATGGGACAATAAATTTCTCCAACCTTGATGCTCTCGATATTTTCAATGGAATTCAGGCAAAAGCTTTTAGCAACCTTCTTGGGAAAATAAATAGTATGCTCTTTTTCATTAATATTAAAGTTTCTTTTCCTTGATTACAATTGATGACAACACCTGCAGTATTAAGAAAAGGTCTCCCAAGAATAATAGACATATTATCATCTTCAGGCATTTCAAGCACAACAAAATCAGTTAAAACCAAGAAATTATGAGCCACTTGAACAGGAACATCCTCACATATACGAATAGGAATAGTGGTTGACTTGTCAGCCATTTGCAAAGATATATCAGTTGGTAACTTTTCTAGCTGGAGTTTCTTATAGAGAGAAAAAGGCATAACACTAACTCCAGCTCCCAAATCACATAAAGCAGTTCTAACACAATTATTCTTAATAGATCAAGGAATAGTTGGTATACCTGGATCACCAAATTTCTTTGGAACCTTACCATTGAAGGAATCATTAGCAAGCAGAGTAGAAATTTCCTCATTAGGAATCTTCCTTTTATTAGAGACAATATCCTTCATATACTTTGAATAAGGAGGGAACTTAATAGCATTAGTCAAAGGAATTTGCAAAAATAAAGGTTTCATCCACTCACAAAACTTGTTGTAGTGTTCTTCCTCCTTTGACTTGTGTTTCTTACCTGGAAAAGGCATAGGTTTCTACACCCTAGGTTCTCTCTATTTACCATGTTTATTAGAAATAAAATCTTCCTTAGTGTACCTAGTGTTCTTAATGTGCTTCTCAGGTTCTTCCTCAACTTCCTCCTTATCAGGAACATCATTTTTATCATTACCACTCTCAGTTTCAGCATCAGAGACAGATATCCTATTAGGATCTACAGCAGGTTCAGAGGGTTCCTCAACTATTTTGTGTTTCTTTTTTTTTCTCTTACGAGGACTACCACTACTTTCACCTTGTTGAGAATCCTGCTCAATTCTTTTAGGGTGTCCTTCGGGATATAAAGGATCTTGAGTAGCTATACCACTCCTAGTTCTAATTCCATAAGCATGTTTATCTCCCCAGGCATTAACTAGCATATCTTTTTGTAACTTAGCAAGTTGATCAATTTGAGTTTGAACCATTTAAAAGTGTTTACAAAGCATTTTAATATCATTAGAAGTTCTTTCCAAAATATCTTTGAACTCTTTAATGGCTCTAGAGTTTTCCAATAAATGATTCTGAACTAGTTTATTAAAATTACCTTGTTTATCGATAAATGTGTCAAGTTCCTCTAAGCATTGATCAGGAGGCTTACCATAGGGAATATCACCTTCATCAAAGTGGAGAGAGTGTACCTCAATAGTAGATGAGTGGGGAATTGGCTTACATAATTCTTCTATAGGAGGTAGATTCTTTACATCTTCAGCTCTAATACGTTTCTCCTTTAGACATTTCTTACCTTCTTTCATCACTTCATCATTTAATGCAATAACTCCTCTCTTCTTTGGTGTTGGTATTGGAACTGGTTCAGGCACAACTGGTTCAGGAGTAATAGGCTCAGGTGTATTTAGCTCAGTTGAAGTCCAATCATCATAATTCTTGCTTATTTTAGCCATTAATTCTTCAGCATCTGTAGGAGTTCTTTTCCTAAAAACACAATCAGCAAAGCTATCTAGGTATGTCCTAGAATCATCAGTTAGTCTATTATAATAAATATCAAGAAGCTCATTTTTAGGTAATGGACATCCAGGATGTGCATGAATCAATGCACAGAACCTTGTCCATGACTCAGGCAATTTCTCTTCTTCTCCCTGTTTAAAATCAAAAAGTCTCTGCAAAGCAGCATGTCTAGCACTAGGAGGAAAATATTTCTGGAAGAAAGAAGCAATCAAACAATCAGGACTATCAATGGACCCAGGAGGTAATCTATTAAACCAAGCCCTAGCTTCTCCTTTTAGTGAAAAAGGGAAGATCTTAGTAAAAAAGTACTTGCGCGTCTTAAAATCATCAGAGAATAAAGCACTCATAGTGGAAAGCTCATTCATATGAGCCATAACACTCTCATTTTCAGTCCCACAAAAAGGTTATTTCTCAACAATGTCTAAATAGGATAAATCAAGAGATAAATCATAATCTTTATCTATAATATCTATGGGAGAGGTGGCAAACTTAGGATTAGAGGACAACTTAGGAATAATGGTACGTCTCTCAAGGAGACTCTTAATAGCACTAGCACCAAGTGTGTTTTGGCACTCCTCAATGAATTCATCAGTAAACTCAATGTAACCATCATTAATATCATATCTCTCTCTAGACTCAGGTGAGCTAACAGGTGTAACAGTGTCTTCACTAGGAGTTTCAGTATTTCCTAGACTAGCCATAGTAGCATCTAGGAAAGGACCTAATGAACCACTCGCATCAAGCACAGTAGAACTAACATCATGAGTATCAAAAGCAGTTTCAGATTCAGAAGTAGTAGCAGTGTGTGTAGCATGAGTATGTGGTGGTGGTGTAACAAGCTTACTTATAACAGACGGTGAATCAAGAGCAACAGAGGTGTTTAGGACTGTACCTCTTCTTGTAGTGGATGGTAAAATAGGAAAATTTCCATCACGAGACTTACCCATGATGAAAGAAGTAGCAGTGAACAATAATAGATCCAAGTGAACTTACAAATAAAGTTATGCTCCCCGGCAACGGTGCCATAAAATAGTCTTGATGACCCACAAGTATAGGGGATCGCAACAGTCTTCGAGGGTAGTATTACCCATGTAAGATCCCTCCCTTGTAAAGGAAAAGGATCCCTGTGATTGCAATGCTAGTCCCTGGATCAATGCTAGCATCCACAGTTTAAGATGAAGTACACAGATACAAAGGTCATTTATTACATCCATTCCAGAGATAAAACATAGTCTTTTACAACTCAAGGCCACAGGCCTAATACAAGAGTTTGGAATAAGTAAATAAACATAAGTCTTCATCTTCATGTGCCACAGGAAAGCATGTTGAGTGTAGACTCATGACACCTAATCATCATCGGAGTAACCTGCAACATCACAAGTTACAGCCACAGTGGGTCAATACTTTGGAATAGTATTGGCAAGCGATACCTTAGTAAATTTTAAGTGGACTATATTACTATATGCAGTTTGGCTAAGTGTAGTTTGGCTTGCTTTGCTCAAAATAGGTTTTTCCTATTAGTTGAAATCACTAAGTTTTTCCTTTGTCAAAAACTTTCCCAAGAAACCATCAATAGACATTGAGGTCCTTCACCCTTCTTCACCCACAAATTTTACTTAGAAGTTGGAGTGATGAGATTCTTGATAGCTTCCATGTCTTGATGCTCAAGTTGTCCATTGCCATGGACTTGGCTAAGTACTTAGATTTTCCATCTGCAGAGGTTGTGCACTTTCCCCACCAGACTTGGTTTCCCAAGACAGGACCTTTCAGAAGCCTTCCCTTAGCCAAATGGACGCGTTCCAACCTATCATTCCCACTACCACCAACTGTCCAAATGACTAAGTTCTAGCAACCTATGTGATCAAGGCAGAGCCCATATTGCCAAGTGGCTGCACTATAAGCTTCTCAACACTTGGCCTCTAAATCTCTTTGTGCCTGGGTGGCATACCACAAGTGAGATACACAAGGTAAACCATATCCATGGGCCTTGTGTAACCACTCAACCAAAAACCACCATTCAAGTCCCATTCCACCTAGGAGATTCATTGACTTAGTTGTTTTATTAAGAAAAACATAAGTCCAAAGACTTAGAAATATTTTCATCATAGCATGTATATACTTTACCAACCCTTGTTTGCTACTAGCTAGGCTAAGCATGGCATAGTAACTTAACTTAGGAAATTTCCTAGCAATTCTACAACTACTTAGGATTTCCCAACATAGCATTTGGCAAAATAGTAACATGCAAGACTTAGCAAAATATTTCTAATGCTTGTACAAAAAAATAGGGGTGGAAATATTCATGAAGTACCACTTGCCTTGGTAATGGGGAGAGTAGCACTCTTCACAATCACAGTCACTAGCACCAAAGTCTACACAAAATGATAGCACAAATTTACACACAATTCATATACAAACATAAATATATGCATGCATTCAAAAATGCTAAGTGATGATTTTAAAACCCAACCAAGAAAGTGCATGATACTGAATCATAACTAAGTCAAAAACTTGCTACACCAAACTTATTTGGCACTAAAACAAATTACTAAACAAATTCTATACTCAAAATAGCCTTAAACAAGTTTCTGCAAATAAAGTCATTTTAACAGAAAATTTTCACTAAACACATTGCATAAACAGAAAGGGCTTGTCTCCCTGATTCCAACGGTATAAAATTTGCAAAAATCTAACGTGGGAATCAAAAGTTATAGCCATTTCAAAATTGGACCTAAATCTGATTTCAAATCTGTTTTTGAATCAAACCCTAGCCATGCGTCATATTCTTACTGGCGCGTACCGCTTCGCTCCGGATCACGCTCGCGAGCCGTAGGATCTAACTAACACGCACGGCTCAGATCTAAACATAACGTTTTGATAAGTGGACTAATCCTACGCGCTGGATCTGGATCTGACGGCTACAATTCGTTTGACCAAAACTGAGCGGCGCTAGCGGCGGCGACTGGCGGCGACGCGTCTATCAGCGGCGGCGCTGGCATTCTAGGTCGCACGGGAGTGGGGGAAGAGGCTTACCAGAACCGCAGGAAGCTGCTGATGCTCAAGGTGGCGACGGCTTGGGAAGGGGCGCACAGAGTCGTCGGAGATTCCTCGCCGGAGTTCGCGAACACGCAAGGTACGGTCAGTTGTCGACGTTGGCGAGGTTCCATGTCGCGCTAAGTCAAAAGAAAGGCACCGTTAGATGCGCAAGACGACGGGGTTCTAGGCGTATCAGGCAGAGGGTAAGGGGCGGCTGGTACTTACGGGGAGAGGTCACCGGAGTTCGTGCAGAGAACGGTGGCGCTCTGTCGAAGTCGTTGCCGATGCTAGGGATCATGCGAGGACAAATGGAGAGTGTCAGTAGGTGCGCAAGGACTTGCTGAGCATGATAGCATGAGTCAGGGGCAGAGGGGAACACGGAGCTCACCGGAATTCGTCGGCGCAGTTGTCGGAACAGCGGCGGCGTCGAGCGAGTTGTGGGCAGCCTGGTGACGTGAGGGAGGAATTGTTTGAGGGGAAATGGTCGCGAGAGAGTGGGGATTATATAGCCAGAGGCTCGACAAGAAACGCTTACTGAATCAATGCAATTTACCTCGCGGAATCAAGGCAGCAACGGGCAGCGGCGGAGTTCGTGCGCGGGATTTGGGGAAGACGACGCTGACATGGAGAGGGCCCGCTCGTCATCGAAACGCGCAGAGAGAAAGTGGGGTCCGGGTGTCAGCGACCGCGTGGGTGCGTTTGCGCGTGCGAGAGAGAGAGGGAGGCCGGGTGGGCTAACTGGGCCGGTTCTGCTGCTGGGCTAGAATAGGAGCGCCTGGCCCTTTTCTTTTCTTTATTCCTTTTCTTTTTCTGTTTTGATTTTCAGGAATGGTTTTCAAATGAATTCAAACTCTTTTTGAATTCAAATCTTTCTGGGGGTTTTGTGGTGTGCAACAGTCTCAAATCTAGGCATAAAACCATGTGGTTACTTTGTAAAGGCTTGGTCAGTTTTGGAGAAACAAAATAACAGGAACTTTGCACTTGATTTGCAAATGTTTGAAAAATGGTTTTTGAACTATTTCCATTTTGTAAAGCTTGGTTCAAATTCCACACTCAATCCATTCAACAAAGGAGACAAACAATCTAGGTTTAAAACATTCAAACTCTCAAATGGGGATGGCCATTTGATTTAAGTTTGCTCACATGAAATGATAGCACTATGTGCTTTTGTTTTCCTGAAATGAGTTTTGAAATTGATCTCAATTCTACATGCATGCATGAATGATATGCAAACTTTGAAACCATGATTTTAGGGATGTTACAAATCTAACCCCCTTAAGGTGAATCTCGCCCTCGAGATTCGGATTGGCTAGCAAATAGGTGAGGGTGGTCTTTCCGAAGATCATCTTCTCTTTCCCATGTTGCTTCCTCTTCGGAATGATGATTCCACTGTACTTTGCAAAACTTGATAGTCTTTTTCCTTGTGACTCTTTTTGCAGTCTCAAGAATCTTGATAGGTTTCTCCTCATATGTGAGGTCACTTTCTAGTTGAACCTCCTCCAAAGGTATAGTATCCTTTAAAGAAGTTTCTTCCATTTCTGGGTGACATTTCTTAAGCTGACTCACATGAAACACATTATGGATAGCTGATAGAGATTCTGGTAATTCAATTACATAGGCAACTTCTCCCTTGCGACTCAAAATATTGAATGGCCCAACATATCTTGGTGCCAATTTTCCTTTGACTCCGAATCTTTTCACTCCACGAAGTGGTGATACTCTAAGATAAGCTCTATCACCAACTTCGTAGGTGACTTCTCTACGCTTAGGATCTGCGTAGCTTTTCTGTCGGGACTGTGCTATCTTTAACCTGTCCTTAACCAATTTGACCTTCTCTTCGGCTTCTTTGATAAGATCTGGCCCAAATAAACTTCTTTCTCCCACACCATTCCATAACAATGGGGTGGTACACTTTCTTTCATAGGAAACTCAAACGGTGCCATCTCAATGCTGGCTTGATAGCTGTTGTTATAAGAAAATTCTGCGTAAGGCAGACTTTCATCCCAACTTGCTCCATAGTCTAGGGCACATGCCCTCAACATGTCTTCCAGAATTTGGTTAGTCCTTTCTGTTTGTCCGTCGGTTTGAGGATGAAAAGCAGTACTGAATTCCAACCTCGTTCACAATGACTCATGTAGCTGTCTCCAAAAATGGGAAGTGAATTGAGTTCCCCTATCAGACACATACTCTTGGGCACTCCATGAAGACATACAATTCTACTCATGTAGATTTTGGCTAACTTGGCACTTGTATAAGTTGTCTTCACGGGTATGAAATGAGCCACTTTAGTTAGGCGATCCACTACTACCCATATGGAATCATATCCTGATCTGGTCCTTGGTAATCCGGTAATGAAATCCATACCAATCTTGTCCCACTTCCAATCAGGAATAGGTAGTGGTTGAAGCAAACCTGCTGGTTTCTGATGCTCCGCTTTTACTCTACTACACACATCACACAAAGCAATATGTTCGGCGATGTCCCTCTTGAGATTGTTCCACCAAAATCTTTCTTTCATGTCCATGTACATTTTGGTGTTACCCGGGTGGATAGAATACGGAGAGTTGTGTGCTTCCTGCAAAATCAGTTTCCGCAACTCCGGATCTTGTGGAACACAGATACGTTTCCCATGCCATAAAGTACCATGTTCGTCTTCATGGAAATTTTTAGCCTTCCCTTGGCCAATCTTTTCCTTAATATCTTCAATTTCCTTATCAGTCTTTTGAGCTTCTCGAATCTTGTCCAACAAAGTGGGTTGAACATTCAAAGACATGAGATGTCCTTCGGGCACAATCTCCAATCTGAGTTTTCTGAATTGGGTACACAAGTCATCTGGCAATTCTCCTTTGGTAAGGCCATTCACAAATACCTTACGACTTAGAGCATCTGCTACAACATTTGCTTTACCGGGGTGGTATTGCAAGCTTAAGTCATAGTCCTTGATAAGCTCTAACCATCTTCTTTGTCTCATATTGATTTCCTTTTGGGTGAAGATATACTTCAAACTTTTGTGATCCGTGAACACTTCACAACGCTTTCCCAAAAGGTAATGTCTCCATGTTTTGAGTGCATGGACGACAGAGGCTAACTCTAAATCATGAGTAGGATAGTTCACCTCATGAGTTTTGAGCTGTCTCGAGGCATAGGCCACAACTTTACCGTCTTGCATAAGTACGACACCCAAACCTTGATGAGATGCATCACAATACACTTGGAAATCCTTTTCCAAATCAGGCAGACATAGAACTGGTGCTGTCACAAGTCTCTTCTTCAACTCCTGAAAGCTGACTTCACAACCTTCAGACCAAGCAAACTTCTTGTCTTTCTTTAACAATTCAGTCATTGGCTTAGCAACCTTTGAGAAATTTTCAATGAACCTTCTGTAGTAACCTGCTAAGCCAAGGAAACTACGAACTTCTTTCACGGACTTGGGAGATTCCCATTCAGTCACAGCTGAAACCTTAGCAGGATCAACTGCTACACCATCCTTTGTCATAATATGACCAAGAAAACCAACTTCCTCTAACCAGAATTCACACTTGATGAATTTGGCATAAATTTTATGCTCTCTTAACTTCTCAAGTATCAAGCGCAAATGTCCTTCATGCTCTTCTTTGCTCTTGGAGTAGACTAAGATGTCATCGATGAAAACTACAACAAACTTGTCGAGGAATTCCATGAACACTTTGTTCATCATATTCATGAAGTATGCTGGAGCATTGGTTAAGCCAAAAGGCATTACAGTATACTCATACAATCCATACCTTGTAGTGAATGATGTTTTAGGTATGTCTTGCTCTCTTATCTTAAGTTGAAAATAGCCTGACCGGAGATCAATCTTTGAGAACACACATGCTCCTTCTAGCTGATCAAACAAGTCATTTATTCTAGGCAAAGGATATTTGTTCTTGATAGTTACCTCGTTGAGTGAACGGTAATCTATGCATAACCTTTGGCTTCTATCTTTCTTCTCTACGAACAAAACTAGGGCTCCCCAAGATGAAGAACTTGGTTGAATGAATCCTTTCTGCAACTGTTCTCCCAGTTGCTTCTTGAGCTCTTTCAGTTCATCAACTGACATTTTATACGGTCTCTTTGCTATTGTTCCAGACCCTGGTACCAAATCTATCGGAAATTCCACATCTCTATCCGGTGGCATTCCTGGCAATTCTTCCGGAAATACATCCGGATACTCACACACAATTGGCACACTGTCCATGCTAACCCCCTTAAGAGAATTAAGCATACTCCTTTTTGCTTCAAAATTGGTCTTGAATCTGATCCTTTTATTTTCTGGAGTTGTGAGTGAGACACTATGGTTGGCACAATCTATCACTCCTTTGTACTTAGTCATCCAGTCCATTCTCAGAATGACATCCAATCCTTGGGAGTTTAGTATTATCAAGTTAACGGGAAACCTATACTTCCCAAATTCTATGACTAGATCATGGCATCCTGAATTCACTATCATTTCTCCACTAGGAGAACTTACTTTTATAGGACACCCAATAGTTTCTATCGGTAGTTCATTTCTTTCAACAAATGCTCTTGATATGAATGAATGGGATGCACCAGTATCAAAGAGTACAAATGCTGGAATGGAATTGAGTCTGAACTTACCAGCAACAGCATCAGGCTCCTCATAGACCTCCTCCACACTGATGTGGTTCACCTGACCTTTCTGGAAAGGATTGGGCTTGACAGGTCCTTCAACTTTCTTTTCGGGGCACTCATTTGCATAGTGTCCCATCTTCTTGCATTTGAAGCATTCAACCTGACTGATGTCTCTCTTAGCAGGCTGACTTCCACTCCCACTACCATCACCACTGTGGTGGCTCTTATGTCCACTCTTGTGGTTTTTGTACTTGTCATTGTCATGACTGCGGTGATGCTTGTTGTCATGACGGTTGTGGTTGTGGTGCTTGTTGAATTTCCCATGCTTGTGGGATCCTGAGCTTCCATTGTCATCATAGTGAGATCGTTTGTGAGATGATCTCGAGCTGTGCTTGTCGGAGTGCTTTCTCTTTCTACTCTCGACTTGCTTCATTTTGTTCTCCAATATAGTAGCCTTGTCACAGAGCGACTGATAAGTGGGAACATATGCCACAGCCAGCTGCAGATTCAGCTCATCATTCAAGACTTCCAGAAATTTTTCCTTTCTTTTGGCATCTGTGTCAACTTCATCTGGTGCATAACGCGCCAGATTGTTGAACTCTTCAATGTATTCAGCCACACTGCGGTGGCGCTGCTTTAGATTGTGGAACTCTTTCTTTTTCAGGCTCATTATTCCTGATGAGATATGAGCAGTGCGAAAGCCATCCTCAAAGATAGCCCAAGTCACCTCATCTATGGGTGTGGTGATTTGGAAGTTGTCCCACCAAGTGGCGGCTGGCCCTTCCAGCAGATGTGCTGCAAATCTGACCTTTTCAGCGTCCGTGCAACCCACGATCACTAAGTCCTTGTTTACAGAACGTAGCCAATCATTGGCCACCATGGGATCAGTCGTCCCTGAGAACTTAGCTGGCCTCAATCTCAGAAATCTGGTAAGCATATCAAACCCCGGAGGGTTGTTGTTGTTATTGTTGTTATTGTTGTTGTTATTGGGGTTGTTGTTGTTGTTTTGGTTCTAAATAAATGTTGTCATCATCTGCATCAGCTGTGTTTGAGCAGTCATCATTTGTTGCATTTCTGGTGTGATGTTGTTGTTGTTGGGGTTGGGGTTTGCGCGACGGGGAGGCATCTGTGGTTTGTTCAAATAGAGATAAGAATGAGATACCCATAGATGCTCTCATGCACATTACATCACATAAGCAAACACAAGCATGCAACAAAAGATAAAAGTTCAACAACAAGATAACAAGTTCACAAAGTAAAACACACAAGTGGCAAGCCATCCACATGTCGGATGGTCCAATAACAAGTTCTCAAATAACAAGTACGATAATAAAAGATAAACGAGTAGTCAAATCTACTCATCAGCATCAATCTCCTCCTCGACAAAGGTAAGACATGCGTTCTCCATCGCGGTCTTGTTCTCCTCAATGGTAGTGGTCAAGGACTCAATCTTGGCCTTGAGAGCCCTCTCCTGGGAACGAAGCCTCTCTATCACCGTCTGCTGCTGCTCTAGCTCGAAGTCTTGGACTGCAGTTCTTCAGTCATATCCCGGATCTTCTTGTTCCTATCCTGGACACGCTTCTCCTGACTCTTGAACTTCTTGTCCTGGGTCTCGAACTTCGCCTCCATTTCCTTGACTATCTCGTCCTGCTGTGCGAAAAGCTTGTCCTTCTCGCGAAGCTGCACCTGGAGCTCGTCATTACTGAGCATGACATTGGTCCTGTCCGTGTCCACGTGCCTAATGAAAGACTCTAAGTCCTGGAGATACAGACATATCGGCTCTGCTGCGTCCCTCGAGTCGTCCTCGAAGTCGATGGACTCTCCGTCCTCATCACGTCTTCCGAAGACGTGGAAATGGGTGCCTCTAACCTGTCGGGAGTGTCCTCCTAGCAGACGTCCTATCAGGTCATGCATAACTACCTCCATGCCTCTCTCCCTGTCATCGTGCATAAGCTTGAAGACGATGGCCTCCGTAGTAGGCTCTGTCTGGCGTCCGGGCTGGTTCATCTTGAAGCCCCAGAGGTCCTTCCTCTCGAACTTGGTGAGTGGATGCACCATGATGGTGGGAAGAGGGAGACTGAGCAAGGTGGTAAGCTCAACGATACGAGGACCAAAGCAGGTAACCTGGAACTCCTCAACAGCGCTGATGGTAATAGGCATCTATTTATAAGATAGAAAAGTTAGAACAACACAATTCAAGATACACAAAAATCATAACACACATACATATCCTTGGAAAGCAAAATCACACAAGTCAGGCATACATGAATCCATTACATCAACCAAGGTCCAATCTTATTTTAAGGTAATAATTTGGAAAATAAGGTGATAGGTGGTGGTCGAACTAACGAAATACGTTTACAATCCTATCTCACTGGATCTGTTGGCTAACACAATGTTCCTAGAAGCAATCATCCTATCTTGCTCACATGATTCCATCACTAAGTCTATAATGTCTCCTCTTAAGGTTTGGTTGGTAGCTTCCAACTCTTGGGTATGTTCCTTCTCTTTCTCTAAGTCTTTTTGGAGGTTGAGCATTCTGCACTTGACTCTAGCACTAAGTTCTTTGATAGTCCTCCAAGCTGCTTCTCTTGCTGACTCAAAGAATGTGGTGTGCACCTCAGTGTTGGTGTACATGCATAATCCTTTTTCTTTGTGGTTGTCTCCCTTGTTTTTGTACAAGTGAAGTTGCACCCACCAGTACTCAACTCCTTCATCCTTCACTGGACAGCCTTTGTACACAGCTGCACCATGTATTTTCATTGCCACCATGAGGTCCTTGAGAATTTTGGGAAACTCAGTCTCACACTCCAAGGTCATGGTCATGAGTGGTCCTTTCTTTACGTCTTTGTTGATGGAGTTCATCTACAAATAGAGATGAGAATGAGAAGATTAGAAAAGTTTACGAGAAGAATAGACAAGTGTAGAAGTAGTTGAAATTTTTTCCTTAGTGGTTTCCAATCCTAGGGTCATAATCCTACAGGCAACACAGTGCTCTGATACCATCTGTAAGATCCCTCCCTTGTAAAGGAAAAGGATCCCTGTGATTGCAATGCTAGTCCCTGGATCAATGCTAGCATCCACAGTTTAAGATGAAGTACACAGATACAAATGTCATTTATTACATCCATTCCAGAGATAAAACATAGTCTTTTACAACTCAAGGCCACAGGCCTAATACAAGAGTTTGGAATAAGTAAATAAACATAAGTCTTCATCTTCATGTGCCACAGGCAAGCATGTTGAATGTAGACTCATGACACCTAATCATCATCGGAGTAACCTGCAACATCACAAGTTACAACCACAGTGGGTCAATACTTTGGAATAGTATTGGCAAGTGATACCTTAGTAAATTTTAAGTGGACTATATTACTATATGCAGTTTGGCTAAGTGTAGTTTGGCTTGCTTTGCTCAAAATAGGTTTTTCCTATTAGTTGAAATCACTAAGTTTCTCCTTTGTCAAAAACTTTCGCAAGAAACCATCAATAGACATTGTGGTCCTTCACCCTTGTTCACCCACAAATTTTACTTAGAAGTTGGAGTGATGAGATTCTTGATAGCTTCCATGTCTTGATGCTCAAGTTGTCCATTACCATGGACTTGGCTAAGTACTTAGATTTTCCATCTGCAGAGGTTATGCACTTTCCCCACCAGACTTGGTTTCCCAAGACAGGACCTTTCAGAAGCCTTCCCTTAGCCAAATGGACGCGTTCCAACCTATCATTCCCACTACCACCAACTGTCCAAATGACTAAGTTCTAGCAACCTATGTGATCAAGGCAGAGCCCATATTGCCAAGTGGCTGCACTATAAGCTTCTCAACACTTGGCCTCTAAAATCTCTTTGTGCCTGGGTGGCATACCACAAGTGAGATACACAAGGTAAACCATATCCATGGGCCTTGTGTAACCACTCAACCAAAAACCACCATTCAAGTCCCATTCCACCCAGGAGATTCATTGACTTAGTTATTTTATTAAGAAAAACATAAGTCCAAAGACTTAGAAATATTTTCATCATAGCATGTATATACTTTACCAACCCTTGTTTGCTACTAGCTAGGCTAAGCATGGCATAGTAACTTAACTTAGGAAATTTCCTAGCAATTCTACAACTACTTAGGATTTCCCAACATAGCATTTGGCAAAATAGTAACATGCAAGACTTAGCAAAATATTTCTAATGCTTGTACAAAAAAAATAGGGGTGGAAATATTCATGAAGTACCACTTGCCTTGGTAATGGGGAGAGTAGCACTCTTCACAATCACAGTCACTAGCACCAAAGTCTACACAAAATGATAGCACAAATTTACACACAATTCATATACAAACATAAATATATGCATGAATGCAAAAATGCTAAGTGATGATTTTAAAACCCAACTAAGCAAGTGCATGATACTGAATCATAACTAAGTCAAAAACTTGCTACACCAAACTTATTTGGCACTAAAACAAATTACTAAAGAAATTCTATACTCAAAATAGCCTTAAACAAGTTTCAGCAAATAAAGTCATTTTAACAGAAACTTTTCACTAAACACATTGCATAAACAGAAAGGGCTTGTCTCCCTGATTCCAACGGTATAAAATTTGCAAAAATATAACGTGGGAATCAAAAGTTATAGCCATTTCAAAATTGGACCTAAATCTGATTTCAAATCTGTTTTTGAATCAAACCCTAGCCACGCGTCATATTCTTACTGGCGCGTAGCGCTTCGCTCCGGATCACGCTCGCGAGCCGTAGGATCTAACTAACGCGCACGGCTCAGATCTAAACATAACGGTTCGATAAGTGGACTAATCCTACGCGCTGGATCTGGATCTGACGGCTACAATTTGTTTGACCAAAACTGAGCGGCGCGTCTGTCAGCGGCGGCGCTGGAGTTCTAGGTCGCGCGGGAGTGGGGGAAGAGGCTTACCAGAACCGCAGGAAGCTGCTGATGCTCAAGGTGGCGACAGCTTGGGAAGGGGCGCACGGGGTCGTCGGAGATTCCTCGCCGGAGTTCGCCGAACACGCCAGGTACGGTCAGTTGTCGACGTTGGCGAGGTTCCCCGTCGCGCTAAGTCAAAAGAAAGGCACCGTTAGATGCGCAAGACGACGGGGGGTTTTAGGCGTATCAGGCAGAGGGCAAGGGGCGGCTGGTTACTTTGTAAAGGCTTGGTCATTTTTGGAGAAACAAAATAACAGGAACTTTGCACTTGATTTGCAAATGTTTGAAAAATGGTTTTTGAACTATTTCCATTTTGTAAAGCTTGGTTCAAATTCCACACTCAATCCATTCAACAAAGGAGACAAACAATCTAGGTTTAAAACATTCAAACTCTCAAATGGGGATGGCCATTTGATTTAAGTTTGCTCACATGAAATGATAGCACTATGTGCTTCTGTTTTCCTGAAATGAGTTTTGTAATTGATCTCAATTCTACATGCATGCATGAATGATATGCAAACTTTGAAACCATGATTTTAGGGATGTTACAACCCAATTTATTGATTCAACACAGGGGGAGCCAAAGAATACTTGCAAGCCTTAACAACTGAGTTGTCAATTCAGCTGCACCTGGAAATAGTTCTTGCTCACAGAAGTTTATCAGTAGCAACAGTTTTATAGTAGCAATAGAAAAGTAATAGCAGCAGTAACACAAGGGCAACAGTAACAGTAGTAGCAAACAATAGGATATGAACGCGGTAGGCATAGGGATGGATGGACGGGCGTTGCATGGACGAGTCTAAACATGTAACTTCAAGATCTAGGGAAATTGCAGATAAATGAGAATAAGCATCCAAGTACTAAACAATCATAGGCATGTGCTCCATATATAGTCATACATGCTCGCAATGAGAACTTGCACAACATCTTTTGTCCTGCCAGCCCGTTGAAGTGGGGCCTCTAGGGAACTACTGGCAATTAAGGTGCTCCTTTTAATAGAGCACCAGAGCAAAGCATTAACACTTCGTGAACACATGTGATCCTCACATCACAGCCATCCCCTCAGGTTGTCCCAATTTCTGTCATTTCAGTGCCTTTGGATCCGGACAATGATATGTGTACACAACTTGCAGATAAGATCACAAACAATACTATCATAATGATTCAATAATAAGTTTAGATCTGAGATCATGGCACTTGGGCCCTAGTGACAAGCATTAAGCACAACAAGTTGCAACAAAGTCAAATAGCACTAATAGAGATACTAGGCACCATGCCCTAACAATCTTATTCGATTACATGATAGAACTCATCCAATCCCTACCATCCCCATAGCCTACAGCGGGGGATTACTCACTCATGGATGAGGGAAACATGTATGGTTGATGGAGAGGTGTTGGTGATGACGATGGCAATGATCCTCCCCAAATTCTCTGTCTCGGCAGGGTGCCAGAACGGAGTTTCTGGTTCCGAATCATGGTTTCTAGTGGTGGCGGCGCAACGGAACTCTTTCTAGAAAAACAACGAAACCCCCTTGGTTTTTAGGTCAAGAGGCTTCTTATAGGCAAAGAGGGAGGCCGAGGGGGTGCCTGAGGTGGCTGCACTCCCAGGCGCGGCCTGGCCTGGCCCGCGCGGCAGGGGGTGTGCCCCCTCAGGGCTCTCCTCAGTCTCGTACTCTGGCTCTGTGGATCTTCTGGTGAAATAGGATTTTTGGCATATTTTTCGGGATTTTTCCTGATAGTTGATTTTCTACACAAAAACTAGAAATCAAGGTAATTCTGCTGAAAACAGAGCCATTCCATATTAGTTCTATCCAAATTACACAAGTTTAGAGGAGAAACATTAGCAAAAGTGTTCGGGAAAGTAGATACGTTTTGGACGTATCACATGTCTGTCGTGTCCTCAATTCTCACCAAGTTTCTTTTCCCTGAAAGAACTATGTGGCGCTTTGTCTCATCGTATGATATTGTATTTTTTATTATCTTTCCTTTTTGTCGGTCTAGTAGACATGTCCTTCACATAGAAAATTTGAGTCACATCATTGGCAAGGACGAATGGTTCATCTCCGTAAGCAAGATTATTGAGATCCACATTTGTTATTCCGTACTGTTGGTCTACCGTTACCCCGCCTCCTGTCATCTTGACCCATTTGCATCGAAACAATGGGACCTTGAAATTAGGACCATAGTCAAGTTCTCATATGTCCTCTATGTAACCATAATATGTGTCTTTTTTCCCATTTTTGTCTGTTGCATCAAATCGGACACCACTGTTTTGGTTGGTGCTCTTTTTATCTTGAACGTGCGTGTAAAATATATTCCCATTTATCTTGTACCCTTGGAAATTCAATATAGTTGAAGATGGAGACATGTCCAACAAGTACAACTGATCTTCAATAGTGGTGTCATTCATGAGATGTGTCTGCAACCAAGCGTCAAAAGTCTTCATGTGTTCATCTCTAATCCACCTGTCAGACTGGCTCGAGGTAGTTCGCGTGTATAATATTCTTGTGTACCTCGATATATGGAGCCACCAAGGTGGAACTTTGCAAAATTGTATAGTGTGCTTTAGTGAAAGAATGTCCGTCCATACATATTGTTTTATTTCCTAGCGTGCCTTTTCCACTAAGTCTTCCCTCATGCCTTATTCAGGTACACCGGTTGGCTTAAGGTCAGGAATAAAGTCAACACAAAAATCAATGACCTTCTATGTTCCATAGCCCTTGGAGATGCTTCCTTCTGGCCTAGCACGGTTATGGACATATTTATTTAAGACTCCCATGAATCTCTCAAAGGGGAACATATTGTGTAGAGATACGGGACCGAGAATGGTAATCTCTTTGACTAGGTGAACTAGGAGGTGTGTCATTATGTTGAAGAAGGATGGTGGGAACACCAACTCAAAGCTGACAAGACACTGGACCACATCTTTCTGTAACCCTGGTAGACTCTCTGGATCGATTACCTTCTGAGAAATTGCATTGAGGAACGAACATACCTTCACAATGGGTACTCTAATATTTTTCGGCAGAAGCCCCCTCAATGCAACCGAAAGCAACTGCATCATAAGAACGTGGCAGCCATGAGACTTCAGGTTCTGGAAGTTTTTCTCTGCCATATTTATTATTCCCTTTATATGGGACGAGAAGCCAGAGGGGATCTTGATACTACTCAGGCATTCAAAAAAGATTTACTTCTCTTCTTCGGTAAGAGCGTAGCTGGAAGTACCTTGAAACATCTCTGGATGCATGCCGTCTCGGTCTTTCATACGTTGTTGGTCCTGTCGTGCTTCTGGTGTATCTTTATTCTTTCCATACATGCCCAAGAAGCCTAGCAGTATCATGCAAAGATTCTTCGTCAGGTGTATCACATCGATTGCAGAGCGGACCTCTAAGACTTTCCAATAGGATAGCTCCAAAAATATAGATTTCTTCTTCCACATGGGTGCGTGTCCACCAGCGTCCTTTGGAACGGACTGTCCGCCAGGACCCTTTCCAAAGATTACTTTTAAATCCTTCACCATATGAAATACATCATCACCAGTACGACGGACAGGCTTACTCCGGTGATCTGCTTCACCATTGAAATGCTTGCCTTTTCTTCTTAGGGAATGTGTGGGCGGAAGAAAACGACAATTCCCTAGGTACACATTCTTCTTACAGTTATCCAAATAAATACTTTCAGTGTCATCTAAACAGTGTGTGCATGCATTGTATCCCTTGTTTGTCTGTCCTGAAATGTTAGTAAGAGCAGGCCAATCATTGATGGTTACGAACAACAATGCCCGTAGGTTAAATTCCTTATGTTTGTGCTCATCCCACACACGTACACCTTGTCTGTGCCACATCTGTAAAAGTTCTTCAACTAATGGTTTTAGGTACACATCAATATCGTTGCCGGGTTGCTTCGGGCCTTGGATGAGCACTGGCATCATAATGAACTTTCGCTTCATGCACAACCAAGGAGGAAGGTTATAGATCCAAACAATTTGTTGTGGTCTAATAACATCTGCTCAAATTTCAACCTCTCCCTTTCGCTATCACATTCTCCCTTTGCATCAGCAATGGCCCGACCAAGATCATCATCAGGCTCATATGATGCACGTTCTTCTGCTTCTTCTTCTTCTTCATTGTCTTCCATTGTAGTACCACCGTATTCAGGGGACATAGGATAGCTGTCATCATTCTCTTCATCTTTGTTGTCTTCCATCATAACCCCTCTGTATCCATGCTTGGTCTATGAATATAGCCAGACATGTAACCGGACCGAAACAGATGGCCGTGAAGGACTCTTGAGGAAGAGTATTCCTTCTCGTTCCGACACTCACCACATGGACAACACATAAAACTATTCCGCTTGTTTGCCTCTACCACAACGAGAAAAGAACGCACACCTTTAATGAACTCATCAGAGATTCGGTCAGCGTACATCCATTGCCATCTCATCTGCATTATATAAGTTCATCAAACAAAATCATGATGCTAATATTAGTACTAGTCTAAAAATAAAAGCACACATCGTATACATCGAACAACTATGCACTGATTTAAAAACTTTCTACTACATCTTAGTCCCGGTGGACACACCAACCAGTACTAAAGGGGTTGCGGCAGGCTAGGTCCGACGTGAGCCTATTTAGTCCCGGATGGTGTCTCCAACCGGGACTAAAGGAGACTCCAACCGGGACTAAAAGTGGGTGACGACACTATATGTCGTGAGTGGAGACACTATGCAAGTGAGTGGCGACACTATTTCAGTGGGTGGAGACACTATGACAGGGGTGAGTGTCGACATTATGTCGTGAGTGTCGACACTATGTTGTGCTGCTTAATCTATAAATGGGCTTCCTTGTGAAATATCAACTGCAAGGAAGATTGTGTGCGAGACCAGGAACACCACTACGGTGGAGCTTCTCGAAGATGTCTTAGGACCTCGTCCTCATACATCTTCGAGGAGCTCGCCTTAGAGGTACTCCCTAATATATGAAATTAGTTAGCTTCACAAGTATACTAATTTAGCTAGAGAAGATATAAACTGAAAGATGGTGTGCGAGAGCAGGGACACCACTATGGCAGAGCTTCTCGAAGATGTCTTAGGATGCCGCGTCCTCAGACATCTTTGAGGAGCTCGCCTGGAGGCATTCCCTAATTTAATTTGGTAGCTCCTCGGCGTGTTCATGTTTTTGTTTCTGATGATTATATTAAAATTCTAAGGCATCACTATATATATGTGTGCCTTCATAGTTTTGGTTCTTATTTTTGTTGTAATGGATTTTGTGACGGCGGGTAGAAGAAAGAAGGATATTTTGTTGCTTGACGGTGGCATGATGCATCTGTGAACCGTCTGAATTTCGAGACTACGTGCCAAACCAAGATATATAGATAGGATGAACTCATGTATCTATGTGCTTTGATGAATCAAATGAATTTCGAGAACTATATGTGGCAAATTAACCAGATATATAGAGATAGAATCCACAAAAATCTATCTATTTCTAGAGCATGAAATGAGCAAAAATAAGCAATGAAAGATGAAAGGATGAAGTTGCTAACCTCTTAGAACCCTTAGATAGATGTGGAGTCAAAAAATCTTCACAAATCTTGAAAAAAATGGCAAGAACTCGAGTTTGAGGGAAGAAATTTAAGGGAAATGCTTGTGTGAGCTTGAAATGGCTCGGGCAGGGGAGAAAGAAGATATAGTCAGGCCCTTTACTCCTGGTTCGTTTAACAAACCGGGACTAAATGTCCACACATTCGCTCCTTTCTAGCGTCAGGCCCTTTAGTTCCGATTTGTTAAACAAACCGAAACTAAAGGTATCCTACGAACCGAGACTAATATCTTCTGGACCTTGCGGCCGTTTCTAGCCGTTGGGACCAGGACAGTAGTCCCGAATTGTATCAGAACCGGGACTAATGCTCTGGACCAAAGGTCCGTTTTCTACTAGTGAACAAAAATCTCAAATTCATCCTTGTGCCCGTCGATGTGGCTCAGAGATAGATCTACTTCCACAATTTTTACAGCACGTAACCAGTCGATGGATATATACGTTCTGAGTGTGAAAAGAAGAAGTGTTCTCTGCATACATTATTCAGTGATAAATTTGCTTTAGACCGAATCGGCTTGATCTCACATAATTCATGATTTATCAGATCTCCTGAGCCCTACGTGTAAGAGCAACACGAGAAACCATTTTTTTATCGGTTTCGGATGAGAAAAACGGCCCGATCAGATCAGAAAAATCAGCCGCACCTCTTAGAAAAATCCGCCCCGCAACCATACATGAGCAGGTTTTGCGGCAGATTCGTCGGTGTCCTATACTCGCTTCGATAGTTTGGCTGGAGCGACATTTTACTTCCGATGTTTCTTGCTTGCCCGCTTCTGGCGCCCGCGCCGATCTATGTCTCCATTCACACTCCAGCCTCATTGCATCCGTGAATCGCCACCACGGACCCCTCGGAGCTACCATCGGTCAACGCCGAGGACGGGCGGCCCTAGTCGACGCATCCCATGGCTCCAACATCTGGCGTGGATACCCCACCCGCCAGCGCCAATGCGCGGGCCAATTCTACCACCGGCAGCTCGAAGCGCAAGCGCGCGGACCACCACGTTGCGAACGGAGCGCATCCACGTCCTGGAGTCCCCGGCCAGTATCTCCCGTCGTCGCTTCCGCATTGGCCGCGACGCGTCGTTGGATACAGAAGCGAGGGAATGTCAGTTCGAAAGAGAATCCCCGCCCGTTGAAGAAGGTGCTGGTGAACCGCAGCGGCTTGCATCCACCCACGTCGGCTGTCCACGCCCCGCGTGCCAACTCTTTCGGCGCCCACAACGTGTTTGTCAAAACGCCCGCGAGATATTCATCTTTCTTCGACGAGGTTAAAAATTCATTAGCTCTACGTAAGTGTTTGTCAAGACTATGATGATTTTTGCCAATAAACCTATGGCGTTTTTTAGCCAAATTATCTTGATTTTTTAGGGTTTTGACCCCTCCGAACATCTTACGACTATCGGGTTCTATGACGATTTCATCCACGGTCACTGTACCAAGGTCATAGAATAAAGGGTTCCTTGTAGTTCCTTGTAGTGTATAACTATTTGGTGATGTAGTTACAATTTGCATGAGGTTCTGATCTTGTTTGTCAATCTGCTGAATGGCAACTTAGATAACATTGTTGATACACCTGTTGGGGAATTCGATGGTGAGAATGGTGATGAGGTTGATGGTGAGTATCGTGAGCATGACGAGGAGGGTTACGGTGAGTATGAAGGAAATGTGCCTTAGAGGTAAATAATAAAGGAGTTTATTATCATATTTCATTAGTTTATAATAGTTTTGTAAGATGCTATAACAATATCAATAGGGACTATTGATATAGGTGTGATATATAAACAAACCCAGGTCCCTAGTAGTCTGTATTTAACTAGTTTATTGGTCAATGGATGATCAAGGTTTTCTAATCATGTTGGTGCTTAGGCATCTATTGATAATGGAGCCATCTTATTGGAGAATAAGATGGTAGACCGTTTCATAGATGATTGTTGCAACACGATTATATCACAAAATCCACGGTTGCAATTGTCAAAAACATAGTGACTTCTTCCTCAGACAGTGAGACCATATTTAATCACTATCACCCGAGAGTGCTTAGAGAGCATCAAACGTCACTCCGTGAAACGGTGATTATAAAGGTGTGATCAAGTACTCAGAGGGGCAGGTTGAGGCGTATGTGTCAGGAGCAGGATTTGTACATCCATATGATGAAAGATACTCTGAGGCCACTTGGATAAGTTATATCTAAATGATGCGCAACATGTGACTAGATCACGGGGATATCACTCAGTGGCGGACACAGAAAAAAACTGTAGGATGGGCATGCTTCAATTTTTTCTATACTAACATTTGCACTTGTGCAATAAAAAATTGACAATTAAATAATGTAAGTAGATAACTGATTCACAACATTGTAGTTCAATACAAATATTTCAAATGACCCGCCGCATCTTGAAACTTCCCTCACGTGCGGGGAGCAAATTCTCGAGGCACTGAAAAACATTTTCACGTCGAACCCCTTTTACGTTGTCTCTTGAACTAGGTTTTCGCCCCTTTATACTAATAAAGCCATACAGCCAAACGATACATGGTGTTGAGGAAGCCTTCAAAAGCTTAACATACAAGAGGCACGACAAAGCTCGCTGAAAACGCTAAAAACACCACTAAACACCTCCGACGAATCGCCGAGAAGAAGCTTAGGAGACCCGCCATCGCGCCAGAGAGACACCCTCACTCAACAACCACGCCCTCAAGAGGGTCACGATGCCACACGCCGCCGTCGACGCGCCTGCCGGAGGCGGACATAGGTTTTCACCCTGAGTGTTTGTAGGAGGGAGAAAGGTCAAAGAGGCCCCCCAAGAGGAATATGACACCCATAGGTGACACCACCGCCGACACCGAGGCACAGAGCTTTCGCTCAACCACTCCGACCCACCACGTCAAAGGAACACCCCGACGAGGAACCCACCATAGCGGACTGAGAACTCCAGATCCAGATCAGGGCTTGGCCACCAGCGGCGACATAGCTAGGACCTCCCGCCACAACTCACCTCTCCATCCACATGGCCAGTTTTTTTCCAACACCTACTACCACGCCACCCGTCGGATAGTCAAAGCGTGTAGCCCACCATCCAGAGCCGCCGCCCCGGCATCCTCGAACTCGAGCCCGTGGCGCGACAGACCTTCCACCGCAGTGTCATTGGATCAGACGCGGGTGGCAGTTGGTCAGCACAACAACCATCAGGAGGGGAACCGCCCTCCACCGCCAGGGTGGTCGATGACTCGAAACCGAAAAGTGAAGATTATGTTTCAATTCAGACTATTTTACGGTGTCGTCTAAAGATCCTCCTAGAGCATAACAGTTCTTCCCCATTGGGAATTTGGGATCGAATGAATCCAATACATCAGCGTGTGCATGTCTGGAACCATATCAATCGGGACTGGATGGGAAGAGACGATAGGTTCAGCGCCCTTCAGCTACCAGATCGGGAACCATTGGGAATAGGGCAGTGTCCAGCTACCGGAATCAGCCGGGCAGCAGCGGCCCAATCAACCGGGAGGCGGCAGGAGGGTGAAAGGCATTGTAACACCCCGTCCACTCCTGGGCCCGGGGGGTGTCACTCCTGGCAGCTTAATAGGATATCTAGACTGGCCCCACAGACTAACACTAGTCTTTTCTGCGCACTTTGTCCTCACTCGTGCGCACCCGGTTACCCACTTCCCGGTCGGTCACCCATCCTAGAATTACTCTAGGCCAAGCACGCTTAACCTTAGAGTTCTTTTCGAATGAGCTTCCAGAAAAGAAGTTGCAACTTGTTGGTATGAATATTCTATCAATCTTATTAAGCCATGTGCCTAGTCTCACATACACCCACCCTTTAGAAGATCGATGCCCTCATCGATCAAGCACACCCCAAGAACGTTTCCTCTTGGCACGCGTCTGTGCGTCCAGTGCCGGCACATGTGCCATGCCGTGTCCACTCCGGGCCACACGCGCCATGCTCCACATGTCCCGCCACTAACCCGCACACACCCGTTTAACCGCGAGGTCGGCTCTGATACCACTTGTAACACCCCGTCCACTCATGGGCCCGGGGGGTGTCACTCCTAGCAGCTTAATAGGATATCTAGACTGGCCCCACAGACTAACACTAGTCTTTTCTGCGCACTTTGTCCTCACTCGTGCGCACCCGGTTACCCACTTCCCGGTCGGTCACCCATCCTAGAATTGCTCTAGGCCAAGCACGCTTAACCTTAGAGTTCTTTTCGAATGAGCTTCCGGAAAAGAAGTTGCAACTTGTTGGTATGAGTATTCTATCAATCTTATTAAGCCATGTGCCTAGTCTCACGGGCATCAGCAGCGACCGGAGGCGTGAGTCGAGGAGGCGGGGAGACGGTGAGTTGATGCAAAGGCGGCATGTCGGGGAGGGGGCGAGCCGCCGAGGGGGCGATGCTGGCGAGGGCTGGCGAGGGGACGTTGCGAACGTGGGACGACACCTCCCGCCGGAGCTTGGTCTTCAGACTCCTCCTTCCGGCCTTCCCTGCTCGCTCGCCTCAGTCCAAGAGACGGACTAGCCGACGAGTCGCCTTCCTGTGATCAAATTTGTCGCTCGAGTTTCTCAGTCTCGCTCGCTCGCTTCAGTCCAGGAAAATTACGGATCAAATTTGTTTCTTACACCAATGATATCACTTATCGATATGAGTAAAGTAGCAGGTTGAACCCGACATGGGGATGTCGATGATCAAATCTTAGACAATGCAAGTATCACAGAGACAAAAGGAATATGACACATTGTTTAAGGTTCGACATGATGGAGATTCATGGAGTGCATATGGGTCATCATGGGCATCTCAGTCCCATTGTTGATCATTGATAGAGATCATGTTTATGACATTCCCGAACTGTAGGGACACACGCTTAAGGATATTACAACATTTATAGATCTACCTTTAAGAAGGAATCACAGAAAAGAGAGAAACTAGAATTATTATAGAGAGATCCGAAGTTGTTCCGAGAAAGAAAGAAGGAAAAGGACTGAAAAGAGTTTTAGATAAATAGAATTTAAATATGCATTTATTAATATGTTAATTATGAATTAATATTCTAAATAAATATTTAAATTAAGATTTATAAAGACAATTTTCTTATTAGGCCAAAACCCCGGAGGGAATTGATCCAGAAGAAAACTGTAGAAAAAGAAAAACAGCTAAAAGGTGGAATGGGTTGTTTTGACTGACCCATGGGAAAAGGAGGGTGGACAGGCGCTATGCGCCATGTAGGGGAGGGGGCAGTAGCCAACCGGCTGCCGCGTGTGGGTCGCGGCCTGTCAGCCCACCCGGGCAGGGGCAGGTGCTGGGCGCCGCTGGGCCGTCCGGCCCACCGGCCGCACGAGCGAGCAGCCGCCCCGGCCAACCGCCTCAGTTCTCAGTGCCTAGCTAGGCCGTTGTCTCCGCACCGGCCTACTTGTGGTGGCCTCGCAGGGGCACCGCCTGCCCGCTGCGGCAGGACTGCCTGGCCGCGAGTAGGCCGCCTGCGCTAGCTGTTGTCCGCTGTGCTAGGCCCTTCTGGCCTAGCCTGACGAGGTTTAATCTCGTCAATGCCCATTGTTATGAGCTTGTGTTTTAGAGAAGATGGGGATGCTGGAGATCACGGAACGGTTAGCAAACAAGCAACACGGGGACACGAGGTTTACCCAGGTTTAGGCCCCTGATGGAAAACCCTACTCCTGCTTGTCTGCTCTTGATTACGGCAGAACCGAAAAGTACAAGGGTGCGCAGATGCAATCTGGCGTGTAGGTGTGTATGCGGTGGTATGCGAAGTGCCCTCCTCGTCGTGCCCTCCTAGACTTTATATAGAGATAGGTAGGTCTTAGGCATAGATCGAGTCAGTTACAGGTTTTAGGGTTTGCCCGTTTTAATATTCTATCTACTCTAGTCTTGTTCTCCAAGGATCCGAAGGCGTCATGGGCCCTGGCCACCTGAAAGTCTTCATGGGCTGGCGCATGTTTCTCGTGGGCCTTTCTTGGGCTAGACTAGGTATGCTAAGATCGTGTACCCGTAGGGTATAACCATGTCAGTAGTCCCCGAGTGTTCAGTCGAATCGTAGATTCAGCTGAGGACTCTTTAATCCTTCGGGTGCAGCTATCTTTGTTTGTTTAGAGAACGATTTGAGTGTGTAGGGATTGCTGATGCGTGTGCTGACTCTCTCGACGGATCGGGGTCACTTAACTGTCTTAGGACAAAACAACACGATCTTCTTCAGATTCGAGTCCCTTGACTCGAAACCGGAACATATGCTAGCGTAATTCGACTCAGGCCGCGGAGGACTTACAAGAGTGGAATTCCAGTAAATTTTAAATGATGTATCCAACACGTCCGTCGGGATTTTTCATCGCGCCTGCTGGCACGGATTTTTACTAGCAGAGCACAGTCATGTGCGTTACCAGGCCATCAGATGCTATCTGTAGGTCTTATCTTTGCGTCGGGTGTTTTGGGTGGCCAAGGAGGACGTTGCTCACTTAACGTTAATTGGGGTAGAGTTGCCGAAAAGTTTTTTGTATACTGATCCGCAGGATCGTAGTCGAAAAATTTATAGGGTGCGCGACCAGCGCTCCCTATGGGAGTAGCCCCCGAGTGTCTGTTCGAGTCGTAGACTCGAGCAGAGACTTTAATTCAGTCTTTGTTGACTTTTAGGTCCGTAGGACACAAATTTTTCGGATGCTTGAATCCATCCTCCCTATGGGAGTAGCCCCCGAGTCCGTAGTGGAGTCGTAGACTCGGCGTAGGATTCGAAGAATAGTTCAATGGTGTAGTTTTTTGATCGTTTTTCAGGTGCGCGACCAGCGCTCCTGATAGGAGTATCCCCCGAGTAGTTAGTCGAATCTACGATTTGACTGAGTACTTTTAGCTGTGTAGACGAAGAATTGTAACCGTTGCTAGTATAGCTTTTGATGATGTCATTGCTGACGATCTGTGACCTCAAGCGTCTACGGCGCTAGAGATGATGGGACTGGACGAACATGGGTCCCACCTTCTGACTTTGAGTTGACTGGTCACGCGCGGCGTGGATATAATTACGACGTCGCCTCGATTTCCATGTGTAGTGGACGGTGTGTGAGCGACGGTTCGCTGCTGTGCCGACACGTGGACGGTTGGATTTGGATGTTGGCTTTAGGTCTTCCCGATGAACAGTCGTCGTGCATCGTTCTCGTCCTTATAATCATTGGGGAAAAGTTAGTTTATTTTTCACCGCAGCCATTCTCGTTTCACTGCTCCCATCTTCTTTGAGCTTTTCTCGCTGCGCGCTGGAATTTCTTCGAACATTTCCATCCTTGTTTTTGCGTCCGTTTCGTCATCATCGCCGCACTGCGATGGGGAAGTCCAGGAAGGTCTCCACCGCAGTTGGTACTAGTGCTGCCGCCAGCGGCACGAAGGGTTCCGCCGCTACTCGCGTCACCGATGGTGGCTGGCGGCGATCGGAAACGCGCGAGGGTGACCTCTGCAAGCTCCGTGAGCAGGGTCTGATCCCGCAGGATAGGGAGGCCGTCAGAGTTCCCGGCGACGAGATAATTCCCCGTCCTCCCGCTGGGTTTTGGGTCATGTTCGTCGCTTTTGTCCTTCGGGGCCTTTCCTTCCCGATCCACGATTTTCTCCGTGGATTGCTTTTTTTATGGCATCTAGCTCCATCATCTTTCACCGAACTCTCTTCTTCAGATCGCCTGCTTCATCACTTTCTGCGAGTGCTGGCTCGGTGTCGAGCCGCACTTTGGCCTCTTCCGGAAGCTCTATTCTGTGAAGAGGCAATCTGGCTCCGCCCATCGGCGGCTGCATCATTTCCCTTAAATCCAACTTTCTCTTTTTCTATTTTTCTATGTCTGAGTCTGTCCAGTACTGGAGGAGGCGATGGTTTTACATCCGCGACTCCATAGTGGCTGGGCAGGACTTTGGTCTTGCTCCTTTCGACCCCTCCCAGAAAATCCAGCCGAAGAGGTCCTGGAAGAACCACATCTTGGATGATAAGGTGGCAGAGATAGAGGGGCTCTATCGTTGGGTGAAGGAGCTCCAGTTGATTCCGGATAAAGAGGTGAACGGTGTGGATATCATCCGCACCTTCCTCAAACATCGGGTGCAGCCGCTTCAGGCTAGGGCGCACCCAATGTTTCTTTATTCGGGTCGCCACGATCCCACTAGGGTTTTGCCTGAGGAGCTCTCCAAGGGGGATCTCGACAGGATTCTTCGGCCGCTGCTGAAGTTCAAGGCTGAGGAGGATCTCCCGGGGAAGTCGCTGACTCCTCCGTTCGCTGCCTCTCGTCTGGTTCCGCAGGTGTAGATCTGGGGCGTGCGCATAGCACTTTTTTCGACTGCGTTTTTCTTGCACTTGCTTGTGTTCTGAAAGTTTGTTTCTTTTGCGCAGGAATTCAAGGTACCGGGCATGTCGCCTCCACTACCCGAGTTGTTTCCGGATGCACCGGACAATGAGGTAGTGGATTCCATGTCTGAGCTTCCCTTGGCGCAATCACCAGCGGAAGAAACTTTTGAGTCTAGTGAGGAGCAGACTCGAAAGCGGATGCGGAGCTCGAGCAAAGAGTCGGATGCTTTGACTCCGCCGACCCCTAGGAACCCGTCATGCCTTGAGCGTCACAGTGGGGGGCATGGTGGATCTTCCTCTCCTATTCTGGCCGTGCCCGTGCGGGCTGTGGCGCCGCAGCCGCCGGCGAAGCGGAAGAAGGAAGAGAAGAAAAGCAGGAGGGCCCCTCTTGTTTTCAACTAGAGCGATTTCGACTCGTAAGTATCTGCCATTGATTTTGCTTTATCTCGTCTTTGTGCTTGTACTTGTCTGATTTTTTCTTTTGTAGCCACTCTTCTGATGGCTCCTTCAGCGATGGCGCTCGGGAGATGGTGGGGGAGTCGAAGGTTGCTCCTCCTCCTCATCAGACGGTGGCCACCTCTGAGGGCGCTGCTCCGAATCCTTCTCCGCAGGAGGCTCGGGTGGTTGTCCCCCAGAAGACTACAGGCGAACCTTCGGAGTCGCCGTCTGACCACGTAAGTTTTTTCGTTCTTGCCACGGGGGGAGCCCCCGAGCATTTTTCGGATGATCTGCTGATCATTTTGTTTTGTGTCTCGGGGGGAGCCCCCGAGCGTTTTTCGGATGATCTGCTAATCATTTGATTTTGTGTCTCGGGGGGAGCCCCCGAGCGTTTTCGTCTGCGTGATTTGCTTTGCTTGTTTTCTTGGGCGCAGCCCCCGAGCCTTTTTCCTGACGAGTTGCGTCTTCTTGCACTTTTTTCTGCCCATTTTTCTTTATAATTAGTACCACATGGGGCACCTAACAGGAAGGGAACTCATACTTTCCCTATATAAATAGGTGCCTATGGATATGATTAAAAGACACCAATTTAGATATTCTCTTTGGCTAGAATATCCCTCCCTCTCTCTCCTTGCAAGTACACGGTCCCATGTAAGGACTGTACACGTAAGTCTTCCTCTGCGACACACTGTTGTGCTGCTGGGATTCCAGCCATGAGGTCTACTTCCGCAACCATGACGGGATCTGAGCATGGGAGTCGTTGTCTTGCAACGTATGTGTGTAGCAACTCGGTGGGGCTACACTTGGAGCTACCCATGCCATTGTGTGAGGACCTAGACAAGGGGTAAAATGCGAGGAGCTTCACGACCTTGAGGTCGGACGGGTACGTCTATACTAGCCACGCTTTTGCATAAGCATTATGCTTTCTCGGTCTTCAAGGGTATGTTACTGTTGTCTTCCTCCGTTACTGCATTTACTGATAGATAGATCTTCGGCAATTAGAATTTCGCACGTAGTAATTTTTTTGTTTTCTGCATCGGAACCCCAACAGAGTATGTGGTGGAGGTGGAGTAGATAGAGGCATGGGTGTTTGATGTGTCTCATGGAAAACAAAGAACAATAACATGAATTACACCAAAGTCAAAGATACTTCATTAGTTATGGCATATGCGCAA
This sequence comes from Avena sativa, assembly GCA_916181665.1. Lineage (NCBI taxonomy): Eukaryota > Viridiplantae > Streptophyta > Magnoliopsida > Poales > Poaceae > Avena > Avena sativa. Next base: position 80,331,218 of record OV702297.1, read on the forward strand.
GTATCACTCAATGTGGTTTCCGACAATGATCAAACCGGGAAGAAATATTGGGAAAGGATCGAAAACAAGTTCTTCCAACTCATGTGTCATCTTGCCAATCCAACACCTCTCTCATATCGATCACTCAAAGGACGTTGGGGTATCATCAAAGCTTATTGTAGCAATTGTAGTGGATGTTTGGAGCAAGTGCAAAATGCACATCCAATCAATGTCTCCATTGATGACTATGTGGGTAGTTTGTAATTTGTGCATCCCAAATACGTGTGATTAAATGATCATATTTCTCACATATGCAACTTGTGATTGTAGGATTGTATAGCAACGGAAGTTACAAGGAAATAGTGGCCTCTAAATATAAAATATTTGTGTTTCAACATTGTTGGAAGTTGCTTGAGAACAGCGAGAAGTGGAAGTTGAGGAGCTATAAGTTCCACCTAAGAAAGGTGCCATGCTCCAGTTTAATGATAATGATAGCAATGAGGGTGAAAGGAACAAGGGCAAGCGTGATGGAAATAAGAAGGTGAAGGAGAATTTAAGGAAAGCGGCCAACGATCAAGCTTTAGGGACAGAATTAATGAAATGGTGAATTCAAAGGAAATGTTGATGTCCAAGAAATTGGAAGAAAAGATGATCTTGATCGAGAAGACACTAGTAGAAAAAGGCTATCCGTCCGTGCCTCCTAACAGCATTAGTCCCGATTCCGCCACGAACCGGGACTAATGCTGGCACGCGTCCCGGTTCGAGCGGGCCCGGGGCCCGGAGGCATGCGTCCCGGTTGGTAGGGGGCATACATCCCGGTTTGTAACACAAACCGGGACTAAAGGTTGGGCGTCAGCCACGTGGCGTGGCACACACCTTTAGTCCCGGTTTGTGTTACAAACCGGGACGTACGCTCCCACCCTCTATAAATGCAACGCCCCATGCCTCTGCCTCCACTCTGTTTTTTCTTGGTGGAAGGTGTGAGGGTGTCCTAGTTTTTTTCCCCTATGCATGCAATCAAGGTGTTTGATGAAATGTTTAAGTGAATGATCCCGTTCAATTTCTCATAGAACAAAAATATAGAAGGTGTCCGAGACGCACTTGAGCTTTCTCTCCTCCTTATTTCCCTTGATCGAGGTTAGCAATCTTAACTTTTCTCTGTCATTGATACAATGCATGTGTCGATGTGAATTGGTCATATCACTATTTATGATGTCCTGTTTTTGATAAACTTACTTATATGATGTAGATGAACGGTCGGGAATGGATGTACGGTGACCGGCGTGTACCCGGGTATATGAAAGGCGTGGATAAATTTATCGATGTGGCTACGGCAAACAAAGAGAATGGTTTTATACGTTGTCCATGTGTTCAATGTCAGAACAACAAGGAGTACTCTTCCTCGAAAATCATTCGCGGCACCTGATTATGAAAGGTTTCATGCCCAACTATAATTGCTGTACCAAGCACGGGGAAAGAGGGGTTATGATGGAAGATGGTGAAGAAGAAGATGATGATAACAACTATCATCATATGTTTCCTAAATATAGTGATACTGCAATGGAAGACAATGGAGAGGAAGGAGGTGAAGAACGGGCATTAGATGAGCCGGCTGATGAACTTGGTAGGGTCATTTCTGATGCAAAGCGAGATTGTGAAACATAAAATGAGAAGTTGAAGTTAGAGGGCATGTTAGAAGATCACAAGAAATTGTTGTACCCAAATTGTGAAGATGGCAGCACAAAGCTCGGTACCACACTGGAATTGTTGCGATGGAAGGCAGAGTGTGGTCTAACTGACTCCTCATTTGAAAAGATGCTGAAAATAATGAAGCCGAAGTTTCCAAAACATAACTAACTTCCCGAGAGTACCTACGAAGCAAAGAAGACTCTCTGTCCTCTAGGATTAGATGTGCAAAAGATACATGCATGCATTAATGACTGCATCCTCTACCGCGGTAAGGAGTATGAGAATTTAGATAAATGCCCAGTATGCAATGCATTGCGGTATATGATCAGACGAGATGACCCTGGTGATGTTGAGGGACAGCCCCTCCGGAAGAGGGTTCCTGCTAAGGTTATGTGGTATGCTCCTATAATACCAAGGTTGAAACGCATGTTCAAAAACAAAGAGCATGCCAGGTTGTTGTGATGGCACAAAGAAGACCGTAAGAAAGACGGGAAGTTGAGACACCCTGCTGATGGGTCACAGTGGAGAAAAATTGAGAGAGACTTCCCAGACTTTGCAGGTGACGCAAGGAACTTATGGTTTGGTCTAAGTACAGATGACATGAATCCTTTTGGGGAGCAGAGCTGCAGCCACAACACCTGGCCCGTGACTATGTATCTACAACCTGCCTCCTTGGTTGTGCATGAAGCGTAAGTTCATTATGATGTCAGTGCTCATCCAAGGCCCGAAGCAACCGGGCAACGACATTGATGTGTACCTTAGGCCATTAGTTGAAGAACTCTTACAGCTGTGGGGCAAACCAGGTGTACGTGCGTGGGATGAGAACAAACAGGAGACATTTGATCTACGAGGGTTGCTTTTCATAACCATCAATGATTGGCCTGCTCTTAGTAACCTTTCAGGACAGACAAACAAGGGATATAAGGTATGCACACACTGTTTAGATAAGACTGAAGGTACATATTTGCATAAATGCAAGAAGGTTGTGTACCTGGCGAATCGACGATTTCTTCTGACCAATCATCCCGTAAGAAAGAAAGGCAAGCATTTCAAAGGTGAGGCAGATCACCGGAAGAAGCCTGAACTCCTTGCTGGTGATGATGTATTTGGTATGGTCAAGGACATAGAAGTAATCTTTGGAAAGGGTCCCGGCGGTCAATCAGTTCCGAACGACGTCGCTACAGGACGCGCACCCATGTGGAAGAAGAAATCTATATTTTGGGAGCTGCCATATTGGAAAGTCCTGCGTGTCCGCTCTTCAATCGACGTGATGCACGTGACGAAGAATCTTTGTGTGAACCTGCTAGGATTCTTAGGCGTGTATGGGAAGACAAAAGATACACCAGAAGCACGGGAGGACCAACAAATTATGAAAGACCCAAAGAACATGCATACACAGAACAAGACGGATAAAGGGCGTCACTTAAGTCGTGCCAGCTATGCTCTTACCAAAGGAGAGAAGGAAATCTTTTTTGAAGTCCTTTATAGTATCAAGGTGTTGTCTGGCTTCTCATCTAATATAAAGGGGATAATAAATATTGTAGATAAAAAGTTCCAAAACCTAAAGTCTCATGACTGTCACGTGATTATGACGCAGTTGCTTCCGATTGCATTGAGGGGGCTTCTACCGGAAAATGTTCGAGTACCCATTGTGAAGTTGTGTGCATTCCTCAATGCAATATCTCAGAAGCTAATCTATCCAGATATTCTGCCAAGGTTACAGAAGGATGTGGTACAATGTCTTGTTAGTTTTGAGTTGGTGTTCCCACCATCCTTCTTCAATATTATGACGCATCTCCTGGTTTACCTAGTGGAAGAGATTGACATTCTCGGTCCGGTATTTTTGCACAATATGTTCCCCTTTGAGAGGTTCATGGGAGTCTTAAAGAAATATGTTCATAACCGTGCTAGACCAGAAGGAAGCATCTCCAAGGGATATGGAACAGAGGAGGTCATTGAGTTTTGTGTTGACTTTATTCCTAACCTTAAACCGATTAGTGTTCCTGGCTCGCGACATGAAGGAAGACTAAGTGGAAAAGGCACGTTGGGAAAGAAAGCAATGATATGTAGGGACGGGGATTCTTTCACTAAAGCACACTACACAGTTCTACATAATTCCACCTTGGCAGCTCCGTATATCGAGGAACACAAGAATATTGTACGCTCCAAAAACCCGGGGAAGCCTGAATCATGGATTACAGATGAACACATGAAGTCTTTTGGTGGTTGGATGCGGATACATCTCTTGAATGACACCACTATTGGAGATCAGCTATACTTGTTGGCCGCGTCACCATCTTCTACTATATTGAATTTCCAAGGATACGAAATAAATGGGAATACATTCTACACGATCGCCCAAGATAAAAAGAGCACCAACCAAAATAGTGGTGTCCGCTTTGATGCAATAGACGGGAATGGACAAAAGGACACATACAATGGTTACATAGAGGAGATATGGGAACTAGACTATGGAGTCTCTTTTAAGGTCCCTTTGTTTTGCTGCAAATGGGTCAACCTGAATGGGGAAGGGGTAAAGATAGACCAGTTGTACGGAATGACAACAATGGATCTCAACAATCTTGGTTATAGAGATGAACCATTCGTCCTAGCCAATGATGTGTCTCAGGTTTTCTATGTGAAGGACATGTCCTCCAGACCGAAAAAAGAAAAAATATGCAAACGAATACATCATATGATGAGCCAAAGCGTCACATAGTTCTTTGAGGGAAAAGAAACATCGTGGGAATCGAGGACAAGACAGACATGCCAGAAGATTATAATAAGTTTGATGAAATTCCGCCCTTCACAGTGAAAACTGACCCAAGCATTCCATTAAGTAAAGAAGATGCTCCATGGTTACGTCTCAAGCGATCATAAGGAAAGACATATGCCAAGAAGTTCATGCTCATATTATGTAACTCTAGTTCATGTCTCGGCGGGATATCTTTCGCGGTTTGTGGCTTGACCGGGACTATATATAGGGGGGCCTTTAGTCCCGGTTTTGTAGTCTCAGTTTTTAATATTAATAAATGTCTTGAGTGTTAGTCCCGTTTTGTGGCTGGACCGGGAATATGAAGAAGTTGTCCCGGTTCGTACTTACCATTAAGATCTGATCTCCAAATGCGCGTGGTCACATATTAGGGAGTGCCTCTATGACCAGTTTCTTGGAGATGCCGGAGGACTGGGATCCGGCGGCATCTCCTTGAAACTGGTCGTAGTGGTGTCCCTTCTCTCGCACACCATCTTGCAGCTTGTAACTTCTCTAACTAGATCAATACACCTGGGAGCTAACTAATTTCACATATTAGGGAGTGCCTCTATGACCAGTTTCTTGGAGATGCCGGAGGACTGGGATCCGGCGGCATCTCCCTGAAACTGGTCGTAGTGGTGTCCCTGCTCTCGAAAAAAATATTGGAGATGCCTCAATCTGGCTAGAGGACTGGACTCACAAGGATGCCTATTTATAGTACAAGCAGCTTGGCATAGTGTCGACACTTATGACATAATGTCGACACTCACCCCTATTATTAGTGCTGACTCATGTTTTGTCCCGGTTGGTGTCTCCAACCGGGACTAAAGTTTCATCTTTAGTCCCGGTTGGAGACACCATCCGGGACAAGGTACACGTCGCACGACATAATGTCGACACTCACCCCTATCATTAGTGCTGCCGAAATCCGTCCAACCGGGACTAAAGATGAACCTTTAGTATATTGAAAATCCGAACAATGAAAATCCTTCGTGTGGTGTCATATTATGTGACATAGTTGAAAGGAAAAATACCAGACTTGGTATATTGATCAGGTCTCGAAAAAACCTTCACAAAATGACCTATCATGTTCGAGGTTTCATGGCTTTCGGTCCAAATGACCGATGTTATATGCTGAATCACGGCATAGTTTGTGATGCTGTGCCCATATTATGCATGAATGTGGACATTGTTATGGAGAACAATGTTGCAGGAGGAAGTTTTCCTTTTTGTCGCACGGAAAAGCCCTTTTCCATTTTCCGAGCGCAAAAAACGGGTCGTTTTGTGAAGTAACCACCAATATGCGGTTTCAGAATTCTATCATCCCATTTTTCTAAAATACTAGACCACCTTACATGGACTATCCCCCAACTGGGACATCTCAAACCTTTTCGTCCATCCCGGATAAAAAGGACAAATGTCTGCCGAATCGGCAGGAAGTGGGCCCGATTTGTACTACAGGTACATGATCTATCGCCCGTGATTTTTTGAAAAAATCATTTTTAGACTCGCAATATGTGGTTTCTTCAGAGATCCAATGCAAGTTCTAACGATGCTTGTCCCCTATCTTCATGCATGCCGGATCGACCATAGTTAGAAATTCAAAAAATTCAAAACGGGCATAAGAAATTCAAAAAAAATCCGAACAATGAAAATCCTTCGCGTGGTGTCATATTATGTGACATAGTTGAAAGGAAAAATACCAGACTTGGTATATTGATCATGTCTCGAAAAAACCTTCACAGAATGACCTATCATGTTCGAGGTTTCATGGCTTTCGGTCCAAATGACCGATGTTATGTGCTGAATCATGGCATAGTTTGTGATGCTGTTCCCATATTATGCATGCATGTGGACATTGGTATGGAGAACAATGTTGTAGGAGGAAGTTTTCCTTTTCATTGCACGGAAAAGCCCTTTTCCATTTTCCGAGCGTAAAAAACGGGTCGTTTTGTGAAGTAACAACCAAAATGCTGTTTCAGAATGCTACCGTCCCATTTTCCTAAAATACTAGACCACCTTACATGGACTATCTCCCAACCGTGACATCTCAAACCTTTTCGTCCATCCAGGGTAAAAAGGACAAATGTCTGCCGAATCGATAGGAAATGGGTCCGGTTTATACTACAGGTACATGATCTATCGCCCGTGATTTTTTGAAAAAAATCATTTTTAGACTCGCAATATGTGGTTTCTTTAGAGATCTAATGCAAGTTCTAACGATGCTCGTCCCCTATCTTCATGCACGCCGGTTCGACCATAGATAGAAATTCAAAAAATTCAAAACAGGCATAAGAAATTCAAAAAAAATCCGAGCAATGAAAATCCTTCACGTGGTGTCATATTATGTGACATAGTTGAAAGAAAAAAATATCAGACTTGGTATATTGATCATGTCTCGAAAAAATCTTCACAAAATGACCTATCATGTTCGAGGTTTCATGGTTTTCGGTCCAAATGACCGATGTTATGTGCTGAATCACGGCATAGTTTGTGATGTTGTGCCCATATTATGCATGCATGTGGACATTGGTATGGAGAAAAATGTTGCAAGAGGAAGTTTTCCTTTTTGTCGCACGGAAAAGCCCATTTCTATTTTCCGAGCGCAAAAAACAGGTCGTTTTGTGAAGTAACCACCAAAATTCTGTTTCAGAATGCTACCGTCCCATTTTCCTAAAATACTAGACCACCTTACATGGACTATCTCCCAACCGGGACATCTCAAACCTTTTCGTCCATCCAGGGTAAAAAGGACAAATGTCTACCGAATCGATAGGAAATGGGTCCGGTTTGTACTACAGGTACATGATCTATCGCCCGTGATTTTTTGAAAAAAATCATTTTTAGACTCGCAATATGTGGTTTCTTTAGAGATCCAATGCAAGTTCTAACGATGCTCGTCCCCTATCTTCATGCACGCCGGTTCGACCATAGATAGAAATTCAAAAAATTCAAAACGGGCATAAGAAATTCAAAAAAAAATCCGAACAATGAAAATCCTTCACGTGGTGTCATATTATGTGACATAGTTGAAAGGAAAAAATATCAGACTTGGTATATTGATCATGTCTCGAAAAAATCTTCACAAAATGACCTATCATGTTCGAGGTTTCATGGCTTTCGGTCCAAATGACCGATGTTATGTGTTGAATCACGGCATAGTTTGTGATGTTGTGCCTATATTATGCATGCATGTGGACATTGGTATGGAGAAAAATGTTGCAGGAGAAAGTTTTCCTTGTTGTCACACGGAAAAGCCCATTTCCATTTTCCGAGCGCAAAAAACGGGTCGTTTTGTGAAGTAACCACCAAAATTCTGTTTCAGAATGCTACCGTCCCATTTTCCTAAAATACTAGACCACCTTACATGGACTATCTCCCAACCGGGACATCTTAAACCTTTTCGTCCATCCAGGGTAAAAAGGACAAATGTCTGCCGAATCGATAGGAAGTGGGTCTGGTTTGTACTACAGGTACATGATCTATCGCCCGTGATTTTTAAAAAAAATCATTTTTAGACTCGCAATATGTGGTTTCTTCAGAGATCCAATGCAAGTTCTAACGATGCTCGTCCCCTATCTTCATGCACGCCGGTTCGACCATAGATAGAAATTCAAAAAATTCAGAACGGGCATAAGAAATTCAAAAAAAACGAACAATGAAAATCCTTCACGTGGTGTCATATTATGTGACATAGTTGAAAGGAAAAAATATCAGACTTGGTATATTGATCATGTCTCGAAAAAACATTCACAAAATGACCTATCATGTTCGAGGTTTCATGGCTTTCGGTCCAAATGACCGATGTTATATGCTGAATCACGGCATAGTTTGTGATGCTATGCCCATATTATGCATGCATGTGGACATTGGTATGGAGAACAATTTTGCAGGAGGAAGTTTTCCTTTTTGTCGTACGGAAAATCCCATTTCCATTTTCCGAGCGCAAAAAACGGGTCGTTTTGTGAAGTAACCACCAAAATTCTGTTTCAGAATGCTACCATCCCATTTTCCTAAAATACTAGACCACCTTACATGGACTATCTCCCGACCGGGACATATCAAACCTTTTCGTCCATCCAGGGTAAAAAGGACAAATGTCTGCCGAATCGATAGGAAGTGGGTCCGGTTTGTACTACAGGTACATGATCTATCGCCCGTAATTTTTTGAAAAAAATCATTTTTAGACTCGCAATATGTGGTTTCTTCAGAGATCCAATGCAAGTTCTAACGATGCTCGTCCCCTATCTTCATGCACGCCGGTTCAACCATAGATAGAAATTCAAAAAATTCAAAACGGGTATAAGAAATTCAAAAAAAATCCGAACGATGAAAATCCTTCACGTGGTGTCATATTATGTGACATAGTTGAAAGGAAAAAATATCAGACTTGGTATATTGATCATGTCTCGAAAAAACCTTCACAAAATGACCTATCATGTTCGAGGTTTCATGGCTTTCGGTCCAAATGACCGATGTTATGTGCTGAATCACGGCATAGTTTGTGATACTATGCCTATATTATGCATGCATGTGGATATTGGTACGGAGAACAATGTTGCAGGAGGAAGTTTTCCTTTTTGTCGCACGGAAAAGCCCATTTTCATTTTCCGAGCACAAAAAACGGGTCGTTTTGTGAAGTAACCACTAAAATTCTGTTTCAGAATGCTACCGTCCCATTTTCCTAAAATACTAGACCACCTTACATGGACTATCTCCCAATCGAGACATCTCAAACCTTTTCGTCAATCCTGGGTAAAAAGGATAAATATCTGCCGAATCGATAGGAAGTGGGTCCGGTTTGTACTACAGGTACATGATCTAACGCCCGAGATTTTTTGAAAAAATCATTTTTAGACTCGCAATATGTGGTTTCTTCAGATATCCAATGCAAGTTCTAAATGAGGCATTTTTCTTCCCGCCATTTCTTCCCACCATTTTTCTTCCCGCCATTTCTTTCAGCTAGTTCTTCCCTCCAGTTATCTTCCTGCCATTTATCACTATATATATATAGGGTTGGCCTCCATTGTCATTGCACATCTCTAGACTCATATCTGCAACCTCATCACTCTTTCACATGACTTCCACCGTAGCACTAACCCCCAGGGAGGCGGAGGCGCTTTACGCCTCGAACTACCCCTGCCCGCCGGGCTACTGTGTCCCTGTCGGCTGGATGCTAAGCGCTGGAGGCGTGCCGGTTCCTCCTGTCCCTCTAGGTGTGGTGCGTCGGATGGCCATCACGAACCACTACTACTTCGAGCTCACGCCAGAGCAGCGGAGTCCCAGTTGGCATCCCGACTATTTCCCGACTTGGGAAGCCTTCTTCGTGGATCGGCGTGAGAGGGCGCTCGCCAGGCACGAGGAGGACGATCCACCTCCTCCGAACTTCAACGAGGCCAGCCGTCGGCTGTGGTGGCGCGGCCGGACTCTCCAGAGCGTCATGGCCTATGACACGGCCGCCGACTCTAGCCCCCACCTGCGCTACCCTCAAGTCCAGCCCACTCGTACTTAGCCTTCAAGGTTCAACTACGGCGACCCCGACGACGACAGCGACGACGGCCGCGGCGAGTACGACGACTACAGTGGCGAGTATTACATGTGTAGGCAGGATCATGAATGAATCACTCCAACATTGCAAAACAAGTTCAGCCGATTGTGGCTTAATCTGGCCATGTATCTTAATTTTCAGTTCTTCTATATAACTTTGTGTTAGTTGCGTTATGTACTTTAATTCTAGTTCTATCCTAATAAAATTTTCTTTCCGCCCATTATTTCCTGTCCTTTTTTCCCCGCCCATTAATATATAAAAAATATAAGTTAATTCAAATCCAAATTAAAAACAGAAAATGGTTTTGAATTAGTTATTCAAATCCAAACACTTTTTATGTTTAAAGTTTTTCTAAATTCCAAATTAATATTCAAAAAATATTTAATTTTAAATGGTTCATAGTTTAAATGGTTACAATAATTATTTTTAAAAACAGAAAATGATTTTGAATTATTTATTCAAATTCAAACACTTTTTATGTTTAAAGTTTTTCTAAATTCCAAATAAATATTCAAAAAATATAAGTTAATTCATTTTTAATTTTAAATGGTTACATTAATTATTTTTTAAAAACAGAAAATGGTTTTGAATTAGTTATTCAAATCCAAACACTTTTTGTGTTTAAAGTTTTTCTAAATTCCAAATTAATATTCAAAAAATATAAGTTAATTCATTTTTAATTTTTAATGGTTCATATTTTAAATGGTTACATTAATTATTTTTTAAAAATAGAAATTGGTTTTGAATTATTTATTCAAATCCAAACACTTTTTATGTTTAAAGTTTTTCTAAATTCCAAATTAATATTCAAAAAATATAAGTTAATTCATTTTTAATTTTAAATGGTTCATAGTTTAAATGGTTACATTAGTTATTTTTGAAAACAAAAAATGGTTTTGAATTAGTTATTCAAATTCAAACACTTTTTATGTTTAAAGTTTTTCTAAATTCCAAAGTAATTATCATTTAAAAAACATTACAAATTTAAACCCCAAAATAAAAAATAAGGCGGGAACAGAGAGAAAATTCCTGAAATTTTTTGAAAACAGGGTCATATGTCCCGGTTGGAGCCACGAATAGGGACTAATGACCCCTGCGCGCGCCAACCCTTGGTCTGCTGAAAAAAGTGGAGTATACGTCCGGGTTGGTGGCTCCAACCGGGACGTATTACCCTTTAGTCCCGGTTGGAGCCAACAACCGGGACAAAAGGACCTTTGGTTAATAACTGGGTACCCCTCCTCTTCTTCTTCCCCATCTCACAATCTCTTCTCGCGCACAAGGACTGAAGCGACGCCGTCAGGCTGCCCCGCCGCCCTGCACGCCCTACCGGCCGCCCCTCTAGAGCTCCGCCTCCTCGCCAGGAACCTCCTCACCGAAGCTCGCTTGTTGGGGTTCCCTCTCACGTCGGAATCGAGCACGTCCTCTCCGTCACCGACGCCGGCCGCCGTCGCCATTCAGGACCTCCCCGCGCTTCCCCGTCACTACCTTGAGCACCAGGGTGAGCACGCAGATCTCGCTGACCTTTTTTCCTTCTCTCCCTCGCTCTATAGTCACCGCTCGCCGACGACCTGGAAGCGCCGCCGCCGCCGCTGCTAGCCGTGCGCCATGCTCCGGTGACCAATCCGAAGCGGCGCCGCTGCCTTTTGGCTCAACGCAACCGCGCGAGTCCAGCGCGCTAGACCATGCAGCCCCGCTCGCCTCCTAGCGCCGACCCGTGCCGCCGTCTAGCCCGTTGGCCGGCGAGCCGACGTGGCGTCCGTGTGGCGTCCACGTGTTGTATCCGTGGCCCAAGCCCAGTCGTCAGCCTCTCTGGCTAGATACCGCCTCGGTGAGAAATAACCAACCAGCCCCCTGGTCCCTCTTGCTTGCGAGTCTGCTGAGGTGGCCATGGGCCCCCTCCGTCAGTCACTGTGGCTAGGTATTCCTGCGGTGTAAAAAGTTTAACCAGCTTTTAATAATTTCAGAAATAATTATAATCTTATAAATTCAATAACTCTTAATCTATAAGTCAGAAAAATATGAATAATATATCAAAATGTTCAGAAAAATGAAACCTAGCTATCTAAGCTATAATCATGCATTGTTCAACAACTTAAATGACAAGTTTAATTAGAAGAAAAAATCCACCCCTCTCATGTGTTCCGGAGTTTCTCCGAGTTAGGGTTTTCACCCCTCGGAACCCCGATTAATTATAGAGCATGCTTTAGGGTTACATTTCAATGCAATTCAACTTGTAATATCATAATACTTGCTTGAGCATTGCATCGATGCCATGTGTTGATTGTTTCCCTTTCTTTCCGGTGTTTGGTTCTTCCCGGTAGAATACTATATCGAGATCGAGATTGAAGCCAGAGATCAACACCGTCGAAGCTCGAAGACAAATACTTGACCAACTGTAATCAAGTCAAGTACAAGGATCCTAAAGCTCTGCTTTCGGCTATCAACAGTCAAAGGCAAGCATAGCCCTACCATGATATAATCCTATGATTTCGAAAGCATTTCAATTCTTGCCATGATGCATACAGTTCTACTGTGGTCTTTTATCGATAGATAGAGTGTCCTATCTGTTGCATTACTCCCTTTGAGCTTATATTACCTGATCCACTGCTCCTAGCATTTAGGTTTATTAGGTTTATTAGTTTGGATTATTAGGTTTATTATTAGTTAGGTATTATTAGGTTTATTAATTAGTTAGGTATTATTGGTCTTCGGCCCCACTGGTCAGTCACTATGGGTAGCCCCAGACCCGATGAAAAACTACCCCCTGTGCTGATGTACATATTGATTGCGCATTGTATTAAGCCATGTATTGATTGCCGCCTTTCTTTCCGGTATTTGTTCTTCGCGATAGGATCCGAGCCCAAGGGTTTCTCCGAATTAGGGTTTCTGATATTGTAAATTCATTTTTATTATCGTGTATGTATATATTAGGGTTTCTCTGAATTAGGGTTTATATCTCTCAACACCGTACCTGACATTCTCCCTTAGCCGCTTTGACTTATCCGTTTTTCCACCTATGCAGAAAATATGGACCCACACGACAGAGACGAACAAAAGGAAGAGTTGATCCAAGGTGTGATCCGCGGGGAAGAAAATTTAGATGTATCGATATTTCTGAACAACTTCGCTGAGGGTGATCCTCTTTTTGCCGGAAGAGACGACTTGTTTGAGGTTGAAGGTGATGCCTTCCGCGAGGGAGAAGGCGATGCCTTGTGTGATCGAGAAGACGATCGCTCCGACGAGGTGCATGTAATATAATTAATTCATTAACGAATCAACTTCTATCTATATAGAAATAGTAACGATGATCTTTCTTCTTTTATCCCTCCGGATCGAAGAAATCTACTGAAAAGAGCAGCCGAGGCCCAACCAAAAAGTTGGGAGACCATGAGAGGTTTAGGATCGAAGATGTCGGTGAAGACGGCAAACCGACGGCTCCCGAAGTTGTTGCAAACAAATTTGTGGCACAATGCGGAGTAATTGTTAGGGACTTAATCCCGATCACCATTCGAAATTGGAATAGGCCTGCTGATGCGGAAGAAGCGGGAACATGTTTATTTGTCCCTAACAAGGCCAAATATTTACTGTGGAATAGGCTCATGATTAATTTCAAACTACCGAAGATAGAGCTGTATCCAAATGCGGAGGATCCAGTTGAGGACGCCTTAGAACATGGGAGAGCCATGGAGGCTAAGGTCAGGGAGTGGGCTTTGAAGAAGATGGGCCGGTGTTTCACCAACTGGAAGAAAAGATTGCACCTTGACTATGTCGTGAAAGAGAAGACTCTGGATTCAAGAAGATTCAGTTTGAGAAGATAAAACCATTCTGGGCTGAGTTCGTGAATTACAAGACATCATCAAAAGCTAAGAAAATGTCTACAACGAATAAGCTGAATGCTGCTAACAATAAGTATCACCATACTATGGGGCAAGGTGGCTACAAGGCTGGCATTCCTAAGTGGAAGAAACTTGAGCAGGAACTGCGTGCTAAAAAGATCATCCCAGAGACAGACGATTGGATCGAACGTGCAAGGAATTGGTTTTACGGGCATGGGGGAAAGTTGGACTCGGAAGGGAAGTGTATATATAACATATGACATAAAGAAGACCCCTTGCCAATCGAGAAGATGAGAAAAGCAGTAAAGGCTGTTAAAGATGGGGACTTCATTCCCGATAGAGATAATGATGAGCTCACACTCGCCCTTGGAAATAAGGAACATGATGGACGAACACGAGGCACAATAGGCTCCAAACCATGGAGGACTGGGTTTTCCGAAGAGAGGATGAAATATCCTGATAGAAGCAGTCAGAGGAGAAAGGACAAGGCGGAAGTTAAAGCAGATATTCAGAAAGAGCGAATGCGTATAATTGAAGAACGAATAAAGCAACAACAAGATGAAATTAACGCACTTAAAGAGCAAAGTACTACCGGCCCATCTCAGCAGCACACTGCATTCGATGCTACCGGCCTATCGAATAATCGAAAAAGCAGTGTGGCTTCCACCGAGGTCCCGAGTGATGACAATGACGATGACGATGGTGCACCGACGATGGCTCCTGTTGGCTACCCAGTGGATGATATCACACAGATGACACACTGCGAGCTACATGTCAAAGTTGTGAAAATATCAATGAAGGTGGCGGTCGTCTATGCCTTACCAATTGGACCCACACCAACTTACCACTGTCGTCCGGTTCCAAAGGGCTACGCTGTTGTCGGGGTGGATGAAATCATGCCCACCTTTGAAGTTTTGAAGCTTGACTACCCTGCAGGTGAAGGGGATGTGACTGAACTGGGAGACACAACAAATGTCACCATTCTATGGCCAAAGGAATGTATTGTGCTTCGAAATCACACGCCAAGGCCATCTTCGTCGCCGCCTCACCCGTCTCCAGCGAGGTCGTCGCCGCCGCGGCAGCCGTCTTCGTCGCCTTACCCAGCTCTGTCGCCTCACCAATCTCCGGCACAGCCATCGCCGCGGCAGCCATCGCCGGTGCCTTAGGATAAAAAGCGTAAGCGTACCGCTACTCTGCATCGTGGTAAGCGATCGCTTAAACATAAACAAGAGCCTCTTCCAAAAGTACCAAAGGTTCCTCCCAAGAGAGCTTATGACTGTACTGAAGAGGAGACTACGGCTATCGTTGATGCGGAAACGACGGCGTTTTTCGCTAAGCTGAGGCGGCCGAAAGAGCCAGAGTTCCCCAGCAACAAAGAAGAAAAAGGCAGAGTGTTCAAAATGCTAAAGACTCTTCATCAACCCGAGCCAAAGCTGTCATCAGACTATGAGCGTTCTATTCTCAATTCACATGCGGCACAAAAAGCCTCGAAGAGCAGTACTGATGCAAGCGAGAAATCTGTTGCCCAGCTCGGAGAACAAGCAAAACAGTCTTGGGCCCCTCTCAAGGTGATTTCGCATACCAATGTGGGGTCGAGCAAATATGCGGCCGAAGAGCAGTATGATCAAGAGGTAGTTGCACAATACGGAGAAGCTACCGCTGCTCAAGGTATGAGTATTGCCCAGTACTTATCCCTGTTAGAGTACTTCCCCGTGAGTGAAGTAGCATACAAATACCAGTACGACAAACCTCTCGTCAAACCTGAGGAGGTAAATAATCTTCCAACAAAAATGCGAAGATTGCATAACTGGTACATGCATGCCACAAAGGCCGGGGCTAACTGGATAGTGCTGAGGGTTACAAAAAAGCATTATGGGAAAGAAATAGATGACATGATATACATTGAATTTGATGAACTATTTCAATTATTCAATCAAGACGCCTTGGAGAAATCGATCATCAGTGCCTATTGTCTGTAAGTACTAATTCTGTAATTAATTTAGTCTCTAGCTATCTCACCTTGTTTATTGCATGTATATAATCATACCGTAATATGCAGAATGAAGATTCTCGAATGCAGCAGAGGACAAATCTATGACATTGGCTTCATTGACCCATATTGGGTTCATCAAGCTAATCTTAAAACAAGCCCCCAGGATACGAGGATAATATCGTACACGCGTTAAGGTTTCAAGAAACCAGAAGGGAAATACTATTTCCTTACAACTTCGAGTGAGTGTTATTGTCTTGTATACATTTTCTATTTCGCTTACTCGATGTTAAGTATATAATTGATTAGTTATGCATTCGTAGCTTCTACTATATTCTGTTAATCACTCAACTTGACAAAGGGCGTGTACTAGTCATGGACTCGAAACATAAACCCCTTGAGTAGTGGAAGGACATGCAGATGCTTCTCCGTCGGTAATTGTAATAATTACGACACTATATCGGCAACGTTCGTGAATTTTATGATATCAAGTAATTAATAACTTCTTTTATTCGTTTTCTTCGCCGGGCAGTGCATGGAAACGGTTCACCAACAAGGCTAGGGGTGTTTGGAAAGAGGAGCTTACATTTCAAGCACTAGATGTAAGCACCACTAGCTATATCCGTGCATCTCTTTGATTCTAGTTTTGATACCGTTATTATCATGCTTGATTATTATTTCGAGAATCTTCATTCTGCATATTACGGTATGATTATATACATGCAATAAACAAGGTGAGATAGCTAGAGACTAAATTAATTACAGAATTAGTACTTACAGACAATAGGCATCAAGGCGTCTTGATTGAATAATTGAAATAGTTCATCAACTTCAATGGATATCATGTCATCTATTTCTTTCCCATAATGCTTTTTTGTAACCTTCATATCCAGTTAGCCCCGGCCTTTGTGGCATGCATGTACCAGTTATGCAATCTTCGCATTTTTGTTAGAAGATTATTTACCTCCTCAGGTTTGACGAGAGGTTTGCCGTACTGGTATTTGTATGCTACTTCAATCACGGGGAAGTACTCTAACTAGGATAAGTACTGGGAAATACTCATACCTTGAGCAGCGACAGATTCTCCGTATTGTGCAACTACCTTTGGATCATGCTGCTCTTCGGCCCCATATTTGCTCGACCCCACATTGGTTTGGGAAATCACCTTGAGAGGGGCGCAAGACTATTTTGCTTGTTCTCCGAGCTGGGAAACAGATTTCTCGTTTGCATCAGTACTGCTCTTCGAGGCTTGTTGTGCCGCATGTGACTTGAGAATAGAACGCTCATAGTCTGATGACAGCTTTGGCTCGGGTTGATGAAGTGTCTTTAGCATTTTCAACACTCTGGCTTTTCTTCTTTGGTGCTGGGGAACTCTGGCTCTTTCAGCCGCCTCAGCTTAGTGAAAAACACCTCCGTTTCCGCATCAACGATCGCCGCAGTCTCCTCTTCAGTACAGTCATAAGCTCTCTTGGGAGGAACCTTTGGTACTTTTGGAAGAGGCTCTTTTTTACGTTTCGACGATCGCTTACCACGACGCAGAGTAGCGGTACGCTTACGCTTTTTATCCTGAGGCGCCGGCGATGGCTCCCGCGGCGATGGCTGTGCTGGAGATTGGTGAGGCGACGGAGCCGGGTGAGGCGACGAAGACGGGTGCCGCGGCGGCGACGACCTCGCTGGAGATGGGTGAGGCGGCGGCGAAGATGGCCTTGGCGTGTGATTTCGAAGCACGATACATTCCTTTGGCCATAGAATGGTGACGTTTTTTGCGTCTCCCAGTTCAGTCACATCCCCTTCACCTGCAGGGTAGTCAAGCTTCAAAACTTCAAAGGTGGACATGATTTCATCCACCCCGACAACAGTGTAGCCCTCTGGAACCGGACGACAGTGGTAAGTTGGTGTCGGTCCAATTGGTAAGGCATAGCCGACCGCCACCATCATTGATATGTTCACAACTTTGACATGTAGCTCGCAGTGTGTCATCTCTGTGATATCATCCACTGGGTAGCCAACAGGAGCCATTGTCAGTGAACCATCGGCATCGCCATTGTCATCACCCGGGACCTCGGTGGAAGCCACACTGCTTTTTCGATTATTCGATAGGCCGGGTAGCATCGAATGCAGTGTGCTGCTGATATGGGCCGGTAGTACTTTGCTCTTTAAGTGCGTTAATTTCATCTTGTTGTTGCTTTATTCGTTCTTCAATTATACGCATTCGCTCTTTCTGAATATCTGCTTCAACTTCCGCCCTGTCCTTTCTCCTCTGACGGCTTCTATCAGGATATTTCTTCCTCTCTTCGGGAAACCCAGTCCTCCATGGTTTGGATCCGCTTGTGCCTCGTGTCCATCCATCATGTTCCTTATTTCCAAGGGCGAGTGTGAGCTCATCATTCTCTCTATCGGGAATGAAGTCCCCATCTTTAACAGCCTTTACTGCTTTTCTCATCTTCTCGATTGGCAAGGGGTCTTCTTTATGTCGTATGTTATATATACACTTCCCTTCCAAGTCCAACGTGCCCCATGCCCGTAAAACCAACTCCTTGCACGTTCTACCCAATCGTCTGTCTCTGGGGTGATCTTTTTAGCACGCAGTTCATTCTCAAGTTTCTCCCACTTAGGAATGCCAGCCCTATAGACACCTTGCCCCATAGTATGGTGATACTTCTTGTTAGCAGCATTCAGCTTATTCGTTGCAGACATTTTCTTAGCTTTTTCTAATGTCTTGTATTTCACAAACTCAGCCCAGAATGGTTTTATCTTCTCAAACTGAATACTCTTGAAATCGGGAGTCTTCTCTTTCATGACATAGTCAAGGTTCAATCTTTTCTTCCAGTTTGTGAAACACTGGGCCATCTTCTTCAAAGCCCACTCCCTGACCTTAGCCTCCATGTCTCTCCCATGTTCTAAGGCGTCCTCAACTGGATCCTCCGCATTTGGATCCAGCTCTATCTTCGGTAGTTTGAAATTAGCCATGATCCTCTTCCACAATAAATCTTTGGCGTGGTTAGGGACAAATAAACATGTTCCCTCTTCTTCCGCATCAGCAGGCCTATTCCAATTTCGAATGGTGATCGGGATTAAGTCCCTAACGATTACTCCGCATTGTGCCACAAATTTGTTTGCGACAACTTCGGGAGCCGTCGGTTTGCCGTCTTCAGCGACATCTTCGATCCTGAACCTCTCATGGTCTTCCAAATTTTTGGTTGGGCCTCGTCTGCTCTTTTCAGTAGATTTCTTCGATCCGGAGGGCTAAAAGAAGAAAGATCGCTGTTACTATTTCTATATAGATAGCAGATGATTAATTAATGAATTAATTATATTACATGCACCTCGCTGGAGCGGTCGTCTTCTCGATCACACAAGGCATCGCCTTCTCCCTCGCGGAAGGCATCACCTTCAACCTCAAACAAGTCATCTCTTCCGGCAAAAAGAGGATCACCCTCACCGGAGTTGTTCAGAAACGTCGATACATCTAAATTTTCTTCCCCGCGGATCACACCTTGGATCAACTCTTCCTTTTCTTCGTCTCTGATGTGTGGGTCCATATTTTCTGCATACGTGGAAAAACGGATAAGTCAAAGCGGCTAAGGGAGAATGTTAGGTACGGTTTTGAGAGATATAAACCCTAATTCAGAGAAACCCTAATATATACATACACAATAATAAAAATGAATTTACAATATCAGAACCCCTAATTCGGAGAAACCATCGGGCTCGGATCCTATCACAAAGAACCAATACCGAAAAGAAAGGCGTCAATCAATCAACCCTCGGGTTTGGGATGCCCTGGCAAGGACACACCGGCTAACCCTAGGTGCAACATCGATTCAACTGGGGTCTATGACAACTAATATCATGGCTAAGCATCTACAATGCGATGGCTATCAAGAAATCTTTGATCTTCGATGGTGTTGACCTCGGTCTTTGATCTCGATCTCGTATTCTACCGCGAAGAACCGAAGCCAGAAAGAGAGGGGGAAAATCAACACATGGCATCGATGCAATGATCAAGCAAGTATGATGATATGACAAGTTAAATTGTATTGAAAAGTAACCCTAAAGCATGCTCGACAAATTAAACGGGGTTCCGAGGGGCGCAAACCCTAACTCGGGGAAACTCCGGAATCACCTATGAGGGGTTACTATGTTCTTCTAATCAAACTTGTCATTTAAGTTGCTTAACAATGCATGATTATAGCTTAAATAGGTAGGTTTCATTTTTCTGAACATTTTGGTATACTATACATATTTGTCTGACTTATAAATAATAAGTTATTGATTTTGCAATATTAAATCATTTTCTGAAATTTATTTAATTAATTTTAAAAAATTTATGACCTCAGGCTGACGTCACCATAGGCTGGGAAACATTTCTCACTCGATCTGGGGCTACTTACAATCACTGATGTCTGGGCCCCATGGGTTATTATAATTATTTCTAAAAAAGAATTACAGGAATGATTTTAATAAAAAGAACAGAGTATATATTGCCTCATGCTGATGTCAGCATGACATCAACAATGGGGATCCTCGGGTTGGGCTTGAATCCGTCGATTCGCTGCACACGCGGGCTAGTGGGTAGGCTAGTTGGAAAGAGGAGATCGAGGCGGACCTAGTGGCGGCAGCGCCGCCCGCTTGTAGTCATCGGAACAGTGGTCACGATGGCGGTGAGCGGCGGAGCTTGCTCGGACACGACGCGCGGCGGCTACAACAAGCAAGTAGGCAAATGGAGCTCGCCTTGAGCTTCAGAAACTCACCAGGAGCTCGAAAAACTTGACGGAGGGGTTCGTGGTGGCTGGAATCAGCGGTGGAGGCGGTGGCCGGAGTCGGCAAGGCGTGGAGCGCCGGCGAGGAGCACGTGGAGGCGCGACAGCGGGGCAGCGCGTGGAGTCCGACGGCGGGGCAGCGTGTGGAGGCCGACAGCGGGGCGGTGGTTGGGCAGCCTGACGGCGTCCGAGCGCTTGTCCTCGCGGCGGCGGCGATGATCTGTTGCGGTTGATGAGGAACGGGGAAGGAGAAGGAGAATGGGCGTCGTGTATAAAGGGGAGGGAAAATACGTCCCGGTTGATGCCAACAACCGGGACTAAAGGGTCATACGTCACGGTTGGAGCCACCAACCGGGACGTATACTGCAATTTTTTCAGCAGACCAAGGGGCGCGCGCAGGGGGTCTTTAGTCCCGGTTGGTGGCTCCAACCGGGACATATGCCCCTATTTTTAAATTTTTTCAGAAATTTTCTCTCTGTTCCCGCCTTATTTTTTATTTTGGGGTTTAAATTTGTAATGTTTTTTAAATGATAATTACTTTGGAATTTAGAAAAACTTTAAACATAAAAAGTGTTTGAATTTGAATAACTAATTCGAAACCATTTTCTATTTTTAAAATAATTAACGTAACCATTTAAACTATGAACCATTTAAAATTAAAAATGAATTAACTTATATTTTTTGAATATTAATTTGGAATTTAGAAAAACTGTAAACATAAAAAGTGTTTGAATTTGAATAACTAATTCAAAACCATTTTCTATTTTAAAAAAATAATTAATGTAACCATTTAAAATATGAACCATTTAAAATTAAAAATGAATTAAATTATATTTTTTGAATATTAATTTGGAATTTAGAAAAACTTTAGACATAAAAAGTGTTTGAATTTGAATAACTAATCAAAACCACTTTCTGTTTTTAAAATAATTAATGTAACCATTTAAACTATGAACCATTTAAAATTAATAATGAATTAACTTATAATTTTTGAATATTAATTTGGAATTTAGAAAAATTTAAACATAAAAAGTGTCTGGATTTGAATAAATAATTCGAAACCATTTTCCATTTTTAAAAAATAATTAAACCATTTAAACTTTGAACCATTTAAAATTAAAAATGAATTAACTTATATTTTTGAATATTATTGTGGAATTTAGAAAAGCTTTAAACATAAAAAGTGTCTCGATTTGAATAAATAATTCAAAACCATTTTCTATTTTTAAATAATTCAAAACCATTTTCTGTGTTTTAATTTGGATTTGAATTAACTTATATTTTTTATATATTAATGGGCGGGAAAAAAAGGACGGGAAATAATGGGCGGAAAGAAAATTTTATTAGGATAGAACTGGAATTAAAGTACATACGCAACTAACACAAAGTTACATAGAAGAACTGAAAATTAAGATACATGGCCAGATTAAGTCACAATCGGCCGAACTTGTTTTGCAATGTTAGAGTGATTCAGTCATGCTCCTGCCTACACCTGTAATACTCGCCACTGTAGTCGTCGTACTCGCCGCGGCCGTCGTCGCTGTCATCGTCGGGGTCGCCGTAGTTAAACCTTGAAGGCTGAGTACGAGTGGGCTGGACTTGAGGGTAGCGCAGGCGGGGGCTAGAGTCGGCGGTCGTGTCGTAGGCCATGACGCTCTGGAGAGTCCGACCGCGCCACCACAACCAACGGCCGGCCTCGTTGACGTTCGGAGGAGGTGGGCCATCCTACTCGTGCCTGGCGAGCGCCCTCTCACGCCGATCCACGAAGAAGGCTTCCCAAGTCGGGAAATAGTCGGGATGCCATCTGGGATTCCTCCGCTGCTCCGGCGTGAGCTCGAAGTAGTAGTGGTTCGTGATTGCCATCCGACGCGCCAAACCTAGAGGGACAGAAGGAACCGGCACGCCTCCGGCGCTCAGCATCCAGCCAACGGGGACACAGTAGCCCGGCGGGCAGTAGTAGTTCGAGGCGCAAAGCGCCTCCGCCTCCCTGGGAGTTAGTGCTACGGTGGAACTCATGGAAAAGAGTGATGAGGTTGCAGATATGAGTCTAGAGATGTGCAATGATAATGGAGGCCAACGCTACATATATATATAGTGAGAAATGGCAGGAAGATAACTGGAGGGAAGAACTGGCGGGAAGAACTGGCGGGAGAAATGCCGGGAAAAAATGACGGGAACAAAAATGGCTCATTTAGAACTTGCATTGGATCTCTGAAGAAACCACATATTGCGAGTCTAAAAATGATTTTTTCAAAAAATCACAGGCGATAGATCATGTACCTGTAGTACAAACCGGACCCACTTCCTACTGATTCGGCAAACATTTGTCCTTTTTACCGCCGGATCCCAGTCCTCCGGCATCTCCAAGAAACTGGTCATAGAGACACTCCTTAATATGTGACCGCGCGTGTTTGGAGATCAGATCTTAATGGTAAGTACGAATCGGGACAACTTCTTCATAGTCCCAGTCCAGCCACAAAACGGGACTAACACTCAAGACATTTATTAATATTAAAAACTGAGACTATAAAACCGGGACTAAAGGCCCCCCTATATATAGTCCCGGTCAAGCCACAAACCGCGAAAGATATCCTTCGGTGAAGCCACAAACCGAGAAAGACATGAACTAGAGTTACATAATATGAGCATGAACTTCTTGGCATATGTCCTTCCTTATGATCGCTCCAGACGTAACCATGGAGCATCTTCTTTACTTAACGGAATGCTTGGGTCAGTTTTCACTGTGAAGGGCAGAATTTCATCAAACTTATTATAATCTTCTGACATGTCTGTCTTGTCCTCGATTCCCACGATGTTTCTTTTCCCTGAAAGAACTACGTGATGCTTTGGCTCATCATATGATGTATTTGTTTGCATATTTTTTATTTTTTTCGGTCTGGAGGACATGTCCTTCACATAGAAAACCTGAGACACATCATTGGCTAGGACGAATGGTTCATCTCTATAACCAAGATTGTTGAGATTCACTGTTGTCATTCCGTACAACTGGTCTATCTTTACCCCTTCCCCATTCAGGTTGACCCATTTGCAGCGAAACAAAGGCACCTTAAAAGAGACTCCATAGTCTAGTTCTCATATCTCCTCTATGTAACCATAATATGTGTCCTTTTGTCCATTCTCGTCTATTGCATCAAAGCGGACACCACTATTTTGGTTGGTGCTCTTTTTATCTTGGGCGATCGTGTAGAATGTATTCCCATTTATTTCATACCCTTGGAAATTCAATACAGTAGAAGATGGTGACGCGGCCAATAAGTATAGCTGATCTCCAACAGTGGTGTCATTCAAGAGATGTGTCCGCATCCAACCACCGAAAGACTTCATGTGTTCATCTGTAATCAGTGATTCGGGCTTCCCCGGGTTTTTGGAGCGTAGAATATCCTTGTGTTCCTCGATATACGGAGCTGCCAAGGTGGAATTATGTAGAACTGTGTAGTGTGCTTTAGTGAAAGAATCCCCGTCCCTACATATCATTGCTTTGTTTCCCAGCGTGCCTTTTCCACTTAGTCTTCCCTCATGCCGCGAGTCAGAAACACCAATCGGCTTAAGGTCAGGAATAAATTCAACACAAAACTCAATGATCTCCTCTGTTCCATATCCCTTGGAGATGTTTCCTTCTGGTCTAGCACGGTTAACATATTTCTTTAAGACTCCCATGAACCTCTCAAAGGGGAACATATTGTGCATAAATACCGGACCGAGAATGGCAATCTGTTCCACTAGGTGAACCAGGAGATGCGTCAGAATATTGAAGAAGGATGGTGGGAACACCAATTCAAAACTAACAAGACATTGTACCGCATCCTTATGTAACCTTGGCAGAATATCTGGATTGATTACCTTCTGAGATATTGCATTGAGGAATGCACACAGCTTCACAATGGGTACTCGAACATTTTCCGGTAGAAGCCCCCTTAATGCAATCGGAAGCAACTGCGTTATAATTACGTGACAATCATGAGACTTCAGGTTTTGGAACTTTTTCTCTGCCATATTTATTATCCCCTTTATATTAGATGAGAAGCCCGACGGCACCTTGATACTGTAAAGGACTTCAAAAAAGATTTCCTTCTCTGCTTTGGTAAGAGCATAGCTGGCATGACTTAAGTGACGCCCTTTATCCGTCTTGTTTTGTGTATGCATGTTCTTTGGGTTATTCATAATTTGTTGGTCCTCCCGTGCTTCTGGTGTATCTTTTATCTTCCCATACACGCCTAGGAATCCTAGCAGGTTCACGCAAAGATTCTTCGTCACGTGCATCATGTCGATTGAAGAGCGGACACGCGGGACTTTCCAATATGGCAGCTCCCAAAATATAGATTTCTTCTTCCATATGGGTGTGTGTCCTGTAGCTACGTCGTTCGGAACTGATTGACCGCCGGGACCCTTTCCAAAGATTACTTCTATGTCCTTGACCATACCAAATACATCATCACCAGCAGGGAGTTCAGGCTTCTTCCGGTGATCTACCTCACCTTTGAAATGCTTGCCTTTCTTTCTTACGGTATGATTGGTCGGAAGAAATCGTCGATTTGCCAGGTACATAACCTTCTTGCATTTATGCAAATATGTACCTTCAGTCTTATCTAAACAGTGTGTGCATACCTTATATCCCTTGTTTGTCTGTCCTGAAAGGTTACTAAGAGCAGGCCAATCATTGATGGTTACGAATAACAACCCTCGTAGATCAAATGGCTCCTGTTTGTTCTCATCCCACGCACGTACACCTGGTTTTCCCCACAACTGTAAGAGTTCTTCAACTAATGGCCTAAGGTACACATCAATGTCGTTGCCCGGTTGCTTCGGGCCTTGGATGAGCACTGGCATCATAATAAACTTACGCTTCATGCACAACCAAGGAGGCAGGTTGTAGATACATAGAGTCACGGGCCAGGTGTTGTGACTGCAGCTCTGCTTCCCAAAAGGATTCATGCCATCCGTACTTAGACCAAACCATAAGTTCCTTGCGTCACCTGCAAAGTCTGGGAAGTCTCTCTCAATTTTTCTCCACTGTGACCCATCAGCAGGGTGTCTCAACTTCCCGTCTTTCTTGTGATCTTCTTTGTGCCATCGCAACAACCTGTCATGCTCTTTGTTTCTGAACATGCGTTTCAACCTTGGTATTATAGGAGCATACCACATAACCTTAGCAGGAACCCTCTTCCGGAGGGGATCTCCCTCAACATCACCAGGGTCATCTCGTCTGATTTTATACCGCAATGCATTGCATACCGGACATTTATCTAAATTCTCATACTCCTTACCGCGGTAGAGGATGCAGTCAATAATGCATGCATATATCTTTTGCAAATCTAATCCTAGAGGACAAAGAGTTTTCTTTGCTTCATAGGTACTCTCGGGAAGTTCGTTATGTTTTGGAAACTTCGGCTTCATTATTTTCAGCATCTTTTTTCAAATGAGGAGTCAGTTAGACCACACTCTGCCTTCCATCGCAACAATTCCAGTGTGGTACCGAGCTTTGTGCTACCATCTTCACAATTTGGGTACAACAATTTCTTGTGATCTTCTAACATGCCCTCTAACTTCAACTTCTCATTTTCTGTTTCATAGTCTCGCTTTGCATCAGAAATGACCCTACCAAGTTCATCAGCCGGCTCATCTGATGCCCGTTCTTCACCTCCTTCCTCTCCATTGTCTTCCATTGTAGTATCACTATATTCAGGAAACATATGATGATAGTTGTTATCATCATCTTCTTCTTCACCATCTTCCATCACAACCCCTCTTTCCCCGTGCTTGGTCCAGCAATTATAGTTGGACATGAAACCTTTCATAATCAGGTGGCCGCGAATGATTTTCGAGGAAGAGTACTCCTTGTTGTTCCGATATTGAACACATGGACAACGTATAAAACCATTCTCTTTGTTTGCCGTAGCCACATCGATAAATTTATCCACGCCTTTCATATACCCGGCTACGCGTCGGTCACCGTACATCCATTCCCGACCGTTCATCTGCATCATATAAGTAAGTTTATCAAAAAAACAGGACATCATAAATAGTGAAATGACCAATTCACATCGATACATGCATTGTATCAATGACAGAGAAAAGATAAGATTGCTAACCTCGATCGAGGAAAATAAAGAGGAGAAAGTTCAAGTGCGTCTCGGACACCTTCTATATTTTTGTTTTATGAGAAATTGAACGGGATCATTCACTCAAATATTTCATCAAACACCTTGAATGCATGCATAGGGGGAAAAAACCAGCACACCCCTCACACCTTTCACCAAGAAAAAACAGAGTGGAGGCAGAGGGCCGTGGCATTGCATTTATAGAGGGCGAGAGCATAGGTGTGTGCCACGCCACGTGGCTGACGCCCAACCTTATGCCCCCTTACCAACCGGGATGCATGCCTCCGGGCCCTGTGCCCGCTCGAACTGGGACGCGTGCAACCGGAACTAATGCTCTTGGGACGCGAACGGATGGCCTGTTTTCTACTAGTGTGTATATGTGTTCTACAAACCGTATTTTTACATAATCTGCTGGAGTTGCTCTAATAATGAGCTCGAGCTGCCACGAAAGGTACAGGTGTTGGCCGGATGGGTCGAGCGAGTTTCAGATTTGGATTTTGCTCCAGCAAAAATGGGCGCTTCATGGGCGACGGGACAAACCCATGCTGCATATTCATACCTGCTTTCGAAATTAAGTCAGCGGACAGAGTGGCGATATATATAGCTGCGCTGAGAGAGACGGCTGCCGTCGATCCACGGCAGATGCATGCATACACATCAGTATACATGCAGTAGTACGTACTACTTGCATACTACTGTACATTTGTACACATTCCACATGCGCTGTCCGATCGACCCCCCATGCCTCTGAAATCTGAGTATACGTCAACTGTTAATTATTTTTGATCGGCCGATCCTCTATATTGACCATGTATCTAGTTCTGGTATTGTATTGTGCTGCAACGTGCTCGATCGTATCTTCTTCTGAAGAAATTACATGGCATATTTGATTGCATCTATTGAACAGATAATGCTTGATTAATAATTACTTTGTTAATATATGGTTAATCCACCCGCAAAACCAAACGAAAGATATATTGATGATGGGATCGGACACAAAAATCCGACATCTATAATACACGATGACATGATAGATTTGGTAACATTACTTTTTTGTTATGATATTTTCAATAGACTTGATCAAATTCAAACGGGATTGACTTAAGCTACTCTCTCCGATCCAAATTAATTGATTTGGATTTATCTAGATTTGGATGTATGTAGTAAAATATGTCTAGATATATTCAAATCTAGACAAATTCAAATCAATTAATTTAAATCGGAGGCAGTAAGATGAAGTGCTCCTAATACATGGATGGAGAGAGTGAGATGACCAAAATATTGCCGGAATCCATTGTAGTACGTACAAGATAGACGTCCAAATGTTTGATGGCGTCCGTTTGAGTATGGCGCACGACATGGGGGAGCTAGCAGTACTAAGCTAGCCACTTAGCCAGCATCACTGTAGCCCATTGATGCAAGAGCATCTAAGGATTAGCTACCCATTTTTTCCCTTTCGCTTGAAAGCTAGCTAATAGCTAGTACTCTCTCTAATTTAAAATATAAAATATTTTAGTTTTATAAAGCAAATATATCTAGACTCTTTTAACATATAGGTTCACTAATGTTTGAAATGAATCTACACACTAAAGCAAGTCTAGGTATATTTTTTTATAAACATTACTCTCGAAATAGGCTTTCGTCCCACTTTATAAATAAAGCAACCGTCCACAACAAGTATCACAATACAAAGTCACTCACACACCACATGCTGGAGCCACAGCACAAAACAACCCAACTCGGACAAAACCCAACGAAATAGAGGAGCTACGCCTCGCCAGGGGAGTGAACGCCGAAGACACTACGTCGGACTATGGGGGAGCCGCTGAGCCGCCTCCAAGAGCCGGCGGAGAGTCGCGTCCAGCCTCGCCTTGTCCCGCGGTCTACACAACGGGTACCATAGCTGCAGAGAAGCCAGAAAGTGGAAAACCGAGTCAGACGCACGCCTAGGGAGAATCTTCTCAATAACCATCTTATTCCGAATATTTCAGAGGGACCACGACATAGCCGCGAACACGAGCCAGAACAGGCGACGACCCTTCTCAGCTCGGTTTGCTTGGGTTTCTAGGAATTCACCGAGATCATGGGCCAGCCAGTCCGGGCCCAACGCCTCTCTGGTGAAATTCCACAGAAACCGGGCCGCGGGACAGGTGAACATTATGTGGGTGCCCGTTTCGGGGACCCCACATAATGGACATAATCCGTCCCACGGCCATGTATCTTGGCCACCTCGACCCCCGACGGGAGCCTATCGCGTAAAAGTTGCCACACAAATTTTTTTGTCTTCAGCGGGAGAGGTGCTTTCTAGAGGTGCTTGGTCCAAGGGAGTACCGCCTGGCCAAAGAGGGCCCAATATGCCGAGCCTACCGAGAAGGATTCGTACGGGGTGAGGGTCCAAGATACACTATCGGGTTCGTCGGCTAAGGAGGCCGGGAGCTCCGCCCTGAGTTCCCTCCATGCTTCCGTTTCCTCCGGGCTGAAGGTACGACAGAACGAGATGTTCCATGTACCTCCATGTGCCGCGTTGGATACACGAAGCGCTGGGTCGGAACAGATGGCGAATAGGCTCGGGAAGGCCTCCTGCAACGGGCGCTCTCTGAGCCAGGGGTCCAGCCAGAACATGGTCCCCTCCCCGTTCCTAATAGAGAAGGCGAGACCATGCCTGATCTCAAGCTTGATCTCCTGAATGGAGTGCCAGAATTGGGACCCATCGCGCCAATCACAGTCCAGAAGGGGCCGACCTCGCAGGTACTTGGCCTTGATGAGTTTGAGCCACAGGCCACCATCATCACGCAGGATACGCCATACCCATCTAAGCATTAGGGCCTTGTTGAACTGACGGGATGCAAGGACACCTATGCCCCCAACATCCTTGGGGGCGCAAATGTCTGCTCACTTGACCATGTGGTATTTCTGGCGACCCAGGGAGTCTTGCTAGAAGAACCTAGACAGCTCCTTGTCAAATGTCCCATGCACCCCCTCGGGGAGGAGGTACATGCCCATCATGTACATGGGCAGGATAGAAAGACATGAGTCGATCATGACGGTCTTGCTTCCTTTAGATGTGAATCTACCATGCCAAGGTTCGGACCTCGAGCGCACCCTATCCGTGAGCAGGTCCAGGTCCCTGATAAGGATCCTGGTGTCTCGGATCGGCATCCCCAGGTAAGTGATGGGGAAGGAGGCGAGCCGATAGTTGAAATTGTCAGCTATCATCTGCTGCTCGTCCTGGGAGAACCCTAGTGCGATGATCTCGCTCTTGTCGAAGTTTATACGAAGGCCAGACATCTCCTGGAAGCAGAGGAGGAGGAATGTGAGGTTTGCAATGTCCAGAGTTGAGCCTTCAATCATGATCATTGTGTCGTCTGCGTACTGAAGCTGGGTGATGCCGCCCCCAGGGATAAGGTGTCCTACCACGCCGGAGATGTGGCCGGCCGCCTTGTCTTTCTCAAGCATTTTCGTGAGGGCATCAACAGCAGCATTGAAGAGGAGGGGGACAGGGGGTCCCCCTGGCGGACACCATAGGAGGGGCGGAAGTATGGCCCGATCTCGCCATTGATGTTAATTGTGTTGCTCCCGGTCATGACGAACTGCATTATCCAGGTGATCAGGCGGTCGTCAAATCCTCGTCTAATGAGGACCTGATGGAGGAACCGCCAGTCCAAACGGTCGTAGGCCTTCTGGAAGTCCAGCTTCAAGAAGATGCCCTTCAATCGTCTGGACTTGATCTCGTGGATAATCTCATGGAGGGCCAGGATCCCATCATGTATAAATCTGCCTTGAGAAAGGCAAATTGATACTGGTGGGTGAGGCGCTCCATGACCGGGGCAAGACGAGAGGCACATACTTTCGCAAGGATCCGTTGGATGACATTGAGGACCGTGATGGGCCTGAATTGGCGAATATCCGAGGCCCCCAATACTTTAGGGATCAGAGTGATAACTCCCAGATTCAGTCTCCCCATCACGAGGGTTCCGGTGTAGAATTCCTGGAACATGGGCATGATGACCGGTTGGAGTTCCTCCAGAAAGTCTGGAAGAAAGCTATCGGGAGGCCATCAGGGCCCAGGGCGGAGTTGGCCTTCATGGCCTTCACCGCCTGCGCAACTTCCTCTGGTAGGAATGGGAGGGTGAGCTCCGCATTCTCGTTAGCTGTGACTCTGGCCCCACTAGGCCAAAAGTCCTCAGCCAACGCGACCCCCGTAAGGGGTCCTGCCAAGAAGATCTCCTTATAAAAGGAGTAAATATGGGCGGAGAGCGCCCCCGGCTCCTCAATGAGGAGCTCACCGTCCCAGAGGCAGGGGATCGAGCATTTCCTACGGCGACCATTGGCCACCGCATGGAAGTATGCTGTGTTCGCATCTCCTTGGAGAAGCCAGTTCTGGCGGCTGTGTTGTCGCCAGAACAGCTCCTCCCCCTTGTAAATCTCGACGAGCGAAGTCTCTAAGGCATAACGGTGGGACCACTCATCAGCGGAGAGGCCCACCGAGTCTGCCGCCAGGTCCAGGGTACGGATCTCCTCCAGCAGCGAACCCTTCTGGAGTCGCGTCGTTGCACCCAAGTTGGCCCCCTAGACCTTCATGAATTGGCGGGCAAGCTTGGCGTAGTGATGTTAGACTTCCACCGCATTAAAGCGTCTGGGGGGCAGCCGCCGCCGCCAACCACTTGGCATGTACCGCTTCCACAAAACCTGGCTGTTGAAGCCAGAAGTTCTCGAAGTGGAAGCGATTCAGCCGTGGTGGTGAACTCCCCCCCCCCCTGTCGAAATCAGCAGTGGAACATGGTCTGAGCCTACCTGGTAATGGCGCAGAGGGAGCAGAGAGGGAAGGCGACCTCCCAGTCCACTGAGACCAATACGCGGTCCAAGACACTCCTAACAGGGTCAACCCTGTTGTTCGTCCACGCGAAGCGGGTGAAGGGTTTCGCGGCATAGTAAATCAAAATTTTCTACGGATGCGAACAGAGGGAAAGCCAAGATCTAATCTAGGAGATGCAAACAACGAGAGAGATTGGATTAGATCTTCATACCCTTGAAGATTCGCACAGCGGAACGTTCGTCGGAACGTGGGTGATGTAGTCGTACTCGCTTCTCCTCCTCGCAATCCGATCCGATCTAGCACCACAAGTGGCGGTGCCTCCGTGAGATGCACACGTGCAGCACCTCGACGTCTCCTCCTTCCTTGGTCCAGCAAGTATGGTGGAGAGATGGGTTGGATCTACAACGCGACGGCGCGGTGTGCAATTGGTGGAGAATTTCTGCAGCAGGGCTTCGCCTACAAGCAGTCGAGAGGGAGAGAGGAGGGCAGCAGGGCGGCTAGGGTTGGAGGGGAAGGTGTAAGGGGTTGGTGCGCCCCCAGACCTCTATATATAGAGGGGTGGGCGCAGCCCTAGCCCCTATCCCAAGCCAAGGCCGGCGGCCCCAAGGAGGAAGAGTGGGAGTCAAGGAAACCCCCCCTTCTAGAAGCTCTATCTAGAGTTTAAACCTCTCTTGGCCGGCTGGGCCCTATGGGGCCTTGTGCCCCTGGCCCAATGCGGCCAGGGCACTCCCTCATAGGCCCACGCCCCCTCCCGGAAGGTGGGTCCACGTTGGTCCCCTTCCGGAAGGTTCTAGAAGCTTCCGGTACAATACCGATTAACCCGGAACAATTCCGAACTCCAAAAACTGCACTGCCTTATATGAATCTTATTCTCCGGACCACTCCGGAACCTCTCGTGATGTCCCGGATTCCATCCGAGACTCCAAACAAAAACTCATAAACCAATTATCCAATCTATCCTAGCGTCGAGACACGTTAAGTGTGTGACCCTGCGGGTTCGAGAATATGCAGACATGATCTTCTATCAATAATCAACAGCGGGGTCTGGAAACCCATATTGACTCCCACACATTCATCGATGATCATATCAGATGAACCACGATGCCAGGATTCAATCAATCCCATATATATATTCCCTTCGTCTCGCGATATTTTACTTGCCCGAGATTTGATCGTCGGTACCGTCATACCTAGTTCAATCTCGTTCACAGCAAGTACTTTACTCGTTTCGTAATCCGATATCACTTTGTGATTAACTCCTTAACCACATGCTTGCAAGCGGTGTTGATATCGATTACCGAGTGGGCCCAAAGTATATCTCTCCGACTTGGGAGGGACAAATCCCATCTCGATACATACAACCCAACAGATACTTTCCGATCACCTGAGAGACACCTTTATGATCACCCTCTCATAGGATGACGTTTGATGACCTCAAAGCTTTCTTCCGATACCAGGGAGTTGTATTATCTCATGGTCTAAGGAATACAATATTTGACATAAGAAAAGCTTCGCAAAGACAAACACGATGACACGATCTAATTGCTTCGCTTAGTTTGGGTCTGTCCACCATATCATTCTCCCAATGATATGATCTCATTATTAATTGACAACTCATGTCCATGGTTAGGAAACCTTAACCATCATTAGTCAATGAGCTAGTCCATAGAGGCATACTAGGGACACGGTGTTGTTCACAAACCACACAAGTATTAAAGTTTCCGCTTAATACAATTCTAGCATGGAATATAAACATTATCATGAACAAGAATTATAATAATAACATCTTTATTATTGCCTCTAAGGCATAATTCCAGCAGTCTCCTCCCACTCTCGTGATCTCTCTAAGAGCGAGATCAGCGATACAATCGTTGAACATCCGCATGCGCGGGACATCCACGTTGTGGGAGCTCTTATCTTCATGGGATCGAATCAGGTTGAAGTCACCCGCCATAACCACCGGAGTGGAGCAACGTTCTACCTTATCCTTTAGTTCCTCGAGGAAGGCTGGGGAGCGGCTATGGTCCGCGGGGCCATAGACGATGATGACCTCCCACCGGAGGTTGGAACGTCTATGGGTGAGCGACATGCTCACAAGAATTCCCCGCGGTCCATATCCTCCACCTCGAAGGTATCCTCCTTGGCGCCAAGGAGGATGCCTCCAGAGTGACCCACCGCTGGGAGCCAGTTCCAAGCGAACTTGTGTCGCGACAGGCCCTGGAGTTCCGAAATCTGGAAGTCTTGCTTGATTGTATCCTGGAAGCCTACGATGTCAACGTTCTCCTGACGCATGTAGTCTTTAATCTGGCATTTTCGACCGTCATTACCAAACCCCCGGATGTTCCAGATGAGTGATATGATAGCAGGCCAATTCATTGGATAACATTCTTGGGTTTGGTCCCCTTATGGGGGACATATCGTGTCTTCCTGGCCGACGAAGGCGTAGAGCTCGGTCTAGGCGGCCTCCCTAGAGATCCCCCAGCTAGGGGGATCTCCTGGGTGGCAGCAGAAGGGCGCTGCTGAGGAGAACCCACCATCCTGGATCCGGGATAAGATGTCCCAGTTCCTGGCGGTGTCGAGGTTTCCCCCTGCTGACGTGCAACACATGCACGCGCAGCGGCAAGGGACCCCTCGTAAATCTCCCTAGCTCTAATCGCCTCAATCTGCTCGAGCCTCGGGCCTCGTTCCCCGCGGAAGACCACGCCACTATCAGTGGCCACTTGTGCAAGATGGTCGAAAGGGGAGTTATCTAAGACCGAGAACCTGGAGCCTGATGGAGAGGAGTGAGAGGCAGAGGGGCAGGAGGGAGGGACTTTCTTGGGGGTACCTGAGTTAAGGTTGCGCCTCTGGGACGCCAGCTGGGACACCGTGGGCACCACCCCCGGGCTCTCCGCCCTGACACGTGCCAGGCGTGCACTCTGGCGCGAAGGTGGAGGCACCGGGCGGGGGGGGGCGAGGCTGACAAGTCTTGGGGCTAGCCGCGGGAGTGATGGGGAAGACCGCCGCTGGCTCGTCAGGGTGTGGCGCTGGGGTCGCTGGGACCAACGACGGAGATCCCCGAGGCGAGGCTGGAGTAGAGCCTGGGGACAGCGAGTAGCAAAGGACTCCTGGAGAGCGAGGTGACGAGGGGGCGGTGACCACCATCCCCACACTCCTGGAGTCCCTGTCGGACTCCATCTGTGGCTCCTCTGGTGCCTCGTCGGGGACCTCCACGGAGAGCGGGTCTAGGGCCATATGGCCGGTGAACCCCTCAGACTGCCTGAAGTTGGAGCCGTACTGAGCGATCTGGAGGTCGAGAGGCCCTGCGAGGGGGGCAACAGGGGCAGCTGGTGGGACGCAGACGGAGCAGCAGAGGTCAAGCCCGCGGCCAGAGGATCCGAGGGAGAGGGAACCGGAGTCCGAGACTCCCCTCCCAGATCGTCGTCGTCGGAGTCCTCTCCAGATGAGCTCCCGCCTCCTGTAGAGTGGTCGCCGGAGGGGGGGACCGAGGGAGGGGGGAGTCCATGAGCGGCATGGTCCTCGTCCAGCTCAACTGTCAGGATCCTCCCCTCCGTACCGAAGTATAAGGGTGGGAGAGGCCCTGGAAGCAGAGTTGGGTCAGGGCAGAGAGACGAGCTTACCCCACGCGAGAGGTCTCGTCCACCACGACTAGCTTACCCACCGCCTGAGAGACGAGCTCCAGGATGGGCAACGTCCGCACACGCGCGTCCTCAGGAAAGCCAAGGATCCGCACCCACACCGCCGAGAGAGTCGAGGTCGTCGCGGGGTGGGCGGTCGAGGGCTCGATGGAGATCTGCACCTTGCTGATCGGGAGGGTGAGGGCGGTACTGCAGGCACTGATGGAGAGCAGACAGGAAGGTCACCGCGAACTGGGTCGGGGAGATCTCCCGGGCACTCCAGGTGTGACCCAGCATCATCTGCCGGAGCTCCTCCTAGATGAGCTCCGCGGAGATCACCATCGAGGCTGGGAGCTCCTGTCCCTCCACCACGGTGACCATCGCCAAGTTCTTGGGCACCGTCAGCGCCACCCCCTCCCCCCCCCCCCGCGATATCAATGTAATAGAACCCCCCGGGCAATGGAGTGCGCGAGGTACACCAACTGCTGGGAGGCCCGGCGCGGGAGGGCGACGCCGAGGTGCGCGGTGCTGGGGCCGGGGGCCGATGCCGTCTTCTTCTTCTTGTTGTTGTTCTTCTTCTTTTTCTTCTTCGTCGGTTCATGAGGGCCCGGAGATGTGTCACGACGGGGGGAACGAGGGAGGGGAGCCTCCCGGTCCCGGTGCCACTCCGGCGCAGCCTTGCCCGTCTCAGCATGAGCCCCCTCCCTCTAGAGCAATTCCTGCCGAAGCCGCTGCTCCGCGCGGCGACCCTCCGAAGACGAGCCCCTGCGTGGCCCATCCCATCCCGAGTGCCCCTGGGGTTCCTGCCCACGCTGCCCCCATGGGGGGCCGACCTGCCACGACCCTAGGAACGGAGGGGGGAGGAGGCGTGCCTCGGGGACCTCTGTAGGGGCGGGGAACGGCGTCCCGACGCCCTGTAAGGCTGCGCCCGAGGCGGACGCGGCTGCGAGGAGCGACGAGGAGGCAAGGAGCGACGAGGGGGCGATCTGCGGCGCGGGGGAGGTGGGGGCGGATGGAGGAGGGGGGCTGCAGAGGGGTGGCGTAGGGGAGGGAGAGGTGAGGCTGTAAGTCGTGGTGACGCGGTGGGACTAGGAGAGAACCCTAATGGGTCGACTCCTGTCCGTGACGGCCCCATAACGGGCCCCGTTCGCGGGCCGCTCAGCCCGCAGCCGCACGTCCTGCCCCGCGTCAGGCCTGGACCGGGGCTGGGCTGGCCATGGGCCCAATCCCCACCATCAGCCCAGCCACGGGGGACGCGACCAGGGTCACGCTGTCCTGGGGACAGGGCGCCGCCGGGCAGGTGGTCGCCGGCGCCGGCGCCAACGATGGAGGGATCTCGAGGGGGACCCCGGTGTTCCCTCCGTCGCCACGCTAGCATCCGCTTCCCCCTGCCGCAGTGACGGCCCTTGCGACGGCGGCGACCGGCGGCAGCGAGGAGGAGCCGAGCGAGGTGCCGGCGGAGGGGGAGGGGGCCGGCGAGACCGCGCAGCCGATCTGGGGGACCGGACGCGGCGCGCCGCCGACAAGAACTCCGCCAGCGTGGGGGATGCCGGGGGAGAGCATCTACGGGCTGTCTCCGCCGCCACCGCCTCTGCCTCCTCTTCCTCGTCAGCGACGTCGGCCCAGCGGCGCCCTCGGAGGTCCTCCGCGCCCTTCGCCGTGGCGCGCGACAGCGACGGAGCCATCGCGCTCCCTGCCAGAGTCCAGGCACCTGCAAGGCGGCGGCTTTCGCCGGGAGGGGAGGGGCGTACCTGCGGGGCGGCGCCGGCGAGCAGCAGTACCAGCGGGGGAGCCTCGGAAGCGACCGGGCCGGCGAGCGGAGCCCCCTACCAGCCGGCGGCGCGGCGTGCCGGCGAGCACGGGACGAGCGCGATCAGCATCGTCGGGGCCAGTTCTGCCTCACCGCGCCATTTTTACTCGGCTAGCAGCAGGAGCAGGGGAACTGAAACATCTTATATTTTAAAACAAAGGGTGTACCTCCTTTTCAAAATATAAGATATTTTAGTTACGTAAAATAAATATATCTAGATATTTTTTAGCGTGTAGGTTTACTCTAAACATGAATAAACCTATACACTAAATAAATAAAGTCTAGATACATTTGTTTTGCAAAGCTAAAATATTTTATATGGATGATCAATTCGGCAATCGTGTTATTTCGTTTCTATGGTCGAGAATTATTAGTCGTTTGCGATCAAGAAGCATCACATCAAACCCACACGTGTGGTGCCCCTCCTGCCCCCTCCGGTGGCTTGACTAGTTGGTGATCCGTCAGCTGACCGCATGCATGCTAACTGTAACTAATTAAGTCGATGCCTGGCTCTAGCTATAGTTTCCTCTTGCTTGCTTGCGATTCAAGAAGACGCTGGGTACGTAGTACGTTGGATCGCCTGCCTCCTCTTAAGTTCTAGTCACTGCGGGGTGACGGCCGCCGGGTGCGCGCAGCTGTTATAGCGCAGGGGAGGGGAGACACCCCGGCAGGCTCACATGGGCGCCGTCCGCGGGTCCTACGTCGAACATCCTCACATGCCACACGAACCCAGTCCGTCTATCCCAAATAGTTACCCGGTCCCACCGCTCGTGAGATGGCTTATGAAATGATTACGTCCAGTGTGTGAGACGTGTTGCACGCGCAGATATGCGCCCGTTAGGTTACTCATAATAACTATATTTTTTTAAAGAAGCATACATTAATATCGCGAAAGATACCAATTATATCCGGACTCTGACGCAATGTCCTAAAAACATTACGGATGCACACGGCTCTATTACAAAAGAACAAGAAGAACAGAAAAATAAAAATAAAAGATCCCGCTATGGTGATTAAGACATTGTAACTGCAACACCAAACACCACCAAGACAGCACCTAGAGCCGTGTTCGCAAAACAATGTCTTCAACAAGAACATTGCCAGACACAACCAATTAAGGCCAGACCTTGGATTTTCACCCTGAAGCAAGTCTGTCTCTCTCAAAACAATGCCTTCAAGACCATTGCCAGGCACAACCAGTTAAGGCCAAACCTGGGATTTTCACCCTAAAAGATAAGACCATATACTCTTCCTGTACTGCCGCCCCCGCTTTCCACTGTCGCTGCTACAAGTCAAGAGTCAACAAGCAAGGTCCTCATCACCACCAAGACTTAGCCCATCATCAGTAGCTTCATACTCAGCCGACTGACATTCTCCACCACTGTGTCCTCCATGGAAATCGAAGACCGACATGTCCCATGTTGGCAACAGTCGGCACAACTTCGTGTCGCTCCTTTGAAACAGAAACACACGACCGAATCCCACCCGATCCAGCAATCTGCGGGCAACTTGTGCGCAAAAGAGATCGTCGGCGGAGCCTTCCGGAACTCGTCACCGGCCAGAAAATGATAGCAGACATCAAGCAGACCATCTTCCAGGTGCGAGAAGCCCTGAAGGATCGCCCCCTTTATTGGGCAGATCGGCAGGCCCCCACGCCGTCGCCCGCCGACCGACCCCCTCCGGCAGAAAAGGAGGCAAGTCTACGACCGAAACCACACACACACGTCGTCCCACTGGAAACCAGCATGGTCGACCGCGAGCATCGTGTCGCCTCCCCACGCACCTCCAGGTGACCAAAGGCCGCACCGATGGTGGGTCTAGGCGGGAGCCTAGGCCTACGGCTGCCGCCTCCACCTCAAGCATGGATGCCCAAGGGAAGTCTCCAATCGCCGTGACCGGGACGCCGCCCCATGGCCTTGAGCATAAGAACTCCACCCCGTGCGGCCACCACACCCAAAGGAACGCCACTGCCGTCGCATGATCGGGGTGCCGCCCCAGATCCCGCATGCAGAAGATCTCCGACGCCGTCCCCAACCACCACCTGAGATCTACTGCCATGCCGCCGCCCCCAGCACCTTAGGCCCTGGGGCTCGCCACCACCGCGGCCCTCGCCGGCGGCAGAGGCGGAAGGGGAGGCTACCGGCTTTTAGTTTCCCGGCGGCTAGGGTTTCGCCCCGGTGCCGCCTTGGGTGACGGCACAGGGTTTTTTCTTTTTCCATAATAACTACATAGTGGTAACATACATACCACCTAGATAAAAAATTAATATGTCAAGTAATTAATAAGTGTTAATAGAGATAAATGAACTAACATAATATGTTATCATCACATCACACTTTTCAATGCAAAATGAGTCTATAAATTAATTAATAAACGTTTCTATGACACTTTCCACTATGAAGGCAACAACTTAGACTAGTAACTTAACCATTTACTAGTCTAAATTACTTCTTGCTATGACCAGCCTTAAGGAAGGACGTTTAATTGGTAGCCGTAATTTGCCAAGGGCATGGTAACTACCGTTGTCCGAACGTGTTTGACTGGAAGGAGACGCGGTTCGGAGGTGTGAATTAAATTTGGGGATGGGAATGCGCTGGCTCGGACAGCCCGCGTCTGTGCACTTCCTTGTCTTGTCCTCCTCGGATCCTCCCGCCAATGGCACATAAATCATTTTCACCCCTTCTCTCCTACATAAATTTGGCCGACATTGTCACCTAAGACCTAGACAGTGATGTAGGATGCCGCCACCACCACCATCGCCCCCAAGGCCAAGGCCAAGGCTCCTACACAAGGCAAAGAAGGACCTAATGTTGGAGGAGCGAGCAAGGGACACTAGGAAGCGCACCGGCGGGAGAGAAGCAACCAGTGCACTGGTGGACAAAGACAAAGCCATCACCGAACTAAAGAAAGAGGTCGGGCTCATCCTAGCCCTTTAGGCCAAGGACAACACCGATGTGATCTCTTCCCAAGTCACCGCCCAGGCCCTTATCTTGATGAAGCAAGAGGCGTTCATAGCCCCCATGACCCATGTGGGCGGCAGCGTTGTGGTCAACGCCTCTTCGACAAGCCAGATGTCGTCCATAAGCACGGGGCCTCCTCTCTGCCGTCGCTCACCAGCTACATTAGCGGAGGCACCATGCACTCTCGTTGCGCACATCGTCGCATGCTCCCAGCACGGTGGCTCTCGTTCCACATCATTGGAGATCTCGTCCATGTTAGTAATGCTTTTCCTTGATCTCAACTACACTCGTGGGACCATCAACATGATGTCGGGGACTGGGGAGAGGCCATGGGTGATCCGGGCCATGAACATGCCCGCACCCTGTAGCATGCTAGATGATATGATAGGCGTAACGCATGCCTACTGATGTGCTTACATTTCTCTTTTCACTATCCATTTTCATGTGAAACAGGCTTTTAATGTCCAATTATGCACAGAAATCAGATGAGATGATGCCATCATGCAAGTCATTATCAATAGGAGCGGCCATATGGATGACGCGATAGAGCAAGAGGCTCAACTAGACACAGTCTCCATTGAAGGAAAGCCATTGTTTGGGCCTGATACCAACCCTATAGAGGTTGATGATGTTGATGAAGCAAGGCATGTGGACGCTGCAACAAAAATATCCAAAGGACCAGAGGATACACGATCAACGAGGATAAGGTGCTTTGTGAGGCTTGGAGGATGATTGGAAAAGATCCAATTTATGGTGCCGAGAAAAAAGGAGGAACATATTGGCAGAGGGTTGACTAGCTAGTACGTTTTTAGAGTAGGAAGTTCAATACCTACACATGATCCATAGTGATAGGAATAACCTATTTCTCCAAAAGAGATGGTCATTCATCCATGGAGAGTGTAGAAAATTTTGTGATACATACAAGCAGGTGCTAGGGAGGCCCATGAGGGGTGTCGGTGTTGCGGACATGGTAAAACCTCGTACATTTTACACATGTCAATGTAGCATGCATATGTGTGTCTATCTAATGTATTCTCATCCAAATGTGTAGGTTATCCAAGCTATGGAATACTTCAAGGATAAATATGATGACATACCATTCACTTTGATCCATTGTTGGAAGAGGATCAAGAAGTGTCCCAAGTGGGAAACGAGCTTTTCCCTATGCAAAAAGAGTGTACAAGGCTCGAAGAAGAGTGACAATGAATCATCGGTCATTGATCTTGAAGAGGATGTACAAAGCAAGGGTAGCCTAAGCAATGTTGGTTGTGCCGTTCAGCCAGTAGGCCACAAAGCTACCAAGTAAGATCTCAAGCGTGCAACATCATCACTTACATTGCTTGACACATTGAAGGGGTTAACCATCGAGAGAGAGGATGCAAATTCCAATAGGGGTGATAGGCGCCACAAGGAGAAAGTTGCCACAACGGTAAGCTTTATTAATCTATGAAAGAGAGCTCTTCAGGTTGAAGAGAGTAATGCCTGGTCTAGAGCAATGAAGGTACATATAAAAGTGATGTCTCAGGAGAACTACATTATGATGGCTGACTTGTGGATCATGGACCCACCTTAAAGGGCTTAGTTTGTAAGAAAATGGAAATCCAATAACACGATGCATGATATTTTTGGCCTATCTTATATTATGTATTCGATATGAAACTCTTATTTTGTGAACTCAATGATTTCCTAATTGGTGGCACTTTATTTGGTAGAAAAACACCTTTTGTTTCTATTTCTATTCATATATGTCAAATTGTCTAAAATGGAAAAATTTGGGCCAAAATGGTGACGTGTACCAAATGGGTTGCCCCGCTTGGTGCTCCCCACCACAAAGGATCAACGGAAGACAACAACCTCTTTTCTATTTGCGGGTCAACCCAAGCAGACCAAAACAAACACATTTTATTTTCGGAATGGGTCTAGCTACTGGAGATGCCCTAACTAGTGTGAACAAAGTTTATGGTGGTCATTGTTTGGCTCATGACTTCATGATACATCTAGTATTTCACAGTCATATATGCCATGAATTCAACCCAATTCTTGCTAGTTTGTGCTAGTGTTATGAACGTAGTTTTGTTCACCACATTTTGTGTGGTTTAGGTGCTATGATTTGATGTCTGTAAGTGCACAGATCGGTGTATCTAGTTTCAAAGTTAATATATCAATCCCACAGGGAGTCCAAAGGAAAGTGTTTATGAATGAAGTCTCTGTCATACTCAAAGTTGTCACAGGTCTTTGAGTGAATTGACTGCAAGTGTCGAAATAAGAACAAATTTGGATTAAACTGAATGTATTTAAATAAAACTAAAATGTAAACTTCAGAAATAAAAAGCATAAAAGTAAAGAACGATTTGATTGTTTGTTGTTTTCTGCAGATGACAAAGCAAGCGCGAGGAGATACAGTTCATGGTGATAGTGATTGTGCTTGGACAATTGATAAGTCTAACAATTATAATATTATAAGTATGTGTGCAAGCGAGCAACCCATAATTAGCCGAAACTCCTCTTGGTAGATTTCATCCCAACTTCAATAATCCTACTAGTCTGTTACTAAAACCATGGCCAGTCACTAGGAAATTAAGATCCTTTAGGTTGCTTAGCAATTAAGCTCCTTAAATCGGACTAAAGCAATAGGCACAGTGGTTCCTCGTATTCCTCGAGTTAAACTAGTTTTCCATTGATATCCCCATGTCACTCGGGGGGTCACCGGTCTGCTAACAAACACGATATTATCTATGTAGAACAAAGCATCATGTTGTCTGGACCCTTAATTGGACAACAAGCATTAGGCATCCCACAGATAGTTAAGCACACACAATATAGTAATTAAAATCAATCACAAACTAATGGAAAATATATAGGCACATCACATCTCACCAATCCCTTACATCTCCTACGCCCAAAGGAACGTACTCACACATGAGAGAAGAAAGCATCATCAATATAATTAAATAAGAGGATTTCATCTCAATATTACAGTGGAGATCCACAATAACAATAGAAAATCAATCCAACACAATTCAAGATAAGGAGGAAACAATCTCAAACCCTAATCTTGTAAGGTGAAGATCTATCTCTCTCTCAAGTACAAGTAATGGCTATGGGGGTGTTGTGGCTAGGATGTTGAACATCATGGAGCGATATGAAGAACGTCTTCCCCTTCTTCTCCGGATCTCTTCTTTATCCCTACTATAAGAAGAGGCGGCTGTTGTGTTGTGTTTTCGTATATGCCTCCTTCACGAAAGTTGTTCCTTTTAACAGGACGAAGGCGGCATCAACTATACGTCCGGAAAAATATTCCCGCCGTATAGTTGGTCGTTAAACCTTCTGATTGCTTTCCTCGATTGCTTCCAAAAAGCGGCTTGCTTGTTTTTGCCTGAATATTATATTTTTTCTGTTGAAACCTTCTATTGATGTTCAGAACCTGAAACATACACTGAAAACCAAGTTTCCTTCGCTACCAAAGTATTAGCGTTAGGTAAAGCTAGAAAACCATAAAATCAAGACGAAAACCATCAAGAAAAACCATTAAAATGTATTGAATCTCACAGCTATCAACACCCCCAATATTAGATGTTGCTCGCCCTCGAGTGAAAAGAAAATAGAGAAACATAACGGAGATTCGAAACTGAAATAAAACGACTTACAAGCTCGAATTGGTGCTAAATTCATTTCTTCACAATTCCTGCAATCTGAAGCATGATCATACAAGTATTCACAAGATTTCACTGAGTCCACTTCCTAACCACATATATCTTGCTAACAAATAAATTATATTCCCGATAAAGTGTCAATAGTTTAGCTAGGAAAGTGAAACAAATTCTTTTGGTTTCCCTCTTTGTTGAGAGGTGAAAGACTTTTTGCTCTTGTTTCTTTAATCAGTTAAGAGTACTCAAGTTAGCACCAAAAACATTCAATTTAAGAACAACTCATCTACTCCCATGTAAAAATTTCAAGACTCTCAAAGCATATTTTTCCTTTTCTTGCTTTTCAAAAATCACAGCTCTTTCATAGAGAAATCATGCCAATGTTTTTAACATGTTAATCGGGACTGTGGTACGTACTCGTGACCATGCCAATAGATAATTGTTGAGCAATAATGGGCCAGAGGAGTACTATAACTTTACTTAGAACGTGAGACCACGAGGAAACTAAAACTTTTACTCGTCATAGCATTGCAGCTATAGACGCTTAAATAACTCAATAGCCGAAATCAAGTGGTTTTCCACGTTTAGATTGTTCGTTGGCCAGCGGAGTTAGTAGTTCCTCATGGAGAATGACAGTGTTGTAATGATACACGTAAAGCAATATCTTAATTTGATTACTAGAAAAACAGTGGCATAATTTCTTCTATTTCAAAGCATCGCTTTTATCAAACAATTCCATTCAAAAGTGCTATCAAGTCTATTACATTAAGCTCAATGGGGTTGAGTAGTTTCTAAAATCAAATCCTTTGGGCTAAACATGGACTCAAGTCATCTTTTGGATGCTTTTTCTTGTTGTAAAAGTGTTGGAAATATTTTAACCAAGTTCATTGCTCATTATTTCAAATCTAAAAAGAAGACACTAGAAAAGGAACATAATTTATAGGATAACAAGCTAAGTGGGTAGTGACTCAAGTGC
This sequence comes from Avena sativa, assembly GCA_916181665.1. Taxonomy (NCBI): domain Eukaryota; kingdom Viridiplantae; phylum Streptophyta; class Magnoliopsida; order Poales; family Poaceae; genus Avena; species Avena sativa. Next base: position 80,375,720 of record OV702297.1, read on the forward strand.
AAGCGAGCAAATAGTTGTAGGGTTAATTTAAAATTGCAGAAGAGGTGATGAAAGGAATGTGAACCTCCTCTTACTTGCTTTGTTCTTGTATTTAAGTTGAACCCCTCTATACTTCCCTATTGCCAAGTCACCTGGAATTGAGCAATCTACGCGAGAGACAAAGAAACAAATTTGCAATAGAAGTTACAACTATTTTTTTGATTTAGGAATGCAAAACTGAAAATAAACATGCAATTTTTAAAGAAGTAAAATAAATCAAAATAATAAATATAAATATAATGCACAGTTTGGAGGTTTTTAAACCTCCCCCAAGCTTAGATTATTGCCAGGCTTAGTTGTTGCCGTCATTTGGCGGCTGGTACGGGTACTTCTGGTAGTAGTTGGGGAAGTTGGTCATGAAGTGGCTGAAGCGGTTAGTGAGGGAACTAACATCCTTATTCACTCCCTGAAGAGTGTGGTCGATCTCCCCCACGCGCTGGTTGAGCTGCAGGAATTCTTGATAGGGGACGTTGTTGAACCTCTGCTGCTGTTGCTGCTAATTGGGCCATGGGTCTCAGGGTCCTTCTTGTTGTTGTTGTCCTTCCCAAGTAGGATTGTACTGCTCCTGCTCTTCATGTCGCTCTCCTTCTCATTCTTCCTCTTCTTCGGAGTCAATCTAGAGCTCAACCATGATCTCCCTCACTTGGTCTCGGGTGAGGATCTAATTGTCCTTCCCAATAATCGAGAAAGCTTGTGGACAAGGAAGCGGCACCTGCTCATCCTGTGTGGCATCAAGATAACCAAACTAATATGCTCAGAGATTTTTGTCATCTCGGTAGACACTGAGGAAGCCACAAGCAGTTATATATTTGACGTCCATAAGTATGGAGTCGTCAATAGGTTGCATAACAGGTAGTGGAATTTCACGGGCTATGACAAGGTGGGTTACCAATCCACCAATGTGAATGTCACCTTTTGTTTTGTTGCTCTGATGGGGGGCTGCTCGATGAGTAGATCCGCAGGATTGGGACTATGTGGTGCATCAGGGAAGAGTGCCTTGGTAATCATGGCCATGTCTGCATTGGCATGGAACCAGTATCTCTTCTTCCCAACAGAGTGTTAGCGAGGAACAAGGCGAAGTAGCGGATCGTCGGGTTCTAAATGGTGGACATCTTCTTCTGGTAAAAGTCCCTGCCATCGTTAACAGAAATAACCTCCCAAGTTTCGCCGCTTGAGACGCCTTACAAATCTGTAACAGTTGGTTCCCCATCATGAGGGAACCCAAAGGCATCACAAAATTCTGGAAAGAAATTTGATATGGCTGCTGGTTTATGGTGAAGCTCACCGTGCACGCATTACCTTTCTCCCTTTGGTCATCATAGAAGGAGGTGAGGAACTCCCAGGTCATCTCATCATAGGTGTAGTGGCTTGCGTAGGAGACGAGCGATAACCTTGCACTCACACATATGTGGTAAAAATCTGATCTTAACCCTGCCGCGGTGAGAAATGCATCATCGGCCCAATGTGTGGGCATCACCTGCCTTGATGAAACCATGGCATACTTGTTGTCGAGCTCAGCCCGGAGTTCCGAGCCCTCACCATGTTAGCGCTTGTTGATACGTCGTAAATGTATGTTCCATGCTTGTTTAGTATCAACTTTGTTATGATTTGTATACACTTTGAGGTATTTTTATACATTTTCTGGGTATAATCTATTAACAATATGCCGCGGTGCCAGTTGCCTTTTTTTGCTGTTTTTGGTTTCAGAAAAGCTAGTAAGGAAATATTCTCGGAATTGGACGGGACAAAATCCAAAGTCAATATTTTACCAGAGAGAACACAGAGTCTGAAGGGGAGCCGAAGGGGGCCACGAGGTGGCCACACCCTAGGGTCATGCGGCCCAGGGGTAGGCGCGCCGCCACCAGGTGTGGGCCCTTCAGGCGCCCACTAACCTTGTCCTTTCGCCTATAAAGTCACCCCGATGCAGAAACCCTAAGCACCCGATCAAATCTCCACGAAACAGTCCGTAGCCACCGCCACCATCGTCCCTAGATCGGGCAGATCTGAATCTCTTCTAGGCACCCTGTCGGAGGGGAGAGATCATCCTGGAGGCCTTCTTAATCACCATGCCAGCCTCTGTTATGATGCGTAGTAGATCACCATTGGACTATGGGTCCATACAGTAGCTAGATAGTTGTTTCTCCTCCTTTGTGCTATCATGTTTAGATCTTGTGAGCTCCATTCATGATCAAGATCATCTATTTGTAATCATACATGTTGTGTTTGCGCGGATCCGATGGATATTGAGATACTATGTCAGATTGATTATTGATAATATCATGTTTGTGTTATTAGTGATCTTGAATGCTCTCTTTTGCTAGTATCTATCTTGGCCAAGTAGATGCTTGTGACTCCAAGAAGGAGTATTTATGCTCGATAGTAGGTTCATGCCTCTAGTAATCTAGGGAAGTGACAGAAATCTCTAAGGTTGTAGATGTGTTATTGCTACTAGGGAGAAAACAACAATCTTTTGTTCATGGAACAATTGTGTTGTTTACATTACACACATTGCTTAATGCAATTATCTATTGCTTGCAACTTAATACTGGAAGGGGTGATGGCCCACAAGTATAGGGGGTGTATCGTAGTACTTTCGATAAATAGGAGTGTCGATCCCAACGAGGAGCAGAAGGTGTTGACTAGTGGTATGGAGCAGGAAATCTCTGTAAATACTTAGCAAACGGATTTTTAGGGGTTTTCTGATAAATCAAAGAAATAGAGTGCAAGTAATAAAGACAAGAACAATAGCAGCAAGTGGCCCAATCCTTTCTTAGCAAAGGACAAGACGGTGGAAATACTTATAAGGACCAAACGTTCTCGAGGACACATGGGAATTCTATCAAGTGCTTTCGCTTCAAATAGCTGAGTACCCTTCTTAGGTGTTGTAAGTGTTGTGTGGGTGAACCTGTGCTAATGTACCGACCTTACTTGGACTGATACATACTTGTGATTAAACCCCCTGCAAGCATCCGCAACTACAGGAAAGCAATTAAGATATAAACCTAACCACAACCTTAAACTCTGAGATCCTACGCTCCCTTGTGCAATGGTGTCCTAATGGGGGTTCAGGTTTCTGTCACTCCGGCAACCCCATAATTAGTAGCTAAATACACAATGCATTCCCCTAGGCCCATAAATGGTGAAGTATCATGTAGTCGATGTTCACATGACACCACTAGAAGAATAGCACCACAACTTAAATACTAAACCATTGAATAATATCTCAACACAAATCCACTACTAACAACATGACTTCTCCCATGTTCTCAAGAACTAAACGAACTACTCAAGAGACATCATATGGATCAATATCAAAGATGATATGGTGATGAATAACAATCTAAACATAAACAATAATACAATGGTTCCACTCACAAGCATTAACTACAATAGTAATCAACACCGGGAAAGTTTCCCCTAAGAACTATGCAAGTATTCAACACAATTGTTACAGCGGGGTGGAGTGGTGATGATGGTGCTGGTGGAGATGATGGTGTGTATGATGATGATCCCGATAAAGTCTAGCTTGATGATGGTGTTGATGGAGACGATCTCCCTTCTCCGGGAAGGAATTTCGCTGGCAGAAATCTGTCTACCAGAGAGCTCTTTCTCTCTCGGTGTTTTCCGCCCCGCAGAGGCGGCGCATTCTTTTTGTGGTCGCTCTCCTTGTATTAGGGTTTCAAGGAGAAGATATAGGGAAGAGGGCGGAGCCAGAGGTGGGCCAGGTGGGCCACACCCCTGTAGACGCGACCTAGAGGTGGCCCGCGCCTAGGGGTGGGCCCTCCTGTGGCCCATCTCTACCTCCCCTTCTGGCTTTCTCCGTCTTCTGGGAAAATATGTTTTTCCATAATTTTCCTAGTATGTTTTTGATCTTCGCGAAATTGCATCAAAACACCTCTTTTTCCATCAGAAACCTGAATCCGACAGTTCATCCTCCAAGAATCATCCAACTTGCAAAAACAGATGAAAAGACATCAGTAACACCTTTTAATAAGAAATATATCACTGAATAGAGGCTGATTATGATATAGAATGGTGATGCAAATTGGACGTATCAAGGGGTTCGGATGATAACCTGAAGGTGGATTATTAGTCATAGATGCAGTTGGATTACGGTATATGTATATTGTTGTAATTCCCAATCAAATCTCATAGGAGTCATGATGTCTAGTATATGCATTGTTATGCTTTCTCAATCTATCAATTGCCCCGCTGTAATTTGTTCACCCAACATGTTATCTATCTTAAGGAGAACACCTCTAGTAAACTGTGGACCCCGGTCCATTCCTTTATCATTGATACATCATCTACTGTTACCGTTTACTTTCTACAAGCAACTATTATATTCCATGTTATACGTTTAATCCTTTGTTTTCAGCAAACCGGTGAGATTAACAACCTCACTATATGTTGGGGCAAAGTTTTGAGTTTGTGTTGTGCAGCTTCCAAGTTGTTAGCAACACCTGGTGTTGTTTTCTTACTCCTACTGGTTTGATAACCTTGGTTTCATAACTGAGGTAAAACTTACTGTTGTGCTCATCACACCTTCCTCTTGGGGTATCCCAATGAAGCTCTAGAGTGAACTGAGCCGCATCAAGATGTTTTCTGGCTCCGTTGCCGGGGAGTTAAGGACAGCTTTAATCTCTTCCTCCTCGTCAGTCACCTTTTAGGGAGAAAGAAGATTCTCGTAAGGGGAGTCTCTCACAACCAATCTCTTTACTTTTTTTATTTTGCTTAGTTTCTTTTCCTTTGTTTTGCTTGTTTCTCTTTTTCAAAAATACAAAAAAATTAGTTTCGTTTGGTTTGCTTTTTTATCAAAAACAAAAAAAATAGTTCTTCCTATAATCGTCACCTTGTTCTATCTCACCATGTTGATCCCTAAGTTCACCCTGAAAGACCTTTCAATAGGTAGTTGCTCTATAATTGAGAAACAAAATATTGAAGAATTCTTTAATCATGTTAGCGAGCATGAGGATATTGAGGATAAATCCTTAGCAGAACTTGCTCCAAATTATAAAATTGTCGCAGCTTATTTATTCCACATGTTGGAGGGTAGGTTTGTTAACCTTAACCCCATGATGCAAATAATGTTTCTTAAACTTAAAGATATTGAGGATACTGAAAAGAGAGATTTTATTCTAGAAACTTTGCTAAAGGAGTTCAATGATGTTGCTAAAGAAGATAAAAAGGTCTTTGATCGTTTTAATATGCTAGGCTCATGTGTATATGTTATGGGCACATTAGAAAATTTGGACAAAACCCAACCCAACGGAGAGGAAATTAAAATACTCATACCTTTTAAACTTGTAGGAATGCATGAAGCCTAAGAAAAGAATTTTGATTGGATTGTTCCTGAAAACCCGTATGATGAAAGAAGTGAACCCTAGAGTGTTGAGAGAGGATCCTCCATAACTCATTTGGATGAGATACCTTGCCTGGTTCAAGAAATTTCAAGTATTGATCTTAATGCTTCTTCATTTGAAAATACTTGATTCTTGCTTTCTATGCCTAACTTAAAGGCGTTAAAGAAAAGTACTTCTCGGAAGATAACCCAATAGTTTTAGTTGAGTCTTGGAAGTTATTAATTCTGTAATAAACTCTCCTTATCCTTTTTGTGTGGTTTTTTGTCAAGAATAACCTCTAATGAGAGAGAAGTAAGATTTGGGGAAGTTGCTATCCCGAAACAGATTTTTGTGCTTCACTATAAAAATTGATGACAAATCCCTGTATGTCAGATTAAGCTGTAATTTTTTTAGTATATGCCCCAGGTTGTTATCTAACTTTCGTTAGTTCAACACTTTTCGATTTGAGCAACAGAAGATCTTCGAAAAAATTGTTTTTTACCTGCTGGTTTGTTTTGACAGATTTTTGCCATTATTTTCATTTGCCTCTTAACCGGTTTCTTTTTATTTCTTCTTTATCACTTGAGATTTTTAAAGGAATTGCTACAATAGCTTGTGTTTTCATGAAAGTTTTACTTGTGTTGAAACTAAACCCAAAGGCTTATTATCTTGAATACACTAATGTTGCTAATGAAGAATTGTGTGAAGTTTTGTATGAAGAAAATTTTCAAAGTGTAGGGGAAGAATGATGTGATGAGATGAAGAATGGACAAAATATCAAGATTGGGGATGCCACCCTGTGTCACCCCAAGAAATATTCAAGAGGTACAAGAGTCAAAGCTTGGGGATGCCCAAGGCATTCCCTTCTTCATCAATAAAAATCTCAGGTCTCTTTCTAGACACTTCGTTTTTATTATTGCATGCATTGTTGTTTTGTTCTTGGAGCGTCTTAGTGTTCATTTTTGGTTTTTATTTGTTTATTTTGATGAATAAATTAGTTGGACCCCCGCATTCGCTCTTTTATTTCAAATAAGTTGATTGGTGTTGGAAAAGAGTAGAGAGTTTCATGCTTATAGTGGTACAAAACGGAGCTTGTTTTGACTATGGCTTAGACTTTATCATGTCATGCTAGATGTTGATTTAACCTTATGCTTAGTGATTAATTGTAGCATGACTTGTTCCAAACAACTAAGATTGCTTAATATGCCTTAAAATAATCATGTGTTGTTTTAGCATACAAAAGCATAATATTGTGGTATTCTCCTTTGATGCTTTGTTTGGGTTGACTTGACACATGCTTACACCATCTTATGAATATAAACCAGTCACCTTAGCCTCTATGATCATTTAGTTTTTGACTTGTGATACCACTTGATGCTTTGATTAATAATGCTGTGTCGCTCTGCATGATTATGGCCATTATTGCTCTCTTAGTTGGTCGCTCCCAGTCTTTTGCTAGCCTCCACTTGTACTGAGTAAGCCCTACTCATGAATCCAACTCCCAAGAAACCAAGTTATTCCAAAGAGTCCACTATAAATTCCTATGCATGGTGTGTTACACCATTCAAGTATATTCATGTTTTATCTATCTTCCAAATTAAACTTGTTATGTGAAAATTAGTGATTAAAGCTCTCACAAACTTGATGGCACACTTTACTTTCTTGCTCCTAATAAACTTGAACCATTGTGTCATCTATGTTGTATATTCTTGCACTTATAAGTTGGGAATTAGCAGAACCATGCTGTCATGGGGAATGCTTTCAACACCTGTACATATTACCAAGTTGATATCATGATCTTTTGTTTATGGATGTCGGTGGTGTGAAATAAAAGGGGAGCTTGTAAGTTCATGGAGTATTATATATGTGTTAGAGAAACGCCTATTCGGCTAGCCTAAGCCATGCCTAATCATGGTGGAAACTTGCAACATAACCATATTGAGCAATCTGTGAAGAATCCTCAATAAAAACCTATGCAAATAGCAAATAAAAAGATCGTTGAGATGCTCATTGTCTGTTACCTTGTCATTTTGATATGGGATAGCTCCTGTGTCATGGGGAAAGGGGTACCCTATTGGCGGTTCTCTATGATACACATATACTTACAATGACAAGAACTTGCTTGTGACTAAAGTTGAGTAGCATGAGGAACGACCCTCGTACTCAAAGGACATGAGATTGCCAACTTATGATTTGTCAAGTATATACTCCATATTTGTTTCACTTTAACCTTAATCACTTCAAAATGCTTATGATAGGGGCAATGAGATCTGAAAGCTAATAAGTATCATAATTTTTGGAAGCTCTTTATGAAACTTGAAATCTCTGCTTCCCTGTGAAGGGCCTTTCTCTTTACCTTTATGTTGAGTCTCCACCTTCTATCTTTATGCACCAATTAAGAGATCATAGGTGTCATTCTTAGTTTTATGTGCATTGTACCAAAACTTATTGATTCATAATGTTGATATTGATTGTTCTTGAACTATTTGTATCTAGTCACCCTTATGAACTTTGAAGGTGTCCTATACATTTATGTTTTGCTATTCCACGAGGGACAACCTGAATACTACACATGCTATGTTTTCTTTATGTGAAACAAACAAACGTCTTTCAATGCATTTTTATTCATGATCTTTGTTTGTACCTTTTCATGTTGCAACATAGTTGCTATGTCTTATTGTTAGAACTACATATTTCATGCTCATGTTTAGAGTACTTTGATCCCAGCTATCAATGCTTTGCAAATGGTTTGGTCAAGATTGTGATGGTGCATGTCACCTAAAAATTTATTCTTTTTATCACTTACCTACTCGAGGACGAGCAGGAGTTAAGCTTGGGGATGCTTGATACGTCGTAAACGTATCTACTATTTTTTATGTTCCATGCTTCTTTAGTATCAACTTTGTTATGTTTTGTCTACACTTTGAGGTATTTTTATACATTTTCTGGGACTAACCTATTAACAAGATGCCGAAGTGCCAGTTGCCTGTTTTCTGCTGTTTTTGGTTTCAGAAAAGCTAGTAAGGAAATAATAAAAGGGGGGCTCCGCCACCAGGTGTGGGCCCCTCGGGCGCCCACTGACCTTGCCTTTTCGCCTATAAAGTCACCCCGATGCAGAAACCCTAAGCACCCAATCAAATCTCCACGAAATAGTCCGTAGCCACCGCCACCATCATCCCTACATCGAGGGATCTGAAGCTCTTCCCGGCACCCTGCCAGAGGGAAGAGATCATCCCGGAGGCCTTCTTCATCACCATGCCAGCCTCCGGTATGATGCGTGAGTAGTTCACTCTTGGACTATGGGTCCATACAGTAGCTAGATGGTTGTTTATCCTCCTTTGTGCTATCATGTTTAGATCTTGTGAGCTCCGTTCATGATCAAGATCATCTATTTGTTATCATACATATTGTGTTTGCGGGGATCCGATGGATATTGAGATACTATGTTAGATTGATTATTGATTCTATCATGTCTGTGTTATTTGTGATTTTGCATGTTCTCTGTTGCTAGTAGCTATCTTGGCCAAGTAGATGCTTGTGACTCCAAGAGGGAGTATTTATGCTCGATAGTAGGTTCATGCCTGTAGTAATCTGGGGAAGTGACAGAAATCTCTAAGGTTGTAGATGTGTTGTTGCTACTAGGAATAAAACAACAATCTTTTGTTCATGAAACAATTGTATTGTTTACTTTACACACATTGCTTAATGCAATTATATGTTGCTTGCAACTTAATACTAGAAGGGGTTCGGATGATAACCTGAAGGTGCATTATTAGTCATAGATGCAGTTGGATTATGGTCTATGTATATTGTTGTAATGCCCAATCAAATATCATAGGAGTCATCCTGTCTAGTATATGCATTGTTATGCTTTCTCAATCTGTCAATTGCCCCGCTGTAATTTGTTCACCCAACATGTTATCTATCTTAAGGAGAACACCTCTAGTGAACTGTGGACCCTGGTCCATTCCTTTATCACTGATACATCATCTACTGTTATTGTTTACTTTCTATAAGCAACTATTATCTTCCACACTATACGTTTAATCTTTTATTTTTAGCAAACCGGTGAGATTGACAACCTCATTATACGTTGGGGCAAAGTATTGAGTTTGTGTTGTGCAGGTTCCAAGTTGTTAGCAACACCTTGAGATTGTTTCCTTACTCCTACGGGTTTGATAACCTTGGTTTTATAACTGAGGGAAAACTTACTGCTGTGCTCATCGCACCTTTCTCTTGGGGTATCCCAACGAAGGTCTATAGTGAACTGAGCTGCATCACTTGTTCTTGCGGAAAAGGCTACCAAGCTTGTTTATCTTGATGTGCTGAAAAATTTCAACATAAAACCTTAGGCATATAGTTTCTACATGATATACGAATGATTCTACGTGGAAAATTTTAATCCTAATGTGATAAATTAAAAAGTTTAGTCCATCCACTAGATCAATGTGAGAGTTTCAACCATGGAATTATGAAAATAAAGTATGGATAGGAAGAGAAACATACCGATCTGTTGATTCCCTAACTCAAACGAACGAAATCCACGAAGAATCGAGAATTCTAGGTAGATTTTGAGGAGTTTGGAGAGAGATTATGAGAGAAAAAGTCAGAAGGAGAAGGAAACCTAGCTCTGCCGGCGTATTTAAGTGGTCCCACGAATTATACAGCGAGAACTATATGGATGGGTTATGAAGTTCTCGCCGTATAGTTGCGGCGGCGGCGAAAATTAGAGTTTCTTTTCACCTGATTTGAACTATACGGGCGGAACAAAAATTCTCGCTGTATAGTTGGTGAAGGGGTCGATAACTATATGACCAAAACTATACGGTCAAAAAAATATTCCCGCCGTATAGTTGGTCGTTAAACCTTTGGTACCCTAGAGATACAACTCGTGAGAAGTGGTCGATAACTATACGGCCGCAACTATACGTGCAGAACAAAATTTCTTGCCGTATAGTTGGTTGTTAAACTTTCGGGAACATGCTTTTTGCCTAAATTTTTCAGAGATACACTTTTTAATCTAAATAGTATGTTTAGGCTAGTTTTTGCAGATAAAACTCAAACTTAATTTTTACACTTAATCTACGCTTATTCAATCGATATTTCTACTACTTTTTGGCAACTGCATCTTTTATGGGCACGCTTTCACAAGAATGACTGTGAAAAAGTTGTAAGAATACGATAAATATTTTATTCTTAACTATTTTATTAATATGATGGGTTGACTCCCATCAAGAATTTTATTAAGAATGGTTGAATATTTCAACCACTTCTCTATTCTCGAATTCTTACCTTGGGTTGCCCCTTATCAAGGGTACTTACCACTTGAACTCGTTTTGCCGATGGAACATACTTTTCTCCTGCTTCTAGCTTCTTTGGAAAATAGCGGATGATTTCAGCATCATATACATTGAAGATTATTTCCCCTTAGCGTAATTAACTGATGCTCCTGTAGTACTAATAAAAGGTTTTCCAAGTATTATAGATAATTTTTCATCCTCTGGCATTTCAAGAATAATAAAATTAGTGGGAATAGCATTCTCATCTATTCTAAGTAGAACATCCTCAATCATATCAATGGGTTGTTTAGTGGATTTGTCAGTCATCTGTAAAGTGATAGAAGTAGGGGAATACTCCCCAATCCTAGCCTTTTATAGAGGAAATATGGTATTACACTACTTCCTGCACCTAAATCACACAAGGCATTATGAATATCAGTTTTGCCAATTGAGCATAAAATAGTTGGTATTTCGGGATCTCCCGACTTAGATAATAACTTCCCATTAGCAGGATAGCTAGTCACCATGGTAACGGTTTCAGTTATTTCTTTCTTTCTATTAAGAATATCAAGGAAAAATTTAGTATAGGTAGGAACTTTTATTGCATCCGTAAATGGAATTTCTCGACGAAGATCACTAAGTGCCTTTTTGAAAGAGTCATATATTACCTGATCAGGTGCTTTCTTTTTGTGACCTGGATATGGAAGTTTTTGCTCACCTTTCTTATCCTTGTCTTTTACCTTTTGTGGGGGATCGGGCGCTTTAGTTGTTTTATTTTGTTGCTGCTTATCACTTTTTTAATTTTTTACTGTAACAATTTTGTCTTCATTGCTTATCTCTTTTTCTTCTCTTGGATCAACAGTCTTTGCATCAGAGTCATAGCGGTCATCATGTGCATCATTTTGCTCCTCCAAGGTTTGGTCTTGTGTTTCTTGAGCAATTTCATCTTGAGGATCCACCAGTGTGTCATCTTCTTGGCTTGCTTTCAGCAAGGCTTTTTCCCTTCAATCTTTTTCAGTTTCATATTCTGGTGGTCCTGTAACAACTGCACCTCCCCTTGTAACAACATTAGTAGAAACAGGAATATGTATATCATCTTGAACAAAAATTTGATAATCGAATTCTATTTGTTCACATTGGGTTTCAATCATACTAAGGTATTTGTTAAATAATTCTATTTCTTGGCCAAACTCATCATAACTTTTCGTGAGTTCTATCAAAATCTTCTAATGTCTTTGAAATTTCTTATGCAGGTTATTATGAGTTTTGGCCTATCAATGTTTTAATTCTTGAAAAGCTTTCCTAGTTTCATCTTCTTTAGTAAAAATCTGCAACAGATCTACATTATTTTCCTTAACAAGTTCATAAGGTATACCCTTTTATTTCATTGTTTTGTGTACTTCAGGCATAATATCTAGGGTTATACGAAGTATTCCTTTTTCCAGCTTAGTACCAAAATCAGGATTATAAAGAGAATCATTCCAAATAGGCTTTAGCAGTTAAAGTATTTATTGACCCTCCTGCTGATAAATCAAGCAACTCTCTGCATTGAGTTTAATACCATGGTAAAATAAGTGACAAACAGTTGATTCAGAATAACCATGATTAGGAATACTATTAATCATTTCAAAAAATCTATCCCAAGATTGTGGGTAGTTTTCTCCCATGTTCTAACTGAAGTTTCCTATATTCTTTCTAATTTCAGTTACCTTTTTAAAAGGATTAAATCTGTTTATGAATTTGGCAATATAGTTTTCCCAGTAATTAATGTAATGACGAGGGAGAGAAAATAACCAGTTTAGAGCCTTGCCTTTTAGAGACCAATGGAATAATTTTAGATGGGAGAAATCTCTAGGCAAACCTTTTCGTCCAGTAATTGTTATAACATCATCGAACTCTCTAAGATGTCTTCCTAGGTCTTCATCTTCCCTTACACTTAAAGCTTTTTCTTGTAAAATTTTAATAATCTCACCATCAAATTGATATTCTCTAACTCCAGGATTACAAAATTCTATTGGTTGTTTAAGATAAGCAGGATTTGGAGCACTGTATTCTGATTCTCTGAGAGTTTTCTCAGGTTTCTTGGCAGTTGTCCTGCGAATAGACTTGATTTCCATAAAATCACTCAGGTTTTCAACTTCAACCTTCTTTGATCTCAAAAGTTTTTCAATAATTTATTCGCACCTTTGAACAAGCACGCGCTCCAAATAATTTGATAGATAGGTCCTACCAGAGCATGTAGATCCTTTGTCTTCCAGGGAGGCCATTTGGTAGTAGCAACACCTGAAATGTCAAGAGACAAACACTTAGCGCTTAGCTCTCCGACAACAGTGCCCAAAAAATAGCGTGATGTCTGTAAATGCACAGATCGGTTGTAGCTAGTTTTCGAAGTTAAGATATCGATCCCATTGGGAGCCCAAAGGAAAGTGTTTATGAATGAAGTCTCTATCACACAAAAAGTTGTCACAGGTTTTCGAGTGAATTGACTAAAGTATTGAAATAAGATCAAATTTGGATTAAACCGAATGTATTTAAATAAAACTAAAATGTAAACTTTAGAAATAAAAATCATAAAAGTAAAGAACGATTTGATTGTTTGTTGTTTTCTGCAGATGACAAAGCAGGCGCGGGGAGATATAGTTCATGGTAATAGTGATTGTGCCAAGTGGATGAGTGATAAGTGTAACAATTATAATTTTATAAGTATGTGTATAGGCGAGCAACCCATAATTAGCCAGACTCCTCTTGGTAGATTTCATCCCAACTTTAATAATCATGCTAGTATGTTACCAAAACCACGGTCAGTTACTAGGCAATTAAGATCCTTTAAGTTGCTTAGAAATTAAGCTCCTTGGATCAAACTAATGCAATAGGCACAGTGATTCCTCATGCTCCTCGAGTTAAACTAGTTTTCCATTGATATCCCTGTGTCACTCGGGGGTGGCCAGTCTGCTAGCAAACAAGATCTTATCTATGTAGAATAAAACATCATGTTGTCTAGGCCCTTAATTGGACAACAAGCATTAGGCATCCCACTGATAGTCAAGCACAAACAATATAGTAATTAAAATCAATCATAGATTAATGAAAAATATATAGACACATCACATCTCAACAATCCCTTACATCTCCTATGCCCAAAGGAACTTACTCACACATGAGAGAAGAAAGCATCATCGATATAATTAAATAAGAGGAGTTCATCTCAATATTACCGTGGAGATCCATAATAAGAATATAAAATCAATCCAACACAAGATAAGGAGGAAACAATCTCAAACCCTAATCTTGCAAGGTGAAGATCTCTCTCTTTCTCTCAAGTACAAGTAATGGCTATGTGGATGTTGTGGCTAGGAGGTTGAAGATCGTGGAGCGAGATGAAGAACGTCTTCCCCTTCTTCAGATCTCTTCTTTCCCCCTTCTAGATGAAAAGGCGGCTGCTCTGTTGTGTTTTCGTATATGCCTCCTTCACGAAAGTTGTTCCTTTTGATAGGACGAAGGCGGCGGCAACTATACGGCCAAAACTATATGGTCAGAAAAATATTCCCGTCGTATAGTCGGTCGATAAACCTTCAGATTGCTTTCCTCGATTGCTTCAAAAAAGAGACTTCCTTGTTTTTGCCTGAATATTGTATTTTTGTTGTTGAAACCTTCTATTGATGTTTAGAACCTGAAACATACACTGGAAATCAAGTTTCCTTCGCTACCAAAGTATTAGCGTGAGGTAAAACTATAAAACCATCAAATCAAGACGAAAACCATCAAGAGAAAACATTAAAAATGTATCGAATCTCATAGCTATCATGATTTACATGGATTGTCCTTAGTCAACAACATGGTATCGAGTGCTTTAATTCCTATAACCTAATACTTATTTAGTATGCTAATATTCTTGAACTCAAAGCCTAGCCTTCAGTGTGTTAAGCTAACAATGAGAGTGTTTATATGTCATTCTTTATATTTAAACAGTGTTTGGAGTTTTCTAGAACCTATTCTCTGTGATACAAATGCATGGAATGCCCTCCACACAACAATTTATTATAGCGATGCACTATGTATTTTTTCATTATAGACTTCGTCTTGGAGGACGAATATTTTAATTTTAGTGTGTCATCAGGGATGAGGAATGAATTTGAAGATAGCCTTTTGTGTCAATGTTTTGGTTGTCATGTCATTTTTTTGCAATTATTGATTGTGTGTATTTTTTCCATATAGGAAAACTCTATGTATTGTTGTGATGATCGAGTACATGTTATGTTATTGAAATGCACCAATCAGAATGTCAAGCATGCACCAAAATGAAACCACACGATACAGCCAGAAAAGGAGACGAGAGAGAGAGACCTGTGCACAAGATGACATGTGGGACCCGCATCCGACAAGTGGGTCCACTAACCATGGTAATCGCTCTAGTCCCACCGAGTATCATTTTCGCGCGTGGGAGTCACGGTCAAACACACTGCATGCACTTTCTTGGCTTCAGCTAACTAGCCCTACGTGACATGACCCTTTTATTTCCTTTTCTTTCTTTTCAAGTGTAAAGTTACAAATATTTATAAAAAGATATTTTTGGAAGCAATAATTTTATTTTATTTATTTTTATTTGGCAGAACTTAAATAAATGACATTGATGTCAACATTTCATTTGTGCAATTTGAAATTCTGATCTAAAAATCATGTTTGACTCCTGCCAAAAACTACAAAATGAAATTATTTCCAAACAAATGACTAGGTTGAAAATAATAATTGATTTAACATACCATATCTATTTTCAAAATTTATGGTTCCACTTTTATTACAGCCAAACAAGTTGTATATGATGTCTCCATCGAATTCCACTTACCCACTCCTAGAAATTTTCAATTGAAATAACGGTTCCAATTTCGTGACATCCAAACATATTTTATATAGAATCTTGATTGAATTCCAAAATTCCGGTATGAAATGATGGCTTCTAAACGACTTCTAAGTGTCGCATTTCTTGGAAATAAGTAATACTTGTGTGAGCTGGTAATTTTATTCTAGTGGTCAACAACCAACTTGAGCTACGCAACTCACATTTATTATTTGTCCATTTTTTACTTAGTTTGTTGAGATTTTATGATACAAATTTATGGCATTGATACAATTTGTACATCCGTAACACTCATTGGGAGGGTAGCCCTATAGTATTAATTAACTAAAAAGACACTTTGTGACATTACATTAAACAAACAAATTGAATTATGGATGGGCTTTTGACTTAGTGGTTGGAGGCGTGGTAGTTTCTCCACGCTGCGGTCTTTGAATTGTAGAATTTCAGGGTCTCATATATTCTGTCTCGTTATATTCTTAATGTGTTCCTCCTTGCAAACCTCTACTAAAAACACGAGTTATGCTACCTCCGTTTTATATTGACTAACACGAATTTATCTAGATTCGTTTGTATGTATATGAAAAACACGTCTAGATATATGCATATCTATACAAATCTAGATACTTAAAGATGGAATAAAGAATGTTGACCTTTCAAGTGTTTGAAACTTTGTAACAATTTGGGACGTGTACATTTGGATTTCAATACTAGGGGAGGTTCATCTATAATATAAAAATAAACTAACCCATGTCGAGTTTAATTCTAACTATTTTGGAGTTTGAAATTAATTTGGACGTATGTCTGTGAAGTATTACAACATCAAACAACTGCTGATATGGCAAGAGACCCAATATAGCACTCCAAAAGAAAAATCTATGCATCTAAATGCTCACTGGCCACACCCCAGTCTCAAATTAGCAGTAACTTGAAATCAACATGTATTCTATGTGTAACAGGAGAACCTTACACACACAAAATCTAGTATACACAATGCATGATAACAAAAACCAAAGTTGTATTAGCATTGCAACGAATTGTTATAGCATTATAGCATTTTTAACTAGTGTGTGCCTATCTTTCTATTTGGCTAACCAAATTTTCTCTTTTTTCATTTTGATATTTAGCCACAACTGAATTATTTGAGGTCTTAATGATTCTCCCTCGGTTACTGCTTAAGAACTTTTTCCTTAGTTTATTTTGAACTTTGATCTTTTTCTCTTTAAGAATCATTAATGTTCATTCAAATCATAGTAGTGAGACACATCAATATTACTAGTTTAATTATTACTTTGGTTTCCTAATATTTTATCGATAGTAACCATAGGAAAAGTAACTTGATCGGTAATACAAGTTTTCAACACATTTCTTATCTATGTAACATTTTTGCACGGTACCTTGTGACACTCTAGTTCTATTATTACACTCATAATGTGCTAACATTTTGTGCTTTAAGAGTATAATGAGTTGCTCGTTAGGGGAGGGTTTGGACTATAGACATATTGGCAAAAAGGGAATTACAACATAATGAACATGTGTTTTTTGTAATACGGCGAAGGAGGATCTTCAATATCTATTTGTCGGTTGTGCGATCATTAATATCATTTGGGGATCCATCTTAAACTGGGTTGGACTCCATCAAATTGTGCCTCCTATGGTTTACGCACTTCGCTAATGGTGGAGTTCTGCTAGAGAGATCTTGCAGGGTACAAGGAGATCCAGATTAGATTCCCTTGCAATGCTAATCATCTGGTCGATTTTGCGAGAAAGAAATGGATGAGTTTTTGTAAAAGTCTTCAAGCCTCTCTAGATCATCATTTAGCAAATTGAAGCTAAAGCAAAACAATGGGCCTTAGCAAGCTCAGGTTGTTACACTCTGCCAAAGACATGATTTCTCCTCTTCCTTTTAGGTTGTTTGGGCCTGTGTTCCGGTCTGACAAGATTATGATTCAGATATTATGGAATGGTGTGGGGCTTGTTGATTCATACGTTTCCAACTGACCAAAGAAGGGTTATAATTCTGGTAATTTTTTCCTATTGGCTTCTTAGCTTCTTTGGTTTCCTAATTGTTTCCAAAGCTTTTGTTCTGATATTTCATCCTCCTTAGTGTTTGGTAGTCGAAAAAAGTATAATGAGTTGCAGGGTACTATGTGACATTCTACTTGCATTATTATACTCATAATGTGCTAACAAACATGGCCTATGATATTTATAATTAAGAATAAGGTGTGGGTAAGTACTGAGTAAATCAGAGCCATCGATTTCACTTGCAACATTTGAACAAAGACTATCTTAGATACGTCATTGTGCTTCCACCACTAGGCCAGGATTCCATCCATGTTTCTAGGATTTATATAGCCAAGGGTGGCAGATTGGCTTGTAATAGCTATGTTTTTAGGCCATCGACAATTATTTATTTTAAAGTTCTTTAAGACAATAAGACCTCATAACACTTCATGATTGTACTTTGAATCAAAATACTAGGGGAAATATTCAACTATGTAAAAGTGAAAAATCCTAGACATGTCTAATTTTGACTATTTAAGAGTTTTTAAACTTATTTTGTTGTAGTTCCATAAAGTTTCAAAATAATTAGAACTTGGAAAGGACGATGCCTTTCAACTATACAAATCGTTGGCCATATTCATGCACCTTCTGGGTTTCAGAAACTTGAAATCGTCTTGTATTAGGTATAAAAAATGTAATGATAAAAGCTCTTTTGAGTGTGAGTTAGTGTAGCATTACTTTCCTAGTATAGTCTAGAGTAGTGTGGTGTATGAGTAAAGATTTAATTAGTCTAAGTTGATCTGTACTTGAGAGGGTGTGGAGGATCAAGGGACCAACCCATCAAGAAATTTCTCCAAAAATCGGTAGAACCAAAACAAGGTATTTGCTCATACATTACGATATGACAACAACAAATCAATCCCGTGTTGCTAGTACGCAATATCATAATGGTTATCTATTTAAGCTATCTTGTGCCCATTTTTCTACTTGGCTAACCAAGTACCTTTTGCTTTATTTCTTTCACAACTGATTGTAAAATAATTTCAACATTAGATACTTGGTCAGTAGGAATTGTAAAATCGGTATTTATAGTCAATAAGAAGTTGTACGTAAAAATTATGAAAGGGATCCAAGTGCATGGTAAAATTCGTGTATCATTCTTCTAAAATCGAGATCAAATGACAATTTTCTTCATTATAATCATTTGGTCCATTCATTTGGACGGAGTGGATTAATAGTGCCATCAAAGGGTATTCCAGGTTCGTATGGTTTTTCTTCAGCTTTTTACCAGCTAAAAGGTCTTCAATTTTTCATAAACTTGAAATCATCTTTTATTCGACGTGTAACAACAAATTGTTGCAAAAAGTTCGTATTGGTCTAACGAACTAATTAACCACGCACACTCGTTTACACACAACCCAAGATGACTATGATAAAATTACTGTTGCATTCAACATTATCGATTAGCTATTAGAATCTCCATTTCACTAAAACATTTTTTTTATTAATTAGGCTAATAATTATTACTCCCGCCGGCCCATATTAATTGATTTGGATTTGTTAAATTTTGGATGAACCTATAAAGTAAATAATGTCTAGATTCATTCAAATTTTAACAAATCTAAGTCAATTAATATGAGTCGGAGGGAGTATTATTTCTTTCGCATATATTTTTTGACAACATGTTATGAGAAAGTTCACCCTAACATACTTTATCAAAGACAAAAAATGAGCCTAAGCCTAACTAAATGTCTCCAAAAAAAATCAAAATATTTGTAGGGTGGTGCAGGGGCAAAAGAGGCTGGCCATGCATTATGAAGGCCCTATTATTCTACACACCCACACCAACACCCTTGCTGCCATTATTATTTCCGCCTCCCTCCCTCCCTTGCCTCCTCTTTATGTATTTCCATCTGCATTTCCATCGCTCGCCTTTCCCACCGCAACCCAAACCTCTCAAAGCAGCGAAACCAAAAGCTAGCCAAGAAACAAAGAAAGGAAGCGAACCAAGCAGCACCAGCAGCCGAGGAAGAGGAGCTAAGCTCGTTAGCTAGCAATGGCGTCGGACCTGGGCTTCGAGGCGACCGAGCTCCGTCTCGGCCTGCCCGGCGGCGGCGGCGGCGAGGGAGGAGATCAGGGTAGGATGAGCGGCAAGAGGGGCTTCGCCGAGACCATCGACCTGAAGCTGAAGCTGGAGCCGGCCGGCGAGCAGGCGCCGGCTGAGGAGGACCGTCGTGCCGACGTGGTCGCCGCCGCGACGGTGAAGGTGGAGCAGCAGGAGGAGGAGAAGGCGGCCACTGACGTCGTCGGGAAGATGAAGAGGTCGCCGAGCCAGAGCAGCGTCGTCACCGCCGTCGCGATGCCGGACCCCGCCGAGAAGCCGCGCGCGCCCAAGTACGTACCCATCTCTCCGCGCTTTGCTCACACATGCAGCTCTGCTTTGCCCATCTTCTTCTTCGTGTAAACTCTTGGTCACTAATCACCCGTGAGCTTTCACAAAGCTTCATGAGGACGAGCAAAACCATCATGCATGTTTAATCGGCTAGCTCGACGAAGAACAACCATACCGTGTACTCTGTTTTTCTTGCCATGATCGATCTAGCTCGTACCACTACTACATGTTCGGCCACGGTTCTCGCCATGATCATCAGATCGGTCACGCACTGATCACGAGCAGGTTTGCCTGGAGCATTTGCACGGTGAGAGAGATGCATGATGATGGGTGAGATCTATGGGGAGATTCATTTCATCATCATCGACAGGGAGACAGCAGCACGTTACGTGTGGGGGCAGTGGGAGACAGCGCCTAGTGCCGACACGATAAAAGAAAGCCACGCACACAGCACTGCACTGCACTGCGCTGGAGACTGGACTGCTGCCCCTCTCCCTCCCTCTCTCTTGCACAGTTTACTTTCTTTGTCCACGTCTCCATCACTTCCATATCGCTCACTAGTATCCTGACGCTACAATGGCGATGGGAAAGATAATAAATAAAAGTAGTGCCCATACTGCCCTTCCTTCCCGGCCATGCATGATGTTGCCGATATGGCATGGCAAATATGGCCCTACCGCTCTAGATCTATCTGCCCCCCTTGTCTTGATCTCGTCCCTTCATCGTCTCGGGCTGGAACTTGCATTTTGTAGCACTTCAAGTATGTAAAAAGTAAAGGTTTGGTGAAAAATAATTAACACGCATGTCTAACTTTGAATTATTTAACTCTGAATGGAAAATGTGCTTAGTTGGTGATGTGGGGGTGGATATGTGATATGGGTAGAGATGTGAAAAAAAAGCAGAAAAGTTGGGTCGCTAGGTTGAAAGGAACATGTAACATGTGCGTGTGTGCCACCACCAAAGTTTTTATTTTCCTTTTCCATGATTTGATGCCACTCCAAGTAGTCTCATGGACCACTTCCCCTCTACATGTATACATTACAAATTAAAGGACAAACCAGAAAGATAATGTAGGAATTAAACTATACTTTCAAGTTTTTTTCACACCCTAATTTGTTATGATAGTATAATTAATTAAGCGCTAGTTTTAATCAGATTACTAATTAATTTAGTGGTTAATTTATCAGGGCACAGGTGGTTGGGTGGCCGCCAGTCCGGTCATTCCGCAAGAACATCCTGGCGGAGAAGTCATCGCCGGCAGCGGCGTTCGTGAAGGTGAGCATGGACGGTGCGCCCTACCTGCGCAAGGTGGACCTCAACATGTACAAGACCTACCAGGACCTCTCCAAGGCGCTGGAGAAGATGTTCAGCTCCTTCACCATCGGTATGTACCAAACTGTATTCTATCTACCCTGAAATGAATGGTGTGTACCAACCTGTATTCTATCTACCCTGAAATGAATGGGCAGAGAGCTACGGCCATCCATTTTTATATTTATTTTTTGAAGAATGCTGTCTAGCTACATTTAGTGTTCTTGCACCTTACTAAATTTAAGAAAAAACTGTAGAAGTTACTGGCTATTTAGTAGTAGTACATGCATGCATGACTTGCGTATATGATTGCTTTCCATTTGCATGTGTGGTGGAGGTCACCATGTGGGTTTTGCCAGGGGTGCATGATTTGCATCGATCCTTGGTAGGTGTCTTCCCTGTCCTGTCATGTCCCTGGCATAATGCATTGTCTCTCTACCATACATACACACAGCTAGCTCATGATCATGGCATCCGCTCGGCTAGCTAGCTTAGGTTGGTTCATGATTAGCATGTGCTGTTCGAACTCAACCCCCAATAATCAATCCAACATGTTGGAGCCTGCATTTTAAACAAATATGCAGATTACTTCTCAAGAATAACCAACATATACTTAAATTTATTTGAGAACTTCCATCGTTAACTAAACCATAGCAACAGCTCTGGACTAGCACTATATATTTTGTTTCCATTTGCAAATCGCTGTTAATGTTCTTGATCAAATATTTCTCCGAATGTGTGTGTCACATCAGGAAACTGTGGGTCTCAAGGGATGAACGGCATGAACGAGAGCAAGTTGATGGATCTGCTCAACGGATCCGAGTATGTTCCGACGTATGAAGACAAGGATGGCGACTGGATGCTCGTTGGCGATGTCCCGTGGGAGTGAGTGCAACATGCCTAATTCTCCTTATGCATATAATGCTCCATTGGTGCACTTTTCAAAAACCTGAAGTATTATCCTGAATCTTTGACAAGCGCTGGCTCTGATGTTTTGTATAACTTATCATCATTTTTCCTGGGTTTCAGGATGTTCGTCGAGTCATGCAAGCGCCTCCGGATAATGAAAGGATCAGAAGCTATTGGCCTCGGTTAGTAGAGCTCTCAAGTTTCAGATCAGCAGATGATATGTTTTTCTAGAGGTTTATTTCAGTTTCAGGCCAGCTTGTTTTGATTGCTGCTAACAAACTGCACAACGCATTTTTTTTTTTAAATTTTCAGCACCAAGGGCAATGGAGAAATGCAAGAACAGGAGCTGAGGAAAGCATGTACTAAATGAGATGCAAGAATCAAATATCTATGACTTTACTTGCTCATCCCTGTATCATATCCTCTGTCCTAAGTCTGTGTCTTCTGATCAGTGAAGTCATTTTGGTTCGTGATCTTTGCTGTTCCAGTCAGTCAGCCTGAAGTCTCATCTTGTCATATACATAAGGAAGAAGAAGATGCCAAGAAAATGTGTGATGTATCTGTACCTGTCTGTCACATAACTGTGTCTTTTTTTTTTTTGCTCTACTTCTTCCTTTTTTTTCTTCTTATGTCTCTTCTTGGCACAAAATGCAAAGGCATCTTATTTTCCTTTTTGCAGTTTGTCCATCAAAAGTTGTTTAATTATCACCATGGCGTGTCAACAGAACAAATAGTTATTGCAAGGTGTTAAATGTTAACTGTATTGTATTATGAGTTTGTGTGGTGCTTCACTTTTGTTTTGACATGTTTCATTTTAGCGCCATAAACTTATAACGGTTTTCCATTGAATCATAAGAGGATTCAATGATCGATATGCTTTGCTCTGTGGTGCATTGTCGACATATAAATCACCGTGTCAGCCTGGAGGATGTCTATGTTTTATATATTTGGGAGCCAACTGGGAGAGATAGACAGAAGCATGCCATGTGCCACACTGATTTTATATGCCAATCACTGGCCCTCACTACTATTATGAGGCATCACACTTTGATGCATCTTTTGCTGTCATGTACTATTATATATGCCATTGTTTGGTACATTGTGCCCTATGTCATGATAAAGGGTGCAAGGTTGGACAAAGTTGAGTTGTCCTTTCCCTGTTTTCTAGAGAAGCCCAACAAAAGAAAAACATGAAGTGCTGGAAGGTGTTGCCATGATTTTTGGGAACTTTCAGCTGTACCTTCCTAGCAATGAGTATCTTCTCTCAACTAAAGGTGCTTTGGCCATGTTAGATTAAGTAAAACATATTTCCTTTGGAGATCATGTCCCCTTATAATGATGGCACCATTGAGTCTTTTCAAGTGCCATTGTCCATCTCTTGAGACAATCTTGCATTGCTTCTACCAAGAGATTGTTCAGTAAAAAGAGATCACTATGGATATCATTTCCTACCAGCCAGGGATCATCTTTTCAGCAAGTGGATAATGTGTCTCTTAAGGTCATGAAACATGTTACGTCCATCAACAATTTACCGTCATAGCATCAACTACCTCCGTATGAACAATCAAAACATGTTGAGTACAGACTTTTTAGAACAACATTCTATAGATTCAGAATAGTACAAACAAGTGTTAGAACAAACCAAAATAGTAGATAAATGCTTGAAGGATATCTGTTACTAACTAGAATGCGGAGAAATTGTTCAGTTATTCCTCAACTGTGCATCAAGAATGAATTGGTGTGGGCATGGATTATTACATGTACATGGATCACCATGGATCAAAACAAGCAATTATCTTATTGTTCCTCCTGGCCATGGATCATCTTTTGATTAGCACAATAACACTTGTCTCTTTGGGTTGCAGCATACACATCCTATTGCTTCCCATCAATAATTTACCATCAAACTGCTTCCCATCAATAATTTACCATCAAACTCGTGAAATGAAGTGTCCAGATTTGCAAACTATAACTGTTAATGAACCAAAGTTTTATGGATTCAGAACTATACAATACAAGCAGAAATATCAAATCGAGATTATTTATGCGTTGATTGGATTTGCGCCACTGCAAAATCCATAACTTGGAGAAGCGCCATTACAAAAAAGTTGTGAAAGGGCTCAATCGACTGAGAATTGAGAAATTAACTAATTGTCAGTGGGTCGACGTCACATGTGTTGATCCGTAGTTTATTTCCTAACTGGTTGATTGATATACTCTTGTTTCTTTTGGTGAACTCGTGGCTGGCGCTTGACGAGGGGGCTGGGCTAGGCTGGGTTGTCTCAGTTTAGGCCATTTTTCTTTTTTGTTTCATTTGTTGGGCCCTTCTATTTTGTGGGCCTCTCTATGCTACAATTGCAACGTAGACTATAGGGAAGTTTAATACTCCAAACACTAAAACTTTGAGTAGTCGCGAGAGTAGGCTTGTGTATTCGGTTTTGGCCTTTTCTTTGACAACCTCGGTTTGTAAAATCTCTTAAAAACTTCTTATTAATCAATGAAATGGAAAGTGTTTTGCCTTGTTTTAAAGAAATTACACAAAATTATTGTAAAATAATGTACCAGCAAGATATAAATACCTGGTAGAATGGAATAATGATATAATTTAGTTTAGCACTTGGGCACCAACCACAGAACACTCGAAGAAAGAAGGGTAGAATGAATCGGTCAATCGAGTATATTAGAGTATATGTCGGTTAGACATATTAGGTAGTTTCATATTATAATCCAATTCTATCTCTACTAATCTTCTTGTCTTCCAAGTCTTCTAGTACTATATAAATAGCCCAAGAACTCACGTTGTAATCACCTCTTGCAATATCAATACAATCAATACTTTCGCAATCTATCATGGTATCAGAGCGTGTCGCTCCTCGGCCTAGGGTTTAGCCACCACCGCCGTCGCGCCGCCCCCCGGCGAGATCTATCTCTATGTTTTTCGCCGGGGGCATCGCATCTCGTAGCTAGTTCTTCTTTCAATCACAATAGATCCGTTTTCTTTTAATTAGATCTCTTTTCTTTAGCCACCAAATTTTCTTTTCTAGCCGGTGCAACAATCTATCAGATCCGATCGACTCCATCCTACTCCATGAACTACGTACGGCCGGTGGCGCACACGCGCTGGACATCGAGCATCCTCTCCACGGGCAGGTGCATCGTCGATTCAAGCTAAAGGCAAAAGTCTCCGTGCATGCACAGGAGCCCACGCTAGTGTATGTGCATATGGGACAAGTACGGTTCAACTCTACTCCAAGCTAGCTGGATCTTCTCGGATCTGTATCTACACGTCTACACCACCGAGTCGTCACTGAGCCGATCTATTCCGATCTTGCCACCACGTCATCGCCAAGTTGTTGTGCGCCTCTACACCAGCCTTGGCGTCGACGCATCTCCGGCTACTCTTCGTCATCAACTGCGCCGGATCGTCTTCGCCAACATTGACCGGGATGCATGCCCCGAGTACGCGCCTCGCCATTAATACAAGGCTGCACCTGCATTGTTCGTGGTCATCATCGCCGACAACCATCTACATCAACAACATCGACACATCGTCATCGCTACCACCGATCGTGGTCATCGTCAACGCCAACAAGTTCTTCTCCACGAGCGATGCCGCGCTCATACAAGCGGAAAATACAGGTCTAATCCCCGAAATCGACTACCGCTACAAATCGACAGCTATCACCGTCGTCTTCGTCCACCACGACCTTGCCGCCAGAGTCGCAGTCTAATTTTTATTTGCACAAGTTTGTGCTCAATTTTCTTCTTGCAGCCACTTCATCTACTCCGACACGGCGGACAACTTCTACACCGACCGTTTACGGATATTTTCTTTGCTCCTCAATCCGGCTCTGGAACGCATGGCTCATGATGGTCCCTGTCTTCGCACGCCCGGTATCGGCAACACCGATGCGTGCCTTCGTCCCCGACAAGCTCCCGAGTCTGGCAAGTTCGGCATTGCGGGTCGAGCTACTTTTCAAACTGCGTCTACTTCAACCACTGACGAGGTTTAATCTCGTCAATGCCCATTGTTATGAGTTTGGGTTTTGGAGAAGATGGGGGTGCTGGAGATCGCGGAACGGTTAACAGACAAGCAAACAGGGGACACGAGATTTACCAAGGTTCAGGCCCCTGGAGGGAAAACTCTACTCCTGCTTGTCTGCTCTTGATTATGACGAAACCGAAAGTTACAGGGGTGCGCAGATGCAATCTGGCGTAGAGGTGTGTATGCAGTGAGGTGATTCAGATCCTCCTCGCCATGCGCTCCTAGCCTTTATATAGAGATAGGCAGGTCCCGGGCATAGATCGAGTCGGTTACAGGTTTAGAGTTTGCCCCTTTGAATATTCTATCTGTTCTAGTCTTGCTCTTCAAGGATCCGAAGACGTCATGGGCTTGGGCCACCCGAAAATCTTCATGGGCCGCGTATATTCTCGTGGGCCTTCCTTGGACTGGACCAGGTATGCTAATGTCGTATATCCATAGGGTATAACCATGTCAGTAGCCCCCGAGTGTTCAGTCGAATCGTAGATTCGGCTGAGGACTCTTAAGTCTTTCGGATGCGGCTATTTCTGTTTATCATGAAAAGAATGATTTTAGTGTGTAGTGATTGTTGATGCGTGTGGCTGACTCTCCTGACGGATCAGGGTCAGTTAACTGTCTTAGGACAAAACAACACGATCTTTTTCAGATTCGAGTCCCTCGACTCGAACCCGGAATAGATGCTGACGTAATAGCATCAACTACCTCCGTATGAACAATCAAAACATGTTGAATACAGACTTTTTAGAACAACATTCTATAGATTCAGAATAGTACAAACAAGAGTGTTAGAACAAACCAAAATAGTAGATAAATGCTTGAAGGATATCTGTTACTAACTAGAATGCGGCGAAATTGTTTAGTTATTCCTCAACTGTGCATCAAGAATGAATTGGTGTGGGCATGGATTATTACATGTACATGGATCACCATGGATCAAAACAAGCAATTATCTTATTGTTCCTCCTGGCCATGGATCATCTTTTGATTAGCACGATAACACTTGTCTCTTTGGGTTGCAGCATACACATCCTATTGCTTCCCATCAATAATTTACCATCAAACTGCTTCCCATCAATAATTTACCATCAAACTCGTGAAATGAAGTGTCCAGATTTGCAAACTATAACCGTTAATGAACCAAACTTTTATGGATTCAGAACTATACAATACAAGCAGGAATATCAAATCATGATTATTTATGTGTTGATTGGATTTGCGCCACTGAAAAATCCATAACTTGGAGAAGTGCCATTACAAAAAAGTTGTGAAAGGGCTCAATCGACTGAGAATTGAGAAATTAACTAATTGTCAGTGGATTGACGTCACATGTGTTGATCCGTAGTTTATTTTCTAACTGGTTGATTGATATACTCATTGTTTTTTTTGGTGAACTCGTGGCTGGTGCTTGACGAGGGGGCTGGGCTGTCTCAGTTTAGGCCATTTTTCTTTTTTGTCCCATTTGTTGGGCCCTTTTATTTTGTGGGCCTCTCTATGCTACAATTGCAAGACTATAGGAAAGTTTAATAGTTCTAAAAAAACTATAGGGAAGTTTAATACTCCAAACACTAAAACTTTGAGTAGTCGCGAGAGTAGGCTTGTGTATTCGGTTTTGGCCTTTTCTTTGACAACCTCGGTTTGTAAAATCTCTTAAAAACTTCTTATTAATCAACGAAATGGCAAGTGTTTTGACTTGTTTTAAAGAAATTACACAAAAATATTGTAAAATAATGTACCAGCAAGATATAAATACCTGGTAGAATGGAATAATGATATAATTTAGTTTAGCACTTGGGCACCAACCACAGAACACTCGAAGAAAGAAGGGTAGAATGAATCGGTCAATCGAGTAGAATAATTGATGTCTCACCCGATAAATGCTTTGAGTTCACTGAAATTATTATTTTCAAAATAAATCTAGAAAAATATGATGTAGTAACCATGCATACTTGAAGATTGCAATATCTTAGTCCGAAGTAAATTACCATTTGGGCTACATATAAAAAGAAAATATTGACAAGATTTAAAACTGTACTATTCACACTTCGAGATCTTAAAAAAAAAATTGTGCAGCGTAGAATACATCATATTTCGGGTTAAGATTCTGCATTATATATATCATTGTCCATACGTAGATATTTTCTTCAAAACTTTTTAAAATTTCAATTTTTTTAATCAGCTCCAACTGCTCCTCAGACCCTACCAGCTATGGCTGCTTGCCATTCAGCTTCAAATGAAACAGATAGGCATTAAAGCTTTGAGTAATATAATGTCGCGAGAGTAGGCTTGTTGCATTCGTTGTTTGGCCTTTTTGGTTGCCAATGTTGGTTTTGTAAGACCTCTTAAAAACTTCTTATTAATCAACGAAATGGTAAATCTTTTGCCTTGTTTAAAAAAATTACATAAAATTATTATGAAATAATGTACCAGCAAGATATAAATACCCGGTAGAATGGAATAGTGATATAATTTAGTATAGCACTTGGGCAGCGACCACAGAACACTCGAAGAAAGAAGGGCAGGATAGTCAATCAAGTAGAGTAATTGATGTGTCACCCGGTAAATGCTTTGAGTTCATTGGAATTATTATTTTTTAATATCTAAAAATGATATTTTGAAGCTTTTAAATAAATCTGGAAAAAATGCATATGTACGTAACGGTGCATACTTGAAAATTGCAATATCTTAGTCCCAAGTAAATTGTATTTGGGCTACATATAAAAGGAAAAATTGACAAGATTTAAAGGTGTACCGTTCACACTTCGAGATCTATAATTTTGTTTATTGTGCAAGCAGAGAATACTGTTGGGAATAAACAATTTGTATTCCCCAGGGGTCAAAGGCCACAATATATAGTACATGTACAGGTGCAAATATGCAGGAAACCCCTAACAAGTGGGGACATACAATATACAAATATATATCTAACGCACACACACCCCCACCCCTCTCAAACTCATGGTGTCTCCACAACACTGAGTTTGGAGAGAAAGAAAGTATGTTGCGCAATGGTCTGTGCCTTCGTAAAGAAATCCGCCAACTGTAACTCTGAAGGCACATACTGAAGCGCAACAACCTGAGCCTGCAACTAAGCACGTGTATATAAAGCATCAACACCAATATGCTTGGTAAACTCATGCTTAACCGGATCACGTGCAATACTAATAACACCTGTACTGTCAGACAAAACCAGAGTGAGTGTGGTAATAGAGACCTCAAAATCCGTAAGCAACCACCGTAACCAGGTCACCTTAGCAGTCAACAAGGCCATAACTCGCAACTCAGCCTCAACACTCGAACGAGAAACCATTGTATGTTTCTTCGTCTTCCAGGCAATGAGCGAACCACCAAGAAACACACAGTAAGCAGAAAGTGAACGGCGATCCGTAGGATCACTCGCCCCTGTAGCATTCGAATAGCACTGGAGCTGGAGGGAGCTGGAACGAGGAAAGAGAAGGCGACTATAGTGAATAGTGGTAGGAGCAGAAACAAACTGACTCAGAATATGAACAGGATAAGATATATCAGGACGAGTAACAGCAAGATAAACAAGAGTCCCAACAAAATGGCGTTAACGCGTCGGATCAGGAAGAGGATCACCATCAGTAGGACGAAGCTTGACATTAAGCTCCATAGGGGTCTCAACAGTGGGCTCATCCCCAAGAGCAGCACGAGCAAGAAGATCCTGAATATACTTTTCCTGGGAGATGAAAAAGCCATCAGAAGTGGAGAAAACCTCAATCCCAAGAAAGTATCGAAGAGGACCAAGATCAGTCATAAGAAACTGATCACGAAGACGAGCCTTAACAAAGGCGATATACTCAGGATCATCACCATTAATGATCATATCATCAACATAGAGAATAAGAAGAGTGCGTCCACGAGGAGAAGTGTGAACAAACAGCGCTGAATCATGAGCACTAGGGGAGAAACCAGCAGCAGTCACTACAGAGGCAAAGCGCTCAAACCAGGCACGAGGGGCATGTTTGAGGCCATAAAGAGAACGCCAAAGACAACAAACCATCCCTGCGGGAACAGAATACCCAGGAGGAGACTGCATATAAACCTCCTCACTCAACTCGCCATTGAGGAATGCGTTCTGAACATCAAGCTGGAACACAGACCAGTGACAAACAGAAGCAACAGCAAAAAGAGTACGCAAAGTGGTCATATGAGCCATAGGAGCAAAGGTCTCATCATAGTCACGACCGTGCTCCTGCTGAAAACCACGAGCCAAAAGACGCGCTTTATAACGCTCAAGAGATCCATCAGAGCGGGTCTTAATTTTATAGACCCACTTACACGTGATAGGACGAACACCGGGAGGAGGAGAAACAAGATCCCAGGTGCCAGTACGCTCAAGCGCAGCAATCTCCTTAGCCATGGTCAGCTGCCATTCAGGATGATGCTCAGCATCCCGATAAAAAGTCGGCTCGGAGACAACAGAAATACCATACTGACTAGGAGAGTAACGGTTGGGAGCACGACGCTGATGAACAGGACGAGTAGAGGGAAGCTCATCAGAGGAAGACGACTCATGAGACAATGATGAAGAAGAAGGAATAGCAGAGGAAGGCTCCGGAGAACAAGGAGAACTAGGGGAACTATACGGAGCAGAGAAGGATGGTGTCGAAGAAGAGACATCAGGGAAAGTGGGTCCTGAAGAAGACACAATAGGAGTAGAAGGAGGTGTGTCAGGAAAAAGAAGAAAAGAGATATCTTTCACCGGGTAGGTACCAGCTGTGGGACGAGGATAGAAAGGGCGCATCTCATCAAAAGTAACGTCGCGAGAGATATGCATCCGACGACCAACAGGGTCCCAACAGCGATAGCCCTTATGCTCATCACTGTATCCAAGAAAGACACACTCAACAGACTGAGCGGTCAGTTTGGTGCGTTCGCAAGGGGCAAGGAGAACATAGCAAACACAACCAAACAAGCGAAGCATGGAGTAGTCCGGAGAATGACCAGATAGGCACTCAAGAGGGATACCACCCTGCAGAGCGGCAGAAGGCTGAATATTGATGAGGTAAGCCGACGTAGCGACAGCCTTAGCCCAGAAATGTGGCGGAAGGGAAGAAGCAATCATCATGGTACGAGTGGTCTCAAGAAGATGGCGGTGCTTACGCTCAGCAACGCAATTCTGGGCATGTGCACCGGGACAGGAGAACTGAGCAAGGTACCTTGCTCAGCAAGAACACCTCGCAGCATCTGGGAGATATACTCACCAGCAGAATCAGCACGAAACACACGAATGGGTGTAGAATATTGAGTACGGACCATGGCCGCAAAACGCTGATATATGGAGAGCACTTCACTGCGAGAGCGCATAAAATACAACCGAGTGTACCGAGAAAAATCATCTATGAATAAAATATAGTAGCGATGGCCCCCTTTCGAAGCGAAAGGAGCCGGATCCCAAACATCGGAATGAACTAAATCAAAAGGTCGCTGAGATACAGACGCGCTAGTAGGATAGGGAAGCTGAATCTGTTTGCCCAACCTACAACCCTGACAATGTAAAGACCCATCTCCTGAGACAGACTCCAGAAGACCACGATGAACTAATAACGACAGGCGAGAGTCACAAAGGTGACCAAGACGATGATGCCACTGCTGAAAAGAGCTGGTAGCAGAGGTGACGACCGGAGAAGAACTGGTATATGAAGTGGTAGCGGAAGGAACACGAAGCCAGTCTAACTCCCAAAGTCCTGAAGAGTCACGACTGCGAGGGCTAGCTCCAACCAGGGCATGTGTGCGATGGTCCTAGACAACACAAGAATCAGCATAAAAAATGACGCGACAACCAGAGTCAGTAAGATGGATAGCAGAGAACAGATTCATCTTAAGACGAGGAACATGAGATATATCAGGGACAGAAAAAGAAGAAGTAGAAAGGGTGCCCCTACTAGAAACAGGAAGAGAGGTACCATCGGTCGTGAGAACACGGACAGGAGAAGTGAGAGAATGAATAGCAGACAAAAGAGAAGACTCAAAGGTAATATGAAAAGAAGCTCAAGAATCCAGATACCACAGGGGCGTACCTGACTGTGTAGAAGGTGGTGGTCACGCAGTGCCTGAAGAATCAGTCACATAACCAACAGTGCCCGTCGAAGAAGAGCCTGTAGAAGCAAGCAGACCGCGAAGACTCCTGATAATGTCCTGATCAGAGAGAGAAACTGCTGAAGATCCGGAAGGAGCCGACTGCCCACGAGCCTGGTGCTGCTGACGTAAACTGGGATCCCGTGTATAACATGTTGGAGATATGCCCTAGAGGCAATAATAAATATAGTTATTATTATATCTTTGTGTTTATGATAAATGTTTACATTCATGCTATAATAGTATTAACAAGGAAACATTAATACTTGTGTGATTTGTAAACTAAAATAGAGTCCCTAGTAAAGCCTCTTTATAATACTAGCTTGTTGGTTAATAAATGATTGTGGTTTCCCTATCATGAACACTGAGATGTTATTAACAACAAGATCATATCGTTAGGAGAATGATATGGTGGACATACTCCTATAGATAAGCGTAGCATAAATATCAAGTCATTTTAATAGTTCAATTGCTATATGCTTTCTGATACATAGTAACCTAATTCCTTCGACCATGAGATCATGCATATCACCTTCACCGGAAGGATGCTTTGATGACATCAAACACCACACCGTAACTGGGTGGCTATAAAGGTGGCATTGAGTGTTCGGAAAGTATTGGTTGAGACACATGGATCAAGAGTGGGATTTGTCCATCCATATGACGGATAGATATACTCTAGGCCCTCTCGGTGGAATGTCATCCAATTAGCTTACAAGCATGTGACTGGCTCACAAGGGATCATATATCACGGGAACGAGAAAAGAGTACTTATCAGTAACGAGGTTGAACTAGGTATGCAGAGATACCGACGATCATGACCTCGGATAAGTAAACTATCATGAGACAAAGGGAAATTGGTATCGTATGTAAGTGGTTCATTCGATCGCAAAGTAATCGTAGAAATATGTGGGAGCCATATGAATTTCCAGATTCCTCTATTGGTTATTGATCGGAGAAGTGTCTCGATCATGTCCGCACAATTCACGAACCATAGGGAGACACACTTAAGGATTCGACGTTGTTGAGTAGTTATGGAATGATGAGTAAGAATGTTGTTCGGAGTCTCGGATGGGATCCGGGATATCACGAGGAGATCCAGAATGGTCCGGAGAATAATATTCATATAAGGAAAGTCTTGTTTCGGGGTTGGAGAATGGTTCCGGTGTTTTCATCGGGAATGTTCTAGAAGGTTCCGGAATGTCCGGCACTCCGGAGGGGAAGGGTACATGAATGTGTCATAACAAGTTGGAATGATTTCATCATGTACTAGGTGTCATCGCTGAACAAAATAAAGGGTTAAATCAAATCCTAGTTTGAAAAAGCCAAACGCCAATTTGAAAAGTCAAACGGCTATTTTGTGAGGTGGAGGGAGAGTAGGAAACCTACTTGGGGAGGAGTTCCCTCCCTCCACCGCCGGCCCACTTGGAGACCGAGTTGGGGAGGGACTCCCCTCCCCTTGGCGCGCCCCCTCCACCTATATAAGGAGGGGCAGGGCTGCCCCTCCAAGGACACAACACCACGCCCTCTAAACCCTAACCGTAGTCGCCGCCGCTCACCATAGCCGTCGCCGCCTAGGGCAACTCGCCGCCGGCGCCTAGGGAAAACCCTAGCTGCCGGCCTTGCCCCCTCCTTGGTGCGTCTAAACCCTATATCACCTAGGATCTCTCTCATAGTCCACCATACTCGCTCGGGCTTAAGGCGAAGCCCTGCGAGATCTCCCCTCTACTTCCGGTACCACGCCATTGTGCTGCCGGAATCGCGAGGAGAGTGCTACAACCTCCGTTGCCTGCTGGAACAAGGGAGAGGAAGGTCTTCGTCGAGTATCGAATGTGTGACCGACTGCGGAAGCGCTGCCGGAACGCAGCGCCGGAAGGATCGTCTACGTGATCTTGAGATCGGCAAGAGTACGACTACATCACCCACGAGAATCCGCTCTTGTTAAACACTTTGGAATCTTCGAGGGTGAGTTATTCCATCGGCTCGTTGCTACAATCTAGTAGATAGATCTTGGCTTGTTTATTTGTATGCGGTAGAAATTTTTTGTTTTCCATGCTACGAAACCCTACAGTGGTATCAGAGCCGTGTCTATATGTAGATCTGTTGCACGAGTAGAACACAATGGTCATTGTGGGCGTTGATGTTTTTGTTGTCGATTGCTTCTTGTGTACTTTGCATCTTGCGGGATGGTGGGATGAAGCGGCCCGGGCTAACCTTACATGACATCGTTTATGAGACTTGCTCCACGCTTGACATGCAACTTGTATTGCATAAGTGGCTTTGCGGGTGCCTGTTTCTCCCAACATAGTTAAGATTCAATTTACAACGGGTGATTGACAATACTAGTATCAATGTTGTGGTTCTTGTTCGTAAGTTAGAAGGACACTTATTGAAAGCCCCAAACCACGTAAAACATGCAAAGAAAGTAGAGGTGTCTAACTTTGTTTTGCAGGGGTGTGCTGTGATGTGATATGGCCATGATTGTGATTATATTTGATGTATGCAATGTTCCTTATTGTAAGTTGGCAACCGATAGGAGCCATATGGTTGTCTTTAATTTCTGTTAAGACCTGCGTGTCTATTCAAAGTAGTTGTAATAGTTGAAGCTGGTGGACGACAACCATGGAGCAGCGTCATGGACCTTGATGCAATGCCGTTGATGATGGAGATCATGTTCGTGCTTGAAGATGGAGATCGGAAGCACAAAGAAGAAAGGCCATATCATATCACATATTATGAATTGCATGTGATGTTAATCCTTTATGCATCTTGTATTGCTTAGTTAACGACGGTAGCATTATAAGATGATCCCTCATGCACATGAATTTCAAGTTCTTAAGTGTTCATCCTTAGTAATCACCGTTGCTAAAGCTTGTTGTTTCGAAGCACCACGTGATGATCGGGTGTGTTAGATTCCGCAAGTGTATACAACGTGAGCAAGCCAGATTTTCTCATGCGGAAGCTAAGGTTTGATCTTGACGAGCCTAGCATGTACAAACATGGTCTCGGAACACGGATCACCGAAAGGTAAAGCATGAATCATATAGTAGATATGATGAACATGTCGATTGTTCGCCATTGAAGCTACATCAACTCTCGTGATGATCGGTGTTGATGTGGTGGATTTGGTTCGTGTGATCACTAAAACAATGAGAGGGATATTGTTTTGAGTGGGAGTTCACCTAGATTAATTTAACTATTAATTAGAACTCAATTTGTCATAAACTTAGTCTAAACTATTACAAATATGTTGTAGATCAATGGCGGCCCCTACCATCAATTTTAATGCGTTCCTAGAGAAAGAAAAGTTGAAAAACAATGGAAGCAACTTCGCGGATTGGTTTCGCAATTTGAGGATTGTCCTCACTGCTGGTAATTTGACCTATGTGCTGGATGCATCGCTGGGTGACCCACCTGCAGCTACTGCTACCGATGAAGTAAAGAATGTTTACCTCGCTCGGAAGACTCAGTACTCCACAGTTCAGTGTGCTATCTTGTATGGTTTAGAATCGGAGCTTCAGAAAAGGTTTGAGAATTCAGACCCACATGATATTGTCCGTGATCTCAAATTGATCTTTGAGACTCACGCAGCAATTGAGAGCTATGAGGCTTCTGAAAAGTTCTTTAACTGCAAGATGGAAGAGGGCAGCTCCGTCAGTGAGCATGTGCTTAAGATGTCTGGGCACGCAAACAAACTTCAAAGCTTGGGTATAGTGATTCCTAATGCTTTGGGGATTTATCGTGTCCTCCAATCACTACCACCAAGTTACAAGAACTTTGTGATGAACTACAATATGCAAAACATGAACAAGCAGTTGCCAGAACTCTTCGCCATGTTAAAATCTGCAGAAGTGGAGATCAAGAAAGAGCACCAAGTGTTGATGGTCAATAAGACCACCAAATTCAAGAAAGGCAAGTCTAAGCAAAAGGGACACTTCAAGAAGGGTGGTAAGAAAGTTACCGCGCCGACAAAGAAGACCAAGGCTGGACCTAAGCCTGATACTGAGTGCTTTTACTGCAAGGGAGAAGGTCACTGGAAGCGGAATTGTCCAAAGTACTTGGCGGATTTGAAGAACGGCAACATCAAGAAGAAAGGTATATCCGATATACATGTTATTCATGTGTATCTCACTAGTACTCGTAGTAGTGCCTGGGTATTTGATACTGGTTCGGTTGCTCATATCTGTAACTCGAAACAGGTGCTGCAGAATAAACGGAAGCTAGCGAAGAACAAGGTGACGATGCGTGTGGGAAACGGATCAAAGGTTGATGTGATCGCGGTCGGCACGCTACCTCTTCATCTACCATCTGGATTAGTTTTATACTTAAATAATTGTTATTTGGTGCCTGTGTTAAGCATGAACATTATATCGGGATCTTGTTTATTGCGAGACGGTTACTTGTTTAAGTCCGAGAATAATGGTTGTTCGATTTATATGAGTAATATGTTTTATGCACATGCACCTTTGATAGATGGTCTATTCTTATTGAATCTCGATAGTGGAAATACACATATTAATAACATTGAAGCTAAACGTTTGAAATCGAGCGATAACTCGACCTATATGTGGCACTGTCGTCTTGGTCACATTTGAGTGAAGCGTATGAAGAAACTCCATTCCGATGGACTTCTTGAATCACTTGATTTCGAATCACTTGAAATATGCGAAGCATGTCTGATGGGTAAAATGTCTAAGACTCCATTTTCTGGTATGATGGAGCGAGCTACGGACTTATTGGAAATCATACATACCGATGTGTGTGGTCCAATGAGTGTAGCATCGCGCGGTGGTTATCGTTATGTTCTTACCTTCACGGATGACTTGAGTAGATATGGGTATATCTATTTCATGAAACATAAGTCCGAAACTTTCGAGAAGTTTAAGGAATTTCAAAGTGAGGTTGAGAATCAACGTAACAAGAAGATTAAATTTGTACGTTCTGATCGTGGAGGTGAATATCTAGGTTACGAGTTTGGCGAGCATTTGAAGAAATGCGGAATACTTTCACAATTGACACCGCCGGGAACACCACAGCGTAATGGTGTGTCCGAACATCGTAATCGAACTCTCTTAGATATGGTTCGTTCTATGATGTCACTTACAGATTTACCGCTATCATTTTGGGGTTATGCATTAGAAACAGTCGCATTCACTTTAAATAGGGAACCATCTAAATTGTTTGAAACGACACCGTATGAATTATGGTTTGGGAAGAAACCTAAATTGTCGTTCCTTAAAGTTTGGGGTTGCGAAGCCTATGTAAAGAAGTTACAGCCGGACAAGCTTGAACCCAAAGCGGAAAAATGCGTCTTCATAGGATACCCGAAGGAAACTATTGGGTATACCTTCTATCATAGATCCGAAGGCAAAATCTTCGTTGCAAAGAATGGATCTTTTCCAGAGAAGGAATTTCTCTCGAAAGAAGTGACTGGAAGGAAAGTAGAACTCGACAAGGTTGTTGAACCTTCTCTCGAACTTGCGAGTAGCGCAGCACCGGAAGTAGTTTCTGTGATGCCTACACCAATAAGAGAGGAATCTAATGATGATGATCATGAAACTTCGGTTGTAGTTGCTACAGAGCCTCGCGGGTCAACGAGAACTCGTACCACTCCTGATTGGTATGATCCCGTTATGAGTGTCATGTTGGTGGACAACACCGATGACCCTGCGACATATGAGGAAGCGATGATGAGCCCAGATTCCAATAAATGGCAAGAAACCATGAAATCCGAGATTGGATCCATGTACGAAAACCAAGTATGGACTTTGGTGGACTTACCGGATGGCCAGAAGGCTATCGAGAACAAATGGATTTTCAAGAAAACAGATGCTGATGGTAATGTTACTTTCTATAAAGCTCGACTTGTCGCAAAAGGGTTTCGACAAATTCAAGGAGTTGACTACGATGAGACTTTCTCACCTGTAGCAAAGCTAAAGTCTGTGAGGATTATGTTACAATTGCTGCATATTATGATTATGAGATATGGCAGATGGATGTCAAACCAGCGTTCCTCAATGGAGACATTTATGAAGAGTTGTATATGATGCAACCCAAAGGTTTTGTCTATCCTAAAGATGCTAACAAGGTATGCAAACTTCAACGGTCCATATATGGATTGAAGCAAGCATCCCGAAGTTGGAATCAACATTTTGATAAGGTAATCAAAAGTTTTGGTTTTATACAAACTTATGGAGAAGCTTGTATTTACAAGAAAGTGAGTGGGAGCTCTGTAGCATTCTTAATACTATATGTAGATGACATATTGTTGATTGGGAATGATGTAGACCTTCTTAATAGTGTCAAGGAATATTTGAATAATATTTTTTCAATGAAAGATCTTGGCGAAGCAGCTTACATATTAGGCATAAATATTTATAGAGATAGATCGAGACGCCTAATATCATTGTCACAAAGTACATATTTGGACAAAGTTCTAAAGTGGTTTGGAATGGAAGATAGCAAGAAAGGGTTCTTGCCCATGTTGCCCAATACGACCTTGAGTAAAACTCAAAGTCCGACAACAGCAGAAGATAGAGAAAGGATGAGTAAAACTCCCTATGCCTCAGCCATAGGATCTCTAATGTATGCCATGCTATGTACTAGACCCGACATTGCATATGCTGTTAGTTTAACTAGCAGATATCAAAGTGATCCAGGAGTGGATCATTGGACAGTGGTCAAAAACATCCTTAAGTACTTGAGAAAAACTAAGGATATGGATCTTTCTTATGGAGGTGATGAATAGCTCGTTGTTAATGGTTACACCGATGCTAGTTGGAACACTGATCCGGATGATTCTAAATCACAATCTGGATACGTATTTACTTTGAATGGTGCAGCAGTTAGCTGGAGGAGTGCAAAGCAAAGCGTTGTGGCGAGATCTTCAACTGAATCGGAATACATGGCTGCTTCGGAGGCTTCACAAGAAGCGATATGGATGAAAGAGTTCATTACAGAGCTCGGTGTGGTTCCTAGTGCGCTGGACCCAATGTCAATCTACTGTGATAACATGGGTGCCATACCCAATGCGCAAGAACCAAGGTCACACAAGAAGCTGAAGCACATCAAGCTACATTTTCACGCTATTCGAGAACATGTCCAAGATGGGGACATAATGATTTGCAAAGTACACACAGATCTGAATGTGGCGGATCCGTTGACTAAACCTCTCCCGAGGGCAAAACATGACCAACACCAAACTGCCATGGGTGTTCGGTATATTACCATGTAATCTAGATTAGATGACTCTAGTGCAAGTGGGAGACTGTTGGAGATATGCCCTAGAGGCAATAATAAATATAGTTATTATTATATCTTTGTGTTTATGATAAATATTTACATTCATGCTATAATAGTATTAACAAGGAAACATTAATACTTGTGTGATTTGTAAACTAAAATAGAGTCCCTAGTAAAGCCTCTTTATAATACTAGCTTGTTGGTTAATAAATGATTGTGGTTTCCCTATCATGAACATTGAGATGTTATTAAAAACAAGATCATATCGTTAGGAGAATGATATGGTGGACATACTCCTATAGATAAGCGTAGCATAAAAATCAAGTCATTTTAATAGTTCAATTGCTATATGCTTTCTGATACATAGTAACCTAATTCCTTCGACCATGAGATCATGCATATCACCTTCACCAGAAGGATGCTTTGATGACATCAAACACCACACCGTAACTGGGTGGCTATAAAGGTGGCATTGAGTGTTCGGAAAGTATTGGTTGAGACACATGGATCAAGAGTGGGATTTGTCCATCCATATGACGGATAGATATACTCTGGGCCCTCTCGGTGGAATTTTATCCAATTAGCTTGCAAGCATGTGACTGGCTCACAAGGGATCACATATCACGGGAACGAGAAAAGAGTACTTATCAGTAACGAGGTTGAACTAGGTATGCAGAGATACCGACGATCATGACCTCGGATAAGTAAACTATCGTGAGACAAAGGGAAATTGGTATCGTATGTAAGTGGTTCATTCGATCGCAAAGTAATCATAGAAATATGTGGGAGCCATATGAATTTCCAGATTCCTCTATTGGTTATTGATCGGAGAAGTGTCTCGATCATGTCCGCATAATTCACGAACCGTAGGGAGACACACTTAAGGATTCGACGTTGTTGAGTAGTTATGGAATGATGAGTAAGAATGTTGTTCGGAGTCTCAGATGGGATCCAGGATATCACGAGGAGATCCGGAATGGTCTGGAGAATAAGATTCATATAAGGAAAGTCATGTTTCGGGGTTGGAGAATGGTTCCGGTGTTTTCATCGGGAATGTTCTAGAAGGTTCCGGAATGTCCGGCACTCCGTAGGGGAAGGGTACATGAATGTGTCATAACAAGTTGGAATGATTGCATCATGTACTAGGTGTCATCGCTGAACAAAATAAAGGGTTAAATCAAATCCTAGTTTGAAAAAGCCAAACGCCAATTTGAAAAGTCAAACGGCTATTTTGTGAGGTGGAGGGAGAGTAGGAAACCTACTTGGGGAGGAGTTCCCTCCCTCCACCGCCGGCCCACTTGGAGACCGAGTTGGGGAGGGACTCCCCTCCCCTTGGCGCGCCCCCTCCACCTATATAAGGAGGGGCAGGGCTGCCCCTCCAAGGACACAACACCACGCCCTCTAAACCCTAACCCTAGCCGCCGCCCACCATAGCCGCCGCCTAGGGCAACTCGCCGCCGCTGCCTAGGACAAACCCTAGCCGCCGGCCTTGCCTCCTCCTTGGTGCGTCTAAACCCTAGATCGTCGAGGATCTCTCTCATAGTCCACCATACTCGCTCCGGCTTAAGGCGAAGCCCTGCGAGATCTCCCCTCTACTTCCGGTACCACGCCGTTGTGCTGCCAGAATCGCGAGGAGAGTGCTACAACCTCCGCTGCCTGCTGGAACAAGATAGAGGAAGGTCTTCGTCGAGTACCAAACGTGTGACCGACTGCGGAAGCGCTGTCGGAACGCAGCGCCAGAAGGATCGTCTACGCGATCTTGAGATCGGCAAGAGTACGACTACATCACCCACGAGAATCCGCTCTCGTTAAACACTTAGGAATCTTCGAGGGTGAGTTATTCCATCGACTCGTTGCTACAATCTAGTAGATAGATCTTGGCTTGTTTATTTGTATGCAGTAGAAATTTTTTGTTTTCCATGCTACGAAACCCTACATAACAGGTGGCCCAAGTGTGGCCATTCCTGCTACAGTAAGTGCAGTGACGAAGAGAACCGCGGCGACCCTGACCACGAGCCTACTGGTGCTGATGCTGACTCTGACCCTGAGACTGCTGGTGCTGACTCTGACCCTAACCTGGAGGAGTGGGTAGTATCGGCGGCGGCACAGGGGACCGCGGCTGATTCGATGGAGCAGACGACAGAGTAGGACCACGAGTAGCAAGCACAGACGGAACCTCAAGAAGACCAGCACCACGGAGACGAGTCTCCTCAGCCCGAAGCTCAGACAACACCTCAGAGAGCGGAACACGACCACGAGTATTCAACTGAGCACAGCGGGGCTCGAACTCCTTGCGGAGCCGAGACAGAAACTCACAGATGTGGTGGAACTCCAAATCCGCGCGCACAATCTCGCAGCACGGGCATGTGCCACAAACAACAGTATAGAGAGGATCAAGCTGACACCAGATAGCAGCGCTCTGAGTATAGAACTCATCAATAGTGGAATCACCCTGCTGAAGAGCATGCTCCTGGCGGACCATAGACAGGTAAAGAACATCCCCAGACGGCTGATAGTGCTGACGGAGATGTGTCCACTGAGCAACAACAGTAGAAAGACTCATGAACTCAACAGCAAACTGGGGCAGAACACTGGAGGTGAGAACAGCAGCAGCACGAGCATCCTCATCTACCCACTGAGTGTAGGCCGTCAGATCGAGGCGATAGGTCTCGAGATCAGCAGAGTACCGTTTGATCTTCAGCTCATATGCAGCAACAGCAGTATCATCGGCACTCTGAGCAGCATCCTTGGCCTCCTGAGAAGCATCAGCGCCAAGAACGATCGACGGCGACGGAAGAGGAGCCAGAGGAGCAGTGGGGCACGGCGGACATGAGACCTCGCGAGAGAGCACACCATAAACGGAGACCGCGCATGTGAATGCGCATAAAGGCAGCGAAATCAGGATAATTCGCGCCATCGA
Organism: Avena sativa; assembly: GCA_916181665.1. Classification (NCBI taxonomy): domain Eukaryota; kingdom Viridiplantae; phylum Streptophyta; class Magnoliopsida; order Poales; family Poaceae; genus Avena; species Avena sativa. The sequence continues at coordinate 80,418,154 of OV702297.1, forward strand.
AGATCACCGGACAGCGAGAAATCGCAACATACCCCGATGCAGAAGACATCTCTCTCTCTCTCAATTTTTTTTCAACTCTCGATCTCAGATCCGATCTGAGCAGCAGCCCGACGGATCACTCGATCCCGATCGAGGCATAGAGGGCCAGCAGGAGGCTGGCTGGGGAAGACCGGCGGCCGGCGGCAGATCTGAGGCGGGGCACGGCCGACGGAGGCCCTGTCCAGCGGAGGCCGCTGCAGATGCGGGCGGCGGCGGCTGGGGACAGAGGCCAGGCGGGCGGCGGCAGCCCAAGACGGAGGAGGAGAGGCGGCGGTGACCGACAGCGACGACGACGGCAAGCCGACGACGACAGGGACGGTGGCGGCGCTGCAGATGCGGGCGGCAGCGGCCCACGACGGAGGAGGAGTGGCGTCTGCGACCGGCGGCGACGACGACGGCAAGCCGGCGACGACAGGGACGGTGGCGGCGGCCAAAAAAAGGTGGAGATTAGAATCACGAGTTGCGCGTGTATGAGAGAAAAATCCTAAGCCCTGATACCATGTTAGGAATAAGCAACTTGTATTCCTCAGGGGCCAAAGGCCACAATATATAGTACATGTACATGTGGAAATATGCAGGAAAACCCCCTAACAAGTGGGGACGTACAATATACAAATATATATATCTAACAAATACAACATATTTTGGATTAAGATTGTGCACACTTCAAACATACATCATTGTCCATACGTAGATATTTTCTTCAACAGTCTCCAAAATTTAATTTTGTTAATATTCAAAATAAAGGGCTCACTTCGGCTGTCCACCTCCAGCTGCTTCTCAAACCCTACCAGCTCCGGTTGCTTGTCGTTCAGCTGCAGATCAAACAAATAGGCACTAAAGCTTTGAGTAATGTATAATGTCGTGAGAGTATGCTTGTGTGTTCGGTTTTGGCCTTTTTTTTTACCAATCTTGGTTTGTAAGATCTTTTAGAAACTTCTTCTTAATCAACAAAATGGAAAATCTTTTGTCTTGTTTAAAAAATACACAAAATTATTGAGAAATAATGTACCAGCAAGATATAAATATGATATAAATACCTTGTAGAATGGAATAATGATATAATTTAGTTTACCACTTAGGCAGCGACCACGGAACACTCGAAGAAAGAAGGGAACTGGTCAATCGAGCAGAGTAATTGATGTGTCACTCGGTAAATGCTTTGAATTTCATTGAAATTGTTATTTTTTAATTTCTGACAATGATATTTTCAAAGAAATCTATAAAAAATATGCACATGTAATAACGATGCGTACTTGAAGATTGCAACATCTTAATCCGAAGCAAATTGTATGGGCTACATATAAAAAATCTGACAAGAGGTGTATTGTTTACACTTCAAGATCTATAATTTTGTTTTTTGTGCAGCGCAGAATACAACATATTTCGTATTAAGATTCTCCACACTTCAAATGTATATCATTGTTCATACGTAGATATTTTATCCAAAATTTAAAATATTCTTTTAATATTCACAGTAAAGGGCTCCAGTGAGCCCGGAACTAATTTGTTGAAATATGGGGAGGCTTGAACTTATCCTAAGTTTTTTTAATATTCAAAATAAAGGACTTCAAGATTTTTTCTTTAATGTTCAAAATGTAGCATTTGTAAGTTTTTATACTAGTATAAAAACTTACAAATGCTACAATCTGTGTTGTTGCTATTGTGAAACTTCTTGAAGCTTGGAGTAACTAATTTGTTGAAATATGGGGAGGCTTAAACTAGCTGGGTTTTGGCCTATATGAATCCTGGAACTAAATTGAAGCTTGTTTTTCCTAATTAAAAAGATTGGTCCCTACTACATAATATCTTCTTGGGCATGTTAATTTGAATAATTCAGTGTGAAATTCTATTAAAAATCATGTGAATCAAAGAGGCCTTTAGGGAATATATGAGAAGCACAACATTTTGACAGGATTGTTGAGGAGCTTTGATGGAAGCATAATACCAGTTATGTCACCTTCCTAGGAGACTCGGGAAACCCTAGCCCGCCGCCGCTGGAGCAAACCGCTGGGCAAAGCGCGTATGGTGGATGGTGGTGTCGGGCCTCCGTCCCATGCGCATATGCGGCGTCAGCTCCAACGACGCGAGAACTTAGTGGGGTGGCTCGGCCTCCTACAGTGTGGATGGCGTGGCTCTGGCATCCCTAGCATCCACCACCTGAGCTCCCTCTGCAGCACCTGTCGGTCCAGGTCTTCTCTTTAGTCTCCGCCCGGGTCGGTGGCACCGGCAACCTTGCCGGCGTGTCAGGGTGGGGTGGTAAACCCCCTGCTTCGTGGAGCTCCGGTGGGCTGGTGTTTGGGCGGTCGCCGCCTCCGTCGTCTTGGTGGTGGTTGGAGGCGCTAGATCTGGTCGACGCCCTGATTTGGCCCGGCGGCTTCGGTTGGTGGTGAGGTTGGTGGACAACGTGCTTCGGTGCGCTTGGTGCTGGCTCGTGGGCGGTCGTTTCTGGTTGCGGGTGTTGATCGTCTCCCAGAGAAATCCTTATTCTAGTTTTGGACGGCGCTGGCGATGGTGGCGCTTGAGGGCGATCGGGCGTTAGAGGCGCTACTACGTCTCTTTCCTTCTTGGGGGCATCGTCTTGGAGTCGCCTCGACCAGGGGTTTGGAGAAGGGGGCTTGTGTCGGGCAGCTATGCAACATCCAAGTGTGTAGTTTGGCATAGATGATGTGTCGAGTTGAGTTTGGGTCGAGGATAGGCTTCGGTAGTCGGTTCTTCCCGACATGTCCGATGGGTTCTTCTTCTATGTTGTGTTGATGCGGAGTTGGAGCTGCAGTGGAGTGTGTCTAGGCGGCGACGATGACTGTTCGTTGGTGTCTCTATAGAGTACTTGGTTAGTGCAATTCTAGCATAATTCCCTTGTGAAGCTCGTCACCAGAGTCGAGGATGTCTTTCCTTAGCACGTGTGGATGATAGCTATGAAAATAGCATCCTTACTCGTGTTTAAATCTTATATTAAGTCAAGAAATTGATAACATACCTATCTAACCTTTCCACTATGACTAATTATTATAAAGATGTACAAATCCTTATTTTAAATTGTAACATGCAGAAAATCACTCTTTTATGGCGAAATCTCGAGTAATCAAGGGAGATCACATGTTGCCTACATAACCAAGTCAACCAGGGTCGAATGTTGGCGTCCAGAGGTGTTAACGAGCGTCAGTACGGACGTATTTTGGCGGTGGCTTTGCAGGTCAAACAGAGAAACTTTCGCGAAGGGTCCTATATATTTCGAGACTCTCAGCCGCCGCAGAGAGCCGGCATTCACAGATTGAAACCGAAAACACACCGAGGAAGATCCACCACTTCACCACCATGGTAGTTCATCATCTCCATCTCCATCCATAACCATATCCATAACTTGTATTCAAGATCTCCTCGTGGTTGGCGAATTTGTAAGGATATTTATCCTTGATCTTATTATGAGTGAGTAGTCCTTACAGGCTGCGGGTTGGGAATAGCCTTGCTGCAATTATATGCATCTAATTATATGAGAATATTGTGTGGTGATTGCAGAGCAGATCTGTATTTGTATCATTATCTCTTACTTTAATCCAAAGACTTGTCAGGTATTCAAGACACCGAGGATTGGTTAAGGTTTGAGGTGAGATATGTGGTAAACAACGCCTACACATGAAGACATCATGGGGAATGCAGTAGTCGTTTAGTGATCCACTTGGGAACAACATCAACATCACTGATCTTAATGCTTTGGACTATATTTTACTTAATAATCATTCATAGCCCGGTGCTTCGTTGTATAACGGTTAGACCAAGCGACATTATGCTATGTCTGTGGCACACATGGGGTTCTATATATATTAGATCATATACACACGAATGTGTTTATTATTATCTCTATCCCATATGTATGCATAACTGTAGATGAAATCTCAACCCTGACCTATCTATATCCATTGATACAACCCCGATAACAAAAGCAAACTGAAAATGTCCGGTAAATAAAAATTGACAAGTCTTGCGAACGCTTCTTAACCTACATCAATTGTCTCCCAATGTTTGATTAAACCTAGATATTTTAAGGAAAAAATCTAATATACCGCATCCGTAATCCGAATTGAAGGTTTCAGTGGACAATTGTTGGCATAGGTCGACGTAGGCTCATGCGCCGTCTGTGAGGCTCTGTTTGGGTGTTCGCTAGCTCACGAAGAAGTGGCGACGATGACGTTTTGTGGCAACCTCGACGTGTCTCCTTGTGGGTTTGTGCTTCATGTGGGTAGCCAGGTTGGTTGTGTTGGTGTGTCCAATGTGATCGTGTTCTATGACAATATTGGTGCATTTGTACAGATTTTCGGATGATTCCTCCGCAAATGAATCGGTCAATTCTTTTCGAATTTTTCAAATAAACTAAGACAAATTGCCCGTTTTATTTAAAAAAGTCGTATGTTATTTCAGTAGGATGTTGTGTTTATTAGGTTCCTAGTTTGGTTAGAGCTTAGCTAATTAAATACCTTAAATTTACCATACATGTTTTTTTAACAGAAAAATGGTCTAGAAGACCCCAGAAGATGCATTGATACACACGTGGCAGGTACAATTTACAAAGAAGACCCTAGCATGCAACACACTAGGAACCCTAGATATTACAGAAAAGGGATTCTTTCTTACACAGAGCACCCCAGAGCAAAAATTAAAAAGCAATCAAGCCCTTGGGCGCCGCCGCCACCAATATCCGGCGACCTGCAGACGACAGAGCCGACGAGGTCGTGGAGGTTTCTTGCCCGTGACACTCCCCGATCCGGAGAAGAAGCGAAGCCGCCGGCCATCTCGCACTCGACAGGGACGAACCACTTGCCTAGTACGAGATTTCGAGCTCCAGCGCGCCTCGCTTCAGAGAAGGGACTCCAATCGAGGTTTGATCCCATGGACGCCTTTCGACCAGAACGGGCAGCGGCCCGGCATCCCTGCTACCCATGGACCGCTGCGAAGATGAACATGCAGGCGCAGCTTCGATTTGCCTCCGCAGAATCTTCCGCTTCAAGCAATCCCCCTTCCATACCTCGCCACCACGGCAGGCCGAGATAAGGGGGAGAGCAGGTCGCCGTCGACGCTGCAAACAAAGGCTAGTGATGCTTTATGGAAATGCCCGTCTCGCTCTCCTTCCTTTTGTCGACCCACCATGGGCTCCAAGAAGCGAAGAAGGGCAAGAACCGCCTAGTGCCGCGTCGGAGCGCTATCACGTACGAGCCGCCAGACGACCCACACTCCGAAGCAAAGATCTCATCGTCAGCGTGCCACCCCTCCTCGCGACCATCGCCGGCCAGGGGTACGCCGCCGCTTCACCATGCAGGAAGAGGAGGTCTGAAGCCCTATTGTTATTAACGGATGTGGCGCCTCCCTCCACCACACCGAACTCTGACCAGGGGAGCCACGGGGCGAGCGGGACGAACCCTAGATAGCACAAGATCAGGCTTCCAATATCTCGCGCACCACCTCGACTACCGGGCAGAAAGCCCAAACCTACGGGCAAAACGCCCAGAGACTTAATCCTACATCTACAACTACAAGGAGGGTGTCGAGCCACTCTCTCTTTCCCGTCCCCGGCGACGGCGCCGCCAGAGAGGGGTCGAGAGAGGGCTCGGGGCAAGGGCGACTCTCAGGAGGGCTGCCTCTAGAATCGTGAGAAAGGGGCCACGTCGCTTTTCTGTAATTTCCCATACATGTTGAACCACTGTCTCCGTGTTGCATGTCACCCATTTGGTTTCATTTAAGCAATTGAGTATTGGCAGAAGACTTCCTTGATGGTTCTGGAGGAGCTCTGTTTCGATCGACGCCGCGTAAGATGCTCTGGGCTTCTCGGCCGGTGGACACGGTCGGCTGAAAGAGTGACGTGATCGGTGGGTCGGGCCGGTGCGTCCTCCTCCTCCTGTCTGGCACACGGTGGTGGTAAGCAGCTGCATCGTGGTATCGCCGGCAGAGCACTGCTGCCATATCGTCTCTTTTAAAGAGATGTTTTTTGGTAAATCAATGCAACCTGAGTTGTCCATGTTAGGAATAGACACAGTTATATTTCTCTGGGGCCAAAGGCCACAATATATAGTACAGGTACAGGGCAAATATGCAGGAAGCCCCCTAACATATGGGGGAAATACAATATACAGATATATACATCTAACATCCCCCCCCCTCAAACTCATGGTGGATCCACAACACTGAGTTTGGAGAGTAAGAAAGCATGCTGCGCTCGGGTCTGTGCCTTCGTAAAGAAATCCGCCAACTGTAAATCTGAAGGCATATACTGAAGCGCAACAACCTGAGCCTGCACCTGAGCACGTGTATAGAAAGCATCAACACCAATATGCTTGGTAAGCTAATGCTTGACCGGATCACGTGCAACACTAATAGCACCTGTACTGTCAGACAAACCAGAGTGGGTGTGGTAATAGAGACCCCAAAATCCGCAAGTAACCACCGTAACCAGGTCACCTCAGCAGTCAACAAGGCCATAGCACGCAACTCAGCCTCAACACTCGAACGGGAAACCGCTGTCTGTTTCTTCGTCTTCCAAGCAATGAGCGAACCACCAAGAAACACACAGTAAGCAGAAAGTGAACGACGATCCGAAGGATCACTCGCCCACGTAGCATTCGAATAGCACTGGAGCTGGAGGGAGCTGGAACGAGGAAAGAAAAGGCGACGAGTGATCGTACCACGAAGATAACGAAGAACACGAAGAAGATGACTATAGTGAACAGTGGTAGGAGCAGAAACAAACTGACTCAGAATATGAACAGGATAACAGATGTCAGGACGAGTGACAGCAAGATAAACTAGACTCCCAACAAGATGACGATAACGCGTCGGATCAAAAAGAGGATCACCATCAGTAGGTTGAAGCTTAACATTAAGCTCCATAGGGGTCTCAACAGTGCGCTCATCCCCAAGAGCAGCACGAGCAAGAAGATCCTGAATATACTTTTCCTGAGAGATGTAAAAGCCATCAGAAGTGGAGGAAACCTCAATCCCAAGAAAGTATCAAAGAGGACCAAGATCAGTCATAAGAAACTGATCACGAAGACGAGCCTTAACAAAGGCGATATACTCAGGATCATCACCAGTAATGATCATATCATCAACATAGAGAAGAAGAAGAAGAGTGCGTCCACGAGGAGAAGTGTGAACAAACAGCGCTGGATCATGAGCACTAGGGAAGAAACCAGCTGCAGTTACTACAGAAGCAAAGCGCTCAAACCAGGCACGAGGGCCTATTTGAGGCCATAAAGAGACCGTCGAAGACGACAAACCATCCCCTCGGGAACAGAATACCCAGGACGAGGCTGCATATAAACCTCCTCACTCAACTCAACTCAAGCTGGGACACATACCAGTGACGAACAGAAGCAACAGCAAGAAGAGTACACACAGTGGTCCTATGAGCCACAGGAGCAAAGGTCTCATCATAGTCACGACCATGCTCCTGCTGAAAACCACGAGCCACAAGACGCGCTTTATAGCGCTCAAGAGATCCATCAGAGTGGGTCTTAATCTTATAGACCCACTTACACGTGATAGGACGAACACCGGGAGGGGGAGAAACAAGATCCCAGGTGCCAGTACGCTCAAGCACAGCAATCTCCTTAGCCATGGCCAGCTGCCATTCAGGATGATGCTCAGCATCCCGATAAGAAGTCGGCTCGGAGGCAACAGAAAGACCATACTGACTAGGAGAGTAACGATTGGGGGCACGGCGCTGACGAACAGGACGATTAGAGGGAAGCTCGTCAGAGGAAGACGACTCAGGAGACGACGATGAAGAAGAAGGAATAGCAGAGGAAGACTCCGAAGAACGAGGAGAACTAGGAGAACTAGACGGAACAGAGGAGGACGATGTAGAAGAAGAGACATCAGGGGGAGGAGATTCTGAAGAAGACACAATAGGAGTAGGAGTAGACAGAGGGGGTGTGTCAGGAAAAAGAAGAAACGAGATATCTTCCACCGGGTAGGTACCAGCGGTGGGACGAGGATAGAAAGGACGCGTCTCATCAAAAGTAACATCACGAGAGATACACATCCGACGACCAACGGGGTCCCAACAGCGATAGCCCTTATGCTCATCACTGTATTCAAGGAAAACACACTCAACAGACTGAGCGGTCAGTTTGGTGCGTTCACGAGGAGCAAGGAGAACATAGCAAACACAACCAAACAAGCGAAGCATGGAATAGTCTGGAGACTGTCCAGATAGGCGCTCAAGAGGGATGCCACCCTGCACAGCGGTAGAAGGCTGAATATTGATGAGGTAAGCCGACGTAGCGACAGCCTCATCCTAGAAATGCGGCGGAAGAGAAGAAGCAATCATCATGGCACGAGTGGTCTCAAGAAAATGGCGATGCTTACGCTCAGCAATGCCATTCTGAGCATGTGCGCCAGAACTGGAGAACTGAGCAAGGGGGCCCTGCTCAGCAAGAACACCTCGCAACATCTGGGAGATATACTCACCAGCAGAATCAGCACGAAACACACGAATGGGGATAGAATATTGAGTACGGACCATGGCCGCAAAACACTGATATATGGAGAGCACTTCACTATGAGAGCGCATAAAATACAACCAAGTGTACCGAGAGAAATCATCGATGAATAAAAGATAGTAGCGATGGCCCCCTTTCGAAGCGAAAGGAGCCGGACCCCAAACATCTGAATGAAGTAAATCAAAAGGTCACTGAGATACAAATGCGCTAGTAGGATAGGGAAGCTAAACCTGTTTACCCAACCTACAACCCTGACAATGTAAAGACCCATCTCCTAAGACAGACCCTAGAAGACCACGATGAACTAAAGACGACAGACGCGAGTCACAAAGGTGACCAAGACGATGATGCCACTGCTGAAAGGAGCTGGTAGCAGAGGAGACGACCAGAGAAGAACTGGCAGATGAAGTGGCAGCAGAAGGAACACGAAGCCAGTCTAACTCCCAAAGTCCTGAAGAGTCACGGCTGTAAGGGCCAGCTCCAACCAGGGCCTGCGTGCGACGGTCTTGGACAACACAAGAATCAACATCAAGAATGACGTGACAACCAGAGTCAGTAAGCTGGCTAGCAGAGAACAGATTCATCTTAAGAAGAGGGACATGAGAGATATCAGGAACAGAAAAGGAAGAAGTAGAAAGAGTGCCTCGACTAGAAACAGGAAGAGAGGTACCATCAGCTGTGAAAACACGGACAGGAGAAGGGAGAGAACGAAGAGCGGACAGAAAAGAATACTCAGAGGTCATATGAAAAGAAGCTCCAGAATCCAGATACCATGGGGACGTACCTGACTGTGTAGAAGGTGGTGGTCGCACATGGCCTGAAGAATCAGTCACAGAACCAGCAGTGCATGTCGAAGGAGAGCCTGTAGCAGCAAGCAGACCGCGAAGACTCCTGATAATGTCCTGATCAGAGAGAGCAACTGCTGAAGATCCAGAAGAAGCCGACTGCCCACGAGCCTGGTGCTGCTGACGTAAACTGAGATCCCGTGTATAACAGGTGGCCCAAGTGTGGCCATACTTGTTACAGTAAGAGCAGTGACAAAGAGAACCACGGCGACCCTGACCACGAGCCTGCTGGTGCTGACTCTGGCCCTAAAACTGCTGGTGCTGACTCTGACCCTGACCTGGAGGAGTGGGTAGTATCGGCGGCGGCACGGAGGACCGCGGCTGAGTCGAGGGAACAGACGTCATAGGAGGACCACGGGTAGCAAGCACAGATGGAACCGCAAGAAGACCAGCACCACGAAGACGGGTCTCCTCAGCCCGAAGCTTAGACAACACCTCAGAGAGCGGAACACGACCACGAGCATTCAGCTGAGCATGCCGGGGCTCAAACTCCGGGCGGAGCCGAGACAGAAACTCATAGATGCGGTGAAACTCCAAATCCGAGCGCTCAATCTGGCAACACGAGCATGTGCCACAAACAGCAGTACGAAGAGAATCAAGCTGACGCCAGATAGCAGCACTCTGAGTATAGAACTCATCAATAGTAGAATCACCCTGCTAGAGAGCATGCTCCTGGCGAACCATAGACAGGTAAAGAGCATCCCCAGATGGCTGATAACGCTGACGAAGATGAGCCCACTGAGCGGCAACAGTAGGGAGACTCATGAACTCAGCAGCATACTGGGGCAGAACACTGGAGGTGAGAACAGCAGCATCACGAGCATCCTCATCAACCCACTGAGTGTAAGCAGTCAACGCGTGTCGATAGGCCTCGAGATCAGAAGAGTACTGCTTGAACTTCAGGTCATAAGCAGCAACAGCACTATCATCAACACTCTGAGCAGCATCCTTGGCCTCCTGAGAAGCATCAACACCGAGAACAATCGGCGTCGGCGGAAGAGGAGCCACAAGAGAGGGGGCACGGCGGACAGGAGACCTCGCCAGAGAGCACACCCCAAAGACGGAGACCGCGCGTGTGAACGCACATAAAGGCAGCGAAATCAGGGTAAGTCGCGCCATCAAACACCACCGGGCAGCGAGGAATCGCAACATAAGCCGATGAAGAAGACATATCTCTCTCTCTTTTTTTAGACACAGATCAGATCAAGATCTGATCGATCCTGACACAAGCAGACGCAGACGAAATCCGACGAGGCTTCCTGCAGGTCGTCCGGGAGCAGGAGGTGGCGGGCGCTATGTGCGCACGCGCTGCTGCGTGCAGCAGACTGGCAGGGCCCTCGCGCAGTAGGTGGCGGCAGGAGGCACATGCGCACGCGCTGCTGCGGGGCAGGGCGGTGCAGCAGCAGAGTGCAGACGGTGGCAGGGCCCGAGCGGTAGTGGGAGATATGCAGGAGGGTAAGGTGGATGTTGGTGTAGGTGGTTTGTAGAAGGCAGATGTATGTGTGTAGATGTGGAGGACGGAGGACAACGGGATCTGGGAAGAGGACAAAGCTTCAACGCAAGCGCGGTTAGAACGGGAACTGGCGGAGGCCGGGGCGAGCTGACGGCGGCGGCGATTACAATTAGAGTACCGGTGCATACAGAAACTCTAAAACCGGCTCTGATACCATGTTAGGAATAGACACAATTATATTCCTCTGGGGACAAAAGCCACAATATATAGTACAGGTACAGGGCAAATATGCAGGAAGCCCCCTAACATATGGAGGAAATACAATATACAGATATATACATCTAACAGTCCAATCTGGCTCGATTCTATATACCATCTCAGGATTTCGGTACTCCCTCCGACCCATATTAGTTGCCTCCAATTTAGATGTATCTATCACAAAAACTTGTCTAGATACATTCAAATTGAAGTCGACTAATATGGGTCGGAGAGAGTAGTATAATTCGTCTCGAGAGGACATTTTTAGTAGTAACTCCGATCCATAATAAGTGTAGCGGTAGTAACATTTGATTTATATTTATATGTAAAACTATAATTTTACCTCTGAAAAATTGATAGAAATTCTCAAACTAACGCCAAAAACTAGCCTAATTTATTTCAACTGTCCGAGATCAAGTCATACTAGGTGAATAGGCGAGCTTCGCCTCGCCGCATGCATCACGTCCTAGTCCAACATGGTCAATGTGATAGATTGGTGCAGGTGTAACATGTTTAGATTATTTGACGTTTTGTCTTAATGCCAATGCACATCTAAGCTTGCTGACATAATCAGCTCAATAACCTTCTCAACCGAGTTTTCTTAAACATCGACTATAGTGCCCTTTTGTCGTTGTTGACAGGGATCTACCTCAACAAAACCAGATTATCTGATCTGACCTTCTTACCACAATCGCGTTGAATTGTACCATATGAACAAACGGTTAACCATACATTTCCACTTATATCGGATGTCAATCGGATTCGGTAGTATGAGATGAGCAAATATAAGAAATATTGAAATGCAAATGAATTCAATCATTCATAGTGTAATTGTTTATCAAATAATACATGGACACAAATCTCTGGTAGAACCAAATCTACAAAACTCGCCCACTCAATAGACAACAACAGTATGTCAACACATCCAGAGACCAAACACATGATTTCTTTCTTAAAGACATTTCCTCCCGCCCCTACTCCAAAAGACCCAACACAATACACTTCTCCCTACAAAAGCTTCATGATCCTTTTAGGTCAACACCATGGTAAAAGTTAATACATGAATCACTACACTGAGTACCATGGCTAAGAAATCAAAGTCATTACCTATGTGTATGTTTTTTTTTCAAAATTTATTAGCACAGATCCATAGTACTGCCAACATATGGAGGACCAAAATGGTCAGAAATGCTAGCCTTCTGCTTACATACGGAGGACCAAATCTGTCGTTGGTTTTCAGGGATTCATACATCAATGGAAACTCCAACTGCTACACTTTCCGTGTCAAAGTAGCAAATATATATATCGAGGATTTTTTATGCAGCGATAAATTGCTACTCAGCGTCGGTGAGCAGCTGGCCACGAAGAGCTAACACCATGCTACTGCACGATTAATTAATTGCCACTGTATTTCTACATATCAGAGTGCGCTGACAAATAATTACTCCATGCGCATGTTTTCAGGCCTAGATCCATTCCCTTGTCTCTCGAGTCTCGACAAACCCGACCTGGTAGGCTGCAACGGTGGCACCCACACAACACAACCTCCCTCCAGTGACAGCCGTCCGCACCCTCACACATCCCTCTGCCATCAAGACTACCACGCGCCGCTCCGAGTGCTCCAGCCGCCATGTCGGTGCCCTGAAGGCTGAAAGATCCACCCAACCTAAACCCAGTCGCCCTGGATGCGCCTCTGTTTGAGAGATCGACCTCGCGGCTCCGAAACCCGAGCACAGATCCAATGCGGGGTGGGCAAGGGCAGCAACACCCGTTGTGGGATCCGGTGACTGGAGGCGCGACGGTGGGATCTGCTGCAAGGGGTGGGAACGGAGCGGGGCTACCGCAGACATGAAGGGATGGAGAGGAGAGGACGGGGTGGGCAGTCGCTGTGGGGAGAGATGAGGGGACGGTGCTCGTCATTCAGGAGCTGCACATGTGAACACACGTGTCAGAGAAACAGACAGACACATGCCCTGGGATGAGCGCTTCTCCGGCCCACAAGCAGCGACGGGGAGACGGTAGATGCCCACAAACAGCGGCAACATGCTCGGCAAATGCCCTAGCTGAACCAAAATTAGATCTTTTAATAATAGACAATGGGTCCACATGACAGTCTTATGGTAGTGGTAGATGGCTTCAAAATGCTTGCATGTGACCAAGCTTAAGTCTATAGACAATACTACACAGCTATATGTGTAGTCAGATGCACAGTAAAACCTCTCTTTTAATGGTACGATCGAGCGTAAATTCAGTATCTCTGGGCATAGCACACTTCAACCAACACACATTGATTCCATGAGGTAGAGAAATCACACGACCGACAGCTAGTAGTAGTGCATTATTCCTCACATATCCAATTGATATAGCTAGGAATGCAAGCAAGTCGAGTTCGAGCGAGTTTGATTAAGCTTGAGTTCGAGTGAGTTAGATTAAGCTTAGCTTATACCTAAATTCGAGCGATCTTGAGTCGAGCTAAAATATGAGTCGATGTCGATCCTTTTGAGTCTCGAGCTTTTCTTGCAGCACTAGATACGGCTCCTCTTTTCTACCTTGTTTCAGAGTATCTTTCTCGTAAGAAAAGAGACCACACGAACGAACAAGTGAATTGCATACGATAGTGCACACAAAAATCTTTCACTGACTTCAAGGCAACATTCGACACACTCGCCAGTCGCAGCTGAACGAACCTTAGCACGTCTAAGGGTGTGGCGGTGTGATTTGGTGCGTCCACGCAAGCAAAACAGCAATCGAGGAGATGAGACACACAAGGCAGGATTGACACAATGGCATAAGAGGAAGAGACTGATTTAGTTAAGAATGAATGAAGAGGAACATCAGCTGGATAAGCAATCTGAGAATAAAGTGCGACACACCTAATGTGCATTGTGAAGCACACGGATTCGCTTCCTCATTGGAGAAGCTCCATTAATCCTACTCCCTCCGTCCAAGAATAGATGTCTTAGGTTTTTTAAATTTTGAATGAATCTATATACTAAATAGTGTCTAGATTCATCCAAATTTTGATAAATTTGAGACATCTATTTTAGGACGGAGGGAGTACATTTCATAGGTTGTCAGGTGGAATAGTTTCCCCATGCGTCAAACATGTTACCGACACCTCCCAAACCCACTGGCTAGACTTCTCTTGCCCTCGGCACGCATGCCATCCCACCTTTGCTGCCCTTCCATTCTTCGATCTTCGCATATGAATCCATTATTACTGGCTAGCATGATAGTATCGTTATATGTAGTCACCTATAAGATGTGAGGTGACTTTTACCAGTCAAATTGAACCTGGGCAAAAATGAGTATGTGAGTCACGTGCCCACGTTAAACCATGCACCCAACTACTCAAGAAGTACCTCTCCGTATGTTCATATTTATATGGCGTCCTTATTTTGCATGATTTAAGCCATTTAACTTTGTACAATGTGCCACCAACTCTTCCTTTCTAGTATTAGTGGAAACTATATCAACTATAGATATAAATCAAGTGTACACTCTGCAATAAACATATGTGATTCGATGTGCATGTCCGTTGAGAGCATGAGGTCATCGTATCCAAATATCCTCATCTACGCCCCGCAACCACATAAGGAAATCTCTACTATATAGGAATCCGGCCACGGTCGGCCAATCACAGACGATCACTGTCGACCTAAGACACATACATAATCCATATAATGAGGTGTTATTTGATATTTAATCGTGAAGAGAAATCAAGCAAGCGAGTCGCTTTGTTGTTGTGACATTTTTTCATGCGACCTTTCTTAGGGTGGGGTTCCATTGTCCTATGATGAAACACTCCAAACGAGCTCTAAAAAACGATTCTGATGTATAGTTTTCACCGTATCACATCAATAACCATCATATAGCTAGTTGCACTTCTCAGTATCATGTACTAGATGAATTACCTATGAATGTACGAGCATTTTTATTATCTTTAATTATCATAACAATTAACATTTGTGTGTCGACAAAATCGATAAGCTATTATACAGAAGGTTGTTGTGAAATGATACTCTAGCAAAAGATACATAATCATTAGATCTTGGAAGGTATGGCCATTGCACGAAGTACTCAATATGAGAAAGCAAAGATAGTTTACTGTGACAAGAGAGATGTAAATAGAAAACACGGAAGTTTTGCGCTTGGTTAGGAACACTCATTGAAGGGCACAAGGGATCACTTAAGCAATGGTTAGGAACAATCGTTGAGGGGCACAAGGGATCACTCAAGCAATTAGCAAACACGAACACCCCCTGAGATGATCAGGTACGTAGAAGATTGACTCATCTCACTTCAGTTTCGCAATTATAATGCAACAAATTTCAATCAACCAATCTACTATTGTTACATGTGTAATGTTAGACTAGATTGCTCAAGGTGGGACGTTGGTCGAGGCTGGTCAAAGCTTTAGCGGTTCTTTCCATTCCACCACTAATACTATAACATCCAATCTAGACACCATACTCAAGTGTAAGTGACACTAAGAAGTCACATGATTGTAGCGATCGGATATGTTAACAAGTGACCCAGCAGTTTGCCACCGCTCTAGATACAACCACAACAAAAGCATTCACCTCGCACAACAAGAGCCTTAGAGCATCCCCATAAGTGACTCCCCATATCAATTCTGAACATTATGATTTTTAATTGTGTTATTCTGAATTTCATTTAATTAATTGTGAATATTTGAACTCAAGTTTGAATAATTTAAACTTCTATTTTGAATTCAAATGTTTATCTTAGATGTATTATATCTTGTGTATTGTGAGTCTTGGACTCACTTATTCATCTTGAAGTCAAATTTAAATTCCCAAAAATTTGAAATACACAAAGATTATGTTGAATTTGAATTCAAATCCTAGTTTTGACCTAAGTCAAAGTCAACACTAGAGTTCAGTTTCAATCTCCTTGTAACTTCAAATAAAAAATTAAAATTTACCCATATTTGAGATGCATGCATTGGAAATGCACAATTCTATAATCTACTCTTCCTGGGACCTATTCTTCGGGCTGGTACACCGTTGAAGGTTGACGTCATATTTTAATTTATAAGTAAAACTTTAATTTTACATTTTTACTCTTAAAAATTGATAGAATCTCTCGAATTAACTAATGTCCAAAACTGCCCTAATTCCAAGCCATATACTACACACATAGATGTTGTTAGAAATAATGGGGCTAATCCATTTAGGCCCATGTGTATTTCACATTTTCCCTAAATCTCAAAGCCCAAATTTGTGGCAGCCCATATGTGTTTGGGCCCATGTTTGTGGCAGCTCAGCTCACATGGCAGTGGAGTGGGAGCTAAAGTTTAGTCCCACATGGAAAGTTGGAGTAGAGTTGCACCACCTTATAAGGTAGAGTGTTGCACCACTTTGTAAGTGAGTGACAATAAGAGAGATACACACGCGCGCTCCTCCTCCGACGACGCCGCTCGCACGCTCGCTCGCTCGCCTCGTCACGACGCGCGTGCCGCAGGTTGCGGGTTGCGGGTTGTGCTCAGGACTTGCGCCGTCACCGTAGTCTACTCCATCCCGCTTGTCGGCGTGCACCGGCGGACGGGAGAGTAGGTCTCCGGAACCACTCGCCCTTGTGATCCTGTAACGGGAGAGGGCGAATAAGGTTTTTGGAAAGCGCTCTGCGCGACTGCTTGAGTTCTCCATCACGGGTCGTCTTCCATCCAAGTCAGGCGGTGCTGCCTACCGCCGTCTTCGTCGCCATCTGCTGCGATCACTCTTCCCCAAAGTTTCTACTACGACAACCGAGCAGTACGTGCTACGTGATCCTGTTTGGTTATTCATCATGTTCTGCGAGTACATGTTAAGCTGCTGTTTGTTTCCGATCATCCTGTTGCTTAGTACATCTAGTATGTTCGAGTTACATGAGCTAGTAGCTGGTTTTGTCCTGATTTATATTCTGGAATTAATCAAGGAAATTATGCCTAATAATCCAACAATCCAAAAACCTTATTGTAGGCAATTTCCTGAATCGACAATGGCTGGTTTTACCGATGCACTGAGGCCGGATAAGTTTACCGGTGTGCACTTTAAGAGGTGGCAGTACAAGGCTGAGCTTTGGCTGACCACGATGAAAGTGTTCCACATCAGTAAAGGCAAACCTGAGGGAACTATATCTGACGAGGATCAGAAGAAGTTCGAGGATGCCAATACTGTCTTTGTGGGATGTATTCTGAGCATTCTTGCTGACCGTCTGTGTGATGTGTTTATGCACATAAAAGACGGGAAGGATCTCTGGGATGCACTGGATGCCAAGTTTGGTGCTGCAGATGCTGGCAGTGAACTGTATATCATGGAGAGCTTTCATGATTTTAAGATGACTAAGGACCTTCCTGTGGTTCAACAAGCTCATGATATACAGTACATTGCCAAGGAGCTCGAACTCCTTAAGTGTACCTTACCCGACAAGTTTGTGGCGGGATGCATTATTGCTAAGTTGCCCCCTTCATGGAGGAACTTTGCCACAACTCTCAAACACAAGAGACAGGAGATATCAGTTGAAAATCTAATAGCGTCCCTTGATGTTGAGGAGAAGGCTCGGGCTAAGGACACTACTGAGAAAGGAGAGGGTCTTGCTACTGCTAACTTTGTGCAGAAAGGCAAATCCGTAGGCAAGAACAAAGGGAACTTCAAACCCTCCTTTAACAAGCCCGTAAAGACTACAACCTTCAAGAAGAAGAAGACGAACAGGGACAAGAGTGAACTGTCTTGTTACACTTGTGGAGAGCCCGGCCATTTTTCCAAGGACTGTCCAGAACGCGCAGACCGCAGAGGGAAAAAGGCCAAGACTGTCAACGTCGTGACCGCTAGCAATACTGATGGGTATGGTAATTTATTTACTGTTCTTTCAGTATTTCAATCACCGTGTTGGTGGCTTGATACGGGTGCTAATGTTCATGTGTGTGCTGACATCTCTATGTTCACTTCTTATCAGGTCGCTCGGGATTCATCCGTCCTAATGGGGAATGGATCACATGCTTCTGTTCGTGGTGTTCGCACGGTGGATCTGAAGTTTACTTCCGGAAAGATCGTGCAGCTGAGGAACGTGCAGCATGTCCCTACTATGAACAAGAATCTCGATAGTGGCTCCCTTCTTTGCAGAGATGGGTTTAAGGTTGTCTTAGAGTCTAATAAAGTCGTTGTTTCGAAACATGGACAATTTATTGGTAAAGGTTATGAGTTCGGAGGCTTGTTCCGACTTTCACTTTTAGAGTTTTGTAATAAATCCGTGAATCATATTTGTGGTGGTGTTAATGATGATACCAGTATTTGGCATTCTCGTTTATGTCACATTAATTTTGATTTGATATCTCGGATGTCCAGCATGAGTTTAATTCCGAATTTCACTATTGCCAAAGGTTCTAAGTGCCTTAGTTGTGTGCAATCAAAGCAACCTCGAAAGCCTCACAAGGCTGCCGAAGAGAGAAACTTGGCACCTCTAGAACTCATACATTCTGATCTATGCGAGATGAATGGTGTGTTGACAAAAGGTGAAAATAGATATTTCATGACATTAATAGATGATGCTACTAAATTTTGCTATGTTTACTTGTTGCAAACTAAAGATGAGGCTTTAGACTACTTTAAAATCTATAAGGCCGAAGTTGAAAATCAACTAGAGAGAAAGATCAAGCGTCTTAGGTCGGATCGTGGTGGTGAGTATTTTCCCAAAATATTTGATGAATTCTGTCAGGAACACGGAATTATTCATAAGAGGACGCCTCCCTACTCGCCCCAATCAAACGGGGTTGCCGAGAGGAAAAACCGCACGCTGACTGACTTGGTGAATTCCATGTTAGCCACTGCTGGTTTATCAAAGGCATGGTGGGGGGAGGCTTTGTTGACTTCATGTCATGTCCTGAATAGAGTTCCTAACAAGAATAAAGAAAATACCCCTTATGAGGAGTGGGTTGGGAGAAAACCATCACTTTCGTATCTGCGCACTTGGGGGTGTTTGGCGAAGGTCAACATACCGATTCCCAAGAAACGCAAGCTCGGACCCAAGACAGTGGATTGTATCTTTCTAGGATATGCTCCACAGAGTGTAGGCTATAGATTTCTAGTGGTTAAATCTGAGGTACCTGATATGCATGTTGATACTATACTGGAATCTCGTGATGCAACATTCTTTGAAAATATTTTTCCTATGAAAGATATGCATAGCATTGGTAGGATTTCTTCTAAAATACTTCCTGAATCTAGTGCATCTATTGAGAATTCTGAACAACCACAGAATTTCTTGAGAAGGATGACGATGAACCTCTCACGAGGAGTAAGAGACAGAGGGTTGCAAAATCCTTTGGTAATGACTTCATCGTGTACCTTGTGGATGATGCTCCCAGATCCATTACTGAGGCATATGCATCTCCTGATGCAGATGATTGGAAAGAAGCTGTCCAAAATGAGATGGACTCGATTCTTTCTAATGGAACTTGGGAATTATCAGAATAACCCTATGGTTGTAAACCTGTGGGATGTAAGTGGGTGTTCAAGAAGAAGCTAAGGCCTGATGGTACTATTGAGAAGTACAAGGCGCGTCTTGTAGCTAAGGGCTACACACAGAAAGAAGGCGAAGATTACTTCGACACCTAATCACCTGTTGCTAGACTGACCACCAATCGAGTACTACTATCCCTGGATGCCTCTTATGGTCTTCTCGTTCATCAAATGGACGTGAAGACAGCTTTCCTGAATGGAGAGTTAGAAGAGGAGATCTATATGGATCAGCCGGATGGGTTTGTGGTAAAAGGTGAAGAGACAAAGGTGTGTAAGTTATTGAAATCTTTAAATGGCCTGAAACAAGCACCTAAGCAATGGCATGAGAAGTTTGACAGAACTCTACTTTCTGCTGGCTTTGTCATTAATGAGGCTGATAGGTGTGTTTACTATCGCCATGGTGGGGGCGATAGCGTTATATTATGTTTGTACGTGGATGACATTCTGATCTTTGGTACAAACATGAAAGTGATAAATGAAGTCAAGTCTTTCCTGTCAAAGAGTTTTGATATGAAAGATCTGGGAGAGGCTGATGTCATTCTGAACATCAAGCTTATTAAGAACGAGAATGGGATTACTTTAACGCAACCTCATTATGTTGAGAAGGTCTTGAGCCGATTTGGCTTTAATGATGGCAAGACTTCTCCAACACCTTATGATCCCAGTTTGACATTACGAAAGAATAAGAAGGAACCAACAGATCAGCTGAAATATTCACAAGTTATTGGTTCTCTCATGTACTTAGCAAGCGCTACAAGACCCGATATCTCTTTTGCTGTGAGCAAGTTGAGTAGGTTCATGTCTAACCCGAGTATTGATCATTGGCATGCACTTGAAAGGGTCATGCGCTATCTATGTGGTACAATGAGCTATGGGATTCACTATTCAGGGAATCCTACTGTGCTTGAAGGATATAGTGATTCGAATTGGATCTCTGACGTTGATGAACTCTACGCCACGAGCGGGTATGTGTTTACCCTTGGAGGTGGCGCAGTGTCATGGAGGTCTCGTAGACAAACCATATTGACGAGGTCAACTATGGTAGCAGAAGTTACTGCTTTCAGAATGGCTGCGTGAGCTCTTGATGGACTTGCCTGTGGTTGAGAAACCTATGCCGGCAATCCTTTTGAATTGTGACAACCAAACTGTTATTGTCAAAGTGAACAATTCTAAGGATAACGCGAAGTCATCAAGACAGGTGAAGAGACGTTTGAAGTCTGTCAGGAAATTGAGAAACTCCGGAGTAATAACTGTTACGTATATTCAAACAGACAAAAACCTGGAAAATCCCTTTACAAAGGGACTATCACGAAATGTGATAGAAAGTGCATCGAGGGAGATGGGGCTGAGACCCATGGATGTCACACCTTAGTGGTAACCCAACCTATGTGATCGGAGATCCCGTGAATTAGGACCTGGGAAGAACAAGCTAGTGGTTTGACTGAGAAGAGTATTTTGTAACCCTCTCTATGTGAAGATGCATGACTCTCATAATCTGTAAGGCAGGTTGGCAACATGCCTTAATATGTTTATGTTGGCTTTAATTAGCAAAGATGCCGTCCTACAGGGCATTCTTGAAAGAACACACCTATATGAGCTCGACTGTAAACATCGCGGTCTATGAGATTTGGGTGATCTCTAGTAAACTCATGAAGAGACCAGGGAGTATGACGCATATGCTCCAACCCGCGGAGTAGGCTACTGACAGCCAAGTACTAGTTATGATTTTGAGCGAAATCTATTGGCACCAAACTTGCAATTCAAAGGTTTGTCCATTGTTCAAGTTGTTGATAGACGTTGTTCAAGATTCTAGGCAGAAGTTCAACTTAACAGTCTCTGCTGAAACACTGGTATATAAACAAGTATCAAGGATTGGCAAATCTTCAAATGGGCATTTGAGATCTGGTGGGGGATTGTTAGAAATAATGGGGCTAATCCATTTAGGCCCATGTGTATTTCAGATTTTCCCTAAATCTCAAAGCCCAAATTTGTGGCAGCCCATATGTGTTTGGGCCCATGTTTGTGGCAGCTCACATGGCAGTGGAGTGGGAGCTAAAGTTTAGTCCCACATGGAAAGTTGGAGGAGAGTTGCACCACCTTATAAGGTGGAGTGTTGCAGCACTTTGTAAGCGAGTGACAATAAGAGAGATACACACGCGCGCTCCTCCTCCGACGACGCCGCCGCTCGCACGCTCGCTCGCTCGCCTCGCCTCGCCTCGCCTCGCCTCGCCTCGTCACGACGCGCGCACGCCGCGGGTTGCGGGAATCTCGCCGAGCCGAGCTTTATTTTGCTGCTCAGGAAAATTGACAGACGTGTCAAACGGTTATCTTATTCAGGTCGCTTCCGGATCGTGGGCTACTGTAACCGACCCGAGAGCTGCTCTATATAAAGTCCTGCGCGGCTACCGCCACATGACGACCGAAAATCAATCTAGGGTTTTGCCATCCTCTCTACTTGCGCCATCACCGTAGTCTACTCCATCCCACTTGCCGGTGTGCACCGGCGGACGGGAGAGCAGGTCTTCGGAACCACTCGCCCTTGTGATCCTGTACGGGAGAGGGCGAATAAGGTTTTTGGGAATCGCTCTGCGCGACTGCTCGAGTTCTCCATCACGGGTCGTCTTCCATCCAAGTCAGGCGGTGCTGCCTACCGCCGTCTTCGTCGCCATCTGCTGCGATCACTCTTCCCCAAAGTTTCTACTACGACAACCGAACGGTACGTGCTACGTGATCCTGTTTGGTTATTCATCATGTTCTACGAGTACATGTTAAGCTGTTGTTTGTTTCCGATCATCCTGTTGTTTAGTACATCTAGTATGTTCGAGTTACACGAGCTAGTAGCTGGTTTTGTCCTGATTTATATTCTGGAATTAATCATGAAAATTATGCCTAATAATCCAACAATCCAAAAACCTTATTGTAGGCAATTTCCTAAATTAACAATGGCTGGTTTTACCGATGCACTGAGGCCGAATAAGTTTACCGGCGTGCACTTTAAGAGGTGGCAGTACAAGGCTGAGCTTTGGATGACCACGATGAAAGTGTTCCACATTAGTAAAGGCAAACCTGAGGGAACTATATCTGACGAGGATCAGAAGAAGTTCGAGGATGCCAATACTTTCTTTGTGGGATGTATTCTGAGCATTCTTGCTGACCGTCTGTGTGATGTGTTTATGCACATAAAAGACGGGAAGGATCTCTGGGATGCACTCGATGCCAAGTTTGGTGCTGCAGATGCTGGCAATGAACTGTATATCATGGAGAGCTTTCATGATTTTAAGATGACTAAGGACCTTCCTGTGGTTCAACAAGCTCATGAGATACAGTACATTGCCAAGGAGCTCGAACTCCTTAAGTGTACCTTACCCGACAAGTTTGTGGCGGGATGCATTATTGCTAAGTTGCCCCCTTCATGGAGGAACTTTGCCACAACTCTCAAACACAAGAGACAGGAGATATCAGTTGAAAATCTGATAGCGTCCCTTGATGTTGAGGAGAAGGCTCGGGCTAAGGACACTACTGAGAAAGGAGAGGGTCTTGCTACTCCTAACTTTGTGCAGAAAGGCAAATCCGTAGGCAAGAACAAAGGGAACTTCAAACCCTCCTTTAACAAGCCCGTAAAGACTACAACCTTCAAGAAGAAGAAGACGAACAGGGACAAGAGTGAACTGTCTTGTTACACTTGTGGAGAGCCCGGCCATTTTTCCAAGGACTGTCCAGAACGCGCAGACCGCAGAGGGAAAAAGGCCAAGACTGTCAACATCGTGACCGCTAGCAATACTGATGAGTATGGTAATTTATTTACTGTTCTTTCAGTATTTCAATCACCGTGTTGGTGGCTTGATACGGGTGCTAATGTTCATGTGTGTGCTGACATCTCTATGTTCACTTCTTACCAGGTCGCTCGGGATTCATCCGTCCTAATGGGGAATGGATCACATGCTTCTGTTCGTGGTGTTCGCACGGTGGATCTGAAGTTTACTTCCGGAAAGATCGTGCAGCTGAGGAACGTGCAGCATGTCCCTACTATGAACAAGAATCTCGTTAGTGGCTCCCTTCTTTGCAGAGATGGGTTTAAGGTTGTCTTAGAGTCTAATAAAGTCGTTGTTTCGAAACATGGACAATTTATTGGTAAAGGTTATGAGTTCGGAGGCTTGTTCCGACTTTCACTTTTAGAGTTTTGTAATAAATCCGTGAATCATATTTGTGGTGGTGTTAATGATGATACCAGTATTTGGCATTCTGGTTTATGTCACATTAATTTTGGTTTGATATCTCGGATGTCCAGCATGAGTTTAATTCCGAATTTCACTATTGCCGAAGGTTCTAAGTGCCATAGATGTGTGCAATCAAAGCAACCTCGAAAGCCTCACAAGGCTGCCAAAGAGAGAAACTTGGCACCTCTAGAACTCATACATTCTGATCTATGCGAGATGAATGGTGTGTTGACAAAAGGTGAAAATAGATATTTCATGACATTAATAGATGATGCTACTAAATTTTGCTATGTTTACTTGTTGCAAACTAAAGATGAGGCTTTAGACTACTTTAAAATCTATAAGGCCGAAGTTGAAAATCAACTAGAGAGAAAGATCAAGCGTCTTAGGTCGGATCGTGGTGGTGAGTATTTTCCCAAAATATTTGATGAATTCTGTCAGGAACACGGAATTATTCATGAGAGGACGCCTCCCTACTCGCCCCAATCAAACGGGGTTGCCGAGAGGAAAAACCGCACGCTGACTGACTTGGTGAATTCCATGTTAGCCACTGCTGGTTTATCAAAGGCATGGTGGGGGGAGGCTTTGTTGACTTCATGTCATGTCCTGAATAGAGTTCCTAACAAGAATAAAGAAAAGACCCCTTATGAGGAGTGGGTTGGGAGAAAACCATCACTTTCGTATCTGCGCACTTGGGGGTGTTTGGCGAAGGTCAACATACCGATTCCCAAGAAACGCAAGCTCGGACCCAAGACAGTGGATTGTATCTTTCTAGGATATGCTCCACGGAGTGTAGGCTATAGATTTCTAGTGGTTAAATCTGAGGTACCTGATATGCATGTTGATACTATACTGGAATCTCGTGATGCAACATTCTTTGAAAATATTTTTCCTATGAAATATATGCATAGCATTGGTAGGATTTCTTCTAAAATACTTCCTGAATCTAGTGCATCTATTGAGAATTCTGAACAACCACAGAATTTCTTGAGAAGGATGACGATGAACCTCTCACGAGGAGTAAGAGACAGAGGGCTGCAAAATCCTTTGGTAATGACTTCATCGTGTACCTTGTGGATGATACTCCCAGATCCATTACTGAGGCATATGCATCTCCTGATGCAGATGATTGGAAAGAAGCTGTCCAAAATGAGATGGACTCGATTCTTTCTAATGGAACTTGTGAATTATCAGAACGACCCTAAGGTTGTAAACCTGTGGGATGTAAGTGGGTGTTCAAGAAGAAGCTAAGGCCTGATGGTATTATTGAGAAGTACAAGGCGCGTCTTGTAGCTAAGGGCTACATACAGAAAGAAGGCGAATATTACTTCGACACCTATTCACCTGTCGCTAGACTGACCACCATTCGAGTACTACTATCCCTGGATGCCTCTTATGGTCTTCTTGTTCATCAAATGGACGTGAAGACAACTTTCCTTAATGGAGAGTTGGAAGAGGAGATCTATATGGATCAGCCGGATGGGTTTGTGGTAAAAGGTGAAGAGACAAAGGTGTGTAAGTTATTGAAATCTTTATATGGCCTGAAACAAGCACCTAAGCAATGCATGAGAAGTTTGACAGAACTCTACTTTCTGCTGGCTTTGTCATTAATGAGGCTGATAGGTGTGTTTACTATCGCCATGGTGGGGGCGATAGCGTTATATTATGTTTGTATGTGGATGACATTCTGATCTTTGGTACAAACATGAAAGTGATAAATGAAGTCAAGTCTTTCCTATCAAAGAGTTTTGATATGAAAGATCTAGGAGAGGCTGATATCATTCTGAACATCAAGCTTATTAAGAACGAGAATGGGATTACTTTAACGCAACCTCATTATGTTGAGAAGGTCTTGAGCCGATTTGGCTTTAATGATGGCAAGACTTCTCCAACACCTTATGATCCCAGTTTGACATTACGAAAGAATAAGAAGGAACCAACAGATCAGCTGAAATATTCACAAGTTGTTGGTTCTCTCATGTACTTAGCAAGCGCTACAAGACCCGATATCTCTTTTGCTGTGAGCAAGTTGAGTAGGTTCATGTCTAACCCGGGTATTGATCATTGGCATGCACTTGAAAGGGTCATGCGCTATCTATGTGGTACAATGAGCTATGGGATTCACTATTCAGGGAATCCTACTGTGCTTGAAGGATATAGTGATTCGAATTGGATCTCTGATGTTGATGAACTCTACGCCACGAGCGGGTATGTGTTTATCCTTGGAGGTGGCGCAGTGTCATGGAGGTCTCGTAGACAAACCATATTGACGAGGTCAACTATGGAAGCAGAACTTACTGCTTTCAGAATGGCTGCGTGAGCTCTTGATGGACTTGCCTGTGGTTGAGAAACCTGTGCCGACAATCCTTTTGAATTGTGACAACCAAACTGTTATTGTCGAAGTGAACAATTCTAAGGATAACGCGAAGTCATCAAGACACGTGAAGAGACGTTTGAAGTCTGTCAGGAAATTGAGAAACTCCGGAGTAATAACTGTTACGTATATTCAAACAGACAAAAACCTGGCAGATCCCTTTACGAAGGGACTATCACGAAATGTGATAGAAAGTGCATCGAGGGAGATGGGGCTGAGACCCATGGATGTCACTGACGAGGTTTCGTCTCGTCAATGCCCATTGTTATGGACTTGGGTTTTGGAGATGGGGATGCTGGAGATCGTGGCACGGTTAACAGACAAGCAACCAGGGGACACGAGATTTACCCAGGTTCAGGCCCCCGGAGGGAAAACCCTACTCCTGCTTGTCTGCTCTTTGATTACGACGGAACCGAAGGTTACAGGGTGCGCATATTCGATCTGGCGTGGATGCGTGTGCGAAAGTATGAGTCGAGAGAGATCTAGGTCTATTGTGTACGTGTGTGTAGTCGTTCATCGGGTGGTTATGGCGTCTATAGGTCGTGATCTATCCTCCTCGTTGGACCCTCCTAGCCTTTATATATGGGGAGGCTAGGTCTCAGGTACCGACACGAGTAGGTTACAAGTTGTATTCAAACTCTAGTCTTGAGATATCCTTGTCTTGTGCGCTTGGGAGTCCGTGTCCATATGGGCTTCATAGCAGCCGAAACGTCATAGGCGTCATGGACCCTGGTAGGTCGTCGAGTGGGCCTTCCTTCGGGTTGGACCAGGTATGCTGAAGTATTGTACCCGTAGGGTATAACCTTGTCAGTAGCCCCCGAGTGTTCAGTCGAATCATAGATTCGGCTGAGGACTCTTCAATCTTTCGGGTGCAGCTATCTCTGTCTGTTTAGAGAATGTTTTGAGTGTGTAGGGATTGTTGATGCGTGTGCCTGACTCTCCCGACGGATCAGGGTCAGTTAACTGTCTTAGGACAAAACAACACGATCTTCTTCAGATTCGAGTCCCTCGACTCGAACCCGGAACATATGCTGGCGTAATTCGACTCAGGCCGCGGAGGACTTATAGGAGTGGAATTCCAGTGATTTTAATTGGTGTACCCAACGCGTTCGTCGGGATTTTTCGTCGTACCTGCTGGTACGGATTCATATTTGTAGAGCGTAGTCAGGTGCGTTGCCAGGCCATCAGATGATATCTGTAGGTCTTATCTTTGCGTCGCAGACGCAGCATCCGAACATTTATCACCTCGGAGGTGCTTCGGGTGGCCAAGGAGATTGTCGCTCACTCAGCGTTTTGTTGGGGCAGAGTTGCCAAAAAGTTTTTGCGTGCTGATCCGAAAGATCGCAGTCGAAGATTTCATAGGATGCGCGACCAGCGCTCCCTATGGGAGTAGCCCCCAAGTGTCTGTTCGAGTCGTAGACTCGAACGGAGACTTTTAGTTCAAGCATTGTTTCAATCATTAGGTCCACAGGACTCGAAAATTTTCGGATGCTTAAATCCATCCTCCCTATGGGAGTAGCCCCCGAGTCCGTAGTGGAGTCGTAAACTCGACGTAGGACTCAGAGAAATAATTTTGTCCTCATTTGTCTGTCGGGTGCGCGGCCAGCGCTCCTGATAGGAGTAGCCCCCGAGTGTCTAGTCGAGTCACAGACTCGAGTGGAGACTCATGCGAGGACAAATCACTGACCCGGAAGTGCATCGAGTCAGCGTCTCACGCATAAGGAGCCAAAGAGTCGACGTAATGGAGTCATGCAGCGTCTAGCCAGAAGGACTCGACGTTGCAGATGAAGTCGACACCGTTGCTTCTGTCGGGTACATAGTCAGCGTCGCGCTTGTGTAGCATCAAGCTATGCAACCATCCGAGGAGGGTTTCGACTCGGGCCTTGAGTTTATGGCATAGCCAGTTGCTTTGTCGACTCCTGTTGGAGGACCCGATAGAATAGCTCGACGCAGTCGGCGTCTTTGTAAGCTGCAGAAAAACATGACGAATGGTGAAGTACTTGTATCTTGTAAAGAATATTTGCCTTTCGGCTTGTAAAGTAAGATTCTGGTGCCGATCGAGTCGACACTTTTGCACTGTTTGCTAGGCCTTTTCGTTAGCCTGATTATCCTTAGTCTCGGTACCTTGCCGAGGCACTCGGAGTTCAAGGATTCGACGATCAGGCAGAATCAGCTACTCGGTCTGTCGCGTTCGAGGTGCTCGAGTGCGTGGAGCCGATGGCACATTAGGTTACTCGAAGAGGGCGCAGCCCCCGAGTGTTTCGAGTGCGAGTTAAAAAAGAAATCAGCTCTAAGTAGAGGGAAACTTAGCTTTGTTGGTTGTCATGGCGAAGTCGACGCGGTAGCGGGTCACACGGCGGACGTAGTCGACGCGGTGGACCACGGTCATAGCAGCGACGGGTTCCTTGGGGTCGATGGCGGCAGCGAGTTCCGCATCCGAAGATTGTCGCAATCGAAGACCACACCGGGTCGCCGCATCCGAAGGATGTATCGGGTCACCGCAGCCGAAAGCCGTATTGGGTCGCCGATGTCGATGGAGCCCCTGAGCCCCCGAGTCGTTGGAGTCGAAGATCGTAGAGGACCCCCGAAGTAGAAAATCATGATGGGTAAACCAACCCACGGACGGCGCCAATTGACGAGGTTTCATCTCGTCAAGATATTCCCACAGACGGCGCCAATTGACGAGGTTTCCCGAAGATGACGTCGAGCCCTAATTTGCCCAGGGGAAGATGCCCTTCCCTGGGACAATGCCGTGGAACGTTGTGTCTGATTGTTCCAGGCTGCATTGCGGGATCCGCATGGCTGCTAGAGTGCTTGCGAACATTAGGTTGATGCCGCTGCCGCCGTCCATGAAGACGCGACTCATCTCGAAGCCTCCGATCTGCGCCTCCAGCACCAGGGCAGCATGACCTGGGCGGGGGATCTGGCAAGGGTGATCTGCGCGAGTGAATGTGATGCAGGACTCCGATCCGCTGAGGTACTCAGGGATTGCAGGCGGAGTTGCCACGACCAAGTTGATTTGTCGGGTGATTTTCTTCTGCACCCTATTTGTGGGGCGTCCCTTCTGTATCATATTGAGTGCTCCTTTTGGTGGGGGGTATGCGACCCCGGCGTTGTTTTGCGCTGGTGCGACTGGTTGATTTGGGCCTCCAATAGGCGGCGATGGAGGAGCTCCGTGTGCTATTTCACCTGGCGCAGGTGTGTTTCCGAACGCAGGGATTGGAGCTTGTTGCCTCATCTGCATCATGCCTTCGCTGAGTTTCTGGAACTCGCGGCAGTCCTTGAGCATGTGGCTAGCTTTCTTTTTGCCATCTTGTTTGTCGATGTAGAAGTGGATGGTGCATGGACCCGAAAGTTTGTCGAATGCTGAGGGTCCGTTCTCGCGGTCGTGGCGTTGCCACGACTGCGTTGGTCGTCCGTTGTCGCGGAAGTTTCCGCTGCGGTATCCTCCGCTGTTGCGGCTGTTGTCGTTACAGCGGTCGGCGTAGCCGGCTGCGACCATGTCAGGTCTGTCACGGTCCTCGTAAACGCGCGATCTCCTCTTGCTGCGGCGTTCGCGTCTTCGGCCGTAATCGTCCTCTTCATCTGATTGCGCCTGCTGGATGCAATCTTCGCCGTCTGCCCAACTGTTGGCGATTTCCATGAGGTGGTCGAGTGTCTTGGGCTTTACACGCCCAAGTTCCTCCTTGAAGTCTGGGCGCTTGACGCCGTCCCTGAAGGCGTCGATGGCCCTTTCTTCGGAGATGTGTGCTGCGGAGTTCTTGGTTGTAGACCAGCGTAGTATGTACGAGCGAATAGATTCACCTGTTCTCTGAGTGCAGGCTCGCAACTCTTCGATTGAGGCGGGCCTTTTGCTGGTGCCTTTGAAATTTCGGATGAAGCTATAAGCGAGCTCCTCCCAGCTTCGGATGGATCCTGATGATAGGCTGCTAAGCCAGACCCGCGCTGCGCCTGTTAGCTGTAGCTGAAGGCATTGCATGGCGGTTTCTTTGTTGCCTCCGTGAAGCTTGACGGATGACAGATGGTCACTGAGCCAGGACTTTGGATCTTGCGTGCCGTTGAACTTCGGAGTATCCGAAGGAAGCTTGAAGTTGCGTGGCATCTGTGCTCGCCGGACGGATCTGCTGAAGCATCGAGCCCCGCAGAGTTCTCCTTCGTCTTCATCCATCTCAGATTCAGACGAGCATGCGCGTTTGGCGCGTGCTTTGTCGATCTTGCGCTATGTAAGCTCGTCTCTGGCGTCGTAGTCGCGTTTATGGCGGTGCGAGCTCTTCTTCCTTCGAGGAAGATCGTGTTCCTCTTCATCTTCGGATGAGGGAGTGGGGCTCCAGTCGCGCCTGGCCGGAGCTTTCTTCTTCGGCTCCGTAGGAGCGTCTTCGTGGAGCGCAGCTCCGATTAGTCCTAGTCCGGTGAGTGCGGACCTATGCATGGCCCTTTTCGGGTCCCCCTCCGGAGGTGGGTGAGCCGCGAGATACGCAGTGGCTGCCATGATCGCAGCTTGTGGCATCTTCGGGATGATGTTGCCGTCGGCGTCCATATCCATGAACGATGTGTGGAGAGTTCGGGTCACGTCATGCCGCTCCTTCGGGTCCATGTTTTCCACCAGAGAGCGGTGCTTGTTTCCCTGGTTTCCGTTTGTGCTAGAGCCGGGTCCCATGGCGTAGAGCGCAGCTCGTCGCGCACTGGACTCAGAGGCTGCTTGCTTGCGTTTGTCGAGCGTCTCCTGCATCTTGACTTGCTTCTTGTGCTCCTCGATGAGGAGGTAGTGGTATGCCCTCAACAGATCACGTGGGGAGTCCAGAGGTAGGACTATTTCGCCTGCGACGGCGCGGCGTGCTTCGACCCATCCTTCTTTGCTAAGTTGGATGAGGTGGCCCCTGTTTTCCCTGTTTTCGCCGTTTCCACCGTTTTCGCCGTTTCTGTCCTGCGGGTTGGGGTTGGGCGGCGGGTTAGGCGTTTCCTCGTCGGTTTGGATGACTGTGGCGCACAGATAGCGCCTGCAGATTGGTTGGCTGCTGCCGTAGCTTTCGGATCCGGAATCGTAGGTCCCTTCATCCGAAGGTGGATCGCACAGATCGGAGTTGCAGCAGCTGCTGCTGTGGAACTCATCTGTTGATGGTGACGTGCGTAGCACGGGGTGTGGAGCCCATGAAGCGGGCCTGATTGACGGCACGGGCACCCGCTCAGGGAGGCGGAGGGTGCCAGTTTGTCCCACCTGGAAGCAGAAGCTCCCCAACAAGATTTCGAGTCCGTCGCCTACGGGCTCGAAATCCTTCATGGTATCCGGCGAGTGGGCGGTGAAGTCGAAAGCGCCGAAGAGGAGGTGATTCTCCATCGCCGCGGAGTTGTAGATCGATCGGGTCGGAACCGTCACGACCGCACAATCAGCAGCCCCAGTCCCCACGGACGGCGCCAATTGACGAGGTTTCCTCTCGTCAATGCACATTGTTATGGACTTGGGTTTTGGAGAAGATGGGGATGCTGGAGATCGTGGCACGGTTAACAGACAAGCAACCAGGGGACACGAGATTTACCCAGGTTCAGGCCCCCGGAGGGAAAACCCTACTCCTGCTTGTCTGCTCTTTGATTACGGCGGAACCGAAGGTTACAGGGTGCGCAGATTCGATCTGGCGTGGATGCGTGTGCGAAAGTATGAGTCGAGAGAGATCTAGGTCTATTGTGTACGTGTGTGTAGTCGTTCATCGGGGGGTTATGGCGTCTATAGGTCGTGATCTATCCTCCTCGTTGGACCCTCCTAGCCTTTATATATGGGGAGGCTAGGTCTCAGGTACCGACACGAGTAGGTTACAAGTTGTATTCAAACTCTAGTCTTGAGATATCCTTGTCTTGTGCGCTTGGGAGTCCGTGTCCATATGGGCTTCATAGCAGCCGAAACGTCATAGGCGTCATGGACCCTGATAGGTCGTCGAGTGGGCCTTCCTTCGGGTTGGACCAGGTATGCTGAAGTAATGTACCCGTAGGGTATAACCTTGTCAGTCACACCTTAGTGGTAACCCAACCTATGTGATCGGAGATCCCGTGAATTAGGACCTGGGAAGAACAAGCTAGTGGTTTGACTGAGAAGAGTATTTTGTAACCCTCTCTATGTGAAGATGCATGACTCTCATAATCTGTAAGGCAGGTTGGCAACATGCCTTAATGTGTTTCTGTTGGCTTTAATTAGCAAGATGCCGTCCTACAGGGCATTCTTGAAAGAACACACCTATATGAGCTCGACTGTAAACGTCGCGGTCTATGAGATTTGGGTGATCTCTAGTAAACTCATGAAGAGACCAGGGAGTATGACGCATATGCTCCAACCCGCGGGGTAGGCTACTGACAGCCAAGTACTAGTTATGATTTTGAGCGAAATCTATTGGCACCAAACTTCCAATTCAAGGTTCGTCCATTGTTCAAGTTGTTGATAGACGTAGTTCAAGATTCTAGGCGGA
The DNA here is from genome assembly GCA_916181665.1 of Avena sativa. Taxonomy (NCBI): domain Eukaryota; kingdom Viridiplantae; phylum Streptophyta; class Magnoliopsida; order Poales; family Poaceae; genus Avena; species Avena sativa. Next base: position 80,450,809 of record OV702297.1, read on the forward strand.
AGTTCAACTTAACAGTCTCTGCTGAAACACTGGTATATAAACAAGTATCAAGGATTGGCAAATCTTCAAATGGGCATTTGGGATCTGGTGGGGGATTGTTAGAAATAATGGGGCTAATCCATTTAGGCCCATGTGTATTTCAGATTTTCCCTAAATCTCAAAGCCCAAATTTGTGGCAGCCCATATGTGTTTGGGCCCATGTTTGTGGCAGCTCACATGGCAGTGGAGTGGGAGCTAAAGTTTAGTCCCACATGGAAAGTTGGAGGAGAGTTGCACCACCTTATAAGGTGGAGTGTTGCACCACTTTGTAAGCGAGTGACAATAGGAGAGATACACACGCGCGCTCCTCCTCCGACGACGCCGCCGCTCGCACGCTCGCTCCCCTCATCTCGTCACGACGCGCGTGCGCGCCGCGGGTTGCGGGAATATCGCCGAGCCGAGCTTTATTTTTCTGCTCAGGAAAATTGACAGACGTGTCAAACGGTTATCTTATTCGGGTCGCTCCCGGATCGTGGGCTACTGTAACCGACCCGAACGTGCGTAACATGGACTCGGCCCACGCTCGCCTCCATTAGAGTTTCCTGAGCTACTCTATATAAAGTCCTGCGCGGCTACCGCCACATGACGACCGAAAATCAATCTAGGGTTTTGCCATCCTCTCTACTTGCGCTGTCACCGTAGTCTACTCCATCCCGCTTGCCGGCGTGCACCGGCGGACGGGAGAGCAGGTCTCCGGAACCACTCGCCCTTGTGATCCTGTACCGGAGAGGGCGAATAAGGTTTTTGGGAAGCGCTCTGCGCGACTGCTCGAGTTCTCCATCACGGGTCGTCTTCCATCCAAGTCAGGTTGTGCTGCCTACCACCGTCTTCGTCGCCATCTGCTGCGATCACTCTTCCCCAAAGTTTCTACTATGACAACCGAACGGTACGTGATACGTGATCCTGTTTGTTTATTCATCATGTTCTGCGAGTACATGTTAAGCTGCTGTTTGTTTCCGATCATCCTGTTGTTTAGTACATCTAGTATGTTCGAGTTACATGAGCTAGTAGCTGGTTTTGTCCTGATTTATATTCTGAAATTAATCATGGAAATTATGCCTAATAATCCAACAATCCAAAAACCTTATTGTAGGCAATTTCCTGAATTAACAATGGCTGGTTTTACCGATGCACTGAGGCCGGATAAGTTTACCGGTGTGCACTTTAAGAGGTGGCAGTACAAGGCTGAGCTTTGGATGACCACGATGAAAGTGTTCCACATCAGTAAAGGCAAACCTGAGGGAACTATATCTGACGAGGATCAGAAGAAGTTCGAGGATGCCAATACTGTCTTTGTGGGATGTATTCTGAGCATTCTTGCTGACCGTCTGTGTGATGTGTTTATGCACATAAAAGACGGGAAGGAGCTCTGGGATGCACTGGATGCCAAGTTTGGTGCTGCAGATGCTGGCAGTGAACTGTATATCATGGAGAGCTTTCATGATTTTAAGATGACTAAGGACCTTCCTGTGGTTCAACAAGCTCATGAGATACAGTACATTGCCAAGGATCTCGAACTCCTTAAGTGTACCTTACCCGACAAGTTTGTGGCGGGATGCATTATTGATAAGTTGCCCCCTTCATGGAGGAACTTTGCCACAACTCTCAAACACAAGAGACAGGAGATATCAGTTGAAAATCTGATAGCGTCCCTTGATGTTGAGGAGAAGGCTCGGGCTAAGGACACTACTGAGAAAGGAGAGGGTCTTGCTACTGCTAACTTTGTGCAGAAAGGCAAATCCGTAGGCAAGAACAAAGGGAACTTCAAACCCTCCTTTAACAAGCCTATAAAGACTACAACCTTCAAGAAGAAGAAGACGAACAGGGACAAGAGTGAACTGTCTTGTTACACTTGTGGAGAGTCCGGCCATTTTTCCATGGACTGTCCAGAACGCGCAGACCGCAGAGGGAAAAAGGCCAAGACTGTCAACGTCGTGACCGCTAGCAATACTGATGGGTATGGTAATTTATTTACTGTTCTTTCAGTATTTCAATCACCATGTTGGTGGCTTGATACGGGTGCTAATGTTCATGTGTGTGCTGACATCTCTATGTTCACTTCTTATCAGGTCGCTCGGGATTCATCCGTCCTAATGGGGAATGGATCACATGCTTCTGTTCGTGATGTTCGCACGGTGGATCTGAAGTTTACTTCCGGAAAGATCGTGCAGCTGAGGAACATGCAGCATGTCCCTACTATGAACAAGAATCTCGTTAGTGGCTCCCTTCTTTGCAGAGATGGGTTTAAGGTTGTCTTAGAGTCTAATAAAGTTGTTGTTTCGAAACATGGACAATTTATTGGTAAAGGTTATGAGTTCGGAGGCTTGTTCCGACTTTCACTTTCAGAGTTTTGTAATAAATCCGTGAATCATATTTGTGGTGGTGTTAATGATGATACCAGTATTTGGCATTCTCGTTTATGTCACATTAATTTTGGTTTGATATCTCGGATGTCCAGCATGAGTTTAATTCCGAATTTCACTATTGCCAAAGGTTCTAAGTGCCATAGTTGTGTGCAATCAAAGCTACCTCGAAAGCCTCACAAGGCTGCCGAAGAGAGAAACTTGGCACCTCTAGAACTCATACATTCTGATCTATGCGAGATGAATGGTGTGTTGACAAAAGGTGAAAAGAGATATTTCATGACATTAATAGATGATGCTACTAAATTTTGCTATGTTTACTTGTTGCAAACTAAAGATGAGGCTTTAGACTACTTTAAAATCTATAAGGCCGAAGTTGAAAATCAACTAGAGAGAAAGATCAAGCGTCTTAGGTCGGATCGTGGTGCTGAGTATTTTCCCAAAATATTTGATGAATTCTGTCAGGAACACGGAATTATTCATAAGAGGACGCCTCCCTACTCGCCCCAATCAAACGGGGTTGCCGAGAGGAAAAACCGCACGCTGACTGACTTGGTGAATTCCATGTTAGCCACTGCTGGTTTATCAAAGGCATGGTGGGGGGGAGGCTTTGTTGACTTCATGTCATGTCCTGAATAGAGTTCCTAACAAGAATAAAGAAAATACCCCTTATGAGGAGTGGGTTGGGAGAAAACCATCACTTTCGTATCTGCGCACTTGGGGGTGTTTGGCGAAGGTCAACATACCGATTCCCAAGAAACGCAAGCTCGGACCCAAGACAGTGGATTGTATCTTTCTAGGATATGCTCCACGGAGTGTAGGCTATAGATTTCTAGTGGTTAAATCTGAGGTACCTGATATGCATGTTGATACTATACTGGAATCTCGTGATGCAACATTCTTTGAAAATATTTTTCCTATGAAAGATATGCATAGCATTGGTAGGATTTCTTCTAAAATACTTCCTGAATCTAGTGCATCTATTGAGAATTCTGAACAACCACAGAATTTCTTGAGAAGGATGACGATGAACCTCTCACGAGGAGTAAGAGACAGAGGGTTTCAAAATCCTTTGGTAATGACTTCATCGTGTACCTTGTGGATGATGCTCCCAGATCCATTACTGAGGCATATGCATCTCCTGATGCAGATGATTGGAAAGAAGCTGTCCAAAATGAGATGGACTCGATTCTTTCTAATGGAACTTGGGAATTATCAGAACGACCCTATGGTTGTAAACCTGTGGGATGTAAGTGGGTGTTCAAGAAGAAGCTAAGGCCTAATGGTACTATTGAGAAGTACAAGGCGCGTATTGTAGCTAAGGGCTACACACAGAAAGAAGGCGAAGATTACTTCGACACCTATTCACCTGTCGATAGACTGACCACCATTCGAGTACTACTATCCCTGGCTGCCTCTTATGGTCTTCTCGTTCATCAAATGGACGTGAAGACAGCTTTCCTTAATGGAGAGTTGGAAGAGGAGATCTATATGGATCAGCCGGATGGGTTTGTGGTAAAAGGTGAAGAGACAAAGGTGTGTAAGTTATTGAAATCATTATATGGCCTGAAACAAGCACCTAAGTAATGGCATGAGAAGTTTGACAGAACTCTACTTTCTGCTGGCTTTGTCATTAATGAGGCTGATAGGTGTGTTTACTATCGCCATGGTGGGGGCGATAGCATTATATTATGTTTGTACATGGATGACATTCTGATCTTTGGTACAAACATGAAAGTGATAAATGAAGTCAAGTCTTTCCTATCAAAGAGTTTTGATATGAAAGATCTGGGAGAGGCTGATGTCAGTCTGAACATCAAGCTTATTAAGAACGAGAATGGGATTACTTTAACGCAACCTCATTATGTTGAGAAGGTCTTGAGCCGATTTGGCTTTAATGATGGCAAGACTTCTCCAACACCTTATGATCCCAGTTTGACATTACGAAAGAATAAGAAGGAACCAACAGATCAGCTGAAATATTCACAAGTTATTGGTTCTCTCATGTACTTAGCAAGCGCTACAAGACCCGATATCTCTTTTCCTGTGAGCAAGTTGAGTAGGTTCATGTCCAACCTGGGTATTGATCATTGGCATGCACTTGAAAGGGTCATGCGCTATCTATGTGGTACAATGAGCTATGGGATTCACTATTCAGGGAATCCTACTGTGCTTGAAGGATATAGTGATTCGAATTGGATCTCTGACGTTGATGAACTCTACGCCACGAGCGGGTATGTGTTTACCCTTGGAGGTGGCGCAGTGTCATGGAGGTCTCGTAGACAAACCATATTGACGAGGTCAACTATGGAAGCAGAACTTACTGCTTTCAGAATGGCTGCGTGAGCTCTTGATGGACTTGCCTGTGGTTGAGAAACCTGTGCCGACAATCCTTTTGAATTGTGACAACCAAACTGTTATTGTCAAAGTGAACAATTCTAAGGATAACGCGAAGTCATCAAGACACGTGAAGAGACGTTTGAAGTCTGTCAGGAAATTGAGAAACTCCGGAGTAATAACTGTTACGTATATTCAAACAGACAAAAACCTGGCAGATCCCTTTATAAAGGGACTATCACGAAATGTGATAGAAAGTGCATCGAGGGAGATGGGGCTGAGACCCATGGATGTCACACCTTAGTGGTAACCCAACCTATGTGATCGGAGATCCCGTGAATTAGGACCTGGGAAGAACAAGCTAGTGGTTTGACTGAGAAGAGTATTTTGTAACCCTCTCTATGTGAAGATGCATGACTCTCATAATCTGTAAGGTAGGTTGGCAACATGCCTTAATGTGTTTATGTTGGCTTTAATTAGCAAAGATGCCGTCCTACAGGGCATTCTTGAAAGAACACACCTATATGAGTTCGACTGTAAACGTCGCGGTCTATGAGATTTGGGTGATCTCTAGTAAACTCATGAAGAGACCAGGGAGTATGACGCATATGCTCCAACCCGCGGGGTAGGCTACTGACAGTCAAGTACTAGTTATGATTTTGAGCGAAATCTATTGGCACCAAACTTGCAATTCAAGGTTCGTCCATTGTTCAAGTTGTTGATAGACGTAGTTCAAGATTCTAGGCGGAAGTTCAACTTTACAGTCTCTGCTGAAACACTGGTATATAAACAAGTATCAAGGATTGGCAAATCTTCAAATGGGCATTTGAGATCTGGTGGGGGATTGTTAGAAATAATGGGGCTAATCCATTTAGGCCCATGTGTATTTCAGATTTTCCCTAAATCTTAAATCCCAAATTTGTGGCAGCCCATATGTGTTTGGGCCCATGTTTGTGGCAGCTCACATGGCAGTGGAGTGGGAGCTAAAATTTAGTCCCACATGGAAAGTTGGGGGAGAGTTGCACCACCTTATAAGGTGGAGTGTTGCACCACTTTGTAAGCGAGTGACAATAAGAGAGATACACATGCGCGCTCCTCCTCCGACGACGCCGCCGCTCGCACGCTCGCTCCCCTCGTCTCGTCACGACGCGCGCGCGCCGCGGGTTGCGGGAATCTCGCCGAGCCGAGCTTTATTTTGCTGCTCCGGAAAATTGACAGACGTGTCAAACGGTTATCTTATTCGGGTCGCTCCCGGATCGTGGGCTACTGTAACCGATCCGAACGTGCGTAACGTGGACTCGGCCCACGCTCGCCTCCGTTAGGGTTTCCTGAGCTGCTCTATATAAAGTCCTGCGCGGCTACCGCCACATGATGACCGAAAATCAATCTAGGGTTTTGCCATCCTCTCTACTTGCGCTGTCACCGTAGTCTACTCCATCCCGCTTGCCGGCGTGCACCGGCGGACGGGAGAGCAGGTCTCCGGAACCACTCTCCCTTGTGATCCTGTACGGGAGAGGGCGAGTAAGGTTTTTGAGAAGCGCTCTGCGCGACTGCTCGAGTTCTCCATCACGGGTCGTCTTCCATCCAAGTCAGGCGGTGCTGCCTATCGCCGTCTTCGTCGCCATCTGCTGCGATCACTCTTCCCCAAAGTTTCTACTACGACAACCGAACGGTACGTGCTACGTGATCCTGTTTGGTTATTCATCATGTTCTGCGAGTACATGTTAAGCTGCTGTTTGTTTCCGATCATCCTGTTGTTTAGTACATCTAGTATGTTCGAGTTACATGAGCTAGTAGCTGGTTTTGTCCTGATTTATATTCTAGAATTAATCATGAAAATTATGCCTAATAATCCAACAGATGTGTAGTCCAATGCACCGGTAAAATCTTTTAGATGATACGAGTGCAAGTTCAATACCTCTAGGCATAGCACTGCAACCAACACATATTGATTCCATGAGGTAGATAAATCACGTGACCGTAATGCTTGAGTGCATTGCTTCTCAGATATCCAATGGATACGTGACCCACAGCTAGTAGTAACGCTTGAGTGCATTGTTCCTCAGATATCCAATGGATATAGCTAGGGCTGCAAACGAGTCGTGTTCGAGTATGTTAGATTAAGCTTAGCTCATACTTACATTCAAGCGATCTTGAGTCAAGCTAAAATATGAGTCGATCTCGAGTCTCGAGCTTTTCTACATTGTTCTAGATTATCTTTCTCGTTGGAAAAGAAAGAGAACACGAACAAGTGAATTGCATAATATAATGCACACCAAAATCTCTCACTGACTTCAAGGCAACATCCGACACACTCGTCGGTCACAGCTGAGCGAACCTTAGCACGCCTAAGGAGATGTCGAAACATCCACGCTAGCAAAACAACAACCGCGGAGAAGAGACACACAAGGTTGAAGACACAATGGCATAAGAGGGAGAGACCGATCTAGTTGTGAATGAAGAGGAGCATGATATGGATGAGGAATCAGAGCATGAGGCACGACACACCTAATGTGCATTGTGAAGCACACAGATTCGCTTTCTAATCAGAGGAACTCCATTTATCCTACACTGCATACGTTGTCAGGTGGAATAGTTTGTCCATGTGTCAAACATGTTACCAACACCTCCCAAACCTATTGGCTAGATTGCTCTTGCCTTCAGCACACATGCCATGTCGCCTTTGCTGCCTTGTCAAATCTTCTCTTGGAAATGAATCCACCATTGGCTAGCATGATATATAGCATTGTTATATGTAGTCATCTATAATATGTGAGGTAACTTTTACCAGTGTAACTGAACCTAGGCAAAAAAAAGTGGGCTTGTGAGCCACGTGCCCACGTTAAACCACGCACCCAACAACTCAAAGCAGTCCTCTTTGTCCATATTTTTCTTTATGAACACACGATCTTTGTGTCTAGAACCATTTATAACTTATAGTTAAGCGAGCTACGGTCACAAACGATCAAGCTCCCACCCACACAACACCACTCTCATTTTACATTTTCCAACATTCCACATAATTTCGCTCTCTCTTCCATTGGTCAAACTCAGCTACAATGACGGCACAACTCAAGCATCATAACGAATTTACAAAAAAACATGTTGTTCCGTTCCAACCATAAACATTGTGACACTAAGACAATGCGAGCGTTTATCTCCTTACGATGCTTGGGAGGAACAGCTTCCGATATGCACATGCACCACTCATGCATCTCGGTGACGTCTGATGGCGTGAATCGGTGAAGTCTGTACGCAGTGGCGGATCTAGAATTTGGAAGCAGGGTGGTCCACCTTCAAAAATAGTTTTTTCTAACACAACTAAAGCAAGGCGGGTCGAGGTCCGCAGACCGCAGTCCCCTGCCCCTCGTCCCTTCCCTACCCATATTGTGCCACCACCCATTGTGTCGCCGCCTCCCATCTTGCGGCTACGCTCTCCCTCAACCGATGGCCAGCGCCCAGCAGGGCGAAGGACATGGAAACGAGTGGGTACCGTCGAGTCCCCGATACCTGGAGGGTGGGGGTATGGTGAAGATCTAAACCCGGCGACGGGTTCAGGGGCGGGTCGTGGGGGAGGGTCAGGAGCGGGTATGGGGTGGGGGGAAACCCGCCCTGAACCCGGCGGGTGCCATCCAGAGGGACCGTAGGAGGGAGGAGCGGTAGGGAGGAGGTACGCTGGTTGTCAGGAGTCGATGGGGTGGGGCGATGACGAGGCATCGAGCTTGGGCGATGGGCGATGGTCTCCATATAGGACGAAGGAAGGCACAAAGAGAACGACTGAACGAAGGAGGCCATCTTGGGTGACGGGCGGGGGTGTCTACTATGAAGGAAGTAATGAAGCGAACGACTAAAGGAAGGAGGCCAGCTCGTGATTTTTCCTCGGATCGATTCGCTGCTCGCGTCCTTTGGAAATAGCCTTTTTTCTACCCTCTCCATTCCGAAAAGAACTTTTTATATTCTTCAAAATTAAATAAATCTATACACTAAAATATATCAAATTTGATTTAAATTTAGTTAAATTTGTGAATTCTTTTCACGACATAGGAAGTATTTTGTCAGCTAGGTATATTGAGCGGACCAAAATTCCAGGTGGTCCAAGCACCACCCTGGCCACCCATGGATCCGCCTATGTCTGTACGTCAAGAGGATGGGATACCAGACTTGTCTCGCATAGGAACACTGTAGGGTTAAATGAGCGGTCGTCTTCGGTTCCTGAAAGAAAAGGGGCAAACCATATGATGTTTTAGTCCAGTCTCTGCAATCTATCTACCGTCCATAGGCAATCTTTCGTCGCAAACCACAAGTGCAATCTATGGAGTAGGGGAGCACAATGATCGGCCTATCATCTGATGATTGAAATTAAGCACAATAGAAAGGCTTGGTTAGATGGAAGAACATCGATCTCTAATATCTCTAATGAATTCATGAGCTGCGCGAGGCTGTGGAAGGTAGATGTACCATCTAAAATTAAAGTTTTTTTTTGGTAGTTGGCTAAACAATTATAGAAAATTTCTTATTTGACACTGGCTTAAAACCTGTTTCTCTATTTGAACTTAAAAAAATATTTTTTCCTATTTTAACATCTAAACTTTATTTTGTTCCTAACATGACACCACCATTGGTAGCGTTTCCTAAAAAAAACCATTGGCAGCGTTAGTCAATTCCGTTAGTCGTTCTTTTATTGGACCAAAATACCCCTCTGCAGATAAGGAGCTGATCGATCCCAACATCTCACTCCCGTCTCTTTTCATAGAAACTTTTCATAGAAACTGTTTATCTATTATATGCATTGTATTGCTATACTGCTATATATGAACTGTGTGTATGGATATGGCATCAAAATACAGGAGAGGCTTTGTCCAAATTTTTAATTTTTCTTGCACTAAAATCTAGTGACAGCGCACTGAAAACGTGAGTGGAAGGCATGGCATGCATGATCAATGTCCATTGGTACAAATGTGTCTTTCTAGAACATTCTTTTTGTCACAAGACTTATCAGGGACAAAAGAGTCTTTTCATGTTCCTGTTTGACACTGTTAGTGTTTAAAATGAACTAGAGTGTCAATTAAGGAAAGAAAGCAAGTTTAGATGTCAAAATGGGAAGAAAATTTTTACTAGTGTCAAATAAGGAAACATGTTTTAAGCCGGTGTCAAATAAGAAATTTTCTCAAACAATTACTCCTCACTTATGAACTTTTTGAATGACCAGTTCTTTTTCTTTCTGTGGGAGACGAGATTCATGTAGAACATTCTTTTGATTCAATGCCCAGTGGCAAGGTGTGTTTGGGCACTAGCTAATGAAGAGACCATTGAACATATGATTAACACCACTAAACCGAATGCAAAGTCCTAGATTTTCTGCATGATGGATACTCTTGTTGTAGATGAGTTCATCATAGTTATGGTTACCTTATGGGAAATACAGATAGCCAGACGCAAAGCTATCCATGAATTAAGGTGAGTCCCAGAGTCCTCTATCTACACACCATTTTGGCCGCAAGTTTCTCGATGAACTTTCAATGGTTCCCAGGCCTGCTATTCTAGTCCCTATTGTAGCCTAGCGCAACCTAGCGCCCAGATGGATTCGTCCATCAGATAATGAGATCAAAGCCAATGTAGATGGAGTTGTGTCAAGAGGTAACCATATGGTTCATCCGCTGTGTCTCTCCTTGATGCTCAAGGTTATTATATGGGATCATTAGCTATGGTTTTTCTTGGGGTGATTGACCCTCCAACTCTCGAAGCCCTGTCTTGTAGGAAGGCTTTGTCTCTTGCTCCAGATTTGTTCATCCTAAGGATTAAGGTGGCCAAAGACCGTAATAAGTTGATCACTAACATAGCCGCGAACACGGTTGGGAAATATGCATCTATTATTAGAGAGATCTCCGTAATGAATCTCCACTCACACCCCCAGGAAGGCCCCTAGAGACCACTTTTTCATTGGGGCAGCGAAAATCGGTCCAACAAGCCCCCACCTCCTCGTTTTCATCCGGATTTGACACAAAACCTATCCCGTGAAACATGCCAAACCTAGCGCGTAGGGGTTCGCCTAGGGTGCCAGATGAAGCGAAACGTCGAGTGGGCCAGTTCTATTGGTGATAGAAGCCGCATTCGAATCGCAAATTCGCCTACCAGGCGCTTCACTCACTCCCCCCCCCCTCGTCGTTGTTTCGCCGCTGGCACCACCCCTCTCTGATCCACTGCAAACACGCCTCCACAAAAAAGTTTCAACCGCCGCCTAGTCCCTCCCTCCTCACCGAGTTTCTAGCACCGTGATTCAGCGCCTCCGGCTATTTCGCGGCCAGATGCGCCCAACATGCCTAGTAGTTGTTCGGCGTTTTTTCTAGCTCGGCCATGAACTCCAACGACGAGGAGTAGGTGTTCGTCGCGCTGATGGAGGAAGAGAAGGCCGCCGTCACCGATGATGAGGAGCACATGATGCTCCTCCCCTGCCTGGTCGGCCTGTACGCGCGGGAAACAAAGCCACGACACGGCGGCTTGGCGCCAGGATGCTGAAAGTGCAAGCCGAGGCATCGCATGGAGGGTTACTACAAGTTGTACGCATGCTACTTCGCCAACGATCCATTGAACGACGAGGCAGTGTTTTGGCGCCCAATTTAGGATGGGCCTAAATCTCTTACTCGGGATTGTGTATGCCATCCGGGACTTCGGCGCCTACTTTAGATGCAAGAAGGACTACACCGGTATGGTAGGATTTTCCTCGCTCCAGAAGTGCATAGTGTCTAAGAGAATACTCACATATGGAGCTCTCGGTAACACGCAAGATGACTATCACCACATGGCCGAGTCCATCGCCATCGTTTTTTGTATAGGTTCTGTAGGATAGTGATTGCAGTGTTTGGACCATTATATCTAAGATCACTCACTACTGAAGACACTATTCGTATCCTAGCAATTAATGAAGCCACATGATTTCCTAGGATGCTTGGAAATATCAACTGCATGCATTGGAAATGGAAGAATTGTCTGTTTTCTTGGCAAGGGAAGTACAAAGGCGACAGAGAAGGTTGAAGTGTGGTACTTGAGGCAGTGGCTATAGAGGATCTCTGGATTTGGCACTCCTTCTTTGGTATGTTAGTATCCAACAACGACATGAATGTCCTGCAGTGCTCGCCTATCTTCTCCAATCTTGTTGAGGGTCATGCTCCTACGGTGGACTATGTGATCAATGGCCAGCACTACAAACAAGGGATACTACCTAGCAGATGGCATCTATCAAATATGGTCAACATTTGTAAGGACTATCTCAAGCCCTCTTATCAGCAAGCAATCCAACTTTGCCAAGGAACAAGAAGCTTGCAGAAAGGATGTCGAGCGGAAATTTGGTGTGCTCCAAAGCTCGATTTTCAGTTGTACAGTTCTCGGCTCTGACTTGCTCACAAGAAAAGATGTGGGAGGTGATGAATGCATATGTGATCTTGCACAACATGATGAAAGCGAGTGGGACAAGCCAGTGCATGATGAGAGCGAGCCAGCGCAACCATATTTTAGATAGGGTCCTCTTGTAGAGCTTGGTCACCAGGCATCAGCATCGTAGGCTGCCTTTATTGCTATGCTTCAGGAGAATTGAGACCCGCAAGTGCATCAATAACTGTAGGATGATCTAGTGGAGCACCTGTGGAGCCTCAAAGGCAACACCTAGTTTAAGGTGTTTTTGTGTTTGAAAAACTTGTTAAATTACGACATTATTTTGTTGAACTATTTGCTTTGTGTAAAACTATTTGACAAAATTTCAATGGAACTCGGTGAAGAATGTTCGAGCTATGTGCGTAAAATTGATTTACGCGACATTTGTGTTAAATTTTGGCCGAAATTTGTGAAATTCTCCGGCCCTAGGGATGTACAGTCGGAATCATGGTTGGGAGGTGGCGGAACCCCGGGCCAAATGTTTGCCCAATCCGGCGAAATGTTTTGCCGAATTTTGGCCTAGGGGCCTCCAACAAGTGGAGATGCTTTTAGAGCATCTCTAGAAGATACCGCATCCGGCCATCCCGTAAAACACGTTTGCGGTGAACAATTAAAAAAATCCATCTCACGTTTGCGGTGTGAAAAAAGTAAGGATAGAGCAGATGTTGCATAGTGTACCGTAAAACCGAATATTCTTTTTTAGGCGTCAGGTATGCCGTATCTATTTCGCCCCATCACATCTGCTGCAAATTTTTTTTTACCTCAAATCACATAATTCTAACAGTGTTTGGTCATATATATTTTTTTAGACGACATAATTCAACGACTAGCTTTTGAATCATAGTAACAACAAACGATTAAAGTAAAACCTAATCCATGATCTCGCTTTCATTGTCATCTTCCGTCCCATCCACCTCCGCCTCGGCGTCGCTATCGCTGTCAGAAATCTCGATGATTTCAGCACGGTTTGCCTCCCTCCAGAACTCTTCCTCGAGCGCGTCATCGATTGCAGTGTAGATCGTGCAGCCACAAACAGCCTAGAACCGCGCCCTCCCTTCGGGGTTGCGGAGGTCGGGGTGGAGGTCGCGCCTGTGATTGAGGCAGAGGCAAGCGCCTCCCTACGCTCCTTCTTGAATCTCTTACGCTAGTATGAGCTCTCCGGTGCGTATCGGGCCACTGCCCTCTTTCATTTTGGCAGTTTGTGTCGGCGCTCCTTGTAACATCCCAGCATTAGAGCTTAGAAATAAGCTGAACATGGATATGTGCATTGCATTCATGCATAGAAAATTTGAATAATTTTCGCGCTTTTGAACAAAACTTGTCAAAGTGATTGAAGCTTCTCTCAACTTGATGGAACCGAAGTAGATCATCAAGTTGACTGCGATAAGTTTCGATATGACCTTTGCTAAAACCTTATTTTGGGTAAGGGAGATTTGATCTAAGGATAGATCAAATGTAATAAAAGTTAAACCCTAATGCATTATTTAATGATTTATACTTGATTCTTAAGTAGTCATATCTCAGTATTCATTACGCAATCCATGAATACCAAATTATAAATATAACTTAAGTAATAAGAATGTAACAACCAATTCTTGATCTATCATAATCTCATCTACTTATACCATGAGTATCATGGTAATATCTAACCTTAACTCTTTAGTGAGATTGAGTAGGAAGGAAACCAAGTCAAGATCATTCACCATGTATCTTTCTTTCCATATAAATCCTTACCATCTTTATTGGATCTTATTCTAATATCTATTGTTCATCAATGTTGAGTAATCAACTATGGATTCACCAATTCTTAATCTATCAATCCTTGATCTATCAACTCTTGCTCTTAACATAGCATTCACTCAAGCCTATAAAGAAAGAAGTAAGAAGGGGTAGGTGGTAATGCTAGATCTAGATATCATCTATAGGATGTGAGTGTTGGAAGAGAATAAGATCAATATGATAATTAAAAGAGTTAACTCACTCCTAAAATGATAGAAGGGTTATTTAGAATATATAATTATATGGTAACAAATAGGATTATAAGGATGAACATTGAAGATAGATACCAAGGAGTAATCCTATGGGATTAAGCAAGCCTAGTCCATGAATAACATCCCTTAATCCAATAAAGATAGTAAGAAGATAATTTTAATACAACTGTAATGTTGTATTGATGAGACCTTGATTAGCCAACTAGAAACCTAAACCATAAAGGATCAAAGGATTATAATGATCATGCCTTACTCACCAAGATTGAATGCTTATATCATGTATAAGTGACATTGGTGGATAAAACATGATTGAAACCTAGTATAGATATATTATTCTAGAGTAGCTATGACAAGTCACCATGATATAATGTAAAGTTGGAGTATGAGTTACTGGAGTTAAGTAGAGACAAGATAGTATGACTAAGCTAAAGCTAGAGTAGCATGGAGTTGCTGAAGTAGTGCTATTCCTCTTAAAGGATAGTAAACTTTTGAGAAGACTAGTTTGATATATACATCCATTGGAGTAATATTAGTGATGGTGATTAAGGAAGAGTATGAATGTAGTTAAAAGTAACCACTTGTTGGATTGGAGGTTATCAGCAGTAGAGTGGCTGATATAACCAAGTATGGATATGAGAAGATTATGAAAAGCTTTAGTGTCAAGCTCATTGGATTTACAAATGGATTTAGAAGAATAAAAGGTGGATAAGAATATTCTTGTGAAGTAAAGCTCATCATGTTAACACATGATGATGGATATGAAGTAGTAGTAGTATATCTAGGAAAGGAATTCCTTAATCAGAAGTTCAGGATTATGAAATTATGTAAGATAGGAATTCTTGGTAAACACTAAACCCTAAATCTATAATCAAGCTTCACATCCATCTCATCTGTTGGATAAATCATTTTATAGAAATATTTTCCTTTAGCAAATCACTTAAGCACATCTCTGTCATTTCCAATTATCATAACCATATGTTCTTAGTAGTCATCTTTATCAATTCTTTTCCATAAGACATTTCAGAGAATAACCTTACTATTTTAAAGAGTGATATCATTAAAGATCACAAACATAAAAACAATATGTTTAGCCATCAATATTTATTCACATCAACAAAAGAATATAAATATATTAAGTACCCTAAACCCTATGGTAAATACTTATAATTCCAAACCCTAACTCTTATGTTAGTGATAATTAAATATAAACCTTAATATTCCCTAGACTTATGGGAGTAAAATTAACTAGATAATTTTCTTTGTTTATCATGCATCAAATAATGATATATGATCATTATATAGAAATTTCCCTCCAAACTATAAGTTAATTAAAACAAGATTTTATAAATAAATAAGGAAATATCTTATAATAAATCCATGGTTTATTATGGAAACAAAATTAATAACAAAGGCCCTTACAAAATATTAAAAAGGATCGATATAAAGAAATATAACATTATATAATAAAAGTACACAAATTGAATCTAAATAACTTTATGATTGCTGCAAGTATTTAGCAAAGAAATTCCATTAAGAAAAGTCAAAACAATTGCTTAAATAAAAAGCTAGAAAAGAAAACAGAAAAGATAAGAAAAATAAAAATTAACAGAAACGAAGCTAGGCCGTAGCCCATCTTCTATTCACCGCTCAGAGCAACCAGCAGTAGTAGACTTGCTCCTTTTCTCGCAGCCCAGAACCAGCCCACTCTGTCCCAGGCCCAAATAACCCTTTGTCGTCGTCTTCCCAAGTGAGACAAGCAGCTGCGTGGAGAGCTTCGATGCCGTTCGCCGTCGTCGCTACGATTCCCGCTACCGTCGAGGTCGCCGTACGAGGATAAGATCGCCATGAAGACGCCCTTATCCTCCTCTATCTCTCAATCCTCAAATCTCTCACTCTCTCGCTCTATGTCGCACACACACAGATGTTATGGAAACCCTAGCAGTGGGTGCATCGCCGTCCTGACGAACCGTAGCTCCCCTTGCTCTTCCATGTACACCTTCGTGCTCCTGATGGTCGTCTAGGTAGTTTTCCCCATCTTGCTCAGGTCGGGGTGGTCTCGTGCAGCCGAATCAGGACCTCCATCTCCGACGCCGGTGACCTTCGCTGCCATCGATTCCGGTCGGGTCTCAACTCACCAACCCCTCCACAAGCGTCCTCGTAAGCCACTGAGCCTCCCAGTGCTCTTACCTTCCTCAATTGCTTCCGGAATGGTACTCCCGTCGTGCGCCTCATGTAGCTGCCGCATAAACTCGCCGTCGTTGCTTTTCCAGCAACCAACAACCAACGGCCCCGCCCATTTATCGTTCAGTGTGCGCCCCTGCACCCTATGCGCTTAGCCAGGAAGCCTCGCGCGCGCTAGCTCACCGTCTCTGTGCTCGATTGGGGAGGAACTCCGGTGGGGTGACGTCATGGCGACACCATGGTGATGTTATCACGCGGTCAAGCGCAGTCAAACTCTGCCAGGTCCCGCTTCGCTGATGAGGCGTGCTGACGTGGTGGAGACCCCACCAGTCAGTGTCTATATGGGTAGAATTAGATTAGTACAGAAAGTTTTAGTAATTAGGGTTTTGTTTGCTGATGTCATTTTGACCTAATAAAGATATTTTATTATTTTCAGAAATTGATTAAACATTGTAAATTCAATAACTATTGTTTTATAATTTAGAAAAAATATGTCTAATATATGAAAATGTTTAGAAAAATAAAATCTACAAATTAAAATTATTACCAAATATTATTATGTTAATTATTTAAATAAATATTATTTAATACAGGTTTTATAAGTAATAAAACTTTGACAATTCATATTTAAATAATGGTTAAAATATAAATAAAACACCAAAAATCTTAGAAAAGTAAAAACTATAATTTAAAACTATAATCTTGTATTATTAAGTAATTACTAAAGTAATAAATCTTATAAAATCATATCTTATTATTTATAAATCACAAAAATAAATGTAATATACCAAAATGATCACAAAAATAATACCTACATATTAAAAATGTAATATTAAACTTTTTTAAAGTAAATAAAAAATTAATACCCTAATAACTTGAATTTAAACCTATTTCCTTAGTTAATAATTCATATAAGGGTAAATAAAAATTGCTAATATTTCTAAAAATTATCCAATTAAGTCTAATAAATAGTATTAGTCCTAAATATTGATATTATAAAGTAAAAATAGTTCAACACATTTAAATGCAATTTTATTGAATTATCATTCAACCATAAGTGTAGATTATTTTCTAAAAAGGTCCTTATCAATTATAAAAATCCTCAAAAATGGTATTTTCAACTAAATAAAATCTTTAACCATTGTCTCATTCACAACTTTGTAATGGACTAAATCCAAAGATAATTCATAAGTAGTAGATAATATTATTTACTTATTCACAAACCATAACCACACCCTTATAAGGAGATAAATCCTTTTATACATTATAATGTTAGTAAACCACTACTTAAATAGAAGTAGTGTCATTCCTAAATAATTTTAAAAAAATATTATAAGATGAGAAAGTACAATTATCATAAGCATTCCATCTTAAATCCTTATATGTTTTTAAAGTTAACTTTAGTCTACAAGACTTTAAATATAATGCTAAAGACTTTATTATATGCTTTATAGTTAATTTTGGTCTGTTATAGTTAAGTCATAAAACATCTCAAGTTCAAACTGTTCAAGCACGCACAACCAACATCGACCATATTTGATTATCCACAAAGATTGTTTAGACCTTAGAAAAGAAATCTTTCTTCAAATGTTATTCTTTCTGCCAATTCAATCCACAGATGACAACTAATCATAATCACATTACTTTATACTTTACTTGTATACTTAGGATTTATAACACTTAAGTTATTTATAAGTGACATTACTTGTAAAGTAAAATTTGAAGATAAACAATTATAGAGTAAGCAATCTTGAATAGCATTTCACATTTGTGGGTATCTCGTTGTTGTATGATATTATAATTACATATTGTTTCACACACACACCCACAAACCTTAATAAGAAGCACAAGTGTGAAACTTATCTAAAATTACAACACATTCTAAATGAACCATTCCTAGCATTCCAAACCTAGATCAACGTTATCCCTGGGATTCGCGTTTTTCAATTGCATTACATTACTTATGCATAATAGCATATTGCTTCTTTAAACATTAGTCCTTACCGGACCAATGATGCTGATTTCAGATATTGGATCTTATATTATCTTGAAGACCGTGAGTGCATAATCTTGCAATCACAAAAGGCAAGTTCACACTTTCTCATGTCCTTTGATTATTTTTTGTAAAGTATTTTGCAAATCCATTGTTTTCATCACCTGCATTTCAAAGAGGTCAGAAAACACTATTTTCATAATAATATGATTATAGGTTATTTACCATGAGGTAATAACCTACTATGGAAGTTCCGGTGGTAAAGGAACATAATATCTAGGACTTAACAACCAATGTCTCCAGTGATTCTTGCACCGTATATTACGCGTTAACCATGAGATTTGGAATGGGACGGAGAAGTCAGATGGATCGTCTCCCGCTCGCATGCCAACGGATGACCGGGCCGTTGTTGCAACTCCTCTTGTAGAGGGTTAGCAGGTTATAGGTGGGATCCCTCAACATCCCACGGCTTCTGGTATTTATGAGGGTTGTACACCTTAGGCTGATAATGGAAACAAGTTTTATCCTAGGCCTGATGTGCAATCCGTCGGGTATGCGGGGTCGCGGAGAAGGACATTGATTGGCTTGGATCATCTATTAGGCCCCACACCATAGGAAGTGTGGACTGGAAAGATCGCCCGGTTGTGCAGCAAGGATATGATCTCTCATGGGTAAAGTAACGCACCTCTGCAGAGTGTAAGAACTATAACTTGTTACTCCCTGTTCTGGGAAGGAGCTATGAACGCGGCGGGAAAGGAACTCCATGAAAGTTCCGGTAAACCCGTGAAGGATGACAGACATAGTTTTTCAGAATAAAAGCAAAATTTGAAGAAATGTTTATAAAAACTTGCATTGCCTACGACCTACGGTCTGTGGCTGTAGATATAGTGCATCAAACACTCCTTTTCTAGTGAACTTGCTGAGTACGCTCATACTCAATGTATCTTCTTAACCCTTGCTAGATTCTGAAGCCAATACAAACAACGTCTACATCAAGTTATGCTCCAGGAATCATCATCAGAAGCTAAAGCTCTTCAATGAAGTCAAGAAAGTCAACATATACATCAACTCAAGTGAAGACGAAATTACTGATTAGATAGGAATATAATCTCTAGCCATAGAACCTATTTCTGTTGCATATTGCAATAGCAGCAATGCCAGACCATTAGTTAAAATACTAGTCTTATTAATATGATAGTTTTTGAGTTGTTTATTTCTGATTCTTCTTTGTAAGAAGTTTCTTTCTCTCTCTTTAACCTAGAGTGTTCTCTGGATCTTGTGTAAAGAGTTGAGTTGTAATCTATAGTCATGTCTTGGAACTTCTGTGTTTCTGTTGTACCACTCTGAGGGATGTAATACTAGTGAACGGTGTTTCATTTGTTGGAGATATGCCCAAGAGGCAATAATAAAGTGGTTATTATCATATCTTCATGCTTATGATAAATGTTTACATACCATGCTATAATTGTATTAACGGGAAACATTAATACTTGTGTGATTTGTAAACATAAAAGAGTCCCTAGTAAAGCCCCTTGTTGAACTAGCTTGTTGGTTAATATATGATCATGGTTTCCTGATCATGAACATAGAGATGTTATTAACAACAGTGTCATATCATTAGGAGAATGATGTGATGGACATATTCCTATAGTTAAGCGTAGCATTGTAACATCCCAAAAATATAAAACAAGGATCATCAAATTCTAATCACTAAAATTAGGGTTAACAAAAACTTTGATTAATTAAAATCATATGAATGCATGTGTAAATGAAATGATTTGACAAATGCATGAATGGACTTGTGTGATTAGTCTAAATAGCAAGAAATGGTTTAAAGGTGAAAACAACATCATATAAAACATTTCCATGCAGAAACAAAACAAAACAAAATAAAAAACAAAGCAAATGGTCATTTTTGCCAATCTTGCTCACTAGGTCACTTTGAGTGTTTCTAGTCCAAGATTTCAAACAGAAACTTTCCCAATTCTTTTCACCCCTTGATAGAACTAGTAAAAGTGAATCAAGGCCCACCTTTCAAACTTGCAGAAACATTTGGCAACCCCATTTAAATCACAATTCAAAATTGAATGTTATTCATATGTGAAGATCGTCCATTTTCAAAACCCAACCAAACCAATGTCCCTTGACTAATCCAACCAACCAGATACTCCCTAGCATGTGCCTAGCAAATCCACAAAATCTGAATTCAAAATTCAAATTTAAAGTTCTTGCGGCCATTTCATCAAACACCTTGCAGATTCAAATCAAACAAACAACAAACACTATTGTGAGCAGTGAATTGGCCTAACTTGTTCCCTCTCTAGCTCATAGCAGACATTTAGTAGAT
Source organism: Avena sativa (assembly GCA_916181665.1). Lineage (NCBI taxonomy): Eukaryota > Viridiplantae > Streptophyta > Magnoliopsida > Poales > Poaceae > Avena > Avena sativa. The sequence continues at coordinate 80,471,488 of OV702297.1, forward strand.
CATCTAGCTTAGTTAAAAACCTCTAGCACCACTGTGAGCTTGCCATTGCCATCAATGGTGAGCAGGCCGAGCCTCACCTTGCCACCCACATGTCGACATCGAGCTAGGAGAAGCACCAAGCCTAGCCAACATGTCTGGAGAACTGACCACCGTCCATCGCCACCCCCTGTCCAACGCTAACGAACAGCAAGCCACTGGACCACCCTAGAATTGCCACGCCCTACGCCTCTGTGCCATGTCGAGAGCGCGCCAGTGCGCTACGCTCGACCAGCACCCACAGACCGCGCGCCGCCCTCGCCGCTTGTAAGGATGATCACCAGCACCCCAGCACCCCGCCAGACATGCCCGTTTGCCATCGCATGGACCACGCGCGCTGTGCGCCATCAAAACCTCCGTCGGACCTGCCAGAGCATCGAAGAGTTCCGACCGATAAGCACCGCCCCACGCCTTGCCACCATGCCGTTGAGCTTCGCTAGGGAGCACAGCACCGCCCCTACCGTCGCCCATGCCAATAGATGCATGTGCCGTCGACCACGACGAGCTCAGCCCGCGCCCACCGGTCCCCTCTCGCCACTATAAATAGAGGCCTCCACCACTCGTTTTTGACACACCGGTTCACTCCCCTCACCCAGAACCACCCCACCTCACTCCCGGAGCAAGGTGAGCAGCGCATCGCCGGAATTTGGCTGGAGCCCGCCGCTGCTGGAGAAGAAGGGAGCCGTCGATTGGAGCCGCCCCAGTAGGAGCTGTCGGTACCAGGAGAACCGCCGTCTTCAACTTCGTCGTTCGCCCCCGTCGCCGACCTTCGTCTGAGCCCCGTGAGCGTCCCACGACCCCCACCTACCGTGTTAGGGTTCTGTCTTGCCGGCACTACCGAACATGGATGATGAACCGTAGCCGTTCGATTAGATTTAGATCATGCGGTTCACACAGCCCCGTACCGCTTCGCCCCTCCCGTCTCACTGACGCGTGGGGACATTCACTTAACCAGCCCGCGTACACGCTGTGTGTAATGGGCCGGCCCAGTAAAACATCCCGCACAACCCAACAATTCAAATTAAGCTTTATTCATTTAATTTCAAACATAGTTCTGTACCTAGATTCAAAAATCAACCCAGCTCGATTCACTGAACCAAAATGCATGAAACCAATTTTGTTAGAAAGGTACTGAAATGCTTAATCCAAGCCCGTCGGATTCAAATCATTTGGATCTGTGGATCAACCATGGTAAAAATAACAAGGAAGAAGCTTTTCTGCATTCAAACATTTTTCAAAATTCAACCATAAAAGCTTTTGAGTTGATTCCAACTCTCAAAAATCACATTTGATCATACCTTTCAGAATATATATAAAAACCAATGGGTTTACCTGCATAAATAATGTTCAAGAAATAAAAGAATGCCACATAGGCATTTCTAGTCACTTTATTTAACTAAAATGAAAAGGTTAAACCTTATTAAATTGTGACACCACTTTAAATCACATTATCATGTACTGAAATATGTGGTGATGACATGTGTCAACATGATCCCATGTTTGAGTTGGAGAATATTAAATCTTAAGTAGTTTTTCAATGAGTAGAAATTACTTTTCTCAAATTAAAATAAATAAGACAAATGCTTTAATCCTTGTGATGTTAGTGATGATGCTAGATCATATATAGTGCACATTTGTGTGATGATTGAAAATAGTTAAGTATTGTTTCGTGATTGTGTACCTCGTATTTATTTATAGACGCGAGTACCGACCAAGGATACGGGGAGGAAGGAGGATACTACGAGGAAGAAACCGAGGAGAACTTCAACCACTGCTCTGCACAAGGTGTAACATCCCAAAAATATTAAACTAGAATCATCAAACTCTAATCATAAAAATTTAGGATTAACAAATACTTTTCTAAATAAAAAAATATGAAAGCATGCATATGTGTAAGCATGACAATTTGGATTCTTTTGAATGGCCATGATTGTGTGTTTCCTTGCTTGTAAAAGGATGCTTAGGTGAAATAAACATCATCTAAACAATCCCCACACTTTTCCCAAAGACAAATAAATCAAAACAAACAAAACAAGTGAATGGTCACTTTTGCCAAATTAACTCCCAAGCCTACTTTGGTTGTCTCTAACTTTCAGAACTTAACAGAAACTTGTTTGGATCTTTGCACCCCTTGATAGTACTCATAACAAAGTATCAAGGCCCACCTTGTGATCATCTAGAAACATTCAAATGCATAGTTTAAATGACAATTTAAAATTGAATCTATATCATATGGGAAGATCCCACTTTTTCAAAAACCACTCAAACAAGCTCAACTTTCAAAATACAAGCATCTAAAGACTCACCAGCACATGCCTAGCACACCCACCAAAAATCTTTTCAAAATTCAAAACTTGAATTCATGCGGCCATTTCATCAAACACCTTGCAGATTCAAATCAACAAAATCACAAACACTATAGTGTGCAGTGTTTTGGGCCAAACTTGTTCCCTCTCTAGACACCACTAGCCTTAGTAGATCATCTAACGAACTTAACTAATCACTAGCACCACTGTGAGCTCGCCAATGTCATCAATGGTGAACAACCCAAGAGCACCCATGTCACCCAGTGTGGACAGCAGGCTAGAGGAAGAACTAGCCGTGCCAACCTTGTCTGGAAGGTAGCCCATGCCTCACCGCCCCCTCTCGACCAGCCCTGCCTCATAGACAACAACCAGAACCGCCACGAACGTCGTGCCCATGCCGCTGTCGACCATGCCGACGCGCGCCACAGAGCACGCACCATTCCCACGCAACCCGACCAAGTCGAGCCCTCGCCACCCGCCAACATGCTCCCCACCGTCCCAGGAACACGCCAGACATGCCCATTTCATCGCCCATACCCCGTAGCCACCGCTTGCCGTCAAAGACGCCGCCTCTCCCGCGCAGAACGTCGAGCGTTCCAGACCGTTTGCCACCGCCCCTAAACACGCATTAAAGCCATAGAAAATCGCCAGGAGACCACCGATCGATCGCCACCCTCGGCCATGCCTCTAGCAGCCCGTAGCCATGTCGCCACCGTCGCCTGCCCATCCCGTTCGGTCTCACTGTTGAGACTATAAATAGAGGCCTCCCCCGCTCAAACTCTTCACACCATCTCACTCCCGTCTCCTCAATGATCGTTCCACCCCGTTCCCGGATCAAGGCGAGCAGCGCATCACCGGAATTTGGCCGGAGCCCGCCGCTGCTGGAGAAGAAGGAAGCCAGCGATTGGAGCCGCCCCAGGAGAAGCTGCCGTTACCAGGAGGCTCGCCGTCGTCGACTTCGTCGTTCGCCTGCCTCGCCGACCCTCACCTAATCCCCGGTGAGCCTCCCACGACCCCCATGTGCCGCGTTAGGGTTTTGTCTCGCCGGCGCTGCCCGACGTGGACGATGAACTAGAGTCGTTGGATTATAACTAGATCCAACACACCACGTTGCCCCGTACCGCTTCGCACCCCCGTCTCACTGACGCGTGGGGACATCAACTTAACCAGCCCGCGTAAGCGCTATGCGTAGCAGGCCGGCCTATTAGTAGTTCCCGCGTAGCCCAGTCGTTTGAATTTAACTTTTTTCATTTTAATTCAAACACAGTTCTGTACCTAGTTTCAAAAATCAACCGATCTCGATTCAGTGAACCAAATTGAATGAAACCAATTTGGTTAGAAAGGTCTAGAAATGCTGAATCCAAGCCCGTTGGATTCAAATCATTTGGATCTGTAGATCACCCTTGGTAAAAATAAGAAGGCAGAACCTTTTCTGCATTCAAACATTTTCCAAATTTAAACCATAATATCTTTTGAGTTGATTCCAACTCTCAAAAATCACATTTGATCATACCTTTCAGAATATATAAAAATATATGGGTTTACTTACAGAAATAATGTTCAAGTAATAAAAGGATGCCACATAGGCATTTCTAGTCACTTATTTTATTTAAAATAAAAAGGTTAAACCTTATTAAATTGTGACACCACTTTAAATCACATTCCCATGAACCGAAATGTGTGGTGATGACATGTGTCAACATGATCCCATGTTTGGTTTGGAGAATATTAAATCTTAAGTAGTTTTTCAATGAGTAGAAATTACTTTTCTAAAAATAAAATCATTAAGTCAAGTGCTTGTAATGTTAGTGATGATGCTAGATCATCTATAGAACCCCTTTGTGTGATGATTGAGAGTAGTTAAGTATTGTTTGGTGATTGTGTACCTCGTATTTATTTATAGACGCTAGTACCGACCAAGGATACGAGGAAGAAGGAGGATACTACGAAGAAGAAGCCGAGGAGAACTTCAACCACTGGTCTAAACAAGGCAAGCCAATACTTGCAAGCTAACACTTGCCATTTAGCAAGCTTATACTGACACTGATGCAAGCCTAATACTACTAGTTGATGGTGCAAGCTAACACTTGCAAGATACTCTACTTTAGCAAGCCAATACTTGCAAGCTAACACTTGCAATTATGAGAGTTACATAACCTATGCAATGCACTAAGCATGCTTGGTTAGACACATTTGATGATACCCAATCCTAGTTTTACTTGCAAGCTTTATACTTTATTTCTATCAAAGCTACTACTTAGAGATTACTTAAGATAATTGTAGATTCTAGAAAGATAATTGAAGGTTGCATAAAGAGCATAAAACTTGTCCTAAGCTAGATAAACTTTATGTCATCCTAAGGCATGAAACTGAACTTAGTTAAACTCCACTAGTTGAGGGTACTTACCCCCACTTGTAGATGCTAGTACTTACCCCCACTTGTAGATGCTAGTGCTAAGCATAAAACTTGATCAACTTAGATGGGAATACTTGATGAAAATGGTTATGAAAACCTTGGAATGGATGCGATACGATTCCAATTTTTCCGTACAACCACAATACCCGAGAATTGGGTAGGGCTTGACTGGAAACTTATATACCTTAGTATTGGTTCCCTCACGGCCAAGGTCTGAGCTGAGGCTACCTTGTGAAGATTGTCCACCTGTGCAGTACCCAAGATGACAGTTGGTCATGGTTGGGAGGCCAAACTCACAGGAGAGGTGCTTATACTAGGGCGTGTAATTGAAACGTTAGGATTGATTATCCGCATACTGAGTATGGTGAATTCAGGATTTGTTCCTGACGGATGTATCGAATGTTGTGGTGAAAGTGTATAATCTCTGCAGAGTGTCAAACTATTCGAATAGCCGCGTCCGCGATTATGGACAGTTGGAGTGTCCATACTGTTCCCCCGTCAGATGTTTTCAAAATGACTTGTGAAATGGATTGAGATTTTGACTTGACCACAATAGAGATGTGATATGAAATACTAGTTCCCACTTAGGTGTTATAAAATTCAACTGTCTTTTCTTGCTTCTGAACTTAGTAGAGGTAAATATGGCTTTTTGCAAAACAACCCTAGAGCTTAGTGTCATATTACAAAAACCCTTTTCACTTGTTAGTATTAGTTTGCGAGTACTTAAAGAGTACGCATGGCTTTGTCCCTGGCTATTCCCGTGGCCAGACTATGAAGAGGAGTACCTGGAGGATGGACCCTAGGAAGGTTACGACAACTAGGATCATCTCCCATCGTGAGCATTGCCTGTGACCTCGAAGATGGAGCTTCGCCTACGCTACCGTTATTATTACATATTTCCGCTGCTTGAATTGTATTAAGAACTGGATCATGAGATCCTTATTTGTGTAAGACCTTATGTATGGTTTGTAATGGATGATGTACTGTGGTATCCAAATCTGTTATGTCTCGCAAAAATGGTAATCCTGGGATTGCGATGTATGGCATAACAGGCATCTAGGATTAAAAATTCGGGTGTTGACACAAGACAAGCCAATACTTGCAACCTTGCAAGCCTAATACTACCAGTTGAATTAGCAAGCTATTAACTGAGCAAGCTAACACTTGCGAGATACTTTACCTATGCAAGCTTATACCAACATCCTAGCAAGCTAATACTTGCTTGTCACCATGATAACCATATGCCTTAAGCATATGTGAGCATAACCACTTGATAACCCAATCCTAGTTTACTTGCAAGCTTTATACTTTATTTCTTTATCAAAGCTTTCTCTTCAAGTTTACATAGTGAATGGTATATTCTAGAAAGATAACTAAAGGTAGCATAAAGAGCATAAAACTTGGCCTAAGTTAGATAATCTTGATGTCATCCTAAGGCATGAGACTGAACTTAGCAAATCTCCACTTGTTTACCATCCCCCATTAGTAGTTACCACCACTTGTAGATGCTAGTGCAAAGCATAAAACTTGATTAACTTTAGATGGGAATACTTGGTGAAAATGGTTATGAAAACCTTACAATGATGAGTCATTCTACTGAAATGTTTTGACATGTGTTTTCGAACCCCAGATGATTTTGGATGATGAAAATGTTGAGGCTTGAGCCTTAACCCTTTATAAACCTGATGGGTTGTTTGGATGTGATACCATTCCAATTTTACCATACAACCACAATACCCGAAATTTGGGTAGGTCTTGACTGGAAATTTATATACCTTAGTATGGGTTCCCTCGCGGCCAAGGTCTGAGCCGAGGATACCTTGTGAAGATTGTCCACCTGTGCAGTACCCAAGATGACAGTTGGTCATGGTTGGGAGGCCAAACTCACAGGAGGGGTGCCTATACTAGGGCGTGTAATTGAAAGGTTAGGATTGATTATCCGCATACAGAGTATGTTGAATTCAGGATTGTTCCTGACGGATGTATCGAATATTATGGTGAAAGTGTACAATCTCTGCAGAGTGTCAAACTATTCGAATAGCCGCGTCCACGGTTATGGACAGTTGGAGTGGCCATACTGTTCCTCCGTCAGATGTTTTCAAAATGACTTATGAAATGAATTGTGACTTTGACTTGACCACAACAGAGTTGTGATATGAAATTCAAGTTCTCACTTAGGTGTTATAAAATTTTCAACTAGATTTACTTGCTTCTGAACTTAGTAGAGGTAAATCTGGCTTTTTGCAAAGTAACCCTAGAGCTTAGTATCCTACTACAAAAACCCCCTTAACTTCTTAGTATTAGTTTGCGAGTACTTAAAAAGTACTTATGGCTTTGTCCCTGGCTATTCCCGTGGCCAGACTATGAAGAGGAGTACGAGGATGACGGACCGCAGGAAGGTTACGACAACTAGAATCATCTCCCATCGTCAGCATTGCATGTGACCCCGAAGATGGAGCTTCTCCTACGCTATCATTGCTATTACATTATTCCGCTGCTTGAATTGTATTAAGAACTAGATCATGAGATCCTTATTTGTGTAAGACCTTATGTATGGTTTGTAATGGATGATGTACTGTGATATCCAAATCTGTTATGTCTCGCAAAAATGGTAATCCTGGGATTGCGATGTATGGCATAACAGGCATCTGGGATTAAAAATCCGGGTGTTGACAAGTTGGTATCAGAGCCATCCTGACCATAGGAGACCCTGGTTAGAAGGGACGTCTGAATCAAAAACATAGTTTCAAAACCAAAGGAAGTGAGTATTTACAAAAACTTATTCTCATTCTTATCACTTGGATTCTTTCATAAAAAAATCATGATCCTCAAAAATTCTTGCAAACTTACATAAAACTTGACACACTTGATCACTATACTAACTTACTCATCCTATATTCGTATAGATGGACGTGAAGTACAGCAAGTTTTATCAGTTGGGGAATGGAGGAGACCTCATCTTTGAGCGTGACTTGGACCAGCTTTCGGAACTTCTGGAGCGTCCGCACCCCAGGTTCTTTGGAGCTCAGCTCAATGATTAGGAAGGAAAAGATCTGCAGTGGCTAGTTTTTGCAAGTCTCCGAGGAAAGATTGAACCTCCCACTGCCGAAGGAATTCAGTTCACCTTAAGAGAAAACAACTGGCTCGATGGACTAGCCAGGGCAATGCAGGAAGCTCTTGCCTGTCTGTGTGGGCAGAGTATCAATCAGATCAAGGGTACTCTCTTTGAGTTCTACCCAAGGCATGATGTTATGGGACAGCCACTGGAGGCCCCACATCATCCCGAGCTGAAGAGTCAAGTGGACCACCTCAGATTCATGATGTACGATAGTTAGAAGGAGTTGGACAACGCCCGTGCCTAAGCCAACCACAAGTACGCCATCGCCAATAAGAAGGATCAGACCCTCGCCATGCTAGCGAAGGATCGCAAGTCTCGTCGCCGTTAGATCGACAAGAAGGAGTGCATCATTGCCCGTCTTCGCCACCGGATCACGGATTTGGAGGAGACCATCCACAAGAGAGACATGCAGTTGGAGGAAAGGGATAATGCCGGAGAAGACCTTCGTGGAGACCCCTACTCCTATCTCAGCGATGATGATGATTTTCTGGAGGATTAGGCCATGGACTTCTTCACCGATGAGGAGGATTTCTCCTTCATCGATGACGATGATGATGATGAGGATGATGAGTACACTGCCTCCAAGGATAGTAGCACTTGAGCACTAGCATTAGTGAATTGTATTCGGTCCCACTGTATCGTAGTTTCCAGAATGGTTCTTAAAACCATCTGTTTTTCTTTGTTGTGGTGTGTGTTTGTATCGTGTGATATGGATGAATGAATGAAAAGCAAGTTTCCAGAAAAAAATCTGAGTCAAACTTTAAAAACTTTTCAACAACCTCTGAACCTTAGAAATTCCCTCTTTTCTCATGATCTATCTCAATCTTCAGATGCCTCGCGGAGGAAGCGGTTCATCCCCGGCCCGATGTTACAGATCTTGCAAATGTTGGTTTCTGACCGCGAAGCTAAAAGAGCCGAACATCAAGCCAACCTTCAACTCATAGCTCAGATGGCCAACAACAATCAAGGCCAAGGAAATTAGGACAACCATGGATCTAAGATCAAGAATTTCCAGAACACCAACCCACCTGTTTTCACTAAGTCAGAGGAACCCCTAGATGCAGATGCTTGGCTGCAAACAATGGAGAACAATCTGGAAGTCACCGGAGTGGAAGCTAACGAGAAAGTTATGTTCGCCACCCATTATCTAGCCGGAGATGCAATAGCATGGTGGAACAGCGTCCGTGCAATGACCGGAGGTCAGATGATGACCTGGGATGAATTCAAGGTTAAGTTCAGCAGAACCCATGTGCCACCGGGTTTCATCAAGAGGATGAGAGATGAATTCAGAGAACTGAAGCAAGGAAGAATGACCGTAGTGGAATACCGTGACAAATTCTTGTCATTAGCTAGGTATGCCTCGGATGAGATCGACAGGGAAGCCAAGAAGAAATAGAGATTCTCGAATGGTCTGCACGATGAGATGCAGACGGTATTAGTCAATATCCCCTTTGCTGATATTGAAGCCCTAGTCGAATATACCATTCAGATGGAAGGAAAGATCAACCAATCCAACGAGAACCGCAAGCGCCGCATGATGCATCAGCTAGGAACCCGTCATACTCCAAAGTATCGCCCCAACCCATCTCCAGTATTTGCCCCGAGAACCAACAGACCCCCGATGAACCGTCCGACCTATCCCAACCGTGGAAACCCAAGGCCCGGAGGAAACCACAACAACCCTGGCAACTCTAGCAATTTCAACTATGCACCACCCAAGTTCAACAACAACAATGCTGCCACCAACACCAACACTGCCCCAAGGACTGGAAGCAATGTTGTGCCTGTTGCAGCAAAGGACAAGTCGCAAGTGACTTGTTATGAATGTGGAACCAAGGGTCACTACTCCAATGAGTGCCCCAATAAGAATGCCGCAGCCCCCAATGCCAATGCCCCAGCTCAGCAGCAGCGTCGTGTTCAGCCCAGAAGAAGGTTTGCCCCAGGGAACTCGCTCAACCGCAACAGCCGTCTTTTTCTCATGCATGCTGAAGAAGCCCAGGAAACGCCAGACGTCGTGCTGGGTATGTTTTCCATTAACTCAGTACTTGCAAGAGTGTTGTTTGATTCTGGAGCATCGCACTCATTTTTCACTGAAGAATTTGCATGCACTAGTAAGATTCAACCAACCAAATTGAAGCATGTTATGATTGTTCAAATCCCCGGTTCAACCACCAAAGCTAGGCAAATTTGCAAAGCTGTCCCTATCCGAATCCATGGCATAGATTTTTATGCTAATCTAATAGTACTCGGAACTAAAGGTTTGGAAGTAGTACTAGGAATGGATTGGATGTCCAAACACAAAGGATTAATTGACTGTGCCAAGAAAGCCATAACCATGACCAGTACAGTCGGAGTATCAGTCGAGCATGCATTTGAAACCTTACCTCGTCAATTCAAGTGCAACAAGAGTATAGCCCAACCTACCATTGACCAAGTACGGATAGTCTGTGAATACCCCGATGTATTTCCAGATGTTTTGCCCAGTATGCCCCCAGATCGGGATATCGAGTTTATCATTGAACTAGTCCCTGGAACCGGACCCATAGCCCAGAGACCTTATAGTATGAACCCGTCTAAACTAGCAGAATTGAAGAAGCAACTGGATGCCATGCTGGAAATTGGATTGATTCAACCAAGTGCGACACCATGGAGATCACCTGTTTTGTTCGTGGACAAGAAAGATGGAGGTAACCATTTGTGTACGGATTATCGGAAGTTGATTGATGTCACTATCAAGAACAAGTACCCGTTGCCAAAGATCGAAGATTTGTTTGACCAGTTGACTGGTGCCAAGGTGTTTTCTAAGATTGATCTTAGAACTGGCTATCATCAACTCAAGATTCGCGTAGAGGATATTCCAAAGACTGCCTTTACCACCAGATATGGATTATATGAGTATACTTTCATGTCTTTTGGATTAACCAATGCCCCTGCTTATTTCATGAATCTCATGAATAAGATTTTTATGGACTTCCTGGATAAGTTTGTCGTTGTTTTCATCGATGACATTCTGATTTATTCACAATCATAAGAAGAACATGAGCTACACCTAAGGACCATTCTTGGAACCCTTAGAGAGCATCAGTTGTATGCCAAGTTTAGCAAATGTGAATTCTGGTTACAGGAGGTAGGATTCCTCGGCCACATTGTATCAGCCGGAGGAATTGCCGTTGACCCTGCAAAGGTGAAGGATGTCGAAGATTGGCAAGCCCCAACCACTCAAACCCAAGTTCGTGCCTTTCTCGGATTAGCGGGATACTACCGCAAGTTCGTAGAAGGATTCTCGAGTATCACCAGACCCATGACCCAATTGTTGAAGAAGGACAAGAAGTTTGAATGGACGGACAAATGTGAAGCGAGTTTTTAAGAACTCAAGAGGAGATTGATTTCAGCCCCAATCTTGATCATGCCGGATATCACGAAGCCCTTCGATGTGTATTGTGACGCATCCAAGATCGGCCTAGGATGTGTGCTAATGCAAGAAGGAAAAGTTATATCTTATCTATCTCGACAACTGAAACAACTTGAACAAAACTACCCAACCCATGACCTCGAGCTCGCAGCCGTAGTTCTAGCCCTGAAGACATGGAGGCATTATCTCATGGGAAACCGTTGTGAGATTTATTCGGATCACAAGAGCCTAAAGTATATATTCACTCAGAAGGATCTGAATATGAGACAGAGAAGATGGATTGATCTAATCAAGGATTACGACCTGGACATTCACTATCACCCAGGTAAAGCCAATGTGGTAGCAGATGCCCTTAGCAGATTGTCGTGCCGCTTGAACTCCATGATTTTGAAGGAGCAACCAAGTTTGCACAAGGAGATGGAAGATTTCTGAATGGAATTAGTGAGTGAAGGATTTTTGGCTAGCATAGAACTTCAACCCACTTTGATCAGCCAGATCAAAGAGGCGCAAAAAGGAAATGCTAGTATCGACGGAATCAAGCATCGTATCGGTACAGGCAAAGTACCCGGATTCACTAAAGACGAAGAAGGAGTTCTATGGTACAAAGGGCGCCTTTGTGTACCAGCAGATTCGGAATTGAAAGAAGTGATTTTGAAAGAGGCTCATGATACTCTTTATTCTATCCACCCCGGAGGAACGAAGATGTATCAGGATTTGAAAGAACAATTCTGGTGGCATAAGATGAAGAGAGAAATCGGAAGCTATATCGCCAAGTATGATATATGTCAGAGAGTCAAGGCGGGACATCAAAGACCCACTGGATTGTTGCAACCTCTACAGATTCTGGAATGGAAATGGGATTCAGTTGGAATGGACTTTATCACCGGATTGCCTACTTCTAGTTGGGGAAATGACTATCTAGGTCATAGTTGACAGATTGTCCAAAGTAGCCCATTTCTTACCAGTTAAGACCACTTACCAGAGTTCGAAGCTAGCGGAGTTATACATTGCTAGAATTGTCAGTTTGCACGGAGTCCCCAAGAACATCGTATCGGATCGAGGAACGCAGTTAACCTCGAGATTCAGGAAGAAAGTCCAAGAAGGTTTAGGAACCCGACTAGATTTCAGCACAGCGTATCACCCTCAGACTGATGGACAAACGGAGCGAGTAAATCAAATACTCGAAGATATGTTGAGAGAATGTGTGCTAGAGTATGGATCTAAATGGGAAGACTGTCTGCCTTTCGCAGAATTTTCTTACAACAACAGTTACCAAGCAAGTCTACAAATGGCCCCATTTGAATTCATGTATGGAAGGAAGTGTAGCACCCCTTTGAATTGGTTGGAAGTAGGAGAGAGTCAGATTTTCAGACCCAACATCCTATGAGAAGCGGAAGAGAAAGTTCACAAGATTCGTGAGCACCTCAAGACCGCCCAGTCAAGACCGAAAAGTTACACCGACAAGAGACGTCGAGACCTTGCTTTCAATATCGGAGATTTCGTGTATCTTAAAGTGTCGCCATTAAAAGGAATGCAGTGTTTCCAGCGGAAAGGAAAGTTAGCCCCTAGATATATCGGACCTTTCAAGATTCTGAATCATCGTGGAGAGGTATCATATCAATTGGAACTGCCAGAAGAAATGTCAGCCGTGCACAATGTGTTCCATATCTCGTTACTTCGCAAATGCCTCGAAGTTCCGGAGAAGACTGAAGTTTTCAAGAATATTGATCACCGGACCATAGAAATCAATGATGACCTGACCTATCCCGAAGTACCCATCCGTATTTTGGAAGAAGCTTTCAGGACCACCAGAACCCGAAGCATCAAGTTTCTCAAGATTCAGTGGAGCAACCACACCGAAGAAGAAGCTACCTGGGAGCGCGAAGATCACATCAGGACGGAGTTCCCTGATCTCTATAAATCCTAGGTAATCTTTTTTTCGTCCTTTTTCAAATCTCGAGACAAGATTTTGTTTAAGGGGGGAAGGTTTGTAACATCCCAAAAATATAAAACAAGGATCATCAAATTCTAATCACTAAAATTAGGGTTAACAAAAACTTTGATTAATTAAAATCATATGAATGCATGTGTAAATGAAATGATTTGACAAATGCATGAATGGACTTGTGTGATTAGTCTAAATATCAAGAAATGGTTTAAAGGTGAAAACAACATCATATAAAACATTTCCATGCAGAAACCAAAACAAAAGAAAATAAAAAACAAAGCAAATAAAGCAAATGGCCATTTTTGCCAATCTTGCTCACTAGGTCACTTTGAGTGTTTGTAGTCCAAGATTTCAAACAGAAACTTTCCCAATTCTTTTCACCCCTTGATAGAACTAGTAAAAGTGAATCAAGTCCCACCTTTCAAACTTGCAAAAACATTTGTCAACCCCATTTAAATCACAATTCAAAATTGAATGTTATTCATATGTGAAGATCATCCATTTTCAAAACCCAACCAAACCAATGCCCCTTGACTAATCCAACCAACCAGATACTCCCTAGCATGTGCCTAGCAAACCCACAAAGTTTGAATTCAAAATACAAATTTAAAGTTCTTGCGGCCATTTCATCAAACAGCTTGCAGATTCAAATCAAACAAACAACAAACACTATTGTGAGCAGTGAATTGGCCTAACTTGTTCCCTCTCTAGCTCACAGCAGACATTTAGTAGATCATCTAGTTTAGTTAGAAACCTATAGCACCACTGTGAGCTTGACATTGCCATTAATGGTGAGCATGCCGAGCCTCACCTTGCCACCCACATGTCGACAGCGAGCTAGGAGAAGCACCAAGCCTAGCCAACATGTCTGGAGCACTGACCACCGTCCACCGCCACCCCCTGTCCAACGCCAACGAACAGCAAGCCACTGGACCACCCTAGAATCGTCGCGCCCTACGCCTTTGTGCCATGCCGAGAGAGCTCCCGTGCGCCACGCTCGACCAGCACCCACAGGCCACGCGCCGCCCTTGCCGCTTGCAAGGTTGATCACCACCACCCCAGCACCCTGCCAGACATGCCCGTTCGCCGTCGCGTGGACCACGCGCGCTGTGCGCCATCAAAACCTCCATCGAACCCGCCCAGAGTGTCGAAGTGTTCCGACCGATCAGCACCGCCCCACGCCTCGCCACCATGCCATTGAGCTTCGCCAGGGAGCACAGCACCGCCCCCTACCGTCGCCCATGCCAATAGCTGCCTGTGCCGTCGACCACGACGAGCTCAGCCCGCGCCCATCGGTCCCCTCTCGCCACTATAAATAGAGGCCTCCACCGCTCGTTTTCGACACACCGGTTCACTCTGCTCTCACCCAGAACCACCCCACCTCACTCCCGGAGCAAGGTGAGCAACGCATCTCCGGAATTTGGCTAGAGCCCTCCGCTGCTGGAGAAGAAGGGAGCCGTCGATTGGAGCCGCCCCAATAGGAGCTGCTGGTACCAGGAAAACCGTCATCGTCGACTTCGTCGTTCGCCCCCGTCGCCGAACTTCGCCTGAGCCCTGGTGAGCCTCCCACGACCCCCACCTGCCGCGTTAGGGTTCTGTCTCGTCGGCGCTGCCCGACGTGGACGATGAATCGTAGTTGTTCGATTAGATTTAGATCGTACGGTTCACACTGTCCCGTACCGCTTCGCCCCTCCCCGTCTCACTGACGCGTGGGGACAGTCACTTAACCAGCCCGCGTACACGTTGTGTGTAATGGGCCGGCCCAGTAAAACATCCCGCGCGACCCAACAATTCAAATTAAGCTTTATTCATTTAATTTCAAACATAGTTATGTACCTAGATTCAAAAATCAACCCAGCTCGATTCACTGAACCAAAATGCATGAAACCAATTTTGTCAGAAAGGTACTGAAATGCTTAATCCAAGCCAGTTGGATTCAAATCATTTGGATCTATGGAGTAAAAATAACAAGGCAGAAGCTTTTCTGCATTCAAACATTTTTCAAAATTCAACCATATAAGCTTTTGAGTTGATTCCAACTCTAAAAAATCACATTTGATCATACCTTTCAGAATATATATAAAAACCTATGGGTTTACTTGCAGAAATAATGTTCAAGTAATAAAAGAATGCCACATAGGCATTTCTAGTCACTTTATTTAATTAAAATGAAAAGGTTAAACCTTATTAAATAATGACACCACTTTAAATCACATTCTCATGTACTAAAATATGTGGTGATGACATGTGTCAACATGATCCCATGTTTGAGTTGGAGAATATTAAATCTTAAGTAATTTTTCAATGAGTAGAAATTACTTTTTTCAAATTAAAATAAATAAGACAAATGCTTTAATCCTTGTGATGTTAGTGATGATGCTAGATCATATATAGTGCACCTTTATGTGATGATTGAAAATAGTTAAGTATTGTTTGGTGATTGTGTACCTCATATTTATTTATAGACGCTAGTATCGACCAAGGATACGAGGAGGAAGGAGGATACTACGAGGAAGAAGCCGAGGAGAACTTCAACCACTGCTCTGCACAAGGCAAGCCAATACTTGCAACCTTGCAAGCCTAATAATACCAGTTGAATTAGCAAGCTATTAACTGAGCAAGCTAACACTTGAGAGATACTTTACCTATGTAAGCTTATACCAACATCCTAGCAAGCTAATACTTTCTTGTCACCATGATAACCATATGCCTTAAGCATATGTGAGCATAACCACTTGATAACCCAATCCTATTTTACTTGCAAGCTTTATACTTTATTTCTTTATCAAAGCTTTCTCTTCAAGTTTACATAGTGAATGGTAGATTCTAGAAAGATAACTAAAGTTAGCATAAAGAGCATAAAACTTGGCCTAAGTTAGATAATCTTGATGTCATCCTAAGGCATGAGATTGAACTTAGCAAATCTCCACTTGTTTACCATCCCCCATTAGTAGTTACCACCACTTGTAGATGCCAGTGCAAAGCATAAAACTTGATTAAGTTTAGATGGGAATACTTGGTGAAAATGGTTATGAAAACCTTAGAATGATGAGTCATTCTACTGAAATGTTTTGACATGTGTTTTCGAACCCCAGATGATTTTGGATGATGAAAATGTTGAGGCTTGAGCCTTAACCCTTTATAAACCTGATGGTTGTTTGGATGCGATACCATTCCAATTTTACCGTACAACCACAATACCCGAAATTTGGGTAGGTCTTGACTGGAAATTTATATACCTTAGTATGGGTTCCCTCGCGGCCAAGGTCTGAGCCGAGGATACCTTGTGAAGATTGTCCACATGTGCAGTACCCAAGATGACAGTTGGTCATGGTTGGGAGGCCAAACTCACAGGAGAGGTGCCTATACTAGGGCGTGTGATTGAAAGGTTAGGATTGATTATCCGCATACTGAGTATGGTGAATTCAGGATTGTTCCTGACAGATGTATCGAATGTTGTGGTGAAAGTGTACAATCTCTGCAGAGTGTCAAACTATTCGAATAGCCGCGTCCACGGTTATGGATAGTTGGAGTGGCCATACTGTTCCCCCGTCAGATGTTTTCAAAATGACTTATGAAATGAATTGTGACTTTGACTTGACCACAATAGAGTTGTGATATGAAATTCAAGTTCTCACTTAGGTGTTATAAAATTTTCAACTAGATTTATTTGCTTCTGAACTTAGTAGAGGTAACTCTGGCTTTTTGCAAAACAACCCTAGAGCTTAGTATCCTACTACAAAAAACCCCTTAACTTCTTAGTATTAGTTTGCGAGTACTTAAAAAGTACTCATGGCTTTGTCCCTAGCTATTCCCGTGGCCAGACTATGAAGAGGAGTACCAGGATGACGGACCATAGGAAGGCTATGAAGACTAGGATCATCTCCCATCGTCAGCATTGCCTGTGACCCTGAAGGTGGATCTTCGCCTACGCTATTGTTGCTATTACATTATTCCGCTACTTGAATTGTATTAAGAACTGGATCATGAGATCATTATTTGTGTAAGACCTTATGTATGGTTTGTAATGGATGATGTATTGTGATATAAAAATCTGTTATGTCTCGCAAAAATGTTAATCCTGGGATTGCAATGTATGAGTGATGTGTAGAGATGCAAAGACATGCAATTACAAATGAACCTGAAAGTGTCGGATTCGGAGATCAGTTGACCACTAGCAATCATGTAAATACAACACCGGAAAGCCATAGGTGTTGAATGCACAAAGGTTTGAAACTAGATTATTGACTCTAGTGCAAGTGGGAGACTGTTGGAGATATGCCCAAGAGGCAATAATAAAGTGGTTATTATCATATCTTCATGCTTATGATAAATGTTTACATACCATGCTATAATTATATTAACCGAAAACATTAATACTTGTGTGATTTGTAAACATAAAAGAGTCCCTAGTAAAGCCTCTTGTTAAACTAGCTTGTTGGTTAATATATGATCATGGTTTCCTGATCATGAACATAGAGATGTTATTAACAATAGGGTCATATCATTAGGAGAATGATGTGATGGACATACTCCGATAGTTAAGCGTAGCATAAAGATCAAGTCATTTAATATAGTCCACTTTCTATGAGCTTTATGATATCATGAGATCATGCTAATCACCATCACCGGAAGGATGCTTTGATGACATCAAACACCACACTATAACTGGGTGGCTATAAAGGTGGCATTGAGTGTTCGGAAAGTATGTGTTGAGGCACATGGATCAAGATTGGGATTTGTCCATCCATATGATTGATAGATATACTCTGGGCCCTCTCGGTGGATTGTCATCCAATTAGCTTGCAAGCATGTGACTGGCTCACAAGGGATCACATTTCATGGAAACGAGAAAAGAGTACTTATTGGTAACGAGGTTGAACTAGGTATGTAGAGATACCGGCGATCAAACCTCAGATAAGTAAAGTATCGTGAGACAACAAGAAATTGGTATCGTATGTAAATGGTTCGTTCGATCATGAAGTAATCGTATAAATATGTGGGAGACATATGAATTTCCAGATTCCTCTATTGGTTATTTATCGGAGAAGAGTCTCGATCATGTCTGCATAATTCATGAACTGTAGGGAGACACACTTAAGGATTCGATGTTGTTTAGTAGATATGGAATGTGAGTAAAGAGACCGAATGTTGTTCGGAGTCTCGGATGGGATCCGGGATATCACGAGGAGATCTAGAATGGTCCGGATAATAAGATTCATATAAGGGAAGTCCAATTTTGGAGTTCGGGAATGATTCCGGTGTTTTCACCGGAATGTTCTAGAAGGGTCTAGAAGGTTCACCGGTCTGGAAGGGGAAGGGTACATAGATGTGTCATTACAAAGTGTAATTGTTGCATCATGTCCTAGGAACTTGGCTGGACACTTGGAAGAGAGAAATCAAACTCTAATTTGAAAGTCAAAAAGGCAGTTTGAAAAAGTCAAATCCCAACATGGTTTCCGAGTTAGGGAGGGTTTCTGAGTTAGGGAGGGTTTCCACCTGGGTTGGGAACACCCTTGGACGCCTCCCACCTATATAAGGAGGGGTAGGGGCGCACCCCAAGGTATCCCCTTTGCCCTAGGCGCCCAAGAAACCCTAGGTTGGCCGCCGCCCCCCTCTGTAGTTGCGACCAATCTAGATCTCCTCTAAACCACTACCAACTAGCTAAACTCTAATTGCTAGCTACCTCTAAACCTCGGCCCTCTAAACCCTAGATCGTCGGGGCTCCCTCTACTCCACCATACTCGCTCTAGCTTAGGCGAAGCCCTGCGGGATCTCCCCTCTACTTCCGACACCATGTCGTCGTGCTGCCGGAATCGCGAGGAGAGAGCTACAACCTCCGCTGCCTGCTAGAACAAGCGAGAGGAAGGTCTTCATCGAGTACCGTACGTGTGACCGACTGCGGGAGCTGTGCCGGAATGCGGCGCCGGAAGGATCGTCTACGCGATCTTGAGATCGGCAAGTGAACGAGTACATCACCCACGAGAATCTGCTCTCGTGTAACATCCCAAAAATACTAAACTTAGACCATCAAACACTAATCATCAAGTTTAGGGTTAACAAAAACTTTTCTAAATCAAGTCATGAATGCATGCATGTGTGTATGCATAGTTTTTGAATTTCTTTAAAAACCACTTTGTTTGTGTGATCCATTGCTTGTAAAATGTTTCTTAGATGAAATAAACATCATCTAAAACATTTCCCACACTTTTCATAAAGACAAGTAAATCAAAACAAATATATTAAGGGAATGGTCATTTTGACCAATTTAACTCCCATGCCTACTTTGGCTATCTCAAACTTTCAGAACCTAACAGAAACTTTTCTGGATCTTTGCACCCCTTGAATGTACTCATAACAGAGTATCAAGGCCCACTTTGTGATCATCCAGAAACTTTAAAATGCATAATTTAAATGACATTTGAAAATTGAATCTTCTTCATATGGGAAGATCCCACTTTTTCAAAACCCACTCAAACAAGCTCAATTTTCAAAACCCAAGCATCTGCAGACTCACCAGAACCAATCTAGCAAACCCACCAAAAATCATTTCAAAATTTAAAACTTGAGTTCATGCGGCCATTTCATCAAACAGGTTGCAGACACAAATCAAACAAAACCACAAACACTATAGTGTGCAGTGATTCTTGCCTAACTTGTTCCCTAGTTAGCTCACACACAGCTCAGTAGATCATCTAGAAAGATTAGCCCAACACTAGCACCCCTGTGAGCTTGCCATTGCCATTAATGGTGAACAGCCGAGCACACCCATGTCACCCCATTGTGGACAGCAAGCTAGGAGCAGCAGCAAGCCTAGCCAGCATGTCTGGGAGGCAGCCCACCGTCCACCGCCACTGCCTATCCCAGCCGTGAGCGTTGCCAAGCCATGGACCACGCGCACAAGCCACGCCCAGACCTTGCCGAGCGTGCGCCAGAGCACCACCCGCGACCAGCATCCACAGACCGAGCGCCGCCCTAACCGCGCGCACACACGATCACCACCGACCCAGGACACCGCCAGACATCCCCGTTTGCCGCCCCGTGCCATATAGCCACCGCCCGCCGTCGAAGACGCCGCCTCTGCCGCGCAGAGCACCGGCCGTTCCAGACCAAACCACACTGCCCCATGCCTCACGACCATGCCATTGAGCATCGCCAGGAGACACAGCACCATCCCCTACCCGTGCCCATGCCATTAGCCGCCTGTAATGTCGCCCCCGACGAGCTCACCTTGCGCCCCGACGGTCGCTTCGCTCGACTATAAATAGAGGCCACCCCCGCACGAATTCATCACACCATCTCACTCCCCTCTCCCCACTGACCGTGCCACACCATCCTCAGAGCAAGGCGAGCACCACCTCGCCGGAATTTCACCGGAGCCTGCCGCCTCTGGAGAAGAAGGGAGCCAGCGATTGGAGCCGCCCCAGGAGAAGCCACCGGTACCAGGAGGTTCGCCGTCGTCGACTTCGTCGTTCGCCCGCCTCGCCGACCCTCGCCAGTACCCCGGTGAGCCCCCAGCGACCATCACTGGCCGCGCTAGGTTTCATTCTCGCCGGAGCTGTCTCGCGTCGACGATGACCCACAGCCGTTGGATTAGAGCTAGATCGAACGATCCACATCACCCCATACCGCTTCGCCCAGCCCCGTGTCACTGACAAGTGGGGACACCCACTTACGCATCCCGCGGGAGCACTGCGCTTAGCAGGCCGGCCCGTTAGAATTTCCCGCGCAGCCCAGCAATTCAAATTAAACCTTTTCTTTTTAAATTCAAACACACTTCTGTACCCAACTTCAAAAATCAACCCAGATCGATTCAGTGCACCAAATTGGATGAAACCAATTTTTTTGGAAAGGTCTGTGAATGCTTAATCCAAGCCCGTTGGATTCAAGTCATTTGGATCAGTGGATCAACCATAGCAAAAATAACAAGGCAGAAGCTTTTCTGCATTCAAACATTTTTCAAATTTAAACCATAAAAGCTTTTGAGTTGTTTCCAACTCTCAAAAATCACATTTAACCATACCTTTCAGAATATATAAAAATATATAGGTTTACTTGCAGAAATAATGTTCAAGGAATAAAAGAATGCTTCATAAGCATTTCTAGCCACTTTAATTAATTAAAATAAAAGGGTAAAACCTTATTTAATTGTGACACCACTTTAAATCACTTTCCCATGGACTACAATATGTGGTGATGACATGTGTCAACATGATCCCATGTTTAGTTTGGAGAATATTAAATCTTAAGTAGTTTCTCAATAAGTAGAAATTACTTTTCTAAAATAAAAAGATTCAAACCAAGCCTTAACCTTGTAATGTTAGAGATGATGCTAGATCATCTATAGGACCCTTGTGTGTAATGATTGCAAGTAGTTAAGTATTGTTTGGTGATTGTGTACCTCGTATTTATTCATAGACGCTAGTACCGACCAAGGATACGAGGAGGAAGGAGGATACTACGAAGAAGAAGCCGAGGAGAACTTCAACCACTGCTCTGCACAAGGCAAGCCTAATACTACTAGTGAATGTGCAAGCTAACACTTGCAAGATACTATACCTATGCAAGCTTCTATTGACATTGTGCAAGCTAACCCTTGCAAAATACCCTATTGTTGCCACAAACCCATACTTGTGATATGAATACTATATGCCTTAAGCATAAGTGATCATACCCACTTGCTAAACCAATCCTAGTTTTATGGCAAGCTTCTTACTTTATTTCTTTATCAAAGCTTACTTAGAGTCCACCTAAGAGTTTGGTAGATATTAGACAGTTGTGCTCAAGGTTGCCTAAAGAGCATAAAATTTGGCCTAAGCTAGAATCCTCATCTCAGCCTAAGGTATAAGGTTAGACTTAGTGAAACTCCACTAGTACCACCCCTCATCATTATTACCCCCATCTGTAGATGCTAGTGCTAAGCATAAAACTTGATCAACCTTAGATGGGAATACTTGGTGGAAAAATGGTTATGAAAACCTTGGAATGATGGATCATTGTATTGAAATGTTTTGGACATGTGTTTCCAAACACTTGATGATTTTGGTGATAAAAATGTTGAGGCATGATCCTTAGCCCTTTATAAAACTGATGGTTGTCTGGATGCGATACCATTCCAATTTTATCGTACAACCACAATACCCGAATTTTGGGTAGGGCTTGACTGGAAACTTATATACCTTAGTATTAGTTCCCTCACGGCCAAGGTCTGAGCTGAGGCTACCTTGTGAAGATTGTCCACCTGTGCAGTACCCAAGATGACAGTGGTCATGGTTGGGAGGCCAAACTCACAGGAGAGGTGCTGATACTAGGGAGTGTAAATGAAAGGTTAGGATTGATTATCCGCATACTGAGTATGGTGAATTCAGGATTTGTTCCTGACGGATGTATCGAATGTTGTGGTGAAAGTGTAAAATCTCTGCAGAGTGTCAAACTATTCGAATAGCCACGTCCGTGGTTATGGAAAGTTGGAGTGGCCATACTGTTCCCCCGTCAAACTTTCCAAAATGACTTGTGAAATGAATTGAGACTTTGACTTGACCACAACAGAGTTGTGACCTGAATTACAAGATCCCTTTTTAGGAGTTATAAAATTTGTGACTAGTTTTAGAACTTAGTAAAGATAAACCTGGCTTTTGCAAAATAACCCTAGAGCCTAGTGTCCAATTATCCAAAACCCCTTACCTGTTAGTATTAGTTTGCGAGTACTTAAAAAGTACTCATGGCTTTGTCCCTGGCTATTCCCATGGCCAGACTATGAAGAGGAGTACCTAGAGGATGGACCCCAGGAAGGTTACGACAACTAGGATCATCTCCCATCGTCAGCATTGCCTGTGGCCCCGAAGATGGAGCTTCGCCTACGCTACCGTTATATTTACGTATTCCGCTGCTTGAAGTTGTATTAAGAACTGGATCATGAGATCCCTATTTGTGTAAGAACTTATGTATCGTTTGTAATGGATGAAGTACTATGGTATCCAATTCTGTTATGTCTCACAAAAATGGTAATCCTGGGATTGCGATGTATGGCATAACAGGCATCTAGGATTGAAAAATCCGGGTGTTGACAAGTTGGTATCAGAGCCATCCTGACCATAGGAGACCCTAGTTAGGTTGGACGTTGAACCAAAAACTTAGTTTCAAAAACCAAAGAAAACAAATATTTACAAAAACCTATTCTCATTCTTATCTCTGTAATTCTTTCATAAAACCTCATGTTCCTCAAAAACTCTTGCAAAATAGATAAAATTTTGACACACTTGATCACTCTGCTAATCTACTCATCCTCTATTTTTATAGATGGACGTGAAGTAGAGCAAGTTTTATCAACTTGGGAATGGAGGGGACCTTATCTTTGAGAGGGATCTGGATCAGCTTTCGGAACTTCTGGAGCGTCCACACCCTGAGTTCTTCGGAGCTCAGCTCAATGATCAAGGAGGAGAAGATCTGCAGTGGCTAATTGTTGCAAGTCTCCGAGGAAAGATTGAACCTCCCACTGCGGAAGGAATTCAGTTCACCTTGAGGGAAAACAACTGGCTCGATGGACTTGCCAGAGCAATGCAGGAATCTCTTTCCCGTCTGTGTGGGCAAAGCATCAATTAGATCAAGGGTACTCGCTTTGAGTTTTTCCCAAGGCGTGATGCAAATGGACAACCACTGGAAGCCCCTTACCACCCCGAGCTGAAGACTCAATTAGACCACCTTAGCTTCATGATGTATGATCGTCAGCAGGAGTTGGACAACTGCCGTGACTATTGCAACCACAAGTCTGCCATCATCAAGACGAAGGATCAGACCATCGCCATGCTCGCAAAGGATCGCAAGTCTCGTCGCCGTCAACTCGACAAGAAGGAGCGCATTATTGCCCGTCTTCGCCACCGCATCTCATCTCTTGAAGAGACCATCCACGAGAGAGACATGCAGTTGGAGGAAAGGGAGAATGCCGGAGAAGATCTTCGTGGAGACCCTTACTCTTATCTTAGCGATGACGATGATTTTCTGGAGGATCAGGCCATGGACTTCTTCACCGATGAGGATGATTTCGCCTTCATCGATGATGATGAAGATGATGAAGCCACGGACTCCGAGGAGTAGTAGCACTGAGCACTAGCATAGTGAGTAGTAGTTGGTCCCACTGTATCGTAGATTCCAGAATGGTTCTTAAAACCATCTGTTTTCCTTTGTTGTGGTGTGTGTTGTACTGTGTGCTATCAATGAATGAATGAAAAAGCAAGTTGCTAGAAAAGCCTGAGTCAAACTCTAAAAACTTTTCAAAGACCCAAAACCTTAGAAATTTCCCTCTTTTCTCATGATCTATATCAATCTTCAGATGCCACGTGGAGGAAGTGGTTCAGCCCCGGACCCAATGTTGCAGATCCTGCAAATGTTGACTTCTGACCGCGAAGCTGAAAGAGCGGAACGTCAAGCCAACCTAGCCACTCTGCAACAGATAGCCCAGCTAGCCCATAACAACCAAGGCCATGGAAATCAGGACAACCATGGATCTAAGCTCAAAAATTTCCAGAATACCAACCCACCCGTTTTCACCAAGTCAGAAGAACCCCTAGACGCCGATGATTGGCTGCAAACCATGGAAAATAACTTAGAAGTAGCTGGAGTGGAAGCCAATGAGAAAGTTCTATTCGCCACCCATTACCTAGCCGGAGATGCCAGGGCATGGTGGAACAGTGTTCGTGCCATGACCGGAGGCCAAATGATGACCTGGGAGGAATTCAAGGTCAAGTTTAGCAGAACCCATGTGCCACCAGGTTTGATCAAGAGAATGAGAGACGAGTTCAGAGAGTTGAAGCAAGGAAGGATGACTGTAGTGGAATACCGTGACAGATTTTTGTCATTAGCTAGGTATGGCCCCAGATCGGGATATCGAGTTTATCATCGAACTAATCCCCGGAACATGACCCATAGCCCAGAGACCCTATAGTATGAACCCGTCGGAACTAGAAGAACTGAAGAAGCAACTGGATTCTATGCTCGAAATTGGACTAATTCAACCAAGTGCGTCACCATGGAGATCACCTGTCTTGTTTGTGGACAAGAAGGATGGAGGTAACCGTTTATGTACGGATTATCGGAAGTTGAATGATGTCACCATCAAGAACAAGTACCCTTTGCCCAAGATAGAAGATTTGTTTGATCAGTTGACTGGTGCCCAAGTGTTTTCTAAGATTGATCTTAGAACTGGCTATCATCAACTCAAAATTCGTGCAGAGGATATTCCAAAGACTGCCTTTACCACCCGATATGGATTGTACGAGTATACAGTCATGTATTTTGGATTAACCAATGCCCCCGCTTATTTCATGAATCTCATGAATAAGATTTTTATGGACTTCCTAGATAAGTTTGTCGTTGTTTTCATCGATGACATTCTGATTTATTCCAAATCGGAAGAAGAACATGAGCTACACCTAAGGACCATTCTTGGAACCCTTAGAGAGCATCAGTTGTATGCAAAATTTAGCAAATGTGAATTCTGGTTACAGGAAGTAGGATTCCTCGGTCACATTGTATCAGCCGGAGGAATTGCCGTTGACCCTGCCAAAGTGAAAGATGTAGAAGATTGGCAAGCCCCAACCACTCAAACCCAAGTTCGTGCTTTTCTCGGATTGGCGGGATATTACCACAAATTCGTAGAAGGATTCTCGAGTATCGCCAGACCCATGACCCAATTGCTGAAGAAGGACAAGAAGTTTGAATGGACCGACAAATGTGAAGCGAGTTTTCAAGAACTCAAGAGGAGATTAATTTCAGCCCCCATCTTGATTATGCCGGATATCACGAAGCCCTTCGATGTGTATTGTGACGCATCCAAGATTGGTCTCAGATGTGTGCTAATGCAAGAAGGCAAAGTTATATCTTATCTATCGCGACAATTGAAGCAACATGAACAAAATTACCCAACCCATGACCTCGAACTCGCAGCCGTAGTTCTAGCCCTGAAGACATGGAGACATTACCTAATGGGAAATCGTTGTGAGATTTATTCGGATCACAAGAGCCTAAAGTATATATTCACTCAAAAAGAGCTGAATATGAGGCAGAGAAGATGGATTGAACTAATCAAGGATTATGACCTGGACATTCACTATCACCCTGGAAAAGCCAATGTGGTAGCCGATGCCCTTAGCAGATTGCCGTGCCGCTTGAACTCCATGATTTTGAAGGAGCAACCAAGTCTGCACAAGGAGATGGAAGATTTTCGAATAGAATTAGTAAGTGAAGGATTTTTGGCTAGCATAGAACTTCAGCCCACTTTGATCAGTCAGATTAAAGAGGTGCGGAAAGGAAATGCTAGTATCGACGGAATCAAGCGTCATATCGGTACAGGAAAAGTACCCGGATTCACCGAGGACGAAGAAGGAGTTTTGTGGTACAAAGGACGCCTTTGTGTACCAGCAGATTCAGAGTTGAAAGAAGTTATCTTGAAGGAGGCTCATGATACTCTTTATTCTATCCATCCCGGAGGAACTAAGATGTATCAAGATTTGAAAGAGCAATTTTGGTGGCATAAGATGAAGAGAGAAATCGGAAGCTATATCACCAAGTGTGACATATGTCAGCGAGTCAAGGCAGGACATCAAAGACCCGCTGGATTGTTGCAACCTTTGCAGATTCCGGAATGGAAATGGGATTCTGTAGGAATGGACTTTATCACTGGACTACCTACTTCTAGTAGGGGAAATGACTCTATTTGGGTCATAGTGGACAGATTGTCCAAAGTCGCCCATTTCTTGCCCGTCAAAACCACCTATCAGAGTTCGAAGCTAGCCGAGTTGTACATCGCTAGAATCGTTAGTTTGCATGGAGTCCCCAAGAACATAGTATCGGATCGAGGAACTCAGTTTACCTCGAGATTCTGGAAGAAAGTCCAAGAAGTTTTAGGAACCCGCCTAGATTTCAGTACCGCGTATCACCCTCAGACCGATGGACAAACGGAGCGAGTAAATCAAATACTCGAGGATATGCTGAGAGCATGTGTGTTAGAATATGGATCCAAATGGGAAGACTGTCTGCCTTTTGCAGAATTTTCTTACAACAATAGTTACCAAGCCAGTTTGCAAATGGCCCCATTTGAATTCATGTACGGAAGAAAGTGTTGCACCCCTTTGAACTAGTCGGAAGTAGGAGAGAGTCAGATCTTTGGACCCGACATCCTACGAGAAGCAGAAGAGAAGGTTCACAAGATTCGTGAGCATCTCAAGACAGCCCAATCCCGACAGAAGAGTTACGCCGACAAGAGACGTCGAGACCTCGCCTTCAACATCGGAGATTTTGTTTATCTGAAAGTGTCGCCATTGAAGGGAATGCAGCGTTTCCAACTCAAGGGAAAGTTAGCCCCCAGATATATCGGACCTTTCAAAATTTTGAACCGTCAAGGAGAAGTATCTTATCAACTGGAGCTACCTGAAGATATGTCATCTGTGCACAATGTGTTCCATATCTCATTACTTCGCAAATGTCTCGAAGTCCCCGAGAAGACCGAAGTGTTCGAGAATATCGACCACCGGACCATAGAGATCAACGATGACCTGACCTATCCTGAAGTGCCCATCCGTATATTGGAGGAAGCCTTTCGAACCACCAGAACCCGGAGCATCAAGTTTCTCAAGATTCAATGGAGCAATCACACAGAAGAGGAAGCTACCTGGGAACGCGAAGATCACATCAGGACGGAGTTTCCCGATCTCTTCAAATCCTAGGTAATCTTTTCGTCCTTTTTCAAATCTCGGGACGAGATTTTGTTTAAGGGGGGAGGTTTGTAACATCCCAAAAATACAAAACTTAGACCATCAAACACTAATCATCAAGTTTAGGGTTAACAAAAACTTTTCTAAATCAACTCATGAATGCATGCATGTGTGTATGCATAGTTTTTGAATTTCTTTAAAAACCACTTTGTTTGTGTGATCCATTGCTTGTAAAATGTTTCTTAGATGAAATAAACATCATCTAAAACATTTCCCACACTTTTCCTAAAGACAAGTAAATCAAAACAAATATATTAAGGGAATGGTCATTTTGACCAATTTAACTCCCATGCCTACTTTGGCTATCTCAAACTTTCAGAACCTAACAGAAACTTTTCTGGATCTTTGCACCCCTTGAATGTACTCATAACAGAGTATCAAGGCCCACTTTGTGATCATCCAGAAACTTTCAAATGCATAGTTTAAATGACATTTGAAAATTGAATCTTCTTCATATGGGAAGATCCCACTTTTTCAAAACCCACTCAAACAAGCTCAATTTTCAAAACCCAAGCATCTGCAGACTCACCAGAACCAATCTAGCAAACCCACCAAAAATCATTTCAAAATTTAAAACTTGAGTTCATGCGGCCATTTCATCAAACAGGTTGCAGACACAAATCAAACAAAACCACAAACACTATAGTGTGCAGTGATTCTTGCCTAACTTGTTCCCTAGTTAGCTCACACACAGCTCAGTAGATCATCTAGAAAGATTATCCCAACACTAGCACCCCTGTGAGCTTGCCATTGCCATTAATGGTGAACAGCCGAGCACACCCATGTCACCCCATTGTGGACAGCAAGCTAGGAGCAGCAGCAAGCCTAGCCAGCATGTCTGGGAGGCAGCCCACCGTCCACCGCCACTGCATGTCCCAGCCGCGAGCGTTGCCAAGCCATGGACCATGCGCACAAGCCACGCCCAGACCTTGCCGAGCGTGCGCCAGAGCGCCACCTGCGACCAGCGTCCACAGACCGCGCGCCGCCCTCACCGCGCGCATACACGATCACCACCGACCCAGGACACCGCCAGACATCCCCGTTTGTCGCCCCGTGCCATATAGCCACCGCCCGCCGTCGAAGACGCCGCCTCTGCCGCGCAGAGCACCGGCCGTTCCAGACCAAACCACACCGCCCCATGCCTCGCGACCATGCCGTTGAGCATCGCCAGGAGACACAGCACCATCCCCTACCCGTGCCCATGCCATTAGCCGCCTGTAACATTGCCCCCGACGAGCTCACCTTGCGCCCCGACGGTCGCTTCGCTCGACTATAAATAGAGGCCACCCCCGCACGAATTCATCGCACCATCTCACTGCCCTCTCCCCACTGACCGTGCCACACCATCCTCAGAGCAAGGCGAGCACCACCTCGCCGGAATTTCACCGGAGCCCACCGCCTCTGGAGAAGAAGGGAGCCAGCGATTGGAGCCGCCCCAGGAGAAGCCACCGGTACCAGGAGGTTCGCCGTCGTCGACTTCGTCGTTCGCCCGCCTCGCCGACCCTCGCCAGTACCCCGGTGAGCCCCCAGCGACCCTCACTGGCCGCGCTAGGTTTCATTCTCGTCGGAGCTGTCTCGCGTCGACGATGACCCACAACCATTGGATTAGAGCTAGATCGAACGATCCACATCACCCCATACCGCTTCGCCCAGCCCCGTGTCACTGACAAGTGGGGACACCCACTTACGCAGCCCGTGGGAGCACTGCGCTTAGCAGGCCGGCCCGTTAGAATTTCCCGCGCAGCCCAGCAATTCAAATTAAACCTTTTCTTTTTAAATTCAAACACACTTCTGTACCCAACTTCAAAAATCAACCTAGATCGATTCAGTGCACCAAATTGGATGAAACCAATTTTGTTGGAAAGGTCTGTGAATGCTTAATCCAAGCCCGTTGGATTCAAGTCATTTGGATCAGTAGATCAACCATAGCAAAAATAACAAGGCAGAAGCTTTTCTGCATTCAAACATTTTTCAAATTTAAACCATAAAAGCTTTTGAGTTGTTTCCAACTCTCAAAAATCACATTTAACCATACCTTTTAGAATATATAAAAATATATAGGTTTACTTGCAGAAATAATGTTCAAGGAATAAAAGAATGCTTCATAAGCATTTCTAGCCACTTTAATTAATTAAAATAAAAGGGTAAAACCTTATTTAATTGTGACACCACTTTAAATCACTTTCCCATGGACTACAATATGTGGTGATGACATGTGTCAACATGATCCCATGTTTAGTTTGGAGAATATTAAATCTTAAGTAGTTTCTCAATGAGTAGAAATTACTTTTCTAAAATAAAAAGATTCAAACCAAGCCTTAACCTTGTAATGTTAGAGATGATGCTAGATCATCTATAGGACCCTTGTGTGTAATGATTGCAAATTGTTTGGTGATTGTGTACCTCGTATTTATTCATAGACGCTAGTACCAACCAAGGATACGAGGAGGAAGGAGGATACTACGAAGAAGAAGCCGAGGAGAACTTCAACCACTGCTCTGCACAAGGCAAGCCTAATACTACTAGTGAATGTGCAAGCTAACACTTGCAAGATACTATACCTATGCAAGCTTCTATTGACATTATGCAAGCTAACCCTTGCAAAATACCCTATTGTTGCCACAAACCCATACTTGTGATATGAATACTATATGCCTTAAGCATAAGTGATCATACCCACTTGCTAAACCAATCCTAGTTTTATGGCAAGCTTCTTACTTTATTTCTTTATCAAAGCTTACTTAGAGTCCACCTAAGAGTTTGGTAGATATTAGACAGTTGTGCTCAAGGTTGCCTAAAGAGCATAAAATTTGGCCTAAGCTAGAATCCTCATCTCAGTCTAAGGTATAAGGTTAGACTTAGTGAAACTCCACTAGTACCACCCCTCATCATTATTACCCCCATCTGTAGATGCTAGTGCTAAGCATAAAACTTGATCAACCTTAGATGGGAATACTTGGTGGAAAATGGTTATGAAAACCTTGGAATGATGGATCATTCTATTGAAATGTTTTGGACATGTGTTTCCAAACACTTGATGATTTTGGTGATAAAAATGTTGAGGCATGAGCCTTAGCCCTTTATAAAACTGATGGTTGTCTGGATGCGATACCATTCCAATTTTATCGTACAACCACAATACCCGAATTTTGGGTAGGGCTTGACTGGAAACTTATATACCTTAGTATTAGTTCCCTCACGGCCAAGGTCTGAGCTGAGGCTACCTTGTGAAGATTGTCCACCTGTGCAGTACCCAAGATGACAGTGGTCATGGTTGGGAGGCCAAACTCACAGGAGAGGTGATGATACTAGGGAGTGTAAATGAAAGGTTAGGATTGATTATCCGCATACTGAGTATGGTGAATTCAGGATTTGTTCCTGACGGATGTATCGAATGTTGTGGTGAAAGTGTACAATCTCTGCAGAGTGTCAAACTATTTGAATAGCCGCGTCCGCGGTTATGGACAGTTGGAGTGGCCATACTGTTCCCCCGTCAAACTTTCCAAAATGACTTGTGAAATGAATTGAGACTTTGACTTGACCACAACAGAGTTGTGACCTGAATTACAAGATCCCTTTTTAGGAGTTATAAAATTTGTGACTAGTTTTGGAACTTAGTAAAGATAAACCTGGCTTTTGCAAAACAACCCTAGAGCCTAGTGTCCTATTATCCAAAAACCCCTTACCTGTTAGTATTAGTTTGCGAGTACTTAAAGAGTACTCATGGCTTTATCCCTGGCTATTCCCATGGCCAGACTATGAAGAGGAGTACCTGGAGGATGGACCCCAGGAAGGTTACGACAACTAGGATCATCTCCCATCGTCAGCATTGCCTGTGACCCCGAAGATGGAGCTTCGTCTATGCTACCGTTATATTTACGTATTCCGCTGCTTGAAGTTGTATTAAGAACTGGATCATGAGATCCCTATTTGTGTAAGAACTTATGTATCGTTTGTAATGGATGAAGTACTATGGTATCCAATTCTGTTATGTCTCGCAAAAATGGTAATCCTGGGATTGCGATGTATGGCATAACAGGCATCTAGGATTGAAAAATCCGGGTGTTGACATCTCGTTAACCGCTTTGGATCTTCGAGGGTTAGTACTCTATCAACTTGTTGCACCGATCTAGTAGATAGATCTTGGCTTGATCATATATTAGATCTTGATTGTGTGTTCATGCGGTAGAAATTTTTTGTTTTCCATGCTACGAACCCCTACAGTGGTATCAGAGTCGTGTCTATATGTAGATCTGTTGCACGAGTAGAACACAATGGTTATTGTGGTCGGTGGTGTTTTTATTATCAATTTCTTCTTGTGTACTTTGCATATTGAGGTATGGTGGGATGAAGCAGCCCAGGATAACCTTACATGACATCATTCATGAGACTTGCTCCATGCTAGACATGCAACTTGTATTGCATAAGTGGCTTTGGGGGTGTCTGTCTCTCCCATCATAGTAAAGATTCAATTTACAACGGGCACTTGATAGTTCAAGCATCAACATTGTGGTTCTTGTTCGTAAGTTAGAACGACACTTATTGAAAGCCCCAAACCATGTAAAATATGCAAAGAAAATTAGAGGCGTCTAACTTTGTTTTGCAGGGGTGTGTTGTGATGTGATATGGCCATGATTGTGATTATATATGATCTATGCAATGTTCCTTATTGTAAGTCGGCAACCGGCAGGAGCCATATGGTTGTCTTTTAATTTTGTCTAGACATGCATGTCTATTATTCAAAGTAGTTGTAATAGTTGATGCTGGTGGACGACAACCATGGAGCGGCGCCATTGACCTTGACGCCACACCAGTGATGATGAAGATAATGTTCGTGCTTGAAGATGGAGATCGGAAGCACAAGAATAAAGGCCATATCATATCACATATTTTGAATTGCATGTGATATTAATCCTTTTAAGCATCTTGTATTGCTTAGTTCGCGACGGTAGCATTATAAGATGATCCCTCTCAAAAAATATCAAGTTATAGAGTGTTCGTCCTTAGTAGGCATCGTTGCCAAAGCTCGTTGTTTCGAAGCATCACGTGATGATCGGGTGCGTTAGATTCTGCGAGTGTATACAATGGGAGCAAGCCATATTTGCTCATGCGGAAGCTAAGGTTTGATCTTGACGAGCCTAGCATGTATAGACATGGTCTCGGAACACGGAATACTGAAAGGTAAAGCATGAGTCATATAGATGATATGATGAACATGATGATTGTTCGCCTTTGAAACTATATCATGTCACGTGATGATCGGACTTGGTGTAGTGAATTTGGTTTGTGTGATCACTAAAACAATGTGAGGGATATTGTTTTCAGTGGGAGTTCAATAGCAATATGATTAAAAGTTGAACACTATTTATCATAAATTAAATCAAAGTAAATTTTCATAGTTGTTGTAGTCATTGGCATCCGTTTACCACCTTGCGCTTAGTTATAATTGAGATAATAAAACTATAGAATTCTGGTTAGTTACTTTATGAAGTGGTATCGTATTGTTTTGAAGTGTTAATCTAAAGTTTAAAAGTCCTATTGCAAACTTTCAGTAAGTTCCGGTTACTCCGTGAAGTTTAATAATTGGTATTAAATCAAGAGTGACAATTCCAGTGTTAGTATATAAGTATCATGTTTGTCTCCATGATTCTTGATATTCAAAATATTGTTTTAATATCAAGGTTATCTAGGATCTGAAAGAGTTGTTTCAGAAACCATGATGTGTGGAAGATATTGCGATATATGAAATGATGTTTTGGTTGCAACATGAGAGAGTATAATATGGCAAAGTTTATGTTCTCATATTTGATGAGAATTTGAAAAGGTTGGAGACGCTTGTCGTCCTAATCCTCCAAAAGGTTTTGGAGTGCAACATTATACTCACGATTCACCATTATAAGCTAAAAGTATCTTGATCATGAATAGTTCCATGATAAGGGTGAATATTTGATAAACTATTTACTACACTAAAATATTACTAAAGAATGGAATTTGAAAGAACACCAAATATTTGATGATGGTGATCTACTTCAAAGTGGAAGTCCAAAGACATCAGTATTTAACTATACATGCTTTGGACTATGTGTCATGTGTATGGCTCCACTATTGATGTTGATAGATTCTTTCGAACAGAAAAGGAAATACTGAAAGAGAATCTAGAATTGTCATAGAGAATCTAGAATTGTTAAAGAAATATATGACAGAAAAGAAAAGACTAGAATTGTTGAGCTTAGGTATATAGAGGATATACATGTCATGGCTATATTCTTTGCTTATTAAATAATGTGGTTCTTAAGTATTGGGTACTGAATTTGTTGGTGTGAATCGTCATAGGAAACAACACAATTCATGAACTACAATGGCCTAAGTAACTAGCAAAAGAATATGTGATGATGTTCATCAAGAACAAATAAAGGGTTATTGTGTTGCTCGTTAAACATCAAAGCTTGCCTTCAAGATTTGTTTTATCAGGTATTATGAGAACAAAAGGGTTGTTCAAATAATTGCCGTAATCCATAAAAGATGGATGATCTACAAATCTCGTTGGATAAATCACATCCATAAAAATATTGCTAAAAATGTCGAAAGACAATTGATAAGAAAGATCGCTTAGGAAGTGACATTGCCGTTTAAGTTATATTGGAAAGAAAACATGAAGAAACTCCATGTGGATGGAATTTTGGAGTCTTTTGATTTTTAATCAAATGAAGCTTGTGAAATTTTCCTAGAGATAATTAAAACTCCGCTCATAGGCCAAAGGGAACAGATGACTAGCTTATTGGAACTTGTACATATTGTTGTATGAAGTCCATTATGTGTAGTCAAGAGCGATAGATTTCAACTTCATATGCTTTCTCCAAAAATTTGAGTGAATATATGAATATTTACTTAATAAGGATGAAGTGTGAAACATTTGAAAAGTTTAAAGAATTTCAAGATGAAGTGCAAAATCAATGTAACAAGAAAATAAAGAATTTATGATATGATCATAAAGGAAGATATTTGAGTTATAAAGTTTAGCATAACACCTAAGATTTGAGGAATCGTTCCATGAATATGCGTTTCCCAAAACACCATATGAGTATGGAATAATCGAGATATGCAATGAAACCTTGTTTGACATGGTAAGATCAAAGGTGTAATTGATAAAACTGCTATTATATTTTAAAGATTAAAGCTTTAGAGACTACCGTTTTTCCACTCAAAAGAGCTCCATCATAATCCATTGAAATGACACCATATAAAGTTATGGTTTGGGATAAAACCCAAGTTGTCCTTTCTTAAACATTGGTATGCTATGCATAAGAAAGATGTTTGCAACCAAAATCAGATGAACATATCTTTGTATGTTATTTTGAATAATCGTTGAGTATTCCTCCATAACACCAAAGACAAAAATGTTTGTCGCTTAGAACGTCAAGTTTCTTTGAGAAAGGAATTTTCCGTAAAAAGTTAAGTGGGAGGACAAAAGAACTTTGATAAGGTTAAAAGAACCTTAGCTATATGTGCAAAGTTGCACAGCGCTGAAAAGTGTTCCGGAGGCAGCAACAATGCTCATGGCTCACGTGCCTAAAAGGTTGTAGTCACGGAGGTCTACGTTCCTATTGAAACAAGTAGGTCAAGTAACCAATCAAATACCAATATTTGAGAGTTAAATCATTATTTGACAATAATGATCCGACTACATGGAAAGAAGCGATGTTGGGCCCTGACTCCGTCAAATGGTTTGAAGCCATAAAATCCGTGATAGTTCCATATACGAGAGATCAAGCTTTGACCTTGAAAGACCCGCTGAAAAGGTGCAAGACCTTATAGTCGTATTTGGATCTATAAAGAAATAGACATGGATGTTTCACATCTATGAAATTATCGACATGTCAGGAAAGAGTTCACAACAATGTTCAAAGAATTGACTATGACAAGATCTGATTTTTCATTAAATGATATTTAGTCTAGACGGATTAATGTAGCAACCACTACATATAATTTTGTTAAGTGGTAGTTGAATAAACAAAACATGTTTTTCTAATAGAATGGTTACTTAGGACATGTGCATGACACGGTCCAAAGGGTTTTGTTAATTCAAAGTATGCTAAAAGCATATGCAAACTTCAATGGTTGAAGTGAGCATCGCGGAGTTGGAATCTTCACTATGATGAAACTGTTAAAAGAGTTTAATTTCATCGGAGACGATGAAGATTCTTGCATTTGCAAGAAATTAAGTGGGAGCGCTAAGACATGTTACTAATATATTATGTGGAAGACATATTGTTGATTGGAAATGATGTATCTTTTTATTGACACAGGTTAAGAATTTCATCTCGATGAAAGGCTTAGGCAGAACCCGAATATTTGTCATCAATGTCTATATGGATAAATTGAGACGCTAATATGGTTGTGCCAGAAGTACATAGATGAGATATTGAATGAGTTCAATATAGAAACTACAAGAAAGGTTCTTGTTGCACAGGAAGGATTGAATAAAGATTCAAGTATTTTGATACTTGATATATAAAATCACAAAGAGTACTTTATCAATCATGCTGTGATGTGTACAAATCCAGATATATCCTATGCTCTAAATTTTATGAGCGTATATCAGAATGATTCATAAGATGATTATTGGACGATAGTAAAGATATTCTTATGATCTTTTAGAAGAACTAAGAATATATTATTTTGTAGAAGTGACAAATAGATGGTTAGTTCATTGTAAAAGTATTACATTGATACTAGTTTTGTCACAAAGTACAAATTAAGTTTATCTCTATCTAAACTAAGGGTGGCACAATATGATGGAAAATAAGTTCCATAATGGATTTGGATGAGTTCCAAAGTTAAGACATTGTGACAGATACTACAACAAAAGGCTAAGTATATGACTGCTATAATAGCAGCAAAAGAGGGCATTTGTGTCAAGTAGTTTGTTATCAAACTAGGTGTGGTTCACAGCTGGATAGTACTATGAAGATATATTGTACGACAATATTATTTACATGTTTTAACCCCAAGGAACTAAAGGTCTCACCAAAGGACCAAATTTATACAAAGCCATCTCATTAGAGAATGAGTGATGCGTAGAGACGCAAAGACATGCAATTACACATGGACCTGAAAGTGTCGGATCCGGAGATCAGTTTCCCACTAGCAATCATGTAAATACAACACCGGAAAGCCATAGGTGTTGAATGCACAAAGGTTTGAAACTAGATTATTGACTCTAGTGCAAGTGGGAGACTGTTGGAGATATGCCCAAGAGGCAATAATAAAGTGGTTATTATCATATCTTCATGCTTATGATAAATGTTTACATACCATGCTATAATTGCATTAACCGAAAACATTAATACTTGTGTGATTTGTAAACATAAACGAGTCCCTAGTAAAGCCTCTTGTTAAACTAGCTTGTTGGTTAATAGATGATCATGGTTTCCTGATCATGAACATAGAGATGTTATTAACAACAGGGTCATATCATTAGGAGAATGATGTGATGGACATACTCCTATAGTTAAGTGTAGCATAAAGATCAAGTCATTTAATATAGTCCACTTGCTATAAGCTTTATGATACATAGTAACCTAATTCGTTCGACCATGAGATCATGCTAATCACCATCACCGGAAAGATGCTTTGATGACATCAAACACCACACTGTAACTGGGTGGCTATAAAGGTGGCATTGAGTGTTCGGAAAGTATGTGTTGAGGCACATGGATCAAGATTGGGATTTGTCCATCCATATGACATATAGATATACTCTGGGCCCTCTCGATGGAATGTCATCCAATTAGCTTGCAAGCATGTGACTGGCTCACAAGGGATCACATATCACGGGAACGAGAAAAGAGTACTTATTGGTAACAAGGTTGAATTAGGTATGTAGATATACCGACGATCAAACCTCGGATAAGTAAAGTATTGTGAGACAAAGGGAAATTGGTATCGTATGTAAATGGTTCATTCGATCACAAAGTAATCGTAGAAATATGTGGGAGCCATATGAATTTCCAGATTCGTCTATTGGTTATTGATCGGAGAAGAGTCTCGATCATGTCTGCATAATTCACGAACCGTAGGGAGACACACTTAAGGATTCGATGTTGTTTAGTAGATGTGGAATGTGAGTAAAGAGACCGAATGTTGTTCGGAGTCTCAGATGCGATCCGGGATATCACGAGGAGATCCGGAATGGTCCAGAGAATAAGATTCATATAAGGAAAGTCCAATTTCGGAGTTCGGGAATGATTCCGGTGTTTTCACCGGAATGTTCTATAAGGGTCTAGAAGGTTCACCGGTCCAGAAGGGGAAGGGTACATGGATGTGTCATGTCAAAGTGTAATGGTTGCATCATGTCCTAGGTCACTTGGCTGGACACTTGGAAGAGAGAAATCAAACTCTAATTTGAAAGTCAAAAAGGCAGTTTGAAAAAGTCAAATCCCAACATGGTTTCCGAGTTAGGGAGGGTTTCTGAGTTAGGGAGGGTTTCCACCTGGGTTGGGAACACCTTGGATGCCCCCCCCACCTATATAAGGAGGGGTAGGGGCGCACACCAAGGTATCCCCCTTGCCCTAGGCGCCCAAGAAACCCTAGGTTGGCCGCCGCCCCCCTCTCTAGTTGCGACCAATCTAGATCTCCTCTAAACCACTACTGACTAGCTAAAATCTAATTGCTAGCTACCTCTAAACCTCGGCCCTCTAAACCCTAGATCGCCAGGGCTCCCTCTGCTCCACCATACTCGCTCCGGCTTAGGCGAATCCCTGTGGGATCTCCCCTCTACTTCCGACACCACGCCGTCGTGCTGCCGGAATCGCGAGGAGAGAGCTACAACCTCCGCTGCCTGCTGGAACAAGTGAGAGGAAGGTCTTCATCGAGTACCGTACATGTGACCAACTGTGGGAGCGCTGCCGGAACGCGGCGCTGGAAGGATCGTCTACGCAATCTTGAGATCGGCAAGTGAACGACTACATCACCCACGAGAATCTGCTCCCGTTAACCGCTTTGTATCTTCGAGGGTTAGTACTCTATCAACTTGTTGCACTGATCTAGTAGATAGATCTTGGCTTGATCATAGATTAGATCTTGATTGTGTGTTCATGCGGTAGAAATTTTTTGTTTTCCGTGCTATGAACCCCTACAGTGGTATCAGAGTCGTGTCTATATGTAGATCTGTTGCACGAGTAGAACACAATGGTCATTGTGGTCGGTGGTGTTTTTATTATCAATTGCTTCTTGTGTACTTTGCATCTTGCGGTATGGTGGGATGAAGCGGCCCGGGC
This sequence comes from Avena sativa, assembly GCA_916181665.1. Classification (NCBI taxonomy): domain Eukaryota; kingdom Viridiplantae; phylum Streptophyta; class Magnoliopsida; order Poales; family Poaceae; genus Avena; species Avena sativa. The sequence continues at coordinate 80,510,771 of OV702297.1, forward strand.
TAACCTTACATGAAATCGTTCATGAGACTTTCTCCATGCTCGACATGCAACTTGTATTGCATAAGTGGCTTTGCGCATGTCTGTCTCTTCCATCATAGTAAAGATTCAATTTACAACGAGCACTTGATAGTTCAAGCATCAACGTTGTGGTTCTTGTTCGTAAGTTAGAACGACACTTATTGAAAGCCCCAAACCACGTAAAACATGCAAAGAAAATTAGAGGCATCTAACTTTGTTTTGCAGGGGTGTGTTGTGATGTGATATTGCCATGATTGTGATTATATATGATGTATGCAATATTCCTTATTGTAAGTCGGCAACCGGCAGGAGCCATATGGTTGTCTTTTAATTTCGTCTAGACATGTGTGTCTATTATTCAAAGTAGTTGTAATAGTTGATGCTGGTGGACGACAACCATGGAGCGGCGCCATTGACCTTAACGCCACGCCGGTGATGATGAAGATCATGTTCGTGCTTGAAGATGGAGATTGGAAGCACAAGAAGAAAGGCCATATCATATCACATATTTTGAATGGCATGTGATGTTAATCCTTTTATGCATCTTGTATTGCTTAGTTCGCGACGGTAGCATTATAAGATGATCCCTCTCAAAAAATATCAAGTTATAGAGTCTTCGTCCTTAGTAGGCATCGTTGCCAAAGCTCGTTGTTTCGAAGCATCACGTGATGATCGGGTGTGGTAGATTCTGCGAGTATATACAATGGGAGCAAGCCATATTTGCTCATGCGGAAGCTAAGGTTTGATCTTGACGAGCCTATCATGTACAGACATGGTCTCGGAACACGGAATACCGAAAGGTAAAGCATGAGTCATATAGATGATGTGATGAACATGATGATTGTTCCCTTTGAAACTATATCATGTCACGTGATGATCGGACTTGTTGTAGTGAATTTGGTTTGTGTGATCACTAAAACAATGTGATGGATATTGTTTTCAGTGGGAGTTCAATAGCAATATGATTAAAAGTTGAACACTATTTATCATAAATGAAATCAAAGTAAATTTGCATAGTTTTTGTAGTCATTGGCATCCGTTTACCACCTTGCGCTTAGTTATAATTGAGATAATAGAACTATAGAATTCTGGTTAGTTACTTTACGAACTGGTTTCGTATTGTTTTGAAGTTTTAATCTAAAGTTTAAAAGTCCTATTGCAAACTTTCAGTAAGTTCCGGTTACTCCGTGAAGTTTAATAATTGGTATCAAATCAAGAGTGATAATTCCAGTCGTAGTATATAAGTATCATGTTTGTCTCCATGATTCTTGATATTCAAAAGATTGTTTTAATATCAAGGTTATCTAGGATCTGAAAGATTTGTTTCAGAAACCATGATGTGTGGAAGATATTGCGATATATGAAATGATGTTTTGGTTGCAACATGAGAGAGTATAATATGGCAAAGTTTATGTTCTCATATTTGATGAGAATTTGAAAAGGTTGGAGACGCTTGTCGTCCTAATCCTCCAAAAGGTTTTGGAGAGCAACATTATACTCACGATTCACCGTTATAAGCTAAAAGTAGCTTGATCATGAATAGTTCCATGATAAGGGTGAATATTTGATAAACTGTTTACTACACTAAAATATTACTAAAGAATGGAATTTGAAATAACACCAAGTATTTGATGATGGTGATCTACTTCAAAGTCCAAGTCCAAAAACATCAGTATTTAACTATACATGCTTTGGACTATGTGTCATGTGTATGGCTCCACTATTGATGTTGATAGATTCTTTCGAACAGAAAAGGAAATACTGAAAGAGAATCTAGAATTGTTAAAGAAATATATGACAGAAAAGAAAAGACTAGAATTGTTGAGCTTAGGTATATAGAGGATATACATGTCATGGCTATATTCTTTGCTTATTAAATAATGTGGTTCTTAAGTATTGGGTACTGAATTTGTTGGTGTGAATCGTCTTACGAAACAACACAATTCATGAACTATAATGGCCTAAGTAACTAGCAAAAGAATATGTGATGATGTTCATCGAGAACAAATAAAGGGTTGTTGTGTTGCTCGTTAACATCAAAGCTTGCCTTCAAGATTTTTTTTATCAGGTATTATGAGAACAAAAGGGTTGTTCAAATAATTGCCATAATCCATAAAAGATGGATGATTTACAAATCTCGTTGGATAAATCACATCCATAAAAATATTGCTAAAAATGTCGAAAGACAATTGATAAGAAAGATCACTTAGGAAGTGACATCGCCGTTTAAATTATATTGGAAGGAAAACATGAAGAAACTCCATGTGGATGGAATTTTGGAGTCTTTTGATTTTTAATCAAATGACGCTTGTGAAATTTTCCTAGAGATAATTAAAACTCCGCTCATAGGCCAAAGGGAACGGATGACTAGCTTATTGGAACTTGTACATGTTGTTGTATGAAGTCCATTATGTGCGAAAATTTGAGTGAATATATGAATATTTACTTAATAAGGATGAAGTGTGAAACATTTGAAAAGTTTAAAGACTTTCGAAATGAAGTGCAAAATCAATGTAACAAGAAAATAAAGAATTTATGATATGATCTTAAAGGAAGATATTTGAGTTATAAAGTTTAGCATAACACCTAAGATTTGAGGAATCGTTCCATGAATTTGCGTTTCCCGAAACACCATATGAGTATGGAATAATCGAGATATGCAATCAAACCTTGTTTGACATGGTAAGATCAAAGGTGTAATTGATAAAACTGCCATTATATTTTAAAGATTAAAGATTTAGAGACTACCGTTTTTCCACTCAAAAGACCTGCATCATAATCCGTTGAAATGACAACATATAAAGTTATGGTTTGGGATAAAACCCAAGTTGTCCTTTCTTAAACATTGGTATGCTATGCATAAGAAAGATGTTTGCAACCAAAATCAGATGAACATATCTTTGTATGTTATTTTGAATAATCGTTGAGTATTCCTCCATAACACCAAAGACAAAAAATGTTTGTCGCTTAGAACGTCAAGTTTCTTTGAGAAAGGAATTTTCCGTAAAAAGTTAAGTGGGAGGACAATAGAACTTTGATAAGGTTAAAAGAACCTTAGCTATATGTGCAAAGTTGCGCAGCACTGAAAAGTGTTTCGGAGGCAGCAACAATGCTCATGGCTCACGTGCCTAAAAGGTTGTAGTCACGGAGGTCTACGTTCCTATTGAAACAAGTAGGTCAGTTAACCAATCAAATACCAATATTTGAGATTTAAAGCATTATTTGACAATAATTATCCGACTACATGGAAAGAAGCGATGATGGGCCCTGACTCTGTCAAATGGTTTGAAGCCATAAAATCCGTGATAGTTCCATATACGAGAGATCAAGCTTTGAACTTGAAAGACCCTCTGAAAAGGTGTAAGACCTTATAGTCGTATTTGGATCTATAAATAAATAGACATGGATGTTTCACATTTATGAAATTATGGACATGTTGGGAAAGAGTTCACGATAATGTTCAAAGAGTTGACTATGACAAGATCTGATTTTTCATTAAGCGATATTTAGTCTAGACAGATTAATGTAGCAACCACTACATATAATTTTGTTAAGTGGTAGTTGAATAAACAAAACAAGTTCTTCTAATAGAATGGTTACCTAGGACATGTGCATGACACAATCCAAAGGGTTTTGTTAATTCAAACGATGCTAAAAGCATATGCAACTTCAATGGTTGAAGTAAGCATCGTGGAGTTGGAATCTTCACTATGATGAAACTGCTAAAAGAGTTTAATTTCATCGGAGACGATGAAGATGCTTGCATTTGCAAGAAATTAAGTGGGAGCGCTAAGACATGTTTCTAATACATTATGTGGAATATATATTGTTGATTGGAAATGATGTATCTTTTTATTGACATAGGTTAAGAATTTCATCTCGATGAAAGGCTTAGGCCGAACCTGAATATTTGTCATCAATGTCTATATGGATAAATTGAGACGCTAATATGGTTGTGCCAGAAGTACATAGATGAGATATTGAATGAGTTCAATATAGAAACTACAAGAAAGGTTCTTGTTGCAAAGGAAGGATTGAATAAACATTCAAGTATTTTGATACTTGATATATAAAATCACAAAGAGTACTTTATCAATCATGATGTGATGTGTACAAATCCAGATATATCCTATGCTCTAAATGTTATGAGCGTATACCAGAATGATTCATAAGATGATTATTGGACGATAGTAAAGATATTCTTATGATCTTTTAGAAGAACTAAGAATATATTATTTTGTAGAAGTGACAAATAGATGGTTAGTTCATTGTAAAAGTATTACATTGATACTAGTTTTGTCACAAAGTACAAATTAAGTTTATCTCTATCTAAAATAAGTGTGGCACAATATGATGGAAAATAAGTTCCATAATGGATTTGGATGAGTTCGAAAGTTAAGACATTGTGACAGATACTACAACAAAAGGCTAAGTATATGACTGCTATAATAGCAGTAATAGAGGGCATTTGTGTCAAGTAGTTTGTTATCAAACTAGGTGTGGTTCACAACGGGATAGTACTAGGAAGATATATTGTATGACAATATTATCAACATGTTTGAACCCCAAGGAACTAAATGTCTCACCAAAGGACCAAATTTATACAAAGCCATCTCATTAGAGAATGAGTGATGCGTAGAGACGCAAAGACATGCAATTACACACGGACCTGAAAGTGTAAGATCCGGAGATCAGTTGACCACTTGCAATCGTGTAAATACAACACCAGAAAGTCATAGGTGTTGAATGCACAAAGGTTTGCAACTAGATTATTGACTCTAGTGCAAGTGGGAGACTGTTGGAGATATGCCCAAGAGGCAATAATAAAGTGGTTATTATCATATCTTCATGCTTATGATAAATGTTTACATACCATGCTATAATTGTATTAACCGGAAACATTAATACTTGTGTGATTTGTAAACATAAAAGAGTCTCTAGTAAAGAAAGAAGTAAGAAGGGGTAGGTGGTAATGCTAGATCTATATATCATCTATAGGATGTGAGTGTTGGAAGAAAATAAGATAAATATGATAATTAAAGGAGTTAACTCACTCCTAAAATGATAGAAGAGTTATTTAGAATATATAATTATATGATAAAAAATAGGATTATAAGGATGAACATTGAAGATAGATACCAAGGAGTAATCCTATGGGATTAAGCAAGCCTAGTCCATGAATAACATCCCTTAATCCAATAAAGATACTAAGAAGATAATTTTAATACAACTGTAATGTTGTATTGATGAGACCTTGATTAGCCAACTAGAAACCTAAACCATAAAGGATCAAAGGATTATAATGATCATGTCTTACTCATCAAGATTGAATGCTTATATCATGTATAAGTGACATTGGTGGATAAAACATGATTGAAACCTAATATAGATATATTATTCTAGAGTAGCCATGACAAGTCACCATGATATAATGTAAAGTTGGAGTATGAGTTACTGGAGTTAAGTAGAGACAAGATAGTATGACTAAGCTAAAGCTAGAGTAGCATGGAGTTGCTGAAGTAGTGCTATTCGTCTTAAAGGATAGTAAACTTTTGAGGAGACTAGTTTGATATATACATCCATTGGAGTAATATTAGTGATGGTGATTAAGGAAGAGTATGAATGTAGTAAAAAGTAACCACTTGTTGGATTGGAGGTTATCAGTAGTAGAGTGGCTGATATAACCAAGTATGGATATGAGAAGATTATGAAAAGATTTAGTGTCAAGCTCATTGGATTTACAAATGGATTTAGAAGAATAAAAGGTGGATAAGAATATTCTCGTGAAGTAAAGCTCATCATGTTAACACATGATGATGGATATGAAGTAGTAGTATGTAACATCCAAAAAATATTAAACTAGAATCATCAAACTCTAATCATCAAAATTTAGGATTAACAAATACTTTTCTAAATAAAAAAATATGAAAGCATGCATATGTGTAAGCATGACAATTTGGATTCTTTTGAATGGCCATGATTGTGTGTTTCCTTGCTTGTAGAAGGATGCTTAGGTGAAATAAACATCATCTAAACAATCCCCACACTTTTCCCAAAGACAAATAAATCAAAACAAACAAAACAAGTGAATGGTCACTTTTGCCAAATTAACTCCCATGCCTACTTTGGTTGTCTCTAACTTTCAGAACTTAACAGAAACTTGTTTGGATCTTTGCACCCCTTGATAGTACTCATAACAAAGTATCAATGCCCACCTTGTGATCATCCAGAAACATTCAAATGCATAGTTTAAATGACAGTTTAAAATTGAATCTATATCATATGGGAAGATCCCACTTTTTCAAAAACCACACAAACAAGTTCAACTTTCAAAACCCAAGCATCTACAGACTCACCAGCACATGCCTAGCACACCCACCAAAAATCTTTTCAAAATTCAAAACTTGAATTCATGCGGCCATTTCATCAAACACCTTGCAGATTCAAATCAACAAAATCACAAACACTATAGTGTGTAGTATTTTGGGACAAACTTGTTCCCTCTCTGGACACCACTAGCCTTAGTAGATCATCTAACGAACTTAACTAATTACTAGCACCACTGTGAGCTCGCCAATGTCATCAATGGTGAACAGCCCGAGAGCACCCATGTCACCCCAGTGTGGACAGCGGGCTAGAGGAAGAACTAGTCATGCCAACCTTGTCTGGGAGGTATCCCATGCCTCACCTCCCCCTCTCGACCAGCCCTGCCTCGCAGACAATGCCCAAAACCGCCAGGAACACCGCGCCCGTGCCGCTGTCGACCATGCCGACGTGCGCCGTAGAACACGCACCGTTCCCACGCAACCCGACCACCTCGAGCCCTCGCCTCCCGCCAACATGCTCCCCACCGTCCCAGGAACACGCCAGACATGCCCATTTCACTGTCTGTGCCCCGTAGCCACCGCTCGCCGTCGAAGAGGCCGCCTCTGTCGTGCAGAACGTCGAACGTTCCAGACCGTTTGCCACCGCCCCTACACATGCATTAAAGCCATAGAGCATCGCTAGGATACCACCGATCGATCGCCACCCTCGGCCATGCCTCTAGTAGCCCGTAGCCATGTCGCCACCGTCGCTTGCCCATCCCGTTCGGTCTCACCGTCGAGACTATAAATAGAGGCTTCCCCCGCTCAAACTCTTCACACCATCTCACTCCCCTCTCCTCACTGATCGTTCCACCCCGTTCCCGGAGCACGGCGAGCAGCGCATCGCTGGAATTTGGCCGGAGCCCGCCACTGCTGGAGAAGAAGGAAGCCAGCGATTGGAGCCGCCCCAGGAGAAGTTGCCGGTACCAGGAGGTTCGCCGTCGTCGACTTCGTCGTTCTCCCGCATCGCCGACCCTCGCCTGAGCCCCGGTGAGCCTCCCATGACCCCCACCTGCCGCGTTAGGGTTCTGTCTCGCTGGCGCTGCCAGACGTGGAAGATGAACCAGAGCCGTTGGATTAGAACTAGATCCAACGCACCACGTTTCCCCGTACCGCTTCGCACCCCCCCCCCTCTCACTGACGCGTGGGGACAGCAACTTAACCAGCCCGCGTAAGCGCTGTGCGTAGCAGGCCGGCCCATTTTCTCTTCCGGCACATCCCACTCGTTTGAATTTGGATTTTTCCATTTTAATTCAAACATAGTTTTGTACCTAGTTTCAAAAATCAACCCAGCTTGATTCAGTGAACCAAATTGAATGAAACCAATTTTGTTAGAAAGGTTTTGAAATGCTTAATCCAATCCCGTTGGATTCAAATCATTTGAATCTATAGATCAACCTTGGTAAAAATAACAAGGCAGAACCTTTTCTGCATTCAAACATTTTTCAAATTTAAACCATAATAGCTTTTGAGTTGATTCCAACTCTCAAAAATCACATTTGACCATACCTTTGAGAATATATAAAAACATATGGGTTTATTTACAGAAATAATGTCCAAGTAATAAAAGGATGCCACATAGGCATTTCTAGTCACTTTATTTAATTAAAATAAAAGGTTAAACCTTATTAAATTGTGACACAACTTTAAATCACATTCCCATGTACTAAAATGTGTGGTGATGACATGTGTCAACATGATCCCATGTTTGGTTTGGAGAATATTAATTCTTAAGTAGTTTTTCAATGAGTAGAAATTACTTTTCTAAAAATAAAATTATTAAGTCAAGTGCTTGTAATGTTAGTGATGATGCTGGATCATCTATAGAACCCCTTTGTGTGATGATTGAAAGTAGTTAAGTATTGTTTGGTGATTGTGTACCTCGTATTTATTTATAGACGCTAGTACCGACCAAGGATATGAGGAAGAAGGATGATACTACGAAGAAGAAGCCGAGGAGAACTTCAACCACTGCTCTGCACAAGGCAAGCCAATTCTTGCAAGCTAAAACTTGCAATTTAGCAAGCTTATACTGACAGTGATGCAAGCCTAATACTACTAGTTGATGGTACAAGCTAACACTTGCAATTATGAGAGTTAAATAACCTATGCAATGCACTAAGCATGCTTGGTTAGACACATTTGATGATACCCAATCCTAGTTTTACTTGCAAGCTTTATACTTTATTTCTTTATCAAAGCTACTACTTAGAGCTAACTTAAGATAATTGTAGATTCAAGAAAGATAATTGAAGGTTGCATAAAGAGCATAAAACTTGGCCTAAGCTAGATAATCTTTATGTCATCCTAAGGCATGAAATTGAACTTAGTTAAACTCCACTAGTTTACCACCCCTCATTAGTACTTACCCACACTTGAAGATGCTAGTGCTAAGCATAAAACTTGATCAACTTAGATGGGAATACTTGATGAAAATGGTTATGAAAACCTTGGAATGATGGATCATTCTATTGAGATGTTTTGACATGTGTTTCCGAACACCAGATGATTTTGGTGATGAAAATGTTGAGGCATGAGCCTTAGCCCTTTATAAAATTGATGGTTGTCTGGATGCGATACCATTCCAATTTTTCTGTACAACCACAATACCTGAGAGTTGGGTAGGGCTTGACTGAAACTTATATACCTTAGTATTGGTTCCCTCACGGCCAAGGTCTGAGCTGAGGCTACCTTGTGAAGATTGTCCACCTGTGCAGTACCCAAGATGACAGTTGGTCATGGTCGGGAGGCTAAACTCACAGGAGAGGTGCTTATACTAGGGCGTGTAATTAAAAGGTTAGGATCGATTATCCGCATACTGAGTATGGTGAATTCAGGATTTGTTCCTAACGGATGTATCGAATGTTGTGGTGAAAGTGTACAATCTCTACAGAGTGTCAAACTATTCGAATAGCCGCGTCCGCGGTTATGGACAGTTGGAGTTGAATACTGTTCCCCCGTCAGATGTTTTCAAAATGACTTGTGAAATGGATTGAGATTTTGACTTGACCACAACAGAGTTGTGATATGAAATACAAGTTCCCACTTAGGTGTTATAAAATTCAATTATCTTTTCTTGCTTCTGAACTTAGTAGAGGTAAATCTGGCTTTTTGCAAAACAACCCTGGAGCTTAGTGTCCTATTACAAAAACCCTTTTCACTTGTTAGTATTAGTTTGCGAGTACTTAAAGAGTACTCATGTCTTTGTCCCTGGCTATTCCTGTGGCCAGACTATGAAGAGGAGTACCTGGAGGATGGACCCCAGGAAGGTTACGACAACTAGGATCATCTCCTATCGTCAGCATTGCCTGTGACCCCGAAGATGGAGCTTCGCCTACGCTACCGTTATTATTACGTATTTTCGTTGCTTAAATTGTATAAAGAACTAGATCATGAGATCCTTATTTGCGTAAGACCTTATGTATGGTTTGTAATGGATGATGTACTATGGTATCCAAATCTGTTATGTCTCGCAAAAATGGTAATCCTGGGATTGCGATGTATGGCATAACAGGCATCTGGGATTAAAAATCCGGGTGCTGACATAGTATATCTAGGAAAGGAATTCCTTAATCAGAAGTCCGGGATTGTGAAATTATGTAAGATAGGAATTCTTGGTAAACACTAAACCCTAAATCTATAATCAAGCTTCACATCCATCTCATCTGTTGGATAAATACTTTTATAGAAATATTTTCCTTTAGCAAATCACTTAAGCACATCTGTGTCATTTCCAATTATCATAACCATATGTTCTTAGTATTCATGTTTATCAATTCTTTTCCATAAGACATTTCAGAGAATAACCTTACTATTTTAAAGAGTGATATCATTAAAGATCACAAACATAAAAACAATATGTTTAGCCATCAAACTTTATTCACATCAACAAAAGAATTTAAATATATTAAGTACCCTAAACCCTATGGTAAATACTTATAATTCCAAACCCTAACTCTTATGTTAGTGATATAAAATATAAACCTTAATATTCCCTAGACTTATGGGAGTAATATTAACCAGATAATTTCCTTTGTTTATCATGCATCAAATAATGATATATGATCATTATATAGAAATTTCCCTCCAAATTATAAGTTAATTAAAACCAAATTTTATAAATAAATAAGGAAATATCCTATAATAAATCCATGGTTTATTATGGAAAGAAAATTAATAACAAAGGCCCTTACAATATATTAAAAAGGATCAATATAAAGAAATATAACATTATATAATAAAAGTCCACAAATTGAATCTAAATAACTTTAGGATTGCTGCAAGTATTTAGCAAAGAAATTCCATTAAGAAAAGTCAAAACAATTGCTTAAATAAAAAGCTAGAAAAGAAAACAGAAAAGATAAGAAAAATAAAAATTAACAGAAATGAAGCTAGGCCGTAGCCCATCTTCTATTCACCGCTCAGAGCAACCAGCAGTAGCAGACTTGCTCCTTTCCTCGCAGCCCAGAACCAGCCCACTCTGGCCTAGGCCCAAATAACCCTTCGTCATCGTCTTCCCGAGTGAGACAAGCAGCTGCGTGGAGAGCTTCGATGCCGTTCGCCGTCGTCGCTACGATTCCCGCCGCCGTCGAGGTCGCCGTGCGAGGATAAGATCGCCACGAAGACGCCCTTATCCCCCTCTATCTCTCAATCCTCAAATCTCTCACTCTCTCGCATTATGCAGCACACGCACAGACTCTATGGAAACCCTAGCAGTGGGTGCCTCGCCGTCCTGACGAACCGTAGCTCCCCTTGCTCTTCCATGGACACCTTCGTGCTCCTGATGGTCGTCTAGGTAGTTTGCCCCATCTTGCTCAGGTCAGGGTGGTCTCGTGCAGCCGAATCAGGACCTCCATCTCCAACGCCGGTGACCGTCGCTGCCATCGATTCCGGTCGGGTCTCAACTCACCAACCCCTCCACAAGCATCCTCGTAAGCCACTGAGCCTCCCAGTGATCTTACCTTCCTCAATTGCTTCCGGAATGGTACTCTCCTCATGCTCCTCACATAGCTGCCGCATAAACTCGCCGTCGTTGCTTTTCCGGCAACCAACAACCAGCGGCCCCGCCCCTTTATCGTTCAGTGTGCGCCCCTGCACCCTATGCGCTTAGCCAGGAAGCCTCGCATGCGCTAGCTCACCGTCTCTATGCTCGATTGGGGAGGAACTCCGGTGGGGTGACATCATCGCGACACCATGGTGATGTCATCACGCGGTCAAGCGCAGTCAAACTCTGTCGGGTCCCGCTTCGTTGATGAGGCGTGCTGACGTGGTGGAGACCCCACCAGTCAGTATCTGTATGGGTAGAATTAGATTAGTACAGAAAGTTTTAGTAATTAGGGTTTTGTTTGCCGATGTCATTTTGACCTAATAAAGATATTTTATTATTTTCAGAAATTGATTAAATATTGTAAATTCAATAACTATTGTTTTATAATTCAGAAAAATATGTGTAATATATGAAAATGTTTAGAAAAATAAAATCTACAAATTAAAATTATTACCAAATATTATTATGTTAATTATTTAAATAAATATTATTTAATAAAGGTTTTATAAGTAATAAAACTTTGACAATTCATATTTAAATAATGGTTAACGTTAAAAATATAAATAAAACACCAAAAATCTTAGAAAAGTAAAAAACTATAATTTAAAACTATAATCTTGTATTATTAATTTACTTAATTAAATATTGATTATTTATTCAGTAATTATTAAAGTAGAAATCTTATAAAAAATCATATCTTATTTTTTATAAATCACAAAAATAAATGTAATATACCAAAATGATCACAAAAATGTAACATTCCACTTTTAAAGTAAATAAAAACTTAATACCCTAATAACTTGAATTTAAACCTATTTCCTTAGTTAATAATTCATATAAGGGTAAATAAAAATTGCTAATATTTCTAAAAATTATCCAATTGAGTCTAATAAATAGTATTAGTCCTAAGTATTGATATTATAAAGTCAAAATAGTTCAACAAATTTTAAATGCAATTTTATTGAATTATCATTCAATCATAAGTGTAGATTATTTTCTAAAAAGGTCCTTATCAATTATAAAAATCCTCAAAAATGGTATTTTCAACCAAATAAAATCTTTAACCATTGTCTCATTCACAACTTTGTAATAGACTAAATCCAAAGATAATTCATAAGTAGTAGATAATATTATTTACTTATTCACAAACCATAACCACACCCTTATAAGGAGATAAATCCTTTTATACATTATAATGTTAGTAAACCACTACTTAAATATAAGTAATGTCATTCTTAAATAATTTTAAGAAAATATTATAAGATGAGAAAGTACAATTATTATAAGCATTCCATCTTAAATCCATATATGTTTTTAAAGTTAACTTTAGTCTACAAGACTTTAAGTATAATGCTAAAGACTTTATTATATGCTTTATAGTTAACTTTGGTCTATTATAGTTAAGTCATAAAACATCTCAAGTTCAAACTGTTCAAGCAAGCACAACCAACATCGACCATATTTGATTATCCACAAAGATTGTTTAGACCTTAGAAAAGAAATCTTTTCTTCAAATGTTATTATTTTTGCCACTTCAATCCATAGATGACAACTAATCATAATCACATTACTTTATACTTTACTTGTATACTTAGGATTTATAACACTTAAGTTCTTTATAAGTGACATTACTTGTAAATTAAAATTTGAAGATAAACAATTATAGAGTAAGCAATCTTGAATAGCATTTCACATTTGTGGGTATCTCGTTTTTGTATGATATTATAATTACATATTGTTTCACACACACACCCACAAACCTTAATAAGAAGCACAAGTGTGAAACTTATCTAAAATTACAACACATTCTAAATGAACCATTCCTAGCATTCCAAACCTAGATCAACGTTATCCCTGGGATTCGCGTTTATCAATTGCATTACATTACTTATGCATAATAGCATCTTGCTTCTTTAAACATTAGTCCTTACCGAACCAATGATGCTGATTTCAGATATTGGATCTTATATTATCTTGAAGACCGTGAGTGCATAATAATGCAATCACAAAAGGCAAGTTCACACTTGCTCATGTCCTTTGATTATTTTATGTAAAGTATTTTGCAAATCCAGTGTTGTCATCACCTGCATTTCAAAAAGGTCAGAAAACACTATTTTCATAATAATATGATTATAGGTTATTTACCATGAGGTAATAACCTACTATGGAAGTTCCGGTGGTAAAGGAACATAATATCTAGGACTTAACAACCAATGTCTCCAGTGATTCTTGCATCGTATATTACGCGTTAACCATGAGATTTGGAATGGGACGGAGAAGTCAGCTGGATCGGCTCCCTCTTGCATGCCAACGGATGACCAGACCATTGTTTCAACACCTCTTGTAGAGGGTTAGCAGGTTATGGGTGGGATCCCTCAATGTCCCACGGCTTCTAGTATCTATGAGGGTTGTACACCTTAGGCTGATAATGGAAACAAGTTTTATCCTAGGCCTGATGTGTAATCCGTCGGGTATGCGGGGTCGCGGAGAAGGTCATTGATTGGCTTGGATCATCTACTAGGCCCCACACCATAGGAAGTGTGGACGGGAAAGGTCGCCCGGTTGTGAAACAAGGATTTGATCTCTCATGGGTAAAGTAACGCACATCTGCAGAGTGTAAGAACTATAACTTGTTACTCCCTGTTCCGGGAAGGAGCTGCGAACGCGGCGGGAAAGGAACTCCATGAAAGTTCTGGTAAACCCGTGAAGGCTGACGGACATATTTTTTTAGAATAAAAGCAAAATTTGAAGAAATGTTTATGAAAACTTGCATTGCCTACGACCTACGGTCTGTGGTTGTAGATATAGTGCATCAAACACTCCTTTTATAGTGAACTTGCTAAGTACGCTCGTACTCAATGTATCTTCTTAATTCTTGTTAGATTCTGAAGCCAATACAGACGACGTCTACATCAAGTTATGCTCTAGGAATCATCATCAGAAGCTAAAGCTCTTCAATGAAGTCAAGAAAGTCAACATATACATTAACTCAAGTGAAGAAGAAGTTACTGATTAGATAGGAATATAATCTCTAGCCATAGAACCTATTTCTGTAGCGTATTACAATAGTAGCAATGCCAGACCATTAGTTAAAATACTAGTCTTATTAATATGATAATTTTTGAGTTGTTTATTTCCGATTCTTCTTTGTAAGATGTTTCTTTCTCTCTCTTTAACCTAGAGTGTTCTCTGGATCTAATGTAAAGAGTTGAGTTGTAACCTATAGTCATGTCTTGGACCTGCTATGTTTCTGTTGTACCACTCTGAGGGATGTAATACTAGTGAACGGTGTTTCATTGGTGTTATGTCAATGACTATAGTGTACTACATCATGTAGTGGTATGTTGGGTCTCCGCACTCCTCGATCCGGTGAGCCAACTCGGCACCGCCCGGAACCGGCATCACCCGCACCCTGAAGTAGCTGAGCTCGAAGCCGGCCAGAAGCGTCGCGCGAGGCGGCGTGAGGATGTCGTGGTGGGTGAACATCGAGACCTCGTAGTAGTTCAAATTGGGTCTCGCCATGGCTGCGGGGAGGAGATACAGAGTGAGGGAGTGGGGGTGGAAACGGCCGGTGGCGGCAGATCTGCGGCGGTGGCGGCTGCGTGGGAAGAAGGGGAAGGGAAATTTCCCTCCCGCCAATGGAAACGACGTTTCGCGATGAACCACATCGCGAGCCCTCGATACGGTATATATGTGGGATGGAAGCGAGCTTTTGTGGGCAAAAAAATCCGAATACGATACGTTTTAGGGTATCTAGAAATGCCACTTTTTCCGCCTCGTACCGCAAACGGGTGATTATTTTGCGGGAGGGAGCTAGATACGGTATCTGGTATAGATGCTCTTACAAAGATCAGAGCTCGAACAAGCCACTTTCAAGTTTGAAGGGATAAATTCAAATTTTGAGGCTCATAGCTTAGCTTGGTTTGATTTGTCTTTAGATCTCGGGTGCCACCTCGGCCTACTCAACACGAAGATGATGTGTTTGAAGGGAATATGCCCTGAGAGGCAATAATAAAGTGTTTATTATGTGTATTCCAAGTATATGATAGATGTTTATTTTGCATGCTATAATTGTATTAATACGAAAACGTTAATACATGTGTGTTTAATAAACAAACAGGAAGTTCCTAGTTATGCCTCTCCCATAAACTAGCTCGTTGATTAACAAGATGATCAAGGTTTCCTGATCATGGACATTGGATGTTGTTAATAACGGGATCACAACATTAGTGTAATGATGTGATGAACATTCATCCGAAGTATAGCATAACTATCAAAGTCATTGAGTTTATATTGCTATAACAACTTACGAAGTGATCCTAATCCTTAGACCATGAGATCATGTCAATCACTAACACCGGAAGAGTTTCTTGATAACATCAAACGTCACACCGTAACAGGGTGATTATAAAGATGGATTCAGAACTAATAAAGTGTTATGTTGAGGCTCATGGATCGAGAGTGGAATTTGTTCATCCCGATGACGGATAGATATACTCTGGGCCCTCTCGGTGATATCAAATTGATTAGCTTGCAAGCAAGTGATTTGATCACTAGAATGTTATATCACGGGAACGAGAAAAGAGTGCATGTCGGTAACGAGATCAAACTAGGTATGGAGATACCGATGATCGAATCTCGGACATGTAATATATCGTGAAACAAAGGGATTAAGATACTAGCATAAAAGGTTCCGACGATCACAAGAAAGTCATCGTTGAATGTGTGGGAGTCAGTATGGGTCTCCAGATCCCGCTTCTGATTATTGATCCGAGAGGGGTCTCGATCATGTCCGCATTATTCACGAACTGTAGGGTGACACACTTAAGAGACACCGACATCCAATTGGAGCAAATGTTTCATGCCGAAAGAATAAACAAGTGCAGGAATTTATTTCACTAGATACCGAAACAGGTTTTTGGGTGAAATTGCATAAAGTGGTTATGCATGTGAAATGGAATTCTAGCAAGGGGTTATTTGTGAATGTTTGTCATTAAAGTAATTGACAAAATTCTGAATAAAATAAAAGAGTTTTATTTAATGAGAGTTTGCATTAAATTTGGTGGAAATTTAATGGGAATTTGAGTGGACTTTTGAGTGGAGGGAATTTAAAGGATTTTTGTGAGTGGAGTGTCCACCCAGATGAAGAGGGAAGGGCAAGGGGGCAGCCCCCATGCGCCGGCCACCCCCTTGGGGTTCCCCCCCTCCTCACTTGTCTCTCACACCTCCTCGTGAAGGATCTCTCTCCCCCTCTAGAATTTATCCCCCATGGTCTTATACTAGCGAGATACATGTTCCCGGTGGCTATTCGGCAAGAAAGACTTGTGCTTCTGCTGCATCGCTTGAGCGAGGAGGCGGAGGTTGCTCGGTGCCTCGAACGTGTGTGCGAGCAGGGATGCGCTGCTGATCTGCGGCGCTAGGACTTCCTTTCGATCTTGAGATCGGCAAGAGATCGTCTACATCAACCACGAGTTGAACTCGTTAAGCTTTGTCGGTCTTCAAGGGTATGTTCTCTACGGATATACATCCGCCCGTTGTTTGTATCTAGTAGATAGATCTTGGTACATAGTTCCCATCGTAGGAAAATTTTTGTTTTCTATGCTGTGAACCCTATAGTGGTATCAGAGCCAGGTTCTATGCGTAGATGCTTTACACGGGTAGTACACATATGAGTATGTGGGCGATGATGATCATGTTGTTGCACCTTTGTTGTAATTTTGGATATTGGTGGCATAGTGGGATGAAGCGGCCCGGACAAACTTTACATGTCCTCGCACATGAGACCTGTTCCACGCTTGACATGCAACTAGTTTGCATAAGTGGCTAGCGGGTGTCTGTCTCTCCTACTATAGTCAATATCTATTTTGCAAGCGAGTTGTCAACAATTTGATTATCCTCGTTGTGGTTCATGTTCGTAGGTAAGAACGGTTCTATCTCGAAAGCCCTAAGCCACGTAAAACTTGCAATGGATAAATTAGAGGCGTCTAGTTTAGATTGTTGCTGGGCTAGTGTTATGATATGGTAGTGTTGTAAGTAGAAGTATGAGATGATACTCTTACAACACACATAGCGTGTAAACTCCATAGACCTTGGATTTACACATATAGGTATGATAGTGATCATACCACGATGCACATGATAGAGATCATATGCGGGAACCATAACATTTCACTAATAAACATGTGATGTTTGATAGCATCTTATATTGCTTGTTTAGCGCTTTGTTAGCATAATAAGATGATCCCTCTTTTAAATATCAAGATAAGAATGTGTTCTTCCTTTAGTATGCACCGATTATGTTTCGTCGCTCCAAGACATCACGTGATGATCGGGTGTTCTTGGATCCACGACCATATTTCGGGTGTAAAACAGTTACACACGCGAATACTAAGGTTCTAACTTGGCGAGCCTAGCATGTACAGACATGGCCTCGGAACACGGACCGAAAGGTTAAGCATGAGTCATATAGTTGATATGATGCCCATTTGATGCTCGCCTTTGAAGCTATACCGACTCACGTGATGATCGGACTTGGTATAGTGGATTTGGTTCATGTAATCACCAAAAAGGCACGAGGGATGTCGTTTTTGAGTGGGAGTTCATTCGTAATATGGATTAGTTGAACTCAATCTATCATACACTTAGTCTAAACTTTACAAATTATGTTGTAGATGGCACCACTTGCTTTTAATTTCAATGTGTTCATGGAGAAAGAGAAACTAACAACGAACGGTAGCAACTTTACCGAATGGGCCATGAATTTGAGGATTCTCCTCTCTGCTGCACAAAAGCAATATGTGCTAGAAGCGCTGTTAGGCTCCCCACCTTTTGATGATGCCCCTGACGAGGAGAAGAATGTCTATCAGACTCGTCAGGAGGACCACAACTTAGTTCATTGCGGCATATTGTATGGGCTAGAGCCGGAACTTCGAAAGCGTTTCGAAAATGGCAATGCATTTGATACAATGGGTGAGTTGAAAATGATTTTCGACACACATGCTGCTGTAGAGAGCTACAACGCTTCAGAAAAGTTCTTTAGCTGCATGATGGAAGAGCACAGCTCCGTTAGTGAGCATGTACTCAAGATGTCGGGTTACGCCGATAAGCTTATGTCTTTGGGAATAACGATTCCCATTGACTTAGGCATCCATCGTGTTCTGCAGTCTCTGCCACCTAGCTATAAGAGCTTTGTGATGAACTATAATATGCAAGGCATGAAGAAGTCTCTCCCCGAGCTTCTGTCAATGCTTAAAACTGCAGAAGTGGAGATCAAAAAGGAACATCAAGTGTTGATGATCAATAGGAACACTGGTTTCAAGAAAGACAAGAAGGGAAAACAGAAGGGAAGTAAGGGCGGCAAGCCTGTTGCCGTGCCTGAAAAGAAACCCCGAGTTGGACCTAAGTCTGATACCGAGTGTTACTATTATAAGGGGACTGGCCACTGGAAGCACAACTGCCCCAAGTATCTGGCAGACAAGAAGGCCGTCAAGGCAAACAAAGGTATATATGATATACATGTTATTGATGTGTACTTGACTAGTGCTCGTAGTAGCACCTGGGTATTTGATACCGGTTCAATTGCTAATATTTGTAACTCGAATCAGGGGCTGCGGAACAAGCGACCGCTAGCAAGGGGTGAGGTCAACATGCGTGTCGGCAATGGATCAAGCGTTGATGTGATCGCCGTCGGAACGCTACCTCTCCACTTGCTGCCGGGATTAGTTATAAACTTGAATAATTGTTATCTGGTGCCTGCACTAAGCATGAACATTGTATCTGGATCGTGTTTGATGCGAAGTGGTTATTCATTTAAATCCGAGAACAATGGTTGTTCCATTTATATGAATGAAATCTTCTATGGTCATGCACCGATGATGAATGGTTTATTTCTATTAGATCTCGATGATAATGTTACACATATTCATAATGTTGATGCTAAGAAGATTAAACTTAATGATGATATATCCGCATATATGTGGCACTGCCGTCTAGGTCATATTGGCGTTAAACGCATGAAGAAGCTCCATTCGGATGGACTTTTGGAATCACTTGATTATGAATCATTTGATACATGTGAGCCATGCCTTATGGGCAAGATGACTAGAACGCCGTTTTCCGGTTCAATGGAACGGGCGACAGATTTGTTGGAAATCATACATTCTGATGTATGTGGTCCAATGAGTGTGTCGGCGCGAGGTGGATATCGTTATTTTGTTACTTTCACGGATGATTTGAGTAGATACGGTTATATCTACTTGATGAAACACAAGTCTGAAACCTTTGAAAAGTTCAAGGAATTTCAGAATGAAGTGGAAAATCATCGTAATAGAAAGATCAAATTTCTACGGTCCGACCGTGGAGGTGAGTATCTAAGTTACGAGTTTAGCACTCACATGAAAGAGTGTGTAATTGTTTCACAACTCACACCTGCCAGAACACCACAGAGAAATGGTGTGTCGGAACGTCGTAATCGTACTTTATTAGATATGGTTCGATCTATGATGTCTCTAACGGACTTGCCGTTGTCATTTTGGGGTTATGCACTAGAAACTGCTGCATTCACTTTAAATCGGGCACCATCTAAATCTGTTGAAAAGACATCGTATGAATTGTGGTTTGGAAACAAACCTAAGCTGTCTTTTCTTAAAGTTTGGGGATGCGATGTTTATGTGAAGAAACTTCAACCGGATAAACTCGAACCCAAAGCGGAAAAATGCGTCTTCATAGGATACCCTAAGGAAACTATTGGGTATTCCTTCTATCAGAGATCCGAGGGCAAGGTTTTTGTTGCCAAGAATGGATCCTTTCTAGAGAAAGAGTTTCTCGCGAAAGGTGTGGTAGTCGAAAAATAGAACTCGAATAGGTTATTGAAC
Source organism: Avena sativa (assembly GCA_916181665.1). NCBI lineage: Eukaryota > Viridiplantae > Streptophyta > Magnoliopsida > Poales > Poaceae > Avena > Avena sativa. Next base: position 80,531,074 of record OV702297.1, read on the forward strand.
CTTCTCTTCAAAGTATGGCGAGTAGCGCACGCCGGAAGTTATTCCGGAGTTGGCTCCACCTGTTGAAGAGGGAACTAATGATAATGATCATGAAACTCCGAAAGAGAGTACTACCGAACCTCGCAGGTCAAGCAGGACGCGTGCAGCTCCCGAGCTGTACGGAAATCCTGTCATGAATTTCATGGTTGATGAAAATGATGACCCTGCGACGTATGAAGAAGCGATGATGAGCCCGGATTCCAACAAATGGTTAGAAGCCATGAAATCCGAGATGGAATCCATGTATGAAAATCAAGTTTGGAACTTGGTGGAATTACCTCACGATCGAAAGGCCGTGGAGAACAAATGGATTTTCAAAAGGAAAACTGATGCTGATGGTAATGTGACCGTCTATAAAGCTCGACTTGTCGCAAAGGGGTTTCGACAAATTCAAGGAGTTGACTACGATGAGACTTTCTCTCCCGTAGCGATGCTAAAGTCAGTTAGGATTATGTTAGCAATTGCCGCATATTTCGATTATGAGATATGGCAGATGGATGTCAAAACCGCGTTTCTCAATGGTAATATTGAAGAAGATTTGTATATGATACAACCAAAGGGTTTTGTCGATCCTAAGGATGCTAACAAGGTGTGCAAGCTTCAACGATCCATCTATGGATTGAAGCAAGCATCACGAAGTTGGAATCTCCGCTTTGATGAGGTGATCAAAGAGTTTGGATTTGTCCAAACTTATGGAGAAGCTTGTATTTACAAGAAAGTGAGTGGGAGCAATGTGGCATTTCTGATATTATATGTGGATGACATATTATTGATCGGAAATGATATAGATCTTTTAAACAGTGTTAAAAGTTATCTAAACAGCAAATTTTCAATGAAGGACCTAGGTGAAGCGTCATACATATTAGGCATAAAGATCTATAGAGTTAGATCTAGGCGCCTAATAGGGCTGTCGCAAATTACATACCTTGATAAGATTTTAAAGAAGTTTAAAATGGACGGAAGTAAGAAGGGGTTCTTACCTATGTTGCAAGGCAAGACATTGAGTAAGACTCAAAGTCCGGCTTCGGCGGAAGAAAGAGAGATAATGGACAAAGTCCCCTATGCTTCAGCCATAGGCTCTATAATGTACGCCATGCTATGTACAAGACCGGATGTGGCACATGCTATTAGTTTGACTAGTAGGTACCAATCGGATCCAGGTTCGGAACACTGGATAGCGGTCAAGAATATCCTTAAGTACTTATGAAGAACTAAGGATATATTTCTTGTATACGGAGGTGAAGAAGAGCTCGTCGCTAAGTGTTATGTTGACGCTAGCTTTGACACCGATCCGGATGACTCTATGTCTCAATCCGGATATGTTTTTCTCATGAATGGCGGAGCGGTTAGTTGGAGGAGCTCCAAACAACCTGTGGTAGCGGGATCAACAACGGAGGCCGAATCTGTTGCTGCTTCAGAAGCGGCTCAGGAAGCAGTTTGGATGAAGGAGTTCATATCCGAACTAGGAGTGGTTGCAAACGCATTGGACCCAATGGTGATCTATTGTGACAACAATGGTGCCATTGCCAATGCCAAAGAACCAAGGTCTCACAAGCATTCCAAGCATATTAAGCGCCGGTTTCACTCCATCCGCGAACATGTCAAGGATGGAGATATAAAGATTTGTAAAGTACATACGGATCTCAATGTAGCAGATCCGTTGACTAAAACTCTCCCTAGAGCAAAACATGATCAACACCAGAACTCAATGGGTGTTAGATTTATCACTATGTAACTAGATTATTGTCTCTAGTGCAAGTGGGAGACTGAAGGGAATATGCCCTGAGAGGCAATAATAAAGTGTTTATTATGTGCATTCCAAGTATATGATAGATGTTTATTTTGCATGCTATAATTGTATTAATACGAAAACGTTAATACATGTGTGTTTAATAAACAAACAGAAAGTTCCTAGTTATGCCTCTCTCATAAACTAGCTCGTTGATTAACAAGATGATCAAGGTTTCCTGATCATGGACATTGGATGTTGTTAATAACGGGATCACAACATTAGTGTAATGATGTGATGAACATTCATCCGAAGTATAGCATTACGATCAAAGTCATTGAGTTTATATTGCTATAACAACTTACGAAGTGATCCTAATCCTTACACCATGAGATCATGTCAATCACTAACACCGGAAGAGTTTCTTGATAACATCAAACGTCACACCGTAACAGGGTGATTATAAAGATGGATTCAGAACTAATAAAGTGTTATGTTGAGTCTCATGGATCGAGAGTGGAATTTGTTCATCCCGATGACGGATAGATATACTCTGGGCCCTCTCGGTGATATCAAATTGATTAGCTTGAAAGCAAGTGATTTGATCACTAGAATGTTATATCACGGGAACAAGAAAAGAGTGCATGTCGATAATAAGATCAAACTAGGTATGGAGATACCGATGATCGAATCTCGGACATGTAATATATCGTGAAACAAAGGGATTAAGATACTAGCATAAAAGGTTCTGACGATCACAAGAAAGTCATCGTTGAATGTGTGGGAGTCAGTATGGGTCTCCAGAACCCGCTTCTGATTATTGATCCGAGAGGGGTCTCGATCATGTCCGCATTATTCACGAACCGTAGGGTGACACACTTAAGAGACACCGACATCCAATTGGAGCAAATGTTTCATGCCGAAAGAATAAACAAGCGCAGGAATTTATTTCACTAGATACCGAAACAGGTTTTCGGGTGAAATTGCATAAAGTGGTTATGCATGTGAAATGGAATTCTAGCAAGGGGTTATTTGTGAATGTTTGTCATTAAAGTAATTGACAAAATTCTGAATAAAATAAAAGAGTTTTATTTAATGAGAGTTTGCATTAAATTTGGTGGAAATTTAATGGGAATTTGAGTGGACTTTTGAGTGGAGGGAATTTAAAGGATTTTTGTGAGTGGAGTGTCCACCCACATGAAGAGTGGAGGGAAAGGGGGCACCCCCATGCGTCGGCCACCCCCTTGGGGTCCCCCCCCCCCCCCCTCCTCCTATAAAAGGGGCCCCCCTCCTCACTTGTCTCTCACACCTCCTCGTGAAGGATCTCTCTCCCCCTCTAGAATTTATCCCCCATGGTCTCGGACTAGCGAGATACATGTTCCCGGTGGCTATTCGGCAAGAAAGAGTTGTGCTTCCGCTGCATCGCTGGAGCGAGGAGGCGGAGGTTGCTCGGTGCCTCGAACGTGTGTGCGAGCACGGATGCGCTGCTGATTTGCGGCGCTAGGACTTCCTCTCGATCTTGAGATCGGCAAGAGATCGTCTACATCAACCACGAGTTGAACTCGTTAAGCTTTGTAGGTCTTCAAGGGTATGTTCTCTACGGATATACATCCGCCCGTTGTTTGTATCTAGTAGATAGATCTTGGTACATAGTTCCCATCGTAGGAAAATTTTTGTTTTCTATGCTGCGAACCCTACAGTGTTTGTTGGAGATATTCCCAAGAGGCAATAATAAAGTGTTTATTATCATATCTTCATGCTTATGATAAATGTTTACATACCATGCTATAATTGTATTAAACAGAAACATTAATACTTGTGTGATTTGTAAACATAAAAGAGTCCCTAGTAAAGCCTCTTGTTAAACAAGCTTGTTGGTTAATATATGATCATCGTTTCCTGATCATGAACATAGAAGATGTTATTAACAACAGGGTCATATCATTAGGAGAATGATGTGATGGACATACTCCTATAGTTAAGCGTAGCATAAAGATCAAGTCATTTAATATAGTTCATTTGCTATAAGCTTTCTGATACATAGTAACCTAATTCCTTTGACCATGAGATCAAGCTAATCAACAACATCGGAAGGATGCTTTGATGACATCAAACACCATACCGTAACTGGGTGGCTATAAAGGTGGCATTGAGTGTTCGGAAAGTATGTGTTGAGGCACATAGATCAAGAGTGGGATTTGTCCATCCATATGACGGATAGATATACTCTGGGCCCTCTCGGTGGAATGTCATCCAATTAGCTTGCAAGCATGTGACTGGCTCACAAGGGATCACATATCACGGGAACGAGAAAAGAGTACTTATCGGTAACAAGGTTGAACTAGGTATGCAGAGATACCGACGATCAAAACCTCGGATAAGTAAACTATCGTGAGACAAAGGGAAATTGGTATCATATGTAAGTGGTTCATTCAATCGCAAAGTAATCATAGAAATATGTGGGAGCCATATGAATTTCCAGATTCCTCTATTGGTTATTGATCGGAGAAGTGTCTCGGTCATGTCCGCATAATTCACGAACCGTAGGGAGACACACTTAAGGATTCGATGTTGTTGAGTAGTTATGGAATGATGAGTAAGAGACCGAATGTTGTTCGGAGTCTCGGATGGGATCCAGGATATCACGAGGAGATCCAGAATGGTCCGAATAATAAGATTCATATAAGGAAAGTCCTATTTCGGAGTTCGGGAATGATTCCGGTGTTTTCACCAGGAATGTTCTAGAAGGGTCCGGAAGGTCCGGCACTCCGGAGTGGAAGGGTACATGAATGTGTCATGACAATGTGGAATGGTTGCATCATGTACTAGGTCACTTGGCTGGGCAAAATAAAGAGAGAAATCAAATCTAAGTTTGAAAGTCAAACGCCAATTTGAAAAGTCAAATATGAAGTTTGCTTGGTGGAGGGAGAGTAGGAAACCTACTTGGGGAGGAAGTCCCACTCCCTCCCACCCGCCGGCCATGAGGAGGAGTTGGAGGAGGACTCCATCCTCCCCAAACCGCCTCTCCCCTCCTATATAAGGAGGGGTAGGGCGCCCCCTCTCCCTACACCTTAAAACCCTAGCCTAAGGTACCACCGCCACCACCAAGTGCTGCTGCCGCCACCACCTAGGGATCTCCTCCCAAGTCACCGAGTTGGGATATCCCAAACCCTAGCCACCGGCTGCACCTCTCCCCTTGGTGCCTCTAAACCCTAGATCGCCAAGGCCCTCTCTCACACTCCACCATACTCGCTTTGGCTTAGGCGAAGCCCTGCGGGATCTCCCCTCTACTTCCAACACCACGCCGTCGTGCTGCCGGAATCACGAGGAGAGTGCTACAACCTCCGCTGCCTGCTGGAACAAGGGAGAGGAAGGTCTTTATAGAGTACCAAACGTGTGACCGACTGCGGAAGCGCTGCCAGAACGCAGCGCCAGAAGGATCGTCTACGCGATCTTGAGATCGGAAGTGTACTACTACATCATCCACGAGAATCTGCTCTCGTTAATCGCTTTGGATCTTCGAGGGTTAGTACTCTATCGACTCGTTGCTGCAATCTAGTACATAGATCTTGGCTTATGTGTGTTCATGCGATAGAATTTTTTTGTTTTCCATGCTATGAACCCCTACAGTGGTATCAGAGTAGAACACAATGGTCATTGTGGGCGTTGATGCTTTTGTTGTCGATTGTTTCTTGTGTACTTTGCATCTTGCGGGATGGTGGGATGAAGCGGCCCGGGCTAACCTTATATAACATCGTTCATGAGACTTGCTCCATGCTTGACATGCAACTTGTATTGCATAAGTGGATTTGCGGGTGCCTGTTTCTCCCAACATAGTTAAGATTCAATTTACAACGGGTGATTGACAATATTAGTATCAATGTTGTGGTTCTTGTTCGTAAGTTAGAATGACACTTATTGAAAGCCCCAAAACACGTAAAATATGCAAAAAAAATTAGAGGCGTCTAACTTTGTTTTGCAGGGGTGTGATGTGATGTGATATGGCTATGATTGTGATTATATATGATGTATGCAATGTTCCTTATTGTAAGTCGGCAACCGGCAGGAGCCACTATAAGGAATCTGGCTATATATGACCCTCAATTTTCGTCACAAAATCGTCATAACAGTCTGTTTATGACGATTCTATGATGATTTTGAGATCGTCGAAAGCTGGGCGTCGCAAATGAACTATAACAACGATTTTAGTGAAATCGTCATAATCGTCTATGATGATCCAATATCATCATGGGAAAACTGATCTCGCCATGTCAGATTCTACGTGGCTAAGCCTACGTGGCACACAATCAGCCCGGTCCATTTCTGCCATTTGTATGGGCCAAGCCCAATAATATGGTCCATCAAATTTTCTATGAAAATCGGCTGATTACTTGGGCCAATTCCAACATTTTGGCCTTTTGTATGTTCAGGGCCTTAGCATTTTAAGATCCGTTTTTTTTTCAACCATTTACTCAAAATTGTGTATTTCTCTCGTCCAATGTTGGACGGGCCGTAGCCTTTTTTAAGCTCATTTAGCATTTGATTTATTTCAGACATACAGCCATAAAATAGACAATATTTCTTAAACACAGCCCAGATCACATTATTTTTCACAAATAATAATAAAAATTAAAACATATATTACAGTCAGTACATAGTGCACGTCACTCAGGAATATAAAACCACTACAAATGTACACTGTAGTATATTACAACAACTCCATAGTTCAAATCACCTAGAAAATATAAATAAAGCTCCAAAAATAAGACTATCTACTCTTTGTTGAGTATGGAATCCCTTTTCTTCTTCCAACTTCAGTATGTAACCCTTAAAAAAGAGACGAAATAGGTTATGGAGACAACAAAAGCAACATCTTCAAACAATAACATAGACCGGCTAGGAAGAAAATAAAGAACATATATATACTAGCATCTACATAAACTATACTTGATTTTATTTTCTGTTGTAGGAACAAAAACATGGTTTGAATTAGCTAAAATAGCAAATGAGTAACAAAAATGACAAGCCTTAATCACAACATTGTCTACCAGTTTGGCTATCAGTTTGTCCAAGATTACAATCAAGAATGAAGTATGAGTAGCATTTTACAACACCAAAACTAAAATCATCATAAATACAAGATATACGAATTCAAAATCAAAAATCTCTATGTCACAGAAATATCTGAACACCTTCATGCACAACCAGCAGAAACATACATCCATTCTCACAATTTATAATCTCGTAGAAAGTAAAATTATTTCGACTATAAGAAAATCAGATAGAAGTACTCTAACCTGTTTGATCAGAGCAGCGGAAAGACAAGATTAATCTCATTGCCATCAAGGACTACCTTAAAACAACAATAGCTCCAGATGTTATATTTGTTTCATGCACAGTTTAAAAGAAAGGTTTTGTTCATGGCAAAAAGTATATTACATGTGGTAATCAGTCTAAACAGATAATATAATGCAAGCACACACACAAGCAACTCAGCAATTCAACGCCCACTAGAAGTCAGTAAAGACAGTCTTGATCTTTACACCAAGCCTGTGTTGGGGGAGAGCAGCGCAATGACCATGTTGCCGGCTTGCCTGCACAATGCAAAGTAATCAACTGAATCTTCAAGGCATACAAGCTCAAAGAGATATCAACTGAAACTATCAACAATGCAATAGCAAATACTTCAATCACAATGACATTACTATAATCACTAAAGCAAACCTAACAATAAGCAGCATATTTTATTCCCTCGTGAACACAAATCAGACCCAGCAGATGTTATACAAGGAAATGGTTCATATGAAGAGGAAAATTTATGACTGATCAATATGAAGGAATACAACAGAAGAGTTGAATGACGGGACAATGCAAAACTTCTAGACAAACTATACAGGAAGTTATGCAAGTATTCATCCATGAGTTGACATAACATAATTGAACAAGAAAACACAACTGACCAATGTTCCCACTTAGATTGACTGCACACACGAATAAAACCAAACAGACTAGGAGAAACAAGCTTACAGGGGGCAACACAGGAAGATGGAGACGCCGCTGGGCCTTGGTTGAGGTGTCGTACGGCAGGCCAACTGCTCTTGTGTCGTGCCTAGCCCCCTCCTACAGCGACGCCAGCTCGCTCGTCTTTGTCGGCGTTGGTCCTCCCCTCCGTCGCTATCCCAAGCTCCATCCTACGACCGCGTGGCCGCCACGGGCTCCAGGGTGACAAACCTGACGCCCTCTGGATCCTGCCGCAACCTCTCCTTCAAGCCCAGGGTCGACCACATGTTCTTGTGCCACTCGCCGCCACTGGAGCTCGTCACTGTAGCTCCTCAGGTGACCAAAAAATAGCAGGCGCCGCCACCCAAGTGTCGCCCACCCTCGTGAGCGTGCTGCTTCTCCCCTGCTACCAGTGAGCTCCCTGCTACTGCTCCCCTGCAATCGAGATTCAGAGTTTCTGAAAAACAACAAATAAGGTACAATTTCAGAACAAATTTTGAAGTGCTAGTTGCAAGTAAATGAAAATGCTGCCTAGCTCAATATTAGTTGTACTCCATGTGCTATGAACAATGATGGTTTGACAAAGTGACAGGTATTAGTTGTATGTGTGTGTTATGAGTATACATGAGTAGTACGTGATCAGGTAGCAGATGAACTAGCTCAGTTGTACCATGTGCTCAGGCTAATGACTTGTAATTCAATTTATCTCATGCTATTTAAATTTAGTACTGATACAAGTATGATTGGCGGCGTGGAGATACTGATACGGGAGAGTGTGACACCTACATCACCATATAAAAAACTTACATTCTTCAGCTGCTGCCACACTTGTGCATTCTCATGACCCATCTGTGAGTCCTGTTTCTAGAGGCGTTTGTTCTCCTTGATAAGAAGTTTGTTCAGAGCTGACACCCTTCTATTCATGGACTCAATCTGTGGAGACTCCTTTCGCATCTTATCTTGGCACCTGTGACAACCAGGTGCAATAGTCCACCTTAGTACAGTATGCAGAAAAGAAGTTGAGACTCGATACACGTAAAATGCAGTAGTTGCTGCATGATCAAATGTGACTATAATGATAGCTGAATTATAATGTATTCAACTCCTCAACAACATTTCTCCTTACCAACTAGAGAATCATATTAAGAGAGGTGGAAAATAGATATGCGGACGGAACATAGGCACTTACCATAGGGACCAGCTTGTTGTTGGGGGTGCTTCTCCGCTAGTCCTTCCTGAAAACCTCCCTGCATAGACGCCAAACACACCAAACCTCTATGAGAATGCAAGTTAAAAGCAGCATAAAAACATCATTTAGACTTAGGAAAGTAATTGCCCAAAGTAAATGATCCAACACAAAGCAATACAGTCAGGATATACAATATTATTTTAGTAGCAAGGCATTCTGTCATGATATAGAATGAGAGTACCAGATTAAAATGCATGGACATCACAATGACAAGTGCAAGCACTCGAGCTATCCTAACAAGAATTTTCAAGCTTTAGAAGAAATAGAATGTTGGACTGTACATGCCAAGATCACAGAAGGCAGGCCATGATATTAAACATGGTAGAAACCACAACTAAGTTTCAAGTATATCTGCCTAGGATCATACGACTTTGCAAACAACAAGCACACCTACTCTTATCTAAGTGCACCTAATATTGTGCTCAAACAAAGTAACAGATTAGCAACCATGTGATTCAATTAATTTTCTGTGAGTAGCTTTCCTTAATTAGTTCTATGTACGCAACACAGAATGCAAGTAAACAGAACATAGTAAACCTGTCTCACAAATATGAGAAAGGTGAGGAACTGGGGACTTATCTACACCATGGAGATCATGAAGAAGATGATTACTATATTACAGCCATAATCATGTTGGCAAATACCCCTGCAACTACTCATGGCTTGTTCAAAGCATGCCTGCAACAATCACTGGTTATAGTTAGTATAACAGATTAAGTAAAAGACGGAGCTAGCATGATAAAGAATAGCACTAGGTATGCTTAAAATTTTGCATTGCGGGCAAAACTATAAATGTTCTAGAAAGTAACAAGGAAAAAATGGGTTCGGCCTTAATGTGTACAGGTACTTAGATGTATCATGGGCTCCTCTTGCATGGAAATGCAATGTGCAACTTTTGCCAAACTTGCACTCTAGATCACAAGGGCACAAACAAACCACATAATATGCAAATGATTCAGTACAAAGAAACCATGACTGTAAAAAAATCCACATGGCACTATAAATACATATAGTTTCCATTAAACTATTTTTTACTTATATACAAGATCTACAAGACTGCATAGTGTCAACCATGTCCTAAGTTCCAATAGAAGCAGATTCATCAACAAGTTCAGGGCAGGACTATTTCAGACTTCAAGTAAACTGTTTGCCAGACTACCAATAGTTTTAGCCAACATGTATGTATTGTCAAAAGGAGATCAGTAGGGTGTTGGGGATCAGTAATTTCCATCCTACCTGGATGGGAACGCAGACCAACCCTCCTCGGTGTATGGCCAGTCATTGCTCGACCGCACGAACTGAATCAGCTGCCACGCTGCCACCACATCCTGAATTAGTTCCCAGATCTGGAGATGGAGGGGATCAGTAACCACCAGGACGGTGTGTACTTCGTGGAGAGCAGCAGCAGAAGAAGGTCAGCCTCACCGTCGCGGTGATGCATCAGGAGGAACCAGTGGCCATCCTCCCGGATGAGTGCCAGAAATGGAACGGGCGTACCTCGCCACCGACGAGCACGGGCATCCATGCCGCGTAGAGGGAGGTCGGAGAGGAAATGGAGAAGTCGCGAGAGACCGGGCTTGCTCGTCCATGACAGTGGCCTGTAGTGTCCCATCTAGGGTTCGCAGGCGCTGTGTCGAGATCCATGTCGACGAGGACAGATTGGGCAAGGGTGTAGTGATGGATCGTGTCTTGAATGGTAAGAGAGGTGCGGTGAGGAGAGGAGGATAGGGTGGTGGTGTTGTGGATCCATCGGAGGAGAAGAGCGAGGGGAGAGAAAGACCGGAGATGGGCGTGGTGTGGCGGCGGGGGAGAGATAAGGGTTAGGGTTAGAGGATAGAGGGGTCATGGCGGCGAGGACTTTGGTGTGTGCACCAAATATTTGCCACTATGCGCGTGCTGGATGCCAGGTCATCGATCCACACAACAAGTTTCCATACTTCACCATCCATCCGTTCATTATGTTTACATCCTACAGCTAATATTGACCTTCTCTTATATCTTGATCTGTCTAGCAATTATGACGATTTTGTCTATAGAAATTACGACGTTTTTTCACGAAATCGTCATAGTTTAATAAGGATTTGGCTCGCCCAAACAACCTACGACCATCTGATGTAGAATCGTCATAAATCTATGACGATTTTATTTACGGTCACTACCAAAACGTCATAGTTTGACACATTCCTTGTAGTGAGCCATATGGTTGTCTTTTAAATCCGTTAAGTCCTGTGTGACTATTATTCAAGATAGTTGTAATAGTTGATGCTGGTGGAAGACAACCATGAAGCGGCGCCATTGACCTTGACGCCACACCGGTGATGATGGAGATCATGTTCGTGCTTGAAGATGGAGATCGGAAGCACAAGAAGAAAAGCCATATCATATCACATATTCTGAATTGCATGTGATGTTAATCCTTTTATGCATCTTGTATTGCTTAGTTCATGACGGTAGCATTATAAGATGATCCCTCAAGCACACAAATTCAAGTTTTAAAGTGTTCATCCTTAGTAAGCACCGTTGCTAAAGCTCGTTGTTTTGAAGCATCACGTGATGATCGGGTGTGTTAAATTCTGCGAGTGTATACAATGTGAGCAAGCCATATTTGCTCATGCGGAAGCTAAGGTTTGATCTTGACGAGCCTATCATGTACAGACATGGTCTCGGAACACGGATCACCGAAAGGTAAAGCATGAGTCATATAGTAGATATGATGAACATGTTGATTGTTCGCCTTTGAAGCTACATCATCTCTCGTGATGATCGGTTTTGATGTGGTGGATTTGGTTCGTGTGATCACTAAAACAATGTGAGGGATATTGTTTTGAGTGGGAGTTCAACAGCAATATGATTAAAAGTTGAACACTATTTATCATAAATTAAATCGAAGTGAATTTGCATAGTTGTTGTAGTCATTGGCATCCGTTTACCACCTTGCGCTTAGTTATAATTGAGATGATAGAACTATAGAATTCTGGTTAGTTACTTTACGAACTGGTATCATATTGTTTTTGAAGTGTTAATCTAAAGTTTAAAAATCCCATTGCAAACTTTTAGTAAGTTTCGATTACTCCGTGAAGTTTAATAGTTGCTATTAAATCAAGAGTAACAATTCCAATGTTAGTATCATGTTTGTCTCCATGATTCTTGATATTAGAAAGATAGTTGTTGTACCAAGGTAATCTAGGAGTTGAAAGAGTTGTTTCGGAAACCATCATGTCTGGAAGATATTGCGATATCTGAAATGATGTTTTGGTTACAACATGATAGAGTATAATATAGCAATTTTATGTTCTCATATTTGATGAGAATTTACAAAAAGGTTGGAGACACTAGTTGTCTTAATCCTCCAAAAGGTTTTGGAGAGCAACATTATACTCGCGATTCACTGTTATAAGCTAAAGTAGCTTGATCATGAATAAATCCATGATAAGGGTGAAAACTTGATGTAGGTAAAATGTTTACTACACCAAGAGATTACTAAAGAAAGGAATTTGAAAGAACACCAAACATTTTATGATGGTGATCTACTTCAAAGTGCAAGTCCAAAGACATTGGTATTTAACTATACACGCTTTGGACTATGTGTCATGTGTATGGCTCCATTATTGATGATAGATTATTTCAAACAGAAAAGGAAATACTGAAAGAGAATCTCATGAATATATGGCAGAAAAGACAAGACTAGAATTGTTCAGTTTAGGTATATAGAGGATATATGAGTTATGGCTGTATTCTTTGCTTGTAAAATAATGTGGTTCTTAAGTATAGAATACTGAATTTGTTGGTATGAATCATCATACGAAGAAACAAAATTCATGAACTACAATGGCCTAAGTAACTAGCAAAATAATATGTGATGATGTTCATCGAGAACAAATAAAGGGTTATTGTGCTGCTCGTTAAACATCAAAGCTTGTCTTCAAGATTTGTTTTATCAGGTATTATGAGAACAAAAGGGTTGTTAAAATAATTGCCGTAATCCATAAAAAATGGATGATTTACAAATCTCGTTGGAGAAATCACATCCATAAAACTAGTGCTAAAAATGTCGAAAGACAAATTGATTGAAAGATCACTTAGGAAGTGACATCGCCGTTTAAATTATGTTGGAAAGAAAACATGAAGAAACTCCATGTGGATGGAATTTTGGAGTCTTTTGATTTTTGATCAAATGGCGCTTGTGAAACTTTCCTAGAGATAATTAAAACTTTGTTCATAGGCCAAAAGGAAACGAATGACTAGCTTATTGGAACTTGTACATATTGTTGTATGAAGTCCATTATGAGTAGTAAAGAGCGATGGATTTCAACTTCATATGCTTTCTCCGAAAATTTGAGTGAATATATGAATATTTACTTAATAAGGATGGAGTATGAAACATTTGAAAAGTTCAAAGACTTTCAAGATGAAGTGCAAAATCATTGTAACAAGAATATAAATAGTTTATGATAAGATCATAAAGGAAGATATTTGAGTTACAAGTTTAGCATAATACCTAAGATTTAAGGAATCGTTCCATGGATTTGCATTTCCCAAAACACCATAAGAGTATGGGGCGTTCGAGATATGTAATTAAACCTTGTTTGACATGGTAAGATCAAAGGTGTAATTCATAAAACTACCATTATATTTTAAAGATTAAAAGCTTTAGAGACTACCATTTTTCCACTAAAAAGAGCTCCATCATAATCAGTTAAAATGACACCATATAAAGTTATGGTTTGGGATAAAACCCAAGTTGTCCTTTCTTAAACATTGGCATGCTATGCATAAGAAATATGTTTGCAACCAAAGTCGGATGAACCTGTCTTTGTATGTTATTTCGAATAACTGTTAAGTAATCCTCCATAACACCGAAGACAAAAGTATTTGTCGCTTAGAACGTCAAGTTTCTTTGAGAAGGAATTTTCCGTGAAAAGATAAGTGGGAGGACAATAGAACTTTGATAAGTTTAAAAGAACCTTAGTTGTATGTGCAAAGTTGCGCAGCGCCGAAAAGTGTTCTGGAGGCAGCAACAATGCTCATGACTCACGTGCCTCAAAGGTTGTGGTTACAGAGGTCAAAGTTTCTATTGAAACAAGTAGGTCGGGTAAACATTCAAATACCAAGATTTGAGGGTTGAATCATTATTTGAGAATAATGAACAGACTACATGCAAAGAAGCGATGATGGGCCCTGACTCCATAAAATGGCTTGAAGCCATAAAATCCGTGATAGTTCCATACACGAGAAATCAAGCTTTGAACTTGAAGGACCCTCGATAAAGGTGTAAGACCTTACAGTCGTTTTTGGATCTATAAAGAAATATACATGGATGTTTTCACATCTATGAAATAGTCGACATGTTGGGAAAGAGTTCACAACAATGTTCAAAGGTTGACTATGACAAGATTTGATCTTTCATAGCAATATTTAGTCTAAACGGATTAATGTAGCAACCACTACATATAATTTTGTTATGTGGTAGTTGAATAAACAAAACAAGTTCTTCTAATAGAATTGTTACCTAGAAACATGTGCATAACACGGTCCATAGGGTTTTGCTATTTCAAAGGATGCTAAAAGCATATGCAAACTTCAATGGTTGAAGTGAGCATCACGGAGTTGGAATCTTCACTATGATGAAACTGTTAAAAGAGTTTAATTTCATCAGAGAGAATGAAGATGCTTGCATTTGCAAGAAATTAAGTGGGAGCGCTAAGACATGTTTCTAATACATTATGTGGAAGACATATTGTTGATTAGAAATGATATATCTTTTATTAACACATATTAAGAATTTCATCCCGATGAAAGACTTAGGCAAAACCCAAATATTTGGCATCAATAGACGCTAATATGGTTGTGCCGAAAGTACATAGATGATGTATTGAATGAGTTCAATATAGAAACTACAATAAAGGTTCTTGTCGCACAGAAAGGATTGAATGAGTTCAATATTGATTATATATTCAAGTGTATTGACACTTGGTAAGTGAAACAAAGATTCAAGTATAGATTGATACTTTATGTATGAAATCACAAAGAGTATTTATATCAATCATACTGTGATATGTATAAATCCAGATATGTCCTATGCTCTAAATGTTATGAGCATATACCAGAATGATTCATAAGATGATCATTGGACGATAGTAAGGATATTCTTATGATATTTTGGAAGAACTAAGAGTATATTATTTTGTAGAAGTGGCAAATAGATGGTTAGTTCATTGTAAAAGTATTATATTGATACTAGTTTTGTCACAAAGTACAAATTAAGTTTATCTCAATCTAAACTAAGGGTGGCACAATATAATGGAAAGTAAGTTCCATAATGGATTTGGATGAGTTCCAAAGTTAAGACATTGTGACAGATACTACAACAAAAGGCTAAGTATAAGACTGCTATAATAGCAGCAAAAGAGGGCATTTGTGTCAAGTAGTTTGTTATCAAACTAGGTGTGGTTCACAGCAGCATAGTACTATGAAGATATATTGTACGACAATATTATCAACATGTTTCAACCCCAGAGAACTAAAGGTCTCACCAAAGGACCAAATTTATACAAAGCCATCTCATTAGAGAATGAGTGATGCGTAGAGACGCAAAGACATGCAATTACACACGGATCTAGAAGTGTCAAATCCGGAGATCGGTTGACCACTAGCAATCATGTACATACAACACCGGAAAGCCATAGGTGTTGAATACACAAAGGTTTGAAACTAGATTATTGACTCTAGTGCAAGTGGGAGACTGTTGGAGATATGCCCAAGAGGCAATAATAAAGTGGTTATTATCATATCTTCATGCTTATGATAAATGTTTACATACCATGCTATAATTGTATTAAACATAAACATTAGTACTTGTGTGATTTGTAAACATAAAAGAGTCCCTAGTAAAGCCTCTTGTTAAACTAGCTTGTTGGTTAATATATGATCATGGTTTCCTGATCATGAACATAGAAGATTTTATTAACAACAGGGTCATATAATTAGGAGAATTATGTGATGGACATACTCCTATAGTTAAGCGTAGCATAAAGATCAATTCATTTAATATAGTTCATTTGCTATAAGCTTTCTGATACATAGTAACCTAATTCCTTCGACCATGAGATCATGATAATCACCATCACCGGAAGGATGCTTTGATGACATCAAACACCACACCGTAACTGGGTGGCTATAAAGGTGGCATTGATTGTTTGGAAAGTATGTGTTGAGGCACATGGATCAAGAGTGGGATTTTTCCATCCATATGACAGATAGATATACTCTGGGCCCTCTCGGTGGAATGTCATCCAATTAGCTTGCAAGCATGTGACTGGCTCACAAGGGATCACATATCATGGGAACGAGAAAAGAGTACTTATCGGTAACAAGGTTGACCTAGGTATGCAGAGATACCGACGGTCAAAACCTCGGATAAGTAAATTATCGTGAGACAGAGGGAAATTGGTATCGTATGTAAGTGGTTCATTCGATCACAAAGTAATCATAGAAATATGTGGGAGCCATATGAATTTCCAGATTCCTCTATTGGTTATTGATCGGAGAAGTGTCTCGGTCATGTTCGCATAATTCACGAACCGTAGGGAGACACACTTAAGGATTCGATGTTGTTGAGTAGTTATGGAATGATGAGTAAGAGACCGAATGTTGTTCGGAGTCTCGGATGGGATCTGAGATATAACGAGGAGATCCGGAATGGTCTGGAGAATAAGATTCATATAAGGAAAGTCCTATTTCGAAGTTCGGGAATGATTCTGGTGTTTTCACCAGGAATGTTCTAGAAGGGTCCGGAAGGTCCGGCACTCCGGAGGGGAAGGGTACATGAATGTGTCATGACAATGTGGAATGGTTGCATCATGTACTAGGTCACTTGGCTGGGCAAAATAAAGAGAGAAATCAAATCCAAGTTTGAAAGTCAAACGCCAATTTGAAAAGTCAAATCTGAAGTTTGCTTGGTGGAGGGAGAGTAGGAAACCTACTTGGGGAGGAAGTCCCACTCCCTCCCACCCGCCGGCCATGAGGAGGAGTTGGAGGAGGACTCCCTCCTCCCCAAACCGCCTCTCCCCTCCTATATAAGGAGGGGTAGGGCGTCCCCTCTCCCTACACCTTAAAACCCTAGCCTAAGGCGCCACCACCACCACCAAGTGTTGCTGCCGCCACCACCTAGGGATCTCCTCCCAAGTCGCTGAGTTGGGGTATCCCAAACCCTAGCCGCCGGCTGCACCTCTCCCCTTGGTGCCTCTAAACCCTAGATCGCCAAGGCCCTCTCTCACACTCTACCATACTCGCTCCGGCTTAGGCGAAGCCCTGTGGGATCTCCCCTCTACTTCCGACATCACGCCATCGTGCTGCCGGAATCACAAGGAGAGTGCTACAACCTCCGCTGTCTGCTAGAACAAGGGAGAGGGAGGTCTTCATCGAGTACCGAACGTGTGACCGACTGCGGAAGCGCTGCTGGAACGCAGCGCCGGAAGGATCATCTATGCGATCTTGAGATCGGAAGTGTACGACTATATCATCCATGAGAATCTGCTCTCGTTAACCGCTTTGGATCTTCGAGGATTAGTACTCTATCGACTCGTTGCTGCAATCTAGTAGATAGATCTTGGCTTATATGTGTTCATGCGATAGAAAATTTTTATTTTCCATGCTACGAACCCCTACAGTGTTAATCCCTGTAACTTGGGAATTTGATCAATAAAGCGTGCAAGTTAGGACGTGTTTGGCAAGGGCCTGGCTTCCAGCTTCTGTAAATTTCTCCGCGGAGCAGCACCGAACAGACCAACTCCGGGAAGCTAGATCCGAGAAGCTGGCTAAAATTTACACAGAGAACGCGGAGCACCTCTTTGCCAAATCCACGGATCGGAAAAGGCTGGAGCAGTTAGAAATTACGGAAAAACTGCCACCGCCAAGTTAAATTGTGAAACACATGGTTCGTTGTACTCCACGACATGTTCTATCGTTGGGTACCAAACCAATCGACCCCACTAGCTGCCGCCAGGTCCTGAGCCACCCACCGCCGCCGCCCAACTCTCCTCCGGCGAGCTCGCGGTCGCCGCCGCTCCCCAGTTCTCGGGCTGCCTTCCCAGCTCGGCTCGAGCTCCTCCGGCCGCTGCGACCCCCGCATCTCCGCTCGCACACCGATCTCCGTCGCCGCCGCCCTCGTCAAGCAGCACCGGCCGTTGAGTCCGTCCTCAAGCAGTAGCGACTGGAGTCCCTGCCCAGAGCTCTGAAGCGTGTACCCCCGCCGCCCCTCAACTCTGCTCTGCCATGCCGTCCATCTGCAGTAGCTGCAGCAAGGTGATGCTCTCACTTGTTCTTTGAATTGTTGTGCATTTGAAAATTTGGTACTGCTAATTGAACCAATTATGTGTATTCTGCTATTGCTAATCGAATAAATTTTATGTGATTAGACAAACACGTACAGGAATAAACAAGGACGTACAGTAAAAGGAAATATCAATTGGAAAAAAAACGGGCAGGTGGGCCAAGCCCTGTCCGCCCCAGCAGGCCAACCCAGCTTTAAACAGGCCACAACAGAGCCGAGCGGGAGCGGAGCCATCTATCGCTGCCGAACGTTTTCTGCTCCAACTGGAAAGCTGGCAAGCGATCGAGAAGCTGGATCTGAGGATTTCTTTTTAGCTGGGATCTGAGGATTTCTGAGAAGCTGAAGGATTGCCGAACACGCTCCAGTTTTTCTCCAGAGTAGCTTCCCTTGAGACATTCAGCCCGCTTCGACCAAAGTGAGATCAGACGGTTCAAAACAATCAGCACATGAGATCGGACGGCTAGAAATGGTGAAGACGAACTCCTATTTGGCTCAGTTAGGTCGCTCTGGAAGCGGGATCAGGGATGCTTTTTTTCTCAATGCTTATAGTTATCGGGTATATTTCCTACTCCCGTCAAAAGAATTCACCCATTTTTAATGAGATCTGCTAGATTAGAGAGCTTAACAAACCGACAATCCTCTTGATTTTGTGTCAATCTGTGCTACAAAAAATTGTATCGTCCCCTGCAACCAGTAGCCCTTTTGCTTGGAACCGGATCCTCTAATATTAAGGAGTAAAGTCGGGGAAAATAAATAAGAAAAGTCTGGGTAGTGCAGCTTAAATAGTCTAAGAGCATCTCTACTCGTTGGCCGAACCCAAGCCGAAAATCGAACCATTTTTTGGCCGAACGGGACTAGGTTTCGGCCTGGGTACGCCTATTTTCCCACTCGCGTACCCAGGCCGAATCCCCAAGTTCGGCTAAAATTTATTAAAGATGGGCGAATTTCATTAAGTTGAGCGAATATAGGCGGATTACATCAAATTTAAACTAAACTACTATATAATAAACTTAAAGGCCCGCTGTGGCCTCCACTAGTGACTTCGCCGTTTTACATGTCGAAGTTTCTGTAGAACGTCGTGTATCCGGGGTCGGCGCGGCCGTCATCCTCGCCGCCGTCATCGTCGTCGTCGCTCGGCGGTTGGTTCTGGCGGGAGCTCCCCTGGCCTGGGTCGCCGAACCTCTAGGGCTGGTAGGACGGGCCTTCGTCCTCGTCGTCGTCGAGGACGTAGAGTGGGGCGCCCTGGTAGGAGAGCTCACGCCCGGCCAACGCCCGCCGCCGGGCGGTCTGCTCTTTGCAGGCCGAGGATGCGCTGCCGATCCGCCTTATCCCAGTCCTTCCTGGACCATTCCAGGATGTTCGGCGAGGAGGGCTCCACCGGCGGCGGCTGCGGCACCGTGTCGCGGAGCGACTGCTCCAGCGCCATCCTCAAGGCGCCGTTTTCGGGCGCCGGCGAGTCTTCTGTCTTGGGGCGCGGATACGCAGGCGGCCGGTTGGCGATGCTGTCGTCCGTGACTCGCCGATGACGATGCCGCGCGAGCGCGTCCGCGGCGGCGAGCGCACATGCGACTCTGCCTCACGCTTGACTGCCGTCGGCGTGCGCTGCGGCGCCGAGCCGGAGGAGTGGGATGCCGACACGGAGGAGGACGAGCTCATGCTCGCCATCCTCCTTGGCATCCAGTTAGGCGGAGGGCGCTAGCCCGACCTGGCCGCCAGCGTCGGTGTGCGCGGAAAGCCGAGCCGCGGCGTGTTCCCGCAGTTGATGTGCTCCATCACCGCCGCGAGCGTCCGGCCTGGCGCGCTCCACCAACGCCGGCGGCCAGCCGAGTTGTTGCGCTTCGGCGGTGACTCATTCGACGGCCCCTCATGGGGGGCGAGATCCTGTTCGCGCCGGTCCGTGAAGAACTGCTCCCAATACAGGAGGTTGTCGGCGCTCTCGGCTTCGGAGGGGTCGTCCATGCCGTCGATGTACTCTTGGACATCGTACGGCAGCTCCTCCGGCATCGGCGCCGGCGGGATAGGGATGCCGCCAGCGCTCAGCTTCCACCCAGGAGGCATTCTCTTTTCCGGCGGCACCATATAGCCGGCGTCGTACAGCATGCGCGCCTCCCAGGCCTGGAGGGTGCGCCGGCCGAAGCCGTTTGCCGCAGCGCCATCGCCGGGGTACCGTTCGGCCATGGCTGGGAAGGGGAAACGGTGAGAGAGGGTTCGCCGGAGTTTGGGCTTGTGGGTGGGGGAGCTGTGAGAGAGTGTGAAGATCTCCGGCAATGGGTACGGCTTATAAAGGCCAAGGTGGGCGGCGAGGGTGGGAGGGGTGTAGCGGCGAGGGCGGGAAAAGGGGAAACGGCGAGCATCTCCACTCGCCTACCTAGGAGGCCGATCCGGACGGCGAATTTCGATCTGGACGCTAAAAATTGGCCCAGTCGCGTACCCAATATAACATCCCAAAAATATAAAACAAGGATCATCAAACTCTAATCGCTAAAATTAGGGTTAACAAAAACTTTGATTAATTTAACTCATATGAATGCATGTGTGTATGTGATGATTTGATTAATGCATGAATGATTTTGTGTGATTAACCTAAATAGCAAGGAATGGTTTAAAGACAAATATAACATCATCTAGAACATTTCCAAACATAAACAAATAAAGAGAAAATCAAAAATAAATCAAATAAAGCAAATGGTCATTTTGCCAATCTTGTTCACTAGGTCACTTTGAGTGTTTCTAGTCCAAGATTTCAAACAGAAACTATTCCAATTCTTTTCACCCCTTGCTAGACCTGGTAAAAGTGAATCAAAGCCCACCTTTCAAACTTACAGAAACATCATTCAAATCACAATTCAAAATTGAATCATATGTGAAGATCACACATTTTCAAAACCCAACCAAACCAGTGCCCCTTGACTAATCCAACTAACCAGACACTCCCTAGTAGGTGCCTAGCAAACCCACCAAGTTTGAATCCAAAATTCAAATTAAAAGTTCTTCCGGCTATTTTATCAAACACCTTGCAGATACAAATCAAACAAACATCTAACACTATTTGTAGCAGTAAAATTGGCCAACATTTTTCCCTCTCTGGTTGCAGCAAGCATTTAGTAGATCATCTAGCTTAGTTACTAACCTCTAGCACCACTATGAGCTTGCCATTGCCATCAATAGTGAGCAGGCCGAGCCTCACCTTGCCACCCCATTGTCGACAGCAAGCTAGGAGCAACACCAAGCCTAGCAAGCATGTCTAGCAGGCACTCCATCGTCCACCGCCACTCCCTGTCCCAGGCCCAAGTACTGCCATCCCCTGGACCACACGACAAGACCATGCCAAAACCTCTCTGCGTACGAGCCGAGAGCGCGCCAGAGCGCCACCCTCGACGAGCACCCACAGACCACGCGTCGTCCTTGCCGCGTGCGTGCGTGATCACCACCGCCCCAGCAACCCCGCAGACATGCCCGTTCGCCGCTGTGCGGACCCCGCGCGTTGTGCGACATTAAAATCGCCGTCGGACCCGCCCAGAGCATCGACCCGTTCCGACCGATCAGCATCGCCCCACGCTGCAAGACCACGTCGTTGAGCTTCGCCAGGGAGCACCGCACCGCCCCTACCATCGCCCATGCTAGTAGCCCTTTGTGTCGTCGACCACGACGAGCTCAGCCCGCGCCCGTCGATCCCCTTCAGCCACTATAAATAGAGGCCTCCACCGCTCATTTTCTTTACACCAGTTCACTCCCATCTCCCTCAGAACCATCCCACCTCACTCCCGGAGTAAGGTGAGCAACGCATCACCGGAATTTGGCCGGAGTCCGCCGCTGCTGGAGGAGAAGGTAGCCGTCAATTGGAGCTGCCCCAGGAGTAGCTGCCGGTACCAGGAGAACCGCCATCGTCGACTTCGTCATTCGCCCTCATCGCTGACCATCGCCTAAGCCCCGGTGAGCCTCCCACGAACCCCACCTGCCGCGCTAGGGTTCTGTCTCGCTGGCGCTGCCTGACGTGGACGATGAACCAGAGCCGTTCAATTAGAACTAGATCCCACGATCCACATTGCCCCGTACCGCTTCGCTCCTCCCGTCTCACTGACGCGTGGGGACAGCCACTTAACCAGCCCGCGCGTGCGCTGTGCATAGTGGGCCGGCCCAGTTAACCCTCCCGTGCGACCCAACAATTCAAATTTACTTTTATTCATTTATTTTCAAACACAGTTATGTACCTATATTCAAAAATCAACCCAGCTCGATTCATTGAACCAAAATGCATGAAACTATTTTTGTTAGAAAGGTACTGAAATGCTTAATCCAAGCCCGTTGGATTCAAACCATTTGGATGTATAGATCAACCATGGTAAAAATAACAAGGCAGAAGCTTTTATGCATTCAAACATTTTTCAAAATTCAACCACAAGAGTTTTTGAGTTGATTCCAACTCTCGAAAATCACATTTGATCATACCTTTCAGAATATATAAAAAAATATGGGTTTACTTGTAGGGATAATGTTCAAGTAATAAAAGAATGCCCCATAGGCATTTCTAGTCACTTTATTTAATTAAAATAAAAAAGGTTAAACCTTATTAAATTGTGACACCACTTTAAATCACATTCCCATGTACTGAAATATGTGGTGATGACATGTGTCAACATGATCCCATGTTTGAGTTGGAGAATATTAAATCTTAAGTAGTTTTTCAATGAGTAGAAATTACTTTTCTCAAATAAAATAAATAAGACAAGTGCTTTAATCCTTGTGATAATAGTGATGATGCTAGATCATCTAGTGTGAACTTTTGTGTGATGATTAAAAATAGTTAAGTATTGTTTGGTGATTGAGTACCTCGTATTTTATTATAGACGCTAGTACCGACCAAGGATACGAGGAGGAAGAAGGATACTATGAGGACGAAGCTGAGGAGAACTTCAACCACTGCTCTGCACAAGGCAGGCCTAATACTACTAGTTGAATTTTTGCAAGCTTATACTTGCAATTATGCAAGCTAACACTTGCAAGATACCCTACATATGCAAGCCACTACTTGCTTGTTACTATGCCAATTATATGCCTCAAGCATATGTGATCATACCCACTTGATGACCCAATCCTAGCTTTACTTGCAAGCTTAATACTTTATTTTTTTCTTTATCAACGCTTTTCTTAGAGTTTACTTAAGTGACTTGTAGATTCTAGAAAGATAATTGAAGGTAGCATAAAGAGCATAAAAGTTGGCCTAAGTTAGATAATCTTGATGTCACCCTAGGGCATGAGATTGAACTTAGCTAATCCCCACTTGTTTAATACCCCTCATTAGTCTTTACCCCCACTTGTAGATGCTAGTGCTAAGCATAAAAAACTTGATCAACTTTAGATGGGAATACTTGGTGAAAATCGTTATGAAAACCTTAGAATGATGAGTCATTCTACTGAAATGTTTTGACATGTGTTCTTGAACACCAGATGAATTTTGATGATGAAAATGTTGAGGCATGAGCCTTACCCCTTTATAAAACTGATGGTTGTCTGGATGCGATACCATTCCAATTTTACCGTACAACCACAATACCCGAAAATTGGGTAGGGATTGACTGGAAATTTATATACCTTACTATGGGTTCCCTTGCGGACAAGGTCTGAGCTGAGGTTACCTTGTGAAGATTTTCCACCTGTGCAGTACCCAAGATGACAGTTGGTCATGGTTGGGAGGCTAAACTCACAGGAGAGGTGCTTATACTAGGGCGTCTAATTGAAAGGTTAGGATTGATTATCCGCATATTGAGTATGGTGAATTCAGGATTGTTCCTGACGGATGTATCGAATGTTGTGGTGAAAGTGTACAATCTCTGCAGAGTGTCAAACTATTCGAATAGCCGCGTTCGCGGTTATGGACAGTTGGAGTGGCCATACTGTTCCCCCGTCAGATATTTTCAAAATTACTTATGAAATGATTTATGACTTTTACTTGACCACAACAGAGTTGTGATATGAAATTCAACTTCCCACTTAGGTGTTGTAAAACTTTCAACTAGCTTTCTTTGCTTCTAAACTTAGTAGAGGTAAATCTGGCTTTTTGCAGAACAACCCTAGAGCTTAGTATATCATACTATAAAACCCCCCCTTAACTTATTAGTATTAGTTTGTGAGTACTTAAAGAGTACTCATGGCTTTGTCCCTGGCTATTCCCGTGGCCAGACTATGAAGAGGAGTACCAGGATAACGGACAGCAGGAAGGTTATGACAACTAGGATCATCTCCCATCGTCAGCATTGCCTGTGACCCTGAAGATGGAGCTTCGCCCATGCTATCATTACTATTACGTTATTCCGCTGCTTGAATTGTATTAAGAACTGGATCATGAGATCCTTATTTGTGTAAGACCTTATGTACGTTTTGTAATGGATGATGTACTGTGATATCCAAATCTGTTATGTCTCGCAAAAATTGTAATCCTGGGATTGCGATGTATGGCATAACAGGCATCTGGGATTAAAAATTTGGGTGTTGATAAGTTGGTATCAGAGCCATCCTGACCATAGGAGACCCTAGTTAGAATGGATGTTTGAATGAAAAACTTAGTTTCAAAAACCAAAGGAAGTGAGTATTTACAAAAACTTATTCTTATTCTTATCACTTGGATTCTTTCATGAAAATTCATGTTCCTCAAAAATTCTTGCAAACTTACATAAAATTTGACACACTTGATCACTCTACTAACTTACTCATCCTATATTATTATAGATGGACGTGAAGTACAGCAAGTTTTATCAGTTGGGGAATGGAAGAGACCTCATCTTTGAGCGTGACTTGGACCAGCTGTCGGAGATGCTGGAGCGTCCGCACCCCGAGTTCTTCGAAGCTCAGCTCAGTGATCAGGAAGGAGAAGATTTGCAGTGGCTAGTTGTTGCAAGTCTCCGAGGAAAGATTGAACCTCCCACTATAGAGGGAATTCAGTTCACCTTAAGAGAGAACAACGGGCTCGATGGACTTGCCAGAGCCATGCAAGAAGCTCTTGCTCGTCTGTGTGGGCAGAGTATCAATCAAATCAAGGGTACCTGTTTTGAGTTTGCGGTGACCCGGCATACCACTGCATGTGTAGTACACTATAGTCGTTGACATGACATCCACGGAACACCGTTCCGTAAATATCACATCACTCAGAGTGGTACAACAGAAACATTGTGGGTCCATATTATAAAAGTACACACATTATTATTATTACAATACCGAAAGTTCAAGACTTCCAAAGATCCAACTTACAAACCAAAATATAAAGTATTCAGCGGAAATTTAAAAGTAACAACTCCGACTAGGAGTGGGGCTCAACAGCTTATTCTATAGAGTTCATGCTGCTCGGCTCTGATGGTTACTACTAACTAGGTACTTAGTTGGTCTCATTCTCATCGACACCGTAGCGGATCTCGTAATCCACTCCTTCAACTCCTCTAAATAGATCAGGTTCCTCGTAGAACACATCTTCTTGGCATTCAGGTGCATACATTGGCACGTCTTCGGAATCCTCAGAGTCTAAGCAAGGGATCAAAGGAAAAAATGAGTAACAGCGTTACCCAACAAGTTCATTATATGCAAGGTGGGAAGTTTGATGCTCTAACTACCACCTCGGATTATAAATCCTTGGCACTATGCAGTTTTTGTAAATCTTTCTTCAAAAATTGATTTTATTCTGAAAAAATATGACAATCAGCCTTCCATGTTGACTAGAACTTTCATGGAGTTCCTTTCCTGCCGCGTTCGTAGCTCCTTCCCGGAACAGGGAGTAACAAGTTACAGTTCTTACACTCTGCAGAGCTGTGTTACTTTACCCATGAGATATCAACTCCTTGTTGCACAACAAGGCATACTTTCCCGTCCACAATTCCATGATGTGGGGCCCAGTAGTTGGTCCAAGCCAATCACTGCCCCTTCGCGACCCTGCATGCCTCCTTGGTGTACACCATGCCCACATAATGAATTACGGAAATGGTTTGTACAAACCGTTAGATGCCAAAACTATCGTGGGACGATGAGGGTTCCCACCCATATGCTGCATATCCTCTACGAATTACCAATTAATATGCACGCTACGAGGATAACAGCCACGACCTGCACATCTGGCTTCATGCGAGAGGAAGAAGATACAGCTGACTTCTCTGTCCCATTCCAAATCCCATGGCTAACGCGTAATATATGGCGCTAGAATCACTGATGTCAGGGGTTATTAAGTCCCTATTTGATCATCGTTGTTGCAAGTAGAACCCTAAGTTCTATTGCTCCATTATATCACCACTTACGATGATATCTATGATTTCTTTATTCATGAAAATAATATTTTATTTCTTTTATAGCATATATGATAACACACAATTTGCAAACACTTTGATAAAGACTCTTCAAAGGACATGAGCAAGTGATGAACTTGCCTTGTGATGGCAAGGTAGTGAAGTCTGATGCTTGCACTGGACCTTGAGCTTCTAGTTCTACAAAAACATCATTATTGCCCGGTAAAGACAATATTTAAAGAAGCAAAATGATTATGCAAGTAATGTAATGCATTATGCATTTTCCCTATATAAGGTGCCTTCTAATAAAGCATTTATAAATGTTATTTTTATATTTATTGCACTTGCTGAATCATTTCCCTTTTTATTTGTCTTTTATTGATTTAATAATTCTTTAAGGAATTATTAATTATACATTAAATTTACTATTAAATATTTATTTAGTATTTTTTTATAAATACTATAATATTAATAAATAATGAAAGTGATTTTTAATTATTTTTATCACCTTTCAATAATTTTGTAAAATTCTATAAAGAATATATAAATTACAAAAGTCTTATAAAAATTTAAATGTCCAAAATTTTATATTCTATTTTATTTGGATACGGTGTATTATTGTGAATCCAGAAATATTTTATTTATAATTTTTGGACTTTTATTCTATTTTCTAGAATTTTATTGAGGTTAGGGGTAATTTGGTCTTTTCCAATTAATCAAAAAGATTTATTAAATAACTTGGGCTGGCCCCTTGGGCTTATTGGGCCAGTGTGGTCCAATAGGGCAGAGTCAAAAACATTCCCCCGAGGGCTTTTTGGCCCACCCAGCCCACACAGCCTCCCTCTCTCCCTCGACCTTATCTCCTCCTCCTCTGACTCAACCCCGTGGCCGGCGATATCGCCACCGTCGTTCCCCGCCGCCGTCGTGGTGCGTGTTGGGGTTGTCGACGATGCTTGTTCGTTCTGTCCACTTGAGTTTGACTCTAGGGATTCCCCGTGGCCAGGTCCACCCCATTCCCGAACCCTAGGGTTGGGAAAAGGTACTGCCGCCGCCGCGATCCCGCCTGCGGTGGTGCGCTGGGCTCGTGTGCTGCTGCGGCCGCTGCCGTGGCAGGTGCAGGTTGCAGCGCCCTTCTGGGTGCTCCCTGTGCCGCCGCGGTTCGTCGGCCTCTCTGCTTCCTCTTCGATTCGTTAGCGAGGACCTCGGGTGAGTTGATTCTATGGTCCTAATTCATGCTACTGCCATGATTCTCTCCATGTGTATCTAGTGGCTTCACATGCCTAGTGACTATGTGCTGATTGGGTTCATTTCTGGAGTAGGGTTCATCACCCCCTGTTGATCATATCTATGATGTGTTAGATCTAGTGTTGATCATATCTGATCATGGTAAATGATTGTCTGTTGTGGTTAATGATTGGTAATGGCTTTGATGATACTAGTTGCCTGTCAAATTATTCTAGTGGTAATCCCCTATGATCCATGCTAGTGTTTCAATGGAATCCATGATTGGATTATGTTGTTGATCTGAGAGTTTACTCTACTGTCAGAATGCTTATTCTGACAGTAGTTTCTTTCAGTGGTTGCTTGCTGTAATTATAATGTTGGCTTGTATAAAATTATACACATTGAATCAAATCATTACATGTAATGATTTTTGTGGATGTATTAATTTAAGATTGATTCCTGGCACTTGGCTTCAGGAAAATGATATGTAATGGTTTGTCCCTTTTCCTGTGGGAACTAAGCAAAGATGATTTTAGCTCATTAAGAACTTGTCCTTGTGATACCATTGTATTCTGGCACACAAGTGATTGGATTTTTATTTCTGGTTTAGCTTGATCATGCTTGTGATTTAAGCTGATAAGATGATATGAAAACTTTCTTATCTTTCCTGCCTATGATGTTGGTCTGAGGCTCTAGGATTTAATTCCTAGTTAGTTGGGCATTAGTTTATTTGAAACTTATAGGATTATAGGTGCTACTCTCTTTGAGAGATGTGCCCCGATCTGATAAGATCAAATGAATGATCTAAGTTGCAAAAGTAACACTGAACTCAGTGATGTTGGTCTGAGAGTTCAGTGCTTGTGGTTGAGCTTGATTTCTTATCTTATAGTTGAAATCTCTAGGATAGATTCACCTCCTCTGGGTGATTATTGAGAGATCACTTCATAAAGCAACACATGCTTTTGTTTAGATAATATGATGAAATCATGCGATGGTTTTATGAGGCTCACCACAAAATTTGATGTTGGTGTAGTAGATTGATGATGATCTTGATCTGCTTTTGTTGGGCTCCTAAGCTTGATATTGAGCCTGCCTGCTCCTCCTAGATCCTGGGCTTGACCTTGCTGTCCACCAGATTCATCCCTCTCCTTATGTCACCATCCAGGTGATGTTTGGGTTGATCTGGATGATTTGGTTTGGTTGTTGTTCTACACTGGATGTTCTAGTGTGATGTGTAGTGGAGTGATGTACTAGTGCTTCCCCCCACGGCTGTGCTGTGGTTTTGTTTGATCTAGCTGTGCTTGTGAGGTCGACAGCACACCCTTTGCATGTTGGTGTGTGTCGAGCTTGTGTGCCTGCTATGCACTTGTGGATAGGTTTAAAAAATTTGAACTTACTATTACTGGCTTACTTTCACCAGGCAGGTGAATTGATCCCTTTTGGCTGTCATTTACATTCTGGCTGTGAATTTATGAAAGATGAAATCTTTCATATTGGTGAAACTTGCCCCTTTATAACATTTCTCGATGATGAGTTTGTCAAGTTCATCTCACTGACATATCTGAGAGAAATATACTAACACTAATCTTGTTTTGTTTTTGTTTAATCTTTGTTTTGCAGGTTCGAAGATAAGGATGAAGATTTAGTGTAGCTTTTAGATATAGGATAGTTAGTAGATGTAATTTTCTTATTCTTTTGTAATTTTTCTTTTATAATTCTTGTAATCTTTATTTTATTCAATTGTAATAAAGATTATATTATTATTAATAAATAATCTTCTTATTCTTTATTCTGTTTGTGGAGATGTACCTGAATAGTTCTGGATAAGTTTTTCTTAAATCCTCTTCCTTCTCCCATGTGGCTTCCCTCTCAGGGTGATGTTCCCACTGTACCTTGCAATATTTGATTGCTCTGTTTCTCAATCT
Organism: Avena sativa; assembly: GCA_916181665.1. Classification (NCBI taxonomy): domain Eukaryota; kingdom Viridiplantae; phylum Streptophyta; class Magnoliopsida; order Poales; family Poaceae; genus Avena; species Avena sativa. The sequence goes on from OV702297.1 coordinate 80,560,835, forward strand.
TTTCCAGTTTTCTTCCAGAATCTTACAAGGCTTTTCAATATAGGTCAGGTCTGCTTGTAGTTCTATATCTTTGCGTTATCGCATCCTCTAGAACTTCCAAACATTTGTGAAGTTGTGACACATGGAAAACATTATGCACTTGAGTCAGTCTTGATGGTAACTCTAAAGCATAAGCTATAGTTCTGTTTTGGCTCAATATCTTGAATGGTCCGATATATCTTGGACTCAATTTCCCTTTAACTCTGAATCTTTTCACTCCTTTCATTGGACTTACTTTCAAGTAGACCATATCTCCCACTTCTGGATGCCATGATCTTTGACTTTGATCCGCATAAGTTTTCTGCCTGCTCTGGGCTATTTTCAGTCTATCCCTGATCTTATCAATGATATCGTGTCTTTCCTTGATATAATCTGGCGCAAATTCTTTGTTGCTTCCAGGTTCATACCAACATATTGGTGATCTACACTTCCTTCCATACAGAACCTCATATGGAGCTGCATTCAGACTACTCTGATAGCAATTGTTATAAGAAAACTCTGCCAATGGTAGGTGATCTTCCCATGTTCCTCCAAAATCTAGTGCACAAGCTCTCAACATGTCTTCTAGTATTTGGTTTGTTCTTTCAGTTTGACCTCCTATCTCAGGATGATATGCCGTGCTGAAATCTAACTTTGAACCAAGTGCTTCATGCAATTGCTTCCAAAATGCTTAAGTAAACACTGATCCCCTATCAGTTACGATCTTTTTGGGTACTCCATGCTTACTTACTATCTCTTTAACATATACTTTAACTAACTTCTCGGCATTATCCTTTTGATTCACTAGAATAAAATGTGCACTCTTAGTGAGTCGGTCCACAATTACCCATATCATATCCTTCTTTTTTGGTGTCATAGGTAATCCTGTAATGAAGTCCATACCTATTTCATCCCACTTCCATTCAGGAATTTCCAAGGGTTGTAATGGTCCTTCTGGATTTTGATGTTCTGCTTTCACCCTTTGACACGTATGGCATTCAGATACATATTTAGCAATATCTCTTTTCATGTTATTCCATCAGAATAGTCCTTTCAAATCCATATACATCTTAGTACTTCCTGGATGTATAGAATATGGTGTACCATGTGCTTCTTTGAGTATGACATTTCTGATCTCAGTCACATCTGGAACACATAGACGGTCTTGAAACCATAAAGACCCATAATCCCCAAGGCGAAAAACTGATTTTTGCCCTTGAGATATCCTCCGAATTTCCTCAACAATAAAAGGATCTTCTTCTTGATGTCTAAAAATTTCTTGCTTAAGATCACTGTCCTGCTCTACAACTACCTGCATAGTAGCTAATCCTCCAAGAACCTCTGTTCTGATGAATTGAAGTTCTAATCTTTCCAAGTCCATTTGTAACTCTTTTGGTAACTCTCTGTTGCTAGGTTGAATATCTGCACTCTTTCTACTTAAAGCATCTGCTACAACATTTGCTTTCCCTGGGGTGTAATTGATTGTTAGATCATAATCCTTGATTAATTCCAACCAACGCTTCTGTCTCATGTTCAATTCTTTTTGAGTGAAGAAATATTTGAGACTTTTATGGTCAGTGTATAGCTCACATCTAGCTCCATAAAGAAAATGCCTCCATCCTTTCAGTGCAAATACTACTGCTGCTAACTCTAAATCATGAATTGGATAGTTGACTTCATGTGGTTTCAATTGTCTTGAACCATAAGTAATCACTTTCCGATCTTGCATTAATACACAACCCAAACCTTCTTTAGATGCATCACAGTATACGGTGAAATCCTTCCCTGTTTCAAGAACTGCTAAGATTGGAGCTGTGGTTAACCTAGTTTTCAACTCTTGGAAACTTGCTTTACACTTCCCATCCCACTTAAATGGTGTATTCTTCCTTAATAATTTGGTAATTGGTCCGGCTATTTTGGAGAAACCTTCAATGAATCTCCGATAATAACCGGCCATTCCTAGGAAACCTCGAATTTGCTTACATTGGTCGGTGCAGTCTACTCTAGTACCGACTGAACTTTAGATGGATTCACAGCAATCCCATATTTACTGATCACATGACCAAGGAATTCTACCTCATCTAACCAAAACTCACAGTTACTGAACTTAGCATAAAGCTTATGTTCTCTTAAAGTTTGCAATGCTATTCTCAAATGGTCAGCATGCTCTTCCTTATCCTTGGAATATATCAGAATATCATCAATAAATACGATGATAAACTTGTCCAAATATGGCATGAAGATCTTGTTCATCAGATTCATGAATATCGCTGGTGCATTGGTCAAACCAAACGGTACTACCAAATACTCATGGTGTCCATATCTTGAGACGAATGCTGTTTTTGGAACATCTTCCGGCTTGATTTTATTTGATGGTATCCAGATCTTAAATCGATCTTTGAAAATACTACGGCTCCTTTCACTTGATCAAAAAAATCTTGAATTCTTGGTAAAGGATACTTATTCTTAATAGTCACATTGTTTAGATTTCTATAATCACCACACATCCGTCTTCCACCATCTCTCTTATCCACAAAAATTACTGGTGTTCCCCATGGAGATACACTTTCCTGTATAAATCCTTTTCTTGCTAACTCATCAATTTGCTCTTTGAGTTCTTTCAACTCTTTGGGTCCCATTTTATATGGTGCTTGTGCTATTGGTGACGTACCAGGTATTAGGTCAACGGTGAACTCTACCTCCCGGTCTGGTGGCATTCCCGGTAACTCTGTTGGAAAAACATCTTGGAATTCATTAACTATAGGAATCTCTTCTAATTTAACTTCCCTCGTTTAATTCAACTGCAGATCCACCATGATATGACTGTGTTTATCTGCTTGGTAAACTATCCTTGCTCCACTTGGAGTTTTGATTGAGACAGTTTTCTCCTCACAATTAATCTGAGCTCCATGTTCCATCATCCAATCCATCCCCAACACTACTGCAATTCCCTTCAAAGGAATCACATAAAGGTCCGCAAAATATGTACAACCACGGATCGAGATAACCTGATCTTGTTTTATGTGGCGTACAATCACATTCCCTCCTGTCGTAACTACGGTCATAGGACTTTCTAACGTTGCCCTTCTAATCCCGAACTTATCACAAAATTCTTCAGAAATGAACGAAGTAGTTGCACCAGTATCAAATAGAACTTTGCCGGGATTGGTAAGGATATTGAGTGTACCTATTACTGCATGCTCTGAATTATCCACCTCCTCGAGAGTTGCACAGTTCTATTTTCCGGTAGGTCGGTTTCTCTTGCCATTGTTGTTCTTGCCATTGTTTCCTCCTTTATTGGGTTGTCCATTTCCTCCACTGTCTTGTCCTCCTCCCTTGGTAGGCCATCCTCCTGGGGGTTTGCTCGGACAATCTGGCTTAATATGCCCCTTTTGGCCACAACCATAACAGATCACTACAGGCTTTTTGCACTCCCTCTGGAAATGCCATGGAATTCCACAGTTGTTACAGATAACATTCCTTCTCGGATTAGATTGATTTCCAATACTTCCCTTGTTATTGTTATTGTTATTGTTGTTGCCATAATTCCTATTCCGAGGTTTGAACTCCAGGTTAGGTTTAGGTTTACTTGCCTGAATTCTCTTGGTTTCCTTCTTGGCTCTCTTCCTCCGGTCCTCTTGGACATTCTTGTAATCATCTTCAAAAGTAATGGTTGCGTCCAACAACTACTGATAAGTTTGCTTATTGGCTAACCTTAGCTGCATCTTCACAAATGGATTTAATCCATGCAAGAAACATTTCTTCCTCTTCTCTTTAGTGTTAACATCCTCCTCAGCATAACGAGACAGTTGGCTAAACTCCCGGGTGTACTTCATGACACTAGTATATCCTTGCTGAAGCTCCTCAAATTCTCTCCGCTTCAACTCCATGACGCTTTCCGGAACATGATATTCACGAAATCTCCGCTTAAACTCCTTCCAGGTAAACTCCCTTCCTGGTGGTTGCATGGCTACTTGATTTTCCCACCATGATGCTGTAGGTCCAGTCAGCAGATGAGTTGCATACCTCAATTTTTCCTCATCATTGCAACCTACAGTTTTCAGCTTCCTCTCTGTATCTGCTAGCCAGTCTTCTGCATCCATTGGTTCAGGAGCTGATGCAAAAGGTAATGGTCTTGCATTCTGTAAATCAGATAAACTCACTCCTCCACCTTCAGTTGCCCTCTGATTTTCTCTCCCCAACAATTCTTCCATGAACTTGTTCTGGGTCTCTCGCATCATTTGCATACATTGCATAAAGTTCTGCTCCATTAACGACCTCATCGGTGGTGGTGGTAATGCTCCTTGATTTGCTGTAGCGGCATCGGCCTTTTCCTTGGCCTCACATTCCATCCGCTGCTGCTCAGTTTCCATTTCTACACCTGTATCCATGACCCCCTAGTCCTGCATCATAAAGCAAATACTCATAATTACATCATGCACATGTGTTCTGAGCTCGACTTTATGCACAGAACTAGTCACACAATGAAGATCCAAAGAAAATCCAAATATGCATTTTACATATTTACATAATATCATAATGATACAAAGTCATTACAACATATACCATATTGGTATTTTACAAAACTACCTTATTTCTAGAGTACAATTCACAGTACTTGATACTACTGACTAGTTGTCTCTTTCTAGTAGTAACTACGCTCATCATACATGCCTGATGTCCAACCGTGATGATGTGTTGACCGTCGCACAGTTTGTGGAACAAATGGCCTTCCAGAAGGAACATACTCTGTATCTGAAGTATCAGGGCTTGAGTCATTACTCAACCTGAGCGCATTGACTCCCTCCAGCTCAGCTAAAAAATAACATTTTCTCTAGCTTGCATCTCCTGAGCTTCATTCCTTGGGTTGTCAAAAGAATACGCAGATCCTGCTGCTTCCCAGGTGCTCTCGTGGTCAAGATAATTAAACACTGGGTAGTGTATATTCCCTGGGTTTTGAGAAGATGTTGATGATTCAAACACTCTCTCCTCAGGATCTTCTTCTTCATCCTGATCATCTATTGACATGGTATTTCTACTTTGGTTATTAAGATTCATCCTTGCACCCATCCAACTAGATTGTCCAACATTTCTGTCAGAACCATCTGTGGACATCTGGTGTTCATGAGATCCATTATATGATCCCATTCTCCATCCATCCGAGTTCTCAATAGGAAGTTCTGAGTCATAACCATCCTCTGAGCCCTGTGGTACTGCATGTCGCATATCTATAGTAGGATCATGTGTAGGTTCAAGTCTTGGTGAATAAGGATATGGTGTAAAAGATTCCGGATCTATAGGTATATCCTTAAAGGTAGGTGTTGCACTACTACTTGCTTCTTTCTCTAACTGGGATGCTAACTGCTTTCTCCTTTCCGGATCAGTTAGATCCTCTAACATGTCATTTTTGTCTTCAACAATCACTTGATGAGTCTTATAAAAAGACGCAACGAGTGTCCGGTATCTATCCATAAACTTGGAAGCTAACTTAGGATGCTTCTTAACCAAATTAAGATGATCCGGTATAGGCTTCGAGTCTATAGAATCATGAGGTATCACGGAAAATGTGCTACCTTCTAGCTCCTTGGTTTTCTGCTCCCGAATATTAGCTATTGCCTCCACAACAGCAACATGATAGGCTGCTAAATGACTCCTACCTTCTCCTATGGGTAGATCGTGATATAGTCCAAGCTTCTCTGGAAGTTGGATACTCACACGATACTTGGATAACATCCGGCCATCAAGATAAGTGATAGTGTTCACTGGAATTCTAGTTGGACAATTAAAAAGCTTTAAAAGTTGACGAAGTTGGTTTGTAAATGATCCTTGATAATCATCAAGAGTCTCCTCTTTCCTTACCAAAGTCTGTTTTGGAAACTTTGGTGTCATACCTCTGTATATCAGAAAAACAATTTTCATTATTATCCCATGACATATTGCATCATAACAAAGAATTATCGCACTAAAACATATAACGGAATATTCTCATTTGAATACCCATTATATTACTTTTAGAGAATTCTTTATCGTTGCTCATTTTCCTACATGTAATACCCTTTACTAGGTTTCCAACCTAAGGTCAAAGCAATTTGCTCTGATACCAACTGCGGTGACCCAGCATACCACTGCATGTGTAGTACACTATAGTCGTTGACATGACATCCACAGAACACCGTTCCGTAAATATCACATCCCTCAGAGTGGTAAAACAGAAACATTGCGGGTCCATATTATAAAAGTACACACATTATTATTATTACAATATCGGAAGTTCAAGACTTCTAAAGATCCAACTTACAAACCAAAATATAAAGTGTTCAGTGGAAATTTAAAAGTAACAACTCTGACTAGGAGTGGGGCTCAACAGCTTATTCAATAGAGTTCATGTTGCTCAGCTCCGATGGTTACTACTAACTAGGTACTTAGTTGGTCTGATTCTCATCGACACTGTAGCGGATCTCGTAATCCACTCCTTCAACTCCTCCGGATAGATCAGGTTCCTCGTAGAACACATCTTCTTGGCATTCAGCTACATACATTGGCACGTCTTCGGAATCCTCAGAGTCTAAGCAAGGGATCAAAGGAAAGAATGAGTAACATCGTTACCCAACAAGTTCATTATATGCAAGGTGGGAAGTTTGATGCTCTAACTACCACCTCGGATTATAAATCCTTGGCACTATGCAGTTTTTGTAAATCTTTCTTCAAAGATTGATTTTATTCTGAAAAACTATGACAATCAGCCTTCACAGGTTGACTAGAACTTTCATGGAGTTCCTTTCCTGCCTTTTCGTAGCTCCTTCCTAGAACAGGGAGTAACAAGTTACAGTTCTTACACTCTGCAGAGGTGCGTTACTTTACCCATGAGAGATCAATTCCTTGTTGCACAACCGGGCGTACTTTCCCATCCACAATTCCATGATGTGGGGCCTAGTAGTTGGTCCAAGCCAATCACTGCCCCTTCGCGACCCCGCATGCCTCCTTGGTGTACACCATGCCCACATAATGAATTACGGCAATGGTTTGTACAAACCGTTAGATGCCAAAACTGTCGTGGGACGATGAGGGTTCCCACCCATATGCTGCATATCCTCTACGAATTACCAATTATTATGCACACTACGAGGATAACAGCCACGACATGCACATCCGGCTTCATGCGAGAGGAAGAAGATACAGCTGACTTCTCTGTCCCATTCCAAATCTCATGGCTAACGCGTAATATATGGCGCTATAATCACTGATGTCAGGGGTTATTAAGTCCCTATTTGATCATCATTGTTGCAAGTAGAACCCTAAGTTCCATTGCTCCATTATATCACCACTTAGGATGATATCTATGATTTCTTTATTCATGAAAATAATATTTTATATCTTTTATAGCATATATGATAACACACAATTTGCAAATACTTTGATAAAGACTCTTCAAAGGACATGAGCAAGTGATGAACTTGCCTTGTGATGGCAAGGTAGTGAAGTCTGATGCTTGCACTGGACCTTGAGCTTCTAGTTCTACAAAAACATCATTATTGCCCGGTAAAGACAATATTTAAAGAAGCAAAATGATTATGCAAGTAATGTAATGCATTATGCATTTTCCCTATATAAGGTGCCTTCTAATAAAGCATTTATAAATGTTATTTTTATATTTATTGCACTTGTTGAATCATTTCCCTTTTTATTCGTCTTTTATTGATTTAATAATTCTTTTAGCAATTATTAATTATACATTAAATTTCATATTAAATATTTATTTAGTATTTTTTATAAAAACTATAATATTAATAAATAATGAAAGTGATTTTTAATTATTTTTATCACCTTTCAATAATTTTGTAAAATTCTATAAAGAATATATAAATTACAAAATTCTTATAAAAAATTAAATGTCCAAAATTTTATATTCTATTTTATTTGGATACAGTGTATTATTGTGAATCCAAAAATATTTTATTTATAATTTTTGGACTTTTATTCTATTTTCTAGAATTTTATTAAGGTCACGGGTATTTTGGTCTTTTCCAATTAATCAAAAAGATTTATTAAATAACTTGGGCTGGCCCCTTGGGCTTATTGGGCCAGTGTGGCCCAATAGGGCAGAGTCAAAAACATTCCCCCCAGGTTTTTTTTGGCCCACCCGGCCCACACAGCCTCCCTCTCTCCCTCGACCTTATCTCCTCCTACTCTGACTCGACCCCGTGGCCGGCGATGTCGCCACCGTCGTTCCCCGTCGCCGTCGTGGTGCGTGTTGGGGTTGTCGACGATGCTTGTTCATTCTGTCCACTTGAGTTTGACTCTAGGGCTTCCCCGTGGCCAGGTCCACCCCATTCCTGAACCCTAGGGTTGGGAAAAGGTACTGCCGCCGCCGCGATCCCGCCTGCGTTGGTGTGCTGGGCTCGTGTGCTGTTGCGGTCGCCGCCGTGATAGGTGTAGGTTGTAGCGCCCTTCTAGGTGCTCCCTGTGCCGCCGCGGTTCGTCGGCCTCTCTGCTTCCTCTTCGATTCGTTAGCGAGGACCTCGGGTGAGTTGATTCTATGGTCCTAATTCATGCTACTGCCATGATTCTCTCCATGTGTATCTAGTGGCTTCACATGCCTAGTGACTATGTGCTGATTGGGTTCATTTCTGGAGTAGGGTTCATCACCCCCTGTTGATCATATCTATGATGTGTTAGATCTAGTGTTGATCATATCTGATCATGGTAAATGATTGTCTGCTGTGGTTAATGATTGGTAATGGCTTTGATGATACTAGTTGCCTGTCAGATTATTCTAGTGGTAATCCCCTATGATCCATGCTAGTGTTTCAATGGAATCCATGATTGGATTATGTTGTTGATCTGAGAGTTTACTCTACTGTCATAATGCTTATTCTGACAGCAGTTTCTTTCAGTGGTTGCTTGCTGTAATTATAATGTTGGCTTGTATAAAATTATACACACTGAATCAAATCATTACATGTAATGATTTTTGTGAATGTATTAATTTAAGATTGATTCCTGGCACTTGGCTTCAGGAAAATGATATGTAATGGTTTGTCCCTTTTCCCCTGGGAACTAAGCAAAGATGATTTTAGCTCATTAAGAACTTGTCCTTGTGATACCTTTGTATTCTGGCACATAAGTGATTGGATTTTTATTTCTGGTTTAGCTTGATCATGCTTGTGATTTAAACTGATAAGATGATATGAAAACTTTCTTATCTTTCCTGCCTATGGTGTTGGTCTGAGGCTCTAGGATTTAATTCCTAGTTAGTTGGGCATTAGTTTATTTGAAACTTATAGGATTAGAGGTGCTACTCTCTTTGAGACATGTGCCCTGATCTGATAAGATCAAATGAATGATCTAAGTTGCAAAAGTAACACTGAACTCAGTGATGTTGGTCTGAGAGTTCAGTGCTTGTGGTTGAGCTTGATTTCTTATCTTATACTTGAAATCTCTAGGATAGATTCACCTCCTCTGGGTGATTATTGAGAGATCACTTCATAAAGAAACACATGCTTTTGTTTAGATAATATGATGAAATCATGTGATGGTTTTATGAGGCTCACCACAAAATTTGATGTTGGTGTAGTAGATTGATGATGATCTTGATCTTGATCTTGATCTGCTTTTGTTGGGACCATGAGCTTGATCTTGAGCTTGTCTGCTCCTCCTAGCTCCTGGGCTTGACCCTGCTGTCCACCAGATTCATACATCTCCTTATGTCACCATCCAGGTGATGTTTGGGTTGATCTGGATGATTTGGTTTGGCTGCTGTTCTTGGTTTGGTTGTTGTTCTACACTGGCTGTTCTAGTGTGATGTGTAGTGGAATGATGCACTGGTGCTTCCCCACACGGCTGTGCTGTGGTTTTGTTTGATCTGGATGTGCTTGTGAGGTCAACAGTACACCCTTTGCATGTTGGTGTGTGTCCGGCTTGTGTGCCTGCTATGCACTTGTGGATAGGTTCAGAAAATTTTAACTTACTATTGCTGGCTTACTTTCACCAGGCAGGTGAATTGATCCCTTTTGGTTGTCATTTACATTCTGGCTGTGAATTTATCAAAGATGAAATCTTTCATATTGGTGAAACTTGCCCCTTTATAACATTTCTCAATGATAAGTTTGTCAAGTGCATCTCACTGACATATCTGAGAGAAATATACTAACACTAATCTTGTTTTGTTTCTGTTTAATCTTTGTTTTGCAGGTTCAAAGATAAGGATGAAGATTTAGTGTAGCTTTTAGATATAGGATAGTTAGTAGATGTAATTTTATTATTCTTTTGTAATTTTTCTTTTATAATTCTTGTAATCTTTATTTTATTCAATTGTAATAAAGATTATATTATTATTAATAAAGAATCTTCTTATTCTTTTTTTTGTTGTAACTTGTTTATGTCTTTATAATATGAAAATGAATTTCATAGTTTCTATTGTTTTGAGATTTAAGTTATAATACCTATCTCTTAACTAATTTAAGATTCAAATCTTATATCTAAGTCATTTAAATTATTATTTAAACACTTAAGTTTTAAATTCAAACCCATTTCAAAAGACACATAATTCCTTTAAGATCACATCAAAGTTTATAGCAATCCTCCTTTAAGTCTAAACCTAATCTTAAAGTAAGAAAGAAACATTGATCACTTGAGTTTTTTTATTTGGCAAAAATTTTACCCACATTTTCACAAATAGATGCATGCAATAATACATATTCCTAAATCTACCCTTCGTTAGGTTCCTAAATGCTGGGATGTTACAGAGTTCTACTCGAGGCATGATGTTATGGTACAGCCACTGGAGGCCCCATACCACCACGTGCTGAAGAGTCAATTGGACCACCTTAGCTTCATGATGTACGATTGTCAGAAGGAGTTGGACAATGCCTGTTCCTACGCCAACCACAAGTACGCCATCGCCAAGAAGAAGGATCAGACCCTCGCCATGCTAGTGAAGGATCACAAGTCTTGTCGCCGTCAGCTCGACAAGAAGGAGCGCATCATTGCCCTACTTCGCCACCGGATCACGGATTTGGAGGAGACCATCCACGAGAGAGACATGCAGTTGGAGGAGAGGGATAATGCAGGGGAAGACCTTCGTGGAGACCCCTACTCCTATCTCAGCGATGATGATGACTTTCTGGATGATCAAGCTATGGACTTCTTCACCGATGAGGATGACTTCGCATTCATCGATGATGACGATGATGACGATGATGAGGACACTGGATCTGAGGAGTAGTAGCACTTGAGAACTAGCGTTAGTGAGTTGTATTCGGTCCCATTGTATCATAGTTTCACAGAATGGTTCTTAAAACCATTTGTTCTTCTTTGTTGTGGTGTGTGTTTGTATCGTGTGCTATGAATGAATGAATGAATGAAAAGCAAGTTGCTAGAAAAATCTGAGTCAAACTTTAAAAACTTTTCAATAACCCCTGAACCTTAGAAATTTCCCTCTTTTCTCATGATCTATCTCAATCTTCAGATGCCTCGCGGAGGAAGCAACTCAGCCCCAGACCCGATGTTGCAACTCTTGCAAATGTTGGTTTCTGATCGCGAAGCCGAAATATTCGAACGCCAAGCCAACTTAGCCACCCTTCAACAGATACCTCAGATGGCCAACAATAATCAAGGCCATGGAAATCAGGACAACCATGGATCGAAGCTCAAGAATTTCCAAAACACCAATCCACCTATTTTCACTAAGTCAGAAGATCCCCTAGATGCAGACGATTGGCTGCAAACCATGGAGAACAATCTGGAAGTCGCAGGAGTGGAAGCTAACGAGAAAGTTCTGTTCGCCACCCACTATCTGGACAGAGATGTAAGAGCATGGTGGAACAACGTTCGCACAATGACGGGAGGTCAGCTGATGACTTGGGAAGAGTTCAAAGTCAAGTTCAGCGGAACCCATGTGCCACCAGGTTTGATCAAGAGGATGAGAGATGAATTCAGAGAACTGAAGCAAGGAAGGATGACAGTAGTGGAATACTGTGACAAATTCTTGTCATTAGCTAGGTATGCCCTGGATGAGATCGACACTGAAGCCAAGAAGAAGAGAGATTCCTGAATGGTCTGCACGATGAGATGCAGGCGGTATTAGTCAATATCCCCTTTGCAGATATTGAAGTCTTAGTTGACTCTTCCATTCAAATGGAAGGAAAGATCAACCAAGCCAATGAGAACAGCAAGCGTCGCATGATGCATCAGCCAGGAACCCATCATACACCAAAGTATTGCCCCAGCCCATCTCTAGGATTTTCCCCGAGAAACAACAGACCCCCTATGAACCGACCGACCTATCCCAACCGTGGAAAAACAAGGCCCGGAGGAAACCACAACAACCCCGGCAACTCTAGCAATTTCAACCGTGCCCCACCTAAGTTCAACAACAACAATGTCGCCACCAACACCAACACTGCCCCAAGGACTGGAAGCAATGTTGTGCCTGTTGCAGCAAAGGACAAGTCGCAAGTGACTTGTTATGAATGTGGAACCAAGGGTCACTATTCCAATGAGTGCCCCAAGAAGATTGCCGCAGCCCCCAATGAAAATGCCCCAACTCAGCAGCAGCATCGTGTTCAGCCCGGAAGAAGGTTTGCCTCAGGGAACTCGCTCAACTGCAACGACCGTCTCTTTCTCATGCATGCTGAAGAAGCCTAGGAAGCGCCAGATGTCGTGTTGGGTATGTTTTTTGTTAACTCAGTACTTGCAAGAGTGTTGTTTGATTCTGGAGCATCGCACTCATTTGTTACTGAAGAATTTGCATGCACTAGTAAGTTTCAACCAACCAAATTGAAGCATGTTATGATTGTTCAAATACCTGGTTCAACCACCAAAGCTAGGCAAATTTGCAAAGCCGTCCCTATCTGAATCCATGGCATAGATTTTTATGCTAATCTAATAGTACTCGGACCTAAAGGTTTGGAAGTAGTACTAGGAATGGATTGGATGTCCAAACACAAAGGATTAATTGACTGTGCCAAGAAAGCCATAACCATGACCAGTACAGCCAGAATATCAGTCGAGCATGTATCTGAAACCTTGCCCCGTCAATTCAAGTGCAACAAGAGTATATCCTAGCCAACCATTGACCAAGTCCGGATAGTCTGTGAATACCCTGATGTATTTCCAGATGTTTTGCCCAGTATGCCCCCAGATCGGGATATCGAGTTTATCATTGAACTAATCCCTGGAACCGGACCCATAGCCCAGAGACCATATAGTATGAACCCGTCAGAACTAGCAGAACTAAAGAAGCAACTGGATGCCATGCTGGAAATTGGATTGATTCAACCAAGTGTGTCACCATGGAGATCACCTATTTTGTTCGTGGACAAGAAAGATGGAGGTAACCGTTTGTGTAAGAATTATCGGAAGTTGAATGATGTTACCATCAAGAACAAGTACCCATTGCCAAAGATAGAAGACCTGTTTGACCAGTTGACTGGTGCCAAGGTGTTTTCTAAGATTGATCTTAGAACTGGCTATCATCAACTTCGTGCAGAGGATATTCCAAAGACTGCCTTTACCACCAGATATGGATTATATGAGTATACGGTCATGTCTTTTGGATTAACCAATGCCCCCGCTTATTTCATGAACCTCATGAATAAGATTTTTATGGACTTCCTGGATAAGTTTGTCATTGTTTTCATCGATGACATTCTGATTTATTCCAAATTAGAAAAAGAACATGAGCTACACCTAATGACCATTCTTGGAACCCTTAGAGAGCATCGGCTATATGCCAAGTTTAGCAAATGTGAATTCTGGTTACAGGAGGTAGGATTCCTCGGACATATTGTATCAGCTGGAGGAATTGCCGTTGACCCTGCGAAGGTAAAGGATGTCGAAGATTGGCAAGCCCCAACCACTCAAACCCAAGTTCGTGCATTTCTCGGATTAGCGGGATACTACCGCAAGTTCGTAGAAGGATTCTCGAGTATCGCCAGACCCATGAACCAATTGCTGAAGAAGGACAAGAAGTTTGAATGGACGGACAAATGTGAAGAGAGTTTTCAAGAACTCAAGAGAAGATTGATTTCAGCCCCAATCTTGATCATGCCGGATATCACGAAGCCCTTTGATGTGTATTGTTACGCATCCAAGATCGGTCTCGGATGTGTGCTAATGCAAGAGGGCAAAGTTATATCTTATCTATCCCGACAACTTAAACAGCATGAACAGAATTATCCAACCCATGACCTTGAACTAGCAGCCGTAGTTCTAGCCCTAGAGACATGGAGGCATTACCTGATGGGAAACTGTTGTGAGATTTATTCGGATCACAGGAGCTTGAAATATATATTCACTCAGAAGGAGCTGAATATGAGACAGAGAAGATGGATTGAACTAATCAAGGACTATGATCTGGACATTCACTATCACCCTGGTAAAGCCAATGTGGTAGCAGATCCCTTAGCAGATTGCCGTGTCGCTTGAACTCCATGATTTTGAAGGAGCAACCAAGTTTGCACAAAGAGATGGAAGATTTTATAATGGAATTAGTGAGTGAAGGATTTTTTGCTAGCATAGAACTTCAACCCACCTTGATCAGTCAGATCAAGGAGGCGCATAATGGAAATGCTAGTATTGACGGAATCAAACGTCGTATTGGTACATGTAAAGTACCCGGATTCACGGAAGATGAAGAAGGAGTTTTGTGGTACAAAGGACGTCTTGTGTACCAGCAGATTCAGAATTGAAAGAAGTGATTTTGAAAGAGGCCCATGATACTCTTTATTCTATATGCCCTAGAGGAACGAAGATGTATCAGGATTTGAAGGAGCAATTTTGGTGGATAAGATGAAGAGAGAAATCGGAAGCTATATCGCCAAGTGTGATATATGTCAGAGAGTCAAGGCGGGACATCAAAGACCCGCAGGACTGTTGCAACCATTATAGATTCCGGAATGGAAATGGGATTCAGTTGGAATGGACTTTATCACCGGATTACCTACTTCTAGTAGGGGAATGACTATCTTGGTCATAGTTGACAGATTGTCCAAAGTAGGCCATTTCTTCCCAATTAAGACCACATACCAGAGTTCGAAGCTAGCAGAGTTATACATCGCTAGAATCGTCAGTTTGCACGGAGTCCCCAAGAACATCGTATCGGATCGAGGAACCCAGTTTACCTCGAGATTCTGGAAGAAAGTCCAAGAAGGTTTAGGAACCCGACTAGATTTCAGCACAGCGTATCACCCTCAGACCGATGGACAAACGGAGCGAGTAAATCAAATACTCGAAGATATGTTGAGAGCATGTGTGCTAGAGTATGGATCTAAATGGGAAGACTGTCTGCCTTTCATAGAATTTTCATACAACAACAGTTATCAAGCTAGTCTGCAAATGTCCCCATTTGAATTCATGTATGAAAGGAAGTGTCGCACCCCTTTGAATTGGTCGAAAGTAGGAGAAAGTCAGATTTTTGGACCCGACATCCTATGAGACGCAGAAGAGAAAGTTCACAAGAGTCATGAGCACCTCAAGACCGCCCAGTCAAGACAGAAGAGTTATGCCGACAAGAGACGTCGAGACCTCGCTTTCAATATCGGAGATTTCATGTACATTAAAGTGTCGCCCTTGAAAGGAATGCAACATTTCCAGCTCAAAGGAAAGTTAGCCCCCAGATATATCGGACCCTTCAAGATTATGAATCGTTAAGGAGAGGTATCATATCAATTGGAACTGCCCGAGGAGATGTCATCAGTGCACAATGTGTTCCATATATCGTTACTTCGCAAATGTCTTGAAGTTCCGGAGAAGACTGAAGTTTTCAAGAACATTGATCACAGGACCATAGAGATCAACGAGGACCTGACGTATCCCGAAGTACCCATCCTTATTTTGGAAAAAGCTTTCAGAACCACCAGGACCCGAAGCATCAAGTTTCTCAAGATTCAGTGGAGCAACCACACTGAACAAGAAGCTACCTAGGAGCGCGAAGATCACATCAGGACGGAGTTTCCCGATCTCTTTAAATCCTAGGTAATCTTTTTTCTTCCTTTTTCAAATCTTGGGACGATATTTTGTTTAAGGGGGGAAGGTTTGTAACATCCCAAAAATATAAAACAAGGATCATCAAACTCTAATCACTAAAATTAGGGTTAACAAAAACTTTGATTAATTTAACTCCTATGAATGCATGTGTGTATGTGATGATTTGATTAATGCATGAATGATCTTATGTGATTAACCTAAATAGAAAGGAATGGTTTAAAGACAAATATAACATCATTTAGAACATTTCCAAATAGAAACAAATAAAGAGAAAATCAAAAACAAATCAAATAAAGCAAATGGTCATTTTTGCCAATCTTGTTCACTAGGTCACTTTGAGTGTTTCTAGTACAAGATTTCAAACAGAAACTTTTCCAATTCTTTTCACCCCTTGCTAGACCTGGTAAAAGTGAATCAAAGCCCGCCTTTCAAACTTACAGAAACATTTGGCAACCTCATTCAAATCACAATTCAAAATTGAATCTTTATCATATGTGAAGATCACACATTTTCAAAACCCAACCAAACCAGTGCCCCTTGACTAATCCAACTAACCAGACACTCCCTAGTAGGTTCCTAGCAAATCCACCAAGTTTGAATCCAAAATTCAAATTCAAAGTTCTTGCGGCCATTTTATCAAACACCTTGCAGATACAAATCAAACAAACTTATAACACTATTTGTAGTAGTAAAATTGGCCAACCTTGTTCCCTCTCTGGTTGCAGCAAGCATTTAGTAGATCATATAGCTTAGTTATTAACCTCTAGCACCACTGTGAGCTTGCCATTGCCAGCAATGGTGAGCAGGCCGAGCCTCACCTTGCCACCCCATTGTCGACAGCAAGCTAGGAGCAACACCAAGCCTAGCAAGCATGTCTAGCAGGCACTCCACCATCCACCGCCACTCCCTGTACCAGTCCCGAGCACTACCATCCCCTGGACCACACGACAAGACCATGCCAAAACCTCTCTGCGTACGAGCTGAGAGCGCTCCAGAGCGCCACCCTCGACCAGTACCCATAAACCGCGCGCCGCCCTCGCCGCGTGCGTGCGTGATCACCACCGCCTCAGCAACCCCGCTGAAAGAGCATTTCCTATCCCTAGTATTTTTGTGTTTTATAACAACACACATATCAGACTAATTATTTGCCAAGTGTATCGCAGGTGCACTGAAAATGATTTACAATGTTCAAAAAACTGTCTCCCTGGCGCGGTACCAAAAGGCGGTAGTACCGCTTTTTGCTACCGGATGCGACAGAAGGTTTTGGCTAACTGTCAAAAAGCCTCTACCGGGCTAGGTACTAAAAAGCGGTAGTACCGCATTTTAGTACCTAGCGCGACAGTAGCTTTTTAACCACTTGTCAAAAGCTTCTGCCTGCTCCGGTACTAAAATGCGGTAGTACCGCATTTTAGTACCGCATGGGGCAAAGACCTTTTTCAACCTATAAAAAGGCCACTGCTCACCCCGGTACCTGGCGTGGCAGTAGACTTTTTTTATGTTGGCAAAAAGCTTCTGTCTGCCTAGGTAGTAAAATGCGGTAGTACCGCATTTTGCTACCTGGCGTGACAGAGAGTTTTTCTGTCTATGCCGCTGATTCCACTGCACGTCCGGTAGTACCGGTTGCCATTTGCGGTACTACCACTTTACGGTAGCATCAAGGGCAGTACCGTTGTGGCCAGGGCTTATGAAGTTTGAAAGATGGTCGTCCGGTACCAGGTCTGGTAGTACCGGAGTTCTCCGGTAGTACCGCTTGAACTTCCGGTACTACCGCTGCATTAAAGGCTCCAACGGCCAGATTTCTTGGAGGGGTATAAATACCCCTCCACCTACCTTGGGATAAGATGCTCATCCACATTAAAGTCAAGACCACCATTGGAGCCACCAAATCTTTAAGATCTCCTCAATCCACCACCCAAAGTTCTTGATCTTTGGGGAATCGAAGGAGGAGGCCCCGATCTACTACTTCACCAAAAGAGATCTTCATTTCCCCCTCATTTCATTGAGGGCCCCTTTGCTCAAGTGTTTTCTTGGAAACCCTAGTTCTTGTTTTGGTTCTTACAAGCTTTTCTTTGATTGCTTTGACAGCTTGCTTGTTTTTGGGAGCCTCCTATTAAGTTGTGGATGTGTGCCCCAAACTTGTAAAGGTGTCGGCTTCCACCTCGAAGGTTGCCGATATAGTGGAAGGTGAATCGATCCCGTTGGGGTGAGATTCATCGGAGAACAAGGGAGGCCTTTCGTGGCGTTGGTGGTTTGAAACCACCCCTCTCCAAACGTAGACGTACTTCCCCTCAAAAGGAAGGAACTACGGGAAACAAATCCTTGTGTCTCCGTGTCCACCATTTTGGTTACTTCTATTCTTTACCGCACCTTACTTACTTGTTCCTAATTTGTGTTGTGGTAGCTCTTGCATAATTGTCATATAGGTAAATTCGCCGTAGTTGCATTATCTAGAGAATTTACCTTATTGTCAAACCTTAATTTGAAAAATAAGAAAATTTGAAGTAGCACCTATTCACCCCCCCTCTAGGTGCCCATACGATCCTTTCAATTGGTATCAGAGCCTCGGCTCTTTATTTGGGCTTTACCGCCTAAGAGAATATGGGTAGCAACAAAGGGGATGGTGGTAGTGAACCGACCCCGGTGACCATGGAAGATGTCAAGAACTTGGAAACAAGATTGAGATCTTCCTTGGTCAACAAAGTCAAGAAGATGCTTGAGCAACTTCTTAAAGACAAAGATGGCTCATCACCCCCATCTCCTCAAGAGGATCTACCATCCATTGTACCTAAAGGGAATACTTTGGTATCCCCCCAGGGTATGGTGGTGGGGGGTAAACACGACAACGCTAATTCCTCCACACAACTTGATGGGGGAAGGGTGAGCACCGTGATTCTTGGTACTCTCCCGATCCTCCCGTCCCTCACCCTCATGTGTACAATAGAGGTGACCCACCTAAGCTAGAAGAGTCTGCTACTTTTGCTCAATGGCAATCACTAATGAGAACTCATGTGCGCAGCTCTTGCATTGAACTATGGAACATCATCGAGCATGGACTCTTTATTGGAGATCCAAACAACTTGACAAGAAGAGAGGTTGTCAATAGTCAACTCAATGTCACTGCCTTGCATATGATTCAACAAGGATTGGGGACAAAGGATTATCCACACATTGAGCACTTTAGCATTGCCAAGGAAGCTCGGGATGCCCTCACCGTATTGTTTGTTGGAAATGAGAGTATGAGGAGGAACCGATATGATGCTCTAAGCAATGAAGCCGAAGGCTTCTACATGAAAGAAGGTGAAGATCACGAAGACATGTACCGAAGGCTCAAGACCACCGCCACCGCTTTTAGAAATGTGGGTGCCTCACATGTGGATGATGCATGGATAAAAAGGAAATATGTGAGTGCACTCATGCCTTTTGAGCCCACCGACTTGAAGAGTCTACAAGGAAGACACAACTACCATCTCATGACCTCAAATGAAGTTATGCAAGAGATGGCCGCTTTCAAGGTTGCCGCCAAGAATGCCAAAGATGCCCGTGCTTGTTCCCTTGGTATGAAAATTTTTATCAATGTTGCTTTGAAGGCCAAAGTTGTGGACCATGGGGATGAAGATGATAGTGATGAAGGGATTTCCATGGACCACCCTGATGAAGTCAAGATTGCTCATAGTCAATATATGGCCTTCTATGCAAAGAACTTTTGGAAGAACCCCGCCAAGGCCAAGATGGAAATGCAAAGAAAAAGCAACCCAAATGGGAAAAGAGAAAATACAACGAGATTGAGAACTTGCTTCAATTGTGGTGACCGCTATCACTTTGTAGCAAGTTGCCCCTATGAAAAGAGAGAAGATCATGGGGGTAAGCTTGTGTTGACGAAGACTCTCAAGGCACCTTATAAGGAACCTTTCATCAAGAAGAATCCCATCAACAAGAAGTCGGGAGAAATTGTCTTGATCACTCATGAAGAATACTCCTCCGACAATAAAGATGAGGAAGAGGAAACTTCTCATGGTGTGGCTGCTCTAGCCACCACCTCTACTCCGACATTCTCACTCTTTGATTCTCCAAATGAGAACTCTCCCACCAAGAACGTCACTTGCCTTATGGCAAGAGGAACAGAGGTATCCTCATCATCCCGCTTTACTCCCTTAGATAATGATGAACAAGATGATGAGATGTCTCTTGATGTTAAAAAGGAATTAATTGCCTTTGATGAGTTTATGACTAACCTAGAAGGAGATGCTAAGTTACACTTTGAAAACATCCTAGATCAACTTTCACATACTCAAGAGCTTCTAGATGTAAGATGTAAACTTGGGCATGAACACATGATTGAGCTAGAGGCTTTAAACAATGCTCTAGAAGAAGAACAACAAACTAGGTTGTCACTTGAATTAAAACTTGAAGGGCTTGATGAGGCCAATGACACTATTGTTAACAAACTCATCAAAGAGCGTGATCATGCTATTACTAAATACAAAAGGGCTAAAAAGGACAAGATTGAGTTTGGTGTGGTTCATGAAAAACTTGCCGAGGATTTTAGTTTGCTTAACAAGGCTAACAAGGCTTTGGAGAGTGAACTCTTGTCTCTCACAAAGTCCCATGAAACGCTTCAAACTCAATTGGCCAATATTCCTTCACCTAGTAACTTCATTCCATCTAGTATCACAACTATTCTTGAAGACAATGCTAGGTTGAAGGGGGAGATTGCCAAGGCCACATTTCCACAAGGCAACAAGTCCATTGATGATCTTTTGAGCAAGCAAAGGAGTAGTGGTGATAAAGGGGGCATTGGTTTTGTCTCCAATACTAAGAAGAATAAGAACAATAACAAGAATAAGAAGAAGAAGGCCAAGGCAGCACAAGAGACCAACAAGACCATTGTGAATAGTAAGACCACAAGTGGTAAAACTATGTCTCATGATGACTTTGCGGGAAGTGCTAACCCTCACTATGTTCTAATGCATGATCATTATGGTGATGTGTATGCACAATATGTTGGCCCCTTTGATGGGTATATTGCTTGGTCTATTTGGGTTCCCAAGATCCTTGTTGCTAACAAAAGAGGACCCATTGAAAAATGGGTACCTAAAAATTAGCTTGATATTTTGTAGACGTATGCTTCCGGAGGGTCAAAGTGGGTGCTTGATAGTGGTTGCACAAGTCATATGACCAGAAGCTCATCTATTGTCAAGGACTTAAATCCAAATGATGATCAAATCACCGTGACATATGCCGACAAGTCAAAGTCTAAGGTAATGGGTTTTGGCAAGGTTGTGGTTGCTCACGACATTGCACTCGTGAACGTCATGCTTGTTGAGACCCTTGGATACAATTTACTTTCATTCCTTGCTCTTGGAAAGATGGTATTTGCCATCTTTATTGATGTTGATATTGTGGTCCTCTTGTGGAGCAAGTCTCTCAAGGTCGCTTTCGTTGGGTACGTCGAACATGACTTGTATGTGGTGGACTTTTCGGAGCAAACCACTACAGGACCGATGTGATTATTCGGAAAGGCCGATGTGGGTTGGCTATGGCATCGCCGACTAGCCCATGTCAATATGAGAACTTTGCAAAGTCTCCATAAGGAGGGCCATATTGCTGGACTAAAATAAAATGTTTCCTTTGCCAAAGATCGTGTTTGCAGGGCATGTGTTCTAGGGAAGATGCATGATGCTCCTCACAAGCCTAAGAACCGCATTAAGTCCACCAAGATCTTGGAGCTCCTCCACGTGGACCTCTTTGGTCCTCCATCTCATGCAAGTCTTGGTGGGAAGAAATATTGCTTGGTGATTGTTGATGACTTTTCAAGATACTCTTGGGTTTATTTCTTCAAATTGAAGAGTGAGACTCAAAAGACCTTCATCGACTTCATCAATTTGGTCCAAAGGTAATACAATGTTCCTTTGTTGATCATTAGAAGTGACAATGGCACCGAGTTCAAGAACTACACCTTGAATGATTTCCTTAGTGATGAGGGGATTAAACATCAATATTCCGTTGCATACACCCCTCAACAAAATGGCATGGCCGAAAGGAAGAACCAGACTCTTATTGAGATGGCTAGGACCATGTTGGCGGAGTTTAAATCTCCATACAACTTTTGGGCCGAAGCCATCTCCACCGCTTGCCATGCTTCCAACCGGCTCTACCTCCGCAAAGAAATCAACAAGACTCCATATGAAATTCTTACCAGTAACAAGCCCAACATATCTTACTTTTGGGTGTTCGGTTGTAAGTGTTTCTATCTCATAAAAGGTGTTCGTTTGTCTAAATTCGAGTCTAAAGCATTAGAGGTATTTTTGTTGGCTATGGTCTCGAATCTCACACTTATAGAATCTATGATAAGCTCTCCGGAGCCGTCATAGAATCTTGTAATGTGACATTCGAAGAATATGATGGTCCCTAAGGGGGGCGTGTTGATGCTTGTGATGCAGATGATGAAATGCCTCAGGATGCCATAGGAAGAATGGGTGTGGGATTTATCCGCCCCATTTAGGAACCCCTTATGGCAGATCGAGAAGAACTATGCTCCACTCAAGTGGAGCCCTCATCTTCACAACCTCAACATGCTCCATCCACCGAAGAGGACATTGACTCAAGACAAAGACAAGATGTGGACCCTCAACATGGTGATCAAAGTGTGAACTCTAGTCAAGGGGAGCTTGGTCCATTCGACGGGTTGTCAAGTGGTGCCAAGTCAATTTGTCAAGGAAGATCCATACAAACTGTTTTGAGACAAGCTCAAATTGACGCTAGAAGAGCACTTGATCAAGACCAAGGTCAATCCTTGCCTCCCAATGTAGAGGATGATTCTAATGATGATCAAGGTCAAGATGATGGTCAAGACGAGGATCAAAATGATTAAGAGGGTCCTCCAAGAAACAATACGGAGATCCATGCTCGTCGCGAAGCTAGAAAGGAAAGAATGTTGGAATTAAGGGACCACACCCTCCAAAATGTAGTTGGAGATCTAAGGAAAGGTATCTCCACAAGAGCACAATTTAAGAGGTTCAGTGAACACCAAGCTCACATCTCCATGATTGAACCAAAGAAAGTGTGGGAAGCTCTTGAAGATTCGGATTGGTTAGAAGATATGCACAAAGAGCTCAACAACTTTGAGAGAAACAAAGTATGGAAGTTAGTTGAGCAGCCAAAGGATTGCCGCAATGTTATTGGAACAAAGTGGATATTCAAGAACAAGCAAGATGAGCATGGAATTATAGTAAGAAACAAGGCTAGATTGGTTGCACAAGGGTATTCTCAAATTGAAGGCATTGATTATGGAGAGACTTATGCGCCCGTGGCTCGCCTTGAGTCCATCCGTATCCTTCTTGCTTATGTGGCACATCATAACTTTAAGTTGCAACAAATGGATGTAGAAAGTGCATTTCTTTATGGTCCATTAAATGAATTGGTATATGTTAAGCAACCCCCGGGATTTGAGGACCCCAACTTCCCAAACCATGTCTACAAACTTGATAAGGCGCTCTATAGGCTCAAGCAAGCCCCACGCACGTGGTATGAGCACCTTAGAGAGTTATTGTTTGACCGTGGCTTTGAGGTTGGGAAAATCGATCCCACTCTTTTTACTAAGAGGGTCAATGGGGAGCTTTTTGTATGCCAAATATATGTTGATGATATTATTTTTGGCTCATCTAACAAAGCTTTTAATGATGAATTCTCAAAGCTTATGACTAGTAGGTTTTGGATGTCTTTGATGGGAGAGTTGAGAGTATTTCTTGGCTTTGAGATCAAGAAAGTTAGAGGAGGGACATTCTTCAATCAAGCCAAGTATACTCAAGATATGCTCAAGAGATTCAAAATGCAAGATTTAAATGGAGCTCCTACTCCCATGGCTACAAAGACTCATCTAGAACAAAATCCAAATGGTAAAGATGTGGATCAAAAGGTATACCGATCCATGATTGGTTCTTTGCTTTACCTTTGTGCATCTAGACCCGATATTGTGTTGAGTGTAGGTGTGTGTGCAAGATATCAAGCGGCTCCTAAGGAAAGCCATTTAATGGCGGTCAAGAGAATCTTTCGATATTTAGTTCATACCCCATTTTATGGTCTTTGGTATCCTCGAGGATCGAATTTTGCTCTTTGTGGATACACGGATTCGGACTGGGCGGGGGACAAGGATGATAGAAAATCAACATCCGGGGCCTGCCAATTCCTTGGTAGGTCCTAGGTATGTTGGTCTTCCAAGAAGCAAAATTGTATATCTCTCTCCACCGCCTAAGCCGAGTATGTGTCAGCTGCTAGTGCTTGCACCCAATTGCTATGGATGAGGCAAACTTTAAAGGAATACGGTGTCCATTGTGACAAAGTGCCTCTTCTATGTGACAATGAAAGTGCCATCAAGATTGCTTACAACCCGGTGGATCACACAAGGACAAAGCATATTGAGATTCGACACCACTTCATTAGAGATCATGTTGCTCGAGGTGATATTGATCTATCATATGTATCAACCAAAGATCAACTTGCCGATATCTTCACGAAGCCACTTGATGAAACAAGGTATTGCTACTTGAGGAATGAACTAAATATCGTAGATTCAAGGAGCTTGACTTGATTATCTTGCACTCTCACCTAATACTCGACCCATATTTGGTTTAGGTGTAGGCATGGACATAGGGGGAGTGCGGTCCTAATTGATTGGACCATCCCTCCCCCCATTATGCGCAAAGTAAAACAAAATCATTCCTCTTAATATCATTTTGTGATATGTGGGCTTAATGATGAGTTTCGGTAATGGACCCAAGATATATCTTCGTGGTGCCAAGCCGAGTATACTCAAACATGGTGGCCTAGGCCACCGCCCCCTCTCAATGGAGAGGTTGATGTGCTTACTCGTGTTTGTCACTTTTGAATTGGTTCTTACTCATGTTTGTCATCCTCTAGTTGGTTTTTTTCTTTTGGTCTTGCACTCACATTTGGCTCTCCATATGTTTTTAGTAATTTTTGAGTGCATTGGCCCATATCAGTGTGACTCCCTAAACCCATACCCTTCTTATCCCCCAACAAAACTCATCTACTCTGCACAAGAACCTTCCATTTTATGTATCTTGGCTCTCTGTCCTGATGGTTACGGTACTACCGGGTCTCATAAGCGGTACTACCGCCAAACGGTACTACCGGAAATTGCTAGCGGTACTATCACGTCTGGTTCAGTTTCCTGGGTCCTGTCTGGAAACTTCCCAGGTGCGGTACTACCGGTTGGTATTTACGGTACTACCGCTTAGCGGCACTACCGCTCTTGGGTCCGGTACTACCGCTTGTGCGTGTCGGTTAAGATTGGAGACGTGGGAGAGGCACCCCTCGGTGCCTCATTCATCCCTCGTCTCCACTCCTCACCAGCGCCGCCGCAGGAGCACGAGGACACCGCAGGAGCCCCGCCCTTCTCTCCTTCTCCCGGATCCGGCCTCCCCGCGGGCTCCTCCTTCTTCTCCACCGCCATGGAAACCGGTACTACCGCCCTCCTCACCTTCTCACTTGTTTTCTCCATTGAATCTAGGGCAACTTTGATTCTTGGCTAAAACACGTATTCTTGAGGTTGTATCGTGTGCTATTTACCAGATCTACCACTTTGTCCGATGGAATTCTTGTTTTACAGCAAATTTACTGCCCATACATGGATTTCTGTCTCAGATCTGCACTGTGGTCACGGGCCGGTAGTACCGGGAATCTTTTTTCGGTACTACCGCCAGTGCAGATCCGGTACTACCGCCCTATACTAACAGCAATTTTTTTTAAAACACCAAGAGTTCCATCCTCTGTTTGTCTCAGGTTCTTGTGCCCTTACCCCTATTCTATCTCCCTCGTTCTTTCACAGGTGCAGGGGGTTCCCGGGGATCGCGCAAACGCTCCAACGCTCACTATGAGATCGAGGACTATGAGTCAGAATCAGAGACTGAGTCAGAAGAGGAGGTCATGCCTCAACCTAGTGCCCGTCTGAAACTGCAAACAACTCGTGGTCGTCGAGGTGGGGGGGTTAAGCAAAGTGCTGGTCGTGGTAAAGCTCCTCCACCTCCTCCTCCCTCCGGTCCTCGCAAGAGCTACAGTTCCGGGCCATCTGGGCTAAAGCTGCTGTCTGAGACAGAATTTCATGACTTGCGGGTTGTCAATCCATATGGGGCTGCTCGCTCTCGTGCTCAGGAAGGTAGCCTCTTCTTTACAGATTTCCAGGAGCGGGTGTTCCATGAGATCCTCATGAAAGATGACAAAATTGTGGTTCCTTAAAAATGGATCGAGATGAATCATGTGAGGAAGAACTTGAACTACTTTGGTAAGGCCCTTGACATTTGCACCAACATTGGCTTGCTTCCCATTATGGAGTTCCGGTGCAACTATGATCCAATGCTCATTGCTCAGTTCTATGCAACCGTTCACTTTGCCAAGAATCAGACTCGGACTCTCACCTGGATGACCGAGGGTGTTGTAAAGCAAGCAACGTTGGCTGAGTTCGGGGCTATTCTCGGGTAGTTGTAAAGCAAGCAACGTTGGCTGAGTTTGGGGCTATTCTCGGGTACGAAGACCATGGCAAAGACACTCCCGTTGGCTTTCGGTGCCACGACAATGATCGTCCCATGAAGAAGGATGTTCTTGCACCACTATACATCCGGGGGCGCGGCATCCCTGGAAAGATCAAAGGGCTTCTCCCTACATATGACATCTTGCATCGCATCTTTCGTGAGACCGTCGCCCCTCGTGCTGGGAATATTGATGAGATACATGCCTTCATGGTGGATATTATGATGGCCACCCATCACCACCGTGACTCTGGCCTACCTATGGATGTGATGGATGTCATTTGGAATGAAATGGTCTGTGCCACTTTTCAAAGGAGGGTGCCTCCTTTTGCTCCATACATCATGGCTCTCATTATTAGCAAGTGCCCTATGATTGCCCGTGACTTGCCTTCTCATCGTCTTGCCACCCACCGCCACAAGAATCTGTTGATCAAGACCCATATCAAACCACGCAATGTCGATGGTCAGATTGTTGATGAGGATGGGAACCCTGTTGTGGAGGAATCCGGTGATGCTGCTAATGCGCAGTAGGATGCTGCCTTTGTGGTCTCACGTCGCAAGTCAGCTTAGCCACGCCAAGAGGTTTGAGGCCAAACTCAAGAAGATATTCTTCTTCCAAGTGGACAATCAGAAACGCATGTACGAGGCCCATGTCTATGCCAAGAAGTCATGTGCTCGTCAGAAGGAAATGATGGAGGCTCAAGGCTTGGCCGTCTCCAAGGGCTCCAAGAATAACATTACCCCATAAGACCAATGGATCTCCAAGCACAGCCACTGGGAAGATGATGCCACCTCCTCCTTCTGTGCCCCGCCACCTCATGATGATGCATGGGAGGACTGGGTTGATGATGATGACGAGTGATCTTTGCGATGTTAGTGTTGCTCTTGTCCCTTTTTAGCGTCTTGATGCCAAAGGGGGAGAAGTTGCACATTAGGTATGCGGGATTTGCGAGGGAAAAGTCACAAGCTCGTTCTTGCCATTGATTTTTATTTGCTTGTGAACTTTATTTGCTTGCCTCTTATTATGTGTGACTTACTATGTGTGAACTAACTATTTGTTCTATGTATGGTGAGAATATGTGGTTATCGTATGGATCCATCTTGTGTGTAATGTGGCTATTCTCATTTGGATCCATCCTATGTGACGACCTTCCCCATTCCTAATCAATATTGGTCATCACATGTTATTTAGCAAAGGTATGTGCGACTTCTACTCCCAGGTAACTTGTTAGAGAGTATGGGGCTTGTTTATACATATCTAGGGGAGCCCCATCTATATCTTGTCATCACTAGATTTCCCTGCAAAATGTGTGTTGTCATCAAACACCAAAAAGGGGGAGATTGAAAGAGTATTTCCTATCCCTAGTGATTTTGGTGTTTTATAACAACACACATATCAGACTAATTATTTGCCAAGTGTATCGCAGGTGCATTGAAAATGATTTACAATGTTCAAAAAACTGTACCGCTTTTTGCTACCGGATGCGACAGAAGGTTTTGGCTAACTGTCAAAAAGCCTCTGCCGGGCTAGGTACTAAAAAGCGGTAGTACCGCATTTTAGTACCTAGCGCGACAGTAGCTTTTTAACCACTTGTCAAAAGCTTCTGCCTGCTCCGGTACTAAAATACGGTAGTACCGCATTTTAGTACCGCACGGGGCAGAGACTTTTTTCAACCTATAAAAAGGCCACTGCTCACCCCGGTACTAAAGTACCGCATTCTAGTACCTGGCGTGGCAGTAGACTTTTTGTATGTTGGCAAAAAGCTTCTGTCTGCCTAGGTAGTAAAATGCAGTAGTACCGCATTTTTCTACCTAGCGTGACAGAGAGTTTTTCCGTCTATGCCGCTGATTCCACTGCACGTCCGGTAGTACCGGTTGCCATTTGCGGTACTACCGCTTTACGGTAGCATCAAGGGCATTACCGCTGTGGCCAGGGCTTATGAAGTTTGAAAGATGGTCGTCTGGTACCAGGTCCGGTAGTACCGGAGTTCTCCGGTAGTACCGCTTGAACTTCCGGTACTATCGCTGCATTGAAGGATCCAACGGCCAAATTTCTTGGAGGGGTATAAATACCCCTCCACCTACCTTGGGATAAGATGCTCATCCACATTAAAGTCAAGACCACCATTGGAGCCACCAAATCTTCAAGATCTCCTCAATCCACCACCCAAAGTCCTTGATCTTTGGGGAATCGAAGAAGGAGGCCATGATCTACTACTTCACCAAAAGAGATCTTCATTTCCCCCTCATTTCATTGAGGGCCCCTTTGCTCTAGTGTTTTCTTGGAAACCCTAGTTCTTGTTTTGGTTCTTACAAGCTTGTCTTTGATTGCTTTGACAGCTTGCTTGTTTTTGGGAGCCTCCGATTAAGTTGTGGATGTGTGCCCCAAACTTGTAAAGGTGACAGCTTCCACCTCGAAGGTTGCCGATATAGTGGAAGGTGAATCGATCCCGTTGGGGTGAGATTCATTGGAGAACAAGGGAGGCCTTTCGTGGCGTTGGTGGTTTGAAACCACCCCCTCTCCAAACGTAGACGTACTTCCCCTCAAAAGGAAGGAACTACGGGAAACAAATCCTTGTGTCTCCGCGTCTACCATTTTGGTTACTTCTATCCTTTACCGCACCTTACTTACTTGTTCCTAATTTGTGTTGTGGTAGCTCTTGCATAATTGTCATATAGGTTAATTCACCGTAGTTGCATTATCTAGAGAATTTACCTTATTGTCAAACCTTAATTTGAAAAGGAAGAAAATTTGAAGTAGCACCTATTCACCCCCCTCTAGGTGCCCATACGATCCTTTTTCACCCGCAGACATGCCCGTTCGCCGCCGCGCAGACCACGCGCGCTGTGCGACATTAAAATCCTCGTCGGACCCGCCCAGATAATCGACACATTCCGACCGATCAGCACCGCCCCATGCCGCAAGACCACGCTGTTGAGCTTCACCAGGGAGCACCGCACCGCCCCTACCGTCGCCCATGCCAGTAGCCCTCTGTGTCGTCGACCATGACGAGCTCAACCCGCGCCCGTCGGTCCCCTTCAGTCACTATAAATAGAGGCCTCCACCACTCGTTTTCTTCAGAACCACCCCACCTCACTCCCGGAGCAAGGCTATCAGCGCATCGCTGGAATTCGGCCGGAGCCCGACGCCGCTGGAGGAGAAGGTAGCCGTCGATTGGAGCCGCCCCAGGAGAAGCTGTCGGTACCAGGAGAACCGCCGTCGTCGACTTCATCATTCGCCCCCGTCGCCGACCATCGCCTGAGCCCCGGTGAGCCTCCCACGACCTCCACCTGCCGCGCTAGGGTTCTGTCTCGCTAGCGCTGCCCGACGTGGACCATGAACCAGAGCCGTTCGATTAGAACTAGATCCCACGGTCCACATTGCCCCGTACAGCTTCGCCCCTCCCCGTCTCACTGATGCATGGGGACAGCCACTTAACCAGCCTGCGCATGCGCTGTGCATAGTGGGCCGGCCCAGTTAACCCTCCCGCGCGACCCAACATTTCAAATTTACTTTTATTCATTTATTTTCAAACACAGTTCTGTACCTAGATTCAAAAATTAATCCAGCTCGATTCACTGAACCAAAATGCATGAAACTAATTTTGTTAGAAAGGTACTAAAATGCTTAATCCAAGCCCGTTCGATTCAAACCATTTGGATGTATAGATCTACCATGGTAAAAATAATAAGGCAGAAGCTTTTATGCATTCAAACATTTTTCAAAATTCAACCACAAGAGTTTTTGAGTTGATTCCAACTCTCAAAAATCACATTTGATCATACCTTTCAGAATATATAAAAACATATGGGTTTACTTGCAGAGATAATGTTCAAGTAATAAAAGAATGCCCCATAGGCATTTCTAGTCACTTTATTTAATTAAAATAAAAAGGTTAAACCTTATTAAATTGTGACACCACTTTAAATCACATTCCCATGTACTGAAATATGTGGTGATGACATGTATCAACATGATCCCATGTTTGAGTTGGAGAATATTAAATCTTAAGTAGTTTTTCAATAAGTAGAAATTACTTTTCTCAAATAAAATAAATAAGACAAGTGCTTTAATCCTTGTGATAATAGTGATGATTCTAGATCATCTAGTGTGAACTTTTGTGTGATGATTAAAAATAGTTAAGTATTTTTTAGTGATTGAGTACCTCGTATTTAATTATAGGCGCTAGTACCGACCAAGGATACGAGGAGGAAGAAGGATACTACGAGGACGAAGCCGAGGAGAACTTCAACCACTGCTCTGCACAAGGCAAGTCTAATACTACTAGTTGATTTTTTGCAAGCTTATACTTGCAATTATGCAAGCTAACACTTGCAAGGTACCCTACATATGCAAGCTACTACTTGCTTATTACTATGTCAATTATATGCCTCAAGCATATGTGATCATACCCACTTGATGACCCAATTCTAGCTTTACTTGCAAGCTTAATAATTTATTTTTTTCTTTATCAACGCTTTTCTTAGAGTTTACTTAAGTGACTTGTAGATTCTAGAAAGATAATTGAAGGTAGCATAAAGATCATAAAAGTTGGCCTAAGATAATCTTGATGTCACCCTAGGGCATGATATTGAACTTAGCTAATCCCCACTTGTTTACTAACCCTCATTAGTCTTTACCCCCACTTGTAGATTCTAGTGCTAAGCATAAAAAACTTGATCAACTTTAGATGTGAATACTTGGTGAAAATGGTTATGAAAACCTTAGAATGATGAGTCATTCTACTGAAATGTTTTGACATGTGTTCTTGAACACCAGATGAATTTTGATGATGAAAATGTTGATGCATGAGCCTTACCCCTTTAT
Organism: Avena sativa; assembly: GCA_916181665.1. NCBI lineage: Eukaryota > Viridiplantae > Streptophyta > Magnoliopsida > Poales > Poaceae > Avena > Avena sativa. The sequence continues at coordinate 80,592,212 of OV702297.1, forward strand.
AAAACTGATGGTTGTCTGGATGCGATACCATTCCAATTGTACCGTACAACCACAATACCCGAAAATTGGGTAGGGCTTGACTGAAAATTTATATACCTTAGTATGGGTTCCCTTGCGGCCAAGGTACGAGCTGAGGCTACCTTGTGAAGATTGTCCACCTGTGCAGTACCCAAGATGACAGTTGGTCATGGTTGGGAGGCCAAACTCATAGGAGAAGTGTCTATACTAGGGCGTGTAATTGAAAGGTTAGGATTGATTATCACCATACTAAGTATGGTGAATTCAGGATTATTCCTAACGGATGTATCGAATGTTGTGGTGAAAGTGTACAATATCTGCAGACTGTCAAACTATTCGAATAGCCGCGTCCGTGGTTATGGACAGTTGGAGTGGTCATACTGTTCCCCCGTCAGATATTTTCAAAATGACTTATGAAATGATTTATGACTTTGACTTGACCACAACAGAGCTGTGATATGAAATTCAACTTCCCACTTAGGTGTTGTAAAACTTTCAACTAGCTTTCTTTGCTTCTGAACTTAGTAGAGGTAAATCTGGCTTTTTGCAAAACAACCCTAGAGCTTAGTATATCCTACTACAAAACACCCCCTTAACTTATTAGTATTAGTCTGCGAGTACTTAAAGAGTACTCATGGCTTTGTCCCTGGCTATTCCCGTGGCCAGACTATGAAGAAGAGTACCAGGATGACAGACCGCAGTAAGGTTACGACAACTAGGATCATCTCTCATCGTCAGCATTGTCTGTGACCCTGAAGATGGAGCTTCGCCCACACTATCATTACTATTACGTTATTCCGCTGCTTGAATTGTATTAAGAACTGGATCATGAGATCCTTATTTGTGTAAGACCTTATGTATGGTTTGTAATGGATGATGTACTATGATATCCAAATATGTTATGTCTCGCAAAAATGGTAATCCTGGGATTGCGATGTATGGCATAATAGGCATCTGGGATTAAAAATCCGGGTGTTGACACCCAAGGACCTGTTTTCGGCCGGATTTGGGCCAATTTTGGTCCGGACTATCCAGGCCGAACCCAGGTTTCCGGGTACGCCCTGGGAACGCCGGACTTAACGAGTTCGGCAAAAAAACGAAGCGGCGCGTGGACCCGCCGAGTCAGCGACAGAAGCCGAGTTGTCGTCATCCTCGGAACCACGCGGCGACCGCTGGACATTAACTGTCCGTCGCGTCGGCCACGCGTCGCCGATTTACAGCGCCACCGTCATCGCCTCGGCTCCCGCGACGGACCGGCGGGCACTAACTTCCCGTCGTTTCCCCTTTTCCCGCCCTCGCCGCTACACCCCTCCCTCCCTCGCCGCCCACCTCGGCCTTTATAAGTTGTACCCATCGCCGAAGATCTTCACACTCTCTCACAGCTCCCCCACCCACAAGCCCAAACTCCGGCAAACCCTCTCTCACCGTTTCCCCTTCCCAGCCATGGCCGAACGGTACCCGGCGATGGCGCTGCGGTGAACGGCTTCGGCCGGCGCACCCTCCAAGCCTGGAAGGCGCGCATGATGTACGATGCCGGCTATATGGCGCCGCCAGACACGCGGATGCCTCCGGGGTGGAAGCTGAGCGCCGGCGGCATCCCTATCCCGCCGACGCTGACGCCGGAGGAGCTGCCATACGATGTCCAAGAGTACATCGGCGGCATGGACGACCCCTCCGAAGCCGAGAGCGCCGACAACCTCCTGTACTGGGAGCAGTTCTTCGCGGACCGGCGCGAACAGGAGCTTGCCCGCCACGAGGGGCCGCCGAACGAGTCGCCGCCGAAGAGCAATAACTCCGCTGGCCGCCGGCGTTGGTGGAGCGCGCCAGGCCGGACGCTCGCGGCGGTGATGGAGCACATCAACCGCGGGAACACGCCGTGGATCGGCTTCCCACGCACACCGACGCCGGCGGCCAGGTCGGGCCGGCGCCCTCCGCCGAACTGTATGCCGAGGAGGATGGCGAGCATGAGCTCCTCCTCCTCCGCGTCGGCATCCCACTCCTCCGGCTCGGCGCCGCTGCGCACGCCGAGGGAAGTCAAGCGCGAGTCGGAGTCGCATGTGCGCTCGCCGCGGACGCGCTTGCGCGACATCGTCATCGGCAAGCCGCGGACGACGGCATCGCCAACCGGCCGTCTGCGTCTCCGCCGCCCCAAGACAGAAGACTTGCCGGCGCCCGAAGACGACACCTTGAGGATGGTGCTGGAGCAGTCGCTCCGCGACATGGCGCCGCAGCCGCCACCGATGGAGCCCTCCTTGTCGGACATCCTGGAATGGTCCAGGAAGGACTGGGAGAAGGCGAAGCGGCAGCTCATCCTTGGCCCGGCGGCGGGGGTTGGCCGGGCGTGAGCTCGCCTACCAGGACGCCCCACTCTACGTCCTCGACGACGACGAGGACGAAGGCCCGTCCTACCAGCCCTAGAGGTTCGGCGACCCAGGCCACGGGAGCTCCCGCCAGAACCAGCCGCCGAGCGATGACGACGATGACGACAGCGAGGATGACGGCCGCGCCGACCCCGGCTACACGGCGTTCTACAGAAACTTCGGCATGTAGAACGGCGAAGTCACCGGTGGAGGCCACGGCGGGCCTTTTATTTTAAGTTTATTATATAGTAGTTTAGTTTAAATTTGATGTAATCCGCCTATATTCGCCCATCTTTAATAAATTTTAGCCGAACTTGGGGCTCGGCCTGGGTACGCGAGTGGGAAAATATGCGTACCCAGGCCGAAAACTAGTTCCGTCCGACCAAATAATGGTCTGATTTTTATTCTGAATTCGGCCAACGAGTGGAGATGCTCTAAGCGCAGAGGCCACGTACAATGAGACGACATTAATTTTCCCTTGCGTTGCTACATCAGAATTATGTTTAGTTGTAGAAAAAGAATTAAAATAATGTTGTCTTTTATTAGCTAAAGGATGACCACTTAAAAACAAGAGATGCCTAATTTATCTATTCTACGGCCGTGTCTTTCCTTATTAACACAACTTTTATTATAATTAGTCAATTCTTAGAAATGGTAATAAGATATGACCTATTGTATGACTTATTTGTATTGTTTTTCTCTAGATTATGTGAGGGCTATCTGTCTTCTCTATCACGGTACATGCATGTACCGTAATTAAGCTTAACTAAATTTTATTATACCATAATTTTTTCTCGATAAAATTATTCGAAATGCATAATAAAAATTCGTATTAAAAAATTAATTTAAGCTATTTTGACTTTTAAGCTTACATATTGGAAGAAGGAAAGTTAGAGGATCCGGTTCCCTTTTGCTCCCCCAAATTCCCCGAACATTTCAAACGGATAGGGTTAACCCTCGTCGGCGCATGGCGGCGCCGGCAGATGCGCCTCCGCGACAGCCATCTCTCCCGGAGGACACCATCGTGGAGATCTTGTCCCGCGTGGGCGACGCCATAGCCGTCGTCCGCTGCGCGGCCACCTGCAAAGCATGGCGCCGCCTCATCCTAGAGCCGTCCTTCCTGTCCCACCGCCACGCCGGCCCCTCGCCTCTTCTCGGATTCTTCTTCCGGGACACCTCCCAGAAGTTGCCCCGTCGCCGTCTCTACCTCCGCCGTCCCACGCGCTTCCTTCTCCTCGGCCCCTCTCAGCCGCAGGCTACCACCGCGCTCCACCTGTCCCACTTCTTCCCGGACGTGGCTGGCCTCAGTGGGTTCGCCCCCCTCGCGTCGGGCACCGGCGGGCTTCTCGCCCTCCGCCATCGCCCGGCCTGCTCGCTCGACCCCGAAATGATCTGCGTCTGCGACCCCATGGCCGGGACCTCCACTTTTCTCCCTCCTCTCGCCGCCGAAGGCACCCCGTTTGGTGAGAGCGTCGTATTTCTCGACGCCGATGGCTCCTCGTTCCGCCTGCTTGCAGCGATGGAATACTCAGCGGCACCGGGTATCCTCCTGCGCATCTTCTCCTCCCGAACTGGGCACTGGGGCGCGGCTGTGAGAGCCTACCTGCCTGACAACATGGTGGTCCTCCTCAGCTCCCCTGCCGTCGTCCACCGTGGCGCCGTCCACTGGATATGCGGCACCCGTGCCCTCCCAAACGCGGTGCACGCTCTGGCCGTGCGCCCCGGCCAGGCGGGGGCGTCTGTGTGCCGTGTCGACCTTCCACTGCGTGCAGGCATACACCGCCTGAGCCACGCTGCAGGGGCGGTTCGCCTGTCCAGTTCAACCAAGGGGTGTCTCTCCTTGGTTCTTCTGGACGAACCTGTGATCTCCATCTGGAATCTCGATGACAACGGCGCCGGTGGCAAGTCATGGATGCTTCAGAAGACGATATATCTGATGTCTGTGCTGCCATCGGTAATCTTCAATGATCCTTCTGCAGAGTGGGGGCTCTCTATTACAGCATTGTGCGACCAGAGCGGCTCCTTGTTCTTGCATGCTGTGGGTGAGGGCCTTTTCGTTCTCAACCTCGAGACCGAGATGATGTCGAAAGTAGGTGATGGTCATTGTGCCAAGTATCTATGCCCTTATGTGCCAGATTTGAGTTCTTGCCTAGGAGCCATGAAAAAATTCTGATGTTGGATCACAGTTCAGGTTTCTACTCCTATGACCTAGTTAAATGCCTATTAAGAGAGGAGTGTTTAGTTCTGCATGGATGTATTTTACGGGTCTACTCTTATCTGTGATGTATCACCTAGTACTCCCTCCGTCAAGAAATAACTGAGACTTGGGTTTGTCTAGATTCAAATGTATCTAGACGCATTTTAGTGTATAGATACATTTGAATTTAGACAAACCCAAGTCAGTTATTTCTGGAGGGAGGGAGTATTTATTTTCAGACATGGCAGTTTTATATTTTGTTATACTCTTTACTGTGCTTCGGCTTATTGTACTTGGCTTACTCCATTACTTGGAAAGTTACTGTGAAAACATTGCTTGCAAGGATTGCAACAATGCAACATTGCTCTGGCATTTAGTGTCTATTTCTAATCAGAGTCATCTAGTGCCAAACTTGAATTTGTATCCGATTATAGTTTGTATGTCAAAATGGGTCTTGTGATGCGAAATTGGAAGAAATAGGGCTAACTTTTTCTTGTTTTTTCAGAACAGGGTAGTCAAATTTACTTTTTGCTTGGAGGGAGATGTTTTAGTTATCTAAGTCAAAGGGCAATACAACAGAAATGTATTATTTTCATTCAATCATGTTGTGCTTATCTCTGCGAAATAGCAAGCAGGAAAGCCAAACGTTGGGGAAACAGACAAGTGTTGCTATGATGTCCTCTCAATGTGAATATGCTATTTTCTCGTCCCTGTTGCAGATACAAACGTTGCAGAAGAGTGCTTATAGATAGCTAGGTCCCTTTAGATGAGATGACACTCTTTAAATGAACACATGTTATTGCAGTGATCCTCGAGATCGTAAGTCCTGCTGCAAAATGAAAATTAACAGGTTTCTTGTGTTGAATAATGCAGTGCAGTGCTAGTGTAGAATTTGTTTTCGTCAGACATAAGCAGGCTAGCTGCAGTAGTTTCAGTTAGCCATTTTGTCAATTTAGACTCAGTCTTAGCCAACGTTGCATTGGATGCTCATGGGGATGGACATGTAGTAGATAGTGCAGCGTGGGTGTAGTGGAGATAAGCCATGAGCAGGAGTGGGATGGCACTTCTAGTAGGCTCGGTCTTGATCCAGGTTTTTAGGATTTTCAGTTGTAACCTCTGAGATAAATAGAGAAGGAGAAAGCCAGAAAAGTTGCAAGTCAGTACGCACACAAACCACCTGTGTCATCTGTCCACTAACCTCTTGCCTGTGTTCTTCGATTTGTTCTGCTGATTGATCCTTACAGGATATCATCTTGATTATTGTCTTGTTTACTGACAAAACCCCTTTTGTGTATTCAGACTGGAGAGATTTTCTGACGCTGAGGTCAGACCACTAGACAATGTCTTATCCTTGTTAATGGTTCGGGCAAAATGCTGCTTTGGGACTTTAGTATTTCTGCTTTCACTTTTTATTGAGGTATAATAGGTAAAGATCTAGAAACACATCTGGGGAACATCATGCTGGTAAGTGCATTTCTGTATGTTGATGCCAAGAATCCAGATTGGAAATTGAAAACGTTTTCGCCCTGTACATTGGAAATAAAATTCTCATACATCAGCCTTTCAAAATCATGTACTCCCTCTGACCCATATTAGTTGACTTGGATTTGTCAAAATTTGGGTGAACTTATATACTAAATAGTAGTGTCTAGATTCATCTAAATCTAAACAAGTTTGAGTCAACTAATATGGGTCGGAGGGAGTATCATTTGTCTATTTGTGGAGACATTAACCTTTATTTTAGAATGACAACAGAGAATTTAACTAAGTATCAGCTGCGGAAATGACTATTATTTATATTTATAGAGGTGGCGACGACAATTCCATAAATAAAATGGCTCACAGATAGTTAAAGGTACTGCTGTTTCTTGTTTCCCTTGCTGTTGGCAGCAGCAGTACATGTGGTGAACTTATATAGTCCGTTAAGTTTAAACCAACCTGATGGATGACGTAGATAATAATGTGCAGTGTACACATCTTGTTCATTGGAAAAGAGAACTTAGACCAGGATATGATTTGAGATAGACTTAGCCTTGTACCATACGTGCTGACTGCATAACACTTGGTTCCATTTCTTAGCCTGTAGAATATCTGAGTGACCGATAGAATAGTAGAGCTCCAATATATACCTGGATTCTGCGTACCAGCTGATAAATGGTCTACCTGCTAATTCTGTTGCCATGTAATTAACTGGCACACACATAGAATCGTGCCCACATCGCGCACCTCTCAAACTGACGATCTGATGCACAGAGAAATTTGCAAACATGCATAGCCTAATCTGACAGGAACAAGTATATCAAAGTAATGTCCTACATTAGATAGGTTTAAGCATTTTACCACATGACAAGTGGGAGACTTCCATGCTGAGTAGTGGCAATTACGCTAAAATAACTGTTGAAGGATGGACTGTAGAAGCAGGAATGAAGCTTGCTAAAATTACATTTCTGAAGATGCTAATGACCGTGGTTCTGGTACTTTTTATAGGGACCATTTATCTCTTCGAACTCTTGCAGTGCAGTTCATCATCTTATAGGCAAAGGATGGAACTATCCTTTACATTAGGAATTACAATCCATAATATAATGAGGACTATGTACACTGACAAGTCCGGCTGGCCTGTTCCTGGATCCTTTATGTTGATATTGAGTAGTACTGCTGCATGCTTGCCTTTGGTACTCCAGAAAAGTGGATCCTTATTATGTTCATATGGTCTGAAATTTACCTCTAAGCTTCTGATTGTATTTCTCAAGGACAGGCTCTGCTATCCCCTCCTGCTTATTATTGTTGTTTTAACCTGATGTTTGGAGGAGATTTTAGTCCATCTCATCTTCTAGTTTTTATAGCTTATATGTGTGCCAGGAAGACTCTAATTGAAATAACTTTTTTTTTGCAATTTTCATCAATTGCATGAATTTAATTTAATTAGCTGAATGCCTGTGCTTTGCTACGGCCAAATAAATTTATAACTATCATATAAAATTACGAACACGCTGTTCTATTTCATATGTGATGATTGCAGCTTTTATAGCAGTCTCAGAGTCTCCCGTGTCAGTCCCCCTTGCATGTGTTACTATCCATGCAGGAACATAATGCGAATATTTCTCCTACTTTCCCCAATCTATTTATCTGCTGCTAATTTCTATCGTTCTCCATTGTTCTGTCGCACTCTTCCAACTATGATAATCAAATTTATGTGGTGTTCTCGTCTAGTGCATCAACATAATATAGATAGTGAAAGAGGAGTAATGGATTCATATGTATTCTCATGTGCAATAAGAAAGGAACTTCTGCATCCAATAGTTATACCAAGATAAAGCAATGGCCAGCTGTAAAAAAAAGATAAAGCAATGTCCAAATTTCATCACAACTATCATAATTTAGTTAATATAAATTCTATCAAATTTATAGAATAAAATTCCAGAATAAAAGCCATTGTTAAAAAAAGGAATATAGCGGCAATCCTAGACCTCCATTTGCCATAGATATACCAAGATAAAGCAATGAACAAATATATCGGTTACTTTCTTAGATCTATTAGCATAGCTAATATCTTTGCAGACTGCTAATATACATGATTTCTTATAATCGACGCTTCTAATTTTTTTTATCTGATACAACTAACGTTTTTAGAAATGCAAGCAGCTAAACACTGTCTAGTTAGATTTCCATGTGTATATGTGAACCGAACAAAAATCTCCTGGATGTACAACATGAACAAAAATGCAATTGTGAGCTGCTCCCAGGAATTTCCACAAACATCTGCGCACCACACAAAACTAACAAGCTAAAGTTTTCTAGAGTAACCAACCCAGTAGGAACAGAAAGAACACGCAGGGGTCAAACTGAAACGCATAACCTGCTGCACATGCCCCTTTTGGATAGAATGTCATATTAAGCATTCAGCAACCACCTCGTCAGCACCACTTAGTATCGGAGCACGAGAAGGAGGAATAACATGTGGTTCTGCAGGTGCATTTGCTTCACCTTCTGGCTGATTACGCCATGCTCATCATTGAGGCAACATCATCTTCTCCACCGGGGCGATCGTATACTTCATCTTCTATAATCTCCTCATAGCTTCATGGACTTGCCATGCGCCCATGCCTGGCACAAAAAGATCATACAATACTTCTTATGTATCAACAACAAACAAAAAAACCAACTACAAATTACTTACCAACAACACCACATGATCAATTGAACATAGAAATGTAACAACTTCTCTCGACAAGCCATGCGGTCTGTAGCATAAATAAATCACAGAGTGCACTACAGATTTGCACAACAACTGTATACATGCGTACACAAATGGATGCAGAGATGAGCTTTTTCCTAATTGACATGCAAACATAAATTGATTGCTAATTCGTTTAGAGCTGTGCACCAATCAGAATTTACATGCAAACACAAATTGATCCCTGATTGAACACCGGAATAGGAGAGATAACGAAGGATCAAGGGAGAATGAACACTTTCGCATGTCCACCGCGCCACCCCAAACCAGAACAAACACGTTTCATGTCCGTTTTGAGATGCCTTGTTGGAGTTGCCCTAAGCCTCCTAGACGACATGACGAGGACTTGGTACGAGATGGCAATTGATCATTCCACGGTATGAACTATTGTACTTCTTATAAGATAATAATGGAAAAAAAGAGATACTACGTCCACGTCAAATCAAAGAATGTCGAAAATAGACTACACGTCATGATTATTGGGGATGTTAATAGTCCACAGCTGTACGTAGTCAGGGGACAGATTTTCAAACGTCTGTGCCGCGGTGGCGCGCGCTGGTGGGCGAAAGACAGGTGGAGCGCTACAGTTCATCGGGGGCGTGGTTTGGTGGTTGGGAGAAATCGATGTCGGCGTAGCTGGCACCGACGCGGTTACGCCTGTGGACGTCGCTATCCTTCCTGAAGGGCGTCGGATGTATCCTTTTTCACTGCCTTCCGCGTATCGGGGGAAACCCTAGTAATATAAAATGTTTTAGCTTTATAAAGATAATATATTTAGAAATCTTTTAGTGCATAGGTTCGGAGAGGTTTATTATGAATCTACACACTAAAAAATGTATAGATATGTTACCTTTATAAACCTAAAATATTTTATATTTTAAAGCAGAGGGAGTAGAAAATACCAACAACAAATAGAGGACGATCCTCGTATAGGGAGCAATACCTTCAGAACGTATCCACCAGCGCCCCCTGGCCGCGAGCACAAGGACGGCCAGACACGAGCTGGAGCACGGCTGCTGACCGGACACGAGTTGGAGCACAACTACCGTCGATGCGCGCGAGGCTCCTCTACTGCTTTGCTCCCTGTCCAGAACATGCTGATGGTAATGCCGGACAAATCAAGTTTTAGGTATTAATTAATTTGGAGGCATCGGTGTGGGAAGTTGTCTCAAAATTTCCAGCAGTTTGGACGAAAGCCCCCCCCCCCCCCCCTCCCCCCACCCCCATAAAGTGTATGCCTGCGCGATTACCGGTCTCGCATGGTGTTTTTAGAGCATCTCTACCCGCGCCCCTAACAATCTGCCCGACACTATCTTGCCGCCCCTAACAACCAGGGCCTAGACTGAGGCTGCCGACAACACGCGCCACGCTAGAAAGGCAACACCGGTCTCCTTGCTAGCCACACAAACAAGCCACTACATCCCAATTCTACCCCCCTTGCCATTTTCTCCCTCTTGCTCCCGTGCAACCGCTCCTTCTTTCCGCCCGTTTCGGCCTCTCATCACCGCCACCGCACCCCGTGTCACCGCCCCATTGCGATCCAGCAGCTCTAGAAGTCATGCAAGAAGCGGCTCACAGTGAAGCCGGACGACATGCCAACAGCGGAGTGGCAGAAGATCTTGGATTCGAGAGCGGTACTCAGCGCGACACATCCATCATGAATGAGCATGCACGGATTTGGTACACCGACGTGCATGCGTGCATCATCGTTGGGATGACAACAACTGTATCATCGTGGGCTCTTGGCGCACCGGCCTGGCACTTGCTGGAATGGCATGGGCACCAACTAGCATGCCTGTTGCTCCACCATCGACACCGTTGGTGTAGCCAACTCTGGCGGCAACGGAGGACGACGCCAACTTCGTTTTATTGCTTGGTTTGTTTGCCGCCGCTAGACTTTGGCGTTTTGGGCGCCGTGGCCATGAACTATGAATTTGGCCGACGAGTCGCCGCAAATTATGAAATTTATGCTTGAATAGCGTTTTGATCGTTGGGGATTGACTGTGTGAGACGACTTTTCGAAAGTGCCGACAGTTTAAATGCCAGTCTCTAAACTCACCTTCTGCAATCTTGTGGGCAATTCTTAGGGGCTGTTGGTGGAGATACTCTTAGACGAGGAATTTAACAAAATGACACGTTTCGCTGACACGTCGAGTCTGGGACCACCTGTCAATGACCAAATCTGGCCAACGGGCCGGCCCGGTCGGCACCGGCCCGGCACAGGCTTGATGTGCCTAGCCCGGCACAGCACACGATGGCCCGTCAAGCTCGTGGGCCGGGTCGTGCCAGCACGCGTGCCTCACCCTGTGGACCGGGCATGGCACGAAGGCCAAACGGGCCAGCCCGCGACACCTGAAGCATGTTGGCCCGTTGTTCATTTCCGCTGGCCCGTCAAATAAACCTTAACTAGAGGCCGAATTTGTACTATTTCACCAAAGTTCCGGTGGCCAGTTAGTCGAGAGGATAGCAAGAGATCGGGAGGTTGCGAGTTCGACTCCCTGTCGGCACTCAATTTTGCCAATTATCAGTAAATATTTCACCGAACAGATGCTAAACAGGGCTATGCCGAGCCAGCCCGCGTGCTTGAGTCCATGGCCCCGGCACGCCCCGTCGTCTCACGGGCCGGACTGGGCCCATGCCGTGCTTTTTCCGCAGGCCACGGGCTGGCCCGCCAAACCCGGCCCGATGGCCAAGTTTGCCAATGACACACAATTGTCACTGGTGGCAAAGTGGTAATTTTGTTACAATTTCCTTCATTGCCGAGTCGAACAGCTTCAAAAATCCCCTTCCTCTCGCAAGCTCTCAATCTCCTAGGATCCCCTGACCTGATCCAAATTCCCACCTGCACCGCCGCCGCCTTTTAACACTATCGCCTCCTTCGCCGGCCGCCACCGCGGCCGCCATGTCCTTCTCTCAGCCTTTCCCCCCAGGCCCAGTCAGGCACCAACCTCAGCCCTACCACCACGATCCTCCTCCCCACCACCCCCGCCGCCGCCGCCGGGAGGACGATGAACCGTACCACCCCTATCCCCAACACCAATCCCAACCCCAACCCCAACCCCGGTCACATCCCTACGCCAACGCCGCCACTGTCCCATACCACGTCCCCCGCGATCCGCTCGCGTCCTCCCACCATCTACAGGAACTGGCCTCGGGCCCGCCGCCTCCAAAGCGGGCTCGCCGCGCGCCCGAGCCCCAACGGTACGATCCGCCGGCCCCGGCTGCGGCCCCCGTGCCCCCCACGAGACAGCCCGAGGACGGCGACGCCTTGCTGTCGCGGGACGAGATTGAGCGGCGTTCGCCTTCACGTAAGGACGGGATCGACTCCGCCTCGGAGGCGAGGCTGCGCGCGTCCTACTGCGCCTACCTGCGCTGCCTCGGCTTCCGCCTCGGGCTGTATGTAAACCGGCCGCTGGCTCGGCAGTGTTTTTGTTGCGTCCGTTTGGTGATTTGGTTTTCATGATTGCTGATCCTAGTTCTTGTTGTTTGATGCAGGCCGCAGACGACGATCGCGACAGCGGTGGTGTATTGCCATCGCTTCTTTTTCCGCAGATCACATGCCTGCCACGACAGATTTGTTAGTTGCCTACGCCTCTTCTTAATGCTAATGCAAATTATGAGTTAAAGAATTAGTTTTGTAGGTGTCGAGATTAATTTGGATGTGCATCTATCACCCTGAAAGACCTGCTATATTGTGAAATAAGTGTTTTTTTTTCAGTGCCTATTCCAACCAACACTTCTCCGCTACTATGCAGATTGAGATAGTAGCTAACTACTAGAAGAAAAGAACATCTTGGTCATGTTGACTAATGATCATTATATGCTCCACCAAAGTGTCTTTTGTAAGCAGTTCTTGATTTAACTCAAATGATATGATCAACTAAACTAAAAAAGAATCTAGAGACACTCTTTTTTTGTTGGCATGTACTCCCTCGGTTTCAAAATATAAGATGTTTTAGGTTTGTGAAGCAAATGTATCTAGACTTGTTTTAGTATATAGGTTCACTCAATTTAGGGGTGAATCTACACACTAAAAAAAGTCTAGATTCATTTTCTTCACAAACCTAAAACATCTTATATTTTGAAACGGAGGGAGTAGAACTATAGTAACTTAGTGAACTAAAACAAAGATAGTTTTCTTATGTCTGTTTGTTATTTTTGAAATTGCTAATCTGCATTCGGTTGTTGACCTATTTCACTGCACCAACCCACGATTGTATTACCATCTTATCTTCATTTTTGTAACTTGGCTTGTGAATACTTCCTCTGTTCACTAATATAAGATGTTTTAGCAAACTAACTTAGCTGGCTAAAACATCTTATATATTAGTTAACAGAGTGAGTAGTTTTTACTGCCTTTGCATAGCTTAGCTTGTTAACTGGTCAATGCCTCATCTATAGAATCTAAGATATTCTCTTGAGTGGCACATTCACCTAAGAAGGGATATTGGTTGTTATTTTTTCCTCATCATAACTGGATATGCGAAATCCATCATAACTATTATATTCTTCGATTTGCACAGTTGGTTGCGACTGCAGCATTGTTTCTGGCATCAAAGACAGAGGAAACGACCTGCCTTTTGAATACGGTTCTGAGGGCTTCTTGTGAAGTTTCCCAAAATCAAGAATTCAACCTCCTTCCTTACATGATGCGGGGTGTAAGTAGACGCAACTGATATTTTTTCTCACTGTACTATAATTAGTTTGTTCAGGCCTTCGGGGCTATGTTGAATTCTTTTTTTTTTGAATTAAATTGTTGAGAACTGCAGTGCTATGTCGTAATGAAGCAATGGTTGGTCTTTTCTGTGCAGCAAAACTGGTTTGAACTATACCGAGAAAGTGTAATACAGGCGGAGCAAATGATACTGACAACACTTGATTTTGAACTTGACGTGGCCCATCCATATGCTTCACTTTCGTCCTCTTTGAGCAAACTAGGGCTTTCACATTCCGTCATATTTAATGTGGCTTGGAATCTGATTAATGAAGGGTAAGTATTTTCTATCTCCGAACACATTAATTGATCTTTATTTACTGACATGATTAATTTCTTCAATTCTTATAATTAACAAAGTTCTAGGTATATTGTGCACGATTCATATTCTTGTGGATGCAAGCAATTTCAAATTACGATGTGTATCATTTGGATTTTGGCTTTATTAAATGTTGGATCAGACCAAGCGCTTTAGATGTTATTCTATCAAACTTGTAGATTTGCTCAGTGCATACCATATGTGGATTATAGTGGTCCAGTCATCAATACATGTTACAATCTGGTAAATGGACAAAAAAAAAGCTTCACATATGAGTGGTTAAAAGGAGGTTATCAAGGTATATGCTAGTCAGCCAATGCTTTATGGATCTATAGTTAGCAAGAGTGGAATGAAGACATGGTCAACATTTCACTAGGAATTAACCTCATTTGGAGGTCAACTGATCTTCTGCCAAAGTACAATAACTGGATCGGAATGGCGCAAGGGCAACACTTTGAAATTGCATGACCGAAATGATTAGGGATTAGGAATTCAGGATTAGTTATAGTGTGATCTGTTGTACTGCCCATCTGCCACACAATTAGTTCCCATTGATGTCATACATGACTTAACACAAAATATTTTATGGACTATGACTTGTAGTTTGCTATGTTGTTGTCAATGTCAACTTGATGTAATTGTTGTTGATTGAAGAACCGAAAACTATATAAGATATCCTGCAACTTGTACATGTTTATCTTGATTCTCTCTTGCCTAAACTTCAGAGACAAATAAGAGCTCAATTTCGTATGTGGATTGTCGGTTCTATCTTTATGTACATGCAACCTTTCTGAAAATAATGAAAAGGAATTCTCCATTTTGTGTATGGAAGTTTATCCGACTGTATTGACAATTTGCCTACAGTTTCTTATATGCCATTCACACTATTGTAAAATGTATAGACCAATCATGTCTGAGGATGAACATTTGCATATTTTAGAAAAGAAGATAGCCTACTTGGCTACTTGGAGGTGGATAATGTTGTTATGAGTATAATTTGCAAAGCATCAGCTAAGAATTCCACAAACATGGGTAAATATTAGTAAATAACCATGTTGCCATGTGGACATGAAATCTATGTGACATCTATGCGCATGACTTGGTTAATTCGTTGTTTGTAAATTTGGATGGAGACTATGAAGTGCATTAACCCTAAAAGCTCTGAAGAGAAGTTGTTAACAGTACCTTCATATGGCTGGATCTAAGTGATGCTATGCTTAGAAGGCCCAAGTCTCCACTTTCTAAGTAGGCGAATATATGCCAAGTGTGGAAAGTGTGAGAGCACCATCGCTGGACATGGAATTCCAATTCTACTATACAGTTATGTGCTGGAGAAGCATGTCAGGTGTTGTTAACACGCAAAAACAAATCACTAAAATACCATGATAATGTGAACATATGGTGCAAACTTTAAGTTTGATAAACCATCTGTGCAAATAATTAGTTCTGTTTTGCAGTCCTAAATACATATTTTTCTTTCTAGTAGCTGTTTGGACAAAGGGATTCTGATCCAACTGTTAGGATTTACTGACTTAGTTCAACAGTGAACAAATCCCTAAACTGACATCTCCATTAAGGCCGTGAAGATGTTGATCTTTCATTTTCTTGCTCTCCTTTCAAGTTATGGATAAGAGGGGTCTCTTATAACACCTTACTTGGGACGGTAATCACAACCTTGGAAGTTTGTTGATTTACATATATTGCAAAAATCTTGCAGTGCTACAGTACTACCATATTTACTCTGTGTTCCTGTTGAGTCACTTTTGCTGACACAAATGTCAACGTTTCATCGTTTTTGCTGACAGAAATGTCAATGTTTCACTGTTTTGAGAATCATGTCATTTTTGTTGTTCAGTGATCTACGATACCACATCATTAATTTATATGAAATTTCTCCATCCTTGTTGTGTCTTCCATCTACAATCTCTTCTAATGATAGGTGTGAGTGCTGCTCTGACCATTTGACGGTTAAAAAATATTGTTTATTTGCTGGTCTTTGTAAATTGTATTACTTCCTGAAGTTGCTCTTTTTTACACCTCGATATTTTATTGGCTCTGGGATGTAACTACCATAGTATTTCCTAATGTAATATATCTCTACAAGTTTAGAAGGTATATCATTGTGAAACAATTTGTTGGGACAAACATATTTAACAATGTCTCCGTTGTCAATTCTAAAAGTTTCAACATATTATTGGTCAAACATAAAAACTGTTAAGCTAGACTTCCAGTACAACAACAAGAACAACAACTAACCCTTTTGTCCCAAGCAAAAACGTGAAAGAGAGAGAAAAAACATAAAAACTGTTCAGCTGGACTTCCAGTACCGACAAAAAAATGTTATGAGAGAGAGTACCTGTTAATATTACTATGGGCTTTCCATGCCACGTGTGAGTGAAAACTTGATATGCAAAGAACATTGATAGATTAATGGTGTGGTCATGCTAAGACTCTTTTCGTTTGCAGATGTATCTTGAATTCTTCATTGTTGGATCTATATTTTTTTTTGTAATTCAAGTACATATCTGTAACCAAGAGTTTGAGATGTTGAACAACATTACGCATCACCTAAAACTTATGATCTATTTCGTTTCTATTCAATTATGCATGCACATTGTGTTCAAGATGATTTTGTCAGCTCCAGTAAGGTTTCTATTGGATTATGTTGCGGTACAATGTAGGTATTTAGCGGATTGGTGTGGTTGTCACAAAAGTATATTTAATATCATTACGTAGTGAAGTTATTAATTGATGTGATAGTTGGGACAAAATAAAATGGTGAGTCAAGGAAAGGATATGCACCTACCAATGTATTTAGTTGTCCACAACCCAATCTACAGATTCACGTCACTGAATTCAAACTCAATCTCCCTAAATGCTGTCCATTTAATTTAAAATGAAGTCACACTTATCACTTCAGTGTAACTGTTGAACCCTGTGTTGGACAATGCTTTAATCTCGTAAAGCTATTCTAATTCTTAGCACCTTATTTTCCTGATAGCCATACCATGACAGCACAATCCAATTTAACAAAAAAGCAGAAGTTTCACGCTGTTCTGCCATCCTATTGAGCCACTGCAGATGAACAATGTGCCCTCATGGCTTGTCCATTTTTTTTATCACTGTCCGATTGTGTAATGTTCTATATTTTAACCGAATTATTACATCAAGCAGCTGTTCCTCTTTGTATCCTTGTTGTTAAGACACATTTCTGATTTATGCCAATTTCCTTATGCTTGTACATTTCATGTAGGCGATGAAGTGTTCATGCTATGCTAGTTCCTTCATTAGTTGATCCATCTGAATTTTTGTCTACAGAAGTACTCCCTCTGTTTAGAAATATAAGATGTTTTAGGTTTGTGAAGTAAATGTATCTAGACACCTTTTAGTATGTAGATTCATTTGAACCTATATACTAAAAGGTGTCTAGATACATTAGCTTCGCTAACCTAAAACATCTTATATTTCTAAACAGAGGGAGTATCAGACTATCAGTTCCTTCTCAGCTATCATTCTATTTTATAAAAGACAGTACCTTGATAGCAACACAATGGTATATTCATGTAATATGGTCCTTGACATGGGTAGCTTCATCTTTAGCAAAAGGCAGTCATATATGGTAAAAGTCTTGCTTCATGATATTAGGGTCAGTACAAAAGAACAACTCTGACATTTTGTTTGTAATAAACAAGACCAAGTACAATGCTGGTACTTGCTATCTTTTCAATTCTGTGCATTGCAAATCTTACCTTGTTCCTGGGTTGGTATATGCCGCTGGAGCATTATTTGGTCAAGGAATTGTTGTATGCATCACAAGAGGCATGTCTAATTGCTAGAGTTTAGCAATAAGGCAATTCCGCAGATGGTTCTTTGATAATATTATCACCTGAAGCATCTGTTAGTGGTAAGGACAATGGCATATGGCTTGTTTTTCTTTAATATGTCACTGTTTGGTTGGGCCTTGACATGCTCTTGTTGATATGACTTTGTGATGTTGTCTAAAAGAAATGTCCTTATTTTTCATGGACACAGATCCAATAATCGATGGTTTGTTCAACTCTTCAGTGTTAATTTATGTTAGTGTTATCCAACTACTAGTCTTAGTTATTTTAACAATGCAGGCTTCAGAGTTCTCTCTGGCTTCAGTTCAAACCTCATCATATTGCTGCTGGAGCTGCATTCCTTGCTGGAAAGTTCCTCCGTTATGACATTACCTTTCACCAAAATTTCTGGCATGAGTTCAAAGCGGCACCACCCATTGTTCAAGGTAACTTAGTGCTCTTTAGTTGCAATGTGAGCATATTTTATCTTAGGGTTGATAACTTTATCTGTTCCAATTGCAGATGTTGTCCAGCAGTTGAAGGAGCTACTTTAGGATAGTAGATTCCATATGTTTGTTTTTATACCAACACATGGTTTTGTGGCCACTGTTACAAATATGTATACCTGGACATGTGGGCAATACGTCTTAACAAGTGGACATCGTTGGTAGTTTGAGAATGTACTCATTCTTCTTTTTTTTATTTTATATTCTACAACCACAGAGTGTTGACATGTACAAAAAGGATAAAAGTTGTATGAAAAGTTTTCCTCAGTTGAAGTTCTCTTTTGTTCATTTAGGACCTGTAACTGTTTTAATTAGAGTTTTATGGTTGGCTGGCCACCTACGCCTTCCACGAGTGTGAGCATGTCCTTAGTCACTTGCTTCCTGCCTTCCTGATTCATTTACACGCTCGCCGGAGAAGGACGTCCACGGCAGCAGGTGCACCACTTCGACTAGACTGCTTGAGGAGGTCAGATGGTTGGTTTGTTTGTTTTGTCTTGTGGTTTTTGTTGCTCATCTTCTTGTCTTGCAGATATGTGGCGGCTCATGAGGAAGCCAGGGCAACCAGATTGACAAAGCGGATGCAGCTTGCCGCGGAGGCAGTCCCAAGGCCTTGGTGATCCCCCTTCTTTTTGTGATGCTGTCTCTCCAACTCCATTCTGTGTCCCAGGGTGATCTACCAGATTCTTCTCCCCAAATCTCTATTTTTTTTTGTGCAGGAGTATATTCCTGTGAAGTGTCTCCATTGCATCATATCCGCAGTGGTTCCGATCTTGCAGCCCACTCCCGGCTTGCAGCTAACTGTCGTATCTCAGCCTTCATTGAAACCAAGCCAAAACACCCGATCTTGCCCATGGTACAAGCCTGAACTTATTACAACCTTAAATTGGCGCCAAGCCCATCATGTCCCAGCCAAATCTGCATTCTTCCACTTGTGGGTTGAAGGGATCGATTGTAGGCGGAGTGATTACCTCCATATAGTTGTTGGGTAAGCTGTTTTCTGCAAACATGTTACATGGGTATTTCAACGACAAATTATCTATTTATGATTGTCCTCACTTTTTTTTTGTTGATGGATCCTCAGGTGGGAGTTATTCTTTCTATGGTGGTGTAAGGGATTGTTGGTCGACAGCTGCGTCGTACTTCTGCTGCTATCCAGTTCACAAGGTTGGGTTTCATATTTTTTTTGCCCTCATGGATTTTTGTGCATTTTCACATTCAAAAAAAGTTAGGCTTGTTGTTTAATGGCTATAGGGGGGATGTACTTTCTGAGGTTGTTGTTTGCAAAGTTGGAGATGTAGTTTTGTAGTTCGATAGGCATGGGGGTCTAGTGGTTGAGCTAGCAGATGGGGTTTTGCAAAGTTGGATAGTTTTGTAGTTTGATGGGCATGGGGATTTTTACGAGGTCGGACATGTAGTTTTGCAAAGTTGGGGATATAATTTGTCTTTATGGCAGTTGTAGTTTCTGATTTTTGTGGTAATGCAGAAGTTGTAGGTTTTAGGCGGCAAGGGTGGTTTTTGGTGTGTGCGCTCAAAGCTTTGAGATGTGAATAAATATGCTCATAGATGTGTAGTTTAGATCTGCGAAGGGCAAATGGTAGTGTTCGAGCTTTATACATGCAAAAGGTAGTTTCTTAATTTTTGATTTTGCATGTAGTTATATAATGACTTCATTGTATCTTTTCCTTTTTACCCACTATGCTTATTTTTCAATGTACACTTTTTGTTGAGTCCAAATCCCCATGCTAATGGTTGTGTTGCTTTTAAGATCAGCAGCATTAGGATTTGAGGAACCCATGATCATATTCCCTTTGATTACCTTCATCATGCACGTTCCTCAAACATACAATTCAGGTCAAACTCAGCTGGCGGATAACTAAGATCCATCCCTGTACACATCAAATTGCATCCCCAATATTTTTCCTGTTTCTGGCCACAACAGAGTCGTCTCACAAAGTAATCGTATCAAGAGCAACTAGGACTAAGATGATGTACATGCATACAAGCAGGCAATGACCTTTTTATTTGTGATTTAGCTTTCTATGCATACAACCAAGGACATGTAATAATTATCTGTATGCTGTAATAGTGTACCTTTCTCCAATCTTTTCTGATTGCACTCTTCTTTTTGTTTAAAACAGGGCACCTTGTGCTGATGAACGATCCTTTTGAATCTACTGAAAAGAAACTACAATACCGATTTGATTCGTTTAACAAGGAGGTGTGTAGGGGCCTGGTGTCTCTGCTGTAGATCCAGAGTGAGCTTGCACTATTCATCTGTGTGTGTTGGCGAAAAACCGTGCCGGAAACACATCAAATATGGCCATATCACATGTGGCTTTGTCCTTCTTGAGGATTGTTTGCATCATTTCTTCAAGAAATCAAATTGTTTGAGTAATCTTGCAAGTTCTATTCCTGCAAGTTTGTTTTTGGCATGTGGACTTGTTGGCAGTTGTCTCGAAAGGAATTTTTGACTAATGTGTTTATGTATCATGTATCTTTGGAATAGTATTGGGTAAATTTAGTTTTACTTTAATGTTGGGTAAAGTCAGAGTGATTAGCAGAAAGTATAACAAGTCGGGTGGTTAGGTGAGAATCTTCGCCCACTCACTCTACCAGGGTTCTGTGTTTGTTTTACAAGATCCTGATCCGACAATTTTTTGTTGGATGGAAGTGACAGTGCTAGACGATGCTGTGAAGGAGATTGGACCTCATACACATATGAGGCCCAGTTGTGGCGGGCTTCGGTTTTTTCTAGATGTGCCATATTATAGAAGGCAGGGGTATAATTACAACGTCAGACCCACATTGCTAACAATGAGGCCATCTCAACTCAACGGTGGAGGAGCAAATCAGACACGCTATTTGTCCATTTGGGGCGTGGCGAGGACTGTATGCCTAACGAGGGAGCATTTCTCCCGCCAATTCCCCGTTCTCGCTAACTAGACTCTGATGTGGACACACGTGGCTAGAGGCCATTTTCCACATCTTTTTGGCCTCAAGGAGGATCAAATTTCACAGTTTTCGACCACAACTTAACACACAAATATGTCAATATACAATAGTTCAACTTACAATTAATCCTACATGCAAATGTTCAAACAAAGGACCAACATAGTTCAACATGGAATGATCATGCATAATTTTCGGGGTTCCTCTCAACTCTTTGGCTCGGATCCATCTTGCTCGTGTCGAGAGTCATGATATGGTTCTCCTTGGTGAGTAGCTTGAGTTCAACTTCTCTTTGCTTGAGCTCAAAATCCTTGGCCCTTTGTTGGGCATTGAGCTCAACTTCCCTTTCTTTGACCTCAACCTCCTCGCTTGCTTGGGCATTCAAGTCAACTTTTTTGAGTTTGAGTTGTTTCCTTTTGCTAAGTTGGAATTTGAGCTCAACTTCTATGGCCTTGGCCTTGGTTTTGTTCTCATCAAGCTCCAGCTTTCTAGTTTGATAGTCCATGAAGCTCTTCATTTAGTCCTCTCTTCCTTGCGCTTCATCTCACTTGTCACCTCTTTGTCGGCTATCATCACCTTCAAAGTGGATTGCAAGGCCACAACATTGGCCACACGGGTAAGATCTTGCTTGCTTGCCTTGTGGCCCTTTGGCCGGCCGACACGGTTGTCGCTTGGGCCTCACTTGCTACACCCTCCTCAAGATCTATCACCGAGGAGTTGTTCTCGTGCTTTTTTCCTTTGTGGTCCTTCTTGTAGGCCTTGTACATTTCTTCCCACTTAGTGAAACCTTTAATAATTCAATTCTAAGCATGGATCAATGTGAAGGGCTTGTTGTCATGGGACTGTTTGAAGAAACCCAATGCTTGAACAACCAAGTTGGCCACACCAACTCCACTCACGGGTCGATTGACAACATGATCGTGGGCGGATTGGAACTTGCGGCACTCCGCTGAGATAAACACCCACTTCTTTTGAAGCGATGTACTATTGCGGTCACTAAAGAAGTTGAAGGGATGCAATAGACAGTGTTCATGGAAGTGATCATGAACTCTCTTCTAAAATGAAAATTCCTTTTGTTGGGCACCACATGTTGGGTCTTGCCTTATCTCCATCCAAGCACCACAAAGACATAAGTACTTATCATCCATCTATGCTCCGGTTCTCTTATTCCCTCTGGGAGCTTGGCGGGTGAGCTCCTCCTCAAACAATGGCGCGTGCTCAATCGATACTCCATCTTGTTCAGTCGTTTGTTGAATCTTAGACCCACAAATTATGTTCTCCATTTCATTATCACCATAGTCCTAAGCACAATTACATATAACATCCACAATATGCGACAACTGCAAGGGTCAAACACCGAAGGGAGTTGATAAAGTGCATACCTCGTAGACGAATGTCGGGCCGAGCATTCCACCGAACAGGTTGCGGGGGACTGGTGCGTCACCAGTATTATAGCCCCGCGGGCCCTTGGTATGGACCACCTACAACTCACTGGGCACCAGTGTCCTGTTGAGGTCAAGGTTAGCAGGAAACGTGGCCGTTGGCAGTGATTCGCCAACCTCCGATTTCTCATGAGACCTGGACATGAGGGTCACCTGCTCAGCGCAGGCGGCCGGCCTGCTTCACCGCGGCAACGAAGGTGAGATGGTGCTCGACGTGTGAGCAAGTGGCATGTGGGTGACAGACGTAGCCAAACCCATGGCTGCCGAATGGATGTGGGCGGCGTTGTTAGCATAAATGGACGCGTTCAACACCCCTAGTTGATGAGATTTTTGGTGAAGGCCTAGGCCTGGGCAGCGAGGGCCTCGTCGGTGGCATGGGCAATGAACCTCGGCCATCTACTATGTCTCCATCCCCTGCGCAGCATCGACAGACACCTTGGTCATGCACGATTTCATATCAGCTTGTCGTCCAGCCCTCTTCTTGCTTTGCTTGGTAGGATCTTTCTTCGTCTTGCGCAGGGCCACATCGCCAGTCTCCGGTGTAGTTGTGGGGCCGGAAAAAGGGGAGGGGGGTAGGGGTGTTGGGTGCGACAGATGTTGCTCGTCCATGGCCAGGAGGAGTGGGGATGCAGAGAGGAGTGGGGAATTGGTTGTTGATGAGCGGGCCAGGGAGGACAAAGCGAGGACAACGAATCGGTCCATCGCCTGTCCACTTAACCTCAAACGTTGCCCCGATTTGGACCACGAATGCACCTTCCCAGGGCCTACGAATCTTTTGCGATGCCCTGTTGGGGGCTTGGTTTTCGTACCTTGATATCCGTGGATAGCAAAATGAACAAGGTATGTCCCTATGCTCCCCATTGTTCGGATGGCCTAAGGGCAGAGAACACCCACACACTACGCCTTCTCTTGCTATGAACCATGGCTTGAATTCATAAATGATCTATGATGACAGATCCATCTCTAAGAATTGGTGTGCTCTGTTGTCAAACACCCAAGGATTCTGATTCCATAAAGACCAACGCATAGTGTGACGAAAGCATCAAAGTTTCCATTCCCCTATTGGATCTCTTTCCTTCCCTTTTATAGCAGTCATTCTTGTTGGCCTAAGTATTTGGAGGCCTTGGTGTGCTTGTACTGAATATGTTTAGCCGGGATCTTAGATTGAGATGGAAATGGTACGAGTGGAAAGATAAGTGTTGAATAGAATAGTTTTGATACTTCAATAATAATAATCGTTACAATTACAATAGAATATATAGAGGGTCTAGGCCCTGGTCTAGTCAATGTCCTAGCCGAGTCAGTTTAGATTCCTAAACTTGGCACACAAGTTGATTGTCTAACACCCCCTGTAGTCACAACGGGAGGCTCGACGATGTTGAGACTGAATCGAATATCGGTGAAAGGTGTAGTGGCTATCCCCTTGGTGAAGATATCTGCAAATTGAGCCGTAGTAGGAACATGAAGAACACAAACTTCTCCAAGAGCCACCTTCTATTGAAAAAAATGAATGTCTATCTCAATGTGTTTAGTTCGCCGATGTTGCACTGGATTTCCTGACATATAAACAGTTGAGATATTGTCACAATAAACAATATTCGCTTGGTGAAGAGGCCGATGGATCTCCATGAGCAGTTGGCATAGCCAGACCGTTTCAGTAACGGCATGTGCCATGACACGATACTCAGCCTCAGCAGACGAGCGAGAGACCATAAACTGTCTTTTAGAGGACCAAGAAACCAAATTGTTACCAAGAAAAACACAAAATCCAGATGTGGATCATCGAGTATCTAGACAACCAGCCCAGTCTGCATCAGAGTAAGCTATGAAAGTATTTGGTGAGGAAGAGTTTATATGTAAGCCATGGTCGAGTGTGCCTTTTAGGTAACGAAGAACACATTTGACATGATTATAGTGAGGGATACGAGGATCGTGCATATAGAGACAAGCTTGTTGGACAGCGAAGGAAATTTTAGGACAAGTAATTGTTAGGTATTGGAGAGCAACAGTAAGACTAGGTATAGAGTAGGATCAGAAAAAGGTTCGCTGACAGAAGAAAGTTTAGAAGGTGTGTCAGCAGGAGCGCGAGAAGACCGACAATCGGTCATACCAGCACAGTTAAGCAAATCAAGAATATACTGACGTTGAGAGATAAAGTTCAGATGTATCATGGTGAATAGCAATGCCCAGAAAATTATGAAGAGAACCAAGATCAGTCATGGAGAATTCGTTGCGAAGAAGAGAAATAACATGATCCAGGAAAGATTGAGAGAAGGTAGTAAGAACAATTTCATAAACATAAAGAAGGATGTAGGCATCATTAGATTTTTGATGATAGATAAAGACAGAAGTGTCATAAAGAGATGGAGTAAACCCGATAGTTTGAATGAATGTAGAAAAACGTTGAAACCAGGCACAGGGAACTTGTTTGAGGCCATAGAGAGATTTTTGAAGGAGACACACATGATCAGGGTAGGAGGAATTTTTGAAACCTAAAGGTTGTTGACAATAGACAGTTTCATTGAGAGAACCATGAAGAAAAGAGTTTTTGACATCTAATTGGTGAATATGCCAGGAGGAAGAGACAACTAAACTGAGAACAACGCGGATGGTGCTAGGCTTGATGACAGGAGAGGAAGTTTCATCGTAGTCAATTCCTTGTTGTTGAGAATATCCACGACATACCCAAAGAGCCTTATAGAGAGCAATACTGCCATCGGAGTGAAACTTTTGGAGAAATACCCATTTTCCAGAGACTATGTTGGAGTTGGATGGGCGAGGCACAAGAGTCTAAGTATTATTTTCAATAAGAGCATTAAATTCAGCTTGCATGGCGGCAGTCCAATTGGAATCAAGAAGAGCAGATTTGTAGGTTTTAGGGAGAGGAGATATAACCGGGGTACCATGGAGGTTTAGACGTTGAGCAAGAAGGCGGAAACCATATTTTGCACGAGCACACGTGGTATGATCATTGAGTAGTGTAGGTATACAGATGGCGTGTGAAGGTAGTGGTATAGGAGGGGGAAGGCAAGGCGTCAAGCACAACGAAAGAGACCGATGCCAGGGTTGGTGGTTCGAATTTGGTAGGTGAGGGGATGACGCGGGGGATGGTGGCGGTGATGGAGGATCGGCGGCAGGGTTTCATGTCGCGGCAGGATTTTGGACTGTTTTTGCTGCCGTGGCAGGAGCGACGACAGAAATTTCAGGAGACATAAAATATGGAAAACGCACTGTAGAGGATGGCGGTGTAGGTATAGGAGTAGAGGAGTCAGGATGCTGAGCAAAAGAAAAAATATTTTCTGCAAAAGTGATATGACGAGAAATATGAACGTGGCCCAAAATGAGATCGAGGCAACACTAGCCTTTGTGCTCGCCTAAAAAACCGAGATGGATGCAGGGAAGATATCTATAAGAAAGTTTGTTGGGGGTAGTAGCGGAAGAATTGGTAAAGAAAATACAGCCAAAAACGCGAATGTCGACATACTTATGTTGAGTTAAAAATAGATAATAGAAGGGTGTATTGTTGGAATTTTCTTTTGATGGTCGAATATTAAGGAGAAAAGTAGCCATGCGAAGTGCTTCGGCCCAGAATTTTGGAGGCATGGAGGCCTGGAGGAGAAGAGTTCCAAGGATGTCATTGATAGTGCGTAAAGAGCATTCAACTTTTCCATTTTGAGGAGAGGTGTAGGGACAAGAAAAATAAAAGAGAATACCGTGCTAGAGAAAAAAGTTCCTGTTGTTGTAGTTGTCAAATTCGTGACCATTATCACACTGAACAAAACATATGGGAAGAAAGAAGTGTGTTGAGACATAACATTGAAAATTTAGAAAGAGAGAATGCACGTCAGATTTATTGCGCAAGGGAAAGGTCCAAACAATAAGTGAAATCATCTAAAATAACAAGATAGTACTTATAACATGAAATACTCTCGACAGGAGACGTCCATAAATCACAATGGGGTAGTTCAAACGGAAATGTACTAGTATATGTAGAATAACTAAAGGGTAGACGAACATGTTTCCCTAATTGACAAGACTCACACAATAAAGAATTATGGGTATCTCTATTAGAAGGAATTGAAAATTCACTAAGGATGGATGATAACACAGCACTCTGGAGATGGCCGAGACGCCGGTGCTAGAGATCAACTGATGCCACCATGGATGTTGGATCCGCAGCGGTTGGGGTACCATGGAGAGAGTATAAATCACTAAAGCTATTGAAGCTTGCGATCTTGGCCTTGCTCCGGTAATCCTTCACAGATAAACCAAGAGGGTCAAATTCAAGGGAGACAAGATTATCACGAGTGAATTGGTGAACAAAAATAAGATTTTTGATAAGAGAAGGAGCAAAACGAACATCAAGAAGAAGAAGTGGTTTAGAGGTTGAAGAAATTTGAGATTGTCCAACACAATGAATAGGAATAGAGGAACCATTACCAAGAATAATTGAAGAAAAAAGAGAAGTGGTGCAGGAATACAACAAATTACTTGAAGCAGACATATGACTAGAAGCACAAGAATAAAAAATCCAATCTATACCTGAGTTTCCTTGTGCAGCAAAGTTGTTCATGGCATGTAAAAAGGCAGCTTGATCCCAACACGGAGTTGAGGGAGAAGGCGGCGTGGGCAGCAACGTTGGCTGCTGGAATGGTTGAGGCGGTGCCGGGTAGGAGCTCCCATCGGCATATGCAGGAGTGCCGTAGGGGGAGCCATAGGGGAGCTGTATGGAGCGTAGATCGGAGGTGCATGATAGGTGTGCTGAGGTGCACGTGGTAGCATGGGACCAGGCGCACCCATGTAAGGGCGAACACCGGGATGCTAGGCGCCATAGGCAGGAGGGGCGCCAATCGGAGACAGGGCGGCCCAAGGCATAGGCCAGGCCTGCACGAGACCAGTCTAGGGTTCGTGTTGAGGGCGCTAGGTTGGAGCAGGAGGCACATGGACCGGGGAAGGAGGTGGAGCCGCGGGAAGTGGAGCCGATGGTGTAGTTGGTGGTCGTGGCGGCCGATAGATAGGTCGGGTGCCACGGTAATTAGGGCTAGGGCGCCAGCCAGGAGGAGGCTACGCTGAGGTGGAGGCGTATGCGGGGCTGGCGCAGGAGGTCGCGAGATGGCCACAAAAACCTGGGGCGTGGCTCTTTGTTGGTGATGGCGCGATCGGCCCATTGGAGCATGGATAGGACCTCCACAATGGAGGGACATGGCCGGATCATGGGGATGAACGAAGATTGTTTCTCGAAGCGCTCGTCGAGGCCGACAAGAAGGATGTTGATGAGTTGCCGATCATCGATGGGATCCCCAAGTTCTTGGAGCTCATCGATGATGGTTTTGATGCATTGACAGTAAATATCTATCAGAGAATCGCCCTGCACGGTGTTGTGAAGTTTCATGGGAAGCGTGTTGATGCGGGCATCAGCGTTGTCTTGAAAAAGTTGGCGAAGGGCCGCCCAAAGAGCGACTGCACTAGAGGCCTCACGGAAGACGAGGTTGAAGATTTCTATCGTCCTTGACCCTAGCGAGGATCTGACGTCTGGGCAACGGAGTCGAAGGCGACGTGGTCGAGGAGATTGCAGCGACCAAGATGAACTTCAAAGAGGTGTGGTAGTAATTGTGCTTGGGGAGATCTAAAGTAACAGTAATAAAAAGACTAACATCTGAAATTGTATCGGCATATTGGATTGTGGATGGGATTGAAGGGGCCAGGGTTTGGGTGGACGAAGAGGAAATCGCCGTGGCGGCAGCGAGCTTGGAGGTGGCGAGAGAAGCCCGCCGCTCGAAGTAGCCGGGCAGCGGTGGGGATGGGGTGGGCGGCGACATGCCCTAGATCGTTTAGTCTGATACCATGTTGAATAGAATAGTTTTGATACTTAAATAATAATAATCGTTACAATTACAAGAGAATATATAGAGGGTCTAGGCCCTGGCCAAGTCGGTTCCCTAGCCGAGTCGATTTAGAGTCCTAAACTTGGCACACAAGTTGATTGTCTAACAATAAGAACATGCCATGGATTGGAACCATGCTCCCATGCAACAAAGTGGATTCAACACTTTTTGATGTTTGCACCCAAATCACTATCTAGAGGGGTAATTGTAACATCCCAGGACTAGTACCTCAAAATAGACAGGACATATGTTTGTGCATTGCATTCATGCATAAGAAAATCCGTGAAATTTTCGCGCAAAACTAAAGAAGCTATAGAGGGATCGAGATCTCTCTTGCTCTGATGGAAACATCAGGGCAGGTGCGATGGATTTCGACATGACCTCTACTATACCTTTGTGTTTGAGGGGAAGGAAATTCAAATTTGAATATTCAATTGATAAATTTCAATTCTAAAAGAATTTGAAATGGAATAATAATTGGAAATTAAATTGTAATAGGAAATAAGAGGTGAACTCTTATTTATGAATAAGATATAATCTTTAGTTCAAATAGAAAAGATAATTGAAATTTAAATAAAATGAAATGAATAATTGAGTAATGTAACATGATATTACAATAATGAAATAATAAACAAGAATTGATAAAGGACGATCTTATTTACATCACACATTATTATATTATCTTTACAATTATGAACAAAAGGGATAATAAGATAATGAAACAGAAAAGAATCATTTTATTACAATAATACAAATATTATACTGTTATTTCTTTGTCTAAATAAAAAAATGAAAGATTACAATAAAGAATAAAAGAAAATATCTAAAGCTAAAATTCTAGCTAGTTCTCTTTATCTTCATATCTTCTTGATCTTCATTCCTCTAAAACAAACAACAAAGAAAAAAGAGAACATTGTTTTAATGTTAAAATGTTTGCCCCACCATGGGTGAGGGAATTAAATATATGAAAATAGCTTAGGGATTTTGGGAAGAACTCCCCAAATCAACTAATAACCTAGGAGAGTACCACCAAATCTAGGCAACAATTAGAGCATGGATCTGTGAATTAAACACTTGAGTGATGAGAGGCAATTTTGAAATTCCAGGAAACTAGTGCGTATTTGATCCACCATTTGAAGACAACAATAAGCATGCTATGGCACCCTCCTAAGCCTAGATAAGTTCAAGAAAATAAAATCGAAGTAAAACAACAAGTAATCTATCTTAGCACTAATCAACTAAGAAGATTAGTAGTTAACCTGATCTTTGCAAAGTACTTAAAGTCACATGGCAATTAAGCAATAGCTCAATTGCTATGTAAAAGCCACAAATATCTGATTAGGGGAAAGAGCCCATTTAACTGAACCAAATGACAATTGCATCCATCAAGATGAAATAAGGAAAGCTACAGTACAAGACTAGGAAATATCGGGCATCCACTTAATCTTATCCACAAGTCATAGCAAACAAGCTAGCAGCTCACTCATCTGCATGCACCAGGGTGCTGTCAAGCCAACAGAGAAGCAATCAAGGTAGAAAAGGAAGCCACGGCTACCACAGGGGGGTTTTCCCTGTACACACATCTTATCTCTCTATTCCCAGAGCATCATAAGATATCACTGGTCATCACCAGTTTCACTACAAATCCACCACACCAATTTAAACAAATCAGCCAGCAGATTAACCTGGTAACCTGAGCAAGCTCAAGCAGCACAAGGAGGAGCATGGCAGGTGTGCAACAAGGAGGCCAGTAGCAGATCAGCACCACAAGGAGGAGAAGGAAATAGTTTCCAAAAGCTTACCAACAATAAAAAGTGGCCTGATCAAGATTCACCACAAGAATCATTATAAGCACATATCCCCAAGCCATTTTTCTACTTAACACCAGCAGGTTAGTTTCTTAGATCAGTATAGTATCTGTTCTTATCCTTTTATTTCTAAGCATGGAGTTATGTGGGAGAAAGAGCTCTCAGACTGGGTAGTAGTGCTACTCCAGAATCATCCTAGAGCTAACAAAAGGGCAACACCATTGTATGTTCATGTGCAACAAAAGTAATGTATCAGTTCATACATCATTGACTCATTTAAGTAAATCCATCATTTGGTTATAGAAAGGATTCCTGCTGGCAACTAAAACCTAAGATAGTTAGCTACAACACCAGATCTGGCTAGTCAATGTTTCTAAAACATTTGTGTATCCTCAATTGAGGTGTCACAACATTAACACCATTAATAACCAGATGGTAATTGTTTAACCAAACTCAAGTGAAAGCTACCTAGCAACGAATACAATCCATAGCATCAGTTTTAATAATTATGAAGCATTTCGACATGTACTGTCATGTGGAAAGTATCCACATAGTATCACAGTTCCACTTGGAAATGAAAATCAATTTAATTCATATCATTTTCCTACAAGCCACAGTTAGGAATCATGTGATCAATTACTGTCATATTGACATCATACATATATAGTTACCAAACCTCACTTGCAAATAAATTTAAATCATTTTCCTAGCTACCACTTGCTAGGAATCA
The DNA here is from genome assembly GCA_916181665.1 of Avena sativa. Taxonomy (NCBI): domain Eukaryota; kingdom Viridiplantae; phylum Streptophyta; class Magnoliopsida; order Poales; family Poaceae; genus Avena; species Avena sativa. Next base: position 80,623,198 of record OV702297.1, read on the forward strand.
TTTTATAAACTGTAAACATTGCCTGGAAAGGTTTATGAGCATTACTGATTACCAAATCTTTTGTATACATCTAATGAGTAAAGTTAGCCACTAACACTAGCAAATCTTGATGTATTGGAATCAATGATAAGAAAATCGGTAAACGTTAACTGCTCGGTTGGATTGTGAGTAGAGACTAATCGGAATTCAGACGATTAAATGATTTAATCGATCAGTCATTAATTGGTGCAACCTACAAAAATTAGCACCTAAAACACGTATGACTCCTCTCGCACCTTGATGGCTGGTGCTGACATGGAGCACTTCATATGAAACCCCAAGAGCAAGGTGTGAAGCAGGAAGTAACAAGTCTTCCCTTAGTTGAGACCGAGGTTATCGAACCATATGGAGGAAGGAAACGTCACACAGGTGTTGCAAGCAACGCAGAGACCTGCACAAAACAAACTCAAGACTTTGCCCCAACAAATCAGTGAGGTTGTCAAGCTCACTGGTTTTCTATAACAAAGGATTAAACATATGGTGTGGAAGGTAATGATTTGCAACAAGTAAACATGTAACAGTGGAAGATGTACCAATGGTAAAGATTGGACCAGGGTCCATAGTTCACTAGAGGTGCTCTCCTTAGATAAACAACATGGCATGAAGGGTAAACAAATTACAACGAGGCAATTGATAGGAACTGAGCAAGGCATAACAATGCAATTACTAGCCAGAAAGATCCTATGAAGTTGATTGGGCAATACAACAATATACATAGACCGTCATCCAACTGCATCTATGACTATAAGTCCACCTTCAGGTTATCATCCGAACCCCCTCCAGTATTAAGTTGCAAGCAACAGACATCTGCTTTAAGCAAAGTGTGTAAGGTAAACGGTCCACATGTTCCATGAACAAGAGACCGTTGTTTTCTCCCTAGTAGCAACAACACATCTACAACTGAAGAGATTTCTGTCACTTCCCTTGGAAACTAGAGGCATGAACCCACTATCGAGCATAAATACCCCCTCTTGGAGTCACTAACAACTACTTGGCCAAGATAACCACTAGCAATGGAGAGCATGCAAGATCACAAACAACACAGACATGATAGAATCATAAATACAAAACCATTAATCAAACCAACAAAATAATCTCAATATCCATCGGATCCCCGCAAACATAACATGCATGATTACAAATAGATTAGATCTTGATCATGAACGGAGCTCACAAGATCTATACATGAAAGCACAAAGGAGGAGATACAACCATCTAGCTACTAGATGGACCCATAGTCCAAGGTGGAACTACTCATGAATCATACTGGAGAGAAGGCCTCCGGGATGATCTCCCCTCCGACAAGGTGCCGGGAAGAGCTTCAGATCCCCCCGATCTAGGGATGATGGTTGTAACACCCCGTCCACTGGGCCTGGGGGGTGTCACTCTTGATAGCTTAATAGGATATCTAGACTAGCCCCACAAACCAACACTAGTCTTTTCATGCGCACTTTGTCCTCACTCATGTGCACCCGGTACCCACTTCCCGGTCGGTCACCCATCTAGAATTGCTCTAGGCCAAGCACGCTTAACCTTAGAGTTCTTTTCGAATGAGCATCCGGAAAAGAAGTTGCAACTTGTTGGTATGAGTATCCTATTAATCCTATTAAGCCATGTGCTGGATCTCACATACACCCACCCTTTAGAAGATCGATGCCCTCATCGATCAAGCACACCCCAGGAACGTTCCCTCTTGGCACGCGTATGTGCGTCTAGTGCCGGCACATGTGCCATGCCGTGTCCACTCCGGGCCACATGCGCTATACTCCACATGTCCCGCCACCGACCCGCACACACCCGACACGCGTATGTACGTCCAGTGTCGGCACATGTGCCATCCGTGTCCACTCCGGGCCACACGCGCCATGCTCCACATGTCCCGCCACTGACCTGCACACACTCGTTTAACCGCGAGGATCGGCTCTGATACCACTTTGTAACACCCCCAGCCACCCCGGACCGACGGCTGTCACTTCTGGCATCTCAATAGGATCTCTAGACTAGCCCCACAAACCAACACTAGTCTTTTCATGCGCACTTTGTCCTCACTCATGCGCACCCGGTACACACTTCCCGGTCGGTCACCCATCTAGAATTGCTCTAGGCCAAGCACGCTTAACCTTAGAGTTCTTTTCGAATGAGCTTCCGGAAAAGAAGTTGCAACTTGTTGGTATGAGTATCCTATCAATCCTATTAAGCCATGTGCTGGATCTCACAATGGTGGCGACGGCAACAGACAGTTTGGTGGATTTCTGATCGGGTACTCAGGGTTTCTGCATCGGGGAATTCTTATAGGCGAAGGGGCGAGACGAGGCGGCTAGGGCCAACAAACCCTACCCAGGCGCAGGCCCACCTCCCCCGCGCCTGGGGTGGGTCTGCCCCCCTTGCCGGCCCCTTCGGCTCTCCTCTGGACTTCTTGTTCCCCACGGAAAGTATTTGCCTTTGACGTTTGTCCCGTCCAATTCCGAGTATTTTTCTTTACTAACTTTTCCGAAACCAAAAACAGCAGAAAACAGGCATCTGGCACTGCTTCAACTTGTTAATAGGTTTGTACCAGAAAACATGTAAAAAGCACCTCAAAGTGTGGACAAGTAAAGCAAAGTAGATACTAAATAAGCATGAAACATCAAAAATTATAGATAAGTTTCCAACGTATCACACCTCAACCATCTACCCTATTAAATGAAGCCTCGAGCTCCCAGATGAGATCCTCAAGGTGCTCGAGCTCTTGTATCTGAGGTCTGGTCAGCAACTACAAGGAACTTGTCTACAATGACAAGGAACTAGTCGGGAACATACCTATTAATCGGAGTGTCAAAGCTATTCATCGGGCTAAATGATTGCTAAGCAAGGTCATAGTGGGATATATAAGCAATCATTACAGTTTTCTTGATCATCTATTAGTACACAGCCTATTTGTTCATATCATTTTCCTAAGCATAAATATTAGGAATCATTTGGAGATAGTTATCATCATATAAATGGGCTTACAACTTATAACAAGTTCATAGCCAGGCATATCTGCTTAAGGAGCAAATTTCTTAGATACAAAACTGCGGTGACCTAGCATACCACTGCATGTGTAGTACACTATAGTCGTTGACATGACATCTACAGAACACCGTTCCGTAAATATCACATCCCTCAGAGTGGCACAACAGAAACATTGCGGGTCCATATTACAAATGTACACACATTATTATTATTACAATACCGGAAGTTCAAGACTTCCAAAAGATCCAACTTACAAACCAAAATATAAAGTGTTTAGTGGAAATTTAAAAGTAACAACTCCGACTAGGAGTTGAGCTCAACAACTTATTCTATAGAGTTCATGTTGCTCGGCTCCGTTAGTTACTACTGACTAGATACTTAATTGGACTCGTTCTCATCGACACCGTAGCGGATCTCGTAATCCACTCCTTCAACTCCTCCGGACAGATCAGGTTCCTCATAGAACACATCTTCTTGGCATTCGGCTGCATACATTGGCACGTCTTCGGGATCCTCAGAGTCTAAGCAAGGGATCAAAGGAAAGTATGAGTAACAGCGTTACCCAACAAGTTCATTATATGCAAGGTGGGAAGTTTGATGCTCTAACTACCACCTCGGATTATAGATCCTTGGCACTATGCAGTTTTTGTAAATCTTTCTTCAAAGATAGATTTTATTCTGAAAAACTATGACAATCAGCCTTCACAGGTTGACCAGAACTTTCATGGAGTTCCTTTCCTGCCACGTTCGTAGCTCCTTTCCGGAACAGGGAGTAACAAGTTACAGTTCTTACACTCTGCAGAGGTGCGTTACTTTACCCATGAGAGATCAACTCCTTGTTGCACAACCGGGCGTACTTTCCCGTCCACAATTCCATGATGTGGGGCCCAGTAGTTGGTCCAAGCCAATCACTGCCCCCTTCGCGACCCCACATGCCTCCTTGGTGTACACCATGCCCACATAATGAATTACGGCAATGGTTTGTACAAACCGTTAGATGCCAGAACTATCGTGGGACGATGAGGGTTCCCACCCATATGCTGCATATCCTCTACGAATTACCAATTAATATGCATGCTACGAGGATAACAGCCATGACCTGGACATCCGGCTTCATGCGAGAGGAAGAAGATATAGCTGACTTCTCTGTCCCATTCCAAATCTCATGGCTAACGCATAATATACGGCGCTAGAATCATTGATGTCAGGGGTTATTAAGTCCCTACTTGATCATCATTGTTGCAAATAGAACCCTAAGTTCTATTGCTCCATTATATCACCACTTAGGATGATATCTATGATTTCTTTATTTATGAAAATAATATTTTCTTTCTTTTATAGCATATATGATAACACACAATTTGCAAATACTTTGATAAGACTCTTCAAAGGACATGAGCAAGTGATGAACTTGCCTTGTGATGGCAAGGTAGTGAAGTCTGATGCTTGCACTGGACCTTGAGCTTCTAGTTCTACAAAACATCATTATTGCCCGGTAAGGACAATATTTTAAGAAGCAATGATGCTTATGCAAGTAATATAATGCATTATTTAATTCTATATGCATTTTACCTATATAAGTTGCCTTTTAATAAAGCATTTACAAATATTATTATTATTTTATATTTATTGCATATATTATTTTATTTTATTTCCCTTTTTATTTGACTTTTATTGATTTAATAATTATTTTAGGAATTATTAATTATACATTAAATTTATTATTAAATATTTAGTATTTTTCAAAAATACTATAATATTAATAAATAATGAAAGTGATTTTTATTTATTTTTTATCATCTTTCAATAATTTTGTAAAATTCCATAAGGAATATAAAAATTAACAAATTCTTATAAAAATTTAAATGTCCAAATTTTATATCTTATTTTATTTGGATAGAGTGGATTATTGTGAATCCAAAAATATTTTATTTATAATTTTTGGACTTTTATTTTATTTTCTAGAACTTTATTGAGGCTAGGGGCATTTTGGTCTTTTCCAATTGATTAAAACAGTTTTTTTAAATAACTTGGGATGGACTTTTGGGCTTATTGGGCCAGTGTGGACCAATAGGGTAGGGTCAAAATCACCACCCCGAGGGGTTTTGGCCCACCCAGCCCACACTCTCTGCCTCCTCCTCGTTCTCACCTTTCCTCTTCCTCGACCCCGCGAGCTTTGGCACCGCCGCTGGCGATGGCCGCCATTGTGGCTTCCCCTGGCTGCTGCCGTGGTGCAGCGCGAGGTTTGCGACTACGCTTGTTCCTCTAGTCCAACTCGATTTGCCTCCGGGGCCTCCCCGTGGTCAGATTCACCCTGTTCCCGCAAGGGTTAGGGAAAGGTGCTGTCGCCACCGCCGCGGTCCCGCCTGCGGTGGTGTGCTGGGCTCGTGTGCTGCTGTGGCCGCCGCCATGGCTGGTGCAGGTTGCAGCGCCCTCTGGGGTGCTCCCTGTGCTGCCGCGGTTCGTCGGCCAATCTGCTTCCTCTTCGATTCGTCAGCGAGGTCCTCGGGTACGTTGCTTCTGTGGTTCTTGTTCATGCTACTACCATGAATCTCTCTGTGTGTATATAGTGGCTTCTCGTGCCTAGTGATTATGTTCTGATTAGGGTTCATATCCTAATTAGGGTTCTTGTTCTGATTAGGGTTCATAACCCCCTGTTGATCATATCCATGATGATTTAGATCTAGTGTTGATCATACTTGAGCATGAAGAATGATTGTTTGCTGTGGATCATGATTTGTAGTGGCTTTGATGATGCTAGTGGCTTGTCAGATTTATTCCAGTGGTAATCCACTATGATCCCATGCTAGTGTTTCTATGGAATCCCTGATTGGAAATGTTGTTGATCTGAGAACATACTCTACTGCCAGAATGCTTGTACTGACAGTAGTTTCTCTCAGTATTTGCTTACTGCAATTATAATGGTAGGCTTGCATGAGATTATACATACTGAATATAATAATTACATGTAATGATTTTCTGTGGATGTATAGATGAATTTGATGTTGATTCCTGACACTTGGCTTCAGGAAGATGAAATTTACTGGTTTGTCCCTTTTTATCTGTGGGAACTAAGCAAAGATTGGTTTTAGCTCATTAAGAACTTGTCCTTGTGATACCATTATGATCTGGCACACAAGTGATTGGGTTTTTATTTCTGGGCTTAGCTTTGTCAATACTTGTGACTAATACTGGCAAGATAGAATATAAGCTTTTCTTAACTCTCCTGCCAATGATGTTGGTCTGGGGCTCTAGGATTTTAAGTCCTAGTTAGTTGAGCAAATAGTTTATTTGTAGCTTGTAAGATTAGAGGTGCTACTCTCTATGGGAGATGTGCCCTGATCTGATAAGACAAATGAAAGATGATTTAAGTTGCATAAATTAACACTGAACTCTGTGATGCTGGTCTGAGAGTTTTAGTGCTTTTGGCTGAGTTTGATTTCTTATCTTTATACTTGAAATCTCTAGGATAGATTCACCTCACTTGGGTGATTATTGAGAGATTATTTCATAAATCAACACATGCTTCTGTTCAGATACTATGAATGAATGATGTGATGGTTTTATGAGTCTCACCACAAAATCTGATGTTGATGTAGTAAGTTGATAATGATGTTGATCTTGATCTGGTTTTGCTGGACTCCTGAGCTTGCTCTTGAGCTAGCCTGCTCCTCCTAGCTCCTGGGCTTGATCTTTTTGTCCACCTGATTCATCCCCCTCCTTATGTCACCATCCTGGTGATGTTTGGTTGATCTGGGGTGGTTTGGTTTGGTTGCTGTTCTTGGTTTAACTGCTGTCTACTCTAGCTGTGCTTGTGTGCTGTGTAGTGGAGAGATGCACTGATGTGCTACTCCAAGACTGTGCTGTGGTTTTGTGAGATTGGGCTAGGCTTGTGAGGTCGATAGCACACCATTTGCATGCTGGTGTGTGTCCAGCTTGTGTGCCTGCTATGCACTTGTGGATATGTTCATAATTTTTGAACTTACCATTACCAGATTACTTTCACCTGGCTGGTGAATTGGTCCCTTTTAGCTGTCATTTGACTTATGGCTTTGAATTTATGAAAGATGAAATGTTTCATATTGGTGAAACTTGCCCCTTTTATAACATTTCTCAATGATGAATTTGTCAAGTGCATTTCACTGACATATCTGAGAGAAATAATATTAACACTAATCTTATTTTGTTTCTATTTAGTCTTTGTTTTGCAGGTACAAAGATAAAGATGAAGATTTAGTGTAGATTTAGATATAGGATAGTTAGTAGATATTCAAATGTAATTTTCTTATTCTTTTGTAATTTTTCTTTTATTATTCTTGTAATCTTTATTTTATTCAATTGTAATAAAGATTATATTATTATTAATAAAGAATATTCTTATTCTTTATTCTTTTGTAAACTCTGAAGTTTGGAAATGGCTTCAGTATGTCACATTCTTTGTAACTTGTTTATGTATTAATAATATGAAATAAGTTTCATATTCAATATTGTTTTTGGATAAAATTTAAGTTATAATACTTATCTCTTAATTAATTTAAGATTCAAAACTTATATCTAAATCATTCAAATTATAATTCAAACACTCAAGTTTAAAATTCAATTTCATTTGAAAACACATAACTCCTTAAGATCATCTCAAAGTTTATAACAATCATCCTTCAAGACTAAACCTAATCTCAAAAGATGAAAGAAACATTGATCACTTAAGATTTTAATTTGGCAAAATTTTTACCCACATTTTCAGAAATAAATGCATGCAACATTTCATATTCCTAAATTTACCCTTTGTTAGTTCCTAAATGCTGGGATGTTACAGACTTCCCCTCTTAAATTAAACTTCGTCCCGAAGTTTGTGGCGATGTACCTGAATAGTTTTGGATAAGGTTTTCTTAAATCCTCTTCCTTCTCCCATGTGGCTTCCCTCTCAGGGTGATGTTCCCACTGTACCTTGCAATATTTGATTGCTCTGTTCCTCAATCTTTTCCAGTTTTCCTCCAGAATCTTACAGGGCTTTTCAATATAAGTCAGGTCTGCTTGTAGTTCTATTTCTTGATGTGTTATTGCATGATCTGGAACTTTCAAACATTTGCGAAGTTGTGACACATGGAAAACATTATGCACTTGAGCCAATCTTGATGGTAACTCTAAAGCATAAGCTATAGTTCTATTTTGACTCAGTATCTTGAATGGTCCGATATATCTTGGACTCAATTTTCCTTTAACTCCAAATCTCTTTACTCCTTTCATTGGACTTACTTTCAAATAGACCATATCTCCCACTTTTGGATGCCATGATCTTCGACTTTGATCCGCATAACTTTTCTGCCTGCTGTGGGCTATTTTCAGTCTATCCCTGATCTTATCAATGATGTCTTGTCTCTCCTTGATATAATATGGCGCAAATTCTTTGCGGCTTCCAGGTTCATACCAACATATTGGTGATCTACACTTCCTTCCATACAGAATCTCATATGGAGCTGCCTTCAGACTACTCTGATAGCTATTGTTATAAGAAAATTCTGCCAATGGTAGGTGATCTTCCCATGTTCCTCCAAAATCTAGTGCACAAGCACTCAACATGTCTTCTAGTATTTGATTTGTTCTTTCAGTTTGACCTCCTGTCTCAGGATGATATGTCGTGCTGAAATCTAACTTTGAACCAAGGGCTTCATGCAATTGCTTCCAAAATGCTGAAGTAAACACTGATCCCCTATCAGTTAATCTTTTTGGGTACTCCATGCTTACTTACTATCTCTTTGACATATACTTTAACTAACTTCTAATCTTTCCAAGTCCATTTGTAACTCTTTTGGTAGCTCCCTATTGCTAGGCTGAATATCTGCACTCTTTCTGCTTAAAGCATCTGCTACAACATTTGCTTTCCCTAGGGTGTAATTGATTGTTAAATCATAATCCTTGATTAATTCCAACCAACGCTTCTGTCTCATGTTCAATTCCTTTTGAGTGAAGAAATATTTGAGACTTTTATGGTCAGTGTATAACTCACATCTGGCTCCATAAAGAAAATGCCTCCATCCTTTCAGCGCAAAGACTACTGCTGCTAACTCTAAATCATGAGTTGGATAGTTGACTTCATGTGGTTTCAATTGTCTTGAACCATAAGCAATCACTTTCCGATCTTGCATTAACACACAACCCAAACCTTCTTTAGACGCATCACAGTAAACGGTGAAATCCTTCCCTGTTTCTAGAACTGCTAAGATTGGAGCTGTGGTTAATCTAGTCTTTAACTCTTGGAAACTTGCTTCACATTTCTCATCCCACTTGAATGGTGTATTCTTCCTTAATAATTTGGTCATTGGTCCGGCTATTTTGGAGAAACCTTCAATGAATCTCCGATAATAACCAGCCATTCCTAAGAAACCTCGAATTTGTTTCACATTGGTCGGTGCAGTCCACTCTAGTACCGACTGAACTTTAGATGGATTCACAGCAATCCCATCTTTACTAATCACATGACCGAGGAATTCTACCTCATCTAGCCAGAACTCACACTTATTGAACTTAGCATAAAGCTTATGTTCTCTTAAAGTTTGTAATGCTATTCTTAAATGGTCAGCATGCTCTTCCTTATCCTTGGAATATATCAGAATATCATCAATAAAAACAATGACAAACTTGTCCAAATATGGCATGAAAATCTTGTTCATCAGGTTCATGAATATTGCCGGTGCATTGGTCAAACCAAATGGTACTACCAGATACTCATGGTGTCCATATCTTGAGACAAATGCTGTTTTTGGAACATCTTCCGGCTTGATTTTTATTTGATGGTATCCAGATCTTAAATCGATCTTTGAAAAGACTCCAGCTCCTTTCACTTGATCAAACTAATCTTGAATTATTGGTAAGGGATACTTATTCTTGATAGTCACGTTGTTCAGATTTCTATAATCACCACACATCTGTCTTCCACAATCTCTTTTATCCACAAAGATTACTAGTGTTCCCCATGGAGATACACTTTCCTGTATAAATCCTTTCCTTGCTAATTCATCAATTTGCTCTTGGAGTTCTTTCAACTCGTTGGGTCCCATTTTATATGGTGCTTGAGCTATTGGTGTTGTACCAGGTATTAGGTCAATGGTGAACTCTATCTCCCGGTCTGGTGGCATTCCCGATAACTCTGCTGGAAAAACATCTTGGAATTCATTAACTATAGGAATATCTTCTAATTTAACTTCTTTCATTGAATTCAATTGCAGATCCACCATGATATGATTGTGTTTATCTGCTTGGTAAACTATCCTTGCTCCACTTGGAGTTTTGATTGAGACGGTTTTCTCCTCACAATTTATCTGAGCTTCGTGTTCCATCATCCAATCCATCCCCAGCACTACTGCAATTCCCTTCAAAGGAATCACATAAAGTCTGTGAAATATGTACAACCACAGATCGAGATAACCTGATCTTGTTTTATGCGGCGTACAATCACATGCCCTCCCACCGTAACTACGGTCATAGGACTCTCTAACGTTGCCCTTCTAATCCCAAAATTATCACAAAATTCTTCAGAAATGAATGAAGTAGTTGCACCAGTATCAAATAGAACTTTGTCGGGATTGGTAAGGATATTGAGCGTACCTATCACTGCATGCTTCGAATTATCCACCTCCTCAAGGGTTGCACAGTTCAGTTATCTGGTAGGTCAGTTTCTCTTGAAATTGTTGTTCTTGCCATTGTTTCCTCCTTTACTGGGCTGTCCATTTCCTCCACTGGCTTGTCCTCCTCCTTTGGTAGGACATCCTCCTGGTGGTTTACTCGGACAATCTGGCTTGATATGCCCCTTCTGACCACAACTGTAACAGATTACTACAGGCTTTTTGCATTCCCTCTGGAAATGCCCTGGAATTCCACAATTGTTATAGATAACATTCCTTCTCGGATTAGATTGATTTCCACCACTACCCTTGTTATTATTATTGTTATTGTTGCCATAATTCCTATTCCGAGGTTTGAACTCCAGGTTAGGTTTAGGTTTGCTTGCCTGAATTCTCTTGGTTTCCTTTTTGGCTCTCTTCCTCCGATCCTCTTGGACATTCTTGTAGTCATCTTCAAAAGTAATGGCTGGATCCAACAGCTGCTGATAAGTTTGCTTATTGGCTAACCTTAGCTGCATCCTCACAAACGGATTTAATCCACGCAAGAAACGCTTCTTCCGCTTCTCTTCAGTGTTGACATCCTCCTCAGCATAACGAGACAGTTAACTAAACTCCCGGATGTACTTCATGACACTAGTATATCCTTGCTGAAGCTCCTCAAATTCTCTCCGCTTCAACTCCATAACACTTTCCGGAACATGATATTCACGGAATCTCTGCTTAAACTCCTCCCAGGTAAACCCCCTTCCTGGTTGTTGCATGGCCAACTGATTTTCCCACCATGATGCTGCAGGTCCAGTCAGCAGATGAGTTGCATACCTCAATTTTTCCTCATCATTGCAACCCACAGTTTTTAGCTTCCTTTCTATATCTGCTAGCCAGTCTTTTGCATCCATTGGTTCAGGAGCTAATGCAAAAGGTAATGGTCTTGCATTCTGGAAATCAGATAGACTCACTCCTCCACCTTCAGGTGCCCTCTGATTTGCTCATCCCAGCAGCTCTTCCATGAACTTGTTCTGGGTATCTTGCATCATTTGCATGCATTGCATAAAGTTCTGCTCCATTAACGGCCTCATTGGTGGTGGTGGTGGTAATGCTTCTTGGTTTGCTGCATCTGCATCGGCCTTCTCCTTGGCCTCTTGCTCCATCCGCTGCTGCTCAGTTTCCATTTCTACACCCGTATCCATGACCCTATAGTCCTGCAACATAAAGCGAATACTCATAATTACATCATGCACATGTGTTCTAAGCTCGACTTTACGCACAGAACTAGTCACACAATGAAGATCCAAAGAAAATCCAAATATGCATTACACATATTTTACATAATGATACAAAGTCATTACAACAAATACCATATAGGTATCATTACAAAACTACCTTATTACTTGGGTACAATACACAGTACTCGATACTACTGACTAGTTGTCTCCTTCTAATAGTAACTACGTTCATCGTACATGCCTGATGTCCAACCATGATGACGTGTTGTTCGTCGCATAGTTTGTGGAACATATGGCCTTCCGGAAGGAACATACTCTGTATCTGAAGTGTCAGGACTTGAGTCATTACTCAACCTGAGCGCACTGACTCCCTCCAGCTCAGCTGAAAAGTCTTCAGAAACATATTCAACATTATCTCCAGCCTGCATCTCCTGAGCTTCATTTCTTGAGTTGTCAACAGGATACACAGATCCTGCTGCTCCCCAGGTGCTCTCGTGGGCAAGATAGTTAAACACTAGATAATGTATATTCCCTGGGTTTTGAGAAGATGTTGATGATTCAAACACTCTCTCCTCAGGATCTTCCTCTTCATCCTGGTTATCTATTGACATGGTATTTCTACTACTATTATTAGGGTTCATCCTTGCACCCATCCAACTGGTCCGTCCAACATTCCTGTCGGAACCATCTGTGGACATCTGGTGTTCATGAGATCCATTATATGATCCCATTCTCCAACCATCTGAATTCTCAATAGGAAGTTCTAAGTCAGAACCATCCTCTGAACCCTGTGGTACTGCATACCGCATATCCATACTAGTATCATGTGTAGGTTCATGTCTTGGTGAATAAGGATATGGTATAAAGGATTCCGGATCTATAGGTATATCCTTAAAGATAGGTGTTGCACTACCACTTGCTTCTTTCTCTAACTAGAATGCTAATTGCTTCCTCCTTTCCGGATCAGTTAGATCCTCTAACATGTCATTTTTGTCTTCGACAATCACCTGATGTGTCTTATAAAAAGACGCAACGAGTGTTTGGTATCTATCCATAAACTTGGAAGCTAACTTAGGATGCTTCTTAACCAAAGTAAGATGATCCGGTATAGGCTCTGAGTCTATAGAATCATGAGGTATCACAGAGAATGTGCTACCTTCTAACTCCTTGGTTTTCTGCTCCCGGATATTAGCTATCGCCTCCACAACAGCGACATGATATGTTGCTTAATGACTCCTACCTTCTCCTATAGGTAAATCGTGATATAATTCAAGCTTCTCTGGAAGTTGGATACTCACACGATACTTGGATAACATCCGGCCATCGAGGTAAGTGATAGCGTTTACTGGAATTCTAGTAGGACAATTAAAAAGCTTTAAAAGTTGACGAAGTTGGTCTGTAAATGATCCTTGATAATCATCAAGAGTCTCCTCTTTCCTTACCAAAGTCTATTTTGGAAACTTTGGTGCGATATCTCTGTATATCAGAAAAATAATTTTGATTAGTATCTAATAATATATTGCATCATAACAAAGAATTATCGCACTAAAATATATAACGGAATATTCTCATTTGAATACCCATTATATTACTTTTAGAGAATTCTTTATCGTTGCTAATTCTCCTACAGGTAATACCCTTTACTAGGTTTCCAACCTAAGGTCAAAGCAATTTGCTCTGATACAAAACTGCGGTGACCCAGCACACCACTACATGTGTAGTACACTATAGTCATTGACATGACATCTACAGAACACCGTTCCGTAAATATCACATCCCTCAGAGTGGCATAACAGAAACATGGCGGGTCCATATTACAAATGTACACACATTATTATTATTACAATACCGGAAGTTCAAGACTTCCAAAATATCCAACTTACAAACCAAAATATAGTGTTCAGTGGAAATTTAAAAGTAACAACTCCGACTAGGAGTTGAGCTCAACGGCTTATTCTATAGAGTTCATGCTGCTCGGCTCCGTTAGTTACTACTGACTAGATAGTTAATTGGACTCGTTCTCATCGACACCGTAGAAGATCTCGTAATCCACTCCTTCAACTCCTCCGGACAGATCAGGTTCCTCATAGAACAGATCTTCTTGGCATTCGGCTGTATACATTGGCACGTCTTCGGGATCCTCAGAGTCTAAGAAAGGGATCAAAGCTAAGAATGAGTAACATCGTTACCCAACAAGTTCATTATATGCAAGGTGGGAAGTTTGATGCTCTAACTACCACCTCAGATTATAGATCCTTGGCACTATGCAGTTTTTGTAAATCTTTCTTCAAATATTGATTTTATTCCGAAAAACTATGACAATCAGCCTTCAAAGGTTGACCAGAACTTTCATGGAGTTCCTTTCATGCCGCGTTCGTAGCTCCTTCCCGGAACAGGGAGTAACAAGTTACAGTACTTACACTCTGCAGAGGTGCGTTACTTTACCCATGAGAGATCAACTCCTTGTTGCACAACCGGGCGTACTTTCCCGTCCACAATTCCATGATGTGGGGCCCAGTAGTTGGTCCAAGCCAATCACTGCCCCCTTCGCGACCCCGCATGCCTCCTTGGTGTACACCATGCTCACATAATGAATTACGGCAATGGTTTGTACAAACCGTTAGATGCCAGAACTATCGTGGGACGATGAGGGTTCCCACCCATATGCTGCATATCCTCTACAAATTACCAATTAATATGCATGCTACGAGGATAACAGCCACGACCTGCACATCCGGCTTCATGCGAGAGGAAGAAGATATAGCTGACTTCTCTGTCCCATTCCAAATCTCATGGCTAACGCGTAATATACGGTGCTAGAATCACTGATGTCAGGGGTTATTAAGTCCCTACTTGATCATCATTGTTGCAAATAGAACTCTAAGTTCTATTGCTCCATTATATCACCACTTAGGATGATATCTATGATTTCTTTATTTATGAAAATAATATTTTATTTCTTTTATAACATATATGATAACACACAATTTGCAAATACTTTGATAAAGACTCTTCAAAGGACATGAGCAAGTGATGAACTTGCCTTGTGATGGCAAGGTAGTGAAGTCTGATGCTTGCACTGGACCTTGAGCTTCTAGTTCTACAAAAACATCATTATTGCCCGGTAAGGACAATATTTAAAGAAGCAAAGATGCTTATGCAAGTAATGTAATGCATTATTTAATTCTATATGCATTTTCCCTATATAAGGTGCCTTTTAATAAATCATTTATAAATATATTTTTTATATTTATTGCATATATTATTTTATTTTATTTCCCTTTTTATTTGACTTTTATTGATTTAATAATTCTTTTAGGAATTATTAATTATACATTAAATTTATTATTAAATATTTAGTATTTTTCAAAAATACTATAATATTAATAAAAAATGAAAGTGATTTTTATTTATTTTTTATCCTCTTTCAATAATTTTGTAAAATTCCATAAGGAATATATAAATTACAAAATTCTTATAAAAATTTAAATGTCCAAATTTTTATATCTTATTTTATTTGGATAGAGTGGATTATTATGAATCCAAAAATATTTTATTTATAATTTTTGGACATTTATTTTATTTTCTAAAATTTTATTGAGATCAGGGGCATTTTGGTCTTTTCCAAGTGATTAAAACAATTTTTTTAAATGACTTGGGCTGGCCTTTTGGGCTTATTGGGCCAGTGTGGCCCAATAGGGTAGGGTCAAAATCACCACCCCGAGGGGTTTTGGCCCACCCAGCCCACACTCTCCGCCTCCTCCTCGTTCTCACCTTTCCTCTTCCTCGACCCTGCAAGCTCTGGCGCCGCCGCAGGCGATGGCCGCCATTGTGGCTTCCCCTAGCCACTGTCGTGGTGCAGGGCGAGGTTTGCGACTACGCTTGTTCGTCTAGTCCAACTTGATTTGCCTTCGAGGCCTCCCCGTGGTCAGATTCACCCCGATCCCAAACCTTAGGGGCAGGGAAAGGTGCTATCGCCACCGCCACGGTCCCGCCTGCGGTGGTTTGCTGGGCTCGTGTGCTGCTGTGGCCACCGCCGTGGCTAGTGCAGGTTGCAGCGCCCTCTGGGGTGCTCCCTGTGCTGCCGCGGTTCATCGGCCAATCTGCTTCCTCTTTGATTCGTCAGCGAGGACCTCGGGTATGTTGGTTCTATGGTTCTTGTTCATGCTACTACCATGAATCTCTTTGTGTGTATCTAGTGGCTTCTCGTGCCTAGTGATTATGTTCTGATTAGGGTTCATCTCCTAATTAGGGTTGTTGTTCTGATTAGGGTTCATAACCCCCTGTTGATCATATCCATGATGCTTTAGATCTAGTGTTGATCATACTTGAGCATGAAGAATGATTGTTTGATGTGGATCATGATTTGTAGTGGCTTTGATGATGCTAGTGGCTTGTCAGATTTATTCCAGTGGTAATCCACTATGATCCCATGCTAGTGTTTCTATGGAATCCCTTATTGGAAATATTATTGATCTGAGAACTTACTCTACTGTCAGAATTCTTGTACTGACAGTAGTTTCTCTTAGTATTTGCTTACTGCAATTATAATGGTAGGCTTGCATGAGATTATACATACTGAATATAATAATTACATGTAATGATTTTCTATGGATGTATAGATGAATTTGATATTGATTCCTGACACTTGGCTTCAGGAAGATGATATTTACTGGTTTGTCCCTTTTTATCTGTGGGAACTAAGCAAAGATTGGTTTTAGCTCATTAAGAACTTGTCCTTGTGATACCATTATGATCTGGCACACAAGTGATTGGGTTTTTATTTCTGGGCTTAGCTTTGTCAATACTTGTGACTAATACTGGCAAGATAGAATATAAGATTTTCTTAACTCTCCTGCCAATGATGTTGATCTGAGGCTCTAGGATTTTAAGTCCTAGTTAGTTGAGCAAATAGTTTGTTTGTAGCTTGTAAGATTAGAGGTGCTACTCTCTCTGGGAGATGTGCCCTGATCTGATAAGACAAATGAAATATGATTTATGTTGCATAAATTAACACTGAACTCTATGATGCTGGTCTGAGAGTTTTAGTACTTTTGGCTGAGCTTGATTTCTTATCTTTATACTTGAAATCTCTAGGATAGATTCACCTCACTTGGGTGATTATTGAGAGATTTATTTCATAAAGCAACACATGCTTCTGTTCAGATACTATGAATGAATGATGTGATGGTTTTATGAGGCTCACCACAAAATCTGATGTTGATGTAGTAAGTTGATAATGATGATGATCTTGATCTGGTTTTGCTGGACTCCTGAGCTTGATCTTGAGCTAGCCTGCTCCTCCTAGCTCCTGGGCTTGATCTTGCTATCCACCTGATTCATCCCCCTCCTTATGTCACCATCCTAGTGATGTTTGGTTGATCTTGGGTGTTTTGGTTTGGCTGTTGTTCTTGGTTTAGCTGCTGTCTACTCTAGCTGTGCTTGTGTGTTGTGTAGTGGAGAGATGCACTGATGTGCTCCTCCACGGCTGTGCTGTGGTTTTGTGAGATTGGGCTAGGCTTGTGAGGTCGACAACACACCATTTGCATGCTGGTGTGTGTCCAGCTTGTGTGCCTGCTATGCACTTGTGGATATGTTCAGAATTTTTGAACTTACCATTACCAGATTACTTTCACCTGGCTGGTGAATTGGTCCCTTTCAGCTGTCATTTGACTTATGGCTTTGAATTTATGAAATATGAAATCTTTCATATTGGTGAAACTTTCCCCTTTTATAACATTTCTCAATGATGAATTTGTCAAGTGCATTTCACTGACATATCTGAGAGAAATAATATTAACACTAATCTTATTTTGTTTCAATTTAGTCTTTGTTTTGCAGGTTCAAAGATAAAGATGAAGATTTAGTGTAGATTTAGATATAGGATAGTTAGTAGATATTCAAATGTAATTTTCTTATTATTTTGTAATTTTTCTTTTATTATTCTTGTAATCTTTATTTTATTCAATTGTAATAAAGATTATATTATTATTAATAAAGAATATTCTTATTCTTTATTCTTTTGTAAACTCTGAAGTTTGGAAATGGCTTCAGTATGTCACATTCTTTGTAACTTGTTTATGTATTAATAATATGAAATAAGTTTCATATTCAATATTGTTTTTGGATAAAATTTAAGTTATAATACTTATCTCTTAATTAATTTAAGATTCAAAACTTATATCTAAATCATTCAAATTATAATTCAAACACTCAAGTTTAAAATTCAATTTCATTTGAAAACACATAACTCCTTAAGATCATCTCAAAGTTTATAACAATCATCCTTCAAGACTAAACCTAATCTCAAAAGATGAAAGAAACATCGATCACGTAAGATTTTAATTTGGCGAAAATTTTACCCACATTTTCAGAAATAAATGCATGCAACATTTCATATTCCTAAATCTACCCTTCGTTAGTTCCTAAATGCTGGGATGTTATAAAAACCAAGGATCTGGAATACAACTTCACTATCACATGTGTCCGTGAAGGTTATAAATATCACTGTATCTATTAGCAGTTGATAAATAGGATATCCACATTCTATAGTAAATTACAACCAGAATCCAGATCAACAGCATAAATCACTAACCAATAATAGAACACTGCTAGTAAACCCAACTCACATCTAGAAAAATCACCACCTTAATTTTACACATGACACAGTTTATCAGCACTAAGGCTGGTCACAAAGGATAAAGGAGAAAGAAGGGTCGTCGCGTGTACCTGACGCCCATGGCACAACCACAATGGCATGGCGAGGAAAAGCCTGCACGATCGAGGTGGCACACCACAGGGAAGGCTTCACTTTACACCATCACCAGGACCAACTGCGGCACGACGGCACAGAGAGCACCACCACCTAGCCCGGCATCAAACCTCACCACCAAGGCGGCATAGGGAGCACCCATGAGGGACACAACATCCTATACCTGCCCTAGGATGTTGACCACAGCGAGCGGCAGTGGCGATGCATCACCGAAACCTAGACTTGTAGAACCAAAGGGGCGAGCAGGGGAGAGCTCAACTTCCAAATCCAGCTGGGTGGGAAGACATATTAGAGAGCAGCGCATGGTCCAAGACCAGCGACAACAACTGGAGTGGCTGCGTCTGCCAGAATCGAGCAGAGCCAGGGGCGGCCATGGCATCGCCAGCGCGAGAGCAAGGGAGATAAGGTCGAGCCTAAGGGAGAGGGAGTAAGGGCCGATTTTGTCCATGCCTTGGGCCAGTGTTGGGTCGAACCGACCACTGGGCTTTGTTATGGGTCGATTCTAATCTAACTGGGCCAGGCCAGGCCAGCCCATGTTCCTAAAACAATTAAGCCAAACTTAAAGAAAATCAAAATATAAAATATAAGATTACCAAAATACCCAAAGATTGTTTTATCTCTAGAAAAATATAAAACAATCTTAAAATTATATGTAATAGGTCAAAATAATCACTACCAAATAAAAATATGACTTTACTTGTTTAAATTTAAATAAAATGTAAATAAATATTAACACCATTCAATCCTAAATGAAAATTCATAAATAGGTTAGGTCTTAAAAAATCAATGAGAATCATTTTTGTGTATAAAAATAAATCTACTATTTTATAAAAATACTAGTCTAGTTTTTACATAAAAATTTGAAGTAAGTGTTCAAAGAGATTTGATCTTTTATGGAATTTTACAAAAATAAGAATAATACCTATAAATAAAAATCAGTTTAAGGTCTTGGATAAATTTATTACACTAAAAAATATTGAATATAATAGTAGAAAAGTTTTTAATATTTTAAAGTAATAAATCCTTATCTATTATCTATTTTTTGTAAATTCTTTAAGAACATTTCTTAAGTAAGAAATAATTATATTTCTTTAGAAATATTAAAACCTTAAATTGAATTACTAAAGTTTTAAACCATAACTAAGGTTTATAATAAAACTTAAGTGTAAATTATTAACTTTATAGTATATTTTGAAACTTTAAAATAAAATTCAAAACCAAAACCTTCAAAATAATTTTATACATCATTCGCTGTTATTAAGGGGGAATAATCTCAAAATCTAAATAATAGTTAACATGACTTTAAATCTAATACATTAATAATATCTTCCAAATTATACTTTCATTTAATAATTGCATATTATTTTCATAATAGCAAAACAAATTTAATCTAATCATTCACTTAAATATAAAGTGAATAATTTTACACCTTAGTTATACTTATCATAAATTTAAAACTTGGGAATAATTATAACATGCTACACTTTAAGTTTAGTTACCCTTTTAAAGTTAACTTTAGTCTCAAAGCTTATAAACATCATGTCTAATAAACCACTTATGTTTTTATAGTTAACTTTGGTCTAATTCAATTAAGACATAAGGCATCTCTAGTAAAAAACTAATCGATCAAACACCAAGAGACATCGATCGCATTCTATTAACCATAAAGACTGTTTAAACCTTAGAAAAGAAATATTTTCTTCAAATGTTATTCTTTTTGCCACTTCAAGCAACAACTCTATGATAGTTCTTTCAAACCTTAATAATCCAATAATAGACTTCCATCATAATCACCAAATAGCAACTAATCTAAATCTTAGATTACTATTGCACTCTACTTTTATATCTTGTATATCAAGACTTAAAATCCCTATAAATGCATTTCCTGTGAAGTAAAATTTGAAGATGAACCAACTCTTAAAGGAATCACCTAAGTTCACTTCACTTATAGTATTGGGGATTCACTTTGGGAGTTTTACAAAAAGCATAGCATTACTTATGCACAAAAGCATATTGCTTCTTTAAACATTAGTCCTTACCGGACCAATGATGCAAATTTACGATATTGGATCTTATGTCGTCTCAAAGACCGTGAGTGCATAATCTCTCAATCACAAAAGGCAAGTTCACACTTGCTCATGTCCTTTGATTATTTTCTATAAAGTGTTTTACAAATCCAGTGTTGTCATCACCTGCATTTCAAAAAGGTCAGAAAACACTATTTTCATAATAATATGATTATAGGTTATTTACCATGAGGTAATAACCTTCTATGGAAGTTCTGGTGGTAAAGGAATATATTATCTAGGACTTAACAACCAATGTTGCCAGTCATTCTTGCGCTGTATATCACGCGTTAACCAGGAGATTTGGAATGAGACGGAGAATCAGCTGTATCTTCTTCCTCTCGCATGTAGCCGGATGTGCAGGTCATGGCTGTTATCCTCATAGCATGCATTAATTGGTAATTCGTAGAGGATATGCAGCATATGGGTGGGAACCCTCAATGTCCAATGATAGTTCTGGCATCTGACGGTCTGTACTAACCATTGCCGTAATTCAATGGGTGGGCATGGCGTACACCAAGGAGACATGTAGGGTCACGAAGGGGGCAGTGATTTTCTTGGATCTTAGTCTGGGCCCCACACCAAGGAAGTGTGGACGAGAATACAACTTGGATGTGCAACAAAGCTAAGGTCTCTCATGGGTAAAGTAACGCACCTCTGCAGAGTGTAAGAGCTGTAACTTGTTACTCCCTGTTCTGGGAAGGATCTACGAACACGGTAGGAAAGGAACTCCATGAAAGTTCTGGTAAACCTGCAAAGGCTGACGGACATAGCTTTTCAGAATAAAAGCAACCTTTGAAGAAATGTTTACGAAAACTTGCATCGTCTACGACCTACGGCCTGTGGCTGTAGATATAGTGCATCAGACACTCCTTTTTAGTGAACTTGCTGAGTACGCTCGTACTCAACGTATCCTCTTAACCGTTGCTAGATCCTGAAACCAATACAGACGACGTCTACATCAACTTATGATCAAGGGAATCATCCTCAACATCTCAAGTTCTTCAATGAAGTCAACATATACAACAACTGAAGTGAAGATGAAGTTGCTAATTAGATAGGATTATAATATCTAGCCATAGAACCTATTTCTGTAGAGTATTGCACTAGTAGCAATGCAAGCCAAATAGTAAGATGCTAATCTTATTAGTATGATAGTTATAAGTTGATTATTTCTAATTCTTCTTTGTAAGAAGTTTCTTTCTCCCTCTTTAACCTAGAGTGTTCTCTGGATCTTATGTAAAGGTCGAGTTGTAACCTATAGTCATGTCTTGGACCTGCTGTGTTTCTGTTGTACCACTCTGAGGGATGTAATACTAGTGAATGGTGTTTCATTGGTGTTATGTCAATGACTATAGTGTACTACATCATGTAGTGGTATGCTGGGTCACCGTAGCAATATTGCCAAGTTCTGGACATCAAGATGGCTCGAGGGGGCTGCACCAGCTGAGATCGCGCCTAATATGTTCAAACTAACTACACTTAAAAATCAGTTGGTTGAGCAGGCCATGGTGAATGGTAAATGGATGAGTGGGCTTCACCGCATCACCTCAGAAACTCAGCTACGGGAGTTCACAAATCTATGGATTAAACAACAAAATATAATTCTCTCCAATGAGGAAGATAAAATCATCAAGAAGTATAATGCCATGTCCCAATACATCTCGGTGTCTGTGACATCCCAAAAATACTAAACTTGGATCATCAAACTCTAATCATCAAAATTAGGGTTAACAAAAACTTTTCTAAATAAAAATATGAAAGCATGCATGTGTGTATGCATCCCATTTTGAATTCTTTTGAATTGCCTTGTTTATGTGTTTCTTTGCTTGTAAAAGGATTCTTAGGTAAAATAAACATCATCTAAACAATTCCCAAACTTTTCCCAAAGACAAATAAGTCAAAACAAAGAAAATGAGTGAATGGTCATTTTGACCAATTTAACTCCCATGCCTACTTTGGCTGTCTCAAACTTTCAGAACTTAACAGAAACTTGTTTGGATATTTACACCCCTTGATAGTACACATAACAAAGTATCAAGGCCCACCTTGTGATCATCTAGAAACTTTCAAATGCATAGTTTAAATGACAATTCAAAATTGAATCTTTATCATATGGGAAGATCCCACTTTTTCAAAAACCACTCAAAAAGCTCAACTTTCAAAACCCAAGCATCTGCAGACTCACCAGCACCAACCTAGCACACCCACCAAAAATCTTTTCAAAATTCAAAACTTGAATTCTTGCGGCCATTTCATCAAACACCTTGCTGATTCAAATCAAATAAAATCTAAATACTATTGTGAGCAGTGATTGGAGCCTAACGTGTTCCCTCTCTAGCTCACAGCAACCTCAGTAGATCATCTAGCCAACTAAACCAAGCACTAGCCCCACTGTAAGCTTGGCAATGCCATCAATGGTGAACAACCGAAGCTCACCATGTCACCCCAGTGTGGACAGCAAGCTAGGAGAAGAAAAAAGCCTAGCCAACATGTCTGGGAGCAAGCCAACACCCCACCGCCACTCCCTGTCCAGCGCTCGAACGTTGCCAAACCCTGGACCGCATGCACAGACCGTGCCCAGCTTGCTAGCAACCATGCCGAGCATGCGCCAGAGCGCCACCCTCGACCGAAGCCCACAGACCGCGCGTCGCCCTCGCCGCGTGCATACACGATCACCACCGACCCAGAAGACCGCCAGACATCCCCGTTCGCCGCCCCATGCCCCGTAGCCACCGCTCGCCATCGAAGACGCCGCCTCGGCTGCGCAGAGTATCGCACGTTCCAGACCATTTGCCACCGCTCCTACATGCGCATTAAAGCCGTAGAGCATCGCCAGGAGACCACCAAGCGATCGCCACCGCCGGCCATGCCTCTAGCAGCCCGTAGCCATGTCGCCACAATCGCCTGCCCATCCCGTTCGGTCTCATCATCGCGACTATAAATAGAGGCCACCCCCAGCCGAATTGAGCACACCATATCACTCCCCTCTCCTCACTGATCATTCCACCCTGTTCCCGAAGCAAGGCAAGCAGCGCTTCGCCGGAATTTCACCGGAGCCCGCCGCTGCTGGAGAAGAAGGGAGCCAGCGATTGGAGCCACCCCAGGAGAAGCTGCCAGTACCAGGAGGTTCGCCGTCGTCGACTTCGTCATTCGCCCGCCTCGCCGACCCTCGCCTGAGCCCCGGTGAGCCCCCGACGACCCCCACCTGCCACGTTAGGGTTCAGTCTCACCGGCGTTGCTCGACGTGGACGACGACCCTCAGCCGTTGGATAAGAACTAGATCGAACGCACCATATTGCCCCATACCGCTTCGCACCCCCTCGTCTCACTAACGCGTGGGGATTGCAACTTATCTAGACCGCGTAAGCGCTGTGCTTAGCAGGCCGGCCCAGTATCGTTTCCCGCGCAGCCTAGTTGTTTGAATTTGGATTTTTCCATTTTCATTCAAACACACTTCTGCACCTAGTTTCAAAAATCAACCCAGCTCGATTCAGTAAACCAAATTGAATGAAACCAATTTTATTAGAAAGGTATGGAAGTGTTGAATCCAAGCCCGTTGGATTTAAATCATTTGGATCTGTAGATCACCCTTGGTAAAATAACAAGGCAGAAGCTTTTCTGCATTCAAACATTTTTCAAATTTAAACCTTAATAGCTTTTGAGTTGATTCCAACTCTCAAAAATCACATTTAACCATACCTTTCAGAATATATAAAAACATTTGGATTTACTTACAAAAATATTGTTCAAGTAATAAAAGAATGCCACATAGGCATTTCTAGTCACTTTATTTAAGTAAAATAAAAGGTTAAACCTTATTAAATTGTGACACCACTTTAAATCATATTCCCATGGACTAAAATATGTGGTGATGACATGTGTCAACATGATCCCATGTTTGGTTTGGAGAATATTAAATCTTAAGTAGTTTTTCAATGAGTAGAAATTATTTTTCTAAAAGTAAAAGGAATTAAGCCAAGCTTGGGTCTTGTAATGTTAGTGATGATGCTAGATCATCTATAGGACCCTTGTGTGTGATGATTGCAAGTAGTTAAGTATTGTTTGGTGATTGTGTACCTCGTATTTATTCATAGACGCTAGTACCGACCAAGGATACGAGGAAGAAGGAGGATACTACGAAGAAGAAGCCGAGGAGAACTTCAACCCCTGCTCTGCACAAGGAAAGCTAACACTTGCAAGATACTCTACTTTAGCAAGCCTTACTAATCAAGTTGACCTATGCAAGACAATACATGCAAGCTATTAATTTAGCAAGCTTATACTGATACTAATGCAATCCTAATACTACTAGTTGAATGTGCAAGCTAACACTTGCAAGATACTATACTTATGCAAGCCTTACTAATCAAGTTGACCTATGCAAGCCAATACTTGCAAGCTATTAATTTAGCAAGCTTATACTGATACTGATGCAAGCCTAATACTACTAGTTGAATGTGCAAGCAAATACTTGCTTGTCACCATGCCAACTATATGCCTTAAGCATAGATGATCATAACCACTTGATAAACCAATCCTAGTTTTACTTACAAGCGTTATATTTTTTTATCAAAGCTATTACTTAGAGTTTACTTAAGTGAATTGTAGATACTAGAAGGATATTTTGAAGGTTGCATAAAGAGCATAAAATTTGGCCTAAGCTAGATAATCTTGATGTCATCCTAAGGCATGAGATTGAACTTAGTTAAACTCCACTTGTTTACCACCCCTCATTAGTACTTAACCCCACTTGTAGATGCTAGTGCTAAGCATAAAACTTGATCAACTTGAGATGGGAATACTTGGTGGAAAATGGTTATGAAAACCTTGGAATGATGGATCATTCTATTGAAATGTTTTGGACATGTGTTTCCGAACACCAGATGATTTATGGTGATGAAAATGTTGAGGCATGAGCCTTAGCCCTTTATAAAACTAATGGTTGTCTGGATGCGATACCATTCCAATTTTACCGTACAACCACAATACCCGAGAATTGGGTAGGGCTTAACTGGAAACTTATATACCTTAGTATTAGTTCCCTCACGGCCAAGGTCTGAGCTGAGGCTACCTTGTGAAGATTGTCCACCTGTGCAATACCCAAGATGACAGTTGGTCATGGTTGGGAGGCCAAACTCACAGGAGAGGTGCTTATACTAGGGCGTGTAATTGAAAGGTTAGGATTGATTATCTGCATACTAAGTATGGTGAATTCAGGATTTGTTCCTAACAAATGTATCGAGTGTTGTGGTGAAAGTGTACAATCTCTGCAGAGTGTCAAACTATTCGAATAGCCGCGTCCGCGGTTATGGACAGTTGGAGTGGCCATACTGTTTCCCCATCAGATGTTTTCAAAATGACTTGTGAAATGATTGGAGACTTTGACTTGACCACAACAGAGTTGTGGCATGAGATACAAGTTCCCACTTAGGTGTTATAAAACCTTAACTAACATTCGTTGTTTCCAAACTTAGTAGAGGTAAATATGGCTTTTTGCAAAACAACCCTAGAGCTTAGTGTCCCACTATAAAAAGCCCGTTTACCTGTTAGTATTAGTTTGCGAGTACTTAAAGAGTACTCATGGCTTTGTCCCTGGCTATTCCCATGGCCAGACTATGAAGAGGAGTACCTGGAAGATGGACCCTAGGAAGGTTACGACAACTAGGATCATCTCCAATCGTCAGCATTGCTTGTGACCCCAAAGATGGAGCTTCGCCTATGCTACCATTATTATTACGTATTCCGCTGCTTGTGTTGTATTAAGACTGGATCATGAGATCCTTAATTGTGTAAGACCGTATGTATGGTTTATAATGGATGATGTACTGTGGTATCCAATTCTGTTATGTCTCGCAAAAATGGTAATCCTGGGATTGCGATGTATGGCATAACATGCATCTGGGATTAAAAATCCAGGTGTTGATAGTGTCCGTGTATAAGGCACAATTCTTGGGGTCCTACTCTGACATTGATTACAAGAAGTTGTGGAAATCCAAATTCCAACCAAAATGTAAGTTCTTCATAAGAAAGCACATTCTAACATATGATATGCTTCAGACTAGGGGAATGGACCACGAGGAACATTTCTCACTTTGCGAGCTGGAACAGGAGACGGCTTCCCATATGATCATGGATTGCCCTACTCTCGGGGAGTTTGGTTTTTGCTTGCTCAATGGACATGTACATCTTCCTTCGTGCTTCAGCAACATCAATTCTCTATGATAGCTGCTTGGTGGCGTCATATGTCAGAACACACTGCACGAACAATAAGAGAAATTTTGACACATTCTCTTCAAACCTGTTCATAACATGGTCACATGGGAAAAAGTGCCAAAACTTTCCACTTTTGGCCATGCGATGTGTTCTGGCAAATGTGCCACAAAATTGTAATGGTACCTGACAAAGACATAATTTTGCGGTGTGTTTTGGCAAACGCATTAAAATAACAGTGTCCTGTAGCAAATTTTCCCATTTATTTGGGTCTGGCAAACATGTATGTTTTCTTTTTTTTCCAATTTTCTCTCTCTATTTGCCTCGCAATCCTAGTAGGAGGGTGCCTGTCTGTAGAGGTCCCAACCTTTAATAAGGCAGAGATCCCTGTGTTTACAATGCTAGTCCCTGGGTCAATAACTAGCATCCACAGTTAAGATGTAATATCAAGAAACAAAGGTCATAATGCAACTTTATAAGCAGGAATAAAATAATTCATTACATCTTACATAGCTCATTTGGCTAACTCATTACAATGCAGCAGAAATAACTATAGCATGGGGTCCTTCATCTTCAAAGTGCCACAGGCAATCATGTTGGTTGTAGACTTGTAATCCTAATCAACACACTTCGGTAACATCAAACAAACCTGCAACATAATAAGTTACAGCCACAAGGGTCAATACATTTGAATTGTATTGGCAAGTGATACTATGGTAGTATAGTGGTATCTATCATCTATATGCATTTGGCTAAGTGGAGCTTAGGCTTGCTTTGCTCAAAATAGATTTTACTTATCATTTGAAAACACTAAGTTTTTGTTTGACAAAAACACCCAAGGAACCACCAATAGAAATTGGTGAACCTTAAACCCTTGTATAACCACAAGTTTTTAACTTAGAAAATTTGGATGAGGAGATTCTTGATAGCTTCCATGTCTTGATGCTCAAATTGTCCATTGCCAGGGACATGGCTAAGTACTTAGATTTCACACTCTGTAGAGGTGGTGCACTTTCCCCACAAGACTTGGTTTCACCAAGACAAGATCTTTCAGAAGCCTTCCCTTAGACCATAATGGACGCGTTCCAACCTATCATCCCCTACCACCAACTTTCCATTTGGCTAAGTTATCGCAACCTATATGATCCAGGCAGAGCCCATAATGCCATGTGGCTGCACTTGAAGCTTCTCAACATTTGACATCTCAAATCTCTTTGTTCCTGGGTGGCATTCCACAAGTTAGATACCAAGTTTTCCCCAGCATACTGGACTTGCATAACCACTCAACACAAACCATTCTTTCCATTCCACCCAGGTGATTCATTCACTTAGTTGTTTTATTAAACAAAACACAAGTCCTTGACTTAGAAATATTCCATAGCATGATGTATAATCCACCCTTGTTTCCTACTATCTAAGCTAAGCATGATGGTAGTAGGAATCTTAACTTAGGAAAATTCTACTAAGGTTTCATCTACTAGGATTTCCCATGGCATAGTTTAGACTTAGCAAAAATTCCATGCAAGTCCTACATAGTAATATCACTAATGCATAGTGAAAATAATGGGACAAAGTATGAAGCATCACTTGCCTTTTTGGTAGAGAATTATAAGTTCACTCCTTGATCTTGCAATAGTCACACTCTTCAAATGCCACTACAATTCAATCAAGCAAGCAGATATTCAATCTACCATTCAAGCAATCATCACATAGAATAATAAAAACAAAGCAATGCATGCAAACATGCCAAAGATTGTTTTATTTGGAAAAGTGGTTTGTAATAGGTTTATAAACATTTGAAAACACCTATTGGTCATTTGCAAAAGTGGTAACACCATTTGATATTAAGTTAGTGGAAAATGGCCACTTTAAATCATTTTTGTTTTGCTAGAAAGGATTTAAATCCAAAGAATATTTCTAGTGTTTAGCAAATATATTTTTAACACAAATGTTAGTGTTTTAAGGTCAAGTGTTTAGTATTGAAACCACCGCAAAAGGTTTTATCTATAAACCATTTTTATACCAAATCAATATTTTATGTTGTTGAAAATGCCTTTAGCAAAGTAATAATTTTTATAGGGTTAAAATATATTTGTAAATCATAAAACTTTGTGTTTAGGGTCAGAGAGTTTAATCCAAATCATTTCCCAAAGATTTTTCTCCAAAAACTATTTTTAACATATAAACAACATTTTTATTTGACTAGAAATGTTCTAAATCAAAGATTTATTCTTTTGCCCCACAAAATATGTTTTTGAATCTACAAGTTGGTTTATATGGTCAGTAGGTTCAAAACATTCCATTTGCCAAAGATTTTATCACAAAAATAATTTTAGAATGAATTTTATATTCAAATTATGCCTACACAAGTTTCTGCAAAAACAACCATTTTACCAGAAGAAATTTATTAAACAAAGGTCATGGTTGGATAGTACTTGGTTTGCTGATTCCATTGATATAAAATTTGCAAAATTTGGACGTGTGGATCAAAAGTTATAAATTTTATAAAATCATTCATCTAATAGATCAAAATCTGTTTTTAAAACCTGTGTCTGGCCATGTGGCTGTATCTTATTCGCCAGTACCGTTTCGCGTGGATCGACTAACGTGGGCTGCTGGATCTAATGCAAATCGCACGGCACAGAATGCTTCGTACCTCTTCGATAAGTGATTCTATCCTAGCGCTTGGATTCAAATCCTACGGATCACAGCACGTTGACCAACAGTTGGCGGCGGCGAGTGGCGGCAGTGCGGTCAGACTGCGGTGGAGTCGGTGATTTAGGAAGCAAGGGAGATAGAGGAGTGGCTC
Source organism: Avena sativa (assembly GCA_916181665.1). Taxonomy (NCBI): domain Eukaryota; kingdom Viridiplantae; phylum Streptophyta; class Magnoliopsida; order Poales; family Poaceae; genus Avena; species Avena sativa. The sequence continues at coordinate 80,652,936 of OV702297.1, forward strand.
ACCAGAATCGCCGTGGCGAGTAGATGCTCGTCGCGTCCTTGGTTGGCGAAGGCGCGCTCGAGGATGGCGGTGATTGCTCGCCGGAGAAGCTTCTGGCAGCGGTGCTCTCGGGCTGTCGTCGTTGGCGACGTTTCGGACCACGCTAAGACAAGATAGGGGCTGCGTTAGCTGCGCACGAGGTCGGCGATCATGCGTTCATCCACGAGAGGAAGAAGGGCGGCCAGTACTCACCGGGGAAGGCCGACGAAGTGGAGGCAGACAGCGGCGATGCTCAGACTTGGTTGTTGCCGAGCATATGGGGCGCGCGCGGGCAAACTAAGGATGCTGAGAGGTGCAGGAGGCGATGGGGAACACGCTCGAGAGCTCTGGGGGCAGTGGGGCTGGCGGTGGTGGCCGAAATTGCTTGCGGAGATCGCCGGAGTCCGTGGCGGTGTGACTTAAAATCAAGGCAGCCCGGGGGCTCTCCGGCAGAGAAGCTTGAGGGGAAAGAGGGAGGGGGAGGAGGTGATTATGATAGCATGGTCGGGGGGCAGAATCACTGAGGCATTGATGCAAATTAACGCGAGAGATTATGGCCAGAAATGGCCGGCGAGGGAGGCGTGGTCGTCGCGGCGGGTGAGGACGAAGAACTGACGGGTGGGGTCTGGTTGACAGCGAGAGAGAGAGAGAGAGAGAGAGAGAGAGAGAGAGAGAGAGAGAGAGAGAGAGAGAGAGAGAGAGAGAGAGAGAGAGAGAGAGAGAGAGAGAGAGAGAGAGAGAGAGAGAGGAAGAGTGGGTCTAGGCAGTCAGCGTCTGAGGGGGTTAGTTTCTGAGTGGAAAACGGATCAGGGGAGGGAAAGAAGATGGGCTGCGCTGCTGGGCTGGGTTGGGCCTGCTGGCTGGGTTGTCTTCGTTTCTTTTTTTATACAGAATGTTTTTTCCTTTTTTCTATTTTGAATTTCTGTTTTGATTTTCATTCAAATAATTCAAACTCTATTTCAATTCAAACCTTTGCCAACCCTTGGGTATATTTTAATTCTGTTTAACATATTCTAAAGTCCAAAATAGAATAATTAATTTTAGGGTTTATTATTTATTAAAAATAAATAGACATTAGTCTTTATTTCAAATAGGATTTAATAGGTTTTAAAACTCTATTTTAATTCTAAATTTTTCCAAATCTTTTCAGTAGGTTTTATTTAAAAAATAAAACACTTTGAATTATTATTTGAATTATTTTATTTTGTTTTTAATGTTCATTTAAAATGGAAATGTCTTTTACTTAAATGAAATTGGATAATAATAAATCCTCATGATTTTATTTAAATAATCCTTTACTCTTTTTATTAATCAAGAATATTTTATTTTATTTGCTTGGCCAAGATTTAACTTGGCTTTTAAAAAAATAGTCCTTATTTATTATTTCTTTCTTTATCTTATAAAAATCATATCTTTTTATTTAAAGATCCAAAGTTGGTGATTCCAATTTGTAAAATCTTATTTGATATTTATTTATCTTTTTAAATCTCTTTAGGATTAATTGCTCACCATTTGGTATGGATTTTAGGTAGGAGCTTTATTAGCTTTGGGATTTTAATTTCCTTATCTTATTAAATTCATAAGATTTTATCTATGGCTCTAAATTAAGTGAAACCAATTTCTATGGTTTTGTAATATTTCTATTTGTCATACTTAATCATTTATAAATGTTTGTTGACAAAAATTTTACATGGATCAAATCTTTAGTCTTTGAGATAACTTGGAAATGTTTTCCTTCCATTAGGTTTTAGAGTTTTGGTTTATTTTCCAAGTGTTTAAATTTCAAGATGCATTTATGAAGAATGCATTTCACTTGATTTGAATTTAGTTGGATTCAAACATTAATCAAAATTTGTTCAAGATGGGATTTTTAAGTTTCCATTTAGAAACAAAAAGTTTCTTTTCACCCTAAATTTCAACAATTATTTATTTTATTTATTTGTTTTCACATTTCAAAATTTGGAAAAATTTGGGATGTGACACTGTCTCTCTGACCCTCTCTGCGTCGTGGTCGTCTGGCCTGGGTACCTAGACAGCGGATTAGGCCAAGGTCATGGTCGAGCTAGTGCGCCTTGGCATGGAGGAGGGCCGACGAAGTATAGTTTCACGATCTTACGACAACCTCATTTCTGAAGATCGAAAGAGAGTTTATTTGTTTGGTAGTCGGCCTAGGTCAGCAGGTTTGGATCTCAAAGTTAAAGATATGTGTATAATGAGAAGAATTCCCTAAAAAATTATTCATAAGATGATCCAGAGATCTTACAATATGGCTACAAGATGATCTCTACGGGTTTATAACATGTCCCAGCGAGAGTAGATGAATCTAGGGTTTATGACTAAAGCTAATGGGTACAACTTGGGTGATTCTGGCATGTCCCCTTTAGGTAAATGCCTTCCAGTATATATAGCCTCCGGTGGTGTACGAGTTTCCTTTAGCCATGATAGGTATTCATCTTGTCTTGCATGTTAAGTTGATCTTCAATCTACCTTGGACATACATATGGTCTTCAGGAACCTGTAGAGAGCTGTCTTGTAGCCCCACAAGTCAGGTCGTTTGAGAGATTCTGGTCGCATGCCTTTGGTCTTGTACGTGGAGGTCACCAGAACAGTATGCACCGCCGTGATTCTCCTAGTGTGTATCTCCCTTAGACAACCAAGGATCACCGCCTCATCGAGGGGCTCTGGGATCGATGTAACTCCTTCTAATTGATGACGAGCTCTTTCCTCCTTCTCTATGGTTTGGGTCTGTCTTATTCCCCTCTTCTGGAGAGAGCCATTGTCGTCGGCCATGGACAAGATGCTATAGAGCAAGGGTTTCTCGACGGAATGGTGGGGAGAGAACTAGAAGAGATATGGAAGGAAATGTTTGAGCAGTGGTATTTATGAGAAAAGTGCCTCGGAAGATCATGAATTGTGAGGTTGGATCAACGGATCCAGGTTGCGGAGTCGAAGATGAGTCCACTTAATGACAGATACCGAGGAGGAAACGGTGTTATGGGATGTGCCAAATCACTTTGCGGTGTGTTCCATCAATCAACATCGTGGGAAGGAATCTCATTATGATCACCACCTTTAATTTCTCCGGACGGAATAGATACCCACATAGAGAAAGAACTCTGAGAAATGACAGTTATCGGAAAGACCTCTTAAATTGGTTCAGATTCAGGTCCTCACGGCCACGGAAACTATCCTCTCAAAATACCTCCTCGGGTCACAAAAGAAGTCAAAGCAATTGGCAGCGTCACTGATTACGTCATCTTGGACTAGGCCTAAACCCTGCTACGGCATTAATTAACATGTCAGATGGGTCCACAGGTATCATTCCAACATTATAAGAGCTGGATTTATGGATGCCTTCTTGACCTCTCGGCTCGGTACTCCATGTCATGAAGGGATCTCTCCCCTAGACCTCCTCTGGTCGCCAAGGTATCAAAACCTCTACAAGAGGATTGTTCTTCCCTTTTGTTATTAACCTTTTTGCAGGACCTCATTGTAAGACCATTACCCTGGGACATATGAGATGAGAAGGCTCATCAGACCTGCTCTGAATACGAGTGCACAGAAAGGTCTACGTGATCGAGGCACCAGCACATGCGAGAAATCTTATCTCAAGACCTCGAGCATTCACTATGACCTCGCACCTTAAGACCAAGATGAAGTCATCAAGCTCAATAGTTAGAGGTTAAACACAAGCTGAAGCAACTCTGCTGGAAGGAAGGTCATCTTATTAAAGGTATTTATTGGGCGCTTATCAGTGATGGGTGGATTTAGGCATGTACCTCACATGGTACTTAATCTACGATTACTGCTCACACATATCTCTATGGTCAAATACCTAAAGGCATGCATATAGAAACTCTCAACCGACCCGACCAATGGAGTTGTAAGATGGCTCTCTGGATATCCCGAAGACCAGAAGCACATACAAGGAAGATCGAAGATCGATGTGATGTGCAAGACAAGATGAAGACCTGATGTGACTAAGGGAAACTCTGACAACATCGACACCTATAAGTACCTGAAGAGGACACACCATAATTTCCAAGTCTTAGTCGTTATCCCTAGTCATAAACCCTAGATTCATCTCCCATCGACTAACATTATAAACCAATCAAGATCATCTTGTAGCCACTTTGTACGATCTCTCGATCATCTTATGAATAAAGTCTAAGGTAATACTCCCCATTATACACATATTATCGTCTTTGTCTTTGGATATCCAAACCTACTGACCCGAGCCGATTGCCAAACAAATAAACTCTGTTTCATTCCTCGGAAGTGAGATTGTGGAGGGATCGTGAATACTATCCTTCGCTGGGGTTAAGGTCTTGTCTAGGATGTCATAAGTGATAACATGAGAAATTTATTAAATCCGGAGAACGTCCTAAGAAGGTCTCTGAAAATGCCTGAGGTCTTCTACGACTGTGAGGACCTGAATCTGAAGTAGGTCCTTTAGGTTGTGGCACCCTACGAGGCGGTAGTAGCAGAGATCCCTGTTGTGGGTTTTCATTAGGTTGAGGCGAAGGAGTTTGCGTCAGAATTACTGACTGAGGCGCTGACCATGATTGCGGAGCTGGAAGGTCTGGTCTCCGATTCCCTGGAGCACGCTCTCGCAGAAGCGATGTCACGGGACCTTGGCCCTCACAACGAAGACTTGTATTTATCAGCATGGAGGGGGAAGGCATAAAGTTTTTTTGATGGAAAACTGTAGCCCCCGGGTTTCTTCCATACAATAAATTATTTGTGTTTTCTATCATAGGTCTATAATAAACTGAAGCCATTACCCCGTTCTGGGACGTGACTATAGAGTTGTGAGACCTTACAAAGTGCAGCCGCTGATGGGCGCTCGTCCATTTATGAACCGCTTGTTTGTTATGGGGCCGTGGGTGGTGACCCCAATTTTGTTGGCATGTTTAAGATGGTTGTGAGATTTTGGCTAGCCCCAAGTGCTCTTGCTTGTTAGGAATCTCATTGCCTCTATCCTGCTTCCAATGTTTATCGATAGATCTGAGAGTTCTTGGGCGCAGAATTCCCTTATCCCGTGCCCATGCAGTGAATACTAGTGACGCAAGAAATGGGTTCAACCAGGAACTCTCCCCAGTTATCATTAGCGACGACCAGTGCCTATTTTAAAGGTTTTTTAGGCCTCTAATTTTAGTGACGGGTGGTATTGCGTAACAATAACCGAGACTGTTGCAACCTCAGCACGAGACCATCTCTAGACGGACCGAGGAAAGACGATCTCGTTTGAGAATGCAAGCGGTTTGGTAAGGTGTTACACCCTGATCTCTGAGTGATAGCATGGACCAAAAAGAATTTAAGAAAATATACCTATGTGATCTGCTATCACTAGCCCCCAGGAGTTCGGGTGGTAAGCTGTAAGTGTGCCAGTTAATTGTCTAAAAGTCTTTAGCGGATCAAGACGTGTATACATATATGAATCTTCCGCTCCTAAGTGACATTGTGTCTGGTTGTAACATGTGAAGTTGCGGTGACCCAGTATACTATCAGAAATATGCAACTTGTATTTCTATGGAGGCCAAAGACCACAATATATAGTACAGGTACAGGGAAAATATGCAGGAAGCCCCCTAACATATGGGGGAAATACAATATACAGATATATACATCTAACACCCCCCTCAAACTCATGGTGGATCCACAACGCTGAGTTTGGAGAGTAAGAAATCATGTTGCGCTCGGGTCTGTGCCTTCGTAAAGAAATCCTCCAACTGTAAATATGAAGGCACATACTGAAGCGCAACAACCTGAGCCTGCACCTGAGCACGTGTGTAAAAAGCATCAACACCAATATGCTTGGTAAGCTCATGCTTGACCGGATCACGTGCAACACTAATAGCACCTGTACTGTCAGACAAAACCAGAGTGGGTGTGGTAATAGAGACCGCGCATGTGAACACGCATAAAGGCCGCGAAATCAGGATAATTCGCGCCATCGAAGATCACCGGACAGCGAGGAATCGTAACATAGCCCGATGCAGAAGACATGTCTCTCTCTCTTTTTCTTTTTTTTACTCCCAGATGCAATCAAGAAATCTCAGATGCAATCAAGAAAAGAGGACAACATGCAGGTTCGATCTCGATCGGGGAGCTGGGTCCGTCGGGAGGCCGGCAGACGAGGCCGGAGGTGGTCCGCCGGCGGGGCTGGCGGGGCAGCGGCGGACGTCCGGCGAGTGCCTGGCCTGGCGCGGTGTTAGGGCGTAGACCCGCGTCAGGGCGCAGCAGCAGGCCTGGGCGGTCGAGGCGGGACGCGTCAGGGCGCAGCAGCAGGGCTCATCGGGGGGCAGTCGAGGCGGGACACGTCAGGAGGCGCAGCAGGCCTAGGCGGTCGAGGCGGGACGCGTCAGGAGGCATCCGGGCACGCGTCAAGGGGAGCAGCAGCAGGGCCCGTGAGCAGCAGGACCCACGCGTGGAGGCAGGCTTGAGCAGAGCAGAAGAGGTGGGAACGGACGAGACCCGGCGGGAGGCGGAACCAAGACGGCACCCGACGGGAGTTGTGTAGAAGCGGGCAACGGGTGGCCGGATTCGATCCAGATTTGTTGAAAACGAAACCGATCTGGGAGCAGATCGGATCGATCTGGAGATGGAACGGAAAACTATGGCCAAAAAACGAGGCGGCAACCGACGGCGGCGACGACGATAAGACCATCGGCGACAGGGACGGTGACGGCCAGCGACGAAGTTGCGAGTAGGAGGAGGCTAACCTAGCTCTGATACCATGTCAGGAATATGCAACTTGTATTCCTCTGGGGGCCAAAGACCACAATATATAGTACAGGTACAGGGCATATATGCAGGAAGCCCCCTAACATATGGGAGAAATACAATATACAGATATATACATCTAACATATACAACTGCATGTTATAGTGTACAAGTCATTGATATGACACTACGGAAGTCCTCATCCGCAAATCACATCCCTCAGAGTGGTACAACAGAAACATTGCGGGTCCCACAACTTTCTTTATTAATTCATGCTAAGATACAAAAGTGTACAAAAGCTTTGAGATCCTCCTTGGTCCATTGAGGATTCACAACGCGATAAACATTCAAATGAAGAAGCGAAAGCTTCCTAATCAATGGCTCACAACGCGCAAAGACACGATACACACCAATAGCTCACGCCAGCGGCAACCGGTCCGGCACAATCCCTAGGATCGGTGACGGGCAAGACACTCTCCCACTACCAACATCGGGGGTGAGAGGCTTGATGATATCTTGACTACTTAGAGACGAGACACCGACTCCAAGGATTTGTACAACTTGAACGCACTAGGAAAAATCCAAAAGGTTGGGGGATATTGTGCATCTTCTCACCCTTATGGAAACGAAGTGGGTAGGTCCATCTCGTTGCTCGCCGCATCTCTAGTCATGTCTCTTCCCCGTGCGCGTCGGTGCCTACCAACCCAATGTGCCCTGCCGTCGGCGCCACAACCCAATCCGAAACTAACCCACCCTAAAGATCCCACGAAGCACTGCACCTGCACCTCATAGGAAACAGATCCGTGGTCACCGCACATGCGTCCCCAACTCCCCAACCATGGCTGTCATGCAAGCCATATCCGTTCTTCCCGGCGGCTGCACGGTTGTCTCCGTCCATGGCCGTCCCATGAGCCAAATCTGTTTTTCCCGGTCCTGCACAACCTTTCCCATCCATGGCCGTCGCGTGAGCCGGTCCGTTCTTCTCGGTGCTGCCCGGCGGTGGCTGCCTGATGGCCATCAACATGGTGGATCTTTATTTCTATGATTCGTACTTGTGAAGAATTAGATGTTTGATAGTTGTAATTGAATTCCTATGTCTGGATGTGATCTATTTCTGTGATTGATTCCCCATCTTTTGTTCATGCTTCTCTGAATGTTCAGGACGAACATGCATGCGCATGCAACATATCTCATTCTAGTCCATGGCTTGCATTCATGCCGGTGTTGCGTCAGATTATGATTGTTAGCTGCGCTATTCTATTTCTTGTATGAACGGAACGGCAAAAATGAGTCATGAACAGAAACAAAATGTACAGTTGGTTAAATCGAAGGACCGCTTGACAAGAAACCAACAAAGTTGAGGCTGCTTTTTGCAAAACCATCTCACCAATCTCGAACAAAATAGAGCTGGTGGAGGGGGCTGATAAGCCCGTGACCCCCACATGTATGTAGAGTTGGGTTTTCGTATGCTCTTGTTCCTTGTATGTTCTTATTTCTCCTTGCAGGAGCTGAGCGACGACCCCCCTCGTAGTAGGAGCTCCTCTTTAGAGGAAAGGATGCCAAAAAAAAGCGCATTAGGGTGCTCATATGTGACCAGGTGCCCTTGGACCCACTGCTCGGCCACAAGCAGAGAGAGAAGCTTCAGGCCATGCATGGTGCAACTTGTGAGGTTTTAGGTGGCTTCTACCGTCTTCCCTCGATGATAAAACCCGGCTATGATTGCTTTTCTCTCTCAATCTCCTCTATCCTTCATCTTGACACAATTCTGCATTGCCCCTCTACATCAGGCAGCTCATCAGGGTTCTTCACCCTAGAACAAAGGGCCAGAAGAAGTTGCTGACATCCGTCGCATCAAAGGGGGATCAGAACACACTCGTCGTGCCTTTGTCTATGTTTCTCGCAACCGAGCCAGCGGGCGCAAGAGCTTCCACCAGCATCCTTGACGTCATCGCAGGCCCTTGCCTAGATAGTAGAGGTGAATATTTTGCTGAAATTTCCCACCGCCTTATTCCAATCTTTCATGACTGATTTTTACTTTTTACTCCTATCACAAGGAGATCTTGTCCATTGACACGTGAACCAAAATGGAGGCTGAGTTTCAGTCGGCCCTTGATAACCTACGCTGTAACTAGTCCGTTCTTCAGGGGGAGGCCAACTAGATATGTTAGGAGCATTCTTACATGCTCGAGGACAAGAACAAGATGTAGGAGGAGTAGTCCTCTATGATTGGGCAGCTCTCCAGTGCCCACAACGAGAATGCCTGGCTTCTGAAGCTATTGGAGGAGTCAACCAAGAAGGTGCGAGGCCTTAAGGACGACGTCAACGCCTCCTAGGATGTCGTCCTCAAGCTCCTCTATGTGGCCGATGCTCTGATCCTGCCGTGTCGCCCTGGCTTCTAGTCGCAAGTGCATTATTCTTTGAGAAGTAGGTCCTTTAGGTTGTGGCACCCTACGAGGCGGCAGTAGCGGAGATCCCCGCTGCGGGTTTTCGTTAGGTTGAGGCGAAGGAGTTTGCGTCAGCAGTATTGACTGAGGCGCTGGCCATGATTGTGGAGCTAGCTGGAAGGTCTGGTCTCCGATTGCCTGGAGCACCCTCTCCCAGAAGAGATGTCACGGGACCTTGGCCCTGACAACAAAGACTTGCATTTGTCAGCATGGAGGGGGAGGGCATAAGACCAGCCACACTGGTGGTGCGATGCATAGAAAAGAACGAACCGATTCCATTTAGCTGCTGTGTATTGAATCGGTTGATACAGTAACATGGGACCCAGCGGCTGACATAAAACTACCCATATTCTTCTCATCTAGACGTGGTTGCTCTGTCCTTTATTGCTTGTGTCAGAATAGAAGCGAACCAAATGTGTGAATCGCTTTTTTCTTGGAACAGATTGAGTCGATGCTCTGTAGTGTATGGAACCGGTTCAAAGCCTGGTTTGAATCGCTTTTTGGCAACGCTGTGGCTGGTCTAAAGCTTTTTTGATGGAAAAAACTGTAGCCCCCGAGGTTCTTCCATACAGTAAATTCTTTGCATTGTCTATCGTAGGCCTGTAATAAACTGAATCCTTTACCCCATTCTGGGATGTGACTATAGTTGTGAGACCTTACAAAGTGCACCCGCTGATGGGAGCTCGTCCGTTTATGAACCCCTTGTTTGTTATGGGGTCGTGGGTGGTGACCCCAATTTTGTTTGCATGTTTGAGATGGGTGTGAGATTTTGGCTAGCCCCAAGTGCTCTTGCTTGTTAGGAATCTCATCGCCTCTATCCTGCTTCCAATGTTTCTCGAGAGATCTGAGAGTTTTTGGCCGCAGAATTCCCTTAGCCTGTGCCAGTGAATACTGGTGATGCTAGAAATGGGTTCAACCAGAAACTCTCCCCAGTTCTCATTAGCGATGACCAGTGCCTGTTCCAAAGGTTTTTCAGGCCTCTAATTTTAGTGACGGGTGGTATTGCGTAACAATAACCGAGACTATTGCAACCTAAACGCGAGACCATCTAGACGGACCGGGGAAAGACGATCTCGTTTGACTTTGAGCATGCAAGCAGTTTGGTAAGGTGTTCCACCCTGATCTCTGAGTGATAGCATGGACCAAAAAGAATTTAAGAAAACCTTTAGCAAATCACTCAGAGATCAGGTGGTAGGCTGTAAGTGTGCCAGTTAATTATCTAAAAGTCTTTAGTAGATCAAGACGTGTATACATATATGAATCCTTTCCACTCCTAAGTGAAATTGTGTCTGGTTGTAACATGTGAATTTGCGGTGACCCAGTACACAACTGCATGTTATAGTGTACAAGTCATTTATATGACACTCACGGAAGTCCTCATCCGCAAATCACATCCCTCAGAGTGGTACAACAGAAATATTGCGGGTCCCACAACTTTCTTTATTAATTCATGCTAAGATCCAAAAGTTTACAAAAGCTTTGAGATCCTCCTTGGTCCATTGAGGATTCACAGCGCGATAAACATTCAAATGAAGAAGCGAAAGCTTCCTAATCAATGGCTCACAACGCGCGAAGACACGATACACACCGATAGCTCACGCCAGCGGCAACCGGTCTGGCACAATCCCTGGGATCGGTGACGGGCAAGACACTCTCCCACTACCAACATCGGGGGTGAGAGGCTTGATGATATCTTGACTACTTAGAGACGAGACACCGACTCCAAGGACTTGTACAACTTGAACGCACTAGGAAAAATCCAAGAGGTTGGGGGATAATTGGTGCTCCTCGTGAAGGAGCATGAGACTAGCAATAGATAGATCCTCTAGGGTTTCTTATATTACAATTATCCAAGTCTAGGTTTTACAATTGAGGGGTGGGGCTATTTATAGGCCAGCCACTTAAACAGGGGTAGTTTAGGGATAAAAGGTAAGTTCTAGGCGAATTGGGGAGTACATGGGCCATAGTCCCAAGAGGATTTAACATGCCTTGCCGCGCAGGGGCCGCAGACTCCAGTCATCGGGGTCCAGAGACTCTGGGGTGGCCGCTGGACTCCGGGGCAGACTCCGGGGTGGCATACAGAAGCTTTTCGGGCAGGGTTTATGTCAACACCCGGATTTTTAATCCCAGATGCCTGTTATGCCATACATCGCAATCCAAGGATTACCATTTTTGCGAGACATAACAGAATTAGATACCATAGTACATCATCCATTACAACCGTACATAAGTTCTTACACAAATAGGGATCTCATGATCCAGTTCTTAATACAACATCAAGCAGCGGAATACGTAATAATAAAGGAAGCGTAGGCGAAGCTCCATCTTCGGGGTCACAGCCAATGCTGACGATGGGAGATGATCCTAGTTGTTGTAACCTTCTTGGGGTCCATCCTCCAGGTACTCCTCTTCATAGTCTGGCCATGGGAATAGCCAGGGACAAAGCCATGAGTACTCTTTAAGTACTCACAAACTAATACTAACAAAGGAAAGGGAGTGTTGATAATAGGACACTAGGCTCTAGGGTTGTTTTGCAAAAGCCAGGTTTATCTCTACTAAGTTTAGAAGCAATGAATGCTAGTTGAAGTTTATAACATCTAAGTGGGAACTTGTATTTCATATCACAACCCTGTTGTGGTCAAGTCAAAGTCTCAAGTCATTTTACAAGTCATTTTGAAAAGTCTGACGGGGGAACAGTATGGCCACTCCAACTGTCCATAACTGCGGACGCGGCTATTCGAATAGTTTGACACTCTGCAGAGATTATACACTTTCACCACAAAATTCGATACATCCGTCAGGAACAAATCCTGAATTTACCATACTCAGTATGCGGATAATCAATCCTAACCTTTCAATTACACGCCCTAGTATAAGCACATCTCCTGTGAGTTTGGCCTCCCAACCATGACCAACTGTCATCTTGGGTACTGCACAGGTGGACAATCTTCACAAGGTAGCCTCAGCTCATACCTTGGCCGTGAGGGAGCTAATACTAAGGTATATAAGTTTCCAGTCAAGCCCTACCCAATCTTCGGGTATTGTGGTTGTACGATAAAATTGGAATGGTATCGCATCCAGACAACCATCAGTTTTATAAAGGGCTAAGGCTCATGCCTCAACATTTTTCATCACCAAAATCATCAAGTGTTCGGAAACACATGTCCAAAACATTTCAATAGAATGATCCATCATTCCAAGGTTTTCACAACCATTTTTCCACCAAGTATTCCCATCTGAAGTTGATCAAGTTTTATGCTTAGCACTAGCATCTACAGGTGGGGGTAAGCACTGATGAGGGGTGGTAAAATAGTGGAGTTTTAGCTAAGTTCAATCTCATGCCTTAGGATGACATCAGGATTATCTAGCTTAGGCTAATTTTATGCTCTTTATGCAACCTTCACATATCTTTCTAGTATCTACCAGTCACTTAAGTAAACTCCAAGTAATAGCTTTGATAAAGAAATAAAGTAGAAAGCTTGTAAATAAAACTAGGATTGGGTATCATCAAATATGTCTAACCAAGCATGCTTAGTTCATTGCATAGGTTATCTAACTTTCATAATTGCAAGTGTTAGCTTGCATTGGTATAGTATCAGCTTGCCTTGTGCATAGCAGTGGTTGAAGTTCTCCTCGGCTTCTTCTTTGTAGAATCCTCCTTCCTCCTCGTATCCTTGGTCGGTACTAGCGTCTATAAATAAATACGAGGGACACAATCACCAAACAATACTTAACTACTTGCAATCATCACACACAAGGGTCCTATAGATGATCTAACATCATCTCTAACATTACAAGATTAAGGCTTGGTTTAATTCCTTTTATTTTTAGAAAAGTAATTTCTACCCATTGAAAAACTACTTAAGATTTAATATTTTCCAAACCAAACATGGGATCATGTTGACACATGTCATCACCACATATTTTAGTCTATGGGAATATGATTTAAAGTGGTGTCACAATTTAATAAGGTTTTACCCTTTTATTTTAATTAAATAAAGTGACTAGAAATGCCTATGTAGCATTCTTTTATTACTTGAACATTATTTCTATAAGTAAACCTATATATTTTTATATATTCTGAAAGGTATGGTTAAATGTGATTTTTGAGAGTTGGAATCAACTCAAAAGCTTTTATGGTTTAAATTTGAAAAGTGTTTGAATGCAGAAAAGCTTCTGCCTTGCTATTTTTTACCATGGGTGATCTATAGATCCAAATGACTTGAATCCAACGGGCTTGGATTCAGCATTCCCAGACCTTTCTAACAAAATTAGTTTCATTCAATTTGGTGCACTGAATCGACCTGGGTTGATTTTTGAAACTGGGTACAGAAGTGTGTTTGAAATTAAATGGAAAAGGTTTAATTCAAATAACTGGGCTGCGCGGGAAAGGTTAACGGGCCGGCCTGCTAAGCGTAGCGCTTCCGCGGGCTGCTTAAGTGGATGTCCCCACTCGTCAATGAGATAGGGGTGCGAAGCGGTATGGGGCGATGTGGGTCGTTCGATCTAGTTCTAATCCAACGGTTGAGAGTCATCGTCGACGTTGGGCAACGCCGGCGAGACAGAAACCTAGCGCGGCCAGTGGGGGTTGCTGGGGGCTCACCGGGGTGTAGGCGAGGGTCAGCGAGGCAGGCGAACGACAAAGTCGACGACGGCGAACTCAGGGGTGGTCGCGGCAGCTCCTGGGGTGGACGAAATCGATGGCGCCCTTCTTCTCCAGAGGTGGCGGGCTCCGGTGAAATTCCGACGAGGTGTTGCTCGCCTTGCTCCGGGAACGGTGTGGCACGATCAATGAGGAGAGGGGAGTAGAATGGTGTGCTCAATTCGGCTGAGGGTGGCCTCTATTTATAGTCGAGCGAGGGGACCGACGGGGCGCACGGTGAGCTCGTCGGGGGTGATGGTACAGACGGCTATTGGCCTGGGCGAAGGTAGGGGACGGTGCGGTGTTCCCTGGCGACGCTCAACGATAAGGTGGCGAGACGTGGGGCGGTGCGGTTTGGTCTGGAACACGCGACGCTCTGCGCGGCAGAGGCGGCGTCTTCGACGACGAGCGGTGGCTGTGCGGCATGGGGCGGCAAACGGGGATGTCTGGCGGTCTCCTGGGTTGGTGGCGATCATGTATGCATGCGGTGAGGGCAGCACGCGGTCTGTGGGCTTCGGTCGAGCGTGGCGCTCTGGCGCATGCTCGACATGGTTGCTGGCAAGCTGGGCGCGGTCCGTGCTTGGTTCTCCTCCCAGCTTGCTGTCGACATGGGGGTGACATGGGTGGCTTCGGCTGTTCACCATTGATGGTATTGGCAAGATCATAGTGATGCTAGTGATTAGTTAAGATGGTTAGATGATCTACTAAGGCTAGTGGTGCCCAGAGATGGAACAAGTTAGGCTCAATTCACTGCTCAAAACAGTGTTTTGATTTTGTTTGATTTGTGTCTGCAATGTGTTTGATGAAATGGCCGCAAGAATTCAAGTTTTGAATTTTGAAAAGATTTTTGGTGGGTGTGCTAGGTTAGTGCTGGTGAGTCTGCAGATGCTTGGGTTTTGAAAGTTGAGCTTGTTTGAGTGGTTTTTGAAAAAGTGGGATCTTCTCATATGATAAAGATTCAATTTTGAATTGCCATTTAAACTATGCATTTGAAAGTTTCTGGATGATCACAAAGTGGGACTTGATACTTTGTTATGAGTACATTCAAGGGGTGCAAAGATCCAGAAAAGTTTCTGTTAGTTTCTGAAAGTTTGAGACAGCCAAAGTAGGCATGGGAGTTAAATTGGTCAAATTGACCATTCCTTTATTTTATTTGTTTTGATTTACTTGTCTTTGGGAAAAGTGTGGGAAATGTTTTAGATGATGTTTATTTCACCTAAGAAACATTTTACAAGCAAGGAAACACACAAACAAGGTGGTTCAAAAGAATTTCAAATTCAATGCATACTCATACATGCATTCATAACTTTATTTAGAAAAGTTTTTGTTAACTCTAATTTTGATGATTAGAGTTTGATGATCCAAGTTCAATATTTTTGGGATGTTACAAACCTTCCCCCCTTAAACAAAATCTCGTCCTGAGATTTGAAAAAGGACGAAAAGATTACCTAGGATTTGAAGAGATCGGGAAACTCTGTCCTGATGTGATCTTCGCGCCCCCAGTTAGCTTCCTCTTCTGTGTGGTTGCTCCACTGAATCTTCAGAAAATTGATGCTTCGGGTTTGGGTAGTTCGAAAAGCTTCTTCCAAAATACGGATGGGTACTTCAGGATAGGTCAGGTCATCATTGATCTCTATGGTCCGATGGTCGATATTTTTGAACACTTCGGTTTTCTCGGGGACTTCGAGACACTTGCGAAGTAATGAGATATGGAATACATTGTGCACGGCTGACATCTCTTCGGGTAGTTCCAATTGATAAGACTCTCCTCGACGGTTCAGGATCTTGAAAGGTCCAATTTATCTGGGGGCTAACTTTCCCTTGAGTTGGAAACGCTGCATTCCCTTCAATGGCGACACTTTCAGATAAACAAAATCTCCTATGTTGAAGGCGAAGTCTCTACGTCTCTTGTCGGCGTAACTCTTTTGTCTAGACTGGGCGGTCTTGAGGTGCTCACGAATCTTGTGAACCTTCTCTTCTGCTTCTCGTAGGATGTCAGGTCCGAAGATCTGACTCTCTCCTACTTCCGACCAGTTCAAAGGGGTGCGACACTTTCGTCCGTACATGAATTCAAATGGGGCCATTTGCAAACTGGCTTGATATCTGTTGTTGTACAAGAATTCTGCAAACGGCAGACAGTCTTCCCACTTGGATCCATATTCTAGCACACATGCTCTCAGCATATCTTCAAGTATTTGATTTACTCGCTCCATTTGTCCATCGGTTTGAGGGTGATATGCGGTGCTGAAATCTAGACGGGTTCCTAAACCTTCTTGGACTTTCTTCTAGAATCTCGAGGTAAACTGAGTTCCTCGATCCGATACGATGTTCTTGGGGACTCCATGCAAACTAACTATTCTAGCGATGTACAACTCCACTAGCTTCGAACTCTGATATGTGGTCTTGACGGGCAAGAAATGGGCGACTTTGGACAATCTGTCCACTATGACCCAGATAGAGTCATTTCCCCTACTAGAAGTAGGTAGTCCAGTGATAAAGTCCATTCCTACAGAATCCCATTTCCATTCCGGAATCTGCAAGGGTTGCAACAATCCAGCGGGTCTTTGATGTCCTGCCTTGACTCGCTGACATATATCACACTTGGCGATATAGCTTCCGATTTCTCTCTTTATCTTATGCCACCAAAATTGCTCCTTCAAATCTTGATACATCTTAGTTCCTCCGGGATGGATATAATAAAGAGTATCATGAGCCTCCTTCAGAATAACTTCTTTCAACTCAGAATCTGCTGGTACACAAAGGCGTCCTTTGTACCACAAAACTCCTTCTTCGTACTCGGTGAATCCGGGTACTTTGCTTGTACCGATACGACGCTTGATTCCGTCAATGCTAGCATGTCCCTTCTGCGCCTCTTTAATATGACTGATCAAAGTGGGCTGGAGTTCTATGCTAGCCAAAAATCCTTCACTTACTAATTCTATCCGAAAATCTTCCATCTCTTTGTGCAAACTTGGTTGGTCCTTAAAAATCATGGAGTTCAACTGGCACGGTAATCTGCTAAGGGCATCGGCTACCACATTGGCTTTACCAGGGTGATATTGAATGTCCAGGTCGTAATCCTTGATTAGCTCAATCCATCTTCTCTACCTCATATTCAGCTCCTTCTGAGTGAATATATACTTTAGGCTCTTGTGATCCGTATAGATCTCACAACGGTTTCCCATCAGGTAATGTCTCCATGTTTTCAGGGCTAGAACTACGGCTGCGAGTTCGAGGTCATGGGTTGGGTAGTTTTGCTCATGTTGCTTCAGTTGTCGAGATAGATAAGATATAACTTTGCCTTCTTTCATTAGCACACATCCGAGACCGGTCTTGGATGCGTCACAATACACATCGAAGGGCTTCGTGATATCTGGAATGATCAAGATTGGGGCTGAAATAAAATCTCCTCTTGAGTTCTTGAAAACTCGCTTCGCATTTGTCGGTCCATTCAAACTTCTTGTCCTTCTTCAGCAATTGGGTCATGGATCTGGCGATACTAGAGAATCCTTCTACGAATTTGCGGTAATATCCCGCCAATCCGAGAAATGCACGAACTTGGGTTTGAGTGGTTGGGGCTTGCCAATCTTCTACATCTTTCACTTTGGCTGGGTCAATGGCAATTCCTCCGGCTGATACAATGTGACCGAGGAATCCTACCTCCTGTAACCAGAATTCACATTTGCTAAACTTTGCATACAGCTGATGCTCTCTAAGGGTTCCAAGAATGGTCCTTAGGTGTAGCTCATGTTCTTCTTCTGATTTGGAATAAATAAGAATGTCATCGATGAAAACAACGACAAACTTATCCAGGAAGTCCATAAAAATCTTATTCATGATATTCATGAAATAAGCGGGGGCATTGGTTAGTCCGAAAGACATGACTGTATACTCATACAATCCATATCTGGTGGTAAAGGCAGTCTTTGGAATATCCTCTGCACGAATTTTGAGTTGATGATAGCCAGTTCTAAGATCAATCTTAGAGAACACTTTGGCACCAGTCAACTGATCAATCAAATCTTCTATCTTGGGCAAGGGGTACTTGTTCTTGATGGTGACATCATTCAATTTCCGATAATCCGTACACAAACGGTTACCCCCATCCTTCTTGTCCACAAACAAGACAGGTGATCTCCATGGTGACGCACTTGGTTGAATCAATCCAATTCCAGCATGGAATCCAGTTGCTTCTTCAATTCTGCTAGCTCTGACGGGTTCATAATATATGGTCTCTGGGCTATGGGTCCTGTTCCAGGAATTAGTTTGATGATAAACTCGATATCCCGATATGGGGGCATACCGGGCAAAACATCTGGAAATACATCGGGGTATTCACAGACTATCTGAACTTGGTCAATGGTAGGTTGGGCTATACTCTTGTTGCAATTGAATTGGCAAGGTAAGTTTCAGATATATGCTCGACTGATATTCCGGCAGTACTGGTCATGGTTATGGCTTTCTTGGCACAGTCAATCAATCCTTTATGTTTGGACATCCAATCCATTCCTAGTACTACTTACAAACCTTTAGTTCCGAGTACTATCAGATTTGCATAAAAATCTATGCCATGGATTCGGATAGGGACAACTTTGCAAATTTGTCTAGCCTTAGTGTTTGATCCGGGAATTTGAACAATCATAACATGCTTCAGTTTGGTTGGTTGAATTTTACTAGTGCATGCAAATTCTTCGGTGATAAATGAATGCGATGCACCAGAATCAAACAACACTCTTGCAAGTACTGAATTAACCGAAAACATACCCAGCACGACGTCTGGCGCTTCCTGAGCTTCTTCAGCATGCATGAGAAAAAGACGGCCGTTGCGGTTGAGTGAATTCCCTGGGGCAAATCTTCTTCCTGGTTAAACACGATGCTGCTGCTGAGCTGGGACATTGGCATTGGGGGCTGTAGCATTCTTCTTGTTGGGGCACTCGTTGGAATAGTGGCCTTTATTTCCACAGTCATAACAAGTCACTTGCGACTTGTCCTTGGCTGCTACAGGCACAACATTGCTTCCAGTCCTAGGGGAAGTGTTGGTGTTGGCGGTAGCATTGTTGTTGTTGAACTTGGGTGGGGCACGATTGAAATTGCTAGCATTACCGGGGTTGTTGTGATTTCCTCCGGGCCTAGGGTTTCCACGGTTGGGGTAGGTCAGACGGTTCATCGGGGGTCTATTGGTTATTGGGGCAAATCCTAGAGATGGGTTGGGGCGATACTTTGGGGTCTGATGGGTTCCTGGTTGATGCATCATGCGACGCTTGCGGTTCTCATTGGCTTGGTTGATCTTTCCTTCCATCTGTATAGCAGAGACCACAAGGGCTTCAATATCCGCAAAGGGGATATTGACTAACACTGTCTGCATCTCGTCATGCAGACCATTCAGGAATCTTTCTTTCTTCTTGGCCTCGGTATCGATCTCATCCGGGGCATACCTAGCTAGTGACAAAAATTTGTCACGGTATTCCACTACAGTCATCCTTCCTTGCTTCAGCTCTCTGAACTCGTCTCTCATTCTCTTGATCAAACCTGGTGGCACATGGGTTCTGCTAAACCTGACCTTGAATTCTTCCTAGGTCATCATCTGACCTCCGGTCATTGCGCGAACACTGTTCCACCATGCCCTGGCATCTCCGGCTAGATAGTGGGTGGCGAACAGAACTTTCTCGTTGGCTTCCACTCCGGCGACTTCTAGGTTATTTTCCATGGTTTGCAGCCAATCATCGGCGTCTAGGGGTTCTTCTGACTTAGTGAAAACAGGTGGGTTGGTATTCTGGAAATTCTTGAGCTTAGATCCATGGTTGTCCTGATTTCTGTGGCCTTGGTTGTTGTGGGCTAGCTGGGCTATCTGCTGAAGGGTGGCTAGGTTGGCTTGACGTTCCGCTCTTTCAGCTTCACGGTCAGAAGTCAACATTTGCAAAATCTGCAACATCGGGTCCGGGGATGAACCACTTCCTCCACGTGGCATCTGAAGATTGAGATAGATCATGAGAAAAGAGGGAAATTTCTAAGTTTTTGGGTCTTTGAAAAAAAATTAAAGTTTGACTCAGATTTTTTAGAAACTTGCTTTTTCATTCGTTCATTCATTCATTCATTCATGGAACACGATACAACACACACCACAACAAAGAAAAACAGATGGTTTTAAGAACCATTCTGAGAACTACGATATAGTGGGGCCGAATACTACTCACTACGCTAGTGCTCAAGTGCTACTACTCCTTGGAATCTGTGGCCTTATCATCCTCATCATCATCGATGAAGGCGAAATCGTCTTCATCGGTGAAGAAGTCCATAGCCTGATCCTCTAGAAAATCATCATCATCGCTGAGATAGGAGTAGGGGTCTCCACGAAGATCCTCTCCGGCATTCTCCCTTTCCTCCAAATGCATGTCTCTCCTATGGATGGTCTCCTCTAAAGATGAGATGCGGTGGCGAAGGCAGGCAATGATGCGCTCCTTCTTGTCGAGCTGACGGCGGCAAGACTTGTGATCCTTTGTTAGCATGGCGATGGTTTGGTCCTTCATCTTGATGATGGCAGACTTGTGGTTGGAGTAGTCATGGTAGTTGTCTAACTCCTGCTGACGATCGTACATCATGAAGCTAAGGTGGTCCAATTGAGTATTTAGCTCGGGGTGGTATGGGGCTTCCAGTGGTTGTCCATTTGCATCACGCCTTGGACAAAACTCAAAGCGAGTACCCTTGATCTGATTGATGCTCTGCCCACACAGACGGGAAAGAGCTTCCTGCATGGCCCTGGTAAGTCCATCGAGCCAGTTGTTCTCTCTTAAGGTAAACTGAATTCCTTCCGCAGTGGGAGGTTCAATCTTTGCTCTGAGACTTGCAACAATTAGCCAATGCAGATCTTCTCCTCCTTGATCATTGAGCTGAGCTTCGAAGAACTCGGGGTGCGGACGCTCCAGAAGTTCCGAAAGCTGGTCCAAATCCCTCTCAAAGATAAGGTCTCCTCCATTCCCCAACTGATAAAACTTGATGTACTTCACGTCCATCTATAAGAATATAGGATGAGTAAGTTAGTAGAGTGATCAAGTGTGTCAAAATTTTATGTATTTTGCAAGAGTTTTTGAGGAACATGAATTTTCATAAAAGAATCAAAGGGGTAAGAATAAGAATAAGTTTTTGTAAATATTTGTTTTTCTTTGGTTTTGAAACTAAGTTTTTGATTCAAACGTCCAGTCTAACTAGGGTCTCCTATGGTCAGGATGGCTCTGATACCAACTTGTCAACACCCGGATTTTTAATCCCAGATGCCTGTTATGCCATACATCGCAATCCTAGGATTACCATTTTTGCGAGACATAACAGAATTGGATACCATAGTACATCATCCATTACAACCGTACATAAGTTCTTACACAAATATGGATCTCATGATCTAGTTCTTAATACAACATCAAGCAGCGGAATACGTAATAATAACGGTAGCGTAGGCGAAGCTCCATCTTCGGGGTCACAAGCAATGCTGACGATGGGAGATGATCCTAGTTGTCGTAACCTTCCTGGGGTCCATCCTCCAGGTACTCCTCTTCATAGTCTGGCCATGGGAATAGCTAGGGACAAAGCCATGAGTACTCTTTAAGTACTCGCAAACTAATACTAACAAAGGAAAGGGGGTGTTGATAATAGGACACTAGGCTCTAGGGTTGTTTTGCAAAAGCCAGGTTTATCTCTACTAAGTTTAGAAGCAACGAATTCTAGTTGAAGTTTATAACATCTAAGTGGGAACTTGTATTTCATATCACAACCCTGTTGTGGTCAAGTCAAAGTCTCAAGTCATTTCACAAGTCATTTTGAAAAGTCTGACGGGGAACAGTATGGCCACTCCAACTGTCCATAACCGCGGACGCGGCTATTCGAATAGTTTGACACTCTGCAGAGATTGTACACTTTCACCACAACATTCGATACATCCGTCAGGAACAAGTCCTGAATTTACCATACTTAGTATGTGGATAATCAATCCTAACCTTTCAATTACACGCCCTAGTATAAGCACCTCTCCTATGAGTTTGGCCTCCCAACCATGACCAACTGTCATCTTGGGTACTGCACAGGTGGACAATCTTCACAAGGTAGCCTCAGCTCAGACCTTGGCCGTGAGGGAGCTAATACTAAGGTATATAAGTTTCTAGTCAAGCCCTACCCAATCTTCGGGTATTGTGGTTGTACGATAAAATTGGAATGTATCGCATCCAGACAACCATTAGTTTTATAAAGGGCTAAGGCTCATGCCTCAACATTTTCATCACCAAAATCGTGTTCAGAAACACATGTCCAAAACATTTCAATAGAATGATCCATCATTCCAAGGTTTTCACAACCATTTTTCCACCAAGTATTCCCATCTGAAGTTGATCAAGTTTTATGCTTAGCACTAGCATCTACAGGTGGGGGTAAGCACTGATGAGGGGTGGTAAACTAGTGGAGTTTTAGCTAAGTTCAATCTCATGCCTTAGGATGACATGAAGATTATCTAGCTTAGGCCAATTTTATGCTCTTTATGCAACCTTCACATATCTTTCTAGTATCTACCAGTCACTTAAGTAAACTCCAAATAATATCTTTGATAAAGAAATAAAGTAGAAAGCTTGTAAATAAAACTAGGATTGGGTATCATCAAATATGTCTAACCAAGCATGCTTAGTGCATCGCATAGGTTATCTAACTTTCATAATTTCAAGTGTTAGCTTACATTGGTATATTATCAGCTTGCCTTGTGCAGAGCAGTGGTTGAAGTTCTCCTCGGCTTCTTCTTCGTAGAATCCTCCTTCCTCCTCGTATCCTTGGTCGGTACTAGCATATATAAATAAATACGAGGGACACAATCACCAAACAATACTTAACTTCTTGCATTGATCACACACAAGGGTCCTATAGATGATCTAACATCATCTCTAACATTACAAGATTAAGGCTTGGTTTAATTCCTTTTATTTTTAGAAAAGTAATTTCTACTCATTGAAAAACTACTTAAGATTTAATATTCTCCAAACCAAACATGGGATCATGTTGACACATGTCATCACCACATATTTTAGTCTATGGGAATATGATTTAAAGTGGTGTCACAATTTAATAAGGTTTTACCCTTTTATTTTAATTAAATAAAGTGACTAGAAATCCCTATGTAGCATTCTTTTATTACTTGAACATTATTTCTGTAAGTAAACCTATATATTTTTATAATTTCTGAAAGGTATGGTTAAATGTAATTTTTGAGAGTTGGAATCAACTCAAAAGCTATTATGGTTTAAATTTGAAAAATGTTTGAATGCAGAAAAGCTTCTGCCTTGTTATTTTTACCATGGGTGATCTATAGATCCAAATGACTTGAATCCAATGGGCTTGGATTCAGCATTTCTAGACCTTTCTAACAAAATTAGTTTCATTCAATTTGGTGTACTGAATCGCCCTGGGTTGATTTTTGAAACTGGGTACAGAAGTGTGTTTGAAATTAAATGGAAAAGGTTTAATTCAAATAACTAGGCTGCGCGGGAAAGGTTAACGGGCCGGCCTGCTAAACGTAGCGCTTCCGCGGGCTGCTTAAGTGGCTGTCCCCACTCGTTAGTGAGACAGGGGGTGCGAAGCGGAATGGGGCGATGTGGGTCGTTCGATCTAGTTCTAATCCAACGGCTGAGAGTCATCGTCGACGTTGGGAAACGCCGGCGAGACAGAAACCTAGCGCGGCTAGCGGGGGTTGCTGGGGGCTCACCGGGGTGCAGGCGAGGGTCGGCGAGGCGGGCGAACGACGAAGTCGACGACGGCGAACTCAAGGGTGGTCGCGGCAGCTCCTGGGGTGGACGAAATCGATGGAGCCCTTCTTCTCCAGAGGTGGCGGGCTCCGGTGAAATTCCGACGAGGTGTTGCTCGCGTTGCTCCGGGAACGGTGTGGCACGATCAGTGAGGAGAGGGGAGTAGAATGGTGTGCTCAATTCGGCTGAGGGTGGCCTCTATTTATAGTCGAGCGAGGGGACCGACGGGGCGCACGGTGAGCTCGTCGGGGGCGATGGTACAGACGGCTATTGGCCTGGGCGAAGGTAGGGGACGGTGCGGTGTTCCCTGGCGATGCTCAACGATAAGGTGGCGAGACATGGGGCGTTGCGGTTTGGTCTGGAACACGTGATGCTCTGCGCGGTAGAGGCGGCGTCTTCGATGGCGAGCGGTGGCTGTGCGGCATGGGGCGGCAAACGGGGATGTCTGGCGGTCTCCTGGGTTGGTGGCGATCATGTATGCACGCGGCAAGGGGAGCGCGCGGTCTGTGGGCTTCGGTCGAGCGTGGCGCTCTAGCGCATGCTCGGCATGGTTGCTGGCAAGCTGGGCGCGGTCCGTGCGTGTGGTCCAGTGGTTGGCAAGGTTCGAGCGTTGGACAGGGAGTGGTGGTGGACGGTGGGCTGCCTCCCAGACATGCTGGCTAGGCTTGGTTCTCCTCCTAGCTTGCTGTCGACATGGGGGTGACATGGGTGGCTTCGGCTGTTCACCATTGATGGTATTGGCAAGCTCACAATGAGGCTAGTGATTAGTTAAGATGGTTAGATGATCTACTAAGGCTAGTGGTGCCCAGAGAGGGAACAAGTTAGGCTCAATTCACTGCTCAAAACAGTGTTTTGATTTTGTTTGATTTGTGTCTGCAATGTGTTTGATGAAATGGCCGCAAGAATTCAAGTTTTGAATTTTGAAAAGATTTTTGGTGGGTGTGCTAGGTTGGTGCTGGTGAGTCTGCAGATGCTTGGGTTTTGAAAGTTGAGCTTGTTCGAGTGGTTTTTGAAAAAGTGGAATCTTCTCATATGATAAAGATTCAATTTTGAATTGCCATTTAAACTATGCATTTGAAAGTTTCTGGATGATCACAAAGTGGGCCTTGATACTTTATTATGAGTACAATCAAGGGGTGCAAAGATCCAGAAAAGTTTATGTTAGTTTCTGAAAGTTTGAGACAGCCAAAGTAGGCATGGGAGTTAAATTGGTCAAAATGACCATTCCTTTATTTTATTTGTTTTGATTTACTTGTCTTTGGGAAAAGTGTGGGAAATGTTTTAGATGATGTTTATTTCACCTAAGAAATATTTTACAAGCAAGGAAACACACAAACAAGGTGGTTCAAAATAATTTCAAATTCAATGCATACTCATATACATGCATTCATAACTTTATTTAGAAAAGTTTTTGTTAACTCTAATTTTGATGCTTAGATTTTGATGATCCAAGTTCAATATTTTTGGGATGTTACAGTTTAGAGTCTGGTCTGGAGTCCTGGCCGAAGACTCCGGGGTTGTAGGCCAGAGACTCCGGGATCTAGGGCCCATGATTCTGGTGCTTTGGGCTCGGCTGCTCCCTCTTCATGTCTAGGCCCTGGTTCTTCTTCCGGATGGTCTTGCCGAGGCGTTGGGGGCTTGGTAGCTAAGGATGCATAGTGTATTTGCATGAAGTATCAAGCCATCCAAAGGTGTATAGAAATCACATGAGGAAAGGAGTGAGTTAACCTTATCTTGTAGGAGCTTGGCTCGAGCGCGTGTCATTGGTCCACTTGGGGGACTAGAAGGAGGGGATGTAGAGGCGCCCGTGGGATGGGCTGCATCACTATAACTACATATTATCTTTACTAGTATGATATTGTGTTGATTCTATCCTTCATGTTGGTTGTCATGTCTTCTTGTAACCTAAGCAAGGGTTAAGATGATAGCTTGAGTACGAGCATACTCGGAAAATTCTAGGGTGGTTGTATGATGTTTGTTTGAAAGTCATTGATAAAAGATCTAAGACTTGTGCAGGTTTTTTAAAATGGCTTTTAGAAAAGGTAAGTTTTATATTTATAAAATTCTAAGTTGTTAGTCTTCACGGGTTGTCTGAACTTTCATAGAGTTCCTTTCCACGCTGCGATCATAGTTCTTTCCCAGAAAAGGGAGTAACATGTCACGTTTTTACACTCTCGAGAGGTGTGCTACTTTACCCACAAATGTTCTTGGTCTTATTACTCATTCCATATTTCCTTAGATATGGGATCTTGATACCAAGTTTCATAGAGCCATGCTGAGTCCCCCTCCATGACCCCGCTGCCCACCCATTACAATGAATTTTGGTCGAGAGACCTATATTGGGTTACCACCCTGAAGCAAAGGATAGGGATGTCACGGGATCCCACCCGCTGATCTCCTCTCTGGATCTCATCCTGACTAGATATACAAGTACAAATGAAAGAAAGAAGATACTCCAGACTCGCTCAGCCCATAACAAGATCTAGGGCTAGCACGGTACTATACAACGCAAGAATGGTTGACTGTTGTTGTTAATCATAACTTTCCTGATAAATGGAATCTCCATCACATGATCTTTCAACCATGTATACATACATGATTCCATCACCCGCCATTGATTTATCTCATTTCGAAAACGGTTTTTTTGTCTTGAATGCAGGTAATAATGTTTTGAAAACATTTTTGTAAGTAAGACAAAGGATATGTAAGATTTCCCTTGCAACATAGTTGCAATATTGACCTTACAACGGTAATGCAAGAATGAACTTGCCCGGTAACTGTGAGATAATGCAGTTCAAAGGTTTTACTTGACCCTGAACCTTGTGTTCTGGAATTTGCAATATCGTCCGATAAAGACAATGTTTCATCGGCAAAATATGATGCTCTAATGAAATATATATATATATATATATATGCAATGCACTCTCGTCTGTTTTGTTTGAGTTTTATTAACTCCATTTTAATTTGAAGTGATTTTCTCCCACTTTAGGGTTTTATCACATTTTCTTTGGTATTTTATATATTATGATAATCGAGATGATAATATTAGGTATATACTTTGGAAGTTCACATTTCTATGAAATTAAGGGTTTACATAATTATTATGATTTTTCTGGATTTTATGGGAAGTTTTATGAATTTTTAAATAGACTAAACTTTCAAATGAATCACTCCAAAAATTCATAAAATTCAAGAGTTTGCAAATATGCCACAAAAATACTTTTTGGATTCCTTGCATTTTTCTACACACGAAACTATTTTTATTTTATTTTTTATGAGTTTTCATGTGTGTGTTATGATTTAATTGAGTTTATAAGTATTTGTGGAATGACCAAAATACCCCTAAGTATTTGGGCCCACTAGACATACCCAAGTGGTTTCGGTCCAGCCCAACCCGGCCCGCTCACTCATCTCTCTCTCTGTCCCTCATGTCGCTCACTCTCCTCTCTCACATGCTCGCGCAGACGCTGGCGACTACGTATCACCCCCATGTCACTCAGCTACCTCGGCCGTCTTCGGCCCCTTGATACGTCGTAAACGTATCTATAATTTTTGATGCTCCATGCTTGTTTTGTACCAACAATCTTATGTTTTGTCTACACTTTGATGTATTTTTATACATTTTCCGGAACTAACCTATTGACAAGATGTCGCAGTGCCAGTTGCTTGTTTTCTGCTGTTTTTGGTTTCAGAAAAGTTAGTAAAGAAATATTCTCGGAATTTGATGAAACAAAAGCCAAAGTTCCTATTTTGCCCGACACGATACGGAGCCCTAAGGAGAGACGGAGGAGGGCAACGAGGTGGCCACACCATACGGTGGCACGGCCCCCTGGCCGCGCCACCAGGTGGTGTGGGCCCCTCGAGGCTCCACCGACCTTGCCCTTTCGCCTATATATACGTATCCCCGAGACGTAAACCCTAATGGGATCAGATCTCCACAAAAAGTTCCGTCGTGCTGCTGCCACCGAAGAGGGGATTCGGGGGACAGAAGTCTCTGTTCCGGCACCCTACCGGGACGGGGAATTGCCCCTAGAGCCATCTCCATCGACTCCACCGCCATCTCCATCACCGTTGCTGACTCCCATGATGAGGACGGAGTAGTTCTCCCTCGAGGCTAAGGGCTCTACCGGTAGCTATGTGTTCATCTCTCTCTCTATGCATGATCTTATTGTGATCGTGAGCTTTGTAATCAAGTAGATCTACTCTGCTATTCAAGTGCTTTAATTGTAATCTCTGGTTATCCCCATGTGTGTGAAGTTGACAGTGTGCACATCGTGTGGCACTTAGGCTAAACATTACATAAATACTTATCATGAGTTATATTTTGAGTTGGATGTCTCTATGAAATTGTGGTGTTTATTAGAACCATCTAGCGCTCAAGGTGACAGTGTGGGGTTACCTAGATGGTGAATGCAAACTTTAAGGAGATCTTTTGTATCCCTGCAATGGATTGGAGTTGTCCAACCGGAGAGTAGTTTAGAGTAGAGTAATGAAGAGAAGTTATTTATATGAGAGTGTCCACTAGTGAAAGTATGATCCCTAGGCCTTATTTATAAGCATTAAAACACTATTACAATCAGTCTTGTTACATGTTTGCTTGCTGCCATTTTTATTTAAGATTGCAATTACCACTTATAATCATTCATACTACTTGTATTTCACTATCTCTTCGCCGAACTAGTGCACCTATACACCTGACAAGTGTATTGGGTGTGTTGGGGACACAAGAGACTTCTTGTATCTTGATTGCAGGGTTGCTTGAGAGGGATACCTTCGACCACTTCCTTTCTGAGTTCGATAAACCTTGGGTGATCCACTTAAGGGAAACTTGTTGTTGTTCTACAAACCTCTGCAGTTGGAGTCCCAACAACTGTCTACAAGAATAGAAACGTGCGTAGACTTCAAGCTCTTTTCTGGCGCCGTTGCCGGGAAGGTAAGGTAAAAGGTACTCACATCCTCGGGCTACTAAGCTATCTTCTAGTACTGTTTCTGGTGTGTGAGTGCTCGAAGTTATTTCCTTTAGATTCTGCAATTATAAATTTTTGTTTCTTGTTTTTATTTTCACTAGTTAGGCTTAATGGGAAAAATAGAGAGATTTATAGTATTTATCTTGAGTTAGGACATGAAGTGTTTGAAGAGAAAATTAAAAAACCTATGTAACTTTATTTGCATGCTAATAGCAATGTTATTACTATGAATTCTATGAACACCATTATTGCTAATGCTATGGAAACGTCTAAGCATGGGGAAGCTAGTTTTTATGAAAATGATCTTTTTAGTTCCCTAGCTTTAGAGGAGAAAATTTGTTATGATGATACTATACCTCCAATATATGATGATTACAATGATGAACATGATATTTTCAGTCCACCTACTATAGAGGAGAAAATTTGCTTTGATGATACTATACCTCCAATGTATGATGATTACAATGATAAATATGATATTTTCAATCCACCTACTATTGAGGAGAAAATTAATTATGATTAAAATATGCCTCCTATATTTGATGATTATGGTTATGAGAATAATAATGATAGCTATTTTTTTGAAATTTGCTCCCACTATAATTAATAAGAATGATTATGCTTCTGTGGAGAGTAATAATTATTTTATGAACTCATGATAAGAATGTTTTATGTGATAGTTATATTGTTAATTTTATTCATGATGCTACTGAAAGTTATTATGAGAGAGGGAAACATGGTTTTATGTATCTCAACAATATTAAATTCCCCTCTTTATGTTGAAAATTTTGAAGTTGCACTTGTTTTGCTTTCCTATGCTTCTTGCTTTGTGCTTTCATGAATTGTTTCTTTACAAGATTATTTTTCATAGGAAGTGGGTTAGACTTAAATTTGTTTTATATTTGGTTCTTGATGCTCTCTTTTACTTTAATTCATATTTGTTATGCGAGCATCACCGAAATTATCATGCCTATCTTAATGGCAATATAGAAAGAGCTTTTGGGAGATATCACAAATTTCAGTAGGTTTTTCTTTTGATGAGTCTTGGAAGTTATTACTTCTGTAATAACCTCTCCTTATCCGTTTTGTGTGGTTTTTGTGCCAAGAATAACCTCTAATGAGAGAGAAGTAAGATTTGGGGAAGTTGTTGTCCCGAAACAGATTTTTGTGCTTCACTGTACAAATTCGTGAAAAATACCTGTATGTCGGATTAAGTTGTAGTTTCCTGAGCTAATGCCCCAGGTTTTTATCTAACTTTCTTTAGTTCAACACTTTTCAATTTTAGCAACAAAAGGTCTTTGAAAAAATCGGTCTTTACCTGTTGGTCTGTTTTGACAGATTTCTGTCATTATTTGCATTTGCCTCTTAATCGGTTTCTTTTGAGTTCTCTTTGATCACTTGAGTTTTAAAAGGAATTGCTACAGTAGCTTGTGTTTTAATGGAAGTTCTACTTGAGTTGAAACTAAACCCAAAGGCTTATTATCTTTAATACACTAATGTTGTTAATGGATAATTGTGTAAAGTTTTGTATGAAGGAAATTTTCAAGTGTAGGGGAAGAATGATGTGATGAGATGAAGAATGGACAAAAGATAAAGCTTAGGGATGCTACCCGTGTCACCCCAAGGAAATATTCAAGAGGTACAAGCGTCAAATATTGGGGATGCCCAAGGCATCCCCTTCTTCATCAATAAAAATCTCAGGTTTTCTTTTAAAACACTTTATTTTTATTGCTTCATGCACTATTGTGTTGTTGTTGGAGCTTCTTTGTTTTTTGTTTTTTGTTTTCCTTTGCTTTTTTTTCTGCAATAAGTTGGTTTGATTACATCACACTTATTTTGGAGAGAGACACGCTCCATTTTCATTGTTTAGAACACTCTAGTTTTCCCTCTTATTGTTTTGTGAGTATTCTCTTTTGCTAGCACTATGTTTAGCCTTAGTTTTGTTATTCTTTTTTCTTAGAACTTTTTAGTTCTTCTTTGTGGATTTGTGAGACAAGCTCACTGATATTTATTGATTATTATCTTTGTGAGTTGTTTAAAATAAGTCAATTGGTGTTGGAAAAAGAGTAGGAAGCTTCTTGCTTATACTGGTATAAAAGGGAGCTTGTTTTGACTGTGGATTAGACTTTATCATGTCATGCTACATGTTGTTTTGACTTTATGCTTAGTGATTATTGTTGTAGCATGACTTGTTCCAAACAATTGAGATTTCTTAATGAGCCTTGAAAGAATCATGCGTTGTTTTAGCATACAAAAGCATAATATTGTGGTATTCTCCTTTGATGCTTTGTTTGGGTTGACTTGGCGCATGCTTACACCATGTTATGACTATGAACCAGTCAGCTTAGCCTCTATGATCATTTAGTTTTTGACTTGTGATACCACTTGATGCTTTAGTTAATAGAGTTTTATAGCACTGCATGATTATGTCCAGTGTTGCTCTCTTAGTTGGTCGCTCTCAGTCTTTTGCTATCCTCCACTTGTATTGAGGAAGCTCTACTCATGCATCAAACTCTCAAGAAACCAAGTTTTTCCAGAGAGTCCACTATAAATTCATATGAATGGTGTGTTACACCATTCCAAGTATATTCATATTTATCTATCTTCCAAATTAAACTTGTTATGTGAAAATTAGTGATTAAAGCTCTCACAAACTGTATGGCACACTTTATTTCTTGCACCTAATAAACTTGAACCATTGTGTCATCTATGTTGTATATGCTTGCACTTATAAGTTGGGAATTATCAGAACCATTTTGTCATGGGGAACACTTTTAACACATGTACATATTACCTAGTTGATATCATGATCTTTTGTTTGTGGATGTCGGCGGTGTGAAATAAAAGGGGAGCTTGTAAGTCCTTGGAGTATTATATATGTGTTAGAGAAACGCCTGGGCAGCTATCCTAAGACATGCCTAATCATGGTGGAAACTTGCAGCATCACCATAGTGAGTAATCCATGAAGCATCTTCAGAAAAAAATAAGAAAAAAAAAGAGAAAAGGAAAAAATAGCACCATACCCATGGTAAATAAGAAGATTGTTGAGATGCTCAATGTCTGTTGCCTTGTCATTTTGATACGGGATAGCTCCTTTGTCATGGGGTAAGGAGTACCCCGTTGGTGGTTCTCTATGATACACATATACTTATAATGATAAGAACTTGCTTGTGACTAAAGTTGAGTAGCATGAGGAACGACCCTCGTACTCAAGGGACATGAGATTGCCAGCTTATGATCTGTCAAGCATATACTCCATATTTGTTTCACTTTAACCTTAATCACTTCAAGATTCTTATGATAGGGGCAATGAGAGCTGAAAGCTAATAAGTACCATAATTTTTGGAAGCTCTTTATGAAACTTGAAATCCCTGCTTCCCTTTATGAAGGGCCTTTCTTCTTACGTTTATGTTGATTCTCCATCTTCTATCTTTATGCACCAATTAAGAGAGCATAGTTGTCATTCTTAGTTTTATGTGCATTGTCCAAAAACTTATTGATTGATTCATAATGTTGATATTGCTTGTTCTTGAACTACTTGTATCTAGTCACCCTTATGAACTTTGAAGGTGTCCTATACATTTATGTTTTGCTATTCCATGAGGGACAAGATGAATACCACACATGCTATGTTTTCTGTATGTGAAACAAACAAACGTCTCTCAATGCATTATTATTCATGATCTTTGTTTGTACCTTTTCATGTTACAACATAGTTGTTATATCTTATTCTTAGAACTACATCTTTCATGCTCATGTTTAGAGTACTTTGATCCCAGCTGGTAGTGCTTTACAATAGTTTGATAAAGGTTGTGATGGTGCATGTCAACTCAAAAATTATTCTTTTTATCACTTACCTACTCGAGGACGAGTAGGAGTTAAGCTTGGGGATGCTTGATCCATCGTAAATGTATCTATAATTTTTGATGATCCATGCTTGTTTTGTACCAACTATCTTATGTTTTGTCTACACTTTGAGGTATTTTTATACATTTTCCGGAACTAACCTATTGACAAGATGTCGTAGTGTTAGTTGCATGTTTTCTGCTGTTTCTCATTTCAGAAAAAGTTAGTAAATAAATATTCTCGGAATTGGATGAAAAAAGCCAAAGTTCCTATTTTGCTCGACACGATACGGAGCCCGAAGGAGAGACGGAGGAGGGCAACGAGGTGGCCACACCATACGGTCGCGCGGGCCCCTAGCCACGCCACCAGGTGGTGTGGGCCCCTCGAGGCTCCACCGACCTTGCCTTTTTTTCCTATATATACGTCTCCCCGAGACATAAACCCTATCGGGATCAAATCTCCACAAAAAGTTCCATGGCACTGCCGCCACCGAAGAGGAGGTTCGGGGGACAGAAGTCTCTGTTTCGGCACCCTGCTGGGACGGGGAATTGCCCCCGGAGCCATCTCCATCGACTCCACCGCCATCTCCTTCACCGTTGCTGACTCCCATGATGAGGAGGGAGTAGTTCTCCCTCGAGGATAAGGGCTCTACCGGTAGCTATGTGTTCATCTCTCTCTTTATGTGTGATCTTATTGTGATCATGAGCTTTGTAATCAAGTATATCTACTCTGCTACTCAAGTGCTTCAATTGTAATCTCCGGTTATCCCCATGTGTGTGAAGTTGACTGTGCACACCGTGTGGCACTTAGGCTAAAGATTACATAAATACTTATCATGAGTTATATTTTGAGTTGGATGTCTCTATGAAATTATGGTGTTTGTTGGAACCATCTAGCGCTCAAGGTGACAGTGTGGGGTTACCTAGATGGGGAATGCGAACTTTAAGGAGAGCTTTTATAGCCCTACCATGGATTGGAGTTGTCCAACCGAAGAGTAGTTCAGAGTAGAGTAATGAAGAGAAGTTATTTGTATGGGAGTGTCCACTAGTGAAAGTATGATCCCTATGCATTGTTTCTAAGCATTGAAACACCGTTACAATCAGTCTTGTTACATGTTTTCTTGCTACCATTTTTATTTAAGATTGCAATTACCACTTATAATCATCCATACTACTTGTATTTTACTATCTCTTCGCCGAACTAGTGCACCTATACACCTGACAAGTGTATTGGGTGTGTTGGTGGACACAAGAGACTTCTTGTATCTTGATTGCAGGGTTGCTTGAGAGGGATACCTTTGACCACTTCCTCCCTGAGTTCGATAAACCTTGGGTGATCCACTTAAGGGAAACTTGATGTTGTTCTACAAACCTCTACACTTGGAGGCCCAACAACTGTCTACAAGAATAGAAGCGTGCATAGACATCACCCCTTTCGTCGTTGCTCCTCCACTAAAATCACTCACCTGCCTCTGCTCTACCTTCCTACCAAACCAATTTGTCTCTCTTGCTCCCTAACTCTCTCTCTCGCAACCCTCACCCGATCTAGGGTTTTAGTGATGGTTCATCTACTTCATATCTGGCGCAACTCCGGCGTTCCTGCCATCGAGATGTCGCTCCTAGGCATCCACTACATCTACTATGGATCTATGTCCAGTGTGGAGTGAGATTCCCCCTTGCGGTACTCCTCTGTGCTACGAGTCGCCGCTGCCATGCCTCTCTCTTCCGCCTCTACTCAGTCAGCATGAGCTGGGCTCACCCTTTCTGAAGGTAGGTGTTGTTCTTCATGTCTCTCTTTCTGGTTTTAGGCTACTAGTAATTTCTAGGGGTTATGTTGTGTAGCGCTACTACTTTGGTTCTTCTAGCATGTTATAAGGTTTTCTAGAATGTTCTAGATGTCATTTAGGTTCTACGGTTCGACTTGGTTAACTAGGCTTAAGATTTGGTTTATGTTTTAGTGAGTTGTGTCTACTCTGATGTTTGTCAGTTAACATGTATTGTCTAGGTTATTGAATGTTTAGTTCATAGATGTTACACTTTTCAGTTAAGGTTTAGTATTTCTTCGTTAAGTGCAGTGTTGTCAGTAGTTTGTTGTTTGCATCCTATTATAGGTTTTCTTCAGTGTTTACATACTGATCCTTCCATTTGAGGATTGATACAATTATTTCTAGTATTGTTTGTCACTGTTAATTCTAGTTAGAATTTGACTTAACTTATAGTATAATACTTCACTCAATTGTTTTAGGTGGTAATTACTTAGTTTCTTTCTGTTTTCGCTTGAGCTATTGATTCAAGCTTTGTTATGTAAGTGTGTTTTTAAGTATTGTTTTATTGCTTCCATGCAGGTATTAGGTTATTAGAT
Source organism: Avena sativa (assembly GCA_916181665.1). Taxonomy (NCBI): domain Eukaryota; kingdom Viridiplantae; phylum Streptophyta; class Magnoliopsida; order Poales; family Poaceae; genus Avena; species Avena sativa. The sequence goes on from OV702297.1 coordinate 80,687,713, forward strand.
CATTATTTCCCTTCTCATCCTTAGGATGTCGTAGGACTTTGTCTATGGATGAGAGGTGAAATATATATTAGGTGCTCTTAATTGATTGATTATATGCATATTGTTCATCTTCTTCCAGCTAATGGCTATGGTATGTGCTAGTTTAAGGTGTGACTTAGTCTATGGTATTCTCCTTTGATGAAGATACACAAGTTGTAGTCCTCCTTCTACTATATTCTCTCTCTCATTGGACTCTATGATTTACTATCCAAGAGCTAAATTAACAACCTTTGCAGCTCTCCTAGTGGGCTTGATGAAGATCCGCAGCAACTGTTGTGGCTCTTCTCCTCCTGTTCTTGATTTCTTCCTCTCCTTCTCTCTTATCTCTTAGATCTCTCTCTAAACTCTAAGTGTGTGTGTTTGTGGTCCAAGATCGAGTGGCGAGTTATGAACTATGGGGTCTCAAGTGGTCCTCTATTTATAGTGTTCTTAAGTGGATGTGCTGCTGGCACAAATGCCATGCAATTAGGTGAATCACCTGATTGTGTGTGTCAAACTACCTCTGTTGGCTAACCTATTCATAGGTGGCAAGGGTTTTTCGGTGGTTAATCCCATGCTAGATTTAACTTATATGTGTATGCCAAAATTGGCATGATACCCTTTTTTTATATGTGCAGGGGTGGTATTTAGATATGCCTAATCAGGCATGTCGGTTTGGCCTTTATCTTGTTCAGGTTTTGGAACGTGACAAGTGTTTATTGTTTAATTTTTTTATGTATTTGGTTTAGTTTTCATCCATGGCCCCTTGTAATTCTATTTGGATGAAGGTTCACAGCTTCCATTACTCTGAAGTTTGATTGGTTTAGAATTTTGATTTATCATGATTCAAATTCTAGGAGTTCTAGGGTTCTTGAAAAAAATTATGCCTTGTTAATCCCTTTGGTGACTGTTCTTGCTTAGTAGTTACTAGAGTTTCTGTTGGTTAGAATTTTGATTTGTGGTGATTTACTTTTATAGATTTCTATCTGTTCTTGATAGAATCCTGAGTCTTGACTTTTCCTTTGGTTACATGTATTATATTATGATCTCTAGCATTCCTATTGGTTTGGTTACCCTATATGTTGTAGTTGAGATTTGTGGTAGATGACTACCATATTATTATATGTTCTCAACTGAAGGTAGTGACAGTTCTCAGGTACTGTTGGTGATCTATTCTACAGGTTTTTGAGCTCTTCTGTTTGATTCTAATGTTCATAGTGAAGAATTGTTTTGACTGTACCTATACTGGTCTTTTATTTAGTTTTCTCATTTTCTTCTTGGGCTAAGAGTTCAGAATTTACTGCTGGACTCTAACTAAAGGATTCTTATATAAAGGGTTTTACCTTAGGGCAAAACCTACATTTTAACACTAACTTGGGTTTTCTTTTTCTGTGTTGTTTGTGTTCACAGTTTGAAGATCAAGATTTGAAGCTAAGTTATGAAGATAGATAGATAGTGTAGGATTTTAGATTAGGTTCTTCTTTTATTTTTGCCTCAAATGTAATTCTGGGATTATGTATTCCTTTTCAAATATGAATAAAGATCTTATTTCCTTCATGTGATTATGACTTCTCACTTTTTCTATTTAAGATTGTGTGGTTATAAGATTTGGATGGAACATTTATATTCCATTTTCTTTGATTTATGTTTGAATGTGTGAAATTTGAATTTGAATTCAAGTTTGACTTAGGTCAACTTCCATTCTGAATTCATTCAAATTATTTTATGTTTAAGATTTGAATGTGGTTTCAATTCCCAGTGACCTTTTGGTTGCAGACATCGTCGTTGATGTGGTAGTGGCGCTGGCACATGGTCTCGTCGAATTCTTTGACAACGAGCACACTGTTGCCGTCGTACTTGAAGAGGAGAAAGTGACTGGCTTCAATGTCGTGCATGCGGGCAAACTGTCTCCAACCGGTGTAGAGGTACATTTGCCCGATGCGGTCGGACATCACGTCCACAGGCCATAGGCCGGTGTTGCCACCAGGAACATGTGGCACGAGCTTCTAGGGTTCTTGCCCATCGAGCACACATGCGAACTTCTGGGGGAGCAGCATCCTATCCATGGGCATGCCCAAATGTAGGGCGACACTAAAGTCGAACACGGAGAGGTCGATGGCGGTGCACTCGGGCGATGATGGTGGTGATATGGACGATGGTGGCGATGGGGATGGAGGTGGCGAAAGGTTTTGGCCTTGCCCACCCCTTCCTCACCGGCCTCGATGTCTTGGGCCAGGAGGCCATCCCAGAAGCCCCCCTCTCGACCTATGCCACCGTCCATGGCTGTGGTGGTGGGAACGGTTGTGGTGGTCGAAGGTGGGAGTGTGGGGAATGGCCTCGGGTGGCTTGTTTAAGAAGGCCAAGGCATTGTATTCCCGCATTGATGAAGAGCAGAGCAGGCATTGGGCGACGCATGCCATGTAGTTGTCAGGCGACATGACCGGCTTTGGGGTCAGCGAGGAGGGAGATAGGCCAGCGCAGACCATCTTTGGGGTCAACGAGGAAGGCGATAGGCCGGTGCGGGCAATTCAGAGGCCGCCATTAATTGGCAGTGCATGAGACCGTTGTGGGTCGCTGCCATGTGGGTCCGGTGGAGGGATGGAGGACGCGTTTGTTGCGCTCGAACACGCCCTAGATTTGGGCCACAAATGTGCCGGTCCGGAGCCTGCAGACCATTTACACGCCTCATTAGGATCTCGTTTTTGGGCCGCGTTATCCGCGTAGATTAACTCAAATGTGAAGTGCATATGCGTCCCGCCGCGCTCTTAAAGCATCTCCACCAGATGTGTTATAAGTTGGTGTTGTAAAACTCAGATGCAACACGCTATGATAGTTTAGCACGCGCGGCAACAGCGTGGCCTGCATAGGAGGCACCATTTTGCAGCAAGGAGGGAGAGGGAAACCTCTCCCTTCTAGGTTTCCTCTCCTCCCTCCACTAGGCTTTTGACTTTCAATGTTGGGATTTGACTTTTCAAATTGGAGTTTGACTATTCAAACTAGAGTTTGATTATTTCTCTTCTCATTGCCCAGCCAAGTGAGCTAGGGTATGATGCAACCATTCCACATTGGCATGGCACATTCATGTACCCCCCCCCCCTCCTCCGGGGTGGTGGACCTCCTAGAACCTTCTAGAAGCTTCTGGTGAAAACACTAAAAACATTTCCGAACCCCGTAAATTGACTTTCCTTGTATGAATATTATTCTACGGACCATTCCGGATCTCGTGATATCCCGGATCCAATCCGAGACTCCGAACAACATTCGATCTCCAACTCATTTCCATATCTACTAAACAACATCGAATCCTTAAGTGTGTCTCCCTATGGTTCATGAACTATGCAGACATGATCGAGACACCTCTTTGATCAATAACCATTAGAGGAATCTGAAAATCCATTACGGCTCCCACATATTTCTATGATTACATTGTGATTGAATAAACCATTTACATATGATACTGATTTCCTTTGTCGCGCGATACTTTACTTATCCGAGGTTTGATCGTCGGTATCTCTATATCTAGTTCAACCTCGTACCGATAAGTACTCTTTACTCGTTCCGTGATATGACATTCCTTGTGACCTAGTCACATGATTGCAAGCCAATTGGATGACATTCTACCGAGAGGGCCCAGAATATATCTATATGTCATATTGATGGACAAATCCCACTCTTGATCCATGTGCCTCAACACATACTTTCAGAATACCTAATTCCACCTTTATAACCACCCAATTACGGAAGTGGTGTTTGATGTCATCAAAGCATTCATCCGGTGAAGGTGATTAACATGATCTCATGGTCGAAGGATTAGGTTACTATATATTTGAAAACTTGTAGCAAACGAACTCTAAATGACTTGATCTTATGCTATGCTTACTATAGGAGTGTGTCTATCATATCATTCTCCTAATGACATGATCTTGTTATTAATATCATCTAATGTCCATGATTAGGAAACCATGATCATCTATTAAAAAACAAGCTAGTTTCAACAAGAGGCTTACTAAGGACTTCTTATATGTTTACAAAACACACAAGTATTAATGTTTCTGGTTAATACAATTATAGCATGTTATGCAAACAGTTATCATAAACACAAAGATATAATAATAACCATTTTATTATTGGCTCTTGGGCATATCTCCAACAGAGGTTCCCGTCTAGAGAAGATATGGAAAGAATATGACGTGCAAGCTAGATGATGCCAGCGGGGACAAACCGAGTCATATAGGACTACGACGTTCTAATGCTTGAGAGGGTTGAGGGGGAAATGGGTGTAACTTGGACCAAACTGGTTTTTGTGTACGATAATTTCAGGCGGCAAAAGTGGACTTGTCTTAAACAAATTAGTGATCTAAACCGAGCTAGGTTCTCCACTTCGTTGTTCGCGCATGGTGGCGCCGGAAGATGCGCCTTTGTGGCTGTCGGTTGGGCCACCCAGATCGTCCCAGTGCATGTGGCCTGCAGCGCGCGAGACAGCTATGGCCAGGCTGCATGGGCCTCGCCCCTTGCAGCCCGCCAAGCGCTGCCTTCGCCCGTGTGGGAACCAATGCGTGCCCGCCCTCATGGGACGACCCACTTGGCTTCTGTGTTGTGCACTACGCGTGCCCAGGTGGACTTCCTGGCAGTGGCCCGCCAAGCGGTGGCCAGCTGCCACCCACCCGCGTGGCACCAGCTGCCGCCCGCCTGCCCTGTGGGCCAACCAGGGCCCACCGGCGGTTGGGCCTTGCTCTCTGGGTTGGCTTCCCTTCTTGGGGGATTTTATCATTTGCCACATTGTACTTTTCAGTTTTATTATTTGCCACATCATGTGTCACTGACATGTGGTGGTCAATGTGGCAAATAATAAATTTTTGAAGTAAAGTGTGGCAAATGATAAAATATCCCTCCCTTCTAGGTTGTTTCCCTTCGGGGATTCGGCCCAGTAGAGGAAGTTGCCCCATAATAAAATATTTATCTAATATATTAATTCATAATTATTGTATAAATGTATATATTAAATCCATATTGATCTAAAAATCACCTTTTTGGCTTTTCCTTCTTCTGAACCATTTCGGATCCTCTTCGGAACTTTTTCGGCATTCTCTTCTCGAAACAATTCTGAAGTTCTCTCTTTCATACTTTGTTGATTCCATTCCACCGAAGGATCTACAAATATCATCGTACCCTTAAGTATGTTACCCTTACGGTTTGGGAACATCCAGACATGAGTGAGACCTCTCTCGAATCAATGATCATTAACGTGATCGGGATGCCCATAATGACCCATGCGTATTCCATGAGACTGTTGTCATTTGAACCTTAAACGTTGAGTTCAATTCCCTTTGTTTCTTCGATACATGATTTCTCCAAGATTTGGTCATCGGTATTCAATACCTTGCTCAATCTCGTTTCTGACAAATGCAGTACTCATTCCGTGATATTCCATTTCTTGCATGTTTCAGGCGAGGGCTTTTTGAACCTCGAGATAGAGATGATGTCGAAAGTATGCAATGGTCGTGGATGGCGTTGCTGATAGGCTCGGTCTCATGCAGGTTGACACAAAAATAACTCTGATGAGTCGGCTGCTGGGGATGATCCCACCTTCCATACTCGGTTTTCCCATGAACAATGCGTCGAAGCGGAAGAAAATCGGGCCACGGAAGCTGTTCTACATGGACATAGCAATCAGAAGAAGTGAGAGGCCTGCAACCAAAACTTCCTCCATGATGACGTCACGTCGTGCACAAGCCAGCGCATGCAAGCGGATGGGCCTGGTGGAGCTGTTCAAAGCGCTCGGGTGGGTGGCTCCGGCGGGGTCAGGAGAAATCCTTGTCTGTTGACACTGGCACGGTGACGCCCGCGGGTATCACCTTCCTTCTTGAAGGGTGTCGGTGGCCTCCCTCCCCCACCCCCCGCTGCGGACCAGGGGAAACCCTAGGCCCCGGCCGGACAGCAATGTCGTCATCGTGACTCCCCTTCGTGAAGGTGCTGTCTTGGTTCGCAGGCGCTTTGGACTGTGGGATGTGTGGTGGTACGTCTTTGGGGGGCGCACCGGTTGCGAGTTGCTTCCGTTTTCGGCACACCGCCGTTCTCGGCTTTCTTTTTCTTTTCTTTCTTCTTGCGTTTCGTGTAGGGCTTGGGTTCTTCCCGGCGCCTTGTATCCTGTGTTGTTTGTTCCTTCGGACGATGTGCTGTCTGGCCCAGCAGCGGTCTCACCTGTGTGCTTTATTTATAAAGCGGGGCGAAAGCCTATTTCGAGCGGATGGGCCTGATCCAGCGCAAGGAAGATTTCAGTGATGAAGTCCAGAACAAGTACTTGAAGATGTTTGACGAGCCGTTAGCGCAAAGCAACCTCCTGGGCCTTGCGGCATTAGCTGAAGTAACTGGTCGCCCGGGGCTCGTGTAATTGTGTTGCCAGAACACGACCTCCACGAGCTGGTCCGTGAGACACCAACGGTGTCCTAGGCAGTGACTGCCTCCTGATGTAGATGCACTGCAATGGATTGCACAACCACAACGTTCGTAGTTTTCTCGATCAGTGCACGGCCTGATCTTCTAAAAACGGCGCCGCCGTCTGCATGTATCCTTGCTTTCCGCCTAGTCACCGAGTATGAGGCCTGCCTATACCTGTAGCTGGCAACCTCATGATCAGGCCATCGCCTACCTCTCTCTTGCATCCCCTCTTGTGTGTAACCGGCTACGCCGGAGTCCAAGATGTAATCGTAGTGTCAGTCCTCGTGTTAGCAAAGCTTAAGCTCCTTAACTGGAACGTCAGGGGTTTGAATGACCGAGCTCATCCTACGCTGACGGTGACCCTCGGCGTACAGATGCACATTTTTTTCTTACCAAATTATTTGTATTTATTTATTAGTATCAATTATTTAGGTTCTATTTTATCAATTGGATGGATTCGTAGTCTCCGAATAATAGTCTTCACGCCCACATGAAATGTCAAATCTTCTCACAAGTTGAGAAATTTGCATGTTTGTGTGTTATTATCACATATGCGTGAAATTTATATGTCACAAATTTTTGTGAAGTTGTTCAAAGATTCAATCACATGTGCGTGTCCCCCCTCGCATGCATGCAGAAGCGAAGGTTCTGGACCCGTATAAGGGGGAATCTCCCCGTTTAGGTGAAACCGGGTAGGATAGTGCCCCAACTTGTAAACCAACATGGTTTTACATCACCCTATGACCTAAACAAACACAAAACAAGATAGAGCTAAGCCGGGCTACCCCTGTCAGAGGAACGTCTAGGGGGGTAGACGATCCGAGTGTGCACAGATCAGGGTTTCGCCGGAGGAAGACCACGAGAACATCGGAATCAGATGAAAACTTGCATGTGTCCCTAGCATATATGTGTGAGTGTGGTGAGAGGTTGGTATAGGTGCTTGCATGTGTCCCCCCTAGCATGCATGCGCTCTAACCTAAAGCGAAGGTTCTGGACCCGTATAAGGGGAAATCTCCCCATTTAGGTGAAACCGAGTAGGATAGTGCCCCAACTTGTGAACCAACATGGTTTTACATCACCCTATGACCTAAACAAACACAAAACAAGAGAGAGCTATGCCGGTCTACCCCTGTCAGAGGAACGTCTAGGGGGGTAGACGATCCGAGTGTGCACAGATCAGGGTTTCGCCGGAGGAAGACCACAAGAACATCGGAATCAGATGAAAACTTGCATGTGTCCCTAGCATATGTGTGTGAGTGTGGTGAGAGGTTGGTATAGGTGCTTGCATGTGTCCCCCCTCGCATGCATGCGCTCTAACCTAGAAGCAAAGGTTCTGGACCCGTATAAGGGGGAATCTCCCCGTTTAGGTGAAACCGGGTAGGATAGTGCCCCAACTTGTGAACCAACATGGTTTTACATCACCCTATGACCTAAACAAACACAAAACAAGAGAGAGCTACGCCGGGCTACCCCTGTCAGAGGAACGTCTAGGGGGGTAGACGATCCGAGTGTGCACAGATCAGGGTTTCGCCGGAGCAAGACCATGAGAACATCGGAATCAGATGAAAACTTGCATGTGTCCTAGAATATGTGTGTGAGTGTGGTGAGAGGTTGGTATAGGTGCTTGCATGTGTCCCCCCTCGCATGCATGCGCTCTAACCTAGAAGCAAAAGGTTCTGGACCCGTATAGGGGGAATCTCCCCGTTTAGGTGAAAGCGGGTAGGATAGTGCCCCAATTTGTGAACCAACATGGTTTTACATCACCCTATGACCTAAACAAACACAAAACAAGAGAGAGCTAAGCCGGGCTACCCCTGTCAGAGGAACGTCTAGGGGGGTAGACGATCCGAGTGTGCACAGATCAGGGTTTCGCCGGAGGAAGACCACGAGAACATCGGAATCAGATGAAAACTTGCATGTGTCCCTAGAATATGTGTGTGAGTGTGGTGAGAGGTTGGTATAGGTGCTTTCATGTGTCCCCCTCGCATGCATGCGCTCTAACCTAGAAGCGAAGGTTCCGGACCCGTATAAGGGGGGATCTCCCCGTTTAGGTGAAACCAGGTAGGATAGTGCCCCAACTTGTGAACCAACATGGTTTTACATCACCCTATGACCTAAACAAACACAAAAAAAAAGAGAGCTACGCCGGGCTACCCCTGTCAGAGGAACGTCTAGGGGGTAGACGATCCGAGTGTGCACAGATCAGGGTTTCGTCGGAGGAAGACCACGAGAACATCGGAATCAGATGAAAACTTGCATGTGTCCCTAGCATATGTGTGTGAGTGTGGTGATAGGTTGGTATGTGTGTGAGTGTGGTCACCGGGCTATCATATATGGATTCAGCGGCTGATGCCGGTGATGGTTTGAGGGTATCTCCCCGAGAAAGTATGGCGAGTGCTTGCGGAGTTGAGCCATTTCTTCCGCACCCTCTGTGCTAAGAAGATATGTCCTCTGGTTATTGAGAAGCTACAAGTTCAGGTGCCGGAGTTGCTATGCAATTTGGAGATGATCTTTCCGCCAGGCTTCTTTACTCCGATGGCACATCTCATTGTGCACCTCGCGAACGAGGCACTCTTGGGGGGGCGGTGCAATTTCGTTGGCAATTTTGTATTGAGAGAGAGTTTAAGTATGTTCGAAAGATAACTGGAAACAAAGCCAAGATTGAAGCATGCATAGCTGAAGCAACATGCCTTCGGGAGATGGCAGACGCCGCGACAATCTATTGGCCCGATGATGTTCCCACTATGCATAACCCGGTCTCTCGTTACAATGTCGACCTGCCCAAGAATGACCCCAAGCTCGAACTATTCCAATTTCCCGGTGGCAAGGCCAGTAAAGGACTAAAATATAGGTTGCCGAAGGAAGAGAAGGATTGCATAATGCTCTATGTGCTTATGAACATGAAGGAAGTGGTCGATTTCATTAGGTAAAATGGTGAACACCCTATTTCTCTATGCAGCTAGTAACTCGGTCTTCGTCTAATGCTTAATTTCTCCTTCTTAGCGATTTCACGGATGAACAGTGGTCGGGACCGACGGATCCCTCTCCCATGGAGTTGGACACTCTACAGAAAGAGGGTGCTCCCGGAAATAAAAACACTTTGTGTCCTGGTTTATGGAAAAAGTAATTTCTAACCTGTCCCTCTTACCTTGCAATATGTGACTTGTCCCTCTTATTCCACGTAACTACTGAACGCAACAAATTTGAACTGTACCTGTAGGCAGCTGATCCCAACGTTGAGATGTCAGATGAGCTGAAATGTGTTTCCCAAGGTTGTAACTGTGTCGTCATGAAGTATGAGAAGTATGATGTGAATGGGTTTCGCTTCCATACAGAGACGCACCAGAAAGGGCGATCGAATGCAAAACGGTAAATACTGGGGTGTTCACCAGAGGAGCCGATTCCCTTGATTACTACGGAAGGTTAGAGAATGTATACGAGCTGACCTTCAATCGTACGAATGTTGAACTCAATCTTGTTGTGTTCAAGTGCCACTGGTTTGACCCAAGGGGTGGACTGAGAAGTACCCCTTCCATTGGGTTAGTTGAAGTTAGGCCTTTAACCACCTATAGCGGAGCCAACGTCTTTGTTGTTTCTCACGAAGCCAACCAAGTTTATTATTTGCCCTACCCATGCCAGAAAGTGGAACTCCAGGGCTGGGAAGTCGTGTTCCAGGTATCGCCACATGGTAACCTACCGATTCCCTCCGAGGACGATTACAACAACATTAACCCTGTAACGTACGAGGGAATTTTCTATCAAGAGCAAGAGGACTTCGGGCACTTTGATTTAGAACCGGTTGATCTTGAGGACATTGGGAACGATGTAGAAACTCATGGTGAGTCAGTGGTGAATCGACATGACATAAGTATGCTCGAGAAGCTCCATACCGAGAATGACAACAATGATGAGCCTCCACCCTTCGATGAGAATCCAGATTTCTACTCAAAAGATAGTGATAGTGAGAATGAGAATGAAAATGATAGTGAGTATTTATTTTTCAATGCATTTTATTTTGTCTTTGTGCTTAACTGTTTTCTTAATTGCATTATGCCTTTATTCTTTGTGTATATATTTTATTATGTCTTTGTGCTTAACTGTTTTCTCTTACTTAATGCAGGTGATTGAAAAATATGAGCAGCGGCAAGGCAACCAGTTCGTCCTTGCTTAATGCGTTGAAGCAGCGCAAGAAAAGAGCTACACGGAGTGGGAGACAGCCAAATCCCAATCTGCGTTACCCCGATCTTGCTCCTGCTGGCGGAGGACGGAGTCGAGGCCGAGGTCGAGGAGGACGAGGACGAGGTGCCACGGGAGGAGGCGTGGACTTTGACCCACCACCCTCTGCTTCTGGCGACGTGGCTCCTGAGTTGTTCCTGACAGAGCAGCCTTTCAGGGCCGAGAGGGAGGCAGAGTCCGAGAGGGAGGCGGAGTCTGAGAGGGAGGCAGAGTCTGAGAGGGAGGCAGAGTCTGAGAGGGAGGCGAGGACCGAGAGGGAGGCGGGGACCGATACAGAGGCGGACACTAGCCGCGAGTTGGTGGGGCCGAAGAAATTGCGGAATCATGGGGAATCGGGAGTCCCTGAGGAGAAGTTTAAGCCTAGGACTCAGGAGGCGAAAGCCCTTATTATTCCAGATGGCCTTGAGTAAGTGTACTAATTTGGCAATTTAAAACATTTTATTTCATGTTTGTCATAAATAATTTGGCATGTGTACTAATGTTTATTATTGTGCGGCAATTGGACATTTCCTCCGGGGACCAAGGCCTCCTTCCTAACAGCCTCGTTGGAGTTCTGATTAGGAAGTTCTGGCCGTGCTATCACATTACCCAAGAGGGTGACAGAAAGCTAGCTACTACTTGGGCGGACTACCAGACTAGCCGTGTCCTGGGCTTTCCGACAGCTGCTGATGTTGTCATCACCAAGTTTTGGGTAAGGCATATTTCTCGAGTTATGTTTATACTTGATGACCCCACCGTGCTAACTCATGACTCTTATGCATGATTGAAGTGCTTTTACCGTGTGGCTGAGGAGGACCAGGAGAAGGCGAAGAGGACTTTGCTTGGGGCTTGTGTGAAGTTGACACCCCAGGTGTGGTACAACCAGAAGATCATGGCCGCTAGCCACTTCTGGGCTGACAGGGGCGTGAGGGTCAGGAAGGAAGACATTATCGGTAGGAACCCTAATCCTGAGTACTCGATGACGCCAAAAGAGTACATGTCGGTGAGTAAAATGTCAATGAGATTCTATATTGCTGCTAAGTTGCCATTGCATTGTCTCGAGTTGAGTATTGCATTTTCAGGTTATCCCCGATTGGGCCGAGCCGCATCGACTCGCATGGGAGGAGCTGGTTAGGACGAGGTGGCTCAGAGAAGACAAGGAGTTTGCAGCCTTGTCGAGACGGAACGCGGATAACCGAGGCGATTGTGGAACACACTGCGCGGGAAACCGCAACTTTGACCGATTTAAGGGGAAGGTGGTACGTATATACATGGAATGAACTGCGTGTATTTCTCGTCATGTTTGTATTTCATATGCATAATATTTCTTTTCGTGATGCAGGTGGCCGAGGCACAACCCGGGGAGGTGATTCATGACGTCGCCGTCTATGAGATGATGCGGCGAAAGAAGCCCAATTACTCGGAGCCGCAACCCTCGTTGCCCGTGTACTTCGGCACTGCCCAGAACGACTTGGGGAACTACAGCATGATGGTGAAGGCTCGTAACCCCCGTGTGGATGACCCCATTCACGCGGAGATCAACGAGGAGTCGTTTGTCCTGTCAGGGCACGGATTGTAGCATGGACGCCTCAAGATTCTGAATAAGAAGGTCAAGCCTACCCTTAGCACGAGCTTCAGCCGTCTCAAGGCTACCTACCCCGCCGACGGCCCCCCTATCCCGCCTCGTGGCCAGCCTCATCGATCCAGAGATGATGTAAGTTTTTCTCGTTTTCATCATCTTTATGACTTTTGTTCCTGCATGGCTAACCGCTGACGAGATTCCTTGTATTTGAAATTGTAGCCTGAGTTAGACGCGGCCTACGATGCCGCTCATGAGGAATATCAGGTGGCCTTTCGGCAGCATCAGGAGGCGAATGCGATCTACATGCAATACATAAATGTAAGTCTGAACCTTTATTTTTGCAAAAGATACAAGTCCCACTTCCCCCCGTTTGTTGTACTACGGCCTGACATCTAAACTATCTTGCAGGCCATGTTGGTGAATATTCAAACTGGACAGAATAGAGATTTAGGGCCCGTGCCTCCCATGCCAGGGCCGGCGCCATTTTTGCCATCGAAGGACAGCTTTGCTAGGACCTACTACGCATCGACAACGGTAAGTTCTTTGCTAATCCACTAGTTATCGTTTTACTTTGCCTCACAAGTTGCTAAGATGTAGGCAACATGTAGGAAACGGGAGCTTCTGAGAACCGGCACTTTGGCCACGCCTCGCCGGATGGGCGTCAGATCACACCGCTTCATGACAATGGTCCTTCTCCTGGCCATTCTGCCAGTGGTTCTCCCGAGCTTCACACTTCTACTCCCTCGCCAGGTGGCTCTTCTGCTGCTTCTACTGGACGCAACCCTCGCCAAAGGTCGCCTCTTTTCACCAGGGGAGATCTCGGGTACACCCCGTCTCCTCCAGAGTTGTAGGTTGTTATTGTCTATGCATGTGCGATGATGTTGATACCCCTGTATGAATGGTGTGATCTTGTTTGATACATGTTTGAAAGATGTATGAATGATGTGATCTTTGTTTGATACATGTATGGCATATGTGATCTTGTTTGAATTGCTATGGAATATATTTCGACATATTGCTGTGAGTATTGCTGTGAAAATTGGTATATATTGCTGTGAAACAAAACTGTGCAGGTGGTATATATTGCTATGAAACAGCAAAAAAAAATCTAGGCAGGTGCTACGTCGAGGGCGTAGCGCCCTGCTATGTGCCATTTGGTCTATGCTACGTCGAGGGACTGGTCGTCGGCGTATGCGTGGCCCATACGCCGAGGGCCGTAGCCGTTGGTCTAGCATCGGCCTGAGGAGGCCCAGGCGCCTACCACGTGTTGCTCGTATGCCGACGGCCTGGCCGTCGTCATACGCCTGGCCCTACGCCGAGGGTTGGGGCCGTCGGCGTATGTCGCCTCCTGGGAAGGCCCAGCGCGCGCCACGCGTCTCCGCTACGCCGAGGGAGCGGCCGTCGGCGTACGTGCCAGCCGTTAGCCGGCCGTGTAACGGCGAGGATGTCGTGCGCCGACGGCTAATACGCCGACGGGCCGCCCACGGCCGTCGGCAAAGATATACGCCGACGGTCAGAGGATACGCCGAGGTCACTTTTGTTTCGCCGAGGGAGCTACGCCGACGGCAGTCCTCGGCGTAGCCTACACCGACGACGAAAGGGGCTACGCCGAGGGCTTTTTGCCGTCGGCCTAGCAGTCTGTTCATGTAGTGATATATTGTTGGGCAAACGCTTGAAGCCTTGTTTTGTAGGCTGGTTTTGTGAGGTTTTACAGAGTTTTTGCCGGGCCACCCCGAGAATCCTGAGAATCCTAATTAGTCTGTTTTGTAGCCCGGATGGGTTTAGCCCCCAGATATCCCGGCCAAAACTCTTCCATAAGCCTGTAAACTAAAAAAGCGACCTTCTCCTCGCGTTTTGGAAAACCTCTCTCCATGCTTGCATCAAGAAGCTCACGACGGGGATTGGGTGAGAGAAAAAAATTCACGCAATACCTGGGGGATTAACCCAACTAATCCACTAAAAACACCGGTACAAAACAAAGCCTCAAGGCTTCGCTCAGCTTCCTGCGATAGGCACTAGAGGGGGGGTTGATGTTTTTGGCGTGACGACCTCTTTCGCACAACAAACGTTGTGATCCATGAATTCTCAGTTACTGTCACGCTAGTTGACCAAGCATCTAACCAACCTTGGCACCTAACATCAGTTTATGGCCCAACTGATGAAGAATCGTAAGCTGAATTTCCTCAACGAGTTAGTGCAAATCCATGCACAAATCAACGGACCTTGGCTGGTCGTTGGAGATTTCAACATCATCATGCATGACCAAGACAAGAACAAACCCCAAGTCAATAGACGATGGATGCGCAGATTCAAGGATGCGCTCGACTCTAGTCTACTGCGAGAAATTAAGCTGATCAGAAGACGATTCACCTGGAGCAATGAACAAGCTGACCCCACCATGGAAAGAATCGATAGGGCCTTCTGCAACTCGGATTGGGATGACATCCACCCAGCAGCCAAGCTTCTCCCTCAAGCATCATCGATGTCTGATCACTGCCCTCTTCTCCTGGTGCAAGACCTTGTGATCAAATCGCCGCTGCGCTTCCACTTTGAGAGTTTTTGTCCCTCATGGAAGGATATCGGGAGGTGGCCCTGCAGTCTTGGACGGAGTCCTTCCCCCTCACAAACCACTTTGCAATCTTGGACTTCAAACTGAAGAGACTCGCCAAGCACCTCTCTACTTGGGCCAAAAACTATGTTGGCGACATTAAAAAACAGATGCTGGTGGGCCAGGAAATCATCCTCATACTAGACACTGCCCAAGAAAGGAGAGAGTTAACTATTGATGAAAGAGCGCTCTGATCCACACTCAAAGCCATGCAAGTTGGACTATCTGTGATCAATAGGGTAAAATCCCGGCAAAGAGCGAGAATCAAATGGCTGAAACTTGGCGATGCTAACACAAAATTCTTCCACTCAAGAGCCTCACACCGTAAATAGAAGAACAGAATCCACTCTCTCCAGACCGAACTCGGAACTGCCACGTCACCCTCTAAACTTGAGCATGCTATCTTTGACCACATGAATAGAATCATAGGCACAAGCATTGCCTGCACTTAACGGTTTGAGTGGGATCAAATCGGGCTATCAAAGCCTGACCTATCCGAGCTAGATAACCCATTCTCGATGGAAGAGCTCAAAACCGCTGTCTTTGACACCACTGTTGACAAAGCACCGGGTCCTGACGGTTTTTTAGGAGGATTCTGTAAGCATTCCTGGGAAGTGGTAAAATATGATCTTCTACGAGCTCTGCAAAAATTCCACGACCTAAATGACCCATCATTTGACAGTCTCAACACTGCATTCTATGTCCTGCTGCTAAAAACTGACGAGCCCACACATGCATCACATTACCGTCCAATCGGCTTGATCCACGCTTTTGGCAAACTGATCTCCAAAATCCTAGACCTTTGTCTAAAGCCTAGGATGGAGGAACTAGTCTCGTCATGCCAGAGTGCGTTTATCAGCGGCCGAAGCATCCAAGAAAACTTCTTGTATGTTCAAAATCTAGCCAAGCACTACCACCAAACAAAGACGCCGGCACTTCTGCTAAAGCTAGACATTGCCAAAGCATTTGACACCGTATCCTGGACCTATATCTTGGATATGCCTGAAGAGCATGGGTTCCCGCTGCGGTGGAGAAATTGGATCGATCTCCTATTTAGATCAGCCACCTCCAAGGTCTTGTTAATGGGAACCTGCGACAAACAATCGTGCATCAGAGAGGGCTAAGGCTAGGGGACTCTCTCTCCCCCTTCCTTTTCGACCTTGTTATGGAGCCTATTCACAAACTCCTAGAAATTGCCACTGAGGAAGGTACCTTATCGAAGATGAGAGGCAAACTTTGCAGTTTCCGAGCCTCACTGTACGCTAATGATTTGCACTATTCATCAACCCAACCCAGCATGACATCAATGTCCTCTGCGAGCTTCTGACGGGGTTTGGCCGAGCTACTGGCCTAATCGCAAATCTAGCAAAAAGCTTTATCACTCCTATTGCATGTAATGTTGAGAATGTCGCAATCTTAGCTGCTAGCATTGGCATCGCAGTGGCTACCTTCCCATGCACCTACCTCGGGATGCCACTGTCAGTCAAAAAACTCACCAAAGCCAACTGGCAAGCGCTTCTTGACAAGGTAGACAAATACTTAGCCTGCTGGAAGGCACGCATGATGAGCAAGGAATGGAGCCTGAAAATGCTAAACTCGGTGCTTTCCTCATTAGTTGTATACCTAATGACAATAAATGAGATGCCTGCCTAGGTGAGGAAGGAATTCGATCGACGTCGCAGATCCTGGCTCTGGGCAGGAGAGGCAACTTGCAATGGAGGCAAGTGAAGAGTAAGTTGGAAGCAAGTCTGTAGGCCAAAATCCCTTGGAGGTCTTGGAGTGCACTGCATTCGAGATTTTGGCATAGCTCTGCGATTATGATGGCTATGGCAAAGATGGAAACATCCGAACAAGCCGTGGGCACACATGAAAATTCTTGCGACTAGGAAAGAGCGAAGTCTCTTCTCTGCCGCCACCAAAATCACTATCACTTTTGCTTCAGTCCCCTCCCCTCTCCCTCCTTTCTTTCAAACTTTGACAAATAAAAACTCGATACCGATTGGTTAGAGGACCGTACGAACCCACCCGAAATCCGTATGGTCCTTTTAAACGTATACTAACCGTATAGGTATACTCATGTGTCTGCGGAAGGTGAAAACCGGAAGTTATATAACAGCAACAAAAAAAATTAAAATATGACATGCAAAGACGTAGATCACGATAATGGGAGGTGGGATCAGTCGACCGGAACATGGATTATGTCCAGTCCGGCCGGGTACACATATACGGAGATATAGATGGCCTTGATATGGGTTTCGACGTGTCAAAAAAAAATGGCCCATGCATCTTAAGTTTAGGGGGAGGACCGAAGCACACCTATAGGCAACGGTGCAACGGCAACCTTTTGGACGGACAGATGTCTCATGGACCAAACACCAGCTGTGGTCGTCCATGAGATCTACAAAATTTCAACTAAGAAAAACCGAACAGGCAAAGATGCCTTAACAAATGAAAAATGGCAGATGGACCTAAGACTACAGTTGGATGTCCAACACCTGCCACAATTACTGAGCCTAGCGCAATTGATAGAAACGATGCAACTCACCAATGAGGCCGACGAGATTACTTGGAGAATAGGAAGTAAACACAGCTACTCCTCATGGTCCACGTACACAATGCAATTCTTGGGCACAGAAAACACCAACTTCAATAAGATTATTTGGAAAGGTAGGGCCCCGCGAGATGCAAGTTTTTCATATGGACCCTACTGCTAAACCGAGTGCTAACTACTGACAAGCTTCTCCTGCGACAATGGGAGAATGAATACTTATGCCCTCTATGCCGACGCAATCTGGAAACTACTGGACACCTGTTCATGGAGTGCCCATTCAGCTTGAGATTTTGGGCCCACATGGCGGAGCAGCTAAAACTTGACGACCTAAGCCCATCGAAATGGATCGGCAAGATCCTAACGATCCGAGAATGGTTCACTGCTATGGTTGGTCACCAGACAAAAGAGAGAAGGAAAGAAATTCTCCCTGCGGCCAACCTCATCTGTTGGGAAATTTGGAAGAAAAGAAACAAGAGAATCTTTGAAAATAAAGACCTACCTCTACCGGCCTTGCTAATAAAAATCATAGATGAAACACACGACTTGAAGACTAGCTGGAGCTCCTCTACCGCTAGTTGACAAGCAGGAGGCACACCCTTTGACCCGGGTTGAAACTCTACAGTTCTTTTCTTTTCTTTTCCCCCTGCAGACCCGTTTTTGGACCTCTGTTTTTTATCAACTTTGCCCATTATTGAAATGGAAACAGCAGCTCTCCTGCTGTCATTCAAGAAAAAAGAAACCGGTACAAGTACAAGTGCCCATGCCGGACTTGAGTTCTTGCCTGAGAGCCATGAAAAGTTTCTGATGTTTAATCAAAATTCAGGTTTCTATACTCATGACCTAGCTCAAGTTTTTTTTTAAATACTCATGACCTAGTTCAATGCCTATTAGGATAGGAGTATATTCAGTTCTGATTGGATTGTATTTTACTACGGGTCTACTCTTATCTGTGTGATGTATCATCTTTTTTTTCAAATGTATCTCCTATATTTATTTGCACTTAGAACTTTATAATGTATTACGCTGGTTCGGCTTATTGTATCTAGCTTGCTTAATTACTTATGAACTTGCTATCAAACCATTGTCTGCAAGGATGGCAACTTTACTCTGAATTTTAGTGTCTATTTCTAATCAGGGTCTTCTAGCGTCAAAATTAAAATTCGAATCCGATTATAATTAGCATATCCAATTCAAAGTTTTAAATAGCCGGATATAGTCTGGCTATAGAGTTTTGGGAGATCTTCCTCTATAGCTAGGCTCTTTATAGGCTAAATGAGAAAACCCACTAATAGCCCCGCTAAGCAAGATTTGGCTCTAAAATAGCTCCTTGTTAGCCGCTAGAATAGAGAGAGTTGGATACAAGCACCAACGATCAGCACTTCTGTTCAATCTGATTCGTTAGAACTTGTGAGTCGACTGGCTGAGTACTTTACTTGTTTGCGTTAAATAACTGAATAAGTTGTAACTAGAATCATGTTTGAGTCATAGTTTTCCTTTTTTTTGGCAAGATATGACCGGAATTTCACCGGTTTTTGGAAAAGAAAAAAAAAGCTAAATGACTTGGCCTGTTATAGCTACTCCGGTCTATAGTTTTCTTAGCTGACAAGAAATGTCGCCGCTAAATGCAATGGCTCGTTATTTTAAACTTCCGAAAAAACACAAAAGTCTTGCATTTTGATGCTTTGATAGAAAAAAAGGTTATAATTACAAGTCCTAAGAAGGACCAACACCCCACAAGACAACTCGACCCAAAACCTAGTCTGGGGAGAAGCTGGCTAAGTCCTCGGGCTCCCACGTTCACCCACGATCTCGTGTCGGCCTTGATCGTGTCAAAGAGCATGGTCACCGAGAGGCGTGCATTGCCGAAGTTGGCCTCGTTCATGTGCTTCCAGAGCCACCACGCCATGAGCATGATCAACGTCGGAGGAACTACGATAGAATGAATCCGCTACAGTACCTTATACTAGATCACCTTCGAGAAGGCGATTCCTATGTGGATGTGCGCCATAGCCTCCGTGGCCTGGTCACATAGCGGCCATCTCGCAGGGCGTGGTAGACGAGCCACTCATCCGTCCAACATCTGTCTTGGCAAGCTAGGCTGACAAAGAACCTCACCCTAGGAGGTGCCCATAATTTCCAAATAAGCCTCCAGATTCTGATGCAATCGCTTCTTGGAAAATGATGATGTAACAAGAATTGGAGGTGTACTAGTCATCCGTTGTCCAATGCCAGATTAGCTTATCTAGCAGCTGCACATCCAATAGCCGGATCCACAACTGAACATACTGTCAGTGCAAGTGGGCTCAAAGCGCCAGCAATATCAGTAATCCAGTTACGCTCCACCAGCGCGTGTTGTACCATGTGTCACTTTCGAGGACACTTCGGGATTAGCACGTGTAGGTCTGGCGCGAGCAATCTGTTCTCCAGAGAAGAGCGGAGGAACCATCGGCAAGCACCTAGGGCCTCTTTGCTTCAGATTTCAATTTAGGAGATTCTACTGTTCCTAAGGAATTTCCTACAAATCTTGTTTGTTTTGTAAAATAGGAAACCATATGTATTTTATCTATGGTCCGGTTGCATGTAGTTCCAAACAAAAAATTCTACCATGTCCAAACCCCAAGAAGGAGGATTCGGAAATCAATCTACCTGAATATTTTGCAACGTATAATGCACGATTCTAGATGCAACCCTCCCTCCCCTCTCCTAACCTAGCCTAGTGCCGCCGCCTCCTCCCACCGCCCGCGCCCAACGCCGGCTGCCACCTCCCCCTGCCCTCGCCTCCGCCTCGCGCCATGTCGTCCTCCTCGAGCTCCGCTGCGGGTAACCACCGTCCGGCCAACGAGCGCCGCTGGGACGGAGCGGACAGTGAGACCTCCAGCGTGCTCGTACCGTGATGTGGCAAGTGCCTCCCCCCCTCCCCCTTTGCCTCCCGTCGTCGCCGTCGCGACCTCCCCGGTGAGTGCTGCGTGTAGCGCCGCTCCCGCGGGACACGTCCCGGCCAAGACGCGGCTCGGCCCCCGCTCGGAGATTCACCGGGTCGGCTCACCCACCGTCGCGGTGGTGGATGCTGAGGGCTTCCAGCAGCCCAGGCGCAAGAACCCCAGGCGGTACGAGCGGCGCCAGACACACCAAGCCTCCCCGCGTCGTCAGCCAAGCTCGCATAGCCTGGAGCGCCGCCGGTATGAGCAACGCCGAAACTCCGCGCCGGAAGAGGGTGCAGGGCTCTGCCATCGCTGCCTACTGGCTGGCCACGTTGTCTGCGACTGCACGGGGACGATGCGCTGCCGCCGTTGCATGTACCCCGGCCACGAGTCGTGGCAGTGCGACATGCGCCGCAACGAGCGCTCCCTCCCTCCGCCGCGCACCCACAGCGGCTACTGCGACCTTCCCCCGTCCGTCGCCCCCCCCCCCTCCCCCACCAAAGCCGGCGAGCGCTCCCACCACCACCGTTGCGGCCTTGACTGGCGCTCGCGCCGTCTCAACGTCGACGCCCGCGGACGGTGACGGGCGCTCCATGGCGCCTTTCCAGAGGCCAGCCCCGACGCCGCCCACACCACCGCACCCTGCCCCTGCCGATGTGCCTCCACCGCCGCCTCTAGGACCACCGCGTGTGATCATCTCCCGCACGGTGGAGATGGCAGAGGCTGAGGACGTCCTCAAGCTCGCCATGGTGGCTTCCATCACTGGTACCAGGCCTAGGGTTGCCATCATCGACGTGGAGTGCCTCCTCTGCTCCCACTTCAGGCTTCACCCCGATGACTTCACGGTTCACCTGCACCACCCGGAAGATTTCTTGATCACCTTCCACTCCAAGACGGCGTACGACTGCATCGCCGGCGACCACTTCCTCAACGACACCAACTTCTGCTTGTCCGTGCGGCCATGGTGTAAGCTGGATCACGCCAAGCTCGGTCGGATGGACTACCACGTCGAGCTTGAGCTCCGGGGCGTACCAGCACATGCCTGGCACGTCTCGACGGTGAAGCACCTGCTCGGTGGAAGCTGTTGGATCGAGCGCCTGCACCCTGAAACGCGCTCTCGGGCGGACCTCGCCATGTTCCGCCTCTACGGCCGAGCGAATGACCCCAAGGAGATCAAGCCCAAGGCTGTCCTGGAAATCGTCGAGCAGCTCCCTGCGCGCACCCCCTCTCGCCCTTCGTGACATGCATCCTCAGTACCAAGTCTCGATTCGGCTCATCAGCGCCTTCCTCGATGACGACGACGTGCCGGGCGGCACCGGGCTACACCCCAGTGGTGGTGGAGATGGTGCTGGGAGGGGCGTTAGCGGTCACCTGGCCCTGGCCCTGGTCACCAGCGACCTCGCCGTCGTGGACACAAGAGGCTCCGCCAAGACGATCCCCCGCCAGGCCATGCTGATGGCATGGCAGTGGACTCCCTCGGGTGGGGGCGTTCTCGTTCTGGTCGTGCTGACGGGGTCGCCTGCGACGCCAACTGGTCCTCGCATCGACGACCCGCCGCGGCGGCGCCGCTCGCCGGAGCTCGTGTGGTGGCACCATGCCATGTCGGTGGGGCCCGCTGCCATCGCCGTAGATCGAGAAAAGAAAAAAGGGGTCGACCCAGGCGCTTCCTGCCAAATTGTGGCACGTCAAAGTTGCCATCAAGTCGCCGGCCCCACCTGCCCCTGCCACGCATCTTGGACCATCCAGTCTAGTCTCCCCACCAGCTGGGCCACCATCCTCTGTCGTACCCCCTCCGTCCACTCACACGGCCCCGTTGGAAGATTCAAACCCCGCCCCTCCTGTTGTTTGCGCGAATCCGACAAGCCAGGACTCACCAACACGCCCCCAGATCGTGTGCCCCAGCCCAACGGCACGCCCGAGGCCGATCATCTGTGGGGATAGTTCGGTGTATCGGGATCTCCTGCTGCTGGCGGTGCCCTGTCCAGCCCCCAGGTTGCGCCTGAGGACAACCACTCCCTTGGTGCCAACTTGGAGCATGTTCCCGCGCCCGCGACCCAACTCTCCATCCTCCAGTAGCATACGAGCCCATGTACGCCGAGGCCCACGAGTGCCCCTATGACATCCCTGCCCACGGGCCGTGCTTTGCAAGCTACCTCAACTCATGTCAGGCCCTCCCCATGCTTGGTGTACAAGCGGCGACAGCGCACCCTAGCCCCCGTTGCTGGGCCTTGGACACTGGGCTCCTTCTTGGCAGCTGCAACGAAGCAGATAAACCCCGTCCTCCCCACCCCGGTGAAGAAGCAGAGAAAGAGGCAGATTAACTTCACCCCTCGTCGCGGTTGCTCTGCGGCAAAATCTGCTGCCTCCCCCCCCCCCCCCCCCCCCCCACACACACACACACCGCCGAGCGACATGCGCAGGTCCAGTTCATGCGCACCCTAGGGATCGTTGGTGGGGATCAAGAGATCAGGGAGGTGGAGATGAAGGCGTTCGCCGATGTATTCGCAATGCAAATCTCCCTGCCCATCCTGACTGCCATCGTCGTGCTGCTTGGGCACACGCTGCCTGATGAGCTGCTGCGGGCGACCCTGCTGTGGTCTAGCCGTGGGTCGTTCCCTCCCGTGATGAACTTGTTTTTATGGATTATACAAAACTGCGTATTATCATCTAGAACATGCGTGGCCTGAATTTCCGCGCTCATCACATCGCTATCTACTCGATGGTTCACACCGCAGATGTCTCCATCGTCTTCTTCCAGGAGATTAAGATGGAAATGCTCCACTCCCGCATCGTCCTTGAGACACTCGGCCCCGATTTTGACGACTACGTTTATCTTCCGGCCAATGGCACCCGTGGGGGAATTCTTTTGGCTTGGAAAAGTCGTGACCTAACCATTACCGAGCCTGAGTTCACTGCCAATACGATCACGTCTAAGGTTAGCTGTGTCACGCGCACGGCGATCGCTATGGAAGGCGTGACGCCTTGGTGGATCACGGTGGTCTATGGGCCGCAGGAGGATGCAGCCAAGATTGGGTTCCTCTGTGAGCTTCGCGAGATCCGGGCTGCCTGCGACGAGCCCTGGCTCATCTTCGGAGACTTCAACCTCATCCTACGCGACAAAGATAAGAACAATGGTCACATCCATCGCCGCATGATGAACAGATTCCGCCGGGTGACTAATGACCTCGCGCTTAAGGAGGTTTACCTAAACATACGCCATTATACATGGTCGAACGAGCAATCCCCGCCAACTATGGTACTGCTTGATCATGTTCTATGCACCGCTGACTGGGAGGAACAGTTTAGCGAGTGCCACCTATGCTGCCTCACCTCGGTGGTCTCTGATCATAGCCCGTTGCTGCTGGACTGCTCCCCCACCCCCGCTACACAAAAGAATTCACTTCGAGGATTACTGGACACGGCAAGATGGTTTCCAGGAGGTCGTCTTGGAGGCGTGGCAGTCCGTCCAGGACAGCGACCCTTTCACTAGGCTCATGCTCGGACTTCAGGCTACTGGTCGCAAATTGACAAGCTGGAGCGCAAAATCCATTGGGAACGTGAGGCATGGGATGGCCATCTCCAGGGAGCTCTTGCTACGTTTTGACAAGGCCCAGGAGGACAGGCTCCTGTCTGCCAGCAAGGACTGGCTTCGCAAGAGGATCAAAGTGACCTACCTGGGCCTCGCCTTGCTTGAGCGCACCATCGCATGCCAGCGGGCTCGCATAGCGGTCCTCAAGTACGGCGACGCCAACACGTCTTTCTTCCACCACCAATGCTCCTACCGCAGACAGAAGAACCGCATCCAGGGCCTTTGGGTGGGCGAAATATTGCTCACGGACCATGGGGACATGGTTGAGGCTGCGTTCCTTCATTATGACGGGCTGCTGGGCACCGACTTGGATCGGGAGCATACAATGGACCTGACCCAGTTCATCGAGGAGGCCGATGACCTTTCCGGCCTAGACGCCCCCTTCGGGGCCAATGAGATCTGGTGCGCTATCAAGAAGCTGCCTGCGCGCAAGGCCCCGGGGCCGGACGGATTCACTCCTGAATTTTTGAGGGCCTGCTGGAGCACAGTTAGAGAGGATTTTGTGGCGGTTTTTCGGCAACTCTACGATCGTTGTGGCAGAGGGTTCAGCAAACTCAATCAGTCTCTCCTGACCCTGCTGCCCAAACATGCTGAGGCGAGTCGGCTCAATGACTACCGACCAATCAGCCTGATTCACCTAGTGGCTAAGATCTTCGCCAAGATGCTATCGCTCCGCCTTGCCCCACGGCTCACCACGATGGTCAGCCCGGTTCAAAATGTTTTCATCCCCGGGAGAATCTTGCATGATAACTTCGTCTCGTCCGTCAGCCGGCACGCTTGCTCCACCAGCTCGAAGCACCACGGGCACTGCTCAAGTTGGACCTGGCATGCGCCTTTGACTCCCTCTCATGGCCTTTCTTCTTCGAGATTCTGAAACACATGGGCTTCAGTGACCGCTTCATTGGATGGTTGGCCATTCTATTCTCCTCGGCCAGCACTAAGGTGCTGATTAATGGGGAGCCTGGCCTGCCCATTTGGCATCGGCATAGCCTACGCCAGGGCAATCCACTGTCTCCAGAGCTCTTCGTCATCATGGTTGACGTGCTCGGCAAGATCTTTAGGCGCGCGATCGACCTCGGTATCCTACAGCAGCTACACCCCAGGCGCATGATCCCATCTGTCTCACTTTATGGAGATGAAGTGATCCTGTTCTGCCATGTATGCTCGGGAGATATCGAGGATACTAAGGCAATCCTTCAGCTCTTTGGACAGGCCTCTGGTCTCCTGGTGAACTACACCAAAAGCTCGGCCACGTTGATCCGATGCGAGGCTGACGAGGATGCCACTCTGCTGCAGCCCCTCGGGTGCTTGATGGTGGCTCAGCTGATTGTTGATCTTCGCTGGGAGTCCCCAAGAGGAAGGTGTGATGAGCACAGCAACAAGTTTTCCCTCAGTAAGAAACCAAGGTTATCGAACCAGTAGGAGGAAGGAAATGACTCAAAGGTGTTGCTAGCAACTTGGAAACCTGCACAACACAAACTCAAGACTTTGCCACAACGAACAATGAGGTTGTCAATCTCACCGGTTTGTTGGGTTAACTATATGGTGTGGAAGCTAATAGTGGTTTGCAGAAAGTAAACAATAACAGTGGAATATGTATCAATGGTAAAGATTGGACCGGGGTCCATAGTTCACTAGAGGTGCTCTCCTTAATATAAACAAACATGGCATGCTGGGTAAAGAAATTACAGTGGGGCAATTGACAGGACAGAGCAAGGCATAACAATGCAATACTAGACATTCATGATCCTATGAGATTTGATTGGGCAATACAACAAGATACATAGACCGCCATCCAACTGCATCTATGACTAGTAATCCACCTTCAGGTTATCATCTGAACCCCCTCCAGTATTAAGTTGCAAGCAACGGATAACTGCTTTAAGCAAAGTGTGTAAGGTAAACAATCCACTTGTTTCATGAATAAGAGACCGTTGTTTTCTCCCTAGTAGCAACAGCACATCTACAACCTTAGAGATTTATGTCACTTCCCTTAGATTAAATAGAGGCATGAACCCACTATCGAGCATAAATACTCCCTCTTGGAGTCACTAGCATCTACTTGGCCAAGATAGCTACTAGAAACAAAGAGCATGCAAGATCACAAACAACACAGACATGATAGAATCAATAAGACAAAACCATTAATCAATCTAACATAGTAATCTCAATATCCATCAGATCCCCGCAAACACAACATGCATGATTACAAATAGATGATCTTGATCATGAACGGAGCTCACAAGATCTAAACATGGTAGCACAAAGGAGGAGATACAACCATCTAGCTACTACATGGACCCGTAGTCCAAGGTGGAACTACTCACGCTTCATACCGGAGGCTGGCATGGTGATGAAGAAAGCCTCCAGGATGATCTCCCCTTCGGCAGGGTGCCGAGAAGAGCTTCAGATCCCCTCGATCTAGGGATGACAGTGGCGGTGGCTACAGACTGTTTCGTGGAAGATTGATCGGGTACTTAGGGTTTTGGTATCGGGGGCTTCTTATAGGCGAAGAGGCGAGGCAGGGGGGCCACCAGGGCGGCCGCACCCTCCCCCCCCCCTGCACAGACGCGGGCTAGGGTTAGCCGCATGGCCAGGGGGTTGTAACAGCCCAAGCTTGTAAGATATGTAATTAGTACTTAAGCATTGCATGCATATGTTTAAATCAATAAAAGATATGCATAAGATCAAGTGTGTTGAATTAAATGCAAATCCAAAACCCTAATTTCCCCCTCTCTTTGAAACCACATTTAAATAGTTTTGAATTTTGAAATGACAAAATGTTTGGAGCCCAAAAGGATTAATAGGGCCCCTGCAATATTTCAAATATTTTTAACAAAGTCTTGTATTTTTGAATTATTCAATACAGATTCAAATGAAAATTAGAAAGAGAAAATAGTAAATAGAAAAAGAAAAGGGGGTTTTGTTAAAAAAAATAGGCAGCAACAGGCGATGGGCCGTGGCCCATCCCTCTTTCCTTTCCTTGTCGCTCGTGTGCGCAAGCCAGTGGCCCAAGCCAGCCCACGCAGCCCAGTACCCCTTCGCTTCTTTTCTCATTTCTTGTTCCTCGCCAGAAGGACGCCGGCGAAGCTCCTGCGTGTTCGCGCCGCCATCGCCCGATCCTCGCCCGAATCGCAGCGCCCCTCCGCCCTCTGGGGAGGATAAGATCCTCGTGACGTCGCCCTGGCCGTCCTCATCCATTCCCCCTCTCTCCCCAGACCTCCCTCTTCCTCTCCCGCTGCCGGTCTGAAACCCTACCGGCAGCTCGTCGTCGTTCCTGACCGCCCCAGACTGAGCTGTGGCCACCGACGACATCGCCGTGCTGGACTCGTTCTTCCTAGCCAAGCCATGGAGTCGCACGCGCCCCAATCAACGGAATCGTGATCTCCCTCCCCGACTCCGTCCATCGACTTCGCCACTGATTCCGGCCTCCTTGAGCCTCGTCGTCGCCTTAGATCGCTTCGTGGTGAGCTTCTGGTCCATAAGGACCCTCTCTCTCTTCCTCCCGTGCTCTGTGTTGACGTGCCGACAAACGCCGCCGCCGCTCGCCATCAGATGTCGTCGTTTCCGAAGCGCTGGTTGCCAAAACAGGGCGGCGCCACCACTATAAGGTCGGTCGCGTCGTACTGAGCCAGACGCATGCTTCCTCGTTGTCGCACGCGCCCCTAGTCGCCGTAACCACGCGCACCTGATCCGCCGCCGCCGTCGAGCCTACGTGGCCACGACGTGGCGCCCGCGTGGCTGTGAGGTGGCCTCGGGCAAGGTTTGCCACGGTGGCAAGCCTACATGGCCTTGGGGCCTTGTCGTCAGTGACTAGGGTTAGATCTGCCTCGGTGAGGAAAGTTTTAGGGCGTGTGCTGACATCATAATGATGCAGTAAATCAATTTAAATTGTTTTAATAATTTCAGAAAAGGTTTAAATATTGTAAAATCAATAACTTATTATTTATAAGTCAGAAAAATATGTATAATATATCAAAATGTTCAAAAAATTAAGACCTATCTGTTTAAGCAATTATCATACATTGTTAACCAACTTTCATGACAAGTTTAATTAGAAGAATCATTTGAACCCCATAGGTGATTCCGAGGATCCCCCTGTTCTAGGGTTTGGACCTCTCGGACCCCGTTTAAAATGACCAAGCATGTTCTAGGGTTCCTTTCAACACTATTTAACTTGTCATATCATCCATGTTGATTGAGCATTGCCCATGCCATGTATTCAATGTTGCTTTCCTTTTTCCGGTATTTAGTTCTTCGCGAATAGGAACCGAACCCGAGGTTGAAGTCAACAACACCAAAGATCCATACATGTCTACTGACGGACAAGGCAAGCATAGCCTCTCATTCTGAACCTACTTTTACAAAGTATATTACTTTCTCGTTATGATGCACACGATTCCAATGTGGTCTTTTGTCAGTTATTAGTGTTACCTATCAGCTGCATAGTTTCCCTATTGTAGCCTTATACTCCTAATCCACTGCTCCTAGCATACCTAGGTCCGGCATTTGAGCGTTGCTAGAGCTTCTATGATCGATAGCTTAGCCATGCTTAGTAACAACGTATGATCTGTCCGAATGATGAATCAGAGATGCCGGAGAATCTAGAAAGGTAGGAGATGGTGACATCATCAAAGGAGTTAACTAAACATGCTAAGGCTTGTATGGGAGGCCATGTTGGGTGTGGTTTTTGTAGTCCCATGCTCGCCACCACTAGGAACTGAGTTCTTGCCTTTGGAACCGAGATGAGCGTAGAACCACACGGGGCTTGGGAGTCACATAGTTCGGGCTTTCCATTTGGCATACGCATTGAAAACGTTTTCGAACGAGGAGGTGAAGGAGGTGCATCATAACAGGTAGGGAATCGTGGCCGCGGTTGCTTGGGGTAGATAGCGCCCATGGTAAACCAACCTCGCCTCACATCTTTAAGTACCGGCTTCGGGATTTGAACCATTATGGCGGAACCATACTTATTGCGTGACTCATGGTCTCGGCGAAAGCAAGGTAAAGTTCGTGGTCAACCACCCTCTGCCGGCCTTCCAAGGAAGAGGGCTAATAATTTTTGGCATTAAGAGTCGGTTGGTATGTGTGGGTAAATTTGTACACCCCTGCAAGGTTAAATCTTTTCGAAAAGCCGTGTTCACGGTTATGAACGCTTGGCGACCAGATTCTAAGATCATAGATAACTTTAACCTTGATAAAACTTGTTGATCCACGTGTGCTTAAGGATGATTCCTCTGGGTCGAGGGGGTGATCCTAGATAGGAGGTTCTGATGAAGCTGGTGGTTATCAAGATATGGTGAACAAGATGAAGTCATTATCTTATCCCTTTTAAAAGATTCTGAGTAGATGAGCCTCTTCTCTATCTTGTTTACAAACAAAGATTGCTTTTCGCAAAAGTAAATCCAGAGAAAGCCTTTCTAGCCAGAGCATGTAGATACTAGGTTATCTAAGTCTTGTGGAGTACATTCTCGTACTCAGCTTTGCGCCATTGTTGTTTTTCTATAGAGGATCTGGTTGCAACTGAAGGTGGCTTCTACGTTGACATTGACGAGTAGTTGGGGGTCCCAGGTAGCAGCCTGAGGACTATGGGATGGACGTCACTTTTGTTAAGGCCTCTTAGGTCCTTTGCTAAGTTGTTGTTTAGAACAATATAATTTGCTTTCGCTATGTGATGTAATGTTGGGTCTATGACCTCTGGTTTGTAATAACTC
The DNA here is from genome assembly GCA_916181665.1 of Avena sativa. NCBI lineage: Eukaryota > Viridiplantae > Streptophyta > Magnoliopsida > Poales > Poaceae > Avena > Avena sativa. The sequence goes on from OV702297.1 coordinate 80,717,349, forward strand.
TAATATCTTACTCTGTTAAGAGTTTAAATTTATGTTGTTGAATCCCTGTGTTCTGTAATGTTACCGAATCATACTGAGATCTTCCGTGTTTGGAGTTGAACTTATCTTAGATGGTGATCTGAGGTTAGTTTAACCCTAACCCCGGGGGTGCTACAGGTTTTGGTATCAGAGCGAGACTGCATGTAGGAAACCCTTTTATTGGTCGATGTTGAGTCTAGAAGTTGACAAAACTATTTGAAAGATAAAATTATTTGCAGAAACTTTGACTAGGATTATTTTTACTCCTTTGGTGTGCTTCTGATGCTGGAGTTTCTCTTACCTTATTTGGTTTGAAAAGGTTTTCATTCCTTATCTCATATCTCAAAACTTCTAGGATCGTGGTTTTGGGGTTTTTTTCAAAAAAGTACTCTGTACTTGGTTGCTATTCTCAGAGTTCCAAGATATCTCAGTCCTGCTTGGTGTGTACCATCTTAGCATTCCATTGTTATGGTTTGTAAGTCAGCTGGTTAGTGTATACATTAGTATGCTTTGATACTACCATGCTTGATAAGATGATACGTTTATATCAAGTACTCCTTATTCATCTTTTCGTATTGTTCCTTTGAATCCCTTGTCTAACCTTTTCTTTGTTCTTTAAGGATGGGTGATACCTCTCATGCCTGTACCAATGCTCATGTCCGTGGTGCTGCAAATGAGGGTGAATCTTCCAACCTTCCTCCACCACCGTCCATGGTTCAACTCATGGCCATGTACGAAACCAACCGTGCTGACAACATGAGGCTCCTTGAAAGGATTGAGTGCAACACTTCTCAATGCCAGAATAATCAAAGTTTGGTATCAAGGACTTCACACGTCTCACTCCGCCAGTTTTCAGCTATTCCACTGAGCCACTTGATGCGGACTACTGGCTTCGCACCATGGAGCGCAAACTTCAGGTTGGCCATGTTGCTCAAGCTGATTGGGTGACTTTTGCTGCCTATCATTTTGAGGGAGCAGCTAACTCCTGGTGGGAAAATTTCTTGGCTATGCAAGAATCTCAACATGTTGTTACATGGAAAGAGTTCACCGAAGCCTTCCGAGCTTATCATATTTTGGAGGGTCTGATGGATCAGAAGAGGGAGGAGTTCCTCAAGCTTAAGCAGGGCACTGGTTCCGTGTGTGATTACCAGCGCAACTTCAATCGTCTTGCCTGCTATGCTACTGAAGAGGTCTCCACTGATGCTAAGAAGCAAGCTCTGTTCCGCAAGGGACTGGATCCTAAGGTTCGTCGTGATATCCACCTCATGGACTTTGGTAACTTACAAGGTCTTGTCAATAAGGCTATGAAGGCCGAGAGTGGAAAAGTGGAGTATGAAGAAACCTGTAAGCATCCTCAGGAGGGGTACAACAAGGCTGGTTCTAGCAATAAGAAGCGTAGTGTCTTTGTGCCTTACAGCGCCGTTCCACGTGCTCCTTACACCCCAAGGACTTCTGGATATGCACCTTGTCCGAATGCTACCCCAAACAATGCTGGTGGATCAAATTATCCTGCTGCTGGTACTGGATCAGGCCTTATCTGTTTTAACTGTCGTCAGCCTGGCCACTATGCAAGAGATTGTCCTCAAAAGAGTGTTGCTGAGAAGGCACAACCCCCAAAGAAGAATGACAAGTACCAAGGTGCTGGAAAAGGACGCATGAACCATATCTCTGCTAAGGAGGCTCAGGAAGATCCAAGCGTCATTATGGGTACGCTTCATATTAATCAAATGCCAGCTAATGTTTTGTTTGATTCTGGAGCATCGCATTCATTCCTGTCACAAGCTTTTGCTCATATGCATGGGATAAGTTTTGAGGGGTTGTCCGTTCCTCTATGGGTTCAATCTTCTGGTTCTAGTTGGTGTTGCACCATGGTTAGTCATGGGAATCTAATCAAAGTTGCATTTCAACTTTTCCCCACCTCCCTTATTGCCCTCAAGTCAACCGACATTGACATCATTCTGGGCATGGACTGGTTGACTCGTTATCAAGCCATCCTCGATTGTACAACCAAGTCTATGACTCTGACTAGTCCTGCTGGCATAACAGTCAAGTATTGGACCGTAGGGTCACTATCTCCTTTAGCTGTTTCTATTCCTGAAGCAGAGTTGTATGCTCTTGAAGTTCTACCTCCATTAGAAATCCAAGATGTTCCCGTGGTCTGTGAATTCCCGGATGTCTTTCCTGAGGAGTTGCCTGGCATGCCACCTGATCGAAGTGTGGAGTTTGTCATAGAGTTAGTTCCTGGAACTGCTCCTGTTTCTAAAAGACCCTATCGTATGCCTCATCGTGAGCTTGTGGAGTTGAAGAAGAAATTAGAGGAGTTAGAAGGAAAAGAATACATTCAGCCCAGCACATCTTCTTAGGGATGCCCTGCCATCTTTGTCAAGAAGCGGGATACCAATATACCGCGTCTGGTTGTGGATTATCGCCCACTCAATGTTGTGACTATCAAGAATAAGTATCCCCTCCCTAGGATCAATGATCTCTTTGATCAGTTAAGTGGTGCCACTGTCTTTTCCAAAATGGATTTGAGGTCAGGGTATCACCAGATAAAGATCCATAAGGAAGATATTCCAAAGACTGCTTTCACCACTCGTTATGGTCTTTACGAGTATACAGTCATGTCTTTTGGTCTTACTAATGCTCCAGCCACTTTTATGAGGCTTATGAACTCTGTCTTCATGGAGTATCTTGACAAGTTCATCGTGGTTTACATCGATGATATTCTGGTCTATTCCAAGACTGAAGAAGAGCACGCTGAACATCTTCGTTTGGTGTTGACAAAACTCCGAGAACATCGTCTCTATGCCAAGTTTTCCAAATGTGAGTTTTGGTTACAAGAGCTCGTGTTCCTTGGTCATGTTGTTTCCGCCAAAGGGGTTGTTGTTATCCCCGATAAGGTCCAAATCATCCTCGACTAGGAGTCTCCTAAATCCGTTAAGGATGTCCGAAGTTTTCTCGGGATGGCTGGTTATTATCGACGATTCATCGAGAACTTCTCCAGAATTGCAAAGCCGATGACCGATCTTCTTAAGAAGGATGAGAAGTTTGAATGGTCTGATAAGGCTGAAGAAAGTTTCCAAATGTTGAAAACCAAGTTAACCACTGCTCCGGTGTTGGTTCTCCCAGACACCAGCAAAGACTTTGTTGTCTTCTGCGAGGCTTCCCACCAAGGTCTCGGGTGTGTGTTGATGCAAGATGGGCATGTGGTGGCTTATGCCTCTCGCCAGCTCAAACCACACGAGAACAACTACCCAACTCATGATCTTGAGCTTGCAGCTGTTGTTCATGCTCTTAAGCAATGGCGACATTACCTTCTCGGTAGTCGTTGCAAATTATACTCGGATCATCAGAGTCTGAAGTATCTTTTCACTCAACCTGATCTGAATCTCAGGCAAAGAAGATGGTTGGAACTCATCAAGGACTATGATTTGGGTCTCAACTATCAACTGAAGGGTTTCGCAGCATAGTAAATCAAAAATTTCTACGAAAGCGAACAGAGGGAAAGCCAAGATCTAATCTAGGAGATGAAAACAACGAGAGAGATTGGATTAGATCTTCATACCCTTGAAGATTCGCACAGCGGAACGTTCGTCGGAACGTGGGTGATGTAGTCGTACTCGCTTCTCCTCCTCGCGATCCGATCCGATCTAGCACCACAAGTGGCGGTGCCTCCGTGAGATGCACACGTGCAGCACCTCGACGTCTCCTCCTTCCTCGGACCAGCAAGTATGGTGGAGAGATGGATTGGATCTGCAACACGACGGCGTGGTGTATATGGTGGAGAATTTCTGCAGCAGGGCTTCGCCTACAAACAGTCGGGAGGGAGAGAGGAAGGGCAGCAGGGCAACTAGGGTTTGGAGGGAAGGTGTAGGGGGGAGGGGGCGCACCAGCCCTCTATATATAGAGGGGGAGGGGGCGGCCAGCCCTAGCCCCTCCTCCAAGCCTTGGGCCGGCGGCCAAGGGAGGGAGGAGTGGGGGGCTAGGACTCTCCCCTCTTCTAGAAACCCTATCTCTAGTTTAAACGAGTTTAAACTCTCTAGGATCGGCTGGGCCCTATGGGGCCTTGTGCCCCTGGCCCAATGCGTCCAGGGCACTCCCTCATAGGCCCATGCCCCCTCCCGGAAGGTGGGACCACGTTGGCCCCCTTCCGGAAGGTTCTAGAAGCTTCCGGTACAATACCGATTAACCCGGAACAATTCCGAACTCCAAAAACTGCACTGCCTTATATGAATCTTATTCTCCGGACCACTCCGGAACCTCTCGTGATGTCCCAGATCCCATCCGAGACTCCGAACAAAAATTCATAAACCAAGTATCCAATCTATCCTAGCGTCGAGACACGTTAAGTGTGTGACCCTGCGGGTTCGAGAATATGCAGACATGATCTTCTATCAATAATCAACAGCGGGGTCTGGGCACCCATATTGACTCCCACACATTCATCGATGATCATGTCGGATGAACCACGATGCCAGGATTCAATCAATCCCATATACATATTCCCTTCGTCTCGCGATATTTTACTTGCCCGAGATTCGATCGTCGGTACCGTCATACCTAGCTCAATCTCGTTCACAGCAAGTACTTTACTCGTTCCGTAATCCGATATCACTTTGTGATTAACTCCTTAACCACATGCTTGCAAGCGGTGTTGATATCAATTACCGAGTGGGCCCGAAGTATATCTCTCCGACTTGGGAGGGACAAATCCCATCTCGATACATACAACCCAACAGATACTTTCCGATCACCTGAGAGACACCTTTATGATCACCCTCTCATAGGATGACGTTTGATGACCTCAAAGCTTTCTTCCGATACCAGGGAGTTGTATTATCTCATGGTCTAAGGAATACAATATTTGACATAGGAAAAGCTTCGCAAAGATGAACACAATGACACGATCTAATTGCTTCGCTTAGTTTGGGTCTGTCCACCATATCATTTTCCCAATGATATGATCTCATTATCAATTGAAAACTCATGTCTATAGTTAGGAAACCTTAACCATCATTGATCAATGAGCTAGTCCATAGAGGCGTACTAGGGACACGGTGTTGTTCATAAACCACACAAGTATTAATGTTTCTTCTTAATACAATTCTAGCATGGAATATAAACTTTATCATGAACAAGAATTATAATAATAACATCTTTATTATTGCCTCTAGGGCATAATTCCAACAGTCTCCCACTTGCACTAGAGTCAATAATCTAGTTTACATTTGGCAACAATCTCACACCCATGGCACTGAGGTGCTGATCATGTTTTACACGTGGAAGAGGTTTAGTCAATGGATCTGCGACATTCAGATCTGTATGTACTTTGCTGATCTTCAGATCTCCATCTTCTATATAATCTCGGATTATATGAAACTTGCGGTTGATATGCTTGGTCTTTGGATGATATCTTGGTTCCTTAGCGAGTGCTATGGCGCCAGTGTTGTCACACAATATCTCCAGTGGGTCCAATGCACTTGGAACCACGCCAAGCTCAGTGATGAAGTTTCTGATCCAAACTCCTTCACTTGACGCTTCTGCAGCAGCCATGTATTCCGCTTCTACTGTAGATCCCGCGATCACGCTTTGCTTGCAGCTTCTCCAGCTCACAGCTCCTCCATTCAAAATATACGCGTATCCTGTCTGAGATTTAGAATCATCCTTGTCGGTGTCGAAACTAGCATCGACGTAACCTTTTACGACGAGCTGTTCATCACCCCCATAGACTAAGAACATTTCTTTAGTCCTATTTAGGTACCTTAGGATGTTCTTCACGGCTGTCCAGTGTTCCACTCCTGGATCACTTTGATATCTGCTCGTCAAACTAAGAGCATTGGACACATCCGGTCTAGTACACAGCATGGCATACATGATGGAACCTATGGACGAGGCATAAGGCACTTTGCTCATAGCTTCCCTATCATTTACCGTAGCTGGACACTGAGCCTTGCTCAATATCTTACCTGACAACATAGGCACTGATCCTTTCAATGCCTTATCCATTCTGAACCTTTTCAGAACTTTGTCTAGGTATGTACTCTGGCTTAAAGCTATCAGGCGTCTTTGTCTATCTCTGTAGATTTTGATGCCCAATATATAAGCAGCTTCACCTAGGTCTTTCATTGAAAAACACTTGTTCAAATAACTCTTCACATCGTTAAGCATGTTGATGTCATTTCCAATAATCAATATGTTATCCACATATAGTACCAGAAACGTCACCGAGCTCCCACTCACTTTCTTGTAGATGCAAGCTTCGTAGCAATTTGGAACAAATCCAAAGCTCTTGATCACTTGATCAAAACGAAGGTTCCAACTCCGAGATGCTTGCTTCAGTCCATAAATGGAACGCTGAAGTTTGCATACTTTATCAGCATCCTTAGGATCGACAAAACCTTCGAGTTGCATCATATACAACTCTTCATCAATGTTGCCATTGAGGAAACCAGTCTTGACATCCATTTGCCATATTTCATAATCATGAAACGCAGCAATTGCTAATAAAATCCGAATGGACTTAAACATCGCTACGGGAGAGAAAGTCTCATCGTAGTCAACACCTTGAACTTGTCGAAAACCTTTCGCAACAAGCCGTGCTTTATAGACGGTAACATTACCATCCGCGTCTGTTTTCTTCTTGAAGATCCATTTGCACTCAACGGCCTTTCGGTCGCTAGGAGGGTCCACCAAAGTCCATACTTGGTTTTCGCTCATGGATCCCAATTCGGATTTCATGGCTTCTAGCCATTTCTCAGAGTCTGGGCTCATCATCGCTTCCTCATAGTTTGTAGGTTCACTGTCTTCTACTAACAAGACTGTCAAGACAGGGTTGCCGTACCACTCAGGAGGGGCACGCGACCATGTCGACCTGCGACGTTCAGTAGCAGCATCGTCCGAAGCTTCATGATCCTTGTCATTAGCTTCCTCTATTGTTGGTGCAGGCGGCACTGGAACAATTGCAGGTGCTGCGCTACTCTCCAATTCAAGAGAAGGTTCAATAACCTCGTCTAGCTCTACTTTCCTCCCACTCACTTCTTTCGAGAGAAACTCCTTCTCAAGAAAGGAACCGTTCTTTGCGACAAACACTTTGCCTTCAGTTCTGTGATAGAAGGTATACCCAATAGTTTCCTTAGGGTATCCTATGAAGACGCATTTCTCCGCTTTGGGTTCGAGCTTGTCCGGCATCAACTTCTTGACGTAAGCTTCGCATCCCCAAACTTTAAGAAACGACAACTTAGGTTTAGCACCAAACCACAGTTCATACGGTGTCGTCTCAACGGATTTAGATGGAGCCCTATTTAAAGTGAATGCAGTGGTTTCTAATGCATAACCCCAAAATGATAATGGCAAATCAGTAAGAGACATCATCTATCGGACCATATCTAATAGGGTTCGATTCCGGCATTCAGACACACCATTGCGCTGTGGTGTTCCGGGTGGCGTGAGTTGTGAAACGATTCCACTTGCTTTGAGATGCGTGAGAAAATCATAACTCAAATATTCGCCCCCACGATCGGATCGTAGAAACTTAATCTTTCTGTTACGATGGTTCTCCACTTCATTCTGAAATTCTTTGAACTTTTCAAACGTTTCAGATTTATGTTTCATTAAATAGATATACCCATATCTACTTAAGTCATCGGTAAAAGTGAGAAAATAGCGATATCCACCGCGCGTCGAAACACTCATCGGTCCGCATACATCGGTATGTATGATTTCCAACAAGTCTGTTGCTCGCTCCATCATACCGTAGAACGGGGTTTTGATCATCTTGCCCATGAGGCATGGTTCGCATGTGTCAAATGATTCAAAATCAAGAGACTCCAAAAGTCCATCAGAATGGAGTTTCTTCATGCGCTTTACACCAATATGACCTAGACGACAGTGCCACAAATAAGTAGTATTATCACTATCTACTTTGCATCTCTTAGCCTCAATGTTATGGATGTGTGTTTCATCCCTTTCGAGATTTAGAAGAAATAAACCATTCACAAGAGGTGCATGACCATAAAAGATGTTACTCATATAAATAGAACAACCATTATTCTCCGATTTAAATGAATAACCGTCTTGCAATAAACACGATCCAGAAATAATGTTCATGCTCAACGCAGGCACATAATAACATTTATTAAGGTTTAAAACTAATCCCGAAGGTAAAACTAAGGAGAGCGTGCCGACGGCCATCACATCAACTCTTGATCCGTTGCCAACGTGCATCGTCACCTCATCCCTCGCAAGCCGCCGTCTATTCTGTAGCTCCTGTTTTGAGTTACAAATATTAGCAACTGAACCGGTATCAAATACCCAGGCACTACAACGAGGGCTAGTAAGGAAAACATCAATAACATGTATATCAAATATACCTTTGATGGTGCCAGCCTTCTTGTCCGCTAAGTACTTCGGACAGTTGCGCTTCCAGTGACCCTTGTCCTTGCAATAGAAGCACTCAGTGTCCAGCTTGGGACCAGACCTGAGCTTCTTCTTAGCAGGGGCATTGCGCTTGCCGCCGCCCTTCTTGAAGGGCTTCTTTGCACCTTTACCTTTCTTAAAGGAGGGCTTGTTGACCATCAACACATGATTATCCTTCTTGATGTCCACCTCCGCAGCCTTCAGCTTTGCGAAGAGCTCGGTGATCGTATCAGTGGAACCAATCTGATTATGAGTCACTACAAAACTTTTGTAGCTGGGAGGGAGTGATTGCAGAACCCTGTCAATCTTGAGCTCCTCTGGAATCTTGCAGTCCAGTTGCTCAAGGCGTTGAGTGTAGCCCGACATCTTAATGGCGTGCTCACTAACGGAACTCCCTTCCTCCATCTTGCAGTTAAAGAACTTCTCGGAGATCTCATATCTCTCAGAACGGGCCTGAGTCTGAAACATGGTTTTCAACTCTTCGAGAATCTCAAAGGGCCCGGGATAGTTTTCAAAACGATTTTGAAGTTCCGGTTCCATAGCAAACAACATGGTGCTCTTAATCACACCATAATCATCTTTGCGCGACTGATAGACAGCTTTCTCATCAGCCGGCGCAGTTGCAGCAGGGGGGTTACCTAACGCTTTCTCAAGGACATAGTCCTTTTGTCCTCCAGACAGAATGATTCTTAGATTGCGGAACCAGTTGGTGAAGTTAGACCCATTGTTTCTAAGCTTTTCTTTCTCAGCAAAAACGTTGAAGTTGAAGTTGGACTTGGCCATGTGATCTACAGTATTTGCAAGTACAATTTAGACTATGTTCATGATAAATAGTTCAACTTAATCAAATTACTAGATGAACTCCCACTAAATTCAACATCCCTCAAGTTGTTTAGTGAACACGATCCAAATTCACCACACCTAATCCGATCATCACGAGAAGAGATGTGGTTTCAATGGTGGACAACGAAGTGTCGATCATATCATTCATATGACTCATGCTTAACCTTTCGGTTCTTGTGTTCCGAGGCCATGTCTGTACATGCTAGGCTCGTCAAGCTAGACCCAAGTATTTCCGCGTGTGCAAAACTGGCTTGCACCCGTTGTATGTGAGCGTAGAGTCTATAGCACCCGATCATCACGTGATGCTTGGACACGGCGAACTTTCGCAACGGTGCATACTTGGGGAGAACACAGTTTTTATCTTGATCTTTAAGTGAGGAATCATCTTATAATGCTACCGTCGCGATCTAAGCATAATAAGATACATAAAAGGATAAACATCACATGCATATAACTTTATGTGACATGGTATAGCCAATCTTCGCGCAATGATCTCCATCTTGTGCGTTCCGGCATGATCTCCATCACTCCACCATGATTGCCTCCACCACGAATAGCAACTACAACTATTGCTAACTACTTAGCGATAAAGTAAAGCTATTACATGGCGTATAAGAAGTTGACTCGCAGGTCATACACAATTATAAAGACAACCATATGGCTCCTGCCGGTTGTGTACTCATCGACATGCAAGTCATGAAACATTACAAAACATGATCATCGCATACATTATACACATCACATCTTGGGCCATACCATATCACAGAAAACACTCCCTGCAAAAACAAGTTAGACGCCTCTACTTTGTTGTTGCATGTTTTACGTGGCTTATGGGAGTAGATGCTAAGAACGATTCTTACCTACGGAAAGCCACAACGGTGATATTATGGTTGCCAAACTCCGGTGTTAATCCCATGACAACTATAGTGAGAGAAACTGACATCCACCAGCCGCATGTGTGGAACAAGCCACACGTCAAGTGCGGAGCCGGTCTCGCGAACGACGTCGCGTAAGGTTGGCCTGGACCGCTTCAATCTCACTATCCCGCGTCATAAGAAGAACACAAACAAGAGGCTTGCAACAGAAAACATCAACGCCCGCAACAACCATGTTGCGTTCTACTCGTGAAACACATCTACGCATAGATCTAGCTCTGATACCACTGAAGGGTTTCGTAGCATAGTAAATCAAAATTTTCTACGGAAGCGAACAGAGGGAAAGCCAAGATCTAATCTAGGAGATGCAAACAACGAGAGAGATTGGATTAGATCTTCATACCCTTGAAGATTCGCACAGCGGAACGTTCGTCGGAACGTGGGTGATGTAGTCGTACTCGCTTCTCCTCCTCGCGATCCGATCCGATCTAGCACCACAAGTGGCGGTGCCTCCGTGAGATGCACACGTGCAGCACCTCAATGTCTCCTCCTTCCTCGGACCAGCAAGTATGGTGGAGAGATGGATTGGATCTACAACACGACGGCGTGGTGTATATGGTGGAGAATTTCTGCAGCAGGGCTTCGCCTACAAACAGTCCGGAGGGAGAGAGGAAGGGCAGCAGGGCAACTAGGGTTTGGAGGGAAGGTGTAGGGGGGAGGGGGCGCACCAGCCCTCTATATATAGAGGAGGAGGGGGCGGCCAGCCCTAGCCCCTCCTCCAAGCCTTGGGCCGGCGGCCAAGGGAGGGAGGAGTGGGGGGCTAGGACTCTCCCCTCTTCTAGAAACCCTATCTCTAGTTTAAACGAGTTTAAACTCTCTAGGATCGGCTGGGCCCTATGGGGCCTTGTGCCCCTGGCCCAATGCGTCCAGGACACTCCCTCATAGGCCCATGCCCCCTCCCGGAAGGTGGGACCACGTTGGCCCCCTTCCGGAAGGTTCTAGAAGCTTCCGGTACAATACCGATTAACCCGGAACAATTCCGAACTCCAAAAACTGCACTGCCTTATATGAATCTTATTCTCCGGACCACTCCGGAACCTCTCGTGATGTCCCGGATCCCATTCGAGACTCCGAACAAAAATTCATAAACCAAGTATCCAATATATCCTAGCGTCGAGACACGTTAAGTGTGTGACCCTGCGGGTTCGAGAATATGCAGACATGATCTTCTATCAATAATCAACAGCGGGGTATGGGCACCCATATTGACTCCCACACATTCATCGATGATCATATCGGATGAACCACGATGCCAGGATTCAATCAATCCCATATACATATTCCCTTCGTCTCGCGATATTTTACTTGCCCGAGATTCGATCGTCGGTACCGTCATACCTAGCTCAATCTCGTTCACAGCAAGTACTTTACTCGTTCTGTAATCCGATATCACTTTGTGATTAACTCCTTAACCACATGCTTGCAAGCGGTGTTGATATCGATTACCGAGTGGGCCCGAAGTATATCTCTCCGACTTGGGAGGGACAAATCCCATCTCGATACATACAACCCAACAGATACTTTCCGATCACCTGAGAGACACCTTTATGATCACCCTCTCATAGGATGACGTTTGATGACCTCAAAGCTTTCTTCCGATACCAGGGAGTTGTATTATCTCATGGTCTAAGGAATACAATATTTGACATAGGAAAAGCTTCGCAAAGATGAACACAATGACACGATCTAATTGCTTTGCTTAGTTTGGGTCTGTCCACCATATCATTCTCCCAATGATATGATCTCATTATCAATTGACAACTCATGTCTATAGTTAGGAAACCTTAACCATCATTGATCAATGAGCTAGTCCATAGAGGCGTACTAGGGACACGGTGTTGTTCACAAACCACACAAGTATTAATGTTTCCGCTTAATACAATTCTAGCATGGAATATAAACTTTATCATGAACAAGAATTATAATAATAACATCTTTATTATTGCCTCTAGGGCATAATTCCAACATCAACCTAGCAAAGCCAATGTCGTTGCTGATGCGCTAAGCCATAAATCTTATTGCAACACCCTGATGATGAAACAAGCACAACCTTCTCTTCATGAGGAATTTGCTCGATTGAATTTTAAAGTAGTTCCTCGTGGATTCCTTTCTACTCTTGAAGTGAAGTCTTCTCTGGAGGATTAGATCAAAGATGCTCAAAGGCAAGATCCTGAAATGGACTCAATTAAAGAGAACATTGCTAGCGGAGTTGCTAAATGTTTCTTTGTGAACAAGGAAGGTGTAATATATTTTGGTACACGGTTGGTAGTACCAAATGGAAAGGACTTGAAGTAGATAATTCTTACCGAAGCTCATGAATCACTTCTTTCTATCCATCCTGGAGGTACCAAGATGTATCGGGATCTTTGTCAAAGATTCTGGTGGTCTGGTATAAAAAAGGATATCGCTCGTTTTGTTGCTGAATGTGACGTTTGTCATCGCGTCAAGGCTGAGCACCAAAGACCCGCTGGTCTCTTGCAACCACATAAAATTCCTGAGTGGAAATGGGATGAAGTTGGTATGGATTTCATTACTGGTCTTCCTAAGACTCAGAAAGGAAATGATGCCATCTGGGTAATCGTTGACTATTTATCCAAGGTTGCTCATTTCCTACCTGTTCGCGAGAGCATTACTGCTAATCAATTGGTTGATCTGTACATCTCTCGAATAGTTGTCCTCCATGGGGTACCGAAGAAAATCATCTCTTCTCGAGGAAGTTTGTTCACCTCAAGGATCTGGGCAAGTTTCCAACAAGCTATGGGAACTCGTCTCTCCTTCAGTACAGCTTATCATCCTAGCACCGGTATCCAGACCGAAAGAGTGAATCAAATCCTTGAATTCATGTTAAGAGCGTGTGTCATATATTTTAGCAAGGACTAGGAGAAATGCCTTACTTTTGTTGAATTCTCCTACAACAATAGTTATCAGTCCAGTATAGAAATGGCACCTTTCCAGTTCTTATATGGAAGAACCTGTCGTACTCCTTTGAACTGGTCAGAAACCGGCGAAAGAAAGTTCTTTGGTCCGGATATGATCTAGGAAGCAGAAGATCAAGTTCGTATCATTCGAGATCGTTAGAAAACTACTCAGTCTTGCCAGAAAAGCTATCATGATCGTCACCATCAACATGTTGAATATGAAGTTGGTGATCAAGCTTACCTTCGGGTCACTCCTTTAAAGGGTGTCCATCGTTTTGGTATCAAAGGCAAACTAGCTCCTCGCTATGTTGGTCCTTTTCGTGTTCTTTCCAAGCAAGGTAAACCCGCTTATCAATTGGAGTTTCCTTCAAATTTACCTGAGGTACATGACGTCTTTCATGTGTCTCAACTCAAGCGTTGCTTCAAAGACCCTGCCCGTGGTGTTGATCACCAAACTCTTGATCTCCAAAAGGATCTGACTTATCGTGAGTATCATGTTCATATCCTTGATGAAACCGGGCGCAAGACTCATTGTCAAAACATCAAGTTCCTGAAAGTTTAGTGGTCTCATCATTCTGAGGATGAAGCAACCTGGGAACAAGAAGATCGTCTTCGATCTGAGTACCCTGCCTTCTTTTCTAAAACTTAGGAATCTCGGGTCGAGATTCTTGTAAGGGGGGTAAAGCTGTAACAGCCCAAGATTGTAAGATATGTAATTAGTACTTAAACATTGCATGCATTTGTTTAAATCAATAAAAGATATGCATAAGATCAAGTGTGTTGAATTAAATGCAAATTCAAAACCCTAATTTCCCCCTCTCTTTGAAACCACATTTAAATAGTTTTGAATTTTGAAATGACAAAATGTTTGGAGCCCAAAAGGATTAATAGGGCCCCTGCAATATTTCAAATATTTTTAACAAAGTCTTGTATTTTTGAATTATTCAAAACAGATTCAAATGAAAATTAGAAAGAGAAAATAGTAACAGAAAAAGAAAATGGGGGTTTTGTTAAAAAAAAATAGGCAGCAACAGCCGATGGGTCGTGGCCCATCCCACTTTCCTTTCCTTGTCGCTCGCGTGCGCAAGCCAGCGGCCCAAGCCAGCCCACGCGGCCCAGTACCCCTTCGCTTCTTTTCTCCTTTCTTATTCCTCGCCAAAAGGACGCCGGCGAAGCTCCTGCGTGTCCACGCCGCCGTCGCCCGATCCTCGCCCGAATCGTAGCGCCCTGCCGCCCTCTAGGGAGGATAAGATCCTGGTGACGTCGCCCTGGACGTTCTCATCCATTCCCCCTCTCTTCCTAGACCTCCCTCTTCCTCTCCTGCTGTCGGTCTGAAACCCTACCGACAGCTCGTCGTCGTTCCCGACCGCCCCAGTCTGAGCCGTGGCCACCGACGACATCGCCGTGCTGGACTCGTTCTTCCTAGCCAAGCCACGGAGCCGCGTGCGCCCCCAATTGACAGAATCGTGATCTCCCTCCCCGACTCCGGCCATCGTCTTCGCCACCGATTCCGGCCTCCTCGAGCCTCGTCGTCGCCTTAGATCGCTTCGTGGTGAGCTTCTGGTCTGTAAGGACCCTCTCTCTTCCTCCTGTGCCATGTGTTGACGTGCCGACGAACGCCGCCGCCGCTCGCCATCAGATGTCGTTGTTGCTGAAGTGCTGGTTGCCAAAACAAGGCGGCGCCGCCACTATAAGGTCGGCCGCGTCGTACTGAGCCAGACGCACGCTTCCTCGTTGTCGCGCGCGCCCCTAGTCGCCATAACCACGCGCACCTGAGCTGCTGCCGCCGTCGAGCCTATGTGGCCACGACGTCGTGCCCGCGTGGCTGTGAGGTGGCCTCGGGCAAGGTTTGCCACGGTGGCAAGCCTACGTGTCCCTGGGGCCCTGTCGTAAGTGACTAGGGTTAGATCTGCCTCGGTGAGGAAAGTTTTAGGGCGTGTGCTGACATCATAATGATGCAGTAAATCAATTTAAATTGTTTTAATAATTTCAAAAAAGGTTTAAATATTGTAAAATCAATAAGTTATTATCTATAAGTCAGAAAAATATGTATAATATATCAAAATGTTCAGAAAATTAAGACCTATCTGTTTAAGTAATCATCATACATTGTTAACCAACTTTCATGACAAGTTTAATTAGACGAATCATTTGAACCCCATAGGTGATTCCGAGGATCCCCTGTTCTAGGGTTTGGACCTCTCGGACCCCGTTTAAAATGACCAGGCATGTTCTAGGGTTCCTTTCAACACTATTTAACTTGTCATATCATCCATGTTGATTGATCATTTCACATGCCATGTATTGAATGTGGCTTTCCTTTTTCCGGTATTTGTTTCTTCGCGAATAGGAACCGAACCCGAGGTTGAAGTCAACAACACCGAAGATCCATACCTGTCTGCTGACGGACAAGGCAAGCGTAGCCTTTCATTCTGAAACTACTTTTACAAAGTATATTACTTTCTCGCTATGATGCACATGATTCCAATGTGGTCTTTTGTCAGTGATTAGTGTTACCTATCTGCTGCATAGTTTCTCTATTGTAGCCTTATACTCCTGATACACTGCTCCTAGCATACCTAGGTCTGGCATTTGAGCGTTGCTAGAGCTTTTGTGATCGACGGCTTAGCCATGCTTAGTAACAACGCCTGATCTGTCCGAATGATGAATCAGAGATGCCGAAGAATCTAGAAAGGTAGGAGATGGTGACATCATCAAAGGAGTTAACTAAACATGCTAAGGCTTGTATGGGAGGCCATGTTGGGTGTGGTTTTTGTAGTCCCATGCTCGCCACCACTAGGAACTGAGTTCTTGCCTTTGGAACCGAGATGAGCGTACAACCACACGGGGCTTGGGAGTCACATAGTTCGGGCTTTCCATTTGGCATACGCATTGAAAACGTTTTCGAACGAGGAGGTGAAGGAGGTGCATCATAACAGGTAGGGAAGCGTGGCCGAGGTTGCTTGGGGTAGATAGCGCCCATGGTAAACCAACCTCGCCTCACATCTTTAAGTACCGGCTTCGGAATTTGACCTGTTACGGCGGAACCATACTTATTGTGTGACTCATGGTCTCGGTGAAAGCAAGGTAAAGGTCGTGGTCAACCACCCTCTGTCGGCCTTCCAAGGAAGAGGGCTAATAATATTTGGCATTAAGAGTCGTTTGGTACGTGTGGGTAAATTTGTACACCCCTGCAGGGTTAAATCTTTTCGAAAAGCCATGTTCACGGTTATGAACGCTTGGCGACTAGATTCTAAGATCATAGATAACTTTAACCTTGATAAAACTTGTTGATCCACGTGTGCTTAAGGATGCTTCCTCTGGGTCGAGGGGGTGATCCTAGATAGGAGAATCTGATGAAGCTGGTGGTTATCAAGATATGGTGAACAAGATGAAGAAGTCATTATCTTATCCCTTTTAAAAGATTCTGAGTAGACGAGCCTCTTCTCTATCTTGTTTACAAACAAAGATTGCTTTTCGCAAAAGTAAATCCAGAGAAAGCCTTTCTAGCCAGAGCATGTAGATACTAGGTTATCTAAGTCTTGTGGAGTACATTCTCGTACTCAGCTTTGCGCCAGTGTTGTTTTTCTACAGAGGATCTGGTTGCAACTGAAGGTGGCTTCTACGTTGACATCGACGAGTAGTTGGGGGTCCCAGGTAACACCCTGAGGACTATGGGATGGACGTCACTTTTGTTTATAGCCTCTTAGGCCCTTTGATAAGTTGTTGTTTAGAACAACATAATTTGCTTTCCCTGTGTGATGTAATGTTGGGTCTATGACCTCTGTTTTGTAATAACTCTAATATCTTACTCTGTTAAGAGTTTAAACTTATGTTGTTGAATCCTTGTGTTCTGTAATGTTACCGAATCATACTGTGATCTTTCGTGTTTGGAGTTGAACTTATCTTAGATGGTGATCTGAGGTTAGTTTAACCCTAACCCCAGGGGGGTGCTACAGAGGTGTGGCCCCCTGGAGACTCCCATATGTCTCGTATTCTGGCTCTGTGTTCCCCACGGTAAAATATTGACTTTGGCTTTTGTCCCGTCCAATTCTGATAATATTGATTGTTTGCCTTTTCTGGAACGAAAAACAGAAGAAAATAGGCAACTGGCATTGTGGCATCTTGTTAATAGGTTAGTACCAAAAAGCATATAAAAACACCTCAAAGTGTAAACAAAGAAAAGCAAAGTAGATACTAAACAAGCATGGAACATCAAAAATTATAGATACGTTTTCAACGTATCAAGCATCCCTAAGATTAGCTCCTGCTTTTCCTCGGGTATGTAAGTGATAAAAAGAATAATTTTTGAGGTGACATGCACCATCAAAATCAAGATCAAACCATTTGCAAGCATTGAAAGCTGGGATCAAAGAACTCTAAACATGAGCATGAAAGATGGAGTTCTAACAGTAAGACAAAGTAACTATGCATGCAACATGAAAGATTACAAACAAAAAATCATGAATAACAATGCATTGAAAGACGTTTGTTTGTTTCACATATATAAAACATAGCATAGTGGCATTCAGCTTGTCCCTCATGGAGTAGAAAATATATGCATAGGACACCTTCAAAGTTCATAAGAGTGACTAGATACAAATAGTTCAAGAACAAGCAATATCAACAATATGAATCAATCAATAAGTTTTGGGACAATGCACATACAACTAAGAATGGCAACTATGCTCTCGTAATTGGTGCCTAAGGATAGAAGGTGGAGACTCAATATAATGATGGAAGAAAGGCCCTTCATAAAGGGAAGCATAGATTTCAAGTCTCAAAAAGAGCTTCCAACAATTATGGTACTTGTTAGCTTTCAGCCCTCATTGCCCCTATCATAAGCATCATGAAGTGATTAAGGTTAAAGTGAACAAACTATGGAGTATATTCTTGACAAAGTATAAGTTGGCAATCTCATGTCCCTTGAATACGAGGGCCGCTCCTCATGCTACTCAAGTTTAGTTATTTGCAAGTTCTTGTCATAGTAAGTACATGTGTATCATAGAGAACCGCCAATGGGGTACCCCTTGCACATGATACAGGAGCTATACCATAATCAAAATGACAAGGCAAGCAGACAATGAACATCTCAGCAATCTTCTTATTTACCATGGGAAAATGGTGCTTTTTTCTCTCTTTCCTCTTTTCTCATCTTTTTTTTTATTTTTATTTTTCTCTTTTTATATCTATTTTTTAAGAAGAATGCTTTATAGATTGCTCATTATGGTGATGCTGCAAGTTTCCACCACGATTAGGCATGGCTTAGGCTAGCGGCCCAGGCGTTTCTCTAACATACATACATAATTCCATGGACTTACAAGCTCCCTTTCATTTCACACTGACGACATCCATAAACAAAAGAACATGATATGAACTGGGTAGATATTTACAGGTGTTGAAAGCGTTCCCTGTGACAGCATGGTTCTGCTAATCCCAACGTATAAGTGCAAGCATATACAACATAGATGACACAATGGTTCAAGTTTATTAGGGGCAAGAAAAATAAAGTGTGCCATCAAGTTCGTGAGAGCTTTAATCACTAAGTTTTCACATAACAAAATACTTTTTAATTGTAAGATAGATGAAAACAAGAATATACTTGGAATGGTGTAACACACCATGCATAGGAATTTATAGTGGACACTTTAGAATAACTTGGTTTATTGGGAGTTGGATGCATGAGTAGAGCTTACTCATACAAGTGTTGGAGATATGCCCAAGAGGCAATAATAAAGTGGTTATTATCATATCTTCATACTTATGATAAATGTTTACATACCATGCTATAATTGTATTAACCGGAAACATTAATACTTGTGTGATTTGTAAACATAAAAGAGTCCCTAGTAAAGCCTCTTGTTAAACTAGCTTGTTGGTTAATATATGATCATGGTTTCCTGATCATGAACATAGAGATGTTATTAACAACAGGGTCATATCATTAGGAGAATGATGTGATGGACATACTCCTATAGTTAAGCGTAGCATAAAGATCAAGTCATTTAATATAGTTCATTTGCTATAAGCTTTCTGATACATAGTAACCTAATTCCTTCGACCATGAGATCATGCATATCACCTTTACCGGAAGGATGCTTTGATGACATCAAACACCACACCGTAACAGGGTGGCTATAAAGGTGGCATTGAGTGTTCGGAAAGTATTGGTTGAGACACATGGATCAAGAGTGGGATTTGTCCATCCATATGACGGATAGATATACTCTGGGCCCTCTCGGTGGAATGTCATCCAATTAGCTTGCAAGCATGTGACTGGCTCACAAGGGATCACATACCACGGGAACGAGAAAAGAGTACTTATCAGTAACGAGGTTGAACTAGGTATGCAGAGATACCGACGATCATAACCTCGGATAAGTAAAATATTGTGAGACAAAGGGAAATTGGTATCGTATGTAAGTGGTTCATTCGATCGCAAAGTAATCGTAGAAATATGTGGGAGCCATATAAATTTCCAGATTCCTCTATTGGTTATTGATCGGAGAAGTGTCTCGATCATGTCCGCATAATTCACGAACCGTAGGGAGACACACTTAAGGATTCGATGTTGTTGAGTAGTTATGGAATGATGAGTAAGAGACCGAATGTTGTTCGGAGTCTCGGATGGGATCCGGGATATCACGAGGAGATCCGGAATGGTCCGGAGAATAAGATTCATATAAGGAAAGTCATGTTTCGGAGTTGGGGAATGATTCCGGTGTTTTCATCGGGAATGTTCTAGAAGGTTCCGGAATGTCCGGCACTCCAGAGGGGAAGGGTACATGAATGTGTTATATCAAGTTGGTATGATTGCATTATGTACTTGGTGTCATCGCTGTACCAAATAGAGGGTTTATTCAAATCCTAGTTTGAAAAGTCAAACGGCTAGTTTGAAAAGTCAAACGGCTAGTTTTGGGAAAGAGGAGAAGGAGGTTTGAAACCGACTTGGGGGAGGAGTTCCTCCTCCCACCGCCGGCCCACCTTGGGTCCGAGTTGGGGAGGGACTCCCCTCCCCAGGCGCGCCTCCCTCCACCTATAAGAGGAGGGGCAGGGCTCCCCTCCTAGACACAAGTTGCCTCCCTCTAAACCTAAACCCTAGCCACAGCCTAGGGATTTCTCCCAAGCAGCCGAGTTAGAGCTTCTAATTGCCCTAGCCGCTGGTTTAGCCCCTTCTAATTGCTGTGTCTAAACCCTAGATCACCAAGGCTCTCTCATAGTCCACCATACTCGCTCCGGCTTAAGGCGAAGCCCTGCGAGATCTCCCCTCTACTTCTGGTACCACGCCGTCATGCTGCCGGAATCGCGAGGAGAGTGCTACAACCTCCGCTGCCTGCTGGAACAAGGGAGAGGAAGGTCTTCATCGAGTACCGAACGTGTGACCGACTGCGGAAGCGCTGCCGGAACGCAGCGCCGGAAGGATCGTCTACGCGATCTTGAGATTGGCAAGTGTACGACTACATCAGCCACGAGAATCTGCTCTCGTTAACCGCTTTGGAATCTTCGAGGGTAAGTTCCTCTATCGACTCGTTGCTACAATCTAGTAGATAGATCTTGGCTTGATCATAGATTAGATCTTGATTGTGTGTTCATGCGGTAGAAATTTTTTGTTTTCCATGCTACGAACCCCTACAGTGGTATCAAAGCCGTGTCTATATGTAGATCTGTTGCACGAGTAGAACACAATGGTCATTGTGGGCGTTGATGCTTTTGTTGTCGATTGCTTCTTGTGTACTTTGCATCTTGCGGGATGGTGGGATGAATCGGCCTGGTCTAACCTTACATGACATCGTTCATGAGACTTGCTCCACGCTTGACATGCAACTTGTATTGCCTAAGTGGCTTTGCGGGTGCCTGTTTCTCCCAACATAGTTAAGATTCAATTTACAACGGGTGATTGACAATACTAGTATCAATGTTGTGGTTCTTGTTCGTAAGTTAGAACGACACTTATTGAAAGCCCCAAACCACGTAAAACATGCAAAGAAAATTAGAGGCGTCTAACTTTGTTTTGCAGGGGTGTGCTGTGATGTGATATGGCCATGATTGTGATTATATTTGATGTATGCAATGTTCCTTATTGTAAGTTGGCAACCGGCAGGAGCCATATGGTTGTATTTAAATTATGTTAAGACCCGCGTGTCTATTCAAAGTAGTTGTAATAGTTGAAGCTGATAGACGACAACCATGGAGCGGCGTCATTGACCTTGATGCAATGCCGGTGATGATGGAGATCATGTTCGTGCTTGAAGATGGAGATCGGAAGCACAAAGAAGAAAGGCCATATCATATCACATATTATGAATTGCATGTGATGTTAATACTTTTATGCATCTTGTATTGCTTAGTTCACGACGGTAGCATTATAAGATGATCCCTCAAGCACACAATTTCAAATCATAAAGTGTTCACCCTTAGTTAGCACCGTTGCTAAAGCTTGTTGTTTTAAAGCACCACGTGATGATCGGGTGTGTTAGATTCTGCAAGTGTATACAACATGAGCAAGCCAGATTTGCTCATGCGGAAGCTAAGATTTGATCTTGACGAGCCTAGCATGTACAGACATGGTCTCGGAACACGGATCACCGAAAGGTAAAGCATGAGTCATATAGTAGATATGATGAACATGTTGATTGTTCGCCATTGAAGCTACATCAACTCTCGTGATGATCGGTTTTGATGTGGTGGATTTGGTTCGTGTGATCACTAAAACAATGTGAGGGATATTGTTTTGAGTGGGAGTTCAACAGCAATTTGATTAAAAGTTGAACACTATTTATCATAAATTAAATCAAAGTGAATTTGCATAGTTGTTGTAGTCATTGGCATCCGTTTACCACCTTGCGCTTAGTTTTAATTGAGATGATAGAACTATAGAATTCTGGTTAGTTACTTTACGAACTGGTATCGTATTGTTTTGAAGTGTTAATCTAAAGTTTAAAAGTCCTATTGCAAACTTTTAGTAAGTTCCGGTTACTCCATGAAGTTTAATAATTAGTATTAAATCAAGAGTGACAATTCCAAGTGTTAGTGTATGAGTATCATGTTTGTCTCCATGATTCTTGATATCAAGGTTATCTAGGATCTGAAAGAGTTGTTTCAGAAACCATGATGTGTGGAAGATATTGTGATATCTGAAACAAAGTTTTGGTTGCAACATGATAGAGTATAATATGGCAAAAGTCATGTTCTCGTATTTGATAAGAATTTGCAAAAGGTTAAAGACACTAGTTGTCCTAATCCTCCAAAATGTTTTGGAGAGCAACATTATACTCGCAGTTCACCGTTATAAGCTAAAAGTAGCTTGATCATGGATAATTCCATAATAAGGGTGAATATTTGATGTAGGTAAAGTGTTTACCACACCAAGAGATTACTAAAGAATGGAATTTGAAAGCACACCAAACATTTGATGATGGTGATCTACTTCAAAGTGCAAGTCCAAAGACATTGGTATTTAATTATACACGCTTTGGACTATGTGTCATATGTATGACTCCAATATTGATGTTGATAGATTCTTTCAAACAGAAAAGGAAATACTGAAAGAGAATCTCATAAATATATGGCAGAAAAGAAAAGACTAGAATTGCTCAGTTTAAGTATATGGATGATATACATGTTATGGCTATATTCTTTTCTTATTAAACAATGTGGTTTTTAAGTATTTGATACTGAATTTGTTGGTGTGAATCGTCATATGAAACAACACAATTCATGAACTACAATGGCCTAAGTAAAAGAATATGTGATGATGTTCATCGAGAACAAATAAAGGGTTATTGTGTTGCTCGTTAAACATCAAAGTTTGCCTTCAAGATTTGTTTTATCAGGTATTATGAGAACAAAAGGGTTGTTCAAATAATTGCCGTAATCCATAAAAGATGGATGATTCACAAATCTCGTTGGAGAGATCACATCCATAAAACTAGTGCTAAAAATGTCGAAAGACAAATTGATTGAAAGATCACTTAGGAAGTGACATCGCCGTTTAAATTATATTGGAAAGAAAACATGAAGAAACTCCATGAGGATGGAATTTTGGAGTCTTTTGATTTTGATCAAATGACGCTTGTGAAACTTTCCTAGAGATAATTAAAACTTCGTTCATAGGCCAAAAGGGAACGAATGACTAGCTTATTGGAACTTGTACATATTGTTGTACAAAGTCCATTATGTGTAGTCAACAGCGATGAATTTCAACTTCATATGCTTTCTCCGAAAATTTGAGTGAATATATGAATATTTACTTAATAAGGATGAAGTATGAAACATTTGAAAAAGTTCAAAGTCTTTCAAGATGAAGTGCAAAATCATTGTAATAAGAATATAAATAGTTTATGATAAAGATCATAAAGGAAGATATTTAAGTTACAAGTTTAGCATAATACCTAAGATTTAAGGAATCGTTCGGTGGATTTGCATTTCCCGAAACACCATAAGAGTATGGAGCGTTCGAGATATGTAATTAAACCTTGTTTGACATGGTGAGATCGAAGGTGTAATACACAAAACTGCCATTATATTTTAAAAATTAAAAGCTTTAGAGACTACCGTTTTCCACTGAAAAGAGCTCCATCAAAATCCGCTGAAATGACACCATATAAAGTTATGGTTTGGGATAAAACCCAAGTAGTCCTTTCTTAAACATTGGTATGCTATGAATAAGAAAGATGATTGCAACCAAAGTCGGATAAAACTGTCTTTGTATTACTGTTAAGTATTCCTCCATAAACACCGGAGACAAAAGTATTTGTCGCTTAGAACGTCAAGTTTCTTTGAGAAGGAATTTTTCGTGAAAAGATAAGTGGGAGGACAATAGAACTTTGATAAGGTTAAAGGAACCTTAGCTATATGTGCAAAGTTGCGCAGCGCCGAAAAGTGTTCCGGAGGCAGCAACAATGCTCATGGCTCACGTGCCTCAAAGGTTGCGGTCACGGAGGTCTAAGTTTCTATTGAACCAAGTAGGTCGAGTAAACAATCAAATACCGAGATTTGAGGGTTGAATCATTATTTGAGAATAATTAACGGACTAAATGCAAAGAAGTGATGATGGGCCCTGACTCCGTCAAATGGCTTGAAGCCATAAAATCCGTGATAGTTCCATACACGAGAAATCAAGTTTTGAACTTGAAGGACCCTCAAGAAAGGTGTAAGACCTTACAGTTGTGTTTGGATCTATAAAGAAGTAGACATGGATGTTTCACATCTATGAAATAGTCGACATGTTGGGAAAGAGTTCACAAAATGTTCAAAGGTTGAGTATGACAAGATTTTGATCTTTCATAGCGATATTTAGTCTAGACGGATTAATGTAGCAACCACTACATATAATTTTGTTATGTGGTAGTTGAATAAACAAAACAAGTTCTTCTAATAGAAGGGTTACCTAGGACGTGTGCATGACACGGTCTAAAGGGTTTTGTTAATTCAAAGGATGCTAAATGCATATGCGAACTTCAATGGTTGAAGTAAGCATAGCGGAGTTGGAATCTTCACTATGATGAAACTGTTAAAAGAGTTTAATTTCATCGGAGACAATGAAGATGCTTGCATTTGCAAGAAATTAAGTGGGAGCGCTAAGACATATTTCTAATACATTATGTGGAGGACATATTGTTGATTAGAAATGATGTATCTTTTATTAACACATATTAAGAATTTCATCCTGATGAAAGACTTAGGAAAAACCCAAATATTTGGCATCAATAGACGCTAATATGGTTGTGCCGAAAGTACATAGATGATGTATTGAATGAGTTCAATATAGAAACTACAAGAAAGGTTCTTGTCACACAGAAAGGATTGAATGAGTTCAATATTGATGATATATTCAAGTGTATTGACACTTGGTAAGTGAAACAAAGATTCAAGTATAGATTGATACTTGATGTATGAAATCACAAAGAGTATTTATATCAATCATACTGTGATATGTACAAATCCATATATGTCCTATGCTCTAAATGTTATGAGCATATACCAGAATGATTCATAAGATGATCATTGGACGATAGTAAGGATATTCTTATGATCTTTTGGAAGAACTAAGAGTATATTATTTGTAAAAGTGACAAATAGATGGTTAGTTCATTGTAAAAGTACTACATTGATACTAGGTTTTGTCACAGAGTACAAATTAAGTTTATCTCAATCTAAACTAAGGGTGGCACGATATAATGGAAAGTAAGTTCCATAATGGATTTGGATGAGTTCCAAAGTTAAGACATTGTGACAGATACTACAACAAAAGGCTAAGTATATGACTGCTATAATAGCAGCTAAAGAGGGCATTTGTGTCAAGTAGTTTGTTGTCAAACTAGGTGTAGTTCACAGCGGGATAATACTATGAAGATATATTGTACGACAATATTATCAACATGTTTTAACCCCAAAGAACTAAAGGTCTCACCGAAGGACCAAAATTATACAAAGCCATCTCATTAGAGAATGAGTGATGCGTAGAGACGCAAAGACATGCAATTACACACGGACCTGGAAGTGTCATATCCAGAGATCAGTTGACCACTAGCAATCGTGTACATACAACACCAGAAAGCCATAGGTGTTGAATACACAAAGGTTTGAAACTAGATTATTGACTCTAGTGCAAGTGGGAGACTGTTGGAGATATGCCCAAGAGGCAATAATAAAGTGGTTATTATCATATCTTCATACTTATGATAAATGTTTACATACCATGCTATAATTGTATTAACCGGAAACATTAATACTTGTGTGATTTGTAAACATAAAAGAGTCCCTAGTAAAGCCTCTTGTTAAACTAGCTTGTTGGTTAATATATGATCATGGTTTCCTGATCATGAACATAGAGATGTTATTAACAACAGGGTCATATCATTAGGAGAATGATGTGATGGACATACTCCTATAGTTAAGCATAGCATAAAGATCAAGTCATTTAATATAGTTCATTTGCTATAAGCTTTCTGATACATAGTAACCTAATTCCTTCGACCATGAGATCATGCATATCACCTTTACCGGAAGGATGCTTTGATGACATCAAACACCACACCGTAACAGGGTGGCTATAAAGGTGGCATTGAGTGTTCGGAAAGTATTGGTTGAGACACATGGATCAAGAGTGGGATTTGTCCATCCATATGACGGATAGATATACTCTGGGCCCTCTCGGTGGAATGTCATCCAATTAGCTTGCAGGCATGTGACTGGCTCACAAGGGATCACATACCACGGGAACGAGAAAAGAGTACTTATCAGTAACGAGGTTGAACTAGGTATGCAGAGATACCGACGATCATAACCTCGGATAAGTAAAATATCGTGAGACAAAGGGAAATTGGTATCGTATGTAAGTGGTTCATTCGATCGCAAAGTAATCGTAGAAATATGTGGGAGCCATATGAATTTCCAGATTCCTCTATTGGTTATTGATCGGAGAAGTGTCTCGATCATGTCCGCATAATTCACGAACCGTAGGGAGACACACTTAAGGATTCGATGTTGTTGAGTAGTTATGGAATGATGAGTAAGAGACCGAATGTTGTTCGGAGTCTCGGATGGGATACGGGATATCACGAGGAGATCTGGAATGGTCCGGAGAATAAGATTCATATAAGGAAAGTCCTGTTTCGGAGTTGGGGAATGATTCCGGTGTTTTCATCGGGAATGTTCTAGAAGGTTCCGGAATGTCCGGCACTCCGGAGGGGAAGGGTACATGAATGTGTTATATCAAGTTGGTATGATTGAATTATGTACTTGGTGTCATCGCTGTACCAAATAGAGGGTTTATTCAAATCCTGGTTTGAAAAGTCAAACGGCTAGTTTGAAAAGTCAAACGGCTAGTTTTGGGAAAGAGGAGAAGGAGGTTTGAAACCGACTTGGGGGAGGAGTTCCTCCTCCCACCGCCGGCCCACCTTGGGTCCGAGTTGGGGAGGGACTCCCCTCCCCAGGCGCGCCTCCCTCCACCTATAAGAGGAGGGGCAGGGCTCCCCTCCTAGACACAAGTTGCCTCCCTCTAAACCTAAACCCTAGCCACAGCCTAGGGATTTCTCCCAAGCCGCCGAGTTAGAGCTTCTAATTGCCCTAGCCGCTGGTTTAGCCCCTTCTAATTGCTGTGTCTAAACCCTAGATCACCAAGGCTCTCTCATAGTCCACCATACTCGCTCCGGCTTAAGGCGAAGCCCTGCGATATCTCCCCTCTACTTCTGGTACCACGCCGTCGTGCTGCCGGAATCGTGAGGAGAGTGCTACAACCTCCGCTGCCTGCTGGAACAAGGGAGAGGAAGGTCTTCATCGAGTATCGAACGTGTGACCGACTGCGGAAGCGCTGCCAGAACGCAGCGCCGGAAGGATCGTCTACGCGATCTTGAGATCGGCAAGTGTACGACTATATCAGCCACGAGAATCTGCTCTCGTTAACCGCTTTGGAATCTTCGAGGGTGAGTTCCTCTATCGACTCGTTGCTACAATCTAGTAGATAGATCTTGGCTTGATCATAGATTAGATCTTGATTGTGTGTTCATGCGGTAGAAAATTTTTGTTTTCCATGCTACGAACCCCTACAACAAGTGGAGGCTATCAAAAGACTGGGAGCAACCAACTAAGAGAGCAGTAATGGTCATAATCATGCAGAGCAACAAAACATTACTAATCAAAGCATAAAATGGTAATACAAGTCAAGAAATAAATGATCATAGAGGCTATGGTGACTGGTTCATAGTCATAACATGGTGTGAGAATGTGCCAAGTCAACCCAAACAAAGCATCAAAGGAGAATACCACAATACTATGCTTTTGTATGCTAAAACAACACATGATTCTTTCAAGGCACATTAAGCAATTCTAATTGTTTGGAACAAGTCATGCTACAGCAATAATCACTAAGCATAAGTTCAAAATAACATCTAGCATGACATGATAAAGTCTAAGACATAGTCAAAGCAAGCTCCTCTTGTACTATTCAAGCAAGAACTTTCTACTCCTCTCCAACACCAATCAACTTATTTGAAACAACACAGCGAGAATGGGGGTACAAACTACTTTATACAAGCAAACTAAGCAAACAAAAAACAAAAAACAAAAACTAAGACGCTCCACGAACAACACAACAGTGCATGAAACAATAAAAACGAAGTGTCTAGAAAGACCTGAGATTTTATTGATGAAGAAGGAGATGCCTTGGGCATCCCCAAGATTTGACGCTTGTACCTCTTGAATATTTCTTGGGGTGACACGGGGTGGCATACCCAAGCTTGGGCTTTTGTCCATTCTTCATTTCATTACATCATTCTTACTCTACACCTGAAAATTTTCCTTCATACAAAACTTCACACAATCTTCATTAGCAACATTAGTGCATTCAAAATATAATAGACCTTTGGGGCTTAGTTTTAAAACAGCAAAACTTTCACTAAAAACACAAGCTATTGTATCAATTCCCTCAAAAATCTCAATTTCCCAAAAAGAACCCAAAAAGGAATCAATAAAAAGCAAATGCAAATAATGACAGAAATCTATCAAAACAGACCAGCAGGTAGAAACCGATTTTTTCGAAGCCCTTCTGTTGCTCAAATCAAAAAGTGTTGAACTAAATAAACTTAGCTTACAACCTGGGGGATTTATTCAGAAAATTACAGATCAATCAGACTTACATAGAGTTTACAAGAATTTTTACGGTGGAGCACAAAAATCTATTTCGGGACAGCAACTCCCCAAATCTTATTTCCCTCTCATTAGAGGTTATTCTTGGCACAAAAAAGTAAATAAAAAGGATAAAGAGCGGTTATTACAGAGATAATAACTTCCAATACTTAAGAAAACTTTTGGGTTATCTCCCAATAAGTACTTTTCTTTAACGCCTTTAAGTTAGGCACAAGAAGCAAGAATCAAGTATTTTCAAATGAAGAAGCATTAACATCAATACTCGAAATCTCTTCAAATAGGAAAGGTATCTCATCCAAATGAGTTTTAGAGGATTATTTCTCATCTCTCTTAGGTTCACTATTTTCATCAAATGGGTTTTCAGGAACAATCCAATCAAAATTCTTTTCTAAGGCTTCATGCATTCCTACAAGTTTAAAGGGTATGGGTATCTTAATTTCCTCTCTGAATTTGGATTTATCTAAAGTACACATAACATCTACACATGAGCCTAGCATATTAAAACATTTGAACACCTTTTTGGCTTCCTTAGCAACATCATTGAACTCTTTTAGTAAAGTTTCTAGGATAAAATCTCTCTTTTCAGCATCCTCTTCTTCTTTTAGTTTAAGAAACAAAATTTGCATCATGGGGTTAAGGTTAATAAAACTAGCCTCCAACATGTGAACTAAAGAAGATGCAACAATTTCATAATTAGGATCAAGTTCTGCTAAGGATCTATCCTCATGTTTGCTAACATGATTAAAGAATTCATCAATATTTTCTTTCCCAATTATAGAGTGTAACACCCCAAAAATACTAAACTTAGAACATCAAACACTAATCATCAAGATTAGGGTTAACAAAAACTTTTCTAAATAAACTCATGAATGCATGTATATGTGTATGCATGGATTTTGAATTTCTTTAAAAAAAACACCTTGTTTGTGTGATCCATTGCTTGTAAAATGTTCCTTAGGTGAAATGAACATCATCTAAAATATTTCCCACACTTTTCTTAAAGACAAGTAAATCAAAACAAATATATTAAGTGAATGGTCATTTTGACCAATTTAACTCCCATGCCTACTTTGGCTGTCTCAAACTTTCAGAACCTAACAGAAACTTTTCTGGATCTTTGCACCCCTTGAATGTACTCATAACAGAGTATCAAGGCCCACTTTGTGATCATCCAGAAACTTTCAAATGCATAGTTTAAATGACAATTCAAAATTGAATCTTCTTCATATGTGAAGATCCCACTTTTTCAAAACCCACTCAAACAAGCTCAACTTTCAAAACCCAAGCATCTGCAGACTCACCAGCACCAATCTAGCAAACCCACCAAAAATCATTTCAAAATTCAAAACTTGATTTCATGCGGCCATTTCATCAAACAGGTTGCAGACACAAATCAAACAAAACATCAAACACTATAGTGTGCAGTGATTCTTGCCTAACTTGTTCCCTAGTTAGCTCACACACAGCTCAGTAGACCATCTAGAAAGATTAGACCAACACTAGCACCCCTGTGAGCTTGCCATTGCCATTAATGGTGAACAGCCGAGCACACCCATGTCACCCCATTGTGGACAGCGAGCTAGAGGAAGAACTAGCCATGCCAACCTTGTCTAGGAGGCAGCCCACCGTCCACCGCCACTCACTATCCCAACTGCAAGTGTTGCCAAGCCCTGGACCATGCGCACAAGCCACGCCCAGACCATGCCGAGCGTGCGCCAGAGCGCCACCCTCGACCAGCACCCACAGACCGCGCGCCGCCCTCGCCGCGTGCATACACGATCGCCATCAACCCAGGAGACCGCCAGACATCCCCGTTTGCCGCCCCGTGCCGCACAGCCACCGCCCGCCGTCGAAGACGTCGCCTCTGCCGCGCAGAGCACCGCCCGTTCTAGACCAAACCACACCGCCCCATGCCTCGCGACCATGTCGTTGAGCATCGCCAGGAGACACAGCACCGTCCCCTACCCTCGCCCATGCCATTAGCCGCCTGTAACGTTGCCCCCGACGAGCTCACCGTGTGCCCCGACGCTCCCCTCGCTCGACTATAAATAGAGGCCACCCCCGCTCGATTTCTTCACACCATCTCACTCCCCTCTCCTCACTGATCATGCCACACCATTCTCAGAACAAGGCGAGCACCACCTCGCCAGAATTTCACTGGAGCCTGCCGCTGCTGGAGAAGAAAGGAGCCAGCGATTGGAGCTGCCCCAGGAGCTGCCGCGACCACCCCTGAGTTCGCCGTCGTCGACTTCGTCGTTCGCCCGCCTCGCCGACCCTCGCCAGTACCCCGATGCTAGTACCGACCAAGGATACGAGGAGGAAGGAGGATACTACGAAGAGGAAGCCGAGGAGAACTTCAACCACTGCTCTGCACAAGGCAAGCCTTACTAAACAAGTTGACCTATGCAAGCTAACACTTGCACTTTAGCAAGCTAGTAACTATGCAAGCTTATACTGCCCTACTGATGCCACAAACCCATACTTGTGATATGACTACTATATGCCTTAAGCATATGTGATCATACCCACTTCATAAACCCAATCCTAGTTTTATGTGCAAGCTTCTTACTTTATTTCTTTATCAAAGCTTACTTAGAGTCTACCTAAGAGTTTGGTAGATACTAGACAGTTGTGCTGAAGGTTGCATAAAGAGCATAAAATTTGGCCTAAGCTAGAAACCTTGATCTCATCCTAAGGCATGAGATTGAACTTAGTCAAAACTCCACTAGTTACCACCCCCTCCTTAGTACTACCCCACTTGTAGATGCTAGTGCTAAGCTTAAAACTTGATCAACTTTAGATGGGAATACTTGGTGGAAAAATGGTTATGAAAACCTTGGAATGATGGATCATTCTATTGAAATGTTTTGGACATGTGTTTCCAAACACTTGATGATTTTGGCGATGAAAATGTTGAGGCATGAGCCTTAGCCCTTTATAAAACTGATGGTTGTCTAGATGCGATACCATTCCAATTTTATCGTACAACCACAATACCCGAAGATTGGGTAGGGTTTGACTGGAAACTTATATTCCTTAGTATTAGTTCCCTCACGGCCAAGGTCTGAGTTGAGGCTACCTTGTGAAGATTGTCCACCTGTGCAGTACCCAAGATGACAGTTGGTCATGGTTGGGAGGCCAAACTCACAGGAGAGGTGCTTATACTAGGGCGTGTAATCGAAAGGTTAGGATTGATTATCCGCATACTGAGTATGGTGAATTCAGGATTTGTTCCTGACGGATGTATCGAATGTTGTGGTGAAAGTGTACAATCTCTGCAGAGTGTCAAACTATTCGAATAGCCGCGTCCGCAGTTATGGACAGTTGGAGTGGCCATACTGTTCCCCCGTCAGACTTTTCAAAATGACTTGTGAAACGAATTGAGACTTTGACTTGACCACAACAGAGTTGTGACCTGAATTACAAGATCCCATTTAGGAGTTATAAAATTGTGACTAGCTTTGGAACTTAGTAGAGATAAACCTGGCTTTTTGCAAAACAACCTTAGAGCCTAGTGTCCTATTATCCAAAAACCCCT
The DNA here is from genome assembly GCA_916181665.1 of Avena sativa. Classification (NCBI taxonomy): domain Eukaryota; kingdom Viridiplantae; phylum Streptophyta; class Magnoliopsida; order Poales; family Poaceae; genus Avena; species Avena sativa. Next base: position 80,749,664 of record OV702297.1, read on the forward strand.
TACCTGTTAGTATTAGTTTGCGAGTACTTAAAGAGTACTCATGGCTTTGTCCCTGGCTATTCCCATGGCCAGCCTATGAGGAGGAGTACCTGGAAGATGGACCCCAGGAAGGTTACGACAACTAGGATCATCTCCCATCGTCAGCATTGCCTGTGACCCTGAAGATGGAGCTTCGCCTACGCTACCGTCATTATTACGTATTCCGCTGCTTGACATTGTATTAAGAACTGGATCATGAGATCCCTATTTGTGTAAGAACTTATGTATCGTTGTAATGGATGATGTACTATGGTATCCAATTCTGTTATGTCTCGCAAAAATGGTAATCCTGGGATTGCGATGTATGGCATAACAGGCATCTAGGATTGAAAAATCCGGGTGTTGACAAGTTGGTATCAGATCCATCCTGACCATAGGAGACCCTAGTTAGACTGGACGTTGAACCAAAAACTTAGTTTCAAAACCAAAGAAAAACAAATATTTACAAAAACTTATTCTCATTCTTATCTCTTTGATTCTTTCATAAAAATTCATGTTCCTCAAAAACTCTTGCAAAATACATAAAATTTTGACACACTTGATCACTCTACTAATCTACTCATCCTCTATTTTTATAGATGGACGTGAAGTACAGCAAGTTTTATCAACTGGGGAATGGAGGAGACCTTATCTTTGAGAGGGATCTGGATCAGCTTTCGGAACTTCTGGAGCGTCCACACCCCGAGTTCTTCGGAGCTCAGCTCAATGATCAAGGAGGAGAAGATCTGCAGTGGCTAATTGTTGCAAGTCTCCGAGGAAAGATTGAACCTCCCACTGCGGAAGGAATTCAGTTTACCTTAAGAGAGAACAACTGGCTCGATGGACTGGCCAGAGCATTATAGGAATCTCTCTCCCGTCTGTGTGGGCAGAGCATCAATCAGATCAAGGGTACTCGCTTTGAGTTTTTCCCAAGACGTGATGCAAATGGACAACCACTGGAAGCCCCATACCACCCCGAGCTGAAGACTCAATTGGACCACCTTAGCTTCATGATGTATGATCGTCAGCAGGAGTTGGACAACTGCCGTGACTATTGCAACCACAAGTCTGCCATCATCAAGACGAAGGATCAGACCATAGCCATGCTAGCAAAGGATCGCAAGTCTCGTCGCCGTCAACTCGACAAGAAGGAGCGCATTATTGCCCGTCTTCGCCACCGCATCTCATCTCTGGAGGAGACCATCCACGAGAGAGACATGCAGTTGGAGGAAAGGGAGAATGCCGGAGAGGATCTTCGTGGAGACCCTTACTCTTATCTCAGTGATGACGATGATTTTCTGGAGGATCAGGCCATGGACTTCTTCACCGATGAGGTTGATTTCGCCTTCATCGATGATAATGAAGATGATGAAGCCACAGACTCCGAGGAGTAGTAGCACTGGAGCACTAGCATAGTGAGTAGTATTCGGTCCCACTGTATTGTAGATTCCAGAATGGTTCTTAAAACCATCTGTTTTTCCTTGTTGTGGTGTGTGTTGTACTGTGTCCTATGAATGAATGAATGAAAAAGCAAGTTGCTAGAAAAATCTGAGTCAAACCTTTAAAACTTTTCAAAGACCCCAAATATTAGAAAATTTCCCTCTTTTCTCATGATTTATCTAAATCTTCAGATGCCACGTGGAAGAAGTGGTTCAGCCCCGGATCCGATGTTGCAGATTCTGCAAATGTTGACCTTTGACCGCGAAGCTGAAAGAGCGGAACGTCAAGCCAACCTAGCCACTCTGCAACAGATAGCCCAGCTAGCCCACAACAACCAAGGCCATGGAAATCAGGACAACCATGGATCTAAGCTCAAGAATTTTCAGAATACCAACCCACCTGTTTTCACCAAGTCAGAAGAACCCCTAGACTCCGATGATTGGCTGCAAACCATGGAAAATAACTTAGAAGTAGCAGGAGTCGAAGCCAACGAGAAAGTTCTATTTGCCACCCACTATCTAGCCGGAGATGCCAGGGCATGGTGGAACAGTGTTCGTGCCATGACCGGAGGCCAGATGATGACCTGGGAGGAATTCAAGGTCAAGTTTAGCAGAACCCATGTGCCACCAGGTTTGATCAAGAGAATGAGAGACGAGTTCAGAGAGCTAAAGCAAGGAAGGATGACTGTAGTGGAATACCGTGACAAATTTTTGTCATTAGCTAGGTATGCCCCGGACGAGATAGACACCGAAGCCAAGAAGAAAGAAAGATTCCTGAATGGTCTGCATGACGAGATGCAGATGGTGTTAGTCAATATCCCCTTTGCTGATATTGAAGCCCTTGTCGACTCTGCTATCCAGATGGAAGGAAAGATCAACCAAGCCAATGAGAACCGCAAGCGTCGTATGATGCATCAACCAGGAACCCATCAGACCCCAAAGTATCGCCCCAACCCATCTCCAGGATTTTCCCCAAGAACCAATAGACCCCCTATGACCCGTCCAACCTATCCCAACCGTGGAAACCCTAGAACCGGAGGAAATCACAACAACCCCGGCAACTCTAGCAATTTCACCCGTGCCCCACCTAAGTTCAACACCAACAATGCTACCGCCAATCCCAACACTGCCCCGAGGACTGGAAGCAATGTCGTGCCTGTCGCAGCCAAGGACAAGTCACAAGTGACCTGTTATGAGTGTGGAAATAAAGGCCACTATTCCAACGAGTGCCCCAACAAGGAGAATGCTACAGCCCCTAATGCCAATGCCCCAGCTCAGCAACAGCGTCGTGTTCAGCCAGGAAGGAGATTTGCCCCAGGAAATTCACTCAACCGCAATGGCCGTCTTTTTCTCATGCATGCTGAAGAAGCTCAGGAAGCGCCAGACGTCGTGCTGGGTATGTTTTCTGTTAATTCAGTACTTGCAAGAGTGTTGTTTGATTCTGGTGCATCGCATTCATTTGTCACCGAAGAATTTGCCTGCACTAGTAAAATTCAACCAACCAAACTGAAGCATGTTATGATTGTGCAAATCCCCGGATCAACCACCAAGGCTAGGCAAATTTGCCAATCCGTCCCTATCCGAATCCATGGCATAGATTTTTATGCTAATCTAATAGTACTTGGAACTAAAGGTTTGGAAGTAGTACTAGGAATGGATTGGATGTCCAAACATAAGGGATTGATTGACTGTGCCAAGAAAGCCATCACCATGACCAGTACCACCGGAATATCAGTCGAGCATATATCTGAAACCTTACCTCGCCAATTCAAGTGTAACAAGAGTATAGCCCAACCTACCATTGACCAAGTCCGGATAGTCTGTGAATACCCCGATGTATTTCCAGATGTTTTGCCCGGTATGCCCCCAGATCGGGATATCGAGTTTATCATTGAACTAATCCCCGGAACAGGACCCATAGCCCAGAGACCCTATAGTATGAACCCATCGGAGTTAGAAGAACTGAAGAAGCAACTGGATTCCATGCTAGAAATTGGACTAATTCAACCAAGTGCGTCACCATGGAGATCACCTGTCTTATTTGTGGACAAGAAAGATGGAGGTAACCGTTTATGTACGGATTATCGAAAGTTGAATGATGTCACCATCAAGAACAAGTACCCCTTGCCCAAGATAGAGGATTTGTTTGATCAGTTGACCGGTGCCCAGGTGTTTTCTAAGATTGATCTTAGAACTTGCTATCATCAACTCAAGATTCATGCAGAGGATATTCCAAAGACTGCCTTTACCACCAGATATGGATTGTACGAGTATACGGTCATGTCTTTTGGATTAACCAATGCCCCCGCTTATTTCATGAACCACATGAATAAGATTTTTATGGACTTCCTGGATAAGTTTGTCATGTTTTTCATCGATGACATTCTGATTTATTCCAAATCAGAAGAAGAACATGAGCTACACCTAAGGACCATTCTTGGAACCCTTAGAGAGCATCAGTTGTATGCAAAATTTAGCAAATGTGAATTCTAGTTACAGGAGGTAGGATTCCTCGGTCACATTGTATCAGCCGGAGGAATTGATGTTGACCCTGCCAAAGTGAAAGATGTAGAAGATTGGCAAGCCCCAACCACTCAAACCCAAGTTCGTGCTTTTCTCGGATTGGCGGGATATTACCGCAAATTCGTAGAAGGATTCTCGAGTATCGCCCAACCCATGACCCAATTGCTAAAGAAGGACAAGAAGTTTGAATGGAAAGACAAGTGTGAAGCGAGTTTTCAAGAACTCAAGAGGAGATTGATTTCAGCCCCAATCTTGATCATGCCGGATATCACGAAGCCCTTCGATGTGTATTGTGACGCATCCAAGATTGGTCTCGGATGTGTACTAATGCAAGAAGGCAAAGTTATATCTTATCTCTCTCGACAATTGAAGCAACATGAGAAAAACTACCCAACCCATGACCTCGAACTCGCTGCAGTAGTTCTAGCCTTGAAGACATGGAGACATTACCTGATGGGAAATCGTTGTGAGATTTATTCGGATCACAAAAGCCTAAAGTATATATTCACTCAGAAAGAGTTGAATATGAGGCAGAGAAGATGGATTGAGCTAATCAAGGATTACGACCTGGACATTCACTATCACCCTGGTAAAGCCAATGTGGTAGCCGATGCCCTTAGCAGATTGCCGTGCCGCTTGAACTCCATGATTTTGGAGGAGCAACCAAGTCTGCACAAGGAGATGGAAGATTTTTGAATAGAATTAGTAAGTGAAGGATTTTTGGCTAGCATAGAACTTCAGCCCACTTTGATCAGTCAGATTAAAGAAGCGCAGAAGGGAAATGATAGTATCGACGGAATCAAGCGACGTATCGGTACAGGCAAAGTACCCGGATTCACCGAGGACGAAGAAGGAGTTCTGTGGTACAAAGGAAGCCTTTGTGTACCAGCAGATTCGGAGTTGAAAGAAGTTATCTTGAAGGAGGCTCATGATACTCTTTATTCTATCCATCCCGGAGGAATGAAGATGTATCAAGATTTAAAAGAGCAACTTTGGTGGCATAAGATGAAGAGAGAAATCGGAAGCTATATCGCTAAATGTGATATATGCCAGCGAGTCAAGGCAGGACATCAAAGACCCGCTGGATTGTTGCAACCTTTGCAAATTCCGGAATGGAAATGGGATTCTGTAGGAATGGACTTTATCACTGGACTACCTACTTCTAGTAGGGGAAATGACTCTATCTGGGTCATAGTGGACAGATTGTCCAAAGTCGCCCATTTCTTGCCCGTCAAAACCACCTATCAGAATTCGAAGCTAGCGGAGTTGTACATCGCTAGAATAGTTAGTTTGCACGGAGTCCCCAAGAACATAGTATCGGATCGAGGAACTCAGTTTACCTCGAGATTCTGGAAGAAAGTCCAAGAAGGTTTAGGAACCCGCCTAGATTTCAGTACCACGTATCACCCTCAGACCGATGGACAAACGGAGCGAGTAAACCAAATACTCGAAGATATGCTTAGAGCATGTGTGCTAGAATATGGATCCAAGTGGGAAGACTGTCTGCCGTTTGCAGAATTTTCCTACAACAATAGTTACCAAGCCAGTTTGCAAATGGCCCCATTTGAATTCATGTACGGAAGAAAGTGCCGCACCCCTTTGAACTGGTCGGAAGTAGGAGAGAGTCAGATCTTCGGACCCGACATCCTACGAGAAGCAGAAGAGAAGGTTCACAAGATTCGTGAGCACCTCAAGACCGCCCAATCCCGACAGAAGAGTTATGCCGACAAGAGACGTCGAGACCTCGCCTTCAACATCGGAGATTTTGGTTATCTGAAAGTGTCGCCATTGAAGGGAATGCAGCGTTTCCAACTCAAAGGAAAGTTAGCCCCCAGATATATCGGACCTTTCAAAATTTTGAACCGTCGAGGAGAAGTATCTTATCAACTGGAACTACCTGAAGAGATGTCAGCTGTGCACAATGTGTTCCATATCTCATTACTTCGCAAATGTCTCGAAGTCCCCGAGAAGACGGAAGTGCTCAAGAATATCGATCACCGTACCATAGAGATCAACGATGACCTGACCTATCCCGAAGTGCCCATCCGCATTTTGGAAGAAGCTTTTCGAACTACCCGAACCCGAAGCATCAAGTTTCTTAAGATTCAGTGGAGCAACCACACAGAAGAGGAAGCTACCTGGGAGCGCGAAGATCACATCAGGACAGAATTTCCCGATCTCTTCAAATCCTAGGTAATATTTTCGTCCTTCTTCAAATCTCGGGACGAGATTTTGTTTAAGGGGGGAAGGTTTGTAACACCCCAAAAATACTAAACTTAGAACATCAAACACTAATCATCAAGATTAGGGTTAACAAAAACTTTTCTAAATAAACTCATGAATGCATGTATATGTGTATGCATGGATTTTGAATTTCTTTAAAAACCACCTTGTTTGTGTGATCCATTGCTTGTAAAATGTTCCTTAGGTGAAATGAACATCATCTAAAATATTTCCCACACTTTTCTTAAAGACAAGTAAATCAAAACAAATATATTAAATGAATGGTCATTTTGACCAATTTAACTCCCATGCCTACTTTGGCTGTCTCAAACTTTCAGAACCTAACAGAAACTTTTCTGGATCTTTGCACCCCTTGAATGTACTCATAACAGAGTATCAAGGCCCACTTTGTGATCATCCAGAAACTTTCAAATGCATAGTTTAAATGACAATTCAAAATTGAATCTTCTTCATATGTGAAGATCCCACTTTTTCAAAACCCACTCAAACAAGCTCAACTTTCAAAACCCAAGCATCTGCAGACTCACCAGCACCAATCTAGCAAACCCACCAAAAATCATTTCAAAATTCAAAACTTGATTTCATGCGGCCATTTCATCAAACAGGTTGCAGACACAAATCAAACAAAACATCAAACACTATAGTGTGCAGTGATTCTTGCCTAACTTGTTCCCTAGTTAGCTCACACGCAGCTCAGTAGACCATCTAGAAAGATTAGCCCAACACTAGCACCCCTGTGAGCTTGCCATTGCCATTAATGGTGAACAGCTGAGCACACCCATGTCACCCCATTATGGACAGCGAGCTAGAGGAAGAACTAGCCGTGCCAACCTTGTCTAGGAGGCAGCCCACCGTCCACCGCCACTCACTGTCCCAACCGCAAGCGTTGCCAAGCCCTGGACCACGCGCACAAGCCGCGCCCAGACCATGCCGAGCGTGCGCCAGAGCGCCACCCTCGACCAGCACCCACAGACCGCGCGCCGCCCTCGCCGCGTGCATACACGATCGCCATCAACCCAGGAGACCGCCAAACATCCCCGTTTGCCGCCCCGTGCCGCACAGCCATCGCCCGCCGTCGAAGACGCCGCCTCTGCCGTGCAGAGCACCGCTCGTTCCAGACCAAACCACACCGCCCCATGCCTCGCGACCATGTCGTTGAGCATCGCCAGGAGACACAGCACCGTCCCCTACCCTCGCCCATGCCATTAGCCGCCTGTAACGTCGCCCCCGACGAGCTCACCGTGCGCCCCGACGGTCCCCTCGCTCGACTATAAATAGAGGCCACCCCCGCTCGATTTCTTCACACCATCTCACTCCCCTCTCCTCACTGATCGTGCCACACCATTCTCAGAACAAGGCGAGCACCACCTCGCCGGAATTTCACTTGAGCCTGCTGCTGCTGGAGAAGAAAGGAGCCAGCGATTGGAGCCGCCCCAGGAGCTGCCGCGACCACCCCTGAGTTCGCCGTCGTCGACTTCGTAGTTCGCCCGCCTCGCCGACCCTCGCCAGTACCCCGACGCTAGTACCGACCAAGGATACGAGGAGGAAGGAGGATACTACGAAGAGGAAGCCGAGGAGAACTTCAACCACTGCTCTGCACAAGGCAAGCCTTACTAAACAAGTTGACCTATGCAAGCTAACACTTGCACTTTAGCAAGCTAGTAACTATGCAAGCTTATACTGCCCTACTGATGCCACAAACCCATACTTGTGATATGACTACTATATGCCTTAAGCATATGTGATCATACCCACTTGATAAACTCAATCCTAGTTTTATGTGCAAGCTTCTTACTTTATTTCTTTATCAAAGCTTACTTAGAGTCTACCTAAGAGTTTGGTAGATACTAGACAGTTGTGCTGAAGGTTGCATAAAGAGCATAAAATTTGGCCTAAGCTAGAAACCTTGATCTCATCCTAAGGCATGAGATTGAACTTAGTCAAAACTCCACTAGTTACCACCCCCTCCTTAGTACTACCCCACCTGTAGATGCTAGTGCTAAGCTTAAAACTTGATCAACTTTAGATGGGAATACTTGGTGGAAAAATGGTTATGAAAACCTTGGAATGATGGATCATTCTATTGAAATGTTTTGGACATGTGTTTCCAAACACTTGATGATTTTGTTGATGAAAATGTTGAGGCATGAGCCTTAGCCCTTTATAAAACTGTTGGTTGTCTGGATGCGATACCATTCCAATTTTATCGTACAACCACAATACCCGAAGATTGGGTAGGGCTTGACTGGAAACTTATATTCCTTAGTATTAGTTCCCTCACGGCCAAGGTCTGAGCTGAGGCTACCTTGTGAAGATTGTCCACCTGTGTAGTACCCAAGATGACAGTTGGTCATGGTTGGGAGGCCAAACTCACAGGAGAGGTGCTTATACTAGGGCGTGTAATCGAAAGGTTAGGATTGATTATCCACATACTGAGTATGGTGAATTCAGGATTTGTTCCTGACGGATGTATCGAATGTTGTGGTGAAAGTGTACAATCTCTGCAGAGTGTCAAACTATTCGAATAGCCGCGTCCGTGGTTATGGACAGTTGGAGTGGCCATACTGTTCCCCCGTCAGACTTTTCAAAATGACTTGTGAAACGAATTGAGACTTTGACTTGACCACAACAGAGTTGCGACCTGAATTACAAGATCCCATTTAGGAGTTATAAAATTGTGACTAGCTTTGGAACTTAGTAGAGATAAACCTGGCTTTTTGCAAAACAACCTTAGAGCCTAGTGTCCTATTATCCAAAAAACCCTTACCTGTTAGTATTAGTTTGCGAGTACTTAAAGAGTACTCATGGCTTTGTCCCTGGCTATTCCCATGGCCAGACTATGAGGAGGAGTACCTGGAAGATGGACCCCAGGAAGGTTACCACAACTAGGATCATCTCCCATCGTCAGCATTGCCTGTGACCCTGAAGATGGAGCTTCGCCTACGCTACCGTCATTATTACGTATTCTGCTGCTTGACGTTGTATTAAGAACTGGATCATGAGATCCCTATTTGTGTAAGAACTTATGTATCGTTGTAATGGATGATGTACTATGGTATCCAATTCTGTTATATCTCGCAAAAATGGTAATCCTGGGATTGCGATGTATGGCATAACAGGCATCTAGGATTGAAAAATCTGGGTGTTGACATAGAGCCACTACCTATTGAAAGGTCTTTCAGGGTGAACTTGGGAATCAACATGGTGAGCTAAAGCAAGTTGACAACTAGGGTAGGAACTGATTTTTTGTCTTTTTGATAATAGAAAGCTAACCAAACGAAACTAAATTTTTGGAGTTTTTGATAAAAAGAGGCAACAAAAACAAACAAAAGAAACTAAGCAAAACAAAAACAAAGTAAAGAGAAAGGTTGTGAAGGACTCCCCTTGTGAAGACGTCCTTAGCCTCCCCAGCAACGGTGTCGGAAAATCTTTGATGGTGGCTCAGCTGATTGTTGAGCTTCGTTGGGAGTCCCCAAGAGGAAGGTGTGATGAGCACAGCAGCAATTTTTCCTCAGTAAGAAACCAAGGTTATCGAACTAGTAGGAGGAAGGAAACGACCCAAAGGTGTTGCTAGCAACTTGGAAACCTGCACAACACAAACTCAAGACTTTTCCCCAACGAACAGTGAGGTTGTCAATCTCATCGATTTGCTGAAAACAAAGGGTTAAATGTATGGTGTGGAAGGTAATAGTGGTTTGCAGAAAGTAAACAGTAACAGTGGAAGATGTACCAATGGTAAAGATTGGATCGGGGTCCATAGTTCACTAGAGGTGCTCTCTTTAAGATAAACAAACATGTCATGCTGGGTAAACAAATTACAGCGGGGCAATTGACAGGACAAAGCAAGGCATAACAATGCAATACTAGACATTTATGATCCTCTGAGATTTGATTGGGCAATACAACAAGATACATAGACTGCCATCCAACTGCATATATGACTAGTAATCCACCTTCAAGTTATCATCTGAACCCCCTCCAGTATTAAGTTGCAAGCAACATATAACTGCTTTAAGCAAAGTGTGTAAGGTAAACAATCCACTTGTTCCATGAACAAGAGACTGTTGTTTTCTCCCTAGTAGCAACAGCATGTCTACAAACTTAGAGATTTCTATCACTTCCCTTAGATTAAATAGAGGCATGAACCCACTATCGAGCATAAATACTCCCTCTTGGAGTCACTAGCATCTACTTGGCCAAGATAGCTACTAGAAACAAAGAGCATGCAAGATCACAAACAACATATACATGATAGAATCAATAAGACAAAACCATTAATCAATATGACATAGTAATCTCAATATCCATCGAATCCCCGCAAACACAACATGCATGATTACAAATAGTGATCTTGATCATGAACGGAGCTCACAAAATCTAAACATGGCAGCACGAAGGACGAGATACAACCATCTAGCTACTACATGGACCCATAGTCCAAGGTGGAACTACTCATGCTTCATACTGATGTCTATGCACTTCTATTCTTGTAGACAGTTGTTGGGCCTCCAAGTGCAGAGGTTTGTAGAACAGCAGCAAGTTTACCTTAAGTGGATCACCCAAGGTTTATCGAACTCAGGGAGAAAGTGGTCAAAGGTATCCCCTCTCAAGCAACCCTGCAATCAAGATACAAGAAGTCTCTTGTGTCCCCAACACACCCAATACACTTGTCAGGTGTATAGGTGCACTAGTTCGGCAAAGAGATAGTGAAATACAAGTGGTAACGGTGCCAGAAAATATTTTAAAGGAGCTTGACGTGGAGGTAAAGACTAAAGCAAGCAAACATGCAACAGATCTAGAAGCAAACTGTGTTTCAATGCTTAGAAACAAGGCCTAGGGATCATACTTTCACTAGTGAACACTCTCTCATATAAATATCCTCTCTTCATGATGCTACTCTTAACTACTCTCCGGTTGAACACTGTAATCATTGGTAGGGCTATAACAGCACACCTCAAAGTCCGCCTTCCCCAATCTAGATAACCCCACACTGTCACCTTGAGCGCTAGATGGTTCCAACAAACACCACAATTTCATAGAGACATCCAACTCCAAATATAACTCATAACAAATATATATATAATCTAGATTAAGTGCCACACACGGCGTGCATGCTGTCACTTTCACACACATGGGGAAAAGCATAGAAAGAGTATTTATGTAGACTCAAGCCTAAGTGACACCATGGCGTGCACGCTATCACTTTCACACACATGGAGAGAGCAGAGATCTATTGAAGCACTTGAGTAGCAAGGTAGATCTACTTGATTCCAAAGCTCATGACCACAACAAGATCATGCATAGAGAGAGAGATGAACACATAGCTACCGGTAGAGCCCTTAGCCCTAAGGAAGAACTACTCCCTCCTCATCATGGGAATCAGCAACGGTGATGGAGATGGTGGTGGAGATCGATGGAGATGGCTCCGGGGGCACTTCCCTGTCCCGGCAGGGTGCCGGAACAGAGACTTTCTGTCCCCCGAATCTCCCGTTCGGTGGCGCCAGCGCACCAGAGGTTTTCGTGGATTTCTTCTGGATGCCCTAGGGTTTTTGGGTCGGAGGCTTCTTATAGGCGCAGGAATCAAGGTCGGTGGGGGTCCATGGGGCCCACACCCCCTGTGGGCGCCCCCGGGGCTTGCCCGTGCCTAGGGGTGCGGCCACCCTGTGGCCCCCCTCCGAATGTGCTTTGTGGTTCTGTGTTGCTCCGGGGGAAATAATGACTTTGGCTTTTGTCCCGTCCAATTTCGAGAATATTGATTTTCTGCCTTTCTGGAACCAAAAACAGAAGAAAACAGGCAACTGGGACTGTGGCAACTTGTTAATAGGTTAGTTCCAGAAAAGATATAAAAACACCTCAAAGTGTAGACAAAGCAAAGCAAAGTAGATACAAAACAAGCATGGAGCATCAAAAATTATAGATTCGTTTCCGACGTATCAAGCATCCCCAAGCTTAAATCATGCTCGTCCTCGAGTAGGTAAGTGATAAACAGAATAATTTTTGAGGTGAACATGCACCCTCACAATAAAGATCCAACCATTTACAAGCATTGAAAGCTGGTATCAAAGAACTCTAAACATGTGCATGAAAGATGGAGTTCTAACAATAGGACATAGCAACTATGCATGCAACATGAAAGGCTACAAACAAAGATCATGAATAACATGCATTGAAAAACATTTGTTTGTTTCACATACCGAAAACATGGCATAGTGGCAATCAGCTTGTCCCTCATAGAGTAGCAAATAGATGCATAGGACACCTTCAAAGTTCATAAGAGTGACTAGATACAAATAGCACAAGAACAAATAATATCACAATATGCATCAATCAATAAGTTTTGGGACAATGCACATAGAACTAAGAATGACAACTATGCTCTCTTAAAGGTGCCTAAAGGTAGAAGGTGGAGACTCAATAATAGTGGAAGAAATACCTTTTTGTAAAGGAAGCAGGGATTACAAGTTTCAAAAAGAGCTTCCAAAAATTATGGTACTTGTTAGCTTTCATCCCTCATTGCCCCTACCATAAGCATCTTGAAGTGATTAAGGTTAAAGTGAACAAACTAGGGAGTATATGTTTGACGAAGTATAAGTTGGCAATCTCAAGTCCCTTTAATATGAGGGTCATACCTCATGCTACTCAACTTCAGTCATCTGTAAGTTCTTGTCATTGTAAGTATTTGCATATCATAGAGAACCGCCAACGGGGTACCCCTTACACATGGTACAGGAGCTTTCCCATAACCAAAATGACAAGGCAAGCAGACAATGAGCATCTCATCGATCTTTTTATTTACTATATGCATAGCTTTTTGTTGAGGATGCTTCATAGATAGCTCATTATGGTGATGCTGCAAGTTTCCACCATGATTAGGCATGGCTTAGGCTAGCGGCCCAGGCATTTCTCTAACACATAATACAAACTCCATGGACTTGCAAGTTCCCTCTTTATTTCACACCGGTGACATCCATATACAAAAGAGCATGATATCAACTGAGTACAAAATACAAGTGCAATGTTGAAAACGTTCCCCATGACAGCATGGTTCTGCTAATTCCAACGTATAAGTGCAAGCATATACAACATAGACGACACAATGGTTCAAGTTTATTAGGGGCAAAGAATATAAAGTGTGCCATAAAGTTTGTGAGGGCTTTAATCACTAAGTTTTCACATAACAAAATAGTTTTTAATTAGAAGATAGTTGAAAACAATAATATACTTGGAATGGTGTAACACACCATGCATAGGAGTTTATAGTGGAAACTTTGGAATAACTTGGTTTCTTCGGAGTTGTAAGCATGAGTATAGCTTACTCATACAAGTGGAGGCTAGCAAAAGACTGGGAGCAACCAACTAAGAGAGCAATAATGGCCATAATCATGCAGAGCGAGAAAACATTACTAATCAAAGCATAAAGTGGTACCACAAGTCAAGGACTAAATGATCATAGAGGCTATGGTGACTTTTTCATAGTCATAACATGGTGTGATCATGTGCCAAGTCAACCCAAACAAAGCATCAAAGGAGAATACCACAATACTATGCTTTTGCATGCTAAAACAACGCATAATTTATTCAAGGCACACTAAGCAATCCCAAATGTTTGGAACAAGACATGATACATCAATAATAACTAAGCATAAGGTCAAAACAACACCTAGCATGTCATGATAAAGTCTAAGCCACAGTCAGAACAAGCTCCCTTTTGTACCACTTAAGCATGAAACTTTCTACTCTTTTCCAACACCAAACAACTTATTTGAAACAACTCACAAAGATAATAATCAATAAAGATTAGTGAGCTTGTCTCACAAATCCACAAATAAGAACTAAAAAGTTCTAAGCTGAAAGCACAAGAAAACTAAGGTTAAACACAGTGCTAGCAAAAGGGAACACTCACAGAACAATAAGAATGAAAACTAGAGTGTTCTAGGCAGTGAAAACAGAGTGTGTCTCTCTCCAAAAGAAGTGTGCTGTGATCAACCAACTTAATCAAGCAAAGTAAGCAAACTAAAACCAAAAATGAAAACTAAGACGCTCCAATAACAACACAACAATGCATGAAACAATAAAAATGAAGTGTCTAGAAAGACCTGAGATTTTTATTGATGAAGAACGGGATGCCTTGGGCATCCCAAGCTTTGACGCTTGTACCTCTTGAATATTTCTTGGGGTGAAACGGGGTGGCATCCCCAAGCTTGAGCTTTTGTCCATTCTTCATCTCATTACATCATTCTTTCTCTACACCTGAAAATTTTTCTTCATACAAAACTCCACACAATCTTCATTAGCAACATTAGTTTATTCAAAAGATATTAGACCTCTGGCAAAGCTTTGGAACATCAAGACTTTTCACTGAAAACACAAGATATTGTAGTAACTCCTTAAAAAATCTCAATTTCCTAAAAAGAACTCAAAAAGGAATCAATAAGAAGCAAATGCAAATAATGGCAGAAATTTGTCAAAACATACCAGCAGGTAGAAACCGAATTTTTTGAAAATATTATGTTACTCCAATCAAAAAGTGTTGAACTAACAAAAGTTATCTAACATACTGGGGGATTTATTAGTAAATTTTCAGATCAGTCCGAGTTATATAGACTCCTCAGGAATTTTTATGGTGGAGGACAGAAATCTGTTTCAGGACAGCAACTCCCCAAATCTTACTTCCCTCTCATTAGAGGTCATTCTTGGCACAAAAAAGCAAACAAAAAGGATAAGGAGAGGTCATTACTGAAGTAATAACTTCCAATACTCAAGAAAACTCTTAGGTTATCTCCCAACAAGTACTTCTCTTTAACGCCTTTAAGTTAGGCATAATAATTTGAAAAGATGCTCACATAAGAAATATGAATTGAAGTAAAAGAGAGCATCAAAAAGCAAATTAAAAAAAATTAAGTCTAACCCACTTCCTATGCATAGGAATCTTGTAAATAAACAAGTCATGAAAGCACAAAGCAACAAGCATAGGAAAGTAAAACAAGTGCAACTTCAAAAATTTCAACATAAAGAGGGGAAACTTAATATTTTTGAGATGCATAAAACCATGTTTCCCTCTCTCATAATAACTTTCAGTAGCATCATGCATAAAATTAACAATATATATATATCACATAAAACATTCTTATCATGAGCCACATGCATAAAATAATTATTACTCTCCACATAAGCATAATCATTCTTATTAATTGTACTGGGAGCAAATTCAACAAAATAGTTATCATTATTATTCTCATCACCATAATCATCAAATATAGGAGGCATATTGTAATCACAATTAAGTTTCTCCTCAATAGTAGGTGGACTGAAAATATCATATTCATCACTGTAATCATCATATATTGGAGGTAAACTATCATCAAAGAAAATTTTCTCATCTATGCTTGGGGGACTAAAAATATCATGCTCATCAAAACCAGCTTCCCCGAGCTTAGAATTTTCCATAGCATTAGCAATAATGGTGTCCAAAGAATTCATACTAATAACATTGCTATTAGCATGCAAATAAAGTTTCATAGGTTTTTTAATTTTCTCTTCAAACACTTCATGTCCTAACTCAAGATAAATGCTATAGAGTATAATTTTTTTGTTGTTTTCCATTAAGCCTAACTAGTGAAAACAAGAAACAAAAATAAAAAATTGCAGAATCTAAAGGAAATAACTTCGAGCACTCACACCGAAGGATGTGAGTACCTTTTACCTTTCCTCCCCGGCAACGGCGCTAGAAAAGAGCTTGATGTCTACGCACTTCTATTCTTGTAGATAGTTGTTGGGCCTTCAAGTGCAGAGGTTTGTAGAATAGCAGCAAGTTTCCCTTAAGTGGATCAGCCAAGGTTTATCGAACTCAGGGAGGAAGTGGTCAAAGTTATCCCCTCTCAAGCAACCATGCAATCAAGATACAAGAAGTCTCTTGTGTTCCCAACACACCCAATACACTTGTCAGGTGTATAGGTGCACTAGTTCGGCGAAGATATAGTGAAATACAAGTGGTAACGGTGCCAGAAAAGACTTTGATGGATCTTGACATGGAGATAAAGACTAAAGCAAGCAAACATGCAACAGATCTAGAAGCATACAGTGTTTCAATGCTTAGAAACAAGGCCTAGGGATCATACTTTCACTAGTGAACACTCTCTCATATAAATATCCTCTCTTCATGATACTACTCTTAACTACTCTCCGGTTGAACACTCTAATCATTGGTAGGTCTATAACAGCACACCTCAAAGTCCGCCTTCCCCAATCTAAATAACCCCACACTGTCACCTTGAGATCTAGATGGTTCCAACAAACACCACAATTTCATAGAGACATCCAACTCCAAATATAACTCATAACAAATATATATATAATCTAGCTTAAGTGCCACACACGGCGTGCACGCTGTCACTTTCACACACGTGGGGAAAAGCATATATCTATTAAAGCATAAAGAGTATTTATGTAGACTCAAGCCTAAGTGCCACCATGGCGTGCACACTGTCACTTTCACACACATGGGGAGAGCAGAGATCTATTGAAGCACTTGAGTAGCAAGGTAGATCTACTTGATTACAAAGCTCATGACCACAACAAGATCATGCATAGAGAGAGATGAACACATAGCTACCGGTAGAGCCCTTATCTCTGAGGAAGAACTACTCCCTCCTCATCATGGGAATCAACAACGGTGATGGAGATGGTGGTGGAGATAGATGGAGATGGCTCCGGGGGCACTTCCCTGTCCCAGCAGGGTGCCGGAACAGAGACTTTCTGTCCCCAACTTATTAATAGGTTAGTTCCAGAAAATATATAAAAACACCTCAAAGTGTAGACAAAGCAAAGCAAAGTAGATACAAAACAAGCATGGAGCATCAAAAATTATAGATACGTTTCTGACGTATCACATACCGGAGGCCGGCATGGTGATGAAGAAGGCCTCCGGGATGATCTCCCCTCCGGCAGGGTGCTGGGAAGAGCTTCAGACCCCCCCCCCCCCCCCCCTCGATCTAGGGACGACGGTGGCGGCGGCTACAGACTGTTTCATGGAATATTGATTGGGTACTTAGGGTTTTGGTATCGGGGGCTTCTTATAGGCGAAGAGGCGAGGCAGGGGCAGCCAGGGCAGCCGCACCCCCCTCCCCCCAGGCGCGGGCTAGGGTTAGCCGGCGCCAGGGGATGTGGCCCCCTGGTGGCTCCCCTCTGTCTTGTATTCTGGCTTCGTGTTCCCCACGGTAAAATATTGACTTTGGCTTTTGTCCCGTCCAATTCCGAGAGTATTGATTTTCTGCCTTTTCTGGAACCAAAAACAGAAGAAAACAGGCAACTGGCACTGTGGCATCTTGTTAATAGGTTAGTACCATAAAGCATATAAAAACACCTCAAAGTGTAGACAAAGCAAAGCAAAGTAGATACTAAACAAGCATGGAACATCAAAAATTATAGATACGTTTTCGACGTATCAGTGCCCCATCGTCAAGTTCCCCATCACCTACCTAGGAATTCCACTCATGATCCGCAAGCCCACGTCCGCGCAGATGGATCCCCTAGTGGAGAAGATGGCCGCCAGATTACCGACCTGGAAAGCGCGCCTAATGCAGAAGCCGAGCAGGCTGGCCTTGATCAAGTCTGTCCTCAGCGCTATTCCCATTCACCAGCTGCTTGTGCTATCGCCCTCCTCCAAGACCATTAGGGCGATGGAGAGGATCGAGCACGGCTTCCTCTGGGAAGGGAAGAGGGAGGCCAAAGGCGGCAATTGCCACATCAACTGGCGCCTTGTCAGTAGACCTACCAATCTGGGCAGCCTCGGGATTCAAGACATTCAGCTATCCTGCATCGCACTGTGTCTTCGCTGGCTCTGGCTCAGCAAAACTGACAACTCTCAAGCCTGGAGCGGCCTCGACATGCAGTTCACCAGTGACATGGTTATACCCTATGGGTAAACGATATTAGTATACCTGGTCCAGTCCAAGGAAGGCCCACAAGAACATATGCGGCCTGTGGAGATTTTTGGGTGGCCCAAGCCCATGACGCCTTCGGATCCTTGGAGACCAAGACTAGAGTAGATAGAATATTCAAAGGAGCAAACCCTAATTTGTAATCGACTCGACTTGATGCCCGAGACCTGCCTATCTCTATATAAAGTCTAGGAGGGCACGGCGAGGAGGGCACCTCTCACCGCATACACACCTCCACGCCAGATTGCATCTGCACACCCCTGTACTTTTCGGTTCCGCCGTAATCAAGAACAGACAAGCAGGAGTAGTATTTTCCCTTCGGGGGTCTGAACCTAGGTAAACCTCGTGTCCCCGTGTTGCTTGTCTGTTAACCGTTCCACGATCTCCAGCATCCCCATCTTCTCCAAAACCCAAGCTCATAACAATGGGCATTGACAAGATCGAACCTCGTCAACCAGCCCTGAGCGAGACCTGTTTTTCGCCTCTACCTACATCGAGCTTGGGAATGGCCTAACCTAGCACTTTTGGGAGGACCGCTGGATCAACGGATACTCCTGTCTATGAGATCGCACCGTCCCTCTACACCTGCATCCCGAAGGGCAGGCGCAGTAGGAGGACGGTCGCTAACGGCCTCGCTGGAAACGGCTGGGCCCGAGACATACAGGGAGTTCTGGGGTACCAGGAGGTGGGAGAATACTTGCAACTCTGGCAACGTATTCTGCCCACGGTGCTCACCGCCGACGAGGACAAATGGGTCTAGCGATGGACAGCTGGCGGCGAATACACTGCTAATTCGGCTTACCTTGCAGCTTTCCAAGGATCCACTAGATGTGCTGCTTGGAGGCTAATCTAGAAGACATGACGCCTAACCGCGTCAAGTTCTTTCACTGGTTGGCAAATCTGGATCGTTGCTGGACGAAAGAGCGGCTCTCTAGGCGACAACTACAGCACCACCCTAGGTGCATGCTCTGCGACCAGGCCATGGAGACAATGCACCACCTCATGATCTCCTTCCCCTTCTCCAAACAGATCTGGCAAGAGATCCTTGCTTGGCTGCGCTTGCCATGCACCCCACCCCACGATGAATCCTCCCTCTTCGACTGGTGGACGGTGGTGACGCGACAAACCCCCAAGCCAATGCACAAAGGCCTGGCCTCGATCTCACTTCTGGTGCCCTGGATGCTTTGGAAGCTCTGCAACGACTGCGTCTTTGAGCGTGCCCAGCCGCTTCCCCTGCCCCTGATTGTCAAGATCAAAGGCGAGGCCTCAGCTTGGGTGCTAGCAGGAGCCAAGGGGCTCGGTGTCCTTCTTCCAAAGACTTGGGATGTACATTAAACTGTTCCATTTGTACCTGGATTGTAAACCCCATCGGAGTGTTGTAACAAACTCTATCTTTGCAATATAAAGAAATGAAAAGCTTTTGCGTTTTCTCAAAAGAAAACAAAAAAAAACACTTTGTTTCACTAGCAACTATGGTATGCGTTTGATTCTTCGTATGCTGCAACCAAACATCTAATCATTCATCCTACAATATAAGATGTTATTACAACCAATTTACTCATACGCATATTGCTTGTAATCATCTTGTATTGTGAGACAGATTAAACATTCTTGTGTATTTTTTTTACAATAAAGATATAAACTGTAGCGATTATATAAAAATAAAGTCTAAAATAAACGAGCAGGTTTCCAAGATTTTCAAACTCTTTCTTCCTCTATCACATAATTTTGTATTTTTCAAAGGCAATGAAACTGATATCCATAGCAAACCAAAGACATGTAAATACCAATAAGTGTTTTTCCAAATTTTAATTTGAGCCGCAATGCCAAGGCTACATACAGGCACACAGCTATTAAAGTAATCAATCAACACCAGTATTATAGGGAAAATCAACTGGATAGCCTAATTGACATTGCTAGGGAGCCGAGGCTACGAATCACCATTGTTGAGGACGTAGCAGCCGAGACAAATATTGCGAGAAAAATTTTCCTTGGCAGCAACCATGAGAAAAAAAAATCCAAAATTAATCCAGCGAAGCAAGATGTGAAGGACCTTACCTAGAGAATTTTAATCTTCTAACACTATCATTGATGTCGGGAATAAGGATGGCAATAGACAGGGCATGGACAGGATAGAGCAATACCATACTCATACTTGTATAGTCAATGGATACAAAAGCTTACCCATACCCGTATCCGCGGGTATAAAACTTCACCCTTACCCATACCCGGTGGGTACCCGTACACATTGGGTACCCGGCGGGTATATCCAATAGTACACAAGTTATTCAAAATTTTACTTTCAACAATAGCATATTTAAAAAAAATACAATAATCTCTAATTATTAATAGTAGAAGCGTACATGAAAGTATCAAATTGAAGTTTAGAAGTCACAATCTCATACTCATTCCTAGGCTTCTCGGCCGCATAGGTTGAAACTCTATAGATAAGTTTGACATGTCAGTTTAAATGGGCAAGATATGGGTATACCCATAGATACAAGTATATACACATGCCCGTATCAATGACTTAATAGATAAGGTATGGGTATTACCCATAGATATAAAAGTCTACTCATACCCTACCCACGCGGGTATGTACCCGCCGGTACCGTACCCATGGGTAAAATTGGGCCGGAGATCACTTATTACTGCCGTCAGCGAGGTTCTTAATCTAATGAAGACTACTTCTGTAAAAAAATCAGGTTCCCACCCTTCAGACGACAGCGAGGACGATCAGAGGAGGGGGAACCGACATCGGCGAGGCTCGGGTGGAGGCAGCAGCTAGGTTTTGAGAGAGGAAGCGGAAGACAGAGAAAACCGATCATTCTGAATCAATAAAATGTTTTCAATTCTTGTAGAATTCAACACTGCCATGGCATCCGTTCCTCCAGTTTTTCTTATTCCTGTGTTCCTAAAATCTTGTAACCAAAAAGATGCCCTTACCATCAAAGCATGGACTGAAGTTCCACTGTTCCAGGTTTGTAAACTACAACCATTTATAAACCAAAATTTTGTGGATCTGGAAAACAGGAATATCAGAATAACAAAATTGATTTATTGGATAAATACTTGAAGGGTATCATTTATTGAGCTATTCTTTTATGAAGGAACAGTTTATTACATGAACAGAATCGCCATCTTGAGAAACAGGCGATTAACTTATTATATGTACAAAGATCACCATAGGACAACTATTATTACAGAAAATCTAATCAGAAACATGGAGTCTAGGATGAGAAGTCCACCGATCTAATTACAAGATCTGCAGCCTTTCTTGACTCCATGATAAGCTCAGCATTCGGCCGGTCATTGTATGAAATCTGATTCACAAGGCAAATTATGAGACAGTAAGGAGTTGCAGACTTGCAGTGGTCAGAAGAAACTCAGTGATTAAGAACATGAAATAATTTAATGTCTTAATTGAACAGGGATGGCATGCTTAATTGAAAATCTCCCTAGGACATAGCTACTTATGTAGGTTGTCTTATGGCAGAACAATATAATCAAATAATCCTACTAAATAGGCAGCAGGGACAAACCATTTCTGACCTGAATGTTTACTATTAGATGAAATATGGAAGTCTATACTAAAGCAAATGAACCTATCCCCTATTGATAGGTCAACATAACACAGTTTTCAACATGAACAAAAGTGCAGTTTTATCAGGCTGTACGTAAGCAGCATATATGTGTGTGGTTTTTTCTGTAAATGGTTACTTACCCGCCATGCTGCTACATCTGGCTCTTTTCCTGGCAAAAATGAAACCAAACAGAGATATATAACTAAAATACATCTGAAAAGGAGCAAAACAATGGTGAATAGTGTAGGCTAACCTGTGCCAATATGTCTCTGGAGCACTCTTTGCATGGATACATCAATGTCGATGTCAATGAACCTGAGAGTAAAGGTTCGGCCGTTAGAAACACAAATTTGTACCTTTTGAGATGAATAAGAGATTAATATGTACTCCCTCCGTTTAGAAATATAAGACATTTTAGGTTTGTGAATCGAATGTATTTAGACGTCTTTTAGTGTATAGGTTCGTAGAGGTTCAGAGTGAACCTATACACTAAAAGTTGTCTAGAAATATTTATTTCACAAAGCTAAAATGTCTTATATTTTTGAACGGAGGGAGTACTGCTTATGACTCAATATACAGGTCATAGACAAGGGTGTATTGCGTTAGTTATGGTATACTCGTGGTTGATGAAATTATATCGCCATGAAATATGGTTGCAAAGCTTAACCAAAGCCATTCCCAGGCTCTCTCCACATGCCAGGCCTCCTGATGTGAGGGAGTTCTTGATAGGGATTGCCATCTCTCTCCACTGTAAAGATTAGAATGGGCTAGAATAGCTGTGGCTTTTGTTGTTTGCTTTTTTAGTTTTTCATGGGTCTTCTTTGTTTAGGTCTGGTCGTCCCCACAGTTGGTGGTTTGTACTTTGCGTCTTCTCGGTGTTTTCTTCTAATACCCGTGATGTGCATTTCGGTGCATGTTCGACCAAAAAAAGTAGCAAAGCCTGCATACTCACCATTTCTCATCAAACAAGTCTCTAATCTCCCTCCAAATATTTTCTTCCAGTAATAAATAATTTCCCTCGACTATCACTATTTTGTGCCTGCCAAAATCATAGTAAGTACCAAACAGCATGGGTCAATAACCATCTGTACTCAGGGTAAAATGGTGCAATGTTGTAGAAGTTATGACAGTTATATGGTATACATTCTCATCTAAAGTACAAAGTAGAAACCACAAGGTTAGCTTCTGATGAAGATTAACAGCATAGCAGTCACATAAAGTTATAGGATCAGGACATTGTAACTGTGCTTTGAGCAGATAGGATATGCTAAAATTGAGTTACCCCAAAATGTACTATCCACATCACTGTTAATTTACCACAATTCGATAAACTTGGGCAGGTTTCACGCCTGAACTGAGTGAAATATAAGAAAATAATGTCCAGTTATTCTGAAAAATAACTTACTCTGGCTTTACAAATATGTCATTTTCAACTGGGTCACCAACACCATGGTCAAATGATGGAGCATAAACTGACCCCTGTAAAACAAGATGCTTCGAGCGTAAGTCCAAACACATTTACTGCTAGAGAACTCACACTATTTGACAATGAAATTGATGATACCTCTTTTTTCAGGGCCTGAAGGCATTTCAGAAAAAGTGATGGATTGAATGTCCATGGTGCTAATTTATCGAATGAAATGTTAGTAGTTGTGAAAATAATATTCAATTAAAACATATGAAGTAGAACACTCTTCTAACCTCCTCTTCTAGCATGTGCTTCTTTTGGATCCTAGAATCACCACCATGTCAATAACTCAGAAGAAGAAAAAGATCATGGAGTGGATTTCACTACAGAGAACAAACCTCCATTGCATCAAGCTGAGAACGGTAAAGGTGGAAACCGTCCATGGGAAGCATTGTTGCAATGTCTTCATTTGAATTTACTGAACTGTCTTTTGCACGCTTCTGAGACCACCATGTATTGACGCGTCGAACAACTTCAGAGGCAACAGTTGACTTGCCTGCACCAGGTGGACCAGCTAAACCAACAATGTATCTGTTCAGACTTAAGAGCAGTATTATTAAGTGTGTCAGCAGGAAAGTAATTCAATAAATGCTGTCAGTAGAAGAGCTAGCATAAACCACTGTTCCAGTAATTTCATCAGATTGACTTCATTGCATATCAACTGTCAAATGTAGCAGTCCACCAAATAGGGAAACAAAAAGGAGACAAAGAAGGTAGGGGGGAGCGTTCTAGAATGATAGGTTTCATGTTTCTGCCTTCAATAAAAATTAAACATAGAACGCGTTATTTTTTATGACATTCACACCTCAACAAACACAATAGTTTTAGACTTGACATGTTTGTCTGTCTAGGAGATTGCAAGGTATTTAACAGGAAGAAAATGCATGCTCTTCTCATATATCATTGGACAAAAAAATTATTGCGTTCCTGTTTGACTTTAAACAAGGATGGAAATCATGACACAAACAGATCTATGTTTCTACTTGCTTATTACTACCTCTGTTTCTAAATATAGGGCATTTTGGGAGTTCAAATTGGACTGTCAAAACGTCTTATAATTAGCAAGAGGGAGTATTTACCGAAACAAACGTCGGGATGTGAATAGCAAATAGATAACAGAGCATACTTGGTCGGGAATGTTCAAGAAGCGAAGTTCTAGTACAGAACAAACATACAAAATTAATACCAGTACTGACTGATTATTGCAAAAGAAAATATTCACTGTATCTCTAACAGCATTGCTAGATGCAGCTTACTTTGAATCAAGATGATCAACATTCTTCAAGACAGAAAGAAGGCGCTCAGCCAAAGCATCATAAACTTCCTCCATTGACCTTCACATTTAAATTCAGAGACAACTTTTCTTAGCATGCTAACTTATATAACTGGACTGTTGTGGATAAGATATGAAAAGGATGTACCACATCCAGATACTCTAGATATAATCCATTGTAAATGAAGGCAGCAAAAAGGTTACAGCCATTTACAGCATATTAACATGTCATGGAAGTTTTCTAGTTAAACACAGGCAGAAATGCGCTGATTGATGCAAAAATAGCAAAACAGGAATTTTGTTTTACTTCACTGGTGGCATCAGCTAACTTTTATGTTTTAGAAAATATTTTCCCCTCTGAATCAGGATTTCTGCTGCTAGTTTGGGAGCTAGAACTACAATAATTCACTGGTTAGTACATAAAAATAATGGGACATGAAATACTATTTTTAGCTAAGAATATACTGCATTGCCAGACGAAGGATAAAATGAAAAATCATTTACAGGAGTTGTCTAAAAAAGCAACAGTTATTGTACTTATTTTTTGCTTATTGAGCCGCCTCCACAAAAGAGACCACTATGAACAGTGACTTTTTTACTTAGTAAATCAAATAGGCCCATTATGAAGAGGCGGTGATTGGTTCTTAGTGATAACAGTAACTTACTGGGCTTCTATCTGTGGAGCTCCATGGCTCTGGTAGCAAGTAACCTGGAAAATCATATGAAATCAAATATCGCAAAAATACACGGAACAAGACTGCATAAGAGAAGGCCGCTCACATTGTGTTTGTTCTTCTGTGAAGCCCAAATAACTGGTTGAAGAAATGCGAGTTGAAAGCTCGCGCTAATTGAAGGTGGTGCCTTCGTCACTTTGCTTCGCAAAGAAAAACTCCTACAAGATATATATCCTGAAGAGGTAGAGAAATTGTACTTCAGAGCTATACGACAAAGGAAGGAAAAATAACAAGTACATCCAAGTTGGTGAATGAAAATAGAGCGCATCCGCTCTTAGGCAGGGGAAAAGTATGTTTGCAGGCTTAGAGCAACGAGGAATTGTATGCGAGACTGAAAAGTAGATAAGAATGAAAAGCAAGTATCAAACAGATGCCAGAAGTTACGGGCTGCAGCAAGTGTGATAAATTCTGTGTATCTGTTCAAGCCAACAGGTAACTTCACAGATTCACTCAACACACCGGCTGACTGCTAGAAGATCACTCAACACAAGCTGCTCATCACAGATTCACAGTACCTGACTGTTAATTGATACTCCATCTGTTTCTAACTACTTGTCCTTCAGGACATTGACACGGCCTCCGATCTGGTACTCTGGCCATCAATTTCTTTGAAAACATATTGCTTCAAACAGAAAAAAGTACTCCCTCCGATCCATATTAATGTTCTCAACTTTGTCTAGATTCGTATGGATCTAGTTAAACATTTAGTCTATATTTATTCGTATCTAGACAAAGTTGAGAACACTAATATGAACCGGAGGTAATATACATCATGAAAGTGGGTTGGGCACCACCGAAGGTGAAGTTCTTTGCTTGGCTTCTTACCCAAAATAGGATTTGGACCGCAGATCGTTTGGCCTAGAGGGGATGGCAAAACTGCGGTGCTTGTCCGCTTTGTAAGCAAACAATGGAGACGATTGCCCATCTTTTCGTGGAATGCCGGTTCACTAAACGAGTTTGGGCATCCATCAAAGATTGGATTGGTATTCCTGAATTAGACCAAACGCAATGGATGGGCCTCTCCACAAAGAATTGGTGGGAGATGATGACGGAGGGTCCGATCCCGAACCACAAAGCTATGGCGTCCCTCACCCTACTCGTCACATGGGAGATTTGGAATGAGCGGAATGACAGGGTCTTCCACAAAAAGCTTGCGCCACCGTTTATAGTTCTAGATAGGATTAAGCGCAAAGCCTGCTTGTGGGTGTGCGCGGGCGCAAAGCGGTTGGGTGAATTCTTGCCGCGAGAGTAATTGTTTTGTAACCTCGGAACTTTTTCCTGTAAAACTCCTTAATTAATCGATTGGGGCAAAGCTTTTGCCCCCTTTTCGAAAGAAAAAAAGTGCATTTCACGATTGATTTATCAGTATCGATTTAATGCTGTCAATGTTGGTAACTTTCCGATTTTTCAAACATGAAAAGGTTTGACCAACGCAGTCACAGATTCTAAATCCCTGAGGTATTTTGAGGCGGAGGGAGTAATTTGCACTGTTGAATTCTCTGCCGACAGGGCAAACACCCTGACATCATCAAAGCGGATGTGGCGAGCTAGGGGGAGAGCCTGACAGCGCCACAGGCATCAGCAACTGATCGAGACGGACAGATGCTCTCTCGCAAGCGGCAGCCTGATTGCTAGCTGCTCTGTGCGCCTCCAGCCAGAGTCAGTCAGACTCGGGTCGTGCCGACTTGCTGCGTTTATAATCCGTCTACGAATTAGCCGCCGCCCTACTTGCTAGTACTAGTTGGGGAAATCGAGAGGGAGAAGCGGGTCGGTTACTTACCGGACGAGCCGAGCCGGCGACGATCGGCCGTCGGCCGAAGCAGCCGCGACTGCGCCGCCGCCGCCGTCGTGGGGTGGGCGATAGAACCCAGGAACTCCATGACTCTGAACTGAATCGAGGTGCGTGCGTGTGCCCCGTGCTGTTCTTCTAGAGTGAGATTAACCCACAAAAAAACGCTATGGTTGTTAGCCTGGAGAGAGGATTAAGTAAATATCGATTTCGTAATCCATATCAGATTAGAAGTAGACTCGGTTCCACTTTAGACACCGAATATCTTTGAGAATAAAAAATAAATCGGAACCGAATTTACCAAAAGTCCATGTTAAACTTTCCATCTGGCCCCTTTCACTACTAATATCCATTGCACATGCATCCAGAGGACCAGACCATAAATAGTTTCCAGCTCAGACTAGCTCTACACTAGACAGTAGGTTCAGGCTTGCAGCAGCATCAGCCATGCAAAACAGAAGAACAGAATCAGCAGGATCGTGACAGAAGACTATACATGAATACAGCAATAAATAATCAATTGTGTAATCATTATTTTCTTGAACGAATCAAGGATTCATAGCACAAGCTTGTTTACATTACAAACAGGACCTTATTGTCCTACAGAATTACTTTTTTTTTTTGACATGGTTGTCCTACAGAATTACTAGGAAAGAAAGAAAAGATTACATAGAAACAAGAACAAGGATCTGGTACAGTTTACAACAATACATTCAGGCTACCAACCAAATTATGTGACATCTCCAACCAGCCTTTACTACATTACAGCCTCACTAATCTTCCTTTCTTGTCGACGAAATTGGACTGCTAGCTAGTATTAGACACGCCTATGAAAATGGCTGCCTTGCTTCACTTGAGATGAACGGTGCACTGGCTCCGTGGAGATCCTCCGGCCTTCTCATCGTCAAACAGCTGAAAAGGTGTCAGCATTCTTAAATGTTAATGATCAGTGGTCCATAGAGAAAGATGAGCTGCTGAGTTTAAGGATGAGGGTGTTGTGAAGGTTCATACCTGCTCTACCATGAAGTGTGGGACTTGCACCCGCTTCGAGCCATCCGCTAGGCGCTTGCAAGGCATGCGAGGCTCTGCCCCAGCAAACTCATTCAGAACCTGGCAGAATTCAGAGCAGCAACTCGTAAGAAACAGAAACAAGAGATTGTTGCGATGCTGCACTAGCAATGTCCAGGTCCTCAGGATGCAACTTATGGCGGTGAGATTGAAACAGCCAAGGGGCTTATCATACAGAAGTTTTGGGGATTTGGCAGTACCTGGTTTCTGATTGCTCCAATCAACATATCACGGCATCCAGAAACATGAACATCTTTCAGGTTTGGACACTGGAGAAGCAACCGCTCTGGAGAAAATTTCTTAGGCTGTAAATACTTGGGTACTAATAATTCAAGTTTGGACTATGAAGAAGCATCCACTTCGATACCAAACAAGAATATGATGTCACACCTGGATTAAGATTCGTGCAAGAGTTGAGGTTCAGATCATTCAGCTCTGGACAACTTACATACAGGGCCTGCCATACGTGAAAACAAAAAAGTTTAAGAACACAGCTTCACCATGTACATGAACCAGAAACAAATAAATAAGCAATCAAGAATTCTGAGTGCTTACATCTATCGCTGAGCAACCCCAAAGGCTTAGCTTTTTCAGATTAGCATGCTTTATAATCAACTTTTGGTAAGTAGGTTGTTGCTTCCGCGCGGTCTGTAGCTTTGAGCAAAACCTAACCCCTCCATTGAGATCACCAAAGTATGATTTCCCTATTTCAGGCGTTTTAGCACATAAGCTCTTGCCACAGTCCATGAGCTGAAGAAGTGGCAACTGTACTGCAGCAACCTGGACCCCATCTACATATCACATGAACAAGATAAATTTTAGATATCTACAGGCATCAGCAACTTTGTATTTCTGAAATTATTGGAGCAAAGGAACACAAGCTATGTAAAGGTTGAGACTTACATGAGGTGATATTTGGGCACATAGCAAGGAGCAGCCGGGTTAAAGTATCAGGGAATGCCTTGCTGACCATCCCAATCCCATTATCAGTAATACTAGATCTGGAGTTTAAGCATGTGACATTTATTTAGGATTAATTTTGCATAACAATGTAGGAAATAAAAGGAATTTGATCATATTCAAACCATTAGATTATATAAAAACAGCACATACCCGCTTAAATCAAGCAACTCCAAGCTCGTATAAGAACGAACGATAGATGCAACAGCTGCATCTGTCAATTTTTTACCTAGAAGCAATGACAGCATGCACAAGTCCCTGATGGACAAGAAAAAATTAATAAGGTTGTTAAAATCAAATAAACATGAATCTTAGCAAGACTGTCTAGCCTAATTCCTGAAGTTTGAGCAGCAATCCATAGGAACAATAAAGATATGGATTTACCTGAGATTAGCACTCCCAAGAGCAAACACAGCCTCATTGCATAAGTGAATTGAGGAGATGTGCAAGTTTCTTAAATTTGAGCAGGTTCGGCCCAGAGTATCCATCAGACTAATCAGATCAGTAGAATCATTATCTTGTTGCAAAAACATCAGTGAGAGTTCACTCAAATGAGGACAGTTAATGACCTGTATGAAATGAACACTTAATCAATTTATAGTGCAGCAAATCAAAATATAACTGGAATCAATTGTAAAACCATGCTGACTTACCGACTTTGTGAGGGGAGAAAGATCTGACAGCCATAGGGTTGTAATGCTTGGAGAGCTTATATTAAGAAAACCAAGACTACTGCATCGATCGACTTTGAGAACTGTGAGAGACCTCTTCTCCGAAACAAACCTAGTTAGCTCATCCCTGTTTAGAAGAACAAGTGTTGGTTTAAAGGATCACTATACTTAAAATTATAAATTAACATCTATTCTATCCATAAACTGACATCTGTAAAATATTTTATGATCACTTAATGTTTATAAGCACAGTTGACATCACATTGCAGCATGAAACAACAACTGAGTAGTATGCATCTTCATGAGCTAACACTACAGTTTGGTAGTACTGAATTGTGAAAGAATGTGTACCAAATATTAGCCATAAACCAAGGCATTTCAGTTCAACATACACCGATAGAATCATACTATGTAGTTTGATTTCAGAGGACAAAATGCACAGAAAGATAGCATTATTGTTGGTTTATTGCAAAAGGGCGGAAAAGCCCAAAAATTATTGTTGGTTTAGGAGTGTTCAGCGTACCCAGTCATCCGGTTGACTGCACTACCAGCCATGCTTATCTCCAGAGATTGCAGGTTTGGGCAGGAAAATGCAAGGCATGCAAGCATCGTGGCATCGACATCACTGTATCAAATGTCAAAAGGAACATGATAATTAGAACATAAAAAATGTAACTGAATAGAATATGTGTGATCTAATCATATGACTTAAGCACCCATAGAACCAGATCATTGCAAGCAATCAGATCCTTGCTTTTCTAACACTATCTCAAACTAAATCAGGAGAAAAACAATGCATTTTACTCATTTCATTCAAATGATCCAAATGTTTCAAACAGAGTATTGACAGAAGAAAAACAGATCTACCTATTGATTCACATATTATTGCATAATAAAGGACCTGCAAAATCACCTACCAAAACCGGAAATATCTTCTCCTAAACTAAAGCTGTGACCAAGCTGACCAGAATTATGTATTTGATTGCACAAATTGCAGCACAATAACTAAGATAGACAGGTACTTATATAGAGAGAAGAGTTGTGTACCGGCTGCCATCACGATGGATTTTTCAGACCATCCCCGATCTCATTGTCACTATCAGATCTGCGTTTCCTAATGGCAAATCAAGTCGGGCACCGGTCAGGGATCCATATAACGATCTCACGGCACCATGACTAGATCTACCCCCAAGAAGATCATATCCAACCAGAACCTAAGTTCAGACAAGCAGATCAGATCGCTGCAACAGTCCATTTCTAACATGAACCATTCGGGATATCTTTTGTCCTGGGGAATTGCTTGTGTATTGGGGATCTAATCGAGCACCGGTCAAGGATCCACACGGGGTGAGATCTCACGGCACGAGATCGGATAACACATCGGCAATTGGAAATCAGCGACCAGACATCGTACGCGTCCTTCAGTTAGCCATCCCATTTCGATCGAGGTTGGTTGATTTACGGTCCTGCTACGTGCTGTTTATGGATATCAGCTAGTCGATCGGGTGTCGATCGGATCGGGGTTCGTTTGTTGTTAATGTTTTGTTCCTCACCTTTCCATTCGGAGCACGAGCCTGGACAGCGCGGGGCACCGCGGGAGCAGCGCTCCGACGGTGGTGACGCTGGCGGCTCGGAGGCGGATCTCCTCGGCCCCGCGCCAGACCCGCCGCGCGCAGTCGCGCCACCCACGGCTGACCGCCGCAGCCGCCGCCACGCCCCTCGGGGCCAGCCGCCGGAGCACCTCCATGACCACCTCCCCGGGCACCCGCTTGCCCGGCCCGACCGCGACCCACCTATGCCTCCGAGCGGCCTCTTCGGGGTCCGACTCCTCCACGTCCACCACCTCCACCCTCGCCTTCTTCTCCGGCGGCCGCGGCGGCGTCGGGGACGGCCCCGCCACCGCCAACGGAGCGACCGTCAGCACCGCCGCCTCGTCGAAGTAGAGCGCGCGCCTCGGCTTGGACTCCCCCGCGGCCGCGGCGGACGGCGGGGGACCGGGGATGGAGCAGACGTGGCCCTTCTTGGGCTGCCCGCACCGGCCGCAGTTGTAGCTGCCCCGTCTCTTGGCGAGGGGAGGCTGGGAAGCATCCCCGGCAGCGGCGGCCGTGACGGGATGGGGCACGGCAGCGCAGGAGGCGTCGGAGCTGGCCATGGGCGGGCGCGGCGGAGATCTGGGTGTGAGGCTCGGGACTGGATCGGGTAGCTAGGGTAGGGTTTGTGAGGGGGAGTGTGGAGAGGTGAGGAAATAGAGGCAGACAGGGCGGGAGCGGGGCGCGCGGTTGGCGCCATTTCTCGGGCGCGCGAGCTCTTTTCTTTTTCTTTTGCCATTTTTGGTTTGGTTTTTCGGGTTGCCGCCGCGCGCGGAGGGGAGGGGAGGGGGAGGGAGGCGGGGATTTGGTTTTTTTGGTTTGTGTGGCTGCTGCGTGTGACGTTCGGAACGAGTCAGACACGGGCGGACGGGCGGCTGAGATGGGATCGGACACCGGTGGGCTCGGTCTCCGTGTTGCGTGCGGTGCGGACGAGGCGTTCCAGCTGGTGTGGGTGATGGACCTGTCCTCTCCGTCATGCTCCACGCAAGCTATTTTCCTTCTTTTTTTTAGTAAAAAAAGTGCTACGCGTCCCTGGGATAAAACTTTCCATCCGGGTCCCAGCCATCAAGGACGCTCAGATTTCGTTTCCGTACTTTCATCTCGTTTTTTCTACGCGTAGCAGAAAACTGTTTGGTCTAGAAAAAAGAATAGACCAACTAGACCTTGCAGGAGAGTTCGCCGACGACTTTGTAGCAAAAAATTATGTTAGTGTAGCAGATCCGATCTCGTCGGAGACCGTGTAGCAAAAACTTTATGCTATTGTAGCAAAACCACAAAGCAGATGTAGCAAAATATTTTTCTAATATAGCAAAGGGGACATGGTTGGAACATCGCCGGAGACTCTCACCGGAGACCTCGTAGCAAAATCATAGAGATTAGTTGTAGCAAAAAAATATGTGGAAGTAGAAAAAATATATGAATACATAGCAAAAATAATATACTTTATGCTAAAATAGTAACGCTCGTAGCAAAAGACAAACACAAACACAAACATAGCGACAACGGCGAACTAGAGTAGCAAGCGTTTTAAATTGTGGTAGCAACACCTGAGGCCGTATGAAGCATTGCCGTCACCGGGGCCATGGTTGCGTGTTATCGCGTCGTGGTCGCAGCAGCCATGGTCGTTCCACCACAGGAGCACCTCCACGGTGAAGTCCATCTCCGGCGACAACGAGGGGCACCACCGTGGTGGTCTTCCTGTCGTCGGGCGCCTCCGACGGGATCTAGCTGGGTGCGGCGACATGTTCCAGGGCGCATGGCGATAGAGGCCAGGCTCCGGCGGCCCGGACCGGCCACGGTTGCGGCTCCACGGCGGTAGCACAACAAAAGGCCATGGCGGAGGCCTACGGCGGCGCAGCGTCTCGCGGCAAGGGTGGTGGCGGCGCGCGACAGGGCACGGGAAGGCAGGCGGCTCATGATCTGTGGCACGGCGGCGCAGCGGCAAAGGGCAGTGCAGCGGGAAGGCGGGCTACGGCAAGACGGTGTGGTGGTGGAAGTAGAGGAGAAATCCCGCAGGGCTTCGCCTAAGCCGGAGCGGGTATGGTGGAGTAGAGAGAGCCTCGGGGCTAGAGTTTAGACGCCGAGAAAGGAGGGTAGCCAGCGGCTAGGGTTTAGTCTAGACGACGGCGGGGCTTTAGAGGAGGCTAGCACCAACAACTTGGGGCAGATGCGGCCTAGGGTTTGGGTGGTGCTCCAAGGGGGCTCCCTACCCCTCCCTTTATAGGTGGGAGGGGCGGCTAGGGTAGGGGAGTCCTCCCCCAATTCCCCTTGGTGGCCAGCGGCAAGGGAGGGAGGGAAACCTTCCTAAACTAGGTTTTCTCTCCTCCCTCCACTAGGCAATCATGTTGGGATTTGATTTTTTCAAACTAGCGTTTAACTATTCAAACTAGTTTGATTTCTCTCTTCCAATTGCCCAGCCAAGTGACCTAGGGTATGATGCAACCATTATACAATGTCATGGCACATTCCAATTACCCATTCCCCCCGGGGTGGTGGACCTTCTAGAACCTTCTAGAAGCTTCCGGTGAAAACACCAAAAACACTTCCGAACCCCAGAATTGGACTTTCCTTATATGAATCTTATTCTCCGGACCATTCCAGATCTCCTCGTGATGTCCCGGATCCTATCCGAGACTCTGAACAACATTCGGTCTCTTAATCATATTCCATATCTACTAAACAACATCGAATCCTTAACTGTGTCTCCCTACAGTTTGTGAATCTGCAGACATGATCGGGACTCTTCTATGATCAATAACCAATAGAGGAATTTGGAAATTCATATGGATCTCACATATTTCTATGATGAATTTGTGATCGAATGAATCATTTACATACGATACCAATTTCCCTTTGTCTCGTGATACTTTACTTATCCGAGGTTTGATCGTTGGTATCTCTGCATACCTAGTTCATGTAGGGTTCGTAGCATGGAAAACAAAAAAATTCTACCGCATGCACACAAACAAGCCAAGATCTATATACTAGATCGTAGCAACGAGTCAATAGAGGAACTCACCCTCGAAGATTCCAAAGCGGATAACGAGAGCAGATTCTCGTGGGTGATGTAGTCGTACACTTGCCGATCTCAAGATCGCGTAGACGATCCTTCCGGCGTTGCGTTCCGGCAGCGCTTGCGCAGTCGGTCACACGTACGGTACTCGATGAAGACCTTTCTCTCCCTTGTTCCAGCAGGTAGCGGAGGTTGTAGCACTCTCCTCGTGAATCCGGCAGCACGACGGCGTGGTGTCGGAAGTAGAGGGGAGATCTCGCAGGGCTTCGTCTTAAGCCGGAGCGAGTATGGTGGAGTATGAGAGAGGGCCTTGGCGATCTAGGGTTTAGAGGCACCAAGGGGTGGGCTTGGTCGGCAGCTAGGGAAAGCTATGGTCCCCAAGTCGGCTAGAAGAGGAGACCTAGGCGGCGGCAACACTTGGAGGTGGTGGCGCCAAGGGCTAGGGTTTAGGTGTGAGGGGTAGGGGCACCCTACCCCTCCTTATATAGGTAGGAGGGGCGGTTTGGGAGGAGGGAGTCCTCCTCCAACTCATCCTCATGGCCGGCGGGTGGAGGGAGTGGGACTTCCTCCCCAAGTAGGTTTGCTACTCTCCCTCCACCAAGCAAACTTCGGATTTGACTTCTTCAAATTGGCGTTTGACTTTCAAACTTGGATTTGATTTCTCTCTCCATATTGCCCAGCCAAGTGACCTAGTACATGATGCAACCATTCCACATTGCCATGACACATCCATGTACCCTTCCCCTCCGGAGTGCCGGACCTTCTAGACCCTTCTAGACCCTTCTAGAACATTCCCGGTGAAAACGCCGGAATCATTTCCGAACTCCGAAACATGACTTTCCTTATATGAATCTTATTCTCCGGACCATTCCGGATCTCCTCGTGATATCCTGGATCCCATCCAAGACTCCGAACAACATTCGGTCTCTTACTCATCATTCCATAACTACTCAACAACATCGAATCCTTAAGTGTGTCTCCCTACGGTTCGTGAATTATGCGGACATGATCGAGACACTTCTCCGATCGATAACCAATAGAGGAATCTGGAAATTCATATGGCTCCCACATATTTATACGATTACTTTGCGATCAAATGAACCACTTATATACGATACCAATTTCCCTTTGTCTCATAATAGTTTACTTATCCGAGGTTTTGATCGTCGGTATCTCTTCATACCTAGTTCAACCTCGTTACCGATAAGTACTCTTTTCTCGTTCCCGTGATATGTGATCCCTTGTGAACCTGTCACATGCTTGCAAGCTAATTGGATGACATTCCACCGAGAGGGCCCAGAGTATATCTATATGTCATATGGATGGACAAATCCCACTCTTTGATCCATGTGCCTCAACACATACTTTCCGAACACTCAATGCCACCTTTATAGCCACCCGGTTACGGTGTGGTGTTTGATGTCATCAAAGCATCCTTCCGGTGATGGTGATTAGCATGATCTCATGGTCGAAGGAATTAGGTTACTATGTATTAGAAATCATATAGCAAATGAACTATGACTTGATCTTTATGCTACGCTTAACTATAGGAGTATGTCCATCACATCATTCTCCTAATGATATGACCCTGTTGTTAATAACATCTTCTATGTTCATGATCAGGAAACCATGATCATATATTAACCAACAAGCTAGTTTAACAAGAGGCTTTACTAGGGACTCTTTTATGTTTACAAATCACACAAGTATTAATGTTTCCGGTTAATACAATTATAGCATGGTATGTAAACATTTATCATAAGCATGAAGATATGATAATAACCACTTTATTATTGCCTCTTGGGCATATCTCCAACAGTCTCCCACTTGCACTAGAGTCAATAATCTAGTTTCAAACCTTTGTGTATTTAACACCTATGGCTTTCTGGTGTTGTATGTACACGATTGCTAGTGGTCAACTGATCTCCGGATTTGACACTTCCAGGTCCGTCTGTAATTGCATGTCTTTGCGTCTCTAGGCATCAATCATTCTCTAATGAGATGACTTTGTATAAATTTGGTCCTTTAGTGAGACCTTTAGTTCTTTGGGGTTAAAACATGTTGATAATATTACCGTACAATATATGTTCATAGTATTATCCCGCTGTGAACTACACCTAGTTTGATAACAAACTACTTGACACAAATGCCCTCTTTAGCTGCTATAATATCAGTCATATACTTAGCCTTTTGTTGTAGTATCTGTCATAATGTCTTAACTTTGGAACTCATCCAAATCCATTATGGAACTTACTTTCCATTGTATTGTGCCACACTTAGTTTAGATTGAGATAAACTTAATTTGTACTTTGTGACAAAACTAGTATCAATGTAGTACTTTTACAATGAACTAACCATCTATTTGCCACTTCTACAAAATAATATACTCTTAGTTCTTCCAAAAGATCATAAGAATATCCTTACTATCGTCCAATGATTATCTTATAAATCATTCTGGTATATGCTCATAACATTTAGAGCATAGGACATATCTGGATTTGTACATATCACAGTATGATTGATATAAATACTCTTTGTGATTTCATACATCAAGTATCAATCTATACTTGAATCTTTGTTTCACTTACCAAGTGTCAATACACTTGCATATATCATCATTATTGAACTCATTTAATCCTCTCTGTGCAACAAGAACCTTTCTTGTACTTTCTATATTGAACTCATTCAATACATCATCTATGTACTTTCGGCATAACCATATTAGCGTCTATTGATGCCAAATATTTGGGTTCTGCCTAAGTCTTTCATCGGGATGAAATTCTTAATATGTGTTAATAAAAGATACATCATTTCCAATCAACAATATGTCTTCCACATAATGTATTAGAAACATGTCTTAGCGCTCCCACTTAATTTCTTGCAAATGCAAGCATCTTCATTGTCTCCGATGAATTTAAACTCTTTTAACAGTTTCATCATAGTGAAGATTCCAACTCCGCGATGCTCACTTCAACCATTAAAGTTTGCATATGCTTTTAGCATCCTTTGAAATAACAAAACTCTTTGGACCGTGTTATGCACACGTCCTAGGTAACAATTCTATTAGAAGAACTCGTTTTGTTTATTCAACTACCACATAACAAAATTATATGTAGTGGTTGCTACATTAATCCGTCTAGACTAAATATCGCTATGAAAGATCAAATCTTGTCATAATCAACCTTTGAACATTGTTGTGAACTCTTTCCCAACATGTCGACTATTTCATAGATGTGAAAACATCCATGTCTATTTCTTTATAGATCCAAAAATGACTGTAAGGTCGCACACCTTTCTAGAGGGTCTTTCAAGTTCGAAGCTTGATTTCTCATGTATGGAACTATCACGGATTTTATGGCTTCAAGCCATTTTATGGAGTCAGGGCCCATCATCGCTTCTTTGCATGTAGTCCGTTCATTATTCTCAAATAATGATTCAACCCTCAAATCTTGGTATTTGATTGTCTACTCGACCTACTTGGTTCAATAGAAACTTTGACCTCCGTAACCACAACCTTTGAGGCACGTGAGCCATGAGCATTGTTGCTGCCTCCGGAACACTTTTTGGTGCTGCGCAACTTTGCACACATAGCTAAGGTTCTTTCAACCTTATCAAAGTTCTATTGTCCTCTCACTTATCTTTTTAGGAAAAAATCCTTCTCAAAGAAACTTGACGTTCTAAGTGACAAACACTTTTGTCTCCGATGTTATGGAGGAATACTTAACAGTTATTCGAAATAACATACAAAGACAGGTTCATCTGACCTTGGTTGCAAACACCTTTCTTATGCATAGCATACCAATGTTTAAGAAAGGACAACTTGGGTTTTATCCCAAACCATAACTTTATATGGTGTCATTTCAATGGATTATGATGGAGCTCTTTTCAGTGGAAAAACAGTAGTCTCTAAAACTTTTAATCTTTAAAATATAATGGCAGTTTTATGAATTACACCTTTGATCTTACCATGTCAAACAAGGTTTAATTACATATCTCGAATGCTCCATACTCTTATGGTGTTTCGGGAAATGCAAATCCACGGAACGATTCCTTAAATCTTAGGTATTATGCTAAACTTGTAACTCAAATATCTTCCTTTATAATCTTATCATAAACTATTTATATTCTTGTTACAATGATTTTGCACTTCATCTTGAAAGTCTTTGAACTTTTCAAATGTTTCATACTTCATCCTTATTAAGTAAATATTCATATATTCACTCAAATTTTTGGAGAAAGCATGTGAAGTTGAAATCCATCGCTCTTGACTACATATAATGGACTTCATACAACAATATGTACAAGTTCCAATAAGCTAGTCATTCGTTCCCTTTTGGCCTATGAACGAAGTTTTAATTATCTCTAGGAAAGTTTCACAAGCATCATTTGATCAAAAATCAAAAGACTCCAAAATTCCATCCACATGGAGTTTCTTCATGTTTTCTTTCCAATATAATTTAAACGGCGATGTCACTTCCTAAGTGATCTTTCAATCAATTTGTCTTTCGACATTTTTAGCACTAGTTTTATGGATGTGATTTCTCCAACGATATTTGTAAATCATCCATCTTTTATGGATTACGGCAATTATTTGAACAACCCTTTTGTTCTCATAATACTTGATAAAACAAATCTTGAAGGCAAGCTTTGATGTTTAACGAGCAACACAATAACCCTTTATTTGTTCTCGATGAACATCTTCACATATTCTTTTGCTAGTTACTTAGGCCATTGTAGTTCATGAATTCTGTTGTTTCGTATGACGCTTCATACCAACAAATTCAGTATCCAATACTTAAGAACCACATTATTTAACAAGCAAAGAATACAACCATAACGCGTATATCCTCTATATACCTAAGCTGAACAATTCTAGTCTTTTCTTTTCTACCATATATTTATGAGATTCTCTTTCAGTATTTCTTTTTCTGTTTGAAAGAATCTATCAACATCAATAGTGGAGCCATATACATGACACATAGTCCAAAGCATGTATAGTTAAATACCAATGTCTTTGGACTTGCACTTTGAAGTAGATCACCATCATTAAGTGTTTGGTGTTCTTTCATATTCCATTCTTTAGTGATCAAATATTCACCCTTATCATGTAATTATTCATGATCAAGCTACTTTAACTTATAACGGTGAATCGCGAGTATAATGTTGCTCTCCAAAACCTTTTGGAGGATTAGGACAACTAGTGTCTCCAACCTTCTGTAAATTCTCATCAAATATGAGAACATAAACTTTGCCATATTATACTCTATCATGTTGTAACCAAAACATCATTTCAGATATCGCAATATCTTCCATACATGATGGTTTCTAGAATAACTCTTTCAATTCCTAGATTACCTTGATATTGAAACTATCTTTCGAATATCAAGAATCATGGAGATAAACATGATACTTATATACTAACACTGGAATTGTTACTCTTGATTTAATACCAACTATTAAACTTCACGGAGTAACCGAAACTTACTGAAAGTTTGCAATGGGACTTTTAAACTTTAGATCAACACTTCAAAACAATAAGATACCAGTTCGTAAAGTAACTAACCAGAATTCTATAGTTCTATCATCTCAATTATAACTAAGCGCAAGGTGGTAAACGGATGCCAATGACTACAACAACTATGAAAATTCACTTTGATTTAATTTATGATAAATAGTGTTCAACTTTTAATCATATTGTTGTTGAACTCCCACTCAAAACAATATCCCTCACATTCACATGAACCAAATCCACTACATCAAAACCGATCATCACGAGAGTTGATATAGCTTCAATGGAGAACAATCAACATGTTCATCATATCTACTATATGACTCATGCTTTACCTTTCGGTGATCCGTGTTCCGAGACCATGTCTGTACATGCTAGGCTCGTCAA
This sequence comes from Avena sativa, assembly GCA_916181665.1. Lineage (NCBI taxonomy): Eukaryota > Viridiplantae > Streptophyta > Magnoliopsida > Poales > Poaceae > Avena > Avena sativa. Next base: position 80,789,872 of record OV702297.1, read on the forward strand.
GATTAAACCTTAGCTTCCGCATGAGCAAATTTGGCTTGCTCATGTTGTATACACTCGCATATTCTAACACACCCGATCATCACGTGATGCTTCGAAACAACGAGCTTGAGCAACGGTGCTTACTAAGGATGAACACTTTAAAAGTTGAAATTGTGTGCTTGAGGGATCATCTTATAATGCTACCGTCGTGAACTAAGCAATACAAGATGCATAAAAGGATTAACATCACATGCAATTCATAATATGTGATATGACATGGCCTTTCTTCTTGTGCTTCCGATCTCCATCTTCAAGCACGAACATGATCTCCATCATCACCGGTGTGGCGTCAAGGTCAATGACGTCGTTTCATGGTTGTCATCCACCAGCATCAACTATTACAACTACTTTGAATAGACACGCATGTCTTAACGGAATTAAAAGACAACCATATGGCTCCTGTGAGTTGCCAACTTACAATAAGGAACATTGCATACATCATATATAATCACAATCATGGCCATATCACATCACATCACACCCCTGCAAAACAAAGTTAGACGCCTCTAATTTTCTTTGCATGTCTTACGTGGTTTGGGGCTTTCAATAAGTGTCGTTCTAACATACAAACATGAACCACAACATTGATACTAGTATTGTCAATCACCCGTTGTAAATTAATCTTAACTATGTTGGGAGAAACAGGCACCCGCAAAGCCACTTATGCAATACAAGTTGCATGTCAAGCGTGGAGCAAGTCTCATGAACGATGTCATGTAAGGTTAGCCCGGGCCGCTTTATCCCACCATCCCGCAAGATGCAAAGTACACAAGAAGCAATCGACAACAAAAGCATCAACGCCTACAATGACCATTGTGTTCTACTCGTGCAACAGATCTACATATAGACACGGCTCTAATACCACTGTAGGGGTTCGTAGCATGGAAAACAAAAAATTCTACCGCATGCACACAAACAAGCCAAGATCTATCTACTAGATTGTAGCAACGAGTCGATAGAGGAACTCACCCTCGAAGATTCCAAAGCGGTTAACGAGAGCAGATTCTCGTGGGTGATGTAGTCGTACACTTGCCGATCTCAAGATCGTGTAGACGATCCTTCCGGCGTTGCGTTCCGGCAGCGCTTCCGCAGTCGGTCACACGTACGGTACTCGATGAATACCTTCCTCTCCCTTGTTCCAGGAGGCAGCGGAGGTTGTAGCACTCTCCTCGTGAATCCGGCAACACGACGGCGTGGTGTCAGAAGTAGAGGGGAGATCTCGCAGGGCTTCGTATTAAGCCGGAGCGAGTATGGTGGAGTATGAGAGAGGGCCTTGGCGATCTAATGTTTAGAGGTACCAAGGGGTGGGCTTGGCCGGCGGCTAGGGAAAGCTAGGGTCCCCAAGTCGGCTAGAAGAGGAGACCTAGGCGGCGGCAACACTTGGAGGTGGTGGCGCCAAGGGCTAGGGTTTAGGTGTGAGGGGTAGGGGGCGCCCTACCCCTCCTTATATAGGTGGGAGGGGCGGTTTGGGAGGAGGGAGTCCTCCTCCAACTCCTCCTCATGGAAGCCGGGTGGAGGGAGTGGGACTTCCTCCCCAAGTAGGTTTCCTACTCTCCCTCCACCAAGCAAACTTCGGATTTGACTTTTTCAAATTGGCGTTTGACTTTCAAACTTGGATTTGATTTCTCTCTCAATATTGCCCAGCCAAGTGAACTAGTACATGATGCAACCATTCCACATTGTCATGACACATACATGTACCCTTCCCCTCCGGAGTGCCAGACCTTCCAAACCCTTCTAGAACATTCCCGGTGAAAACACCAGAATCATTTCCGAACTCCGAAACATGACTTTCCTTATATGAATCTTATTCTCCGGACCATTCCAGATCTCCTCGTGATATCCTGGATCCCATCCGAGACTCCAAACAACATTCGGTCTCTTACTCATCATTCCATAACTACTCAACAACATCGAATCCTTAAGTGTGTCTCCCTACGGTTCGTGAATTATGCGGACATGACCGAGACACTTCTCCGATCAATAACCAATAGAGGAATCTGGAAATTCATATGGTCCCACATATTTCTATGATTACTTTGTGATCGAATGAACCACTTACATACGATACCAATTTCCCTTTGTCTCACAATAGTTTACTTATCCGAGGTTTTGATCGTCGGTATCTCTTCATACCTAGTTCAACCTCGTTACCGATAAGTACTCTTTTCTCGTTCTTGTGATATGTGATCCCTTGTGAACCGGTCACATGCTTGCAAGCTAATTGTATGACATTCCACCGAGAGGGCCCAGAGTATATCTATATGTCATATGGATGGACAAATCCCACTCTTGATCCATGTGCCTCAACAAATACTTTCCGAACACTCAATGCCACCTTTATAGCCACCCGGTTACGGTGTGGTGTTTGATGTCATCAAAGCATCCTTCCGGTGATGGTGATTAGCATGATCTCATGGTCGAAGGAATTAGGTTACTATGTATTAGAAATCATATAGCAAATGAACTATGACTTGATCTTTATGCTACGCTTAACTATAGGAGTATGTCCATCACATCATTCTCCTAATGATATGACCCTGTTGTTAATAACATCTTCTATGTTCATGATCAGGAAACCATGATCATATATTAACCAACAAGCTAGTTTAACAAGAGGCTTTACTAGGGACTCTTTTATGTTTACAAATCACACAAGTATTAATGTTTCCGGTTAATACAATTATAGCATGGTATGTAAACATTTATCATAAGCATGAAGATATGATAATAACCACTTTATTATTGCCTCTTGGGCATATCTCCAATAGTCTCCCACTTGCACTAGAGTCAATAATCTAGTTTCAAGCCTTTGTGTATTCAACACCTATGGCTTCCTGGTGTTGTATGTACACGATTGCTAGTGGTCAACTGATCTCCGGATCTGACACTTCCAGGTCCGTCTGTAATTCCATGTCTTTGCGTCTCTAGGCATCACTCATTCTCTAATGAGATGGCTTTGTATAAATTTGGTCCTTTGGTGAGACCTTTAGTTCTTTAGGGTTTAAACATGTTGATAATATTGTCGTACAATATATCTTCATAGTATTATCCCGCTGTGAACTACACCTAGTTTGATAACAAACTACTTGACATAAATGCCCTCTTTAGCTGCTATAATAGCAGTCATATACTTAGCCTTTTGTTGTAGTATCTGTCACAATGTCTTAACTTTGGAACTCATCCAAATCCATTATGGAACTTACTTTCCATTATATTGTGCCACCCTTAGTTTAGATTGAGATAAACTTAATTTGTACTTTGTGACAAAACTAGTATCAATGTAGTACTTTTACAATGAACTAACCATCTATTTGCCACTTCTACAAAATAATATACTCTTAGTTCTTCCAAAAGATCATAAGAATATCCTTACTATCGTCCAATGATTATCTTATAAATCATTCTGGTATATGCTCATAACATTTAGAGCATAGGACATATCTGGATTTGTACATATCACAGTATGATTGATATAAATACTCTTTGTGATTTCATACATCAAGTATCAATCTATACTTGAATCTTTGTTTCACTTACCAAGTGTCAATACACTTGCATATATCATCATTATTGAACTCATTTAATCCTCTCTGTGCAACAAGAACCTTTCTTGTACTTTCTATATTGAACTCATTCAATACATCATCTATGTACTTTCGGCATAACCATATTAGCGTCTATTGATGCCAAATATTTGGGTTCTGCCTAAGTCTTTCATCGGGATGAAATTCTTAATATGTGTTAATAAAAGATACATCATTTCCAATCAACAATATGTCTTCCACATAATGTATTAGAAACATGTCTTAGCGCTCCCACTTAATTTCTTGCAAATGCAAGCATCTTCATTGTCTCCGATGAATTTAAACTCTTTTAACAGTTTCGTCATAGTGAAGATTCCAACTCCGCGATGCTCACTTCAACCATTAAAGTTTGCATATGCTTTTAGCATCCTTTGAAATAACAAAACCCTTTGGACCGTGTTATGCACACATCCTAGGTAACAATTCTATTAGAAGAACTCGTTTTGTTTATTCAACTACCACATAACAAAATTATATGTAGTGGTTGCTACATTAATCCGTCTAGACTAAATATCGCTATGAAAGATCAAATCTTGTCATAATCAACCTTTGAACATTGTTGTGAACTCTTTCCCAACATGTCGACTATTTCATAGATGTGAAAACATCCATGTCTATTTCTTTATAGATCCAAAAATGACTGTAAGGTCGCACACCTTTCTAGAGGGTCTTTCAAGTTCGAAGCTTGATTTCTCATGTATGGAACTATCACGGATTTTATGGCTTCAAGCCATTTTATGGAGTCAGGGCCCATCATCGCTTCTTTGCATGTAGTCCGTTCATTATTCTCAAATAATGATTCAACCCTCAAATCTTGGTATTTGATTGTCTACTCGACCTACTTGGTTCAATAGAAACTTTGACCTCCGTAACCACAACCTTTGAGGCACGTGAGCCATGAGCATTGTTGCTGCCTCCGGAACACTTTTCGGTGCTGCGCAACTTTGCACACATAGCTAAGGTTCTTTCAACCTTATCAAAGTTCTATTGTCCTCTCACTTATCTTTTTAGGAAAAAATCCTTCTCAAAGAAACTTGACGTTCTAAGTGACAAACACTTTTGTCTCCGATGTTATGGAGGAATACTTAACAGTTATTCGAAATAACATACAAAGACAGGTTCATCCGACCTTGGTTGCAAACACCTTTCTTATGCATAGCATACCAATGTTTAAGAAAGGACAACTTGGGTTTTATCCCAAACCATAACTTTATATGGTGTCATTTCAATGGATTATGATGGAGCTCTTTTCAGTGGAAAAACAGTAGTCTCTAAAACTTTTAATCTTTAAAATATAATGGCAGTTTTATGAATTACACCTTTGATCTTACCATGTCAAACAAGGTTTAATTACATATCTCGAATGCTCCATACTCTTATGGTGTTTCGGGAAATGCAAATCCACGGAACGATTCCTTAAATCTTAGGTATTATGCTAAACTTGTAACTCAAATATCTTCCTTTATAATCTTATCATAAACTATTTATATTCTTGTTACAATGATTTTGCACTTCATCTTGAAAGTCTTTGAACTTTTCAAATGTTTCATACTTCATCCTTATTAAGTAAATATTCATATATTCACTCAAATTTTTGGAGAAAGCATGTGAAGTTGAAATCCATCGCTCTTGACTACATATAATGGACTTCATACAACAATATGTACAAGTTCCAATAAGCTAGTCATTCGTTCCCTTTTGGCCTATGAACGAAGTTTTAATTATCTCTAGGAAAGTTTCACAAGCATCATTTGATCAAAAATCAAAAGACTCCAAAATTCCATCCACATGGAGTTTCTTCATGTTTTCTTTCCAATATAATTTAAACGGCGATGTCACTTCCTAAGTGATCTTTCAATCAATTTGTCTTTCGACATTTTTAGCACTAGTTTTATGGATGTGATTTCTCCAACGATATTTGTAAATCATCCATCTTTTATGGATTACGGCAATTATTTGAACAACCCTTTTGTTCTCATAATACTTGATAAAACAAATCTTGAAGGCAAGCTTTGATGTTTAACGAGCAACACAATAACCCTTTATTTGTTCTCGATGAACATCTTCACATATTCTTTTGCTAGTTACTTAGGCCATTGTAGTTCATGAATTCTGTTGTTTCGTATGACGCTTCATACCAACAAATTCAGTATCCAATACTTAAGAACCACATTATTTAACAAGCAAAGAATACAACCATAACGCGTATATCCTCTATATACCTAAGCTGAACAATTCTAGTCTTTTCTTTTCTACCATATATTTATGAGATTCTCTTTCAGTATTTCTTTTTCTGTTTGAAAGAATCTATCAACATCAATAGTGGAGCCATATACATGACACATAGTCCAAAGCATGTATAGTTAAATACCAATGTCTTTGGACTTGCACTTTGAAGTAGATCACCATCATTAAGTGTTTGGTGTTCTTTCATATTCCATTCTTTAGTGATCAAATATTCACCCTTATCATGTAATTATTCATGATCAAGCTACTTTAACTTATAACGGTGAATCGCGAGTATAATGTTGCTCTCCAAAACCTTTTGGAGGATTAGGACAACTAGTGTCTCCAACCTTCTGTAAATTCTCATCAAATATGAGAACATAAACTTTGCCATATTATACTCTATCATGTTGTAACCAAAACATCATTTCAGATATCGCAATATCTTCCATACATGATGGTTTCTAGAATAACTCTTTCAATTCCTAGATTACCTTGATATTGAAACTATCTTTCGAATATCAAGAATCATGGAGATAAACATGATACTTATATACTAACACTGGAATTGTTACTCTTGATTTAATACCAACTATTAAACTTCACGGAGTAACCGAAACTTACTGAAAGTTTGCAATGGGACTTTTAAACTTTAGATCAACACTTCAAAACAATAAGATACCAGTTCGTAAAGTAACTAACCAGAATTCTATAGTTCTATCATCTCAATTATAACTAAGCGCAAGGTGGTAAACGGATGCCAATGACTACAACAACTATGAAAATTCACTTTGATTTAATTTATGATAAATAGTGTTCAACTTTTAATCATATTGTTGTTGAACTCCCACTCAAAACAATATCCCTCACATTCACATGAACCAAATCCACTACATCAAAACCGATCATCACGAGAGTTGATATAGCTTCAATGGAGAACAATCAACATGTTCATCATATCTACTATATGACTCATGCTTTACCTTTCGGTGATCCGTGTTCCGAGACCATGTCTGTACATGCTAGGCTCGTCAAGATTAAACCTTAGCTTCCGCATGAGCAAATTTGGCTTGCTCACGTTGTATACACTCGCATATTCTAACACACCCGATCATCACGTGATGCTTCGAAACAACGAGCTTGAGCAACGGTGCTTACTAAGGATGAACACTTTAAAAGTTGAAATTGTGTGCTTGAGGGATCATCTTATAATGCTACCGTCGTGAACTAAGCAATACAAGATGCATAAAAGGATTAACATCACATGCAATTCATAATATGTGATATGACATGGCCTTTCTTCTTGTGCTTCCGATCTCCATCTTCAAGCACGAACATGATCTCCATCATCACCGGTGTGGCGTCAAGGTCAATGACGTCGTTTCATGGTTGTCATCCACCAGCATCAACTATTACAACTACTTTGAATAGACACGCATGTCTTAACGGAATTAAAAGACAACCATATGGCTCCTGTGAGTTGCCAACTTACAATAAGGAACATTGCATACATCATATATAATCACAATCATGGCCATATCACATCACATCACACCCCTGCAAAACAAAGTTAGACGCCTCTAATTTTCTTTGCATGTCTTACGTGGTTTGGGGCTTTCAATAAGTGTCGTTCTAACATACAAACATGAACCACAACATTGATACTAGTATTGTCAATCACCCGTTGTAAATTAATCTTAACTATGTTGGGAGAAACAGGCACCCGCAAAGCCACTTATGCAATACAAGTTGCATGTCAAGCGTGGAGCAAGTCTCATGAACGATGTCATGTAAGGTTAGCCCGGGCCGCTTTATCCCACCATCCCGCAAGATGCAAAGTACACAAGAAGCAATCGACAACAAAAGCATCAACGCCTACAATGACCATTGTGTTCTACTCGTGCAACAGATCTACATATAGACACGGCTCTAATACCACTGTAGGGGTTCGTAGCATGGAAAACAAAAAATTCTACCGCATGCACACAAACAAGCCAAGATCTATCTACTAGATTGTAGCAACGAGTCGATAGAGGAACTCACCCTCGAAGATTCCAAAGCGGTTAACGAGAGCAGATTCTCGTGGGTGATGTAGTCGTACACTTGCCGATCTCAAGATCGTGTAGACGATCCTTCCGGCGTTGCGTTCCGGCAGCGCTTCCGCAGTCGGTCACACGTACGGTACTCGATGAATACCTTCCTCTCCCTTGTTCCAGGAGGCAGCGGAGGTTGTAGCACTCTCCTCGTGAATCCGGCAACACGACGGCGTGGTGTCAGAAGTAGAGGGGAGATCTCGCAGGGCTTCGTATTAAGCCGGAGCGAGTATGGTGGAGTATGAGAGAGGGCCTTGGCGATCTAATGTTTAGAGGTACCAAGGGGTGGGCTTGGCCGGCGGCTAGGGAAAGCTAGGGTCCCCAAGTCGGCTAGAAGAGGAGACCTAGGCGGCGGCAACACTTGGAGGTGGTGGCGCCAAGGGCTAGGGTTTAGGTGTGAGGGGTAGGGGGCGCCCTACCCCTCCTTATATAGGTGGGAGGGGCGGTTTGGGAGGAGGGAGTCCTCCTCCAACTCCTCCTCATGGAAGCCGGGTGGAGGGAGTGGGACTTCCTCCCCAAGTAGGTTTCCTACTCTCCCTCCACCAAGCAAACTTCGGATTTGACTTTTTCAAATTGGCGTTTGACTTTCAAACTTGGATTTGATTTCTCTCTCAATATTGCCCAGCCAAGTGAACTAGTACATGATGCAACCATTCCACATTGTCATGACACATACATGTACCCTTCCCCTCCGGAGTGCCAGACCTTCCAAACCCTTCTAGAACATTCCCGGTGAAAACACCAGAATCATTTCCGAACTCCGAAACATGACTTTCCTTATATGAATCTTATTCTCCGGACCATTCCAGATCTCCTCGTGATATCCTGGATCCCATCCGAGACTCCAAACAACATTCGGTCTCTTACTCATCATTCCATAACTACTCAACAACATCGAATCCTTAAGTGTGTCTCCCTACGGTTCGTGAATTATGCGGACATGACCGAGACACTTCTCCGATCAATAACCAATAGAGGAATCTGGAAATTCATATGGTCCCACATATTTCTATGATTACTTTGTGATCGAATGAACCACTTACATACGATACCAATTTCCCTTTGTCTCACAATAGTTTACTTATCCGAGGTTTTGATCGTCGGTATCTCTTCATACCTAGTTCAACCTCGTTACCGATAAGTACTCTTTTCTCGTTCTTGTGATATGTGATCCCTTGTGAACCGGTCACATGCTTGCAAGCTAATTGTATGACATTCCACCGAGAGGGCCCAGAGTATATCTATATGTCATATGGATGGACAAATCCCACTCTTGATCCATGTGCCTCAACAAATACTTTCCGAACACTCAATGCCACCTTTATAGCCACCCGGTTACGGTGTGGTGTTTGATGTCATCAAAGCATCCTTCCGGTGATGGTGATTAGCATGATCTCATGGTCGAAGGAATTAGGTTACTATGTATTAGAAATCATATAGCAAATGAACTATGACTTGATCTTTATGCTACGCTTAACTATAGGAGTATGTCCATCACATCATTCTCCTAATGATATGACCCTGTTGTTAATAACATCTTCTATGTTCATGATCAGGAAACCATGATCATATATTAACCAACAAGCTAGTTTAACAAGAGGCTTTACTAGGGACTCTTTTATGTTTACAAATCACACAAGTATTAATGTTTCCGGTTAATACAATTATAGCATGGTATGTAAACATTTATCATAAGCATGAAGATATGATAATAACCACTTTATTATTGCCTCTTGGGCATATCTCCAATAGTCTCCCACTTGCACTAGAGTCAATAATCTAGTTTCAAGCCTTTGTGTATTCAACACCTATGGCTTCCTGGTGTTGTATGTACACGATTGCTAGTGGTCAACTGATCTCCGGATCTGACACTTCCAGGTCCGTCTGTAATTCCATGTCTTTGCGTCTCTAGGCATCACTCATTCTCTAATGAGATGGCTTTGTATAAATTTGGTCCTTTGGTGAGACCTTTAGTTCTTTAGGGTTTAAACATGTTGATAATATTGTCGTACAATATATCTTCATAGTATTATCCCGCTGTGAACTACACCTAGTTTGATAACAAACTACTTGACATAAATGCCCTCTTTAGCTGCTATAATAGCAGTCATATACTTAGCCTTTTGTTGTAGTATCTGTCACAATGTCTTAACTTTGGAACTCATCCAAATCCATTATGGAACTTACTTTCCATTATATTGTGCCACCCTTAGTTTAGATTGAGATAAACTTAATTTGTACTTTGTGACAAAACTAGTATCAATGTAGTACTTTTACAATGAACTAACCATCTATTTGCCACTTCTACAAAATAATATACTCTTAGTTCTTCCAAAAGATCATAAGAATATCCTTACTATCGTCCAATGATTATCTTATAAATCATTCTGGTATATGCTCATAACATTTAGAGCATAGGACATATCTGGATTTGTACATATCACAGTATGATTGATATAAATACTCTTTGTGATTTCATACATCAAGTATCAATCTATACTTGAATCTTTGTTTCACTTACCAAGTGTCAATACACTTGCATATATCATCATTATTGAACTCATTTAATCCTCTCTGTGCAACAAGAACCTTTCTTGTACTTTCTATATTGAACTCATTCAATACATCATCTATGTACTTTCGGCATAACCATATTAGCGTCTATTGATGCCAAATATTTGGGTTCTGCCTAAGTCTTTCATCGGGATGAAATTCTTAATATGTGTTAATAAAAGATACATCATTTCCAATCAACAATATGTCTTCCACATAATGTATTAGAAACATGTCTTAGCGCTCCCACTTAATTTCTTGCAAATGCAAGCATCTTCATTGTCTCCGATGAATTTAAACTCTTTTAACAGTTTCGTCATAGTGAAGATTCCAACTCCGCGATGCTCACTTCAACCATTAAAGTTTGCATATGCTTTTAGCATCCTTTGAAATAACAAAACCCTTTGGACCGTGTTATGCACACGTCCTAGGTAACAATTCTATTAGAAGAACTCGTTTTGTTTATTCAACTACCACATAACAAAATTATATGTAGTGGTTGCTACATTAATCCGTCTAGACTAAATATCGCTATGAAAGATCAAATCTTGTCATAATCAACCTTTGAACATTGTTGTGAACTCTTTCCCAACATGTCGACTATTTCATAGATGTGAAAACATCCATGTCTATTTCTTTATAGATCCAAAAATGACTGTAAGGTCGCACACCTTTCTAGAGGGTCTTTCAAGTTCGAAGCTTGATTTCTCATGTATGGAACTATCACGGATTTTATGGCTTCAAGCCATTTTATGGAGTCAGGGCCCATCATCGCTTCTTTGCATGTAGTCCGTTCATTATTCTCAAATAATGATTCAACCCTCAAATCTTGGTATTTGATTGTCTACTCGACCTACTTGGTTCAATAGAAACTTTGACCTCCGTAACCACAACCTTTGAGGCACGTGAGCCATGAGCATTGTTGCTGCCTCCGGAACACTTTTCGGTGCTGCGCAACTTTGCACACATAGCTAAGGTTCTTTCAACCTTATCAAAGTTCTATTGTCCTCTCACTTATCTTTTTAGGAAAAAATCCTTCTCAAAGAAACTTGACGTTCTAAGTGACAAACACTTTTGTCTCCGATGTTATGGAGGAATACTTAACAGTTATTCGAAATAACATACAAAGACAGGTTCATCCGACCTTGGTTGCAAACACCTTTCTTATGCATAGCATACCAATGTTTAAGAAAGGACAACTTGGGTTTTATCCCAAACCATAACTTTATATGGTGTCATTTCAATGGATTATGATGGAGCTCTTTTCAGTGGAAAAACAGTAGTCTCTAAAACTTTTAATCTTTAAAATATAATGGCAGTTTTATGAATTACACCTTTGATCTTACCATGTCAAACAAGGTTTAATTACATATCTCGAATGCTCCATACTCTTATGGTGTTTCGGGAAATGCAAATCCACGGAACGATTCCTTAAATCTTAGGTATTATGCTAAACTTGTAACTCAAATATCTTCCTTTATAATCTTATCATAAACTATTTATATTCTTGTTACAATGATTTTGCACTTCATCTTGAAAGTCTTTGAACTTTTCAAATGTTTCATACTTCATCCTTATTAAGTAAATATTCATATATTCACTCAAATTTTTGGAGAAAGCATGTGAAGTTGAAATCCATCGCTCTTGACTACATATAATGGACTTCATACAACAATATGTACAAGTTCCAATAAGCTAGTCATTCGTTCCCTTTTGGCCTATGAACGAAGTTTTAATTATCTCTAGGAAAGTTTCACAAGCATCATTTGATCAAAAATCAAAAGACTCCAAAATTCCATCCACATGGAGTTTCTTCATGTTTTCTTTCCAATATAATTTAAACGGCGATGTCACTTCCTAAGTGATCTTTCAATCAATTTGTCTTTCGACATTTTTAGCACTAGTTTTATGGATGTGATTTCTCCAACGATATTTGTAAATCATCCATCTTTTATGGATTACGGCAATTATTTGAACAACCCTTTTGTTCTCATAATACTTGATAAAACAAATCTTGAAGGCAAGCTTTGATGTTTAACGAGCAACACAATAACCCTTTATTTGTTCTCGATGAACATCTTCACATATTCTTTTGCTAGTTACTTAGGCCATTGTAGTTCATGAATTCTGTTGTTTCGTATGACGCTTCATACCAACAAATTCAGTATCCAATACTTAAGAACCACATTATTTAACAAGCAAAGAATACAACCATAACGCGTATATCCTCTATATACCTAAGCTGAACAATTCTAGTCTTTTCTTTTCTACCATATATTTATGAGATTCTCTTTCAGTATTTCTTTTTCTGTTTGAAAGAATCTATCAACATCAATAGTGGAGCCATATACATGACACATAGTCCAAAGCATGTATAGTTAAATACCAATGTCTTTGGACTTGCACTTTGAAGTAGATCACCATCATTAAGTGTTTGGTGTTCTTTCATATTCCATTCTTTAGTGATCAAATATTCACCCTTATCATGTAATTATTCATGATCAAGCTACTTTAACTTATAACGGTGAATCGCGAGTATAATGTTGCTCTCCAAAACCTTTTGGAGGATTAGGACAACTAGTGTCTCCAACCTTCTGTAAATTCTCATCAAATATGAGAACATAAACTTTGCCATATTATACTCTATCATGTTGTAACCAAAACATCATTTCAGATATCGCAATATCTTCCATACATGATGGTTTCTAGAATAACTCTTTCAATTCCTAGATTACCTTGATATTGAAACTATCTTTCGAATATCAAGAATCATGGAGATAAACATGATACTTATATACTAACACTGGAATTGTTACTCTTGATTTAATACCAACTATTAAACTTCACGGAGTAACCGAAACTTACTGAAAGTTTGCAATGGGACTTTTAAACTTTAGATCAACACTTCAAAACAATAAGATACCAGTTCGTAAAGTAACTAACCAGAATTCTATAGTTCTATCATCTCAATTATAACTAAGCGCAAGGTGGTAAACGGATGCCAATGACTACAACAACTATGAAAATTCACTTTGATTTAATTTATGATAAATAGTGTTCAACTTTTAATCATATTGCTGTTGAACTCCCACTCAAAACAATATCCCTCACATTCACATGAACCAAATCCACTACATCAAAACCGATCATCACGAGAGTTGATATAGCTTCAATGGAGAACAATCAACATGTTCATCATATCTACTATATGACTCATGCTTTACCTTTCGGTGATCCGTGTTCCGAGACCATGTCTGTACATGCTAGGCTCGTCAAGATTAAACCTTAGCTTCCGCATGAGCAAATTTGGCTTGCTCATGTTGTATACACTCGCATATTCTAACACACCCGATCATCACGTGATGCTTCGAAACAACGAGCTTGAGCAACGGTGCTTACTAAGGATGAACACTTTAAAAGTTGAAATTGTGTGCTTGAGGGATCATCTTATAATGCTACCGTCGTGAACTAAGCAATACAAGATGCATAAAAGGATTAACATCACATGCAATTCATAATATGTGATATGACATGGCCTTTCTTCTTGTGCTTCCGATCTCCATCTTCAAGCACGAACATGATCTCCATCATCACCGGTGTGGCGTCAAGGTCAATGACGTCGTTTCATGGTTGTCATCCACCAACATCAACTATTACAACTACTTTGAATAGACACGCATGTCTTAACGGAATTAAAAGACAACCATATGGCTCCTGTGAGTTGCCAACTTACAATAAGGAACATTGCATACATCATATATAATCACAATCATGGCCATATCACATCACATCACACCCCTGCAAAACAAAGTTAGACGCCTCTAATTTTCTTTCCATGTCTTACGTGGTTTGGGGCTTTCAATAAGTGTCGTTCTAACATACAAACATGAACCACAACATTGATACTAGTATTGTCAATCACCCGTTGTAAATTAATCTTAACTATGTTGGGAGAAACAGGCACCCGCAAAGCCACTTATGCAATACAAGTTGCATGTCAAGCGTGGAGCAAGTCTCATGAACGATGTCATGTAAGGTTAGCCCGGGCCGCTTTATCCCACCATCCCGCAAGATGCAAAGTACACAAGAAGCAATCGACAACAAAAGCATCAACGCCTACAATGACCATTGTGTTCTACTCGTGCAACAGATCTACATATAGACACGGCTCTAATACCACTGTAGGGGTTCGTAGCATGGAAAACAAAAAATTCTACCGCATGCACACAAACAAGCCAAGATCTATCTACTAGATTGTAGCAACGAGTCGATAGAGGAACTCACCCTTGAAGATTCCAAAGCGGTTAACGAGAGCAGATTCTCGTGGGTGATGTAGTCGTACACTTGCCGATCTCAAGATCGTGTAGACGATCCTTCCGGCGTTGCGTTCCGGCAGCGCTTCCGCAGTCGGTCACACGTACGGTACTCGATGAATACCTTCCTCTCCCTTGTTCCAGGAGGCAGCGGAGGTTGTAGCACTCTCCTTGTGAATCCGGCAACACGACGGCGTGGTGTCGGAAGTAGAGGGGAGATCTCGCAGGGCTTCGTATTAAGCCGGAGCGAGTATGGTGGAGTATGAGAGAGGGCCTTGGCGATCTAATGTTTAGAGGTACCAAGGGGTGGGCTTGGCCGGCGGCTAGGGAAAGCTAGGGTCCCCAAGTCGGCTAGAAGAGGAGACCTAGGCGGCGGCAACACTTGGAGGTGGTGGCGCCAAGGGCTAGGGTTTAGGTGTGAGGGGTAGGGGGCGCCCTACCCCTCCTTATATAGGTGGGAGGGGCGGTTTGGGAGGAGGGAGTCCTCCTCCAACTCCTCCTCATGGAAGCCGGGTGGAGGGAGTGGGACTTCCTCCCCAAGTAGGTTTCCTACTCTCCCTCCACCAAGCAAACTTCGGATTTGACTTTTTCAAATTGGCGTTTGACTTTCAAACTTGGATTTGATTTCTCTCTCAATATTGCCCAGCCAAGTGAACTAGTACATGATGCAACCATTCCACATTGTCATGACACATACATGTACCCTTCCCCTCCGGAGTGCCAGACCTTCCAAACCCTTCTAGAACATTCCCGGTGAAAACACCAGAATCATTTCCGAACTCCGAAACATGACTTTCCTTATATGAATCTTATTCTCCGGACCATTCCAGATCTCCTCGTGATATCATGGATCCCATCCGAGACTCCAAACAACATTCGGTCTCTTACTCATCATTCCATAACTACTCAACAACATCGAATCCTTAAGTGTGTCTCCCTACGGTTCGTGAATTATGCGGACATGACCGAGACACTTCTCCGATCAATAACCAATAGAGGAATCTGGAAATTCATATGGTCCCACATATTTCTATGATTACTTTGTGATTGAATGAACCACTTACATACGATACCAATTTCCCTTTGTCTCACAATAGTTTACTTATCCGAGGTTTTGATCGTCGGTATCTCTTCATACCTAGTTCAACCTCGTTACCGATAAGTACTCTTTTCTCGTTCTTGTGATATGTGATCCCTTGTGAACCGGTCACATGCTTGCAAGCTAATTGTATGACATTCCACCGAGAGGGCCCAGAGTATATCTATATGTCATATGGATGGACAAATCCCACTCTTGATCCATGTGCCTCAACACATACTTTCCGAACACTCAATGCCACCTTTATAGCCACCCGGTTACGGTGTGGTGTTTGATGTCATCAAAGCATCCTTCCGGTGATGGTGATTAGCATGATCTCATGGTCAAAGGAATTAGGTTACTATGTATTAGAAATCATATAGCAAATGAACTATGACTTGATCTTTATGC
Source organism: Avena sativa (assembly GCA_916181665.1). NCBI lineage: Eukaryota > Viridiplantae > Streptophyta > Magnoliopsida > Poales > Poaceae > Avena > Avena sativa. The sequence continues at coordinate 80,806,172 of OV702297.1, forward strand.
TACGCTTAACTATAGGAGTATGTCCATCACATCATTCTCCTAATGATATGACCCTGTTGTTAATAATATCTTCTATGTTCATGATCAGGAAACCATGATCATATATTAACCAACAAGCTAGTTTAACAAGAGGCTTTACTAGGGACTCTTTTATGTTTACAAATCACACAAGTATTAATGTTTCCGGTTAATACAATTATAGCATGGTATGTAAACATTTATCATAAGCATGAAGATATGATAATAACCACTTTATTATTGCCTCTTGGGCATATCTCCAACAGTCTCCCACTTGCACTAGAGTCAATAATCTAGTTTCAAACCTTTGTGTATTTAACACCTATGGCTTTCTGGTGTTGTATGTACACGATTGCTAGTGGTCAACTGATCTCCGGATTTGACACTTCCAGGTCCGTCTGTAATTGCATGTCTTTGCGTCTCTAGGCATCAATCATTCTCTAATGAGATGACTTTGTATAAATTTGGTCCTTTAGTGAGACCTTTAGTTCTTTGGGGTTAAAACATGTTGATAATATTACCGTACAATATATGTTCATAGTATTATCCCGCTGTGAACTACACCTAGTTTGATAACAAACTACTTGACACAAATGCCCTCTTTAGCTGCTATAATATCAGTCATATACTTAGCCTTTTGTTGTAGTATCTGTCATAATGTCTTAACTTTGGAACTCATCCAAATCCATTATGGAACTTACTTTCCATTGTATTGTGCCACACTTAGTTTAGATTGAGATAAACTTAATTTGTACTTTGTGACAAAACTAGTATCAATGTAGTACTTTTACAATGAACTAACCATCTATTTGCCACTTCTACAAAATAATATACTCTTAGTTCTTCCAAAAGATCATAAGAATATCCTTACTATCGTCCAATGATTATCTTATAAATCATTCTGGTATATGCTCATAACATTTAGAGCATAGGACATATCTGGATTTGTACATATCACAATATGATTGATATAAATACTCTTTGTGATTTCATACATCAAGTATCAATCTATACTTGAATCTTTGTTTCACTTACCAAGTGTCAATACACTTGAATATATCATCATTATTGAACTCATTTAATCCTCTCTGTGCAACAAGAACCTTCCTTGTAGTTTCTATATTGAACTCATTCAATACATCATCTATGTACTTTTGGCATAACCATATTAGCGTCTATTGATGCCAAATATTTGGGTTCTGCCTAAGTCTTTCATCGGGATGAAATTCTTAATATGTGTTAATAAAAGATACATCATTTCCAATCAACAATATGTCTTCCACATAATGTATTAGAAACATGTCTTAGCGCTCCCACTTAATTTCTTGCAAATGCAAGCATCTTCATTGTCTCCGATGAATTTAAACTCTTTTAACAGTTTCATCATAGTGAAGATTCCAACTCCGCGATGCTCACTTCAACCATTAAAGTTTGCATATGCTTTTAGCATCCTTTGAAATAACAAAACCCTTTGGACTATGTTATGCACATGTCCTAGGTAACAATTCTATTAGAAGAACTTGTTTTGTTTATTCAACTACCACATAACAAAATTATATGTAGTGGTTGCTACATTAATCCGTCTAGACTAAATATCGCTATGAAAGATCAAATCTTGTCATAATCAACCTTTGAACATTGTTGTGAACTCTTTCCCAACATGTCGACTATTTCATAGATGTGAAAACATCCATGTCTATTTCTTTATAAATCCAAAAATGACTGTAAGGTCGCACACCTTTCTAGAGGGTCTTTCAAGTTCGAAGCTTGATTTCTCGTGTATGGAACTATCATGGATTTTATGGCTTGAAGCCATTTTATGGAGTCAGGGCCCATCATCGCTTCTTTGCATGTAGTCCGTTCATTATTCTCAAATAATGATTCAACCCTCAAATCTTGGTATTTGATTGTTTACTCGACCTACTTGGTTCAATAGAAACTTTGACCTCCGTAACCACAACCTTTGAGGCACGTGAGCCATGAGCATTGTTGCTGCCTCCGGAACACTTTTCGGTGCTGCGCAACTTTGCACACATAGCTAAGGTTCTTTCAACCTTATCAAAGTTCTATTTTCCTCTCACTTATCTTTTTAGGAAAAAATCCTTCTCAAAGAAACTTGACGTTCTAAGTGACAAACACTTTTGTCTCCGATGTTATGGAGGAATACTTAACAGTTATTCGAAATAACATACAAAGACAGGTTCATCCGACCTTGGTTGCAAACACCTTTCTTATGCATAGCATACCAATGTTTAAGAAAGGACAACTTGGGTTTTATCCCAAACCATAACTTTATATGGTGTCATTTCAACGGATTATGATGGAGCTCTTTTCAGTGGAAAAACGGTAGTCTCTAAAGCTTTTAATCTTTAAAATATAATGTCAGTTTTATGAATTACACCTTTGATCTTACCATGTCAATCAAGGTTTAATTACATATCTCGAACGCTCCATACTCTTATGGTGTTTCGGGAAATGCTAATCCACGGAACGATTCCTTAAATCTTAGGTATTATGCTAAACTTGTAACTCAAATATCTTCCTTTATGATCTTATCATAAACTATTTATATTCTTGTTACAATGATTTTGCACTTCATCTTGAAAGTCTTTGAACTTTTCAAATGTTTCATACTTTATCCTTATTAAGTAAATATTCATATATTCACTCAAATTTTTGGAGAAACATGTGAAGTTGAAATCCATCGCTCTTGACTACATATAATGGACTTCATACAACAATATGTACAAGTTCCAATAAGCTAGTTATTCGTTCCCTTTTGGCCTATGAACGAAGTTTTAATTATCTCTAGGAAAGTTTCACAAGCATCATTTGATCAAAAATCAAAAGACTCCAAAATTCCATCCACATGGAGTTTCTTCATGTTTTCTTTCCAATATAATTTAAACGGCGATGTCACTTCCTAAGTGATCTTTCAATCAATTTGTCTTTCGACATTTTTAGCACTAGTTTTATGGATGTGATTTATCCAACGAGATTTGTAAATCATCCATCTTTTATGGATTACGGCAATTATTTGAACAACCCTTTTGTTCTCATAATACCTGATAAAACAAATCTTGAAGGCAAGCTTTGATGTTTAACGAGCAACACAATAACCTTTTATTTGTTCTCGATGAACATCTTCACATATTATTTTGCTAGTTACTTAGGCCATTGTAGTTCATGAATTCTGTTGTTTCGTATGACGATTCATACCAACAAATTCAGTATCCAATACTTAAGAACCACATTATTTAACAAGCAAAGAATACAGCCATAACGCGTATATCCTCCATATACCTAAGTTGAACAATTCTAGTCTTTTCTTTTCTGCCATATATTTATGAGATTCTCTTTCAGTATTTCTTTTTCTGTTTGAAAGAATCTATCAACATCAATAGTGGAGCCATATACATGACACATAGTCCAAAGCATGTATAGTTAAATACCAATGTCTTTGGACTTGCACTTTGAAGTAGATCACCATCATTAAGTGTTTGGTGTTCTTTCATATTCCATTCTTTAGTGATCAAATATTCACCCTTATCATGGAATTATTCATGATCAAGCTACTTTAACTTATAACGGTGAATAGAGAGTATAATGTTGCTCTCCAAAACCTTTTGGAGGATTAGGACAACTAGTGTCTCCAACCTTTTGTAAATTCTCATCAAATATGAGAGCATAAACTTTGCCATATTATACTCTATCATGTTGTAACCAAAACATCATTTCAGATATCACAATATCTTCCATACATGATGGTTTCTGAAATAACTCTTTCAATTCCTAGATTACCTTGATATTGAAACTACCTTTCGAATATCTAGAATCATGGAGATAAACATGATACTTATATACTAACACTGGAATTGTTACTCTTGATTTAATACCAACTATTAAACTTCACGGAGTAATCGAAACTTACTGAAAGTTTGCAATGGGACTTTTAAACTTTAGATCAACACTTCAAAACAATACGATACCAGTTTGTAAAGTAACTAACCAGAATTCTATAGTTCTATCATCTCAATTATAACTAAGCGCAAGGTGGTAAACGGATGCCAATGACTACAAAAACTATGCAAATTCACTTTGATTTAAGTTATGATAACTAGTGTTCAACTTTTAATCATACTGTTGTTGAACTCCCACTCAAAACATATCCCTCGCATTCACACAAACCAAATCCACCACATCAAAACCGATCATCACGAGAGTTGATGTAGCTTCAATGGCGAACAATCAACATGTTCATCATATCTACTATATGACTCATGCTTTACCTTTCGGTGATCCGTGTTCCGAGACCATGTCTGTACATGCTAGGCTCGTCAAGACCAAACCTTAGATTCTGCATGAGCAAATTTGGCTTGCTCACGTTGTATACACTCGCAGATTCTAACACACCCGATCATCACGCGATGCTTCAAAACAACGAGCTTTAGCAACAGTGTTAACTAAGGATGAACACTTTAAAACTTGAAATTGTGTGCTTGAGGGATCATCTTATAATGCTACCGTCGTGAACTAAGCAATACAAGATGCATAAAAGGATTAACATCACATGCAATTCATAATATGTGATATGACATGGCCTTTCTTCTTGTGCTTCCGATCTCCACCTTCAAGCACGAACATGATCTCCATCATCACCGGTGTGGCGTCAAGATCAATGGCGCCGTTTCATGGTTGTCATCCACCAACATCAACTATTACAACTACTTTGAATAGACACGCGGGTCTTAACGAAATTAAAAGACAACCATATGGCTCCTGCCGGTTGCCAACTTACAATAAGGAACATTGCATACATCATATATAATCACAATCATGGCCATATCACATCACAGCACACCCGTGCAAAACAAAGTTAGACGCCTCTAATTTTCTTTGCATGTCTTACGTGGTTTGGGGCTTTCAATAAGTGTCGTTCTAACTTACGAACATGAACCACAACCTTTATACTAGTATTGTTAATCACCCGTTGTAAATTGAATCTTAACTATGTTCGGAGAAACAGGCACCCGCAAAGCCACTTATGCAATACAAGTTGCATGTCTAGCGTGGAGCAAGTCTCATGAACGATGTCATGTAAGGTTAGCCCGGGCCGCTTCATCCCACCACCCCGCAAGATGCAAAGTACACAAGAAACAATCGACAACAAAAGCATCAACGCCTACAATGACCATTGTGTTCTACTCGTGCAACAGATCTACATATAGACACGACTCTGATACCACTATAGGGGTTCGTAGCATGGAAAACAAAAAATTCTACCGCATGCACACAAACAAGCCAAGATCTATCTACTAGATTGTAGCAACGAGTCGATAGAGGAACTCACCCTCGAAGATTCCAAAGCGGTTAACGAGAGCAGATTCTCGTGGGTGATGTAGTCGTACACTTGCCGATCTCAAGATCGCGTAGACGATCCTTCTGGCGCTGCGCTCCGGCAGCGCTTCCGCGGTCGGTCACACGTACGGTACTCGATGAAGACCTTCCTCTCCCTTGTTCAAGCAGACAGGGGAGGTTGTAGCACTCTCCTCATGAATCCGGCAGCACGACGGCGTGGTGTCGGAAATAGAGGGGAGATCTCGCAGGGCTTCGTATTAATCCGGAGCGAGTATGGTGGAGTATGAGAGAGGGCCTTGGAGACTAGGGTTTAGAGGCACCAAGGGGTGGGCTTGGCCGGCGGCTAGGGAAATCTAGGGTCCCCAAGTCAGCTAGAAGAGGAGACCTAGGCGGTGGCAACACTTGCAGGTGGTGGCGCCAAGGGCTAGGGTTTAGGTGTGAGGGGTAGGGGGCGCCCTACCCCTCCTTATATAGGTGGGAGGGGGCGGTTTGGGAGGAGGGAGTCCTCCTCCAACTCCTGCTCATGGCCGGCGGGTGGAGGTAGTGGGACTTCCTCCCCAAGTAGGTTTCCTGCTCTCCCTCCACCAAGCAAACTTCGGATTTGACTTTTTCAAATTGGCGTTTGACTTTCAAACTTGGATTTGATTTCTCTCTCCATATTGCCCAGCCAAGTGAACTAGTACATGATGCAACCATTCCACATTGTCATGACACATCCATGTACCCTTCCCCTCCGTAGTGCCGGACCTTCCAGACCCTTCTAGAACATTCCCGATGAAAACACCGGAATCATTTCCGAACTCCGAAACATGACTTTCCTTATATGAATCTTATTCTCCGGACCATTACGGATCTCCTCGTGATATCCTGGATCCCATCTGAGACTCCGAACAACATTCGGTCTCTTACTCATCATTCCATAACTACTCAACAACATCGAATCCTTAAGTGTGTCTCCCTACGGTTCGTGAATTATGCGGACATGACCGAGACACTTCTCCGATCAATAACCAATAGAGGAATCTGGAAATTCATATGGCTGCCACATATTTCTACGATTACTTTGTGATCGAATGAACCACTTATATACGATACCAATTTCCCTTTTTCTCACGGTAGTTTACTTATCCGAGGTTTTGATCGTCGGTATATCTTCATACCTAGTTCAACCTCGTTACCGATAAGTACTCTTTTCTCGTTCCCGTGATATGTGATCCCTTGTGAACCAGTCACAGGCTTGCAAGATAATTGGATGACATTCCACCGAGAGGGCCCAGAGTATATCTATCCGTCATATGGATGGACAAATCCCACTCTTGATCCATGTGCCTCAACACATACTTTCCGAACACTCAATGCCACCTTTATAGATACCCAGTTACGGTGTGGTTTTTTATGTCATCAAAGCATACTTCCGGTGATGGTGATTAGCATGATCTCATGGTCGAAGGAATTAGGTTACTATGTATTAGAAAGCATATAGCAAATGAACTATGACTTGATCTTTATGCTACACTTAACTATAGGAGTATGTCCATCACATCATTCTCCTAATGATATGACCCTATTGTTAATAACATCTTCTATGTTCATGATCAGGAAACCATGATCATATATTAACCAACGAGCTAGTTTAACAAGAGGATTTACTAGGGACTCTTTTATGTTTACAAATCACACAAGTATTAATGTTTCCGATTAATACAATTATACATGGTATGTAAACATTTATCATAAGCATGAAGATATGATAATAACCACTTTATTATTGCCTCTTGGGCATATCTCCAACAGTTCAAACTCGTCACTGATAAGTACTCTTTACTCATTTTGTGATATATGATCCCTTGTGAGCTAGTCACATGCTTGCAAGCCAATTGGATGGCATTCCACCGAGAGAGCCCAGAGTATATCTATCTGTCATATGGATGGACAAATCTCACTCTTGATCCATGTGCCTCAACACATACGTTCAGAATACTCAATGCCACCTTTATAACCACCCAATTACGAAGTGGTGTTTGATGTCATCAAAGCATCCATCCGGTGATGGTGATTAACATGATCTCATGGTCGAAGGATTTAGGTTACTATGTATAAAGCTTATAGCAAGTGAACTATTTAAATGACTTCATATTATGCTACGCTTAACTATAGGAGTGTGTCTGTCACATCATTCTTCTAATGATATGACCTTGTTATCAGTAACATACAATGTTCATGATCAAGAAACCATGATCATCAATCAATCAACAAGCTAGTCTAACAAGAGACTTTACTAGGGACTCTTACATGTTTACAAATCACACAAGTATTAATGTTTTTGGTTAATACAATTATAGCATGGGATGTAAACGTTTATCATAAACATAAAGATATGATAATAACCACTTTATTATTGCCTCTTGGGCATATCTCCAAGAGTCTCCCACTTGCACTAGAGTCAATAATCTAGTTTCACACCTTTGTGCATTCAGCACCTATGGCTTTCTGGTGTTGTATATACACGATTGCTAGTGGTTAACTGATCTTCGGATCCAACACTTCCAGGTCCGTGTGTAATTGCATGTATTTGCGTCTCTACGCATCACTCATTCTCTAACGAGATGACATTGTATAAATTTAGTCCTCTGGTGAGACCTTTAGTTCCTTAGGGTCAAACCATGTTGATACGGTTGTTGTACAATATATTTTCATAGTACTAGCCCGCTGTGAACTACACCTAGTTTGATAACAAACTATTTGACACAAATGCCCTCTTTTGCTGCTACAATAACAATCATATACTTTAGCCTTTTGTTGTAGTATCGGTCACAATGTTTTAACTTTGGAACTCATCCAAAACCATTATAGAATCTCCTTTCCATTACATTGTGCCACTCATAGTTTAAATTGAGATAAACTTAATTTGTACTTTGTGACAAAACTAGTATCAATGTAATACTTTACAATGCACTATCCATCGATTTGTCACCTCTACAAAAATAACATATTCTTAGTTCTTCTAAAAGATCATAAGAATATCTTTACTATCATCCAATGATCATCTTATGAATTATTCTGGTATATGCTCATAACATTTAGAGCATAGGACATATCTATATGTGTACATATCTAAGTATGCTGGTCAAAAATACTCTTTGTAATTTTATTCACTAAGTATCAAAATTCTTGAATCTTTGTTTCAATTAACAAGTGTCAATACACTTGAATTTCGATTTAATCCTTTTTGTGTGGCAATAACCTTTCTTGTCATTTGCATATTGAACTCATTCAATATCTTATCTATGTACATTTCGCACAGCCATATTAGCGCCTCAATCTATCCATATAGACATTGATGCCAAATATTCGGGTTTTGCCTAAGTCTTTCATCGAAATGAAATTATTAACTTGTGTCAATAAAAGATACATCATCTCCAATCAACAATATGTCTTTCACTTAATGTATTAGCAATATGTCTTAGCGCTCCTACTTAATTTCTTGCAAATGCAAGCATCTTCATTGTCTCCGATGAAATTAAACCTTTTAATAGTTTCATCACAATAAAGATTCCAACTCCGCAATGCTTACTTCAACCGTTGAAGTTTGCATGCTCTTTTAGCATCCTTTGAATTAACAAAACCCTTTGGGTTGTGTCATGTACACGTCCTAGGTAACCATTTTACTAGAAGAACTTGTTTTGTTTGTTCAACTATCATATACCAATATATATAGTGGTTGCTACATTAATCCGTCCAGACTAAATATCGCTATGAAAGATTAAATATTGTCATATTCAACTCATTGAACATTGTCATCAACTCTTTTCCCGACATGTCGAGTATTTGATAGATGTGAAACATACATATCTATTTATAGATCCATATATGACCGATAGGTTTTACACCTTTCCGGAGGGTCTTCCAAGTTCAAAGCTTGATTTCTCGTGTATGAAACTATCATGGATTTTATGCCTTCAAGCCATTTTGACAGAGTCAGGGCCCATCATTGCTTCTTTGCATGTAGTGGGTTCATCATTGTAAATAATGATTTAACTCTCAAATCTTGGTATTTGATTGTTTACCCAACCTACTTGGTTCAATAGGAACTTAGACCTCCGTGACCACAACCTCTGAGGCACGTGAGCCATGAGCATTTTTGCTGCCTCCGGGACACTTTCCAGTGCTATGCAACTTGGCACATATAGCTAAGGTTCTTTTAACCTTATCAAAGTTCTATTGTCCTCCCACTTAACTTTTCACGAAAAAATCCTTCTTAAGAAACTTGCCGTTCTAAGCGACAAACAGTTTTGTCTTCGGTGTTATGGAGGAATACTCAACGGTTATATGATATAACCTACAAAGACATGCTCATCTGACTTTGGTTGCAAACATTTACCTATTCATCGCATACCAATGTTTAAGAAAAGACAACTTGGGTTTAACCCAAACCACAACTTATATGGTGTCATTTCAATGGATCACGATGGAGCTCTTTTCAGTGTAAAAGCGGTTAGTCTATAAACTTTAATCTTTAAAATATAATGGCAGTTTTATAAATGACACCTTTGATCTTACCATGTTTAAACAAGGTTTCATTACATATCTCGAACACTCCATACTACTATGGTGTTGGGCCACGTAGAGATAAAACAAAACTTTTACCTCTAATGTGGTGATCCCAAGATCTAGCGGAGGAAGAAGGCCACGAGGTTTACCACTAGACACGCAGTTGCGGATTACTGATGAAGCGCGACAGTTGATGCAATGCAGTCCTTTGAGATCCGATCGTCCTGGTGCTGATCGTACAACACCTCTGTTGGTATCCACACGCACAAGAAGGAGCACCGGCGGCGAACTGCTAGGTTCGGTACGTCGGCAGGACTGTTGTGGAGCTAGGGTTTCCAACACATGGAATGACCTAACCGATCAACCATTAACCCTTCTAGGTTACTATGCTCCACTATATATAGGGAGTGAACATGGGTTCCACTCTCGTGGCCCATTCACTAAAGCCCATATAACACTAGTCACCGTGAGTCCGACTCACTGACTCAGTCCTAATCCGGCTTGGGTCCAACCCAACCAGATTTCCCATTCAGATCCAATCCGAACTTGCCCCGCTCTTAAGTGTGTGACCCCGCATGCTCATGGCTACTTGGACATGATTGTAGTCCGACTCTCAATCGATTAGTCGGTAGCGGATCCTAGCAGAGCGTGCGGACTCCCAAGTACCAAAGAGTCATGACGACTTGCCTTTCTAATGTGACTTACGTCCGAGTCCCTTTTGCCTCACGATATACCTTGTCAGACTATAGGCGAATATTTGTCATCCCTTAAATAGTCTGACTCTCTTCTCGATCCGAGATAAGTTATTCATCCGACTAACTCTTAGTCGATTGCCTCGTTTAACACTTAATCGAGTCATGCATGTCCATGCTTTCCGAATCATATCATCCAAGAGGGCCCAGAGAATATCTCTCCAAGTGGAGGGGCAAAATCCCGTCTTGGTTATTCACATCACGCAGCTTGATTCTCAGTCGACTCGAACTCTGCCTTTATGACTGCCAAGTTACGGATCAGCGTTTGACAGAACCTAAGTCGGTGATCCTCAACTCGGACTATGCAACAACCTCAGGTCTAAGGATTACATTGATTGAGATATACAAATGACAACTTGTTTGTTGTACCTCAATATGGGTCAATCTGACTCGCTAAACTCTTTAGCCGAATCTGTGTAAGTTGGAATAGCATCAGCATGCCCATGACAAGTGGAACCGAGTCATCAAGCCGACTTTCACATTGGTCTAAGTTGTGTGTCCAGCACAACCTAATGACCAAGGATATTTAGTACAAACAACATGAATGTATAGTTACACAACCGAATCACATATTCAATGATACACATCAGATGTTTATACAAGGACAACTTAATAACTTTATGAATACAATGGGAAATATCATCATACATGATTGCCTCTAGGGCATATTCCCAACAATCTCCCACTTGCACTAGAGTCAATCTTCCGACATCACATGTCTAAGCATCTAATGCCCATGGCTCTCAGGTGTGCCTCATGATTCGGCTGTGGTAACGGCTTTGTCAACGGATCCGCAATATTTGCATCTGTGTGTACCTTGCATAACTTGATATCACCCTGATCCACGAACTGGTTAATCAGGTGGTACCGCATGAGTATGTGCTTGTTCTTCTGGTGTTGTCTAGGTTCCTTGGCTTGTGTGATAGCACCACTGTTGTCACAATACATGTCTAACGGATTGGACGAGCCCTGAACCACACCAAGATCCATGAGGAAATTCCTCATCCAAACAGCTTCATTTGCTGCCTCTAAGGCGGCAATATACTCAGCCTTTTTTGTAGATGGAGACATAATCTCTTGCTTGGAACTCTTCCAGCTCACAGCACCTCCGTTTATAATAAACACGTATCCGGATTGCGAACGAGAATCATCAGAGTCGGTAAGATAACTCGCATCCGTGTAACCCTTTACACTGAGTTCATCTTCACCACCATAAACCAAAAACATATCCTTAGTCCTTCTCAAGTACTTTAGGATATTTTTAGCCGTTGTCCAGTGGATTTCTCCAGGATCGGCCTGGTATCTGCTCACAACACTTAGAGCATATTAAACATCTGGCCTAGTACAAATCATGGCATACATGATGGATTCGACTGCAGAAGCATACCGAATCGCACTCATCCAACTCCGCTCATCAGTTGTCGAAGGACACCGAGTCTTGCTAAGTTTTACACCATGGGACATCGGTAAGAACCCCCTTCTTAGACGATTCCATGTTGAACTTCTTCAACACTTTGTCCAAATAAGTACTCTGACCCAATCCAGTGAGCCTCCTTGATCTATCTCTATAGATCCGGATTCCGAGGATGTATGTTGCCTCACCCAAGTCTTTCATTGAGAAACTCCTTTCCAATGATTCCTTGGTTTCTTGCAACATCTGGACATCATTTCCAATCAGTAATATGTCATCCACATATAATATTAGAAAGTTTACTTTGCTCCCACTAAACTTCTTGTATAAACAAGAATCATGATCACTCTTGATGAAGCCAAACAATTTGACTTCCTCATCAAAGCGAATATTCCAACTCCGAGATGCTTGCTTCAACCCATAAATGGATTTCTAAAGTTTGCACACTTTGTCAGCATTAGCCAGATCGACAAAAACCTCGGGTTGTATCATATACATGTCCTCGGTTAAATTTCTATTAAGGAAAGCCATTTTGACATCCATCTGCCATATCTCATAGTCGAAATAGGTTGCTATAGCTAACATGATCCAAACTGATTTAAGCATCGCTACGGGCGAGAAAGTCTCGTCGTAATCAACTCCTTGAACTTGTCGGAACCCTTTCACGACAAGGCGTGCTTTATAGATGGAAACATTTCCGTCCATATCAGTTTTCTTCTTAAAGACCCATTTGTACTCGACGGGTCTTGCACCATCTGGCAGATCAACCAAGTTCCAGACTTGATTTTCATCCATGGACTTTAACTCGGATCTCATGGCAAGCCATGACTCGGGATCAGATCCCATGTCACATCCCAAGATTTTCCAAATCTTGTAATGTCAAAAATAAATAAACAAAATAAATTATTGTTGAATTTTAGGGTGAAAAGAAACTTTTGTTTCTAAATGGAAACTTAAAAATCCCATCTTGAACAAACTTTAATTAAAGTTTGAATCCAACAAAAATCCAAATCAAGAGAAATGCATTCCTCAATGAATGTATCTGGAAATTTGAACACTTGGAAAATAAATCCAAAACCATAAACCCTAATGGAACAAAAAATCATTTCCAAGTTATCTCCAAATCCATGGATTTGATCCATATAAAAATTGGTCAACAAACATTTACAAAAGATCAAGAAAGACAAATAGAAATATTATAAGACCATGGAAATTGGTTTCACTTAATTTGGAGCCATGGATAAAATCTTATGAATCTAATAAGATAAGGAAATTGAATTTCCAAAAGCTAATAAAGCACTTATCTAAAATCCAAACCAAATGGTGAGCAAATAATCCTAAAGATATTTAAAAAGATAAATGAATATTAAACAAGATTTTACAAATTGAAATCACCAACTTTGGATCTCTAAATAAAAAGATATGGATATTATAAGATGAAGAAAGAAATATTAAATAAAGAATATTTAAAGACCAAATTAAATCTTGGCCTAATCTATTAAACAAATGGAATGAATTATAATCCAAATCCAAGTAAAATAAAAGGATAAAGAATTTCCAAAATAAAATAAAATGGCTTAAACCAAATTCCATTTAAATAAAGACAAATCTCTAATAAGAATAATTATATAATTAATGAGGAAAACAGTATTTTGGAATTTCCCCAAATGAAATAAAAGTGGGTTAATTCAACTTAAATAAGATTAAAGAAATCTTCCAAATAAACTTTAGGGGTTTAAAACTATATTTAATTTCATTGGAAATAAAACAAATACCCAAATTCAAATGATTTATAAATCATATTAAATACTTTCCAAATAATTCAAGATGAATTATTTGACACCCCTTAAGTAAATAAAAACTTACTGAAAAGGTTTTGAGGAAGAATGAAATTTAAATAAGGATTAAAATATTTTTAAACCTTATATGAAGTAATGAAAAGGCCTAATTTAAATAATTAAAAAGACCCCAAAATGAATAAATTTTTATTCCAAAATATACTTCAGATTATACTACTAATCAGTATTTAAACCTACACAAATCTTGGTTGAGGTTTGAATTCAAATTGATGTTTGAATTGTTTAATCAAAATCAAAACAGAACTGAAAAAGGAAAAACAAACTGAACAAAAAAAATGAAAAGGAAGCAACCCAGCTCGGCAGCCCAGTCCAGGCCCAACAGCCCACCTCTCCCTCTCACCGAGCGAACCGTTATTCACTCCCAAACGAACCCGCAGAGACATTGACGATAGGACCCCACCTCCTCCTCCCCTCTCTCACTGCCAAGCGACCCCATCCTTCCCAGTCATCATCTTCACCCACCCCCGCTGACCACGCCCCCTCTCGCCGGCCGTTTCTGCAGGTTTTAATTTGCTTCAATACGCGTTGATGCCGCGACCATTACTCGCCGCGACCGTGCCCTATTAACCGCCCTGGTCTCCTCTCTGTTTCCCCTCATTCCTCGTTTCCCCGGAGCCACCAGACTGCTTTGATTCCTCGCGTGAACCACACCGTCTCCAACGAGCCTCTGCTCCAATTCCGGCCAGCCTCCTCCGCCCCTCGTCTCCTCGAGCACACGAGCATCTTCCCCAGCCTCTGGCGCACCTCACTGTACCTCCCGTTCATCCGCGCGAGCACCACAGCGTCAGCAACGACGACACCAAGCACCGCCGCCGTCTGCCTCTTCTCCGGCGACTCCTCTGGTAAGAATCCGACCGCCCCTCTCTTTCTATTTCACGCACGCATATTTGCCTCGCCCTTGCGCATCTAATCATACACTCCTCTCCCTATGGCATGCACCGAAGCCCCGTCCCCATCGACGTCTGAGCGCAACCGACGACCCCACGAACTCCAGCGAGCGATTCTCGTCGACCCCGTGCGCCCCCTTGCCAGCCAGTACCACCTCGAGCATCCCCACACTTCGGCGAACCTGGTGAGCCCTCCCTTTCCTCCCTCGCTTCCTCTATCATCAGCCCCGCTATATCCAGAACCAGCGCCGCCACCAGCCCTCGCCAGCGCCGCCCATCCCTCGCAAGCGAGCTAAGCACCGTCCGATCCAGATCGTAGCGTCACGATAGAACTTAACTGAAAGGGTAAGGATGAATCTGAGCCACGCGATTTAAGTTAGATCCAACGCACCAGAGAGCGTGATCCAGCCGAAGCGGTATCGACCAATCACAGCGCGACGCGTGGCCAGTGTGTTGATTTAAAAACAGAATTTGATCTATTGAATTAGTAAACTTGCAAAATTCATAACTTTCAAACCACACATCCAAATTTTGCAAATTTTATATCAATGGATTCAGCAAGACAGGCCCTAGCCAACCATGCACTTTTTTAGTAAAAAGCTTCTGTTAAATTGTTTGTTTTTACAGAAACTTGTGTATGCATGTTTAGGATATAAAATTTGTTCCAAAATGATTTTGAGGATAAAATCTTTGGCAAATGGTGTGTTTTGAACCTGCTAACCATAGGAAACAAATTGTGGTTTCAAAAATGTATTTGGTGAAACAAAAGAATAAACTTTGGATTTAAACCATTTCTAGTCAAACAAAAGTAATGTTTATTTATTTAAAAATGCTTTTAGTAGGAAATCTTTGGGAAATGTTTTGGAATAAACTCTCTGACCCAAACACCAAGTTTTATGATTTGAAAATGTATTTGGTGAACCCTATAAAATTATTGCTTTGCTAAAGGCATTTTCAACCACATAAAATAATGACTTGATTTAAAAAATGGTTTATGAAGTGAAAACTTTAGCAAATGATTTTGCCACTTTATAAAATGACCATTAAAGTGTTTTCAAATGTTTATGAACCATTAGAAACCACTTTAACAAATAAAACAATCTCTTGCATGCTTGCATACATTGTTTTGTTATTATTATTTTACGTGATGAATTACTTGAATGGTAGATTGAAATATTGTTTGCTTGATTGAATTGTAGTGACTTGAAGTGTGTGAACATTGCAAAGATCAAGGAGTGAACCTATACTCTCTACCAAAAAGGCAAGTGATGCTTCATACTTTTGTCCCATTATTTTCACTATGCATTAGTGATATTTCTAAGTAGGACTTGCATAGAATTTTTGCTAAGTATAAACTATGCTATGGGAAATCCTAGTAGATGAAACCTTAGTAGAATTTCCTAAGTTAAGATACCTACTACTATCATGCTTAGCTTAGCTAGTAGAAAACAAGGGTGGAATATATATTCATGCTATGGAGAAATTTCTAAGTCTGAGGACTTGTGTTTTGTTTAATAAAACAACTAAGTGAAAGAATCACCTGGGTGGAATGGAAGGAATGGTTTGTGTTGAGTGGTTCACAAGGCCCATTTCTATGGTTTACCTTGTGTATCTCACTTGTGGATGGCCACCCAGGAACAAAGAGATTTGAGATGTCAAATGTTGAGAAGCTTCAAGTGCAGCAACTTGGCATTATGGGCTCTGCCTGGATCACATAGGTTGCAAGAACTTAGCCAAATGGACAGTTGGTGGTAGGGGTATGATAGGTTGGAACGCGTCCATTCTGGTAGGGAAGGCTTCTGAAAGATCTTGTCTTGGTGAAACCAAGTCTTGTGGGGAAAGTGCATCACCTCTGCAGAGTGAAAAATCTAAGTACTTAGCCATGTCCATGGTAAAGGACAATTTGAGCATCAAGACATGGAAGCTATCAAGAATCTCATCATCCCAATTTCTAAGTTAAAAACTTGTGGTTGAACAAGGGTTGAAGGATCACCAATTTCTATTGGGAGATGCCTTAGGAAAGATTTTGTCAAGCAAAAACTTAGTGTTTTCCAATGATAAGGAAAATCTATTTTGAGCAAAGCAAGCCTAAGCTCCACTTAGCCAAATGCATATAGATGATAGACTCCACTATACTACCATAGTATCACTTGCCAATACAATTCAAATGTATTAACCCTTGTGGCTGTAACTTGTTATGTTGCAGGTTTGTTTGATGTTAGTAAAGTTTGTTGATTAGGATTACAAGTCTACAACCAACATGTCTGCCTGTGGCACTTTGAAGATGAAGGACCCCATGCTATTGTTATATTCTGCTGCATTGTAATGAGATAGCCAAATGAGCTATGTAAGATGTAATAAATTATTTTATTCCTGGTTATAAAGTTGTATTATGACCTTTGTTTCTTGATATTACATCTCAATTGTGGATTGTAGCTATTGATCCAGGGACTAGCATTGTAAACACAGGGATCTCTACCTTATTAAAGGTTGGGAACCTTACATCCCACCATCGCTTCCGAATAATTTGTCAGCTCATCATTGTCTAACAGTAACACATCACGAACACTTCGTAATCTCACCGATCTTCGTAGTACAGGTGCTGTTGCCGGCTCAACCACCACGACCGGCTCAACCTCCAAGGTTTTTGCCGACTCGCTACTAGCTGGTTGCTCTCGAATTTCTTCGAGCTGCACCGTGCTCCCACTGACTCGCCGACTGAGAAACTCTTTCTCAAGGAAGACACCGTTCCGAGAGATAAACACTTTCCCTCTTCTCGGTTGTAGAAGTAGTAACCCAAGGTTTCCCTCGGATACCCTCCGAAAATACACTTATCCGACTTGGCCGTAAGCTTGTCCGGCTGAAGTCGCTTGACAAATGGTTCACAACCCCAAATCTTAATAAAAGACAAACTCGGCTTTTTGCCTGTCCACATCTCATGCGGTGTCTTCTCTACCGATTTTGATGGTACTCTGTTTAGTGTGAACGCTGCTGTTTCTAGAAAATAACCCCAAAAATGATAAAGGCAGATCTGTCCGACTCATCATTGATCGTACCATGTCCAACAAGGTCCGATTCCGCCTTTCCGAAACACCGTTCCTTTGCGGCGTTCCTGGCGGAGTAAGTTGAGGAACTATTCCACATCTTTTTAGATGGTCATCAAACTCATGTCTCATGTACTCGTATCCTTGGTCCGACCAAAGAAACTGTATTTTCTTGCCGAGTTGATTCTGTGCTTCATTCTGGAATTCTTTGAACTTTTCAAAGGCTTCCGACTTATGTTTCATCAAGTAGATATATCCATACCTACTCAAATCATCAGTGAAGGTAATGAAGTACTCGTAACCACCTCTGGCTATCGTGCTCATTGGTCCACATACATCACTATGTACTAGTCCCAACAAGTCGGATGCCCTTTCGCAACTCTTTGCAAAAGGTGTCTTGGTCATTTTGCCGAGTAGGCAAGATTCACATGTCTCGACGACTCCAAGTCGAACGAAGTTAGGAGTCCATCATCATGGAGCTTCTTCGTGCGTTTCCAACTTATATGACCAAGCCGACAGTGCCAAAAGTAAGTCATATTCAGATCATTTGGTTTCAACCTTTTAATATTTATGTTATAAACCGACTCACCGTCAATATTCAAAATAAACAACCCATCCTGGACGGGTGCAAAGCCGTGAAACATATCATTCAAATACAAAGAACAACCATTATTCTTGATATTCGACTCATATCCTTGCCTCATCAAACATGAAGCAGAAATAATGTTTCGACTGAGCACTGGAACATAATAACAATTATTCAGTTCTATAGTGAATCTGGAAGGTAAAAGAAGTTGCATCGTGCCGACTTCCAACGCAGCAACTCTTGCTTTGTTGCCGACTCGAATATCAACCTCGCCTCTTGCTACACTCCTAGTTCTTACCAGTCCCTGCAACGAGTTGCAGATGTGAATAACTGATCTGGTATCATATACCCAAGAACTATTAGGTGCATCAGCAAGATATATGTCTATGACATTGCAAACAAGTGTTCCTGAGTCGGAAGTCATACCTCCACTCTTGGCTTTATCGGCCAAGTACTTGTTGTAGTTCCTCTTCCAGTGGCCATCCGCCTTGAAGTAGAAGCAAGTCGATCCGGCTGAAGGAGATGGCTTAGTCCCTGAGGAAGCGCTTGGGACCGAGTCCTGAGCCTGCTTTCCTCCCGACTTAGCCTTCTTCTTAGTCCAAGAACTCTTCTTGAACTTAGTCTTATTCTGCACCATCAACACTTGATTGACGCCCTTCTTGAGATCCGCCTCTGCCTGCTTGAGCATCCCATGTAATTCAATGAGCTTATTATCCATACCATGTATGTGGTAGTTCGAAATGAACTGCTCGTATGCACTAGGAAGAGAGTTCAGGATTATATCCATAGCGAACTCTTCGCTAATGGGGTAGCCAAGCCTCTCTAGAGACTGCACATAACCAACCACTCAGATCACATGTGGACTCAGTGGATCACCATCCTTAGGCTTGCAACTCAGCAAAGCCTGAGAGACTTGATACCTCTTAGTCTTCGCCTGAGCCTGGAACATACTTTTGAGGCTTTCGATCATATCGTAGGCCTCAACATTCTCGAACTGCTTTTGCAAGTCTGGTTCCATGTGAGCAAGCATAAGACAACTAATATCCGTGGACTCATCCTTAGCCCGATGGTAGGCATTGGTGGCAGCAATAGTCGCATTCTCATTCAGCTCATCTGGAAGTGGGTTGTCTAGGACATGTTCCTTCTTTTCTTGATTGAGAAAAATTCTCAGATTTCGATACCAGTTGGTAAAATTAGTGTCGTTTAGTTTATCTTTCTCAAGGTTAGTTCTCAACGCACAACCGGATATCTGAGAGTGACTGCTACTTGGTGCCATGATCTACAACAGAAAAATACAAAACACTTAAGACATGTATTCACAAAAGAGCAAGCATATTAAACACTTTAATATTTTATGCTCCCACTAGAACCAACACCCCTCTGATGGTTACTTAGTGATTCAGGATCCTAAATAAGCAAGTCGGCTAGTGAGCTTTAGCATCACCACTAGCCGCCAAGTGATCTAGGTAGACAACTCCTTGTCAATCATATCTCATACGACTCTTATTGGACAGGTGGCATCACATGCCCTGGCTCCCATCCGACTTTTCCCCGAGCCCCACAACCGTTGTGATAGACCCGTCTAGCTTACCGAGTGTTTCCGCAGTAAGAGTCCGACTCGAACCCACCTAGTCGGAAAGAATTGGCAGCACCTCAATTTTATGAGCCCACTACCAAAAATGTCCAACTTGTGATGGTGCAAACACTGGCGGGAAAACCGACTATACCTTCTTTGAGGGATTAAATTTTACCGACTATCTAATAGAGGTAAAACAGAGACATACCACAAAATAATGCAATTATAATGTGAAATGGTATGGCTCCCTTCATGGCGATCTCCATCTCCACAAAGCCTGTAATCCGACTCGTGCCAACTCTTGTCACTTGCCGTCTTACTCCATGTCGCCGACATGTACAACGCCTTGCATGCCTTCCGGGTTCTCCAAACAGCTACACTATCTTAGTAAAGTAAATTACAAGGAGAATCCGACACACAAGTCGTTATACAATAATATGAGAGCACCTAGGCTCCAGCCGGCTGACAAAACCGTGATTCGCAGATCACGTATGGATTACACACATACATCACATGCACATGAGCCATGCCATTCACAACTTCCTGCAAAAACAAGTTATGCATAGATACGATATCTATCGGCATTGTGAAACTCGCAACAACATCTAAGGCGCTATGACAGGGCAAAGCCGATGGTCCCGCTAGCCGGATAGCGGGCGGGGATCGAAGGGGCAGCGCCCCTTGCGGGTGCCGACAGCGCCCGACGATTTTTCCGAAAACATAGATCTCATCTACGATCCGGACATGGATTTCGACCATTGTTCCAATTCGATCAAACTTTTTGATCTTCGATCACCGCCTCTGGATTTACGTGTCACGGTCTACCCCGATAGCAGAAGCCGACCGGTAGGGGTATGTCGTTCCACGACCTTAGCAGTATGATCACGGAAATCAGATCTACCATTCCCCGAGTACAGTTGATCCAATCAACCTCGTACAAAACCGATCTATCTCATAGATCGACCACCAAAACAGCACATAGATCTCATCTATAGCCAACCGCATATCACATATGCGAGATCTCGAGCCTAAAACCAGAAGCTATCGCTCTGATACCACTATTGGGCCACGTAGAGATAAAACAAAACTTTTTCCCTCTAACGTGGTGATCCCAAGATCTAGCTAAGGAAAAATTCCACGAGGTTTACCACTAGACGTGCAGTTGCTGATTACTGATGAAGCGCGTCAGTTGATGCAGTGCAGTCCTTTGCGATCCGATCGTCCTGCTGCTGATCATACAACACCTCTGCTGGTATCCACACGTACAAGGAGGAGCACCGGTGGCGAACTTCTAGGTTCGGTACGTCGGCATGACTGTTGTGGAGCTAGGGTTTCCAACACATGGAATGACCTAACCGATCAACCATTAAGCCTTCTAGATTACTATGCTCCACTATATAGGAAGTGAACATGGGCTCCACTCTCGTGGCCCATTCACTAAAGCCCATATAACACTAGTCACCGTGAGTCCGACTCACTGACTTAGTCCTAATCCGGATTGGGTCCAAACCAACTAGATTTCCGGTTCAGATCCAATCCGAACTTGCTCCCGCTCTTAAGTGTGTGACCCCGCAGGCTCATGGCTACTTGGACACGATTGTAGTCCGACTCTCAATCGATCAGTCGGTAGCGGCTCCTAGCAGAACGCGCCGACTCGCAAGTACCAAAGAGTCATGATGACTTGCCTTTCCAGTGTGACTTACGTCCGAGTCCCTTTTGCCTCATGATATACCTTGTCATACTATAGGCGAATATTTGTCATCCCTTAAATAGTCTGACTCTCTTCTCGATCCGAGATAAGTGATTCATCCGACTAACTCTTAGTCGATTGTCTTGGTTAACACTTAACTGAGTCGTGCATGGCCATGATTTCCGAATCATATCATCCGAGAGGGCCCAGATAATATCTCTCCAAGTGGAGGGGCAAAATCCCGTCTTGGTTATTCACATCATGCAGCTTGATTCTCAGTCGACCCAAACTCTGCCTTTATGACTGCCCAGTTACGGATCAACGTTTGACAGAAGCTAAGTCGGTGATCCTCAACTCGGACTATGCAACAACCTCAGGTCTAAGGATTACATTGATTGAGATATACAAATGACAACTTGTTCGTTGTACCTCAATATGAGTCAATCCGAATTGCTAAACTCTTTAGCCAAATTTATATAAGTCGGAATAGCATCACCATGCCCATGACAAGTGGAACCGAGTCATCAAGCCGACTTTCACATTGATCTAAGTTGTGTGTCCAACACAACCTCAATGACCAGGGATATTTAGTACAAACAACATGAATGTATAGTTCCACAATCGAATCACATATTCAATGATACACATCAGATGTTTATACAAGGACAACTTAATAACTTTATGAATACAATGGGAAATATCATCATACATGATTGCCTCTAGGGCATATTCCCAACATATGTTGTTTTCGGGAAACATAAATATATGGAACGATTTCTCAAATCTTAGGTGTTTTGCTGAACTTGTAACTCAAATATCTTCCTTTATGATCCTATCATAAATTATTTATTTTATTGTTACAATGATTTTCCACTTCATCTTGAAAGTCTTCGAACATTTTCAAATGTTTCACCTTCATCCTTATTAAGTAAATATACATATATTCACTTAATTTTTGGAGAAAGCATATGAAGTTAAAATCCATCGCTCTCGACTACACATAATGGACTTCATACATCTATATGTATAAATTCCAATAAGCTAGTCATTCGTTCCCTTTTGCCCTATGAATGGAGTTTTAATTATCTCTAGGAAAGTTCCACGAGCGTCATTTGATCGAATTCAAAAGACTCCCAAATTCCATCAAGCATGGAGTTTGTTTATGTTTTCTTTCCAATATAATTTAAACAGCGATGTCACTTCCTAAGTGATCTTTCAATCATTTGTCTTTCAACTTTTTTTAGCATTAGTTTTATGGATGTGATTTATCCAACTAGACTTGTATATCATCCATTTATTATGGATTACGGAAATTATTTGAACAAACTTTTGTTCTCATAATACCTGATTAAAACAAATCTTGAAGGCAAGCTTTGATGTCAACAAAAAACACATATTTATTTGTTCTAAATGAACATCATCACATATTTTCTTGATAATTACTTAGGCCATTGTAGTTCATGAATTGTGTTGTTTCGTATGATAATTCACACCAATAAATTCATTATCCAATACTTAAGAACCACATTGTTTAATAAGCAAGGAATACAACCATAACATGTATATCATCTATATATCTAAGCTGAACAATTCTAGTCTTTTATTTTCTGCCAAATATTTCTTAGATTTCTCTTTCAACACTTCCTTTTCCTTTTTTAAAAGAATCTATCAACATCAATAGTGGAGCCATACACATGACACATAGTCCAAAGTGTGTATAGTTAAATACCAATGTCTTTGGGCTTGCACTTTGAAGTAGATCACCATCATCAGATGTTTGATGTTCTTTCAAATTTCATTATTTAGTAATTTTTAGTGTAGTAAACATTTTACCTACATCTTATATTCATCCTTATCATGATAATTTTCATGATCAAGCTACTTTAGCTTATAAAGGTAAATTGTGAGTATAATGTTGCTCTCCAATTTTTTTTGGAGGATTAGGACGACTAGTGTCTCCAACCTTTTGCAAATTCTCATCAAATATGAGAACATAAATTTTGCCATATTATACTCTATCATGTTGCAACCAAAACTTCGTTTCATATATCGCAATATCTTCCACACATGATGGTTTCTGAAAAATTCTTTCAGCTCCTAGATAACCTTGATATTAAAACAATCTTTTGAATATCAAGAATCATGGAGATAAACATGATGCTTAGATACTAACAAGTTGTTACTCTTGATTTAATACCAATTATTAAACTTCATGGGGTAATATGGAGTTTGCTAAAAGTTTGCAATAGGAATTTTAAACTTTAGATTAACACTTCAAAACAATACGATACCAGTTCGTAAAATAACTATCCAAAATTCTATAGTTATATTATCTCAATTATAACTAAGCGTAAGGTGGTAAACGGATGCCAATGACTACAACAACTATGCAAATTTACTTTGATTTAATTTATGATAAATAGTGTTCAACTTTTAATCATATTACTATTGAACTCCCACTCAAAACAACATCCATCACATTGTTTTAGTGATCACATGAACCAAATCTACTACACCAAGTCCGATCATCACGAGAGATGATGTATCTTTAAAGGCGAACAATCAACATGTTCATCATATCATCTATATGACTCATGCTTTACCTTTCGGTATTCTGTGTTCTGAGACCATGTCTGTACATGCTAGGCTCGTCAAGGTTAACCTTAGTATATGCATGTGCAAATTTGGCTTGCACCCATTTTATGCACACGTAAATCTATCACACCCGATCATCACGTGGTGCTTCAAAACAACGAGTCTTAGCAACGGTGCGTACTAAGGACGAACACTTTGTTACTTGATATTTAGTGAGAGGGATCATCTTATAATGCTACTGTCGCGATCTAAGCAATACAAGATGAATAAAAAGGATTAACATCACGTGTAATTCATAATATGTGATATTATATGGCCTTTCTTCACGTGCCTTCGATCTCCATCTCCAAGAACAAACATGATCTCCATCATCAAGCGTCAAGGTCAATGGCGCCTCTCCATGGTTGTTGTCCACCAGCATCAACTATTACAACTACTTTGAATAATAGACACGCATGTCTTAAACGAAATTTAAAGACAACCATAATGCTCCTACCGGATGCCAACTTACAATAAGGATCATTGCATACATCATATATAATCACAATCATGCACATATCACATCACAACACAAGCCATGCAAAAACAATTTAGACGCCTCTAATCTTTCTTTGCATGTTTTACGTGGCTGGGGCTTTTGCATAAGAACCGTTCTAACTTACGAACATGAATCATAGCGTTGATACTAGTATTGTCAATCGTCCGTTTTAAATTGAATCTTCGCTATGGTGGGAGAGACAGACACCCGCAAAGCCAGTCGTGCAATGCAAGTTGCACATTGAGCGTGGAGCAAGTCTCATGAATGATGTCATGTAAGGTTAGCCCAGACCGCTTCATTCCACCATCCTTGTGGTGACCCAGCATACCACTACATGTGTAGTACACTATAGTCGTTGACATGACATCCATAGAACACCGTTCCGTAAATATCACATCCCTCGGAGTGGTACAACAGAAACATTGCGGGTCCATATTATAAACATACACACATCATTATTATTACAATACCAGAAGTACAAGACATCAAAATATTCAACTTACAAACCAAATATAAACTGTTTTATCAGAAGTTTTAAAGTGACAACTGCAACTCCAAATTGAGCTCAACAACTTATTATACAAGGTTCATGACTCCCAGCTCAATTGGTTACTAATAACTAAGGCAACTAATCTGACTCGTTGCCGTCCACTCCATATCTGATCTCGTAGTCCACCCCTTCCACACCGCCCGACAGGCCAGGCTCCTCGTTTCTTCTTGACATTGTGCTGCATACAGAGGAGTTTCTTCTGGACCCTTAGAGTCTAAGCAGGAGATCAAAGGAAAGGGTGAGTAACAACGTTACCCTTCAAGTTTATTATATGCAAGGTGAGAAGTTTGATGCTCTATCTACCACCTTGGATTATTAGTCCTTGGCACTATGCAGTGTTCGTAAATCTTTCTTCAAAGATTGATTTTATTATTAAAAACTATGCCCATCAGCCTTCACAGGTTGACCAAAACTTTCATGGAGTTCCTTTCCTACCGCGTTCGTAGCTCCTTCCCGGAACAGGGAGTAAGAAGTTACAATTCTTACACTCTGCAGAGGTGCATTACTTTACCCATGAGAGATCAACTCCTTGTTGCACAACCGGGAGTACTTTCTCGTCCACAATTCCATGATGTGGGGCCCAGTAGGTGATCCAAGCCAATCACCGCACCCTTCGCGACCCCTCATGTCCCCGTGGTGTACACCATGCCCACCCATTGAATTACGATAATGGTTAGTATAGACCGTTAGATGCCAGAACTATCGTGGGACGTTGAGGGTTCCCACCCATATGCTGCATATCCTCTACGAATTACCAATGAATGCACGCTACAAGGATAACAGCCACGACCTGCACATTCGGCTACATATAAGAGGAAGAAGATATAGCTGACTTCTCCATCCCATTCCAAATCTCACGGTTAACGCGTAATATACGGCGCTAGAATCACTGATGACATGGGTTGTTAAGTCCTAGGTGATTAATCTTATTGCAAATGGAAACCTAGGTTCCATTGCTCACCTTATCCATATCATTACTTAGTATGATATCAATATTTTTTTGTGAAAATAATATTTTCCTTCTCCAAAACGTAGATGATAACACACAATTTATAAATACTTTGATAAAGACTCTTCAAAGGACATGAGCAAGCGATGAACTTTCCTTATGATTGCAAGGTAGTGAAGTTTGATGCTTGCACCGAACCTTGAGCTTCTATGTCTACAAAACATCATTATTGCCTGGTAAGGACAATATTTAAAGAAGCAAAAATGAACATGCATAGTAATGTAATGCATTATTTGTTATTTATTTTCTTTATGTGTTTTACCCATATTGTAATTTTCTAGAATATCTTTAGGAACTTAAGAAATTCATTTTAAAGAATAACCTTAATATTTTATAAATATTATTTTCACTATTTTTATAATGAAATATATTATTAGTAGAGTTAAAAACTAAGTTTTATTTTATTTTAACTCTTACATTTATTTACTTAATAATTCTTTTTAAGAATTAGCATTTAAATTAAGGAGATGTTATTTTGGTAACTTCAAATATTTATTTAGTATTTTTATAAAATACTATAATAATCAAGTATAATAAAAGTTATTTTTATTTATTTTTATGTATTTCTTGATTTTTATAAAATTCCATAAGGAATATATATATTATAAATCTTTAACCTAAAATTTATTTATAAAAAATAGGTTTTTAATTCAATTTAATAGGTTCTTTTATTATGTATTTAAAAAATACATTGTTTATACTTTTTAAGGTTTTTATTGTATTTTTAAGATTTATTGAATTATAGGGGTACTTTGGTCTTTTACTTAAATTATAAAAATCTTTTCAGGGTTTGGGCCAACCCATTGGGCTATTTGGGCCAATCTTGCCCCAATTGGCCTGGTCAAAAACATCTACCCAAAGTGGTACTGACCCCATCGGCCCAGTACACTTCCTCCTCTCTCTCTTGTTCTCACTTCTTCTCCTCCCTCGACCCCGTGGTCGCTGACACCACCGCCGTGCGATTCCTGCCGCCGTGATCCTCTCTGGCTGCTGTCATGGTATATGGTGTAGTTGTCGACCTCGCTCCTTCATCTAGTCCAATTCGATTAGGATTTGGGGCTCTCCTGCGGCAGGCTGGCTCCATCCCGAACCCTAGGGTTTTGGGTGGTGCTGGTGATGCCACCGCCGCTATCCCAGTGGTGCTGTGGTGGTACTGCTCGACCTCAAGTGCTGTTGTGGTTGCCGCCTCGGCTCGATGCGGGTTGCAGCGCCCCTTGGGTGCTCCCCGTGCCGCTGTGTGCTCGTCGACCCCTCTGCTTCCTCTTCTACGGTGAGTTTGATTTTGATCTCCCCTTTCTGATTTCTGTCCTCTGCCCCTCCTGAGCTATGGTTTGTGTCTCTGTTGTGCATCCCTAATTAAGGTTCATATCCTGTTCTAGGGTTCCTCCCTCTGTTTTAGTTGTATAAGATGAACTGAAACTGGTGGTGATGACTGATGAGGATTGTGGTCTATTCCACTAGATTGCTCACTGCTCTCATTTGATTATATGATACTAGTGGCCTTATGGTATTGATTTACAATTGGTAATTGGATATGCTTTAGATGATAGTGCTCCTGTGGAACTATTACTTGTGGATTCTGTTGATTTGGAAATTTGCTACTGTCAAGATTGTAGTACCGACAATAGTTCTGTCAGTGATTGTTTACTGTATCTATAAATGTTGGCTTGTATGGTTATATATAGACTGAGATTAATCATTTTCTTCTAGTGATGCTCTGAAGATGTATAGATAAGCTTGATGATGATTTCTGGGGTTTGATCCCAGGAAAATGATATCCAATGGCTTGCCATTTTATTTGTGAAATTTAAGTAATGGTTTTGCTTGGCTTTTAAAAATTGTTCCTGTGACACCATCTTAGTATGGCACACAAGTTGTTGGGTTCTACTACTGGGCTTAATCTGACAGTGCTTGAAATTTGGTAAATGCCAGAGATAAGTTGAATCATAACTGCCTATGATGTTGGTCTGAGGCATAGGAACTAGTTTCCTATCTTGTTGTCCCTAATAGAAATGTTCTGGTATTATTATTGGTTACTGGATCTTGAATCCTAGTTGGTGAAATGATTGGTGTGCTTCTTAAGTTATATGGATTCATAAGGTCTAGGAATTCCGAGGTGCTACTCCTTTTAAGAGATGTGCCGAGAATTCTAGATCTTGGGTATGTTTATTCTTAGAGTATGGAATATATCTTTATAGCCAGGATCAATGAGGTTGGTCTGAGATCCTGGTTTGATCTATTTAGTTTACTTATGTCTTCCAAAAATCCTCTATGATGGATTCACCCCACTTGGGTGATTTCTGAGAGATCTAGATATAAAACAACACATGAATCTTAGTCTAGAGAAGATAATAAGATCATGTGATGGTTTTATTTTACTCACCACAACTATTATTTTTGCTGGTGTTCTGGCTGGTTGATTTGGATGGCTAGATCTTGCTGATGTGCTACTGGCTTGAGCTTGTCTTTCACCTTCTGGTTCCTGTAAACTTGGCCTTGATCTTGCCCTTGCCGTCCACCTGATCCACCCCTTCTTATGTCACCATCTAGTGAGTACTGGAATGATCTTGTGTGTGGTTGGGCTGATGGTTTGCTTGGCTCTTGCTAAGCTTAGTGTGTTCCTGGTTTGGTGTTGAAAACTAAAAGTGAGCTTTAGTGAGCCTTGCTACGGCTGAGCTCTTCCCTTTTGCTTGTGTAGCTGCTGCTGCTGTGTTGACAGCTCTCACCATGCATTCAGGTGCGTGTGTTGCCTGTCTACTTGATGCATGGTTTGGATCAGATTGATGAGGTGTTTTACCTTTTGACCTTTTACATTTCACTTACCTGGTGAAACTTGCCCCTCTTACTTGCTGTTAAAATCTGACCTGTGGCTTATTTTTTATGAAAGAACAATTTCTTTCATATTGGTGAAACTTGCCCCTTTATAATACTCAATGATGTAACATGAGTAGTGCACCTCACTGCTCACCAGTGAGAGTATTCTAATAACTAATCTTTTATTTTCCTTTTTGTTTGTTTTGAATTTTGTTGCATTTACAAGATCTGGTGTTCAAGATTTAGTATAGGTTTAGATAGATAAGTAGATTTTCATTGTAATCTTTATTTGATTCATTTGTCAGAATTTTGAAATATTTTATAATAGTTTATTATTTAAATTCCAATTGTTGTAATTCCTTTTTCTGTACTGGACCTCTCATTAGTTTGGATGGGTTCATGATTGTAACAGAAATGTGTATGGAATAAAGATAAGAAATAAAGAGTCATTTCTTATTTGAATTACATTATTTTGAATTCTATTATTTATATTATCTCATTATTATAACAAATGATATTACTAAATCATTTAAAAATCATTTTAAAATAACAAACCTTAACTTTTAGATATAAGTTCAAATTCCAAATTTGTGTTCAAAGTCTCCCGCTGAACACACATTTATTCAAAAAGATCATGTCCGAATTTATAACAATCTCTCTCTCAATATCTATTCCTAAACACAAAGAGTGAAAGAAACTCTGATCACTTTAGGTTTTTAGTTTGGCAAAGTTTTACCCGCATTTTATAGATGAATGCATGCATATGCACAAATTCCTAATTATACCCTTCGCTGGTTCCTAAATGCTGGGATGTTACAATCCCGCAAGATGCGAAGTACACAAAAAGCAATCGTCAACAAAAGCATTAATGCCCACAACAACCATTGTGTTCTCCTCGTGCAACAAATCTACGCGTAGACACGGCTCTGATACCACTGTAGGGGTTCGTAGCATGGAAAAAAAATCTATCGCATGAACACACACAAGCCAAGATCTAATCTACGAGATCGGTGCAACGAGTTTGTAGAGTACTAACCCTCGTAGATCCAAAGCGCTTAACGAGATCAGATTCTCATGGTTGATGTAGTCGATCACTTGATGATCTCAATATCGTGTAGACGATCCTTCCGACGCCGCGTTCCGGCAGCGCACCCGTATTCGGTCACACGTACGATACTCGATGAAGACCTTTCTCTCCCTTGTTACAGTAGGCAGCGGAGGTTGTAGATCCTCCTCGCGATTCCAACAGCACGACGGTGTGGTGGTGGAAGTAGAGGAGAAATCTCGTAGGGCTTAGTCTAAGCCGGAGCGGGTATGGTGGAGTAGAGAGAGCTGATGGCTGTGCGTGGTGCGCTTCGTTGGAAACCCCAAGAGCAAGGTGTGATGAGCACATCAACAAGTTTTCCCTCAGTAGAGACCGAGGTTATCGAACCAGAAGGAGGAAGGAAACATCTCAAAGGTGTTGCAAGCAACGTGGAAACCTACACAACACAAACTCAACACTTTGTCCCAACGAACAATGAGGTTGTCAAGCTCACCGGTTTGCTGTAACAAAGGATTAACTATATGGTGTGGAAGGTAATGATGGTTTGCAACAAGTAAACAATGGAAGATGTATCAATTGTAAAGATTGGACCGGGGTCCATAGTTCACTAGAGGTGCTCTCCTTAGATAAACAACATGGCATGAAGGGTAGACAAATTATAGCAGGGCAATTGACAGGAACTGAGCAAGGCATAACAATGCAATACCAGTCAAAAAGATCCTATGAGATTCGATTGGGAAATACAACAAGATACATAGACCGCCATCCAACTGCATCTATGACTAGTAGTCCACCTTGAGGTTATCATCCGAACCCCCTCTAGTATTAAGTGTAGGGGTTCGTAGCATGGAAAACAAAAAAATTCTACCGCATACAAACAAACAAGCCAAGATCTATGTACTATATTGTAGCAACGAGTCGATAGAATAACTCACCCTCGAAGATTCCAAAGTGTTTAACCAGAGCGGATTCTCGTGGGTGATGTAGTCGTACTCTTCTCGATCTCAAGATCGCGTCGACGATCCTTCCGGCGCTGCGTTCCGGCAGCGCTTCCGTAGTCGGTCACACGTTCGGTACTCGACGAAGACCTTCCTGTCCCTTGTTCCAGCAGGCAGCGGAGGTTGTAGCACTCTCCTCGCGATTCCGGCAGCACGGCGGCGTGGTACCGGAAGTAGAGGGGAGATCTCGCAGGGCTTCGCCTTAAGCCGGAGCGAGTATGGTGGACTATGAGAGAGCCTCGGTGATCTAGGGTTTAGACACACCAAGTAGTGGGAGCTAGGCCGGCGGCTAGGGTAACTAGAAGCCCCAACTCGGCGGCTTGGGAGAAACCCTAGGGCGGCGGCGGCTATGGTGGGCGGCGGCTAGGGTTAGGGCTTAGAGGGGCAAGGTGTAGGTTTAGGAGGGGCAACCTTGCCCCTCCTTATATAGGTGGGAGGGCGCGGCCAAGGGGAGGGGAGTCCCTCCCCAACTCGGCCTCCTTGGCCAGCGGTGGAGGGAGAGGGACTTCCTCCCGAAGTAGGTTTCCTACTCTCTCTCCACCAAACAAAATAGCCGTTTGACTTTTCAAATTGGCGTTTGACTTTTCAAACTAGGATTTGATTTATCCCTTTATTTTGTTCAGCGATGACACCTAGTACATGATGCAACCATTCCAACTTGTTATGACACATTCATGTACCCTTCCCCTCCGGAGTGCCAGACATTCCGAAACCTTCTAGAACATTCCCGATGAAAACACCGGAACCATTCTCCAACCCCGAAACAGGACTTTCCTTATATGAATATTATTCTCCGGACCATTCCGGATCTCCTCGTGATATCCCGGATCCCATTCGAGACTCCGAACAACATTCAGTCTCTTACTCATCATTCCATAACTACTCAACAACGTCGAATCCTTAAGTGTGTCTCCCTACGGTTCGTGAATTATGCGGACATGATCGAGACACTTCTCTGAACAATAAACAATAGAGGAATCTGGAAATTCATATGGCTCCCACATATTTCTACGATTACTTTGCGATCGAATGAACCACTTACATACGATACCAATTTCCCTTTGTCTCATGATAGTTTACTTATCTGAGGTTATGATCGTCGGTATCTCTGCATACCTAGTTCAACCTCGTTACTGATAAGTACTCTTTTCTCGTTCCCGTGATATGTGTTCCCTTGTGAGCCAGTCACATGCTTGCAAGCCATTTGGATGACATTCCACCGAGAGGGCCCATAGTATATCTATCCATCATATGGATGGACAAATCCCACTCTTGATCCATGTGTCTCAACCAATACTTAACACTCAATGCCACCTTTATAGCCACCCAGTTACGGTGTGGTGTTTGATGTCATCAAAGCATCCTTCTGGTGATGGTGATATGCATGATCTCATGGTCGAAGGAATTAGGTTACTATGTATCAGAAAGCATATAGCAATTGAACTATTAAAATGACTTGATATTTATGCTACGCTTATCTATAGGAGTATGTCCATCATATCATTCTCCTAATGATATGATCTTGTTGTTAATAACATCTCAATGTTCATGATAGGGAAACCACAATCATTTATTAACCAACAAGCTAGTATTATAAAGAGGCTTTACTAGGGACTCTATTTTAGTTTACAAATCACACAAGTATTAATGTTTCCTTGTTAATACTATTATAGCATGAATGTAAACATTTATCATAAACACAAAGATATAATAATAACTATATTTATTATTGCCTCTAGGGCATATCTCCAACAGACTCCCACTTGCACTAGAGTCAACTAATCTAGATTACATGGTAATATACCGAACACCCATGGCAGTTTGTTGCTGGTCATGTTTTTCCCTCGGGAGAGGTTTAGTCAACGGATCCGTCACATTCAAATCTGTGTGTACTTTGCAAATCTTTATGTCACCATCTTGGACATGTTCTCGAATAGCGTGAAAACGTAGCTTGATGTGCTTCAGCTTCTTGTGTGACCTTGGTTCTTGCACATTGGCTATGGCGCCCATGTTATCGCAGTAGATAGACATTAGGTCCAGCGCACTAGGAACCACACCGAGCTCTGTAATGAACTCTTTCATCCATATCGCTTCTTGTGAAGCCTCCGAAGCAGCCATGTATTCCGATTCAGTTGAAGATCTCGCCACAACGCTTTGCTTTGCACTCCTCCAGCTAACTGCTGCACCATTGAAAGTAAATATGTATCGAGATTGTGATTTAGAATCATCCGGATCAGTGTTCCAACTAGCATCGGTGTAACCATTAACAACGAGTTGTTCATCACCTCCATAAGAAAGAACCATATCCTTAGTTCTTCTCAAGTACTTAAGGATGTTTTTGACTGCTGTCCAATGATCCACTCCTGGATCACTTTGATATCTGCTAGTCAAACTAACAACATATGGAATGTCAGGTCTAGTACATAGCATGGCATACATTAGAGATCCTATGGCTGAGGCATAGGGAGTTTTACTCATCCTTTCTCTATCTTCTGCCGTTGTTGGACTTTGAGTTTTACTCAACGTCGAATTGGGCAACATGGGCAAGAACCCTTTCTTGCTATCTTCCATTCCAAACCTCTTTAGAACTTTGTCCAAATATGTACTTTGTGACAATGATATTAGGCGTCTCGATCTATCTCTATAAATCTTTATGCCTAATATGTAAGCTGCTTCGCCAAGATCTTTCATTGAAAACTATTATTCAAATATTCCTTGACACTATTAAGAAGGTCTACATCATTCCCAATCAACAATATGTCATCTACATATAGTATTAAGAATGCTACAGAGCTCCCACTCACTTTCTTGTAAATACAAGCTTCTCCATAAGTTTGTATAAAACCAAAACTTTTGATTACCTTATCACATACAGAAAACATGGCATAGTGGTAATCGGCTTGTCCCTCATAGAGTAGCAAATAGATGCATAGGACACCTTCAAAGTTCACAAGGGTGACTAGAAACAAATAGCACAAGAACAAGTAATATCACAATATGCATCAATCAATAAGTTTCGGGACACTGCACATAAAACTAAGAAAGACAACTATGCTCTCTTAATGGTGCCTAAAGGTAGAAGGTGGAGACTCAATAATAGTGGAAGAAAGGCCCTTCATAAGGGAAGCAGGGATTTCAAGTTTCAAAAAGAGCTTCCAAAAATTATGGTACTTGTTAGCTTTCAACCCTCATTGCCCCTATCATAAGCATCTTGAACTGATTAAGGTTAAAGTGAACAAACTATGGAGTATATGCTTGACAAAGTATAAGTTTGCAATCTCAAGTCCCTTGAATACGAGGGACACCTCTCATGCAACTCAACTTCAGTCACCTGTAAGGTCTTGTCATTGTAAGTACATGCGTATCATAGAGAACCGCCAACGGGGTACCCCTTGCACATCGTACAGGAGCTATCCCATAACAAAAATGACAAGGCAAGCAGACAATGAGCATCTAAGCGATCTTTTTATTTACTATGTGCATTGCTTTTTATTGAGGATGCTTCATAGATATCTCACTATGGTGATGCTGCAATTTTCCACCATGATTAGGCATGGCTTAGGCTAGCGGCACAGGCGTTTCTCTAACACAAAATACATACTCTATGGACTTACAAGTTCCCTCTTTATTTCACACTGGTGACATACATAGAAAAAAGAGCATGATATCAATTGAGTACAAAGTACAAGTGCAATGTTGAAAACGTTCCCCATGACAACATGGTTCTGCTAATTCCAACGTATAAGTGCAAGCATATACAACATAGACGACACAATGGTTCAAGTTTATTAGAGGAAAAGAATATAAAGTGTGCCATCAAGTTTGTGAGGGATTTAATCACTAAGTTTTCACATAACAAAATAGTTTTTAATTGGAAGATAGCCAAAAACAAGAAGATACTTGGAATGGTGTAACACACCATGCATGCAGATTTATAGTGGACACTTGGGAATAACTGGGTTTCTTGGGAGTTGGAAGCATGAGTAGAGCTTACTCATACAAGTGGAGGCTAGCAAAAGACTGAGAGCAACCAACTAAGAGAGATATAATGGCCATAATCATGCAGAGCGATAAAACATTACTAATCAAAGCATAAAGTGGTACTAAATGATCAAAGAGTCTATGGTGACTTATTCATAGTCATAACATGGTCTGAGCATGTGCCAAGTCAACCCAAACAAAACATCAAAGGAGAAAACCATAATACTATGCTTTTTCGTGCTAAAACAACGCATAATTTCTTCAAGGAACACTAAGCAATCCCAATTGTTTGTAACAAGACATTCTACAACAATAATCACTAAGCATAAGGTCAAAACAACACCTAGCATGTCATGCTAAAGTCTAAGTCACAGTCAATGCAAGCTCCTCTTGCACTTCCAAGCAAGAACTTTCTACTCCTTTCCAACACCAATTGACTTATTTGAAACAACAAAGCGAGAACGGGGGTCCAACTAATTTATTCAAGCAAACTAAACAAACTAAGCAAAGCAAACAAAAACTAAGACGCTCCAAGAACAACACAACTGTGCATGAAACAATAAAAATGAAGTGTCTAGACAGACCTGAGCTTTTTATTGATGAAGAAGGGGATGCCTTGGGCATCCTCAAGCTTTGCTGCTTGTACCTCATGGATATTTCTTGGGGTGACACCGAGGTGGCATCGTCAAGCTTTAGCTTTTGTCCATTCTTCATCTCATTATATCATTCTCTCTCTACACCTAATTTTTTTTCCTTCACACAATCTTCATTAGCAACATTAGTGTATTCAAAAGACAATAGACCTTTAGACAAAGCTTTGGAACAGCAAGAATTTTCACTAAAAACACAAGCTACTGTAATAACTCCTTAAAAAATCTCAATTCCCAAAAGAGAACTCAAAAAGGAATCAATAGGAAGCAAATGCAAATAATGGCAGAAATGTGTCAAAACAGACCAGCAGGTAGAAAACGATTTTTTCAAAAATCTTCCATTGCTCAAATCAAAAGGGGCTGAACTAACTAAAGTTAGATAACATACTAGGGGATTTATTCGTAAAGTTTCAGCTCAATCCAATTTACAGAGACTCCTCACGAATTTTTATGGTGGAGGACAGAAATCTGTTTCGCGACAGCAACTCCCCAAATCTTACTTCCCTCTCATTAGAGGTTATTCTTGGCACAAGAAGCAAACAAAAAGGATAAGGAGAGGTCATTACTGAAGTAATAACTTCCAAGACTCAAGGAAACTCTTGGGTTATCTCCCAACAAGTACTTTCTTTAACGCCTTTAAGTTAGGTAGAAGAAGCATGAAGAATCAAGTATTTTCAAATGAGGCATTACTATCAATACTTGCAAAGTCTTCAACTATGAAAGGTATCTCATACAAATGGGTTTTGGAGGATCCCTTATCATATCTCTTTGGTTTACTACTTTCATCAAAAAGATTTTGAGGAGCAATCCAATCGAAATTCTTTTCAAAGGCTTCATGCATTCCAACAAGCTTAAAGGGTATGTGTATCTTAAATTCATCTCTAGGCTTAGTTTTATCAGAAGTACCCACAACATATACACTTGAGCCTAGCATATTGAAACTCTCAAAGACTTTTTTTGGCTTCCCTAGCAACATCATTGAACTCTTTTAGTAAAGTTTCAAGAATGAATTCTCCCTTTTCAGCATTCTTTTCTTCTTTTAGTTTTAGGAACAAGAATTGTATCATGGGGTTAAGGCTAACAAACCTAGCCTCCAACATATGGACTAAAGAAGGTGCAGCAATTTCATAATTAGGAGCAAGTTCTGCTATAGATCTATCCTTAATATCCTCATGTTTGCTAACACGATTAAAGAATTCTTCAATATTATCTTTCCCAATTATGGAGCCACTACCTATTGCGAGATCTTTTAGAGCGAACTTGGGGAACAACATGGTGGGCTAGAGCAAGGTGGCAACTAGAGTAGGAACACATTTTTCGTGTGTTTTTAATAGATAAATTAAACCAAACTAAACTATTTTTTTGAGTTTTTGAAAATAGGCAAACAAAACCAAGCAAAAGAAACCAAGCAAACTAAAAACAAAGTAAAGAGAAAGGTTGAGGAGGACTCCCCTTGTAAAGACGTCCTTAGCCTCCCCGGCAACGGCGCCAGAAAGCTTGATGGCTGTGCGTGGTGCACTTCGTTGGAAACCCCAAGAGCAAGGTGTGATGAGCACAACAGCAAGTTTTCCCTCAGTAGAGACCGAGGTTATCGAACCATAAGGAGGAAGGAAATGTCTCAAAGGTGTTGCAAGCAACATGTAAACCTGCACAACACAAACTCAAGACTTTGTCCCAACAAACAGTGAGGTTGTCAAGCTCACCGGTTTGCTGTAACAAAGGATTAACTATATGGTGTGGAAGGTAATGATGGTTTGCAGCAAGTAAACAATGGAAGATGTGTAAATGGTAAAGATTGGACCGGGGTCCATAGTTTACTAGAGGTGTTCTCCTTAGATAAACAACATGGCATGAAGGGTAAACAAATTACAGCATGGAATTAACAGGAGTGAGCAAGGCATAATAATGCAATACTAGACATTCATGATCCTATGAGATTCAATTGAGCAATACAACAAGATACATAGACCGCCATCCAACTGCATCTATGACTAGAAATCCACCTTCGGGTTATCATCCGAACCCCCTCCAGTATTAAGTTGCAAGCAACAGACAACTGCTTTAAGCAAAGAGTGTAAGGTAAACAATCCACTTGTTCCATGAGCAGAGACCGTTGTTTTCTCCCTAGTGGCAACATCACATCTACAACCTTAGAGATTTTTGTCACTTCCCTTAGATTAAATAGAGGCATGAACCCACTATCGAGCATAAATACCCTCTCTTGGAGTCACTAGCAACTACTTGGCCAAGATAGCTACTAACAACGGAGAACATGCAAGATCACAAACAACACAGACATGATAGAATCATAAAGACAAAACCATTAATCAATCTGAAATAGTAATCTCAATATCCATTTGATCCCTGCAAACACAACATGCATGTACAAATAGATTAGATCTTGATCACGAATGGAGATCACAAGATATATACATGAAAGCACAAGGAGGAGATACAACCATCTAGCTACTACATGGACCCATAGTCCAAGGTGGAACTACTCACGCATCATACCAGAGAAGAAGGCCTCCGGGATGATCTCCCCTCTGGCAGGGTGTTGGAAAGAACTTCAGATCCCCCCGATCTAGGGACGTTGGTGGCGGCGGCTACAAACGGTTTCATGGAGTTTTGATCGGGTGCCTAGGGTTTCTTTATCAGGGGCTTCTTATAGGCGAAGAGGCAAGGCTGGGAGGGGACCAGGGGGCCCACACCCTGCCTAGGCGCGGGCCCACCCTGGTCGCCCCTGGGGGTGCGGTGGCCCTGGCTTGCCTCTCCGTCTCTCCTTTGGACTTCGTGTCGCCCACGGTAAAATATTGTCTTTGGCTTTTGTCCCCTCCAATTCTAAGAATATTGATTTTCTGCCTTTCTAGAACCAAAAACAGAAGAAAAGAGACAACTGGCACTGTGGCAACTTGTTAATAGGTTAGTTCCAGAAAAGATATAAAAACACCTCAAAGTGTAGACAAAGCAAAGCAAAGTAGATACTAAACAAGCATGGAACATCAAAAATTATATATATGTTTCCGACGTATCAAGAGCCTTGGGGATAGAGTTTAGACGCCAAGGAAGGAGGGCAGCCAGTGGGTAGGGTTTAGACTAGATGGCGATAACGGTTTAGAGGAGGCTAGGGCGCCAGCAGCTTGGGTGCAGCTGCGGCCTATGGTTTTGGGTGGTGATCCAAGGGGGCGCCCTACCCCTCCTTTTATAGGTGGAAGGGGCAGCTAGGGGAGGGGAGTCCTCCCCCAACTCCCCTTGGTAGACGGCGGCAAGGGAGGGAAACCTCCCAGACTAGGTTTCCTCTCCTTCCTCCACTAGGCAATCATGTTGGTATTTGACTTTTTCAAACTGGCGTTTGACTATTCAAACTAGAGTTTGATTTCTCTCTTCCCATTGCCCAGCTAGGTGACCTAGGGTATGATGCAACCATTATACAATGCCATGGAACATTCCAAGTACCCATTCCCCCCGGGGTGGTGGACCTTCCAGAACCTTCTAGAAGCTTCCGATGAAAACACCAAAAACATTTCCAAACCCCGGAATTGGACTTTCCTTATATGAATCTTTTTCTCTGGACAATTTCAGAACTCCTCGTCATGTCCCGGATCCTATCTAAGACTCCGAACAACATTTGGTCTCTTACTCACATTCCATATCTACTAAACAACATCAAATCCTTAAGTGTGTCTCCCTATGGTTCGTGAATTATGCAGATATGATCGAGACTCTTGTTTGATCAATAACCAATAGAGGAATCTAGAAATTAATATGGCTCCCACATATTTCTACATTGACTTCATGATCGAATGAACCATTTACATATGATACCAATTTCCCTTTGTCTCGTGATACTTTACTTATCCAAGGTTTGATCGTTGGTATCTCTGCATACCTAGTTAAAACTTATTACCGATAAGTACTATTTACTCGCTCCGTGATATGTGATCCCTTATGAGCTAGTAACATGCTTGCAAGTCAATTGGATTACATTCCATTGAGAGGGCCCGGAGTTTATCTATTCGTCATATGGATGGACAAATCCCACTCTTGATCCATGTGCCTCAACACATACTTTTAGAATACTCAATGCCACCTTTATAACCACCCAGTTACGAAGTGGTGTTTGATGTCATCAAAGCATCCATCCGGTGATGGTGATTAACATGATATCATGGTCGAAGGATTTAGGTTACTATGTATTTGAAAGCTTATAGCAAGTGAACTATTTAAATGACTTGATCTTATGCTACACTTAACTATAGGAGTGTGTCCATCACATCATTCTCCTAATGATATGACCTTGTTATCAATAACATCCAATGTTCATGATCAGGAAACCACGACCATCAATCAATCAACAAGTTAATCTAACAAGAGGCTTTACTAGGGACTCTTACATGTTACAAATCACACAAGTATTAATGTTTCCAGTTAATTCAATTATAGCATGAGATGTAACATTTATCATAAACATAAAGATATGATAATAACCACTTTATTATTGCCTCTTGGGCATATCTCCAATAGCAGGTGGCTCACGATCAGCGGCACGTGAGCTACAGCGCTGCGGCCAAAGACGCAAGTTTCCGTACGTATCATGGAAGAGATAAGGTTAGGTGGGGCAGGCGCGCAAAGCGGTCGATTCGGGGGATTAGTTGGTAGGGTCCCCCGGGTATCCTATGATTTCCCTAAAAGAAATAGGAGGGCTTTATTGGGTTATAAGAGCGGTTTGGAGATGCTGCTTCACACCGGAGCCCCAACGATCACGGCTCGAGACACAAACATATTTCATTCAAATCTAGGGATTTACAAGATTTAAATAACATTTAGGCAAGAAAATATCTTGCGCACGCGAGTTCTTGTATGTGAGGGTTTTCTCTCCCATCCGCCACCATCGCCTCCGCCCGCAACCACCGCCAACACCTCGGCCTTTAGCATAGATCAGTCCCCCTCCTCCGGCCAGCTTTGCCAGCGTCAGGAGTGGTGGGGAACCTGATCTATGGGTGAAGTTTTCAGTAAAAGTGTTTCCAAAAGATTAGGTTAGAGTTTTAGTAGACATCTTCTTCTGGCGTCTACGCCAATTGAGATGGCATCGTTCGCAATAAGCGATCTTTGGCCCTTTGTTCGACGACAAGATCTTCCCAATGTCAATCGTGGTTTTGTAAGATTAAAATTCTATAGGTTCGATATTTTAGATCTCGCTTGGCTAGATGGATCTTGGAATTTTTTCTCATTGCTGCCATGAGAAGGATTATTCTCGCAATATTTGTTACGATTGTTATATCCTTGACATGGATATTCATAGTCTCGACTCTTTTATGATGTCGACTAGGTTGTTCAGTTTTTTCTGTAGAATACCGATGGTGGTACTCTTGCCGATGTTGATTGATTACTCTAATGGTTGCACGCGTGCATGTATCCTTGGCATTGCGGCTCAAAAAAATATGGGAGAATCCTCATTGGTATTTGTAGGTATCTGGTTTAATATCGATGTCATGTTAATTGGGCTGCCTTCAGACAAATGCAGGATTGTATCATGAAAGAATATTTTAAAGACCTTCAAGTTTTGTTTTTCTTTTATACTATATTTTGTAATCATTAGAGAGAGTTCATGTATCTCTACCATGTACTATTCACTACTCTAAATATATTGTGGTATTGATTATCAAAAAATAACATTTAGGCAAAAAATATACCTAAATACAAACAAAAACATAGAGTCTTGTCCTACTACTCGTCATCGGAGGCGAGGTTAACCTAGTTCAACGCTTGCTAGTGGAAAGCCCCCACCCACCACCACCACCATTGTTGGTGCTGCTGGGTAGGCGATGTTAGTGGTGGAGGCGGTGTCAATGGCGGAGGCGGCGCCACCTGCGACTGTGGAGGCATGGTCGCAGCCGGAAAGCTTGCAGTGCATAGAAGGTGCCGGCCTAGCACAACTCCTACTCTAGCGCCTAGTGTGCCTCCGAGTCATGTGTGGCAAGCTCGAACGCCTCCTCCTCCGCGAGGCCTAGCGGCATGAGGGGCACGCTGTCCTCATTCACCTCCTCGTTGGTGTTGGCGGCTGCCAGCACCTCCGCCCAGGCATTGAGGCCCTCCTGGTACATGCTCTCCTTGGGTCTCGCCGCTGGCGATGGCGGTGGTGCCATAGGGAAAAATAAAACACCGGGGAGGAGGGGAGGACGCGGGTGGTGACGGGGGCGTTCCCCTATTCCTGTAGATGCGTGGGAGAGTGGCTGGAGCAGCGGCGGGATGCGCGCTTCGGTGAGCAATTCGTGC
Organism: Avena sativa; assembly: GCA_916181665.1. Lineage (NCBI taxonomy): Eukaryota > Viridiplantae > Streptophyta > Magnoliopsida > Poales > Poaceae > Avena > Avena sativa. The sequence continues at coordinate 80,848,360 of OV702297.1, forward strand.
AGCCTGGGCGGCGAGGCAGTGAGAGAGGGAAGGGGAAATTGAGAGAGCAGCGAGGGGATTTAAAAGGAGGGGGTCAGGTGAGGCCAGAGAGACGAGTGGGAGAGGGTGGGGAGGGGAGGGACATCATGGTCGACGTGATCGTATAGGTGGGGGGTGAGGTCGTGCGCGAGAGGTTGGGGTGGAGTGGTGGGGTTGGCCTGGCAAGGAGGAGCGAGGGATATCCGGGTGGACATCAGCTGGGCCGTTGTAGCGTGCCACTCGTGTGGGTGTGCGTGCGGTAGGTAGGGTGTGGGAAGCAATGTGTCGGCCAGTTGGGTCAGTTCAAATGACCTAGTTAGTTTTTTCTTTTTCAGTTTTATCTTTTCTTTTATAGTTTTAGTTTTATAAATCCAAATTGAATGAAACTAGTTTCTAATTTTTTGTAAAAAAACCTACACTGTAAACTTTGTAAAAACTAATTTTTACTAAAAATAATAATCAAAAAGTCCATTTGCACTAAAAGCAAAATAGGGCTAACTTTGAAAATTAGGTCTCAAGTTTTAAATATAAGAGGAAATGTTCAAAATTGTTTTTGAAGGAAATATGCCCTAAAGACAAATAGTAATATTGATTATTAGCATATTTAATATGATTAATTTTTATATCATTCTATAATTGTATTGATTAGAAACGTAAATGCACGTGTGATATACAAACAACCAGGAGTTTCCGGTGAAACTCTAGTCACCGGTTCATTGGTCAACGAATGATCAAGGTTTCCTGATCATGTTGGTTCCTCAGCATCAATTGATAATGGAGTCATATCATTGGAGAATGAGATAGTGAACATACCCTATCTAAATCATCATGACACGATTATGTCATAGAGTTCAAGTTGCGATGATTAGGAAACATAGTGACTCGTTCCTTAGACCATGAGACCATATCTGATCACTTTCTATTGAGGATACTTTAATTGCACGTAACGTTACTCGGTGGAATAGTGATCATAAGGGTGACATTGGGTATTTGGAGGAACAAGTAGAGGTGTATGCGTCAAGGGCGGGATTTGTCCATCCGCGTGACAAAAGGTACTCTGGGCCTACTCGGAAAAATTATATCCATAAGCTGCACGGCGGGTGGCTAGATCACAATGAATATCACTTATCGGACCGAGTCAAGTAGCTATTGTCGGTAACAAGGTTGAACTAGACATGGTGATGTCATTAATCAATCCTCATAAAATACAAGTATCACAAATACAAAAGGAACAATACAAGGCATTTATGGTTTAACAACATGTTTCATGGAATGCACATGTGGTCATCATGGGCATCCATGTTCCGCTGTTGACTATTGGTCAGAGAAAAGTCTTGACCATGTCTAGAGTGTCCCTGAACCGTTGAGTAGCATGCTTAAGGGCTTGACAAAGCTTACATATTATTATGGGCATATTCGGAATCACTGAAGAAAAAAGAAGAGAGAAACCGGAAATGTTCTGGGGAGATCCGAAGGTGTTCGGAGAAACAATAAAGAAAAAGTGACTGAAAGGAGTTTTGGATAAATGGTGATTTAAATATACATTTGTTATATGTTAATTATGAATTAATATATTCTAAATGAATATTTAGATAAAGATTTATAATGGCACTTTTCTTATTAGGAAAAAACACTGGAGGGATTTTACCTAAAAAGAAATGGCGAGAATGGGTTGGTTTTTGACCAGCCCATGTGGGCGGCACGTAGTGCGGGCCACACGGGGTGGCAAGCTATTGCGTGCTGCTGCTGGGCCATGGAGGTCGGCCCACCCGAGGCTTGCCTACTGCTGTGCCGCGCCGCTGCGCGCCACACGCGCGTGCGCCCGCGTGGACAGCATGGTTGGCCCAGTCGGCCAAGGCTGCCCCGACCGCCCACATGGCCACTGCTGCTGCTAGGTATCACCTCCCGCCGAGCTGGGTCGATGCCTGGGTGGCCCACTCGGGTTGCCCCAAAGGGTCCAGCCGGCTAGGAGCTATTTTGCCCCTTTTTCCTTTTATTTTTAGTCCCACGCGGGGCACCTAAGGTGGAGGGAGTCCCTCCCTCCGCCTATATATAGGTGCCTATAGGAGGATTAAAAAGACACAATAAAATACAGAAAAGGCATGTGTACCCTATCTCTTCTCTCTCTTGCGATCGAGCCCCCTTATTAGGGCTGTGTGAGCGAGGAATTTTTCACCGCGCAGCGCCGCCATGCTGCGGGATTCAGAGTCGGGAGTTCTACTTCTGCAATCTCGGCTAGATCGGGGAGTAGAGGGAGTCGTCATAAAGTACCATACATGTGTGTGACTCCATCGGGCGGCGCCGTGCTTTCGTCGCTAGGAGTTGTTAGGGGTCGTTGGACTTCGTGACATCGAGGTTAGCACCGGAACGACTTTATCAATTGCGTTCCTTGTGGTACATTAACCGCACTCGGTCTTTAAAGTTATGAATACTGTATCTCCTCCCTTACTGCATTACTAATAGATAGATTTTGAAATTAGGGTTTCGATCGTAGGAAAAAATTGTTTTCTGCCCTCGAACCCCAATATTGGTATCAAAGCCGGTCTATGCGTAGTACTGCTAGTATGGGTAGAATACACGAGTTGTAACATGTGGGCGTTAATTCTTTAATTGTTACCCCCTACGTATACTTATTTATATCGCGGTATTGATTGATGAAGCGACCCGGACCGAACTTACACGTACTCCTATGTGAGACCGATTCCACGCTTGACATACTGCATGTTTTGTATGTATCTCTCTCTCAATAGTTGATATAGCATTTACAAAGGAGGGACCTGAAAGGGGTGTATTATAAATAATTATCTAATCGACGTTGTGGTTGAAGTTCATTGGTAAGACCAGTTCTTACACGAAAGCCCTAATAGCCACGTAAAATATGCAAAGATAAAGTAGAGACGTCTAACTTTGTTATTCAGGGGCGTTGTGACGTGATATGGTCATAGTCAAGGTAAAGTAGTTTACTTTCTGTTGCTAAGTCATAGTAACGATCATCATTATGGTGTATTGCACACTGGATCAGCAGATACCCTGGCTCAGGACCCGGAGGTGCCGTGTAACATCTCAGGATTATCACCTAGAAATAGTGAGGCCACATGTGTGTGCATTGCATTCCTGCATAAGAAAATCCGGAGAATTTTCGCGCAAAACTAAAAGTCCTATAGGGGGGTGGAGATATCTCTTATGATAATGGAAACATTAGGGAAAGTGTGATGGATTTCGACATGACCTTTGTTGATTTCTTTGACTTGGAGAAAAAAATTCAATTTGAATATTTGAATATCATATTGAATTCAAGACAAAATGAATTTGTTTTATGGATAGTTAAAGCATATCATAATTGAAATACAATTATGAATAAATAATATATACTTTAGGGATTTCTATTTTCGTGCCCCTGGTTCGTTAACTATACTCATTTTTCCCTAGCACTTAGTTTTTACTCACTTTTGTCCATCTCCTATTATGAAACTCTCACATCGGTCTGAAACTCGTTCTCCGTCGGGTCCCGTTAGTGGATCCTCGCCGTTACGTGCTGACAAGTAGGACCCACCCGTTACGTGATAACAGGTGGGGCCACGTTTAGTCGGGTCCCGTAGTAGGACCCCCCCATGGTGTGGGGCCGGCTTGTTGGGAACGCATTTTAGGGGATTTGGTGTGGGACCATGTGGGGCGCGTATGGTAGTTACATGTGCCTTGTCGCCTAAATTGGAAGATTTATTTTTTGTTATTTTTATGAGTGGTCTTTTTAAGAGCGCCTTTTACCCTTTATGTCGCTAACAGTTGTTATTTTTTCCCAAAAAGACAACGAATCTCGAGCATCTTCTCTCTTCATTCATGGTTCCTTTTGGCCCTCCTATTTTCCCAATCTGACAGCAAATCTAACCAGCACCATAAATATGTAGATGAACAGAATAGATGTAGATAAAGAAGCTAATAAAGGATTATATAGTACGATACTTAAACCAGGTTCGACAATTAGGCTGCTCAGCAGCAGCTTACAAGTTCAATACAGACAACAAATCAAAAGAAGCTGCTTTACAACAGCAGCAGTACAAGATCAATGTCCCCTCATGGAATCTGCTAGGAGGGCCACTGCCTCCTCCCTGTGGCGCTTCCTCCACTTCCTGCTGCCCAGTCCCTTGACCTTGGGCGCCTTGGGCGCCTTGGGCATGCGACCCTCCTCGATGGCCACCTTTTGGAGGCTGCGGAGGTGAAAACCGAGCGCCTTGTGCTAGGCTTTGAAGGCGTTGGCGTTCTTTGACGGGCCGCTGGTCTTCATGTCCTCGGCATGCATCACGAGGGAGTTGAAGTCGGTGGCAAGACTCCTGGTTCAGAAGGGGCACCTGTAGACGTTGCCGACGAAGAAGCCGTTGAACTGGCCAGACTTGAGCTTCCTCAGCACCTGACGAGTCTTGGTTTCCATGGACTCATCATCACTGCAGATGTCGCTGCTATCCACCTATTACAAAAATAGTAGCATGCAATAAGGACATGATTGAGATAATGTGATTATCAGGATTGATTACTTGCATAAATTAACCGATTGAGATCCCCTGATTATTCCCCAATCCCCAAATCTCAAACCAAATCGAATACTGATCCCAACTACAGATCGGTGCTAGTACTGATCCCAACTAGGGGAATTCATCAAAATACGAGATCTAACACAAGAGGATTAGCTACTGTAATAATACCTAGCATCCGCCGATTGAAAATATAAACAACCGAGCCCTAATAACACACGAACTAGCATCCAACAATGGAAATGGGGGAAGAAGAAAGGAAGAGGATAAAACCCTAGTTACCTCCGACCATGGGTCGGCTAAGCTGGTGTCGAAGGGGTTCTCTGGTCTGATGTAATCGTTGTCCCCGTAGGGGTCCCAGTCGTGCGGGATCTGGAGGAGAACGGCGGGGGCCTATACGGGGACGGGGGCCTCCTCGCCGGTGGCTACGGCGAAAGCGGGGACGAGGGTCTAGATGGGTATGGCAGCTGCCTTCAATGCCTCGATGGGGGCCTCGACGGGGACGGGGGCCTCCTCGTCGGCCGCCTTGGAGGCGACGATGGCCACCGCACCGTTATTCTCCATCACCGGCGTGGTTGGGATTTTCTTGGGGGGTTTGTAGAAGGTGATGGGACAGTGGAGATGGTTGCGTGAGTGAGTGAGCGAGTGAGTGATGAGTGAGAGTGAGGAGGCCTCTATAAAGGTGAAGGGAGGAGACATTTTGTTGCACCACCGTGCACCGTGTAACCGCGTGCGCTAATGCACCGTGCACGGCCACACGCGTCCGCTACCGCCTCGTGCACCATGACACGCGTACCGTGCGTCACGTTTTCCCCCTCGTGTCTAACCTTGGCCACTTATTTGTGCTCAGTTATACCCTCGAGTGTAGCACTGGTAGTTTGGTTGTACTCAGTTTTGCCCTCCAGTACTAACACTGTCGTGTGCAATATACTCACTTTTACCCTCCGGTGGCTGGTCAACAGAGAGTCAACGAATGGGTTTTAGCTTGCTAACTGAGTCATTTTATGCACAACAAATTCAAAAAGATCAAAACATAGTGGCATCTACCCAGGGAGTCTTATTATGTGACCCGCCACCATAAGAAATGCATATAAATCAAGTTTTAACCTAAATCACCACTTATCAAATCACCTACTATCTATGAAGGTTCATGGTTTTCTACTCAAGCCTCTCCCTAAAACATCCCTCCCCAAAACATAATTTGTCGGAATGAGGCAATATTTGTCAAACTAATATATATTTGAATTGCAAATAGTTTGATGTATGCCAATATGTATTTTATTGTATAAAATAAGCATTTTCCATTTTTTATATCTCTTTTTGTTTTATATTTGAACCCCCTTGTCGGTTTTGCCCTTGGTTTTAAAGTTCTACGCACTTTTTCTCTTGGTTTTTAAGTTCTACTCAGTTTCCCCCTCCCTCTTAGTGACAAACTCTCACACTCGTGCTCATCTTGGCTGCTACGCTCTGATTGGTCGAGATAGTTGTCACGTGGATCGTACTCACCAACTGTTGATCCTTTGATTGGTCTTCTATGATCTAGCGGATAGGATAACCCCTGTATTTGTCGGGGGCACCCTCTATCCATGCAAAATAACGAGTTTGCCACTGATGCTTTAACTCCATAAACAAATGATTTTGAATATAATTTGAAGGGAAATTGTTCAAAGGTGTATAATTTTTGCATTATATTTCACTCCATGTCCTAAGTGCGATTTCAAAGAGTTCAAAGGTGTATAATTTTTGCCATATGCAAGTTTATGCATTACATTTTATGAAAATGATAATCTCTGAAGATTTTCTTAGCACATCGTTATCACGTATTAAGTGTGCTTTCACAATGTTCAAAGATTTATAATTTTCGTATACGCAAGTTTAGGGATCATTTTTCACACTATAAAAATGGTAAACACCCTTTTCCTTTACATTAAGAGTTGCATAATTTTTTAATTTGAAAGTGTTCAAGAGTAGTGTCAATTATAAACACTCTTTTACATTAAGAGTTGTATAATTTTTCAATTTGAAAGTGTTCAAGAGTAGTGTCAATTATAAACACTCTTTTACGTTAAGAGTTGTATATATTTTTAATTTGAAAGTGTTCAAGAGTAGTATCAATTAGAAGCACTCTTTTCCATTAAGAGTTGTATAATTTTTTCAATTTCAAAGTGTTCAAGAGTAGTGTCAATTATAAACACTCTTTTATATTCAGAGTTGTATGATTTTTTCAATTTGAAATTGTTCAAGAGTTGTGTCAATTATAAACACTCTTTTACATTAAGAGCGTATGATTTTTTTTAAAATTGGGAAGTGTTCAAGAGTTGTGTCAATTAGAAACACTCTTTTACATTAAGAGTCGTATGATTTTTTTAAAATTTGAGAGTGTTCAAGAGTTGTGTCAATTATAAACACTCTTTTACATTAAGAGTTTTATAATTTTTTAAATTTTGAAAGTGTTCAAGAGTTGTGTCAATTATAAACACTCTTTTACATCAAGAGTTGTAATTTTTTTGTAAATTTGGAAGTGTTCAAGAGTTGTGTCAATTATAAACACTCTTGTACATTATGAGTTTTATAATTTTTTTAATTTGAAAGTGAATCGCTAGCCGTGCGAGAGTTGTGTTAATTATAATTTCAGACCGTGCGAGAGTTTCATAATTATAAACACTCTTGCAAACCAACTGAATCTCCATTGCTCCATGGGAATTTACAATAGATTTTATCTATCTCTGAGAGTTATGGAGGTTGCAACCACCGCTGGTAAGTAAAATCCAGAGAGATAACCACGAATTACGCCAGCACTGGATCAATCCTATTCAAAAAGCAAGGCAGTTAGTTGAGCACCAGCGATTCGCGTTCAAATACTACCAATAATCAACCCACAAAAGGGAAACGATGCTTATCTAGATGGAATCCATGCGTTAGATCCCTGTGATTCCACCCAATCTTCTCCGTGCTCGATGGGGATGGACGGTGCACCAGCCGGCATTGCATACCGTTCCGCGAAAGGGGTAGATCTAGTAGGGGCAGGAGCAGAGCTGAAGGTGGAATGGGCTCCATGACTAGGGGGAGGGGGCGGCTCTAGGGTCGAGGACGACATAAGGTCTGAGGACACAACAGCGGGGCAGCGGAGGGGCGGTGTGGGAGCTGTTCCAGGCTCGAGGGGAAGCGGATTCTTTGGGTGAGCGAGAATGGCCGGTCCGATGTGTCTCCATGCGGACCCACTCTTCACCACGTATGGAAGACCCATCCCAACGTGGCCCCACCCTTCACCACATATGCAGGACCCGTACGAACACGGCTCCACCGGTCAGGCATGTAACGGTCGAGGCCTCGTAACGTAACGCTCAACGCCCGACCCTCCCCAACGCGGCCCCATCAATCAGCATGTAACGGTCAAGCCTTTGACCTGATGGCATCCCTCTGTCTCAGCGCCTGCGAGGGTTTCATAGCATGGCGAGGGGAAAAGTGAGGAAAAGTTAAGCGGCTGAGGAAAAATAAGTACAACTAACGAACCAAGGGCATGAAAATAGAAATACCTATACTTTATTATAATAAGAATAATACATGGTGGTTACAATATACAAATAAAAGAAATATTAAACTTCACTACTTAATATAATATTACATTGTATTTTAAATAAAGAATGGAATACTCCTTTGTTTTTGAGATATAATATTTACAAACTTTAAACTACAAAAAGAAAGAGAGCGTATAGCTTTATTAAATAAGGTATGAATCTTTACAAGTTTCTACTAAAGAAAAAGATAAATGGAAAAAAAGAACTTTATTACATTAATATAAGAGTACAATAATATTTACAATGTTTAATAATGAAAGAAAGTTACAAAATAATAAAAGTAAACCCTAACTTATTCCCTATCTATACTCTTCAATCTTATTTTCTTCTGATTCTGGTTCTTCTCATTTTGTGCAAACACAACAACAAAAACAGAACAAAAAAATAAAATAATGTTAGTTGGTTAGAGTTTTACTCTCATATTTGGCCTTGTGATGCTATTGCCTAATTCATCAGAGTATTAATCAAGGGGCCATGTTTAGAATATGTTCTTATCAGGAAATTTTGCCTCAGACTTAGCATCACTGGCCTAGGGGCAAGTTTCACCGTTGGCAAGTAAAAGGGGACAGTCAAATCAGGAAGATTACATTCTACTTTGATCTCGTCCACAAGAGAAAGATATACAATATAGAAACTTGAACCCTATGGAGCCCAACTGTAAGCAACACTGTCATACATGCAACTGATGTGGTGTCAACACAACAGGGAGAGTACCAGGTATAGAGAAGGAAGAAATCAACCATAGATAACAAGAAGCCACACACACATATCATTTCATTCTCCTCACTAGACGTCTAGATCTTACTATTTCATCACACCACGACCTTCTTCCCGGGTTATCCACACAAAACACCACCAAGAACACATTTGTTCTTGCAGATCATCACTGAGATCACCTAGAGAAATATCTAAGGTAATCATCAAGGAGAAGGAGGTGATTTAGAAGATAGGAGGAGTAGCTGGAGCTGGACCAGAAGGAGTGGCAACATCACCAGGAGGAGCATGCCAGAAACACAAGAAAGGGGCAGGAGCAAATCAAGTTTATCAAGGAGGAAAAGCAAACAGAACCAGCAGAGCAAGTAATCATGGATTAAGATCACCCACAGGAAAACAAACCACATCACCATCTCAGGTTGAGCACACCACAATATCTATTCTTATCAGTTTTAGCATAATCATGCATAGTAGCAGCCCCAAATAAGAAAAATAAATAGGAAGACTCTCACTTGGCATAGAGAATCTATGCAAATTCTTCATAGAGTTTGAGAGCCACCAGTAGTATCTGTTCTCATAAAAAAATGGTCCTCAGCTTGTGCATCATTGGCAGGGGCACCCTATAACACAACCATAGCACCAACCCATCCAGGCGATGATTCATATCCACCCAACCAAAACAGAAGCAACTATTGTGACCTAGGAATTATCCATTGTGCACACTCTTATGAGGTACCACAACATTAAATCATCAACATATGTTCCATATGGTTAACCAGATTGTTCAAATCACTTGCCACAAGTAAAGAAAAGCTGACAAGCAATTTTAATCGAATTCCTCTAAAAACAATTCAACTAAGCCAACTTCACAAGTGTAGTGAACTGAACACATGGTTAGGTTGTAATTCCCTTGGATTGGAGCATGTACCAAATAAAAATGAATCCATCTTGTTAACTAGGTCAAGCTAGTTAACCGCAATAAATCATAGCAACTCAAATGAGAATTATTTAAACCATCTTCCTAGAATACACTAGGAATCAACTCAAATTTACTCTCTGTCATTTTAACTGCACATAAATGATTCACATCACAACTTTCAGGTGAGCATCAAGCAAAGCCAGATATACATCTGAAAATTACAGTGGCAAAATCATTTACTCTAGAAAGAATAACCAGAACCTATCTAATAAGCAAAAAGTATATAACATTTACACACTATCACTTTCTGAACTTGATCATAACACGTTCGTGCTACTATTAGTTACACACAAGTCATCACTCATAAGGGGTATACATATATATTAGCAAGCTCATAGGTTAACAACTAATTAGTACTACATACAACACAAGAAAATCTCTTTCTATACATCAAGAACTCACTAATCCACACAAGTAGTATCTAATTTCACAAATAAATTGAGTGTATATATTATACATATTCATGCTATGGTTCAAAGTTGAACCAATCAGTAGGCAGAATATTGCTCACACAATGTAGTCAAACAACACTAAGAGTTCCTATACCTAACAAATCAGTACTACCATAATCCAGCTCAAGCCATATCTGCTAGGGGTAAATAATCATCCAAGTTAGAATGACATCACAAGTAATGCAGAAGATCAACAAACACAATCATGAATAAAAATCCATACTTAGTATAAATCAACAGCAATCGATTGCAGTACAACCATGAGTCACCATCATCAACACGAAGGCTGGTCGCAGAAAGAACCATACATGTGACCTTGGGGCTGCGCCTTATACGCCTTCCCACCAGAGTCAGAGTCAAAGAAGAACAGTAGGAGGAATCCAGGAAAGGGGAAATTATAGGTGACCGCATCCAATAATCCCAACAAAATCACCACTGGCCACCACCATGATAGCAGGTCCCCGGGGCAGCAGATCGTGAGATAGAGATCACATGCACCATGCCATTCCATTGATGCCAACTCGATTAGAGCATGGTGGGGTAGATAAAGAAGCCGAGGTATTAGAGTTAGGGCATAGGAGGTGCGTGAGCTAGAGAGAAGCAGTCGTGGCTAGGGGTACTGCCGTGTTGGTGCACCTGACCCACATGGCTAGGGTTATCCGGGGTAGAGCTCATGCAGAGCAGGGCGGTGACGAAGCGACGAGGTACGAAAAGGAGAATCCTGGCGAGCCGGTGGCAGTTAACTGCAGCAACATGCATCGATGGTGGCAGCCAGACGGGCAAGCGGTGGGGGCCGGAGGGGCAAGCGACGGCGCCTCGGTCGCGTACGAGAGAAGGGAATCGAGAGAGAAGAGATTAGGGGTGGCGTGTGTGTGTGGGGGGGGGGGGTTGGGCTAGGATAGCCAACCAGTTGGGACTGGATGGGCCGATTCGTCCTGTGAGGCAGTTTGGCTATGGGCCAAGTCCAATCAAGTAAAGAAAATGTGAATATAATAAAATATTATAAGACAAAACAAGAAATTACAAAAACACCCTTTGAATACTTTAAGCTCTAAAAAATGCAGAAAAATCATAAAAATACATATGATACATTAAAATGTTCACAAAAATAATCTCTACTTAATAATAATATAACTTTACCTATTTAAGCTAAATAAAATAAAACTAAATATTAAAACTATTAAAATCCTAAATGAAATTTAATAAAATAAGGAAAAATCCTAAAATGAATAAAAATCATTTTGTATAGAAAAATAAATCTACTATTTTATAAAAATACTATCTTAAAAATTATACTTGAAACAAATATCTAAGAACATAAATCCTTTGATGAATTTTATAAAAAATAAAGATAATACTTAAAAATAAATAAAATTCATTTTAAGATCTTAAGTAAGTATATTTTACTAAAAAATACTAAATATATTATTCCAAAATATTTTAAGGTTCTTAGGTAATGAAATTTCATTTACCTACTTTATTAAAATGAAATAAGTGATTTTTTAATTATTTAAAATTAATTCCTAACTAAGAAATAATCACATTTCTTTATAAAGCACTAGATCCTTTAAGTTTAATTACTAAGTCTAAATCCATAATTATGACTCATATTAAAGCTTAAGTATAAGCCACTAACTTTATAATACTCATATGAAACCTTAAATCTAATTTGAACCAGCAACTTGATACGTCAAAAACGTATCTATAATTTTGAATGTTTCATTCATGTTTAGTATCTACTTTGCTTTGCTTTGTCTACACTTTGAGGTGTTTTTATATGTTTTCTGGTACTAACCTATTAACAAGATGCCATAGTGCCAGTTGCCTTTTTTTTCTGTTTTTGGTTCCAGAAAGGCAGAAAATCAATATTCTCGGAATTGGACGGGACAAAAGACAAAGTCAATATTTTACCGTTGGGGAACACGGAGCCAGAGTACGAGATGGAGGGGAGGCACCAGGGGGCCACCCCCCTGGCGGCACGGGCTAGGGTTAGCCGCGCCTGGGGGTGTGACCACCCTAGACGCCCCCAGCCTCACCTCTTCGCCTATAAAGACCCCCCGATGCCAAAACCCTAAGTACCCGATCAATATTCCACGAAACTGTCTGTAGCCACTGCCACCATCGTCCCTAGATCGAGGGGATCTGAAGCTCTTCCCGGCACCCTGCTAGAGGGGAGATCATCCTGGAGGCCTTCTTCTTCATCATGCCAGCCTCCGGTATGAAGCGTGAGTAGTTCCACCTTGGACTACGGGTCCATGTAGTAGCTAGATGGTTGTATCTCCTCCTTTGTGCTATCATGTTTAGATCTTGTGAGATCCGTTCATGATCAATATCTCATTTATTTGTAATCATGCATGTTGTGTTTGCGGGGATCCGATGGATATTGAGATTACTATGTCAAATTGATTAATGGTTTTGTCTTATTGATTCTATCATGTTTGTGTTGTTTGTGATCTTGCATGCTCTCCGTTGTTAGTAGCTATCTTGTCCAAGTAGTTGCTAGTGACTCCAAGAGGGGGATTTATGCTCGATAGTGGGTTCATGCCTCTATTTAATCTAAGGGAAGTGACATAAATCTCTAAGGTTGTAGATGTGTTGTTGCCACTAGGGATAAAACAACGGTCTCTTATTCATGGAACAAGTGGATTGTTTACCTTACACACTTTGCTTAAAGTAGTTGTTTGTTGCTTGCAACTTAATACTGGAGGGGGTTCGGATGATAACCCGAAGGTGGATTTCTAGTCATAGATGCAGTTGGATGGCGGTCTATGTATCTTATTGTATTGCCCAATCGAATCTCATAGGATCATGAATGTCTAGTATTGCTATATTATGCCTTGCTCAGTCCTATCAATTGCCCTGCTGTAATTTGTTTACCCAACATGCCATGTTTGTTTATCTAAGGAGAACACCTCTAGTGAACTATGGACCCCGGTCCAATCTTTACCATTGATACATCTTCCATTGTTACTGTTTACTTGTTGCAAACCACTATTATCTTCCACACCATACAGTTAATCCTTTGTTACAGCAAACCGGTGAGATTGACAACCTCACTGTTCGTTGGGGCAAAGTCTTGAGTTTGTGTCGTGCATGTCTCCAAGTTGCTAGCAACACCTTTGAGTAATTTCCTTCCTCCGACTGGTTCGATAACCTCGGTTTCTTACTGAGGGAAAACTTGCTGCTGTGCTTATCACACCTTGCTCTTTGGGTCTCCCAACGAGGCGTTGACAACACGTCCATCATCAAGATTTTCTGGCGCCGTTGCCGGGGAGGCTAAGGATGTCTTCACAAAGGGAGTCCTTCACAACCTTTCTCAAAAAAAATAGTTTAGTTTGGTTTCGCGGTGACCCAGCATACCACTCCATGATGTAGTATACTATAGTCGTTGACATAACACCAATGAAACACCGTTCACTAGTATTACATCCCTCAGAATGACACAACAGAGACATAGAGGGTCCAATACATGGCTAGATGTTACAACTCACTCTTTACACAAGATCCAGAGAATACTCTAGGTTAAAGAGAGAGAAAGAACTTCTTACAAAGAAGAATTAAAGATAAACAACGCAAGAATTATTATACTATTAAGACTAGTATTTTAACTAAGGGGTTGGCATTGCTGCTATTACAATACACTACAGAATTAGGTTCTTGGCTAGAGGGTATATTCCTACCTAACCAGTAACTCTGTCTTCACTTGAGTTGATGTATATGTTGACTTTCTTGTCTGCATTGAAGATCTTTAGCTTTGGATGATGAGTCCTAGAGCATAACTTGATGTACATGTTGTCTGTACCGGCTTTAGAATCTAGCAAGGGTTAAGAAGATACGTTGAGTACGAGCGTACTCAGCAAGTTTCACTAGAAAAGGAGTGATTGATGCACTATAACTACAACCACAGACCGTAGGTCGTAGGCAATACAAGTTTTCATAAAACATTTCTTCAAAGGTTGCTTTTATTCTAAAATACTATGTCCGTTAGCCTTCACAGGTTTACCAGAACTTTCATGGCGTTTCTTTCCTGCCGCGTTCACAGCTCCTTCCTGGAACAGTGAGTAACAAGTTACAGTTCTTACACTTTGCAGAGGTGCGTTACTTTTCCCATGAGAGATCAACTCCTTGTTGCACAACCGGGCAGCTTACCCGCCCACAATTCCATGTTATGGGGCCTAGTAGTTGGTCCAAGCCAATCAATGCCCTCTCCGCGACCTCATATGTCTGCACGATCCTTCAGGCTGGCTCACCTTCGTTAAGCCCCCTTTCGGGCAGGCTAAAACCCTGATGAGTTCCGGAAGACTCTATGACCTGGTGTTGCCCTGGCAAGTGCCATATTAAATGGTCCATCCACTAAACACCATCCATAGATAATCTAGACACCAAAAGTGTGGGGCGTAAGGGTGCCCACCCATATGTTGGATCCGCACAAGGAATCACAACGCCACGTTAAGGTCGTCTTGCCTCCATACAAGAGGAAAAGGATAGAGCTGACTTCTCCGTCCCATTCCAAATCTCATGGTTAACGCGTAATATATGACGCTAGAATCACTGGGGACATTGGTTGTTTAGTCCTAGATAATATGTTCCTTTACCACCGGAACTTCTATAGCAAGTTATTACCTCATGGTAATAACCTATAATCACATTATTATGAAAATAGTGTTTTCGGACCTTTTTCAAATGCAGGTGATGTCCACATTGTATTTTTAAAATACTTTACAGAAAATAACCAAAGGACATGAGCAAGCGTGAACTTGCCTTTTGTGATTGCAAGATTATGCACTCACGGTCTTCAAGATAATATAAGATCCAATATCTGAAATCAGCATCATTGGTCCGATAAGGACTAATGTTTAAGGAAGCAATATGCTCTTATGCATAAGTAATGTGATGCACTTTTATAAACGCGAATCCCGGGGATAACGTTGTTATAGGGTTTGGAGACTAGAAATGATGTCTTTGAAATGTGTTGTACTTTTAGATGAGTTTTATATCTGTGCTTCTTATTAAGGCTTGTGAGTGTGTGTGAAAGAATCATATAATTTACAATATCATAAAACAATAGGACACACACAATTGTAAAATGTTATTCAAGATTGCTTATATAAGAGTTCTTGTTTGAAGTGGCAAAAAGAATAACATTTGAAGAAAAGGTTTCTTTTCTAAGGTCTAAACAATCTTTCTGGTGAGTTGAGTCTGGTCGATATTATTTGTGCTTGCTTGAATAGTTTGGACTTGAGATGCTTTATGACTTAACTATAACAGACCAAAGTTAACTATAAAACATATAACAATGTCTTTGGTATTATATTTAGAGTCTTGTAGACTAAAGTTAACTTTAAAACATAGATAGTTTGAAAGTATAATGCTTATAACATTTGTACTTTGTGTACTTGGTAATGTTGCCTTAAGGTTACTTAAGAATGGTTATATTTTTATTTGATGTAGTGGTTTTCTTGATTTTATAATGGAATAGTATTACTTACCCTTTTATGGATGAGTGGTTATAGTTTGTAAACCATGGAGTAATATTACTTAATTGCTCATGAGTTCACTATAGTGTTTCAGTATGTTGATAAACTTGTGGTTAAAGTAAAGGAAATAAGTTTTTATTTAACTACAAATTATTCTTGAAGATTTTATATTTGATAAGGATTCTTTTTAGAAAATATTACACACCTATGGTTGAGGACAATTCAATAAAATTGTAATTAAAATGTGTTAAACTATTTTGACTTCATATTATTAATGTTCAAGACTAATACTATTTATTAGACTCAATTGGTTAATGTTAGACATATTAGCAATTTTTATTTACCCTTATATAAATTATACATTAAGTAAATAAGTTTAAATTTGAGTTATTAAATTATTTGAATTTTTATTTAACTCAAAAGTGGAATATTATATTTTTAACATGTAGATATTATTTTTGTGATCATTTTGGTATCTTTCATTTATTTTTGTGATTTATAAATAATAAGATACGATTTTGAAAATTCTTATTACTTTATAATTACTTAATAAATAATAAATATTTAATTAAGTGAAATAGTAATACATGATTATAGTTTTTTAAAATATAGTTTTTTATTTTTCCAAGATTTTTGGTATTTATTTATATTCTTAACATTTTTTTAGAGCAACCGACAGGAGCGCTGCCTTTTCTATTAGAAGAGGGAATTAAACGGTCTTAGTACAGAAAGGCATTTTTGGATTAAAGTGGAAACATGCCAAAACCACTGAAAAAACAAAAACACCAAAATAACTAGTCTGGCTCGGCTGGAATAGCCGGGCCAGCCAAAGCAAAGGCGGCGGCCCGCATAGAGATGTCGTCACGAGGGATGGAAGCCACCTCGATATAGGTGAGGCGCCTACCGGTGAAGATTCTGCGGTTTCTTTCTTTCCATGCATTCCACAGGGTGTAGAGCAGGCGAGCGCTTCGGCGAGATTGCTCGAGCTTAGATCTTCCAACAATCAAATCGTCCCACCATTCGGAGATGGAAGGAAAGGAAGTGCCGTGGTTCCCCATCGTCTCGTTGTCCCATGCTTGAATTGTGTTCCAGACCACCGTCGTGAAGGGGCAATCCTTGCAGAGGTGAGCGGTAGTTTCAGGGGCAGATCCACACAAACTGCAAGAAGGGTCATGGGGCCAGCCTCTGATGGCTAACATGTCAGTGGTGAGGAGTTTTCCATGGAGGGCCAGCCAAGAGAAGAGCTTACACTTCGGCTCCGCATCGGCAGTCCAGATTTTTCCCGACTTAAACCTAGGGAAGGAGCCATTGAATTGTGCATGGTAGGCCGAGCTAGCAGAATACACGCCGTCGTTCGTGCAGTTCCATCTTATGCAGTCCTTTTCCAAAGGGTTTAGGTGAGTATCCTGGATTACGTCCCAAACGTCGAGGTATTGGGAGAGCTGTGCAGGGGTGTTCAGTCTTGCAATAGAGCGGATCCAATTTTCCCGAAATAACTCCTTGGCGACAATCCTTCGTTTTCTTTTTGCCACCTTGTAAAGATGAGGGGCCCGAAATCGAAGAGGCCCGTGTCCGCACCAGTTGTCGTGCCAGAATGACGCTGATTCTCCATTACCGATATTTATTGTCGTGGAAGCCCTAAAGAGGGCCATGTCCGCCAAACTGCAGGGAAGCTTAGACCCCGCCCAGGTGCGGTCGGGGTGGTCCATTGTAGCCATGGCCACCAGAGTCTCAGTGCCTGCCCAGTGCGCTTGATGTTAGGCATCCCAAGGCCACCCAAAGCCCTAGGTCTGCAAACGGTCTTCCAGTTGACTAGCGCCTTTTCATTCGCAGCATGCTCGCCTTCGTCTCCAGCCGAAACAAAGTTTTTGACAATCTTTGTAATCTTCTTTTGTGCCCAGCTGGAAAGCGGAATGGCGGTCGAGTGGTATATTGCTGTGGCCATGAGAACCGACTTGGCTAGGGTAATTCTTCCCGGGCGCACAATGTTCTTGCCGTACCATCCCGGGAGCTTCCCAGCAATTTTTTCGAAGAGAGGCTGGAAGTCCACTTTGCGAAGACGACGGATGTGAAGCGGGAGACCCATGTATCTTCCAGGGAAGGAAACAACCTTGGCCGGGAAGGTAGTCATGACTTCGTCAAGGTTTATTTGTTTACATTGCACCGGGAAGACCTCGGTCTTGGTCATGTTAGTGATGAGGCATATTCAGAAAATCAAGTTACGCCAGAGATCAAGACTAACTTGGATTCGATTGGGAGATGCCAACACTAATCTCTTCCATGCTAGGGCTAATGGCCACAGGAGGAGGGTCTACATCCAGTCCCTTACCACGCCCTCTGGGATGGCTATCACGGCTAAGGACAAAGAAGAGGAACTTCTTCAACACTTCAAGGGGCAGCTTGGCACAGCCGCCCTGCGGCAGAACAACTTGGACTTGGACAGATTGGGCTACACTCCTCACGATCTTTCTGACCTAGATAACCCCTTCGTCGAAGAGGAGATAAAAGAGGCATTTTTTTCTCTACCTTCGGTCAAAGCACCTAGCCCTGATGGATTTATTGGAGCCTTCTTCAAATCGTGCTAGGAAATTATTAAGGTCGACGTCATCAATGCTATCACTCACATGTCCAAACTCCGGGGCAATTGCGCCCATCTCATAAACTCAGATAATATTGTCCTCATCCCTAAGAAGTCGGATGCCTCGGCTGTCAGAGACTATCGGCCCATCAGCCTCATCTATAGCCTGTCAAAAATTTTCTCCAAGCTTCTCGCTAACCGGCTCACGCCCATCTTGCCGGACATTGTCTCCAATTGCCAAAGTGTGTTTGTCAAAAAAAGGTGCATCCACGACAACTCTATGCACGTGCAGAACCTTATCAGAGAGCTTCACTCGACAAAGACCCCTAGTCTCTTCCTCAAATTGGACATTTCCAAAGCTTTCGACTCCATCGGATGGGCGTATCTTCTGGAGGTTCTCATGGCCATCGGTTTCGGGCCGATATGGCGTGACTGATCTGCCTCTCCTTTGCTTCTTCGTCGACACGCGTCCTTCTTAACGGCGACCCTGGAAAGGCTTTTTGGCACGCTAAGGGGCTCAGACAAGGAGATCCTCTATCTCCGATGCTCTTCATCCTGGAAATTGACCCCCTGCAGCGCATTCTGTCTAGGGCGACCCTTAGTGGAATTCTGAGCCCCATCCGCTCACGTGCAAACAAATGCAGAATTTCCCTATACGCCGACGACGCTAGTATCTTCGTCAATCCTACCAGTGAGGAGTTGCGCGCCATCAGGGCCATCCTGGACTATATTCTTAACATTTACCATTATTAAAATAGGAATTATCAAAGTTTTATTACCTTTAAATTTTTATTAAATAATAATTATTTAAATTGTTAACATAATAATGTTAAATAATAGTTTTAAGTTATAGATTTTATTTTTCTAAACATTTTCATATATTATACATAATTTTCTAAACTATAAAACAAAAGTTATAGATTTAACAAGTTTTAATCATTTTATTTAATTTATGGAATATGTATATTTGGATTTATATCTTTTATTCTTTCTTAAACAGGAAATCACTTTTTTACACCGCACCCACACCTAGCCCTAGTCACTGACTAGTGGGCCAGAGGCCACCTTAGCTTTCAGGTTATTAAATGTCTTTGTTACTGACCCTATTTCTACTCCCAGACAATGACATATGGGCCCAAGGCCATGTCATCTGCCACGCGAGACAAAGACTGGGTCAAACTGGCTGACTAGGCTGAGGGTGACGCGGGCATGACGTCATATGAACTTGATCCTCTCAGATCGATGATGGATCAGATGATTTGGTGCGTGCGCGGGGCTGTGGCTAGGCTCGTTGGAAAGAGGGTATCCCGAGGAACCTATTGGTGGTGGCGCCGCCCTATTTTGGTCACCGGAGGACAACCGACAACGAGCTCATGCAGCGGTGCTTGCGGGTAATCATGGTGGCGTGGATTTAGGAAGCAAACAAAGCATCTACGCATGCGAGGAGATTCAGTGACTCACCAGGAACACGATGGTGTGGTCGATAGGGTGAGGTGAGGCCGGAGACGATGGTGAGGTCGACGAATAGCGCCGGGAACCGAGGGTGCGATTGGGTTGATTCACGCCTCCTCCGCTAGTGCGAGTCGGGGCAAACGAACGAGAGGAGCACAGCGGTCTCCATCGTGGTCTTGTTTGACCGAGGTGAGCACGGAATCGCCGGCACCGGCTCACCTTCGAGCTAGGGTTCTCGGTTCAGAAGAAGAAATTGAGAGAGAGAGAGAGAGCTGCAGAGGGGGAAATGGGGATGAGGACGAGCAGACGACGTCGTGGCATTCTTATCCCTTCCATCCAGGAGCGGTAGCACGTATCACAGCGCGGCGGTTCATCGATGGCGGAGCTCCTGGCCAGCGAGCTGCTTCTAGTAGGCGAGGTAGACGATGAAGTTGGTTTTGTAGAAAACCCCCTGGCACTTCTTTTCTCTCAACCCGCAATCCTCCTTTGGTCCCACTTGCCAGTCACAGAAGAGAACGAGTTGGGCTGGCTGCTGGGCTTTTGTGGGTTGCACATGTGAAAGGATACGGATGTCGCCTAGAGGGGGGGTGAATAGGCGATGAAAACTTTTCCTAGAGTGGCTCAACAAAGGCGGAATAAAACTAGTGTTTACTTTGTTAAGCACAACCTAGAACAACTAAGGTTCACCTATGTGCACCAACAATTTATGCTAAGCAATACAAGCAACAAAGTGATAGCAAGATATATATTACTTCAAGCACGAAGGCTATCACAATGTAAAGTGCATAAGTAAAGAGCTCGGGTATAGAGATAACCGAGGCACACGGGGACACCGATATTTTACCGAGTTCCTCCCAACATGGAGTACGTCTCGTTTGGAGAGGGGGTGGTATCAAACCACCAACGCCACAAAAGGCCTCCCTTATTCTCTGGTGAATCTCACCCTAATGGGATCGATCCACGCTTCCACTATCGGTGCACTTGTCGGTGGCAACCGGAAACTCTCACAAGGTTGGGGCACTTCTCCACAACTTAATTGGAGGCTCCCAACAAATGTCACAAAAGGCCACAATGCCACCAAGGCCACAAAACCTTCTAGGGTTCCAAGAACCCAAGAGAGACAAGCTCCAATGAGTAACTCAAACCAAATCCTCCGAGGAGAACAAAAACCGATGCACCGAATGCAAATGGCAAGAACACCACAAAGATGTTCAAATCCTTCTCTACCAAATTCCACCAAAGCTACAAAAGCTTATGGGGGAATAAGATGGGAAGAACAATGGAGGAAATCCACAAAAGACTCCAAGATCTAGATCCCAATATGTTCCCCTCACTTAGAGGAGAGATTGATTGGTGGGATTGTAGATCTAGATCTCCTCTTTCAAATCCCTCAAGAATATGCAAGAATCATTGGAGGGATTGCGAGAAAGCAAGCTCAAGAAGGTCAACGATGGAGGGAAAAACTTGCAAGAATGGTTAGGGAACTATTGGGGAAGAAGGCCTCTTAAATAGGTCCCCCCCAAATCCAACCGTTGAAGCCAAAAAACGCGAATCCCGGTACTACCGGACTTTTTCCCGGTACTACCGGACATTCCCTGGGGATCCTAGGTTACCAAACGCACCTTATTCAGTACCGACCGGTACTAAGGGGCGGTACTACCGGACCTCCGGTACTACCGGACCCTGGTCCGGTATTATCGGTCATCCCTGAACGAAAACGGCCATAACTTTTGTATCCAGACTCCGATTTTGATGAACTTGGGCTCGTTTCGAAGAGGACAACAAGATCTAAAAGATCATGCAAAGAAACATTATAGTACAGCAAGGGAGGATAGATCCAAATGACGAAAGGTTTAACCTCTATCAAAAAGACGAACCGATAAAACCTCCAACATCAAAAACGTAATAGAAAATGCATATGAAATCCGTTTTCGATGAACTAGAGCTTGTCATGGAGATTAACACAAGATCTAAATCCTCACATGAGTAAGAACCAAATAATGTAAGGTTTTACCTATCTCTAAAATACAAACCGGTAAAACCTCCAAGATCAAAACGCAATAAGATATAAAAGGGAAATCCGTTTTTGATGAACTAGAGCTTGTTATGGAGATTACCACAAGCTCTATATCCTCACATGGATAAGACCAAATAACAACCAAATATTATGATGCAAGTATGCAAAGGTTTGATCTCTCTCCGAACGATGTGACCGAGTTAGTCATTCGAGAGCCCCTCTTGATAGTACGGTTATCTATCCTAAACCCGGTCTCCCAACAAACATGAGACCGGCAAAAGGGAAAACCTATCAATATTATACCTTTGCCTTGAGCAATCCACTGGAGCTCGATGTAGACGATCTTGTCCTTCTCAAGATGGACACCTTTATTGATTCCTCATCATCGATCCATGATCACCGAGGATGGCAAGCATCAAACATGAGATCTTCTATAGATGGCGCATTTTGAGCTTGCACAACACATCTTCTTCTCATTTAATCTATCTTGAAGTCAACACATGCTCCAAGCAATGCCAATGGAAAATTCCTACAAGTACAACTTAATACACACATTAGTCCATAAAGATTGTCATTAATTACCAAAACCACACATGGGGGCCCACATGTTCTTTCAACATGGGCGACATGTAAGAGGAGAAAGAAATGGGCCACAGCCAGGAAATGTTTTTTATTTGCTTTACTTTTTTCTATTTTCTGTTTTACCTTTCAGATTTGTATTTAATCTTTAATTTGAACTTTTCTAACAAAGTTTATTCGCGGAATACTTACAACAACAATTAGTATTGATTGAGATTTATTTTGTAAACCTTAATGATAAATATTTTCTTTATATATTTCTTTATTTTCTTTATATAATTCCCATTTAATATTTTGTAGAAGTCTTTATTATTAATTTTCTTTCTATACTAAACCATGGCTTTATTATTTGATATTTTCTTATTTGTTTATAAAACTTAACTCTAATTAGCTCATAGTTTAAATAGAACTTTTATACATAATGATCCTATATCATTAACTGATGCATGAAATGCAAAATAAATTAATATGGTGAATACCATTTTCATTAATTTTAGAAAATGGTATTGCATATATTCTATTATGATAAACATAGAAATTTAGGGTTCTTAATGTACTTATATTCTTTTGTGAATGTGGTAAATATTTAATAGCTAAGCATATTGTCTTTTGTTTGTGATATTTGATGACATCACCTTTTAAAATAGAAAGTTATATCTAAAATGTTTTATAGAAAAGAATTGATAAAGATACTCCTAAGCACATATAATTATGATAATTGGAATTGTCAGAGATGTGCTTATGTAATTTGCTATAGGAAAATATTCCTATTAATTGATAGAGATATAAGATGAGGAATTCATAACATGGAATGGATATTATACTTGGTTTAAGATTTAAAGTTGATTGTTTACCAAGAATTACTATTTTCCATGATTCATAATTCTAGACTTCTAGTTAAGGAATTCCTTTCCTAGATATACTATTTCTTCCTATCTATCATCATGATTAACATGATGAGCTTTACTTCACAAAAATATTCTTATTCACCTATTATTCTTCTAAACCTATTGATAATCCAATGAGCTTGACACTGAAGCTTTTATAGCTTTCTCATATCCATACTTGGTTATATTCACTATTCTACTGTTGATAACCTTCCATCCAACAAGTAGTTCCTTCAAACTCCACTCATAATCTTCCTTAATCATCCATCACTAATATTTCTCCATCAGCTGTATGTATCAAACTACCTTTCTCTAAAGCTTACTATCCTTTAAGATGAATAACACTACTTCCATAACTCTATGTTATACTAGCTTTAATTGAATCATACTATCTTACATTTACTTTACTCTAATAACTCACACTCCAACCTCACATTATATTAATGTGGCTTATACTGACTACTCTAGGATTAGTTATCTCTACTAGGGTTTCAATCATGTTCTACCCACCAATATCATTTATACTAGATATAGGTGGACAATCCTGGTGAGTAAGGCATGATCATTATAATCCTTTAATCATTTATAGCTTAGGTTTCCAATTGGCTAATCAAGGTTTCATCAATACCACTTTTCAATTGTATTGGAATTATCTTCTTAGTATCTCATATTGGATTAAGGGTTATTCATGGACTATGCCCTCTTGATCCAATAGAATTACCATTGGTAACTATCTTCAGGTTTCATCCTTGTAATCCTTTTTACTACTATATAATTATATGTTATAAATTACTCTTCTATTCATTCAGGAGTGATTTAACTCCACCAATAATCCTTTTGATCTACTTTACTTCCAACACTCCCATACTATAGATGTTATTTGAATCTAGCATTACCATTTACCTTCCCTTACCTCCCTCTTTAAAAGATTTAAGTAGATGCTATGATAAGATCAAGAAGTAGTAGATCAAGTATTGATAGTTAAATAATTTGTGAATCAATGGTTGATTACTCAATCATTGATGAACAATAGATATTAAGATAGGTTCCATAAAGATTGAAATGTAAATAAAGATATATGGTGAATGATCTTGACTTAGTTTCTTTCCAACTCAAACTCATTAAAGAGTTAAACTTAGATATTACTATGATACTCATAGTAAGAATAGATAAGAATAAGATAGGTCAGGATTAGTAATTACATTTATATTACTTTAATTGTAATCTTAACTTGGCATTTATGAGTTGTTGTGCTGAATATTATGATAGGATCCATTAAGGATCAAATATTAATCATTTAAACAATGTATTATGAGTAACATTTTATTATATCTGATCTACACTTAGATCAAATCATGTTTACCCAATAAGTTTTTAGCAAAGGTCATATTGAAACTTATCATAGTCAATTTGATGATCTACTTCAATTCCATCAAGTTGAGAGAAGCTTCAATCACTTTGACAAGTTTTGTTTAAAAGCGCGAAAACTATTCGGATTTTCTATGCATGAATGCAATGCACACATCTGGGTTCAGCTTATTTCTAAGCTCTAATGCTGGGATGTTACAGGTTTGCTTTCTCTTATCAAAAACACAAAAAAATAGTTCGTACTCTAGTGGTCACCTTGCTCTAGATCACCAAGTTGATCCCCAAGTTCACCCTGAAAGACTTTTCATTAGGTAGTGCCTCCATAATTGGGAAAGAAAATATTGAAGAATTCTTTAATCATGTTAGCAAATATGAGGATATTGAGGATAGATCTATATCAGAACTTGCTCCTAATTATGAAATTGCTGCAACTTCTTTAGTTCATATGTTGGAGGCTAGGTTTGTTAACCTTAACCCCATGATGCAAATTTTGTTTCTCAAACTAAAAGAAGAAGAGGATCATGAAAAGAGAGAATTTATCCTGGAAACTTTACTAAAAGAGTTCAATGATGTGGCTAAGGAAGCCAAAAAGGTCTTTGAATGTTTTAATATGCTAGGCTCATGTGTAGATGTTATGGGTACTTTAGATAAAAGCAAACCTAGAGAGGAAATTGAGATACCCATACCCTTTAAACTTGTAGGAATGCATGAAGCCTTAAAAAAGAATTTTGATTGGATTGTTCTTGAAAATCCTTTTGATGAAAGTAGTGAACCAAGGAGAGATGAGAAGGGATCCTCCAAAACTCAATTGGATGAGATACCTTTCCTAGTTGAAGAGATTGCAAGTATTGATCTTAATTCTTCATTTGAAAATACTTGATTCTTGCTTCTTGTGCCTAACTTAAAGGCGTTAAAGAAAAGTACTTGTTGGGAGATAAACCAAGAGTTTTATTGAGTCTTGGAAGTTATTACTTCAGTAATAACCTCCCCTTTTCCTTTTTGTTTGCTTTTTGTGCCAAGATGACCTCTAATGAGAGGGAAGTAAGATTTGGGGAGTTGCTGTCCCAAAATAGATTTTTGTTCTCCACTCGTAAAAATTCGTGAGGAATCTCTGTAAGTCGGATTGAGCTGATATTTTTCGAATAAATCCCCCAGTATGTTAGCTAACTTTCGTTAGTTAAACACTTTGTGATTTGAGTAACATAAGGTCTTCGAAAAAATCGGTTTCTACCTTCTGGTCTGTTTTGTCAGATTTCTACCATTATCTGCATTTGCTTCTTATTGATTGCCTTTTGGGTTCCTTTTGGGAAATTGAGATTTTTGAGGTAAATGATACAGTATCTTGTGTTTTTAGTGAAAGTTTTGCTGTTATAAAGCTAAACCCAAGGGTCTATTATCTTTTGAATACACTAATGTTGCTAATGAAGATTGTGTGAAGTTTTGTATGAAGGAAAAAATTTAGGTGTAGAGAGAGAGTGATATAATGAGATGAAGAATGAACAAAAGCTCAAGCTTGGGGATGCCACCCCGCGTCATCCCAAGAAATATTCAAGAGGTAAGCTCAGGTCTTTCTAGACACTTCGTTTTTATTGTTTCATGCACTGTTGTGTTGTTCTTGGAGCGTCTTAGTTTTTGTTTGTTTTTCTTAGTTTTCTTAGTTTGCTTGAATAAAGTAATTTGGACCCCATTTCTCGCTGTTTTGTTTCAAATAAGTTGATTGGTGTTGGAGAGGAGTAGAAAGTTCTTGCTTGAATAGTACAAGTGGAGCTTGCTTTGACTGTGACTTAGACTTTATCATGTCATGCTAGGTGTTGTTTTGACCTTATGCTTAGTGATTATTGTTGTAGCATGAATTGTTCCAAACAATTGGGATTGCTTAGTGTGACATGTTGAAAGTATCGTATGGGCACCTAGAGGGGGGGGGGGGTGAATAGGTGCTACTTCAAATTTTCTTCTTTTTCAAATTAAGGTTTGACAATAAGGTAAATTCTCTAGATAGTGCAACTAATATGAATTTACCTATATGACAATTATGCACAAGCTACCACAACACTAAGTAAGAACAAGTAAGTAAAGTGCGGTAAAGGATAGAAGTAACCAAAGTGGTGGACATGGAGACACAAGGATTTGTTTCCCGTAGTTCCTTCCTTTTGAGGGTAAGTACGTCTATGTTTGGAGAGGGGGTGGTTTCAAACCACCAACGCCACGAGATGCCTCTCTTGTTCTCCCATGAATCTCACCCCAACGGGATCGATTCACCTTCCACTATATCGGCAACCTTCAAGGTGGAAGCCGAAACCTTTACAAGTTTGGGGCACACATCCAAAACTTAATCAGAGGCTCCCAAATACAAGCAAGCTGTCAAAACAATCAAAGACAAGCTTGTAAGAACCAAAACTAGAACTAGAGTTTCCAACAAAACACTAGAGCAAAGGGGCCCTCAATTGAATGAGGGGGAAATGAAGATCTCTTTTGGTGAAGTAGTAGATCAAGGCCTCCTCCTTCGATTCCCCAAAGATCAAGGACTTTGGGTGGTGGATTGAAGAGATCTTGCGGATTTGGTGGCTCCAATGGTGGTATTGACTTTAATGTGAATGAGCACCTTGTCCCAAGGTACGTGGGAAAATATTTATAGTCCCAGCTCCAATGTGGCCGTTGCTGCATTTAATGATGCGGTAGTACCGGACTTCCAAGCAGTAGTACCGAAAACAACCGGTACTACCGGACCGGTACCGAAGATGCAATGCTAGGTTGTCTAGCCCACGGTTTCCAACGGTATCAATGTGTGGGGCTACCGCATGGCGGTAGTACCGCCCCTACAAACCGGTACTACCGGACACATGCGGTAGTGCCGCATTTTGATACAGGGGGAAACACACAGTGTGAGTCACGAGACCAATCTCCTCAGAAGTGAACGGTACTAAAATGCGGTACTACCGCATTTTGGTACCGGTCAGCTCTGAGAAGATTGTCAAGCTTGTCAATCGCTTTAGACTTGACCAATATCAAAATGCAGTACTACCACTTTTTAATACCGCTCAGTTCTGAGGAGTTTGGCGAGCTTGCCAAGCGCTTCAGTCATGAGCGGTACCAAAATGCGGTACTACCGCTTTTTGATACCGCTCAGTATTGAGGCCATTGGCCAGTGTACTCATCACACTGCTAGGCCCGAGCGGTAGTACCAGATGAAATATCCGGTACTACCGGACATCACTGAGGCAGAAAATCGATCAGCAGGCCAGTTCTTTATGTGTGCAATTGGACAGGGAATTCTATGTATGCAACCTGTAGAATACTTGGCAGATAATTAGTCCGTTATGTGTGTTGTAATAAACACCAAAATCTCTAGGGATAATAAATGTTCTTTCAATCTCCCCCTTTTTGGTGTTAGATGACAACACACATTTTGCATGATAGAATAGATCACAAGTAAGATTTTGTAAAACAGAGATGGGGCTCCCCCTAGATAAGTAGAGACAAGCCCCATACTATTTTACAAGGTACATGAGAGTGCATAGTCACACATAGTGCACATACCTTCGCACATAAGTGTGTGATGAGAACCATAATGACGAGGAATAGATAATGTCATCACACACCACATAAGATGGATCCAAAATGATAATAACCAAACCATACAAATGATGGATCCATACGATAACCACATAGTCTTCGCATACATAGCACAAATAGTTAGTTCATAAGTTTCACACATAATAAGAGGCAAGTAGCAAA
Organism: Avena sativa; assembly: GCA_916181665.1. NCBI lineage: Eukaryota > Viridiplantae > Streptophyta > Magnoliopsida > Poales > Poaceae > Avena > Avena sativa. The sequence continues at coordinate 80,876,720 of OV702297.1, forward strand.
TAAAGTTCACAAGCGACTAAAAATCAAAGGCAAGAGCGAGCTTGTGACTTTCCCATGCAAATCCCGCATGCCTAATGTGACTCTTCTCCACCTTTGGCATCAAGACACCAAAAAGGGACAAGAGAAAACTGGTAGTCATCATCTGAGTCATCCCCATACGGAGGCGGAGCATGAAAAGTGGAAGAGGCATCATCGTCCCAGTGGCTGTGCTTGGAGATCCATTGCTCTTGCAGAGTGATGTTGTCCTTAGATCCCTCGGAGGTGATCAACCCTTGAGCTTGCATTACTTCTTTTTGACGTGCGCTGGCTTTCTTGGCATAGACATGGGCCTCATACATACGCTTCTAATTGTCAACCTGGAAGCATAAAACCTTCTTAAGCTTAGCCTCAATCCTCTTGGCCCATGATGGTTGAGCAGTCTTGCGGCGTGAGGCCACAAAATCAGCATCATGGGCATCATCATCATCACAGGAGCCATCCTCAAGCGGGTTCCCATCCTCATCAACAAGTTGACCATCCGCTTTGCATGGTTTAAGATGGGTCTTGATCAATAGATTCACGTGCCGGTGAGTAGTAAGACGTTGGGAGGAAATGTTCCGAGCAAGTGATGGGCACTTGTGAAGAATAAGTGCCATGATGTATGGGGCAAAAAGGAGGAACCCGCCGAGTGTGATTAGCATGAACCATCTCGTTCCAAATCACGTCCATCACATCAATTGGTTGTCCTGACTCACGTTGGCGGTGAGTTGTGATCATTATGTCCACCATGAAACCATGCAACTCATCAACGTTGCCAGAACAGGGAGCGATGGTCTCACGAAAAATGCGATGCAAGATATCATATGTTGGGAGAAGCCCCTTGATCTTTCCAGCAATACCACGCCCACGGATGTAGAGTGGAAGAAGGACATCCTTCTTCATGGGACGCTCTTTGTTGTGACAATGGAAGCCAACCGGAGTATCTCTCCCACGGTCCTCATAGCCAAGGATAGCCCCAAACTCAGCCAATGTTGCGGTCTTGACAACTCCCTCTGTCATCCAGGTGATAGTCCGAGTCTGGTTCTTGGCAAAGTGAGCGGTGGCATAGAACTGTGCAATGAACAAGGGGTCATAGTCGCACTTGAACTACATAATGGGAAGCAAGCCAATGTTTGTGCAAATCTCAAGTGCTTCACCAAAGTAGTCCAAGTTCTTGTGCACATGGTTCATCTCTATCCACTTCTGAGGAACCACAATATTCTCACCCGTCATGAGAACCTCAAAGTAGACCCGCTCCTAGAAGTCGGTGTAGAATAGACTCTTGTCCCTAGACTCATGGCGAGCAGTAACATAGGGATTGTCAGATCGGAGGGCAAGAAACTCAGCCTCGGGAATGTCAGACAACTTTTTTGACCCAGATGGACCTGAATTGTGACTCTTGCGGCGACCCGTGCGAGGAGGAGAAGGAGGAGCACTACCTCGACCAGCACTTATCTTAACTCCCCCTCCACGTCGGCCCCGAGTGGATTTTAGCTTCAGACAGCTGCTATGTTGCGGCATGACCTCTTCTTCTGATTGTGTCTCCGACTCTGACTCAAAGTCCTCTATCTCATGACGAGCTTTGGACCTTTTGCGTGATCCCTAGGAGCCCCTGCACCTGTGAAAGAATAACGGAGGTAGCAGAGGGATAAGGGAACAAGAACCCGAAACAAGTAGAAGACGAATTTCAAGTTTTAGAAAAAAATTGCTATCAGTACTGAGCGGTAGTACCGGGTCCATTTACGGTAGTACCGCACGGCGGTAGTACCGGAAAATCATACGGTACTACCGATCGTGCGATTACAACACAGATCTGGTGATATCGATCTAGGACTGGCAGTAAAACTTATTCTAAAACGGGAATCCATCGGAGATATGTAAGTGCACACAATACATCCTCAAAATCACAAGTTTTACCAAGAATCAAAGTGTCCCTAGATTCAATGGGGAAAACAAGTGAGGAGAAAGGAAGGACGGTAGTACCGGTGTCCATGGCGGTGGAAAACGAGGAGGAGCCCGCGAGGAAGCCGGATCCGGTGAGGATCCGTGGAAAGGAGGGAGGGGCGAAGCTCCGGCGGTGATCTAGGCTCCGACGGTGGCGGTGGTTAGGAGTGGATATGGGGAGAAAATGAGGCACTAAGGGGTGCCTCTCCTAGCGTCTCCACCCTTAACCGAGACGCGCAGCGGTAGTACCGGGACGAAAAGCGGTAGTACCGCAAGGCGGTAGTACCGTAGGAAACGACCGGTAGTACCGCAAGGCGGTAGTACCGTAGGAAACGACCGGTAGTACCGCACCTGGGAAGTTTCCAGAAAAGCAGCCTGGAAACGGGTCCCTGTGCGATATCACCGCTCGTTTCTTGCGGTAGTACCATCTTACGGTAGTACCGGTTTTTGAACCGGTAGTACCGTAACCACCAGAACAGATAGCCAAGTTTGAAAACAGGAGGGTTCTTGTGCGGAGTAGATGAGTTTTTTCATAGGATAAGGAAGTCTTGGATTAAGGGAGTTATACTGATCTGGACCTATGCACTCTAAAAAATAAAACATCAACCGCAAATATGGAGAACCAAATAATAGTGCATTGACCGAGGAAGGAAAACCAACTCAAAAGTGACAAACACGAGTAAGCACATCAACCTCTCGATTGAGAGGGGCGGTGGCCTAGGCCACCATGTTTGAGTATACTCGGCTTGGCACCACGAAGATATATCTTGGGTCCATTACCAAAACTCATCATTAAGCTCACATATCACAAAATGGTATTAAGAGGAATGATTTTGTTTACTTTGCGCATAATGGGGGGAGGGATGATCCAATCAATTAGAACCGCACTCACCCTATGTCCATGCCTACACCTAAACCAAATATGGTTCGAATATTAGGTGAGAATGTAAGATAATCAAGTCAAGCTCCTTGAATCCACGATATTTAGTTCATTCCTCAAGTAGTAAAACCTTGCTTCATCAAGTGGCTTCGTGAAGATATCGGCAAGTTGATCTTTGGTTGACACATAGGATAGATCAATATCACCTCGAGCAACATGATCTCTAATGAAGTGATGGCGAATCTCAATATGCTTTGTCCTTGTGTGATCCACCGGTTTGTAGGCAATCTTGATGGCACTTCCATTGTCACATAGAAGAGGCACTTTGTCACAATGGACACCGTATTCCTTTAAAGTTTGCCTCATACATAGCAATTGAGTGCAAGCACTAGCGGCTGCCACATACTTGGCTTCGGCGGTGGAGAGAGATATACAATTTTGCTTCTTGGAAGACCAACATACCAAGGACCTACCAAGGAATTGGCAAGCCCCGGATGTTGATTTTCTATCATCCTTATCACCCGCCCAATCCGAATCCGTGTATCCACAAAGAGCAAATGTTGAGCCTCGAGGATACCAAAGACCATAAAATGGGGTATGAGCTAAATATCGAAAGATTCTCTTGACCTCTATCAAATGGCTTTCTTTAGGAGCCTCTTGATATCTTGCACACACACCTACACTCAACACAATATCGGGTCTAGATGCACAAAGGTAAAGCAAAGAACCAATCATGGACCGGTATACCTTTTGATCCACATCTTTACCATTTGGATTTTGTTCTAGATGAGTCTTTGTAGCCATGGGAGTAGGAGCTCCATTTAAATCTTGCATTTTGAATCTCTTGAGTATATCTTGAGTATATCTTGAGTATACTTGGCTTGATTGAAGAATGTCCCTCCTCTAACTTGCTTGATCTCAAAGCCAAGAAATACTCTCAACTCCCCCATCAAAGACATCTAGAACCTACTAGTCATAAGCTTTGAGAATTCATCATTAAAAGCTTAGTTAGATGAGCCAAAGATAATATCATCAACATATATTTGGCATACAAAAAGCTCCCCATTGACTCTCTTAGTAAAAAGAGTGGGATCGATTTTCCGAACCTCAAATCCACGGTCAAACAATAACTCTCTAAGGTGCTCATACCACGTGTGTGGGGCTTGCTTGAGCCCATAGAGCGCCTTATCAAGTTTGTAGACGTGATTTGGGAAGTTGGGGTCCTCAAATCCCGGGGGTTGCTTAACATATACCAACTCATTTAATGGACCATAAATAAATGCACTTTCTACATCCATTTGTTGTAACTTGAAATTATGATGTGCCGCATAAGCAAGGAGGATACGTATGGACTCAAGGCTAGCCACAGGTGCATAAGTTTCTCCATAGTCGATGCCTTCAATTTGAGAATACCCTTGTGCAACCAATCTAGCCTTGTTCCTTACTATAATTCCATGTTCATCTTGCCTGTTCTTGAATATCCACTTTGTTCCAATAACATTGCAGCAATCCTTTGGCTTCTCAACTAATTTACATACTTTGTTTCTCTCAAAGTTGTTGAGCTCTTTGTGCATAGCTTCTAACCAATCCGAATCTTCAAGGGCTTCCCACACTTTCTTCGGTTCAATCATGGAGATGTGTGCTTGGTGTTCACTGAACCTCTTCAATTGTGCTCTTGTGGAAATGCCTTTCCTTAGGTTACCAACCACATTTTGTAAGGTGTGGTCTCTCAATTCCAACATTATTTCCTTTCTAGCTTCGCGACGAGCGTGGATCTCCGTGTTGTTTCTTGGGTGACCCTCTTCATCATTTCGATCCTCGTATTGATCACCAACTTGACCTTGATCATCCTCGGAATCATTCTCTTCATTTAGAGGCAAAGATTGACCTTGTTCTTGATCAAGTGCCCTTCTAGCATCAATTTGAGCTTGTCTCAAAGCAGTTTGTACGGATCTTCCTTGAGAAATTGCCTTGGCACCACTTGACACTCTAGCGAATGAATCAAGCTCCCCTTGACTAGAGTTGTCACTATGATCAACATGTTGAGGGTCCACATCTTGTCTTTGGCTTGAGTCATTGTCCTCCTCGGTGGATGGAGCTTGTTGATGTTGTAAAGATGAGGGCTCCACTTGAGTGGAGCATAGTTTTTCTTGATCCGCCATAAGGGGTTCCTCAACGGGGCGGATATATCCCACACCCATTCTTCCTATGGCTTCCTGAGGCATTTCATCATCTGCATCACAAGCATCAACATGCCCCCCTTGGGGACCATCATATTCTTCGAAGGTCACACTACAAGATTCTATGACGGCTCCGGAGAGCTTATCATAGATTCTATAAGTGTGAGATTCGAGACCATAGCCAACAAAAATACCCTCTAATGATTTAGACTCGAATTTGGACAAACGAACACCTTTTATGAGATAGAAACACTTACAACTGAACACCCGGAAGTAAGATATGTTGGGCTTGTTACCGGTAAGTATTTCATATGGAGTCTTGTTGATTTCTTTGCGGAGGTAGAGCCGGTTTGAAGCATGGCAAGCGGTGGAGATGGCTTCGGCCCAAAAGTTGTATGGAGATTTAAACTCCGCCAACATGGTCCTAGCCATCTCAATAAGCGCCCGGTTCTTCCTTTCGGCCACACCGTTTTGTTGAGGGGTGTATGCAGCAGAATATTGATGTTTAATCCCCTCATCACTAAGGAAATCATTCAAGGTGTAGTTCTTGAACTCGGTGCCGTTGTCGCTTCTTATAATCAACACAGGAACATTGTATTGCCGTTGAACCAAGTTGATGAAGTCGATGAAGGTCTTTTGAGTCTCACTCTTCAACTTGAAGAAACAAACCCAAGAGTATCTTGAAAAGTCATCAACAATCACCAAGCAATATTTCTTCCCACCAAGACTTGCATGAGATGGAGGACCAAAGAGGTCCACATGGAGGATCTCCAAGATCTTGGTGGACTTGATGCGGTTCTTAGGCTTGTGAGGAGCATCATGCATCTTCCCAAGAACACATGCCCTGCAAACACGATCTTTGGCAAAGGAAACATTTTCTTTTAGTCCAACAATATGGCCCTCCTTGTGGAGACTTTGCAAAGTTCTCATATTGACATGGGCTAGTCGACGATGCCATAACCAACCCACATCGGCCTTTCCGAATAAGCACATCGCACTTGTAGTGGATTGCCCCGAAAAGTCCACCACATACAAGTCATGTTCGACATACCCAACGAAAGCGACCTTGAGAGACTTGCTCCACATGAGGACCACAATATCATCATCAACAAAGACGGCAAAACCCACCTTTCCAAGAGCACGGACTGAAAGTAAATTGTATCCAAGGGTCTCAACAAGCATGACGTTCATGAGTGTCATGTCGTGAGCAACCACAACCTTGTCGAAACCCATTACCTTAGACTTTGACTTGTTGGCATATGTCACGGTGATTTTATCATCATTTGGATTTAAGTCCCTGACAATAGACGAGCTTCCGGTCATATGACTTGTACAACCACTATCAAGCACCCACTTTGACCCTCCGGAAGCATAAGTCTACAAAAGATCAAGCTAATTTTTAGGTACCCATTTTTCAATGGGTCCTCTTTTGTTAGCAACAAGGGTCTTGGGAACCCAAATAGACCAAGCAATATAACCATCATATGGGCCAACATATTGTGCATACACATCACCATAATAATCACGCATTAGAACATAGTGAGGGTTAGCACTTCCCGCAAAGTCATCATGAGACATAGTTTTACCACTTGTGGTCTTACTATCCACAATGGCCTTGTTAGTCTCTCGTGTCGGCTCGGCCTTCTTATTCTTGTTGTTCTTCTTCTTCTTAGTTTTGGAGATAAAACTGATGCCCCCTTTATCGCCACTAGGCCTTTGCTTACTCAAAAGATCATCAATGGACTTGTTGCCTTGTGGAAATGTAGCCTTAGCAAGCTCCCCCTTCAACCTAGCATTCTCTTCAAGAATAGTTGTACTACTATATGGAATGAAGTTACTAAGTGAAGGAATATTGGCTAATTGAGTTTGAAGCGTTTCATGGGACTTTGTGAGTGACAAGAGTTCACTTTTCAAAGCCTTGTGATCCTTGTTAAGCAAAGTAAAGTCCTCGGCAAGTTTTTCATGAACCACACCAAACTCAATCTTGTCCTTTTTAGCCCTTTTGTATTTAGCAATAGCATGATCGCGCTCTTTGATGAGTTTGTTAACAATAATGCCGTTTGCCTCATCAAGCCCTTCAAGTTTTAATTCAAGAGACAACCTAGTCTCTTGTTATTCTTCTAGAGCATTGTTTAAAGCCTCTAGCTCAATCATGTGTTCATGCCCAAGTTTACATCTTACATCTAGGAGTTCTTGTGTGTGGGAAAGTTGATCTAGGATGTTACCAAAATGTATCTTAGCATCCCCTTGTAGTTTAGTCATAAACTCATCAAAAGCAATTAATTCCTTTTTAACATCAAGAGACATCTCATCATCAGTTTCATCATTAGCTAGGGGAGTGGAGTGAGATAATGATGATACCTCCGTTCCTCTTGCCATAAGGCAAGTGACGTTCTTGATGGGAGAATTCTCATTTGGAGAATCGAAGAGAGAGAATGTCGGAGTAGAGGTGGTGGCTAGAGCCGCCACACCATTAGAAGTTTCCTCTTCCTCATCTTCATCATCTTCATTGTCGGAGGAGTATTCTTCACGAGTGATAAGACAATTTCTCCCGACTTCTTGTTGATGGGATTCTTCTTGATGAAGGGTTTCTTGTAAGGTGCTTTGAGAGTCTTCTTCAACATAAGCTTACCCCCATGATATTCTCTCTTCTCATAGGGACAACTTGCCACAAAGTGATAGCGGTCACCACAATTGAAGCAAGTTCTCAATCTAGTAGTATTTTCTCTTTTCCCATTTGGGTTGCTTCTTCGTTGCATTTCCATATTGGCCTTGGCGGGGTTCTTCCAAAAGTTCTTTGCATAGAATGCCATATATTGACCATGAGCAATCTTGACTTTATCGGGGTGGTCCATGGAGAGGCCTTCATCACTATCGTCTTCATCTCCATGGTCCACAACTTTGGCCTTCAAAGCAACATTGACAATGTTGCCCATACCAAGGGCACGAGCACGAGCATCTTTGGCATTCTTGGCGGCAACTTTGAAGGCGGCCATCTCTTGCATAACTTCATTTGAGGTCATGAGATGGTATTTGTGTCTTCCTTGTAGGCTCTTCAAGTCGGTGGGCTCAAAGGGCATGAGTACACTCACATATTTCCTTTTTATCCACGCATCATCCACATGTGAGGCACCCACATTTCTAAAAGCGGTGGCGGTGGTCTTGAGCCTTCGGTACATGTCTTCGTGATCTTCACCTTCCTTCATGTACAAGCCTTCGGCTTCATTGCTTAGAGCATCATACCGGTTCCTCCTCATACTCTCATTTCCAACAAACAATACAGTGAGGGCATCCCAAGCTTCCTTGGCAATGCTAAAGTGCTCAATGTGTGGATAATCCTTTGTACCCAATCCTTGTTGAATCATATGCAAAGCAGTGGCATTGAGTTGACTATTAACAACCTCTCTTCTTGTCAAGTTGTTTGGATCCCCAATAAAGAGTCCATGCTCGATGATGTTCCATAGTTCAATGCAAGAGCTGCGCACATGAGTTCTCATTAGTGATTGTCACTGAGCAAAAGTAGCAGATTCTTCAAGCTTAGGTGGGTCACCTCTATTGTATACATAAGGGTGAGGAATTGGAGGGTCGGGAGAGTACCATGAATCACGGTGCTCACCCTTCCCACCATCATTTTGTGTGGAGGAATTAGTGTTATCTTGTTTACCCCTAACCATTCTATCCTCGGGGGATACGGGAGTATCCCCTTTAGGTAAAACGGATGGAGGATCCTCTTGAGGAGAAGGGGATGATGAGCCATCTTTGTCTTTAAGAAGTTGCTCAAGCATCTTCTTGACTTCGTTGACCAAGGAAGAGCTCAATCTTGTTTCCAAGTTTTTGAGATCTTCCATGGTCACCGTAGTAGGCTCATCATCACCTTCCTCATATTGGCTACCCATATTATCTTAGGCGGTAAAGCCCAAATAAAGAGCCGAGGCTCTGATACCAATTGAAAGGATCGTATGGGCACCTAGAGGGGGGGTGAATAGGTGCTACTTCAAATTTTCTTCTTTTTCAAATTAAGGTTTGACAATAAGGTAAATTCTCTAGATAGTGCAACTAAGATTAATTTACCTATATGACAATTATGCACAAGCTACCACAACACTAAGTAAGAACAAGTAAGTAAAGTGCATTAAAGGATAGAAGTAACCAAAGTGGTGGACACGGAGACACAAGGATTTGTTTCCCGTAGTTCCTTCCTTTTGAGGGGAAGTACATCTATGTTTGGAGAGGGGATGGTTTCAAACCACCAACGCCACGAGAGGCCTCCCTTGTTCTCTGATGAATCTCACCCCAACGGGATCGATTCACCTTCCACTATATCAGCAACCTTCAAGGTGGAAGCCGGCACCTTTACAAGTTTGGGGCACACATCCACAACTTAATCGGAGACTCCAAAATACAAGCAAGCTATCAAAACAATCAAAGACAAGCTTGTAAGAACCAAAACTAGAACTAGAGTTTCCAAGAAAACACTAGAGCAAAGGGGCCCTCAATTGAATGAGGGGTAAATGAAGATCTCTTTTGGTGAAGTAGTAGATCAAGGCCTCCAACTTCTATTCCCTAAAGATCAAGGACTTTGGGTGGTGGATTGAAGAGATCTTGCGGATTTGGTGGCTCCAATGGTGGTCTTGACTTTAATGTGAATGAGCACCTTGTCCCAAGGTAGGTGACAGGATATTTATAGTCCCAGCTCCAATGTGGCCGTTGCTGCATTTAATGATGCGGTAGTACCAGACTTCCAAGCGGTAGTACCGGAAACAACCGGTACTACCGGACCGGTACCGGAGATGCAATGCTAGGTTGTCTAGCCCACGGTTTCCAACGGTATCAATGTGTGGGGCTACCGCATGGCGGTAGTATCGCCCCTACAAAGCGGTACTACCGGACACATGCGGTAGTGCCTCATTTTTATACAGGGGGAAGACACAGTGTGAGTCAGGAGACCAATCTCCTCAGAAGTGAACGGTACTAAAATGTGGTACTACCGCATTTTGGTACCGGTCAGCTCTAAGAAGATTGGCAAGCTTGCCAATCGCTTCAGACTTGACCGGTATCAAAATGCGGTACTACCACTTTTTGATACCGCTCAGTTCTGAGGAGTTTGGCGAGCTTGCCAAGCGCTTCAGTCATGAGCGGTACCAAAATGCGGTACTACCGCTTTTTGATACCGCTCAGTACTGAGGCCATTGGCCAGTGTACTCATCACACTGCTAGGCCCGAGCGGTAGTACCGGATGAAATATCCGGTACTACCAGACATCACTAAGGCAGAAAATCGATCAGCAGGCCAGTTCTTTATGTGTGCAATTGGACAGGGAATTCTATGTATGCAACCTGTAGAATACTTGGCAGATAATTAGTCCGTTATGTGTGTTGTAATAAATACCAAAATATCTAGGGATAAGAAATGTTCTTTCACATGGTTATACCCTACCGGTACACGACATCAGCATACCTGGTCCATCCCAAGGAAGCCCCACGAGAATATACACGGCCCATGAAGATTTTTGGGTGGCCCAAGCCCATGACGTCTTCGGATCCTTGGAGAGCAAGACTAGAATAGATAGAATATTCAAAGGGGCAAACCATAAACCTGTAACCGACTCGATCTGTGCCCGGGACCTGCCTACCTCTATATAAAGGCTAGAAGGGCACGACGAGGAGGGCACCTCTCATACCACCACATACACACCTCCACGCCAGATTTCATCTGCGCACCCCTGTAACTTTCGATTCCGCCGTAATCAAGAGCAGACAAGCAGGAGTAGGGTTTTCCCTCCGGGGGCCTGAACCTAGGTAAATCTCGTGTCCCCTGGTTGCTTGTCTGTTAACCGTTTCGCGATCTCCAGCAACCCCATCTTCTCCAAAACCCAAGCTCATAACAATGGGCATTGACGAGATCAAACCTCGTCATAGTGTGCCTTGAAAGAATCATGCGTTGTTTTAGCATACAAAAGCATAGAATTGTGGTATTCTCCTTTGATGATTTGTTTGGGCTGACTTCGCACATGCTCACACCATGTTATGATTGTGAACAAGTCACCATAGCCTCTATGATCATTTAGTACTTGACTTGTAGTACCACTTTATGCTTTGATTAGTAATGTTTCATCGCTCTGCATGATTATGTCCATTATTGCTCTCTTAGTTGGTCGCTCCCAGTCTTTTGCTAGCCTCCACTTGTATGAGTAAGTTATACTCATGCATCCAACTCCCAAGAAACTAAGTTATTTCAAAGTGTCCACTATAATTCCTATGCATGGTGTGTTACACCATTCCAAGTATATTCTTGTTTTCATCTATCTTCCAATTAAAAAGTATTTTGTTATGTGAAAACTTAGTGATTAAAGTTCTCACGAACTTGATGGCACACTTTATTTTTCTTGCCCCTAATAAACTTGAACCATTGTGTCATCTATGTTGTATATGCTTGCACTTATACATTGGAAATAGCAGAACCATGCTATCATGGGGAACGCTTTCAACATTGCACTTGTACTTTGTACACAGTTGATATCATGCTCTTTGGTCTATGGATGTCGTCGGAGTGAAATGAAAGGTGAGCTTGTAAGTCCATGGAGTTATGTATATGTGTTAGAGAAACGCCTGGGCCGCTAGCCTAAGCCATGCCTAATCATGGTGGAAACTTGCAGCATCACCATAGTGACATCTATGAAGCATTCTTCTTATGAAAAAAAGAGATTGAGAAAAAGAAAAAAATATGAGAAAAGAGGAAAGAGAGAAAAAACACCATATTCCCATGGTAAATAAGAAGAATGCCAAGATGCTCATTGTCTGCTTGCCTTGTCATTTTGGTTATGGGATAGCTCGTGTACCATGTGCAAGGGGTACCCCGTTGGCGGTTCTCTATGATACACATGTACTTACTATGACAAGAACTTGCAAGTAACTAAACTTGAGTAGCATGAGGAGCGGCCCTCGTATTCAAGGGACATGAGATTGCCAACTTATACTTTGTCAAGCATATACTCCATAGTTTGTTCACTTTAACCTTAATCACTTCAAGATGCTTATGATAGGGGCAATGAGAGTTCAAAGCTAACAAGTACCATAATTTTTGGAAGATCTTTTTCAAACTTGAAACCCCTGCTTCTCTTATGAAGGGCCTTTCTTCCACTATTATATTGAGTCTCCACCTTCTACCTTTAGGCACTAGTTAAGAGAGGATAGTTGCCGTTCTTAGTTCTATGTGCATTGTCCCAAAACTTATTGATTGATGCATATTGTTGGTATTACTTGTTCTTGTGCTATTTGTATCTAGTCACTCTTATGAACTTTGAAGGTGTCCTATGCATCTATTTGCTACTCCACGAGGGACAAGCTGAATGCCACTATGTCATGTTTTTTGTATGTGAAACAAACAAACATTTTTCAATGCATGTTATTCATGATATTTGTTTGTATCCTTTCATGTTGCATGCATAGTTACTTTGTCTTACTGTTAGAACTCCATCTTTCATGCTCATGTTTAGAGTTCTTTGATCCCAGCTTTCAATGCTTGCAAATGGTTTGATCTTGATTTTGCTGGTGCATGTCACCTCAAAAACTATTCTTTTTATCACTTACCTACTCGAGGACGAGCAGGAGTTAAGCTTGGGGATGCTTGATACGTCGGAAACGTATCTATAATTTTTTATGTTCCATGATTGTTTAGTATCTACTTTGCTTTGCTTTGTCTACACTTTGAGGTGTTTTTATATATTTCTGGTACTAACCTATTAACAAGATGCCACAGTGCCAGTTGCCTGTTTTCTTCTGTTTTTGGTTCTAGAAAGGCAGAAAATCAATATTCTTGGAATTGTATGGGACAAAATCCAAAGTCAATATTTTACCATGGGGAACACGGAGCCAGAGTATGATACGGAGGGGAGGCACCAGGGGGCCACACACCCTGGCAGCGTGGGCTAGGTTAGCCGCGCCTGGGTGTGTGTGTGACCACCCTGGGCGCCCCTGCCTCGCCTCTTCGCCTATAAAGACCCCCTGATGCCAAAACCATAAGTACCCGATCAATATTCCACGAAACCGTTTGTAGCCGCCACCACCATCGTCCCTAGATCGAGGGTGTCTGAAGCTCTTCCCGGCACCCTGCCGGAGGGGAGATCATCTCTGAGGCCTTCTTCTTCATCATGACAGCCTCTGGTATGAAGCGTGAGTAGTTCCACCTTGGACTACGGGTCCATGTAGTACCTAGATGGTTGTATCTCCTCCTTTGTGCTATAATGTTTAGATCTTGTGAGCTCCGTTCATGATCAAGATCTCATCTATTTGTAATCATGCATGTTGTGTTTGCAGGGATTCGATGGATATTGAGATTACTATATCAGATTGATTAATGGTTTTGTCTTATTGATTCTATCATGTCCGTGTTGTTTGTGATCTTGCATGCTCTCCATTGTTAGTAGCGATCTTGGCCAAGTAGTTGCTAGTGCCTCCAAGAGGGAGTATTTATGCTCGATAGTGGGTTCATGCCTCTATTTAATCTAAGGGAAGTGACAAAAATCTCTAAGGTTGTAGATGTGATGTTGCCACTAGGGAGAAAACAACGGTCTCTGCTCATGGAACAAGTGGATTGTTTACCTTACACTCTTTGCTTAAAGCAGTTGTCTGTTGCTTGCAACTTAATACTGGAGGGGGTTCGGATGATAACCCGAAGGTGGATTTCTAGTCATAGATGCAGTTGGATGGCGGTCTATGTATCTTGTTGTATTGCTCAATTGAATCTCATAGGATCATGAATGTCTAGTATTGCATTATTATGCCTTGCTCACTCCTGTCAATTCCATGCTGTAATTTGTTTACCCATCATGCCATGTTTGTTTATCTAAGGAGAACACCTCTAGTGAACTATGGACCCTGGTCCAATCTTTACCATTGATACATCTTCCACTGTTACTATTTACTTGTTGCAAACCACTATTACCTTCCACACCATACAGTTAATCCTTTGTTACAGCAAACCAGTGAGATCGACAACCTCACTGTTCTTTGGGGCAAAGTCTTGAGTTTGTGTTGTGCAGGTCTCCAAGTTTCTAGCAACACCTTTGAGTTGTTTCCTTCCTCCTACTGGTTTGATAATCTCGGTTTCTTACTGAGGTAAAACATGTTGTTGTGCTCATCACACCTTGCTCTTGGGGTCTCCCAACGAGGCGTTAACAACAGCCCATCATCACAACTTTGAAGCTAATCTTCTGCATCATTCACTAATATTGGGGGTGAATGTTGGGAATATGCCCTAGAGGCAATCATGTATGATGAGATTTCCCATTGTATTCATAAAGATATTAAGTAGTCCTTGTATAAACATCTGATGTGTATCATTGAATATGTGATTCGGTTGTGGAACTATGCATTCATGTTGTTTGTACTAAATATCCTTGGTCATTGAGGTTGTGCTGGACACACAACTTAGACCAATGTGAAAGTTGGCTTGATGACTCGGTTCCACTTGTCATGGGCATGGAGATGCTATTACAACTTACACAGATTCGGCTAAAAAGTTTAGCGAGTCGGATTGACCCATATTGAGGTACAACGAACAAGTTGTCATTTTTATATCTCAATCAATGTAATCCTTTGACCTGAGGTTATTGCATAGTCCAAGTTGAGGATCACCGACTTAGGTTCTGTCAAACGCTGATCCGTAACTAGGCAGTTATAAAGGCAGAGTTCGGGTCAACTGAGAATCAAGCTGCGTGATGTGAATAACCAAGATGGGATTTTGCCCCTCCACTTGGAGAGATATTCGCTGGGCCCTCTCGTGATATATGATTCGGAAAGCATGGCCATGCACGACTCGGTTAAGTGTTAACCGAGGCGATCGACTAAGAGTTAGTCGGGTGAATCACTTATCTCGGATCGAGAAGAGAGTCGGACTATTTAAGGGATGACAAATATTCGCCTATAGTCTGACAAGGTATATCGCGAGGCAAAAGGGACTCGGACGCAAGTCGCATTGGAAAGGCAAGTTGTCATGACTCTTTGGTACTTGGGAGTCGGCACGTTCTATTAGGAGCCGCTACCGACTGATCGATTGAGAGTCGGACTCCAATCGTGTCCAAGTAGCCATGAGCCTGCGGGGTCAAACACTTAAGAGCGGGAGCAAGTTCGGATTGGATCTAAACCTGTAATCTGGTTGGGTTGGACCTGAACCGGATTAGGACTGAGTTAGTGAGTTGGACTCACGGTGACTAGTGTTATATGGGCTTTAGTGAATGGGTCGCACGAGCAGAGCCCACGTTCACTCCCTATATATAGTGGAGCACCGTAACCCAGAAAGGTTAATCGTTGTTCGGTTAGGTAATTCCATGTGTTGGAAACCCTAGCTCCACAGCAGTCCTGCCGCCGTTCCGAACCTAGCAGTTCGCCGCCGGTGCTCCTCCTTGTACGTGTGGATACCAGCAGAGGTGTTGTGCGATCAGCAGCAGGGCGATCGGATCGTGAGGACTGCACTGCATCAACTGACGCGCTTCATCAGTAATCCGCAACTGCGCGTCTAGTGGTAAACCTCGTGGCCTTCTACCTCAGCTAGATCTTGGGATCACCACGTTAGAGGGGAAATTTTTGTTTTATCTCCGCGTGGCCCAACAGTGAATGATATTTATTTCTTAACCATACTTAAAATGACATTAAACCTTAACAAATTAATAATATAATCTAATTATGCTTCCATTAATAAGTTGCATATTATCTTTATAATAACAACACCAATTCAAACAAATATTTCACTTAAATATAAAGTAAATGATCTCACACCTTACTCATACCTATCATCAACCTAAAAACTTGGTAATAATTAAAACATATTACACTTTAAGTTTATTTATGTTTTTAAAGTTAACTTTAGTCACAAAGCTTATAAACATCGTGTCTAAAGACTATTTGTATGAACTTTATAGTTAACTTTGGTTTGTTTCAATTAAACCATAAATCATCTCAAGTCCAAACTAATCAAGCAAATGCAAAAGACATCAATCACATTATATTAACCATAAAAATTGTTTAAACCTTATCAAAGAAATCTTTTCTTCGAAGGTTATTATTTTTGCCACTTCAGACAACAACTCTATAATAGTTTCTTCAACTCTTAACAACCCAACACCTACACTTTCATAGTAGTCACGTGATGGATCTAAAATTTGCCATCTTTTTCTGTGTTTAAACCTGTCACATCCCAAGATTTTCCAAATCTTGTAATGTGAAAAATAAATGAATAAAAATAAAACTTTGTTGATTTTCAGGGCCAGAAGAAACTTTTTGAATCCAATTGGAACTTCAAACCAAGTTGGATCAAATAAAATCCTAAAGGGATTTAAAAAGATAAAACATTTATTAAAGGAAAATAAAAATATTTAAAATTACTATTTTGGATCTTCTAATAAAAGGTTTTAGTTCCAAAAGAAAAGGAAGGATTTTAAATAAGAAATTATTTTACAAAGCCAAATTAAAACTTGGCCAAGTCTTTAAAAACAAAATATTTCTATTTGGGAAAATAAATAAATTTGTTTAAACAAATAAAAAGGATTTAATATCCAAGTTTTTATTAATAAAGGTTTTTACTATTCCAAAACATCAAAACTTATTTATTTAAAATAAGTTTTCCAAGTATTCTTTATTCTCAAACAAAACCTACTGATTTGGTTTTGAAATTATTTTAGAATTCAAAAAGGAGTATTTAAATAAAACAAATCCTATTTGATTTAATAACAATGGTCTATTTATTTAATTAATAATGGACCCTAAAATAAAATTATTATTTTTGGTTTGGAATTTTGGTTTATGTTACTGAACAGAACCAAGTTCAAAGTCACAAAGTGTGGTGAAAGTTTGAATGGATTTGAATGTTATTTGGTTTTTGAAATTTCAAAACAGAAATTGGTTTTAGAAAAAGAAAAGGTTTCAGGAAGGAAAAAAATTGATTTGGACCTAGCCCAGCCGGCCGAGCCCACAAGCCCAACAAACAGCCAGCTCCCCCTTCCCCGAAGAAAAATGCTTCGCACTCGTTTCCTGACCCGCAGAGTGACTGACTGGTGGACCCTCCCCCTCACTTCCTCTCTCGCTGACCAGCCGACCCCACTCCTCCTATTCATCGTTCTCACCCACGGTGACAACGCCTTCCCCCTCGCCGGCCGTTGCATGCAAATTAAGTCCGGCGTAATACGCGTTAACCACGCCATTAAACGGCCCCTTGACCATGCACGTTAAAACGCCTGTCCCTCCTCTCCATTTCCCCTATGTCGCCCCATCTCAACACGCCCCCAGGCCGCCCCAATTCTTCCCCGAGCACCTCTGTCTCCGACGACATTCCTTGTCGATTCCGGCCGAGATTCATCACCCCTTGCCTCCCTGAGCACACTAGTAGACTCCCCACTCCTAGACGCTTCTCCCCGTATCACCCATACAATCGTGGGCGCCCCAGAACATCGTCTTCGACAAGCTCTGAGCAGCGCCGCGCCTGTTTTCTTCTCCGGCGAAGTCCCCTAGTAAGTCCAGACCGCTCCTTCACCTCTCGTTCACGCACACAGCTTTGCCTTGATCCTGCGCATCTAACCGCGTCTTCGTTTTGTCTCGGGGTGAACCACAACACCGTCTCCGACCACAACCAGAGCCGTCTGACGCCAGGAGCAACTCCGGCGAGCGATTACCGCCATGACAGAGCGCCCCTTGACCCAAGAGGACCACGTCGAGCTTCCCTAGCCTTCTGCGATCTCGGTGAGCATCTTCCCCTCCTCCCTTGCTTCCTGTATCGCCGGCGCCACCACCATCTAGCTGCTCCGCCGCTCGCCGTTGACGTTGCGCCGCCAATTCTTGGTTGAAGTGCTGCGGACCGTAGGATCTGGATCGAACGAACTAGATAGATCACTTAAACGCCGAAAAAAGGTATGCGTCCTGTGCCGCACGATCTGATTAGATCCAACGCACCGCAGGGCCTGATCCGACCGAAACGGTACCAGCCAGTAGCGTTGCGACGCGTGGCCAGTTCTTATTTAAAACAGAAGTTTGAATCTGATTGGAATGTGATTTTGAAAACACTATAACTTTTGATCCACACGTCCAAAAATTACAAATTTGATATCATTGGAATCAGTGGAACAAGCCCTAGCCAACCATGCCATTGGTTTAGTAAATAGTAACTGTTTGATTGTTTGTTTTTGCAGAAACATTTGTATGCTTGATTAGATTAGAAAAATGGTTCAAAAATGTTTTTGAGTTTGAAACCTTGGCAAAATGGTTTGTTGTGAACTTACTGACCCTAGGAACCAACCCATGGTTTTGAAAATGGATTTGGTGAAGTTTAGAATGGAAAACTTGATTTAGCCCATTTCTAGCCAAATAAAAATAATGGTTTTGTTATGAAAATGATTTTGGAGTAAAAACTTTGGGAAAATGTTTTGGACCAAATCTACTAACCCTAAACACCAAGTTTTGAGAAACAACAACTTATTTGGTGAACCACTTAAAGTTGTTGCTTGATAAAAATATTTTTCCACCACATAAAATGTTGAATGGATTTGAAAATGGTTTATGGATAAAACCCTTTTGCAAATGACTTTGCCATTTTGGTAAATGACCACTTTGGACCATACAAAGTTTAGAAGCCTAGTGGAGACCATCTTTGCAAATATGACCATTCCTTGCATGCCTACATGCATGACTTAGATCCCATTGTTTTATGTGTGTGAAATTGTTTGATTGATTATTGGTTTGGAATGCTAGTTGATTTTGTGTCTGCTTGATTGACTTGTAGTGAAGTTAGAAAAGTGTGAGACTAGCAAGATCAAGGAGTGAACCAACATTCCCTACCAAAAGGCAAGTTACACTATCATCAAAAAGTCCTACTATTTTCATTATACTTAGTGGATTTTGAAACATGCATGAAAATAATTTTATACTTATGCTATGCTAAATCCTAATAGGATACCCTAAAAATTCCTTAGTGAAAACAATGTAGTTGTTGCATGCTTAGCCATACTATATTTTGAAAAAGAGTTACATGTTGAGATTTTATGGAGTTGAAAAAAAGACTTGTGATTTTTATATAATAAAACAAGGACTCAATGAACCACCTGGGTGGCCAAGGATACTTTGAGTTTTGGAGAAGGTGGCAACAAAAGGAACCATGTCTATGGCAATCTCTTTGTGTTGTGATCCAAAGGAAACCACCCAGGAAACTTAGAGATTGAACATGTTTCTCCAATTGTGGCTTTCGTGTGCAACCACATGCTATTATGGCTCTGGCTTAGTCAACTACTTTGGGAAGACCCATGCATTGTCTTCAGTTTACTGGACATGGGGACCTGGAATCCTACATGGGTGTTGAAGACAAGCTAGCAATGGTGTATGGGAGGACCCTTTGGAAAGACTTCGTCACATTCTCAATCTGCCAGTACTCCATCTTGGTGAGCACTAATCCAGTGGCCACTGGTGGCAACAAGATGGGATTGTGACATGTGGGTAAAGTGTGCAACTTCTGCAGAAGATAATAAAATCTAAGTACTTAGCCGTGTCCCCGGTTATGGACAATACTGAGCAACTAAAATTTGAAGCTATGGGAAATCTCGACATTCCAATTTCTAAAACAAAAACTTGATGCACTTGGGGGTACCAAGGAGCTCAAGAGATTTGTAAAACTGGATGCACTTGGGGTTACCAAGGAGCTCAAGAGATTTGATAAAACTTGATGCACTTGGGGTTACCAAGGAGCTCAAGAGATTTTGTTGAAAACTTGAACACTTGGGGTTACCAAGGTGTGCAAGGAGATTTTGTTAACAACTTAAACACTTGGGCTTTGCCAAAGGATTTTCAAAGATTTGACCAAAGATGAAAACCATTTTGAAAGATAGGATAAATTATTGCTTTATGCAAGTGAGCCTTAAACCCTACTTAGCCAAATGTGCATGTAATGATAGGATCCACTTATTTTC
This sequence comes from Avena sativa, assembly GCA_916181665.1. NCBI lineage: Eukaryota > Viridiplantae > Streptophyta > Magnoliopsida > Poales > Poaceae > Avena > Avena sativa. Next base: position 80,896,686 of record OV702297.1, read on the forward strand.
TACAAAGTAGTGAAACTTGCCAATACTATTCCAAAGTATTGACCCTTGTGGCTGTAACTTGTAATGTTGCAGGTTTTGATTGATTTTAGTGAAGATTGATTGATTAGGATTATAAAGTCTACAACCAACATTTGCCTGTGGCACTTTGAAGATGAAGGACCCCATGCTTATAGTTATTCCGCTGCAATGTAATGTAATAGCCAAATGAGCTATATAAAGATGTAATAAAACTATGTTATTCCTAGTTATAAAGTTATATTATGACCTTTGTTTCTTGATATTACATCTAAACTATGGATGCTAGCTATTGATCCAGGGACTAGCATTGTAAACACAGGGGACACCACCTTATGTTGTTTAAAGGTTGGGACACTCCCTCTACAGATGGTATCAGAGCATTGTGTTGCCTGTAGGATTTGTAAACCTAGGATTGGACAAAAACCCTTCGAAAACAGGATTTGCATTTGTTCCAAAAACTTATTTACAAACAAACTTGCAAACTCTTTCCTCAACCATTTTGGTTTCAACTCTACATATCTTCCACTTCAAACTTGATGGAAAAACCTACCCATGGCCAAAGACTTCACCATGTGCAAAGGACTTCTTCAATACTTTCAACCCTAATGACTTCAACTTCTTCAACTCTAATGACTTCAACATCTTCAGCATATTCACCAAGGACCTCCAACTTGGATATCACTAAGGACTACATGTGAGACAAGGAAATCTTGCTCAAGATTTAGAGACTGAGGGAATGCAAATGTTAGAAGGAGCCCACATCACTTGAAATATAGTAACCAAGGAGTTTTCTCAAAGAAACCATGACTTCATGCAAGAAGAATCATGAAGAAGGGAAAGATCACAAGTGAACCATATAGATGGACCACCATATTTTAGTTAAGTCAAACTCACCAACTTATGTGGTATAGCAAAAATTATTTTGTTGCCTAAGTATGTGCTTGAACTTTGTTGTTTGAGTGAAAAGTTGTTTGCGAATGTTTGCACATTGTTTGAGTGAATTGTGATGGGTGTGATTAGAATTGATTCCTTAGAACTATCTTGCCTATTCTAATCTTCCTTCAACCCAAACAGATGACTACTCCAAGAGACTCCAACATCAAGGTTGATGACACCAACACCAACCAAGAGGACATCATGAAAGAGCTCATAGCAACCCAACACCAGTTGAACCAAGTGACAACTCAATTCATAGCTAACACTAGTGGAGAAGATCCAGCCCTGCAAGGATTTTTGGAAACTCAAGGCCAACTGATGCTTAAGGTGACTGATCAAATGATCAAAATGGAAGAAAACTATTCCAAGAAAGTTTATGACAACAAGGATAACAGAAATGTTATTCTAGATGGAGCCCTAGCTTGCATTATTTGTGGAGACAAGGATCATACTTCCAAAGAGCATGGAAATCAATGCCCCAACTGTGAAGAGAAACATCCTGTTGGACAATGTCCCACCTCCCAAGCTGCTTGCTACCTATGTGAAGGAAACAACCATGTTCCTATCCAATGCCCCATCTATTCCATTGTTGAACAAAGGAAACAAGGTGGAGTGCAACAAATGATTGCAAACCATCCAGAAGGATCCAAGTCTACCAAGAAGGTTGATGACAAAGGAAAAGGACCACTTATACCTCCAAACAAGACAACCCAGTTCAAAGGACAAAAGAAACCCAAGAAGCAAAAGAAGGACAAAAGCCAAGTGCAATGTCATAAATGTAAGGAAATGGGTCACTATTCCAGTGAATGCCCAGAGAACAAGAAGAATAAAGAGATTGGCCAAGTGGTGTGCAACAACTGCAAAGAGCTAGGCCACTATGTAGCAACTTGTCCACAAGAACCACGTAAAGAACTCAAGGACATCTACTGTTTCAATTGCAAGAACCCAGGACATTATGCAAGCAATTGTCCAGAAAAGATGAAGAACAAGTTGAACAAGCCTATGGAGAAACTCAACCTTGGCCCATGAGTCAAGTGTGGAAACCAAGGACACAATGCAAGTGTTTTCTTAGAGAAGTCCCCCAGGATCCCAAGAAAGCCCATATGTAATTTTTGTTTGAAAATTTTTAAGGGTGGTAGTACCCTAGTTGTTTTGAGACTACTTGTAACCCTAGCCTTCTCAAATCTCGGGACGAGATTTATTTTAAGGGTGGTAGCCTGTCACATCCCAAGATTTTCCAAATCTTGTAATGTGAAAAATAAATGAATAAAAATAAAACTTTGTTGATTTTTAGGGCCAGAAGAAACTTTTTGAATCCAATTGGAACTTCAAACCAAGTTGGATCAAATAAAATCCTAAAGGGATTTAAAAAGATAAAACATTTATTAAAGGAAAATAAAAATATTTAAAATTACTATTTTGGATCTTCTAATAAAAGGTTTTAGTTCCAAAAGAAAAGGAAGGATTTTAAATAAGAAATTATTTTACAAAGCCAAATTAAAACTTGGCCAAGTCTCTAAAAACAAAATATTTCTATTTGGGAAAATAAATAAAAATTTGTTTAAACAAATAAAAAGGATTTAATATCCAAGTTTTTATTAATAAAGGTTTTTACTATTCCAAAACATCAAAACTTATTTATTTAAAATAAGTTTTCCAAGTATTCTTTATTCTCAAACAAAACCTACTGATTTGGTTTTGAAATTATTTTAGAATTCAAAAAGGAGTATTTAAATAAAACAAATCCTATTTGATTTAATAACAATGGTCTATTTATTTAATTAATAATGGACCCTAAATTAAAATTATTATTTTTGGTTTGGAATTTTGGTTTATGTTAGTGAACAGAACCAAGTTCAAAGTCACAAAGTGTGGTGAAAGTTTGAATGGATTTGAATGTTGTTTGGTTGTTTGAAATTTCAAAACAGAAATTGGTTTTAGAAAAAGAAAAGGTTTCAGGAAGGAAAAAAATGGATTTGGACCTAGCCCAGCCGGCCGAGCCCACAAGCCCAGCAAACAGCCAGCTCCCCCTCCCCCGAAGAAAAACGCTTCGCACTCATTTCCTGACCCGCAGAGTGACTGACTGGTGGACCCTCCCCCTCACTTCCTCTCTTGCTGACCAGCCGACCCCACTCCTCCTATTCATCGTTCTCACCCGCGGTGATAGCGCCTTCCCCCTCGCCAGCCGTTGCAGGCAAATTAAGTCCGGCGTAATACGCGTTAACCACGCCATTAAACGGCCCCTTGACCATGCACGTTAAAACGCCTGTCCCTCCTCTCCATTTCCCCTCTGTCGCCCCATCTCAACACGCCCCCAGGCCGCCCCAATTCTTCCCCGAGCACCTCTATCTCCGACGACATTCCTTGTCGATTCCGGCCGAGCTTCATCACCCCTTGCCTCCCTGAGCACACTAGCAGACTCCCCACTCCCAGACGCTTCTCCCCGTACCACCCATACAACCGCGGGCGCCCCAGAACATCGTCTTCGACAAGCTCTGAGCAGCGCCACGCCTGTTTTCTTCTCCGGCGAAGTCCCCTAGTAAGTCCAGACCGCTCCTTCACCTCTCGTTCACGCACACAGCTTTGCCTTGATCCTGCGCATCTAACCGCGTCTTCGTTTTGTCTCGGGGTGAACCACAACACCGTCTCCAACCACAACCAGAGCCGTCTGACGCCAGGAGCAACTCCGGCGAGCGATTACCGCCACGACAGAGCGCCCCTTGACCCAAGAGGACCACGTCGAGCTTCCCCAGCCTTCTGCGATCTCGGTGAGCATCTTCCCCTCCTCCCTTGCTTCCTGTATCGCCGACGCCGCCACCATCTGGCTGCTCTGCCGCTCGCCGTTGACCTTGCGCCACCAATTCTTGGTTGAAGTGCTGCGGACCGTAAGATCTGGATCGAACGAACTAGATAGATCACTTAAATGCCGAAAAGGTACGCGTCCTGTGCCGCACGATCTGATTAGATCCAACGCACCGCAGGGCCCGATCCGATCGAAACGGTACCAGCCAGTAGCGTTGCAACGTGTGGCCAGTTCTTATTTAAAACAGAAGTTTGAATCTGATTGGAATGTGATTTTGAAAATACTATAACTTTTGATCCACACGTCCAAAAATTACAAATTTGATATCATTGGAATCAGTGGAACAAGCCCTAGCCAACCATGCCATTGGTTTAGTAAATAGTAACTGTTAGATTGTTTGTTTTTGTAGAAACATTTGTATGCTTAATTAGATTAGAAAAATGGTTCAAAAATGTTTTTGAGTTTGAAACCTTGGCAAAATGGTTTGTTGTGAACTTACTGACCCTAGGAACCAACCCATGGTTTTGAAAATGGATTTGGTGAAGTTTAGAATGGAAAACTTGATTTAGCCCATTTCTAGCCAAATAAAAATAATGGTTTTGTTATGAAAATGATTTTGGAGTAAAAACTTTGGGAAAATGTTTTGGACCAAATCTACTAACCCTAAACACCAAGTTTTGAGAAACAACAACTTATTTTGTGAACCACTTAAAGTTGTTGCTTGATAAAAATATTTTTCCACCACATAAAATGTTGAATGGATTTGAAAATGGTTTATGGATAAAACCCTTTTGCAAATGACTTTGCCATTTTGGTAAATGACCACTTTGGACCATACAAAGTTTAGAAGCCTAGTGGAGACCATCTTTGCAAATAGAACCATTCCTTGCATGCCTACATGCATGACTTAGATCCCATTGTTTTATGTGTGTGAAGTTGTTTGATTGATTATTGGTTTGGAATGCTAGTTGATTTTGTGTCTGCTTGATTGACTTGTAGTGAAGTTAGAAAAGTGTGAGACTAGCAAGATCAAGGAGTGAACCAACATTCCCTACCAAAAGGCAAGTTACACTATCATCAAAAGTCCTACTATTTTCATTATACTTAGTGGATTTTGAAACATGCATGAAAATAATTTTATACTTATGCTATGCTAAATCCTAATAGGATACCCTAAACATTCCTTAGTGAAAAAAATGTAGTTGTTACATGCTTAGCCATACTATATTTTGAAAAGGAGTTACATGTTGAGATTTTATGGAGTTGAAAAAAAGACTTGTGATTTTTATATAATAAAACAAGGACTCAATGAACCACCTGGGTGGCCAAGGATACTTTGAGTTTTGGAGAAGGTGGCAACAAAAGGAACCATGTCTATGGCAATCTCTTTGTGTTGTGCTCCAAAGGAAACCACCCAGGAAACTTAGAGATTGAACATGTTTCTCCAATTGTGGCTTTCGTGTGCAACCACATGCTATTATGGCTCTGGCTTAGTCAACTACTTTGGGAAGACCCATGCATTGTCTTCAGTTTACTGGACATGGGGACCTGGAATCCTACATGGGTGCTGAAGACAAGCTAGCAATGGTGTATGGGAGGACCCTTTGGAAAGACTTCGTCACATTCTCAATCTGCCAGTACTCCATCTTGGTGAGCACTAATCCAGTGGCCACTAGTGGCAACAAGATGGGATTGTGACATGTGGGTAAAGTGTGCAACTTCTGCAGAAGATAATAAAATCTAAGTACTTAGCCGTGTCCCCGGTTATGGACAATACTGAGCAACTAAAGTTTGAAGCTATGGGAAATCTCGACATTCCAATTTCTAAAACAAAAACTTGATGCACTTGGGGGTACCAAGGAGCTCAAGAGATTTGATAAAACTTGATGCACTTGGGGTTACCAAGGAGCTCAAGAGATTTGATAAAACTTGATGCACTTGGGGTTACCAAGGAGCTCAAGAGATTTTGTTGAAAACTTGAACACTTGGGGTTACCAAGGTGTGCAAGGAGATTTTGTTAACAACTTAAACACTTGGGCTTTGACAAAGGATTTTCAAAGATTTGACCAAAGATGAAAACCATTTTGAAAGATAGGATAAATTATTGCTTTATGCAAGTGAGCCTTAAACCCTACTTAGCCAAATGTGCATGTAATGATAGGATCCACTTATTTTCTGCAAAGTAGTGAAACTTGCCAATACTATTCCAAAGTATTGACCCTTGTGGCTGTAACTTGTAATGTTGCAGGTTTTGATTGATTTTAGTGAAGATTGATTGATTAGGATTACAAAGTCTACAACCAACATTTGCCTGTGGCACTTTGAAGATGAAGGACCCCATGCTTATAGTTATTCCGCTGCAATGTAATGTAATATCCAAATGAGCTATGTAAAGATGTAATAAAACTATGTTATTCCTAGTTATAAAGTTATATTATGACCTTTGTTTCTTGATATTACATCTAAACTATGGATGCTAGCTATTGATCCAGGGACTAGCATTGTAAACACAGGGGACACCACCTTATGTTGTTTAAAGGTTGGGACACTCCCTCTACAAAACATTGTTTTTATTAAAGCAATTGATGGTTGTGAATTATAGCCATCCACATCCACATTTAAACTAGATATTATTCATACTTTTGATGAAATATCTCTCTAAATCCTGCCACTAATGCCAAATGATCAAAGGGGTATGCAATTCTATTTTTCCCTACGCAAGAAATAATGTTTGATGATGGGAATCACAACATTAAAGTCAAAGATACGAGATTTCCAACAACCCAAAGAAACCAGGGGTCGTGAAGAGGGAACAAAAGGTTTAATGACCAACTATACGGAGGGAATAAAATTTCTAACATATAGTTTTGGCCGTATAGTTTCCACCGACACCGCAAGGTCAAACAGAAGAGCTTTCATGAAGGGACCCCTATATAAAGAGACCTCTCATGACGAGAAAAGAGCGAGCGACAAAGAAGAGAATCCAGACCACGAAGAGCCGTCGGAGGAATAGATCTAGATCCAATCTCATAACCCTTCTCCACCACCATAGCCATAGTCCACCACTTATAATAGTATATATCATCTCCAATTGGCGACATTGTAAGACTATTTCTATCGATCTCATGGTTTACAATATAATGTTTATGATTATTGATCTCATCTCTATGTGTGAGCAATTATCCTTGGGCTAAGGACTTTGGCCTAGCCATGTAGTTTGTGCATGTTATTTATCATAGATGGGATCATGTATTAGTTTATATGACATGATTATTATTGTATCCTCTCTTGCCTCAATCTAAGGACTTGGTAGGTACCCAATACCCCAAGGATTTAGATAGGTATAGGGAGTATGGGTAATAACTAATCTGCAGGATGGGAACCCCACTGACAGAAAGGGTAGTACGACTGTATGTGAGGGATTTACTTGGGATTAACGATGACGTCATTGTGCATATCATTAGTTCTCTTTATTCTATCGATGAGACTAATAGGTTATTTCTATAAGGGTTTGCGTAGGCAATAGCAGTTATGGATGCACTGCCCACATATAATTATCTTGGTCTAACAATTACATGCATACTTTATTATTATATTTTATTCCCATCACATGTTTTGCATAGCTATAGGTGAAACCGAACGCCCCTGGCCCTCTCTATCCATCATCGACAATAATAAAAGATCGCAAACTCTTGGTCCGGTAAAACACTAAAAGAATTCTAAAACTCCCAAAGGTTCATTAAAGTAACTTCACCATGCTTTCTGCTTCCCGAGGATTCGATAACCTAGGTATACTAGGGAAATAGAGCTATGCTACATCCGTAATACGGATCGAAGGTATCAACCCTTTTTATGGCACTGTTGCCGGGAAGCAATAGCTACCCTAGTAAGGTTATTAGGAACCTTGCTAGTTTTAATTCTTGTTTTTAATTTTGTTAGTTTGCTTTCAATCTTTATTTGAAAAAACCAAAAAATAGTTAGCCTTTAAATTCTTGTTTTTACTATCATAAGTTTTTGTGTAGAAAACTCAAAAACATATATAGGTTCTATGGCTGAAAATAAACTTGGGGAGTTTGCAACTACCAACAATGATTATTTGCATACTCCTATTACCCAGCTAACAATTATTGTTGAGGACTATGAAATTAAGCCCCACTATTTCAGTTTGGTTCAATAGAATCAATTTAGAGGCTCTATTGCTGAGGACGCATGTATGCACTTAAACGCTTTCACTAAAAGATGTGATATGATGCTCATTAATGATGTTGACCCCGATGCGGTCAAGCTGCGCTTATTTCCTTTCTCTCTTAGAGGGAGAGCAAAATAATGGTTGCTGTCTTGGCCCAGAAATACTATTGCATCATGGGTGGAATGTACTTCTTTATTTATGACTAAAATTTTCCCACCTACAAAGACTATGCAACTAAGATCTAATATTACTGCGTTTAGACAGGAAGAGCGTGAGCCACTAGCGCTTGCATGGGAGATAATGAAAGAATGCATGAGAAACTGTCCCAGCCATGGGATGGAAGATTGGTTAATTCTCCATTTATTTTATAATGCTCTTAACCCTGTGTCTAAGTCTATGCTTGATTGTAACATCCCTAAAATCATGTTTTAAACTTATGCATATCATCCATGCATCCATGATCATGTGAATTTTCATTTCAAATAAATCCTTTTAAAACAGGAGCATTATTGCTCAATATTTTATGTAAGTTTACTCAAGCCTTGTGCCACTTGTTTTGAGAAAAGTACTGTTAACCATTCAGTATTGTTTAGAATCCAAACTCAAGTGATTTCAAAAACTTGAGCAAAGTCTCAAAGCAAAATATGAAATAAAACTAATTCTATGCCTATTATCACCTCATAAAGGCATGGTTTTATTTTATTTTAAAAAGACCCAAGTGTGTTTGAGTGAACATATGTGTTTGACACTTATTTAAGTACAAGATTTATTGTACAAAAGTCCTGAAAAGCTTTGGATTCAAACAGATTTGAATTGAGGTTTGAAAACCATTTCAGAAAAACAAACAGAAAAAGAAAAAGCTTAAAGAGAAAAAAAATATCACTCAGCCGAATCTGGCCCAACTAGCCCAGCTAAGCACAACACCCCACCCCGCGAACCGTTTTCTTTCACTCACCCCCGCACCCACTAGCTCGCTCACAGGCAGGACCCACTCCCTCTCCTTCCCTCTCGCTGACAGCCACGGCCCACACGACCATCGTCATCTCCACCCAGCGACTGGTTCATCCCCAAATCACGCGGGCGTTCCCTGTATTGATTCGCGGCATCAATTCACGTTGAATGCTGGAGTAAATCTCGCTCGCGACCATGCTACTTAAACCCCCTCTGCCCCCTCTCCAATTCCCCCCAGACCCTGAGCACAGAACGCCCCCAGGTTGCGAGAATTCCACGCCGCAACCCCGTTGCTCCGACGACCTCGCCGACGAATTCCAATGAGCACCGCACTCCCCTTTGCCTGTGATTCACGCTGGCTTGCTCTGCATCTCTGTGCGCATCTACTGACACTTCCCGTTTGCTCGCGCATGGCCTGTAGCCTCGGCAACGTCAACAACTGAGCGTCGCCGCTCTCTGCTCGAACTCCGGCGACCTTTCCCCGTAAGTTCCAGCCTCCCCTTGCCTTCTGTTTGATACACGTAAGATCCCCAGCATCCTGCGCATCTAACGGTACCCTCGCCTTGTCTTAGCGTGGCTCAGAACATCGCCAACATCGACGAGCCGAAGCAACAGCCGCCAGGGACTACTCCGACGAGCAATCCGCGACGGCTCCGAGCGCCCCTTCGCCAACCAAGGACACGTCGAGCTTCTCCTCGTCGCTGCGGTTCTGGTGAGCATCTTCCCACCTCTTCGGGCGCCCTAGTTCGCCGGCACTGCCACTGTCAGAGCGCGCCGCCCGTCTGTGGTCAGTTAGATTAGGGTCGTAGGATTTAGATCTAACGTGTGAGATTAGATCTGTGACGAAGAGGTAAGTTTAGATCTGAGTCGTGCGTGTTTAGTTAGATCCAACGGTAGCCGAGCGTGATCCGGTGCGAAGCGGTATCGTCCAATCAGACACTGCCGCGTGGCTGGAGTTTAGATTTAAAATAGGATTTGAATCTGATTGATGTTCAAATTTGTTTTGGCTATAACTTTTGATCCCCACGTTAGAATTTGACAAATTTTATACCGTTGGAATCAGGAGAGCAAGATCTTTCTAAATATGCAATGTGTTTAATGTTTTGCTTCTGTTAAAAAGGTTTTATTTGCAGAAACTTGTGTAGGGCTAATTTGAGTATATGAAATGTTTAGGAAATGATTTAGGGTTTAAATAAATGTTGTTTAGCAAGTTTTTAACTTGTTTATGAACCAGTACTGTACACTTGCTTTGTTGAGTTTTAAAAAAATCATCACATATCATTTTGCATGCATGCATATATTTTTGATTGTATATGTTTTGTATGTGATTGTGGCTATAATTCTTTGTGTAGATTTTGGTGCTAGTGATTGTGATTGTGAGGAGTGTAGCTACTCTCCAAACTACCAAGGCAAGTGGTACTTCATGAATATTATTATTCCTATGTTTTCTACTAGCATTAGAAATATTTTGTTAAGACTCGCATGCTATATTTTGCTTATATGCCATGTTAGGAAATCCTAGTAGTTGTAGAATTGCTAGGAAATTACTAAGTTAAGTTACTATCTATGCCATGCTTAGCCTAGCTAGTAGCAACCAAGGGTTGGTGAAATATACATGCTATGATGAAAATATTTCTAAGTCTTTGGACTTGTGTTTTGCCTAATAAAACAACTAAGTTAATGAAACACCTGGGTGGAATGGAAGGAATGGTTTATGTTGAGTGGTTACACAAGGCCCATTTCTATGGTTACCTTGTGTATCTCACTTGTGGTAAGCCACCCAGGAACAAAGAGATTTTAGAGGCCAAGTGTTAAGAAGCTTCTAGTGCAGCCACTTGGCAATATGGGCTCTGTCTGGACCACATAGGTTGCTAGAACTTGGCCATTTGGACAGTTGGTGGTAGTGGGAATGATAGGTTGGAGCGCGTCCATTTGGTCTAAGGAAAGGCTTCTGAAAGGTCCTGTCTTGGTGAAACCAAGTCTGGTGGGGAAAGTGCACAACCTCTGCAGATGGAAGAATCTAAGTACTTAGCCAAGTCCATGGTAATGGACAACTTGAGCATCAAGACATGGAAGCTATCAAGAATATCCTCATCCCAATTTCTAAGTAAAAATTTGTGGGTGAACAAGGGTGAAGGGCCTCAATGTCTATTGGTGGTTCCTTGGGAAAAGTTTTGACAAAGAAAAACTTAGTGATTTCAACTAATAGGCAAAACCTAATTTGAGCAAAGCAAGCCAAGCTACACTTAGCCAAATTGCATATAGTAATATAGTCCACCTAAAATTATACTAAGGTATCACTTGCCAATACTATTCCAATGTATTGACCCACTGTGGCTGTAACTTGTGATGTTGCAGGTTACTCCGATGAGGATTAGGAGTCATGAGTCTACACTCAACATGTTTGCCTGTGGCACATGAAGATGAAGACTTTTATTTATTTACTTATTCAAACTCTTTTACTAGGCCTGTGGCCTTGGAGTTGTAAAGACTATGTTTATCTCTAGAATGGCTGTAATAATGACCTTTGTATCTATGTACTTCATCTTAAACTGTGGATGCTAGCTTTGATCCAGGGACTAGCATCGCAATCACAGGGATCCTTTTTCCTTTATAAAGGAGGGATCTTACAGATGGTATCAGAGCACTGTGTTGCCTGTAGGATTATGACCCTAGGATTGGAAACCACTAAGAATTTTTTTCCAGCAACTTCTACACTTGTCTATCCTTCTCGTAAACTTTTCTAATCTTCTTTCTCATATCTATTTGTAGATGAACTCCATCAACGAAGCCGTAAGGAAAGGGCCACTCATGACAATGACCTTGGAGTGTGAGAGACAGAATTCCCCCAAGGCTCTCAAGGACCTCATGGTTGCATTAGAGATACAAGGTGCAGCTGTGTACAAAGGTTTTCCTGTGATGGATGAAGGAGTGGAATACTGGTGGGTGCAACTTCACTTGTATAAAAACAAGGAAGACAACCACCAGGAAAAAGGATTCTGCATGTTCACCAATTCAGTGGTGCACACTACTTTCTTTGAATCAGCAAGGGATGCAGCTTGGAAGACCATCAAAGAACTTGGTGATAGAGTCAAGTGCAGAATGCTCAATCTCCAAAATGACCTAAGGGAAGAGAAGAAACACACCCAAGAGTTGGAAGCTACCAACCAAACCTTAAGAGGAGACATTATAGACTTAGTGATGGAGTCATGTGAACAAGATAGACTGATTGCTTCTAGAAACATTGTGTTAGCCAACAGATCCAGCGAGATAGGATTGTAAACGTACTTCGTTAGTTGGACCACCACATATCACCTTATTTTCCAAATGTTGCTTTAAAAATAAGTTGAACCTTGGTTGTTGTAATGGATCCATGTGTGCCATGACTTGTGTGTTTTGATTCCAAGGATTTGTATGTGATGTTTTGCCTTATGTTTTATCTTGAATTCTAACTCTTTCTATCTTATAAATAGATGCCTACTGTTACCTTCAGCACTGTTGAGGAGTTCCAGGGAACTCGCTTTGGTCCTCGTATTGTTGAGCTTACTACTTTGCTCAATCTCCCTCTTCCTACCATCATGGTGCTTCCCCTCACTAAGTTTGAGAGGAAAGACCTTTGGGGCTTCAAGGTTAACCAGCCCGGACGCCAGACAGAGCCTACCACGGAGGCCATCATCTTCAAGCTCATGCATGATGACAAGGAGAGAGGCCTTGAGGTAGTCATGCATGATCTGATAGGACGTCTGCTAGGGAGACACTCCCGACAGGTTAGAGGTACTCACTTCCACGTCTTCGGTAGACGTGATGAGGATGGAGAGTCCATCGACTTCGAGGACGATTTGAGGGACACAGCAGAGCCGATTCGTCTATACCTCCAGGACTTAGAGTCTCTCATTAGGAACATGGACACTGACAGGACCAACGTCATGCTCAACAATGACGAACTCCAGGTGCAGCTTCGCGAGAAGGACAAGCTCTTTGCGGAGCAAGATGAGATAGTCAAGGAGATGGAGGCAAAGTTCGAGAGCCAGGACAGAAAGTTCAAGAGTCAGGAGAAGTGAGTCCAGGATAGGAACAAGAAGATCCGGGACATGACTGAAGAACTGCAGGCCAAGGACTTCGAGCTCGAGCATCAGCAGACGGTGATTGAGAGGCTTCGTTCCCAGAAGAGGGCTCTCAAGGCCAAGATAGAGACCTTGACCAACAATGTCGAGGAATACAAGACCGCGATGGAGAATGCAGGTCTTACCTTTTTCGAGGAGGAGGTTGATGCCGAGGAGTAGATTTGACTACTCATTTATCATATATTATCGTACTTGTTGATTGAGAACTTGTTATTTGACCATCCGACATGTGGATGGCTTGTTATTTGTGCGTGTTTTACTTTGCGAACTTGTTATCTTGTTGTTGAACCTTTATTCTTTTTGTTGCATGCTTTGTGTTTGTTATGTGATGTATTGTGCATGATATCATCTATGGGTATCTCATTCTTATCTCTATTGAACAAACCACAGATGCCTCCCCGTCGTGCAAACCCCAACCCCAACAACAACAACATCACTCCAGAAATGCAGCAAATGATGACCGCTCAAACTCAGCTGATGCAAATGATGACGACGTTCATCCAGAACCAAAACAACAACAATAACAACAATAACAACAACAACAATAACAACAACAACAACAATAACAACAACAACCCTCCGGGTTTTGACATTGTTACTAGGTTCTTGAGATTGAGGCCAGCAAAGTTCTCAGGAACGACTGATCCCATGGTGGCCAATGATTGGCTACGCTCTATGAACAAGGACTTGGTAACTGTGGGCTGTACTGATGCTGAAAAGGTCAGATTTGCAGCACATTTGCTGGAAGGACCAGCCGCCACTTGGTGGGATAACTTTCAGATCACCACTGCCATAGAAGATGTGACATGGGCTATCTTTGAGGATGGATTTCGTACTGCTCATATCTCATCTGGAGTGATGAGTCTGAAAAAGAAGGAGTTCCATAACCTGAAGCAGCGCCACCACAGCGTGGCTGAATATATTGAGGAGTTCAACAATCTGGCGTGATATGCACCGGATGAAGTTGAAATTGATGCTAAGAGGAAAGAAAAGTTCCTCGAAGGGTTGAATGATGAGCTGAATCTGTAGTTGGATGTGGCCTATGTTCCCACTTATCAGTCTCTCTGTGATAAGGCTGCTATTTTGGAGAACAAAATAAAGCAAGTTGAAAGCAGGAAGAGGAAGCACTCAGACAAGCACAGCTCGGGATTGTCACACAAACGTTCCCATTATGATGAGAGTGGAAGCTCAGGATCCCACAAGCATGGGAAATTCAACAAGCACCACAACCACAACCGTCATGACAACAAGCATCACCGCAGTCATGACAATGACAAGTACAAGAACCACAAGGGTGGATACAAGAGCCACCACAGTGGTAATGGAAGTGGAAGTGGAAGTCAGCCTGTCAAGAAGGACATTAGTCAGGTTGAATGCTTCAAGTGCAAGAAGATGGGGCATTATGCAAATGATTGCCCAGAAAAGAAAGTTGAAGGACCCAACAAGCCCAACCCTTTTCAGAAGGGACAGGTTAACCACATCAATGTGGAGGAAGTTTATGAGGAACCTGATGCTGTTGCTGGTAAGTTCAGACTCAATTCTATTCTAGCATTTGTTCTTTTTGATACTGGAGCATCGCATTCATTCATATCAAAAGCATTTGTTGATAGAAATGGGTTTCCAACTGAAAACATTGGGTGTCCAATAAAAGTTAGTTCTCCGGGTGGAGATATGATAGTAAGTCTTGGATGCCGGTATCTAGTAATAGAGTTTGGAAAGCATAAATTTCCAGTGAGTCTGATAATCCTAGATTCCCAAGGACTGGACGTAATATTGGGAATGGATTGGATGGCTAAGTATGAAGGAGTACTAGATTGTGCTAATCGTACTGTTGCACTCACAACCTCGGAAAGAAAACGGATTAAATTCAAGTCTAACTTTGAGCCAAAAGGGAGTAAGCTAAATTCTCTTAAGGGGGTTAGCATAGACAGTGTGCCAATTGTGAGTGAATATCCGGATGTGTTTCCGGAAGAATTACCGGGAATGCCACCAGATAGAGATGTGGAGTTTCTTATAGATTTGGTACCAGGATCTGGACCAATAGCAAAGAGACCATACAAGATGTCAATGGATGAACTGAAAGAACTCAAGAAACAACTTGGAGAACAGTTGCAGAAAGGATTTATTCAACCAAGTTCTTCATCTTGGGGAGCCCCAGTTTTGTTCGTGGAAAAGAAAGATAGAAGTCAAAGGTTATGCATAGATTACCGTTCACTTAATGAGGTGACTATTAAGAACAAATATCCTTTGCCTAGAATCAATGACTTGTTTGATCAGCTAGAAGGAGCTTGTGTGTTCTCAAAGATTTATCTCCGGTCAGGTTATTTTCAACTCAAGATAAGAGAACAAGACATACCTAAGACAGCTTTCACCACAAGGTATGGATTATATGAGTATACCGTGATGCCATTTGGTTTGACCAACGCTCCAGCATACTTCATGAATATGATGAACAAGGTGTTCATGGAATTCCTTGACAAGTTTGTTGTCGTTTTCATCAATGACATTTTAGTCTACTCCAAGAGCAAAGAAGAACATGAAGGACATTTGCGTTTGATACTTGAGAAGTTAAGAGAGCATAAACTTTATGCCAAATTCAGCAAGTGTGAATTATGGTTGAATGAAGTTGGATTTCTTGGACATGTTATGACAAAGGATGGTGTAGCAGTTGATCCTGCCAAAGTTTCAGCTGTAACAGAGTGGGAATCTCCCAAGTCAGTAAATTCCTTGGCTTAGCAGGTTACTACAGAAGGTTTATTGAAAATTTCTCCAAGGTAGATAAGCCCATGACGGAATTGCTAAAGAAAGACAAGAAGTTTGCTTGGTCTGAAGGTTGTGAACTCAGCTTTCAGGAATTGAAGAAGAGACTTGTGACAGCACCAGTATTGTGTTTGCCAGACTTGGAAAAAGATTTCCAAGTATATTGTGATGCATCTCATCATGGTTTGGGTGCAGTACTTATGCAAGAAGGAAAATTTGTGGCGTATGCCTCAAGATAACTCAAAACTCATGAAGTGAACTACCCTACTCATGATTTAGAGTTAGCCTCTGTTGTCCATGCACTCAAAACATGGAGGCACTATCTTTTGGGAAAACGTTGTGAAGTGTTCATAGATCACAAGAGTTTGAAGTATATCTTCACCCAGAAGGAAATTAATATGAGACAAAGAAGATGGCTAGAACTCATCAAGGACTATGACTTAAGTTTGCAATACCACCCCGGTAAAGCAAATGTTGTAGCAGATGCTCTAAGTCGTAAGGTTTTTGTGAATGGCCTTACCAAAGGAGAATTGTCAGATGATTTGTGTGCCCAATTTAGAGATCTCAGATTGGAAATTGTGCCTGAAGGACATCTCATGTCTTTGGATGTTCAACCCACTTTGTTGGACAAGATCAAAGAAGCCCAGAAGATTGATAAGGAAATTGAAGAGATTAAAGAAAATATTGGCAAAGGAAAAGCCAAAGGGTTCCATGAAGACGAACAGGGTACTTTATGGCATGGGAAACGTATCTGTGTTCCACAAGATCCGGAGCTTCGGAAACTGATTTTGCAAGAAGCACACAACTCTCCGTATTCCATTCATCCGGGTAACACCAAAATGTACATGGACATGAAGGAAAGATTTTGGTGGAGTAATCTCAAGAAGGACATCGCCAAACATATTGCTTTGTGTGATGTGTGTAGTAGAGTGAAAGCGGAACATCAGAAACCAGCAGGTTTGCTTCAACCACTACCTATTACTGATTGGAAGTGGGACAAGATTGGTATGGATTTCATTACCGGATTACCAAGGACCAGGTCAGGATATGATTCTATTTGGGTAGTAGTGGATCGCCTAACTAAAGTGGCTCATTTCATACCCGTGAAGACAACCTACACAAGTGCTAAGTTAGCCAAAATCTATATGAGTAGAATTGTATGTCTACATGGAGTGCCCAAGAGTATTGTGTCTGATAGGGGAACTCAATTCACTTCCCATTTTTGGAGACAGCTACATGAGTCATTGGGAACGAGGTTGGAATTCAGTACTGCTTTTCATCCTCAAACTGATGGACAAACCGAAAGGACTAATCAGATTCTTGAAGACATGTTGAGGGCATGTGCCCTAGACTATGGAGCCAGTTGGGATGAAAGTCTGCCTTACGCAGAATTTTCTTATAACAACAGCTATCAAGCCAGCATTGAGATGGCACCATTTGAGTTTATCTACGGAAGAAAGTGTACCACCCCATTGTTATGGAATGGTGTGGGAGAAAGAAGTTTATTCGGACCAGATCTTATCAAAGAAGCCGAAGAGAAGGTCAAGTTGGTTAAGGACAGATTGAAGATAGCACAATCCCGACAGAAAAGCTACGCAGATCCTAAGCGTAGAGAAGTCACCTATGAAGTTGGTGATAGAGCTTATCTTAGAGTGTCACCACTTCGTGGAGTGAAGAGGTTCGGAGTCAAAGGAAAGTTGGCCCCAAGATATGTTGGACCATTCAAGATTCTGAGTTGTAAGGGAGAAGTTGCCTATGAAATTGAACTGCCAGAGTCTTTGTCAGCCGTCCATAATGTGTTTCATGTGAGTCAACTTAAGAAATGTCATCCGGAAATGGAAGAAACTTCTTTGAAGGATACTATACCTTTGGAAGAGGTTCAGTTAGAAAATGATCTCACTTATGAAGAGAAGCCTATCAAGATTCTTGAGACTGCAGAAAGAGTCACACGGACTAAGACTATCAAGTTTTGCAAGGTTCAGTGGAACCATCATTCCGAAGAAGAAGCAACATGGGAAAGAGAAGATGATCTCCGGAAAGACCACCCTCACCTATTTGCTAGCCAATCTGAATCTCGGGGGCGAGATTCACCTTAAGGGGGTTAGATTTGTAACATCCCTAAAATCATGTTTTAAACTTATGCATATCATCCATGCATCCATGATCATGTGAATTTTCATTTCAAATAAATCCTTTCAAAACAGGAGCATTGTTGCTCAATATTTTATGTAAGTTTACTCAAGCCTTGTGCCACTTGTTTTGAGAAAAGTACTGTTAACCATTCAGTATTGTTTAGAATCCAAACTCAAGTGATTTCAAAAACTTGAGCAAAGTCTCAAAGCAAAATATGAAATAAAACTAATTCTATGCCTATTATCACCTCATAAAGGCATGGTTTTATTTTATTTTCAAAAGACCCAAGTGTGTTTGAGTGAACAGATGTGTTTGACACTTATTTAAGTACAAGATTTATTGTACAAAAGTCCTGAAAAGCTTAGGATTCAAACAGATTTGAATTGAGGTTTGGAAACCATTTCAGAAAAACAAACAGAAAAAGAAAAAACTTAAAGAGAAAAAAAATATCACTCAGCCGAATCTGGCCCAACTAGCCCAGCTAAGCCCAACACCCCACCCCGCGAACCGTTTTCTTTCACTCACCCCCGCACCCACTAGCTCGCTGACAGATAGGACCCACTCCCTCTCCTTCCCTCTCGCTGACAGCCACGGCCCACACGACCATCGTCGTCTCCACCCAGCGACTGGTTCATCCCCAAATCACGCGGGCGTTCCCTGTATTGATTCGCGGCGTCAATTCACGTTGAATGCTGGAGTAAATCTCGCTCGCGACCATGCTACTTAAACCCCCTCTGCCCCCTCTCCAATTCCCCCCAGACCCCAAGCACAGAACGCCCCCAGGCTGCGAGAATTCCACGCCGCAACCCCGCTGCTCCGATGACCTCGCCAACGAATTCCGGTGAGC
This sequence comes from Avena sativa, assembly GCA_916181665.1. Classification (NCBI taxonomy): domain Eukaryota; kingdom Viridiplantae; phylum Streptophyta; class Magnoliopsida; order Poales; family Poaceae; genus Avena; species Avena sativa. Next base: position 80,915,447 of record OV702297.1, read on the forward strand.
ACCGCACTCCCCTTTGCCTATGATTCACGCTGGCTTGCTCTGCATCTCTGTGCGCATCTACTGACACTTCCCGTTTTCTCGTGCATGGCCTGTAGCCTCGGCAACGTCAACAACTGAGCGCCGCCGCTCTCTGCTCGAACTCCGGCGACCTTTCCCCGTAAGTTCCAGCCTCCCCTTGCCCTCTGTTTGATACACGTAAGATCCCCAGCGTCCTGCGCATCTAATGGTACCCTCCCCTTGTCTTAGCGTGGCTCAGAACATCGCCAACGTCGACGAGCCGAAGCAATAGCCGCCAGGGACTACTTCGACGAGCAATCCGCGACGGCTCCGAGCGCCCCTTCGCCAACCAAGGACACGTCGAGCTTCTCCTCGTCGCTGTGGTTCTGGTGAGCATCTTCCCACCTCTTCGGGCGCCCTAGTTCGCTGGCACCGCCACTGTCAGAGCGCGCCGCCGCCAGTCGCCGCTCCTAGCGCCGTCCGTCTGTGGTCAGTTAGATTAGGGCCGTAGGATTTAGATCTAACGTGTGAGATTAGATCTGTGACGAAGAGGTAAGTTTAGATCTGAGCCGTGCGTGTTTAGTTAGATCCAACGGTAGCCGAGCGTGATCCGGTGCGAAGCGGTATCGTCCAATCAGACGCTGCCGCGTGGCTGGAGTTTAGATTTAAAACAGGATTTGAATCTGATTGATGTTCACATTTGTTTTGGCTATAACTTTTGATCCCCATGTTAGAATTTGACAAATTTTATACCGTTGGAATCAGGAGAGCAAGATATTTCTAAATATGCAATGTGTTTAATGTTTTGCTTCTATTGAAAAGGTTTTATTTGCAGAAACTTGTGTAGGGCTAATTTGAGTATATGAAATGTTTAGGAAGTGATTTAGGGTTTAAATAAATGTTGTTTAGAAAGTTTTTAACTTGTTTATGAACCAGTACTGTACACTTGCTTTGTTGAGTTTTAAAAAAATCATCACATATCATTTTGCATGCATGCATATATTTTTGATTGTATATGTTTTGTATGTGATTGTGGCTATAATTCTTTGTGTAGATTTTGGTGCTAGTGATTGTGATTGTGAGGAGTGTAGCTACTCTCCAAACTACCAAGGCAAGTGGTACTTCATGAATATTATTATTCCTATGTTTTCTACTAGCATTAGAAATATTTTGTTAAGACTTGCATGTTATATTTTGCTTATATGCCATGTTGGGAAATCCTAGTAGTTGTAGAATTGCTAGGAAATTACTAAGTTAAGTTACTATCTATACCATGCTTAGCCTAGCTAGTAGCAACCAAGGGTTGGTGAAATATACATGCTATGATGAAAATATTTCTAAGTCTTTGGACTTGTGTTTTGCCTAATAAAACAACTAAGTTAATGAAACACCTGGGTGGAATGGAAGGAATGGTTTATGTTGAGTGGTTACACAAGGCCCATTTCTATGGTTACCTTGTGTATCTCACTTGTGGTAAGCCACCCAGGAACAAAGAGATTTTATAGGCCAAGTGTTAAGAAGCTTCTAGTGCAGCCACTTGGCAATATGGGCTCTGTCTGGACCACATAGGTTGCTAGAACTTGGCCATTTGGACAGTTGGTGGTAGTGGGAATGATAGGTTGGAGCGCGTCCATTTGGTCTAAGGAAAGGCTTCTGAAAGGTCCTGTCTTGGTGAAACCAAGTCTGGTGGGGAAAGTGCACAACCTCTGCAGATGGAAGAATCTAAGTACTTAGCCAAGTCCATGGTAATGGACAACTTGAGCATCAAGACATGGAAGCTATCAAGAATATCCTCATCCCAATTTCTAAGTAAAACTTTGTGGGTGAACAAGGGTGAAGGGCCTCAATGTCTATTGGTGGTTCCTTGGGAAAAGTTTTGACAAAGAAAAACTTAGTGATTTCAACTAATAGGCAAAACCTAATTTGAGCAAAGCAAGCCAAGCTACACTTAGCCAAATTGCATATAGTAATATAGTCCACCTAAAATTATACTAAGGTATCACTTGCCAATACTATTCCAATGTATTGACCCACTGTGGCTGTAACTTGTGATGTTGCAGGTTACTCCGATGAGGATTAGGAGTCATGAGTCTACACTCAACATGTTTGCCTGTGGCACATGAAGATGAAGACTTTTATTTATTTACTTATTCAAACTCTTGTACTAGGCCTGTGGCCTTGGAGTTGTAAAGACTATGTTTATCTCTGGAATGACTGTAATAATGACCTTTGTATCTGTGTACTTCATCTTAAACTGTGGATGCTAGCATTGATCCAGGGACTAGCATTGCAATCACAGGGATCATTTTTCCTTTATAAAGGAGGGATCTTACATTGATGCTGCAGCTGGAGGAACATTTATGGGCAAACAAAATGCCGAAGCAAAGCAGCTGCTAGACAATATGCAAGACAACCATGCCTAATGGCATTTGGAAAGATCAAACACAAAGAAGGTGAACTCGGTCACACCGGAGGAAGATGAAGAACTCACTACTAAGCTGGATGAGCTTATATTAGCCGTCAAGGGCAAGGAAACCCAGATAAGAGCTATCCCAGAATCAAATATTGAAGAAATAGACTCCATAGCTCGTAATGATTATAACCCTGCTTGGAAGAAGAACTATAATCCAAATTTCCAAAAACATTATTCTAGCCCTGCAAGTAAATCTAATAATAATATTGGATCAAGTAATGGTAGTCTCCAAGAATCACTTAAGTCCTTTATGGTCTCGCAAACTGCGCAAAACAATATCATTGTTAAGATAACAGAGAACCATGATAATATGCTTGGAAAATCGTCTAACCAATCTGTGAGTTTGAGGAATGATTCGTAGGCCCTCCAAGAGAGAACGAGGATTGTTGAGGCACAAGTAGGTAAGATAACTAAGAGTCAAACTCTCATTCTAGCTAAATTTGCAGATAAAGCTGAGACTAATCCAATTTAAGACCTCAAGATTATAAGAATCCAAAGGGAGGAGCCTGAAGAACTTGACTATAGCAATGCCCCTTCACCAAATAGCACGGTTGAAGATCTTGTGAAAAGGATCAATATCAAGATTCCAGTAAGTGAAGGAAATGATGAAGCTATGTATCTACATTTTGTTAACCAGGTAGCAATAAAGGTACGTGAGCTTGAGGATGAATAAAAGAAAATTGCTGAAAAACTACCTGTTATGATTGATGATATATTTGAGCCTACTATTAAAATTAAAATTGGGACTAATAAGATAGCTGCACTTTGTGATCTAGGTGCAAATGTTTCAACAATTCCAAAAAGTCTTTTTGATAAGTTAAATCTTGTCTCTTTTGAAATTACTAAATTAAAATTATATTTAGCAGATTCTACCTACAAACAAGCTGTAGGAATTAAGGAGAATACTTTATTATACATTAAAGGGTGTCCTGCTCTTATTGATTTTGTTATTGTTGACATGCTTGAAGATGCTACTCCTCTTATCATATTAGGGTGTCCATTCTTAAGAACTATTAAGGATTTTATTAATCTACATGAAGGGAACGTGAATCTTCAATTGCCTTCGCCAGATCCTTTTGTTGTTCATTTCCCCGGGAAGAAGAAAGCCAAAAATGATGAGGAGGCCATCACTTTGAAGGCCAACTATTTTGGAATGGGTGTTCCACTCATTTGGCCTAAGTGAGCAACATCATGGTCAAGCTACTGACCATAAAAGAGCGCTTCATGGAAGGCAAACCATGTGAAATAAAGGTTTGGGTAAAGTTTTTAAGTTTTAGTTTAAGTTTCATGTTGAATAAAGAGTGCTAGAAAACTCCAGTTGAGGAGGATAAGTTTAGTGGCACTGAAATCCTATCTTATACATGCTGTCGTTGGTCGAAAATTTAATCTGTTATTTTTCTGTCAAAACATGGTGTTTTGCTAAGTTTCAGGTTAAGAAAGAATTTTCGAAGAAATAGGTAAATTTTGGCAACTCCGGAAGGTTTAACGACCAACTATACAGCGGGAATAAAAATCTTGGCTATATAGTTCCGGACGTATAGTTGTTTCGACGTCACCCCTTCAGTTTTCAAAGGACACCGAAAGTTTTACGACCAACTATACGGTGGGAATAAAAATTCCGACCGTATAGTTGTGTTCATATAGATATTGATGCTTTCTTCAAATTTCTTTTCCAGGGTACTGCAAACCTAACGACCAACTATACGACAGGAATAAAAATTCCGGCCATATAGTTTGCGCCGCCAGTAAGAAACCCTAAAGTATTATCGTCAGACCAACTATATAGTGAGAATACACATTCCGTCCATATAGTTTTGGCCGTATAGTTCATGCGACCACAAAAACTCCACGGGAAGGTACCCATAACACCAAAATTTCAATCCTTTACCTCTCTTCTACCTCCAAACTCTCTAAAAACCTCAAGATATCTTCATCTCTACTCAATTTCGTTAAATTTCCTCGCACACAAGTGATCTATGGTATGTTTCTCCTCCGATCCTTCAATTAATTATTGCAAATTCATCTCCAATCTTTTGTCATTACCAATCTAGGGTGAGATCACTATGAACTAATTGCCATGTTTCTCCTGTCTAGATTATTATTTTGAGGAGATTCTTTAGTGAGCTATGATGAGGAATATGTTATGCTTATTACTATTGGATCAAAGAAGTTTTATTTTTGTCTTTTCTTATTATTTTAGATGATGAACACAACGATCCAAACGCGTGCTCGTGCCTCCGCGAGTTCTTATCCTGCCGCCGCTGTAGCTTAGGACCGCATGGGGATACAATTTAGGGATGAGCTCCACCGCTTCAATAAGATTAAGAACCGAGAAGTGAAGACAACCAAGTGGGCTTGTCACATTATATTGAATCAACTCGGTATTTCTAATGACTTCAGTTTACTTTGCAATAGAGTTGGCCTACAAAACTTTGTATCCATGATGATTTTTAAGTTCTTTGAAAAGCATCGTTAAAACATGGCAAGGAGAGGACATGGTTTCTTTCCGACTTATGAACAACAATTATATATTATTACTTGGTGAATGGTGCAATTATTTTAATTTACCAAACATGATGTTAATGCTTTACCCGCATCTTTTGCTGACATGCGCCCTTCCCCGGATTATTATTATAATAGAATGAGTTTCTCTTCTAGAGTCAACAAGGGGAAGAATATTCAGCATCCTACCATTCGCTATTTGTTCTATGTTATTGCTAACACCTTGCATACATGAAATTAGTTTACAAGACTCAATGAGGAGGACATCCTGATCCTCGCAAAAGTTTCTTTTAGCAAACAACTTGTCACTCAACTTGGGCGCAATTCTTGTGTGTTACTTGAAGCACCAATCCTCCCAAAGCCAAGGGTCAATCACATGTGCAGGCATCATCACCGTGCTTTCCATTGCCTTGGGCGTCGACCTAAGTGAGTTGCAACCATTGCTAGGTGAGCGACGTGTTGCTTTATCTACTTTAAAATCTTGTGGAATGCTCACTAGGAGAGGTGGTATTTATTACTTGCATATTGCTGGAGCTGGGCGTCTCTACCCCGCTCTTTTGCCTAATGTTATTTTCTCTATCGAGGAAGGATGTTTGCTATATGATTTGTAGTTTGAACAACACCAACTCAAAGAGGAGATTCCGGATGAGGATGAAGACCAAGAAGAGGAGCAAGAAGAGGAGCAAGAAGTTCCTGGTCAATAGGAGTAGCCACTCAACCAGTTCGCTACATATCAAGATTTCCAAGAACTTGGAGGTACTGTGGAGGGGATGCATAATCTCGCCCTGAACCTCTGAGAAACCACTAGTAATTTATCAAATCAATTTGCAGACTGGAGCCAACACTTTTTCCAGCCACCACAATGATTTGAAGGGTTTGCAAAAGCCTAAGCTTGGGGAAGTCTCCTCGTTATCTTTATTTGGCGTTTGTTTTTAATATTTTGAGGTTATGCTTTTAGTTTGAGTTTATAAGCACTCGTGTTGGTTTCCTCAACACTTTATCTTTAGTCATTTTTATTTGTTTTCGAGATTTTCTAGCCGAGATTTGTCGCCAATGTTCTATTCTTTAACCCCTCTCTCAAAAAACAACAAAAGATTTTTCCATTTATCTTTATTTTTCCTTCTTCCTTTTTTCTATTCTCCTTGTGGTTCTCGCAGATTTGCAGGAGAGTGATTGACTTCGAGTTTCCAAGAAACGAATAAAAGGGGAAGACAGAAGTGGAACCAATCATGAGAGGTATGCCTTATGACTCCTCACTTTTGAAGTTTGAAAAACCCATGCGAGTTAGTAGTAAATGTTAAGATATTATATTGGTGGAGTGAGTCTTTATATTGGAGTAGAATTTTATTTGCATGGGTATTTAGTTGAGTATGTTTTGTTCCAGCTCCTATAGTTAACCAAGTCTTGGCTAAAAATTTGCTAAACAATTGTAATAAGAAAAAGTCTCACAATTGAATGCTTGGGTGTTGTAGTGTTTAGTCATGAAATCTTATTCCTAGAGACACTCAACATCATAGAAAATAATGATTGATTTGATAGCTCTCTTTGAAAGGATTTGTTCAATAGAATTAATGTTTAGCAATTTTTGTGAGCATGCCAAAGTTTGACTTGTGAATCATAAGAATGATATAGCTTTATGCGTGTCAAACTTCATGGGATGCCAACAACTCCGCTAGCCTACAAACGATCTTCATGGGGGAAACTCCTAGATTTCGTCTATGAGTTGATTAAAAATTTGTAGCAGCAATGCTATAATGGGTAAGATTCTTGGCATCCTCGTGTAGCTGTGTTTATGATGGAACCACTCCTCTGGCTGATATGGGTAATCATTATGCAAAGGGAACAAAAACCCTGGTAATGCCACGAGTGTCCATCATAGTCTGATAAACTAATTAAAATTTTGACATGCTCTCAATTACTTAAGAACTGAAATTCTTGAAGGACAATGAATAGAAAATTAGTGCTTGAAAAGTCTCGACTTATTGATGTGGGAGAATTGAGATACTTTAGTGTATATGCTTTTCATGACAAACTCTCACACTCTCAATATTACATGATTATACTTTATTGTTCAAAGGCAAGCTTATGAGTTGATTACATGACATGGAATAGAGTTTACTCATTTGAATCATCCATGCTAACAATAATCTTGCTGCGCTATAAGAATTCATTAAAACCCGTATGATATGCTTGCCATTACTCTATGTATGCTGAGTTTTTCAGATTAATAAAGTGGATGAAACATGAGACTACATATCATGAGTAAGATCATCATCTCTTTATTTTGGTTTAAATGTTGAGTTCCTTTTTGATTTTGGTTTTCTTGCTCGAGGACGATCACATTTAAGCCTGGGGAGGTTGATGGCTGTGAAATATAGCCATCGACATCCACATTTAAACTAGATAGTATTAAATTTTTTGATGAAATATCTCTCTAAATCATGCCACTAATGCCTAATGATCAAAGGGGTATGCAATCCTGTCTTTCTATTTTTCCCAGCACAGGAAATGACGTTTGATGGTGGGAATCACAACATTAAAGTCAAAGATACGAGATTTCCAAAAACCCAAAGAAACCAGGGGTCATGAAGAGGGAATAGAAGGTTTAACAACCAACTATACGACGGGAATAAAATTCCGGCCATATAGTTTACACCGACACCGCTAGGTCAAACAGAACAACTTTCGTGAAGGGACCCCTATATAAAGAGACCTCTCGCAAAGAGAAAAGAGCGAGCCACAAAGAAGAGAATCCAGACGAAGAAGAACCGCCAGAGGAATAGATCTAGAGCCAATCTCATAACCCTTCTCCATAACCATAGCCATAGTCCACCACTTGTAATAGTACATCTCATCTCCAATTGGCGACATTGTAAGACTATTTCTATCGATCTCATGATTTCCAATACAATGTTTATGATTGTTGATCTCATCTTTATGTGTGAATAATTCTCCTTGGGTTAAGGGCTTCGGCCTAGCCATGTAGTTTGTGCATGTTATTTATCATAGATGGGATCGTGTATTAGTTTGTATGATATGATGATTATTGTATCCTCTCTTTCCTGAATCTAAGGACTTGTCAGGTACCCAAGACCCCGAGGATTGATCCAGGTATAGGGAGTATGAGTAATGACTAATCTGCGGGATGGGAACCCTAGTGACAGAAAGGATAGTATGGCTGTATGTGAGAGATTTACTTGGGTTTAACGGTGACTTCACTGTGCATATCATTAGTTCTCTTTTTTTCTATGGATGACACTAATAGGTTATTGCTATAAGTGTTTTCGGAGGCAATAGCAGTTAAGGGTGGGCGTTCGATCATGACCGAAAATTCGGTCTTTGCATATCGGTCTATTTTAAAATCGGTCTTCAAAAAATAAAGACCAAAATTTACATGTTATTTTTACTAATTGACAAATTCGGTTATCCGATAATTCGAGTTCGATTTCGGTCATGACCGAATTTTGTAGTAGATATTATCAAATACAAAAGTTAGATAATATTTGGTAAACCATCCGGTACCATTTTAGTTGTAATTTGAATATAAACTACACTTCATATAGTCATATTAATTGGCGGAAACTAACATTCAATAATTCTAATTTTTGCTTAGACGAGGAAGATAAATCTACAGTTATGGGCAACTAGCGCTTTGGAACTAGGCCATTCTCACCTAAAGTTCGGTCAGTTCGGTCCATTCGGTTAACAAGAACTAATGACCGAATTTTGTTTGGAAAATTCGGTCTATAAAATTTGCTACCCAATCTTTTGATCGGTCCTTTCGTTTTCGGTCTATTCGGTTTCGGTCTCGGTATTTTCAGGTTCGGTTTTCGGTTATCGGTTTTTCTGCCCACCCCTAATAGCAGTTATGGATGCATTGCACACATATAATTATCTTGCTCTAACAATTACACGCGTACTTTATTATTATGTTTTATTCCCATCAGATGATTTGCACAGCTACATGTGAAACCGAACGCGCCAGGCCCTCTCTCTCCATCATCGACAACAACAAAAGATCGCAAACTCTTGGTCCGGTAAAACACTAAAAGAATTCTAAAACTCCCGAAGGTCCGTTAAAGTAACTTCACCACACTTTCTGCTTCCCGAGGATTTGATAACCTAGGTCTACTAGGAAAAAGAGATATACTACATCCATAATCCGGATCGAAGGTATCAGCAATTGACAAGAAACTCTTAATCCTTGCCACTAATGACTAATGATTGGAAAGATATGCAAAACCTTGCTTTGAATTAGGAAATCACGGGTTTTAATGCAAAATCAGGAGTCATAATGAAGGAATTTGAGGAAGTCCACACGACCAAGTAATTGGGGAGAAATCACGGGTTGCTTTATCTCTCTATATAACCTAGAGTGTTCATTGGATCTTTTGTCAAGAGTCGAGTTGTAACCTATAGTTATGTCTTGGACCTTCTATGTTTTGTGTTGTATCACTACGAGGGATGTAATACTAGTGGAACGGTGTTTCATGGTGTTATGCCAACGATTATAGTGTACTACATCATATAGTGGTATGTTGGGTCACCGCACGCTGGTACCCTGGCGCCGACACCATGGTGCTGAACCCGAAGGCGCCGGATGGAGATCACAGCGCGAAGGACCATATTGCATCACATTTACATTTGATGTATTTTTGTGTGTATCTTGTTATGTGCAAAGTATTAGATACTCGACGATAGCATTAATAAGATGATCCCTAAACAACTTAATTCTAATGATAGCGTTCCCCTCGTATGTGCACCACCAAGAAAGTTCTCCATTATGAGGCAGGCCATGACGATCGGGTGTCATACATAACTGCGTCCGCATACGGTGGGTGTAAGCCATGTTGTACTGCAATACACATGAGTTAGAGTTGGTGAGCCTAGCATGTACAGACATGACCCCGGAACACGGGATGATCGAAAGATCAAGCACGAGTCACATGAATGATGTGATCGACGTGTTGACGTCCACCTTTGCAACTATATCGCCGGTCGTGACGATCGAGGGTGATGTAGTGAATTAGGGGACAATGTTTTCTAGTGGAGTTGTTTGAACTTATATTTTCATAAACTTAGTCTAAAACCTTTGTAATTTTAAATGTAGAACATGGTTCGCCGCAAGGATGCTTTTGACATTACCGATTGGTTAGCTATCGAGAAACTCAAATTAGATGTATCCAACTTCCCTGACTAGCTAGTGCGTCTTAATACCTCCTCACCAAGAACAAAGTGGCCGGTTACATTCGCTACACAATGGATTTGGATGAGCCAGATGAATATGAGTCCCCATGTGTGCGGGAAGACCGTCTCTTTCGTCAAGAAAGGTCCGCCTTCATACGAGTGTTGATGCGCATTGACATGGTGAATGCACTACATCCGCTCGTATATGACCTTGAACCACATGACATGGTAGGTCAACTAAGAGCAGAGTTCATAACCCATGTTCGTATGCGGAAGTACGATCTTTTTGAAGACTTTCTTTCCATAAAGAAGGAAGAACACACTTGTCTGGAGAGTTAGTTGGATCGCATACTTGATGCGCACATGAGACTGGTTCATTTGGTGGACCACTGTATGACCGAGTCCTTTGCAATAGACGTATTTCTTAAGTCACTACCTCCCAGCTTCAGAGGACACATCCGGACCTGCATCATGAGAGGTGATAATGCAGAATGGATGGAGTTCTATGAGTTCATGGATCGTTTCAGAAACGTGAAGGTTGAACCCGTTGCTGGAGAAGTTGTCAATGACAAAGGTACATATGATATGCAAAGTTTATAAATGTTATAATCTAGCAAACACTTGTTGCATCATTGAACTATCTAATACTTATTCTATTTTATCAAAACAGGTCCTTCTGCACGAGAGCTGTTTGCGAGAGAGGAGGTGACGTTGCGTGTTGATGGCGAGCATGAAGATGATGGCCGGCGACACTCTCCCTCAACATTTATCATTTAGATTGTAAATTTTGGATAATTATCGTAATAGGTGAAATATGAACTTCTTTAGTGTGTCTTACATTTTGTGATACGGTTATTCATAAAAGTTTGTAACAAATCAGTTGTTTTGCTTTTATAAATGTTTTCTATTCGTGTTCATATGTTGTTTTCGATAATGTGTGAATTATTCGAATTACGAAACTAATTGATAATACATGAACATTTGTAAAAATGCCTTATTGGCATAAAGTGGGAAAACATATGGCAATAAACCAAATAGAACTATGTAGCGTTAGTAAAATACCATCAAATGGAAATGGAAAAATCTCATCTAGAATAAAGTAAAACCATCTAGAATGCGTGAAAGCTTCTGGGGTTATTTGATAAAACCAAAGAAATAACCAACAAGTCTTTGGAAATTTGTAAGACAAATTCCATGACTAGAACCAAAGAAAGGTAAAGCTTGTATTGCTAAAAGTTTGGTGCGTTCTCGAGAAAGTGTGTTTCTCGACAATGGTGTTAATGGAATAAAGCAAGAGCATGATAAAGGTCTGCGACCATACACTAGAATATTGAGAAGCGCAACGGAATATATTCTAGAACGTGACTCTTCATGTTAAAAGAAAAGGTGATCAATGATTGTGATCACTGTATCTTTTAGTTATGCTTTTACATAAAGTAGTAGGATTTATAAATATACCCTACACCTGGTGTGGAGATAAGTATGAATTACTTGTCACGTTACTAGAACAAGACATACCTACAAACTATAAGGTAATTGATGGTAGACTAAAGTTACAAGAAATAAAATCCTGAAACTAAACTTCACTTGAGATTAGAAAGTAAAATCGTTATGGAATCTCATTGAGTAAACAAGTTACTTGATATTTCCGAAGGACGGCAAGGTCGCAAGAAATAAGTGGGACTCTTAAAAGACAAAGCGCGATTCGCTAAAAGATATCTTGGGTGAATTCAAATGAATTTGATTCAGAAATGCTAAAATCTGATGGATTTAATACTAGTAATATCACATCTAAAAATTCTCCTAATTCTGAAATGTAAAATAAATAAAATAAGTTTGATTGATTGTTTGACTTGGTTGAAAATTCTTAAAGAAAAGAAACTTTTTAAATTGAAAATTCTCTCAACCTTGAATTCGAAACCTTATATTCTTTTGTTATGACCTAAGTAGCCATATAGGCAAAAGGGCATGGATTGATTATAGATTGTAAAATTGGTGTGGAATATTTTTATAATTCAAAATCATGAAGCATGCATAACCTTCATTGCACTAAACCTTAAAGGATTAAATAGGATGATATAAATCCAATATTTTGAAAAGGCAAACTAATGCCAAACTATCATTCTATATTGATCTCCACATTTTTAGAAAAAAATATAAATAACAATGAACTCATTTGGAGTCACTATGCAAAAGTTATGAAAGAAATATTAAAAACAGAAAAAGAAAAGGGGGGAAAATAAAAAGAAAACAAAAACTAAACCTAATCTACCGGCCAGGCCCATCCCGAGCCATCCCTCCTCTCCCCTTCCATGCCCGCACGCGTGGCAGCAGAGCAGCCGTAGCGGCCTAGCAGCGTCCCAAGGGGAGCCACCACACTACTCCAACCGGAGTATCCCTTCCCTCCCTTTTTTTCTCTCCTCGTCCCGCTGATAGCCTGGGCCCACCCGGCCTTATCCTTCCTCCCGCAGGAGATCGAGCCCGCCATGATCCGAACGAACTGCCCGTAAATCTCTCCTGTTTCGGCCGAACCTCGTTGCCCCCTTTGCAGGATTTCTTTGAAAATAAATACCTCTCGACCTCCTCTACATTTCCCCTCAACAATTGTCGCGGAGTGCCCCTAAGCTGCTAAATTTTGTGACGGTTTTGATCTGGCCGAAGGTCACCGCCATTGGAGCTTCGGAAGCTTGCTGCTTTCACCGATTAGGGACTCCTAATCCCCTATCTTCCTATCCATGATGTGCTCCTATTTCTGCCTCACCTCCTCGCCCTGTTTTCCCATCCTGCAGCGCGCCAGAACGCCACCCAACGCTGTCGGACCTTCATCGTTGCCGCACGCACCCAGCGGCAAAGCGTCATCGACAGAGGAGGAAGAAGCCACCGCAAAGGACACAATCTTGACCGCCGTAGTACCCTGCTTCCCGTCCACCACCCCGTTGTGCTCGAAGACCGCCGGAGAACGATGTCTTCAACCATCCGAAGCCGCAGCCGCCATCGTCGACGTCATCGACGGCGGGCATCTGGAAGAGACAATTCCCAGCCGTTCGATCACGTTTCTGTTGTCAAGATCTCCCTTTCACCAGTGTGAAGACCGCTGACTGGTTAGCGCCACATTAGCGCACACATCAGCAGCTCAGTCAGCACCAGGTCAGCGAACGTGGCCCAGTCAGCCTGTCGAGTCAGCATATTGATTCTTTTAATTTAAAACTGCAGAAAATAGACAAATCTTGTAAATTTCATATAAATTCTAATGCATGTCCAAAAATTGTAAAAAATATATATATGGATTCATAAAAATGTGAAGAATATTAATATTCTTTTAGATTAGACTTTTACAGTATATATTTTCTGCAGTAATTTGAATGATTTAATGGCCTATTTGGAGTAAATAAATCGTAGTAAATTATTTATAGATCATAAAATGCAAATAATATGTCTATGGAATCCTTGTTTCATGTGAACATTAATCTGGCTTTGGATATAATTTGTGTCAAAGGAAATAATTTAGATGATTTAAACACTTATAACTAGTATTTAAATGACAGAAAATTAACCAGAACTCGAAAATTTGTGAAACCAAATGGTAATGCTTTGTATTCATAATATCTATCCAAAGAAATTACATGCATAATTATTTGGTATTGTTAAAAACAGAAATTCTTGCCGAAATCTTTAAACCAATTGCAATAGTATTTTAATCATAAGAAAAGATCTATAACTCCTTTTAGGTGATTCAAATTGCTACCGTCTCTAAATTGAATTACCTATCCAGTAGCCTTTAGTTCACAATTTAATATGACAGAAACATCAGTAGTTCAATTAAAGTAAGATAAACCATATTAAATCGACATAATTTTAGTAATAAAAGCTTTAGTGCATTAAATAACTTTCCACATGCATCATGTGATCTAATAATGTTCAGAGAACTAAATATAACCATTGTGACTTATTAAATCTTCATGCATGCATTTTGTTCATCATTGTTTTCTTGTATTATTGCACTATTGCATGTCTGTAATGTTTTGAATAGTGTGTTATTGTGCTTCATTTAAATGTTAGATTGCGAGTGCAACTACTGTGATTGCAACTATTATGATTGCAAGTATTGTGGTTATGACGAGTACAACCATTATATCTATGAAAATTATCTGAACGGCTACAATTAAAGGCAAGTGGTGCTATCTTGGTCATAAATGTCCTATTGTTTTCCTATGCATTGTAGATGTTTTTGTAAAATTGCATGTGCAGGAATTGATGTGTATATGCTATGATATGTACCATATTATTTCCTAGTATTCCTTGTTTATGAGTCGTCGCATTGGTAGATTGCTTAGCTATGCTATTTAGACGAGGAAGGAAATCACACCATGAAAAGTTATATCTTTTGAAAGGCTTATATTTAGCTAAATGTTAAACCAATATGATTTTAATGAACCACCTGGACGTAATGGCATTGATTGGGTCATCGAGTGTGGATTTATAGTGGGGAATGTCGCCCAAGATACTGAGAAATAATTGGTTTATTTGTTTGGTAGCTTACGTGTGCAACCATGTGCCAGTAAAAAATGGGTGACTCGCTGGACTTAGTAGGTTGTGACGACCCGAACCCTATGTAGCCAGAGATGTAGAATAGTGTAGGCTGGGAGCGACTACCGCGTGCGCGCCGTGCGAACGCGCGAGCGACATACCGTACGTATCCGACTTGTGTCGATGCCGAGACATCCCGAAAAAGTGAACGCGAAGATGTCGCCAGTTTTTTCTCTTTCCGGTTTTTTCTTGCTCTTCTCTGGTTTGCCGCTATGCAAGTTACGTATACACTTTCTCTCGCTTTCGTGTGGTAGTTTTTCTTTTTTTCATGTTTTTTCTCTTTTTCGGTAATTGTTAGTATCTCTCTTTTTCATTCCGATTATTTTTATTTTTCTATTGGTCATTTTCGTTTATTATTCTTATCTTCTTTTTTTTTCTTTACGGACAATGGAGATTTTATGGGGTATAATAGGAGGGGTCTGGTTTGTACAATACAATATATTGACTTTGACGGAATATATTAAAGCAGTGCATTTGTTTATTCAGTGCAGTACACAGATGATTGAGCGCAGTACAATGTATTGACTTTGAACAGATTGTACTAAAACAGTGCATTTGTTTATTCAGCGCAGTACACAGATAATTGAGCGCAGTGGAATATATTTTGGAGCGCCTTGTATCTCGAAATGCCTTGTATTTCAAAGCACCTTATATTTCGTAGGGTGTATTGCGGGCTCCGTCCATGGCACGACGCCTTCGGTGCATCAAGCATTCATGTAGATATTGAAGCGTAGTGTATTTCGGAGTGCCTTGTATTTCAAAGCGTCTTGTATTTCGGAGCGGCTATTATTTCATACCGTGTGTTGCGGCCTCCGCCCGTGGCACGTCGCCTTCGGCGCATCAAGCATTCATATAGATATTGGAGCTCCGTGTATTTCAGAGCACCTTGTATTTCAGAGCGCCTTGTATTTCGTACAGTATGTTGCAGGCTCCGCCCGTGGCACGGCAATTCGGCGCATCAAGCATTCATATAGATCTTGAAGCACCTTGAATTTCGGAGCGCCGTTTATTTCGAAGCGCCATGTATTTTAGGAGCGGAAATTATTTTGTATGGTGTGTTGTGTGCTCCGCCCGTAGCACGGCGCCTTCGGCGCATCAAGCATTCATATAGATCTTGAAGCGCCGTGTATTTAGAGTGCCTTGTATTTTGAAGCGACTTGTATTTCAGAGCGGCTATTGTTTCACACGGTGTGTTGCGGGGCACGACGTCTTCGGCGTATCAAGCATGCATATAGATCTTTAAGCGCCATATATTTCAGAGCGTCTTGTATTTCGTACGGTATGTTGCGGGCTTCGCCCGTGGCACGGCGCCTTCGACGCATCAAGCATTCATGTAGATCTTGAAGCGCCTTGTATTTCGGAGCGGCTATTATTTTGTACGGTGTGTTGCGGGCTCCGCCCGTGGCACGGCCCCTTCGGCGCATCAAGCATTCATATAGATCTTGAAGCGCCATGTATTTTGGAGTGCCATGTATTTCGGAGCGCCTTTTATTTTATAGCGCCTTGTATTTTGTAGGATGTGTTGCGGGCTCCGCCCGTAGCACGGCGCCTTCGGCACATCAAGCATTTATATAGATCTTGAAACGCCGTGTATTTCGGAGCGTCTTGTATTTTGGAGCGCCGTTTATTTCGGAGAATGTGTTATGGGCTTCGAAGAAATAATTTATTTGTAGGGCAGTGCATGAAGGTTAACAGAGCAGTTTACCGGCTATCCCATCTACAATTCACATATAGTACATTATTTTACTATAGAGCAGTACACACGTTCATACAAAGCAGTGCATTCTGCATTGTCTACATATATGTTAGCTTGAATGTTAACCGATGGATTCAGCTAGCATACGACGCTACATCCTTATTTAGTATATTCCTTCTTCCACGAAGAGAAACAAACCTTCTTCTTTTGTCTACAGCAAAAGAAAACAATCTAGCGAGTAGCGATGAATTTTACTAGATCTCGTTCCTCGCTCAGTCGCGTGGGAGAGGACCTAGATTTGGTGCATGAGATTGTTCTAAGGTTAGCGTCTACAAAATCTTTGATCCGTTGCAGTATCATCTACAAAGCTTGATATGCCGCACTCAAAGAGCCTGAATTTCTTTCGCGATATATGAAGAAAAATTCGCCATCATGTCTAGGATTTCTTGTTTACTATCATTGGATGTCTGAGGTTGGTAATAGGCTACATGAGCTTGAATATTCATCTAAAGATGAAACATCTCTAGCTATTTCTTCGAATTTAGATTCAACATATCTTTTAAGGGAATTAGTCATCTGTTGTCGAAATGGAGCATTCCTCATCCAGGTCGTTCCACATGGTTCTAGAGATCCTGGGTACTATATTAATTATCCTTCTAGGTCACCAAATTTGTTCACTTTCCTTGCCTCACCTGTTACACGAATGCCACCAATGTCGAAGAGGGATACATATCATTCATATGGGCAATTCTGTTTGATTCCAAGTGCTGCTAGCTTAGGAATGACATTCTTTCATAGAAATATATTTAATGTTTGCAAGGTTTCATATCATGGTGTTACTGCTAATACAATATCTGGCATATTTCTGCATGTTTGTATTCAGCAAAATCGTCAATGGGAGATGCATATTTCTGATACAATTACTATCCCAACACCAACCACGTACCTTAGTGAGCCTAAAGGAATCCTGATAGACAAAGACTTGTTTATGGCGTATGTTGTAGGCTTGTTCTGTGTTACAACATATCCACACATTTAACTTCTGTGATACAACTCCTTGAATAAGTCAGGCACACAACCAAGGATCAGAGGAATTATTGTATTTCAGAGGATAGATCAGGAAGTATTTTATTAGCTGCCTTTTCTAGTGATGGTATATTGACAACTTGGCTCCTTGACTACAACAATGGTCAAAATAAGTGGATCATCCAGACAATGATAGATCTGCCTTATGCATTCAGAACTGCTTTTGACTGGGATATTGCATACTGGAATGAAAGGCTTGGTAATATATGTAAGAATTGCAATCTTTCAGTTTGTGGTCTATTGCGTGTTATAGCAATGTCAACTGATGGTCGCTATGTTCTGATGGCAGTTGATTTTGATCAAGGCTTATGTCTGAAGAAGACTATATCAGTTTTATCTAAGCCACCTGCTCTATGGAGGTATTTTAAACAGAACTTGGTTAAAGATAGTGTTTGTGTAGGTATACTCTACAGGCTTGTACAAAAACTGGTTTTCCAAAGAAGAAGAGAGTTCACCTCTTATCCGATGATGAAAACATGTGAGATGGTGTCGGTGGTTCCTTCGGATCGTCAGTGATAAATGTAATGGCCTGATGTGAGAGTAAACACACCATCAAGAATGAAGACTGGGCAAAAAAACACTATGAAGAAATGTGGGTTTAGGCAAGCAATTACCTGGCCAGACCCAGGGTGGACACTTCTTGATGAGAAAAATGTGTGCCTGAGATCTGGTTTGCAACAGACACCGTTGGTACTGTCCTGTCTAAATTCCTGTAGGTCTGCATGATCTAGAACAGTAGGTAGATGTTAGGAAGAATAAAGATGAAAGCAGGAGGCAAACATGAAAATATCTCCCAAATTAAGGATATGACCACATGAGCGACAAACCACCAGTACCATGTGCGGCACAGAAAGACAATGCAACCCTTCTACTCGGTATTACATTCTTTTCACTGTCATCCTATACGAAAAAAGGGGAGCTCGAAATCAAATGTGACTATTATTCCAAGACAACTTTCACCCTAAGAAATGGTAAGCAAGAACTTTCAGTTTATCACAGATAAGAAATAGATACAATTTCTCTTTCTTTTCTTGACACACCTCTCATCAATGAAAAGGCCCATTCTATATTTTTTCCTCTGGTACATCGTAGCTAAAATATCTAATGCTCATAGCATTAGCCTGTTTGAGCTTCCTTTTTTTTCTGCCATTGGAGTATGACTGTAGTATCCCCAAATGTTGTGCCTACATTCAGATTTGGTAAGAAGAATGCCAGGATAGTTTCCATGTAAAAAAATCCAGTAAGAACCTAAATGATCACGTCATGACATCACTAATCACTAATTTATATGAAAATATAAGACACTATCTAGATAGCAAGCAACATCCGCTTCTGCATGAATTCCTCATCAAGCATATGAGTAGAATTATCTGCAGCCTAACAAAAATTATCAGTATGGAAACATGCACCAAATTTAGAGCTTTTCTGTTGGATAGCTAATGCGACAGAGTTGGGCAGAACTAAATTACAACCCAAATGGGAGCTTCGCCGGGCACCCACTAACTATAATGTGGATTCAGAAAAATATTACAGGCAATGATAATTAGCAACAATGATGTAGTAAGAATAAACTTCCAACAATGCTGACGGAAAATATTATGGTCCAAAGACAAAAGATGGATGCAATACTTGAAACACCTAGTTAGAGTGATATCAATTCTTACAAAGAGGGCAAAATTCAAACAAATGGTTTAGTTGAGGAATTTACTTCTAAGAAGTGGAAAGTTATCATTATTGTGCCTTGCAATTTGCATAATGTCACACAGATAGAATATAACCATTTAAAAATATCTGAAGTAATTGAAAGAATCAATATATGTCTAGATTGGTATCATAAGCACAATTGCACAGCTCGCCTAATTATGCAGGAGGCAGCAAAATTCTTTGTCAAAGAATGTTGCGCGCATTTAATTTAGAGGCATAAAATGGATATTATGTTGTAAGAATGGTGCACTGCTCCCTCATCTGAGGATGTTGATGACGCCTGGAGTTGAAGGGCATAACTGGACTGAGGAAATCAAATGCCTTGCTTCTTCACTAGGTGAAACTGAGGAATCTAGCACAACTTCTGCAACCACTTCCAAGACCACCATTGGTGCCACTAATAAAAAACACCTAACTACAAGTTCTAGATATATGGTAAGACTGGAAATATGCGATTCTTAATTTACATTTAGAATAACCTTGATTTCATCAAAACTGATACAAGAATTGCACCTCACGGTACAGAGTACAACATGACCTCCACTTATCCTTGTTTGTGTTCAAGAACACAGAGTGCCAGTTTGCCGCGCAAAAATATAAGAAACCCGTAAGCGAATAGAGGGACGACATGAAGTACGTCTAAAATTATCTTCAAGACAATACATGAAGTCTATCTAAAACAGTCTTCATCAGATTCAAGACTCGATTCTGGGCTTCTCCATTGTCATAACTGTGCAGCTTGATGTTGATGCCTTTCCGAACGCATAGAACACAAGCTGGCAACTGCTGCTGCCAATCATGGATAACGAACTGGCTGGCATCCATACAGCATACGTGATAGCTCCATGCCGATCCGGTGTTGATCTTCACAGGAAAACTTTAGACAACGGCTGCTGGGCTAGATAATGTCCTTCTGGCTCCTCCAAATGATTTTTGTCATTCAGATAATTTTGTAGATTACTGATAGCCTCTGGCTGAACTTTCGAGCCTTGTTCTTTCAAAGCTGGTATGAACTGCTGTGATATTACATCTAAAATTTTCATGAACTGTGATCCATATTTCTTGTGAAGTGCAAACCCGGCCATCTTGAGGAAAGCATGGAGGGTAAAAGCAGTGGCTGTGATGGCTGGGAGAGTATTGAGGAACATTGCAAGCCATTTCCACCCCTCAGCTAAGCCATGTGGATGCCGCACACCGTTGATTTCTGTCTGAATCATGGCAGCATACAGCTTGATGTATGCAACAACATTTACTAGATACGCCTCAGTGCTCTGAAGTTTTCCATCTTCCTCCAGGTAGCCAATAAGCCTCAAGTAATCCATGTTCCGTGCTTGTGCATTTAAAGCATGCAAATGCTTTGGAACGGTGTACATGCAAACTTTGTGGAACTCGGCAAGAAGATAATCCATTGCATCTGGTACCTCATTGGTAACTAGCAGCATGACATATCCACATGCAAAGGCCAACTTTCCAAAGGTTGAGTCCTTTGGATTTCGACTCTTGACTATTGAAATCATCTTGTCTGCAAATAAACGACAAGCAATTGGACGAGGACAATCTTGTCCATCTAAGGCTTTAATTAGCTCACTGGCCCTGGCTTCAACAATGTCAGTAGTTGGCATAAGTTTACTAATAGATTTTCCGATTTGTCGGTCATATCTGCTATACTCCTTGCTGCGGTAAATGTTTGATGGCACTTGGTCATGTAATGCATACCTCCGTGACTCCTCTTTTAGTGCAGAACTATCAGCATAAACTTTGATCCCTGGTAATTCTGATCTGATTTCGACACTGTTTGCCATTGTTGCATGTGCAGCCCTGTTCTCAGGAATTTTGCTAGATGTGGAAACTGCTTCTACCCTCGATTTAGCAGCTTCTTTTTCTACAGCTTCCTTTTTAGCAGCCTCATATGCTGCTTCCTGTGCTTCAGCTGCCCTCTGCCTGGCCTCTGCTTCTTGTCTGGTCCTTTGCTGCTTTATTTTCTCTTCCTTCACAGATTGCTCCCTCCTTGTAGCTTCTTCAACTGCTGCATCATCTCTTAATCCACGCTCCACAATCTGGGATTTCTGTTGATGATCCGTTTGGACGATAGACAGGTGTCTATCTAGTACCTGTGCAATTTTCCTCTGGAACTGGACATCTAGCCCTCTGTCTAACTCCTTCCGTGATTCTGCATACTTCTGAAGTCCAGCAAATGCAGAAGTTGTTCTCTGGATTTCATTTTGGACGTCCAATGAAGATAGCTTGCTTCTGATTTCCTCCTGAATCTTGAGACGATGCTCGCGGTCCAGCTCAAGCAGAATGCTCTTCTCTGGGCTCATTTTCCTCATCACGTGGTACAGTGTACCGCTAGAATCAACTTCAACCCCTGATCCTGATTCTTCAAGGCTCAATTCGAGATCATTACACGAGAACCTCGCTCCAAGAGCCTGCGCATCCTCATCACTGCTATCGTCTTCGTCCTCAACCCGCATCACAAAGGCCTTCTCCCCCCTCGCGCTGCTACCCCACTCCGGCGGCTGCTTGAGGGGTGTGGGCGATGCGGCCCGGCAGGTGGCTTCGCCTTGGAGAGTGTCGAGCTCGGTGCCGAGGGTCCGGCTCAGGCGGGGGTCGAACGCCCAGGGGCACCGCAGCTCCATGTGCGCGAACGCCCTGACTGCCATTGGAGGCTTGGAGCGCCTACTGGTTCCCCTGCTGCTGCACGCCGCCGGCGACGGGACGCCTGCGCCTCCCTGCTATCCCCTAGCTTAGGGGCACGGAGAACTGAAGAATCGCGGGACCGCGAGAGGGCCGTCGCGGGACGGCGAGCGGGCAACCGGAGCGGCGGTGGTGAATCTCCGGCGACGGGGGGACTGGACGGGGCAGGGGGATTTAGTAATTGCTGGGTCGTCTCGTCGGGGGTGGTCGAACCGAAACCGGATCGGAAACAAGTTGGGCGAGGCGGCGCTCGGTGGTCGGCGGACACTGTCACTCCGCGTCGAAAGCACGCGCACGCTGTCACTGTCAGGTCAGCGTAGCAAAAACGCGGACATAGACACACGGTGACACGGGATGAACTGCAACTCGGAAGATGCAATTTTGTTTGTGTCACTGATGAACTACAAATGTTGTAGACACGTTGAATCTTGCTGATTTGTCGTGAGCAAGGATTGCTCATGGTTAATTATGCTTCAGCTTGCATATTCGAGTAGTGCTGGACAACCTAAACAACATGGAATTGGCTTTGAAGAGAAAGACATAGCCAAATTTTATAGGTTCTTTCTGTTCCAAAACTAAAAGCCATGGTAAGTTAAAGACTTCAGTTTATAATATCTAACATTTCTTCTTCATAACTCATAAGAGAAAATGTTTCACTCCCTAGCTGACACTAGGAGCTAACCCTAGCACCGCCGACCTGCTGCTGGCCACTGCCCGCACCACACCTTCCTTGCCGCTGCTACCGCCGCTCCCTACTGCGGTCGCGGCGGGCCTCATCTCTGAAGATGGTGGAGCTTCACCTGCTCAATTTAGAAGGTGGAGGTCGCCCCGTGTTTGGCATCGCCACTAGGAAGTGGAAGACACGACGACGGTCCTTGTGGTCTCTTCACGTCCAACTCGCCGATCTACCTGCCGTGGGCCATTCTCGACCTGGCCGCCGCCCAGTTTTGGACTTCTCCATCGGTGGTCTGGACCTCTCGATCAAATGGGATATGGTCATTCATGTCCACAAACCTCAGCCCGTGTGGCTCCAAGGAGGCGCATCCCAAAGGCCCTTTTTCATGAACACCTTTAGGGTGAAAATTCTAGATCAAACATTCATTTGTTTTTTTTTAGATAATGATCAAACATTCATTTGTTGTATCTAGCAATGGCGGACTTCTTGTCGTTTTCTTGTTAATGTCATTGTCTAGAGACCTCTAACTTTCTCCCAGGTGAAAACTCGTGATCCGATTCATATTGGACACGTGTTCACTATTCATTTCCTAGAGTCTTTGCTATTAGAGAACTATTTTAAAGTCCGGGTATTGTCATTGTTGGTGGTTTAGGTCTAGCTATTGCGAATGGTTAATCACTGTGGCAAGGGGTTTCTTTTTGTCTTTTTGTTTGTGCTCATGCTTGATGTCTCCACGAGTTTCTAACGTTCATGCAATTGGTACCTCCTTCATATTAATATATTGCCTCACTAAAAATAATATCCCAAAAATAAGCGTGACTTAGGTTTGTCTAGGTTCGCATGTATATAAACGTGTCTTAGTAAATAGATACATGTGAATCTAGACAAACTCAAATCACTTATTTTGCAACGGAGAAAGTATATTTTCTTAGGTTTGTTCACTCCTACAAACTAGTAATGCATAATATATTGTTAAATGAAATGCAGGTGGAGGAGTTGTTCGTACTCTTGGAGGAATGTCCATTGCATCGGTTCTAAGAACACCTCCACTTGTTGGACGTTCCTAGACCCAAATCCGACGTCAAATAGCGTCGGATGGAAAACATTCAGCCTAGGAATGACCGAATTTCCACTCGTGCACCCAGGTGGCGTTCCCGGCCGGCGATTTTTGGCAAATTTGGTAACATTTCACCAAAATTCGGCTCAAATTCACACAAACATAATTTTAATCACATAGTTCGGTATAAAAATGAATACAAAGCATTGTCTAGCATAGTTTCACATAAAATGAAACACAACATAGTCTGACATATTTCGACATAAATTTAACAAACTTTGAGAAACAAATTACAACAAACTATGTGTTACGGGAGAGCTAAATCTCGGTGGGAAAGTGAAATGTCTCGCCGACAGGGCTGGCTTGCCTGTTTTTTCCTTCCATCCGGCGTTCTTATGCGACACTCAGCGCGTCGGTTCGGTTTGGAAACGTAGGATGAATGCTGTGCTAAATTTGACAAAAAAACGTGTTCTAAAAACACTAGTGGATGAAATTTTACCATGCGGATAAAAAAAAACGAGCTAGAAAAACCCTCGTGGAAACGCTAGCGGAGGTGCTAAGCCATCCTGGTAACATTGTCACGAAAAATAGCTTCGCTACGACAAGGTGCTGAACATTCCCAATAGCATGACATCAAACATGCTCACGTGATCACGCTTTATTTTCCGGGTAGCTCACGTGGTCACGTTGGGAGACCCTTTTTGTTGGCAAGGTCGTTGGAGACCTGGCGGTAGATTTCCACCTACCGAAGAGAAGTTTTTTATTTTCCAAAAGTACTCTCTTAGTTTTAAAATATAAGATGTTTTAGATTTGTGAAAAGGATGAATTTGACTTCTTTTAGTATGTAGATTCATTTCAAAGTTAAGTGAAGCTAGATACTAAAACAAATATAGATTTATTATTTTCATAAATCTAAAACATCTTATATTTTAAAACGGAGGGAGTACTGAAGAGAAGCTCGAGGAGGCACACAACTGCATCAAGCGCGGCGATGACCGCAGAGTGTGGAAACAGGAAGAGAAACGGACGGCGGCCTCGGCCTCGGCCTCGGCCGGTGAGATACAGCGGCTTGTCGAGACTTGCTCGTCTGTACGTCGTTTTCTTTTTGGAACATACAGTATATACGTGTACGTATGCGGTGGGCATATCATGTTGAGTGAGTGCAAAAGGAAAGAAAAAAAGCAAGGCAATGGGCCTTGCACGAACCACACAACTCGGGATAGAGAAGAGAAGGCCTGTACTGTTGAGTGAATGAATGGCAGAAATCCTTAAAAATGGAAATTCTTCATCTGCTCGCGCGTTGTGCTAGCCTCCACATGACATGCGTGGGTCTCTATTGCATCCGGATCTGGATCCACCATTTTTTCCTTTTATTTTCATAGAGAAAATTCAAGACGAGTATTTTTTTTATGGCACCATTCTCGTCCAAACAATGTGGGCATCGAACACAAAATTGTCCCTTACGTCGTCCTACGGCCCATGGTTATCATGGCATGATGATTAGTATATCTTTGTGGGCTCAGTGGCTTCCGTTCAGTATCATCGGGCCAAACCGGACATATCACCTCAGATTGTCTCGAGGTGATCAACAGTTCGGATGCGAGTTCTCTGGGAAATTGAGTGTGCTATTTATTAAAAATACGAATATTTTTAAAATCTGAATATTTTCAAATCTCAAGATTTTCAAAAACCTAAACATTTTTTTTAATCTGAACAATTTTTAGAACACAAAAAATAAAACGGCAAAAAAACATAAAAAGGAACAAAAAAACACGATAGAAAACCAGGGAAAATCAAAACAAAACCACACAGGAAACCTCTAGAAGCTTTTTAAAACTGGCATATGAGGAGACCTATGTGGGCCGGCCCGGTTAAACCGGTTACGACCAAGAGGTATGCGATGCCCCAAATAGCTCTCGTAGCGAGGGATGTTAGGATTCGCCGCATCGGACGCTCATACACCGGAAAGGCTATCTGCCGCATGTTGGCGGCACCCGTCCCTGGCATCGTGCACCCCCCGTGCCTGTCGCGTCAGCTCGTGGGCCAGCCCACCAGCAACGGAGAGGAGAGGAAGACGAAGAGAGACGGCAATCCTCGCCGATGTCGGGGACGACGCGATCGCGGCCTGACGGAGGTGAGGCAAGGAGAAGACCTTAGGGTTGGGGTGGGTAGGTACTCGCCAGACTTAGGGTTAGAGTTGGGGGTATCGTGCGGCGACCAAACTTAGGGATGGGGGTATAGTCGGGGGGGGGGGGGGGGGTAGAGGGATGGCCGGCCGGCCGACCGGGACCTCGCCGGAGATGGGAGTGACGCGGCTGGCCGCAGCATCGCCAGCGAAGACGAGGCCTGGACCTCAGCGGAAACAGGACGACGCGGCTGGCAGCGGTGTCGTCGACGAAGGTAAGGCTTAAACCTTAATTGATGGGAAGGGACGCTTGTCGGCGAGGAAGAAGATGATCCGGTTATGGTTTTACAGGCTTGTTTTTACACAACTGACGAAAGTTTAAGTCGATACAGGAGATCACCTCGACAAATGCTGACGAGCTCCGTGTCACCCAACGCGTGCGCGCGTGTGGAGCACGGGGTCGGTAAGAAACAATCACTGGGATCGACGAACTCGGACAGGCAGGCAGCAACTGTGTGTACCAGATCGCTATTCAGAGTTGCCATGGTTTTCTGTCCGCGAGTTACAGTACTACTTTGAAATTTGAATCCCAAAGCCTTTGGTACTACTGAACTGTGTACGTACTAATCATCAATTCGCTTGATATAAGCAAGATCGCGTGTCGCCCCCCTCGGAAGCAATCAGAGAACTGGAGAGAGAGAGAGAGCGCAACAGACTGATCGATTGTTGGGCGATTATTGACCCATCGGGACCGTTCAATGATGTCAAAGGAGCTCATCTGATCTGTCCATGTGACTGCATCCACCGCATGGTACCGTGCGAACCTTCCTGCTAGCTAGGATGAATTATTATTATTTTCCTCTGATATCTTATTATCAATTAGGAGCCATAAGTGAGCGGGATCTTGCTAGCTAGCTGCACGTACGACTGTAACATGGCATGTTCGTCTACACTTCTGTGCATATATACATATACATATACATACTTACTCTCTCTGTTAGAAATTAAAAGGCTTATGGACTATTTTGATAGGATTAAGAAAAACAATAAATCATCCTCTTGATTACTATATGCACCAATAGTTACACATGCATAAGAGAAGATAGAGAAAAAGAAGAACATGCATTGGAGGAGAGGACTTATAATTCCTAACATTTTTAAAAGGCTCTTGGGTCTTATAATCCCTAACGGAATACATACATACATACATACATACATACATACATACATACATACATACATACATACATACATACATACAAGATGCCGATGTCAGCGACAACATTGTTATTTATATAAGTACTTCATCCGTTTAGAAATATAAATTGTTTTAGGTTTGTAAAGGAGATGTATCTAGACACGTTTTAGTGTATAGGTTCAAAAAATCTATACATATTTCTAAACGAAGGGAGTATATTAGTACACTATCTAATATAATGCAATCCTTGCAGGAGCTAGGGTCGATCTCTCAGCCCGTCCCCATACGTGCGTGTGTGTGAGTGTGACTCCAGACTCCCGAGGGTTGAGATCTGAGTTGAAGCGACGAATGAGTATGTATATTCATCAAGGGTGATTTACTTAATTAGTACAGTAGTTAGTACCGTTGCACGATCACCGACCTGTAAAATAAGATCCATCGTACGTGTGGACCGTGCAAACCAGCAGGCAAGGTCATACATACAACTCTAATTTGAGCTGTATGTACTGTAAGTCGTCTAGGCAATATGTTTGATACTAGTATTTCTTAGACGTGAGAGAGAGAGAGACGAGAGAGAGAGACGAACAAAACCATATCCTATTTTAAGCATAAAGATCGTGCAGGTATAGAGGTGCGAGAGGATTTATTCGACGCTTATAAGAAATAGTCCTTTGTAAGTGAGGTCAGACCAAGAAATGTCGCTCTCTACTTATTAGCACTTTATTGGGATAATAGTTTTTCAATCTATAGATATTTATTGTTTCAAATTTTCATCATTGCCCGTATATTTTGTGTTGTTGTAAATTATACATGAGTCAAACCTAAAATAATACAACTACACATTAGGAGTATGCATATTGACTCAGGTATTTTACGGTATCGCTTTTATCTTAATCACGGATTTTGTCTTCTTCTTTAGCGGCGATATAAAGACATCCGAGGTCGCCTCCCCTAGCGACATGGTCGCATTTGAATCCTCTCTTCCTTCGTGCTCTCACCTTGGATTCATCTCTCTTTGTAGATGTCGGACAATGTTGTGGGGCAAAGCCTGGATGCTCGTGACTTCGCAGGCGACTATGGTCATGGGATCATGTTTAAGAAGGCTCAGTTACCAACTGTGTGGCAATGCTCACATCAGGACTTGACGTGTATCCAACATCTTATTTGATTGGCCACACTGGACATGTCGTCCCAATATCTTGATGGAATGGCCAAAATTTTCGGCTTTTCAAGGCTAGGAGGTATTGTCTTTCTATGTTAGCAACACATAATGCACTCGTTTTGTGGTGCTATTAGAGTACACGGTCTCAAGCTCCGCGGTGAGAACTCTCAAGCTCCAACTTTGGTTGGTTGCACCTGGCGATGATGTTTTTTGTTGTTGTTGCATTGTTCATCTGTGGAACGCATTACTTGGAATTGTTCAAACTTCATCTTGAGGGTGAAAACCCTTGATACGGCCTTCGGTGGCCGAGTGAGGCAATGGTGTCGCTTATATTTCATTTCCTTTGAACTTGTGATGTTTGTGGAGAACATTCTCGTTGGATATGTGTTATCAAAGTATGATTGGTATGGCAATATGTCGTTGGTCCCTTGGTCACGACAGGTCTTCTGATTTCCTTTTTTCTTTTCATTTTTGGTTGTTTTTGACTTGTTATGTTGTATGTCGTTATTTCCATTTTTTATTTTCTTTTCTATTTTTCTTAGAAAATCGCGAATTGTGTGTGCTCGATGTTTTGACTGGTTGTTTGCATTGTTGTACTGTGCAGGCTAGGTGTTTAAATAGCAAGCTTGATAGTACTAGTATTCGTATTAGTGCCCAATCTAATACTCTCACCTCAAAAAATAAAAGTCAGGCTAGTACTAGTAGGAGCATTCTCCATCACGTGAAGCAGCATAGTCCGTCCTTGGATTGCGGGCTAGGACCAGCAGCTTTTCCGCACTGCAACTTGCAAGTGCAAACCGCTCCAAATTCAAATGACTGCACGTACATTCATTTCACCTTTGCAATTCTGAGAGGAGCACGTAGGTTGACAAACCGTCCCATCCGAAATACGAGGCCCGTCCTCGTCTAACCAAGCTCCAATCGAGCATTTTGTCACATATATGCAAGAAAAAAGAGATATCGCGTATATTTGCGGGGCATACGACACGGGCAAATGATTGCTAGCGTAGCGAGGGAAGGGCGGCCATCACGCACGCATAACGCTAAAGCGGAGAGCTGGCCGGTGTGTGAAGCGTGTGTGTGCAAGAGAAGAGACGAGGCCGTTGGATCGGAGGCGACAACGACACCGCAGACGGCCGGCCATCCCCCATCCCCCCATGGACCATTCAGATTGCAGATGCATGCATGCCCCGCGGCCATGACCATGAAGACGAAGAGCTTGGACCCCCACGGCCCCACTCCCGCTAGCTAACACACTTTTTTGGGGGAGAGAGCGAGAGAGATATCTTCTCTCTTTTAACCTAACCTGAAGCCGATAGCATGGTGGACAGGCAGGCCAAACCGTGCACTGCATCTGCTAACCATACAGAGAAGTACCAAACCAACAGGCAGAGCCTCCAGTTCAAAAAAAAAAAGCGAGCCCGAACTACTACTACTTCCTATGAACCCATATCAGATGACAAAGTATAGCTAAGAAGTTGGCTATATGAGACTGCGACACTAGTAGAAAACGGACCTTTCGTCCAGAGCATTAGTCCTGATTCTGGTACAAACCGATACTAATGCCCCGGTCCCAACGGCTAGAAGTTGGCTATTACTTCTTCCGATCCATATTAGTTGACGTGAATTTTGTCTAGATTCGGATGTATCCAGATATGTTTTACTGTTTGATACATCCAAATTTAGACAAATCCATGTCAACTAATATGGATCGGGGAGAGTACTAGTTGCTATCTTCGCTCTTTCTCTTTCATCTCATTTAATTTTTTTTCTAGAAGCAAGTGTATCTCTCTCCTCCACATCGACAAAAATATCTAGTCAGCAGGCTTATAGCCCACTACTCCTTTCGTCCCAAAATAGATGTCGCAAATTTATCCAAATTTGAATGAATCTAGACACTATTTAGTATATAGTTTCTTTCAAAATTTGAAAAATCTAAGACATCTATTCTTGAACGGAGGGAGCTTGTTTTTAATTGACTTAGATTTATGTAGATCCAAATATATTTACTCCCTCATGTTTGTCTAGATTAAGATGTATCATAGTCAATTAATTTGGATGGGAAAAAGTACTAGTTAAATTCTAATGCTAGGTCTACACAAATTTAAATAAACTAATGGGTCGGAGCGAGTAATAAATTCTTGCAGCTGTCAAGCAGGAGCACGTTGGTTAGCAGCAGAGAGAGAGGCCGGCACATCACGTGGCTGGTTTACTTTATGCTGCACGTTGGTTAGCAGCAGAGTATTCCTTCCCTCTCTTTTTTTTTCGTGTTGATTGCTAGCTCGATCGGCCATGATCTCTGAGACGGAGAGACCTGCTGGCCGTCTTGATGGCAGCACATGGCCACTGCCGCCGTATAGTGCGCGGTGGGGCCGAGGCTGGCAGCAAGATGCCGATGCTATCTTTTGTTTTTTCGGGGCATTTTTTAACGAGCGGGGACAGCGGAGATCGTGATGGCATGATGGAGTATTATTATTATCACGCTCTCTTCACTCGTTGTCGAGCGTCGGGGTTTGCGCCACGGATGGTCAAACCCAGCATAAAAAATGCTCGCTAGTAGGTTACTGTTTTATATGCAGTAGGTTTGGCTTTCGTCAGTGCTACCTGGCCGTGGGGCGCCTCTACGGGTCACTTGCATCACTACAAGGCTTTCAGATATTTTGTACTGTATTTTTTTTAAAAATAAATCCACCGATCTATTTAATCAACAACCGTATAAATGTGTATAAAATTAATAAGGATTATAAATAATACAATGAACCACAAAATGACTGCATACACTAGCACGAGCTGAAAGGCATCTCGCCGTCCTCGTCTCTCAATAACCGTAGGCTTATAAAATTTGTTGTACTACAGCTTGTTACAATAGACGGATGCCAATTCATTGTGCTAAGCCCCAAAGTACTAGCGCACTAGAGCAGCAACTATGACCGAACATATAACCGTAGATCAAAAAAGATTAATCTTTAATCACACCAATAAATACGAAAAATGATTAGATCCCAAGACACAACTCCAAGCACCCTCTGTCGTGATACGGCTTAGATCACTGTAGAGTTCCGTTGGGAAGGTGTGAAGAGCACAACAGTAAGTTTTCTCTCAGTTATGAAACAAAAGTTATCGAACCAGTAGGAGAAAGGAAACAACTCTAAGGTGTTGCTAACAACTTAGAACCTGCACAACATAAACTCAAGACTTTGCCCTAACGTATAGTGAGGTTGTCAATCTCACCGGTTTGCTAAAACACAAAGGATTAAACGTACAGTGTGCAAGATAATAGTTGCTTATAGAAAGTAAACGATAATAGTAGATGATGTATCAATGATGAAGGTTGGACCGGGGTCCACAGTTCACTAGAGATGTTCTCCTTAAGATAGATAACATGCTGGGTGAACAAATTACAGTGAGGCAATTGACAGATTGAGAAAGCATAACAATGCATATACTAGACATCATGACTCTTATGACATTTAATTGAGCATTACAACAATATACATAGACAGTAATTCAACTGCATCTATGACTAATAATCCACCTTCAGGTTATCATCCGGACCCTCTCCAGTATTAAGTTGCAAGCAACAGATAACTGCATTAAGCAATGTGTGTAAAGTAAACAATACAATTGATCCATGAACAAAAGATTGTTGTTTTCTCTCTAATAGCAACAACACATCTATAACCTTATAGATTTCTGTCACTTCCCCAGATTACTAGAGGCATGAACCTACTATCGAGCATAAATACTCCAACTTGAAGTCACAAGCATCTACTTGGCCAAGATAGCTACTAGCAACGGAGAGCATGCAAGATCACAAATAACACACATGATAAAATCAATAATCAATCTGACATAGTATTTCAATATCCATCGGATCTCCGCAAACACAGCATGTATGATTACAAATAGATGATCTTGATCATGAAAAGAGCTCACAAGATCTAAACATGATAGCACAAAGGAGGAGAAACAACCATCTAGCTACTGTATGGACCCATAGTCCAAGGGTGAACTACTCACGCATCATACCGGAGGCTAGCATGGTGATGAAGAAGGCCTCCGGGATGATCTCTTCCCTCCGGCAGGGTGTCGGGAAGAGTTTTAGATCTCCCCCAATCTAGAGACAATGGTGGCGCCGGCTACGGACTGTTCCGTGGAGATCTGATCGGGTTCTTAGGTTTCTGCATCGGGGTGACTTTATAGGTGAAGGGGCAAGGCAGGAGGGCGCTCGAGGGGCCCACACCAGGTGGCGGCGCCCCCATGGGCCGCGCGGACCTAGGGTGTGGTCACCTCGTGGCCCACTTTGGCTGCCCTTCGGTCTTTGTGTTCTCTTCGGTAAAATATTGACTTTGGCTTTTGTTCCGTACAATTCCGATAATATTTCCTTACTATCTTTTCTGAAACAAAAAACAGCAGAAAACAGGCAACTGGCACTACGGCATCTTGTTAATAGGTTAGTCCCAGAAAATGTATAAAAATACCTCAAAGTGTATACAACATAGCAAAGTTGATACTAAACAAGCATGGAACATAAAAAATTAGTTACGTTTATGACGGATCACGCCGAAGGCTGGGCATACCACCGGAGTGAGGATAGTACATAGAGAACCTTATTCTCACTTCCGAACATAGTGGTCGTCTCAAGATCCTGAAGAAGACAATGAAAACAATTTAAATAAAAAATGTGAACCTTCCCGTGGGTGATAGACCTTGGCCAGCCACACCTCCAAGGCCACCGGAGGTGGAGGGGTCTAGTTGTGTTACCGGAGAGAGTCACGAAACCCTATATGGGGTTTAGATTGCTGGTGCCTCTCTCCTGCCCTCACGCGTCGTGTCGCACAACTAAATTCCAATATTTTTTGTATCTAATTGAGAAGATACATTTTTGTCTTTATTCCAACCCGTGTGACTGTAGAAACATGACATAAAAGAAGAAGTATATAATGTCACCTCACTCCAATTATACATTATTCATTGCCATGCTAAAATTTGTTTGATTACACCACATGACACATATGATTCGGGTGTTATGCCCACTCAAACCTTACATGGGTGAGTGTGCAAAAAATATTGTTTGATTACACCATAAGAAGAATCTTTCAAACACATTTGAGGGGATGTATGTTTTTCCTTTCAAGTATAGTGCATATGATTTCTTAGAAAAATCCACATGAGATTCTGTCATGCAAATGAACAACCTGCTTGAAAATTTATATAGGGTTTCTAGTTCTCCAAAATTAGCCAATACCCCTTCGGTTCAGAGGCATGAATGGTTATCGCTCATTCCTGGAAGGAGGGTGATGAGTGCATATTTGAAGCATTTTTACTTAATGTTTTTGTATTTGTAGCAGTAGGATTGTGGTATTTTATCATGCCCGCGCGCACCTTTTATGCTTTCTCAGCAAGATCCTAAAATACTAAGCCAATGATGAACATATCAATAAGGACTGTCATATTATGTGTTAATATGATATGTTGATGTGATAAAAGTCATCTAAATGATTTTCCAGACAACTTGGCGAAAGAAGGACGCAAGAAGAGACTCAGTACGGGGGAAGCCCGCCCGTACCATGCGCCCGAACATACCTCCAGTGGCTTCGCCTCGTAAAACACTTCCACCTCGCGCAGATGGATCTAAGATCCGACATTCATTGACACCAAAAACACCAAAACCAAACCTCTAGGAGGTATATGGAGGAGAAACTTGCATAAAGGCATCACCCCCGCTGCCACGTGGATCATTGGAGGACAAGGCATTATCCCCTTCATCATTTACGACCCACAAGTATAGGGGGTGTATCGTAGTATTTTCGATAAATAGGAGTGTCAATCCCAACGAGGAGCAGAAGGTGTTGAGTAGTGGTATGGAGCAGGAAATCTCTGTAAATATACTTAGCAAACGGATTTTTAGGAGTTTTTTGATAAAGCAAGAAAATAAAGTGCAAGTAAATAAAGACAACAAACAATTGCAGCAAGTGGCCCAATCCTTTCTTAGCAAAGGACAAGCCGGTGGAAATACTAATGAGGACCAAACGTTCTCGAGGACACATGGAAATACTGTCAAGTGCTTTCGTTTCATATAGCTGATTAATATTTTTTGGTTTTATAAGTGTTGTGTGGGTGAACCTATGCTAATGTATCGACCTTACTTGGACTAATACATGTGTGATTAAACCCCTTGCAAGCATTTGCAACTACAAGAAAGCAATTAAGATAAAAACCTAACCACAGCCTTAAACTCTGAGATCCTACACTCCTTTGTGCAAAGGTTTCCTAACGGGGGTTCAGGTTTCTGTCACTCCGGCAACCCCACAATTAGTAGCCAAATACACAATGCATTCCCCTAGGCCCATAAATGGTGAAGTATCATGTAGTCGGCATTCACATGACACCACTAGAATAATAGCACCACAGCTTAAATATTAAACCATCGAATAATACCTCAACACAATTCTACTACTAACAACATGACTTCTTCCATGTCCTCAAGAACTAAACGAATTACTCACATGACATCATATGGATTAAGATTAGAGATGATATAATGATGGGTAATAATCTGAACATAAACAATAATTCAATGGTTCCACTCACAATCATCAACTACAATAGTAATCAACACCGGGAAAGTTTCCCCTAAGAACTATGCAAGATTCAACACAATTGTTATAGCGGGATTGAGTGGAGATGATGGTATGGATGATGATGATGATGATGGTGATCCCGATGAAGTCTAGCTTGATGATGGTGTTGATGGCGACGATCTCCCCTCTCCTGGAAGGAATTTCCCAGAAATATGTCTACCGGAGAGCTCTTTCTCTCTCAGTGTTTTCTGCCCCATAGAGGCGGCGGAATCTTTCTGTGGTCGCTCTCCCTGTTTTAGGGTTTAGAGTAGAAGATATAGGCAAGAGGGCGGAGCCATAGGTGGGCCAGGGTGGCCACACCCCTGTAGGCGCGGCCCAGGGTGGCCCGCGCCTGGGGGGTGTGGGCCCCCTATGGCCCAACTCCGCTCCCCTTCTGGCTTCCTTCGTCTTCTGGGAAAAAATAATTTTCTGTAGTTTTTCTGGTATTTTTCTGATCTTCGTGAAATTGCATCAAAACACCGCTTTTTCCATCAGAATCCTGACTCCGGCAGTTCATCCTCCAAGAATCATCCAACATGCAAAAACAGATTAAAAGACATAAGTAACACCTCTTAATATGAAATATATCAATGAATAGAGGCAAATTATGATGTAGAATGGTGATGCAAATTGGACGTATCAACTACCCCAAGCTTATACCTCGCTTGTCCCCAAGCGAAAACCGAGCTCAGTAAACATGTCCATAGGTTTATGGAGTGAAGTGTCGATAAAAAGAATATGGACAAGAAGCATCATACTTACCAATACACAACTCATAGAAGAAAGCAACTCATCATTATACAACTTAGCTTGCAACAAGTATGGGAGTCACAATAAAGATAAAATAATTGGGATTGGCAAAATTTGTTCTTGGTCAGAGAACAGTTGGTAAACTTTTCAAGCAAAGCTTTTGTAAAGAAGTTTATAACAGGAGTACTCTTTTTGCTCAAACATAAAAGGCTTTTCACAATGATGGCTTTCAAAGTAATACTCACTTATATAAGAGTCTTGTGCAAACAAGTCAAATAAAGAACATGATTGAATAAATCATCATATGAATGCTTGAAACATAACAACTCAAATGCTTGCTAGAGAAAGAGAGGAATAGGTTTACTGACTCAACTTAGAAGTAGAAGAAAGGCCCTTCATAGAGGGAAGCAGGGATTTCAAGTTCATAAAGAGCTTTCAAAAGATTATGGTACTTACTAGCTTTGAGCTCTCATTGCCCTATCATAAGCATTTTGAGGTGATTAAGGTTAAAGTGAACAAGGATGGAGTATATGCTTGACGAAATATAAGTTGGCAATCTCATGTCCCTTGAGTACGAGGGCCACTCCTCATGCTACTCAACTTTAGTTACCGGTAAGTTCTTGTCATTGTAAGTACATATGTATCATAGAGAACTGCCAACAGGGTACCCCTTGCGCATGATACAAGAGCTATCCCATAATCAAAATGACAAGGCAAGTAGACAATGAGCATCTCAGCAATCTCTTATTTACCATGGGAAAATGGTGCTTTTTTTCTCTATTTCCTCTTTTCAATATGTCTCTTTTTTTATATATAAGAAGAAAGCTTCATAGATTGCTCATTATGGTGATACTGTAAGTTTCCACCATGATTAGGCATGGCTTAGGCTAGCGGCCCAGGCGTTTCTCTAACACACATACATAACTCCATGGACTTACAAGATCCCCTTTTATTTCTCATCGACATCCGCAAACAAAAGAGCATGATATCAACTGTGTACAACGTACAGGTGCAATGTTGAAAGCGTTTCCCGTGACAACACGGTTCTGCTAATTTCAACGTATAAGTGCAAGCATATACAACTTCGATGACATAATGGTTCAAGTTTATTTGGGGCAAGAAAATAAGGTGTGCCATCGAGTTCGTGAGAGCTTTACTAACTAGTTTTCACATAACAAAATAATTTTCAATTTGAAAGATAGATGAAGCTTGAGAATTTACTTGAAATAGCAATAATGCTAATAGGTAGATATGGTGGACACAAATGGCATGGGTTTTGGTTTAAAGGATTGGATGCATGAGAAGTGCTCCCTCTCGGCACAGGTTTTTGGCTAGCAAGGCTGGGTAGCAAGCAAAAGAGTTGAAGGAAACAAGCAAACATACAAGTAATAAAGTCAAACATGCAATCTTCCTTGAAGACACAAAAGATCTTAAATAAATAATACTAAGCTTATGATCCAATCAAGAAAGAAAATAAATGATACAAAATACCTATAAGTGCTTTTTTATTTTCCTTTCAAACCTCAAAAAGTGTTGCTACTGACCAGAGCTTGGTTTGCCAAAACCAATTTAGATCTACTTGATGCTCCCAAAGTGATACCAATACTAATCAACAAGATCAATCATATAATAGAGATTGCAAACTAAAATAAGAAGTGCAAAAAGTAAAAGATGAAACTTCTCATTAATATTCCATAAAGGCACTCACACCAAGGGATACATAGATAACCAACTAAAGGACAGATACTACTACAATGCAAACCAACCTATAAGATAACTTCTCTATCCAAGATATGACTCTACTAAAAATGTAAAAAGATAAAATATAATGATGTGATACTGCGGCACTCCCCCAATCTTGGAACAAGCCAAGGGGGTGCCAAAACCTGATGACAAATTACTCCTTCGGTGGTGGTGGTGTTCCCTTGATGAGATTTTCAATCAGCTTCCTCAAATCCTCAATCTCGAAGGTTAGAGTACGAATTAACTCCAAATTATGCTCAATGCGGTTCATGATAATATCGGACCGAGAATCCCAGTCCTTGTTATCCTTTCCCCACTCTTCCTTCTTAGAGTGTTCCTTCCCTGCATGGTTAGAACGAGGCATATCCCAACTGGAAGGAATACTTCCCTTTGGGCACCTTTTGGAAATTTTGCTCATCTATAAGAGTATGGAAGGGGTTCTTGGTGCGTGGAGGAAGTGACTGTGGAGCGAGGAAATGACGCAGAGTTTACCCTCCTGTAGACATTCGTATTATCCTCCTAAGCTTGGTAGGGTTTGCCAACACTCCAATGCTTGCAACGGTAGCGTGGGTGTCCGGGTGCTCGTCCTCCTTCACGTCCTCTTCATCCCCAACCAAGATCTCCTCCTCCTTGGGGTGTTGAGGATCATCTTCCATGGGCTTCTCGCCCTTATCATTGGCGGAGACCATGGTGCCTCTAAACTTGAGAAGATTTCTTGACAAAAACAAATCGAAACGAAAACACGACGAGAACACGATATACGAACCTCGGGGGATCCGTGGGGTTATATATTACGAAGTTTTATGACATAAGGAAGGTACTGTGCGAAATGAGGCAAATACAGACTCCAGGGGGATCACACCCCCTGGTGGCGCGGCCAGCTGGGGACCACGCCACTGGTAGGTGTTGCCCACCTGGGCTCCGTTTCCTCCTCTATTTTGTCTCGTAACCTTCCATATGTAATAAAAACATCAAAAATATAAAAAGATAAGGTTTTCACGAACCTTCTGTGTGCAACACTCTTTACCTATTCAAAGACGGACACTGCAAATTCCTTCTCTCCAACACCTGAAAATTCCTTCCATGCAAAGCCTCACACAAACTTCATTGGCAACATTAGTGTATGCAAAAACAATAAACCTTTAGGTTCAAATTTCAACTGAAACCCATCAAAACAAAAGCTACTGTAGCAACTCCTTTTTCAAAAGCCCAAAAAGAAACTGAAAGGGAATCAATATAAGAGGCAAATGCAAATGATGACAGAAATCTGTCAAAATATACCAACAGGTAAAGATTAATTTTTTTGAAAAACTTATGTTGCTCGAATCAAAAAGTACAAAACTAATGAAAATTGGATAACAACTTGGAGAACAAGCATAGAAAATTACAGCTCCATCCGATGTACTAAGATCCTTCACGAATTTTTACAATGCAGCACAAAAATATGTCCCAGGACAGCCACTTTTCACAACTCCTCTACTTCTTAAAAGAGGTTGATATTGATACAAAACCAAACAAAAAGGATAAGGAGCGGTTATTACTGAGGTAATAACTTCTAAGACTCAATAAAACTATTGGTTTATCTCCCAAGAAGTACTTTTCTTTTATGCCTTTAAGTTAGGCTTGATAATTTCATAGATGCTCACATAGGAGATATAGACTTGAAGTTAAAAAGAGCATCAAGAAGCAAATATACAAAACATTTGAGTCTAACCCACTTCCTATGCAAGGGAGTTTCATGAGAAAACAAATTATTGAAACAAAAGGCTGCTAAGATAGGAAGACAAAACAAGTGCAGCTTCAAAGCTTTCATCATAAAGCAGGGAAACTTAATATTATTGAGATGCATAAAATCATGTTTCCCTCTCTCATAATAACTTTCAGTAACACTATGAATAAAGTTGATAATGTAACTATCATAAGAAACAACTTTATCATCAGAATGAGCATACTTACAATCATCAAAAAGAGGTCTAAGGTCATAAATAGATCAATAAAAGCAAGTTGTTCCATCCTAAAATCTTCATTAGGCAATTCATTTTCATAAGGAGTTTTAGCAAATTTGGAAAAATTAAACTCATGAGATTCTCCATCAAACTTAGTTAAAACTTTCTCCTTCTTACAATCTATAGTATCCCCACAAGTATTCAAGAAAGGTCTACTAAGGATAATAGGACATGTTTTACTAGCTTCTGAACCAAGCACTAGAAAATCAGCAGGATATTTAATCTTACCACGAAGAACCTCCACATCTCTTACAATGCCAATTGGACAGACGGTCTCTCTATTAGCAAGGTGAATAACCACATCAATGTCCTCAAGTTCACAAGGACCAATTTCATGCATAATTTCTCTATAAAGCTCATAAGGAATAACACTAGAACTAGCACCAATATCCCATAAACCATAATAGCAATGATCACCAATTCTCACAGAAAGCACAGGGACACTAGTTTTTCTAGCTTTTCTAGGATGAGAGACAATATTAGAAGCGTCTTCACAAAAGACAATGTACTCATCCTCTATATTTTTAGTGACAAGATCTTTCACAATAGCTACTACAACTTCAACGTTTATTTGCTCATCAGGTTCCACAGTTTTCTTTGTACTTTTGCTAACCGCACTAATTATCATGGAATTCTCCTTTACCTTAGCAGGAAAAGGGATTTTCTCAACATAAGGTTCATGCAAAATAGGATCAACGGTACAAACTTCAATGCTAGCAGGAACATAGGTAACAATATCTTTATAAGGTGCATGGTACTTGTCCCACTCCTTTTTGGGAATTTTAATATAAGAGGCAAAGGCCTTAAAACAATTTGCAAGAACTTTAGAATCAAGACCATACTTAGTATTAATATCACGAAAGTCATTAGTTCACATAAAGGATTTAATGCATTCATAATCATAATTTATACCTAACTTTCTTCCTTTGTCATTCTCCCATGCTTCAGTGTTCTCTTGAATATGGTCTAGGAAATCCCATTTAGCTTCTTCCTTCATACGTGTGAATGATCCATCACAAGAAGCATCTACTAAATCTTTATCATGAAGAGAAAACCTTGCATAAAAGTTATTAATAATATTATTATTATAGAGTTCATGAATAGGACATTTAAGCATTAGTAACTTCAATCTCCCCCAAGCTTGGGTTGTACTTTCTCCATCACGAGGCCAAAAGTTATATATTTGATTCCTATCCTTATGTCTCTCATTGTGAGGATATAATTTAGAATAAAAGAGAGATACTATTGCCACCCATTCCATGGATTGTCCATTCTTTAGCAGCTTATACCATTCTTCAGCTCTTCCTTTCAATGATATAGGGAGTAACTTCTTCTTCACATGTTCAGTTGTGATACCTACACACTTAAACAACCCACATAATTCATGGATAAAAAGCAAATGATCACCATGATGGACAGTTCCATCCCTAAAATAATAATTATTCATAACACGATCAACAATACTTGTAGGTATCTTAAAAGGATCTATCTCAACAGGTGGTGATTCATCTACTGCCCTAACAGTGGTAGTAGTTTTTCCAAACAAGAAACCAAGTGGGTTATCCATATTGGAAACAAAGTAACAAACAGAAATAAAAAATAATACTCATAGTAGAAGTTTCCTTTACCAGTTCCACTCTTCAATAGCGCTTCACTCCCCGGCAACTAACGAGGTTCGATCTCGTCAATGCCCATTGTTATGGACTTGGGTTTTGGAGAATATGGGGATGCTGGAGATCGCGGAACGGTTAACAGACAAGCAACACGGGGACACGAGGTTTACCCAGGTTCAGGCCCCCGGAGGGAAAACCCTGCTCCTGCTTGTATGCTCTTGATTACGGCGGAACCGAAGGTTACAGGGGTGCGCAGATGCAATCTGGCGTGAGGTGCGTATGAGGTGAGTTGAAGGTCCTCCTTGTCGTGCCCTCCTAACCTTTATATAAATAGGCAGGTCCCGAGCGAAGGTCGAGTCGGTAATTGATTAGGTTTGTACCCTTTGAAAATCTATCTACTCTAGTCTTGTTCTCCAAGGATCCGAAGGCGTCATGGGCTTGGGCCACCCGAAATCTCCACAGACTGCGTATCTTGTTGTGGGACTTCCTTGGGCTGGACTAGGTATACTAATGTTGTGTACCCGCGGGGTATAACCATGTCAGTAGCCCCCGAGTGCTCAGTCGAATCGTAGATTCGGCCGAGGACTCTTCAATCTTTCGGGTGCTATGTAGTCGAACCTGTTTTACAAGGAAAAATGTTTAGTTCATAGGGATTGTTGATGCGTGTGCCCGACTCTCCTGACGGATCATGGCCAGTTAACTGTCATGGGACAAAACAACACGATCTTATTCATACTCGAGTCCCTAGACTCGAATCCGGAATGAATGCTGGCGTAATTCGACTCATTTCATTGAGGTCTTATAGGAGTTGAATCCCACTGGTTTTCAAGTGATGTCCCAACGCGTCCGTCAGGATTTTTCGTCATGCCTGTTGACACGGAAGTTTACTGGAAGAACGCAGTCATGCGCGTTACCAGGCCATCAGATGATATCTGTAGGACTTAACTTTGTGTTGTGGACACAACATCCGAAATTTTATCACCGCGGAGGTGTTTCGGGTGACCAAGGAGATTGCTTCTCACTTAGCGTTGGTTTGGGCAAAGTTGCCAAAAAGATTTTGTCGTATTTGATCTGAAGGATCGTAGTCGAAGAATTCATAGGGTTCGCGGCCAGCGCTCCCTATGGGAGTAGCCCCCGAGTGTCTGTTCGAGTCGTAGATTCGAGCAGAGACTTTAGTTCAATTGTTTTTAGCTTAGGTCCGAAGGACACAATTTTTTCGGATGCTCAACTGATCCTCACTATGGGAGAAGCCCTCGAGTCCATAGTGGAGTCGCAGACTCGACATAGGACTCGAAGATAGTTGCAAGGTGTAGTACCTTAGTCATTTCTTAGGTCCGTGGCCAGCGCTCCTGATAGGAGTAGCCCCCGAGTAGTTTCTCGAGTCGTAGATTCGAGTAACTACTTGATTGATCAGCCGAAAATTTCCAGCCGTTGCTAGCTTTAGCCTTTATGATGTCGGTGCTGATCATTGGTGATCTCAACCATCTACGGCGGCAAAGATGATGCGACAGAATGACTCTGGGTCCCACCGTCTGACTTGAAGTTGACTAGTCACGCGCAGACATGGCGAAAATTGCGGCGTCTCCTCGGTTTCCTTGCGTAGTGGACGACATGCTGGCGATGGTTCGTTGCTGTGCTGACACGTGTAGGGTTGGATCTTGGGTGCGCGCTAGGGATTCTAGATCAACGGCTCGTGTGCGTCGTCTTTCTCCTTTTATATTGTAAGTAAACAGTAGTTTTATTTTACCCTTTGTCATTTGCTTATCGCCATTGCCTCCATTTTCGCGAGCTTTGCTTTCCTTCAGTGTGCACTGGAAGTTCTTCGTACCTTTCCCTCTGGTTTTCTCCGTGCACACAGCCGCACTCGTCGCAGCGTGATGGGGAAGACCAAGAAAGTTCCTGCCGGAGCTGGGTCAAGCGCTGGCGGCGGCGACAAGAAGACCGCCACGACCACCCGCATCACGAACGGCAGGTGGAGGCGCACAGAGGTGCGCGACAGGGATCTGCGCAAGCTGCACAATTCTGGGTTGATCCCCCAGAACAAGGAGGACATCATCCTTCCCGGTGATGAGGTAATCCCCAGCCCACCCGTAGGGTTTCCGGTGATGTTTGTTGGCTTTATCCTTTGCGGTATTTTGCTTCCTGTCCACGATTTACTTCGTGGACTCCTTTTCTTCTATGGGATTCAGATACATCATCCGTCTCCCAATTCTCT
This sequence comes from Avena sativa, assembly GCA_916181665.1. Classification (NCBI taxonomy): domain Eukaryota; kingdom Viridiplantae; phylum Streptophyta; class Magnoliopsida; order Poales; family Poaceae; genus Avena; species Avena sativa. Next base: position 80,958,544 of record OV702297.1, read on the forward strand.
TCTCCATGTCGCCTGCTTCATAACTCTTTGCGAGTGTTGGCTCGGTATCGAGCCACACTTTGGCCTCTTTCGGAAGCTCTATTCCGTGAAGAGGCAGTCCGGCACCAGCGGAGTCTATCCGCTTGACGGCTGCATCATTTATGTCCGCCCTTTTGTCCAATTCTTGTCCTTTTCTATCTGCGAGTCCGTCCAGCAATGGCGCTGGAAGTGGTTCTACATCCGTGATGCTAAGCTGGACGGTTAGCAATATGGGCTTGCCCCCTTCGACTCCGAGCAGAAGATCGTCCCAAAGAGATCGTGGAAGAACCACATCTTGGAGGGTGAAGCTGTAGAGGTGGAGAGACTCTACCAGCGGGTGGAGGCCCTTCAGCTGGTGCCAGGCAAAGAGGTCAATGGTGTCGACATCATCTGCACCTTCCTCAAGTGCCGGGTGCAACCCCTCTTGGCTAGGGCGCACCCAATGTTCCTCTACGCCGACTCTAGCGATCCAACGAGGGTTTCATCCGAAGAGTTGTCTTCAGGTGACCTGGATAGGGCCCTTCGTCCCCTTCTGAAGGCCAAGGTCGATGAGGACCTCCCGGGGAAATATTTGACTCCTCCTCTTAGCACTAACAAAGGGGTTTCCCAGGTGATATTCGTTCATGCGCGTAGCGCTTTTTCCAAGTGTTTGTTATTTGTTGTTGTTATTTATATTATGTCTCTTTACTTTTTGCTTGCAGCGCCTCAAGGTAACAGGCTCTATGCCTCCTTTGCCTGAGAAGTTTAGGGAAGCACTAGACAATGAGGAGGTGGACTCCGAGTTCGAGCTTCCTCCAGCTCAGTCACCTACTGCGGATGCTCCCGAGGCGAGTGGAGGGCAGACCCGAAAGTGCTCGCGGAGCGAGTCTTCGGATGCGTCTACCCCGCCAACTCCAAAGGGTTCGTCCTTCCTCGAGCGCCATGGCGAGGATGATGGTGCTTCTTCCACACCTTCTCCTGCCGTGCCTCTTCGGGCGGTAGCTCCGAAGTCGCCGGCCAAGAAGAAGAAGCAGAAGGCGGCGCCCGTCTTCAACTTATCGGACATTGATTCATAAGTGACGTCACCTGAATTGTTTACTGTCACCTATCTGGGTAATGTAGGTTGTTGTCTGATCAAACTTTTTTCTTGCAGCCATTCTTCGGAGGAGCCTCTTAGCGAGGGCACTCGGGAGGCTGTAGGGGAGTCAAAGCCGACAGCTCCTCCCCCTCAGGTGGTGGCCGACTTTGGGGATGATGGCCCGAACCTCTCCAAGTGAGAAGCTCGGGCAGAAATAGCTCAGAACACTACACACGGAACTTCGGAGTCCCCGCCTGAACACGTAAGTGTTTTCTTTATCCCTTGGGGGAGCCCCTGAGCCCTTTTGGGTGACTTGTTGGTCATTTTTGCTCTTGCAGGGCGTCCCTCCCATGGATTTTGTCCTCACCCTTTTGTAGTTCATCCGTCCCATGGATTTTGCTTGTATTGATCAGGTGGTTCTTGATGTTGCAGATGAAAACAATGCGGCCCTCCGACGGCTGGACGCTCTCAAGAAGAGCCTTGATCGAGCGGAGAAGAAGGCCGCAGATGCTGCGGAGGCCAAGGAGCACGTGCACAAATAGGCTGCCGATCGCGAGGAGCAACTCGCTGCTGTAGCGGTTGCTCGCGAGAAGGAGATGGCGGATAGGCTTATGGCTGCAGCCAAAGTCTTCTCTGGTGAGTTTCCTTTCACTGGTTTTGGGTCTCGTGTTTTTTCGACTGCGCCTTGTCTTGCTCTTATTCGGGTACTTTTCTTCTTTGGTTCAGATGCTTCGGGCATCACGTTTGATCGTGGTGCATGATACGTCGGAAACGTATCTAATTTTTTTGATGCTCCATGCTTGTTTAGTATCTACTTTGCTTTGCTTGTCTATGCTTTGAGGTGCTTTTTACATGTTTTCTGGTACTAACCTACTAACAAGTTGCAACAGTGCCAGATGCCTATTTTCTGCTGTTTTTGTTTTCAGAAAAGTTAGTAAAGAAATATTCTCGGAATTGGACGGGACAAACGTCAAAGTCAATTACTTTCTGTGGGGAACAAGAAGTCCATAGGGGAGATGAGGAAGCGGGCCAGGGCAGCCAGACCCCCCCCCCCCAGGCGTGGCCAGGGGTGGGCCTGCACTTGGCTAGGGTTTGGCCCCCTGGTCGCCTCCTCGGCCTCCCCCTTCGCCTATAAGAAGCCCGCGATGCAGAAACCCTAAGCACCCGATCAAATCTCCATGAAACCGTCTGTATCCGCCACCACCATCGTCCCTAGATAGGGGGATCTGAAGTTCTTCCCGGCACCCTGCCGAAGGGGAAATCATCCCGGAGGCCTTCTCTCCGGTATGATGCGTGAGTAGTTCCACCTTGGACTATGGTTCCATGTAGTAGTTAGATGGTTGTATCTCCTCCTCTATGCTTTCATGTATAGATCTTGTGAGCTCCGTTCATGATCAAGATCTAATCTATTTGTAATCATGCATGTTGTGTTTGCGGGGATCCGATGGATATTGAGATTATTATGTTGGTTTGATTAATGGTTTTGTCTTTATGATTCTATCATGTTTGTGTTGTTTGTGATCTTAAATGCTCTCCGTTGTTAGTAGCTATCTTGGCCAAGTAGTTGCTAGTGACTCCAAGAGGGGGTATTTATGCTCGATAGTGGGTTCATGCCTCTAGTTTCCAAGGGAAGTGACAGAAATCTCTTCGGTTGTAGATGTGATGTTTCCACTAGGGAGAAAACAACGGTCTCTTGTTCATGGAACATGTGGACTGTTTACCTTACACACTTTGCTTAAAGCAGTTGTCTGTTGCTTGCAACTTAATACTGGAGGGGTTTTGGATGATAACTTGAAGGTGGACTTCTAGTCATAGATGCAGTTGGATGGCGGTCTATGTATCTTGTTGTATTGCCCAATCGAATCTCATAGGATCTTTATGACTAGTAATTGCATTGCTATGCCTTGCTCAGTTCCTGTCAATTGCCCTGCTGTAATTTGTTTACCCTTCATGCCATGTTGTTTTTCTAAGGAGAGCACCTCTAGTGAACTATGGACCCCGGTCCAATCTTTACCATTGATACATCTTCCACTGTTACTTGTTTACTTGCTGCAAACCATTACCTTCCACACGGTACGTTTAATCCTTTGTTACAGCAAACCGGTGAGCTTGATAACCTCACTGATTCATTGGGACAAAGTCTTGAGTTTGTGTTGTACAGGTCTCCACGTTGCTTGCAAAACCTGTGTGACGTTTCCTTCCTCCTTCTGGTTCGATAACCTCGGTCTCTACTGAGGTAAGACTTGTTGCTGTGCTCATCACACCTTGCTCTTGGGGTTTCCAACTAAGTGCTAACCAGCACCATCAACAAGTTTTCTGGCGCTGTTGCCGGGGAGGCTAAGGACGTCTTCACTAGGGGAGTCCTTCACTTCATTTCTCTTTACTTTGTTTTTAGTTTGCTTGGTTTTGTTTGCCTCTTTTCAAAAAAACCCAAAAAAATTAGTCTAGTTTGGTTTGCTTTCTTTATTCAAAAACACACAAAAATTAGTTCCTGCTCTAGTTGCCACCTTGCTCTAGCTCACCATTTTGCTCCCCAAGTTCGCATTGAAAGATCTTGCGATAGGTAGTGGATCCATAATTGGGAAAGATAATATTGAAGAATTCTTTAATTATGTTAGCAAGCATGAGGATATTAAGGATAAATCTATAGCAGAGCTTGCTCCTAATTATGAGATTGATGCAGCTTCTTTAGTTCATATGTTGGAGGCTAGGTTTTTTAGCCTTAACCCCTTCATACAATTCTTGTTCCTAAAACTAAAAGAATAAAATAATGCTAAAAAGAGAGAATTCATCCTTGAAATTTTATCAAAAGAATTTCATGATGTTGCTAGGGAAGCCAAAAAGGTCTTTGAGCGTTTCAATATGCTAGGCTCAAGTGTAGATGTTGTGGGTATTTCTGATAAAACTAAGCCTAGAGAAGAATTTATGATACCCATATCCTTTAAGCTTGTTGGAATGCATGAAGCCTTTGAAAAGAATTTTGATTGGATTGCTCCTAAAAATCTTTTTGATGAAAGTAGTAGACCAAAGAGAGATGAGAAGGGATCCTCCAAAACCCATTTGGATGAGATAGCTTTCATAGTTGAAGACTTTGCAAGTATGGATGTTAATGCTTCTTTATTTGAAAATACTTGATTCTTCTTGCTTCTTGTGCCTAACTTAAAGGCGTTAAAGAAAAGTACTTGTTGGGAGATAACCCAAGAGTTTCCTTGAGTATTGAAAGTTATTACTTCAGTAATGACCTCTCATTATCCTTTTTGTTTGCTTTTTGTGCCAAGAATGATCTCTAATGAGAGGGAAGTAAGATTTGGGGAGTTGTTGTCCCGAAACGATATCTGTCCTCCACCAAAAAAAAGTTCGTGAGGAGTCTCTGTAACTTGGATTGATCTCAAAATTTACGAATAAATCCCCTAGTATGTTAGATAACTTATGTTAGTTCAACACTTTTTTATTTGAGCAATATAAGATGTTTGAAAAAATCGGTTTCTACCTGCTGGTCTGTTTTGACAGATTTCTGCCATTATTTGGATTTGCTTCTTATTGATTCCTTTTTAAGTTCTCTTTAGGTGAATTGAGATTTTTGAAGGAGTTACTATAGTATATTTTGTTTTTAGTGAAAATCCTTGATGTTACAAAGCTTTGCCAGGGGTCTAATATCTTTTGAATCCACTAATGTTGCTAATGAAGATTGTGTGAAGTTTTGTATGAAAGAAAAATTTCACGTGTAAAGAGAGAATGATGCAATGAGATGAAAAATGGACAAAAGCTCAAGCTTGGGATGCCACCATGGTGTCACCCCAAGAAATATCCAAGAGTTACAAGCGTCAAAGCTTGGGGATGCCCAAGGCATCCCCTTCTTCATCAATAAAAAGCTCAGGTTTGTCTAGACACTTCGTTTTTATTGTTTCATGCACTGTTGTGTTGTTCTTGGAGCATCTTAGTTTTTGTTTGCTTTGCTTAGGTTGTTTAGTTTGCTTGAATAAAGTAGTTTGGACCCCCCGTTCTCGCTGTGTTGTTTTACAAATAAGTTGTTTGGTGTTTGGAAAGGAGTAGTAAGTTCTTGCTTGAAGTGCAGGAGGAGCTTGCATTGACTGTGACCTAGACTTTAGCATGACATGCTAGGTGTTGTTTTGGCATTATGCTTAGTGATTATTGTTGTAGCATGTCTTGTTCCAAACAATTGGGATTGCTTAGTGTGCCTTGAAGAAATTATGCGTTGTTTTAGCATGCAAAAGCATAGTATTGTGGTATTCTCCTTGATGCTTTGCTTGGGTTGACTTGGCACATTCTCACACAATGTTATGACTATGACAAGTCACCATTAGCCTCTATGATCATTTAGTACTTGACTTGTAGTACCACTCTTTGCTTTGATTAGTATGCTTTGTTGCTCTGCATGATTATGGCCATTATGCTCTCTTAGTTGGTTGCGCCCAGTCTTTTGCTAGCCTCCACTTGTATGAGTAAGTTCTACTCATGCCTCCAACTCCCAAGAAATCAAGTTATTCCAAAGTGTCCACTATAAACTCCTATGCATGGTGTGTTACACCATTCTAAGTATATTCTTGTTTTCAACTATCTTCCAATTAAAAACTATTTTGTTATGTGAAAACTTAGTGATTAAAGCCCTCACGAACTTGATGGCACACTTTATATTCTTTGCCCTAATAAACTTGAACCATTGTGACAACTTTGTTGTATATGCTTGCACTTATAAGTTGGAATTAGCAGAACCGTGCTGTCACGGGGAACGTTTTCAACATTGCACTTATACTTTGTACTCATTTGATATCATGCTCTTTTGCCTATGGATGTCACCGGTGTGAAATAAATAGGGAACTTGTAAGTCCATGGAGTTTTGTATCGTGTGTTAGAGAAACGCCTAGGCCGCTAGCCTAAGCCATGCCTAATCATGGTGGAAAATTGCAGCATCACCATAGTGAGCTATTTAGGAAGCATCCTCAATAAAAAGCTATGCATATGGTAAATAAAAATATTGCAGATACTCGTTGTCTGCTTACCTTGTCATTTTGGTTATGGGAAAGCTCCTGTACCATGTGCAAAGGGTATCTCGTTGGCGGTTCTCACTGATATGCAAATACTTACAATGACAAGAACTTACCTGGACCCAAAGTTTAGTATGCATGAGGTGTGGCCCGCGTATTCAAGGGACTTGAGATTGCCAACTTATACTTTGTCAAGCATATGCTGCATCTTTGCCACTTTAACCTTAACCACTTCAAGATGCTTATGATAGGGGCAATGAGGTCTGAAAGCTAACAAGTACCATAATTTTTGGAAGCTCTTTTTGAAACTTGTAATCCATGCTTCCTTTACAAAAAGGCCTTTATTCCACCACTATTGAGTCTCCACCTTCTACCTTTAGGCACCATTAAGAAAGCATAGTTGTCATTCTGTGTGCAGTGTTCCAAAGCTTATTGATTGATGCATATTGTGATATTACTTGTTCTTGTGCTATTTATTTCTACTCACCCTTGTGACCTTTGAAGTTGTCCTATGCATCTATTTGCTACTCTATGAGGGACAAGCTGATTGCCACTATGCTATGTTTTCTGCATGTGAAACAAACAAACGTTTTTCAATGCATACTATTCATGATCTTTGTTTGTAGCTTGTCATGTTGCATGCATTGTTACTATGTCCTATTGATATAACTCCATCTTTCATGCACAGGTTTAGAGTTCTTTGATCCCAGCTTTCAATGCTTGCAAATGGTTAGATATTTATTGTGAGGGTGCATGTCACCTCAAAAATTATTCTTTTATCACTTACCCACTGGAGGACAAGCAAGAGTTAAGCTTGGGGGTGTTGATACGTCAGAAACGTATCTATAATTTTTGATGCTCCATGATTTTTTAGTATCTACTTTGCTTTGCTTGTCTACACTTTGAGGTGCTTTTTACATGTTTTCTGGTACTAACCTACTAACAAGTTGCAACAGTGCAAGATTCCTATTTTCTGTTGTTTTTGGTTTCAGAAAAGATAGTAAAGAAATATTCTTGGAATTGGACGGGACAAACGCCAAAGTCAATTACTTTCCATGGGAAACAAGAAGTCCAGAGGGGAGACGAGGAAGCGGGCCAGGGAAGCCAGACCCCCCAGGCACGGCGAGGGGTGGGCCCGCGCCTGGCTAGGGTTTGTCCCCCCTGTTCGCCTCCTCGGCCTCCCCCTTCGCCTATAAGAAGCCCCTGATGCAGAAACCATAAGCACCCGATCAAATCTCCATGAAACCGTCTGTAGCCGCCGTCGCCATCATCCCTAGATCGGGGGATCTGAAGTTCTTCCCGGCACCCTTCCAGAGGGGAGATCATCCCGGAGGCCTTCTCTCCGGTATGACGCGTGAGTAGTTCCACCTTGGACTATGGGTCCATGTAGTAGCTAGATGGTTGTATCTCCTCCTTTGTGCTTTCATGTATAGATCTTGTGAGCTCCGTTCATGATCAAGATCTAATCTATTTGTAATCATGCATGTTGTGTTTGCGGGGATCCGATGGATATTGAGATTATTATGTTGGTTTGATTAATGGTTTTGTCTTTATGATTCTATCATGTTTGTGTTGTTTGTGATCTTAAATGCTCTCCGTTGTTAGTAGCTATCTTGGCCAAGTAGTTGCTAGTGACTCCAAGAGGGGGTATTTATGATCGATAGTGGGTTCATGCCACTAGTTTCCAAGGGAAGTGACAGAAATCTCTTCGGTTGTAGATGTGATGTTGCCACTAGGGAGAAAACAACGGTCTCTTGTTCAAGGAACATGTGGACTGTTTACCTTACACACTTTGCTTAAAGCAGTTGTCTGATGCTTGCAACTTAATACTGGAGGGGGTTCGAATGATAACCTGAAGGTGGACTTCTAGTCATAGTCAAGTTGGATGGCGGTCTATGTATCTTGTTGTATTGCCCAATCGAATCTCATAGGATCTTTCTGACTAGTATTTGCATTGTTATGCCTTGCTCAGTTCCTGTCAATTGCCCTGCTGTAATTTGTTTACCCTTCATGTCATGTTGTTTATGTAAGGAGATCAACTCTAGTGAACTATGGACCCCGGTCCAATCTTTACCATTGATACATCTTCCACTGTTACTTGTTTACTTGCTGCAAACCATTACCTTCCACATGGTACGTTTAATCCTTTGTTACAGCAAACCGGTGAGCTTGACAACCTCACTGATTCATTGGGACAAAGTCTTGAGTTTGTGTTGTGCAGGTCTCCGCGTTGCTTGCAACACCTGTGTGACGTTTCATTCCTCCTTCTGGTTCGATAACCTCGGTCTCTACTGAGGGAAGACTTGTTGCTGTGCTCATCACACCTTGCTCTTGGGGTTTTCAACAAAGTGCTAACCTGTAGGGTTTCGTAGCATGGAAAAAAAAATTCTACCGCATACAAACAAACAAGCTAAGATCTATCTACTAGATTGTAGCAACGAGTCGATGGAATAACTCACCCTCGAAGATTCCAAAGTGTTTAACGAGAGCGGATTCTCGTGGGTGATGTAGTCGTACTCTTCCCGATCTCAAGATCGCGTAGACGATCCTTCCGGCGCTGCGTTCCGGCAGCGCTCCCGCAGTCGGTCACACGTTCGGTACTCGACGAAGACCTTTCTCTCCCTTGTTCCAGCAGGCAGCGGAGGTTGTAGCACTCTCCTCGCGATTCCGGCAGCACAACGGCGTGGTACCGGAAGTAGAGGGGAGATCTCGCAGGGCTTCGCCTTAAGCCGGAGCGAGTATGGTGGAGTATGAGAGAGTCCCTCGGTGTTCTAGGGTTTAGACACACCAAGGAGGGGGAAAGCCGGCGACTAGGGTTTAGCTAGGCGGCAGTGGCGGTTTGCCCTAGGGCCGGCGGCGGCTATGGAGGCGGCGGCGGCTTGGTGCTAGGGTTTGGAAAAGAGGATCTTGTGTGTCTCTAGGAGGGAGCCCTGGCCCTCCTTTTATAGGTGGAGGGGCCGGCCGGCCAAGGGGAGGGAGAGGAGTCCCTTCCCAACTCGGCTTGGGTGGCACCGGCGGTGGGGAGGAGGGACTCCTCCCCAACTCGGTTTCCCCCTCCTCCTCTTTTCCTCTTTCCAAATTTAGCCGTTTGACTTTTCAAACTAGCTATTTGACTTTTCAAACTAGGATTTGAATTAATCCTTTATTTGGTTCAGTGATGACACTTAGTACATGATGCAATCATACCAACTTGATACAACACATTCATGTACCCTTCCCCTCCGGAGTGCCGGACATTTCGGAACATTCTAGAACATTCCCGATGAAAACACCGGAACCATTCCCCAACTCCGAAACGGGACTTTCCTTATATGAATCTTATTCTCCGGACCATTCCGGATCTCCTCGTGATATCTCGAATCCCATTCGAGACTCCGAACAACATTCAGTCTCTTTCTCATCATTCCATAACTACTCAAACAACGTCGAATCCTTAAGTGTGTCTCCCTACGGTTCGTGAATTATGCGGACATGATCGAGACACTTCTCCGAACAATAACCAATAGAGGAATCTGGAAATTCATATGGCTCCCACATATTTCTACGATTAATTTGCGATCGAATGAACCACTTACATACGATATCAATTTCCCTTTGTCTCAGGATAGTTTACTTATCCGAGGTTATGATCGTCGGTATCTCTGCATACCTAGTTCAACCTCGTTACCGATAAGTACTCTTTTCTTGTTCCCGTGATATGTGATCCCTTGTGAGCCAGTCACATGCTTGCAAGCTAATTGGATGACATTTCACCGAGAGGGCCCAGAGTATATCTATCCGTCATATGGATGGACAAATCCCACTCTTGATCCATGTGTTTCAACCAATACTTTCCGAACACTCAATGCCACCTTTATAGCCACCCAGTTACGGTGTGGTGTTTGATGTCATCAAAGCATCCATCCGGTAAAAGTGATATGCATGATCTCATTTTCAAAGGAATTAGATTACTATGTATCAGAAAGCATATAGCAATTGAACTATTAAAATGACTTGATCTTTATGCTATGCTTATCTATAGGAGTATGTCCATCATATCATTCTCCTAACAATATGATCTTGTTGTTAATAACATCTCAATGTTCATGATAGGGAAACCACAATCATCTATTAACCAACAAGCTAGTATTATATAGAGGCTTTACTAGGGACTTCAAATAAGTTTACAAATCACATAAGTATTAATGTTTCCTTGTTAATACTATTATAACATGAATGTAAACATTTATCATAAACACAAAGATATAATAATAACTTCATTTATTATTTCCTCTAGGGCATATCTCCAACATAACCAGCACCAACAGTGCGTTGGAGCATGGAGAACTCTGGCCGATGCCACCGCAGCGGTCGAAGATCACTGCAGCACTGCTTCTGGCTCCTTGGAGAAGGCCAAGGAAGTGCGCAGGCGCTTGTACAAGGAGGTCGTCCCCAAGGGCGCTGTCCTTTAGGATGTCGACGCCCTTGCGGATGCTCTATCAGAGGATGCTCCGGTAGCGTATAAGCGCAAGCAGAAGGGCATCAACGCCTCCATGGGGTTGGCAATGGTGATGGCGTCTAAAGCCGATCTGGATCTACCGTACATAACGTCCCCGATTCCAACGGCTGCAGATGGCTCAGAGGTAGCGTTCACCCTCTTTGCCTCTCGCTGTAAGCGCTGTGGGCCTAAGCTTATTGACCTCCTGGCCGAGTACGCGGCGAAGCAGCAGGAGGAGGCCAAGAGCAGGCAGTCTAGCTTCGAGGCCTCTCCGGATGCGGGTGCTTAGGCCCATGTGTTGTAGTTAGGATAGTTTATCATTTTGCTTTCCTAATGTAACCTTTTGCTGATGAACAGACCCAACTTATTCCACGAGGTGGCCTTGATGTATATAAATTTATGTTTCGAGCTATTGCCAGAGATATTTGTGATGTTCATGTCTTGATTTGTTTGCCTCTAGGGTCCTTCGGGTGAGGTTCCTATTGTCACTCCAAATGCTCCTGACCCGAGACCATCCTTGGATGATGCGTCGCAGCTGACTTTTCTTCACGATCGTGTCTGCATCTTGGAGAAGGATGTCCTTGGCATTCGAGGCCACACAGATGTGTGGAAGTCGAAGGCTGAGCGAGCCACTGCTAGGGAGGAGTTCTTGACGGGGGGGGTTGCGGCAAATGAGCGAGCAACTGCAATGTGAGTCTTTGCGAACAACTGTTCTTTCAGGTGAAGCTCTGCATGTTTGCTCATTGTGTGTGTTCTACAGGTGCGAATCTCATTTCGAGGGAAGGTAAAGAGCACGCCGATGTTTGGATGAACTGCCTGATGCAACAGGACCTGGAGGCTAGTGGCTTCTTCTGGATGGACCGCGACCGGGCCATCGTCGTTGCGATCGTGCAAGATCGCATGCACCAGGTTTCTCGGGTGCTGAAGCAGGCGAGGATTTCTCTGGCGTCCATTTGGGTCGTCATGTTCCCCTTGTATGAGGCACCTTCCACCCTTTGGGTCCTTTTGGCGAAATTTCAGAACATGGGCCACGTCAAAGAGTTGGTGCAGCGTCAGCTGATCGCTGGGGTGAAAGCTGCATTGTCGCTTGTTCGGCTACATCGTCATGATGTCAACCTTGAGGAGGTGGCGACTAGGCCACTCCTTCGGCCTGATGGCACACTTTGGGACATGTACCTGCATTATGCAGCTGTGGCGCAACATGCTGAGGAGATAGTAGCTCTGTTCGAGCAGAGGGCGAATGTGATTCTCCAGAATAGGTAGGTCCTGTAAAGAAAAACTTGATGTAAAATTTGTATTTTTTGAGTGGGCTCGTAGGGCCCTTTATAAAGTTTATATATAGTAGTACGCGGTGCTTTGTTATGTGCATGTCCTTTTCGTTAGCCTGACGAGGTCAGCTACTTAGGTTGTATGCGTTGTTCTCAGTCGACGAGGTCGTGAGGTGAGGCGTAGCCCCCGAGCGTGTTATAGCGAAAAGTAATGTAAAGAGAAGAAATTTCGGCCAAGGGAATTAGATTTTATTCATAGTGTAATGAGGAGGTACATTTTTCGGCTGAGTAGCCTTATTGAAAGTAAAGAGGTAGCTAGGGGTAGAAGCGACGCAAGCGAGCAACGTTCCAGGGGTTGGAGTATTCGACTCCTGATGCGATGTCCATGAGGCGGTAGGCGCCACCTGGGATGACTTCTTTGACGATGTAGGGTCCTTCCCAGGGTGACTCGACCTTCTTTGACCGCTCTTGTTTGAGTTGTAGGACGAGGTCTCCTTCGACGAAGGACCTTGGGCGTAGCCGATGGCTGTGGTAATTGCGGAGGCTCTGCTGGTAGACAACTGAGCGAGCCGTGGCAATGTCGCATGCCTCGTCGAGTGTGTCGACAGCGTCTTCGAGTGCAGCCGATGATTCGGCTTCACTGTAGGCGACGACCCGTGGGGCCTTGTGGCGTACCTCGGCAGGTAGCACGGCTTCGGCTCCATGTACCATGAAGAAGGGCGTGAAGCCAATTGAGAAGTTCGGCGTTGTACGTAGGCTCCAGAGGACGAAGGATATCTCCTCTGCCCAGGCTCCCGTAAGCCTTTCGAGTGGGCATAGCAGGCATTTCTTGATGTTGTTGCCTATGAGTCCGTTGGCCTTTTCGACTTGTCCATTGGTCTACAGGTGTGCCACAGAGGCGTATGATATGTTGATACCAAGGCCCTCGCTGAAGTATTGGAATTCCTTTGAGATGAAGTTTGAGCTGTTGTCCGTGATGATGCTGTGTGGCACACCGAACCTGTAGACTATGGACTCGAAGAACTTGACAGCAGTTTTGCCGCTTTGGTTGGTGACAAGCATGGCCTCGATCCACTGGGTGAACTTGTCGAATGCGACCAGGAGGTAGACATGGCCTCCTTTCGAGGATTTGGATAGTTTGCCGATCATGTCGAGGACCCATTGGGCGAAGGGCCAGGCCAGTGGTATGGGCCTTAGCTCCGATCCTGGTGTGTGCGGCTTGTTCACGTATCTCTGACAGGCGTTGCACCTTCGGACGATGTCCTTAGCGTCGTTCATAGCTGTTGGCCAGTAGAATCCAGCTCGTAGAGCTTTGGCGACTAGGGCGCGGCTGCTTGCATGATGGCCGCAGATGCCCTCGTAGATGTCTTGGAGGATGGTTTTGCCGTCACCGATGGTGACGCACCTTTGGAGCACAGCCTAAATATTGCGCTCCATTGTGGATGGTGAAAGCTTTAGACCGGCGAGATATGCGTCGGGCCTCTGTCGGGTCGTCGGGCAGTTCGTTGTTTATTAGGTACCGAAGGTACGGCTGTGTCAAGGTTTCTTCGACTGCCATGACCTGTATCAGGCTGACAAGCTCGGCCTCAGTGTCGAGCTTTTCAGGTCTTTATGCCCATTGGGTGGCGCAGCCCCCGAGTGCTCTGCTTCTTCGGTTGAGCCCTTTAGAAATTTTCTTTTGATAGAGGGTACACAGATTTGTTCGAGGAACACACTTGGTGGCACCCGTGCGCAAGTAGAGTCGATGTTGGTGAGCCTGTTGGCTTCTTCATTGCTTTCCCTTCCGACGTGCCGAAGCTCACAGCCGTCGAAGTCCCCTTCGAGTGAGTTGTAGAGCGCACGGTACGCGATCATGTTGGCGTTGTGGGCGTCACACTTGTTCATCGTCTGCTGGACGACAATGTTCGAGTCACCGTAGATGACTAGGCGTGTTACGCCACAGATCTTGGCCATTGGCATGCCATGGATGAGGTCATCGTATTCGGCCTCGTTGTTTGAGGCGCGAAATTTATCCAAAGGACGTATTTCATCTTGTCGCCCTGAGGGGACGTCAGTATGATGCCAGCTCCTGCTCCAGCCTCACGCTTGGAACCATCAAAGTGCATCACCATGATTGCGTCATGTCCGGATTGTCCGGCAGCTAGAGTTCCATCCAGTGGACGAGGAAGTCAGGGAGGACCTGAGATTTGATGGCCTTGCACCGCTCGTAGACTATGTGTAACATCCCAGCATTTATGACCCAACAAAGGGTAGATTTAGGAACATGAATTGTTGCATGCATTCATTTGTGAAAATGTGGGTAAAATTTTCGCCAAATAAAACCTTGAGTGATCAATGTTTCTTTCTTACTTTGAGATTAGGTTTAGTCTTAAAGGAGGATTGCTATAAACTTTGATATGATCTTTAAGGAATTATGTGTGTTTTTAAATGAGTTTGAATTTTAAAACTTAAGTGTTTGAATTATAATTCAAATGAATTAGATATAAGTTGAATCTTAGTTTAATTAAGAGATAAATATTACCACTTAAATTCTATCCAAAGAAAAATAATAATGAATATGAAACTTATTTCATAGTATCAATATATAAACAAGTTACAAAGAATGTAACTTACTGAAACTATTTTCAAACTTCACAATTTACAAAAGAATAAAGAATAGGAATATTCTTTATTATTATATAATCTTTATTACAATTGAATAAAATAAAGATTACATGAATAATAAAAGAAAATTACAAAAGAATAAGGAAATTACAATGGAATATTTACTAACTACCCTATATCTAAATCTAAACTAAATCTTCATCTTTATCTTTGTACCTGCAAAACAAAGATTAAATAAAAAATAAAAGAAGATTAGTGTTAGTATTATTTCTCTCAGACATGTCAGTGAAATGCACTTGACAAATTCATCATTGAGAAATGTTATAAAAGGGGCAAGTTTCACCAATGGGAAAGATTCCATCTTTCTTAAATTCAAAGCCAGAAGTCAGATGACAGCCAAGAGGGACAAATTCACCAGCCTAGGAGGAGCAGTCTAGCTAGGAGGAGCAGTCTAGCTCAAGAGCAAGCACAGGAATCCAGCAGATCAAGATCAAGATCATCACCAACTTATTCCACACAGAGCAAGATTCTGTGGTGAGTTCTATAAAACCTTCACATAATCTAATCATCTTATTCAGAGAAATCATGTGTTGTTTTATAAAACAAACCCTCAGAAAGCACCCAAGTGGGGTGAATCCATCATAGGGGTTTCTTTTAAATTCTAAAGGCAAACAACAAAGTATCAAGATCCAACCAGAGCTCAGGGCAACATCCTTGCTCTGGTTGTCAAACTATATTTTACCATTCAATCATGCATATACATATGATCTATTTCTAGGCACATCCCTAAAGGAAGGGTAGCACCTTAGGAACAAATCCATAGGATCCATAACATGATCAAGCTCACTATCATATTTCCAAGCTTTGATTCAATAAAGAATAGCTGGTACCACTACCAGTACTATCCAGATGAACCAATTAGATAAGATTTGAATCCCTAAGCCTCAGACCAACATCATTGGTCTTAGGGAATTCAAATAAGAGCATCTATATTTATCTTTCAAAGCCAAGATTGTCTTAAGCATAAACTAACCAAATCTATGGTTTATAATCAAACTTGTGTGCCATACATGATGGTGTCACAAGAACAATCCAATATGAATCAGGAAAGACAGTAAATCATCATATATTCAGACAATCAACTAACTAATCATTTTCCTGTAAAACAGGAATCATAACTAGGATATTACTATGATACACTTTACTGTTTGAGATCATAATGATCTCAAACCACTTGTTAATTCCCAAGCTAATAGCACTAAGACAGAAGCTGTATCTCATCATAATCATGACCATGAATCAAATAAACAGTGGAAAGCTATCAGATCATTAGCTTAACCAAGCATGTTTCCCAAACAACTACATCAATTGAATCAGATGCAATCCAAGCATCAAACCATCTAAGAAGCCACCAGAAACAGAATATATCATCTTAAGCAACAAGCTTCAGGCCAATAATCATTTAGCATGTGTATAGACCATCTAGACATGAATCAATTCGTCCAGTACACGATCAAGCATATAACAGGAACCCTAACTGGATAATCATTCCAATCTGAATCAGACAGTAGCTAGAAAGGACACTGCCAACATCTAGCACCAAATCATCAAGCACAGAGAGCACCAGGGAGAGAAATCAAACTCACCGTAGGTCCTCGTTGAAGAATAGAAGAGGAAGCAGAGGGGCCGACGACCATGGCGGCACGGGGAGCACCCTAGAGGGGGCGCTGCAACCTGCACGGTGCTAGGGCAGCGACCCTGATCACACCTGGAGGTGCAGAGCATCACCTCGATGCACGACGACCATAGTGCTCACTTGAATCCATGCCAACCCCCAAACCCTAGGGTTCGGGACGGCATCGATCCATCGTAGGGGAGCACTAGGCTCGAATCCAATTGGATAGAATGAACGAGCATCGTCAACAACCCCCTTTTGCACCATGACAGCGGCCAGAACGACCGACAGCGGCGGGAATTGACGTTGGCGGCATCGCCGGCCACGAGGTCGGGGTCAGAGGAGGAGAGGATAAGATCGAGGGGGAGAGAGAGGCAGTGAGGAGTGGTCCGAGATGCGCCAGACCCTTCAGGGTGGCTCTTTTGTATAAAACTAAATGGGCCACTAGGGCCCAATAAGAATAATCAGCCCAGAAACAATTCCAGGCATGTTCCAATAAAAGAAAAGACCAAAATACCCTTGGATTTAATAAAATTCTAGAAAATAAAATAAAAGTCCAAAAATTATAAATAAAATATTTTTGGATTCACAAAAATCCAAACTACTCAAATAAATTAAAATATAAAATTTTAGACATTCAAATTTTATTAGGAATTTTGTAAATTATATATAATTTATTGAATTTTACAAAATTATTGAAGGGTGATAAAATTAATTAAAATTCACTTTCATTATGTATTAATATTGTAGTATTTTATAAAAATACTAAATAAATATTTAATCACCATTTTTAATGTATAATTAATAATTCCTAAAAGAATTATTAAATCAATAAAAGTCAAATAAAATAAAATAACTCAATATATGTTATAAATATTAAAAATAATATTTATAAATCCTTTATTACTAAAAAGGAACTTTTTGGGGTAAATGCATTACATTACTTGCATAATCATCTTTGCTTCTTTAAATATTGTCCTTACTAGGCAATAATGATGTTTTTGTAGAACTAGAAGCTCAAGGTCCATTGCAAGCATCAGACTTCACTACCTTGCCATCACAAGGCAAGTTCATCACTTGCTCATGTCCTTTGAAGAGTCTTTATCAAAGTATTTGCAAATTGTGTGTTATCATATACGCTATAAAAGAAAGAAAATATTATTTTCATAAATAAAGAAATCATAGATATCATCCTAAGTGGTGATATAATGGAGAAATAGAACTTAGGATTCTATTTGCAACAATGATGATCAAGTAGGGACTTAATAACCCCTAACATCAGTGATTCTAGCGCCGTATATTACGCGTTAGCCATGAGATTTGGAATAGGACAGAGAAGTCAGCTGTATCTTCTTCCTCTCGCATGAAGTTGGATGTGCAGGTCGTGGCTGTTATCCTTATAGCGTGCATATTAATTGGTAATTCGTAGAGGATATGCAGCATATGGGTGGGAACCCTCATCGTCCCATGATAGTTCTGGCATCTAACGGTTTGTACAAACCATTGCCGTAATTCATTATGTGGGCATGGTGTACACCAAGAAGGCATGCGGGGTCGCGAAGGGTGCAGTGATTGGCTTGGACCAACTACGGGGCCCCACATCATGGAATTGTGGACAGGAAAGTACGCCCGGTTGTGCAACAAGGAGTTGATCTCTCATGGGTAAAGTAACGCACCTCTGTAGAGTGTAAGAACTATAACTTGTTACTCCCTGTTCCGGGAAGGAGCTACGAACGCGGCAGGAAAGGAACTCCATGAAAGTTCTGGTTAACCTGTGATTGCTGATTGTCATAGTTTTTTATAATAAAATCAATCTTTGAAGAAAGATTTACAAAAACTGCATAGTGCCAAGGATTTATAATCCGAGGTGGTAGTTAAAGCATCAAACTTCCCACCTTGCATATAATGAACTTGTTGGGTAACGATGTTACTCATTCTTTCCTTTGATCCCTTGCTTAGACTGTGAGGATCCCGAAGACGTTCCAATGTATGCAGCCGAATGTCAAGAAGATGTGTTCTACGAGGAACCTGATCTGTCCCGAGGAGTTGAAGGAGTGGATTACGAGATCCGCTATGGTGTCAATGAGAACGAGTCCAACTAAGTACCTAGTTAGTAGTAACTAATGGAGCCGAGCAGCATGAACTCTATAGAATAAGCTGCTGAGCTCAACTCCTAGTCGGAGTTGCTACTTTTTAAATTCCGCTGAAACACTTTATATTTTGGTTTGTAAGTTGAATCTTTTGGAAGTCTTGAACTTCCGGTATTGTAATAATAATAATGTGTGTACTTTTGTAATATGGACCCGCAAAGTTTATGTTGTACCACTCTGAGGGATGTGATATTTACGGAACTATGTTCTGTGGATGTCATGTCAACGACTATAGTGTACTACACATGCAGTGTTATGCTGGGTCACCGCACTATGTCCAGAGGAGACAGCTCGATGCCCCACAGGGCTACACGTCTCGCAGCTTCAAGGTTGTTTAGGATGTTGGACAGTGGGGCCTCGTTGACGACCATGATCTGGTGCTCCTGGAAGTAGTGGCTCAGCCGACGAGCCGTCATGAATACACCATAGGCGAGCTTCTGGTCGTGGGAGTACCTCTGCTTTGTTGGAGTCAGTACCTCGCTGAGGTAGTAGATTGGGCGTTGGACCCTGTGAGCTTGCCATCTTTGGGTCGTTCGACCACGAGTACGGTGCTTACCACCTGGTGCGTGGTTGCGATGTATAGCAGCAGAGGCTCTCGCTCCTTTGGTGTGACCAGGACAGGCGAGGTGGAGAGCATCCACTTGAGGTATTCGAATGCGTCGTCTGCTTTAGGTGTCCACTCGAACTTGTCTGCCTTGTGCAGCAGATGGTAACAAGGCATGGCCTTCTCGCCCATGCGGCTGATGAATCTTCTCAGCGCTGCGATCCGCCTAGCTAGCTGCTGGACACCTTTGAGATTCTTCAGCTTCTCCATGGATAGTATGGCCCTGATTTTCTTCGGATTCGCCTCGATCCCTCACTAGGAGATGAAGTAGCCGACTAGTTGGCCATATGGGAAGCCGAAGGCGCACTTTTCTGGGTTCAGCTTGATCTTATAGCGATCAAGGTTATCAAACGTCTCGTGGAGATCGTCGATCAGCATCTTGGCCTCCTTGGTCTTGATTACTATGTCGTCAACATAGACTTGAATGTTGCGACCGATCTGGTTTTCTAGGCACGCCTGCATGCACCTCTTGTACGTGGCACCTGCGTTCTTCAGCCCGAAGGGCATGGTGTTATAGCAGACCACTCCAAACGGCGTGATGAGCGTCGTTTTCTCCTGGTCTTCGACCTTTAGCCGAATCTGGTTGTAGCCTGAGTAGGCGTCGAGGAAGTAGAATTTCTCGCATCCTGCAGTTGAATCAATGATCTGATCAATCCGCGGTAGAGGGAAGTGGTCCTTGGGACAGTATTTGTTGAGCGATGTAAAGTCCACGCACATCGGCAAGATGTTCGTGTCCTTCTTGGGGACCAGCATAGTATTGGCCAGCCACTCGCTCTCTTTAATTTCTCAGATGAAGTTGGCATCGAGCAGTCTGTTGACTTCGATTCCAACGGCTTCAGCTCTTGGTTCGGACATTCGTCGGATCGACTGCTTAACTGGCTTTGCATTGGGGAACACATTGAGTGCATGCTCAGAGAATTCCCTGGGAACTCCTGGCATGTCCGCAGGACACAGGGCGAATATTTCCCAACGCTCACGGAGGAATTCTTTGAGCGCGCTTTCCTATGCGGGGATGAGGTCGTTGGCGGTCAGCGCCGTCTTGGAGGCGTCCGTCGGGGTGGACCTGCACCTTTTTCGTGTTGACCGTGGAGTCGAACGACATATCGGGTGCATTTTGTCTGGCGACTGGGGGTGCCCTGTTTTGTGTCACCTCTCTGAGCCTTATGA
Organism: Avena sativa; assembly: GCA_916181665.1. Lineage (NCBI taxonomy): Eukaryota > Viridiplantae > Streptophyta > Magnoliopsida > Poales > Poaceae > Avena > Avena sativa. The sequence continues at coordinate 80,978,570 of OV702297.1, forward strand.
GCTCCTCCTGCATGCCGAATGACTGGGAGATTCTGTTGAAGTCTCTGTCATAGTGGTCGGATCGGGTGAAGCTTCCTTCGATGGTGATGACGCCTCTAGGTCATGGCATCTTCAGTAGCAGGTACGCGTAGTGCGGTATTGCCAGGAATCATGCAAATGCCACACGCCTGAGGATAGCATGGTACTGTGATGGCCAGTCCACCACTTCGAACTCCAGCCACTCACGTTTGAAGTTTTTGGGCTGGCCGAAGATGACGTCGAGCCATATCTTCCAAAGGGGATATAGTGTACTACACATGTAGTGGTATGTTGGGTCACCGCAGTTGGTATCAGAGCAAATTGCTTTGACCTTAGGTTGGAAACCTAGTAAAGGGTATTACCTGTAGGAAAAATTTAGCAACGATAAATAATTCTCTAAAAGTAATATAATGGGTATTCAAATGAGAATATTCCATTATATATTTTAGTGCGATAATTCTTTGTTATATATCATTGGATACTAATCAAAAATTATTTTTCTGATATACAGAGATATGGCACCAAAGTTTCCAAAACAGACTTTGGTAAGGAAAGAGGAGACTCTTGATGATTATCAAGGATCATTCACAGACCAACTTCGTCAACTTTTAAAGCTCTTTAGTTGGCCCACTAGAATTCCAGTAAACATTATCACTTACCTCAATGGTCGAATGTTATCCAAGTATCGTGTGAGTATCCAACTTCTAGAGAAGCTTGGATTATATCACGATCTACCTATAGGAGAAGGTAGGAGTCATCTAGCAGACTATCATGTTGTTGTTGTGGAGGTGATAGCTAATATCCAGGAGCAGAAAACCAAGGAGCTTGAAGGTAGCACATTCTCTGTGATACCTCATGATTCTATAGACTCGGAGCCTATACCGGATCATCTTAATTTGGTTAAGAAGCATCCTAAGTTAGCTTCCAAGTTTATGGATAGATACCGGACACTTGTTGCGTCTTTTTATAAGACTCATCAAGTGATTGTTGAAGATAAAAATGACATGTTAGAGGATCTAACTGATCCGGAAAGAAGGAAGAAGTTATCATTCCAGTTAGAAAAAGAAGCAAGTAGTAGTGCAACACCTATCTTTAAGGATATACCTATAGATCTGGAATCTTTTATACCATATCCTTATTCACCAAGACTTGAACCTACACATGATCCTACTATGGATATGCGGTATGTAGTACCATAGGGCTCAGACGATGGTTCTGACTCGGAACTTCCTATTGATAATTCAGATGGTTGGAGAATGGGATCATATAATAGATCTCATGAACACCAGATGTCCAGAGATGGTTCCGACAGGAATGTTGGACAATCTAGTTGGATGGGTGCAAGGATGAACCCTAATCATAGTAGTAGAAATACCATGTCAATAGATAACCGGGATGAAGAAGAAGATCCTAAGGAGAGAGTATTTGAATCATCAACATCTTCTCAAAACCCAGGGAATATACATTATCCAATGTTTAACTATCTTGCCCGCGAGAGCACCTGGGGAGCAACAGGATCTGTGTATTCTGTTGACAACTCCAGAAATGAAGCTCCGGAGATGCAGGCTGGAGATAATGTTGAATATGTTTCTGAAGACTTTTCAGCTGAGTTGGAGGGAGTCAATGCGCTCAGGTTGAGTAATGACTCAAGTCCTGACATTTCAGATACAAAGTATGTTCCTTCTGGAAGGCCATATGTTCCACAAACTGTGCGATGAACAACACGTCATCATGGTTGGACATCAGGCATGTACGATGAACGTGGTCAATAGTATCAAGTACCGTGTATTGTACCCAAGTAATAAGGTAGTTTTGTAATGATACCTATATGGTATATGTTGTAATGACTTTGTATCATTATGTAAAATATGTGAAATGCATATTTGGATTTTCTTTGGATCTTCATTGTGTGACTAGTTCTGTGCGTAAATTTGAGCTCAGAACACATGTGCATGATGTAAATATGAGTATTTGCTTTATGTTGCAGGACTAGACGGTCATGGATATGGGAGTAGAAATGGAAACTGAGCTGCAGCAGATGGAGAGAGAGGCCAAGGAAAAGGCCGATGCAGATGCAGCAAACCAAGAAGCATTACCACCACCAATGAGGCCGTTAATGGAGCAAAACTTTATGCAATGCATGCAAATGATGCAAGAGACCCAGAACAAGTTCATGGAAGAGTTGCTGGGGCGAGAAAATCAGAGGGCACCTGAAGGTGGAGGAGTGAGTCTATCTGATTTCCAGAATGCAAGACCGTTACCTTTTGCATCATCTCCTGAACCAATGGATGCAGAAGACTGGCTAGCAGATACAGAAAGGAAGCTGAAACTGTGGGTTGCAATGATGAGGAAAAATTGAGGTATGCAACTCATCTGGTGACTGGACCTACAGCGTCATGGTGGGAAAATCAGTTAGCCATGCAACAACCAGGAAGGGAGTTTACCTGGGAGGAGTTCAAGCAGAGATTCTGTGAATATCATGTTCCGGAAAGTGTCATGGAGTTGAAGCGGAGAGAATTTGAGGAGCTTCAGCAAGGATATACTAGTGTCATGAAGTACATCCCGGAGTTTAGCCAACTGTCTTGTTATGCTGAGGAGGATGTTAACACTGAAGAGAAGAGGAAGAAGTGTTTCTTGCGTGGATTAAATCCGTTTGTGAAGATGCAGCTATGGTTAGCCAATAAGCAAACTTATTAGCAGTTGTTGGATGCAGCCTTTACTTTTGAAGATGACTACAAGAATGTCCAAGAGGATCGGAGGAAGAGAGCCAAGAAGGAAACTAAGAGAATTCAGGTAAGTAAACCTAAATCAAACCTGGAGTTCAAACCTCGGAATAGGAATTATGGCAACAACAGCAATAACAATAACAATAACAATAACAAGGGCAGTGGTGGAAATCAATCCAATCCGAGAAGGAATGTTATCTGTAACAATTGTGGAATTCCAGGGCATTTCCAGAGGGAATGCAAAAAGCCTCTAGTGATCTGTTATGGTTGTGGTCAGAAGGGGCATATCAATCCAGATTGTCCGAGCAAACCACCAGGAGGATGGCCTACCAAGGGAGGAGGGCAAGCCAGTGGAGGTAATGGACAGCCCAATAAAGGAGGAAATAATGGCAAGAACAACAATGGCAAGAGAAACCGACCTACCGGAAAACTGAACCGTGCAACCCTCGAGGAGGTGGATAATTTAGAGCATGCAGTGATAGGTACGCTCAACATCCTTACCAATCTCGGCAAAGTTCTATTTGATACTGGTGCAACTACTTCATTCATTTCTGAAGAATTTTGTGATAAGTTCGGGATTAGAAGGGCAACGTTAGAAAGTCCTATGACCATAGTTACGGCAGGAGGGAATGTGATTGTACGCCACATAAAACAAGATCAGGTTATCTCGATCTATGGTTGTACATATTTTGCAGACCTTTATGTGATTCCTTTGAAGGGAATTGCAGTAGTGCTGGGGATGGATTGGATGATGGAACACGGAGCTCAGATAAATTGTGAGGAGAAAATTGTCTCAATCAAAACTCCAAGTGGAGCAAGGATAGTTTACCAAGCAGATAAACACAGTCATATCATGGTGGATCTGCAGTTGAATTCAATGAAAGAAGTTAAATTAGAAGAGATTCCTATAGTTAATGAATTCCAAGATGTTTTCCAACAGAGTTACCGGAAATGCCTCCAGACCGGGAGATAGAGTTCACCATTGACCTAATACCTGGTACAGCACCAATAGCACAAGCACCATATAAAATGGGACCCAAAGAGTTGAAAGAACTCAAAGAGAAAATTGCTGAGTTAGCAAGAAAAGGATTTATACAGGAAAGTGTATCCCCATGGGGAACGCCAGTAATCTTTGTGGATAAGACAGATGGTGGAAGACGGATGTGTGGTGATTATAGAAATCTGAACAATGTGACTATCAAAAATAAGTATCCTTTACCAAGAATTCAAGATTTGTTTGATCAAGTGAAAGGAGCTGGAGTATTTTCAAAGATCGATTTATGATTTGGATACCATCAAATAAAAATCAAGCCGGAAGATGTTCCAAAACAGCATTTGTCTCAATATATGGACACCATGAGTATCTGGTAGTACCATCTGGTTTGACCAATGCACCGGCAATATTCATGAATCTGATGAACAAGATCTTCATGCCATATTTGGACAAGTTTGTCATCGTCTTTTTGATGATATTCTGATATATTCCAAGGATAAGGAAGAGCATGCTGACCATTTGAGAATAGCATTGCAGACTTTAAGAGAACATAAGCTTTATGCTAAGTTCAGTAAGTGTGAGTTCTGGCTAAATGAGGTAGAATTCCTCGGTCATGTGACCAGTAAGGATGCGATTGTTGTGAATCCATCTAAAGTCCAGTCGGTACTAGAGTGGACTGCACCGACAAATGTAAAGCAAATTCGAGGTTTCTTAGGAATGGCTGGTTATTATCGGAGATTCATTGAAGGTTTCTCCAAAATAGCCAGACCAATGACCAAATTATTAAGGAAAAAATACACCATTCAAGTGGGATGAGAAATGTGAAGCAAGTTTCCAAGAGTTTAAGACTAGATTAACCACAGCTCCAATCTTAGCAGTTGCTGAAACAGGGAAGGACTTCACCGTATACTGTGATGCATCTAAAGAAGGTTTGGGTTGTGTATCAATGCAGGATCGGAAAGTGATTGCTTATGGTTCAAGACAATTGAAACCACATGAAGTCAATTATCCAACTCATGATTTAGAGTTAGCAGTAGTAGTTTTTGCACTGAAAGGATGGAGACATTTTCTTTATGGAGCCAGATGTGAGTTATACACTGACCATAAAAGTCTCAAATATTTCTTCACTCAAAAGGAATTGAATATGAGACAGAAGCGTTGGTTGGAACTAATCAAGGATTATGATTTAACAATCAACTACACTCCAGGGAAAGCAAATGTTGTGGCAGATGCTTTAAGCAGAAAGAGTGCTGATATTCAGCCTAATAATCGGGAGCTACCAAAAGAATTACAAATGGACTTGGAAAGGTTAGAACTTCAATTCATCAGAATAGAGGTTCTTGGAGGACTAGCTACTATGCAGGTAGTTGCAGAGCATGACAGTGATCTTAAGCAAGAAATTTTTAGACATCAAGAAGAAGATCCTTTCATTGCTGAGGAAATTCGGAGGATATCTCAAGGGCAAAAATCAGTTTTTCGCCTTGGGGATTATGGGTCTTTGTGATTCCAAGACCGTCTGTGTGTTCCAGATGTGACTAAGATCAGAAATATCATACTCAAAGAAGCACATGATACACCATATTCTATACATCCGGGGAGTACTAAGATGTATATGGATTTAAAGGAACTATTCTGGTGGAATAACATGAAAAGAGATATTGCTAAATATGTATCGGAATTCCATACTTGTCAAAGGGTGAAGGCTGAACATCAAAGTCCAGCAGGACCATTACAACCTTTAGAAATTCCTGAATGGAAATGGGAGGAACTAGGTATGGACTTCATTACAGGATTGCCTATGACACCAAAAAGGAAGGATATGATATGGGTAATTGTGGACAGACTTACAAAGAGTGCACATTTCATTCCGGTGAACCAAAAGGATAATGCTAAGAAGTTAGTTGAAGTATATGTCAAAGAGATAGTAAGTAAGCATGGAGTACCCAAAAAGATCGTAACTGATAGGGGATCAGTGTTTACTTCAGCATTTTGGAAGCAATTGCATGAAGCACTTGGTTCAAAATTAGATTTCAGCACGGCATATTATCCGGAGACAGAAGGTCAAACTGAAAGAACAAATCAAACACTAGAAGACATGTTGAGAGCTTGTGCACTAGATTTTGGAGGAACATGGGAAGATCACCTACCATTGGTAGAATTTTCTTATAATAATAGCTATTAGAGTAGTCTGAAGGCAGCTCCATATGAGGTTCTATATGGAAGGAAGTGTAGATCACCAATATGTTGCTATGAACTTGGAAGCAGCAAAGAATTTGCGCTAGATTATATCAAGGAGAGACAAGACATCATTGATAAGATCAGGGATAGACTGAAAATAGCCTAGAGCAGGCAGAAAATTTATGCGGATCAAAGTCGAAGATCATGACATCCAGAAGTGGGGGACATGGTCTATTTGAAAGTAAGTCCAATGAAAGGAGTAAAAATATTTAGAGTTAAAGGGAAATTGAGTCCAAGATATATTGGACCATTCAGGGTACTGAGTCAAAACAGAACTATAGCTTATGCTTTAGAGTTACCATCAAGATTGGCTCAAGTGCATCATGTTTTCCATGTGTCACAACTTCGCAAATTTTTGAAAGTTCCATATGATGCAATCACACATCAAGAGATAGAACTACAAGTAGGCCTGACTTTTATTGAAAAGCCCTGTAAGATTCTGAAAGAAAACTGGAAAAGATTAAGGAATAGAGCAATCAAATATTGCAAGGTACAGTGGGAACATCACCCTGAAAGGGAAGCCACGTGGGAGAAAGAAGAGGATTTAAGAAAATCTTATCCAGAACTATTCAGGTACATCTCCACAAACTTCGCGACGAAGTTTAATTTAAGGGGGGAAGTCTGTAACATCCCAGCATTTAGGACCTAACGAAGGGTATATTTAGGAATATGAATTGTTGCATGCATTCATTTGTGAAAATGTGGGTAAATGTTTTTCCAAATAAAACCTTGAGTGATCAATGTTTCTTTCTTACTTTGAGATTAGGTTTAGTCTTAGGAGGATTGCTATAAACTTTGATATGATCTTTAAGGAATTATGTGTGTTTTGAAATGAGTTTGAATTTTAAAACTTAAGTGTTTGAATTATAATTCAAATGAATTAGATATAAGTTGAATCTTAGTTTAATTAAGATATAAATATTACCACTTAAATTCTATCCAAAGAAAAATAATAATGAATATGAAACTTATTTCATATTATCAATATCTAAACAAGTTACAAAGAATGTAACTTACTGAAACTATTTTCAAACTTCACAATTTAAAAAAGAATAAAGAATAGGAATATTCTTTATTATTAATAATATAATCTTTATTACAATTGAATAAAATAAAGATTACATGAATAATAAAAGAAAATTACAAAAGAATAAGGAAATTACAATGGAATATTTACTAACTACCCTATATTTAAATCTAAACTAAGTCTTCATCTTTATCTTTGTACCTGCAAAACAAAGACTAAATAAAAAAAAAGAAGATTAGTGTTAGTATTATTTCTCTTAGACATGTTAGTGAAAAGCACTTGACAAATTCATCTTTGAGAAATGTTATAAAAGGGGCAAGTTTCACCAATGGGAAAGATTCCATCTTTCTTAAATTCAAAGCCAGAAGTTAGATGATAGCCAAGAGGGACAAATTCACCAGCCAGATGAAAGTAATCAGGTAAAAGTAAATATCCGGATTCTAAACATATCCACAAGTGCATAGCAGGCACACAAGCTGGACACACACCGGCATGCATATGGTGTGTTGTCGACCTCAGAAGCACAACCCAATCTCACAAAACCACAGCACAATCTTGGGGGGCACTAGTTTATCACTCCACTACACAGCACACAAGAACAGCCAGTGTAGATAGCAGCTAAACTAAGAACAGCAGCCACACCAAACCACCCAGATCAACCAAACATCACCAGGATGGTGACATAAGAAGGGGGAGAATCAGGTGGACAGCAAGGGCAAGCCCAGGAACTAGGAGGAGCAGTCTAGCTCAAGAGCAAGCACAGGAATCCAACAGATCAAGATCAAGATCATCACCAACTTATTCCACACACAGCAAGATTCTGTGGTGAGTTTTATAAAACCTTCACATAATCTAATCATCTTATTCAGAGAAATCATGTGTTGTTTTATAAAACAAACCCTCAGAAAGCACCCACCAGAGCTCGGGGCAACATCCTTGCTCTTTTAAATTCTAAAGGCAAACAACATCCTTGCTCTTTTAAATTCTAAAGGCAAAAATGATAGTGGGGTGAATCCATCATAGGGGTTTCTTTTAAATTCTAAAGGCAAACAACAAAGTATCAAGATCCAACCAGAGCTCGGGGCAACATCCTTGCTCTGGTTGTCAAACTATATTTTACCATTCAATCATGCATATACATATGATCTATTTCTAGGCACATCCCTAAAGGAAGGGTAGCACCTTAGGAACAAATCCATATGATCCATAACATGATCAAGCTCACTATCATTTTTCCAAGCTTTGATTCAATAAAGAATAGCTGGTACCACTACCAGGACTATCCAGATGAACCAATTAGATAAAATTTGAATCCCTAAGCCTCAGACCAACATCATTGGTCTTAGGGAATTCAAAAAAGAGCATCTATATTTATCTTTCAAAGCCAAGATTGTCTTAAGCATAAACTAACCAAATCCATGGTTTAGAATCAAACTTGTGTGCCATACATGATGGTGTCACAAGAACAATCCAATATGAATCAGGAAAGACAGTAAATCATCATATATTCAGACAATCAACTAACTAATCATTTTCCTGTAAAACAGGAATCATAACTAGGATATTACTATGATACACTTTACTGTTTGAGATCATCAAACCACTTGTTAATTCCCAAGCTAATAGCACTAAGACAGAAGCTGTATCTCATCATAATCATGACCATGAATCAAATAAACAGTGGAAAGCTATCAGATCATTAGCTTAACCAAGCATGTTTCCCAAACAACTACATCAACTGAATCAGATGCAATCCAAGCATCAAACCATCTAAGAAGCCACCAGAAACAGAATATATCATCTTAAGCAATAAGCTTCAGGCCAATAATCATTTAGCATGTGTATAGACCATCTAGACATGAATCAATTCGTCCAGTACACGATCAAGCACATAACAGGAACCCTAACTGGATAATCATTCCAATCTGAATCAGACAGTAGCCAGAAAGGACACTTCCAACATCTAGCACCAAATCAGCAAGCACAGAGAGCACCAGGGAGAGAAATCAAACTCACCGTAGGTCCTCGCTGAAGAATAGAAGAGGAAGCAGAGGGGCCGACGACCATGGCGACACGGGGAGCACCCTAGAGGGGGCGCTGCAACCTGCACGGCGCCAGGGCAGTGACCTTGATCACACCTGGAGGTGCAGAGCATCACCTCGACGCACGACGACCATAGCAGCACTTGAATCCTTGCCAACCCCCAAACCCTAGGGTTCGGGACGGCATCGATCCATCGTAGGGGAGCACTAGGCTCGAATCCAATTGGATAGAACGAACGAGCATCGTCGACAACCCCCTTTTGCACCATGGCAGCGGCCAGAACGACCGACAGCAGCGTGAATTGAAGGTGGCGGCATCGCCGGCCACGAGGTCGGGGTCAGAGGAGGAGAGGATACGATCGAGGTTGAGAGAGAGGCAATGAGGAGTGGGCCGAGCTGGGCCAGACCCTTCGGGGTGGCTCTTTTGTCTAAAACTAAATGGGCCACTAGGGCCCAATAAGAATAATCAGCCCAGAAACAATTCCAGGCCTGTTCCAATAAAATAAAAGACCAAAATACCCTTGGACTTAATAAAATTCTAGAAAATAAAATAAAAGTCCAAAAATTATAAATAAAATATTTTTGGATTCACAAAAATCCAAACTACTCAAATAAATTAAAATATAAAATTTTAGACATTTAAATTTTATTAGGAATTTTGTAAATTATATATTCTTTATTGAATTTTATAAAAATTATTGAAGGGTGATAAAATTAATTAAAATTCACTTCCATTATAGTATTTTATAAAAATACTAAATAAATATTTAATCACCATTTTTAATGTATAATTAATAATTCCTGAAAGAATTGTTAAATCAATAAAAGTCAAATAAAAGGGAAATAAAATAATATAACTCAATATATGTTATAAATATTAAAAATAATATTTATAAATCCTTTATTACTAAAAAGAAACTTTTTGGGGTAAATGCATTACATTACTTGCATAATCATCTTTGCTTCTTTAAATATTGTCCTTACCGGGCAATAATGATGTTTTTGTAGAACTAGAAGCTCAAGGTCCAGTGCAAGCATCAGACTTCACTACCTTGCCATCACAAGGCAAGTTCATCACTTGCTCATGTCCTTTTAAGAGTCTTTATCAAAGTATTTGCAAATTATGTGTTATCATATACGCTATAAAAGAAAGAAAATATCATTTTCATAAATAAAGAAATCATAGATATCATCCTAAGTGGTGATATAATGGAGCAATAGAACTTAGGATTCTATTTGCAACAATGATGATCAAGTAGAGACTTAATAACCCCTGACATCAGTGATTCTAGCGCCGTATATTATGCGTTAGCCATGAGATTTGGAATGGGACAGAGAATTCAGCTGTATCTTCTTCCTCTCGCATGAAGCCGGATGTGCAGGTCCTGGCTGTTATCCTCGTAGCGTGCATATTAATTGGTAATTCATAGAGGATATGCAGCATATGAGTGGGAACCCTCATCGTCCCACGATAGTTCTGGCATCTAACGTTTTGTACAAACCATTGCAGTAATTCATTATGTGGGCATGGTGTACACCAAGGAGGCATAGGGGTCGCGATGGGTGCAGTGATTGGCTTGGACCAACTACTGGGCCCCAGATCATGGAATTGTGGACGGGAAAGTACGTACGCTTGTGAAACAAGGAGTTGATCTCTCATGGGTAAAGTAACGCACATCTGCAGAGTGTAACAACTGTAACTTGTTACTCCCTGTTCCGGGAAGGAGCTACGAACGCGGCAGGAAAGGAACTCCATGAAAGTTCTGGTCAACCTGTGAAGGCTGATTGTCATAGTTTTTTTAGAAAAAATCAATCTTTGAAGAAAGATTTACAAAAACTGCATAGTGCCAAGGATTTATAATCCGAGGTGGTAGTTAAAGCATCAAACTTCCCACCTTGCATATAATGAACTTGTTGGGTAACGTTGTTACTCATTCTTTCCTTTGATCCCTTGCTTAGGTTCTGAGGATCCCGAAGACGTTCCAATGTATGCAGCCAAATGTCAAGAAGATGTGTTCTACGAGGAACCTGATCTGTCCAGAGGAGTTGAAGGAGTGGATTACGAGATCCTCTACGGTGTCAATGAGAACGAGTCCAACTAAGTACCTAGTTAGTAGTAACTAACGGAGCTGAGCAGCATGAACTCTATAGAATAAGCTGCTGAGCTCAACTCCTAGTCGGAGTTGCTACTTTTTAAATTCCACTGAAACACTTTATATTTTGGTTTGTAAGTTGAATCTTTTGGAAGTCTTGAACTTCCGGTATTGTAATAATAATAATGTGTGTACTTTTGTAATATGGACCCGCAATGTTTATGTTGTACCACTCTGAGGGATGTGATATTTACGGAAAGGTGTTCTATGGATGTCATGTCAACGACTATAGTGTACTACACATGCAGTGGTATGCTGGGTCACCGCACTATGTCCAGAGGAGACAGTTCGATGCCGCACAGGGCTACACGTCTCGCCGCTTCAGGGTTGTTTAGGATGTTGGACAGTGGGGCCTTGTTGACGACCATGATCTGGTGCTCCTGGAAGTAGTGGCTCAGCCGACGAGCCGTCATGAATACACCATAGGCGAGCTTCTGGTAGTGGGGGTACCTCTGCTTTGTTGGAGTCAGTACCTCGCTGAGGTAGTAGATTAGGCGTTGGACCCTGTGAGCTTGCCATATTTGGGTCGTTCGACCACGAGTACGGTGCTTACCACCTGGTGCGTGGTTGCGATGTATAGCAGCAGAGGCTCTTGCTTCTTTGGTGTGACCAGGACAGGCGAGGTGGAGAGCATCCACTTGAGGTCTTCGAATGCGTCGTCTGCTTTAGGTGTCCACTCGAACTTGTCTGCCTTGTGCAGCAGATGGTAACAAGGCATGGCCTTCTCGCCCATGCGGCTGATGAATCTTCTCAGTGCTGCGATCCGCCTAGCTAGCTGCTGGACACCTTTGAGATTCTTCGGCTTCTCCATGGACAGTATGGCCCTGATTTTCTTCGGATTCGCCTCGATCCCTCGCTAGGAGATGAAGTAGCCGAGTAGTTGGCCAGATGGGACGCCGAAGGCGCTCTTTTCTGGGTTCAGCTTGATCTTATAGGATCAAGGTTATCAAACGTCTCGTGGAGATCGTCAATCAGCATCTTGGCCTCCTTTGCCTTGATTACTATGTCGTCAACATAGACTTGAATGTTGCGACCGATCTGGTTTTCCAGGCACGCCTGCATGCACCTCTGGTACGTGGCACCTGCGTTCTTCAGCCCGAAGGGCATGGTGTTATAGCAGACCACTCCAAACGGCGTGATGAGCGCCGTTTTCTCCTGGTCTTTGACCTTCAGCCGAATCTGGTTGTAGCCTGAGTAGGCGTCGAGGAAGTAGAGTTTCTCGCATCTTGCAGTTGAATCGATGATCTGATCAATCCGCGGTAGAGGGAAGTGGTCCTTGGGACAGTATTTGTTGAGCGATGTAAAGTCCACGCACATCGGCAAGATGTTCGTGTCCTTCTTGGGGACCAGCACAGTATTGGCCAGCCACTCGCTCTCTTTAATTTCTCAGATGAAGTTGGCATCGAGCAGTCTATTGACTTCGATTCCAACAGCTTCAGCTCTTGGTTCGGACAGTCGTCGGATCGACTGCTTGACTGACTTTGCATCGGGGAACACATTGAGTGCATGCTCGGAGAATTCCCTGGGAACTCCTGGCATGTCCGTAGGACACCAGGCTAATATTTCCCAGCGCTCACGGAGGAATTCAACGAGTGCGCTTTCCTATGCGGGGATGAGGTCGTTGGCGATCAGCGCCGTCTTGGAGGCGTCCGTCGGGGTGGACCTGCACCTTTTTCGTGTTGACCGTGGAGTGGAACGACATATCGGGTGCGTTTTGTTTGGCGACTAGGGGTGCCCTGTTGTGTGTCACCTCTCTGAGCCTTGTGAGCTCCTCCTGCATGCCGAATGACTGGGAGATTTTGTTGAAGTCTCTGTCACAGTGGTCGGATCGGCTGAAGCTTCCTTGGATGGTGATGACGCCTCTGGGTCCTGGCATCTTCAGTAGCAGGTACGCGTAGTGCGGTATTGCCAGGAATCATGCAAATGCCACATGCCCGAGGATAGCGTGGTACTGTGATGGCCAGTCCACCACTTCGAACTCTAGCCGCTCACGTCTGAAGTTTTCGGGCTGGCCGAAGATGACGTCGAGCCATATCTTCCCAAGGGGATATATGCCTTTCCCTGGGACTATGTCGTGGAACGTTGTATCTGATTGCTCCAGGCTGCACAGCGGGATCCGCATTGCTGCTAGTGTGCTTGCGAAAATTAGATTGATCTTGTTGCCGCTGTCCATGAAGACGCGGCTCATCTCGAATCCTCCGATCTGCGCCTCGAGTACCAGGGCAGCATGACCTATGCGAGGGATCTGGCGTGGGTGATCCGAATGGTCAAATGTGATGCAGGACTCCGAGCCACTGAGGTACTCAGGTATGGCCGGTGGGGAGGCTACCGCCAGGCTCACTTGGCGGGTGATCTTCTTTTGCACTCTGTTGGTTGGGCACCTCTCCTGGATCATCAGGGACCCTTTTGGCGACGGATATCCTCCTGTGCCATTGTTTGGCACGGGTGCGATCGTTGGATTCGACGGTCCAACGGGTGGTGGTGGAGGAGCTCTGTGGGCGATGTCACCTGGTGTAGGTTTGGGCCCGAATCAAGGTTCACGATCTGGCATCGTATTTGTGTGAGACCCTCGCCGAGCTTCTGGAATTCGCGGCATTCTTTTAGCATGTGGCTGGCCTTCTTCTTGCCATCCTGCTTGTCAATATAAAAGTGGATGGTGCAAGGACCAGACAATTTGTCGTATGCCGAGGGCTCGTCGTCACGGCTGCAACGTTGCCATGTTTGTGTGGGTCCCCTCCGGCGCGGAAGTTGCCTCCACGGTATCCGCTTCTGCGGTTGCCATCGTTTCGTAGGTCGGCGTATCTAGCCACGACCATGTCGACTCCGTCGCAGTCGTCGTAGACACGTGATCTTTGCTTGAGGCGGTGTTCTCGCCTACGGCCATAGTTGTCCTCGTCATCTGAATGCATTCGGTGGAGGGAGTCCTCGCCATCTGTCCATCGTTTGGCGATGTCCATGAGGTGGTCGAGCGTCTTGGGCTTGACGCGCCAAAGTTTTTCCTTGAAATCCGGGCGCTTGACACCATCCTTGAAGGCGTCGATTGTCCCTTCCTCGGATATGTGTGCGGCGGAGTTCTTGATGTGGGACCAGTGTAGGATGTATGAGCGAATGGACTCGCCAGTACGTTGGGTGCAGGCTCGCAGTTCCTCGATCGAGGCTGGCCTCTTGCTGGTGCCCTTGAAGTTGCGGATGAAGTTGTATGCCACCTCCTCCCAGCTTCGGATGGAGCCAGAGGACAGGCTGCTAAGCCAGATCCGAGCTGCGCCTGTCAGCTGTAGCTGAAGGCACTGTAGGGCAGTGTTCCTGTTTTCGTCGTGGAGCTTGACAGATGTGAGGTGATCGTTGAGCCAGGCCTTTGGGTCCTGCGTGTCGTCGACCTTCGGAGTATCAAAAGGGATCTTGAATTTTTTTGTCATCCATGTTTTCCAAACGGATCTGCTGAAGCATCTGGCTCCACACAGCTCCCCGTCGTCTTCTTCGTCGGATTCGGTTGAACACGCGCGTTTAGCGCGTGCCTTGTCGATCTTGCACTGGGTGAGATCGTTTCGAGCGTCGTAGTCGTTGCTGCAGCGTCATGGGCTCTTGCAACGTCGAGGCAGATCATGCTCGACCTCGTCGAATGAGGGTGTAGGGTTGTGGGTGAACTTGACTGCAACTTTTTTCTTTGGCTCCGCAGGAGCCTTGTCGTGGAGCGCAGCTCCAACGAGTCCGAGACCAGCTAGCACGGACTTATGCATGGCGCTCTTCGGGTCACCCATCGGAGGTGGATGGGATGCGACGTATGTAGTGGCCGCCATGATCGCAGCCTGTTGTGTCTTCGGCATGACGTTGTCGTTCACGTCCATCGTCATGAAGGACGTGTTGAGGGCCATGGTGACTTCGCTGCGCGCGGCGAGGTCCATGTGCTCCGTGCGGGAGCGATGTTTGTTGGCGTTGTTGCCGTGCGAGCTAGAGCCACCAGCGGCGGAGAGCGTAACTCGCCGCGCGCTAGACTCTGAAGCTGCCTGCTTATGTTTGTCGAGCTCTTCTTGCAGCTTTACTTGCTGGTTATGTTCATTGATGAGAAGGAGGTGGTAGGCCATCAGCAGATCCCGTGACTGCCACGGCTTCGCGTGCTTGGCTCCATCCTTCCTCGCTGGGGTTGATCTTCTGGTAGGCGCTGGCGTCGCCTTCGCTAGGCATGAGCGGTGGAGCTCTCCCGTTTCCTCCGTTCTCAGCTTGCGGGTTGAGAGGTGGATTGGGTGCATTCAAACTTAGTGGCAGTTCTAATTCGTTCTGGATGACCACGGTGCATAGGTAATGCCTGCAGACTGGATCGCTGCTGCCACAGCTTTCGGATCCGGAACCGTAGGTTCCTTCATCCGAGGGAGGGCCGCACAGATCTAAGTTGCATCTGCTGCTGTCATCTAACTCGTCTGTCAGCGTTGATGCGTGTAGCACACCGATGGGTGGGACCCATGAAGTGGGCCTGATGTACGGTGGTGGCACCCGCTTTGGGAGGCGGAGGGTGCCGATCTGCCCCACCTGGAAGTAGAAGCTCCCGAACAGCATCTCGAGCCCGTCGCTGACGGACTCAAAATCCCACAGGGTGGCCGGCGAGTGGGCGGTGAAGTCGAAGGTGTCAAAGAGGAGGTGATTCTCCGTCGCCGACGAGTTGTATATCGCTCCAGATGGGACCGTCACGATCACACAATCAGCGTCCCCAGTTCCCACAGATGGCGCCAATTGACGAGGTTCGATCTTGTCAATGCCCATTGCTATGGACTTGGGTTTTGGAGAAGATGGGGATGCTGGAGATCCCGGAACGGTTAATACACAAGCAACACGGGGACACGAGGTTTACCCAGGTTCAGGCCCCCGGAGGGAAAACCCTACTCCTGCTTGTCTGCTCTTGATTACGGTGGAACCGAAGGTTACATGGGTGTGCAGGTGCAATCTGGCATGAGGTGCGTATGAGGTGAGTTGAAGGTCCTCCTCGTCGTGCCCTACTAGCCTTTATATAGATAGGCAGGTCCTTGGCGAAGGTCGAGTCGGTTACAGATTAGGGTTTGTGCCCTTTGAAAATCTATCTACTCTAGTCTTGTTCTCCAAGGATCCGAAGGCATCATGGGCTTGGGCCACCCGAAATCTCCACAGGCCGCGTATCTTGTCATGGGACTTCCTTGGGCCGTGATACGTCCAAAACGTATCTACTTTCCCGAACACTTTTGCTATTGTTTCTCCTCTAAACTTGTGTGATTTGGATACAACTAACACAAACTGACGTTGTTTTCAGCAGAATTACCTTGGTGTCTAGTTTTTGTGCAGAAAATCAACTATCAGGAAAAATCCCGGAAAATATGCCAAAAATCCTATTTCACCAGAAGATCCACGGAGCCAGAGTACGAGACGGAGAAGGGCCAGGGGGGCCACACCCTTGCCAGTCGCGGGCCCACCTCTGGTCGCGCCTAGGGGGTGCAGGCACCCCAGGCACCCCCTCGGCCTCCCTCTGCGCCTATAAGTTGCCTCTCGACCTAAAAACCAAGGGGGGTCGATAGTTTTCCAGAAAGAGTTCTGCTATGCCACCGCCACCAGAAAGCAAGATTCGAATCCAGAAACTCCGTTCTGGCACCGTGCCGGGATAGGGAATTTGGAGAGGATCATCACCATCGTCATCACCAACGCCTCTCCATCAACCATCGATGTTTCCCTCATCCATGAGTAAGTAATCCCCCGCTATAGGCTTGGGGATGGTAGGGATTGGATGAGTTCTATCATGTAATCGAATAAGATTGTTAGGGCATAGTGCCTAGTATCCCTATTAGTGCTATTTGACTTGTTGCAACTTGTTGTGCTTAATGCTTGTCACTAGGGCCCGAGTGCCATGATCTTAGATCTGAACTTATTATTGAATCATTATGATAGTATTGTTTGTGATCTTTGATGCTACACTCAACATGGAGGAAGAGTGCTTCGTTGGAAACCCCAAGAGCAAGGTATGAAGAGTACAACAGCAAGATTTCCCTCAGTAGAAACCAAGGTTATCGAACCAGAAGGAGGAAGGAAATGTCACACGGGTGTTGGAAGCAACGTGGAGACCTGCACAACACAAACTCAAGACTCTGTCCCAACGAATCAGTGAGGTTGTCAAGCTCACTGGTTTGTTGTAACAAAGGATTAAACGTATGGTGTGTAAGGTTATGATGGTTTGTAGCAAGTAAACAAGTAACAGTGGAAGATGTATCAATGGTAAAGATTGGACCGGGGTCCATAGTTCACTAGAGGTGCTCTCCTTAGATAAACAACATGGCATGAAGGGTAAACAAATTACAGCGAGGCAATTGACAGGAACTGAGCAAGACATAACAATGCAATTACTAGCCAGAAAGATCCTATGAGGTTGATTGGGCAATACAACAATATACATAGACCGTAATCCAACTACGTCTATGACTATAAGTCCACCTTCAGGTTATCATCTGAACCCCTCCAGTATTAAGTTGCAAGCAACAGACAACTGCTTTAAGCAAAGTGTGTAAGGTAAACAGTCCACATGTTCCATGAACAAGAGACCGTTATTTTCTCCCCAGTAGCACCAACACATCTACAACCGAAGAGATTATTGTCACTTCCCTTGGAAACTAGAGGCATGAACCCACTATCGAGCATAAATACTCCCTCTTGGAGTCACTAGCAATTACTTGGCCAAGATAACCACTAGCAATGGAGAGCATGCAAGATCACAAACAACACAGACATGATAGTATCATAAAGATAGAACCATTAATCAAACTAACATAATAATCTCAATATCCATCGGAATCCCGCAAACACAACATGCATGATTACAAATAGATTAGATCTTGATCATGAACGGAGCTCACAAGATCTATACATGAAAGCACAAAGGAGGAGATACAACCATCTAGCTACTACATGGACCCATAGTCCAAGGTGGAACTACTCACAAATCATACCGGAGAGAAGGCCCCCGGGATGATCTCCCCTCTGACAGGGCGCCGGGAAGAGCTTCAGATCCCCCCGATCTAGGGACAATGGTGGCGGCGACTACAGACGGTTTCCTGGATTTCTGATTGGGTACTGAGAGTTTATGCATCGGGGGCTTCTTATAGGCGAAGGGGGAGACTGAGGAGGCCGCCAGGACAGGCAAACCCTACCCAGGCACGGGGTAGGTCCCACCCGCGCCTAGGGTGGGTCTGGCCCCTTGGCCAGCCTCCTCGTCTCTCCTCTAGATTTCTTGTTCCCCATGAAAAGTTATTGACTTTGTCCTTCGTCCCGTCGAATTCCGAGAATATTATTTACTAACTTTTCTAAAACCAAAAACAGCAGAAAACAGGCATCTGACACTGTTGCAACTTGTTAATAGGTAAGTACCAGAAAACATGTAAAAAGCACCTCAAAGTGTAGACAAGTAAAGCAAAGTAGATACTAAACGAGCATGGAGCATCAAAAATTATAAATACATTTCCAATGTATCAGCATCCCCAAGCTTAACTCCTGCTCGTCCTCGAGTAGGTAAGTGATAAAAGAATAATTTTTGAGGTGACATGCACCCTCACAATAAAGATCCAACCATTTGCAAACCTTGAAAGCTGGGATCAAAGAACTCTAAACATGTGCATGAAAGATGGAGTTCTAACATAGGACATAGTAATTATGCATGCAACATGGCAAGCTACAAACAAAGATCATGAATAATATGTATTGAATTTTTTTTGTTTGTTCACAAGGGTGACTAGAAACAAATAGCACAAGAGCAAGTAATAATACAATATGCATCAATTAATAAGCTTTGGAACATTGCACACAAAATGACAATTATGCTATCTTAATGGTGCCTAAAGATAGAAGGTGGAGACTCAAATAATGGTGGAAGAAAGGCCTTTTTGTAAAGGAAGCAGGGATTACAACTTTCAAAAAGAGCTTCCAAAAATTATGGTACTTATTAGCTTTCAGCCCTCATTTCCCCTATCATAAGCATCTTGAAGTGGTTAAGGTTAAAGTGGCAAAGCTGGAGTATATGCTTGACAAAGTATAAGTTGGCAATATCAAGTCCCTTGACTATGAGGGCTACACCTCATGGATACTCAACTTAGGGCCCAGGCAAGTTATTGTCACTGTAAGTATTTGCATATCATTAAGAACCGCCAACGGGGTACCCCTTGCACATGGTACAGGAGCTTTCCCATAACCAAATGACAAGGCAAGCAGACAATGAGCATCTCAGCAATTCTTCTTATGTACCATGGGAATATGGTGCTTTTTCTCTCTTTCCTCTTTTCTCAATGTGTCTCTCCTTTTTTTATAAGAAGAATGCTTCATAGATGTCACTATGGTGATGCTGCAAGTTTCCACCATGATTAGGCATGGACTAAGCTAGCGGCCCAGGCATTTCTCTAACACGGAATACAAACTCCATGGACTTACAAGTTCCCACTTCATTTCACACCGGTAACATCCATAGACAAAAGAGCATGATATCAACGGAGTACAAAAAGTACAAGTGCAATGTTGAAAATGTTCCCCGTGACAGCACGGTTCTGCTAATCCCAACTTATAAGTGCAAGCATATACAAAAAATTTGCTTCAATGGTTCAAGTTTATTAGGGGCAAAGAATAAAATGTTCCATCAAGTTCGTGAGGGCTTTAATCACTAAGTTTTCACATAACAAAATAGTTTTTAATTGGGGATAGTTGAAAACAAGAATATACTTGGAATGGTGTAACACACCATGCATAGGAGTTTATAGTGGACACTTTGGAATAACTTGGTTTCTTGGGAGTTGGAAGCATGAGTATAACTTACTCATACAAGTGGAGGCTAGCAAAAGACTGGGAGCAACCAACTAAGAGAGCAATAATGGCCATAATTATGCAATGCAACAAACCAAACTAATCAAAGCAAAGAGTGGTACTACAAGTCAAGGACTAAATGATCATAGAGGCTAATGGTGACTTGTAATAGTCATAACATGGTGTAAGCATGTGCCAAGTCAACCCAAGAAAAACATCAAAGGAGAATACCACAATACTATGCTTTTGCATGCTAAAACAACGCATAATTTCTTCAAGGCACACTAAGCAATCCCAATTGTTTGGAAAAAGACATGCTACATCAATAATCACTAAGCATAATGCTAAAACAACACCTAGCATGTCATGCTATAGTCTAAGTCATGGTCAATGCAAGCTCCTCTTGCACTTCAAGCAAGAACTTACTACTCCTTTCCAAACACCAAGCAAACTTATTTGCAAAACAACATAGCGAGAACGGGGGTCCAAACTACTAAAACAAAGTAAACAAACTAAGCAAAGCAACCGAAAACTAAGACGCTCCAAGAACAACACAACTGTGCATGAAACAATAAAAGTGAAGTGTCTAGACAGACCTGAGCTTTTTATTGATGAAGAAGGGGATGCCTTGGGCATCCCCAAGCATTGACGCTTGTACCTCTTGGATATTTCTTGGGGTGACACCATGGTGGAATCCCCAAGCTTGAGCTTTTGTCCATCCTTCATCTCATTGCATCATTCTCTCTCTACACCTAAAATTTTTCCTTCATACAAAACTTCACACAATCTTCATTAGCAACATTAGCTTATTCAAAAGATATTAGACCACTGGCAAAGCTTTGGAACAATAAGGCTTTTCACTAAAAACACAAGCTACTGAAGTAAATCCTTCAAAGAAACTCAATTTACCTGAAGAGAGCTCAAAAAGGAATCAATAAGAAGCAAATGCAAATAATGGCAGAAATCTATCAAAACAGAGCAACAGGTAGAAATGAATTTTTTCGAACATCTTCTGTTGCTCAAATAAAAAAGTGTTGAACTAACGAAAGTTAGCCAACATACTGGAGGATTTATTAGTAAACTTTTAGCTCAATCCGAGTTACAGAGCCTCCTGAAATTTTTTTTGGGGGGAGGACGGAAATCTGTTTCGGGACAGCAACTCCCCAAATCTTACTTCCCTCTCATTAGAGGTCATTTTTGGCACAAAAAGCAAACAAAAAGGATGAGGAGAGGTCATTACAGTAGTAATAACTTCCAAGACTCAAGGAAACTCTTGTATTATCTCCCAACAAGTACTTTTCTTTAACGCCTTTAAGTTAGGCACAAGAAGCAAGAAGAATCAAGTATTTTCAATTGAAGAAGCATTAACATCGAATCTTGCTTTCAATGGAGGAGCAAAAATCAACTTATCTCTCCTCATAGGGAAGTGTTCAATACCTTTCTTGAATGGAAATTGATATTTGATGGTGCCTTCTTTCATATCAATGTTGGCACCAACTGTTCTAAGAAAATATCTTCCCAAAGTAATAGGACAAGAAGCATTGTATTCAACATCCAAAACATAGAAATCCACAGGGACATAAGCATTGTTAACCATAACGAGAACATCATTAATACTCCCCATGAGTTTCTTCTTAGCATTATCATTGAGTGGGACATTCAAATAACAATCTTCTAATGTTGGTAAATCAAGCATTTCATAAATCTTCCTAGGCATAATAGAGACACTAGAACCAAGATCACATGAAGCTTTGAGATCAAAGTCATTCACTTGCATATTAATAATGGGTTCCCAACTATCTTCTACTTTCCTAGGAATAGAAGCTTTGTGTTTTAACTTCTCTTCCTTAATCTTAACAAGTGCATCTGTAATGTGTTTGGTAAAGGCAACATGCATACCACTAGCATCAGGACTTCTAGCAAGCTTTTGCAGGAACATAATCACTTCAGAAATATTGCAACCATCAATATCAAAGTCAAACTTAGCATCACTAGTGGTAGGCATAGTAGGAGGAGGAATAGGGGATACTTGTGGTTTAGTGGTGATAGTGCACACACTATTGTTTCTATCAATTTCAGCTTCCCTTTACCACCTAGCATGAAGTTGAGCTAATAGCCTAACATTTTCATCAATAGTAACTTGTATGGAATGAGCAGTAGCAAAGGTATTTTCCATAGTTTCTGGTTTAGCAGCCATTTGATTAACCAAGGAAGTTTGAGCTTCAGACAAAGAGGATATATTTTTCTCAGCAGTTAAAAGCTTTTCCTCTATAGTCTTATTGAAGGTGGTTTGTTTACTAATAAAGTCCTTGAGCATTACTTCAAGTTCAGAGGGGGCACTTCTAGCATTATTGTAAGAACTTCCATAGGAGTTGCCATTATTAGGAGGATAAGGCCTATAATTGTTGTTGCTGCCAAAATTATTCCTATAGGCATTGTTGTTGAAATTTTTATTTCTAATGAAGTTCACATCAACTTGTTCTTCTTGAGCAACCAAAGAGGATAAGGGAACACTATTAGGATCTAGAGGAGCTTTCCCATTAACAAGCATAGCCATAATAACATCAATTTTTTCACTCAAAGAGGAAGTTTCCTCAACAGAATTTACCTTCTTACCATGTGGAGCTCTCTCAACATGCCATCAGAGTAGTTAACCATCATATTATCAAGGGGCCTTGTTGCAGCACCCAAGGTGAGTCCCATAAAAGTACCTTCAGTAGCAGAATCCAACAGGTTTCTTGAGGAGAAGTTCAAACCTGCATAAAAAGTTTGGATAATCATCCAAGCAGTGAGTCCATGAGTAGAGCAATTTTTAACCAAAGATTTCATTCTTTCCCAAGCAGGAGCAACATGTTCACTATCAAGCTGTTTAAATTTCATAATATCACTTCTCATAGCAATAATCTTAGCAGGAGGGTAGTATTTTCCAATAAAAGTTTCTTTGCACTTAGTCCAAGAATCAATATTGTTTTAGGCAAAGATAGCAACCATTATTTAGCTTTTTCCCTCAAGGAGAAAGGAAAAAGCCAGAGCTTAATAATATCTCCATCTACATCCTTATACTTTTGCATCTCACAAAGTTCAACAAAGCTATTAAGAAGGGCAGCAAGATCATCAGAACCAGCACCAGAAAATTGCTCTCTCATCACAAGATTCAACAAAGCAGGCTTAATTTCATAAAAGATAGCATCAGGAGCAGGTGGAGCAATATGTGTGCTTAGGAAATCATTGTTGTTGGTGCTAGTGAAGTCACACAACTTAGTGTTCTCAGCAGAGTTCATTTTGGCAAAGGTGCGCAGGCCAAAAACAGTAGCAGCAGCTAGAGCAGGAACTATTTTTTTGTGTTTTTGAATAAGGAAAGCAAACCAAACTAGACTAATTTTTTTGGGTTTTTTGGAAAGAGGCAAACAAAACCAAGCAAAAGAAACAAATCAAGCTAAAAACAAAGTAAAGAGAAAGGAAGTGAAGGACTCCCCTAGTGAAGATGTCCTTAGCCTCCCCGGCAATGGCGCCAGAAATTACTTGATGCTACAATCAACAGGGAGGAAGAGTGCTTCGTTGGAAACCCCAAGAGCAAGGTATGAAGAGTACATCAACAACATTTCCCTTAGTAGAAACCAAGGTTATCAAACCAGAAGGAGGAAGGAAACATCACATAGGTGTTTGAAGCAACGTGGAGACCTACACAACACAAACTCAAGACTCTGTCCCAATGAATCAGTGAGGTTGTCAAGCTCACCGGTTTGCTGTAACAAAGGATTAAACGTATGGTGTGGAAGGTAATGGTTTGCAGCAAGTACACAAGTAACAGTGGAATATGTATCAATGGTAAAGATTGGACCGGGGTCCATAGTTCACTAGAGGTTCTCTCCTTAGATAAACAACATGGCATGAAGAGTAAACAAATACAGCGAGGCAATTGACAGGAACTGAGCAAGGCATAACAATGCAATTACTAGCCAGAAAGATCCTGTGAGGTTGATTGGGAAATACAACAATATACATATACCATAATCCAACTGCATCTATGACTAGAAGTCCACATTCAGGTTATCATCCGAACCCCCTCCAGTATTAAGTTGCAAGCAACAGACAACTGCTTTAAGCAAAGTGTGTAAGGTAAACAGTCCACATGTTCCATGAACAAGAGACCGTTGTTTTCTACCTAGTAGCAACAACACATCTACAACCGAAGAGATTATTGTCACTTCCCTTGGAAACTAGAGGCATGAACCCACTATCGAGCATAAATACTCCCTCTTGGAGTCACTAGCAAATACTTGGCCAAGATAACCACTAGCAACGGAGATCATGCAAGATCACAAACAACATAGACATGATAGAATCATAAAGATAGAACCATTAATCAAACTAACATAATAATCTCAATATCCATCGGATCCCCGCAAACACAACATGCATGATTACAAATAGATTAGATCTTAATCATGAACGGAGCTCACAAGATCTATATATGAAAGCACAAAGGAGGAGATACAACCATCTAGCTACTACATGGACCCATAGTCCAAGGTGGAACTACTCACAAATCATACCAGAGAGAAGGCCTCCGGGATGATCTCCCCTCCGGCAGGGTGCCGAGAAGAGCTTCAGATCCCCCCGATCTAGGGACAATGGTGGCGGCGGCTACAAACGGTTTCGTGGATTTCTGATCGGGTACTGAGAGTTTCTGCATCGAGGGCTTCTATAGGCGAAGGGGGAGACCGAGGCGGCCGCGAGGGCAGGCAAATCCTACCTAGGCACGGGGTAGGGCCCACCCGCGCCTAGGGTGGGTCTGGCCCCCCTAGCCGGCCTCCTCGTCCCTCCTCTAGACTTCTTGTTCCCCATGGAAAGTTATTGACTTTGTCCTTCATCCCATCCAATTCCGAGAATATTTCTTTACTAACTTTTCTAAAACCAAAAACAGCAGAAAATAGGCATTTGGCACTGTTGCAACTTGTTAATAGGTTAGTACCAGAAAACATGTAAAAAGCACCTCAAAGTGTAGACAAGTAAAGCAAAGTAGATACTAAACACGCATGGAGCATCAAAAAATATAGATACGTTTCCAGCGTATCAATCTTATCTACAAGTTGTGTACACATATCATTGTCCGGATCCAAAGGCCCCAAAGTGACAATAATTGGGACAACCGGAGGGGATGGCTGTGGTGTGAGGATCACATGTGTTCATAGAGTGTTAATGCTTTGCTCCGGTGCTCTATTAAAGGAGCATCTTAATTTTCAGTAGTTCCCTAGAGGCCCCGCTGCCACGGGTTGGCTGGACAGAAGATGTTGTGCAAGTTCTCATTGCGAGCACGTATGACTATATTTGGAGCACATGCATAGGATTGTTTAGTACTTGGATGCTTGTTATTATTTATCTGCAATGCCCTAGATCTTGAAGTTACATGTTTAGACTCGTCCATGCAACGCCGGTCCATTCATCCCTATGCCTACCGCACTCGAATCCCACTGTTTACTGTTACTGTTACTATTGCTCATGTTTCACTATTGTTGTTGCTTTGCCGTTGCTACTAATAAACTTCTGTGAGCAAGAACTATTTCTAGGTACAGCTGAATTGACAACTTAGTTGTTAAGGCTTGCAAGTATTCTTTGGCTCCCCTTGTGTCGAATCAATAAATTGGGTAATACTACCCGCGAAGACTGTTGCGATCCCCTACACTTGTGGGTCATCAAGACTATTTTCTGGCGCCGTTGCAATAACTTTATTTGTAAGTTCACTTGGATCTACTATTGTTCACTGCTACTCCGTTCATCATGGGTAAGTCTCGTGATGGAAAGTTCCCTATTTTACCAATCACTACAAGAAGAGGTACAGTCCTAAACACCTCTGTTGCTCTTGATTCACCGTCTTTTATAAGTAAGCTTGTCACACCACCACCACATACTCATGCTACACACACTGCTACTACTGCTGAATTTGAAACTGATTTTGATGCTCATGATGTTACTTCTACTGTGCTTGATGCGAGTGGTTCATTAGGTCCTTTCCTAGATGCTACTATGGCTAGTCTAGGAAATACCGAAACTCCTAGTGCAGACACTGTTACACCTGTTAGCTCATCTGAGTCTAGTGAGAGTTATGATATTAATGATGGTTACATTGAGTTCACTGATGGATTTGTTGAAGAGTGTCGAAACACACATGGTACTAGTGCTATTAAGAGTCTCCTTGCTAGGCGCACCATTATGCCTAAACTGTCCTCTGATCCTAAGTTTGCCACCTCTCCCATAGATATTAAAGATGAAGATTATGATTTCTCTCTTGATTTATCCTACTTGGACATTGTTGAGAAAGAACCTTTTTGTGGGACTGAAAATGAGAGTGATGTGGCTCATATGAATGAGCTTTCTACTATGAGTGCTTTGTTCTCTGATGATTTTAAGATGCGTAAGTACTTTGTTACTAAGATATTCCCTTTTTCACTAAAAGGAGAAGCTAGGGCTTGGTTTAATAGATTACATCCTAGTTCCATTGATAGCCCTGATTTCTTGATTGATTATTTCTTCCAAAAATATTTTCCTCCTAGTGCTAGACATGCTGCTTTGCATAAACTTTTTTTATTTTAAACAGGGAGAAGAAGAGAAATTGCCTGAGTCATGGACAAGGTTCTGTGCCTTGATTCATGCACATCCTGGATGTCCATAACCTAAAAATGAGCTTCTTGATGTTTATTATAATGGACTAATTGATGATTCTAGGACCTACCTAGATAGCTTTGCTGATTGTGTTTTTAGGAAAATAACTCCTACATATGCTGAAGAATTGATGGCTAAAATAAGCAAGAATTATGATGATTGGACTTCAACTGAGCTAAATACACCTGAGCCTATTACTCCTGAACTAGTTGTGCCTGAACCAGTTCCAATATCAACACCAAAGAAGAGGGGAGTTATTGCATTAAATGATGAAGTGATGAAGGAAGCTAAGAAATGTCTAAAGGAGAAATGTATTAGAGCTGAAGATGTGAAGAATCTACCTCCTATAGAAGAATTATCTAAGACAATTCTCCACTCATCCACTATTGAGGTACACTCTCTCCAACACTTTGATGAAGGTGATATTCCCTATGGTAAGCCTCCTGATCAATGTTTAGAGAAATTGACATTTTATTGTTAAACAAGGTAATTTTAATAAACAAGTTCAGAATCATTTATTGGAAAACTCTAAAGCTATCAATGAGTTGAAAGATATCGTGGAAAGAAATTCTAATGATATTAAAATGCTTTGTAAACACTTTCAAATGGTTCAAACCCAACTTGATCAACTTGCTAAGGTACAAAAGGATATGCTAGTTAATGCCTCAGGAGATAAACATGCTTATGGAATTAGAACTAGGAGTGGTATAGCTACCCAAGATCCTTTATATCCTGAAGGACACCCTAGAAGAATTGAGCAGGATTCTCAACAAGGTGAAAGTAGTGGTAGTACTCGTAAGAGAAAGAAAAAGAAACATAAGATAGTTGAGGAACCACTTGAACCTGCTGTAGATCCTAATAGTATATCTGTCTCTCATGCTGAAAATGAGATTGGTAATAATAATGATGCTCCTGATAAGGAGGAAGTTGAGGAAGAACCTGAGAAGCACACTAAGAACACTAGGTACACTAAGGAAGATTTTAATGCTAATAAACATGGTAAAGAGAGAGAACCTTGGGTGCAGAAACCTATGCCTTTTCCAGGTAAGAAACACAAGTCAAAGGAGGAAGAACACTACAACAAGTTTTGTGAGTGGATGAAACCTTTATTTTTGGAAATTCCTTTGACTGATGCTATTAAGTTGCCTCCTTATTCAAAGTATATGAAGGATATTGTCTCTAATAAAAGGAAGATTCCTAATGAGGAGATTTCTACTTTGCTTGCCAATTATTTCTTCAATGGTAAGGTTCCAAAAAAACTCGGTGATCCAGGTATACCAACTATTTCTTGCTCTATTAAAAATAATTATGTTAGAACTGCTTTATGTGATTTGGGAGCTGGAGTTAGTGTTATGCCTTTTTCTCTCTACAAGAGACTCCAGCTAGAAAAGTTGATACCAACTGATAGGGGTGGGCATAAAAACCCGAAACCGAACACCGAAACCGAATACACCGAAACCGAATTAGCCAAAACTAATTTCGATTAGTAAATATGATTAACCGAATTTATAAATAGTAATTCGGTTCTAACTCTTTGTTAACCGAACTAACTGTACAAACCGAAAAATATATGTTACAGAGCTAAATATATTTGTGATTCTGTCTCAGGCGTCCATTACTGTACATAGATACTAGCTCATGCGAAAAAAGACATGGATACAAAAGCTTCCAGGCAACCCATGCATGTACGTATGTCTCCAGCCACATGCACGTACATGTTCGTGGTTTAACTGTCAATTGTGTCTATAAATTTTGTTGGAAGCCTTTTAATTGTTTTCCTATTTTCGGATATAATCATGTATTTTAGCTGAACTCTCAACACATACAATTTGTTGAATGTATACGGCTTGGAAGATAGACATCATTTTTTTGAACGAGCAAGATAGACATCATGCTTATTATGTTCTTTTTCTACACATGCGTTCAAGACATCAGCTAGCCATGTATTGCTTCAGGTACTCGGGCGACCTGAAGGTTGCTTCCGGTGCGCTGATGAATGGTTTAGCTCGTATGGATCTGACATAAATTATGACGCAGTGTTGTTAAAAACCGAACACCGAACCGAATTGTCCACTAACCGAACTATCAATTAATTAAAAAACCGAAATAATTTTGGTGCCTATTTTGTAGAAACCGAATTATAGAAAAACCCGAAAAACCGAATGCCCACCCCTACCAACTGATATATCTTTGCAAATGGCTGATAAATCAACTACTATTCATGTTGGTATATACGAAGATGTTCCTGTTCTAATGGCTCATAATTGCTTGGTTTTAACTGATTTTGTTGTGCTTGAAATGCCCGAAGATGATAATATGTCTATTATTCTTGGGAGACCTTTTCTTAATACCGCAGGTGCTATCATCAATTGCAATCAATGAAAAGTAACATTCAATATTGATGAAAAAAAGCATATTGTTTATTTCCCCAAGAAGGTTGCTAGAAGCTATTGCCTGAATTCCATTGAAAATGTTGAGAACATAAAGGTTGGAGAAATATATTGTCCCATTCCATAAGAAAATTTTGAAACTATTATGATGGGACCATTGCTATCAAGTATGAGGTAACATAATCACCTTGTGGATTGCAAAGTTTTGTTTCATATACAATTGTTTTGGTAACAAGACTTGATAAACCTTGTTAACAAAAGGATTTTAATGAACAAAATAATGCTTTCACTGTGGTTATACTCGCTTTCTTTTACTTTTCTCCTTCCTAGTCTTTGCCTTTCTTTTGCTAGATTTGGTTTTGCTAGTTATTTGCTTGTTAGAGTGTCTTAGAGCTTCTGTAGTTTGGTTTTTTGTTTGCTTTTGCTTCTTCTGAAAAAACTATTTCTGCGAGAAAATCAATTTTCATACCCTGAAAATTGGCCAAAAATAAAGTTTCCCGAAAAATCCCAGAAAATTTAAAATAAATTTTTCCTCGAAAAAAGGGGCAGAGGGACACCTGGAGTGACCCAGGGGGCCACCCCAGGCCACCACACCCATGGTAGGCGCGGCCTACCTGTGGGTGGTGCCTAGGAGGGTCTAGCCCACCTAGGCCCCTTCATGGTGCCCCCTCACAGTCATCTTCTTTCTCTCTCCCAAAAAACACCAAAAAAATTGCTCAAGCTCGAGTTCTTGCTGTTCTTACTTGTGATTTTCAATCTCCTTGCTCAACCCATCTTTGCTTCTGATTTTTGGAGGGATTGCTCCTTGGTATGTGCCTCCTCCACTTGTCCAATTAGATTTGTTATTGGTAGATTGTATCTTGAGTATTTTGCTGCTATAGGTGACAGGCTGTGTGAGCTTGCATGCTTGTTATATGCTTAGAGTTTTCATTTTGATGCGTGTGTAGCCCTCTAGTAAGTTCCTATAGTAGTTGCTCATCATTTATCAACTTGGAAATCACTTGGTTTGATGTTTGTCTAAAAATTTCAGAAAAGAGTGGTCATGGACAACCACACATTTGGAGAGTTATTTGAGAGTGATGCACCTAGAAGGGCAAGGCCTTCAAGATCATCCTCCCGTGTTAGGCCCTCATATAATGAGGATCTCATCCGCGATTCGGTGACGAGGGAGATGAGGGGGATGCGCACCCCTCCTCTTTTCCTTGCCAAACCTTCTTGCGGGCTGCTGGGATTTTTGATGATTTTATGACCTTGGTTTGGAGGGCTGGTCTAACAAGTCTTATGCAGGATGAGAGCGTGCAATATGCTACGCTCACTAAAACATTTGTGGAGAGCTTCTCCTTTACTAACAGCATGTTCAATCTCGATGTTTCTTTCAAGATTTATGGCAGATCTTACCATATGACTGTGAAGAAATTTTGTGAGTCTCTGGGACTTGGTACAGCTGGGTCAGCAAAGAAGATTCCAGCTCATCTGCTGATTTGTTGGAGCTCTACCACGGAATAACCAATGATGATAACCGTAGAGCTCAACGGGGAAAGATAAGAAACATTCAACTTCAAGCCATCAGGTACTTCACTTACTATCTTGCCACTAGTGTTCTTGGTAGGGAGAACACTAGTAATATTTCCAGCTATCATTTGGCTTTCTTAGCTGCTACGCTCAACAATGATACCAAGTACAATCTTGGTTCTCTCATTGCTCGTCGTTTAACTGCTAAGGGACCCATTTATGGGGGAATTATTGCTACGCGTGTTGCTACTGCTTTGGACATTATTGTTGATCCAAATGATATAGTTTTGGCTCCTCATAGGCTTGATCTTGCTTCCATGAAGGCGCACCACTTTGTCACTAATGGCTCTACCCTTGAGAACTTGGTCTATAAAATGTTGTTTATTGACGGGGACGAGACAGAGATCCCTCTACCCCAAACCACTTTGTTCAGTATTTTGCAGAGACCTTTGTCATGATCCAAGGAGGAGATGGATGACAAGCCTGCTCCCTTACCTTCCATGGGCACTATCAGGAGGAAGCGCACTCATATGACCCCGTTATACACTACACATGGGAGTCCTCGAGCTCGTACCAGGACGAGGGAGCCTCCTCATCATACTACGGAGGTGCACCTACATGGACACCATGGGATTGAGCCTCACTTAGGACAAAAGCCTAAGCTTTGGGGGAGGTATACCGACATCACACTCATCTATATATCATATTCGGTCGGTTCTTTGTATATCCATTGTTTCGCTTTCTTTTTGGTTTTTGTTGCTGCTTTCTTAAAACACAAAAATACCAAAAATATTTTCGTTGTTTTTCTTGGTTTGTTTCTTTGCTTTGGTTTGACTTAAAAGAAAAATCCTAAAATATTTTGCTTTGTTTTGTTTGTTTTTGCTTTGTTGGTTTGTTTGAAAAATCAAAAACACCAAAAAATGCTTGTTGTTCTTCTTTAGTTTTGTGAGTTCTTTGCCGGGTTCAGCCGTCCTTAGTGGATTTGGTTTCATGTTATTATTCAAGTCACACAAGTGAAGGATAATAATGAAGATTAAGACAACTCGAGGTGTGGTAAGAGGCTGGTAACGAACTGTATTTGTTTCATTTTTGTACATATACTCATTATTGTGAGCATGCTTAGTCTGTTCATTGTAAGGCGTATGTTACTGATGGATGCTTAGTAGTTCTTGCTTGTTTATGATTAGCTCCAGCTTGCTAATAGTTTGTAGCATGTCATATGAATGTTTGCTTGCATTGTTTTATTCATATTTTCGTATAATATTGTGGTATCCTCCTCTGAAAGTTTCATGTGAATCGACTTGGCACATGCTCACGCATGCATATGACTAATCAATAGTCAGTAAGCCTCGATGATTTATTTTATGTCAAAGTTCTTGTATCACTTTCATGCCATAATTAGTTCTGTTTTGTTGTAAGCATGATTATGACAGTTACTCCTCTCTCGTTTGTCGCTCCCTCTCTATTGCTAGCCTTCACTTGCACTGAGTATGAGCTCTACCTGTGCTTCCAACTCCCCAAAACCAATATCGCCAACTGTGTCCACCATACCTACCTATTAGCATCGTTTGCTATTTCAGTGCATATTCTATATGCCTTGTTTTCTTCCAAATAAAATGTTTGTCAGTTTTGAGAAAGTTGGTTAGTAAAGCTCTCACAAACTTGATGGCACACTTTATTCCTTGCACTTAATAATCCTGAACCATTATGACTTGTCCATGAAAGTTATATGCTTGCAAATTATATGCTGGGAGTCAGCAGAACCGTGCTGTCACGGGGAATGCTTTCAACACTTTTTGGATATCCTATCCAGTTGATACTTTGCTCTTTTGTTTACGGATGTCGACGGTGTGAAATAAAAGGGGAGCTTGTGAGTTCATGGAGTCTATACATTGTGTTAGAGAAATGCCTGGGCCACTAGCCTAAGCCATGCCTAATCATGGTGGAAACTTGCAGCATCACCATAATGAGCATTATATGAAGCATCCTCAATAAAAAGCTATGCATATAGTAAGTAAAAAGATCCCTGAGATGCTCATTGTCTGCCTGCCTTATCATTTTGATCACGGGATAGCTCCTATATCATGTGCAAGGGGTACCCCGTTGGCGGTTCTCTATGATATGCATGTATTTAAAATGACAAGAACTTACATGTAACCAAAGTTGAGTAGCATGCGGAGCGGCCTTCGTACTCAAGGGACTTGGGATTTATAGTTTATGGTCTGTCAAGCATATAACTCAGATTGGACCTCACTTTCACCTCAACCACATGAAGATGCCTATGATAGGGGCAATGAGAGCTCGAAGCTAATGAGTACATTCCTTTCAGCATTAGGAAGCCTTTCAAACTTTTCAAAACCGTTTTCACTTCCTTGTTGAGTCACCACCTATTCTATGAGCACCTTATTAAGAGCATAGTTGTCATTCTTGTGTTTGTCTCAAAACTTGATTAACTATGTCATGACTTTGATGCTTGTATCTCTGATATCTTTACTTCTAGTCTTCATGTGAACTTCAGAGGTGCCTTGGCATTTATATTATGCTCTACAAACAAAGGCAAGCGAGATACTACTCTATTATACCTTACTATGAGCATTGCAATGTTGCTTATGTTTATGTTTCATGCTACTTATTATTATTGAGTTGGTTTCTCTTCATAGCTTGCAAAAACTATTGAGTAGACTTAGTTGCATACTCTTTATTATGAATGGTTTAAGTATCTACTCCTGTGCTAAGAATATATAAATCATATGAAGCAATTGTGTTCGTGAAAGTTCTTTTATCGCACTCAGTTTTCAACTGAATTGCTTGAGAACAAGCAATAATCTAAGCTTGGGGGGTGTTGATATGTCCAAAATGTCAATACTTTCCCGAACACTTTTGTTATTGTTTCTCCTCTAAACTTGTGCGATTTGGATACAACTAACACGGACTGACGCTGTTTTCAGCAGAATTACCTTGGTGTCTAGTTTTTGTGCAGAAAATCAACTATCGGGAAAAATCCCGGGAAATATGCTAAAATCCTATTTCAACAGAAGATCCACGGAGCTAGAGTACAAGACAAAGAAGGGCCCTGGGGGCCCACACCCCTGCCAGGCACGGGCCCACCTCTGGCCGCGCCTAGGGGGGTGCAGCCACCCCAGGCACCCCCTCGGCCTCCCTCTACGCCTATAAGTTGCCTCTCGACCTAAAAACCTAGGGGGGTTCAATAGTTTTCTAGAAAGAGTTCCGCTACGCCGCCACCACCAGAAACCAAGATTCGGATCCAGAAACTCCGTTCTGGCACCCTGCCGGGACAGGGAATTTGGAGAGGATCATCGCCATCGTCATCACCAATGCCTCTCCATCAACCATCGATGTTCCCCTCATCCATGAGTGAGTAATCCCCCGTTGTAGGCTTGGGGATGGTAGGGATTGGATGAGTTCTATCATGTAATCGAATAAGATTGTTAGGGCATAGTGCCTAGTATCCCTATTAGTGCTATTTGAATTTGTTGCAACTTGTTGTGCTTAATGCTTGTCACTAGGGCCTGAGTGCCATGATCTCAGATAATTGGGACAACCGGAGGGGAT
Organism: Avena sativa; assembly: GCA_916181665.1. Classification (NCBI taxonomy): domain Eukaryota; kingdom Viridiplantae; phylum Streptophyta; class Magnoliopsida; order Poales; family Poaceae; genus Avena; species Avena sativa. The sequence continues at coordinate 81,012,699 of OV702297.1, forward strand.
GGCTGTGGTGTGAGGATCACATGTGTTCACGGAGTGTTAATGCTTTGCTCCGATGCTCTATTAAAAGGAGCACCTTAATTGTCAGTAGTTCCCTAGAGGCCCCGCTGCCACGGGCTGGCTGGACAGAAGATGTTGTGCAAGTTCTCATTGCGAGCACGTATGACTATATTTGGAGCATATGCCTAGGATTGTTTAGTACTTGGATGCTTGTTATTATTTATCTGCAATGCCCTAGATCTTGAAGTTACATGTTTAGACTCGTCCATGCAATGCCCGTCCATCCATCCCTATGCCTACCACACTCGAATCCCACTGTTACCATTACTATTACTGTTGCTCCTGCTTCACTGTTGCTGTTGCTGTTACTGATGCTATTGCTTTGTTGTTGCTACTACCAAACTGTTGCTAGTGATAAACTTCTATGAGCAAGAACTTTTTCTAGGTGCAGCTGAATTGACAACTCAGTTGTTAAGGCTTGCAAGTATTCTTTGGCTCCCCTTGTATCGAATCAATAAATTGGGTAATACTACCTGCGAAGACTATTGCGATCCTCTACACTTGTGGGTCATCAGGCTGGACTAAGTATACCAATGTTGTGTACCTGCGGGGTATAACCATGTCAGCAACAGCACCAGAAAATAGTCTTGATGACCAATAAGTATAGGGGGTGTATCATAGTACTTTCAATAAATAGGAGTGTCGATCCCAACGAGGAGCAGAAGGTGTTGACTAGTGGTATGGAGCAGGAAATCTCTATAAATACTTAGCAAACAGATTTTTAGGGGTTTTCTGATAAAGCAAGGAAATAAAGTGCAAGTAAATAAAGACATCAAATAATTGCAGCAAGTGGCCCAATCCTTTTTTAGCAAAGGGCAAGCCTGTGGAAATACTAATGAGGACCAAACGTTCTCGAGGACACATGGGAATACTGCGAAGTGCTTTCGTTCAGATAGCCGATTAATCTTCTTTGGTTTTATAAGTGTTGTGAGGGTGAACCTATGCTAATGTGCCGACCTTACTTGGACTGATATATACTTGTGATTAAATTCCTTGCAAGCATCCGCAGCTACAAGAAAGCAATTAAGATAAAAACTTAACCACAGCCTTAAACTCTGAGATCCTACACTCTCTTGTGCAAAGGTTTCCTAATGGGGGTTCAGGTTTCTGTCACTCCGACAACCCCACAATTAGTAGCCAAATACACAATGCATTCCCCTAGGCCCATAAATGGTGAAGTATCATGTATTCGACGTTCACATGACACCACTATAAGAATAGCACCACGACTTAAATATTAAACCATCGAATAATACCTCAACACAATTCTACTACTAACAACATGACTTCTCCCATGTCCTCAAGAACTAAACGAACTACTCACACGACATCATAGGGATCAAGATCAGAGATGATATAATGATGGATAACAATCTAAACATAAACAATAATTCAATGGTTCCACTCACAAGCATCAACTACAATAGTAATCAACACGGGAAAAGTTTCCCCTAAGAACTATGCAAGATTCAACACAATTATTACAGCGGGATGGAGTAGAGATGATGGTGCTGGTGGATAAGATGGTATGATGATGATGATGATGGTGATCCCGATGAAGTCTAGTTTGATGATGGTGTTGATGGCGACGATCTCCCCTCTCTAGGAAGGAATTTCCCTGGCAGAAATCTGTCTGTCGGAGAGCTCTTTCTCTCTCGGTGCTTTCCGCCCCACGTAGGCGGCGAAATCTTTCTGTGGTCACTCTCCCCATTTTAGGGTTTCGAGGAGAAGTTATAGGCGAGAGGGCGGAGCCAGGGGTGTGCTAGGGTGGCCACACCCCCTATAGGCGCGGCCTAGGGTGGCCCGCGCCTGGGTGTGTGGGCCCCATGTGTCCCAACTCCGCCTTCTCTTCTGGCTTCCTTCGTATTTTGGGAAAAAATAATTTTCTATAGTTTTTCTAGTATTTTTCAGATCTTCGCGAAATTGCATCAAAACACCGCCTTTTCCATCAGAATCCTGACTCCGGCAGTTCATCCTCCAAGAATCATCCAACATGCAAAAACAGATGAAAAGACATAAGTAATACCTCTTAATATGAAATATATCAATGAATAGAGGCAAATTATGATATAGAATGGTGATGCAAATTGGACGTATCAATCATCAACCGCTACATCTCCATCTCAATTATCTTCATTAGTTATAATTCAAATTACTATTGTGGATGTGTACTCGAATTCCTCCATATACTTTTATTCCATCCATATGATTATGATGATATTGTTGATTAACTCTATGTGTGAGTTGTTTACATTGTTCTTGGGGAGATGGAGAAACCGTAGCCACATTATAAATGAAATGAATATGATTTATAACTTCGTGCTACGACCGTGTGTTAGTTTTCTCACTAGGTATTATGTGAAGTTGACTACATAATATTGTCTTTAGAACTAGAGAGAGAACTACCCTTGAAGGTATGGAATTGCATACTGCGTGAAATGACAAACCGTGTTCGGCGCTCTACCAAATGGACAAGGGGGATAAGAAGAGATACACTAAGTTCATATCGATATCCACGGGGTAACTCCTAATTGTAATGGATCCATGGGTGGTTACCGAAGATTGTTGCAGTGGTTATTTAGAGATGTGATGACCGATGGTTTTCAGGGCACATCTTATTATGGAGCTCTTTCCACACATGTCATAACAAAAGATATATATTTATCCTGCTCGTAATTAATACCAATGCTAGTGGTGGATCCTAAATCCCTGAGAATATTTCACCTTACTAAAGTTCTATTACAGTTCTTAAAGAACATTTATGATATCTAGTGTTTTGTGTGTTAGATAACAATGTCAAGGATTATTTAATTGTGTGTTTAGTGGTGCAGATTATTTTCCACACAAATGCAACTTAACCAGAGTTTTGGGGTGGATTATCCGCCCCTGCCTCGTTGACAAAGGCGCCTGATGACTGCAAGTGCACAGATCGTTTGTAGCTAATTTTGAAATAAAGATATCGATCCCACATGGAGCAGGAGTCTGAAGTGTAATAACTCCTGAAATAAATACTAAAATAGAAATGCTAAATAAAGTTCCAAGTATCAAGATAAAATACGAGTGTTGTGTAAAAAGGGTGTTTTGGGTTTTTAATTAAGAGAACAATGAGTAAAGTATACAAAATTGAATATAGAAAGTAAGTATCATGTATGTAAAAGAGATTTGAAACTTCAGTGGGAAAAAGCGTTCACAGGGAGTAGCGGATACACCTCTAGCATTTATAGAAGAGGTAAGGTAAAGATTATTATCATGAACATTCTCAACTATATATGTGTGGGAGGAACTCCGTATTTGGACAAATAGGCAGCAACAACTGCTCACATCATCCTTATAACCACAACGGACAACAATCAACATCAATTGAATTATCGCGCTATTAAGGGACTTGATATCGTAGGAAGTATCCCATGGCATGGATACTGTTTTGTGAGTTTTCTCGATTCCCAAGTTGATACGTAAGGAGTGCCAAAGGCTTTATAGTCACTGTAAGTACTAACACACATTCGTCTACCAACAAGTAGTTCCCTCCATCAAGTCTCCACAAGAGGCAAATATTGAGATGTCAACTTCTCCCAACATCAAGATGAAGACAATCTAACACATGGTCACATCAATAAATATCATAATAAAATTTATCTTATTTCAATTTCATGCTAGGGTTTGTCCATCTCCCCAAGAACTAAAGATCTACTCAGACATGAAGGCAATCAACATCATGGCAAAGACAATGGAATTTATCATAGATGAATAGTACTTGTATAAATCCACGAGTATGGAAATTACAACAATATCTAGAGAAGATATAGATGAGATGGATGGAGATGGTGGTGATGCAGCGGTTGATGATGAAGATCGATCTCTTAGCCCCTGGATCCGCGTAGGGCGAAGATGGATCCCCGACGGATGAGTTCCCCCTCCAGATGCCTTCCGAAGTGAGGTTTCGGCGATTTCTAGGTGTTCTAAATGCCGTCTCTCCAATCCAGTTGCACGGGGTGAAACTATATGAGGAGGCGGTGTTGGCGCCAACTATACGATCGGAAAATTTATTCCTGCCGTATAGTTGATCGTTAAACCCACTCTATCCTCCAATTGCTTCGGGTTTTCTTCTGGCATTATTAATATTTCTCAAATAAGCAATTTACATTGTTTTTTGGATCCTTTTCTCTCCAATATAACTGGTCCAAGAACTGTGTCTATCGTATCCATCATCCGATCTGATCCTGGTGAAAATAAACATAAAAGGTGCATGCGAACACCCCATAAAATATCAAGATCCTACCACTACAATGCAATATTAATAATATAAAACATGAAGAAAATATGCACTCATCAGCGCCAAGGCGCGTATCTTAGAGATGAGGGCGGAGTTTTCCCCGGATTATTCGGCCAGGGCTAAAGCTTTTGCCCTGGCTGTTATTTCGCCCCAAGGGATTTTTCTCAAACTTGGCCAAGGCGCGTCACGCAGAGAGGGAGTGGAGTTTTACCCTGGATTGTCCGGCCAAGGCCGCTGCTTGTGCTCGGGCCGGATAATCCGCCCCACCGGGATTGTTCCCAAAGGCAGCCAAGGCATGTCATGCAGTGAGGGGCAGACATTTGGCCCAGATTGTTCGATTCCGGGCTGGATGTTTGTCCCGGCCAGATTATACGGCCCCCACTAAGGCCGGATTATCCGGATCTAGTTTCTTCCAATGGCTGGCTTTTTGCAAGGGGTATAAATACCCCAATCGATCCTCTGTCAGAACTTTTGATTCATTCAAAAAGTGTAGTGTTGTTTATCCTAATTCTCGCGATATCTCCACGTTCAACCACCCGAAGGCTCCAATCTTTGGGGAATCAAATGAGGAGGCTTCGATCTATATCGGCACCAATCAAGATCTTCATTCCCCCTGCATTTACTTGGGGGATTCTTGATCTAGTATTTCTTGCAAATATATAGATCTTAATTTTGGTTGTTGATTAACTTGTTCTTGTGGCAGCTTGTTGTCATCACGGGATCCTCCAATTTAGTTGTGGATGTGAGCCCCGCTAGTGTTTTGAAGGCACTGGTTTCCGCCTTGAAGGATACCAAATAGTGGAAAGGTGGATCAGGCCTTTGGTAACAAGATCCATCAGAGAACAAGGTGAGGACTATTGTGGCATGGTGGTCTTAGTACCGCTCACCCCTTCAACACGGACGTATTTCTCTTAACAAGCAAGAAACTATGGCAAAACAAATTTGAATGTCTCCGCGTGCACCACTACAGTTACCTCGTTTCTCTTACTGCATTTACTCGCTTAGTAGATAGGTTTGCATATAGGAAAATTCTTCGTAGTTGCATATCTCGAAAATTTACCTTTGTGTCAAGCCTAAAATCTGAAAAGAAATTAAAATTTGGAGTAACACCTATTCACCCCCTCTAGGTGCCCATACGATCCATTTCATTTGGTATCAGAGCTTCAACTCCTTATTCGGGCTCTTCATAGGGATAAGTCAAAGGAGGGCGCAGTCGGAGGTGGACGCGACTAGAGAGAGGAGAAGAAGGGAGAAGAAGGGAGAAGAAGGAAAGAGGAGAGGAGAGGGAGAAGTGGAGGAGAAGGAGAGAGGAGAAGGAGAAGATGAGGAGGAGAAGTAGAGTAGAGGAGAAGGATAGGGGGAGGAGAAGGAGAGGAGTGGAGAAGTAGATGATATGGGGGTAGGTGTCCAAATTTGAATCTCATTGCTCACTTACCCGTGGGCTCCAAAAATAAATTGGTTGGAAAAAATCTTATTTTTGCCATAATATTTTTTGTTTTTCAATTTTGAGATTTAAAAAATGTCAACAACTTTATGTGATTGCGAGCGGATGTAGAATTTCACGTAGATAAATTTTTATATAAAACCTTTTTATTCCGAGATCGTATGCAAAAGTTATGGTTGTTTTACCGTGCTATAACATTTTTTGCACAAAAATTCGAAATTCATGTTTATTAATTTTTCGACAAACTATACCACATTACCTACGTATATATCAAAGTATTTAAAATTTGAAGTGGTTTCTATTTTATTTTATTTTTTGCAAAACTAAAAAGACAATTAACGGGGGAGGGAATGGAGTTGAAAATCTACGGCCCTTATTCGTGGTGCATGGCATGGTGGAGCGCCACGGGTAGCCAGCTGCACACCACTTACCTGTGGCGCATTGCACACACGTGCGCCATGGGTAAATGTGGTGCGGCCCTTGATAGCATGGCCCACACAAATTGGTGGCGCACCACATAGGATATGCGTCACGACTATCTCTGTACCCGTGGCCGCATCGACTGTCCATGCGCCACAAGTATATACCCGTGGGGCACTTCGGGTATGTAATCTACTTATAGGTGTTTTTCTAGTAGTGGTAGGAACTTCTTCAGTGCAATCATGTGGCCTTGAACCTCGTCTCGCTACTCTTAGTAGTGTGGTCAATGGTGTAGCATCGACTACACTTGTTAGTGTGTTTGATAAATCACCCTATATGTTGTGGTATAGGTCCTTCAACTTTGGTTATTGTTGATTATCTTGATCCGTGCAGCTCCCGCTGGTGGCATCTTCCTAGTAGGAGGCGTAGTAGTGATGATTCTGGCAAGGTGATTCATTTTGGAAGTCGAAATGATGATATGTCAGGGCTTGGCGCCTACGAATCTCAACGACGTTCATGGTGTCAACATAGGTAGGAACCATGATCCGTGGTGGATGGTGGATGGGGCAGTGGTCCGATGTCATGGAATGGTGTGTCTGCAACTTGTGCAATCACGAGTATTTCATAAGAATCATATTAGATATACATGGAGTGTGTTATTCTTGGAGCGAGGACATGCCTGCTACACACCGCTCGTGCCATCCGGTTAAACGCGTGCGATATATTTTATTTTACCTACTACAAACTCTTGCAAAAGATCATAAAACTACGTGTGCATGTGATTTTATGCTAATTGTATATATTATTACTCAAGACTAGAAAATAAGACCAAATATCCTCCTAATCAATTGATCAATGGCTTTATTACTTTGGATTATAATGTCCGATACCCTCTCTCGGTTTGAGCTGGGTGGGAGGGTGGGGGGGTGCATACTCCTTGCAACTATGAGGTTATGAGATCAAAACCTAGTTACCATGATAGTAATTTCGATATGTCAGCCTTTCGTTGGGCACCTTATAACTCCAAAGGTGAATAGATGCGAGGACGAGTGTTGGAGCATAATGTACATAACTTTCATTAAGTGTGCAGTTCTAGGGGAATAGCTAGTAACTACAATTTTATAGTTATGTTTATCGCACTCGCACGAGTTACATGAAGTTACTTGTTGATTTAGAACATATAATATACAATTGCATATGCATTCTAGTTTACTCAAAATATTTGGAGTCATCAGTGTGAAATATCTCTCTATTTATTGGTGTAGAGGAACTTCTATTCTATTTTTTTTCTGACTACAAGGAAATCTGAGTCATCAATGGATAAAATCTACTAATTTGGACTGTCTAGACTACTCCTATATTGGTGTAGATACTTATGTATGTAAACTATCTAAAAAAGTTTTATCAATTAATTTGGATCGGAGACGGTACCACAAATCCACACTTCAGCTTGATACCAATTTTAGAAGGCAACTGCCTAGCCCTAAGCGCCCATTTGCCAATGTGAGATGAACTCTTGCGGAATTGGTTGAGTTCCGGTTGAGTTCAAGGCTATGTGGAGGGAAGATTATCTTCATCTCTCTCGCTGGATGCAAGTAAAAACAGTCGATGTGCAGTTCAGATCCGAAACATCATGTAATTAGCTAACAATCAAAATTAGCTACAAGTACATTACTGTGCATGAACTGTTTCTACATGTTCAAACTATTTCGGAATAGTTGTCAGACAAGCTGAATCCCAGAACCGGTACACAAGGAAACAGAGGATGGTGGAGTGGAGTACAGCACGAATCAATCAATCAAACAAGCCAGAGGGGGAAAAAATCTAGTATGACCGGCACCTCTGCATAAATAATAAATAAAAACAGAAAAGAAAATGCTACCTCCATAACCAAACCAAGAAGAAAAAAAAAAGGTCCAATCACCTTTAATGCTCCAACAATGGCAGCAGATTTGCCGTGGAGGCCGGAATTATTTCCTCCTGTTCGCCACCAGCTTTTCCACATTATTTTGTACTACTCCCTCTGTTTCAAATTACTCCGCCGGCGCGCTTATGTAGGTGAACTAGTACTCCTTCATTTTTCATTTAAAAAAATTCTCGAATTTTTGAAATAGATAGTATGAAATATGTACTACGTATACCAAAAATTCTAAGAATTTTTTGATGAAAAATGAGAGAATACTAGGCCACCTAGGTAAGCGTGCGCGCGGAGTAATTTGAAACAGAGGGAGTACTATAAAGATTTTCTTCTGGAAAAGAATAATAATATTTCCCACCTCCTGTGGGTAAGGTGTCCCCGTGTGGTTCCCCGTTTCCTGCCTATTTAAGGCCCCTCGTCCCCTCCATTCATTTCCTTCCTCTCCGTGGCATATCGCATCCGGCTCCTCTCATAATCTTTGAGATTTTCTTTGTTTTCTTTTTTCTTTCTTGGTAGGAGTAACAATAGTTTCGGTCCTCCTCCTTTGTCTCTCCCTCTATCCAAGGAGAGAAATCAATCCAGAGGCAAAGCTTCAGGTAAACATCCTCTCTTCCTCAACCTCTCATGTTTGTCTTTCAAGATTTGTGTGGGAAGAGGTGGGTGATGCTTGTTCTTGCATGTAGAAATACATGATGTATCTTTCAGATCTTGAGAAATTGCATCTTGTTCTTGCAAAAAGAGAAAACAACTTTGCTTCTGTTTTGTAAATCCACGCATGGACCGATCTTCTCAAAGCTTCAGTTCATGCGTGTGTGTGTAAAAAACATATCTTGAAAAGTTCCATGTTTTCTTGTTCAAATCTGCATGAAGATTGATTATTTATCGAAGCGAATCTGACCAATTTTTTCTTCTTGCAGGTTCTGTAAATTTTCCGGATCTAATCGACTAACCAAAAAAACCCAAAAAAGAAGCCATGAGCCACTTTGCCGCCATGAAGAGCCCTGTCCCGGTCGCTGCCGCCGCCACCGACGCGAAGAGCCCGCTGTTCTGCCCCAAGCCGAGGCGCCCCGTCGCGCCTCTCCGTTGCCACCAGAGCGACGCCGGCATGGATCTGCTCGACCTCCTCCTGTCAAAGGTGAGATCTCTCCGCCGCCTCGCCACAAGATCTACTGGTTTCTCGCCTGTCTATTTTACATCGGGTCGCTGATGTTTCTGCTCCTTCTCTTGGCAGGGCGAGGAGAGCAGTCTGTCGGCAGCGTCCCCGCAGCCACCGCTGTTCTGCGGCTCGCCGCCGCGGCGCGCCTCGAATCCGGTGGTCCACGACAGCCGGTTCGGCATGGACTGCCCGGGCAGTCCCATGCCGTGGTGGCCTGTGATGTCGCCGGCGACGCCGGCGCCGGTGGCCGTCCGCCCTACGCCGCGCCCAGCGCCGACCCCGATGGCATCCCCGCGCCCCGCGGCAGGGTGTGCTCGCGTGTTCCAGCCTGCCGTCCGCGTTGAGGGTTTTGACTGCCTCGACGGTGGCCGTAGCGGCCGTGGCCATGGCATCGCCGCCATGGTCTAGATGCACATACAACATCGAATAACCAGGAAATCTTTCTCCCTCAACAGTGCAAAAGCTTTGAGGGGAGAGAGATGAGAGTGAGGAGATGAGTCGAGAGAGGAAATTTAACCCCCTAAAACCTATATAAATCCATCCAAATCCAATCCAATCCAATCCCACCACAAGTATAATGAGTTTAGGTGATTTTACCACAAATCTTTTTGTATGTAAATAAATTTCAGGTTCAGGTGCCCGTCATGTAAATTTGGGGAGCTCTAGTTCAGGGGGAATCGGGTAGAAATCTAGAGGGGAGGGGTCAGGGACAAGGGCAAAAGAAAAACACAAGTTTAGCCCTTTTTGATGAATCAATTTCTTCATGCTGTCCCTTTGCCTTCCTTTTTGGATTAGCCATTCAATTAGGTTTGGGTGAGGGAGGGTTGGGGATTAGTTAGGTGGTACCTGTCCTAGTTGGTTCGTCATGATGCTTAGTATTTTTGGTTTTCGATGGAATTGTTTTTTGTCCATGCAACCAAGAAATCCCAAGGCCAAGGCCATAGAGATGTGTACAAAAGAGTGGCTACAACTACAAGAAGAGAGCAGCTAGGTTTAAGTCTCGAGTCAATGAGTTGAGTTATGTGTGAGAGAAAGAGAGGCATGAATGATGTATTTGTGATATCTTTCTCTTCGTAAATGTAATATATTGTTCGATTCTCAATGAAGCAACATATGTATGATATCTCTTGTCATGATTATTACCATCTTGTTTTATCCTTTGAATTTTTCTCCCCCTCTCAATATCTTTGGTGGTTGAATTGTTCCACATCACTCCAAGTTCACACAACACATGGTTTACATGTGCCCAAGCAACTTGCACAAGGGAATGAGATCCTCTGACGTGGGGAACCCTGCCATTCCCTAACTTTGGGTCGCTGACAGGTGGGACCCATGCCCTGCGGGACCCACACGTCAGTGACTCAAAGGCAGAAGTGAGCTGTACTAGTACTAATCTGGGCCTGCATTGAGTGGCTAATAATAATAGATCTGCAGCTGACTCATGGAGATTTGAGGGGCCAAGTTACCATGTTTTCTTTTCTGTACTTCTCTTTGACACACGGAGTACTACCACCACCGAATCTTTCGGTTTTTAACCTCTGGATTTCCCGCGTCACCCGATCAAACGAATTGGTGACATAAGATGCTCTCTGCAGACAGCAACGGTGAAAAAGCTATACGTACTCCATTTGCAGTTATTACTGGTAAAAGAAAAGCGGCGGTACATGTTTTCATCTGTGCAGGTCAAAATCCACATGCTTTGTGGCGTCTTGTGCTGCAGCAGTGATCTCACCTCAAAAGGAGTGAAGCTGGGATGGAAAAAGGAGACAGGAAGAAAGATGCAAGCAACGGCATGGTGATGGCATGGCGTGCCAACTTGAGTACATGCACTTGAGGACAGATTCAAACGCTGGGTTTCAGTTGAAGTAAAGTAACCTTTGTTTGGATCTTAGGCTAGGCCGTGTCCTTTTGGAAATGGGAGAAGATGCTGCAGCACTATGTTGCCAAAGTTTGTTTATGTCACGGCTAGAGAGAAAAAAACTAAAAAAAATATCACCTCAATTCGAAATAAAGATATTTTTGTGGACCAACTTGCCTACTTAAACGTCTTATATTTTAGAATAGAGATGGTAGTAAACATTTGTTCCACGCATAATATTTTTTTGTAAAAAGAACATATTAACACCAAATAAATATCAATTACATCTAAGGATGGCAATTTCACCAACGGTACAGATACTTGTGTGTACCATACCTGTATGGGTAGTGTATGAGTTTATAGCATGGATAATACATATACACTACCCGTTAAGTCATGAGTTTGGGCATGAGTACAAACTTGTATCAGTATCCATACCCTGCCTACTTACGCTGATATGTCAAACTTATCTATAGAGTTTCCACCTATGCAACCAAGAATCATAGGGATGAGTATGAGATTGCGACTTCTAAACTTGATACTTGCATGCACCTATCTACTATTAGTAAGTAGAGATTATTGTATTTTTTCAAATATGCTATTAACGAAAATAAAATTTTAAATAATTTGTATACTATTGGATCTATCCGCCGGGTATCCAATGGGTACGGGTACCCACCGGGTATGAGTATGGAGTAAAGTTTTATACTCGCGAATATGGGTATGGATAAGCTTTTATACCCATTGTATGCGTATGGGTATGGTATTGCTCTAGTCTGCTCATACCCTGCCCATTGCAATTTTTAATTATATCTAGCCTCCGTGTCAACACGATATCAAAAACTACTCAGGATATTAGGAATTCACACATCTAGATTGTCTAATGAAAAGGAAATCATGATATTATGAATTCACACATCTAGATTGTCTAATGAAATTGAAAGATTAAAAAAAGAGTGATCTGCAACAGATATCAGCATTAACCACCGGAATGGCAACACATGGTAAACAATGGAGATGCTCCAATACATATGGGCGTTAACCATAGAAAAATATCTGAATTTTTGTATCACGGTAAATAAATATATAATACATGCACTGGTTCTTCAAAGAAAAACCGGACAACTGTAATATGGCGATTTTGGGGTTTAGAGTACTAGGTGCGGCTGATAATTTTTCGTTTGACTCATAAGAATCGCTTGCGGTTTTCATCGGTTGGTTGAAACCAGCATCGTTTCAGGTCAACAAAACTCTGAAATCAGAAGAAAAGAAGACTCAAATTTTACACTTCTCAATTATATTGCTAATCTATGATATCCATTGAGAGGTTCCTCTTCTGTAATAGAACATATTAATATTAAGAAAATATCAATTGCACCCGGCCTTTGTGTCAAGATGATATCATGAACAAATTAGGTTATAGTAGTATAAACGAACCGGTAAGCAGGATAGAACAGAGGCAATTGCGAGGGACACACCTAAGATCCATCTAGGATTTTCTTCCCCTCCCCAACCCTTCTCTGGTGGTCTTGAAGCTTTGGAGGTACGACGGCCCTTCGCCGGCAGGAGTGTACACGTTCATTGTTTAAGTTGTTTATCGGCGTCTTCTTCGGAACAGTGAGATGGTAGCTAACATTCTAAAGTCAGAATAAGGTAATATCTTCATATTCTAGCGCTGGCGGGACACGTGGAGTCATTAACTGCTGAAATGGCAACACGAGGTTTATTTGAGAGATGCTACAACAAATATCAGCATTAACCACCAAAAATATCTAAAATTTTGTGTCATGGTAAATACATATAACAAGTGCACTGATTTTTTAAAGAAAAATGGGACAACTATAGTATGGTGATTTTGGGGGGTTAGAGTACCGGGTGCGGCTGATAGATTTTCCGTTAGACACGTAAGCATCGCTTGCGGATTTCATCAAGTTGGTTGACACCACACCACCCATCGGTTCAGGTGGACAATACTCTTGAAAGCACAAGAAAAGAAGACTCAATTTCTACACTTCTCAATTATTTATATCGCTAACGTCTGATATCCATTGACAAGTTCCTCTCCCGTAACAGTGCATTAAGCTGCCGGGCTGGTCTGCACTTTGCGAGTGGTTTTGGTCAGTAGACCGTCACAGTCGCCGGTTTCAGCTGACACGGCAGCGCAATCATCATACTAGCAAGAGATAATTTAAGCGCATGTGGTAGGACTCGCCTATCAATCAGTGTTCGTATTGCATCTCCTTGTCAGCACTTAATTCCAAACAAATTACAATCAATCGTGTATTTATACAATATATAATATTTTTTATTTGAAACATATTCAGATCGGCCCTATATATATTTTTTATTTCGTTTTTTTTTATGTGGGTTTCTCGTTTGACCGTACAGTGTCGCGTGATGGGTACAGTACTTGGTGGTTGACACGTAGCAGGGGCACCGAGCACTACAGCTCGAAGATGACAGTGACAGGTGGGACCCGCGGGTGACTGGATCACGCCTCATCGCGTGCGGCTACCAGGCTTTGTGTGCGTGGGCGCAGGATAAACAAAGCTTTGTTTGGACGGCAGTTATCCAGGCCAAAAGGCATTCACAATTTATTATTCATTCCATTTTCTTCACCTCTTTCTGTAGGTGAAATTACACATGAGCCCTATAGTATTCCTTTTTTTTTTTGCAGGTATAGTGCTGCACCGGGTGTTCGCCTTCTTAGTTTTCACAACCTAGACTCACACGAGACAATACAAAGTTCCATCGGTGTATGCTCCCTCCGTTTCAGTTACTCCGTAGATTTCTATAGGACAGGCCATCGATCATCAATTCTTCTGTTAGAATATATTTTTATATACCCTGCAAAAAAAACAATATATTTTTATATAATATTATTTGCAAAAACTGTCTTTGACTCCTGAACTGTAGCGATCTCTTCAAAAAAATTAAAGGTAAAAATCTTATTTACATGTTTCAAAAAGTCTAAAGATAATTCTAGACGTATTCAATGATTTACCCTACAGACATGAGATTCTTTATATTGTTGAAAATGATAAATCTGATAAAATTTAGAAATACCAACCAGAGCAACAACAGTCTCCCTTCCTCTCCCTCGTTTTTTCTGTTTCTAAGAGAAGCTCGCCGGAGACTGGGCCTCTCCCGGTGCCTCTCCGCCGGAATAGCCGGCTGGAGTAGGACTGAAGATGGCGTCGGAGTAGTTAGGATAGGTTTGTTTGTCTTGTTGCCGGTAGTGGGCCTTGTGTCTGGTTGTGGAGCGGTGGATCTAGGTGACCGGATCCCCACTTTAGGGTTCGTCCTCGCGGCGCTGAAGCTCCTCTGGTTTGAGTTTGGTGTGGTGACGGCGACCACCACTTCCAATAAAGTGGTCGTGTTCTGCCTCCTCCTTGCTGCTTGTTCGTTTTCCCATCCCACTTTGACCGGCAGTGGTTGCGAGGGGATTGAGATGGTGGAAGCTTGGAGGCGGGATCTTGGAGGCAGCGGGAGTGATTCCACTCTGGCGGGTGTGCGCGCCGCCAAGTGGTCGTCGGGCTCATCGGTATGCCTCTTTCTTCCTCATCCGTCCGGCCGTGGTGACAAGGGGATTGGGAAGGAGAGGCAGAGGCGACCTGGTGGCTCCCTTATCCCCTGTGCTTCTGGCAGTCTCGAGCGGTGGAGCTGCTGGTCTTCGTTGTCTCCCCCGGCCGGCCGTGGTGGTGAGGGGTGGATGCGACCTGACGAGCTCCTTCCTTTTGCTTTGAGGTGGTGCTATCTGCTGCATCGTCGAGCTATCTACGCGACGCCATCAGCCGCCGCGATTTCTGGCCATCAGAGAGGCCTTTAGGTGCGCCATGACGACGACCTTCTCAACCTCCAGTTCGGAGTGCCTTGCCGGAGTTCCTACCTTCTCGTTGCCAAGTGGTTCGTCCCCGGCAGTGTCCAGGCGGCCGGCGTTGGGTGCTCCCCGTTGGCGGAGAGGACCTTGGATTGGATTGCTTATTATTCTTTTTTCCAAGGTCCTTTATGCAATTTGCTAGGGTTATGTTGTATTTTTTATTTTTTTATAGCGCCCTTCTTGTAAGATGTACCCACCGTTTTAATGTGATTGCAGCCCGGGATCCTTCGTGATCCCTCTCTTGTGCAAAAAAAATATAAAATTTAGAAATAATGAAAATATGCATACTCAGATTCCTTATTTTTGTTATTTCTGTTAGAGAAATACATGTAATCACGCCGTGCCGTGTCAATGTAAATGTGTGCGTGCGTGTGTTATACCGGTGGAGGGAGATAGAGCAAATTTGAGCTTCCTTGTTCCAATGAGTCTAGAGTTGAGTCTGTGTGTGATTCATGTCAACGAGCAAAAAGTCATCAACTCCCTTATACTAGATCCACTAGTGTGTCTACTGCCCCTCTAGAACTTGTCTTCTCCGATGTGTGGGGAAAGGCACCTACCTCTGTTGGTCGTTTTTCATACTATGTAAGCTTCATTGATGACTATAGCAAATTTTCATGGATCTATCTTCTCAAAAAGAAATCTGAAGTTTTCCAAGTTTTTCAGAACTTTCAAAATCTTGTTGAACGACAATTTGATAGAAAAATCCTTGCTATGCAAACTGATTGAGGTGGTGAATATGAAAAACTCAACCCCTTCTTTCAAAAAATGGGCATCTCCCATCATGTGTCTTGTCCACACGCACATCAACAAAATGGCTCAGCCGAACGCAAGCATCACCATATAGTTGAAGTTGGGCTAGCTCTCCTTGCAAATGCGTCTATGCCACTAAAATTTTGGGATGAAGCATTCTTAACTGCCACACATCTCATCAATATGCTCCCCTCTAAAGTTATCAACAATGAAACCCCTGTGGAACGCCTTCTAAAAGAGACACCTGATTATTCATCCTTACGTGTTTTTGGGTGTGCTTGCTGGCCAAATCTTCGTCCCTACAACACTCGCAAATTATCTTTCCGCTCCACACAATGTGTCTTCATTGGCTATAGCAACATGCACAAAGGGGTTAAATGTCTTGAGGTTTCCACTGGGCGCGTGTATGTGTCCCGTGACGTTGTCTTTGATGAGTCCATTTTTTCTTTTGCCAAATTACATCCAAACGCCGGTGCCCTCCTTCGTAGAGAAATTCTACTTCTGCCAGAAAAACTTCATACACAATCGGATCAAGGGGAGGAAACATGCACTGACTTAACATCTAATGATCCTACTACCTTTACCCCTGTACAACCTCTGCAGGAATTACAACAGATGGAAGAAAATCCGGTGCACAACGCCACTGGAACGGAGCAATCTGGTGATACAGAATCAGCACAAAACGATGAAAGCGCGGGACACGGAGCACATTCAGGCAGCAAAGAATCCACCTCGGGATCGTCGTCACGTTGCCAATCATCAGGTGCGGCTGGTCCAGGGGACATCCCGACAGGCATCCATCATGGGCCGACTGACACGGTGTCCACCTCCTCGTCAAGCGAAGAGACACTCCAGCCTCATGTCGCACCGCGTACGGCTCCCGCGCGTGGGCTCCATAGGACAGCAGCTGCTAGGCCAAGTGGGCCAACCAACGTCGCTCCCGCTCGCGGGCGTGCGGCCACACGCAGCGACGAGACGCGAGGATTGCAGCCCAGATCCTCTGCTCCCCCCGACCGAGGTCAGACGGGATCTTCTGTGGAGACGTCATCTGCAACATCCCCTGTAGAAATGCCTCATCGCACTCGCGCAAAAACTGGTAAAAGTAAACCCAAGATTTTTACTGATGGTATAGTTCGGTACGGTCTCTCTGTCACATCTAATGAGCCTAATAGTTTACAAGAAGCATTGGCTAGCAAAAACTGGAAACATGCTATGGATGATGAGTATAATGCATTAGTCTCAAATAAAACTTGGCATTTAGTTCCACACAAGCAAGGCATAAATTTAATAGATTGTAAATGGGTTTATAGAATCAAAATAAAAGCTGATGGAACCATTGATAGATATAAGGCTAGATTAGTAGCAAAGGGTTTTAAACAAAGGTACGGTATAGATTATGAGGACACTTTTAGTCCTGTTGTTAAAGCTGCTACAATCAGACTTGTGTTAGCTGTTTCTGTGTCCAGAGGATGGAGCCTAAGACAGCTAGATGTGATGAACGCGTTTTTACATGGTGTTCTGGAAGAAGAAGTCTACATGAAACAACCACCTGGCTATGAAGATTCTAATGCACCATATCATGTGTGCAAACTGGACAAATCATTGTATGGTCTCAAGCAAGCACCTAGAGCATGGTTTGCCAAACTAAGTTCAAAACTTCAAGAGTTTGGTTTCTTACCCTCCAAGGCTGATACATCATTGTTTATTTATAACAAGTCAGGCATTACTATTTTTGTACTTGTATATGTTGATGACATCATAGTCACTAGTTCCTCGAATCAAGCTATTACTGCACTTCTTCAAGACTTAGGAGCAGCATTTGCATTAAAGGATCTAGGAGACTTGCATTATTTCTTGGGAATTGAAGTCAAAAAATATAATAATGGTATTATTCTAACCCAAGAAAAGTATGCCTTGGATTTGTTAACCAGAGTTGGCATGAAAGACTCGAAGATGTCTCCAACACCATTGTCAGCCTCAGAGAAACTGTCAGCCATGGAAGGAGATGCACTTGGTCCAAAAGATGGTACAAGGTACAGAAGCATTGTGGGTGCACTTCAGTACCTAACACTCACACGACCAGATATTACCTTTTCAGTCAACAAGGTTTGTCAATATCTCCATGCCCCAACTACAGTTCATTGGACAACTGTTAAAAGAATACTAAGGTATCTTAAAGGAACTTCAAATCTAGGTCTAACCTTCAGGAAATCCTCTTCCACCTTAGTAAGTGCATTTTCAGATGCTGATTGGGCAGGATGTGTAGATGATAGAAGATCTACAGGAGGTTTTGCGGTTTATTTTGGACCTAATTTAATTTCTTGGAGTGCTAGAAAACAGGCAACAATTTCCAGGTCCAGTACAGAGGCTGAATACAAGTCCTTAGCAAATGCCACAGCAGAGGTCATATGGATAGAATCATTGCTAGGAGAACTTGGTGTTGAAAGGAAACAAACTTCATATCTCTGGTGTGACAATATGGGAGCCACCTATCTTTCTGCCAATCCTGTCTTTCATGCCAGAACCAAGCATATTGAGATAGATTTTTATTTTGTAAGAGAAAGAGTTGCAAACAAGCTGCTTGAGATCAGATTTATTCCATCCCAAGATCAGGTTGCAGATGGCTTCACAAAGGCTCTACCAGCTCGGCAGTTTGAAGAGTTCAAATACAATCTCAACCTTAAGAAGGCTGTGATTGAGGAGGGGTGTTAGAGAAATACATGTAATCACGCCGTGCCGTGTCAATGTAAATGTGTGCGTGCGTGTGTTATACCGGTGGAGGGAGATAGAGTTAGAGTTAGTTTAGATATGAATCTAATCTTCAATATAAAGATTAGATCAATCTCCTTTTATCTCTCCACCGGTTAAACCTCTCCTGTTGTAATCTGTCGAGACTATTTAACACGAAAACGAGCCGAGGCCAAGGCATCGTTAAACCCAGCGAGATTTCACAATTTCTGTGTAGCTCAAGAGACAAAGTATTTAAAATTAATATTCTGCACGTTTGTGGATACATCATTGCCCATATCCAAATATCTTTTCAAATACGTTTGACACTTTTAACTATGATTTCAGATTTTTTTAAAGCAACCGGATCACTGGAAATCGTGAGCCAAAAAACTCCTCTCATAGATTTGATATATACAAGTTTTCATCCTAAATTAATATTCATGATTATGATTTTGTATTACGAAGTTTATCTATACATGTAAAATTATGCTTTCTCTTGCAGGTTTGAGCTCGAAACTATTCCGCGTCAGATCCTCGATTACTCACTACATGGAGTTTTGATTTTTTTTCCAACTAATTTCAGCCAAAAGTTTTTAAAAAGTGAAAGTTTCACACGGTTCGATTCAAGGCTTGTACGGTTTGCAGGAAAAACACCGCAATGGCCGCCTCCTCTGCCACCTAGCACCTGACTAGTGGACCTAAACGGTATGGAACCTACTAAGTCATGGGATTTGGGTTTTGTAAAACATTTAACCCCCAAAAATTGTGGTTTTGTGATAAATTTTCTTTTGTTATGATTTTGTGCGTTTCATGAAAGTCTGAGCCCAATAGTTATGATATGGTGATGTTTTATGTACTTTTCAGAAGAACTTTAGTTTTAGAGGCTTGGTTGAGAGGAGCTTTGAACGGTTGTATGGGTAAGGGAAAAGAGGAGGTCCACCAAAGGTGCTCCACAAACCCGGTTGACTGTCTATTTTCAGAAGAACTTTAGTTTTAGTCTTTGATGAATACGACTCGACAAATGCTAGTACTAGAAAGAAATGTCCAGAGGCCCAGCATGGCAGAAACGAGTGAAAAATGCTGCTGTGAAGGAACAAGATACAAATCACTCTGTTCGTTATGATGCCTCGGCTGTACTTCCACTTGGCCCCGTTGGTTAATGTGAATAAAGACCTGTCTTTCAGCCCACACAAACTACATGAACAATCATGCAAACAATATTATATCAACATTTTACATAACACATACAGAGTACTCTAGTACATAATTTTCAAAAAAGAATGTCAGAGAACACGTCAGCAGAACTGCTGCAACATTAACACAACAATGCAGTCTTACAGGCGCAAATAAAACATTATAATTCCATGATAAATTGTAACATAACTACATAAGCATCACGGGGTATTGTTGTTTTTCCTAATCTGGTTCCTTTTTTCTTTGAGAGAGAGGAGTGTTAATTCGGATCCTTTATATGTGTTCGGAGCTATGGTGGGCTAAGAAATGGCTTTCCCAAAACAGAATGCAGAAACATGTCAATCTTCTGCCTCTGACGGACGGGGCAGGCAGGCACCGCTGAAGATCCTTGAACTATAACAGTTTTGCCGGTCTCGACTTTGTCGTGGTGCTTGTCGCGATCACTTTGGGATTAGCTATACTTGACGGCGTTGCATGTAACCTGCGGGCTTTTGATCTCATCCTGGCTTTGGATCAGCCGAATCTCTAGGCTGCTAGTTGATGGGTCAAAGCCTGCCCTTTTATAGTCCTCCACGGTTCTTCTTAGGAGTGCCTGCAGAAGTTTCCGGACATGTTAAACATCCTGAAGTAGTGTATGCTGCTACATACACATCGAATAGCTATGTACTCCTGCTATACTGACAGCATCACAGAGAAATGCAGCCCCAGCAAGTGGAGAGAATTCAAGGAGAGAAAAGAACTATCTCTGAAACATGAAATGCCCTGAAAGTGAGAGCCTAGGAGCTAAAAACAAGCAAGTTATCATCAGAGGCAATAGCTGATTCTTGAAGCGGGGTCAACAATAATATATTGGTGGCTTCAGAGATTTTAGAAACAAGGTGTAGAAAAGATTACCATTAGGTCATGTCTGATAGTTGCAGAGACAGTCTGATAGTTGCAGAGACAGTCAGTTTACTAGATAGCGAGAACTGTGCCTGACCTATCAATAAATTCATGTCCTAGCTCTAATTACATGTTACCAAAGTTCATGACATTCATAACTCAGAATTGCTAAAAGAATTTTCCTGCTAGTTCACCTAAGACCTAGGAGTTAACCATGTTGAATATCAGCATGATGGCATGAGTGCATGACAGAGATACCTGTAAACTGGAAACTGCAAGTTCTGCTGCCTTTTCAAGGTTATCGGGGTATTTCTGTAAACATCACATGCAAAGCAACCATGTGTTAGGAATGGTGTAACCATAATAAGACTATTGCACAAGAAAAATACTAATATACTTTCTCTGGGACATACATTGCTCCATCCTAGTAGAAGAGCAGTTGTTAGATCTCCTGTGCCCTGCAAAACATTTTGGGGGCAGCAGAATAATTATACAGTAATACAGTAACTGAAATATTTGAATGGAATATTCACCACTAACAATGCTATGAACACCCAGCTTTTTAGAGTAGAGTTTCTTAAAACAAAGATGTTTTTCTCACTCTGTCTCTCTACCACCTCACACAAAATCTGCTGATCCGATTTTCTCCTGTCACTATTAACAGATATGCACTTACACGAGCACACATAGAAACACCTCGCTGAGATTCTAGTTCTACGATCTACTCTCAAATCAGCCATTTATTAAATTCAGTAACAAGTAATGTCTGAATACCGTTTTCACTTTACAGCTGAGTCCATTTAAGTTTCAGATGTATCATGTATAAATACAGCCTGCCCCTAAATGAAGTTTCTTATGTTACCCCACAAGGATTTTAACAAGGTAAACGCTTGCTTGAAAAATAAACATTTGTTTCTCCTACGATTTGATATTGTTTGACTGTGCAACACTTGTTAGATATGATGTAGATCACCATTCAATAGATTTAAACAAACTATCATAGGAAGATCCTACATGAGCAAACCTAAGCAACAATATGTATTAGTCCACTCCATACTACTACCAGATTTAGTACAATCAAGAGATATGCTATGCCAACACGTTTCCCATACAATAACCAATATGTGACGACCAATTCACAAAAGAAAATTTGGAATTATATCAGTGTAAAAAAGGGCTCCTCAATTATTATTGGCACATACCGTGAAATATGCAGGTATCTTGGGTATCTCAATCTTAAATTGTTCCGGCGGTTCCTGAATATAAAGACACAATAAAAGTCTTCGAGATCAGCCTTCTAATGGTTAAGACACCAAACGATAATAACAGTGGAGCAGATCCCTTTGAGGGATCAGGGAGAAGATAAAAGCCGGCTGTATTTGGCAAGGGACAAGAATAGTTTGGTCAATTTCTAACTTCAGTGGTTAGTTTCCAAAGCATTTATTTATTTAATATTGTATAGATCCATTCAAACTCAAGCTAACTCAAGAATGTAAAACTGTATTAGCTTCGTTTGGTAAATGGATCAGATTACCTATACTGGCACCCGGAAAAAATCACAACATATCACCTGTAAATCCTAACTGTTACTTCTATCTAACTTGTACAATGTTAATGTGGCAATAATATAACACTGAAGTACATGTAGAATAGACGTGATTATGGGTACGTGTGCCACTCCTATATAAAACTACTGCACATTATTTATATCCGAGACATTTTACTACGATTGGTCAATAGCTCATAGCCAGCCAATAGAGCACCAAAGTAGCATAAGAGCTGTACAAAACTATGCTCGACTATATGTATCTAAGTTTTTTTTCCCGTATAGCCATGAAAGTGCCATTTTCTCCATAATTTGCTTGCATAATACTGTATATTCTTGTAAGTCTCGTGAGAATGTCTAGGTAAGATAAAATGGTCCTTTGTCTTTAGACTTTCTCCGTAATAATTTTGTAAAACCAATAATTTTTCAATGTGCAAACGTATTATAAATTTGTCAAAAGTTACCTCTGTTTTTTTGTAACTTCCGATGAGGAGCAGTTTGTCTTGAATAAGTGCACTAGTTATTATCACCTGAAGAATGGTAGCAATCAAACACGTCCATTCTTACATTAGTAACCGTATTAGCATCCTTTCCTTCAAACATAGAAACATGGGACAAAGATAGTTGACCATAGGATCCAATAGTTATTCTATGTAGCACATTCATACTTTTACTGGTTTATTTATTGATCTTATAAAGGACAAACCTTCCGTGGTCCAGCACTGTGGAGGATATTGCAAGCTTTCAAGCCATCTTGTTCGCAGGTAATTCTGCAAGTACACATTCAAATAAGAAAGAAAACAAGCAGCTTATCATCGTGTACGAGACTAACCAAACAAAGCTTCTGTGATTTACCATTGCTAGTAAATAAGATGGAAACGAATTTGGGAAATACTAGCCATATGCCATCACAAAAGTGTACTAGTTCGTAACTACCAGTATTGAATGCATCTGTTAACAGTGGTTAGCTTACAGAATGCCATTGACACAATTTCTTCTGCAGCCTTTACTTCTTAGGTATCACTAGTTTTTAGGTCTAGCAGTTTGATTGACTATTATTGCACATTAAACCACACATTAGCAATTTGCATTAAATACCAATTGGCAATAGCAGAACCCACAAAATGGTAACTGGAGTAAAAATTGGACTTGTCAGATTAAAATTAGCAGTGGAGTGCTTTTATGTTTGATCTGGAAGCAATATGTGCTAACAATCGAATTTGGATGAAATCTGATACTGGGACACGTATGATGCAACATATGACCATAAACAGAATAGCTCTCATTTTCCTTCTTAAAAAAAGAGCATGAATACCTCAATCCCGTGAGTAGTTCAACTTCAAATTGGTTTGGTGTAAGCATTGAAGCAACTGGGACTACCTAAAGATCATTTGATCAGAAAAGGAATATATTAGGATGAGTAAACATATGAGGTCTGTGGAAAGCAGTATGAGCATGAAAATCCGATCATATAATTTCACGCCATAGCCCAATTTTTTTTGAGCTGAAAACTGTAAGGGAGGCCCCGACAGTAAATTTGATTAAAGAGAAAAATATGTACAAGAGAGGGGGGATGTACAAAAGGGCTTAGCCCAAAGAGAATTACAAAACGTCTAGCCAGGCTACAAGATATAAGATTTCAGATTGTCCTTCATTCTGTAAGAAAGAAGGAAGAGACCCCTTCTAAAAGAAAAGGACCAAGATCTAATAGTAGGCGTAGCATTATAAAAAATCATAGCATTCCTTTTCTTCCATATATTCCAGGCGGCGGTAGCAAAAACTTTGAAGAAGAACGGCCTTCTAAAATTGGATCTGGCAGTGGCAATCAACTGAGGGAGTTCAAGGTTGTCATCAATTGTGATGTTGATACATTGCCAGCATTGCCTACTGAAATTGCAATTCCAAAAAAGATGGTCCCTGGTTTCTAATATAGCATCATCATAGAGGCTGCAGAGGCCGTTGTCGTCAAGAGAGAAGTTTTTCCTTAGAAGCACATCCTTTGTGTTTAGGCGATCGTTAGCAAGAAGTCAGAAGAAAGATTTAATCTTGGGAGTGCACTTCGATTTCCATATCCAGGAGGAGAAGATGGGGGCTTGAATGTGTTCAAAGTTCAGATTATATATCATGTTTGCAGAGAAGTGTGTGCCCCAACTATATGACCATAAATCATTATCATGAGCATTCCGAGTTGATCTGGTTTGGTTGATGACATGGTTGAACTCATGGAGCTCCTCAAACGCTTGTGTATATAAAAGGAAGGTGAAAAGCATCAATGGGGTCGCCCAGGTCGAGGATATTCTTCACCGAGGTGAATATAATTTAATGGGACCAACCTCTGGAAACGAGGTACCTGACTCTGCCTCTACTCATTTCTGAAGGGAAAAGGAGATGTAGGCTAAATGTAACACTTAATTTCAGGGAAGGATTTATCTTACTCCCTCTGACCCGAATTAGTTGACTCAAACTTGTCAAGATATGGATGTATCTAATACTAAATCATGTCTAGATACAATCGAATCTAGACAAGTCTAAGTCAACTAATTTGGGTCGGAGGGAGTATAAAAGTTCCGAGTAATACATGGTGGGGTATAGTCAAATCTTGTATTTTTATGTAACAGCATTTCATATTGCACAAGATAACCTTAGCAGCAACTTAAAACAGGCAGTTACCTTCTGTTGATAAACAGATATTAACTCCTGAGGAACATATAGTTTGCCTTCATCACCTAAAACCGGGTCACAAACTGCAGGGTGTACAGGTATTAGCCAATTCGGTTAGGTATACAAAATTTTGATGCAGAAAAAACAGCCATACAAACTGTGTAAGGTGAGAAATGATTACCATATATAAGATCAGGATTGACTGATCGTAATTTCTCGACGACTTGTAGAACAGTATTTAAAAAGGAAACAGATCCGATATAACCTGAATACCACAAAGAGCATTTTACTTTACATAATTCATAGCATGTTACTTATTGGTCAATCAAAAGAAGATAAGTAATGGTGTGCCATCATGATGAAATATCAGTGAAGAATCAGCTAGCTCTTCCTTTGGCGTGAAGGATGGGAAGTCCCAAACTGAAGGAGTTGTAATGGTTACCTGTTAACAAATGTGTATAGTGCAACAAATCATTTTCCCCCAGTCCTTCAATAAGATCCCACAGCTGATCGCCATTGAGAACCTGTCCTCTAAATTTTGGGTATCCTGAGATGACACATAGCAGGAACTATTTAGGCGTGCCAGACAAATTACACATAAGATGTTGTACAAACCAGCTGATTCTACCTGTATGATTTGAGAACTGTACAGAATTTATCGGGTCCACATCAAAACCGAGGAGTTGCAAGGGAAAGACAGCCGATTTGTTGCCAACATACCCCTGAATTAAGAAAAAACAGCATGAGCAGAGGACAGATATCAAATCAAAATATAACTCATTTACTATGCCTGATTCCTAAAAACAACGCTTCTTGCTGCACAGCATACAGTCCCCAATCAAACCCAATCCTACGGGAGTCATATAACGACCGTCTTAACCGATGATCAATCACAGGACTCCAGTGTGACTATATAACATGCGACCATAACGCTGATGGTTGTGCAAGCAGCAGATCATCCATGTATGCATCGTACAAAATTATAAATACCGCAGCCACGGAACCCTTGTAAGGGACTAGTTAAACCCACAACATGTACAGAACCCTTGGTTGGCTCTGAGATCTTAGGACTTGCTTAGCTCCCAAACCCAAACTGCATTAGTTCCACAAGCTTGTACTTATTATGCATAATATAGATAGGGGAGAGGAGATGGGGTTTGGTTGGACCTGGACGGTGTGGGACTGGATGCTGAGCACGCGCCCCGTGTCGGACGGAAGCGCGACGGAGAGTATCGGTGGCCGCGCCATCGCCGGATGCACCGTCCCTCCACTCCTCCCCCGCCGCCACCCAGACCGCTCCCTACGAAATCGCAGCAACACGAGAGCAAGTCGAACACAGGAAGGAGAAGGAGAAGGCGAGGCCAAATTGCTTTCTTCACTACGGATCCTACTCCATAAGTTTATAACCAAATTGACTAATCGGCACCAGGATGGATGTCTTCCTAGATTTGGAGACGGACTGCCGGTCTCGTGGGCTAACTACTTTTATTTATGTCATTATTAATTAATCAGTCATCAAAATAAATTAGCTTTACGCACCTGGAGGAGTGAGAGGAGGTGGTGGGTGAGGACCACCGCCCCCACGAGGCGCACGAGCGGGGAAGTGGCCGCACGAGCGCGGTGGTCGGCGGCGGAGGAAGCACGGCGACGGCGAGCATGCGACGGCTGGCAGAAGAGTGTGCGATGCGCGGGACGGTGGGAGATAGCCAAGTGGACCGGCGGACCGTGATGGCATCGTACGGCTGGCAGTAGGAGACATCCTGCCCGTTTGTACGAAAATGGATGGCTAAGATTATTTCATGTATAACAGCCACGTATTTCCTTTTTTATAACGTCTAAAGCTAGAAATACCGTGTAGCTCTCTATTACTCTCATGCATTGTACACACAAACCCGAAGTCCTTCTATCAAGGTGACTTTTTCCCACGTGCAACCGCCAGGGAAAAAAGAGATCTTAGCCTAGGGTACAAGCCTTCCGACTCCGGCCTCTGGCTGCTCCCCCGCCGACGACCTAGGTCATCGGTGGTGAGGGGGATCGCCGGATCCACGCGTGTGGACAGTTTTTAGCCAAAGTAGATTCGTTTTTAGACTGTTCATCGTCTTGGTTTGGGGGCGGCGATGGCGGCGCTGAATAATTTTTCTTCGGATCCTTCTCCAATGGATTTGAAGACCAGTCTATTCAAGCAAGGATGGTGCGACGGTGGAGGCATCCTTGTGGTGGATGTGTGTCCTCATGATCCACCGCTGCATCGGCGTTTGCTCTAGCGCCAACGTGGAACCTGGAAGATAGTCAAGGAACGGATGTTGATTCTGGTCTGCATCGACGACATCTGGAAGATGGTGGACCGTGTGCTGGATCTGTGGTTCTTCGATGGCAGGTATGGTTTCCTCCTCCGACATCTTAATCATGCAGGGGTGATAGATCTAGAGTTCAATGGCGTGTTGGGGTGTTGTCCTGGTGATTCGTTCAACGACAATGGTTTCACCTTGGGTGACACACCTTGGAGGTCCGTAAAGCTGTATATTAGCGATGGAGCCGCATTGAGCTTGGGTGAGGAGGTGATCTGTTATGTTTTCCTTTGGTGGCTGTTGTTGTGGTGCCAAAGACAGGTGACGGGCGTTGGCATCAAGCTCAGGGGATTTTTTGGCCTGGATTGTAATTTTCTTTCTTGGCTGACGGTCCTTTGCGCAAAGACTTGCGTTCTACTATTTTTTTAGTTTTGTCATGTCGGTGTCTACGTGGATTGTACTATGACATTTATGACATATCCGGTGCCAAGCGGTTGTACCGTATGGAATATCCGGTACAACCGGTTGGTACAGACAACGCAGGAAGCAGCAGCAAAACACAAATAACTTAGCAACCGGACTTCGAATGGGATGAAACCAATTTTATTGGAAATATTGGATATCACCAAGGGATAAAATATCAAGTATTATAATGTGTGATGCCTCCCTTGGTGTGGAGCCAGAAAAACCTCTAAAGATCAAAACACAATAAGTTATACAAGGTAAATCCGTTTTTAATAAACTAGAGCTTGTTATGAGGATTACCACAAGCTCTAGAACCTCACTTGGATAAAATTCAAATAAGATGCTAAGTATGCAAAGGTTTGAGCTCTCTCCGAAATATATGATCGAGTTACTCACTCGAGAGCTCATCTTGATAGTATGTCTATCTATCCTAAACCCAGTCTTGTAAGTAACAACATAAGACCGGTAAAAAGGAAAACCTATCAAGATTATACCTTTGCCTTGAGCATTCCACTTGAGCTCGATGTAGATGATCTTGTCCTCCTCAAGATGGAACACCTTTCTTGATTTCTCTTTCTTGTGCACGCTTGATGAAACTTGTAGCTTGCTCCCCCATACACCATGAGAAAACTTCTTCTTTGAACTTGTGTTCATCGATTCATGATCACTGAGTATGACAAACTTTAAGCATGAGATCTTCTAAATATGGCACATCTTGAGCTTACACTTCATTTCTTCTAACTTCACTTGGATGATGTCTTGAAGATACACATGATAAACTCCATCTTCTTCAAGACACACTTAATCTTATTTTCTTTATTCTTCTTCTTTTACATGATTCCAATAGGCCCAAAGCCCCTGAACATTGCTTCTTCTTCTTCATTTTTTCTATCTTGAAGCCAACACATGCTCCAAGAGATGCCAATGGAAAATTCCTACAAGTGCAACTTAATACAAATATTAGACCATAGAAATTGTTATTAATTACCAAAACCACACATGGGGCCACATGCTCTTTCAGCCGCGTTGTGCCACAATATCTGTCGGTGTTGCCGCCTCCACCAATCACTAGGGGTCCTCACACTCCCTTGCCACCGTGTACGTGCACGAGACTTCATCGATTCGGCTGCAGCGGCCCATGCTGGACACGCTTCTTCTACGATGGCCCACAACCATCGTCTTCTCGAGAATGAGAGGAACTAGCAGTACAAGCCTGGCACCAAGTTCTAGTGCCGCTAAAAGGAGCGCCACCCCTACGAGAACTACGACGTGTCCCTGCCACCGGGGTGGTACCTAAACCGGGTGTGTGTCCCAGTGACACCAGTGCAGACGGATAACACACTGCCTGACTAGGAGATCGAGCGCCACCAGCGCTAGCTGTCGGGGGAATAACCCCGGTAGGGTCATAAGGGGTAAAACATTGCCCAGCTTGGCTTATGCCGAGTAAAGAATAAATCTGGCCAGGTAACAACGGCCAGGTAGGAAGGTCATATACGGCCGATATAAGAATTATGTTGACCCGTATAAGACAAGTTTGTTTACCTTGTAGGAAGCAACGAGCCGAGTCTCACGAGGGAAGGCCGGGTCAGAGAGGACGCGTGGCAGCTTTCCGAGTGAGGTTCAGGAGGGACCATGGTAAAGCACGATCAAAAGAGAAGGACGACGTCGGGTGACACAAAAGGAGCCGGGTGACACCTAAAGCAAGGGCTGACGTACAAAGTCACTGCATGACGCCAAAAGAACTGGAGGCTACGTACGAGAAGACCGTTAGCTGTCTAGCTTTGTGGACTAGGTCAAGGGGCTCAGGGCAAGCCCATGACCCGGCTCGTACAGTGAGGACCAAGATCCAAACGGTAACCCTAGGACCCAAAGGGGTGTAACCTAGCTGGCCTTCGTCTATATAAGGAGGGGCATAGCTAGGGTTTGAGGAGGTTGGACCAAGTAGGAAACTAGTGCCCTGAGGCTTTGCTCAAACAGCTCAAGGAGCACTTGTAAACTTCTAGTATCAATAAAAATCCTAAGTGTGGAGAGTTCATCTTGTTCTTCGTGCGCGGCTAGACCGTGCACTCCCTCCCTGGTTACCACAAGCGTCCATTCGGCCCCCAACTTAAGCCTACCCATGGCATCTACCGTGACACCACAACGACAGTTGACGCCCACCGTGGGGCATAAGCAGGCGCTTGCTGGAGTTTTCATCCAGACGGGCAACATCATCGCCAAGACCGGCAAACGCGTCTATTCCGACCTCATCCAGAGGTTCGGGGCACTCAACTTCGTCAGCGACAACGCAGGCTGCTTCGGGACCAAGACGTTCCCTAGGGGCGGTCGCTTCATCAAGTTCGGCAAGCACTAGGTCTACGTCACGGTGCGCGTGGAGCACGCGTACCCGAAGCACGTCATCCTGGCGCCGGATCCACCTGCGGTTCCAGCCGCAGGGAAACTTCACCAACTCGTCTCCGTCGAGGTAATGATGATAGCTCCTAATCCACCAGCACCTCCAGTGGTTCCTGTGGTGAATGAGGAAGTTGAGGGAAGAAATCCAGAGGAAACGCCAAGAGCGGCAAGAACTGCAAATGCACCGCTAGAAAAGCCAGAGAACATAGCTAGGAGTAAGAGAGCCAAAGAATTGCAAGAAGCAATAGAGAAGTTAGCAGAGCCAGTAGCGCCAGCGGCTGATCCGGCACGCGTGCAGGCCGAGTTAGAGAGGCCAGGATAAAAGTCCCGGAGAAGGCAAAGGAGTTAGCGCAGTTACAGCAAGATGTGGATATCACAATTCGAGAGCTCAACTCGGCAAATCGAGTCACGGGCGTGAAGAGACGACTTGATGCAGCAAGGTTGAGAGGAAGGAATCTCAACGAATAATTAGAGTACGTAACATCAAAGATAACACCAGAAAACAACAACGAAACAGCCATGCGGCCGACATACAACACTACAGCAACAAATCTGAGAGCTGCAGAGGCAGCAATGGCTGAGCTCCCCCATTTGACGGGTGAAGCAAAGAGGAAACAATAGGAACGAGTCAATGAGTTGGAAAGAGCAGCAGGGATGCTGAGTGAAGCATACTACAGGGTGAATCCGGGTATAGCTGGGAGGTCACAGCTGGTTCACTTGGCAACTCCAATCCCGACAAGATCAGCAGGTCATATAGCCTCCTCACCAGGAGTGGTGCCGAGACAGAGAAAAAAAAAGAGTGTGGATTCAGTAAGAAACAAACAGATGATTACCTATGACCCGACAATAGCTCAAGGAAACCCAATCCGTGCACAGGGAACAAGAAGGAATATTGTTCAGGGAAATGAGAACCAGGAAAATGTTGGCCGAGAAAGGCAAGCAGGACAAAGAAATGACAATGGGGGGCAAAACTTTGCACCTCAACCTAGGCGTGGAACTCACTCGGCAGGAGGAGGAAACCTAGCTCCGAATCCTACACCAGCACAACCCGAAAAGAGACAGCAAAGTGCACGGGAAAAGCAGTGCAGCAACTCGTAGACCCAAACACAAACAGATACAATGATGGTTACTCGACGATGGTAAATGACGGGTATGAATTGCCGGATCATGTGTACCAAGCAATGGGAGCCAGACCCGGAGGGAGAAATCTTCAGCCTGATGATGCAAGGCTAAATCTCGATCGGATAAAGATGGCAGAACTAATTGAATCACAAGGTCCACAGGGTCCACCATGTTTTGGCCCGAGGATCATGAAGGAGACGCCAGTGCCGAACTTTCAGCTGGCCAGGGGGACGAAGACCTACGATGGAAGCACAAAGCCAGAAGACTGGCTCATAGATTATGGAACTGCAGTAAAAATCACGCAGGGAAATTTGAGATGGGCAGTGCGATATGTGCCGCAGATGCTAGAAGGACCAGCAAGGGTGTGGCTGAATAATTTGCCACCCGGAAGCATCAACAGCTGGATTGATTTTCAGGATTCTTTTGTGAGCAATTTCACAAGAACCTACAAGAGGCCGAATCGCCCACAACAGCTAGCTATGTGCAAGCAAAGGCCGAATGAAACAGGCAGGGAATTCCTCACAAGGTGGTGCACAATGCACAACTCTTGTGAAGGGGTAATTGAATCTTAGGCCATTGCATGGTTTGCATAAGGATGCAGGCATGGAAGTGTATTGTGGCATAGGTTACAAAGATATATGCCGGCAAGCTTGGCAGAAACGATAAGAATCGCCGACTCATATGCGTTAGGAGATCCGACTCAGCCTCTGCTTATGTCGGCGGACGGGATGACTGAAACTCAGATTTATGACACTGGAGGATCGCAAAGGCGCCAAGAAAGGGCCAAATATAGAAGCAATAGAGGGGATGAGAGACCGGATTACAGATATGGTTCGACTCAAGTTGCAGCTGTGAGTCAGGATCATCCAGATGCTGGAAGTAGCCAACGTCAAAGGACAAATGGGCAACAACAGTGGACAGCAAAGAATGATGGGAAAAAGCCATATGAACAAATAAAGCCATATCAGGACAGACAAAAGTATACTTATGAAATGAGGTTGGACCAAGTAGGAAACTAGTGCCCCGAGGCTTTGCTCAAACAGCTCAAGGAGCACTTGTAAACTTCTAGTATCAATAAAAATCCTAAGTGTGGAGAGTTCATCTTGTTCTTCATGCGCGGCTAGATCGTACACTCCCTCCCTGGTTACCACAAGCGTCCATTCGGCCCCCAACTTAAGCCTACCCATGGCATCTGCCATGACACCACCACGACAGTTGGCGCCCACTGTGGGACCAATCATGTAAGTTCCATACGCCAAGTCCGAGTAAGCCAGCAAATCACACAACAAGACAATGCACTTGGTTTCAGAAGGGAGATAGAGGGATTCTCTGACTAAACAGTTACCACCACCTCCCCCTCCACCGCTCACAGGAGGAAATGCTCAAGTTGTTGGAGCTGAGCATAGATATGAAAACAGTCAGCCGAGATATCATAACCAAGAAAGAAGAGAGGCTGTGCATCAGGTGCATAACCCAAGAGGTGATGACGCTCATATCGGCCATGGAACCAGAAATGAGTACAGAGAGCATCATCAGAGCTAT
Organism: Avena sativa; assembly: GCA_916181665.1. Lineage (NCBI taxonomy): Eukaryota > Viridiplantae > Streptophyta > Magnoliopsida > Poales > Poaceae > Avena > Avena sativa. The sequence goes on from OV702297.1 coordinate 81,045,279, forward strand.
GTCATATTTGTCACAGAGACAAATGACAAAAAGAGTCAGCAGAGACGGATGATGGAAGTAAATGCCACAATGCCGGCAATTCCAAAGTACATGCATTGGTATGAATAGGAGATAACTTGGAGCATAAAGGATCACCCCAAGATCATGCCAACACCAGGAGGTTATGCTATTGTCTTGGATCCAACTTTCATGGGCCCTGATATCAATGTGAAGTTCTCCAAGGTACTGATTGACGATGGCAGTAGCATCAACATCATGCAAGGATATCATGCTCAAGTTAGGCATCACTATGAACATGCTGGAGCCGACTAAGACAACTTTCCATGTTATTGTGTCAGGATTGTCCTGTGAGCCAATTGGCAAGATCTGGGTTGACGTCTTATTCGGCAACAGAGAAAATTGTCGCACTGAAGCCATAGAGTTTGAGGCGGTTGACCTGGTCAGCTCATACCATGCTTTACTCGGTAGGCCGACTATGGCATAGTTTATGGCTACTCCTCACATTGCTTACTTAAAGATGAAACTGCCAGGTCCATGCGGAGTTATCACAGTCGAAGGAGATTACAAGAGATCAATTGCTTGCGCCTCAGCCGAATCTTTGCTGGCTGAGTCACTGGTCATAGCACAAGAAAAGCATCAGATGATGGAAGTGGCAGCATTGGCCAAGGCAGCACAAATGTCTATGCCGACACTTACTAACCCGTATGGCAGTGTATGTTTCCAAGCTACCAAGGAAACAAAGAAAATACAGGTGGACGAGGCTTTCACAAAGTGCACAGTTACCATTGGTGTTGGGCTGACTAACAAATAGGAAAGCAAGCTCACCAGCTTCCTCCGTGAGAATCGAGATATCTTTGCATGGTCCACACAGGACTTGCAAGGAGTTCCGAGAGAGCTAGCTGAGCACTCTCTTCATGTAAGGCCGGATGCCAAGCCGGTGAAGCAACTCCTCTGCCGCTTAGCCGAAGATAGGAGGAAAGTGATAGCCACCAAGATAGCCAGGCTCTTGGCTGCCGGGTTTATCATGGAAGTACTGCACCCAGATTGGTTGTCAAATCTAGTCTTGGTCGAGAAGAAAAAAGATGACCCAAACGTGGCAGTGGTGTGGCGCATGTGTATTGACTACACGAACCTCAATAAGGCGTGTTCAAAAGATCCATTTCCCCTGCCACGAATCGATCAAGTCATTGACTCTATTGCCGGGTGTGAATTGTTGTCATTTGTGGATGGGTATTCTGGTTTCCACCAGATACCACTGAATCCGAGTGATCAAATAAAGACAACTTTTATCACCTCGTATGGGGATTATTGCTATCGTACTATGTTGTTTGGATTGAGAAACGCAGGTGCAACATACCAAAGGTGCATGCAAAAATGCTTGCAAGATCAATTGGACAAAAATGTTCAAGTATACGTTGATGACGTGGTGATAAAAACCAAACAAAGTCATACTCTAATTGAGGACTTGCGTCAAACATTCGCAAACTTAAGAAGATTCCGGATGAAACTTGTAACATCCCAGGATTAGCACCTAGAAATAGAGAGGACACAGGTTTGTGCATTGCATTCATGCATAAGAAAATCCGGAGAATTTTCACGCAAAACTAAAAGACCTATAAAGGGATCGGGATCTCTCTTGTACTGAAGGAAATTTTAGAGCAAGTGCGACAAATTTCGACATGACCTTTGTAGAATTCTTTGTTTCGGGGGAAGATTTGTTTAAACATGTATTTGAATTTCAAATATGAAATTCATAATAATTTATAAAATTCACAAATAGGAAATGGAAATATTTAATAACTTGAAATTAAAATGATTAAATAAATAATATAAAAAGGATTCTTTATTAATAAAAATATATATACCTATAGTATTACTTTACAGTAGATAAATAAAAAGAAAAGTATTAGGAAATGAATAAGTAGAAAAATAGATTACCATATTTAATACAAAGAAATTTAACTTTATAACAATACAAGAAATCACATTGTCTTTACAATTTACCAATAGAAGAGAAAGTTCTACTTTTAATAATATAGTACAAGATCACAAGGTAATTTACAAAGTCCAACTTTAAAAGAAAGAATTACATCAATAAGAATCACACAGAAATATGAATTCAAGAAACTACAATTCTCAAATTTCAAAAGAGAGAAAAATTAACTCTATTAATAATACACAATATTACATTGCCTATACAATTTTTAAACAAAAGATGAATTACAAAAGAATTAATAAATGAGAAGAAAATCCTAAACTAAATTCATATTCACTTTCTTTATCTTCTAAATCTTTTCTTCATATTCCTGATCCCTGGAAACAAAAATAATAGACAAACAGAGGAGATAATAGAGGGTTAGTTTTGGGATTAGATTACTCTCAGATTTAGCATACTGATGATATGCTTAAGCTCATCATTGAGTGTTTAGAAATGGAACAAGTGTAGGATTTGTTCTTGTTATATCAAATGACCTCAGCACAACACAGGGGGTCTAAAAAGGGCAAGTTTCACCTTGGTAAAATAGTAAAAGAGTCCATTCTGTTCGCACACGAACACGTCACCGTGTACCCTCGGCGCCGAGCGTGATGCGCGGCAGCACGCGCCGAGGGAGGCTCGTCGGAAGCGCGATACGCAAGACAGTCCGACAGGCGCTTTTGAGACCCGAAACCCCGCTCGCCCGGGAGGGACCTCGTCAGGGCGGCGCGGCGGCTATGGGCTGCCCTAGGTCGGCCTGACCGCCCCTAGAGCCTCGTGGATTCGCAGCCTCCAATCTTGAAGAACGGCGAAGAACGAGAAGAAAGATACAAGGGAGAGGGATAAAGAGTAGATGAACACAGAAAAGTAGTAGATTTGTTTGTTCGATTGGTGTTGGTTCAATCGGCCATCACCCCTCGTGTATATAAGGAGCGGCTGGACTTTCCGTGCAAGAAAGAAGGCTGGATCCACGTCCAAACCCTAGTTGGGGTCCAACTCGAACAAGCAAACTCGAAATTTGCGTAACTGTTCAGTCAAAAACTTGTCTATAACTTCTGGACCACTTTTGAGACAGTAAACAAGCTCAAATCAAAATGTCATAAAAAGTAAAGTTGTTCGTCTCAAAAATACGAAGAACTTTCATGTTTTGCACTTTTTCATATGACCTGATCTTTATTGCCTTTTCCTCTTGTTTTTGTATCAAACTCGGATTACGACTGAACGAATTTAACTCAATTCGGCCGTATTTTAAATCTAGAGGTCGTATACTTGCTCGAATGAAGATGGTTCCAAAAGACTTTTTCATCCGAGCTGATCTTGACCTCTCAATCTTGTTCGTAAGCATATACGTTAGTCTAGCGGTTTTCAGACGAATTTTGGACTTCCATCCGCGTCAAAGGTGAGACAAGGTCTGTGGTCCAGCGACCACTCGGTTCTGTCCGTGCCAATTTGGCTTTCGGCGGTATTTTGACTCTAACTTTCGGATACTAACTCGGATTGAGATGATTTAAAAAGAAAAGTTGATTGTTTCGACGAGACGCACAACTTTCGTGTTCTGAACTTTTCCATTTGAAGTCATATTGAATAAGCCATAGTTGAAGCCTCCATATATCAGTCTCTGAATCTTCTCTGGACACTAGCATAATCGGCTATTAAGCCTGATCATCGCTTGACTTGATATGGTACCTCTTTAATGATGATTAATATTCCTTGTAGTGGACTTTTCTGAGTGTGTGTCTCTCGCCATTTTCCTTGATTAGCTACGAGCCTAAAACGAGTGCCAACACATGCCCCCCTGTTTTTTGGCAGAGCTTGCGTGTCAGAAAATAACTTGCTTCACTTTTAGTCTAAGGACGATGTCAACACTCCATCGGCCACTGGTTGTCTTATGGTGATAACTCCATATCGGCCATTTTCTGACTAGATTTGTTGCCACCTGGGTATAATATCTTCAAATGATTTGCATTGAGAACAACCACTTCATCTTGAATATCACAATTGTATTTGAACAACTCCCACAATGATCCTCGCCTGGTCTTCATCCAAGTGCTCAATAAGAATATCACCAACCGTTAGGAAATAGAAGTCATTACCTTAAAGAGTATTTGAACACATGAACTGTCATGTTCACCCTTTAGTTCATATTTTCATGTAATAGACATTGGATTTCCTTTGTTGTTCTCCTTCACCTGCACTAGATTTTTCATTAGCGGCCAAAATTGTGGTCCAATCTGGCCTTATCTATGTTGGCAAAACAAAGCATCGGCTCTTGTGGAATATGGAATATATTATGAATAATATGATAACCGAATGTTTAGTTGAGCCAACTCATTTGTACTCCAGTTTTCATGTCTAGATATATGAGCAATGATAAATCAATCCAAGATGAAATTCACATCTAGACATGTATCAAGATAAATAGCAAGTGATTCGTCGAAACCTTGGTAAACGATGGACGTTGTTGCACTACTCACAACGAATCACTATAAGCCTCAATATTGGTAGCACCTATAGCAATAAAAAGTTCTAGCACGAATATCAAAACTGCAAATTCGGCATGACTTTTTGTGCAAGATATTCTAAGCAGGATGAGACTTCATAGAACAGTACCATAAGGAGATAAATAAACAATACCAATGCATTGACTATTGCTTTTAAAACTGAAGAGTCAAAATGTAATTCCCATGGTACTATAGAGACAAGATCAATATCATGCTCAGCATCTACGCCAATAATTAAATTAAAGACAATTTGGCCTTTTATATATTTTAAAGGTTTATAAGACAAATTATGAATCACATAATCATAAGCACAGTTGCTAATGAATGCATACCCTGTCTCAGTCTCAGTAACACTAAGGACGATGTTAGAACACCACATCGGCCATAACTGGATAATGATCTAAGGGCGATATAATAAATATCGGCCATATATCTTTGCCCCAATGGACATGTATAACCCATCCACCAAAGTATGTAAAGCCGAAGTAAACAAAAGAACAAATCTGATTATGTACTTCAAGTGTTCGGACTCTTGGATTAGCAAAAAATTGCAACTAATCAAATGAATAATGATTTGGTAATACCCTTTCATGATGTATAAAATTATGATGCAACCAAGGATCAAAATAAAACCATGGTGGGTAACCAATCATACCTGGGGATGAATTCCATGGCATAGGAATTAAAGGAGAAGTAGAATAATATGGATGATGTGCTGGCCAAAGTTTTTGATAGTGATACCGAATTCTTTGGCACGATCGCTTGTTGGCTTTATTCTTTTTGCTCTTTGCTTTTGCTGCCCTTCTTATGATAGGATTTCGCACATCTTCCTTGCCTTGAGGGTTTACTTTGAGAACCCATGCCATGTTTCTTTTATTCAGCTCCCAGGCTCTAAGCCAATATAGCTTCCTCTCCTGCCAATGTGATAAGCCGAGTGGGCATCTCGGCTATGGTTTTCTTTCACACAATGGCATGACTTTATTAATCTTGGGCACTTTTGACTTGGATTGTTTGGACTCGACGATTGGGACATTGAAAGTTACTCGCTTCACTTCCTTTCCCTTAGTAGCCAATGTCAATTCCGCTGGCTTTTCATTATTTGGAGTCGAGTCTGAAACAACACACTTGCGTCCATCTTTTTTGATTCGATATACCTGCTTGACCACATCCTTCTTTACCCATGAACTCCGGACTAATTCTTTTCTATTAAAACGGTCTTTGACATGTGACTGCTGATCAATTGACCTTCTTGGAGCTGCATAATTTGGGTGAGATGATCTATAATTAGATGGATAACGTGCCCATGAATCATACCTTTCCCATGATGGATATGAATAAAAATTAGCATATGGAGGTATCCATGACATTGGCATTGGTGGCCCAAAAGGAGGAGACGAATTTGTTGCATTGAATTTCTCATTTCGCCAATCCCTGTCTTTAGAACTTTGCCTTGGGGGTGATCTTGATTCTTTTGCACTACTTGGCCGATAAGAACTTTTTGCTTCACTCTCTTTTTTATATTTTTCCAGTAGCTATGCGAAAGTGACTTTTGGTTTGCTACCATTGTTCTTATTGCGGCCTTTGTCTTTTTGAGCTTTGTACGCATCGATATTCGAATTTTGTTGTTGCCCCCCAGTGCTTGATGTCTTCATTGTAGCTTCAATGGAACTCTCGCCTTTAAGAACATTTTCAATATGCTCTTCAATAATCTCTTTGCTTGGAAGCTTGATCCCATCATCCTTGGTGTGTACCTGCTCCTCATCGTATGAATCAGCTATAGGAAGCCGATGCAATGTCGTTTGGCCATCAAGACCAATCAAAATAGATTCCTCATCAATTTGTGTTTCAACAAATTTCAATCGTCCTTTATTAACAGCCGATTGTACTATTTGATGAAACGTGGTGCAACTCTCTATACTATGATCGAACGAATCATGCAAGTTGCAATACATTCGTCCTTGTAATAATGGCTCAGTATTGTGATCAAGAATTCTAACATAATCGATTTTCAATACCATATCAAAGATATGCACATACTCAAACTGTGGGTACACCTTTTATCTTCTAACCGATCTTGTTGCGAGAACGGCTTTGGAATTGAGCGGTGCATTGTTCAGATTTCACATCATCTAATTCGGTTATGCATTGTTTTCTGTGCTTATCTTCCGATGTATTCGAATACAAAGTTACACTAGCATCGGCTTTTTCAAGAGACAATAACCTTGGCTTTAAATTTCTGAAACCAAATTAGTTAAAACACATATGTCTCACTTGAGACCAAATGTTAGCCAAGTATGAAATAAACAAAGCTACCCATGTAAATATAAAATGCATATAAAACACTAGGGATAACTTATAATGTGATAATTTATTACTATCGGTTTCTGTAAGGTACAGCATGTTGACCGATAAGTTCTGTGAAAATTATATTTCTAACAAATAAATTACCTCTCTCGATTGATCTTTTATAGCTCATGAGAATTTTGCTAAGAGATGTATCAATATTAAAGTCTTGACCAAATCGGAATATAATTAAATTATTTGCTAAATGTACCTCTTTGGAGACGTTGGAAGCGTATGATGGCCGGATGTCCTGAACAATATCTTGCTCGGCCTCTAGATAATTCTCCAACGCCTCGTCCTCTTTGTTTTTTGGATTTTGTGCCTCTTCAATTTGATGCTCTTCATCAACCGAACATTGTTCGGCTATATCTTGTTGTTGTTGATGTTCACAAATTTCTTTGGCACAACACTCATAGGGCAACACGTAAGCTTCCTTACATCTAGAAAAATCAGGCATAACAGTTTTGCTAACCTTGTCATGCTCTTGATCAATGAAGCTTGCTTCTTCTGATTCGATAGATTCAACATATGTATTTTCTGATTCGGCTTTTTCAATAACCGAATTAACCATCCTAGTTGAACCATTGATGTTTTCTTCATGAATTTCACTAGAGAGCAAAGCTTCTTCTTTTTGTCTCAATGTAGCAGAGGTTTCAACTTGATTGCTGCATGGATGAGATGAGTTGATTCCTTCAACTTGAGTATTATTTTCTTGATGGTCCTTTCCTAGACTTGCAAGAAACTGCTGCAGTTCTTCCTCTTCAAGTTTTTTCTTATATGCTTCATGATCCTCTTTCAGCTTCTTTTCAAGTTCTTCAAACTCCTCATCACGCTTCCTCTTGAGTATCTCAAATAACTGGAGATGTTCCTCCGATAAATCATTAAATGTAATGACCTTATCGGTGTTAACCTCAGTAACACATGATTGCCCCCCAATGCTTTTAGTTTCTTTCGGCAATGTAGTGTTGCCGAAAAATAGCAATTGAGAAGGGGAAAACCTGATATTGTTTGCCTTGCGCTCCTCTTCACGCTTCTTGGTGTATGCCTCATAAGCTTGTATTGTAGCAAGATCATGGGGCCTCTCTTCTAGTTCTTGGTGAAGAGAATTGAGCTTTTTGAACTCAGCTGCAAGTTTTTCCTTCCAGTCATTTGTTCCTACATAATAATGCCCCCAATACTTTTTGTATCTTTCGGCAATGAGGTGTCACCGAAACTTTGCAATTGTGTGAGGGACGTATCATACGCTACAGTACTAGATAAAGGCACATTAGCTCCTACTGACTTTCCACTTATTCGGATATAATCATTGTAAAGGTGTGGAGCCAAATTATGAATATCACTAGTTGCATATGGTGCTGAAACATTACTAACATAAGGTGTAGCATATGATGATTGTGAGTAATTGGACAAATAAATAACTGTAGCATGTCCAATTTCCCTATCCATCAGCATGTTTGAAGGTAAACCTAGTGATTGCAAGTTACTTGCCGATGAATATAAAGATGAAATACTTGGTTGCATGCCATTGAAATTTCTAAAATCACGTGTTTCATGCGGATTAACAGAATTCTTCATGTTGTTCATCGGCACATGAATTTTTGGGGTTGCCGATGCATGAGAATTCGAATTTACATGTTGCAAGTTACTAAGATGAGTTGAAGCATGTAGGTTATTTTGCATCGGCTTTTGCACATAGTAAAAACTAGGGCTAGCCGATACAGTACACATATCAAAAGATCTAGCAACATCAACATAAGAGTAATCTGCATCTACGTAGGAAGATTGAGGATTCATGATACCGTTATAGATTGCAGCCTATTGATGACGCTCTCTTCGTAGCAAGAACGAGCTAGAGACCGTTCGAAGCTTCGGTCCCCAGCGGAGTCGCCAAAAATTGTGTTTGCACACGAACACGTCACCGTGTACCCTCGGCGCCGAGCGTGATGCGTGGCAGCACGCGCCGAGGGAGGCTCGCCGGAAGCGCGATACGCAAGACAATCCGGCGGACGCTTTTGAGACCCGAAACCCCGCTCGCCCGGGAGGGACCCCGTCAGGGCGGCGCGGCGGCTATGGGCTACCCTAGGTCGGCCTGACCGCCCCTAGAGCCTCGTGGATTCGCAGCCTCCAATCTTGAAGAACGACGAAGAACGAGAAGAAAGATACAAGGGAGAGGGATAAAGAGTAGATGAACACAGAAAAGTAGTAGATTTGTTTGTTCGATTGGTGTTGGTTCAATCGGCCGTCACCCCTCGTGTATATAAGGAGCGGCTGGGCTTTCCGTGCAAGAAAGAAGGCTAGATCCACGTCCAAACCCTAGTTGGGGTCCAACTCGAACAAGCAAACTCGAAATTTGCGTAACTGTTCGGTCAAAAACTTGCCTGTAACTTCTGGACCACTTTTGAGACAGTAAACAAGCTCAGATCAAAATGTCATAAAAATTAAAGTTGTTCGTCTCAAAAATACGAAGAACTTTCATGTTTTGCACTTTTTCATATGACCTGATCTTCATTGCCTTTTCCTCTTGTTTTCGTATCAAACTCGGATTACGACCGAACGAATTTAACTCAATTCGGCCGTATTTTAAATCTAGAGGTCGTATACTTGCTTGGATGAAGATGGTTCCAAAAGAAAAGTTGTTCGCCTCGAAAAACTGAACAACTTTCATGTTTACGACTTTTTTTATCCGAGTTGATCTTGACCGCTCAATCTTGTTTGTAAGCAGATACGTTAGTCTAGCGGTTTTCAGACGAATTTTGGACTTCCATCCACGCCAAAGGTGAGACAAGGTCTGTGGTCCAGCGACCACTCGGTTCTGTCCATGCCAATTTGGCTTTCGGCGGTATTTTTACTCTAACTTTCGGATACTAACTCGGATTGAGATGATTTAAAAAGCAAAGTTGATTGTTTCGACGAGACGCACAACTTTCATGTTCTGAACTTTTCCATTTGAAGTCATCTTGAATAATCCATAGTTGAAGCCTCCATATATCAGTCTCTGAATCTTCTCTGGACACTAGCATAATCGGCTATTAAGCCTGATCATCGCTTGACTTGATATGGTACCTCTTTAATGATGATTAATATTCCTTGTAGTGGACTTTTCTGAGTGTGTGTCTCTCGCCATTTTCCTTGATTAGCTACGAGCCTAAAACGAGTGCCAACACATTCCATTTGGCAACCCAAAAATAAAGCCAAACTTGAGATAATACTAAACCAACCGAGCACAAGCATAGCACAAAGATCTCACAGATGAAACCTGGACAGGGGAAGGTATCTGGACCAGCAGCACACAAACAAGCAGCTCACACATGCATGCATGCATATGTGTTGTCAACCCCACAAGGCAACAAGTAGAGGAAAAGCACCAACCGTAGTAGAGATACTACTATATTCTCTCTTCACACCCACAAACAGACCAAGTCTCACACCTCTGTTCTTATCTCAAGCAATACAACACCATAAGCACTGCTTGTTTTCTCATAGTTTCATAGCACCACACCACACCCTCAACCAACTCTGGTTGTTCCTTGGAGCCAGCCAGGAGCTAGGAGGAGATGAATTCACAGCAAAGGCAACATGGTTGCAAAGGGGGAGGAGGCAAGAAGCACTAGTAGTCCAAAGAAGAACCAGCCAACATATCAAGTATCAGGATATGATTAAAAGTAGATCCAACAAGGAATAAGGAGGAGAAGGATTTCCATGACAGGATGCATAGAAGCTTACATTAGTAGCAGAACAAGGTCAACAATCATATCTTTGTAGCAGGTAGAACTCTACAATATTTTAAGCATCTGTATTCTCTTTTGCATCAGCATCTTGGGAAAATAAAGGGAGTAATACACATCAAATCCCTTCCTCTACCCTTCAACTAGATGATCATCTAGGAGGATTAGAGGAGGGTGTTCTCTCAGATCTACATAGAGATGCTATGTATATTCCTCATAGAGAATTAGAAAGCTACATCATAATCTCTGTTCCTATTTAGTAAAAGCCTCGGTCTATGCATCCTGGGCTAGATCAGTGAATCAAACTATAGATATGTCCTGATCATGTAAAAATGGGGCTTTTGGTAGGGTCATGCTCTCAAGTTAGCATAGAAGCTATGCCAGACACATCATAGAGCTGAGAGAAAACAATAGTATCTATTCTTATATTAATTTGGCCTCAGCCTTTTCATCATTGGCAGGGGCAAGGGCATCAGGTCATATACACTATGATCATACCACTGTGCACACTCCAAGGTGAGGCACCACAGTAGTAGGATCACAACCAGATAAGCCACAAGGGATCTCTGACTGAGTTCATATTTCCAACCTGGATTTGAAATTATCCTCAGGGCTACACTCTAATGATGTGTAGAATTACCACTGTGTATTGGACAACCAAAGAAAATATCATTAATCCTTAGTCATTCAAAGCCTAGGTCTTAGTCTTTGCATCCTTGACCTAGTCTAAAGCAAGGAGAAGGTATAGCCAAGCAGCAGAGCTGTCACACTTATTGGCTAGCTAATACTGGGCACAATCCAAATGTGGGAAGCACCTCAGTAGCAACCTAGCCACAAGTGCCACTAGAGCCTGGGTTTACTAACTTGAGCTATAGTTTAGCATTCACCAACAATCTCTAGATTAAGGGTCTCATTCAAATCATTTTCCTAAATATAAACCTTAGGAATCAGGCAGATATGTATTCACTGCTCAACATAACTGGAAGCTAGAATATTATCAACTTAATCATATATTCCACATCCTTTTCTTAAGCATTATACCCAGGAATCAATTTAGAAAATGCTAACTGCCAATATAAGATAGAGCATGTTCAACTCCAGCATATATTGGATCAGATGGCCAGTATAGAACCACCAACCCATACTGAACCAAATGGTTCAGTCAAGGACAATTCTTTTGAATCAACAAAATAGTGAACTATCCAAATAGACAGTTACAAAATTTAGTATACTGAATTTATTCCACAATAGCCAATGTCTTATAGCAATCTTCTATTAACAAATTGATTCAAAACTCTAAACAGAGCTAGCATAACCAATGTCACAACACATGAGGACTATAGAACAATCAGTGATATTGCCACCACTAGCAGTAGATCATCACAGCACAACTGTGGATCAAAGCCATCAGCACGAAGGCTAGTCACAAAGAATTTGAGCTCACCGAGGGTGCCGAGCACCTAGAGCGTTGGCCTGACGAAGCCATGGAATATCCCCTGTTCAACACCATCACCGAATCAGAGAAAACACCTGAGGCTAGGGTTGCGCTGGCAGCGCCGTCCCATGGGCATCAGGAGGGGAAAACGTCGGGGTTGCGCCTGCGCACCTTCCCGCCAGTGTCAAGGTCGAGGAAGAGGAAGTCCTGGTCTCCCTCGAGAATCAGCCAGGGGCATCGAGGGCCAGCGAAGTCGCGCCGGTGACCTAGCCGAACCCTACGGCTAGGGTTTCGCAGGGGCGCATACGGGGAAGGGCGAGCGGCAACGGGGAGACAGAGATTAAAGGAGGAGAGCAAAAAGGGTCCTCGTCGGCTGGTGGCAGTGTCGGAGTTGGCCGGCGACCGGCCGAAGCGGCACCAACGCTGGTGGCGTCGGCATCGCAAGCGAGCAGAGGATGAGGGGAGAGGTCAGTGCCTATGCGGGTAGAGTGTGTGTGTCTATGTGTGAAACAAGGAAGAGAGAGGGGCTAGAGGTGAGATGGTTGGGCCAAATCCCAAACTGGGCCAACTTAGATGGGCTAGGCCAGTCCATCTACCCAACCAAACAGCCCAAGTTGTTTAAGATAAAGAAATAAAGTGAAAATAGAATAAATGAATTATCAAAATAACCGCTAAACATTTTTTTGCTATAGAAAATTATAGAAAAATCCTAAAAATACATATAATATATCAAAATGTTCATAAAAATAAGATCTATCTAATAAAAATATAACTTTATTTATTTAAAATAAATATACAATACGTAAATTTTAAAATCATTAAATCCTGAGTAAAATTTCATAAAATAAGAAAAACCCCTAAAAATAAATAAAAATCATTTTTGTGTATAAAAATAACTCTACAATTTTATAAAAATACTAACTTAAAGATTTAGAAATAAAATATAAATCAAATATTTAAAGACACTTAATTCTTTAAAGAATTTTATAAAAATCAAAATAATACTTAAAAATAAATAAAATTCATTTTTAAGATCTTTAATAAGTATATTTCACTAGAAAAATACTATGTATATTATTCAAAAACATTTTAAGATAACTACAATTCATTACTTATTTTACTCAAATGAAATAACCACTAAGTTAATTCTTAAAATTATTTCTTAAGTAAGAAATAATCACATTTTCTTATAAAACACTAAAACCTTTAATAGTTTAATTACTAAGTCTAAATCCATAATCAAAATAAAACTTAAATATAACTATTAGCCTTTAAATGTTTTTAAATCTTAAATTCAAACTCTTTTTAAAATAAATATTACATATCACTCATGTATAAGATGGTGAATAATCTCCATCTCTTAACCAGTCGTAAAAATAACTCTAAACTCTAATAAATTTATAAGATCATCTAATTATGCTGCCATTAATAAATTGCATGTTAGTAAACCCATCTTTCACTTACATTAAAAAGGATCATTCATAATCATATTTGTCAAAACCCAAAAACTAGATAATGTTCTAAAAACTCATTATATCTTAATATTCACTTCTATTTTTATAGTTAACTTTGGTCTAAACAATCATAAACATCTCATTTGAAGTTTCTTCATGTTTTTTAAGTTAACTTTGGTCACTTGTACCATCAACTAAAAGATGATAACTTAACATCATTCATAACCATCACAAACCCTAATGTAAAACCTAATAACCCTTAAGACTAATTAACCTTAACTAAATACTAGTTTCTTCAAATGTTATTCTTTTTGCCACTTCACACAAACAAGTCTATAATAGTTCCTTCAGCTCTTAAGAACTCAACCCAAGGACTTTTTATCCTAGTCATCAGATAACAATTAATCAGAATCACATTACTATATCCGTACTTGTATATCTTGGATTGTTAACACTTAAGTTCCTTATCAATGCCATTGCTTATGAACTAAACTTAAATATAAACTTATTAAAAATACTAAGGGTTTCACTTTGGGAATTATAAAATTGCATAACATTATTTATGCATAATGGCATCTTGCTTCTTTAAACATTAGTCCTTACCAGACCAATGGTGATGATTTCAGATATTGGATCTTCTATTATCTCGAAGACCGTGAGTGCACAATCTTGCAATCACAAAAGGCAAGTTCACACTTGGTCATGTCCTTTGATTATTTTCAGTAAAGTATTTTATAAATCCATTGTTGTCATCACCTGTATTTCAAAAAGGTCAGAAAACACTATTTTCATAATAATATGATTATAGGTTATTGTCCATGAGGTAATAACCTTCTATGGAAGTTCCGGTGGTAAAGGAACATTTTATCTAGGACTTAACAATCAATGTCGCCAATGATTCTTGCGCCATATATTACGTGTTAACCATGAGATTTGGAATGGGACGGAGAAGTCAGCTGGATCGGCTCTCTCTCGCATGCCAACGGATGACCGGGCCGGTGTTACAACTCCTCTTGTAGAGGGTTAGCAGGTTATGGGTGGGATCCCTCAACGTCCCACGGCTTCTGGTATCTATGAGGGTTGTAGACCTTAGGCTGATAATGGAAACAAGTTTTATCCTAGGTCTGATGTGCAATCCGTCGGGTGCGGGGTCGTAGAGAAGGACAGTGATTGGCTTGGATCTTAGTCTGGGCCTCACACCAAGGAAGTGTGAACGAGCCTATAACTCGGATGTGCAACAAAGCTAAGATCTCTCATGGGTAAAGTGACGCACCTCTGCAAAGTGTAAGAACTATAACTTGTTACTCCTGTTCCGGGAAGGAGCTGCGAACGCTGCGGGAAAGGAACTCCATGAAAGTTCTGGTCAACCCATGAAGGCTGATGGACATAGCTTTTCAGAATAAAAGCAAACTTTGAAGAAATATTTTTGAAAACTTGCATTGCCTACGACCTATGGTCTGTGGCTATAGATAGTGCATCAAACACTTCTCTATAGTGAACTTGCTGACTATGCTCGTACTCAACGTATCTTGTTAACCCTTGCTAGATCTCAGAGAAACCAATGGCGTTCCCAGGAAATAAGTTACTTGAAGAGTTGAAGACATCTAAGGGAGATCAACAGAGTCGAAGACCTTACCGGAAGCTATTGAAGACAAACTGAAGCGTAGAATATAAATAAAACTCCCAGAATCTAGAACCTACTTCTGTAGAACAATACTATAGTAGTACTTTCAAGCCTTATACATATATTAATAGTAGTACTCCTAAAGTAACTCCGAATGGATCTTTTTGGTTCTTTATGTATAATATTCCTCATTGTTCGAGGAAGCTCTCTGGATCTTTTGTAATATGCTATATGTAATGTAAAGTGTTGTCTTGGACCCGCGATGTTTCTGTTGCACCACTCTAAGGGATATAATGCGGATGGAACTGTGTTCCATTGGTGTTATATCAACGACTATAATGTACTACACCATGCATTGGTATGCTGGGTCAGCGCAAAACTTAACCCAGAAAAATGCACATTTGCTGTCACGGCCGGAAAGTTACTCGGATTTCTCGTATCCAGCCGAGGAATTGAGGCTAACCCGACAAAGATCAGGGCCATCAAAAGAATGGAATTGCCAAAAATCCTCAACGATGTCCAGAAGTTCACAGGATGCCTGGACTCGTTGAGCAGATTTATCAGTCGGCTAGGCAAAAAAGCCTTACCATTATATCAACTGATGAAAAACTCAGACAAATTCACATGGACACAGCAAGCTGATAGCGCTTTCCATGAACTCAAAAAGATGTTGGCAACAACACCAATATTAGCGTCACCATTATCCAAAGAGCTAATGCTGCTCTATGTCGCCGCAACCAACAAAGTTGTAAGTGCAGTGATAGTGGTAGAGCACGACGAAGAGGGCAAATCAGTCCAAAGTCCAGTTTATTACTTGAGTAAAGTGCTCTCTATATCAAAGCAAAATTACCTCCATTACCAAAAAATGACATATGGGGTGTATATGGCAGCAAAAAAGCTAAAGCATTATTTCCAAGAACACCCAATCTAGGTAATATGCGAGGCACCTATCTCGAATATATTGGGCAGCAAACATGCCAGTGGCCGAGTGGCAAAATGGGCCATAGAGCTAGCACCATATACTCCACAATATGATAGACGAGATGCAATTAAATCTCAAGCGGTAGCTAATTTCTTCGTGGATTGGATGGAAATGCAATACGAACCACCAATGCCAGACCCGAATTACTAGAAGATGCACTTTGACGGATCCAAGACAAAGATGGGTCTGGGTGCTAGGATTGTGCTCACTTCTTCATGTACGTGTTGCAGATCCACTTCGCTGCATCCAATAATGTAGCCGAGTATGAAGCACTTGTTCATGGCATAAAAGTGGCCAAGGAAATTGACATCAAAAGGATCATGTGTTTTGGTGACTCGGATTTGGTTATCTAGCAAGTATCTGGCCATTGGGACGCATTGGATGCAAACATGGCACTACATCGTTTTCATGTGCAACCGATTTTGGGATTTTGACGGGTGTGAATTTCATCACATACCTAGAGCAGAGAATGAGGCAACGGACGTACTATCCAAGTTAGGCTCATATCGGCAAGCAATCCCACCAGGAGTAGCATTGGAACATCTCAGAAAACCATCGATCAAGCTGTCACCAGAGTCCGAGTCAATTAGGCTCATCCCGGCAAACTAGGACTCACACGCTGTGCCAATGGATATTGACTCTAGGGCAGATTCGAGTAACTCGGGGACTGTTCCACTCACCTCAAGGGCTGCCGAATCACACTCGAGGACTCCTCAGGTTATGTCGGCAGAGCATGTGTCAGCTGAGCCAATGGAAATTGATGAAGAAACAGATCCGACACCACTGATACCAGCCTGGGCGCAGCCAATATTCAACTACTTGAAAGATGGAACTTTGTTAGATGACGAGATACTGGCAAGGCAAACAGAGAGAAGAGCAAAAGCATACACAATAATCAACAATGAGTTGTACAAAAGGAGTGTGATGAGTGTATTGCAGCGTTGCATAAGTCCAGAGAAAGGACAAGAAATATTGTTGGATATTCACCAAGGAGAATGTGGGCACCATGCATCGACAAGAGAATTGGTATCCAAGGCATTCCGACATGGATTCTACTGGCCAAGTGCACTGGCAGAGGCACAGGAACTTGTGAGAAAATGCAACGGTTGCCAGCGTTACCCGTCAAAGTCACTCTTACCAGTATCCGAGTTAAAGACTATACCAATCACTTGGCCATTCGCAGTATGGTGCCTGGATATGGTAGGAACATTTAAACCGGCGAGGGGTGTCATGACTCACATACTCGTAATGGTTGACAAGTTCACCAAATGGATAGAAGTGAAGCCCATCAAAAGATTGGATGGAAAAACAGCTGTCACATTCCTAAAAGATATAATCTTGAGATACGGTTACCCGCACAGTGTGATCACGGATAATGGCACAAAATTTGACGAAGGAGCTTTCGCTCGCTTCTGTGGAAAAAATAGAATAAGACTTAGCATAGCATCAATTGCTCACCCAGAATCAAATGGACAAGTTGAACGAGCTAACAGCTTAGTTCTATCCGGGATGAAACCCCGCCTAATGGAACCACTCCAAAGATCACCTGGTTGTTGGATCGAGGAACTACCCTCAGTACTATGGAGTTTAAAAACAACTCCGAATCGATCAACAGGCTATACGTCATTCTTCCTTGTGTATGGGGCAGAAGTAGTTTTGCCTGCCGACATAGAGTATGACTCGCCAAGAGTAAGGCAATACTCGGAAGCCGAGGTGAAAGAGGCCCGAGAAGATGGAGTTGACTTACTCAAAGAAGCAAGAGAATTGGCATTGTCCATATCCGCCATATACCAACAAAGTCTCCGACGCTATCATAGCCGAAAAGTTCAACCTCGTGTTTTCCGAGAAGGGATATGGTGCTCAGACTGGTGCAACGCACAACTGGGATGCATAAACTATCACCCCCATGGGAAGGACCATTCATTGTGAGCAAAGCATTGCACAATGATTCATATTATCTAATAGATGCCCGTGAAGCACAAAAGAACAAGGCGGATAGGTCAGGTGATGAGACCAAAAGGCCGTGGAATGTGGCATTGCTCCGTCCTTTCTACACTTAGGATAAGCAGTGTATCTATCTCTCAAACTCTCATATGTCGGATACTTATGTAGGCTATGTGCTGATAATAAAATGGTATGACTCGAAAAACTGAGTCGGGGATTGCCCCTTATGTTCATCCTTGAGAATTATATGTCGGCTGGCGTTGACACTTAAGACTTATCTCAGAACAAGTAATGTTTACTCGGATAGAATCAACTCTTCGACCATGCTGTTGTCCGAAAAAACGACTTCATGGCAAGCAAGATGAAAAGATGAACGACGAGTGAACATGAACACCGGATAAGTAAAGGGGAAAACGCGAGTTGACCCTATGTATGTTTTTAACTAACCCACTGCAGGATATATTGGTTTGTATGTCGAATGATCCTAGGTCAAGTGGTATAGTATCATATCCGCTAACTCAATCCTTAGAACTTTGAGACTCTAATGTCCAACGCCAAAAAAGGTAGACAAGAGCCAAATTCAAGGAAAAGGGGAACGACAAAATGAAACTCGGGGACTTGCCCCTGGATGATTCACATTCAGAGCAGAATAAAAGTTTAAGCCTTATCAAAAGGCACATACCCAAGATAAGTGCACTGTATGTTACATCTGCACCCGGCATACCGGGGATCTCATAAAAGTTAAGTGTTTTTCATAACCAGCTTAAGAAGCAGCTGGGCTCAGAGGAGTGTTCTTGGGGCTAGAGCTGGGAGCATCATCTAGAGCGTCTGCCGAGTCAGGTGCATCGGTGGCCGAGTCTACATGACCATCTGACTCGGTGGCCTCGCTGTCAGCACCTTCGTCATCGACAGTCTCGAAAAGAGGCTCACCAAGGTCGAGGAAGCTAGTCCCATCGCACCAAGCATGCACCCGAGCATACTCGACCATGGCATAAGCTCGCTCGTGACGCTTCTTGATGAGCTCAGGATCGTGGATCCACTTACCTTCATCCCTCATGCGCTCAAGAACATCAAGGTTGATGTCCTCGTACCATGAAATCACAAAGGCAAGGGCCTTGTCCGCTGCAGCTCGACCGGCTGACTCACACCATTGATCCAGCCTGTCCTCGGTAAGGAGCAGCTTGGCGGCTAAGCGCTCGATAAGCGCGGGAACGTCCTCATCCGGCCAGAGCATCCTGAACGCATGGATTGCTGACTTAAGCAAGTCAACACCACATGATTTCAGGGTGGTTGCACGCTCTGACAACACCACCAAGTGTTCATCAATGGTGATCTCGCCATCAGCACGAGCCCCAGACTCGGCTAAAACCTTCTTCATGGCCCTTATCGTGAACATCTCAGCCTCGGGGAAAATCTCTATGAATGCGAAAGAACATTAGCAAAACAATGAAAAAGAGGCAGAAAGTAAGGATACGAGTACAGTGAAAAGGGTAAGAACTCACTACCGAGGAAAGAGTTGATGGCGCCAAGTTTGCTTTGCCCAATCTTAGCCTTGGCCTGAAGAGCATCCAGATCCTGGTGCGTCGACTGAATCACCAACTTGGCCTCTTTCAGCAGCTGGTTGGTCTTCTCGGCACTGGCAACGTGTTGGCCATCCTTCTCGGCAAGCTCCTCCCGCAGGCCCTTCACCTCGGATTGGTGCTTCTGCTCCATATCTGCCATCTACTTCTTCAGCCGAGTCACCTCGTCTTGCTCCTTTTGGAGCTCGATCCGATGCTTCTCTATTTATTCAGAGCATGCGATTCGTCAGTAACTGCAAGATATCTCAGATCCGCCGAGATAAAAATGAAAAAGGAATAAACATAAAAGCAGGGCGGTGACAAAATTCCTAAGAGCTTAATTTCAGCATCGCTTGATACGTCCAAAACATATCTACTTTCTCGAACACTTTGCTATTGTTTCTTCTCTAAACTTGTGTGATTTGGATACAACTAACACAGACTGACGCTGTTTTCAGCAGAATTACCTTGGTGTCTTGTTTTTGTGTAGAAAATGAACTATCAGGAAAATTCCTGGAAAATATGCCAAAAATTATATTTCACCAGAAGATCCACGCAGCCAGAAGAAGAGACGGAGAGGAGGCCTAGGGGGCCCACACCCACCCCAGGCGTGGGCCCACCACTGGTCGCGCCTGGAGGGGGTGCAGCCACCCCCTCGGCCTCCCTCTGTGCTTATAAGTTGCCTTTCGACCTAAAAACCGATGGGTTCGATAGTTTTCCAGAAAGAGTACCGCTCCGCCGCCGCCACTAGATACCAAGATTCGGATCCAGAAACTCCGTTCTGGCACCCTGCTGGACGGGGAATTTGGAGAGGATCATCGCCATCGTCATCACCAACGCATCTCCATCAACCACCGATGTTTCCCTCATCCATGAGTGAGTAATCCCCCGCTGTAGGCTTGGGGATGGTATGGATTGGATGAGTTCTATCATGTAATTGAATAATATATGTTAGGGCATAGTGCCCAGTATCTCTATTAGTGCTATTTGACTTTATTGCAACTTGTTGTGCTTAATGCTTGTCACTAGGGCCCGAGTTCCATGATCTCAGATCTGAACTTATTATTGAATCATTATGATAATATTGTTTATGATCTTATCTGCAAGTTGTGTACACATATCATTGTTCGGATCCAAAGGCCCCAAAGTGACAATAATTGGGACAACCGGAGGGGATGGATGTGGTGTGAGGATCACATGTGTTCACAGAGTGTTAATGCTTTGCTCTGGTGCTCTATTAAAAGGAGCATATTAATTGCCAGTAGTTCCCTAGAGGCCCCGCTGCCACGGGCTGGCTGGACAGAAGATGTTGTGCAAGTTCTCATTGCGAGCATGTATGACTATATTTGGAGCACATGCCTAGGATTGTTTAGTACTTGGATGCTTGTTATTATTTATCTACAATGCCCTAGGTCTTGAAGTTACATGTTTAGACTCGTCCATGCAACGCCCATCCATCCATCCCTATGCCTACCGCACTTGAATCCTACTATTACTGTTACTATTACTATTGCTCATGTTTCACTATTGTTGTTGTTGTTGCTGTTGCTATTGCTACTGATAAACTTCTGTGAGCAAGAACTATTTCTAGGTGCAGCTGAACTGACAACTCAGTTGTTAAGGCTTGCAAGTATTCTTTGGCTCCCCTTGTGTCGAATCAATAAATTAGGTAATACTACCCGTGAAGACTATTGCGATCCCCTATACTTGTGGCTCATCAAGACTATTTTCTGCACCATTGCCGGGGTGCATAGCTTTATTTGTATGTTCACTTCGATCTATTATTGTTTACTGCCACTCCTTTCATCATGGGGAAGTATCGTGATGGAAAGTTCCATATTTTACCATCCACTACAAGAAGAGGTATAGTCCTAAACACCTCTGCTGCTCTTGATTCACCGTCTGTTATAAGTAAGCTTGTCACACCACCACCACATACTCATGCTACACACACTGCTACTACTGCTGAGTCTGAAACTACTTTTGATGCTCATGATGCTACTTCTACTGTGCTTGATGTGAGTGGTTCATTAGGTCCTTTTCTAGATGCTATAATGGATGGTCTAGGAAATACTGAAACTTCTAGTGAAGACACTGTTACACCTATTAGCTCACCTGAGGCTAGTGAGAGTTATGATATTAATGATGGTTACATTGAGTTCACTGATGATTTTGTTGAAGAGTGCCGAAATACACATGGTACTAGTGCTATTAAGAGCCTCCTTGCTAGACGTACTATTATGCCTAAATTGTCCTCTGATCCTAAGTTTGCCACCTCTCCCATAGATATTAAAGATGAAGACTATGATTTCTCTCTTGATTTGTCCTATTTAGATATTGTTGAGAAAGAACCTTTTTGTGGGACTGAAAATGAGAGTGTTGTGGCTCATATGAATGAGATTTCTACTATGAGTGCTTTATTCTCTGATGATTTTAAGATGCGCAAGTAATTTGTTGCTAAGATCTTCCCTTTTTCACTAAAAGGAGAAGCTAGGGCTTGGTTTAATAGATTACCTCCTGGTTCCATTGATAGCCCTAATTGCTTGATTGCTTCTTTCTTACAAATATATTTTCCTCCTAGTGCTAGACATGCTGCTTTGCAGAGAATTTTTGATTTTAAACAGGGAGAAGAAGAGAAATTGCCCGAGTCATGGACAAGGTTCCATGCCTTGATTCATGCACATCCTGGATGTCCATTGCCTAAGAATGAGCTTCTTGATATTTATTATAATGGACTAACTGATGATTGTAGGACCTACCTATATAGCTTTGCTGATTGTGTTTTCAGGAAAAGGACACCTACAGATGCTGAAGAATTAATGGCTAAGATAAGCAAGAACTATGATGATTGGACTTCAACTGAGATGAATACACCTGAGCCTATTACTCCTGAACCAGTTGTCCCTGAACCAATTCCAGAACCAACAACAAAGAAGAGGGGAGTTATTGCATTAAATGATGAAGTGATGAAGGAAGCTAAGAAGTGTCTAAAGGAGAAAGTTATTAGAGCTGAAGATGTGAAGAACCTACCTCCTATAGAAGAATTATGTAAGCTAATTCCCCACTCATCTACTATTGAGGTACACTCTCTCCAACACTTTGATGAAGGTGATATTCCTTATGGTAAGCCTCCTGATCAATGTTTAGAGGAACTTGACACTTTTATTGTTAAGCAAGGGTATTTTAATAAACAAGTTCAGAATCATTTATTGGAAAACTCTAGAGCTATACATGATTTGAAAGATATTGTGGAAAGAACTTCTAATGATATTAAAATGCTTTGTAAACACTTTCAAATGGTTCAAACCCAACTTGATCAACTTGCTAAGGTGCAAAAGGACATGCTAGTTAATGCTTCAGGAGATAAACATGCTTATGCAATTAGAACTAGGAGTGGTATAGCTACTCAAGATCCTTTATATCCTGAAGGACACCCTAAAAGAATAGAGCAGGATTCCCAACAAGGTGAGGATAGTGGTAGTCCTCGGAAGAGGAAGAAAAAGAAACATAAGATAGTTGAGGAACGACTTGAACCTGCTGTAGATCCTAATAGTATATCTATCTCTGATGTTGAAACTAAGAGTGGTAATGATAAAAATGAGTCTCCTGATAAGGAGGAAGGTGAGGAAGAACCTGAGAAGCACACTAAGAACACTAGGTACACAAAGGAAGATTTTATTGCTAATAAACATGGTAAATAGAGAGGACCTTGGGTGCAGAAACCTATGCCTTTTCCTGGTAAGAAACACAAGTCAAAGGAGGAAGAACACTACAAGAAGTTTTGTGAGTGGATGAAACCTTTATTCTTGCAAATTCCTTTGACTGATGCTATTAAGTTGCCTCCTTATTCAAAGTATATGAAGGATATTGTCTCTAATAAAAGGAAGATTCCTAATGAGGATATTTCTACTCTACTTGCTAATTATTCCTTCAATGGTAAGGTTCCAAAGAAACTTGGTGATCCAGGTATACCAACTATTCCTTGCTCCATTAAGAGTAATTATGTTAGAACTGCTTTATGTGATTTGGGAGCCGGAGTTAGTGTTATGCCTTTTTCTCTCTATAAGAGACTCCAGCTAGAAAAGTTGATACCAACTGATATTTCTTTGCAAATGGCTGATAAGTCAACTACTATTCCTGTTGGTATATGTGAGGATGTTCCTGTTCAAGTTGCTCATAATTGCATGGTCTTAACTGATTTTGTTGTGCTTGAAATGCCTGAAGATGATAATATGTCTATTATTCTTGGGAGACCTTTTCTTAATACTTTAGGTGCTGTCATCAATTGCAATCAAGGAAAAGTAACATTCAATATTAATGACAAAGAGAACACTGTCTATTTCCCCAAGAAGGTTGTTAAGAGCTATTGCCTGAATTCCATTGAAAATATTGAGAGCATCAAGGTTAGAGAAATATATTGTCCCATTCGACAAGAAAATTTGTAAACTATTATGACTAGGACCATTGTTGTCAAGTATGAGATAACATAATCACCTTGTGGAATGCAAAGTTTTGTTTCATATAAGATTGTTTTGGTAACAAGACTTGATCAACCTTGTTAACAAAAGGATTTTAATGAACAAAATAATGTTTCCACCGTGGTTATACTTGCTTTCTTTTTCCTTTCTCCTTCCTAGTCTTGGCTTTAGCTTTAGTTTTGCTAGTTGTTTGCTTGTTTGAGTTTCTTAGAGCTCCTGTAGTTTGGCTTTTGGTTTGCTTTTGATTCTTCTGAAAAAACTGTTTCTGCGAGAAAATCAATTTTCATACCTTGAAAATTGGCCAAAAATAAAGTTTCCCGAAAAATAGCAGAAAATTCAAAATAATTTGTTCCTCAAAAAAGGGGCAGAGAGGCACCTGAAGTGACCTAGGGGGCCACCCCAGGCCACCACACCTATGGTAGGCGTGGCCTACCATGTGGCGGCGCCTGGGGGGGGGGGGTCTGGCCCACCTGGGCCCCTCCAGGCTGCCTCCTCAAAGCCACCTTCTTTATTTCTCTCAAAAAACACCGGAAAACTTGCTCAAGATCGAGTTCTTGCTGTTCTTGCTCGTGATTTTTGATCTCCTTGTTCAGCCCATCTCAAGTGCTGATTTTTGGAGGGATTATTCCTTGGTATGTGCCTCCTCCACTTGTCTAATTAGATTTGTGATTGGTAAATTATATCTTGAGTATTTTGCTGCTATAGGTGACAGGTTGTTTGATCTTGCATGCTTGTTCTTTGCTTAGAAACTTTGTTTTGATGCATGTGTACTCCTCTAGCAAGTTCCTATAGTAGTTGCTCATCATTTATCAACATAGAAATCACTTGGTTTGATGGTTGTTTAAAATTTCAGAAAATTGAAGTCATGAACCAGCACACATTCGGTGATTTATTTGAGAGTGATGCACCTAGAAGGGCAAGGCTTCCAAGGTCATCTACCAGTACTAGACCCTCATACAATGAGGATCTCATCACTCCGCGATTTGGTGACGAGGGAGATGAAGGGGATGCGCGCCCCTCCACCTTTCCTTGCCAAACTTTTTTGCGAGCTGCTGGGATTCTTAATGATTTTATGACTTTGGTGTAGAGGGCTGGACTAAAAAGTTACATGCAGGATGAGAGTGCAGAGTATGCTTTGCTTACTAAAACATTTGTGGAGAGTTTCTCCTTTACTAATAGTATGTTCAAGCCTTCTGTGTCTTTCAAAATTTATGGCATGGCTCATTCTATGACTTTGAAGCAATTTTGCAAGGCCCTTGGACTTGGTACAACTGGGTCATCAAAGAAGATTCAAGCTCTACCCGCTGATTTGTTAGAGCGTTATCGAGGAATAACCAATGCCGATGACCGTAGATCTCAGCGAGGGAAGATAAAGAACATTCAACTTCCAGCCATCATGTATTTTTCCTACTATCTTGCCACTAGTGTTCTTGGTAGGGAGAACATTAGTAATATTTCCAACTATCAATTGGCCTTCTTAGCTGCTGCGCTCAACAATGAGGATAATTATAATCTTGGTTCTCTCATTGCTCGTCGTCTAGCTGCTAAGGGACCCATTTATGGGGGAATTATTGCTACTCGTGTTGCTGCCTTGAACATTGTTGTTGATCCACATGATATAGTTTTGGCTCCTCCGAGGCTTGATCTTGCTGCCATGAAGGCGCACCACTTTGTCACCACTAGCTCTACTCTCGAGAACTTGGTTTATAGAATGTTGTTTACTGACGGGGAAGAGAGAGAGATCCCTCTACCCCAAACCACTTTGCTCAGTATTTCTCAAGGACCTTAGTCATGCTCAAAGACGGAGATGGATGACAAGATGCACTCTCTTAACTTCCATGGGCACTATCAGGAGGAAGCACCATCATACGACCTCCCTGCGTATTACACAGGGGAGGCCTCGAGCTCGTACCAGGACGAGGGAGCTTCCTCGACATACTACGGAGGTTCATCCTCTTGGACACCATGGGATTGAGCCCCACTTACGCCAAAAGCCTAAGCTTGGGGGGAGGTATACCGACATCACACACTCATATATATCATGTTCGGTTGGTTCTTTGTATATCCATTGTTTCGCTTTCTTTTTGGTTTTTGTTGCTTCTTTCTAAAACCCAAAAAAATATCAAAAATATTTTCGTTGTTTCTCTTGGTTTTTTTTCTTTGCTTTGGTTTGCCTTAAAAGAAAAATCCAAAAAGATTTTGCTTTGTTTGGTTTGCTTTGTTTTTATTTGGTTTTTCTTTGTTTGCTTGTTTCTAAAAAAATCGAAAACACCAAAATATTTGTTGTTCTTCTTTGGTTTTGTGAGTTTTTTGCAGGGTTCAACCGTCCTTAGTGGATTTTGGTTTCATGTTAATTATTCAATTCACACAAGTGAAGGGCAATAATGAAGATTAAGACAACTCGAGGTGTGGTAAGAGGCTGGTAACGAACTCTATTTGTTTCATTTTTGTACATATACTCATCATTGTGAGCATGCCTAGCATGTTTGTGTAAGGTGTATGTCATTATGGATGCTTAGTAGTTCTTGCTTGTCTATGATTAGCTCCAGCCTGCTAATAGCTTGTAGCATGTCATATGAATGTTTGCTTGCATTGTTTTATTCATACTTTGGTATGATATTGTGGTATCCTCCTCCGACTGTTCATGTGAATTGACTTGGCACATGCTCACGCATGCATATGACTAATCAATAGTTAGTAAGCCTCGATGATTTATTTTGCCTCAGAGTTCTTGTATCACTTTCATGCCATAGTTAGTCCTGTTTTGTTACAAGCATGATTATCACAGCTATTGCTCTCTCGTTTGTCGCTCCCTCTCTATTGCTAGCCATCACTTGCATTGAGTACGTGCTCTACCTGTGCTTCCAACTCCCCAAAACCAATATTTCCAGTTGTGTCCACCATACTTACCTATTAGCATCATTTGCTATTTTAATGCATATTCCATATGTCGTGTTTCCTTCCAAAATAAAATGTTTGTCTGTTTTGAGGAAGTTAGTTAGTAAAGCTCTCACGAACTTGATGGCACACTTTATTCCTTGCGCTTGATAATTCTGAACCATTGTGACTAGTCCATGAAAGTTATATGCTTGCTAGTTATATACTGGGAGTCAGCAGAACCGTGCTGTCACGGGGAACACTTTCAACACTTTTTGGATATCTCATCCAGTTGATTCCTTGCTCTTTTGTTTACATATGTCGATGATGTGAAACAAAAGGGGAGGTTGTGAGTTCATGGAGTTTATACATTGTGTTAGAGAAATGCCTGGGCCGCTAGCCTAAGCCATGCTTAATCATGGTGGAAACTTGCAGCATCACCATAATGAGCATCTATGAAGCGTCCTCAATAAAAAGCTATGCATATGGTAAATAAAAAGATTGATGATATGCTCATTGTCTGCTTGCCTTGTCATTTTGGTTATGGGAAAGCTCCTGTACCATGTGCAAGGTGTACCTCGTGGGCGGTTCTCGATGATATACATGTATTTACAATGACAAGAACTTTCAGGTGACCAAAGTTGAGTAGCATGCAGAGCGACCCTCGTACTCAAGGGACTTGGGATTTACAGTCTATGGTCTGTCAAGCATATGATTCAGAGTGGACCTCACTTTCACCTTAACCACATGAAGATGCCTATGATAGGGGCAATGAGAGCTCAAAGCTAATGAGTACCTTCCTTTTAGCATTGGGAAGCCTTTCAAACCTTCACAAAACCATTTTCATAACCTTGTTGAGTCACCACTTATTCTATGAGCACCTTCTTGAGAGCATAGTTGTCATTCTTGTGTTTGTTCCAAAACTTGGTTAATTATGTCATGACTTTGATGCTTGTATCTCTGATATCTTTACTTCTAGTCTTCATGTGAACTTCAGAGGTGCCTTGGCATTTATATTGTGCTCTTCAAACAAAGGCAAGTGAGATACCACTCTATCATACCTTATTATGAGCATTGCAATGTTGCTTATGTTTATGTTTCATGCTACTTATTATTATTGAGCTGGTTTCTCTTCATAGCTTGCAATGACTATTGAGTAGACTTAGTTGCATAATCTTTATTATGAATTGTCTAAGCATCTACTCCTGTTCTGAGAATATATACATCATATGAAGCAAAGTGTTCGTGAAAGTTCTTTTATCGCACTTAGTTTTCAACCGAATTGCTTGAGGACAAGCAATAAGCTAAGCTTGGGGGAGTTAATACGTCCAAAACGTATCTACTTTCTCGAACACTTTGCTATTGTTTCTTCTCTAAACTTGTGTGATTTGGATACAACTAACACGGACTGACACTGTTTTTAGTAGAATTACCTTGGTGTCTTGTTTTTGTGCAGAAAATGAACTATCAGGAAAAATCCTGGAATGCCAAAAATTATATTTCACCAGAAGATCCACGGAGCCAGAAGAAGAGACGAAGAGGAGGCCTAGGGGGCCCACACCCACCCCAGGCGCGGGCCCACCATTGGCCGCGCCTGGAGGGGGTGTAGCCACCCCAGGCACCCTCTCGGCCTCCCTCTGTGCCTATAAGTTGACTTTCGACCTAAAAACCGACAGGGTTCGATAGTTTTCCAGAAAGAGTTCCACTCTGCCGCCGCCACCAGAAACCAAGATTCGGATCCAGAAACTCCGTTCTGGCACCCTGCTGGACGGGGAATTTGGAGAGGATCATCGCCATCGTCATCACCAACGCATCTCCATCAACCACCGATGTTTCCCTCATCCATGAGTGAGTAATCCCTCGCTATAGGCTTGGGGATGGTAGGGATTGGATGAGTTCTATCATGTAATCGAATAAGATCTGTTAGGGCATAGTGCCTAGTATCTCTATTAGTGTTATTTGACTTTGTTGCAACTTGCTGTGCTTAATGCTTGTCACTAGGGCCCAAGTGCCATGATCTTAGATCTGTACTTATTATTGAATCATTATGATAGTATTGTTTGTGATCTTATCTGCAAGTTGTGTACACATATCATTGTCCCGATCCAAAGGCCCCAAAGTGATAATAATTGGGACAACTGAAGGGGATGGCTGTGGTGTGAGGATCACATGTGTTCACGGAGTGTTAATGCTTTGCTCCGGTGCTCTATTAAAAGGAGCACCTTAATTGCCAGTAGTTCCCTAGAGGCCCCGCTGCCACGGGCTGGCTGGACAGAAGATGTTGTGCAAGTTCTCATTGCGAGCACGTATGACTATATTTGGAGCACATGCCTAGGATTGTTTAGTACTTGGATGCTTGTTATTATTTATCTGCAATGCCCTAGGTCTTGAAGTTACATGTTTAGACTCGTCCATGCAATGCCCATCCATCCATCCCTATGCCTACCGCATTCGAATCCTACTGTTACCATTACTATTACTATTGCTCTTGTTTCACTATTGCTGTTACTGTTGCTATTGCTTTGCTGTTGCTACTGATAAACTTTTGTGAGCAAGAACTATTTCCAGGTGTAGCTGAACTGACAACTCAGTTGTTAAGGCTTGCAAGTATTCTTTGGCTTCCCTTGTGTCGAATCAATAAATTGGGTAATACTACCCGCGAAGACTGTTGCGATCCCCTATACCTGTGGGTCATCATCGCTGATCTGTAAGTGCAAAGCATCGATGGTACATTGGGAAGAAGCTGTGGAAGAACAACGCGAAAAATTCAAGGAGATGAAACAAGAAGGCTCTGCGGCATAAAAGCAAGTTGAGTAAGGAAAAGTACCTTGGCCCTGAGCCTCAGCTTTTAGATCTTGGTGAGCGAGCTCAAGCTTTCTATACTCCAAGAGGAGAGCCTGATGCACCATGGTTTGCTCATTGTGCGTAATATATACAAAACGATATAGTTAGAAGGTATACGATCAAGCTTACAGCCGAATAAGAGTTGGGTTCTAACTTAGAGCTTACAGCCGACTAAGTTCCTTACTCGGCAGTAACCTCGGGGACTAGGGATCATGTATAATAAAAAGATACCCAGTATGCAAAAGAGTAAGAGAGTTATGTACCTCGTTCACTTCATCCGCCTTAGCCATCAAGGCGATGGCATGCTGCGTCATATCCGAGACGGCCTTGGGGCCTAGCTTCATCTTCTTACCATCACCAGAGATCACCTCTTGCTCGCCAGCAGCGTTCTAGGCAACGGTGTAACGCTCCGCAGAACCAAGGCCGTTCCTGCTAAGCATCCGGGTCAGGACTTGCCCTCTCTTTAGGGTAGTTCCTACCCCAGCGCGAGTAGCAAAAACGCTGGTGTGCAAGCCGCTAGCTCTGGAAGCGCTGCCAGATCCGGCAGCCGCAGATTCGCCCAACTTACCCGCCGGAGCGGGTGTCGTTGTTGATGTTGTGGGCCGAATCTGTGGGGCGGTGCCTGGGGCGTGGATCAAAGTTAGCTGCTTGGTTGATGAAGTCTTGGTAGATGTGGAACGAGCCTAGCCTTGGGCAGCAGGCCAAGTCTGAGAGGCAGTAGGAGCAGGTCTGGAACTGGTTAGAGAAGGTGCAGGAGCTGAAGGAGCAGGTTCAACAACATTCAGTGGGGCAACTGATACGTCCAATTTGCATCACCATTCTATATCATAATTTTACTCTATTCATGGATATATGTCTTATTATGAGGTATTACTTATGTATTTTCCACTATTTTTTCATGTTGGATGATTCTTGGAGGATGGACTGCCGGAGTCAGGATTCTGATGGAAAAAGAGGTGTTTTGATGCAATTTTGCGAAGATCAGAAAAATAGTAGAAAAATATGGGAAAATTATATTTTCCTAGAAGATAGAGGAAGCCAGAAGGGAAGGCGAAGAAGGGCCACAGGGGGCCCACACCCCTAGGCGCGGGACCACCCTGGGCCGCGCCTAGGGTAGGTGTGGCCCACCTGCTCAGCTCCCGACTCCACCCTCTTGCCTATATCTTTCTTACGGAACCCTAACACAAGGGAGCGACCACAGATAGATTTATGCCGCCTCTACGGGGAGGAAAACACCGAGAGAGAAAGATCTCTCTAGCATATAGATTTCTGCTGAGGAAATTCCTTCCCGAAGAGGGGAGATATCGCCATCAACACCGTCATCAAGCAAGGCTTCATCGGGATCATCATCATCCACACCATCATCTCCACCAGCACCATCATCACCACTCAAGGTGAGAATGGGGACAAATCCACTCCTAAACCAGCCCGCACCATGTAGAATTAACATAATCACCGAGCCCACACCAGACCATTTTTCTTTCGGAGAAGCCAAACCGCCCCGCACCGAACATTGTTCCAACCAAACCGAGACCGCACCACATGCAAATTTAGTCAGAACCCGTGGGTTCAATCCGTGGATTCTATCTAGCTACCCTGAACGCTACCTACCAGGCGTACGTGTATGCGAGCGGATCGATCCTGAGAACTTATACGCTAGCTAACCTGAACGCTGCCTGCCCGTCCACTTCACATCGATCCAACGATCAGAGAGCCGGCCGCTGGGTGGCGAGGAGATCGGTGCGGACCCATCGATCGATGCGGGTTGAACCCACGGGTTTCAAGCCGTTTCTGATATCTCGTGTTGACTCTAGACCGACCCGTTCCAGTCCGTTTTGTTGGTCAGCCCGCACCACTCTAGTCCATTATGCTTCAACGTCCATTTCAGCCCAGCCCAACTGATCCCACAACAAACCCACACCAAAATAACCACTTCGACCCGCACCATTCTCAGCTCGAATCACCACTCTGTCCCGCTGTAACAATTGTGTTGGATATTGCTTTAGTTCTTAGGGGATACTTTCCCGGTGTTGATTACTATTGTAGTTGATGCTTGTGAGTGGAACCATTGGATTATTGTTTATGTTCAGATTGTTATCCATTATCATATCATCTTTGATCTTGATCCATATGATGTCTCGTGAGTAGTTCGTTTAGTTCTTGAGGACATGGGAGAAGTCATGTTGTTAGTAGTGGATTTGTGTTGAGATATTATTCAATGGTTTAGTATTTAAGTTGTGGTGCTATTCTTCTAGTGGTGTCATGTGAACGTCGACTACATGATACTTCAACATTAATGGGCCTAGGGGAATGCATTGTGTATTTGGCTACTAATAGTGGGGTTGCCGGAGTGACAGAAACTTGAACCCCCATTAGGACACCTTTGCACAAGGGAGTGTAGGATCTCAGAGTTTAAGTCTGTGGTTAGGTTTATATCTTAATTACTTTCCTGTAGTTACAAATGTTTGCAGGGGGTTTAATCACAAGTATGTATTACTCCAAGTAAGGTCGGTACATTAGCACAGGTTCACCCACACAACACTTACAACACCAAAGAAGAGTACTCAACTAGTTGAAACGAAAGCACTTGACAGAATTCCCATGTGTCCTCGAGAATTTTTGGTCTTTATAAGTATTTCTACTGGCTTGTCCTTTGCTAAGAAAGGATTGGGCCACTTGCTGTGTTTGTTCTTTATTTCTTGCACTTTGTTTTGTTGCTTTATCATAAAACCCCTAAAAATCTGTTTGCTAAGTATTTATAAAGATTTCCTGCTCCATACCACTAGTCAACATCTTCTACTCCTCGTTGGGATCGACACTCCTATTTATCGAAAGTACTATGATACACCCCTAGACTTGTGGGCCATCAAGACTATTTTCTGGCACCGTTGCCAGGGAGTGAAGCGCTATTGAAGAGTGGAACTGGTAAAGGAAACTTCTACCATGAGTATTGCTTTTTGTTACTGCTTGTTACTTTGTTTCCAATATGGATAACCCACTTGGTTTTCTGTTTGGGAAAACTACTACCACTGCTAGGGTAGTAGATGAACCACCACCTGTTGAGATAGATCCTTTTAAGATACCTACAAGTATTGTTGATCGTGTTATGGATAATTATTAATTTGGGGATGGAACTGTCCATCCTGGTGATCACTTGCTTTTTATCCATGAATTATGCGGGTTGTATAAGTGTGCATGTATCACAACTGAACAGGTGAAGAAGAAGTTACTCTCCATATCCTTGAAAGGGAGAGCTGAAGAATGGTATAAGCTGTTGAAGAATGGACAATCCATGGAATGGGAGGAAATGGCATCTCTCTTTTATTCTAAATTCTATCCTACCAGTGAGATTCATAAGGATAGAAATCTGATATATAAATTTTGTCCTCATGATGGAGAGAGTACAGCTCAAGCTTGGGGGAGATTGAAGTTACTAATGCTTAAATGTCCTATTCATGAACTCCCTAACAATATTATTATCAATAACTTTTATGCTAGGCTTTCTCTTCATGATAAAGATTTACTAGATGCTTCTTGTGCTGGATCATTCACACATATGAAGGAAGAAGCTAAATGGGATCTACTAGACCGTATTCAAGAGAACACGGAATCTTGGTAGAATGGCAAAGGAAGAAAGTCAGGTATAAACTATGATTATGAATGCATTAAATCTTTTATGGGAACTGATGACTTCCGTGATATTAGCAATGAGTTTGGTATTTATCCTCAAGTTCTTGCAAAATGTTTTAATGCTTTTGCTTCTTATATTGAGATTCCCAAGAAAGAGTGGGACAAGTACCACACTCCTTATAAATACATTGTTACTCATGTTCCTGCTAGCATAGAGGTTTGTGCTGTTGATCCTATTTTGCCTGAACCTTATGTTGAGAAAATCCCTTTTCCTACTAAGGTAAAGGAACACTCTATCATAGCTAATGTGGTTAGCAAAAGTGCAAACAAAACTGTGGAGCCCGATGAGCTCATTGATATTGAGCCAATGGTAGCTATTGTGAAAGATCTTGTCACTAGAAACATAGAGGATGAGCATATTGTCTTCTGTGAAGACGCTACTAATATTGTTTCTCGTCCTAAAAGAGCTAAAAAAGCTAGTGTCCATGTGCTTTCTGTTAGAATTGGTAATCATAGCTATTATGGTTTGTGTGATATTGGTGCTAGTTCTAGTGCTATTCCTTATGAGATTTACAGGGAAATTATGCATGAAATTGGTCCTTGTAAGCTTGAGGACATTGATGTGGTTATTCACCTTGCCAATAGAGAGCAAGTTTGCCCCATTGGCATTGTAAGAGATGTGGAGGTCCTTTGTGGTAAGATTAAATATCCTGCTGATTTTCTAGTACTTGGTAAAGAAGCTAGTAAAACCTATCCTATTATCTTTGGTAGACCCTTCCTGAATACTTGTGGGACTATCATAGATTGTAGCAAGGAAAAAGTTTTGACTAAGTTTGATGGAGAATCTTATGAGTTTAATTTTTCCAAATTTCCTAAAACTCCTTATGAAAATGAACTGCCTAATGACGATTTCAGGGTTGAACAACTTTCTGCTATTTCTCTTGATCCTAACAATGCCTTGCAGCATTTTATGGAAGATCATGAAAGTGATGTCTTCATGAAGGAAATAAATGAGATTGACGAGGTTTTCCTTTGTCAGCCGGAGCAATTAAGCATAATCTACCTATGGAAGACTTGGGAACCACACTACCACCTAAACAGGACCCTGTTTTCGAATTAAAACCTTTACCTGATGATCTTAAATATGCTTATCTTGATAATAAGAAAGTATATCTTGTTATTATTAGTTCTAAACTTTCAGGAAAGGAAGAAGAAAGGTTATTGGAGATACTGAAGAAACACCGAGGAGCTACGGGTTATACTCTTGATGATTTAAAAGGAATTTCTCCTACTATATGTCAGCATGCTATTAATATAGAACCTGATGCCAAACCAGTTGTTGAGCACCAACGCCATTTGAATCCTAAGATTAAGGATGTGGTAAGAAATGAGGTATTAAAACTCCTTGATGCTGGTATTATTTATCCTATTGCTAACAGTCAATGGGTTAGCCCTGTTCATTGTGTTCCCAAGAAAGGGGGAATAACTGTTGTGCCTAATGAAGATAATGAGCTTATACCCCAAAGAGTAGTGGTTGGGTATAGAATGTGCATTGATTTTAGAAAGATTAATGAAGTTACTAAGAAAGATCATCATCCTTTGCCCTTTATCGATCAAATGCTTGAGAGGTTGTCAAAAAAGACTCACTTTTGTTTTCTTGATGGTTATTCTGGGTTTTCTCAGATTGTTGTGAAATCACAAGACAAAGAGAAAACTACTTTCACTTGTCCTTATGGTACTTATGCTTACAGGCGTATGCATTTTGTTTTATGTAATGCTCCTGCTACCTTTCAGAGATGTATGTCTGCTATCTTTCATGGTTTTTGTGAAGAAATTGTGGAGTTTTTCATGGACAATTTTTCCGTCTATGGAACTTCTTTTGATAACTGTTTGCACAACCTTGATAAAGTTTTGTAGAGATGTGAAGAAACCAACCTTGTTCTTAATTGGGAGAAATGCCATTTCATGGTTAATGAAGGGATTGTTCTTGGACACAAGATCTCTGAAAGAGGTATTAAAGTGGATAGAGCCAAAATTGAAGCAATTGAGAAGATGCCTTGCCCTAGAGATATTAAAGGTATTCGTACTATCCTCGGTCATGCTGGTTTCTATAGGAGGTTTATTAAAGATTTCTCCAAAATTTCAAAGCCCCTTACTAATCTTATTCAAAAAGATGTACCTTTTGTTTTTGATGATGATTGTAAGGAAGCTTTTGAAACTTTAAAGAAAGCTTTGACAACTGCTCCTATTGTTCAACCACCTGATTGGAGTTTACCTTTTGAAATTATGTGTGATGCTAGTGATTTTGCTGTGGGTGATGTCCTTGGGAACGTGTTGATAAGAAGTTGAATGTTATTCATTATGCTAGCAAGACTCTAGATGCTGCTCAAAAGAATTATGCTACTACTGAAAAAGAGTTCTTAGCTGTAATATTTGCATGTGATAAGTTTAGACCTTATATTGTTGGTTCAAAGGTTAATAGTCATACTGATCATGCTGCTATCAAGTACCTTATGACAAAGAAGGACGCTAAGCCTAGACTTATTAGGTGGGTTTTGCTTTTACAAGAGTTTGATATGCATATTGTAGATAGGAAAGGTGCTGAAAATCCTGTTGCTGACAATTTATCTCGTTTGGAAAACATTTATTTTGACCCATTGCCTGTTAATGATAGTTTTCCAACTGAGCAGTTGACTGCGATAAGGGTAAGTCCGCATGAGAGTCCTTGGTATGCTGATTATGCTAACTTTATTGTTTCCAAGTATTTGCGTCCAACCTTTACAGCTCAGCAAAGAAGAAAATTCTTTATGATCTAAGGCATTACTTTTGGGATGACCCACACTTATATAAAGAAGGAGTAGATGGCATTATGTGAAGATGTGTTCCAAAATTTGAACAACAAGAGATATTGAGAAAATGCCATGGCAGTGCTTATGGAGGACATCATGTAGGGGATAAGACTGCACAAAAGGTTTTACAATCTGGATTTTATTGGCCTACCCTTTTCAAAGATGCAAGAAAGTTTGTATTATCATGTGATGAATGTCAACGAGTAGGTAACATTTCTAGATGCAATGAAATGTCTATGAATTATTCTCTTGTTATTGAACCTTTTGATTGTTGGGGATTTGACTTTATGGGACCCTTTCCCCCCTCAAAAGGGTACACTCATATTCTTGTTGCTGTCGATTATGTTACAAAGTGGGTAGAAGCCATACCTACAAATAGTGCTGATGGTAAGACCTCTTTGAAAATGCTTAAGGACATTATTTTTCCTAGGTTCGGGGTGCCCAGATATCTCATGACGATGGAGGCTCTCATTTTATTCATGGGGGTTTTAGAAAAACTCTCGCTAAGTATGATGTAAACCATAGAATTGCTTTAGCTTATCACCCCAAACCAGTGGGCAAGTAGAACTTTCCAATAGGGAAATTAAATCTATCTTGCAGAAGACTGTCAATAGATCAAGAAAAAATTGGGCTAAAAATTTGAATGACGCTTTGTGGGCTTATAGAACTACTTATAAAAATCCTACGGGATGTCTCCTTACAAAATGGTCTATGGGAAAGCTTGTCACTTGCCTTTAGAATTAGAACACAAAGCTTATTGGGCAGTGAAAGAGTTGAATAGAGATTTTAGACTTGCAGGTGAGAAGAGACTGCTCGACTTAAGTAATCTAGATGAGTGGAGAGGTGAAGCTTATGAAAATGCTAGGCTTTTTAAGGAAAAAGTAAAAATATTGCATGATAGGAGAATTCTCAAAAGGGAGTTCCATGTTGGTGAGAAAGTTCTTTTGTATAGGTCTCGTCTCAGATTTTTTGCAGGGAAACTACTCTCAAAATGGGAAGGACCTTATGTTATCAAGGAAGTGTACTGTTCAGGTGCCATCAAAATTTCTTCTCTAAAGGATGACACAACAAGGTGGTTAATGGTCAAAGACTAAAACATTATATTTCTGGATATTCTTATAATGAAGATGTGGATGTTATTCAAATGGTGACTCCAGAAGAATTTATCACAAGTCAAACACCAGAAACTACAGAGTTCGTCCTTGAATAGGTAAAAGTGGTGAAAACAGAAGGTTCATGAAACCCCAATCTTTTTATATTTTTGATGTTTTTAATACATAAGGGAAGTTACGAGATGGAACAGAGGAGGAACCAGAGGCTGGGGTGTCCAAACCCACCCCAGGCGCGGGCCCACCTTGCCCCGCGCCTGGAGGGGGTGGGCCTCCCCCGAACTCCAACTCCGCCTCGTTTCCATGTCAAAACCTTCCTTATGCTATGAAACTTCGTAATATATAACCCCCCGGATTCCCCGAGGTTCTTGCATCGAGTTCTCGTCGTGTTTTTGTTTCAATCTGTTTCTGTGAGGAAAACTCTCAGTTTTGGAGCCACAATGTATTCCTCTAGATCACCCATGGAGGATTCCTCTGCGGATGTCCTCAACCCATACATGTATGAGTTGAAGATCCATCCCAAGGAGCTGATTCTCAAAGATGGGAAGGTACAGATGAAAGAAGTTCAAGGCCCCAAGGTAGAAGGAATCTCGATGACAAGATGGAAGCATTGGAGCAGGAGGTTTTCAGGTACACGAAGATGGCGGAACGCGAAGTGGATGTTATTCACAAGATAAGTTCAGAACTCATCGCCAAATACGAGGAGGAGGTGGCTGAGCTCCGAGAAGAAATATTCTCGCTCCGTCAGACCACCAACCAATTACAAGCACAACTCTACGACATACAAAATCAAAACTGTGAGTATGAGGCTAGATTTGATCGCATAAGCTCTGCTGCTAGTTTCATGATTGCAAAGACAAGGACATCCTTTTTGGATGGCGAACCTTTGCCTTGGAAGTTCTATGATGACAAGAGAACACCACCACCACCGAAGGAGTAATTCGTCATCAGGTTTGGCATCCCCTTGGCTTGTTCCAAGCTTGGGGGAGTGCCGTGGTATCACAATCATTATCTTTTATCTTTTACCTTTTAGTGGATTCATATCTTTGGTAGAGAAGTTATCTTATAGGTTGGTTTGCATGTGGAAGTATCTCTCCTTTAGTTGATTATCTATGTATCCCTTGGTGTGAGTGCCTTTATTGAATATTAATGAGAAGCTTCATCTTTTACTTTTTGCACTTCTTATTTTTAGTTTGCAATCTCTATTATATGATGGATCTTGTTGATCAGTATTGGCATCACTTTGGGAGCATCAAGTGGATATAAATTGGTTTTGGCAAACCGAGTTCTGGTCACTAGCAATACTTTTTGATGTTTGAAAGAAAGAAAAAAAGAGAAAAAAAGCTTACAGGTATTTTGTATCATTTATTTTTCTTTCTTGTTGGCTCATAAGCTTAGTATTCTCTATTTAAGGTCTTTTGTGTCTTCAAGGAAGATTGCATGTTTAGCTTTATTACTTGTATGTTTGCTTGTTTCTTTCAACTCTCTTGCTTGCTACCCAGCCTTGCTAGCCAAAAACCTGTTTTGATAAGGCATACTTATCATGTTTCCAATCCCTTTGAACCAAAACCTTTGCCATTTGTGTCCACCATATCTACCTAGTAGCTTTTGCTATTCCAAGCAAATCCTCAAGCTTCATCTACCTTTCGAATTAAAAATTATTTTGTTATGTGAAAACTAGTTAGTAAAGCTCTCACGAACTTGATGGCACACCTTATTTTCTCGCCCCTAATAGACTTGAACCATTGTGTCATCGAAGTTGTATACGCTTGCATCTATACGTTGGAATTAGCAGAACCGTGCTGTCACGGGGAACGCTTTCAACATTGCACTTGTACTTTGTACTCAGTTGATATCGTGCTCTTTTTTCTATGGATGTCAATAGTGTGAAATAAAGAGGGAACTTGTAAGTCCATGGAGTCTGTATTTTGTGTTAGAGAAACATCTGGGCCGCTAGCCTAAGCCATGCCTAATCATGGTGGAAACTTGCAGCATCACCATAGTGAGCTATCTATGAAGCATCCTCAATAAAAAGCTATGCACATAGTAAATAAAAATACCGCTGAGATGCTCATTGTCTGCTTGCCTTGTCATTTTGGTTATGGGATATCTCCTGTACCATGTGCAAGGGGTACCCCGTTGGCGATTCTATATGATACGCATGTACTTACAATGACAAGAACTTACCGGTGACCAAAGTTGAGTAGCATAAGGAGTGGCCCACATATTCAAGGGACATGAGATTGCAAACTTATATTTCGTCAAGCATATACTCCATCTTTGTGCACTTTAACCTTAATCATCTCAAGATGCCTATGATAGGGGCAATGAGGGCTCAAAGATAGTAAGTACCATAATCTTCTGGAAGCTCTTTATGACTTATAATCTCTGCTTCCCTCTATGAAGGGACCTTTCTCCTATTTACCAAGTGGAGTCAGTAAACCTACTTCCTCTCTATCTTCAGCAAGCATTTGAATTGTTGTGTTTCAAGCATTCATATGGTGATTTATTCAATCATGTTATCTATCTTCCTTGTTTGCACAAAACTCTTATCTATTGAGTATTACTTTGAAAGCCTTCAATGAAAAACCTTTTTGAGCAAAGAGTGCTCCTGTTATAAAACTTCTACAAAAAGCTTTTTGTGAAACTGTTTACCAGCTGTTCTCTGACCATGAACAAGAGTTTGCCAATTCTAATTATGATTTATCTTTATGCATATTTATTGTGACTACTGTACTTGTTGCAAGCTAAATTATATAATGGTGAGTTACTTTCTTCTATGAGTTGTGTAATGGTAAGTGTGATGCTTCTTGTCCGTATTCTTTTATTGACACTTCACTCCATAAACCTGTGGACATGTTTACTGAGCTCAGTTTTCGCTTGGGGACAAGCGAAGGTCTAAGCTAGGGGGGAGTTGATACGTCCAATTTGCATCACCATTCTATATTATAATTTGCCTCCATTCATGGATATATGTCTTATTATGAGGTAATTACTTATGTCTTTTCCGCTGTTTTTGCATGTTGGATGATTCTTGGAGGATGGACTGCTGGAGTCAGGATTCTGATGGAAAAAGAGGTGTTTTGATGCAATTTCGTGAAGATCAGAAAAATACCAGAAAAATATGGGAAAATAAGACAGAGGAAGCCAGAAGGGGAGGCGAAGAAGGGCCACAGGGGGCCCACACCCCCTAGGCACAGGCCCACCCTGGGCCGTGCCTAGGGCAGGTGTGGCCCACCTGCTCGGCTCCCGACTCCGCCCTCTCACATATATCTTCCTTACGGAACCCTAACACAAGGGGGACCACAGATAGATTTCCACCGCCTCTACGGGGCGGAAAACACCGAGAGAGAAAGATCTCTCCGGCAGACAGATTTCTGCCGGGGAAATTCATTCCCGGAGAGGGGAGATCATCACTATCAACACTCTCATCAAGCTAGGCTTCATTGGGATCATCATCATCATCATCCACACCATCATCTCCACCAGCACCATCATCACCACTCAAGGTGAGAATAGGGAAGAAATCCACTCCTAAACCAGCCCTCATCATGTAGAATTAACATAATCACCCAGCCCACACCAGACCATTTTTTCTTTCGGAGAAGCCAAACCTCCCCACACCGAACATTATTCCATCCAAACCCAGACCGCACCACATGCAAATTTGGTCAGAACCCGCGGATTCAATCCATGGATTCTAGCTAGCTAACCTGAACGCTACCTGCCAGGCGAACTTGTGCACGAGCGGATCGATCACGAGAACTTGTATGCTAGCTAGCCTAAACGCTGCCTGCCCGTCCACTTCACATCGATCCAACGATCAGAGAGCCGGCCGCTGGGCGACGAGGAGATCGGTGCGGACCCATCGATCGATGAGGGTTGAACCCACGGGTTTCAAGCCGTTTCTGATATCTCGTGTTGACTCCAGACTAACCCGTTCCAGTCTGTTTTGTTGGTCAGCCTGCACCACTCCAGTCCATTATGTTGCAACGTCCATTTCAGCCCAACCCAACTGATCCCACAACAAACCCACACCAAAATAACCACTTCGACCTGCACCATTCTCAGCTTGAATCACCACTCTGTCCCCCTGTAACAATTGTGTTGGATATTGCTTTAGTTCTTAGGGGGAACTTTCCCGGTGTTGATTACTATTGTAGTTGATGCTTGTGAGTGGAACCATTGGATTATTGTTTATGTTCAGATTGTTATCGATTATCATATCATCTTTGATCTTGATCCATATGATGTCTCGTGAGTAGTTCGTTTAGTTCTTGAGGACATGGGAGAAGTCATGTTGTTAGTAGTGGATTTGTGTTGAGATATTATTCAATGGTTTAGTATTTAAGTTGTGGTGCTATTCTTCTAGTGGTGTCATGTGAATGTCGACTACATGATACTTCACCATTTATGGGCCTAGGGGAATGCATTGTGTATTTGGCTACTAATTGTAGGGTTGCCGGAGTGACAGAAACCTGAACCCCCGTTAGGACACCTTTGCACAAGGGAGTGTAGGATCTCAGAGTTTAAGATTGTGGTTAGGTTTATATCTTAATTACTTTCCTGTAGTTACGGATGTTTGCAGGGGATTTAATCACAAGTATGTACTAGTCCAAGTAAGGTCGGTACATTAGCATAGGTTCACCCACACAACACTTACAACTCCAAAGAAGTACTCAACTATTTGAAACGAAAGCACTTGACAGAATTCCCATGTGTCCTCGAGAATGTTTGGTCTTTATAAGTATTCCCACCGGCTTGTCCTTTTCTAAGAAAGGATTGGGCCACTTACTACGTTTGTTCTTTACTGCTTGCACTTTGTTTTGTTGCTTTATCAGAAAACCCCTAAAAATCCGTTTGCTAAGTATTTACAGAGATTTCCTGCTTCATACCACTAGTCAACACCTTCTGCTCCTCGTTGGGATCGACACTCCTATTTATCATAACTACTACGATACACCCCCTATACTTGTGGGTCATCAGCAACAACTGGATCAACAGGAACGGTAGAAACTGGGGAGCTATCGATAGGGGTTTTCTCGGCGCCGATGTTAATGGCGCTAGGGTCAAGATTTTGTTCCGGTAAAACAACTAGGGAGCTAGGCCGGGTCTCCTCCGACGTGCGCGCCGCCGGGTCGGCCTCACTCTGAGACGCATGAGTCTCAGTAGTGGGGGCAGTGACCCGAACAGGGCTCTACACTATGGTATCGGCACGAGGAGGAGAGGCAGGCCTTAATGGTGAAGAAGCCATGCTAGGTGTGGATTGGCTAGCAGACAAAGCCATCACGCTGAAAATAAGAACAGAGGCCTATAAGAAAACAATCACAGAACATGAAAGAAGAATGAAGGGTAACGAGCATAAAAACTTACCGGAGATGGTCGGGTCGCGCTGGATGCGATGAGTGACCCGACGGCCAACAACTTTGCAAGTCTGGGACAAACTGGCAGCAGGAGGAGCGGCAGGATCGACTCGGTGCTTCTTGGCAGGTTACGTGCTGGAGGAGGCCCCGTGTCGCTTACTCGACTTGGTGGCAGGGATCTTGCCGACTCCGCCCATAGAGAGAGGGGAACCTCATGTACCTGGCCAGCTGCATAAGTAAATGAAAAGCTCATTCAGATAAGTCAGAAAGTTAAGGTCAAAAGACAAGTACCTCCAGAACTTCACAATCATCATCATCATCAGACCAATCTCGTAAGGGGTTTTGAGTAGAGGTCCTACCCGGAGTGGAGGCAGCAGCAGCATGCGGGATTGGCATGAAGCACTCCAGGTCAAACTCAACTTCATCTGAGTCAGAGCGATCCTCATAATAGCCCCTAGGAGGGACAGTACTATCATCAACCTGGTGAACGAGATTCTACGAAAGACAAACAGAATAAAATCAATAAATAAATGAAGCAGCAAGTGAACAAAAGGAAATCTATGTCGGCGACAAAATCAATGACTCGGAAACTTACCTAGGGGACAGGCCTATCCCGGCTGAAAGGTGGGCAGCTCCAGGCCCAGTTTTCCGCCAAGGTCAGCTTGAAGATCGAGCTGACTCGGCGGGCCATAGAGTCGTTGGTAAGATCCAACATGGAGTGCCGAGTAGGATCCTACGGGCCGCTCATGAAGCATATCTTTTGGCTTCTGGCCTGGATGGGGCTGACTCGGCGTGCGATAAAAGCGCACATGAGATCCTCCTCAGTTAAGTGGAAGTTCTCATCCAGCGAGAACAACATCTCCAGGATCCCATGGGCCTCATTCACCGCGGCATTATTGTAGCACGGGTCTAGCTTCCAGAACTCCTTGCTGGGAACCTCGTCCTTAAAAGGGGGAAGCCGGATGTAGTCGTTGGACCCGCTATTTTTGACATAAAAGAAAGTTCTATGTCATTTCTTGCAAGAATCTATGCCGGTGACCCGAGGAAAGATCGAATCTTTCCTGGGCGTGATACTAGCAGCACCGCACCTAGTGGGCCTTTTCTCGCCGCGGGGAACGCCGGGATCGGGCACGACTTGGATCCTAAAGTTAAAGTACTTGTCCCAAAGAAGAACGATGGGCCAAATACCGAGATAGCCCTCGTAGGCGAAAATGAAGCAAGATAGGGAGCCAATTGTGTTGGCAGGCAAATGGTGGGTTTGAAGATGGAAGGTGGAGAGGAAAGAAATGAAGAAGTTGATAATAGGCAAAGCAAAATTGCGCTCGAAGTGTGATAGGAAAACTACCCTCTCATTAGCCTCAGGCTTAGGAGCAATCTCACCTAGAGGGAGACGACAATCAACCTCGAGCGGGATGTGCCTGGTGGAGCGCAACCACTCGAGTTCCTCCGCAGAAACCTCTGAGCCCTCCCAGCCACCGCGCTCGCCGGTGGCTACCTCCTGCTCCTCTGCCCCCTCGGCGACGTCGCGGGCGTCCATGATGTCATTGGTTTCTCGCTCTTCCGCAGTTGGAAGAGGCTTGGAGGTGCGAGGACCCATAGTAGAATTAGAAGGGGAAGAAAAGAATCGTAGGGAAGAAGCAACAGAGAAGAAGAACCGCAAGGAGACAGTTAGGATTTGGGAGTGCAAGGAAGAAGAAGATGGCAAGGGGAAACTGAACGGGCGAGGGAAGTTAAGTTCCCCTTGCCCCTACTTAAGGGGAGTAAAAAACCCAAACGTGGGATACTCCTGCGCCGTGCGGCCAGCGTGTGGCCGTGTATTCGAACGAGTGAGCGTGTTAGAGAACGCCACGTGTAGG
Organism: Avena sativa; assembly: GCA_916181665.1. NCBI lineage: Eukaryota > Viridiplantae > Streptophyta > Magnoliopsida > Poales > Poaceae > Avena > Avena sativa. The sequence goes on from OV702297.1 coordinate 81,089,827, forward strand.
CGATACACGGAAAATCCATAGCCACGTCACGCTGCGCAAGACACGAGGCACAAAGCGATGGGACGACCACAATGACTAGGAGTTACTGCGCCGCCGTCACAGTGCGGTCAGGATTTGGGACAAAATTTGAGGCAAGTCATCATGATTACGAGTTGTTAGTGACTAAGGCAAACCAAAAATGACTCGGTAGCGTCCAAAATGACTCGGCACGAGGCGAAGATGAGCCAGAAAGTCAAAAATGAGACTCAAAAAGGGCAAAATAGACTTGGAAAAGATCGAGGTTACGCCAAACAGTGCGCCCTAAGCAGTAAATGCTGATAGAAAGAGAAGTTCCAAACACATTAAAGGAACCTGGATACACCTAACAACAAGAACTGCTAGGCCTCACCATCTTCGGGGACTAATGTCGGGGGAATATCCCCCGGTAGGGTCATAAGGGGTAAAACATTGCCCAGCTTGGCTTATGCCGAGTGAAGAATAAATCTGGCCGGGTAGGAAGGTCATGTACGTCCGACATAAGAATTATGTCGGCCCGTATAAGACAAGTTTGTTTACCTTGCAGGAAGCAGCGAGACGAGTCTCACGAGGGAAGGCCGAGCCAGAGAGGACGCGTGGCAACTTTCCGAGTGAGGTTCATGAGGGACCATGGTAAAGCACGGTCAAAAGAGAAGGGCGATGCCGAGTGACACAAAAGGAGACGGGTAACGCTTAAAGAAAGGGATGACGTATAAAGTCATTGCATGACGCTAAAAGAACTGGAGGCTACGTACGAGAAGACCGTTAGCTGTCTAGCTTTGTGGACTAGGTCAAGGGGATCAGGGCAAGCCCATGACCCGGCCGTATAGCGAGGACCAAGATCCAAACAGTAACCCTAGGACCCAAAGGGTGTAACCTAGTTGGCCTTCGTCTATATAAGGAGGGGCATATCTAGGGTTTGAGGAGGTTGGACCAAGTAGGAAACTAGTGCCCTGAGGCTTTGCTCAAACAACTTAAGGAGCACTTGTAAACTTCTAGTATCAATAAAAATCCTAAGTGTAGAGAGTTCATCTTGTTCTTCGGGCGCGGCTAGACCGTGCACTTCCTCCCCGGTTACCACAAGCGTCCATTCGGCCCTCAACTTAAGCCTACCCATGGCATCTGCCGTGACACCACCACGACACCGGCTGTTGGCGCACCTTGATGCATGTAAAATGTTATTGTGCCAAAATCCCCATTGTCTTGTAACTTTATTATATTTATTGGGACTAACCTACTAATGGTTGAAAAAGTGCACAAGTTCTTGCTTCGTACTTTGTTTTGTAGGAAATACACAAATATGGAAACAACCGGTCATTAGGGTGAAATTCATAATTTCCTAAAATCTGTCCGTGCAGAACAATTTTCGAACATTGCCATGACAACCCCTAAAGATGGCATCAAATGAAAAAATTTAAAACATGAAAGTTGTGGGGAATTTTACGCTGCTGATTTTATACATGAAATTTGTACCAAACTGAGTTTGGACGTGACATTTAGCCCCGGATTACTGAAGGGTACATAAATAGTTTTAGGATTCTAAGAGTTTGTGACGTGATTAACTCCAACTCTTTCCATACTCGATGGATTCGGCCAAGTCACGGCCCAATGATCTCCCAAAGGACAGAGGGAAAGCCCTAGGAAGGTTCTACAGGTGCCCAAGAGCCCTTGTATCAAAGGGGCATCCATCCCATGGCCTAGATTGCATCTTTACCTTTATATGTTGAGGGGAAACCCTATTTTTGGAGGCATCCACTCATAGCCATGAAATTCCTCCTCAACATCAGTACCATGTCCAAGAAATAAGAAGGGCAAAGAGTCCACTACCCCCAAGGGCATCCGCCGCCCCTAGGAGGCATCCACTCATACTCCATGTCTCTCCATGTCGTGGTCGCCTCTCCCCCTTGGGGAGGCACGTCTCCATCACCATCTATGGTGATATCCTCTTCTTACCCTTACTGTAATCTCTGGGCAAACATGATGTGTGATACAATCTATTGTTTTCCCATGATCTAATGTGTCTATATGTCTTTGTTTGAGTAGTGAATTGTCTATCGCAGTTGTGAAATAGTTCATTCTGGGTTGCATAGAAATATACGGTATCTTCTATGATGATATTATGTACTAATATATGAGTGCAAGCATATAGTGGGGGATGCATAAGGTTGTCACCTGATGACTGCAAGTGCACAGATAAATTATACTCCCTCCGGTCCATATTACTTCTCACTAAAATGGATGTATCTAGACATGTTCTAATGCTAGATATATCCATTTCAATGACAAGTAATATGGATCAGAGGGAGTAGCTAGTTTCAAAATAAGAGTATCGAACCCACAGAGAGCTATTTGGTTGAGGTCTTTATGCCCCTCATCACTATTTACCAAAGGATACTTATAAGCTGCCTTTGATTTCAGGTGAACGGGTGTTTGAAAGGTTTTTGGCTTAAGTGCAAGAAAGTAAATAAACAAGTGAAAACAAAGCAAGTAAAAAGAGTGTTTTTGGAATGGTGGTTGAAGTCAATTGGGCTAAGACGTTCTCAGGGATGTAGGATACACCACTAGCATGTTGCAATTAATCATAATTAAGATAACCTATTTCTTGTATCGTGATATGTATGGAGAGAATTCCATAATAAGATGTTCACCAAGGCTCGTAGGCAGTCACTTTGTTGAGCCAAGAATGTGGTCATCTCTAAATAACCACTGCGATTCCTGGAAGCAATCACCATGCAGACCACCGCAATTAAGGGTTTTCCTGTGGATATCGTAATTAGCTTAGTGAATCTCCCTTTGTTCTCCATTCAGCCACTGAAAGAGAATGTGATGTGTGGTTTTGGTAATTAATGATAATCTATATGGACTAATGCTTGTATCAAGTTACACTTATAGGAATTGTCCATTGGCAATGCTTGAACCATGTGGTGGTGTCAAGGTTGAAACAAGAATAAAATGATGAAGAACAAGTGATGATCAAGATGTTCAAGGAGTGATCCAAAGATTGGTCATCGGAGAGTTCAGCCTATGGCAAGTGTGTCTTGAAGAATAAGATGGAGTGATATCTCTTGTGTACCTTCAAGGCACCAACATAATGAAGAAAAGAAGAAATGCAGTGCAAGTTCAAGATGAACCATCTTGAAGAGATCATATTCTTGGGTCTTGCCATCATTATGGTGATCATGGATATGTGAAGATATGCCTAAAAGAGAGGCTGTCCCATAGTGAGTATGGGGGAGAAATTTGTAAGACTTCACTAAGCTAGCGCAATCAAGAAGGGTGTTCCATCTTGAGGTGGACAAGATTGTTATCGTTAAGCTCAAGTGGAATATGATCAAGGCAAAGGTATGTTCTTGATAGGGTTTCTTTCTTACCGGTCTCGTGGTGTTAGTTGGGGAGACCGGTTTATAGGATAGGTAACCGTTCTATCATGAGGGGCTCTCAAGTGAGTAACTTGATCGTATCCTTCGATGAGAGCTCAAACCTTTGCATACTTGGCATCATCTTTATTGGTTCTTATTTGGTTCTTATCCATGAGAGGATTTTGAGCTTGTGTTAATCTCCATGAATAGTTCAAGTTCATCGAAAACGGATTTCATATGGATTCTCTATTGCGTTTTCGATGTTGGAGGTTTTACCGAATCGTCTTTTTGAGAGAGGTCAAACCTTTCATCATTTGGTTCTATCCTATCTTGCTGTACTATGATGTTTTTTTGTATGATCTTGTATAGCTTATTGTCCTATTTAAAACGAGCCCAAGATCATAAAAATCGGAGTCCGGATGCAAACGTTATGGTCGTTTCAGTTTTGCTATTTTTGTCAGTTTGCCTTGGGCAGAATGTCCAGCCATTTTCAGCCGGAATGTCCGGCTAGGCCTGAATGTCTGGCTGATTCGGACCAGAGTGTCCGGCCCTGGAATTGCTTGAGGCGCCTGAGACATACTGTGTCCCAGTTCGGACTCCACCCGGACTCTGGCTGGAATCTGTGTTGGGCCGGAGTGTCCGGCCAGGCCAGACTGTCCGGTTGTATTTTGCAGGACTGTCCGGGATAAGTGACTTCCAATGGCTATATTTACAAGGGGCCTATATAAAGGCCCCTTCTTCTACCTTTGGCTACTGCTGGTCACCATGATTTTCTGCAAGCCTTCTCCTCCATTCTTGACCTTCTTGAGCTTGCTTCCCTTCAATCCCTCCTATGTTTCTTGCATATACTTTAGGGATTTGAAAGAGGAGATCTAGATCTACAACCCCACCAATCAATCTCTCCTCTAAGTGAGGGGGACATCTTGGGATCTAGATCTTGGAGTCTTGTGTGGATTTCCTCCATTATTCTTCCTCTCTTATTTCCCCACAAGCTTTTGTAGCTTTGGTGGAATTTCAGAGAGAAGGACTTGAGCACTTCTTGTGTTCTTCCCATTGAATTTGGTGCATCGGTTTGAGTTCTCGTTGAGGATTCGATTGGGTGAAAGCTGAGAAGCTTTTTTCTCTTGGGTTCTTGAAACCCTAGACGGTTTGGTAGTTTTGTAGGTTTGAGGATTACTTGGGGCCTCCAATTAAGTTGTGGAGCTTTCCCCAAGCTTGTTTGTTGGTAGCCTCCAATTGAGTTGTGGAGAAGTGACCCAACCTTGTGAGAGGTTCCAGATTGCCACCGACAAGTGCACCGATAGTGGAAGTGTGGATCGATCCCGTTGGGGTGAGATTCACCGGAGAACAAGGGAGGACTTTTGTGACGTTGGTGGTTTTATACCACCCCCTCTCCAAATGAGACGTACTCCATGTTGGGAGGAACTCGGTAAAACATCGTCGTCACCGCGTGCCTCGGTTATCTCTATACCCAAGCTCTTACTTATGCATCTTACTTTGTGATAGCCTTCGTGCTTGAAGTTTATATCTTGCTATAACATAGTTACTTGTCATGCTTAGCATAAGTTGTTGGTGAACATAGGTGAACCCTAGTTGTCCTAGGTTTTGTGCTTGACAAAGTAAACACTAGTTTAATTCCGCATTTGTCGAGCCACTCTCGGAAAAGTTTTAAACCGCCTATTCACCCCCCTCTAGGCGGCATCTGTATCCTTTCAACAGCGTTGGATGATAGTGGTGCTTATAGTCACAGTAGCAACCGGATCAAGACACCCAAGCATGTCCAAAGGGTTTCACCCTCTTACTTTAGACCCAAAGGCAAATGATATATGCCTGACTACACATACCATCTAAAGGGAGAGATAAAACGCACATCATAGATCGTTAGATCCTCTACACAAGTAATAGATCATCGTTATTTTATTTCATAATAATGCTAGGGTTTCTCCATCTCCCCAAGATCGAAGGGAACTACTCACACATGGAATAAATCAACAACATCATCATAAACAAATGGATGGATAAAAGTAATGGAATAGATCTAGTGCAAACCACAATTGAATATGGAATTACAACAAGATCTAATGAATGAAAGATGGGGATAGATATGGTTATGGAGATGAAGTGGTTGATGATGTAGGGGATGATGTGTTGTCCTCCGATGATTCGTGCAGCAGCAAGGATTTCCCTTCTCCAAGTTCCTCCTTCAAATCCCTTTTTGGTGTGGTTTTTCGTGGCTGGAAGTTCCTGTTAATGTTGGATCTGTGATCTATTTTTGCGGGGAGGAAGTATTTGACAAGGCGGTCCCGTCGCAGAGTCATACGAGGGTGTGATACGTGCAGGCTCCGCCGGTACCACCAGTCGTTACGCTGGCTGGAGCCTCCTGGATGCAGGCAATTCTTCTAGGTGTGAAGATAAATTTATAAAATGACCTTTATCACTTAAAACAATCATATTACTGTGTAATATGATAGTCTCAATTGATATGTTCATTAAAAACTTAGTAAATTGGGATCCTATTGGAACAAAGACAAAAGGTGCACGCAAGTACGGTAAAATACTAAAAACCCTACTTTACTTATGCGAAAACAATAAGTAAAAATGCTCACATTTTGCTCTCAACATCACCGTTGCATGATTATAGGTTGAGGGATGGATGGAGTTTGATAGAAACTAAATCGTAAGTCTTAGATATGCATGTTATGTTAATTCATGGTTAACTATCGGGGGATTATAATGTGGAGACCTTAAAACATACATAAGTGGTTGGACCTATCTATGGGGGATTATAATGTCTTAACAATTCCTTTGCTTTCTCTTAATTAGCCTTGGGATCAATCACTAGGGGTGTATTTTCTCATGTATATGGTTGCACCTATCTATGGCTCCTCTCTAGAAGAAACAATAAAAATATATCCATGTGCTTCACTAATTGTGACAACCAAATAAATGAAATAATAATTTGCCTAAACATTTGCTACCTTGAGAAACTTGCTCCTACTTCACTAACTCCACTTTACTTGCAATATTTTACTTGTAATATTTACTTTGAGCACTTTACCCCTTTTTCTAGTTAGTAGCAAAAACAACCACACACACTCTAGTTTATAACATTGCATATAAGTCCATATAAGTGGCTTATTGGGTTTAGAGAATAGATAGTTTACCTTTTAGCTTCTTGTGGGTTCTACACTCAAATACTTATCGAATTGTACAACAGTGACTCCCTGTTCTTGGGGATTATCAAGCACTTTTCTGGTGCCTTTGCTGGGGAGCGTAGTGCTAGGCTTCTATTCCTGTTTGCATTGCTAGTTTATTTTTAGTACCTTGGATGTAAAACTTAAACACAAAAAAATAGATAATGGAAGATGCTTTGAAGCCTTATTGCAAGGCTCACAAAGATATGAAAGATATGTTGCTCATATATGTTAAAAGATTGAATATTCCCTTGGGGACTAATGTTTTGAATGGAAGAAATCATGTTGAAAGTAATAAGGAAGAATATTAAAAAATCCTAAGATTGGGGATGCCCATGCATTCCAAATGAGCAAGAAGAACAAGTGGAGGAAGAATGGAGTAGCTACCCATATCCTACTCCCAACAAGGGTAACACACAAATTCCCATGAACAACTCTTCTTATAATGATAATGATTCTTTATTGACTAGTAGTCATGTAACACCCTCGTCTGATAAGGCTGAGTTCATGTGTATAGTGCCAATCCCTGAATCGGTTCACTGGCACACACAGTACAAAATGATACCAAATATAATCGTGCATCATAAATACAACGAATATGATCCAGAATTTATATTATATTACAGCGGAAAGCAATTACAAGGTAGATCTCCATCCTTCAAATGTTCCACAGGCGAACAATTGTTGAGTGGAGTCTCGCGACCTATGAATGATCACTCAGATACGATATAACCTGCAACATGAAACGTAGCAGCCCCGACGGGTCAATACATGGAATATATGGCTAGTAGGCTAAAGTGGTTAACAACAAATCTATCAACTACATGCTTATTTGGCTAAGTGGAGTTCAGGCTCATTTGCATAAAGCAATAATTTTATCCTAACATTTATAACAAAGTAGTTTTTCAATACGATAAATAGGACACTCTGGTTCACTCTCAGGTGCTCCTACCCAATTAAGTTTACCCAACAAGTTTTAAGCAATTAAGAAATTGGGATGAGTGAGAAATATGTCATAACATCAGTATCAGGTCACTCAAATTGTCCATAACCGGAGACATGGCTAAGCACTTAGATTTACACCCTGCAGGGGTTTGTACAGTTTACCCATGTGACCTGGCCAAACCAGCTCGGACCACCACACTCATATTGTGTGATGATAGGGATAAGTCCAAGACAAGACCATTCGGGAAGAGCTTCCCAAACCCATCCACGCACCGTACCAACCTACACTATTCTACATCTCTGGCTATGTAGGGTTTGGGTCGCCACAACCTACTAAGTCCAGTCAGCCACCCACTCTTACTGGCACATGGTTGCACACGAAAGCTACCAAACAAAGAAACCAATCCTTTCTCAGTACCCTGGGCAGCATTCCCCACCATAAATTCACACTCGATGACCCAATCAATGCCATTCCGCCCAGGTGGTTCATTAAAAACATATTGGTTTGTAATTTAGCAAGACTTAAGCCATTCAAAACATATAACTTTTCATGGTGTGATTCTCTTCCTCGTCTAAACAGCATAGCTAAGCAATCTACCAATACGATGGCTCATAAACAAGGAATACTAGGGAATAATATGGGACATAGCATAGCATATACACATTCCTATAGATGCAGTTCTATAAAACATCTACAATACATAGGAAAAGAGTAGGACATGTATGACCAAGATAGCACCACTTGCCTTTGATGTAGATGTAGTCGATTAGATAATCCTCACAATCCTCATAGATATAATGGTTGCACTCGTTATAAACACAATAATTGCAATCATATAGTCGCAATCATAGTAGTTTCACTCCTCGTAATCTATCATTCAAAAGCAAAGGCACAACAAACACACCATTCAGAACATTGCAGACATACAACAGTGCAACAATACAAGAAAACAATGATGAACAAATGCATGCATGATAATTTAATAAGTCGCAATGGTTGCATTTAGTTCTCTGAACCTTATTAAATCACATGATGCATGTGGAAAGTCATTTAATGCACTCAAGCATTTATTATTAAAGTTATATCGATTTAATATGGTTTATCCCACTTTAATTGAACTACTGATGTTTCTGTCATATTAAATTGTTAAATAAATTCTACTGGATAGGTAATGCAATTTAGAGACGGTAGCAATTTGAATCACCTAAAAAGGAATTATAGATATTTTCTTATGATTAAAACACTATTGCAATGAGTTTAAAGCTTTCTACAGGAATTTCTATTTTAACTGTACCAAATAATTTTGTAAGCAATTTCTCTGGATATATATTTTCAATACAAAACAGTAGCAATTGGATTCACCCTAAATGGAGTTGTAGATCTTTTTCTATGATTTAATTACTACTTAATAGAGTTTAAATTATCTAAACAGTTTAACACGTCCAAAAATAAATCTAACGCCAGATCTAGAATCTACAATGAATTTTGAATCCAGGGAAAAATTATTTATATTTTTCGGATCTATGGATAATTTACTATAAATTTATTACTCCACAAGACTATTACAACTATTTAATTAATTACTAGTTCACTGTAGCACGAAATTTGGATATAGTATGATATTAATAAACTAAATGTAATTATCTTCAATTTGATATATTATACGCAATTTTTGGATATAGTATGAATTTGTTATGCATTTTACAAGTTAGATCTATAATCTGTAATTTTAAATTCGAACGGAATATTCCAAGGAATATTCCGCTGGCTGGACTAAACTGACTGTGCATGCTGACCGGGCCTAGATGATGACCTGGCAATGACGTGGCGATGACGTGGCAGTGACAAGGCAGCTAACTGGAACAATTGAATCTCGACCGTCGGGATAGGATCCGGTGGCTAGGAGAGAAGTTGGCTCCAAATAGGCTTAATTTTGGTTCAGAAAAGATTAGAAACAGATCTGTGTTAGAGAGACAAATCTGTAGATCAAATTGAAAAACTTCAAACATGAAATTTGTAGAGAATCATCAGACCTACCTTTTCACAAAAGGAATTTGGATTTGAAAAAACGAGTGCGAGTAAATCTTGGAATTACGCAATCAGATCTGAAATATTGTGTTGCGAAATTCTCCGGCTATGGTGGATAAAAAGAGGTGAGATTTGTTGGGATTGAAAGATTTCCCCAAGATCTAGAACTTTCGTGTTGGAGCCGAGTGCAACCGACGAAGTTTAGATAGGTTTAGAAGCGAAATATGATTCGGGAAGGTGTAGATTCAAAATTTCGAGAAGAAAATTTGATATAGCTATGGCTCCGGGAAGTTATATGGGGATTTATGATGGTGGGAGATAGAGGTTGAAGTATGTAACAATTAGAAACAAATGGAAGTCAATTCATAGTTGGAGATAAAAAGATATAAGAGTTTGAATGAAGATAGGTTTGAGAAAACGAAATTCCGCACTCTTTTTGATGCAAGCTGGGCATCGATGCCTCTCGTGCGCCTGGCGGCTCGTTCGATCGGCCGGCTACCTGGGCTGCCGGCTGGCCCATTAGTGTTTTTTCTTTTTCTTTCTTTTTTTATTTTTTATTTTTGAATTTCCTTTATATCTTTTGTATACGAACTCCAAATGACACGATTCTTGTTTCTAATTTTTTTAATATTCATTAGATTATTATAGGATTATATTTGTAATATTCTCACTAGTTTAAAGACGGAGGTTTCATAAATCTCTTTATATTCTCTATAGGGACATTTGGGCAAATCAACTATCGGATTTAGATACTAGGATTTGGATTTAGTTTTTGAGAACTTTGCATGGATGTAATGAAATGCTTATGAATGCTTCATGATTTTCATTTTTTGAAAACATTCACTCAAATACTAAATCTGAAACTCAATCCACCCTCTTTTGCCTATATGGCTACTTGGGTCTTAACAAAAGAATATAAGGTTTTGAATTCGAGGTTGAGAGGATTCTCAATTCAAAAAGTTCTTGTTCTTTGAGAATTTTCAACCAAGTCAAACAATCAATCAAACTTATTTTATTTATTTCACCTCCCAAAATTAGGAGAATTTTGGGATGTGACAGACTACCACCCTTAATAACAAGTGCAACTTCTAGATTTTCAACATAAAGAGGGGAAACTTAATATTGTTGAGATACATAAAACCATGTTTCCCTATCACATCGCAAAATTATTCTAATTTTGGAATGTGAAATAAATAAAATAAGCTTGATTGATTGTTTGACTTTGTTGAAAATTTCCAAAGAGAAGAAACTTTTGAATAGAAAATCCTCTTAATCCTGACTTCAAAACCTTATATTATTTTGTTATGACCTAAGTAGCCATATAGGCAAAATGGCATGGATTGATTATGGATTATAGAATTGGAGTGCAAGTTTGCAAAAATACAAAATCATGTTGCATGCATAAGGTCATTGCATTAAACCCCAAGGAAATATTTCCATTGTCCAAAAGAATACCTAAAAACCTTAAATGGGATTTCCCCATTCTAAGTACACCCCTTGATATATGGCTTTGTCCATAGTAACAATTAAGAAATAGAATTCACAAATGATATATATTTACAGATATCCATTTTATAAAACCATAGAATTTGGTTTGGTGGATTTTGGATATAAAATGGAAAAGATATGAATTTCATATGATAAGAAATATAATGCCCTTTTGGCAAAACTAAATATTTATGGGTTGGTAAATTTGAAATGGACAAGAAATAATGTAGTTAATATTTTAAAATGAACATAATGATTTTACAAAATTTTAGAAATTTAAATGGTCCAATTTGGAGCCCTAAATCAAAAACTAGAAATAAAAAAGAAAATGAAAATGAAAAAAATCCTAAACCCTACCCGGCCGAGCCACCCGGCCCAGCCCACCTCGCCCAACTACCCCTCTCCCTGAGACACTGACGCGTGGGGCCCTTCCCATCGTATTCCTCCCCCGATGGAGATAGAGTCCAGCACGGGATCCCGATTTTCGATCTGATTTCCCCCGAATTCCGCTTGGATTTGTTCAATGTTTTACCCATCGCCCACATATAAACCTTCTCTTCCATATCACCTAGTTTTTTTTTGCAAAAATATTGAACCCTATCCAACCCAACTTGAAGCTCCTGAACCGCCACCGCAGAACCCCAAATCTATCTCGCACTGGAGGTACCGAGCCTCCCGCGCCACCCCTTTTCACCCTAGCCGCCTCCCCATGAAGCACTGCTCACCCTGACGTTTTTACCTCGCCGCAGGACCACCGGAGTGTCCTGGAGAAGCCGTCGAAGCTCGGACGGAGCCGAGAAGCTCCAGTCGCACACAGCCATCGCCCGAGGAAGCAAAGTTCCTCCCCAAGGCCACCTGACCTCCCACCGCATCCTTCCACACCACGTCGTCTACTCCCCCGTCGACGAGGACCACCGCAACGCTGCCAGGGCCAGCGTCTGAGCCGCCGCCGCCACCGTCACGTCGTCCGCCGGTGAGGTCTCGCCATGGTCGCCATCAACCGTCAGATCTTGAGCCGACGCCTAGGATTAGATCATACCCGCGAAGGGGTATCGACCAACCAGGGCAGGCCGCGTGGCATTCGGATCAGCAGCCCTCGCCAGCAAGCCAGCTCAGCGCCCCCAGCCAGTAAGAGCGCGTCGTGTGTCGCCCCTGTCAGCTGACTGTGTAATGCTTTTCTAAAAATAGATAGAAAATACTGCAACATTGTAAAAATCATAGAAAATTTAATATTGATCAAAAAATACAAATTATATATCTCTAAATTCAGGAAAATGTGTAGAATTTTATCATGTAATAAAATCCGTACTTGGACCAATATATATTTTCTACAATATTTAAATCTATTTAATGGTATAAAATTCATTATGAAATAACCATTATTCATAATATTGCAAATAATATGTCTATGGAATTCTTGTATCATGTAGAACACTTATATGGCCTTAGATATAATTTTTGTCGAAAGAAATAATTTAAATGTTTTAAACCCTTCTAACTAGTATTTAAATCGCAGAAAATTAACCAGAACTCCAAAATTAGTGAAACTAATTGCTACTATTTTGTATTGATAATATCTATCCAGAGAAATTGCATGCCAAATTATTTGGTACTGTTATAATAGAAATGCATGCAGAAAACTATAAACTCATTGCAATAGTGTTTTAATCATAAAAATATATCTATAACTCCTTTTTAGGTGATTCAAATTGCTACTGGTTATAAATTACATTACCTATTCATTAGCATTTAATTCACAATTTAATACAATAGAAACATCAGTAGTTGTATTAAAATGATATAAATCATATTAAATCGATACAACTTTAGTAATAAAAGCTTTAGTGCATTAAATGACTTTCCACATGCATCATGTGAACTAATAAAGTTCAGAGAACTAAATACAACCATTGTGACTTATTAAATCATCATGCATGCATTTGCTCATCATTGTTTTATTGTATTGTTGCATAGTTGCAATGTTTTGAATGGTTTGCTCGTTGTGCCTTTGTTTTTTAACGATAGATTGCGAAGAGTGAAACTACTATGTTTGCAAGTATTGTGGTTATTGTGAATGAGACCATTATAATTGTGAGGGTTAACTAAATGACTACATCTACATCAAAGGCAAGTGGTGCTATCTTGGTCATAAATGTCCTACCGTTTTCCTATGCATTATAGATGTTTTCGTAGCTACATGTGTAGGTATTACTATGCTATGCTATGTCCTATGTATTGTGGTAGGGAAATCCTTTGTAGTTGAGCTCCTGTATGGTAGATGTGCTTAGCATTTTTTGTAGATGCGAGGAAGGGATCATACTTTGGTAAAGTAAAGGTTTTGTTCTACCAAAACAACATAATATTAATGAACTACCTGGGCAGAGTGGCTGGATTGGTCATCGGAGTGTGAATAATGGTGGGGAATGCCGCCCAGGGTACTGAGAAGGATTAGTTGTTTTTATTCTAGTAGCCTACGTGTGCAACCATGTGCTAGTGAGAATGGGTGGCTAGTTGGACTCAGTAGGTCGTGGTGACCCGAACCCAGCATAGCCAGAGATGTAGTGAATGGTAGGTTGGGACCGGTGCGCAGTGGGGTTTGTGGATCTACTTCCCAAATGGTATCTTATTGGACTTCTCCCTATCGTCACATAATATGCGTTTGGTGGTACGAGCTGGGTTGTTCAAGTCATATGGGTAAAGTGTATAAATCCCTGCAGGGTGTATAAATTAAGTGCTTAGCCGTGTCCCCGGTTACAGACAAATGAGTTGCTTGATATTTATACTATGACATATTCTCGCTCATCCTTATTTCCTGATTTCTAAAACTTGATGGGTGAACTTAATGGATTGTTGTGAATCAAAATTGGTTGATTAAAGTAGGACAAAGTGTTTGGAAAATGCAAGCTAGCCACAGCTCCACCAGTCAAATAAGCATGTAGTTGCTAAGTCTATTGTCTCTCTATTTAGCGCTACTTGCCATACATTCCATGTATTGATCCTTCGGGGTTGCTACGTTTCATGTTGTAGGTTATATCGTATCTGAGTGATCGTTCATAGGTCGCGAGACTCCACTCAACAATTGTTCGCCTGTGGCACATTTGAAGGATGGAGATCTACCTTATATTTGTTTTCCGCTGTGTACTTGAATAAATAATATAAATTCTGGATCATATTCGTTGTATTTATGATGCAAAGTTATATTTGATATCATTTTTTTACTATGTGTGCCAATGAACCGATCCAGGGATTGGCACTATACACATAAACTCAGCCTTATCAGACGAGGGTGTTACAAGATGGTATCAGAGCTGTGTGTTGACTGTAGGATCGTGACCTTAGAAATGGATTAGCAATAGGAGACCTCTATTAAGAGAACTATCATATTTTATTCTTATTAGAGTTCTTATATTCCTTGTCTATCTTTTTGCAACACCTCTCCTTGTTCAAACTTGTAGATGTCCATTCATTTGATTAGTAGAAGAAGTGATCTACCATAAAAACTACAAGAATTGGAAAATGTTATTAGTAGTTTTCTATAAAGCAAATCACTATACGAGAGTTGGCCTACAAGTAATAGAACAAATAAGATGAAATAAATAAACATATCATCAAGTTTGGTTAGGTCTAGACCACCATGTTTTATCTCTTTAGGAGATCATCACTATCGTGTTATTATATTGTTCTTACCAACTTATGTGGTATGGCAATATAGGTTGATTGCTTGTTTGTACTTAACCATATTATGTGATGCCTTGTTTAGGATCGGTTGTTTTAAAACTCTAAAGTTGCTGGAGTTTTCGTGTGGTTTTAAAATTATTTTAATGGTGTGAATTGATTGAAATTCGTGGAATTATTGCTGTAGTTTTCTGCCTGACCTGTTGTACCGCACGATTTTTAATATTTCTTTGGTAACTCAAAAAACTCTGAAAAAATAGGATCTGGAGAGTAATTACCTGTAGTACATGCAAAACAATTGGCTAAAATTCTTGACGAGTTTAAGTTGGTCAGAAAAATTCGTGAAGTCTGTTGTACCGTTTTGACAGATTTTGTTTATTGCTTATATGTTGC
The DNA here is from genome assembly GCA_916181665.1 of Avena sativa. Classification (NCBI taxonomy): domain Eukaryota; kingdom Viridiplantae; phylum Streptophyta; class Magnoliopsida; order Poales; family Poaceae; genus Avena; species Avena sativa. The sequence goes on from OV702297.1 coordinate 81,104,925, forward strand.
TATGTTTTACTCTAGTATTGTTCCCAATGCTTTTAAACTATTTTGTGGTTACATACTGCTAAATTTAGACCCCTGTAATGTTATTATGCAAGTGTTTTCTTGTGTGTTGATTGATTATGATTGTTGCCTGTTTGTGACATTGGTTGCTTCATATAGTTATGGATAGGATTACTTTCTTAGTAGTTCCTTTTCTCTAGAATCTATTCTTCTCTATCTTAAACTCTTGTAGTTAGAATTATGTGTTAAAGAGATGGAGAAGGATTAATGGAAAGTTTTACAACATAATGCATCGACGAAGGAGAATAGTTCATCTAATGCAATAAAAGGAGTGGAAGTATGAAGTGTTACAAAGGATGTTATGAAGTAGATTACGCAACCTGAAAGTTGAAGTATCGATAGTTTAGTTTTAGTAGCAGCTTTGTTGATTGAATACATGGGAGTCTACATCTAGCATTAGTTCATGCCCGTGGAAACCTTCTTCAAAGCAAGTGAGTAAGCCCGAGTGATAAGTTACATGATTCACCTATCCTCATACAGGGTAATGATTTGGGTGCAGGATGGATTGATCATCATTTCTACTACTCTTATCATTCGCTCTTGTACTGTTAGCTTGGTGAATCTTGAGTGTCTTTTAAGCCCTAGCAGAGAGCCGACGTTGAGCCTAGACCTCAGAATGGTATGTTGTCCCACCTTTACAGAAGCATTCATTGCTAAGCATAGAAATGTACTATAAGGATGAATCTCAACCATGATTAATGGGTATCATGAAGCAAATATTCTCTATTTGCCCACCATGAGTGTTCGCTAGTTCAAGAAGTGCTTTCTTAGAAACCACCAATCATGAAGTTTAGAATGTGCTAGAGACACCGTGCTACAATAATTCTAAAGGAGAACCAATCTGATCCAAGTGAACCCTCAATAAGTGACCTAGTAAGTTTTCTTTTAAGGGTGATAGCGTCCTAGTGGATCCTTAGCCCATCTTTCTTTCTAGCCTTCTCAAATCTCGGGACGAGATTCCTTTTAAGGGTGGTAGTCTGTCACATCCCAAAATTCTTCTAATTTTGGAATGTGAAATAAATAAAATAAGCTTGATTTTGACTTTGTTGAAAATTCCCAAAGAGAAGAAACTTTTGAATAGAAAATCCTCTCAATCTTGACTTCAAAACCTTATATTATTTTGTTATGACCTAAGTAGCCATATAGGCAAAATGGCATGGATTGATTATGGATTGTAGAATTGGAGTGCAAGTTTGCAAAAATACAAAATCATGTTGCATGCATAAGGTCATTGCATTAAACCCCAAGGAAATATTTCCATTGTCCAAAAGAATACCTAAAAACCTTAAATGGGATTTCCCCATTCTAAGTACACCCCTTGATCTATGGCTTTGTCCATAGTAACAATTAAGAAATAGAGTTCACAAATGATATATATTTACAGATATCCATTTTATAAAACCATAGAATTTGGTTTGGTGGATTTTGGATATAAAATGGAAAAGATATGAATTTCATATGATAAGAAATATAATGCCCTTTTGGCAAAACTAAATATTTATGGGTTGGTAAATTTGAAATGGACAAGAAATAATGTAGTTAATATTTTAAAATGAACAGAATGATTTTACAAAATTTTAGAAATTTAAATGGTCAAATTTGGAGCCCTAAATCAAAAACTAGAAATAAAAATGAAAAAAAAGCCTAAACCCTACCCGGCCGAGCCACCCGGCCCAGCCCACCTCGCCCAACTACTTACCGTCCGCGCCCCTGCCCGAGCAGCGCACAGCAGCAGCCGCCAGCCACTTTCGGCCCAACAGAAGCCGCACAACCTGCTCCCCTCTCCCTGAGACACTAATGTGTGGGGCCCTTCCCATCGTATTCCTCCCCCGATGGAGATAGAGTCCAGCACGGGATCCCGATTTCCGATCCGATTTCCCCCGAAATCCGCTTGGATTTGTTCATTGTTTTACCCATCGCCCACATATAAACCTTCTCTTCCATATCGCCCAGTTTTTTTGCAAAAATATTGAACCCTATCCAACCCAACTTGAAGCTCCTGAACCGCCACCGTAGAACCCCAGATCGATGTTGCACTCGAGGTATCGAGCCTCCCGCGCCACCCCTTTTCACCCTAGCCGCCTCCCCATGAAGAACTGCTTCCCCCTGATGTTTTTACCTCGCTGCAGGACCACCGGAGTGTCCTGGAGAAGCCGCCGAAGCTCGTACGGAGCCGAGAAGCTCCAGTCGCACACAGCCGTCGCCCGAGGAAGCAAAGCTCCTCTCCAAGGCCACCTGACCTCCCACCGCATCCTTCCACACCACATCGTCTACTCCCCCGTCGACGAGGACCACCAAAGCGCTGCTAGGGCCAGCGTCTGAGCCGCCGCCACCACCGTCACGTCGTCCGCTGGTGAGGTCTCGCCACGGTCGCCATCAACCGTCAGATCTTGAGCCGACGCCCAGGATTAAATCATACCCGCGAAGGGGTATCGACCAACCAGGGCAGGCCGCGTGGCATCTGGATCAGTAGCCCTCGTCAGCAAGCCAGCTCAGCGCCCCCAGCTAGTAAAAGCGCGCCGCGTGTCGCCCCTGTCAGCTGACTGTGTAATTCTTTTCTAAAAATAGATAGAAAATACTGCAACATTGTAAAAATCACAGAAAATTCAATATTGATCAGAAAAATACAAATTATATATCTCTGAATTCAGGAAAATGTGTAGAATTTTATCATGTAATAAAATTCGTACTTGGACCAATATATATTTTCTGGAATATTTAAATCTATTTAATGGTATAAAATTCATATGGAAATAACCATTGTTCAAAAAATTGCAAACAATATGTCTATGGAATCCTTGTATTATGTAGAACACTTATCTAGCCTTAGATATAATTTTTGTCATAGGAAATACTTTAAATGATTTAAACCTTTCTAACTAGTATTTAAATCGCAGAAAATTAACCAGAACTCCAAAATTAGTGAAACTAATTGGTACTGTTTTGTATTGATAATATCTATCCAGAGAAATTGCGTGCCAAATTATTTGGTACTATTAAAATATAAATGCATTTAGAAAACTATAAACTCATTGCAATAGTGTTTTAATCATAAAAAAATATCTATAACTCCTTTTTAGGTGATTCAAATTGCTACTGGTTATAAATTACATTACCTATCCATTAGCATTTAATTCACAATTTAATACAATAGAAACATCAGTAGTTGAATTAAAGTGAGATAAACCATATTAAATCGATACAACTTTAGTAATAAAAGCTTTAGTGCATTAAATGACTTTCCACATGCATCATTTGATCTAATAAATTTCAGAGAACTAAATACAACCATTGTGACTTATTAAATCATCATGCATGCATTTTCTCATCATTGTTTTATTGTATTGTTGCATTGTTGCAATGTTTTGAACGGTGTGCTTGTTGTGCCTTTGTTTTTGAACGATAGATTGCGAAGAGTGCAACTACTATGATTGCAAGTATTGTGGTTATTGTGAATAAGGCCATTATAATTGTGAGGATTATCTAAACGACTACATCTACATCAAAGGCAAGTGGTGCTATCTTGGTCATAAATGTCCTACTGTTTTCCTATGCATTATAGATGTTTTCGTAGCTACATGTGTATGTATTACTATGCTATGCTATGTCCTATGTATTGTGGTAGGGAAATCCTTTGTAGTTGAGATATCGTATGGTAGATGTGCTTAGCATTGCTATAGATGCAAGGAAGGGATCATACTTTGGTAAAGTAAAGGTTTTGTTCTACCAAAACAATATAATGTCAATGAACTACCTGGGCGGAGTGGATGGATTGGTCATCGGAGTGTGAATAATGGTGGGAATGCCGCCTAGGGTACTAAGAAGGATTAGTTGTCTTTATTCTAGTAGCTTACGTGTGCAATCATGTGCCAGTGAGAATGGGTGGCTGGTTGGACTCAGTAGGTCGTGGTGACCCGAACCCAGCGTAGCCAGAGATGTAGTGAATGGTAGGTTGGGACCGGTGCGCAGTGGGGTTTGGGGATCTACTTCCCGAACGGTCTCTTCTTGGACTTCTCCCTATCGTCACACAATATGCGTGTGGTGGTATGAGCTGGGCTGTTCAAGTCATATGGGTAAAGTGTACAAACCCCTGCAGGGTGTATAAACTAAGTGCTTAGCCATGTCCCCGGTTACAGACAAATGAGTTGCTTGATATTGATACTATGACATATTCTCGCTCATCCTTATTTCCTGATTTCTAAAACTTGATGGGTGAACTTAATGGGTTGTTGTGAATCAAAATTGGTTTATTAAAGTAGGACAAAGTGTTTGGAAAATGCAAGCTAGCCACAGCTCCACAGCCAAATAAGCATGTAGTTGCTAAGTCTATTGTCTCCCTATTTAGCGCTACTTGCCATACATTCCATGTATTGACCCTTCGGGGCTGCTATGTTTCATGTTGCAGGTTATATCATATCTGAGTGACCGTTCATAGGTCGCGAGACTTCACTCAACAATTGTTCGTCTATGGCACATTTGAAGGATGGAGATCTACCTTGTATTCGTTTTCCGCTGTATACTTGAATAAATAATGTAAATTTTGGATCATATTCGTTGTATTTATTATGCACAGTTATATTTGGTATCATTTTTTACTGTGTGTGCCAATGAACCGACCCAGAGATTGGCACTATACACATGAACTCAGCCTTATCAGGCAAGGGTGTTACATTCCCTCTCTCATAATAACTTTCGGTAGCATCATGAACAAAATTAACAATATAAGTGTCACATAAAACATTATTATCATGAGCCACATGCATAAAATCATTGTTACTCTCCACATAAGCATAGTTACTCTTATTAATTGTAGTGGGAGCAAATTCAACAAAATATCTATCATTATTATTCTCATCACCATAATCATCAAATATAGGAGGCATATTGTAATCACAATAAATTTCCTCCTCAATAGTAGGTGGACTGAAAATATCATACTCATCATTGTAATCATTATATATTGGAGGTTTGGTATTATTATAAGTAATACAATAGCTATCATCCAAAGCAGGGGGACTAAAAAGATCATTTTCAAAAAAACTAGCTTCCCCAAGCTTAGACGTTTCCATAGCATTAGCAACAATGGTGTCCAAAGAGTTCATACTAATAACAATGCTATTAGCATGCAAATAAAGTTCCATAGGTTTTTTAATTTTCTCTTCAAACACTTCATGTCCTAACTCAAGATAAATGCTATAGAGCTCTCTAATTTTGTTGTTGTTTTCAATTAAACCTAACTAGTGAAAACAAGAAACAAAAAGACAAAATTGTAGAATCTAAAAGAAATAACTTTGAGCACTCAGACTGGAGGATGTGAGTAACTTTTAACTTACATCCCCGGCAACGGCGCCAGAAAAGAGCTTTCTGGCTTGCTGTTGCCGTGGGGTAAGGTGTGTGAGTGCCTTTTACCTTTCCTCCCCGGCAACGGCGCCAGAAAAGAGCTTGATGTCTACGCACTTCTATTCTTGTAGGCAGTTGTTGGTCCTCCAAGTGTAGAGGTTTGTAGAAGAGCAGCAAGTTTCCCTTAAGTGGATTACCCAAGGTTTATCGAACTCAGGGAGGAAGTGGTCAAAGGTATTCCCTCTCAAGCAACCCTACAATCAAGATACAAGAAGTCTCTTGTGACCCCAACACACCCAATACACTTGTCAGGTGTATAGGTGCACTAGTTCGGCGAAGAGATAGTAAAATACAAGTGGCAATGGTGCCAGAAAATAGCTGATGGTGTGGAGAAGACTGGAAGCAAGCAAACATGCAACAGATCTAGTAGCAAATGGTGTTTCAATGCTTATAAAAAAGGCCTAGGGATCATACTTTCACTAGTGAACACTCTCTCATATAAATATCCTCTCTTCAAGATACTACTCTTAACTACTCTCTGGTTGGACACTCTAATCCATAGTAGGGCTATAACAACACACCTCAAAGTCCGCCTTCCCCAATCTAGATAACTCCACACAATCACCTTGAGCACTAGATGGTTCCAACAAACACCACAATTTCATAGAGACATCCAACTCCAAATATAACTCATAACAAATATTCAATCTAGCCAAAGTACCACACATGGTATGCATGCTGTCACGTGGGGAAAAGCATAGATCTATTAAAGCACAATGAGTATTTATGTAGACTCAAGCCTAAGTGCCACCATGGCATGCACGCTGTCACTTTCACACACATGGGGAGAGCAGAGATCTAATGAAGCACTTGAGTAGCAAGGTAGATCTACTTGATTACAAAGCTCATGACCACAAGATCATGCATAGAGAGAGAGATGAACACATAGCTACTGGTAGAGCCCTTAGCCTAAAGAAGAACTACTCCCTCCTCCTCATGGGAATCAGTAATGGTGATGAAGATGGCGATGGAGATCGATGGATATGGCTCCGGGGGCACTTCCCCGTCCCGACAGGGTGCCGGAACAGAGACTTTCTGTCCCCCGAATCTCCCCTTCGGCGGCGGTGGCTCTACAGAGGTTTTCTTGGATTTCTTATGGATGCCCTAGGGTTTTTGGGTCGAAGGCTTATTATAGGCGAAGAGGGAGGCCGAGGAGGCGGCCAGAGGGCCCACACCCTCCCCAAGCGCGGGCTAGGCTTGGTCGCGCCCAGGAGGGGTCTGGCCACCCTCTGGTGCCTCTCTGTCCCACCTTCTGGATTCGTGTCCCTCACGGAAAGTTATTGACTTTGGCTTTTGTCCCGTCCAATTCCGAGAATATTGATTTTCTGCCTTTTTGGAACCAAAAAACAAGAAAACAGGCAATTGGCACTATGGAAACTTGTTAATAGGTTAGTTCCAGAAAATATATAAAAACACCTCAAAGAAAGACAAAGCAAAGCAAAGTAGATACTAAACAAGCATGGAAAATCAAAAAATATAGATACGTTTCTGACGTATCAAGCATCCCCAAGCTTAACTCCTGCTCATCCTCAAGTAGGTAAGTGATAAAAAGAATAATTTTTGAGGTGACATGCACCATCAAAACCAATATCAAACCATTTGCAAGCATTGAAAGTTGGGATCAAAGAAATCTAAAAATGTGCATGAAAGATGGAGTTCTAACAATAGGACATAGTAACTATGCATGCAACATGAAAGGCTACAAACAAAGATCATGAATAACATGCATTAAAATACTCTTGTTTCACATACAGAAAACATAGCATAGTGGCAACCAGCTTGTCCCTCATAGAGTAGCAAGTAGATGCATAGGACACCTTCAAAGTTCACAAGGGTGACTAGAAACAAATAGCACAAGAACAAGTAATATCACAATATGCATCAATCAATAAGTTTTGGGACACTGCACATAGAACTAAGAATGGCAACTGTCGTGGGGATGGTCACGACAGATGCTGCAATCGGCAGCGAGTAGTAGAACAAGGGGCAAGGGCGGCCAGCCATCTGCGGTGCGAGATGAGGGCGGAGACACAGGGTTTTACCCAGGTTCGGCCCCCGGAGGGTAAAGACCTACTCCTGCTAGATTGTATTATGAAGGTGGTACAATGGGCGAGCTCGACGGCTAGGCGGCGAGTCGCTTGGGTGTATGATGGAACGTATCTCTACACGCCCTGCAGGGAGGTTTATATAGGCTCACCTCCCCTAGGGTTTACATATCTCAACCGAATCAGTTAAGGCTTCGGTACTCGTTTAACCTAATACGACTGGGCCTATCTAGTCGCCTGGGCCTTCAGCTTCCAGTCGCTTGGATCCACACCGGGCCTTGATCCAGTCGCCGTCTTGCAGGCCCACTCGCCAGTTTCTGGGCCAGTCGGAAACGTCCTGTCGGGTATACCCCGGTAGGCACATCCCCATCAGTAGTCCCCGAGGCCGTCTTCGATTGGGCGTAGGTGGCTGCTGGCAGTCGGAGTATACGGCTTCAAAGTAGACATCCAGTCGAATCATCGGCGGGCTCCTGTATAAAGGAGAAAACTAGTCATCCTGATCGCAGCTTTGGCGAGTCGAGTCGGCGAAACACCGTCGTAGTGATCGGGTCGGCGAGCCGAGTGGCTGAAGTTGGACCATTAAATGTGGTCAAACTAGCCGTTGGGGTAATCCAACGGTAACTTTTGGCGTAATCACCGCGTAGTAACGGCTCCTTGATTTGGCGGGTAACAACCGCTATATAAGGGGAATGGCAGGCGATCAGAGAACCATCTTCTCGCCATTTCCTCCAATTGCTCGCACTCTCGCCTTCCTTCGCATCGCGATCCAGCCGACCCAAAATCCTCCGACCCCCCACAAATCCTTCCGTCATGGCCCTCTCCATCGAGCCTTGGGGTAGATCTAAGTGTACGAGGGCGCAGCTGGCTTCCTTTGAGGAGGCCGGGATCCTGCGTGCCGGCTGCTGGCGCATCCCCGTGGCCGGAGAGGTGATCCCGAACCCGCGCGAGGGGGAATTCATCTGCTTCACCAGCCACCTAGAACGGGGGCTAGGATTCCCCACGTCCCTGTTCTTCCGGCGCTTCTGCGCCTACTACGGGTTCCAACCGTCGGACCTGGGTCCACACAGCATCGAGCAGCTCGCCATCTTCGTGGCGTTCTGCGAGTGCTACTTGGGCTGCCGGCCCTACTTCCCTCTATGGCAAGATCTGTTCCACGGACGGATCAGCCGCGAGGAAGCGGGCGGCCCAATGCTTGCCGCGGGCGGCCTAACATTCCAGCTGAAGTCGAAGGCTTCGATCTTTGACTTGATGCTGCCCGCCAAGGCGGCGAGCGACTGGAAGAAGTCTTGGTTCTATGTTGCCGAGGCGACCCCGGAGGGCGAGACGGCGATCCCACGATACTTCGCCAACCGGTCCGAACCGCGCCGTCTTCAAGTCGGCAAGCTCCCCAGCGACCAGCGGATGGTCGTGGACGAAATGCTCCAAACCATCCGCGGTTTGAAGAAGAAGGGCCTCTAGACGATCAACTTATACAACTGCTGGCTCGGGCGGCGGCTCGTCCCTCTGGCTCGGCGCGACCACTACATGTACCAATACACGGGCCGGGAAGACTCGACGAAGTCCTGCCTCGCCGAGTGGAAGCTCGAGGACTACACCCCAGCACTGAAGAAGATCACCCAGGCGGTGTACCTGGACGCAAAGGCCGGGGTCGCCCCCTACACCGCAAAGCATCCAGCCCCAACGGTAAGTCACCTCGCATCATTCGCAGTCGCAGTTTTTGCAGTCGCGGTCGGTCTAATTTCATTTTGTGTTCATTGTAGCTATTCCAAGTGGTGGAAGGATGGCTCCCGCCTTCAGACGACGAGAATTCGAGCTCGTCCGTCCAGGACATGGGCGAATCGCCTCCCGCCACGGGCGACACCGAGAGCGACGAGAGCAACGGCGACGACGAGTCCGAGGAGGAGGTCGCCCCGCTGGTCCGCAAGACCCGCGAGCAGCGTCAGCGCGAGCTTGAGGCGAGTAAAAGCCTCGAGCGTCATGATGACGATGACAAACTTCCGGAGACCACCTCGCGCTGCCAGGCTACTCCGTCAAAGAAGAAGAAGAAGGAGAAGGAGGCAAAGGCTCCTCCGAAGAAGAAAACGAAGCCGATGAGGCCGGCCTCGCCACCGCACTCGGCGAGCAGCTCCGACGCCCCCAGCCCGGCCAAAGACGAGGCGCTGCCAACAGCAGCCGCACTGGACACGGCCACTACGAGGTGCCACTGGCCTTGATGCCTCCGCCATTCGTCCCAGTCTCTGGGCTAGGGGCCGCTCCAGCCGCGACGGCTTCGCCACGCAAGGAAGCTCCTGCTGAAGACGTCCCAGAAGCTCCCGTTGTAGCCTCGATGACGAAGAAGCCATCCGTGTCTTGGGCATGCGACATCCTGGAGATGGGCCTCAGCCGCCGACTAGGCCCCGAACTAGAGAAGCCGGCCGGCATCCGCACGGGGCTACGCTTCATTCCAGTCGCCAAGTGAGTTCGCTCACCTACCTTTGTCTTTCATAGCGGCTTGAATTGTCTTGATCACACGATCGATTTACAGGACCGGAGCGAAGAAGATAGGCCACCCGACCATGGCTAAGGTGCCACCCGTCGTCAGCGAAGAGGATCCCTCCCAGAAGAGGAAGGCGGACGAAGTCGTCGTCCCTGCGGACAGCACCAAGAAGGCCAAGGGTGAAGATGTCGTCACGATATCCGATGACACGGCGATTGCGCCGAATGAACCCGCAGTGGAGGCGGCCGTACCCACGAAGGAGGGTGCTCCCTCGCCTGGGGTGACCGAGCCGGCCTCCTTTGGCGCCGGTGCTTCCATCGCCACGTTCCCGCGCTTCATGGCCAGATCGGCTACAGCGAGTGGGACCTCGCCCTCGAGCCGTGCACCTGGGGTCGCCGACGCGGAGGTCGAGCAGCGTCGTGGGCACACGCCGGCTCTCCTCGCGTCCGTGGATGCGATACAACTTCACGGCATGCTTGGCGCAACCATCCAGGTATGTCCAGTCCCCGAGGATCAGGCCGGTGAGTTGCACCGGTCTGATTCTTCTAGTGTCTTGTTGTTATTTTTCGCGTCCAGTCCCCGAGTGCGCACTCGCTGAATTTCAGTGGGTGGGCACTTAGGATTTCTTGATTGCCAGTCCCCGAGTGCGCACTCGTCGACTCGGCGACGTTGTCGGCGACGTGCATCCGAGCCTACCTCCAGGAGATATCGCCCACGGAAGTAATTCCCAGCGACCTCGTCGAGGTGTGGAAGTACTTGGAGAAGGCGCCGTCGGTTGTTGAGTTCATGACGCGATCGGCGTTCCGGCGCGGAGCGGCGACGGCGCTTAGCCTTGGGCTTGCTCATTTCCTGGAGGACTTCGACCTCGATGATGTGACGAGTGGCTACCCGTCGTCGACTGGCGCAGTGGATGTCTCCGAGGTGCTCAAGTTGACGGACCGCGCCACGATGTTCTCCGAGCATGTCTGGGCAATGGGCGACCTCCTTCCGTACTAGGAGACGGTCGTCGCACCTAACGACCCCGAGCCGCAGCACCGGGATTTCAAGGTCGAGCAGCCCTTCCGCGCGGCGATGGCGGGTGAGCTGACGACGTACCCATCGAGCCCGTACACGCCGTTCATCCGTAATCGCCAGGGTGCTGGCGAGTCGTCGTTGAAGCCTACGGAATAGGGTAGTTTGCCCTGGGGCGTTAGTAGCAGATCTGCCGTTTGGGCATATTTTGTATTCTGAGATGATTGCAACATGCTATGAATGTGATATCGTGTTTGTTTTATGACTTGTCATGTGAATTCCGATTGAGGTTTGAACGAGTCCCCGAGCGCGTCCGCCCTTTTGTGGGGTTTACCTCGTGTGTTATGTGTTTGTGGTTTTTGAATGTTTTGTTTTTGTGGTCGACTCGCCCGGACTCGAAGAGCCAGTCGCCAGGCGACTCCCTTGAGCGCTATGTACTTCACCGTTTTCCCTTGCGCGAACGAGGTCGGGTGGTTGAGTCCCCGAGCGTGGTAATTGGTTGTTCTAGGTGCGGCTCGAGGGTGGGTGAGGACTTGGCGCGTTAGTTTAGGCGCATCACTCCTTCCTGGCCCGTTGGGTCAGTCGCGTGGCGAGTCCTGGGCATGCTCTCATACTTGGCGTTTTCCCGAGCCGCTCGCGATGAACTGGTCGTCAGTCCCCGAGCGTGGTACTTGGCCGTTCGAGTCACTATATCAAGGATGCGGAGGACCATGGTCGCTGTAAGAAGCGAAGGCAGTTGTCTTGGCTCGTAGAGCCAGTCGGGCTGGGCGACTCCAATGGGGCTCCGGGTAGGCGTTTTTCGTGGACGATGCAAGACCTGAGGTGACTCAGTGCTCTTGCACCGCACTACTTAGCCGTGCCGATCGCTGTACCAAAGGTTGACTTCTGCGGTTATCTTAACGTTGTTATTACGAGTGCGAGTGGCACAAGACACGGAGAGTAGGCGCAATTTGCGGTAACCAATTCTTTTTATTTCATAGCGACTGGAGAGTACATATGTGGGGTTCTAGGAGTAGAACTTCCATAGGAGGTTTACATTCCATGGTCGCTTTACGTCGAGTTCGCCGTCCCCGCGGACGTCGATGAGGTAGTAGGCGTCGTTGCCGAGTACTCGCCCGATGGCGAATGGTCCCTCCCACGGAGGGGAGAGCTTGTGCATGCCCTTCTTGTCCTAGATGAGGCGCAACACCAGGTCGCCTTCTTGGAAGGTGCGAGTTTTCACCCGTCAGCTGTGGTAGCGGCGGAGTCCCTGCTGGTAGATGGCGGTGAGTGACCGAGCAAGGTCACGTGCCTCGTCAAGTTGATCGACTCCATCCTGGCGGGCGAGTTCGTTTGCAGCCTCCGTGTAGTGGACGACTCGCGGCGAGTCGTGCTCGAGGTCGGTGGGCATGACTGCCTCGGCACCGTACACCATGAAGAAGGGGGTGAATCCTGTCGACCTGTTGACCGAGGTGCAGATCCCCCAGATGACGGAGGGAAGCTCCTCGACCCAACACCCGGCGGTGCGCTCGAGTGGTACTTGGAGTCGCGGTTTCAGGCCGTGGAGGATGCTTTGATTGGCCCGTTCCGCCTGGCCGTTGGATTCCGGGTGGGCGACCGACGCGAGGTCGAGCCGGATGTGGTGCTCTTCGCAGAATTCGGCCATGGCTCCTTTGGCGAAGTTGGTGCCGTTGTCCGTGATGATGCTTTTTGGGAACCCGTAGCGATATATGAGCTCGCGTAGGAATTTAGTGGCGGTCTTCCCGTCGCATTTCCGTACTGGCTTGGCCTCCACCCACTTTGTGAACTTGTCGACCGCGACCAGGAGGTGGGTGTAGCAGGAGGGAGCCTTTTTGAAGGGGCCTACCATGTCCATGCCCCACACGGCAAATGGTCAGGTGATGGGGATTGTTTTGAGCGCTGAGCTCGGCACGTGCGTCTGGTTGGCGTACTTCTGGCACCCGGCGCACCGCTGGACAATGTCGACGACATCGGCGTGTGCGGTGGGCCAGTAGAAGCCATGCTGCATAGCCTTGGCGACCAGAGAGCGGGCACCGGCATGGTGGCCGCAGTCGCCGGAGTGGATGTCGTGGAGGATCTTGCGTCCTTCGGCGGGTTGGACGCAACGTTGGAATACGCCGGTGACGCTGTGCTTGTGGAGCTCGCCGTCGATGATGGTGTAGGACTTGCATCGGCGTGCGATCATCCGAGCGTCCGTCTCGTCTGCTGGCAAGGTACCGGCCTCCAGGTAGGTGACGTAGGGCTTGGTACAGTCGTCTGGCTCGTTGACGAGTGCGACCAGGGCTGCCTCCGGTTGTAACGGGGCTCCGATGTCGATCTCCCTCAGGGGAGAGACTGATGGCTTGGTGATCGTGTCGAGGAAGACACCGGCGGGTGGTGCGAGTCGGGCCGACCCGATGCGGGAGAGTGCGTCGGCCTCCTCGTCCTTCCGCCTGTCGATCCATTCGACGGAGTAACCTGCGAAATGTCCGCCCAGCTTGTCCACTGCTTGGCGGTACGCCGCCATGGTGGGGGAGACGGCGTCGCAGGTGCCAGCGACTTGCCCAGCAACGAGGTCGGAGTCGCCGTAGCAACGTAGGTGGTTGACGTTCATCTCCCTGGCAGCTCGCATGCCGTGGAGTAAGGCCTCGTACTCGGCCATGTTGTTGGTGCAGGGAGTGAAGTCGAGGCAGAGGACGTAGCGGAGCTTGTCGCCCTTCGATGAAGTTAGTACGATCCCTGCTCCTGCGCCGTCCGCGTTCTTGGAGCCATCGAAGTGCAGGCTCCAGTAATGGAGGTATGGCAGCTTCTCTGGCTGCTGGGCCTCTTCCCAGTCGGCGATGAAGTCCGCTAGGGCCTGCGACTTGATTGCCTTCCGTGGCTCGTATTTGATGTTGTGGACGCCGATCTCGACGGCCCACTTGGCTACCCGCCCGGTCGCCTCGCGGTTGCGGATGATGTCCTGCAACGGTGCTGAAGAGACGACCGTGATCGGGTGCTCCTGGAAGTAATGCGGCAGGCACCGCTGTGCTCTGAAGACCGCGTATACCAGTTTCTGGTACTGCGGGTATCGCTGGCGCGACTCTGTGAGGACCTCGCTGATGTAGTACACCGGTCGCTGTACTGGGCGCTCCTTTCCTTCCTCCGGCCGTTCGACGACCATGACGGCGCTGACGACGCGCTCGGAAGCCGCGACGTAGACCAGCATGGGTTCTTTGTCGACGGGGGCGGCGAGTAGCGGTGCGGCGAGTAGCACCTTCTTGAGGTCGCGGAGCGCGTCGTCCGCCTCCTTGTCCCACTAGAAGGTGGGGTTCTTGCGCATCAGGCGGTATAGGGGCATCGCCTTTTCGCCCAGGCGGGGGATGAAGCGACTGAGAGCTGCTACTCGCCCGGCCAGCTTCTGGACGTCACGCAGGCACTCGGGTTTGCCGAGTCGGGCGATCGTGTCGATCTTAGTGGGGTTCGCCTCGATCCCTCGCTTGGAGATGACGTACCCCAGCAATTGTCCTGCTGGTACACCGAAGGTGCATTTGCCTGGGTTAAGCTTTATCTTGTACTTTCGCAAGTTGGCGAACGTTTCCGCCAGGTCGGCGAGTAGATCGCCCTGGCGGGCGGACTTTACGACCATGTCGTCGATGTAGACGTGGATGTTGCGGCCAATTTGGCTTGCGAGGCACTCTTGCATGCACCGCTGGTAGGTCGCCCCGGCGTTCTTGAGGCCGAAGGTCATGGCGGTGTAGCAAAAGGCTCCGAATGGCGTGATGAACGCCGTCTTCTCCTCGTCCTCGATAGCCATTTTGATCTGGTTGTACCCAGAGTAGGCGTCGAGGAAACATAGCGACTCCGAACCCACGGTAGAGTCGATTATTTTGTCGATCCGCGAGAGGACGAACTGCTCCTTTGGGCAGGCGCTGTTCAAGTTTGTGTAGTCGATACACATCCTCCAGGTCCCGTTCTTCTTCTCGACCAGGACTGGGTTTGCCAGCCACTTGGAGTACTTGATTGGCCGGATGAAGCCTGCAGCAAGTAGACGCTGCACCTCCTCGGCGATGGCTCGGAGGCGCTCTTCATTGAAGGGCCACAGCGACTGTTTGACGGGTCGCACTTTGGGGTCGGCGTTTAGCTTGTGCTCAGCGAGCTCCCTAGGGACACCAGGCATGTCAGAGGGCTTCCATGCGAAGATGTCCCTATTCTCGCGGAGGAACTCGATGAGCGCGCCTTCCTAGGCTAGGCTCATGCCCGTCCCGATCGTGACCGTTTGGCTGGAGTCGCCTGGGACCAGCTCGACGGTGCGAGTGTGCGTCGTTGCCTCGAAGGCCGAGGTGTTTGCACCCTCCGAATTGGGCTTCTTGAGTATGGTGGGGTCGTCATTGTTCACCCCGCTCGCGTACTTGGCGAGCTCGTCGGCGTGGTTGGTTTCTGCCGCGATGACGGCATCGGCAAGTTCGGCTCCTTTGGCCTCGCACTCGGCGGCCATGTCAGGGTCGCCGTTGATGGTGATGACACCGCACGGCCCGGGGAGCTTCATCGCGTTGTACGCGTAGTGTGGCGCTGCCATGAATTTGGCGAATGCCTAGCGCCCCAGGACGCAGTGGTAGGGGCTGTCGAAGGGCACCAGCTCGAAGACGATCCGCTCGGTGCGAAAGTTTGCTGGTGTGCCGAAGGTGACTGGCAGTGTGACCTTGCCGATCGGGTACGCCTTCCGACCGGGGACGATGCCATGGAACATAGTGTGGGTTGTCTCGATCATCGACTGCGGGAGCCTCAGCCGCCTGAAGGTGTCCAGGTACAGGATGTTGATGGAGCTGCCGCCATCCATCAATGTCTTGGGGAGCCAGTAGTCGCCGACCTTAGGCTTGACCACCAGGGTGACTCGGCCTGGGTACTCGATGCGTGGCGAGTGGTCCTGGCGGCTCCAGGTGATGGGCTGCTCCGACCAGTTGAGGAACTGGGGAACGTCCACCTGAGCCACCGCGTTGACGGCGACGGCGCGGGTGATGACCTTCTTCTCGCGCTTCGTGTTGAAGCATGTGAAGGTATGGAGCGAGCCGGCCACTTTGCCGAATTTTCCGCCATTTGGCGGGTCGTTGTCGGGGTCCTCCCGTGCTCGCCGTGCCTTCTCGATCTCCCTGAGGGTGTGGCAGTCGGCGGTTGTGTGCGTTGCGGGCTTCCCTTCCCTGCTATGAAACGCACAAGGTTGGTTAAGGAGGGCCGCAGGGTCGAACCTTGGCTTGGCCTTGTAGTTGCCGCCATCGCGGCGTTGTCCTCTGTCACGGCGGAAGCTCTTGGGCTCGCGTTGTGCGTGCCCGGTGTTGGCGACGAAGTCGACTCGCCCGTCACTGCGGCGCTTGCCGGTGAGGCGAGTGTTGCTATAGCGTAGGTCGGACCGTCGTCCGCTGTCATTGCCGCTCGTGCGGCGTTGACCTCCCGACTCGTCGTCGGTTTCCTGGTTTGGATCTTCCTCCGCGTACCGTTTGGCGATCTCGAGGAGGTCCGGTATGTTGTCGAGTGTGCGAGAGTGTCGCTTGAGCTTGGCGACCAGAGGCTCATAGCGGCACGAGGTCTTGAAGCAATGGATCGCGGTGTCCGGGTGGATGCCGACCGCGTTGTACCAGAGTTCTTGCCACCGTTGGACCCAGCTGCGGGTCAACTCGCGGGGTCCCTGGACGCATCGCTCCAGGTCCTCGATGGTGGTGGCGCGGGTGTAGGAGCACTCGAAGTGCCTGACAAAGGCGTCGCGCATCTCCTCCCAGGAGTCGATACTGTCCTGGGGGAGGGTGTTGATCCACTGCCTGCACGCCCCCTCCATCATCAGGGGGAGGTAACGGGCGGCTAGCAGGTCGGTGTGGCCCGCGATCCCCATCGCCATGAGGTATGTATCGAGCCAGACAGCGGGGTCATACGAGGGGTCGTACTTTTCTATCTCCTTGGGCGCCTTGAAGTTCGGCGGGTACTTCTCGCCTCGGATCATCGGTCCGAAGCACTTGGGGCCGAGTTGACTTAGCGACCCCATTGGCTCGCCGTCGCGGCGATTGGTTAGAGTGTGTCACAGGTCGTCGGGCTAGCGTGCGCGCCAGCTTTGGTTGTTGATGATGTGGGTGCGGGCGTCGATGGGTTGACCGTTGGCGGCGATGAAGTTGGTCGCTGGCCTAGGGTCATCAGGGTCGGTGTTGGAGCTGTAGTGGCTCTGGTGGCGGGCAGTTGAGGGTGTTTGCCGCCATCGGGCGACCGCTCGAGGCCACTCTGCTTCCCGAAGAACGCGAGTACACTCGACCCTGTGAGTCGGCGCCTGCGTTTTGCTGCTCGACGGCCTTTGCGAGCAGGGCCCTGACGTACTGGATCTGTAGGGCGCCGTCGCCGGTGTCCGTGATGTTGTCGGCTGCTGCTCGGCCCGCCACGAGGTTGTCCATCGGGGTGGAGAACAGTGGGAGGCCGTTTGCGTCTTGCTCCCGTGAGGAGACTACTATCCGCGGCTGGTACCTGGGGGGTGTGCGGTTAGGTGGAGGTGGGGCGCCCATCGCCGTCGACCCTGGCGGGGGCCGGGCGCTTCCTCCTGGTGGCGTGTTCTCGCAGATCGCGCGCTCGGCCACGCGGGCCGGGTCGTTTTCATCGTCGAAGTTCAGGGCGCGCCCCTGGACAGTGGGGTTCAGGCGCGACCTGATTCGCTGCTGGTGATAGCGCGATAGCTCCTGCACCGTCACCTGCTCGAGGCGAAATTTTTCGCGCTCGGCTTGCTCCTTGCACACTGCCTCCGCCAGTTTCAGGCGGAGTTCCTCGACCTCCGTTGCCGTGGCGTTAGGAGGGATCGGGGTGGAGAAAGGACCCTCTGGCGGATCGGTGTCGGTCGCCATGTAGGTCACGGCGTGGCGACCGGTCCCGTCGCGGAGGTCCGCAGAATTTTCTGACCCGGAGTCGAAGTCGAAGATCCCAAGGATGGAGGGGTCCTCGAAGTCTCCTATGTCGGAGACCTGGGTGATGGAGCCCGCGGGTGAAGCCGCGGTGATGGATCCGGCGAGTGACGCCGGGGTCGACGAGTCGGCGTCATCATTGAGGGCCGCGTCTTCTGCGGCCGCTGAGTCTTCGGCCACGTTGCTGTGGGCCGAGTTGTACTCGGAGGCGAGGCGATGGATCGTGCGGATCTGGCTCTCGGAGAGCCGATCGCGTGGCGGCGACTCGCGGATGCGAGCCGAGTCCTCCGAGTCGATGACGTCAGTGAGGCCGACGAAGAGGCTGATCGTGCCGACCGGCAGGATCATGCTGTGCGTGACAGGTCGCGCCGCCGGGACGTAGCTGCTCGGCAAGATTTGGAGCATCTCGCCGATCGCTATCATGCGGCCGGTGGCGACCGTCTCGTTGATGGGCAGATTGGATCTCGCCGCAGAACACCGTCCAGACCGGCCAGGCCCCACGGTGGGCGCCACTGTCGTGGGGATGGTCACGGCAGATGCTGCAATCGGCAGCGAGTAGTAGAACGAGGGGGAAGGGCGGCCAGCCATCTGCGGTGTGAGATGAGGGCGGAGACACAGGGTTTTACCCAGGTTCGGCCCCCCAGAGGGTAAAGACCTACTCCTGCTAGATTGTATTATGAAGGTGGTACAATGGGCGAGCTTGGCGGCTAGGCGGCGAGTCGCTTGGGTGTATGATGGAACATATCTCTACACACCCTGCAGGGAGGTTTATATAGGCTCACCTCCCCTAGGGTTTACATATCTCAACCTAATCAGTTAAGGCTTCGGTACTCGTTTAACCTAATCCGACTGGGCCTATCTAGTCGCCTGGGCCTTCAGCTTCCAGTCGCTTGGATCCACACCGGGCCTTGATCCAGTCGCCGTCTTGCAGGCCCACTCGCCGGTTTCTAGGCCAGTCGGAAACGTCCTGACGGGTATATCCCGGTAGGCACATCCCCATCAGCAACTATGCTCTCTTAATGGTGCCTAAAGGTAGAAGGTGGAGACTCAATAGTAGTGGAAGAAAGGCCTTTCATAAAGGAAGCAGGGATTTCAAGTTTCAAAAAGAGCTTCCAAAAATTATGGTACTTGTTAGCTTTCAGCCCTCATTGCCCCTATCATAAGCATCTTGAAGTGATTAAGGTTAAAGTGAACAAACTATGGAGTATATGCTTGACGAAGTATAAGTTGGCAATCTCAAGTCCCTTGAATACGAGGGCCACACCTCATTCTACTCAACTTTAGTCACCTGTAAGTTCTTGTCATTGTAAGTATTTGCATATCATAGAGAACCGCCAACGAGGTGCCCCTTGCACATGGTACATGAGCTATCCCATAACCAAAATGACAAGGCAAGCAGACAATGAGCATCTCAGCGATCTTTTTATTTACTATATGCATAGCTTTTTATGGAGGATGCTTCATAGATAGCTCACTATGCTGATGCTACAAGTTTCCACCATGATTAGGCATGGCTTAGGCTAGCGGCCCAGGCGTTTCTCTAACACAAAATACATACTCCATGGACTTACAAGTTCCCTCTTTATTTCACAACGATTACATCCATAGACAAAAGAGCATGATATCAACTAAGTACAAAGTACAAGTGCAATGTTGAAAACGTTCCCCATGACAACACGGTTCTGCTAATTCCAACTTATAAGTGCAAGCATATACAACATAGATGACACAATGGTTCAAGTTTATTAGGGGCAAAGAATATAAAGTGTGCCATCAAGTTTGTGAGGGATTTAATCACTAAGTTTTCACATAGCAAAATAGTTTTTAATTGGAAGGTAGCTGAAAACAAGAATGTACTTGGAATGGTGTAACACACCATGCATAGGAATTTATAGTGGACACTTTGGAATAACTTGGTTTCTTGGGAGTTGGAATCATGAGTATAGCTTACTCATACAAGTGGAGGCTAGCAAAAGACTGGGAGCAACTAACTAAGAGAGCAATAATGGCCATAATCATGCAGAGCAACAAAATATTACTAATTAAAGCATAGAGTGGTACTACAAGTCAAGGACTAAATGATCAAAGAGGCTAATGGTGACTTTTCATAGTCATAACATGGTGTGAGCATGTGCCAAGTCAACCCAAACAAAGCATCAAAGGATAATACCACAATACTATGCTTTTTGCATGATAAAACAACGCATAATTTCTTCAAGGCACACTAAGAAATCCCAATTGTTTGGAACAAGTCATGATACAACAATAATCACTAAGCATAAGGTCAAAATAACACCTAGCATGTCATGCTAAAGTCTAATTCACAGTCAATGCAAGCTCCTCTTGCACTTACAAGCAAGAACTTACTACTCTTTTCCAACACTAATCAACCTATTTGAAACAACTCATAGATAATAATCAATAAAGACCAGTGAGCTTGTCTCACAAATCCACAAAGAAGAACTAAAAAGTTCTAAGCTGAAAGCACAAGAAAACTAAAGCTAAACACAGTGCTAGCAAAAGAGAACACTCACAAAACAATATGAGTGAAAACTAGAGTGTTCTAAGCAATGCAAACAGAGTGTGTCTCTCTTCAAAAGAAGTGTGGTGTAACCAACCAACTTACTCAAGCAAACTAAGCAAATGAAAACCAAAAACGAAAACTAATACGCTCCAAGAACAACACAACAATGCATGAAACAATAAAAACGAAGTGTCTAGAAAGACCTGAGATTTTTATTAATGAAGAAGGGGATGCCTTGGGCATCCCCAAGCTTTGACGCTTGTACCTCTTGGATATTTCTTGGGGTGACACCATGGTGGCATCCCCAAGCTTGATATTTTTTCCATTCTTCATCTCATTACATCATTCTCTCTCTACAACTGAATTTTTTTCCTTCATACAAAACTTCACACAATCTTCATTAGCAACATTAGTTTATTCAAAAGATATTAAACCTCTGGAAAAGCTTTGGAACAGCAAGGCTTTTCACTAAAAACACAAGCTACTATAGTAACTCCTTCAAAAAGCTCAATTTCCCAAAAAGAACCCAAAAAGGAATCAATAAGAAGCAAATGCAAATAATGGTAGAAATCTGTCAAAACAGACCAGCAGGTATAAACCGAATTTTTCGAACACCTTCTGTTTCTCAAATCAAAAACTATTGAACTAATGAAAGTTAGATAACATACTGGGGTATTTATTCGTAAATTTTGAGCTCAATCCGAGTTACAGAGACTCCTCACGAATTTTTATGGTGGAGGACAGAAATCTGTTTCGGGACAGCAACTCCCCAAATCTTACTTCCCTCTTATTAGAGGTTATTCTTGGCACAAAAAGGAAACGAAAAGGATAAGGAGAGGTCATTACTGAAGTAAAAACTTCCAAGACTCAAGAAAACTCTTGGGTTATCTCCCAACAAGTACTTTTCTTTAATGCCTTTAAGTTAGGCTTTATAGCTTGAGAAGATGCTCACATAAGAAATATGAGTTGAAATAAAAGAGAGCATCAAGAAGCAAATTCAAAACACATTTTAGTGTAACCCACTTCCTATGCATAGGAATCTTGTAAAGAAACAAGTCATGAAAGCACAAAGCAACAAGCATAGGAAAGCAAAACAAGTGCAACTTCAAGATTTTCAACATAAAGAGGGGAAACTTAATATTGTTGAGATACATAAAATCATGTTTCCCTCTCTCATAATAACTTTCAGTAGCATCATGAACAAAATTAACAATATAAGTATCACATAAAACATTATTATCATGAGCCACATGCATAAAATCATTATTACTCTCCACATAAGCATAGTCACTCTTATTAATTGTAGTGGGGGAAAATTCAAAAAAATAGCTATCATTATTATTCTCACCACCATAATCATCAAATATAGGAGGCATATTGTGATCACAATAAATTTCCTCCTCAATAGTAGGTGGACTGAAAATATCATACTCATCATTGTAATCATCATATATTGGAGGTTTGGTATCATCATAAGCAATACAATAGCTATCTTCCAAAGTCGGGGGACTAAAAAGATCATTTTCATAAAAAACTAGCTTCCCCAAGCTTAGACGTTTCCATAGCATTAGCAACAATGGTGTCCAAAGAGTTCATACTAATAACAATGTTATTAGCAACAAATAAAGTTCTATAGATAAATGCTATAGAGCTCTCTAATTTTGTTGTTGTTTTCCATTAAATCTAACTAGTAAAAACAAGAAACAAAAAGACAAAATTGCATAATCTAAAGGAAATAACTTTGAGCACTCACACTGGAGGATGTGAGTACCTTTTACCTTACCTCCCCGGCAACGACGCCAAAAATAGCTTTTTGGCTTGCTGTTGCCGTGGGGTAAGGTGTGTGAGTGCCTTTTACCTTTCCTCCCTGGCAACGGCGCCAGAAAAGAGCTTGATGTCTACGCACTTATATTCTTATAGACAGTTGTTGGGCCTCCAAGTGCAGAGGTTTGTAGAACAACAGCAAGTTTCCCTTAAGTGGATTACCCAAGGTTTATCGAACTCAAGGGGGAAGTGGTCAAAGGTACTCCCTCTCAAGCAACCCTGCAATCAATATACAAGAAGTCTCTTGTGTCCCCAACACACCCAATACACTTGTTAGGTGTATAGGTGCACTAGTTCGGCGAAGAGATAGTAAAATACAAGTGGTAACTGTGCCAGAAAATAGCTGATGGTGTGGAGAAGACTGGAAGCAAGCAAACATGCAACAGATCTAGTAGCAAATGGTGTTTCAATGCTTAGAGACAAGTCCTAGGGATCATACTTTCACTAGTGAACACTCTCTCATATAAATATCCTCTCTTCAAGATACTACTCTTAACTACTCTCCGGTTGGACACTCTAATCCATGGTAGGGCTATAACAGCACACCTCAAAGTCCACCTTCCCCAATCTAGATAACCACACACTGTCACCTTGAGCGCTAGATGGTTCCAACAAACACCACAATTTCATAGAGACGTCCAACTCCAAATATAACTCATAACAAATATTCAATCTAGCCAAAGTGCCACACATGGTATGCATGCTGTCAATTTCACACACGTGGGGAAAAGCATAGCTCTATTAAAGCACAAAGAGTATTCATGTAGACTCAAGCCTAAGTGCCACCATGGCATGCATGCTGTCACTTTCACACACATGGGGAGAGCAGAGATCTAATGAAGCACTTGAGTAGCAAGGTAGATCTACTTGATTACAAAGCTCATGACCACAAGATCATGCATAGAGAGAAAGAGAGATGGACACATAGCTACCGGTAGATCCCTTAGCCCTGAAGAAGAACTACTCCCTCCTCATCATGGGAATCAGTAATGGTGATGAAGATGTCGATGGAGATCGATGGAGATGGCTCCAGGGGCACTTCCCCGTCCCGGCAGGATGCCGGAATAGAGACTTTCTGTCCCCCGAATCTCCTCTTTGATGGCGGCGATGCTACAGAGGTTTTCTTGGATTTCTTCTGGATGCCCTGGGGTTTTTGGGTCGGAGGCTTCTTATAGGCAAAGGAGGAGGCCGAGGAGGCGGCCAGAGGGCCCACACCCTCCCCAGGCGCGGGCCAGGCTTGGCCGCGCGGGGTTTGGCCACCCTCTGGTGCCTCTCCGTCCCTCCTTCTGGATTCGTGTCCCTCACAGAAAGTTATTGACTTTGGCTTTTGTCCCGTCTAATTTCGAGAATATTGATTTTCTGCCTTTCTGGAACCAAAAACACAAGAAAACAGGCAACTGGCACTGTGGCAACTTGTTAATAGGTTAGTTCCAAAAAAGATATAAAAACACCTCAAAGAAAGACAAAGCAAAGCAAAGTAGATACTAAACAAGCATGGACCATCAAAAATTATAGATATGTTTCCCGACGTATCACACCCTTAAAAGAAAAATTGACTAGCTTGCTTCTCGAGTTTTCGATTGGCTCATATTGATTCTCCTCTAGACATTTATTGACACAATATCTCTTGCACATTCTAGACTTCATGATTGATAGATTATGATAAAGCACTTCCTGAACGAGCAAAACTCTCATGGTGGGCAAGTAGGAAACGTTTGCTTCACGATACCCATTATACACGGTTGGGATTCATCCTTACCATACATTCCTACACTTAGCAATGAATGCTTCTATAAAGGTGAAACTACCATTCTAAGGTTTAGGCTCAACGTCGGCTCTCCGCTAAGGCTGAAAAGACACTCAAGATTCGCAAAGCCAATGGTACAAGAGCGAATAATAAGAGTAGTAGGAATGGTGATCAATCCATCCTGTACCCAAATCATTACCCTGTATGAGGATAGGTGAATCACGTTTTTTTATCACTCGGGCATCCTCACTTGCATTGAAGAAGGTTTCCATGGGCACGAACCAATGCTCGATGTAGAATCCCATGTATTCAATTGACAAAGCTACTACTAAATCTAAACTATTGATACTTCAACTTTCAGGTTGCGTAATCTACTACATAATATCCATTGCAACACTTCATACTTCCAATCCTTTTATTGCATTAGATGAACTATTCTCCTTTGTCGATCCATTCTGTTGTAAAACTTTCCACTTAATCCTTCTCCATGTATTCAACACATCATTATAGCTCCATGGGTTTGAGATAGGGAAGAATTGATTGTAGGGAAAAGAAACTACCAAGGAAGTAATCCTACCATATCTATATGAAGCAATCAATGTCACAAACAAGCAAACAATCATAAGCAATCAACACACAAGCAAACACTTGCATAATAACATTACATGGGTCTAAACTTAACAGTATATAACCACAAAATAGTTTGAAAACATTGGGAACAATACTAGAGTAAAATAGAGCAACATATAAGCACTAAACTAAATCTGTCAAAACAGTACAGCAGGTTCCATGATTTTTTTGACCGACTTAGACTCGCCAGGAATTTTAGCCAATTTTTGTGCATGTAGTATAGGTTATTACGCTCCAGGTCCTATTTTCAGATTTTTCTGAGTTACCAATAAAATATGAAAAATCGCGCGGTACAGCAGGTCAGGCAGAAAACTGCAGCAGTAATCTCACAAATTTCAATCAAATTACACCATTAAAAATTATTTAAAACCACACGAAAACTCTAGAAACTTTAGAGTTTCAAAATAACAGATCCTAAACAATACATCATACAATATGGTTCAATAAAAACAATCAAGCAACCTATATTGTCATACCTCATTAGTTGGTAAAATCAATATGCTAACACGATAGTGATGATCTCCTAAATAGATAAAATATGGTGGTCTAGACCTATCCAAACTTGGTGAGATATTTATTTATGTCATATTATTTGTTCTTTTACTTATCTAACTCTCATATAGGTATAAAAATAATGGACAACTACAAATTTGAACAAGAAGAGATTATAGAAAAGATAGACAAGGAATATAAGAACTCTATAAGTAGAAAGTATGATAGTTCTCCTAATAGAGGTCTCCTATTGCTAATCTATTTCTAAGGTCACGATTCTACAGTCAACACATAGCTCTGATACCATCTTGTAACACCCTCCCTGATAAGGCTGAGTTCATGTGTATAGTGCCAATCCCTGGATCGGTTCACTGGCACACACAATACAAAATGATACCAAATATAACTGTGCATCATAAATACAACGAGTATGATCTAGAATTTACATTATATTATAGCGGAAAGCAATTACAAGGTAGATCTCCATCCTTCAAATGTGCCATAGACGAACAATTGTTGAGTGGAGTCTCGCGACCTATGAACGATCACTCAAATACGATATAACCTCAAATATGAAACGTAGCAGCACCGAAGGGTCAATACATGGAATGTATGGCAAATAGGCTAAAGTGGTTAACAATAGATCTATCAACTACATGCTTATTTGGCTAAGTGAAGTTCAGGCTCATTTGCATGGTTGCACACTCACCCACTCTTACTGGCACATGGTTGCACACGAAAGCTACCAAACAAAGAAACCAATCCTTTCTCAGTGTCCTAGGCGGCATTCCCCATCATAAATCCACACTCGATGAGCCAATCAATGCCATTCCTCCCAGGTGGTTCATTAGAAACATATTGGCTTATCATTTAGTAAAACATAAGCCTTTCAAAACATATAACTTTTCATGGTGTGATTCCCTTCCTCGTCTAAATAACATAGCTAAGCAATCTACCAATACGATGGCTCATAAACAAGGAATACTAGGGAATAATATGGGACATAACATAGCATATACATATCAATTCCTACAGATGCAATTCTACAAAACATCTACAATGCATAGGAAAATAGTAAGACATTTATGACCAAGATAGCACCACTTGCCTTTGATGTAGATGTAGTTGATTAGATAATCCTCACAATCCTCATAGATATAATGGTTGCACTCGTCATAAACACAATAATTACAATCATATAGTCGCAATCACAGTAGTTGCACTCCTCGCAATCTATCGTTTAAAAGCAAAGGCACAACAAACACACCATTCGGAACATTGCAAACATACAACAGTGAAACAATACAAGAAAACAATGATGAACAAATGCATGCATGACGATTTAATAAGTCACGGTGGTTGTATTTAGTTCACTGAACCTTATTAAATTACATAATGCATGTGGAAAGTCATTTAATGCACTCAAGCATTTATTATTAAAGTTATATCGATTTAATATGGTTTATCTCACTTTAATTGAACTACTAATGTTTTTGTCGTATTAAATTGTGAAATAAATTCTACTAGATAGGTAATGCAATTTAGAGACGGTAGCTAATTTTGTACGCAATTTCTATGGATAGCTATTTTCAATAAAAAACAGTAGCAATTGGATTCACCCTAAATGGAGTTGTAGATCTTTTTCTATGATTTAATTACTAATTAATAGAGTTTAAATTATCTAAATAGTTTACCATGTCCAAAAATAAATCTAATGCCAGATCTAGAATCTACACTGTATTGTGAATCCAGGGACATATTATTTATATTTTTCGGATCTATGGATAATTTACTATGAATTTATTACTCCAAAAGACTATTACAACTATTTAATTTATTACCAGTTAACTGTAGCGTGAAAGTTAGATCTAGTCTGATATTAATAAACTAAATGTAATTATCTTCAATTTGATATATTATATGCAATTTTTGGACACAATATGGATTTGTTATGGATTTTACAAGTTAGATCTATAATCTATAATTTTAAATTCGAACGGAATATTCCAGGGAATATTCTGCTGACGGGACTAAACTCACTGTGCATGCTGAACGGGCCTAGATGCTGACCTGACGATGACGTGGCGGTGACAAGGCAACTGACCGGAATGATTGAATCTCGACTGTCGGGAAAGGATCCGGTGGCTAGGAGAGAAGTTGGCTCCAAATAGGCTTAATTTTGGTTCAGAAAAGATTAGAAACAGATCTATGTTGGAGAGACAAATCCATAGATCAAATCGAAAAACTTCAAACATGAAAGTTGTAGAGAATCATCAGGACTACCTTTTCACCAAAGGAATTTGGATTTGAAAAAACGAGTGCGAGTAAATCTTGGAATTACACCATTAGATATGAAATTTTGTGTTGCAAAATTCTCCGGCTGTGGTGGATGAAAAGAGGTGAGATTTATCGAGATTGAAATATTTCGCTGAGATCTAGAATTTTCGTGTTGGAGCCGAGGGCAACTGACGAAGTTTAAATAGGTTTAGAAGCGAAATATGATTCGAGAAGGTGTAGATTCAAAATTTCGAGAAGAAAAAATGATATAGTTGTGGCTTCGGGGAGTTATATGGGGATTTATGATGATGGGGAGATGGAGGTTGAAGTATGAAACAATTATAAACAAACGGAAGTCAATTTAGAGTTGTAGATAAAAAGATATAAGAGTTTGAATAAAGATAGGTTTGAGAAAACAAAATTCCGCACGCCTTTTGATGCGAGCTGGGCAACCATGCCTCTAGTGCGCCTCGCGGCTGGTTCGGTCGGCCGGCTACCTGGGCCGCCGGCTGGCCCATTAGTGTTTTTTTATTTTTCTTTTTTCTCTTTTTTCTTTTCTATTTTTGTATTTCCTTTATATCTTTTGTATATGAACTCCAAATGACACGATTCTTGTTTCTAAATTTTTCTAAAATTCAGTAGATTATTATAGGATTAGATTTGTAATATTCTCATTAGTTTAAATATGGTGGTTTCATAAATCTCTTTATATTCTTTATAGGGACATTTGGGCAAATCAACTATCGGATTTAGATACTAGGATTTGGATTTAGTTTTTGAGAACTTTGCATGGATGTAATGAAATGCTTCATGATTTTCATTTTTTTGAAAACATTCACTCAAATACTAAAACTAAAACTCAATCCACCCTCTTTTGCCTATATGGCTACTTGGGTCTTAACAAAAGAATATAAGGTTGTGAATTCGAGGTTGAGAGGATTTTCAATTCAAAAAGTTTCTGTTCTTTGAGAATTTTCAACCAAGTCAAACAATCAATCAAACTTATTTTATTTATTTCACATTCCAAAATTAGGAGAAATTTGGGGTGACAAGTCCTCTATGCGAAATAATTACAACTAATATATGGTAGGATGGAAGTGATATAATTGAGTTAGGTGATCCATTATGCTCATTATATGAGAGTCTTTATGTGGTGATTCTAATCAAAACTATATTGTTGAGTTTACTTATGATGCTTGTGAAAATTATGAAAGAGTAAGAGATAAAAGACCTCTTTATATTCCCACTTTGCTTAAAATGCAAGCTACTAATCATTATGTGCATTGGATACCAAAAAGTTACTATTATTTATTCATATATAAAATGCCAATGCATAGGAAGAAAGTTAGACTTAAATGTCAATAGTCATGTGCTTTGTGGTTGATACGTCAGAAACGTATCTATAATTTTTGATGTTCCGTGCTTGTTTAGTATCTACTTTGCTTTGCTTTGTCCACACTTTGAGGTGTTTTTATAAGTTTTCTCGTACTAACCTATTAACAAGTTTTCACAGTGCCAGTTGCCTGTTTTCTGCTGTTTTTGTTCCAGAAAAGCTAGTAAGGAAATATTATCGTAATTGGACGGGACAAAAGCCAAAGTAAATATTTCACCGAGGAGAACACGGAGTCCAGAGGAGAGACAGAGGGGAGCCACAGGGAAGCTGCACCCCCTAGGCGCGGGCCCACCTTAGGCCGCGCCTGGGCAGGGTGTGGGCCCCTTGGACACCCTCCTGCCTCGCCTCTCCGCCTATAAGAAAAACCCACGATGCCTAAACCCTAAGTACCCGATCAATATTCCATGAAACCGTCTGTAGCCGCCACCACCATCGTCCCTAGATCGGGGGGATCTGAAGCTCTTCCCGGCACCCTGCCAGAGGGGATATCATCCCGGAGGCCTTCTTCTTCATCATGCCAGCCTCCGGTATGAAGCGTGAGTAGTTCCACCTTGGAGTACGAGTCCATGTAGTAGCTAGATGGTTGTATCTCCTCCTTTGTGCTTTCATGTCTAGATCTTGTGAGCTCCGTTAATGATAAAGATCTCATCTATTTGTAATCATGCATGTTGTGTTTGCGGGGATCTGATGGATATTGAGATTACTATGTCAGATTTATTAATGGTTATGTCTTATTGATTCTATCATGTCTGTATTGTTTGTGATCTTGCATGCTCTCCATTGTTAGTAGCTATCTTGGCCAAGTAGTTGCTAGTGACTCCAAGAGGGGGTATTTATGCTCGATAGTGGGTTCATGCCTCTATTTAATCTAAGGGAAGTGACAGAAATCTCTAAGGTTGTATATGTGTTGTTGCCACTAGGGAGAAAACAGCGGTCTCTTGTTCATGGAACAAGTGGATTGTTTACCTTACACACTTTGCTTAAAGAAGTTGTCTGTTGCTTGCAACTTAATACTGGAGGGGGTTCGGATGATAACCCAAAGGTCGACTTCTAGTCATAGATGCAGTTGGATGGCGGTCTATGTATCTTGTTGTATTGCCCAATCGAATCTCATAGGATCATGATGTCTAGTATTGCATTGTTATTCCTTGCTCAGTCCTGTCAATTGCCCTACTGTAATTTGTTTACCCTGCATGCCATGTTTTTTTATCTAAGGAGAACACCTCTAGTGAACTATGGACCCCGGTCCAATCTTTACCATTGATACATCCTCCACTATTACTGTTTACTTTCTGCAAACCATTGTTACCTTCCACACCATACAGTTAATCCTTTGTTATAGCAAACCGGTGAGATTGACAACCTCACTGTTCAATGGGGCAAAGTCTCGAGTTTGTGTTGTGCAGGTCTCCAAGTTGCTTGCAACACCTTTGAGTCGTTTCCTTCCTCCTACTGGTTCGATAACCTTGGTTTCTTACTGAGGGAAAACCTCCTCCTGTGCCGCATCACACCTTCCTTTTGGGGTTTCCCGACGAAGCACTTTCACGTTGATACAGCGCCGCCATCAAGCTCTTTCTGGCGCTGTTGCCGGGGAATAAAGAATAAGAAGCTCCCACGTTAACACAGCGCCAACAAGTTTGCCGGTGCCGTTGCCGGGGAGGCTAAGGACGTCTTCACAAGGGGAGTCCTTCACAACCTTTCTCTTTACTTTGTTTTTGGTTTGCTTAGTTTCTTTTCTTGGTTTTGTTTGCCTCTTTTTATCAAAAACTCAAAAAAAATAGTTTATTTTGGTTTGCTTTCTCTTATCAAAAACACACAAAAATTAGTACCTGCTCTAGTTTCCACTATGTCTGGTTTTGGTCCAATCCCCGTGTCACCTATGGAAAAGATCTTTACTTTCAGCAAGGAAGTGGAGAGAGTTTCAAAGAAGCTTGGTCTAGAATCTCTGTTGTACAAAGGGAAACTAAGCCTAAGATGAGTCTTAGCTTGCTTATTTATAGTTTCTACCACGGTATTACTCTTTGTTATAGATATGCTTTGGATGTTGTGGCTGATAGAGATATTTTTCGTTGTGCTGAGAATGAAGCTTTAGATGCTATAAAGAGGTTGATTATAATCTATAATATGCCTGGCAAGTCTGATTCTTCTTTTATAGACATTTATGCTAGGTTGAACACTCTTGAGTCCAGTACTACTGCTTTGAACAGTTGCTATCACACACTTAGAAAGCACCATGGTTATGTTCCAATAAAATTCTGAGCCTTCAAAGTGGTTTCCCACAATCAAAGTCTCTATAAATAGTGCAACTTTTGATGCTTGTTGTGATATCATGTCTGAATTTTGCCTTATGCCTAAAGATATTTATGAGTCTTTGAGTCTTTGGGGACTTTCTAAAGGAGGAGAAGAAATATCTCTTACTAATAATGCAACTTTATTACCCATTGGAATAGCTGAAGGTGTGTTTACAAAAATCTCAGGGAAAATGGTGTCTACTGATTATCTTGTTATTCAATGTGTAGGAAAAGGACAAATTACACCCGGAAGATCCCTGCCGAAACACCTTGGAGCAATAATAGATGTGGTAAAAGGCATTATGCATTTTGCTCCTCCAGTAAGCAACCATATATTCCCAAAAGAGAAGAATAAAGGTAAGAAAGGTAGGAGCAAGAGAGTTGATCTTAATTCTTCATTTGAAAATACTTGATTTCTTGCTTCTTGTGCCTAACTTAAAGGTATTAAAGAAAAGTACTTGTTGGGAGATAATCCAAGAGTTTTTTTGAGTTTTAGAAGTTATTAATTTAGTAATTACCTCTCCTTATCCTCTTTGTTTGCTTTTTGTGCCAAGAATGACCTCTAATGAGAGGGAAGTAAGATTTGGGGAGTTGCTATCCCGAAACAGATTTTTGTGCTCCACCATAAATATTCGTGAGGAGTATCTGTAAGTCGGATTGAGCTAACAATTTACGAATAAATCCTGTAGTATGTTAGATAACTTTCGTTAGTTCAACACTTTTTGATTTGAGCAACATAAGGTCTTTGAAAAAATCGGTTTCTACCTGCTGGTCTGTTTTGACAGATTTCTGCCATTATTTGCATTTGCTTCTTTTTTCCCCATACAATCCCCCAAAAAGAGGGATCGGGTTCCATTATCAGCAGATAACGGAACAACAACCATCCATATCACACAAGAGTACTAATCCACCTAGGGGATCAAAGCGACTTAGTCTCCATATTACAGACCAAAGCAAACTTAACTGGAATGCATAAATAAAGGGAGAGGCTGGAGACGCAAGAACACCGCCCTCAGGCTAGTGGAAACAGTTTCAAAACATGAAGATAAAACTACCACCCTAGACCAACAAGGATCCTCGAAGATTCAAACTCCTTTCTTGTCGCATCGATCGACATCAAATCCTCCTTCTTTTCTCCCGCCCCCTCTCAAGCTCAGGAGCTTCATGGGCATGATCTTCAGGGATCGCCGGTAGTCCCAGAAACGGAACAGGAGCCACATCCATAGCCGCAGCGTCAACCAGTGCATTTTGTTGCAGTATATCAGCTCCAGCATGCAACACCTCCCAGTCCTCCTCTCCATGCAGCCCTGCCCAATAACGGATGAACACACATGCATATATAACCAAATCAATAGGTGAATTAATAAGCTTTTTTTCAAAACAAGCCCTATTTCTGAGATTCCAGATAGCCCAAAAAATCGCCGCCACCACCGTAATTTGCACGTTCCTGCTGACCCCCAAAAACTGAGGATCCCACCATAAGTACTGAGAAAAGGACCCAGGCCTATTCACAGCACCAATAGTTTTAGCAACCACACCCCATACATATCTAGCTGCCACACAGGTAAAAAACAAATGCCCAATGTTTTCATCATCACGACAGAATCTACAAGTAAAATCCCCTTCCCATCCTCTCTTCCTCATGTTATCTTTAGTGAGAATAGCATTGTGCCAAATCAACCACAACCAAATTTTAATCTTCAAGGGAATTTTTGCTTTCCATAGATGCTTGAAACTCCTATCAACCCCCACATTTGAAAGATGGGAGTACATCGACTTGACAGAGAACTTGCCAGATTTATTCCACATCCATACTGGCCTGTCTTTCTCCTGATTCAAACTCACCCCATTCAACAGATTTTTTAACTGCTTATGATGATTCAACCCATACTGTTTCCTGAGCTCATGATGATAGAGGCATTTGCTTCTTATTGATTCCTTTTTGGGTTCTTTTTGGGAAATAAAGCTTTTTGAAGGAGTTGCTACAGTAGCTTGTGTTTTTAGTGAAACGTTTTGTTGTTCTAAAGCTAAACCAAAGGGTCTATTCTCTTTTGAATACACTAATGTTGCTAATGAAGATTGTGTAAAGTTTTGTATGAAGGAAAAATTTCATGTGTAGAGAGAGAATGATGTAATGAGATGAAGAATGGACAAAACCTCAAGATTGGGGATGCCACCCCGGTGTCACCCCAAGAAATATCCAAGAGGTACAAGCGTCAAAGCTTGGGGATGCATAAGGCATCCCCTTCTTCATCAATAAAAATCTCAGGTCTTTCTAGACACTTCGTTTTTATTGTTTCATGCATTGTTGTGTTGTTCTTGCAGCATCTTAGTTTCCTTTTGCTTTGCTTAGTTTGTTTAGTTTTCTTGAATAAAAAGTAGTTTGGACCCTCGTTCTCGCTGTGTTGTTTCAAATAAGTTGATTGGTGTTGGAAAGGAGTAGAAAGTTCTTGCTTGAATAGTGCAAGAGGAGCTTGCTTTGACTGTGACGTAGACTTTAGCATGTCATGCTAGGTGTTGTTTGGACCTTATGCTTAGTGATTATTGCTGTAGCATGACTTGTTCCAAACAATTGGGATTGCTTAGTGTGCTTTGAAAAAAAAATCATGCGTTGTTTTAGCATGCAAAAGCATAGTATTGTGGTATTCTCCTTTGATGTTTTGTTTGGGTTGACTTGGGACATGCTCACACCATGTTATGACTATGAACAAGTCACCATAGCCTCTATGATAATTTAGTCCTTGACTTGTAGTACCACTTTATGCTTTGATTAGTAATGTTTTGTCGCTCTGCATGATTATGGCCATTATTTCTCTCTTAGTTGGTTGCTCCCAGTCTTTTGCTAGCCTCCACTTGTATGAGTAAGCTCTACTCATGCTTCCAACTACCAAGAAACCAAGTTATTCCAAAGTGTGCACTATAAATTCCTATGCATGGTGTGTTACACCATTCCAAGTATATTCTTGTTTTCAGCTATCTTCCAATTAAAAAGTATTTTGTTATGTGAAAACTTAGTGATTAAAGATTTCATGAACTTGATGGCACACTTTATTTTTCTTGCTCCTAATAAAATTGAACCATTGTGTCATCTATGTTGTA
Organism: Avena sativa; assembly: GCA_916181665.1. Classification (NCBI taxonomy): domain Eukaryota; kingdom Viridiplantae; phylum Streptophyta; class Magnoliopsida; order Poales; family Poaceae; genus Avena; species Avena sativa. Next base: position 81,139,078 of record OV702297.1, read on the forward strand.
TATTCTTGCACTTATACGTTGGAATTAGCAGAACCGTGCTGTCACGGGAACGCTTTCAACATTGCACTTGTACTTTGTACACAGTTGATATCATGCTCTTTTGTCTATGGATGTCGTCGGTGTGAAATAAAAGGGGAGCTTGTAAGTCCATGGAGTTATGTATGTATGTTAGAGAAACGTCTGGGCCGCTAGCCTAAGCCATGCCTTATCATGGTGGAAACTTGCAGCATCACCATAATGACTTCTATGAAGCTTTCTTCTTATAAAAAAAGGAGACACATTGAAAAGAGGAAAGAGAGAAAAAAGCAACATATTCCCATGGTAAATAAGAAGATTTCTGAGATACTCATTGTCTGCTTTCCTTGTCATTTTGGTTATGGGATAGCTCCTGTAACATGTGCAAGGGGTACCCTGTTGGCGGTTCTCTATGATACACATGTACTTACTATGATAAGAACTTACAAGTGACTAAAGTTGAGTAGCATTAGGAGTGACCCTCGTATTCAAGGGATAGGGATTGCCAACTTATACTTTGTTAAGCATATACTCCATATTTTGTTCACTTTAACCTTAATCACTTCAAGATGCTTTTGTGATGACCCACAAGTATATGGGATCGCAACAGTCTTCGAGGGTAGCATTACCCAATTTATTTTTTCGACACAAGGGGAGCCAAAGAATACTTGCAAGCCTTAACAACTGAGTTGTCAATTCAGCTACACCTAAAAATAGTTCTTGCTCACAGAAGTTTATCAGTAGCAACAGTTTGTAGTAGCAACAGTAAAGCAACAACATCAGCAAAACAAGAGCAATAGTAACAGTAGAAGCAAATAGTAGGATATGAGTGCGGTAGGCATAGGGATGGATGGACGGGCGTTGCATGGACGAGTCTAAACATGTAACCTCAATATCTAGGGCAATTTCAAATAAATAAGAATAAGCATCCAAGTACTAAAAAATCATAGGCACGTGCTCCATATATAGTCATGTGTGCTCGCAATGAGAACTTGCACAACATATTTTGTCCTACCAGCCCGTGGCAGCGGGGCCTCAAGGGAACTACTGGCAATTAAGGTGCTCCTTTTAATAGAACACCGAAGCAAAGCATTAACACTCCATGAACACATGTGATCCTCACATCACATCCATCCCGTCCGGTTGTCCAAATTTCTATCACTGCGGGGCCTTTGGATCTGGACAATGATATGTGTACACAACTTGCAGATAAGATCATAAACAATACTATCATAATGATTCAATAATAAGTTTAGATCTGAGATCATGGCACTCGGGCCCTAGTGACAAGCATTAAGCATAACAAGTTGCAACAAAGTCAAATAGCACTAATAGAGATATTATGCACCTTGACCTAACAATCTTATTCGATTACATGATAGAACTCATCCAATCCCTACCATCCCCATAGCCTACAGCGGGGGATTACTCACTCATGGATGAGGGAAACATTGATGGTTGATGGAGAGGCTTTGGTGATGACGATGGCGATGATCCTCCCCAAATTCCCGTCCCGACAGGGTGCCAGAACAGAGTTTCTGGATCCGAATTGCGGTTTCTGGTGGTGGCGGCGCAGCAGAACTCTTTCTGAAAAACGACGACCCCCCTGAGTTTTTAGGTCAGAGGGCATCTTATAGGCGAAGAGAGAGGCCTAGGGGGTGCCTGGGCTGGCCACACCCCTCCTAGGCGCGGGGTGGGCCCACCCACGCGGCAGGGGGTGTGGTCCACCCAGGTCTCCCCTCCGTCTCGTATTCTGGCTCCATGGATCTTCTGGTGAAATAGGATTTTTTTCATATTTTCCGGGATTTTTCCTGATAGTTGATTTTCTGCACAAAAACTAGACACCAAGTTAATTCTGCTAAAAACAGCGTCAGTCTGTGTTAGTTGTATCCAAATCACACAAGTTTATAGGAGAAACAATAGCAAAAGTGTTCGGGAAAGTAGATACATTTTGGACGTATCACTTATTATAGGGGCAATGAGGGCTGAAAGCTAACAAGTACCATAATTTTTGGAACCTCTTTTTGAAACTTCAAATCCCTGCTTCCTTATGAAGGGCCTTTCTTCCACTATTATATTGAGTCTCCACTTTCTACCTTTAGGCACCAGTTAAGAGAGCATAGTTGCCATTCTTAGTTCTATGTCCATTGTCCCAAAACTTATTGATTGATGCATACTGTTGATATTACTTGTTCTTGTGCTATTTGTATCTAGTCACTCTTATGAACTTTGAAGGTGTCCTATGCATCTATTTTCTACTCTATGAGGGACAAGCTGATTGCCAATATGCTATGTTTTCTGTATGTGAAACAAACAAACGTTTTTCAATGCATGTTATTCAAGATCTTTGTTTGTAGTCTTTCATGTTGCATGCATAGTTACTTTGTCTTACTGTTAGAACTCCTTCTTTCATGCTCATGTTTAGAGTTCTTTGATCCCATCTTTTTGCTTGCAAATGGTTTGATCTTGGTTTTGATGGTGCATGTCACCTAAAAAATTATTATTTTTATCACTTACCTACTCAAGGACGAGAAGGAGTTAAGCTTGGGGATGCTTGATACGTCAGAAACGTATCCATAATTTTTGATGTTCCATGCTTGTTTAGTATCTACTTTGCTTTGCTTTGTCCACACTTTGAGGTGTTTTTATAAGTTTTCTGGTACTAACCTATCAACAAGTTGCCATAGTGCCAGTTGGCTATTTTCTGTTGTTTTTGGTTCTAGAAAAGCTAGTAAGGAAATATTCTCGGAATTGGACGGGACAAAAGCCAAAGTCAATATTTCACCGAGGAGAACATGGAGTCCAGAGGAGAGATGAAGGGGAGCCACAGGGCGGCTGCACCCCCAGGCGCGGGCCTACCTTAAGCCGCGCCTGGGCAGGGTGTGGGCCCCTAGCCACCCTCCTGCCTCGCCTCTTCGCCTATAAGAAGCCCCCGATGCCTAAACCCAAAGTGCCCGATCAGTATTCCACAAAACCATCTGTAGCCGCCGCCACCATCGTCCCTAGATCAGGGGGGATCTGAATCTCTTCCCGGCACCCTGCCAGAGGGGAGATCATCCCGGAGGCCTTCTTCTTCATCATGCCAGCCTCCGGTATGAAGCGTTAGTAGTTCCACCTTGGACTACGGGTCCATGTAGTAGCTAGATGGTTGTATCTCCTCCTTTGTGCTTTCATGTCTAGAACTTGTGAGCTCTGTTCATGATCAAGATCTCATCTATTTGTAATCATGCATGTTGTGTTTGCGGGGATCCGATGGATATTGAGATTAATATGTCAGATTGATTAATGGATTTGTCTTATTGATTCTATCATGTCTATGTTGTTTGTGATCTTGCATGCTCTCCGTTGTTAGTAGCTATCTTGGCCAAGTAGTTGCTAGTGACTCCAAGAGGGGGTATTTATGCTCGATAGTGGGTTCATGCCTCTATTTAATCTAAGGAAAGTGACAGAAATCTCTAAGGTTGTAGATGTGCTGTTGCCACTAGGGAGAAAACAACGGTCTCCTGTTCATGGAACAAGTGGATTGTTTACCTTACACACTTTGCTTAAGGCAATTGTCTGTTGCTTGCAACTTAATACTGGAGGGGGTTCAGATGATAACCCAAAGGTGGACTTCTAGTCATAGATGAAGTTGGATGGCGGTCTATGTATCTTGTTGTATTGCCCAATCGAATCTCATAGGATCATGATGTCTAGTATTACATTGTTATGCCTTGCTCAGTCCTATCAATTGCCCTGCTGTAATTTGTTTACCCTACATGCCATGTTTGTTTATCTAAGGAGAACATGTCTAGTGAACTATGGACCCCGGTCCAATCTTTACCATTGATACATCCTCCATTGTTACTATTTACTTTCTGCAAACACTATTACCTTCCACACCATACATAATCCTTTGTTACAGCAAACCGGTGAGATTGACAACCTCATTGTTTGTTGGGGCAAAGTCTTGAGTTTGTGTTGTGCAGGTCTCCAAGTTGCTTGCAACACCTTTGAGTCGTTTCCTTCCTCCTACTGGTTCGATAACCTTGGTTTCTTACTGAGGGAAAACTTGCTGCTGTGCTGCATCACACCTTCCTCTTGGGGTTTCCCGATGAAGCGCTTTCACGTTGATACAGCGCCGCCATCAAGCTCTTTCTGGCGCTGTTGCCGGGGAATAAAGAAGAAGAAGCTCCCATGTTAACACAGCGCCAACAGTGGTGTGTTCCATATGCTTTCAAATACTATCTAGTTTGAGCACACCATGATATCTTTGTAACATGTAAAATAACTTTATCTACTATTATCTAACACTTAGTTTAAGATTTTAAGTAAAAACTAAAATTTTGGAAAGTAAATGAGAAGGATTAGCAATGGAGAAGTTGGGGTCGACCTTGATCATGTGATGTTCATGCCAATGTAATCATTGCAAAGTCCACATCATTAAAACTTTTCCCATAATAAAACAAAATAAAAAGAGTGTTTCCTTTGTATATATTTGCCTCTTGAATAAAATGGTTTTCCAATAATTACTAGAGGTTGCATCTTGGTAGAATTATTATATCATTTGTTTGGAGAACTAACCATTTTGTAGGCATAGAAATATTATGAAGATGAAAATATTTATTTGTTTGATACGAGTAACATGATGTGATGAGGAAGGAGTAAAGGACAAGAACTAGCAAAACCACAAGCTTGGGGTTTCCCATGCATCCCCCCTCTTCTATTAGTAATTTAAAACTCATGTTTTAGTTTTATCCTCTTAATCTATTTTGTATGTTTTTGGAGACCATGTTTTTATTTTCCTTTAGTTTTGTATGGTTTTTCTTTTGAATCCTATTTAAAATAACAAAAATATTTTCTTACTTCTTTGTTTGTTTTTCTTGTTTCTTTATTTGGTTCTTGTTTGTTTTTCCTCTTTGATAAAACAAAAACCATAAAACAATTTTGTTTCTTTTTTGTTTGTTTCTCTTGATTCTTTCTTGGTTATTTTTGCTTATTTTTTATTTTAAAATTTTGTTATTTGTTAAAATAATGTTTTAGCATGTTTTTTACAATTTAGAAAAATAAATTACCTACTTTTACCCATTTTGGATGTTTAAGTTGAAACATATATGCAGAGCTGCAGACTTCAGCATGTTGATGTTCACGAGAAAAATTCTCTACGGAGTTATGTAGCTCTGATTGCGGTAATATTTAAAATTAAGTTATAATGTTTTACCCTATATAGGCACATAAATTGGCTAAAATTCCTAACATGTTTAAGTGGTTGAAATAAATACGTTTTGTTGCTGCTAAAAATCTATACAGATTTCACCTTGTATTGTTTAAGCCATTCTTTTGAGTCTCAAAACGATTTCCCTTGTCTTTTGATATTCTAAGAATGTATACAACATGATATACTTGCTGGAGACCTAAAATGAAATTTTGTTTAAGGATTATATGGTAGGTAGCAACATATCTTTGTACCACTAATGTCACCCCATAGAACATAAATGGGAGAAAGTTTTGTTTTGAAGTTTTTTGACAGGAAATGGAGGAAACCATAAGATTGGGGATGCACAAGACACCCCACTGGACCTATTACACTCATGGTTTGCAAACCTCTAAACTTTTTTTCGAGCAACATAAGATGATCGTAGAAACTTGGAGTGTCTTTGTCTATTTTTATGTTTAGTTTTGCATGTTACCTTGATAATAAATAAGACCACCATGATAGATGTTTTGCATGCCTAAGAAAGAGCTACTGAAATAATTGATGCCATGTTTGAATGCCATGATAAATAAGAAGGTAATAAGAAGCTATGCATGTTGTTGCTTCTAGTTATCTTGTTCATATGCTTTATGGAGTGACAACTTACAAGTGTTTCATCTAGTGCTAGTTCTTATTTTCAACATAGATGGATAGTACAATGTTTATATTGTCTATTAGGAATGATCTAGTGCCATGGACACCTTTTGCATGCTTGTAGAAGGTCAAACTTGCTAGCCCCACCATATTGAAACACCATCCTTTAGAAGAAGGAACTTAGCTATCATAATAGGGATAACATACTCAAATAGCTATATCCCAAAGTATACTATCATGTGTGAGTCATTATTTAGCTTCCAAACAATATCAATTGTGTGTATGGTTGACATGGAGAAGTTAGTTGTGGGGTGACCATGAACTCATAGGGCATAAATGTACCCCTTGCAACCAGAACCAGATTATGCATACAATAAAAGATGAGGAAAAAACCCTCCAAGTATACCAACGCTAAGATGAGGGCAAAAACCCTCTATTGATGGCATGACCAAAGTGAGAGAGAGAGTGAGTATGCAGGAGGCTAGGCCTCTCAAATATCAAGCAAATACAAAAAGGAAAAAGTGAAAAATAAAAAGAAATAGGAAAATAAAAATGATACATTATGAGTTGGTTGTATGAATATTTTTGTGGGATTGAGGATGACATTGGATTGAAGTGTTATCCAAATCCATGGTATCATGAGAGGAGGTTTTTACTTGATCTTAAAAAATATGATCATGATGTCATGCTATTCTTGCTCTAGCTAGTCAGTCAGTTAGTATGAGACCTATCAATCTCAATGGCATCCTCAAGATTACTTAAATTATCTACGCAACACTTAATGGTAGATATTTAAAAAAGGGACAAAAGAAGCAAAAAGTTCCAAAAATAAGAATGCCAAAAGAATCATGTAATAAGGGGCAATGGAACCAAACACTAATGATAAACTATGATTCGACCATAAACTTAAGGGATAGTATTTGAAAGTTGGATGTGTCTTGCATATGATATTCCTTGCTTACCAGCATGCATTTATCCTTCTATTGCCTTTATTCTGACCATAGGACTGTTCACCATATATGCATACATAATTTTTATGCGAAACATTACAAAACATTGTTCATGATACTTTATTCATTTGTTAGTCATTACTACATTTTGCTAGACATGTATGCGGATTATGAGAAATATCACTTTATGATATGCTTGTTTATTGTTACTCTTTAATGAATAGACCATTTAACTATTTGTGATACTTGCTAGCCAAGGTAAGCAACAAACTTCAAATTCCATGTTAGTTTATCACATTTATGATTGAGGACGAGCACATGTTAAGCTTGGGGACACTTGATGCATGTAAAATGCATTCATGAACTTTGTAGTTTATTGTGCCAAAATCCTTATTATCTTGTAAATTTATTATAGTTATTAAGATTAACCTACTAATAGTTGAAAAAGTGCACCAGTTCTTATTTCAAACTTTGTTGTGTAGAAAATATGCGAATATGGAAGGAAACCAGTCATTACGGTGAAATTCGGAGTTTTCTGAAATCTGCCCCTACAGAACAGCTTTTGAAAATTGCCACGGAAGCCCCTGAAGATGGCGCCAACTGGAAAAAGTCAAAACATGAAAGTTGTAGGTAATTTTAGGTTGATGATTTTTCATATAAAACGTGTACCAAACGGTGTACGTACGCAACATTTAGCCCCAGATTACTAAAGAGTACATAAGCAATTTCGGGATTTCGAAAATTTGTGATGTGATTGACTCTAACTCTTTCCATACTTGATGGATTTGACGAGTTGGCGACTTGATCATCTCTCCTCTTATCTCCCCAGTTGCAAACAACACCCGTTTGAAATAGCGTGGCAATGTCCCATGCTTCTTCTAAATGTGTTGTGGATGACCCTGAACCTATGGTTATGACCGACCACATGAAGGAACATACAAAGTTGCTCTTCGACGGAGGTGTGGATGCTGTCTTTCAATAAACCACTCCCCTGCAACCTTCTTGCGAGTTCAAAGAAGGGGGCTCTTTTCATTCGGAGCACCTGGAGAGCCTCTATAGAGTTGAAGCTGTAGATGTAGTTTAGATTTTTCATCCGCTCCTAATCTCGGGTTAACATAGGACCGTACGTCAGTCGAAGATAGGCTGCACGCCTAACAGTTCTCTTGCGCAACAACAAGATCCAGACCTGAATGATAGCTACAAGTGCAGCTGCTCGATGGATAAGTGTCGCCCCGTCGACCTAATGAGGCGGTTCTACCATGAGTTCTTCATAAATCGAGATTGCAAACCCATTCGAAATAGTAGGAAAGAGGGATTGACGGTGATTTACCTCCACCATGGCAGCAAGGGGTAAAAAGCCGGAGAGAGGGAGGGAGATGTGTGGCGATCTATCTTGCCGTCGCTCAGCTGCAGGAGTCCGAGAAAGCAACCGATATGATAGATCTGCGTTTCAGCCGCCAATATCCTCCCTCCCCCTGCCGCTGCCGTCACGGAGGTGGCAAGAGGAAGAAGGGTTTTTTTTTGGGAGGGCCAATGCAGAGAGGTGAGCGCCAATGATAGGTGATACTACCGCTTGGCACGAAACAGGGGGCAATCTCCCGTTTCCCGCATGCGCGGCCGCGGATGCCCCGCGCACACCGTCATCTCCATTTTGCAGCTCCAAGGCATAATACAAGCTACCAAACGCCTCCTAAACCGTTTGTTCACGAACTTCTCTTTCCTAGGAGCAGAGAGTAGACAGTACTCGAGCTCCGAGCGAACCCCGTCGGGGATTCTGCACAACTACCCAACTAACATACCGGCACCACGCTCGCGCGCCGAACACCAAACCTTCCGGCCACCAGTCAAAGGTCGAGCCGAACCAAGCCACGTCATGACTCACCACCGCCGCACATCTCTCCTACCCAAGGGAGCACACGAGATCTATTTACAGCTCTTCCTCCCCACACCCGCTATTAGAGAGAGGGAGGCACCGCGTCGGCTGGCTGGTTCCCTTCCCGCTTCCTGTTCCTCCCGACGATCACCTTCCACAGGTGCGACCTCTAATCTTATCGCTCAGTTCTCTTACTGTCTATCCATCTCTGGGATCACCAAGAAACAACCCATGTGTTAACCTTTTTATTTACTCTGATTTATTTGTACTACTCCCTCCGATCCAAATTAATGACCTCAGATTTGTCTAGATTCGGTTGTATCTAGCATTAAAAGTATAATTATTTCTGCAGTTCAGTCGGGATGGCTGCTGAATCCGAGAGTTGCAACTGCGATGCATGGGCAGCGAATGATCCTTCAGGAGTACTCTCCCCATACAGATTCAGCCGTAGGTAATTACTACTACACCACCTAACACTTCACACCTCCTCGTCATGTGTCAAGAAACCTTCGCTACTGGTGGTGATGTTTACTAAGACAGTGAACAACGACGGACTGCTGATTGATTTGTATGCAGAGTTAAGTTTCGTCCTATAACTAGCTCTTATGCATATATACCTGCTGCCCTGATTTTTATTACCAGGACTGTGCAACGTGACGATATTTCATTGAGAATCACGCATTGTGGAGTCTGTTATGCTGATGTTGTCTGGACAAGAAATAAGCACAATGACTCGGTCTACCCTTTAGTCCCTGGGTAAGCAGCTTTCCAGATCCTTCTACTTGGGGGAAAGAAATTAATCCATTTTTTTTCTGTTAACGTTATTAATCCAATTAGTTACTACGCATTCTAGTGTATTGTACACATAAATAAATGTTTGCGTGCTAAGTCGGGTGCCTACAATTCAGGCACGAGATTGCTGGAGTTGTAACTGAGGTTGGTTCAGACGTCAAGGGCTTCAAAGCGGGGGACCATGTGGCTGTTGGGACGTATGTGAATTCATGCCGTGACTGCGACAACTGCAATAGCTTCCTCGAGAACCACTGCTCAAAATTTGTTTTCACTTTCAATGGTGTTGATACAGATGGTACTGTCACAAAGGGAGGATACTCCACTCACACCGTAGTCCATGAACGGTAGGGTTACATTTTCTTCTGGAGGTTTTGAATAGACAAACTACCGCTATTGAACTTCTAAACTGCAAAGTCGATCCTCAAGTGAACTTCGGTGTAGCCTTTTTTTTCAAAGCGACTAATAGTCGTGGCATGTACAAGGATATTACATTTCCTGATAATTTATTTTCGTTACAGGTACTGCTACAAAATACCTGATGGTTACCCGCTGGAAAAGGCAGCACCTTTAGTTTGTGCTGGAATCACTGTGTACACTCCAATGATGCGACATAACATGAACCAACCGGGAAAGTCACTTGGTGTCATTGGTCTTGGTGGGTTGGGTCACATGGCAGTAAAATTTGGAAAAGCCTTTGGATTGAAGGTGACAGTTTTTAGTACCAGTGAATCCAAGAGAGATGAAGCTATCAGCCTTCTTGGTGCAGATAATTTTGTTTTATCATCAGATGAAAAACAGATGGGGGTATTGAACATTCTTAATCTCCTTTAAAGCCAAGTGCGAAACAACTTATGACAAACCGTTACATCAGTATGCATCTCCTTACCTTGTTTTGGATTCCAATTGAACCGTGCTAGAATGTATAACCTAGTAACCTACTGCATATTTCAAAGTAGTACAGTAAGCTGAAATTGCAAGTAAATTTTCCCTCAGTTAGTGTGCTTTACTAATTTGTTCTATGCTTCCATTAAACACTTCATCCTGTCACTAAACTAAAGAGGTCTACACATAATTGCAAAATGATAGCAGAATTGTGGTATCAAAGTATTGGCATCAATGCCGGTCATAGAATATGTTTCACCATTCCGTATGTCAGCATTCCACTACTTTTTGCACAAACAGCAGCTGGGGAAATATTGGAGGTTGAAAAGAAACTGTTGGATGTCTCCCTCCTTCCTTTGAAAGATCTCTTCCTTTTGTTTTTACTTGAGAACATTTTTCACCAACACAAGATATTAGTTTACTTTTCTTTTCTTTTGTAACAGTACATGTACAATGTATAACTTATGGCATCTGTATAGAGTTGCCCTGAAGTTATTTGCCACATTGTTCTGACAGCATATATGACAGAATTTATCTTGCAAAATGAATTCATCGTGCAGAATTATGTCTGTTATTCTTCTCACTCTGCTTATACATGGGCGTGAGAATAACAAATTGTTTTATTTTTGTAGTCCCTGAAAAATTCCCTGCACTTCATTGTGGATACTGCCTCTGGTAACCACCCATTCGACCCTTATCTCGCGCTTCTGAAAGTTGGTGGCGTAATGGCGCTGGTCGGCTTTCCTGGAGAAATCAGAGTGCATCCTGCAACACTTAACCTGGGTAAAATAGCTTTCTGTTACCAATGCAGTCGAAATAGTTGCTGAGTGAGAAGTTTGCTTCATCAACAAATAGTTAGGTTCTTTATCTCTGTGGCTGTATGAGATTTTATCCCATAAAACATGCCACTAGTTGGTTTCCTGGTTCAAAACTTGGTGACGAGCTGACGGTCTATCAGCATCCAAACCTTGTTACATGTGTTTCATTTTAATGAAACCAGGTTTCAGCCTTTTCATCGAAAAATAATTAGTCTGAACTTGTGCAGGCGCACGGAGTTTATCTGGCAGCGTAACCGGAGGCACGAAGGACACCCAGGAGATGATAAACTTCTGTGCGGCAAACAAAATCTACCCTGATATTGAGTTGATAAAGATAGACTACATCAACGAGGCTCTTGAGAGGCTTGTTAACCGGGATGTCAGGTACCGGTTTGTAATCGACATCGAGAGCTCTTTCAAGTGATATCTTCGCAGTTGGCATTATTTTGAGATCCTTATTAAATTACTAGGAAACTTAGCGCAGCGACACGCTGTGCCCATTAGCATATGCCAACTTTATTAATTTTGTTAGTAGTTAGTGACAATTATTATGGACCGGAGGGAGTATCAATATGTATAAAACTATGTACAAAGGACATTGTTGTTGCATATGTAAATCTCTGATACATTTTGGCAGGCAAACTCCCCACAGATACGTTTTTGGTACCATTTCTATCCTTGAACCAGGAGCTAATAAAAATGTCATTCTTTGTAATCTCTTCTGAAAATAAAATGAAATCTTGAAAAATCATGTAACTATCCATATTGCAATTCTGCCATTTGGAGGACCCTTATCAGGTCTGACAAGTTTAGCAATATATTTCTCATGGTCAGCCAAATCAATATATTTCACAGATTCTGCATCCCTAGTGTGTTCAGAAAATTTACAATCTTGGCCTTTTTGTGCCTTCTTGGGTACTAGAATATGTTAGGATCAACAACGACGATGCTAGTCATGTATCTTCAGGTCGTGGTGCAGAAGAAATTTGCACTGCACTGCCTGAAATCATAACATTTTAGCAGGTATCAACTCATGGTCAAGAAGAGCAAAAAGAAATAGAGAGGGTGCCCATATCTTACACATCCCTTCATGGATAATGAATGTTTTCAAGTAGATCAATTACATCAAAACGTGGAAGTTCAGAAAAGTAGTAATTGTGCACTGTATATTTTTTACATGGTGACTGCTGAGGAGCCTTTTATCCTGTTAGAGTCCTTGAGAACTGCACGACACTCCGGAGAACACCTAGTTATTACTCTTTAATATACATACATCCAGTTGAGGTAGGGCGGAAATTGTATCATGGAAAACAATTGTAGGACACACAACCATTTGACAAACTTTTTATTAAGAGTGGTACTACAATGAACATGAATCCACTCTAAAGATTTTTCACGAAGAGTACAACCACTTACATGAAGATCCAAAAAGAATCTAAGCATGTTCAGCAAAATAATCCCGCATGTTTCCCAAATAATTTATCGCCTTTGTTTTCAAATATCAAACTTCCTTTCCCTAAAAAAAATATATCAAACTTCCTGACTTTTCACTATAAACTGCAAGAATGTCTTACTTTTGAAATTCTAAGACATAGGGAAATGATTTGCTGCTCCAAGCTGAAAGATTAGGATTTGTTTCGAATCTGCATTAAATTGGAACCTTATTACAAATTGACGCCACTGAACTACTAACAAAATTTTCTACTTGGAGATACTCCGAAATGAGAAGGAAAAAAAAAGCTCTGATGTGAGAATAAAAAGATAGATTGAGAAGGAGAGCAGTGTGAATGTCTCCTTCGTGTTAAAATTTCTTTGCTTGCCTAGTTGCACAAGAGAAAGGAGAAATCTGATTAGTAAACTAAAGGAGAACGGGGACACTTGATAGTGGTTATATTGTGGGCTTGGGGTAAATATATAAATTACTGTCGAGGCGCTCCAAAGTTGAACTGGAGCTACTCTCAGCTCTCCTTTTTTCAGCAGAAACTGCACGCAGGTCAACCCGCTGACTGGATTACCGTTTGGCCCAACACAGTTCAGCTAATGGACCAACACAGTTCCCTTTTGGCCCACCACCACGAGCCCATAACGCTTCGCTCATCTAGTTTTCTCCTTGGTTCTTTCTCGCTACCACAAGGACGAACACAGGAGGATTTTCATGGCGGCTGCAACTTCTCCTCATATCGGCTACTACATGCCTATGTATATATAGGATAAAAACGAAAAACTGAAGGTAGGGACTACCTATCCCTACTGGGTCCTCCGCCCTTGCATACATCTACACAGAAATATGGTAAAAAAATCAGCTGACTTAGGCCTAGATTTTTTTTCACTTCAGTTTCAGTTTCAAATAATTTTCTAACAATGACAAAAAGAATATTGAATCATATGCTTCCATGAATTTGACCATGCAAAGTATGTGAGTGGTAACATACCTCTATATATGTATGTCAACTCTGATTTTCTGTAATGTTGAACTGTTAGCTTCAAGACTTCAAAAAACCCCGCAAGGAGGACAAGGAAGCAACTGGAAAGTTGTGGATTAGTCTTATGCTATAAAATGCTAGAACTGAAATAGAAAAATGCGGAGCAACAGAGATCCCATATCGCAAAGGTGCTAAATATTTTTCGACTAAATTTGTGAAATAAATGGGTAAGATGAGACCACCATTCACCTCCAATTTGTTCCCAGTATCTCTCCACGGCTATATTATGTCATTTATGGGAAATTGTCGGATGCAAATACCTGAAACATCGACATAGGAATAAACAGAGACTTACTGAACATAGATATCTATATATCAACGGAAAGAAGTGCCGGCGTATGATGTACATGAGGTTCCTAATGAATTTTGCAGTTGGAATTATCAGGAATTCTTGGGTCAGTCATGACACAATCAAATGCACATCTTCCTATTTGTTTCCTCGTCTGATCATCAGAACTTATGGGTCTTTTGTCATCGCTCAAGCATCAGATCTTTTCTTATTTCTTTCTTTATCTCAGCACGTTCTTCTGTTTCCATGGCCCATACCAAGATAACTGCATATAAAATAAAATCAAGGACCATGTTAAAATGCTCCAGTGCTAGCATTTGACTTGTGCCAAACAGCTTACAACATATTGTAAGAAAGAACATACTCCTACCAGATAATCCAACTGATGTCCTAAGCTTCTTGTGTTAGCACATCACTCACGTGCAGATTTCTTTCAGAACATCTCTTGCCATGACCATTGCCTGTCAGTGCACAACTGCATATACTGATGGCTGTAATTTTATTTTCAAGGTGTGCTGACAATGAGTGTCGACTCTTGGGAGCTAATGAGAAATCAAGCAGTGAAATGGGTCTGAGCATTCTACGTGAATGTGCACATATGACTCGCCTCAGTTAGAAGCTAAATTTATGAAAATGAGAAAAAAGTATATATTATTTTTAAGCATGAGAAAAAATAGTATTCCATCCGTCTCAAAATAGATGGCTCAGATTTGTTAAAATTTGAATGAACCTAGACATTATTTAATATATAGATTCATCCAAATTTGGCAAACATGTGACATCTATTTCGAGACGGAGAAAGTATCTATTCCCTCCGTTTTAAAATATAAGATATTTTAGATCTATAAAGAAAATGTATCTAGACTTGTTTTAGTCTATAAATTCACTCTAAACATGAGTAAACCTACGTACTAAAAGAAATATAGATATATTTGATTCATAAAATTAAAACATCTTATATTTTAAAACTGATAGAGTATTATTTTATTGGTAGTTTTGGTAGCAGAGGAAAGTTTACCTATTCACAGTTTGATAAGGATCGGCAAAGCCATGGCACGTCTCTCCTCTAACTGTCATGGTGTTCGTCTCGTGACCATGTCCACCTCTCAGTTGACGTTGACCGTACTCTCCAAGGGCACAATAGTGTCTGATTCGCAGTGGCGCTCACGGTAGCATCGTGGTGTTCCTCGACTCTTTTTGATGGAATGCCACAGAGCCGACGTCCAATGCCGTCTCCAAACTGGTCTCGTAGTGATGATATGTCGCTTCAAATAAACGGAAAGCAATTGAGCTGGTCAACTGCAAACACAAAGATGAAAGACCGAATTTATGTTCTTTTAGCATGGTCAAATCAGAACATCCTTGATGCCAAAAGTTCAAAACATAAATGATTATATTTATACACAATCCTCAGATCAGAAGTGTTGCGAAAATCAGCAGGCAACTCTTTGAAGCATATATCATCCCTCACTATTCATTCTCTCTATGCATTAATCTACTACTATTTGATCCTACAGACTAGACTAAAACCTTTCTAGATTCCTAAGTTTGCTTGTTGAAGATCTGTAGATGCTCCTCCTCCTTGTTTTTAATGTTTTTGAAGTTATTTTTTAAGTTCTTGCTTCCTTGCTTCCTCTAGATCTCTCTCTAAAGCGAGTCTGTGTGTTTTTGGTCCAAGCTAGGATGGTGAGTTGTGAGACTCGGGGTCTTGGGTGCATGACTATTTATAGTGTGAGGATGCATAGGATGGTGACACCTCACTAGGTTGTATGGGTGACTCGTACTTTAATAACTATGTAACCGTCCTTGTAGTTTGGCTTATGTGTAGATTCATTACCGTTCATGGAAGGATGATATCTGAATCATCACTTGCATGGATAACTAGGCTACTAAGTGTAAAGCTATCATAACATACCTTGGTGGCCAGGGTTCCTAAGGTTCCTTGTGCTAGAAGGAATTTTAAAAAGTTTCCTATGTGGTATTAAGAAAGATTTCACTAGATGGGCCTTGGGCTAAATTGGATATATGGGTTGACTTGCATCTCAAGTGAAAACTTAATTTGCAAATTTAATTGATAATTGTATGTCTCCATCCTAATTTAATTAGCAATGCAGATGATTTGATCTCATCAAGACATGATTCTTTGAGTTGCAAAACACTCATAGTTGATTTGATTTAAATAGTTGGATCTATTTGATGGAATGCAAATGAATTTAGTTTTATCATATTCCATATCTTTATTAAGTTATGATTTGATTAAGAATGCATGGCTATTATGCACTTTAGACCCTGTGGTTTTCCATAATTCTATATAGGGTGTTAAGAGATCCTTTTGAGTGGCTTTAGATTTAGAAAAGGAGGAATGTCTTTGATCAAGAAGAATAGATTTGGTAGAATGAATGATGTTTAACATAAGATAGAATAAGATAACGCCGTATTTGGATGTCGTAATTCGGCCTTGGAATTGCTCGTTTGGAATCTGTGGGCCGGATTCAGTTGTTTGGAGTGGACTCGGAATCGTTGCCTAGAAAGTAGAAGCAATTCCAAGACCCCCTCCGCGGAGCGTCCGCGCTGCCTTGCAAGTTCCCGAGCTCCCCCGCTCGGAAATGCACGGAAACGGCCCAGCGTACTGGTTCGATCTCCCTCAGATAAAACCGACTGGAGACGACCGCACTAGAACTGCAGCTAGCCGCCATCGGCGGTGGCTCCGGTGACTCCTCCCCTCCCTCTCCTCTTCCCCGCCCTATTCTCCCCCTCCCCTTCCCATTCCTCTCATCCTAAGAGCAAGCCAGCAGGGGCGACGTCGTCCTCCACTTTACGGCGTCGGCCCCAAACCCTAGATAGAGCATCGTAGGTGAACGGTGTCAGGAGGAGAAGCAGCGGGTGGGGAACAATAGCGGGAGGGGAACGACATAGAGAGGGAAATGGCATCCATTTCCATGGCCTTCCCCAAGACGACCTCTCCCCGGCCTTCCAATTTCTTCTTCCTATTTTTCCTTCTCAAATATTTATATGTTTGATTTTTTAACTGCAAAATTAGTAGGTGCTGAGTTCAATTGAAGATATACAAGATCATTTTCTATACTCTATGATCCGACATATGAATTTGTGCAATATGTACATGTGTTGTTCTTCATGTCTATGCTTAAATGTTGGAAAATGAATATGAAATATGATATGTGATTGGTTCATCTAGTGTGTATTCTTTGAATAATTGGATTTCAAACATTAGACAAGTTTATATGATGCAAACTCAACTAAACATTTGATTCCTGGTTTGTACATCCAAACGGGAAACATAATTGGGTGTTATCCCTTGATTCCGATAGCAAATTCCATACGCAACCAAACAACATAATTGAAATTGTAGACCATTTCCTTTCCACCTTGGATTTGGAATTTTTAGTCCAATTCAATTCCGAGATCAAATTCATACATCCAAACACAGGGTAAGAATAGATTTTATCCTATTTTGGGGGAATGGTCATGTGTTAAGAGTTGTTCAACACAAGTGTTAAATTAGGTTTAGAGAATATGAGTTATGCATCAAGTTTTACTTGATTCTTAAGAATGTATTATGTGTTGTTTCATTTTAACTCATGAGTTCTACATCTACCCTTCCTAACATAGAAATTTACCAAAGATTGTTTTTAAAGTTTTTAACACTTATACTTCAATCACTTTGACTGTTGGAGATATGTCCAAGAGGTAATAATAAAAGTAGTTATTATTATATCTCTGTGTTTATGATGAATGTTTACATCCCATGCTATAATTGTATTAACCAGAAACATTAATACTTGTGTGATTTGTAAACATGTTAGAGTCCCTAGTAAGCCTCTTGTTATGCTAGCTTGTTGATTAATTGATGATCATGGTTTCCTGATCATGAACATTAGATGTTATTAATAACAAGGTCATATCATTAGGAGAATGATATGATGGACATACTCCTATAGTTAAGCATAGCATAAGATCAAGTCATTTAAATAGTTTGTTTGTTATAAGCTTTCAAATACATAGTAACCTAAATCCTTCGACCATGAGATCATGTTAATCACCATCACCGAATGGATGCTTTGATGACATCAAACACCACTTCTTAACTAGGTGGTTATAAAGGTGGCATTGAGTATTCAGAAAGTATGTGTTGAGGCACATGGATCAAGAGTGATATTTGTCCATCCATATGACAGATAGATATACTCTAGGCCCTCTTGGTGGAATGTCATCCAATTGTCTTGCAAGCATGTGACTATATCACAAGGGATCACATATCACGGAACAAGTAAAGAGTACTTATCGATAACGAGGTTGAACTAGGTATTGGTGATACCGGCGATCAAACCTCAGATAAGTAAAGTATCGCGAGACAAAGGGAAATTGGTATCATATGTAAATGGTTCATTCGATCACGAAGTCATCGTAGAAATATGTGGGAGCCATATGAATTTTCAGATTCCTTTATTGGTTATTGATCAGAGAAGTGTCTCGATCATGTCTGCATAATTCACGAACCATAGGGAGACACACTTAAGGATTCAATGTTGTTTAGTAGATATGGAATGTGAGTAAGATACCAAATGTTATTCGAAGTCTCAGATTGGATCCGAGATATCACGAGGAGATCCAGAATGGTCTAGAGAATAAGATTCATATAAGGAAAGTCTAATCCGGGGTTCAAAAATGTTTTCGGTGATTTCACCGGAAGCTTCTGGAAGGTCCACCACCCGGGGGGGATGGGTACTTGGAATGTGCCATAACAATGTGGAATGGTTGCATCATACCCTTTATCACTTGGCTGGGCAATGGGAAGATAGAAATCAAAGTCCAGTTTGAATAGTCAAACTCCAATTTGAAAAAGTCAAATCCCAACATGAAAGCCTAGTGGAGGGAGGAGAGGAAACCTAGAGGGGAGGGGTAATGACTGCAAGTGCACAGATTGGTTGTAGTTAGTTTCGAAATAAAGATATCGATCCCACAGGGAGTAGGAGTCTAAAGTCTAGGAATTCTTGAAATAAATACTGAAAATAGAATTGCTAAATAAAGTTCTAAGCGACAAGACAAAATGCGAGTATTGCATAAAAAGGTGTTTTTGGGTTTTTGGTATAAGAGAACAATGAGTAAATTAAACAAAACTAAATATACAAAATAAGTATCGCGTATGTAAAAGAGATTTGAAACTTCAGTGGGAAAAGGCGTTCTCCGGGTTTAGCAGATACATCACTAGCATTATAAAGGGGCTAAGGTAAATATTATTATCATGAACACTTTCAACTATGTATGTGTGGGAGGAACTCCATATTTGGACAAATAGTCAGCAACCACAGCTCAAATCATCCTCATAACCACAACAGACAGCAATCAACATCAATTGAATTACTGCGCTATTAAGGGACATAACCCCGCAAGACATATCCCATGGCATGGATAGTGTTTTGTGAGTTTCCTCGATTCCCAAGTTGATACGTAAGGAGTGACAACAACTTTATAGTCACTATAAGTGCTAACATCCCTTCGTCTACCAACAAGTAGTTCCCTCCATCAAGTCCCCATAAGAGGCAAATATTGAGAGGTCGACTTCTCCCAACATCAAGATAAAGACAATCTAACACATGGTCACAGCGATGAATATCATAATAAACTTTATCTTATTTAAATCTCATGCTGGGGTTTCTCCATCTCCCTAAGAACTAATGATCTACTCAGACATGGACGCAAACAACATCATGGCAATGGTAATGGAAACGATCATCGATGAATAATACTTGTATAAATCCACAACTAGTGCAAGAATTACAACAAGATCTAGATCAGATGGATGGAGGTGATGAAGATGCAGCGGTTGATGAAGATGTGGCCTCGTAGATCTGCTTAGGGCGAAGATGGATCCCTAGGGAAAGTTCCCCCTCCAGATGCCTTCCGGAGGTGAGATTTAAGCGATTTCTAGATGTTATGTATGTCGTCTCTCCGATCCAGTTGCACGGGGTGAAAATATTTGAGGAGGCGGCGCCAACTATACGGACGGAGCTACATAGTGGCGGCCCATATAGTTGGTCGTTAACACTTCTATATCCTCCAATTGCTTCGGGTTTTCTTCTGGTGTTATTAATATTTCCCAAATAAGAAATTTACGTAGATTTTTGCTCCTTTTCACTCCAATATAACTGGTCCAAGAATTGTATCCATTGGATCCATCATATGATCTGATCCAGGTGAAAATAAACATAAAAAGTGCATGCGAACACCGTAAAATACCAAGATCCTACATCTACAATGCAAAATAATAATGTAAAACATGATGCAAATATGCACTCATCAAGAGGTTTCCCCTCCCTCCCTTGTTGACGGCCACCAAGGGGAGTTAGGGGAGGACTCGGCCTCCCCTAGTCGCCCCTCCCCACCTATATAAGGAGGGCACCATACCCCTCACCCCAAAACCCTAGGTCAACTGCCCCCTCCCAAGTCGCCGCCGTCCTAGAGCCTCTTCTAAACCGTCGCCGCCTAGCCCTAGCCTAGCCGCTGGTGCCACCACCTCCACCCCTCGGCCTCTAAACCCTAGTCGTCGAGGATCTCTCTACTCCACCATACCCGCTCCGGCTTAGGCGAAGCCCTGCGGGATCTCACCTCCACCTCCACCACCACACCGTCGTGCTGTTGGAATTGTGAGGAGATCTAGAAACTTTGCTGCCTACTGGAACAAGGGAGAGGAAGGTCTTCATCGAGTGAAGGACGTGTGACCGACTGCGGGAGAGCTGCCGGAACGCGGCGCCAGAAGGATCGTCTACGCGATCTTGAGATCGGCAAGTGAACGACTACATCACCCACGAGAGATCCGTATCTCGTTAAATTCTTTGGATCTTCGAGGGTTAGTACTCTACCAACTCGTTGCACCAATCTCGTAGATTATATCTTAGCTTGTGTGTGTTCATGCGATAGAATTGTTTTGTTTTCCATGCTATGAACCCCTACAGTGGTATCAGAGCCGACTCTATGTGTAGATCTGTTGCACGAGTAGAACACAATGGTTATTGTGGGTGTTGATGTTTTTGTTGTCGATTGCTTTTTGTGTACTTTGCATTTTGCAGGATGGTGGGATGAAGCGGCCCGGGCTAACCTTACATGACATCGTTCATGAGACTTGCTCCACGCTCAACATGCAACTTGCATTGCACAAGTGGCTTTGCGGGTGTCTGTCTCTCCCACCTTAGTGAAGATTCAATTTACAACGGGCACTTGACAATACTTGTATCAACGTTGTGGTTCATGTTCGTAAGTTAGAACAGTTCTTTTGCGAAAGCCCTAGCCACGTAAAACATGCAAAGAAAGATAAGAGGCATCTAACTTGTTTTTGCAGGGCTTGTGTTGTGATGTGATATGGCCATGATTGTGATTATATGTGATGTATGCAATGATCCTTATTGTAAGTTGGCAACCGGCAGGAGCCATATGGTTGTCTTTAAATTTTGTTTAAGACCCGCGTGTCTATTCATCGAAGTAGTTGTAATAGTTATCGTTGGTGGAGGACAACCATGAAGCGGCGCCATTGACCTTGACGCCACGCCGGTGATAATGGAGATCATGTTCGTGCTTGAAGATGGAGATCGAAGGCATAAGAAGAAAGGGCCATATCATATCACATATTATGAATTGCATGTGATGTTAATCCTTGTATGCATCTTGTATTGCTTAGATCGTGACGGTGGCATTATAAGATGATCCCTCTCACTAAATATCAAGTAATAAAGTGTCCATCCTTAGTAGGCACTGTTGCTAAGACTCGTCGTTTCGAAGCACCATGTGATGATCGGGTGTGATAGATTCTACGTGTGCATATAATGGGAGCAAGCCAGATTTACTCATGCAGATACTAAGGTTAACCTTGACGATACTAGCATGTACAAACATGGTCTCAGAACACGGAATACCGAAAGGTAAAGCATGAGTCATATAGATGATATGATGAACATGTTGATTGTTCGCCTTTGAAACTACATCATATCTCGTGATGATCGGACTTGATGTAGTGGATTTGGTTCGTGTGATCACTAAATCAATGTGAGGGATATTGTTTTGAGTGGGAGTTCACCTAGTTAATTCAAGTATTCAATATGACTTAATTTGTCATAGAATTAGTCTAAACTTTTGTAAATATATTAGATCATGGCAGCCACTACCATCAATTTTAATGCGTTCCTAGAGAAAGAAAAGTTGAAAACAATGGAAGCAACTTCGCGAATTGGTTCTGCAATTTGAGGATTGTCCTTAATGCTGGTCAGTTGACCTATGTGCTGGATGCACCGCTAGGTGACCCGCCTGCAGTTGATGCTATCGATGAGGTGAAAAATGTTTATCTCACTCGGACGAATCAATACTCCATAGTTCAGTGTGCTATCTTGTATGGTTTGGAATCATATCTTCGGAAAAGGTTTGATAACTTTGACCCACATGATATTGTCCGAGAACTCAAAATGATATTTGAGGCTCATGCGGCAGTTGAGAGTTATGAAGCTTTTGAAAAGTTCTTTAACTACAAGATGGAAGAGGGTAGCTCCGTTAGTGAGCATGTGCTCAAAATGTGTGGGCACGCCAATAAACTCCAAAGCTTGGGAATAGTGATTCCTAATGCATTGGGGATTCATCGTGTCCTCTAATCACTACCACCTAGTTACAAGAACATTGTGATGAACTACAACATGCAACACATGGATAAGTCATTACCTGAACTCTTCTCCATGTTGAAGTCTGCGGAAGTGGAGATCAAGAAAGATCACCAAGTGTTGATGGTCAATAAGACCACCAATTTCAAGAAGCAAGGCAAGCCTAAGAAAAAGGGTAACTTCAAGAAGGGCGGCAAAAAAGTTGCCGCGCCTACAAAGAAGACCAAGGCTGGTCCTAAGGCTGATACTGAGTACTTTTACTACAAGGGAGAAGGTCACTGGAAGCGGAATTGCCCCAAGTACCTGGCAGATCTTAAGAACAACAACATCAATAAGAAAGGTATATTCGATATACATGTTATTTATGTGTATCTTACTAGTAATCGTAGTAGTGCCTGGGTATTTGATACTGGTTTAGTTGCTCATATTTGTAACTCGAAACAGGTGCTGCGGAATAAACGAAGACTGGCGAGAGACAAGGTGACGATGCGCGTTGGAAATGGCTCCAAGGTTGATGTGATCGTTGTCGGCACACTTCCTCTTCATCTACCATCGAGATGAGTTTTATACTTAAATAATTGTTATTTGGTTCCTGCGTTGAGCATGAACATTATATCAGGATCTTGTTTATTGCGAGACGGTTACTTGTTTAAGTCCGAGAATAATGGTTGTTTGATTTATATGAGTAATATCTTTTATGGTCATGCGCCTATGATAAATGGTCTATTCTTATTGAATATCGATAGTAATGATACACATGTTCATAATATAGATGCTAAACGTTTGAAATTAAATGATAATTCTACATACATGTGGCACTATTGTCTTGGTCACATTGGAGTGAAGTGTATGAAGAAACTCCATTCTGATGGACTTCTTGAATCACTTGATTTTGAATCACTTGAAAGATGCGAAGCATGTCTGATGGCAAGAATGACTAAGACTCCATTCTCTGGCATAATGGAGCGAGCTACGGACTTATTGGAAATCATACATACCGATGTGTGTGGCCCGATGAGTGTGGCATCACGTTGTGGTTATCGTTATGTTCTTACTTTCACGGATGACTTGAGTAGATATGGGTTTATCTATTTCATGAAACATAAGCTTTCGAGAAGTTTAAGGAATTTCAAAGTGAAGTAGAGAATCAACATAACAAGAAGATTAAATTTCTACGATCTGATCGTGGAGCTGAGTATCTAAGTTAGTAGTTTGGCGAGCGTTTGAAGAAATGTGGAATACTTTCACAATTGACATCGCTGGGAACACCAAAACGTAATGGTGTGTCCGAATGTGGTAATCGAACTCTCTTAGATATGGTTCGTCCTATGATGTCTCTTACCGATTTACCGTTATCATTTTGGGGTTATGCATTAGAAATAGCCACATTCACTTTAAATAGGGCACCATCTAAATCCATTGAAACGACATTGTATGAATTGTGGTTTGGTAAGAAACCTAAATTGTCGTTCCTCAAAGTTTGGGGCTGCCAAGCTCATGTAAAGACATTATAGCTCGATGATACATTGCAAACGTATCTATAATTTTTGATGTTCATGTTTGTTTTGCACCAATTATATTATGTTTTTGTCCACACTTTGTGGCATTTTAATGAATTTTCTGGAACTAACATATTAACAAGTGCCACAGAGCCAATTTCTTGTTTTATGTTGTTTTTCGTTTCAAAAAAACTAGTAAAGAAATATTCTCGGAATTGGACAAAACAAAAGCCGATGTTCCTATTTTCCCGACACGAAGACGGAGTCCAGAGAAGAGACGAAAGAGGGCACCGAGGCGGCCACACCATAGGGTGGCACGAGTCCCCTCCTGGTCGCGCCTGGCTATGGTGTGGGCCCCTCTGGCATCCATCGACCTCGCCCCTTCGCCTATATAATCCCCCGAGACGAAAACCCTAATCACAAGATCAGAATTCCATGAAAAGTTCCACAGCGCCGCCACCACGGAAGACGAGATTTGGGGGACAGAAGTCTCTATTCTGGCACCCTGCTGGGATGGGGCATTGCCCCCGGAGCCATCTCCATCGACTCCACCGTCATCTCCATCACCGTTGCTGACTCCCATGATGAGGGGGGAGTAGTTCTCCCCCGAGGCTAAGGGCTTTACCGATAGCTATGTGTTCATCTCTCTCCATGGTGTGATCTTATTGTGATCATGAGCTTTGTAATCTAGTTGGATAAGTAGATTATTTTCTTTGTCTATTATGCTACCCAAGTGCTTTTATTAATGTGATCTCCGGAGACACCTTGTCCCACGTGTGTGAAGGTGACAGCGTGTGCACCGTGTGTGTGTGTGTGTCTTAGGCTAAAGATTACAGAAATACTTATCATGAGTTATAATTTGAGTTGGATGTCTCTATGAAATTGAGGTGTTTGTCTGGAACCATCTAGCGCTCAAGGTGATAGTGTGGGGTTACCTAGATGGGTAATGCGAACTTTAAGGTGTGCTTTTATAGCCCTACATGGTGAATTGGTGTTTTTTATCCAACCGGAGAGTAGTTCAGGGTAGCATAGTGAAGAGAAGTTATTTATGTGTTCAATTATGTTATCATTGCTGAGAGTGTCCACTAGTGAAAGTATGATCCCTAGGACTTGTTTCTAAGCATTAAAACGCCGTCTACAACCAGTCCTACTACATGTTTGCTTGCTTCCATTTTATTTCAGATTACAATTACCACTTATAATCATCCACATTGCTTGTATTTCACTATCTCT